>OY728135.1:227291997-232291997 GCA_963277665.1 Viscum album | reverse complement strand
ACAAACTTTTTTCACCTGATGGAAAGGCCTCATGTATTCACTCAACATGACGATGTCCCAAGAGAATCCACTTACGATGTGCATGAGGAACTTTAAGAGTGATATGGTACCTGCCCTCATCACCCAAAACTATCCAGGTAGATTTTTGGAATTCTCCAAAAAATGATTAGCATTTTGAGGAATCCTTGTAGAATATTATACAATGACCATGCTTGTTGCCTCTTCCAACTCCCACAAGAAGACCTTCAAAAGAAGAGACTGCTACCACCATGCATGAAGAGGTTCTTGAGGTGGTAAATATAATATCAATTTTTCTAGAAGATCCTCGTAGAGTGAATCCCTATCAAGCATAGCCTTTCCTAGCACATAAACTCTCAAGAAACTCTCTCCAAGTGCAACCACCTTGATGATAAAACGTGGCTCCAGCCCCTCATCAAGGCTAGGATCCCAGAACACCTTTTCCAAATAGAAGAAAATGGACCTATTCCTTTAGGGATTCATAGGTCCCAAGGTATTTAATATGTGACCTAGAGAAGGGAATTATTAATTTTCAAGAGTTTATGAGGCCCTAGGAGGCCAAACTCACTAGCTACTCTAATCATTTCCCATACCACAAGATCCTCAAACACACTATCAAGGAATGATTCATGTTCAAATATTATCTCCAGGACCAGGTGGACCATGGATTAGTCAAGTTGGGAGATGTTTTTGAACATGTGACACATGTCTCCGTCGATCCCAATAGTGACAATGAAGGTTTTGGTGAGTGGTAGCAGGCTCGCAGCTATGAGATGCAGAAATATGATGGTTGGTTGGAACACAAGGAAGTCTCTCACATTCATGGTATCATTTGTGCCCATTTGAGAAAGCCAAAAAATATTATGGTTTCCATGCCTCCTCCATCTTATACCTTCGTATATTCATCACAACCTTCCAAGTATCAAAAGAAAAGATACCAATAGTGCAAGGGAAATCAGATTCCCCCACTGGTGCCGAAGCCATCTCACACTCTTAGAGAATTTATGCCCCCTATGTTAGGATATGCACCCATGGTCCACCCATCCTTGGAATACGACACTAAAGATGAAAAGGAGTAATCATCCATGAATGTCATCGAGATGGTGGACCACTTCATGATGCCCAATAGTGAGGAATTCCATGAAAATCCCTTGGGTTCCTCTGCTCGATGTCATCGAAGGAAATGCCAAGGACATGAGAGCTACCAGAATGATCATACTAGTGCCTCAGACCAAGAATTTAATTATAATGATACCAAAAAGTAATTTTTTCACACAGCTCAGTAGGATCTTTCCTCCTAGTCCACTTCATCAGGTATGCCTCCACAGCCGACCGTGTTAGTTGACCGAATAGCTCAGCTGCAACCATACCATGATCAGGCATGTCCATCCAGATCCAGACCTTGGTCAACAGACATCCAGAGGGAAGTTGTTTAGAGCAAGATATCTAGTCAACATTCAAAAATTTCTATTACTTACCATACCCCAGTGGTTCATCCAATTGTATCCTTTGTGTACGCTACCAAGGGGAAACCCTCTATAGGAAAAAACATGCCCTTATCATGGAAGTATAATGTGTTGAAGCACATCACCAACATACCCACAAGGATTTAAATCCTATAGGATCCCCTATTATTAAAGGAAATGCATGATGCTTTTACTAAAGATTTGAAAATCCCTCTCTAGTTTAATGTTTAGGTAGTTACCGTCGAGGGCTACTATGAAGAAGAGGCTGAGCAAGAGGAATGTCAATCCATAGTATTGTTTTCTGAGGAATACGAGGGCATCATCATGAAGGGGAACATACTCCCATTGTACATCACAAACCGGTTCAATGGATCAGAGATCTACTATTGCCTCATAGACATTGACTCTGGGATCAACCTCATCCTAACTTAGATGCTCCACAAGATTGGACTTATAGAAGTAGATTTGTCTCCCTCAAATTTGATGATTCAGTGTTATAATAAGAGCAATAAGAAACCATGTAGAAAGTTTCAGATGAAGACCCAATTTTAGGGATTGATATCAAACATTGAATTCATGGTAGTCACATAGGATACCACCTATAATGTGCTACTGGGTAGAACCTGGATTTATTTTCATGCAACAGTCCCCTCCTCATATCATTAGTGCCTCAAGTACTCCCTCAATGGTCGATTAAGGGTACTCTAGGGTGATGTGTCACCCTTTTACTCATATGAATCCTGCTATCTAGACAACTACTACTATAATAGGGAAGGAAAATAGGTTCAGACCGATGGGGTTGAGCACATCAATGCTTCTAATGATTTGAAAACCACCACAGTCAATCCATGGGTAGACTTGGATGTCAAATTAATCCTCATGATTCATTAGTTAGAGGAAACGTCGCCTAAACTTGGGGGATGTTTCTTTGTCTCTAATAAATAGGGTTTCAATGTCCATAAGAAGAAGTAATTCTAGCAGATTACCTCACACTCCTATATTATATGGTCCTAACTGATACTAGAAGCCCCTACTCATGTGAAGTACTAAGAATTTTTCCCAATGGAAACTAATCCACAACATTCCCACCTATTCTATAGAGTAGGGATGACTTAGATAAAGTCAACTCATTGCCACTACTTTAACATCAAGAATAGACCTTGTGGTCAAAGGCCGGATGGAATTGGATTGACAGGTTCTGTCACCATAATCTCATCAGAGCAGGAACCCCTCGACAAGGATTCCATGTCCTCTAAAGTAGTATTTGATGATTCCCCTGAGTCAAATGGCCTGGAAGAGCCACCTCCTCCCTCTAATTATCCTATCCTAGATGAAGAATAGGATTTAGAAGATGCCCCTCCTACATTTGAGAAGGGTGTATCCACCACCGTTGATGAGTTAACCCAGATGAACTTTGATACCATAGAGGATCTGAGGTTAATGCTAATCAATGAAAACATGTCTCCATATGAGCAACATAAGTATATGGATTTCTTGAAATAGAACCACAATTTATTTTTTTAGATTTATGATGAGATACCAGGGATGGACCCTCAGGTATCCATTCACCATCTTGGCCACTCGGTGGGTCACTATGGGTTCAAGAAACCCCCCAAAAAGATATACCCCTCTCACGGTGCTATAGTAAATACTGAAGTTGACAAGCTTATCAAACCCAAATTCATCAGAGAAATCCAGTAGCCCAGATGTATAGATAACATTGTCCCAGTCCATAAAATGAATGGATAGACCAGAGTCTGTATTGACTTATGGGACCTCAACCACCACTATTCGATAGATGATTTTCACCTCCTGATGATAGAGCTATTGATCAATGCTATAGATGGGTTTCAAACCCACTCCTTCTTGAATGGATACTCCAAATACAATCAAATATGAATGGACCTCAAGGATGAGGAGTCCACCACATTCAAGGTTCCCCAAGGGACTTTCTACTATCAGGTGATTCCCTTCAACTTGAAAAATGCAGGATCCACTTATCAGTGATCCATGTATAACATCCTCAAATCTATTCTTGGGACGTTAGTGGAATTCTATGTGGATGAATTGGTGGTAAAATCTCACCAGTGTCAGGACTATCTCAAGGACCTTAAGAGGGTGTTTGGCTTCCTCTACTCCCAAAACTTGAAGATGAACCCTTGAAGTGTGCATTCAAGGTTACCTTTAAATTTCTGAACTTCATCGTGAGATATAAAGGCATCAATATCAACCCATAGAAGATCAGTACCATCATCCAAATGCCTCCCATGAGAAATATTTGGGAGTTACAGGGTCTCCAAGGCCACTTAGCCTATATATTCCATTTTATTATGAATATTTCTAGGAAGTGTAATCCCTTCTCAAGGCTCATTAAGAAAGGCACCATTTACCAGTGGGATGAGGAGCACCAAAACACATTTGATGAAAAAAAAGAAGTATCTTCTATATCCTCTAGTCCTAATGGATCATGTTTTGTGAAATCATTTTTTCCTCTATGTGACCACCCTAGAGCGGTCCCTTAGTTCCATTATCACCTGAAAAATAACGAGGGTAGATAAAAAATTTATACTATATTGGTCGCATGCTCCTCAACATAGAGACTATATACTACCCTATCAAGAAGAGTTTCCTCATGTTGGTTTTTACAGTGTAGAAGTTTTATAATTATATGTAGCATAATGAGATATAGATGGTGTCTCAAGTAGACCTGATGAAGTATATCCCCAATCACCCCATACTGATGGGATGATTGGAATAATGGGCAGTGATCATCCAATATTTTGACATTAGGTTCATATCGCAGAAGTATGTCAAAGGCCAGGTATTGGAAAATTTCCTAGCTACCCATCCAGCCCCTGAAGAACCGCCTTTAGATATTGATTTCCTAGATGAGGCTATCCTCTCAATGGATTAGGCCATTTCATGTTGGAAGTTTCATTTCAATGGTGCCTCCTAGAGCCCAACTAGTATAATGCTCCACAATCCCAATCTTAATAGGGTATGCCTGGGAATTGTCTCCATCACCCTAACACAATAAATCCCGTAATAATCATTCTTGTTGTCATAAGGCTACACCAATAATGAGGTAGAGTATCAGGCTCTCATTACTAGTCTTGAGCTAGACCTCAAGATTAATGCACATATTTTACATGTGAAGGGGTACTCTAAGTTAGTCATCAAAAAAATTCAAGGTGACTACATCATCAGAAAAAAAGAGTTTGTGCCCTTACTGAAGTTCACACATTAGTTGATGGCCCAGTTTCCTGCTCATTCGAAAGTAACTCATGTAACCTAGTCATATAATGGTTAATTTGACTCCTGGGAAAGTTCGGCCGCATCTCTCCCAGAGCTTGACCAGGATGACCTGATCATTAATGTGACACACTAGAGGGTCATTTCCCCCACCACTTTAGATGAATAAAATCAATAGTTAAACCAATTGTCTTCTAGTGTTTATGGTATAGGACCCTCATTCCCCCCACAATAGAGGAAAAAATCGATTGAAAAAAATCTATTTGTCAAGTATCTTCAACATGACATTCTCCTACCAGAACAAGTTGAGTGTGAGTGAATCCGCCAGGGTGAAACACAATTTACCCTCAAAAGTGGGACTAACCTTGAGTATGATCTCTATAGATGTGGGTTTAACGGAATTATCCTCCATTGCATCTAAATATATGAGATCCCTCAGGTTATGTAGGAAGTACATTCTAGGTACTATGGTTCCCATCTAGTGATATTGAATCTCTCCCATCATATTCTGAGGCTAGGCTATTTCTAGATCACCATTGTTCACAACTACATCGAGTTATCCAAGATTTGTAATGAATATTAGATACATTAAAACATTGTGCATAAACCACCATAGCTTATCCAAACCAAAAAGTATTCTTAGGCCATTGTAATATGGGGACTCAACATCATTATAACGACCCATACTTTACATACATTGTTAATACTTCAAAATTGAAGCACACTTATTACAACATATGACAAAACCACAAAGGACCGTATAGGTATAGTGTCTTTAGAAACTGGGAAACATAAACAACTGGTTCATAAATCTTCTACAGTGTCTCCCATTTATTTCATCATATCTAGGGTCCCTTTTAGCATATTCTACTTAATATCCATCTTCCTGACCTGGGGAAAAGAAAACATAAAAGGGTGAGCTCAAATGCTCAGCAAGGGCAAATAAAGGAAATAAAAATCATATCATATCTTTATGAAAATCAAAACCTGCAAAAGAGATCATAATATCTTAACATGGAATAAATCATAGAAGTGAAAATGAGATCCCCATAATCATAACATAAAACTTGAAACTTTGTGGCATGCACACATAATCATGGAAAATCATTTCTTGTTAGTCATGACTCATTGCCAAGACTATCTTAGTGGACAAAGTCCCTTTCTGAACCGAGTTCACTCCTCGTTTCAGTCCTGTATCACTGAACCGAAATAACCTTCCGTTCCAGCCATGTCTATCTCATGAGATATAAAATCATTACCCAATGCATTGGAGGGAGATATAGGTCCCACCCATCTTATAATGAATCCTTTCTTATGTGTGCCATATAATCATAAAACATACATCATCGCATAACACAAGTAACAAAAATGGGATTCTTGAAACATCATGACATCATAAATCAATTCATATAAGATAAAGGAATTCATAAAAATAATTCCATCACAACATGATCAAATCAATGTAATAATAGGGATAAAAACATAACCCTTTATTATCTTAGATGGAAAATAATTTTGATAAAACACTTGAACTCCATTCTTGAGGAAAATATCCTTTCTTCTTCAAAAACATTTTTCCTTTCATAACATGTCATATGACTTTAAAATAAAATACGTTTATTAAAAATAAACTTGAAAACTTGTAAAGGAAGTTTCTTGGAAATGATGTTTTAAAAATCCATTCATGCCGTATAAGTTAAAAAAAAACATTCTTCGTACTTTTGTTGGAAAAGTCAAAAAGTACCTCGTACGAAAAAACGACAAAAGATTCCTTTCATTTCTTTTAATAAAAACTCACCGAAGGGTAAAAAAAATGGATTTAAACAATTGTAGGTGGATGGAAATAATATTACATATTGATGAAACATGGATGTGGATGATAAAATACACCCCAGTAATTACCAAAGTAAAAACAATCTCGGATAAAAGTGAGATTGTGATATTTTCCCTTACCTTAGGTCCAATTTGCTTTTTTTTTCGTGTCCGAAGCTCCTGTATAATGGTTTAAATAATGTTATTGACTTATTCCAGAATCATACATATTGATATGAGATCATATATGGTCATATTATTAGCTTCTTGTTAGTAATATTTCAATGTTACTTGTTACTCGGGTCTTTATAACTTTTTGTTCTTATGCGTGTTTTGTCGAATAAATTCTTATTCTTATCTTTAGGTTATAGATAATTCATTTCCAGAATGGTATTAGTGTATTATATACCATATTCATTCATTCAATTCATTTATATAATCATTATGAAATGAAGATCATGTAGAACGAGTCGCATCACATCGTGGAGACGGTATTCCGTACGTACGCACGAGTGATGATATCGTTCCTATGATCGTGGAATTGTATTGGAGTATATATATATATTATTTCAGTATCAATATTACTTAATAATAATCATATATAGTTACTCATTACACCATTATACCCATCCTTGTAAGGTGATGGTGGAAAATAGGTTACACCACGGCGTGGAGACGGTATTCCGTACGTACGCACGCGCGGTGATTTCATTTTTCCGTAGGATGGATAGAAGGTGAATTAGGGTTGTTTCATATTTATAATAACATATCAGTATGTAAGTAATACTGATGTTATTACTTTATCATGAAACAACTAAAGAAGAAGAAGTTGAAGATGAAAGAAATTGAAAAGATCGGTAATGGATATTACCTCTTCTTTGGAACGCCTCTTTGAATCCTCCACTTAAGGAACTAAGATTGGTCTTTGGAGAAGACCAGGACCTCTAGGATTATTCTAGGGAAGTGGAGAGGAGAAAATGGCAGGGTTTGGCCGAGCTTGAGTGATCAAATTGGTGTGAGGAGGAGGGGGAGGAGGTGCCCTTTTATAAGGGAGGAGAGGGGCACCTTAGGAATATCTCAAAATATTATTTTATATTAAAGTCAAAATCGGTTTATAATGGTTCCAAAGGGTCTTATTTCGAAGCTAAAGTGGGGATGGGTCGAAATCCTATCAACCAATAGGATTTAGACAAGTTTAGGGTATTATTTTAACCTTATCAATTAGATTTAACTCTAAGTTAATTAATTTAACTTTTACCGTGTCTTTTTGTTTTCTTTCACTATATGATTAATACACTTACTATAACATGCCAAACGAACCCCAAATTGTTTATTATTAATATATATATCCTTATATAAGTCATTTGGCCAAACCTTAGATTTTTAGGAATAAAATAACAATTAATAATATAATATTTGATTTAAAAACTATTTTGTGTCAATTTTGACACTATTTGATATATAATTTTTGTGAAAGTCATAACAGAATTATATGTTCGAACCAAGTTGATTAAATCAACATTAATATATCATATTAACCTAGAAAATTATTGGAATTCATAAAAAGTCTTAAATTACATTTATTTTGGTATTTATATTATCAATTATGTCAATATTTCATTAATAAGATAATTACTGCATCATCTTTGTGTCATAAATAAATTAACTTATTTGATGTCTAAAAATTACAAATAAAATACCATCATGTAGGAAATCTTTTTAGATTTCTAATGAATATTTACAATTGAATTTATCTTATGTATAACCCCATATTAAAAATGATTTACTTATTAAACTTTAAATTTAACTATTTTAACCCTTCTTTAAATAAATTAATAATAAATGTCCTAATCTAATCCAAGTGGGCCTAAATGGTAATATTTTATTCCTAAGTTTGTTTTTGGTCGAATTACACTTGTCCAATAGAATTAGGACATGTGTTAGGGTAATATTAATATCATATTTACCCTTAGTTACCCTATTTACTATTAACCGCGGTAAAAAAAAGTAAAAAGTTACTATTCACCAAAAAATTATTTTCATCTCATTGAACCACATTTTAGTCCTTGATATTAACCGTGTCTCTCGGATTTTTGAAATTCCATTCACAGAAGCGGTAAAATTAAGTTTTATTCAAAATTCAGTTTTTAACCTACCACTTAGTGGTTTCACTATTCATCAAAAATTGAAAGTTTTCAGAAAAATACCAAAATTTCACCCTAGGCTAATTTCGATATTCTGAGTCCAAAAATGAAGTCCATTTTGAAAAATAAAATTTATAAAATTTTAAAAAGTGGTTATTACTATTCATAATGGCTAGTTTTAATAGCATATTGTTGTTTAGTGAAACTCGGTATTGCGTATGACGCAAGCTATCGAGGAAGGTCGCGATTGCGTGTAAAGCAAGCCAAGCAAGTGTTGTGTAGAAAAAGATTCCTCTGATGATTTATATAACATAAAAGTCTCGGGTGTTACATTCTACCCCCCTTAAAAACAATTTCGCCCTCGAAATTCGTCACTTTGTTACAAACAGATGAGGATACTTCTCCCTCATCATATCCTCGAGCTCCCATGTAGCTTCTTCAAGTTGGTGGTTCCTCCATAAAACCTTCACTAAGCGAGTGGTCTTGTTTCGTAGGACTTTTTCGCTACGATCCAGAATCTCTATCGGTTGTTCTTCATAAGAAAGATCTTGCTCCAGCGGTACAACTTCTAAGCTGAGTACATGTGAAGGATCTGGTATGTACTTTCTCAGGAGAGATACATGGAACACATCGTGAACTTGAGAGAGATTCGGTGGAAGCGCCAATCGGTATGCTACCTTCCTAACACGATCCAGTATTTCGAAAGGACCGATATATCTAGGGCTCAACTTCCCCTTCTTTCCAAATCTCATAACCCTCTTCCAGGGAGATATTCATAAGAACACTTTATCGCCCACTTCAAACTCTAGGTCTTTTTTTTCGGTTGTCGGCATAACTTTTCTATCGACTCTGAGCTGCTCTTATGTGTTGTTGAATAGATCTGACCTTTTCTGCCATTTCATCAACGAGATCAGGTCCTAATAGCTTTCTTTCCCCAACTTCATCCCAGCAAGTTGGAGTCCTGCATTTCTTTCCATAGAGAGCTTCATAAGGAGCCATCTGAATACTAGAGTGAAAGCTATTATTATAAGAAAATTCCACCAAAGGTAGGTGTTGATCCCAACCTCCTTTGAAATCCATAGAGCAAGCTCTCAACATATCTTCTAGGGTTTGAATTGTTCTCTCAGACTGACCGTCTGTCTGGGGATGATAAGCAGTGCTGAAACTCAACTCTGTATCCAGAGTATGCTGAAGACTTCGCCAGAACTTCGAGGTAAATCTCGGATCTCGATCAGATATAATAGAAAGTGGTACTCCATGCAAACTTACCACTTCCTTTATATATATCCTGGCAAGCTGATCTAGAGAGAAATCCTCTCTAATAGCAATGAAGTGTGCAGACTTTGTAAGACGATCAACTATGACCCAGATAGCATTATTGCCTTTGGATGTTTTAGGAAGTCCTGTGACAAAGTCCATAGTGATGTTTTCCCATTTCCATTCGGGTATGGGTAATGGTTGTAACATCCCCTTAGACTTCTGTCTCTCAGCTTTAACTTGTTGACAAACCAAGCATCGAGAGACATATTCAGCAACATCTCTTTTCATGCCATCCCACCAGAAGTACTCTTTCAGGTCCCTATACATCTTCGTGCTTCCAGGATGAATAGAGAATGAAGAACTATGAGCCTCATCCAGCAGCTCTTTCTTTAATTCGGGGATGGGAGGAACGCAAACCCGATTCCTGAACTTTATTATCCCATCACAATCAAGGTTGAATTCAGGAACATTTCTCACCTTCTTTTGTAACTCGACATCTTCTTTCTGTGCCTCTTTAATCTTCACATGTATAGATGGTTGAACATTCATTTGAGAAAGATAAGATTTTTCCCCTTCCATTATAATTCCAAGATCCATCCTTTGTAAATCCATAAATATTGGATCTTTTGTGATCCTCATCATGGATAAACTAGCATGGTCTTGTCGACTTAATGCGTCTGCCACCTTGTTTGCTTTCCCAGGGTGGTAATGGATTGAGCAGTCATAATCCTTAATCAGCTCCAACCATCTTCTTTGGCGCATATTCAGCTCCTTTTGTGTGAAAATATACTTTAAACTTTTATGATCAGTATAAATATCACACCTTTCACCATAAAGGTAATGCCTCCAAATCTTTAATGCAAAGATTACCGCAGCCAACTCCAAATCATGTGTTGGGTAATTTTGCTCATGGATTTTCAACTGTCGTGAGGCATAAGCTATCACCATATCATTTTGCATAAGAACACACCCCAATCCCTTCTTGGATGCATCACTGTAGATCACAAACCTTTCTCCACTACAAGGTAGTGTGAGCACAGGTGCACTGGATAACCTTCTTTTCAACTCCTTGAAATTCTCTTCACATTCCTCTGTCCAGACAAACTTAACTCCCTTCCGAGTCAACTTAGTGATTGGATTAGATAATCGTGAAAAATCTTTTACAAAACATCGATAATATCCAGCCAAACCAAGAAAACTTCGGATCTCAGTTACTGTTGTTGGTCTTGACCATCTTTCGATAACCTCTGTTTTTGCTGGATCCACAGATATCCCCTCTTTTGAGATTATGTGACCCAAAAATGCAACTTTTTGAAGCCAAAATTCACACTTGGTAAATTTTGCATAAAGCTTCTCCTTTCTCAGGGTCTTCAATATAATTCTCAAGTGATCTTCATGATCTTCCTTGCTCTTTGAATAGACAAGAATATCGTCTATAAAGACTACCACAAATTGATCAAGATAGTCTCTAAATACTCTATTCATTAGATCCATGAAGATAGCAGGGGCATTAGTAAGACCAAATGGCATCACTATAAATTCATAGTGTCCATACCTTGTACGGAAAGCCGTCTTTGGTATATCCTCCCTTTTGACCCTTAATTGATGATACCCTGAACGAAGATCAATCTTGGAAAAGTATTGAGCTCCGCGTAGTTGGTCAAATAAGTCATCAATGCGTGGGAGAGGATATTTGTTCTTGATAGTGATCTTGTTAAGTTCTCGATAATCAATGCAGAGTCTCATTGATCCATCTTTCTTCTTAACAAATAGAACAGGTGCTCCCCAAGGTGATGCACTAGGGCGTATGAATCCCTTATCAAGATTCTCTTGGAGTTGCTTCTTCAATTCCTGCAACTCAATTGGGGCCATTCTATAAGGTGTCTTTGAAATAGGCAAAGCACCCGGTACGAGTTCTATTGAAAACTCAACTTCACGATTTGGTGGAAGACCAGGTAATTCCTCCGGAAAGACATCATCAAACTCCTGTACAATGGGCATATTCTTAATCGTGAGTTTCTCACCAACTATTTGAGATAAATAACCTTCATTTAGTGGAATCAATACCCATAAGATGGAAGAAATTTCCACTGGAAGGTTATGTTCATCCTTGCATTGATAGACGATCATAGGTTGATCTAGAATATGAAATGTGACTTCCCTTCTTTGGCAATTGATATGAGCTCCATGTAGAGAAAGCCAATCCATGCCAAGAATCACATCCAATTCCACTAAAGGAAGGATCACAAGATTTGCAGGAAGCACTTTCCCACAAACTTCGATCGGAGAAGAATTATAAACTTCTGATGCGATTGATGTGCCATTAGGTGTTGTCACAGCTAACTCAACATCTAATTGTTGAGGTAATACGGTGATACCCTTAGAAAATTTTTCAGAAATAAAAGAGTGGGTGGATCCAGAATCAAATAAAACATTTGCTACTTTAGAGTGGATGGTAAGTGTACCTTTCACCACATCGTTATTGTACTCCACATCGCTGATAGAAATTGCATGTGACTTTCCTTTGTCTTTAGCCTTAAGAGTTTGTTGACGTCGACCATCATCATCAACCCTTGGATTTGGGCATTGATTGGCATAATGCCCCATCTCCTTGCACTTGAAACATTGAAGTGTAGTAGGTTCATTCTGTGTATCCCTTCCTTTGTTTGCATCATTAGACATCTTCTTCCCATTATCACGGCATTCAAATGCCCGATGACCTTCCTTTCCACATTTAAAACATTTACTTGTCCCTTTAAGACAACTACCTCCATGTTTCTTTCCACACTTTGAGCATAAGGGAAAGTTCATCTTCTTTTCTGTGTGCTCTTTAGATTTTTCTTTGAATTCCATCTTCCTCTTCTTATCAAACCCATGTGACTGATGGGTTACTCCAATCTCCATCTCGACTTTGAGAGCACATCGAACGATTTCCTCGTAGCTATTGAAGTCCCTTATGGATAACGCCCTTCGAAGACTTGGTTTTAAGCCACTAAAGAATCGATCGATCTTACTCTCAGGTTGGATAATAATACCAGAAGCGTACCTTGCAAGTCTTGTAAAATTTGCTTCATAGGTACTAACAGATTCATCATCCCTTTGCTTCAGTTCAAGGAACTCTTTCTCCATCTTTGTTCGGAGAATACGAGGGAAGTACTTATTGAAAAATAAGTTCTTGAACTCGTCCCATTCCATAGAATCAATTTCATCCCTTTGCCTCGTATTCTTAACAAGATTCCACCATTGATCCGCATCTCCTTCCAAACGATACACTGCTAGGATGACTTTATCATGCTCAGAACATTGAAGAACTGAAAATATCTTTTCAGTAGTACTAATCCATTGTTCAGCAACTAATGGATCAGTAGACCCGCTGAAAGATGGTGGACGCTGCCTCATGAAGGATTCAACAGAATGTTGCTCCCTCCTTTGTTCGTTTGGAAATCCTGCATGATTCATAGCTTGAGAAAGTTGTGTGAGCATGGCTACAAGATTTTGCATTCCAGCTCCCATATCGTTTGGTTGCTCAGGGGGACAATCATTGCATTGCCCATCGCATTCCGCATTAACACGGTTCCTTCGGGTTCCAGCCATTGACTAAAACCAAGAAGAATAGTGTGAGCAACACTAATTATAATAGGAAACCACATAATTCAAGAATAAAATTTTCATGCTTATGGTCTTATCCTAGGTTATTCAAGGCCATTTCTAAAACACTAAGATTGTGTACTATGCTTAGACTTATCCTTAGGGTTCTTACTAAGGCTTTCACATCCTAGTTTCCAAAGGTTTACTATACCTTTCCTCTGATACCAACTATAACGACCCATACTTTACATACATTGTTAATACTTCAAAATTGAAGCACACTTATTACAACATATGACAAAACCACAAAGGACCGTATAGGTATAGTGTCTTTAGAAACTGGGAAACATAAACAACTGGTTCATAAATCTTCTACAGTGTCTCCCATTTATTTCATCATATCTAGGGTCCCTTTTAGCATATTCTACTTAATATCCATCTTCCTGACCTGGGGAAAAGAAAACATAAAAGGGTGAGCTCAAATGCTCAGCAAGGGAAAATAAAGGAAATAAAAATCATATCATATCTTTATGAAAATCAAAACCTGCAAAAGAGATCATAATATCTTAACATGGAATAAATCATAGAAGTGAAAATGAGATCCCCATAATCATAACATAAAACTTGAAACTTTGTGGCATGCACACATAATCATGGAAAATCATTTCTTGTTAGTCATGACTCATTGCCAAGACTATCTTAGTGGACAAAGTCCCTTTCTGAACCGAGTTCACTCCTCGTTTCAGTCCTGTATCACTGAACCGAAATAACCTTCCGTTCCAGCCATGTCTATCTCATGAGATATAAAATCATTACCCAATGCATTGGAGGGAGATATAGGTCCCACCCATCTTATAATGAATCCTTTCTTATGTGTGCCATATAATCATAAAACATACATCATCGCATAACACAAGTAACAAAAATGGGATTCTTGAAACATCATGACATCATAAATCAATTCATATAAGATAAAGGAATTCATAAAAATAATTCCATCACAACATGATCAAATCAATGTAATAATAGGGATAAAAACATAACCCTTTATTATCTTAGATGGAAAATAATTTTGATAAAACACTTGAACTCCATTCTTGAGGAAAATATCCTTTCTTCTTCAAAAACATTTTTCCTTTCATAACATGTCATATGACTTTAAAATAAAATACGTTTATTAAAAATAAACTTGAAAACTTGTAAAGGAAGTTTCTTGGAAATGATGTTTTAAAAATCCATTCATGCCGTATAAGTTAAAAAAAAACATTCTTCGTACTTTTGTCGGAAAAGTCAAAAAGTACCTCGTACGAAAAAACGACAAAAGATTCCTTTCATTTCTTTTAATAAAAACTCACCGAAGGGTAAAAAAAATGGATTTAAAAAATTGTAGGTGGATGGAAATAATATTACATATTGATGAAACATGGATGTGGATGATAAAATACACCCCAGTAATTACCAAAGTAAAAACAATCTCGGATAAAAGTGAGATTGTGATATTTTCCCTTACCTTAGGTCCAATTTGCTTTTTTTTGTGTCCGAAGCTCCTGTATAATGGTTTAAATAATGTTATTGACTTATTCCAGAATCATACATATTGATATGAGATCATATATGGTCATATTATTAGCTTCTTGTTAGTAATATTTCAATGTTACTTGTTACTCGGGTCTTTATAACTTTTTGTTCTTATGCGTGTTTTGTCGAATAAATTCTTATTCTTATCTTTAGGTTATAGGTAATTCATTTCCAGAATGGTATTAGTGTAGTATATACCATATTCATTCATTCAATTCATTTATATAATCATTATGAAATGAAGATCATGTAGAACGAGTCGCATCACATCGTGGAGACGGTATTCCGTACGTACGCACGAGTGATGATATCGTTCCTATGATCGTGGAATTGTATTGGAGTATATATATATATTATTTCAGTATCAATATTACTTAATAATAATCATATATAGTTACTCATTACACCATTATACCCATCCTTGTAAGGTGATGGTGGAAAATAGGTTACACCACGGCGTGGAGACGGTATTCCGTACGTACGCACGCGCGGTGATTTCATTTTTCCGTAGGATGGATAGAAGGTGAATTAGGGTTGTTTCATATTTATAATAACATATCAGTATGTAAGTAATACTGATGTTATTACTTTATCATGAAACAACTAAAGAAGAAGAAGTTGAAGAAGAAAGAAATTGAAAAGATCGGTAATGGATATTACCTCTTCTTTGGAACGCCTCTTTGAATCCTCCACTTAAGGAACTAAGATTGGTCTTTGGAGAAGACCAGGACCTCTAGGATTATTCTAGGGAAGTGGAGAGGAGAAAATGGCAGGGGTTGGCCGAGCTTGAGTGCTCAAATTGGTGTGAGGAGGAGGGGGAGGAGGTGCCCTTTTATAAGGGAGGAGAGGGGCACCTTAGGAATATCTCAAAATATTATTTTATATTAAAGTCAAAATCGGTTTATAATGGTTCCAAAGGGTCTTATTTCTAAGCTAAAGTGGGGATGGGTCTAAATCCTATCAACCAATAGGATTTAGACAAGTTTAGGGTATTATTTTAACCTTATCAATTAGATTTAACTCTAAGTTAATTAATTTAACTTTTACCGTGTCTTTTTGTTTTCTTTCACTATATGGTTAATACACTTACTATAACATGCCAAACGAACCCCAAATTGTTTATTATTAATATATATATCCTTATATAATTCATTTGGCCTAACCTTAGATTTTTAGGAATAAAATAACAATTAATAATATAATATTTGATTTAAAAACTATTTTGTGTCAATTTTGACACTATTTGATATATAATTTTTGTGAAAGTCATAACAGAATTATATGTTCGAAACAAGTTGATTAAATCAACATTAATATATCATATTAACCTATAAAATTAGTGGAATTCATAAAAAGTCTTAAATTACATTTATTTTGGTATTTATATTATCAATTATGTCAATATTTCATTAATAAGATAATTACTGCATCATCTTTGTGTCATAAATAAATTAACTTATTTGATGTCTAAAAATTACAAATAAAATACCATCATGTAGGAAATCTTTTTAGCTTTCTAATGAATATTTACAATTGAATTTATCTTATGTATAACCCCATATTAAAAATGATTTACTTATTAAACTTTAAATTTAACTATTTTAACCCTTCTTTAAATAAATTAATAATAAATGTCCTAATCTAATCCAAGTGGGCCTAAATGGTAATATTTTATTCCTAAGTTTGTTTTTGGTCGAATTACACTTGTCCAATAGAATTAGGACATGTGTTAGGGTAATATTAATATCATATTTACCCTTAGTTACCCTATTTACTATTAACCGCGGTAAAAAAAAGTAAAAAGTTACTATTCACCAAAAAATTATTTTCATCTCATTGAACCACATTTTAGTCCTTGATATTAACCGTGTCTCTCGGATTTTTGAAATTCCATTCACAGAAGCGGTAAAATTAAGTTTTATGCAAAATTCAGTTTTTAACCTACCACTTAGTGGTTTCACTATTCATCAAAAATTGAAAGTTTTCAGAAAAATACCAAAATTTCACCCTAGGCTAATTTCGATATTCTGAGTCCAAAAATGAAGTCCATTTTGAAAAATAAAATTTATAAAATTTTAAAAAGTGGTTATTACTATTCATAACGGCTAGTTTTAATAGCATATTGTTGTTTAGTGAAACTCGGTATTGCGTATGACGCAAGCTATCGAGGAAGGTCGCGATTGCGTGTAAAGCAAGCCAAGCAAGTGTTGTGTAGAAAAAGATTCCTCTGATGATTTATATAACATAAAAGTCTCGGGTGTTACAATCATGGGGCCATACCCTCCATCAACAACTCGCTAGTACAGGTTCATTCTAACTACAAAAAAATTCTTCTCCAAATGGGAAGAGGTGATTCCCCTAAAGGAAGTCAAATCATAGTCTATTATTGAGTTCATGAGCTCCTATATCATCCATCAATTTGGAGTTCCTCACGCTATTCTCGCAGAAAATAACAAAAAATTTCAGGTTGCTAATTTGAAGAAATTTTATACCAAGTACAACATCTGATCCAATCATACTTATCACTACCATGCACAGGTAATTAGGAATATTGAGGTGTTCAATAAGAGACTTTCTAACATCTTGTAGAAGATTGTGGGACATAATAAGAAGAGTTTCTTGTAAAATATCCCCAACACCCTTTGGGAATATTGGACAATGATTAGGAATTACACCCAGGTGACCCTATACTTCCTATTTTATGGAGTAGAGGTAGTCTTTCCCATCAAGGTTCAGTTTCTGTCACTCTGAAAAACTATCTATGACCAGAAGATTCCATACAGAATGGAAGAAGTATGTATACCTAATATGGAATCCCTCGAAGAGATCATCCTCTAGACCATTCAAAATATAGTGAGGCACCATAACAGGTTATAAAGAGCATTCAACAATAATGTTTGCCTCTGATCTTTCCTCCAGGGTGACATAGAATTGGATCTCAGAAGCCTATGATACCCAACAAAAATCCACCAAAGATGGATCCAAAATGGGAAGGACCTTTCATCATCCATAAGGTCTATTCTAATGGATCTTACTCTTTGATCACCATGGAAGGAGAGTGTATCACACCTCCCACCAATTCCAAGTTTCTCAAGTAGTACTTAAAATGAGGATCCACATGGTCCTGATAATATGAACTTAAACTACTTACAATTAGTCCTCACAACATGACCTTAAACTATTTGCAAGGGTCCAGGTAGTACGACCTTAAAATGTTTTCAACTAGTCCAAGTATTATCTCCTTAAACTATTTTCATCCCATATAGTCCATGTTGTAAAAATTTAAACTAAAAATATTGATGTCCTCAACACACAATGCTAAACTACGATCTTACCCCGTATAAAACTGAGATGCCTCAAATGATGAATATGGGATGATCCAAAATTCCTACCCCATATATAACAGAGATGCCTCACATGATAAGTATGTGATGGTCAAAAACATTACCCTGTATGAAATTAGGATGCCTCATACAATATGAGATGAACCAAAACCAACATCCTCAGCACACGATGCTCAACTATAGCCTTACCCCATTTCCTAAACATGGGATGCCCCACAACAATTGTGGGATTCCTCAATTCCCTCATCAGAGAGGATTTCCCCCAGTTTTGGCATCAGTCTCCAACCACAACACCTTTTTATAACTACGTGTGTCATGATTACCATTAAATAAGATACACAGTGATGCCTAAACCTACTGTCTTTAGTCTCAACTATAAATTTATCAACCCTTCGACCGCTCAGACCCATTTATGGTCTAAAAATTACAACCTTAAACTATGTTCCATTTTCTTCAAGAAATTTTCATGGTACGTGGGCCTGTATGACCTCAATTCACGTTGGGTTTTACCTATTTCATGCCACATGAATACCCTAAGAAAACATTCCCTTAGTCCAAGCATCATGATTTTAAACTATTTTCCATAGTCCAAGAATCATAACTTTAAACTGTTTTCCATGGTCCAGGTTGCACGACCTTAAACTGTGTGCAATCAGATTCATGATTTCTTCATGTGTGTAGGGCTTCATTAGCTCTTTTCACGCCAGATTTTAACTCTTTTTCACAAAATGAACATCCTTCAAGCCCCCACCTCTACAGTCTGAGCACTATGAACTTAAACTAGGAATCCTGGTCCAAGCACTACGACCCTAAACTGTGTGCATTTTCCCTTCATTCTCATGGTTTAATTCATCCCTAGTGTATCAGAAAACCTATACCTCCACCACTTTCTAGAATTTTTTGTGGATTGATTCCAATACTTATGGGATGTGTAGTGATGATTAGACCTTTTGTCTCCAGGACCAACTATAAATTCACCATAATACCATCGATTACCTGTAGTACTATCACCCTAAAATGCTATAGTGGGACTCCTCTTCAAGTGAAATCCCCATTCATTCTCATTGACCCATTAGTGGGCCAATATTCCTTCATAACCTAGTATGAGGAAGAAAAAGAATGGGAAAATCCCTGAAAAATCCCCACCAACATCCTCAGTGCACAACATTAAACTGTCGCCTTACCCCATATAAAACCGGGATACCTATTAATGTGAGGTGGTTTAACCCATACAAAACTGATATTCCCCATGCGATAGGTATGGGATGGACATCAAACCAACATCATCAACACATGATGCTAAACTATAGCATTACCCCATATAAATTTAAGATTCTTCATATCCTAATATGGGATGATTCAGTGTCCTCACTCGAGAGGACAACCCCCACCAGTGTCAGTCTCCTACCACTCTGAATTCCAGAACTACATGTGGATTGATTTCCATTCACATGAGATATATAATGATTCTCAAATACTTTATCTTGGGTCCATACCTCTCATCGACTCATTTCATGATCTTCTCTTCCCTAGTAGCATGGGGTTGGCCTGGGGTACCGTCTACCATGTTTTGTGTGGAAAAGGGTCCCTTTGGCCCTCCTTCCACATTGAGTTGTCACTATCTCATGCTACAAAATCCCATTTTAGACACCCTCTCCCCACCTTTGGTCAAAGATACATGACCTTAAACCAAAATCTTCTCATACAGTCCGAGCTCTATAACTTTAAACTAATAGCATCCCTAGGCCAAGTTGTATAACTTTAAACTACTAATTCCAACATCTTTAGTGCATGAAGTTAAAATATGACCTTACCCTATACAACAAATGCATTACGACTTATAATATAAGTATGGGATGACAATAAAAAAATTACCCCATATGAAACCAAGATTCCTCATATGATGAATATGGGATGAACCAAAAACAAATGTCCCCAACACATGATGTTAAACTGTGATTGTAACCCATATTAAATTGGGATGCCTCATACGATAATTATGGGATGATAATAAAAAATTACCCCATATGAAATTGGGATTCCTCATACTATAAGTATGGGATTTTATGAAATCCTATCCCATATAAAATTGAGATACCATATATCCTAATATGAGATGATTTGATATCCTCACCAGAGAGGACATCACTCCACTAGCATTGAACTCATACTACACTGTGACCCATAACTACATGTGGCTTGATTACCACTCTCATGGGATACATAGTGATGCCCAAATATTCTATATCAGGCTTATCCCTTCCATTAATTAACCTCAAGGACTTTCCCCTCTGGGCCAGGTTTGACTCTCGCTTACCTGCATGGTCACCCAATACATTTGAGCACATTGAGGAATAGATCCTAGGGCACCTAATTTTTCCTCTGGGATATTCCCAACTTTCAATTTTGCACAATAAACTTTATCAAATTTGGATAATCATCATCATCTATATCTGAACAGGCTCCCTAATAGAATGGTCTCTTGCCACATTGGCTCACCTACCACCTTGGGCTCACACCTCAAAAGATCTTCAGTAACAAATAACAGATCTCATGTATTTAACTCAGTCAACAGTCTAACCTATGTTTGTTTTCTCCATAATAAAATGACGTGGGTATAAAAACTATGTTTTGAACATAGTAAATAGTTTTTACATTTCCTTCAGTTACTTCCCTTCCACTATCTAGGTCTTGAAAGTTACAATCACCATTGTGGGGGTTTTCGGTTGCTCATTGTGTTATCCCTTGAAATAAATAGGAACTCCACACCACTTATTTTTTTCTCACATCGAGCATGGATCACATGGTATTAAGAGTTGGGAGGGAGTTATCTTCAAGCAAGGTTGAGACGCTCGATCACCCTCTGGTCCAAGAATAATGACCTTAAACTGCATGCAAGTTTTCTTGGAGACATTTTTTGTGGCATCGAGTGGCCTCCTAGGCCCCTCCTTTCATGTCAGGTTATCTTTCTTTGATGTCTCACATTTTCCTTTGAGACACCACCCCCATATCCAAGTATCATAACCTTAAACTTTGTGAAATTTGTATTAGGAATGTTTTGTGTGGCATTAAGTGGCCTCTTATGCCCCTCCATTCATGTCAGGTAACCTTTTCAATTCCACACACATTCCTTCGAGACACAAAGACCTATGGTCTAAGAATTATGACCTTAAACTATTTTCCATGGTCCAAACTCTATGAACTTAAACTAAGAGACCTTGGTTCGAAATCCATGACATTAAAATAATATCCCTTGGTTCTAACTCCATGACCTTAAACTAAGAGCCCATGGTCCGAACTCTATAACCTTAAACTAAGATCCCTTGGTCCAAAATCCATGACCACAAACTAAGAGACCATGGTCTGAACTCTATGACTGTAAACTAGGAGCTCAAGTCCAAGCATCATGAATTTAAATTTTGTGTGAGTCCCCCACCCAAGAATGTATTGTGCAGTGTCAGGTCTTCTTAACCCTTAATTCATGCTAGGTTATCAGTCCACCACACTACACATATCTTTTTAGGATGCTCCACCTATAGTCCAAGCTCTACAACCTTAAACTAAGAGTCATGATCCAAGAATCATGACCTTAAAATGTGTGCATGCAAGATGTATTTGGGATGTCCCGTGTGGAAGATCCTCCTAGTATCCTTTATTCATATAGGGTTACCTCTCCCCAATTCCACCTATATCCCCTTTGATAAATAAAATCCTTTATTCCAAGAATCACAACCTTAAACTATGTGCGAATCACCCCAGATTCCTTTTCTTGGTGTAGGGTCTTCTAAACTCCCTTTGAATCATAGGCCCCTTTATAGGGAGTACCCCTATTGTGATACCCTCCTATATCTCCCGACACTTCAGTTGGGAGGGTACCATTCACTTTAGTGCACACATCCCAATCACATGAAGTTAAATAGTGCGATACATCATCCTCACCGTATGATATTAAACTACATGTCCAATGTCCTCACCATATGATGTTAAACAACATGTCTATCATCCTCATTGCATGATATAAAATTTCAGAACATCATAGTACCTTGAATGTGAATCCATTTCCCTCTGTGTCAGTCACCTACTGCATCATGCATGTTCTTCGACTGTCTCTCGACATCCAAGATGATGCTCCCCCTAGAAGACGAGTTCTACCTTTGTTTGGACTGACATGCCTACCAAATGTTCTCAAATCCATAGTGGTGTAATTCCAATAGGGTTGAGCTCCATTTGAACATTTAATCACTTCATATCCATTCTTTTCATGCACCTTTATTTGGATCCTCATCCTCCTCTACATATGAATGGGTCCCCTTGATGACATGATCCCATGCCACACTGGCTCACCTACCATCCTGGGCACATGCCCCAGAAGACTTTGGAAGAAATTTTGAGATAGGTCCCATGTTTTGAACATAGTTAGCGGTCAACCCTGATTTTTTTGTCCCCATCCTAAGTAAAATAATAATGGATGTTTTTTTAAAAAATGGTCAAAAAATATCCTCTATCATCATGACACTACCCTTGTGTTCTATATTTGGGTGTCGTGATTCATGCTCTCCATTATCCTTTGTTTGGGTATAATTGAACGCCCCTTTCATTACCCCATTTTGAACTAGGAAACATTGTAAAAGCAATTCAACTATTTAGAGAGCCCCATTAACCGGCCACAACCCTTCTCAGATCAAACACTCCTAGTGGTTAGTCAATAAATATAGACCCCGAGTGTTCAATGACTATCTGATATTGTCATATAAATGAGAAATCACATGGTTGTACCTTATTTCTCACATAAATTATGACTCACATGAGATTAGGTATTGTTCATTGGTTTTCTCATGAGTATGGTTGAAGTGAAATAATAAAATGAAATGAAAGAAAAATGTACAAGCATGTGGGAATTTAAAATAGATCAACCATAGTTCTAGAGGGTCATCCAAATATTAGAGCCTCTCCTTTATAAGTTTTCCTAAGGATTGACCCCACTGATCAATTGTTGGAGCTTGGCCATCCTTTATTGAGTATCCTCTAGAGTTAGTTTCCACTCTTCCAGGTAAAATGCCTCTTTCTCGGCTTTAGGATGGAATTCTTCATCCCTAATCCACATTCGGTTCTTTATGGCCTAGAATTTGGCTACCAAGGATGTCATCTCCACCGCTTTAGCCTTAAATACCTCTAAATGGGCCTTCATATGGGCAATGATCTTATATTGAGTAGAAATGATGACCACATTCTCCTACACCAGCCCTTCTAGGCAAGAGATCTCCCCTTCAGCTACCTAAAGAGCATTGAAAACCTCAGCATTGTACTTCTACCAGGAGATGTCAAACACTTGACATTCGACATGTTCCTTCTCAGTAAGGAAGTCTCAATCTATTGTGTGAATCCTATTGGATTTCACCCCACTAGTCTCTAGACTAACTATCTAGTGGCGGAGAGATCCCACCTGGCATGGTAGTTCAGCCATCGGGGTGTGGGTGATGACGTTCCGTATGTACCTCCAGGCCTTGCGAAGAATGAATCAGTTCTCCTTGGTGACATATGAGCCAAAATCCTCAAAGTCTTTGGGAAACACAAACTTATATAGAGGTAATACCACCAAGACATTGGTGGTCAAATCATCTGCAATCATGAAATCAGGTGGGATAAAATCCATCTCTAGGGGGGACATATCTTCACCAACCCCCTCACTACTCCTAGCGGCCTCCTATGGCACCTCCGAGGAAGGATCAACAATTATATCCTCTTCAATAACTTCCATGGGAGGCGTAATATTATCCACATTAATTGAGGACTCATCTCCTAAAACCACATCTAATGGAAATTCCGAGGTAGGCGCATCCAACGTAGCCTCCCCAGTCTCTTCATCTATTGGCATAATTGTTACCTCCTCTATTGAGGCTTCAAATCCAACATTCACCTTTAGTGGAACCTTTATAATAGTCTCAACTACAAAATCCACCTTAGATATACCTCTCATGGGTACTGTTTTGACCCCCTCCATTGAGGACATGGTCTCAGCAGTCCCTTCTGGTGGAACCTCCATGTTTGGCCCAACCACCATAGCCTCCCCATCCATTTCTGCTGGGAGAACAACACTTTCTATCACCACCTCAACCTCTAGAACCACAGACTCAAATGTTGACATTGGAAATTGATCCCCAAACATAGTTTGAATTACCATTTTAAAAATGAGTCAGTTAACTAAAAAAAGGAAAACCAGGAGAAGAAAAAAATGAAAAGGGGAAATGCTTACATTAATAGTATATCCTAGAGAGGAGCTCGAAAAGGGTCATGGGTAATCCCTCTAGATAGGGAATTCCCCTAGCGGCCACCACCTCAGTCATAGGATCCTATTCAGACAATGGTTGGTGTCCCATGGCCACAACATCAAGGAGGGTCACCATTACCGCCCCTTTAAGGGTTAAGGCTCCCTCACCCTCTACCCAATGTTCATCACGAACCCCTCCTCTACCATGATCACCGATCCTTACACAAGTGCAATAAGAATTATAAAAAAAACTTAGGGGTTTAGTAGCTTCCAAATCACATGGGATCAGAGTTTTTACCTGGTCAAATATAGGGCCTCCTTTTGTGGGAGAGTCCTAGTAGGAGTCACTCCCCCAGGACTCATCTAACTTTCCCTAAAGAGGCATGTAGACAACTAACTCACTGGCCGAGAGGTATGAATAGGAGATCATCCCTGGAAAAAATTTCACCCAGGTGGTCATAGTATATATAGTTCCCCAATAATTAAATAAATTATCTAGCTCTCTTATATATTTCACTACCTCATCTCGAGGCATGTGGAAGAAGGCCCAGGCATGATCCAACTGAGTGAGGAATATTCCCTCTCCATTGAGATTCTACCACATTGCATGGAGGGTGTTGATCTGTATGAAGATCCCCTATCTCTCCCAAGAACCTAAAAGACCAAATTTCTAGGGATATCTAGACGACATATATTCTTTTTTAGACCTTAGAAAAAATTCCTCAAGACCGCCGCAGAGGGTTCACCTTCTTCCCACGACCGTTTTCCCAGGACAACCAAGCCTAATGCTGCTCCTATCCCTACAACCTTAACCTGTGTCAGGCCAGAGATTTTGGACACTAAATCTTCCATGGTTTTGCCAACCAGGACAACCCTACCTCTATAGAATACTCCAACCACCATTATCCTTGACCCAATTGTTGTGGGATCCCTCCTTCATCAGAAGGAGTGGTTCACCACTTCAACATCTCTTCGGGATACACACACTCCCAACTCTATGCATATTCATGGATGAGCTCATAGGTGGCCTTAAGTGGTGTAAACTCATTCCTCCCTTTCCTATCCTCACATGTAAATATGCATTAGATTTTCCTTCAGACCAAAGTTTGGCATTCATAGTGCACATCTATGTACACCTTTGGGGTCAACTATTGGAGGCATCAAAACTGCCTCACAAACTGGTGTGGGTTGCATGACTCACAGATTACCTTACATTTGACCCTCAATACTAGTACCCCACCTCGAAAGGCTAAGAGGTATGACCACTGCTCGATGGTCCTTGTACCATCATCAGTCACCATCCCTATAGGAAGGGGGAATGAGTGAAATATGAAGTGATCAACTCACTCGACCCTCACCAGTGTATCCACAGAGCCCGATTTAAGTGGGTGACTCTCAGTGATATTCAGAATAACTGTCTAGAAGTTCATATTGGTAGGGGAGATGGGGTTTTGATAATTTTATCCCCCCACGTGTGATGAGACCCAACCATACAAAAATTGGAGGGGACCACACACACAGAGCTAAGTCTTCCCTTGGATGATGTGGTGGAACACCTTGTACAACTTCGCCAATACAGGGACAAATAGGTATATGTGCTGCCCCATCACCAACATTTCTTCCATGATTATGATTCTTGGTTGCACCCCCATGTGAACATACCTTACTGGGAGAATCTAGCCATATATCAGTGCGACAATAAACCCATCCATCCTGACCACTAGAGCTTTATTATACACGTTGTAACACCAAAGATTCCAATGGATTGCCTCCAAAATCCTCCAGTAGGAGGGCCCCTTGCCTTACTAGAATTCCTTTGGGCATGTATGTGTCCTCCTGGGTATCCTATCCACTAGACCATTTAGGAAGAATCCAAACCACTGCTTGAATGGGATGTCATTCATCCCCGACATGTGCTCATCCATCCCTTTCACTAAGAACAACAACACCCTCACAAGGGATGGAAGCTACTCCTAGTCATCCCATACATTATCTGCGATGAAGAATTCATCATAAATCACTCCTTGTATTGGGATCCTAATGATCTAGTAAATATACCACAATATGATTCCAACCTCCCCATAATACAGATGGAAAATGTTGGTCCTTGGAAACCACATTCTCAACAACTCTGGTATGATTTCCAGGTGGCGTAAAATGTGGAACTATGAGGCCCATGCCATCTCGTAAATCCGTAACTACTTCAGCTCAGCTTAAAACTAAGGGAACTATATGAATTCTGAATATTCCTAGGGACATTTTTCTGTGAAGTTGGTTCCCAAGAATAGGTTTGAGTTTCCTATCCATCCTTTGACTGGGTCTCCCAAAATCACCTTGAGAATCATCTCGTACTGTGGGGGGATGTATCTGCCTGCAACTTATCCCTATTGATGTTGGTGACATGGTTCCTGAGAGTGTTCACCATGAGAGATGCATGATACTTTATGATGTGTCTTCTAGTAGCCTTGTGCCATTGGTATATTCCAGGTGAGCTCCTAAACTAGCAGGCGAGCTTATCTCTATTTGTGTCAGGGATAAATATGTCATCTCTCAACCCAAATCCATAAAGTAGTAGCCTCTTTTAGAGAGGGTAATACTTATGATCCCCCATAAGTTGTGTGGTGAGTGATTCATAGTCCGATGCACTCTAAACTCTCTCCTTGATCATAATTTTCCCATCTATCTCTTACCGATTAATGGCACCAGCATTGGCGCTTTTAGTGGCCATTTTTATGAGAATTAGGAGTTTTTTGAGTCCTTTTGTGATGCGCTATTTATGAAGGATGATTTCATGAAGCTCTATTCATAAAGGAACTTATTTTAGGACCTAATCCTAGGATGGATAATGGTTATCCGAGGGGTTATGAAGAGATCATTGGTGTTATTTCTGAGGTGGTGTCTAGTCTTGACAATGAGAATATTGAATCTATAATGCATGAGGAATAAATATTCGATGCTGTGAAAAGAATCAATCCAGAAAGTGCCCCAGGCCCATATGGGTTTCCTAGATCCTTCTTCAAATCCTCATGGATCACTGTTAAAGCTAACATGGTGCTTGCTATCTAGAATTTCTTCTGTGGTGGGAACCTTCTATGAGTTTCTAGCGCCACCACCATGGTTATTATTCCTAAAATTAAAAAACAATCTCTTCTTCAGCACTATTGTCTAGTGAGTATGTGAAACTTCACGTACAAGGTCCTTTCCACTATCCTCAATAACAGACTAAGAATTCACCTACCACACTAGATTTCTCCTGAACATCATGGTTTTGTTAATCAAAGATCCATTCAAGGGGTGATTAATTTATCCTAGGAGGTCATTGATGATCTTAACACCAAAGTCCATGGTTCAAATATGGTAGTCAAGATAGATATGGACAAGGTCCATGATCAGATTGAGTGGTATTTCATTATTAAAGTTTTGATAGGTTTGGACCTGTCCTCTTAGGATACCGACTTGGTTTTTAGGTGTTTTAGTTCTTTGTGGATGGTTGTACATTTCATGGGCAGGAATTATGGGTTCTTCAAATCTGTTCACGAGTTGAGGAAAGGGGAACCCCTATCCCCGAGTCTCTTTATTCTCTCATAGAATGTTATCAGTCACCTCATTAATAAGGCTATTATGCATGGAAACATCCTCCCTTACCAGTGTAAATACAGATCATGTTGTATATCTCATATCATGTTTTCCGATGATATGATAATCTTCATGAATGATGGAAAGAGGTCTGTTCATGGTATTAATAAGATTCTCACTAATTATTGTCACTAGAGCAGCTAGATTATCAACTGGAACAAGAGTCACTTTTACATCCCAAAACAATGTACAAATAGATGGATTATCTCCCTAAGAAGAAGACTAGGAATACAGAAAAGCTCTTTCCCCATGGAGCATATCAACACCCCAATATCCCCTAGAAGTATGCATATGCACCATTTTGACCATATTATTGGGAAAATTATAGGCCGCATTCATAACTGGAAGAACCAGTTCTTATCTTTTGGTGGCAGAATCACTTTAGCTAACAGTGTCCTCTCATCTATCCCAAGCCACCCTCTCTCTGCCACCAAATTTACAAAATGGATGATCACCAATATTGATACCATTATATCCTTCTTTATTTGTGAGCTCATGAGGAGGATAGAAAGAACTGGGCGTCATGGAATAGGCTCGTGAAACCCATTCAGGAGGGTAAAATTGACATAAAGATCATATTTGGTATGCTATATGGAATGAGTGCAAAGATGACATGGGAGGTTATTGAGGCTCAAACACTGTGGGGGTAGATTCATGGATACTAAGCTCAATAGAGGTGGAGACAATAGTAATGGGAATCAAGTATTTCTATGGTTTTTGGTTACTCCCCATCTCCAATCATTCCAACCCTTTACCAGATGGATTGTGGGAAGTGGAGAGATCTCCTTTTGACATCATAACTGGTTTGGTGTTCCCCTTGGGTTTCCAGGATGCTCGATCACCAACATCACCTTCAAACAAGCATATACCCGAAATTATCAATGAAATGTTGGGTAGTAATCAATGCATGGTCTTTGATATTATTGATCTTACGGATGAATCAGATAAATGTGTTTTCACTACATCGACTTCAGGATATTTCTCATCTAAGGATTACCAGAGGGTGACTAGCAGTGTGGATCATTAGGACACCTAGTGTTTGACCTTTTGGATTAAGGATATCTCTGTTAAGATTAAATTTATTATTTGGAAAATTAGAAACTAAGATTTACCTATGGATGAGAATGTAAAAAAATATGGTGTTATCCTGGTTTCGAGATTCTTGTGCTGCAGGGATTATAGAGAGGAGAGTTCAGACCATCTATTATTTAGTAGTGAATGGGAATGTAATTTGTTCCAAACCTTTGGTAATTTCATGGGTATCTCTATTTTGAATTTTATGGATTCTCCCTTCATTAACCATTAGTTTCACGGTGTGGGGAACACTAGTATAAAGAGGAAAGATTGTGCCATCATCCCAATAGTTGGGTGCTGGTGAATTTTGGATGGAAAAGAACAAGGCCAAATATGATGGGATTCAATGTTCAGGTAAGTCTTTGGTGGAAAGAACAAAGTTTATCCTGCTTGATTTGGTTTGTCTCTGTCATAAATGGATTGAATCCCCCTCTCTTAGAAAGATTCAGGTGGTCACCTTTTCCAACTGTTAAAATCATCCTAGTCATTAGGTTAAATGGTCCCCCATCCCCTTGGACTCAATATTAATATTTACGATTCATGCAATATGAATGATATGAAAGGTGGTGGTGTGGTTTAAGACTCCATGGGTTGTGTTATCTTTTCTTTTTCTGCACAATTTGGTAGAGGACATTCCCTCATGGATGAGGTACTGGAACTGCATACAGGTCTTTAGCCTTATAGGCATCAGAATATTGGTCTCACTGTAATTGAAATGGACTCTATCATCATCTATGATTCCATGCATGTAAATCTTAACATTCCCTAGTCCATCTGTTATATTTTGAGAAGGTTAAATACTTTTATTATCAATGGCACAGATATTTTACACACTTGGAGGGAGGGAAAAAAGGTTGCTGATTACCTTGATTCTATGGAATCACAGAGTCTTAATATTATTCTTCCCTCAGACTTACATTTATTCTCAATTTAAGGGGAGAATCTTGTTAGAGGCGATGTGCTTGGGCTCCACCACTTCAGGCCTCCATAGCTTCTTGCTGTTTTTTATTGTTCTCTGTTGTCTTTTGTCTTTTATTTTTTTCACTATCTTTAATAAAAATAAATGATTATGGGAGTGTTGGTGATGGATATCTTCGCGAGTTATGGGGATTGAAATCAAAAAGCACTTGTGAAGGGCTTGAGCTTCATGGATATACAATGATGTATTTTTTTAAATGCTCATGGTCCCCCTAAGGATCCCCTGTGGTATTTATAGGCATATGACCACCTAAGGTCCATGTGCAGGCTTTACAAATGATATTTTTAATAGGATTCGTGAATGAATGTTAATTGCCAATTTTTAGTGGGTTTCCCTAAGAATCTGACCCTCTATCCCCCATCAGCTCTAATTCTAAGGGGGTCATTTGTTGATGTTGAAATATGCATGTCATGGGAGAGATTGAGGAAGGAACAACCTGTTCAGAGTGAATCTAGGCCAAAAAATCCCAAAACTGCACTCAAGGGATTGGATTCATGAAGATCAACACCATTTCAAATGATTTTGGATCATGAGGGTCCTGACCATGTGGAGGGTTGACGATAACATATATGCATCATCTATATTGAGTCCTAGAGCCCCTTTTCATGACCACATAGAGGTTTGACGGTAACCTCCACATCATGTCATTTGGGTTTGTGGAGCCTTGACCACTCATGAAGCTCATAAAGATTCACAACAAGCTCCATCCTTTTTCAAAACCCACACCCCACTTCTTTTGAGAAATGGTCTGAGTTCCCGGTACTCTTGAGTTCCGTGAGTAAAATAGAAAATAGATCTCCCAAGGTATTCATCCATTAAAAAACCAATTCACAAGGTTTTTTTGAGAACTTCCACCCAAAGTGAAGATTCCTTTCATGATAGAACATTCCATTTTTGGAAGAAGAAAGAACAATGTGTCTCTTAGGGCTTTGTGAGACACCTATCCTTCATGAATCCAATCCCATGGGAACAAGGAATTTACCTCAAGGCAAGGTCACATTGTTTCACGAAGCATAATCCTTCTTAAGACCCTTGAACCCCTTGAGGTCCCTGGGCTTCATGAGACCCTCCTCCTAGAATCCACAACCTTCGCAAAGAACCTCCTCTAGGACTCCCCATGGATTCACCTTTTAGCTGACACCCCTTCATGAAATTTGAGTGTCTAAGGTCCCCATACTAAATCAGGACTGGTTCAGCTGCACCCCAAGTCCCTATGTGACTGGTTCTACCAACTCCTGTGTCCTCCCACTTCGCTCCAAGTGTGTATTGGGCCTTCATTTAACCTATTGATTATAAGAATATGTACCCTAATTCTGATCACTTCTAACCATTATTACCCCTAATGTGGGGATTCCTAGTGGCCACTCCTCTATGGTAGTGCCAATTCCATGTCCTACCTAGATGCGTATGAGTGGTGGTCATGTAAGCCTTAAGGGTGGAACCTTTAAGGGAAACTATACACTTATTTTGGTTGAGGATTCTTAATCCAAATATTCCTCTTGCCTTGACATGGCCCCTCTTGAGGAGTGATCTCAACAACATCTGATCTACATGAAATAAAACTACTTAGATCCATGTCCTAGTCATATGATGTTAAACTACACAACAACATGCAAAACACATGACGTAAAATTGTATCCATACTCTCTGTGATGAACACGAGATTTCCCATGTATGAATCACATGTTATGAACCCACACCTCTTACCCTATGTGATAAACACAGAATTCCCCATGTATGATCATCATGGGATGCAACCTTCTCACCCACCATGCGATGATCCATTTACATAGGAAAACTTCCATGCATAATCCCTACACCATCCCTCATAGATGCTTCTACCATGTAATTAGTGTCCTTACTTCCTGGAGTTAAATTGCATGGATTAGTCCCGTCACACGACCTTAAACCGAATCATCGAACTATGTGGTTTTTTATCCATGTCTCTTAAATAGGGTATGTAGGTTGCCTATTTAAGGTTCAATATTGAAAAAAATAAAATCCTTTTGTGACATATTCCCTCCTAGGGAAACACTTAACCACTTTATCCATCTCAATAGGATGTTCTGATTCATCTCCACAAGATGTTAAATTTATTACTTGATCCATTTCAACAGGATGTTCTTATCTATAATCCAACTATTACATATTCCCTCCTAGGGACACACTTAACGATCTGATCCATCTCAATAGTATGTTATGATCCATACCCACAATATGTTAAATCTATGCCCAACCTATCCTCAAAAGATGTTAAACCTACATCCAAACTATCCCCGCAAGGAATTAAACATGCACCCAACATATCTTAGAAAGATGTTAAACCTACACTCAATCGGTCCCTACAAGATATTAAACATGTGCCTAACCTATCCCCACAAGATGTTAAACCTGCACACATCTTATGCCCACAAGACATTAAACCTTCACCCCTGTCCCCACAATACATTAAACCTACACCCATCCTATCCCTACAAGACATTAAACTAGTTCCCAACCTATCCCTACAAGATATTAAACCTATGTCCAACCTTTACTTGCAAGAAATTAAACCTGTGCCAATCCTATACCCACAATATGTTAAACCCACCCCCAACTTGTCCCCACAAGACATTAAAACTGAACCCATCCTATCCATTCAAGACTTTAAACCATCAAACAATCTATCCCCATAATACTTTAACCCAGTTCCCATCTCTACAAGACATTAAAATCATACCCTAATCCATAACACCTACCCCGTGCAATAAACATGGGATGCTAACGCACGCCTGTCGTAGGGCATGGAAAAACAATTATTTCCTAAGTTAAAATGTAGTAATGTGGTTGACCTAGGATGTCTCTCGAAGAGGAGTGCACACAAAATATGTTGTCACTTTAAAACAGGGGTAAAAATGTTGTGCTTTTGAAAGGAAATTTGAAATTCAAATGATTGAAAAACTATGATATTAAAAGGGTGATTAGGTCGGGGTCGGTTTCCTAATTTTAATGCTATTTTTGTTCAATTTAATTCAAAACTATTCTTATTTGTTGATTAAAGTGAGTTTCCACAATCGTTTCCTCTCACTTCCTTGGTGAAATTATGATGGTGAGAGAAAAACTTACCAAGATCTCGGTTTGGTCAACTATCCTTCCATGTGTAAAATAGTTGTATTGAATATCCTTAATTTAAATAGGCAATACCAGATCGGGTTTTGTTTATCCCAAAAAATCAAGAACATTCACTACACCTTTTATACGTACTGACAATCGTCGAGTACTTCACCACTAATCTCTGGTCTATTCCATCGTATATAAACCAGAAATTAGTGGAGGGAGATTATGATTATTTTACCAAGAAAAAAATCAATAATGTAATTAATATTCAAGAAAGATCACACTTGATAATAAAATCAGCTATAATAAATTGAAAACCACTTTGAAGAAGCAAAAAATTTATTCAATTGCGTCCAAGAACTCAAGCATTACAATGTAGAAAACTAACCCTTCCCCAATCACTTTAAATGTTTACCCCACCATGGTAAGGGTAATCGAGATGAATGGGGAAGAATAAGGCATTATAAAACTATGAAAAATAAAATAAATAAAAGATAAAGCCGAAAAGTTCTCCTCCTTGGTGTCCCAGAAGGAATGAGATGGAATGAGAGATGCTTTGAGAGGGTGGAACTCTCCTTCTTTTATAGTCAGAATTTTTCCCCCGAATGTTGACGCGTTTTAGTCCCATTAAATGACATCATCACGCATTGAGCCCTTCTATAAAGTTGTTTATAATTCTCTTGGGAGCTTACCCTAAAAATATCAGCGGATTTGGACGTGTATTCCGTGAGTTATGGACGTTTTACTCTTAGAATTTATTATGTCTAGTCAGACTCACCAAATCGCAAATCTCCGGATTAGGATGTTTTAATGACACCTTAAACGGCCAATAAATGCGGTATTTCCTTAATGAAAGATTCTAAAAAACTCCTTGAGAATCCCCCACCGAATTTCACAACATTTGGGCCCCCCATGAATGCGTTATGGACCCCACACCAAAAATCGGTAGAACTGTGAACAGTTTTCATGCTCCCACTTGTGAGCTTCTTTTGAGCTTCCATATGACCGATTCAGCTTTTAATCCAAAAATAGTAAATGAGCCCCTGGAGGTGTAAATCTATAAAAGAAAGAACTTTTCAATTTGGATTAGTGTAGAAAATGTTATGGCCAAACTACAGAAATAAGTTAAAACAGTGAAAAATTCGAAATGGGCCATTTTTACTATTAAGCTCAAAATATTACTAATATCATAAAAATATGACAATTGCCCATACAATAACACTATGGTGGGATTATAAAAAATTATTTACAGGATAAAATATATGAAAATGTGAGCTTCATCACTCACCCACACTTAAACATTTCACTCCTAGGCAATCATCTTACATCCAAATCAAATTCCACACAACAATCAAAAATGAAAAAATATCAATGATTTTATCCAAAATAGAATTCCATCATGCATCATCTATAAAAAACATTTTTCTCTCATTTTCATTTCAATAATTAAAATTTATTCAACCTCATTAATCAATCCATGACCCAATCACAACCTACCTCACATTGAAATTTATGTCACTCTTCACTCAAGAGAAATTGATTCTAGAGTTATGCTCATACTTGGAAATCGCATGTATCACCATAGGTTTGTGAAAATTATCATTTCTCCACAGCGTGAAACATGAAAATGAATTTAATAATGAGGGATTTAATTAAAGGTTCAAATGATTCTGTGGCTTAGGGTTGGTGGGAAAATGATTGAAAAAAAGTATTAGGCTAGAAAGAGGAGGTTGGACTTTTAAGTACAATGCATGATTAATTCAAGTGAAAACACATGAAATTACTCACTCAATACCACTTGAAAATATAAAAAACAACACAAAACCCTTTTATGACATGGTACATGAGCCATGAAGTGATTATAATGAATGATATCATCTAAGTTCTCCTTTTTTTTTCAAATCTCCAAAAAGGCACATCTTTTTTTTTCATAGAGGATGAGCTGAAAATTGAATACAATGAATGAATGAAAATTAATGCCCTTGATTTTTGAGAGGCAAATGAGTCATAAAAGAATGTAAAATGAGGAATTCAAACTCATCTCCATTTTTTTTCACTTTTTTTTGAAGGAGAAATGGATGAAACAAATAAAGAACAATGAAATGACGACACATGCCCAATTCTCTTATTGTCCATTACCCAAAGTATTGACACACACCTCGCATCACTAATAAATGATACACATCCCAATTAACTCACATGAAAGGCCCTTCCCCCACACTCAAACTTGAAATAACCATGAAAAAATACTAAATGTGCGGGTAGGTAAGGAAAAATTGGCTTGTAATGTGGCTTAAACCTCTAAGTCAATTCATGGAATCTAAGGGATTACGAAGGATAAATGTAAAGGTGGGTCTTAAGATAAAATGTGGCTATCCAAAGAGATGCCTCAATCATTTCAAATACATTACATGAAATCCAAAGCTTCTAAAGAGAATTATTCACAAATTCTGGTTCTCACAAAAAATTCAAGTTTCCCTCAAGAAAGTGTGGGTATTAGGAAGAATATGTAAAAGTGGTTTAGAATACCTCACAGGATTGGAAAAATATTTTGAGTCAGTGTTTCATGGGCATGGATTTCAAAAATTAGTCAAACTCATTAAAATGCTTGAAAATCCATTTCAAGGGAAAATAATTCATATCAATAATCATTTAAAATCCATTATTTCAAAAATCATTTCAACTCTTTCAAAATAAATTAATGTGTGAAAAGTGATAAGAATATTCATTAAAGATCAAAATATGTTTTGGACCAAAAAATGAAAGGATTTTAAATGTTAATCATCAAAAGTGATCTCCCTTTTGAAATAAAGATTTAATCCTCTTCCTCTAATTCTCAGGGCTTCCTTATTCCTTCATGATCCTACAAAAGAAAAATTACTAAATTAATCATAAGGATCATTTAATTTAAGCTCAAAATGAAAAGAGGGAGGGGGAAACATGCTAGAATAATTCATAATACTGAATTTGAAATCTAAATTCCTAATATTTAAAATCTAATTACTATAAATAAAGTAAAGGATAAATATTGGTATGATCCCCCAAGTGGGCCTTGGCATCTTTTACTGCCTCCAGAGGGAAGTACCAGCTTTTATCCATAATCTGTCGGTGGATGAAGCTTCTTTGATTTGAACCACCACATGTGGCTCTTCCTAGCTTGAAGTTATTTGTTCTTGATGAGAAGGACTCCATAGACAGAGTATACCAGATCCTCCTCCTTCGCAATTTGGTACAACTTGCATGGCGGGGGTTGGATGAAGTAGGGAGCCTCCTCCTCATTTGTTGCTACTTGTGCAACCTTCTTGTCTTCCAGTGCTGGCTTCATGGGGGATTCTGCCTCCTGTCTGATTTCCTCAGGCTCAACAACTTGGATCTCTTAATGATGGGGCTCCTCCAGTAGATATTCAATGTCTTTAGGGAGCTCTAGGAGTTCCTCAATAGGTGAATCATTTTCCACATCATCCTCCAAGTCATAATATGAGATGGATGAATCTGAAAATTCAAAACTATTAGGGGTGATACTCAAATTAGTTTCATTAAAATTAAAAGAGTTTGAGTTTAAGATTGTATCATCTCCCTGAGTTGGTTCTGGTTCAATCACTTCTTCAGTTGAAAGTGCCTCTTGGAGTTGATTATCACTGGATGGAGGTAGGTAGTCGGGCTCCTCCATCTTGACTTCAAATTCCACCAATTGGGTGGTGTCTTCTATCAGTGGTGCTGGCTCTTCTTCTTTGCAAGGCTTGGGGAGATCAAGCAGTTCCTCACATTCATTCCAGAATTCATCCAATTCTAGTCGATCTCCCACATTTGGATCAGTAGGAAATTCATCCTCCTTTTCATCTATCTTGGGTAGAATTGGTTGAGTGAGGATGAATGAGTCTTCAGGTACCCCGATATTTACATCCTCTGGTTCTTCAATGATTAGTGGTGAAATTTCTTCCACCACTATCTTAGGTTCTTGCTCCGGATCAGGGTCGGGTTGCTCCATCCTGGCACGAACATAGTCCAATGACTATTCCATTTTCCTCCCCAAATCATCCAGATTATTACTAATCCTTTCAACCCGGTCATTTAGATCATGATAATCAATTTCTGGTTCTTGATATTGCACATGCGAGTAATCTTCCCATGCATAAAAATTTGAATTTGAATACATCATGGAAAAAAGATTTTTTTTAAGATTTTTCTTAATTAAAATAAAATAAAATATTTAAAAAAATGTGAATTTTGAAAAAGTGATCGAAATAACTACTTAGCTCCTCGGCAACGGTACCGGTTTTGACGCATGCCAGTCGTAGAGCGTGGAAAAAGCAAATTTATTTTCCTAATGCAGCACAGTGGCTGACCAGAGTTGTCTCACTTGATGAGCGTTGAAGTTAGTCCAATCACTTATTCTAGTTCACCTAAAATAATTCTTTTTGTTGTTTTATATTTTATGAAATAAATGGAATTTAATAAAATAAATGAAATTCATAAATTATAAGAAACTAAAATTTAATTCTAAATTACCATGCAATGCTAAACAGAATGTAATTAGAGAAGAAAGGAAGTTCTATCGAGAGAACTTTTAGGGAGCACCTTCATTGGCCAGCTTCAAATATTCTTAGTGAACACACTCCATCGTATGTGTGCTCACCTTAGTCTACCCCGGTTATGAATGAAAAGTCTACTTAGCGATCTCCAATCACACCCTCCGTCCACCTCCTCAATCGAGGGAAAATGGTTGTAGATTAAGAAGTTAATCTTTAGACAACCACAATGAGAATTACACCCACTATAAATTATCCTTATAATTAACTCAAAGAATATTAAAAACATGGTCTTAGGTTCAAGAACCTGATTACTCCATCAGGATATTCCTCAGATTAGTTACTCATGATCATGAGTATTATAGTTCATGATGGTAAGAAGAGAGAAAGAAAATAGGGTAGATGGGTGGACACAATAATAAAAACAATGCATGAATTTATTTGAAATCTAAATTACAATTGAAAACTAAAACAAAAATAAAGAAAATAAATAAATAAAAATGAAATGGGGAAGATTTGTGGCCGGCCTCCCTCGGTGGAGATCTCCTCCTTGGTGCCTTGAAGGAATGGATAGAGAATGGGATGCTTTGAGAGGGTGGAGCTATCCTTCTTTTATAGCCATAATTTGTTACCCGAATGTTGACGCATTGTAGCCCCATTAAATGAAATAATCATGCATTGATCCCTTCTTTAAAGTTTTTCATAAAATTCTTGGGCGTTTCTACTCAAAATATCATCGGATTTGGAAGTGTATTCCGTGAGTTATGACCATTTTACTCTGAGAATTTATTCTGTCCAGTCAGACTCGCCAAATCGCAAATCTCCGGATTAGGATGCATTAATGACACCTTAAATGGACAATAAACGCGGTCTTTCCTTAATTAAAGATTTTCCAAAACTTCTTGTGCATCCCCCACTGAATTTTACAACATTTGGGCCCCTCATGAATGCGTTATGGACCCCACACCAAAAATCGGCAGAACTGTGAACAATTTTCATGCTCCCACTTGTGAGCTTCTTTTGAGCTTCCATATGGCCGATTCAGCTTTTAATACAAAAATAGTAAATGAAGACTTGGATGTGTAAATCTGGAAAAGAAATAACTTTGCAGTTTGGATTAGTGTAGAAAATGCTATGGCCAAACTACAAAAATAAGTTAAAACAGTTAAAAATTTGAAATGGGTCATTTTTACTATTAATCTCAAAATATTATTAATATCATAAAAATGTGACAATTGCCCATAAAATAACACTATTGTGGGATTATAAACAATGATTTACAGAATAAAATATATGAAAATGTGAGCTTCATCAGATGCCTAAGGTAAAAATCCTTGGAAGACTTACGCCCATGGGTCCAATTACCTCATGATCGACATGGGATGCCTTGGGTTCCATGCCTAAGATGCCTCATGTGAGATGCCCTCCAAAAGAGGAAGAATTTATAGGGGACCAATATACACAATGTCTAGACATTCTTGGAAGTTCCCAATGTGACTATTCACCCTAAATGAAGGTTTCTTCTCTATTGATATGGAAGTAGTGTAATTAACCAGTGTCCATATAGAGATGACATCAAAAATGAGTTCCAAAAACATGACTTAATCTATGTGGGATACCCGAACTCGACAATGAGTTCCAAGGAGGAATCTATAGAAGAAGGAAACGATATTAAATCATCCCATTTTGATCAAGAAACATACATCAACAATGAAAGTGATGAAAACTACCCACCTTTGGAAAGAGTTAATGCAGGGAAACAAGAAGCATCACATTAGCCTCCAGGTGGAGGGATGGTGCTATGCCCTGGCGAAATCATAGAAAATAGGGAGGAAAATTCATTGCAATGGTTTTTGGATGAAGACTTCACGAGAGACTCATATACCTGGAAGATTATAACTAGTTTTGTGTTTACTAATATAGGAACAATGATAAGTTAGACGCCATGGATATAGAGAAATTTTACTCTAAATACAGTGAAAACATAATATGTATCTATAATAGAATCTAGGAAGGGGTTGGTTTGGTTAATGAAATTACTAAAGGATCTCAGATAAATTTAGGAAGGTGGGGTTTTATTCTGTGAAAATTAGATTGCAATTTACATGGATCAAAATTTTGTATTCCATGAATGGATGAAGCATATTGAATTGAAGTACCACTTCATCAAAAATATTCTAGAGGAAAAAGTGTTAGATCTATGTAAGATAGCCTAAATCCAAAATCATGATAACATGTTCACTAAAGAATAATTTTAAGAAAGTTTGATGCAATATCATGCCTCAGTGGGATTCGAGTGAATGAAAGGTTGGAGAAAACTACATGCTACAGAAGAGCAAGGGAAGTTTTTTTGTTTTTTCAAAGTGTTGGAGAAATACTATAGTTTCCCTAGAATAGTCTTCAAGTGGGATATTTTTGGGATATAAATTTTGTTTCAGTTCACTAAATTTTCATTCACCAGAAGATATATTGGATCAATTTGAAGACAGTGACAAGAGAACCTCTCTAGAAGGTAGTGGGACCATCAGAAATTTGTATCTTATAATGGAACTATAGGGGACTAAAATTTTAGTAATGAAGGGTCTATAAGCTTGCCAAAGTATAAGTATCTAGAAAGAGTACTTGAAAATGTTCACAATGGAAATTAGTCAACGTCCAAAGATTACTAGATATCCATAGTTACTAATACAAATAGATTTATTTCCATGAATATTAAAGGTTGGTGTAATTAGGATGTCTGGATAAGGTTTACTATAAAAGAATGTGTGGATTTACATTAATAGTGTAATAGTGATGTGAACCGGGTAACCCAGAGGTAAACAATGGATCAAAATATATATTGTGATTCTGATATGATTAAAGAGTGTTAATCATCAATAGTAAATCCTTATAGATGGGTTTTCTAGTTGTATGCAATTATTTTACTTCTGTTGATAATGAAAGCAGCAATGTTTCTCCAATGCACATAGGATTAATTAGCCAAAGCACATAAATACCTCATGTTATTTCTTGTGTTTTGTTTTTTCACTTGGTTTTATTTCTTCTTTAATGTTTTTGAGTTTTGTGAGTTTCACTTGAAGTTGTGTGTGCGGATTGAATTAGTGCTGTGTGTAGAGTGCGAAGTATTCCTACTTTCAGTACACTTAGCATAGGTAAGTTCTGAAGGTTTTCAATCTAATGTGCTGAATTTATGATGTGCAGTCTTCCAATTAATTAAGGATCCTAGTTTTGGTGATCACACAGACCTATTCTTTCTAATACAATCACCCATTAAGAACATGGAACTTTGATCATATTATCATGAAATGTAAAATTAAATAAATTTTAAATTATGGGGTATCGTGTAGGGTAGAAACTAGGTCATATCTTGAATAGTGTTTAAAATTTAGAGTATGTTTAAATATTTTTTATAAAAAATAAAAAAAGAGAGGGGTTTTGAAAATTGTTCAAGGAAAATAGAAAAATAAAACAACTTGAAGTAAATTTATGATTTTTTGTAAAATAGTTAATTTTAAGAGAGAAATGAAAATGTGATCATTATAATATTGCTATACATCTTGGAATTTTCATTGTTCTTAATATGTCATTATGTTTGGTGCAATTTTTGGGTCAAATACCACTTTAATATCCTTATTTTTAAATAAGAATACACTTTAAATATAAATATGATTTAAATTGAAGTGTTTTTTAGTTGTTTATGCTGTGCAGGATGAAAATATGCTAACCTTAAAACCAAAAGATTTAATTCTGTGTTGATTTATGTGAAAATATAATCTTATAAGGGTTCATGGCATATTACTTTTATCGGATGTACGAGTGTTGTAGTAGTGTACATTGATGTAAATTTAAATATATTGGTTGATTCTGAATCCATCAGAAGATAGAGTTTTTTTATTCTAGTTCCATTACAACTAAAAGTGATCTAAGTTTCATTATTGTAATTTCTATGTTTCTAACTATTGTCCAGAGGATATTTTGGTGCATAGAAGAGGGCTGCTAGTGATCATTTTGATTAAGGTATTCCATGCGGAAGACATAGCTGCTATCGACCAGGTTGATTGAAGGATTCCACATGGAAGATAGATTTTTTCCAATCAGGTTGATCGAGGGATTATAGTGTGGAAGACCGAGTACCTTCCGACCAATCTTCAGTCAAGGGCTTCCATGGAAAGGAAGACAGAGTACCTTCTGAATATTTTAAAGTCAATGGACTTACAATTTAGAAGTAGGATACCTTGGATTTGGTTTATAGATCCTCCTTAGACTTTGGGTTAAAAGTGTGGTTTTACAATATCCTTCATAGGAGAGTAATGATTGTTATCCTTTACTCCTAATTTTGTTTTAAATTTCCATTCTTCTAAATTTGTTAAAATAGTTTTTTGTATTTTTCCTATGCATATATCAATGTTTCTAATCATTTTAATTATATTTATTTTACTCTGATTTTTAGGTTGATAAAAATTTTGTGATTCAAAACATATTACACTTGAGGTGGCCAAAAAATTGTAGTTAGTTTATAAATAATAATTTACCCTCTATTATAGTGAGTTTTTCATCTATATTAGGGAAAAAATTTAGTATCAAAGCATGTATTTATGTTTGAGAATTATCCTTATCTTCTCTTCTTTATTTTCACCATTTTATCAGATTTTTGTTATTAATTTTCTTATAATAATCATCTAGAAAAGATAAGTTTTTTTAGGATGGAATTTTTCACAGTTGGTTTGATTGAAAATATTAATACTAATAGACCCCCTATCTTTGATGGGTATGACTATTAATACCGGCATGATCGAATGGAGACATTCTTTTTTAATACTGGTATTGAAAATTTTCTTATGCTGATTGGAAGTTATAAGACTCTAGAGAAAGAAATCTCTATCTTTACTAGAGAGGAATGAACTAAATTTTAGTTGGATTTCCATTTTAGTAATACCTTATTATGTTCAATTCAATAAAATATTTACAGACAAGTTTCTTCTTGTAGAAATATGTGTGGTATATGGAAGAAGTTAGAAGTTACACACTTCAAAATTTCGAAAGTTCTTGAAACCAAACATGCCATGTTTAGAGATTATTATCAATTTTTTTATTTTTTTACCTGGAGAGAGTGTTTCTCAAATACATCAACGACTAATGAATATTGTTAATAACTTACGATTTCTTGGTGAAAAAGAGTTTTTGGAATAACAACTTGTAAATTAATTTATTGATATCTTACCTAAAGAGTGGGAACCAAAGAGTAATGCTATAGATGATGTGAAACATATCATCAAACTGATCTCAAATTATCTTATTGGAACACTAATTCAATATAAAATTTATATCAATAGAGATACTGGGAAGGAAAATAAGAAAAATGGTGTTGCGTTTACATCTACCAAAAGTTTAAATTCCAGATCTTATAATGATAAGCTAAGTACATGAAAAGGATGTAGTTTTTATAAGTTGAGTGAAGGTGATATAACTTAGTTCGCTCAGAGGATGAATCGGTATATGGGGAAAAATAATTTTTATAGGGATAATTGGAAAGATATAAATGAAAAGTAATAAAAGAAAGAATCCACTAAGACAATATGTTACAAGTGTAAGAAACTTGACCATATAAAAATCGTTTGGAAATATCTTAACAGAAGATAAATAAAGTATTTTAATAAGTATTCTAAGAAAAATGGAAGAAAATTTTGAAGATCATGGACACTTGGAGTACAAGTGTTGGTGACACTACATATAAAATCTCATCAGAGGATAATGATGATAGTCAAAAGATTATGGGATTTTATGCTAATTTTTTCAAGAATGAAATTATTTTTATAGGAAAGGTAATTTCAAATGTACTTACAAATATAACTCTATATTTAAAATATCCTTATGATTAAAATGATAAAAGCAATGCTCCAACTATTAAAGAAATGTATTTCTATGTAACTAGTCTTGAGATAAGAGAGAAGAGAATTAAAGATGAATGTGAAAAATCTAAAACTTATTTTTTAAAACTTTTTAAGAAGCACAATGAACTTAAAGCTAATTTTTATAAACAAAAGGAACAATTTTTTAAATCTAAAGATGATCTATCCAAGCTGAATAATAGAAATGAAAAATTAAATTTTGAGTTAGAAGAATATAAGTGTAAAGTCAATAAGGTTGTTATCAATAGAAAAGGAAAAAGAGTTTTTGTTTCATCGAAAGACCATTTGAAGCTTGAGGACCAAAAGAATAGAAATTTTGAGATGAAATCAAAATATTTATCTTTTTATCAAGGAAAAAAATGAGTCTACCAAATTGAAATCTTAGGTAGATAATTTTATGAAGTTTTTGAGAAACTTTATTATTAGAAGAAAATAATTTGAAAAGTTGAATGGTAAAATACGAGTTAAAAATAATACTTCTATACTTGGAAGTAAAACCACAATAAGATCAACCTATTAGTAAAATTACTTTGTTCCAAGTAAATCACCTATCCGTACCATGTGTTAGCGAGGATAGAACTAGATGAAATATTAAAATCTAATATTTTGGAAGATCCTAAGCATTTATTTCTATAGTTCTTTCTACTTATAAGGATCATAAATCCAAGAAAACCTAGGTTACCAAATTCCTATTTGTTCATAATTATGGACCTATGAAGGTTTAGCTGGTAAAATTTTATTTTATAATTGTGTAAATTTTTACTTTATCCTTGATTTTTAAAATGTTTTCTTTATATCTTTTCTTAAATTCCTTTTATTTAGGGAGAGTTTTTATTTTTGTTTTAGATAGCTTTTAAAGAATATTTTTTTTGAAATTCTAGAGAGTTTATAATTTTTTAAGATATAATTTATCTGGAACCATCTTCTATAGAAGAATATCAATCTGATTTATTAGAAGATAACTTCCAAGGGATTATGTATTTTGTTTTTAATCTTACCCGAATTTTGGAAGATCCATTTTTTTTACTTTGAGTGGAATTTTGTTTCTCAATGTTTTCAAAAGTTTTAAATTTCATTAGAAGTTAAACTATGATATTTAAGAAATTTAAAATTTAATTTTCTTAAAAAATTATTACTTATCATGATTTTAGTGGGATTTATTTTGGGCTATTAGATCAAGTAAGATTGAAGGATGTCTAAAAAGCCTATATAAAGGGGTAGTAGACCCTGAGTTGGTTGGAAACATTCATTACTGAGTTGAAACCAAAGCATTTTCTGAATTTCGATTTCCCTATTGTTTTTACAATTATGAGATGACATCATTAGATGAAATTTATACAAGGGATATCATTTGAGAAAGGATTCTTGATCTAGAGATGTATTCAAAGTATGATTTATTTCTTAAGTGAGTGGTTAGATTTCATGGTTGGGTGTCAGTGGTTCTATCAAATGAAGAATATGAGTTATTATATCCTTATATCATTTGTGAGTTCTATAAAACTTCTAGGTTTGTTGAACCAGAAGGTGATAAGAGAGAAACTTTTAATCTTTTTGTAAATCAGTTTAGTTTCATTAGAAAGATTTACTGAATTTTTATAACTTTCATTTCTAGGATAATATTTTTTTTGTATCTCCCAAATTTATGGAAGTTTTTGGATCCTTTATTAAGTCTAAATTTGATGAGTTTTTATTTCCTATGGAAGAAAGAGTTTATAAGACCAATCACATGTCACTAGATGGAAGAATTATTTTCTAGTTTTTTTAATTATTTTTATTTTCATGGAAGGGAGATAAAGATACAATGAAAATCCAAGATATTTATCTTTTGGATTTCATGGTGAATATGAGAAGGTTCAACCTTGTAAAATTCATGTGGACCTATATCGATGCTATTTTTACCGATATGGTGAATATAATGTTTTTTTATATTCATGGATGTTGAACTATGTTTTTATAATGATTTTAGAGGTTGAAATCATTAAGAATGAGGAACATGTTGATATGGTAAAGTAAAACCCAATCAATGTTGATACCATCTCTATGATGAGTTTGTTTTATGACCATAATGAAATATTTATTGATAATAATTCAACTGTGGTTTCAATAGAAGTAAAAAATTCCATCATGAGGAAACTATTAAGAAAAGAAAAGCATTAGAAGTTTCTTCTATTGTGAAGTCACCCTTAAAGAAGAAGAAAGAAAATAGAGAATGTAAAGTTCTAAATAAAGGAGTTAAGATTCTAATATTTTCTTCATATGATGAATTTTGAAAGTTGGTTGAAAAACATAGTGAATCTTGGATACAAAGAGTTAAAGAGATTAAAAAGAAGGAAGAACATAGATCTGTCAGTAAAAATTATTTTAGATTAAATAAGGTATAAGATAAATCATTAAAGGAATATGTTTGTAGAAAGTTGGATGGGGAGAAGAATAAGAAGGGACATTCTCAAAATTTGAAAGAATATATGATTTCTAGATCAATTCTACCATATGTTACTATATATGAATATATAGTCAAAAATAAAATAATCAATAAAAAACTTTATCTTTACATAAAGGTAAATGAAAGAGTGACAGACGAACCTTAAAAATATCTGTCACTTCTCTCTCTTTATTATGTGAAAGATGAGGCTATTGAGTCAAATGAGGATGTCAATCTTCTAGAAGTTCATATTGAAATTCTATTTAAGGAATATCCTACTGAAACTACCACTAAAGAAGTAAATCATCTGGAAGTTGATGTTAAAATGAAAGAGGAGAGAAATAAGTTGAAAAATATTCTTTACCAAAGAAAATTTTAGTTCATACATCTGCTACTGAGACTTCATTCCCCTTCAAGAGTTCTTAAAAAGAAGAAACTTCATTAAAAAAATGAGTAGAATATGGGTTGAGTTTATATTCATCCAGTTCAGATAAAAGTGAGAATAAGGGGTCATTGGAAATAAGTGATTGGAATGAAATAAATATTGATAAATTTAACGAACCCATCAAAATTTTCAATGTCACTCCTGAAATAGAAAAAATTTCTAAAGTCCATCTTAAAGGATATGAAGGTTAGAGATAAAGATATGATATCTCATTGGAATTTGATGCTAGTAGTAGATCATAAATAATTGAATGAAAATTACATTTTCAAAGAAACTTGATAAAGAAGGTTTATAGTATGCCTAATTTTTTTCCTGAAATTAAATTCAAAATTTAATCTAATACATGATCATATGATTAAATTTTATAATGCTAAATGGTAGAATTAGTTGATTGATTCTGTTGTTGAAGTAAAGGGAGTTTGAGAAATGTAAAGGTGGAATGTGATTTCAACTCTTAGAATATGAGGGACTTTATAAAATACTTGATGTATTAAGAAAAAGATATTAAAATAAAAGATGAGAAGAATGTATCACTACATGAAGATCTTGATCAATTAAGTAAAAAAATATGATGAGTTCGAATAAGGTGTTAAGGAGAAAAGTGATATGCGAGATTAGTTGGATCAGTCAATAGCAGAGTTAAGAATCTTGTTTTTCTCCAGAATTAAAGGTTAGATTCTTAGTAATGGATGATCAAATCCCAAGAATATATATTGGTGGAACATCAAAAGAAAATCAATAAGTTTAATTATATAAAAAAACCCAAAAGTAATTAAAATTTTCAATTTCTGACATTTTAAAATTATGATGATTGTAGTTTTTGATGATGTTTTCCAAAACTTAACTATTATTATTTTTTCAAGGGAATAATTTATTAAATGTGTTGAATGAAATTTTATTCTCCTTTTTTGGAATTTTTTACAAATGTTTTCACTTATATATACTTTCATATTCAACATTTTCTTAACTCTTGTGATTCTTATTTAAAATTACAAAGGGGGATTGAATTTTTAAATCACAAAATCTATTAAGTTGGGAGATTTATTCTTTGAAAGGTTATTGGAAATTTATTTTAAATTTATCTATATGACTAATAAGTTTGTGTATATATTAAAGGGGGATATATTTTTATTTTATTTGAACATAAGGGGGTATTTATTTTCATTTTTTAGTTGGACTTATCATTACTTGCATGTTTTTTTATTTTCAAAAAGGGGGATATTTTTGGGTTAAATAATGATTTCATATCCTTGTTTTGAAAATCAAAATACACTTTATATATATATTTGATTCAATTTGAAGTTTTTTTAGTTTTTTATGTTATATAAGATGAAAATATATTAACCTTAAAACCAGAGGATTTAATTTTTTTCTGGTTTGTGAAGAAATATGGTGATCATAATATTTTTTTCAAGATTATTTTTACTAGATATACGAGTGCTCTAGTGGCACTAATTGATGTCATCAGAAGATGTAAGTTGATTTTGTTTCCATTAGAATATGGAGTTTTCTGTTTCCAATGCGTTACAACTAAACCCAAAGTATATGAAATCTAACCTATGGAATGTTTTCTATAAATAGAGTAGCTACTTTGGGGACTAGAAATACATGATGTTATGAGAAGCTCTGAAATCTAGAAATCAATTTATTTTTGTAATAAATTATTATTCTGAGTACATTCAATTGTACTTTTATTTCTTAGTATTTCTATTTAGAGCATAAATTTGTGAGGATATCATTATAAGTGATCTAAGTTTCCTTATTGTAGTCATTTTATTTCAAAAAATTATGTTAAGGAGATTATGGTGTGTGCAAGAGGACTATGCTGATCGTTTTGATTGAGGGATTCTGTGTGGAAGAAAAATATGCCACCGATCAAGTTGATTGATGGATTATATGTGGAACACATAACTATTTCTGATTAGGTTGATTGAGGGATTATAATGTGGAAGACAAAGTACCTTTAGATAGGTCTTCAATTGAGGTATTTCGTGGTTAAGAAGACTGGGTACCTTCTGAAAGGTTTAAATTCGAGGGAATTCTAGGTTGGAAGTAAGATACTTTGGATCCGATTTATAGTTCCTCCTTATAATTTGGGTTAAAAGTGTGGTTTTTAATATACTTTATATGATTATAAGGATTTTTATCTTTTATTATGAGTTTTTTTCTATATTTCTGCTATGAAAAATTTGTTTTGAATTGTTTTGTGTATTTCCACTATGTATACATTGATGTTTTCAAGAGTTTTAATTCTATTTATTTTACTCTGATATGTGGGTTGATCAGAAGTTTGTGATTATGATCATATTTCACTTGATGTGGTTGGAAAATTATAGTTATTTTATAAACTATAATTTAAACCTATTGTAGTGTGTCTTCCATACATACCTGAGTAAAAGATAATTTCTTGGTTGAGGCATAATCGAGATATTTATTATCCTCTAGTCCTTTTAAATAATTCACTTAGAAAAAAACTTGACAATCCACATGTTAAGTATCTTATCAACCTCAGGTAATGCTAATTCATATAAAGCATACACCCCTAAGTATATCAATGACTATATACTATTCCATACGATATACTTTGGTGGTTTAGTCCAGATAATAAGTTTCCACTTATTATCTCATGAGTCCACTTTGTATCATATACAAAATTCGACCCACTCTAATATTAACATTTCATAGTAACCCATAATACTCTAAGATGATCATCAATAAAGTACAACTCAAAGTCATAATTTCAGGGGATTTTATAATTCTATATGCAACACATATGAGTGAATGATAAATGAATATTAATTTTATTATAAGATAATGATATATTTGAAAGTTCTAAATTCGATGGAAGTGTGTGGTGGTGGGTGATATATTAAAAATTATTTTAAAATCTTGATGCTCAAAAACTTAATAGAGGATATTTCATGTTAAATTTATAATCAATTTATTTAGATCAAAAGGAAAAAATACATTGGATTAGGATATTTTTTCAATGTGAATGTTGATCATCTGAAAATTCCCCTTCAGATTTAATTCATTATGCTGTGAGGATCTAAAGATTGAATCCCTCTAGTGGCGACCCACATATGCTCCTTTGATCTCAAAGAAATTTGAATTAATGTCTAGGTGCTAGCATAGAAAATTGACCGTCTTGTGTTGTTTGTGTTGATCTTTTGTCCTTTGATATTGAATGAATATCTCTTCTATTTTTTATTCTTGAGAGGGAGAGATAATGAGGATTTAAGAGATAATATTTTGTGCACAACAATTATCTATTTTCAATTTCACACACTACATAACAGACATAACCGTCTATTTATAGAGCTAGGGTTTAAGTTAAAATATTATTTAATTGCATGCCGACCCTTAAAAAATATTATAACCTTTAATAAGCCCCATGTTTTATAATAATAATGATAATATTATTGCTATTATTATCTTTTGGTGTGTGTTAAATTACGTAACAACAAATATTTTTTAACCAGTTTTTTAATTAATATTTTCACCAAACACGGTCTTGGTCCTTTAAAGATACTCTAACATTTATTGTACATTTTAATAAATATTAAAATTTTTATTCATTAATAAATATTTGAGATCGATAAAACTTGAATAAAATTATTCCTCATTCTTGAGAATAATATTTATTTTATTAATTAAATTCAAATAAAATTTAATCAAGATCAACAGATACACTTAGTGTATGACCCTCTTGGATTCTTTCTCGTTGGAATTAGGTGAGATTTCCTAAAGTCTAATATTACAGTCTAGAAATGGGTCAAAACACACAATATAAAGAACTTAATGTCGCAACAACGAAAACCACATACAAATAATAAATTTGTAATTTTATCCCTTTATCACAATATCTCATCAAGATGGTTTCACATTCATGTCACCAACGTATATTCCCAATACATCTTTCTTTGAATATCTAAAATAAACTCATCATTATAGTATGACCATAAAATTTAGGGAAATAGTTCTATCCCAATCAAAGTACCAAGATATTAACTTCCATAAAGATGGAAGGGAAAAATTCTTCCTTGGATTATCCATTAATAACACATCATTTTTGATACAACAAATGTACCCTATTTCAAAAAACATATGAAATGATGATTTTGATCAGAAAATATAGGTGCGTGAGTCATGAAATTAATTAATGAAAATCTTAAATCATAAAGACCATTACACACACTTACATATAGGAATATCTGATGACACCAAAACATTAAAAATTCCTACTCACAGGTCTGTTATCATAATCTCTCATCTTAGAGATTACCAAGTGAAATCTTTATGAGAATAAGGCTCATTTACTTACAAGGAATCACATCTGGAAGTCTATGTATTATGTGTCCCATCATAGTACATTATCCAACTGAAAAAAATTATTTAAGAATATTTTCATAGGAATTCAAGGTTCTCATCATAGAGGGGAACTACTCTGACCTTATCAATGTGATGTATACTCTAGGATATTATTACATGAGATTCATTCATAAAAATGAAAAATATGTAAAAATATGTTTTATTAATATTTAATACATCAAATATACATGTAATCAAAATAAAAATAGTTGGTCCTAGGAAACCAACTCCAAAAAAGTCCCACTTGAACTAGAGCCAACTGCCTATGAATTTTAGTCTTCTAGAACTCACATGATAATCATTGTAACATCTCAGGTATTTGGAGTGGATTGAAATCCTCACCCATCTTGAAATTTTGGAGTTTGGTGGGTATGTCGACTTCTTTCTCATTCATCAAAACATAATTTCAAGTTTTTCATTAACCCAATACCTTGTTTTTAGTCATGGTTTAAGGATTGAAAAGTTTCATAGGTGTTCAGAAAGGTTTCACGTGCATTGGTAGCTAAAGGCCCTATTTTGGTGAGTTTCAGGTTGAGGCACACAGTTTGAGTAAACCGTGTAGCCTCTCAGGGAAAACCGTGCAACCCTATTTTTTCCTTGAGCATGGTTTAATAAACCTTGCGTGTGGGGAACACGACCGTGCATGAACCTCTATAGTTTTGGTAGATATATTTTTCAAGGATTACACATAGTTTGGAAAACCATGTGCAATATGAATAGGTAGTTCCATTTGGGTAGTACCCTCACACTATAGCATGCATAGTTTGCGCACGATTAGGGAAAACTGTATAACACCCCAAGATTTTACGGTATGTATCCTCTTAAAATAAATTCAATTAATTTGATAGATTATATTGCACCCAAAATTATTTAATATAGTATTAATCATATAAAATCACATAGAAAACACAAAATAAACACTAAAAATTAATAATGAATGAAATAAGAGGCTATTTATATAAATTAAGGAATATATACCAATAAAATTGTAACATAAACTTTTGGAATAGTAATGAGACCCTTAGGAATAGTAATTCAGAATATAGAATAGTAAACTCACCTATAAAATTATAAATAAAATTTAGGCATCTTATAAATTAAAACATGATATAATTATATCATAGTATAAGTAATTAAATATTTTAAAAATGATAAATTAAGTGTTCGTATTTTTATAAAACATAAATGTTTATTTACAATTTTATAATTAATATAATGATTTAAATGAAAATTTATTTTCATAAAATAGAATCATAAATTAATATTTTGATGTCTTATGATTATAAGATAATTTTATGAGACCTTAGTTAATTTTTCAAAGTGTTATAAAATCAGTTATAATTTTAAAATTGGTATTTTTTGAGTAAATGATGAATTTAATTAAAAAAATAAATTTATTATATTTAGAAAATTATTTTCATAAAATAAATTTCATTTTTTAATTCTACACATTGAAAAATGGTAAGGTTGTATTTTAGGTATTTTTCTAAAATAGTTGAATTTTTAGTGAATAATGAAATATGATAATTTACGGTATATATACATTATAAGTTAAATACACTATTTCTCGAGTCATTGATGATGTAAGAATCATAATATCTAACTATACTTATATATTTATTGTATTTATTCATGGGAATAAAATCTATTCATATTCTTAATCCAACATAATAAACTAATTAATAAAATAATAAAAAAACACCCCTCTCCTCTACTAGAAATATCACTCCTCACCACCTTTTCTCCTCACACCACCAAAGCCTTGATGCTTGTACAATTTCTAACCCATAATACTCCCAAGTATCTCCCCTATGTCCAGGATCCTTTGTTATTTATAAAAGACCAAACACAAGTCCCTTAATGATGTCCTCAAGGAGAAGAATTGAATTGGTAAAACCCTTAAGCCTTACCTTTCATTTTCTTTTCTTTTCTTATACTTTACTTACCTCATATATAAAAATATGAATGATAAATACAATATCTTATATATACTATAATTATATTATGTTAATTTAATAATTCATCATCATTTCTCTTCCTCTCCCCTTTTGTTCTAAAAATAAAAACATCATCCATGATGTATTAATTTATCATATTCAAGGACAACGAGTTTTCAATTTCCATTAACGACTTCAAGTATGGTCATAAAACCATTTAAATGGTTAAAACTGATTATAATATATGTATTATATCTTATTTAAAGTTATGTAACTAGTATATATACATAATATTAATTAATAAAACAAAACTAGTTCGTGATGATCGAAAAAATGCCCAAATAATCTAAACGATTATCACTGAAGTTTTATCTAATGATTCGTACTCATACCATATAACTGAATAAAATATATAAACATTTAATATTATTAAATTTCATTAATAACATATAATTTCAATTATGTATATCTATTCACATTTTACATGATCTTCCATACATGTATACAAGTGAACCGATCATGAAAACCAAGGGAACGAACACTCCCGAATGATGAAATTATATCTTTTAACTCATCAAAAAGGCCATAAATAAACTTAATAAAATTATACTAAAAAAATACATGCTTAATAGGTTATGAATTAAATTATTAGTGAATCTAATTTCATTATCCAGGACATTAATCACAAGTACGGAACACTTTCAGACATAAGGTAGGGGTTTTCTCATCTCACTTTTATTTTTGTAAGATTTCCATTATTCACCACTTATTTCTTGTGTGTGGTGTATCTATACTACCATTATATATATATATATTATATCATGAATCTATTTATCTCAATTTTATTCAATTATTAATTTTATGATTATTATTTTTTGTTCATACGATTCGATTGATTATGAAGTGGTAAGGGATTCTCCACGAACTTCCATTTTTTCCTTTGGGTTACTCTTTCTATCTCTTTACCAGAATTAAATATTAATTATTATTATTTAATCTTCCAAAATTATGTTTGTAATTTCAAAATATATTTTTCTATCTCAGTTCTTCTTTATTTGATGAGGAATTACATGTTTTTTATGGTTCCTTCTTCAATCCCTCCCAATAAGTAAGCCCAATTAAAGGGAACTTCCCATTTTCATACACATTTTCAAGTACAATCCATAATCTATTTTAAGCACCCAATATTTTTATAAAATAAATATTTTTATCATGAAAATCTAACTTAGTTCATTTCTGGTTTTAAGTAAATAACTATTACTTTTTCTGCATTAATGACTCTTTTATATTTTCCCTTAAACCGCACTAAAGTGGTTTATTTATAAAATTTATTAAAAACTATTGTTACATGTTTTCACTTCAGTTTACATATTTCAGTATGAATGTTCTTTTAATATTACTCAAATATAATTTCATTCCTTTCTCTTTTCTAGGATATACATGTTTACAATATGATTTTTATGAAAAATACTAATGATTTTCCAAAAGAACTATTCTTTCCAAAGTAAAAGGGTATTTTTATCAAGAATTATTTAATGATTTTATATTTATTTCAACAAACTCTGTTGAATCCTATGATTTATTGGGAATGATCTCTTATATTACCATATATCATATTTTATTGAATGGTGTATGATTATTTCTGGGGATGTACTATCTTGATACTATTTTCCATATTATTCTTGATGGTTTATGATTATGTTTGTTATTTGGGGAAGGTTATTAACATTTAATATGCTAGTTTCATTATGAATATATATGTTGATTATGTTTCACCCCTTTTATATGAGTAATGATTCGGAATGGTATGACATAGGTTAGAAACCAGTTAATGTAAGACCTGTGGGTTGGGGACTGGTTAATACAAGACCCATGGGTTGTGCCTGATTATATATAGCCCCTCGATGCATCAGTAGTCTCATGAGACGAAAATAGTTAGCAAAAAAACCTTTATATTTGTTTCCAAGAAGAATCAGATGGGCTTCTACCCATAAACTTAAACTGTCTTAATGGTATTATGGTTCATGTTCCAGATACATGACGCCCAATAATTAATCATTTCCTTCATTCAATAATCTATTATTATTATCTAGAGGATTTTCACTATGAAAAAATATACGTATGCATTTTAATTCTTATTTTATTGATTGGAATGTGTTTTTTAGTTATTTACCTTTCTATATTGATTGTAATTATTTATTATAGTTATCTTATGTTGTACCTAACCATTACTGATCATTTAAGATCACCCTTTTATTTTTTCCCTTCCCCAGGTTATGAAGATAAAATCTGTGAATAAGTGATAAGAAACAATTTATTTTCTTTTTTATGTACTATATTTAAATTACTAATATAATAAGGGAATTTTTTATGTATCTAGTTTCTTCAAGACTACTAAACTAATTGATCATTAGTGATGTGATCTATTGTATCTACGCTATTGTAATAAAATGACCTCTAACTCTAGGCTACTAGGGTCGAGGTTGTTATAAACCGTCCAGGATAACCATGCAAGGATTGATTCCTTAGTAGCATGAGATGCATGGTTACCACACAGTTTGGAAAATTGTGCGGCCTATTAAAGACGTGAAATGAACAAAATAAGCTCCTTCTATAAACTTAATTTTATTTTTCTTTCCCCTATCTTGGTTGTACAAAACAGTGTAGGAGGATCTCCTTCTTCCTCCAGCTAGGGATTGATCCCTACCCTTTATCTAGACTATGTTTTTATTGTCTTTAGTTGTGTTGGAACCATATCAGTAAGGTTCTCCTCTCCCATGCTTATATTTCTCTTTTCTCTTACCTCACAGACCACTAAATCCTTTTGAGTTTTTTCCCCTATTTTCAGGGTGTTCATAAGAAATGCTAATTTATTCCAAATTGGTTGGAGTTAGAGGTTAATATCAAAAGTACCTATATCTACGACTCCAAGGTAGGTGGTGCATGCTTTACTTTGATATTTCACAAGTGTTTGTTGGTGCGGCTTTTAGTGCACCGTTTTTTTGACCGAGCAAGGGATTTTAAAAATAATGGTTTCCTTTAATTACTTAATTGAACCCATGTGGGATGCTAATGGGTATTCCAATCAAATTCTATAAATTGTTTGATCCATGCAAGAGTCTCATACCTTTGGGTAGTTAGGTCGGGGTGAGTTCTTTATATTAAATTGAGTTTTTAATTTTAATTAAGCTATTCAATTTAATTGTATTAAATTTTTATATAAATTTGTATTGATTGTGATGTACTGCTTAGATCTATTGGATCATGATGATATTATCCTGAGGTTTGAGATGGAATGACCATCTATTTTGAGGCGATATGATCATTAGGCTAGGCGTGACCTGAGTTATATATATGTATTTGGGTGATATTGATCACAAGTTGGATGACTTGGTTATCGTTTGAGGTTTTAAAGCCATCAAGTTATGGGAAAGGCTCATGTGATATGGGATGACATGACCATCATATTGAGTTATGTGGTCATAGGGGCACGAGGTGTTGGGATTGGTGTGGATTAGGTACTATTTGGTGATTTCTTCTCACCCGTGATGGCCAAAGCATTTCTTGGATTCATGTGCACATAGGTTGACTCAGTGATGAGGTGGTTTTGACCACTCATGTGGGTATAGACCCCCGATAGTGTGACTTAGGTAAAAAGGATTGGGGTGATTACTATAGATTTCCATGAGGATGGTGAGGAGCCATCAGAGGGATGTGTTGAGGCTATCAGTTAGGGGCTGAGGCTCACCATTATTGAGGCCTTTAGGTCAGGATTATTTTGGAGGATGAGAATCACTATTCGTTAGGATATCACTTATTGAGATGATGATTACTATTTAAGGACATGTATTTTTGTCCTCCATACATCAGGCTTCGACCTGATGGGTGCTTTTGACTTGGGATTTAAGGGACTAGGTTACTATTTGATTGGGCGTTCCTTTAGGACACCAAATACTTGGTGATAATATGATATGCCAGGTGACATTGAAGTTGGAACATATGGGTTCACCTGGGACTACATAACATTAGAGGATGACTTGAGCCATGATATAAAGATCCTCTCCTCCTTAGTAATTTCGGCATTGGCCGAAGCAGGTGATAGCTTCCTAGTGGTTGTTGATCACCAAGGAATCTTGTGTTTATTTAAATGAATCATGTTGATTTTATTTATTTTTAGTATACACTTGATGATTCACTAATGTAAGGTATGAACACGTGGGTGGTACCCTATTGAGACTCATTCTCACACCCTACACAAGCCCTTCGGGATGCATGTAGACTTTATGCCTTTGTATTCAGGTAAAGTTTCAGGCTCAGGAGTTAGATATTAGTGGATATTGGAATTGGATGGAATGCATGGAACCACTGGTCATTCCTTATCTGAAGTTTTTTTTGAGTTTTCATTTCTATTTCAACATGCTTATATATGTATATAGTGTTGGTCACCCACTGGAGACCCTCCTGTTTGTTGATATGTATGACCTAATATAGATGCATGCTATTTTCTAGATTCTACAACTGTCATGATGATGTGGTTATTTATCTCCTCTACATCTTTTGTTAGATATTTATTCATCTATTGTATATTGTTTATTGTTCTTCCACCATGGGCGGGTCTAATTCGAGTCTTCTTAGTCTTTTCTTCCACTACATATCATATATCTATTTGCACCATTATATTATCATCAATAGAGGGTGCAGTCTCTCCATTACCATTCATTTTACACCCTCACTTCTAGTTGGTAGCATTTGGAATATGGTGAGGCACACCTAAGGCCAATGGAACTCAACTAGGAAGAAATGTTCAGGTGGCTAAGCGGGTTGGAGTGATAAAAATGGTATCAGAGCAGTTCTTCACTGGGAATTGGTAGAAACGTACGATTGGATACTAATGATACCAAATTATTTTCCTTTTCTTGTTTGGTCTTACTATTTGGGCTATAATATAACAAAGATTAGGATGTTGTTGGAACTAGGTTTATAGCTCGTATTTGGGTGCCTTTAGCCCTAGGCACAGGGGACAAACCAAGTTTTTAGGGGTGAGAATTGATTATATGCTTTGATTATTTTACATTTTATATTATTTAAACCATGAGTGGTGTGATTTAAATGTGGTAGTTACCTATTATGAAATGTTCCCCTTGACCTGATGAGGTAAGGGATGAGATAATTGGACCCTTAGCCCAGTATGTAAAAGTGTTTTTGCTTGTTTATGTTTTGATTAGGCACATAGGATGTTTAAATTATATATACATGTGTGCCTATGATATAAATTGATTGTGATATGTGATGATTATATATACAAGCCTGGATCTTATAGGAGAAGGTAGGTATGATGATATGGGGTGATGTTGATCACCAGTTTGGGCGAAATGGTTGTCAGATTGAGGATATGTGGTTTGTCAAGATGGAAGTATCCCAAGGTATACTTGATTCTTAGCTATGTTATGGGAGGTTAAGGAGTCCATGAGGTCAGGATGTCATGCGGCGTGGTTGTGATGGGGAAGGTTAAGGTTAGTGAGTTAACACTTCCTGTTATTGCTTTGCCTATTTGCGTTATATATATGTGTGTGTGTGTGTGTTTGTGTGTGTTATCTGGGCTGTCTAACCATGATGAAGGCATTCAGTGGGTTTCCACCTAGACAGTCTCCTATGGAGCGTCAGGAAAACAATGATGGGGTGACTTAGGATAAAAATAAGGTGGATACCCTGGAGGGTTAGGAATAACATGAGATACAGGTAAATTCTCAGGTATAGGCTCAAGTACAAGTTCCTATGCCAGTGGGGAAACCTCCAGAGTTAACTACTTTTGGGATGTGGCTGGATGAGAAGCTCAGAGAAATCCTGACATGTGTGATCCGGGGGATTGATAGGGTAGCTCAGGGAGAAGAGCCTTCGATGGAATACTTGACTCAGTAGTTTCAGTCATAAAACCCACCACTATTTTAGGGTAAGGGTGGTCCACAGGAGGCTGAGAATTGGATTGAGGCTATAAAGACGATTTTAGAGCAGCTAGAGATGCCTCCAGGGAATAGGGTAAATCTGGTGATTCATATTCTAATAGGACTAGCTAAGCGCTGGTGGGACATGCAAGTTTAGGTAGGTAGACACGAGGGACTATCTTGAAAGGATTTTGAGACTAGGTTCTTCGAGAACTTCTTCCCGAAGACGTTGAGGGAAGAAAGAGTTTAGGATTTATTAAGCCTTAACCTGGGAGACATGTCAGCTATGAAATATGCAGTGACATTCACCAAGTTTTCTCACTTTTCACCCAGTATGGTGAGGAATGACACCTTGAGGGTGTGGAGTTTAGAGGATGTTTTATGGAACACCATTTGAGTGTAGGTAAACATCTTTAGGATGAAATCATTCTCAGAGGTGGTGAATCAGATGATCATAGCTGAGGGAAATTTGATGGATCGGTCGTACTAGATCCAAAAGATGGTTTCAGGTGATTTCAATAGCGATGATTTTGATAGCAGGAAGTGATCTTGAGATGCATTTTAGTAGGGAAGTCGGGCCAATGACTCTACTAGACCACCTTAGGGTGGATCTTCTATTATGTTCTTCTAATGCAGGAAACCAAGATATGTCTAGACTCAGTGTGAGAAACCTTCAAAGGAGTGTTGGGAATGTGGATAGGTTGAGCATCTTAAGATGTTCTGAATGTAGCCTTCTCAGATAGCCAACAGTTAGGGACTAAGGCATACTCAAGGTTATGATGTCAGACTAGGAGAGATAATAGGTGATGGTTTCTGAACTTCAGTTGCACATGGAGGTCATGGAAGAGATAGTGGGACACGGTAGTGGGGTCAATGGCTGGTAACTGGTGAAACACCACATGGAGGTTAGGCTTTAGGTAGTCGGGCTTCGGGCTAGGTGCTTATTGTAGAGATTCCAAGGTCAGAGCAGGCTAGTGAGCTATCGATGGTTAGAGGTATTCTATGGGCATGACCAAGATCCCTTTTTTATTTTATTTAGCATTGTCTTTTGAGGCATGTCTATTCTAGGTTCACAAGGTGCACAGACTATATATATGGACTAACCAGACATTATCTATTAGGATGACATAGGCTTGAGTGTGTTATATATATATATATATATGTATGTATGAGGTGTGTGGCACCAGGATTTATGTGTGAGCATTGTTGGATTCATGTATTTTGAGGTGCGTTGGTGTCAGGGAATTGAGGAGATACAAGTTACTTGAGGTTCCTAGGAATCTAGGCATCATTGCGATGAGGGACTTGATTGAGGTGAGAGGAACCAATACTTATTTGACCATCTAATGAGATTCAGGACCTTGTTGGTTCTATGTGATACATGAGCATGAGGCGGGCATTTATGTGATGTAGGATTTAGTGGGGTATCAATAATGACACAGGAGAACCTGATGAGGTGTAGGCTTGACGATGCGTCATGATAGGATTTTGAGTCCAAGAAATGGTCAATGGACCAATTTTTTGATTTGATCTTTGGGTTAGGATGTGACCAGGGTAAGTAACTCCTTAGGTGGGGAGCCCCATTGAGGTAGTTGGCCTATGAAACTTATGATCGGGGTAGTTCAAGTTATTTTTATTAAGATGGGTATTTTCGGTACCATCTATGTGTTCTATTTGATAGATTTGGGATAGTCTATGTTAAGGTGGGGAGATTATAATGTACAAAATATTTGAAGCATGTAAAAATCCTTGCCCATCTTGAAGTTTTTAAGTTTGGTGGGTATGGAAACTTCTTTCAAATTCTTCAGAACTTAATTCTAAGTTTTCTGTTAACCCAATACCTTATTTCTAATTATGGTTTAAGGCTTAAAAAGTTTCACAGGTGTTCAAAAGGGTTTTGGGTGTGTCGGTGTCTGAAGGCCCTATTTTGGTGAGTTGAAAGTTGAGGTTCAAGGTTTAAGTAAAAAATATAGTCTCTCATTTAAAACCATGAAACCCTATTTTTTCCTCAATCATAGTTTGGTAAATTGTGCATGTGGGGGCGCATGACTGTGCATGAACTACTGTAGTTTTTATAGAGGGATTTCACACGACTTGGACATGGTTTTGAAAACCATTCTCAAGGCACATTAGTGGTTCCATTTGGGAAGTACCCTCACACTGTAGCACGTACGGTTTGTACACGGTTAGGGAAAACCATGTGGGCTAACTGTTTGGGACTGGGTTCCTTAGTAGCAGGAGTTGCATAATTGTTGAATGGTTTGGAAAACCATGTGAGCTAACTATGAAACCTCTTAAAGAGGTGAAATGACCAAAATTGACTCCATATATAAACCTAATTTTCTTCTTCTTTATTATCTCTTGTTCATGAATAGTAGCGTAGGAGGCTCTCTTTCTTCCTCCAGCTAGGGATTGATCCCTCTCCTCTATTTGGACTTCGTTTCAATCGCTGTTGGTTTTATTGGAACTATATCGATAAGGATGACCTCTCCTATGCTTCTATTTCTCTTTTACCTCACCTTATAGACTGCTAAATCCGTTTGGGTCATTTTCCCCTATTTTAGGGCATTCATTAGAAATGAAAATTTATTTCAAATCAGTCAAAGTTAGAGGCTAAGATCAGACCTAGTGTGGTAGGTAATCCATTAGGGTGTGGGTGATGAAAATTTTCATGTACCTCCATGACTTGTGATGAATGAATTGGTTCTCCTTAGTGACATCTGAACCAGAATCCTCAAAGTCTTCTGGAAGCATAGAATCATATGGAGGGAATACCACCAAGACATCAGTGGCCGGATCATCCATAAGCATGAACTTTGGAGGGATAAAATCTATCTCTAGGGGGAACAGATCCTCACCAACCCCGTCATTTATAGTGAAATTCCTACCTACCTCCTTTGGAACCTCTGAGGAAAGATCAACCATTATAGCCTCTTCAATCACTTCTGTTGGAGGCAAAATATAATCCACCTTTGTTGAAGCCTCATCTCCCACAACCACTACTAATGGAAATTCTTGGGCAGGTGCATCCAATGTAGCCTCCCCAGTCTCTCCAGCTATTAGAATAATTTTCATCTCCTCCCTTGAGGCTTCAAATCCAACATTCACCTTCAGTGGAACCTCTATAGTAGGCTCAGTCACCACATCCCCCTCATATATCCCTACCATGGGAACTATCTTTACCCCCTCCATCAAGGGAATGGTATTAGTAGTCCCTTTATGTGGAACTTCCATGGTTTTCCTAACCACCATGTCCTCTCCATCCATTTCTTCCAGGGGAAAATCACCTACTATCACTGCCTCGACCTCTAGCACTGCCGACTTAGATGTCGACATTAGAAACTGATCCCCAAATAGAGTTTGAACTACCATTTAAATATGAGTCAGTCAATAAAAAAAATTAAAAGTGGGAGAATAAAAAATGAAAAGGTGAAAATGCTTACATGAATAGTATAGCCTGGTGAGGAGATCTAAAAGGTTCATGAGAAATCCCTCTAGTAAGGGAATTTCCCTAATGGATGTCACCTCATTCATAGTCTCCACTTCAGACAACAGTTTTCCACCCATGTCTAGGACATTTGGGAGGGGCCCCATGCTCACCCCTTCAAGGGTTAATGCTCACTCTCCCTCTACCCAAGGATCATCACAAACCTCCACCTCTTCGATGCTTAATGATCTCTGCATAGGTACAAGAATAGTTAGACAACACTCTTAGGGGTTTAGTATCTTCCAAAGAACATGGGATCAGATTATTTACCTATTCAACAATAGGGCCTCCTTCTGCGGGGGAGTCCTAGTAGGAGTCACTCTCCCATGACTCATCTGACTCGCCTTGTAAAGGCATGAGAATAGCTAACTCGCTGGCTGAGAGGTCTGAATAGGAGGTCATCCCCATCAGAATCTTCACCCAAGTGTTTAGAGGATACACAATTCCCCAAGATTGGAACAAATACTCTATCTCTCTTATGTATTTCACCGCCTCATCTAGGGGAACGTGAAAGCCTAACCAGACATGATCTAGCCAAGTGAGGAATATTCCATCTCTATTGAGATGTTGCCACATTGCATAAAGGGTATTGATCTATCTGAAGATCCCCTAGATCCCACAAGAACCTAGAAAGACCATATTGCTGGGGATATATAAATGGAATATCCACTTCCCTAGACCTTAGAAAAAAATCCTCAAGATCACCTTAGAGGGTCCACCTTATTCCTATGACCATTTTCCCAAGATATCCAAGCCTGATGCTTCTCCTCTCCCTCCAACCTTCACCTATGTCGAGCAAGGGATTTCCATCTCTACAGCTTCCACGACTCTTCCAACTAGGACAACACAACCTATATGGAATTATCCAAACACTACTCATCCTTAACCCTATAGTTTTGGGGCCTCTACTTCTTCAGAACAAGTGGTTCACTGCTTCAAAATATCCTCAGGATACACTCTCTCCCAACTCTATACATATTCATGGATGAGCTCATAGGAAGTAGTAAGCGATGGAAACTCATTCCACCCATTCCTGTCCTCACACATAAACATGCGTCATATTTTACTTAGGACCAAAGGTTGGTGTTCATAGCGCACAACTGTGTATATATTCAGGGTCAACTACTGGAGGCATCAAAACTGCCACACAAACCAGTGTGGGTTACACGGCTCATAGATCACCTTACATTTGACCCTCAACATCGATACCCCACATCGGAAGGCTAGGAGGTACGAAAACTACTCTATGGTCTGTGTACCATTATCATTCACCATGTATTTAGGAAGGGGGAATGAGTGAAATATGAATTGATCTATGGACTCGAACCTCACTAGTGCATCCACAGATCCCGAATTGAGTGGGTGACTCTCAGTGATGTTTATAATCATTGTACAGAAGTTTGTACTAGGAGGAGAGATGGGGTTTAGGTACTTGTATCCCCCCATGTGTGATGAGACCCAACTATACAAAAAGTGGAGGGAACCACACACACATAGCTAATTATTCCCTTGTCTGATGTGGTGGAACACCTTGTACAACTTTTTCAATACTAGGACAACCAGGTTGTTGTGATGCCTCATCATCAACATTGATTCCATGATGATGCTACTCAGTCACACCCCCATGTGCGTATACCTTACTGGGATCATCGAGCTAAAAATTAGTGCGACAATAAACCTAGCCAGCCTAAGCACTGTAGCTTCAAGCTTCACACTGTAACCCCACAACTTCCAATGGCTTTCCTCAAAAATCTTCCATTAAGAGTGCTCCATGCCTCACTAGAATGAATTTGGGAATGTATATGGCCTCCCAATATCCTATCCACTGACTTTTTCAAGAATTAGATAAACCACTACTTGAATGGGATGTCCTTCATCCTCGATATGTGCTCGTCCATCCCTTACACTAAGAGAAACAATGCCCTCATAAGGAATGGAAGATACTCTTGGTCCTCACACACGTTATCTATAGTGAGTAATTCATCATACACCTATCCTTGGATTGGGATCCCAATGATCTGGTAAAGATCCCACAAGATGATGCCAACCTCCCCATGATGCAGATGAAAAATGTTGGTCCTTGGCGATCACTTTCTCAACAACTCTGGTATGATTTCCAAGTGGTAGTAAATGTGGAACAATGAGGCCCATACCACCTCGTAAAGCCCTACCTGCATCATATCATCCCCAAACTCATGGAATGATCTACATTCCAAATATTCCTAGGCCCATTTTTCTATGAATTTTGTTCCCAAGAACATGTTTGAGTTTCCTATCTATCCTTTAAGTGGGTCTCCCAAACCCACCTTGAGAATCATATCATACTTTGGGGGGATGTATCTACCTCCAACTTCTCCCCATTGATGTTTTTAAAATGATTCTCAAGAGTGTGCACTGTGAGGTATGCATGATCCTTTAGGATGTGTCTTTCAATATCCTTTTTCCACTGGTATATTAGAGGTGAGCTCTTGAACTAGTATACAGGCTCATCTCTATTCATGTAAGGGATGAATATATCATCTCTCAACCCAAATACATAAAGTGAAATCCTCTTGTAAAGTGGTTATTCCTTATGATCCTCCATCTATAGTGTGGTGAGTGATTCATGTTCTGATTCACTCCAAATGCTCTCCCTGATCATTATGTTCCCAACCATATCTTCCCAACTAATGGTAATAGCATTGGTTCTTTCAACAACCATTTTTTCCAATAATTAGAAATTTTATGAGTCGCACATTAGCCTCAGCCTAGTTGGTGAGGTATCCTTAAGTTCATCCACGAGACCCAGGTTCAAAACTAGGTAGAGGAATATTTCCAGGTACTGTAGTAGTACTATAGCAGAAACTATAAACTGTACAGGTACTGTAGCAGAACTGTTCACTGTGTCGGTATTGTAGTAGGCACTGTAGCAGTTACGTTAGTAGGTACTGTTCGATGCTATAACAGTTGGAACGATTCACCTTGGGCCATCGGTTTGGGCTTGGAGTCCTTAAGGCTTTCGGACCACCCAGGCCTTCGGGTCAGCAGGGCTTTCGGGCCACCTTTAAGGCCTTCGGGTCACCTCAAGGCCTTCAGGCCACATGTAGTTTCCCCAAATAGACTCTACAAAAAAGGAGCAGCCCCGGAAGAGGATTCAGAGTAGGTTCACTCACTAGAGTAGAGACAAATGGATTTTTCAGAATGAGAGGGTATGGCTATGCCATCGGGACCAGCCTGTGCTTGCACAGGAGGCCTAGCCAAACAGCCATACGAAGGTGGAGAGCTAATATCACGATGCAGATGCTGGGGAGGGGTAGTTCCTTATAGATAGTCTGGTTGAATTCCCTAAGACCTTTGGGTTATGTAATCTCCTAATCCTAAGGGCTATGTAATCTTTGAGCCTACGATCCTTGTAAGGGTTCCCCCTCATCCCTTGAAAGTGGGGTTATCAAAAATCAATAAAAAAGAAGGCCTTCAGGCCATTCAGGCTAGGACTTTTATGAGTCTTGTTAAAGATGATTTGTTTATGAAGGATGGGTTCATGAAGCTCTATTCATGAATTTTAGGTTTAGAGAGGGTTTCTCCTAAATATTGAGTTCGAAGAGCATGTTTCGTGGATGCAAGTTCATATTAATGGAGAGATTCACAAGTAATGGGGATTGAAATCACAAAGCGCTCGTGAAGGGCTTGAAATTAGCAAATAGATAGTGATGTATTTTCTTTTTGTTAAATGATCAGGGTCCCCCTAAGGGTCCCTTATGGTATTTATAGGTGTAAGAACACCTGAGGTCCATGAGTGGGTTTCACAAATGGGCTCTATGAATGAGCTTCATGAATGAAGGTTAATTTCCAAATTTTAATGATTTTTACAAATAATCCGACCCTCCATCTCATGTTAGATTCAATTATGAGGGGGGGGGGGGTTAAATTTTGATGCTGAAATACACATGTCATGGGAGAGTTTGAGTAAGTCATGGATAGTTTGGAGTGAATCCTGGTCAAAACGTCCCAAAATTTCACTTAAGGGTCTAGATTCACATATCTCTCCACCATTGTGAATGGGTTTGGGTCATGAGGGTCCCGACCATGCGGAGGGTTGATGGTAACATCTATGTAGCATCTACATTGAGTTGAGGATCCCATTTTCACGACTATGTGGAGGTTTTATGGTAACCTCCATATCATTTCATTTGGGTTTGTGGAGCCTCGACCACTAATGAAGCTCAAAAATATTTACAAAAGGATCCATCCTTTGCGAAACCCACACCCTCTCTTCCATAAGGCCTATAAATACCCCCTTAAGTCCGAATTTCAATGAGACACAACCTTTAGAATTTTTATAAATTATCTGAGTTTGTGTTACTATTGAGCCCCGTGTTTGAAAGAGAAAATGTATCTCCCAAGGTATCCATCCTTTGTAAAACCACCTCCCATGGGTTTTTGAGAACCTCCACCCAAAATGGAGATTCCTTTCATGAAGGACTATGTTGTTCGTGGAAGAAGAAATATCAATGTGGATCTTGGGGATTCATGAGGTACCTATCCTTCACGAATCCAACCCCATGGGAACTAGTACTTTACCCTGAGGTAGAGTCACTCTATTTCACAAAGCATAATCCTTCATGATAACCATGACCCCCTTGAGTCCCTTGGGATTTATGAGACCCTCCTCCTCGAAGCCTCAACCTTCAAAAAGCACCTCCTTTGGGCCTCACCATGGTTCCACCTTTCAGCTAACACCCCTTCACGAAAGTCAAGTGGACATGGCCCCATACTAAATCAGGTTTGGTTCAGCTACACCCCACGTCCCTATATGACCAGTTCGACCCACTCCTATGTCTTCCTACTTCACTCCAAGTGTGACCTGATCCTTCATTTGACATATTTCTTATAATCATATGTACCCTAATTCCTCTTACTTCTAACCATTGGTACCCCTAAAGTCGGGCCTTCCAATGGACACTCCTCTATGATAGTGCCAATGCCATGTCCTACCTAGAGGCGCATGAGTGGTGGTCATGTAATCCTTAGGGTTGGAATCTTCAAGGGAAATTGTGCACCTATTTTGGATCTTCCACTTTCCTTGACATGACCCCCTTGAGGAGTGATCTCAACAACATATAAGCTACGTGATATAAAACTACTTAGATCCATGTTCTAGTCATATGACATTAAACTAAACAACAATGTACACAACACTTGATGTAAAATTGTAGCCTTACCCTCTAGGATGAACATAGGATTTCTCATGTATGACTCACATGGGATAACCCCACACCTCTTACCCTTTGTGATAAATATAGGATGCCCCATGTATGATCATCATATGATGCAACCTTATCACCCACCATGAGATGATCCATATGCATAGGGAAACTTCCATGAAAAATCCCCACACCATCCCTCATATATGATCCTACCATGACACCAGTGTCCTGAATACACGATGTTAAATTTCATTGATCGATCCTATCACATAACCTTAAACTGCATCATCAAACTATATATTTTCTAATCCATATCTCTTAAATAGGGTATATAGGATACCTCCCTAAGGATTAATCTTAAAAACCATCTAATTCTATTGTGAAATCTTCCATAATAGTGACACACTTAACCACTCAATCCATCTCAATAGGATGTTCTAATTCATCTCCACAAGATGTTAAACTTGTTCCTCGATCCATTTCAACAAGATGTTCTATTTTGTAATCTAAGTGTGACATCTTCCCTCATAGGGACACACTTAATGACCTGATCCATCTCAATAGGACATTCTTATCCATCAACAAAATATGATAAAAATACACCCAACTTGTCCTAGAAAGATCTTAAACTTTCACCAAACCTATCCCCATAAGATGTTAAACTTGAAACCAACTTGTCCTCAAAAGATGTTAAACCTACACCCAATTTGTACCCACAATACATTAAACTTTCACCCAACCTATCCTTGAAAGACCTTAAACCTGCACCCATCCTATCCCCACAATAAGTTAAACCTTTTCCCAACCTGTCCCTAAAAGATGTTAAAACTACACCCATCCAATACCTATAAGACATTAAACCTGCACCCAACCTATCCCCACAAGATGTTAAAACTGCGACCAAAATTTTCTTACAATATATTAAACCTCCACCTATCCTATCCATGAAATATGTTAAACCTACAAACATTCTATCCCCACAAGTCATTAAACCTGAACCCATCTTATCCCCACAAGAATTTAAACTAGAACCCAACCTATCCACACAATACTTTAACCCTGTTCCTATCTCCACAAGACGTTAAACTCATGCTCTGATCCATAAAAACTACCCAGTGCAATAAACATGGGATGCTTGAGGTAAAATGCCTTGGAAGACTTATTCCCATGGAACCAATTACCTCATGATTTACACAAGATGCCTTGGGTTCCATTCCTAAGATTCCTTATGTGAGATTCCATCCAAAAGAGGAAGAATTTACGGGTGCCCAATATACCCAATGTCCAGAAATGCTTGAAAGTTCCCAATGTGACAATTCACCCTAACCTAAGGTTGATTTCCTGTTGATATAGAAGCCGTGTAATTAAATGGTATCCACATAGATATGACACCAAAAACAAGTTCCATGAACATGACTTAATATACGAGGGAGACCTGGACTAAACAATGAGTTCCATAGAGGAATCCATGGAAGGATAAACCAACATCCCCTCATCCTATTTTGATCAAGTAGCATACATCAACAATGAAAGTGATGAAAGATATGCACCCTTGGAAAGAGGTAATAGAGGGAAAAAAGAATCGGTGTGTCATCTGCTAGGTGTAGGGATGGTGCTACACCCTGGAAAAAGCATCGAAAATAGGAAGGATGATTCATTGCAAGGAATTGTGGATCCAAACTTCACTGGAGACTTAGATACTTAGAAGAGGACATCCAGTTTTGTGTTTACCAATAGAAGAACAATGATACATTGGATGTATTGGATATAAATAATTTTTACTCTAAATACAATGAAAACATAATATGTATCTATAATTGAAGCTGGGAAGGGGTCGGTTTGGTTAATGAAATTACTAAAGGATCTCAGATAAAGTGAGGAAGGTGGAGTTTTATTTTGTGATAATTAGAGTGTGATTCACATGGATAAAAATTATGTATTCCATGCATGGATGAATCATATTGAACTGAAGTACCACTTCATAGAAAATATGCTGGAGGAAAAAGTGTTATATATGTGGAAGATAGCTGAAAGATAAAATCCCACTGACATGTTCACTAAAGAATTAGTTAAAGAAAGTTTGAGGCAATATCATGACTTAGTGGTACTCAGGTGAAAGAAATTTTGGAGAACACTGCATGCTGCAGAAGAGGAAGGGAGGTTTGTTTATTTTTCCAAAGTGTTGGATAATTTCTATAGTTTCCCTAGAATAATCTTCAAGTGGGAGATTTATGGGATGATAAGTTTGTTTCAGTTCAATAAATTTTCATTCACCAGATGATATATTTTATCAATTTGAAGACAAGGAAAAGAGAACCTCTCTAGGAGTTAGTGGAACCATAAAAAGTTTGTATCTTATAATGGAACTATAGAGGATTCTAATTTTAGCAATGAAGGGTCTAGAAGCTTTCCAAAACAGAAGTCTCTAGAAAGAGTGCCTGAAAATGTTCACTAGGGAAAGTGGTCAAGGTGAAAAGGTTATTGGAGATCCATAATTACTATTCCAGATGGAAGTATTTCCATGAATATTAAAGGTTTGTTGAAATGGGATGTATGAATAAGGTTTACTACAAAAGAATGTGAGGATTGACGTTAATAGTCTACCAGTGATGTGAACTAGGTAACCCAGAGGTAAATAGTGGATTAGAATCTATATAGTGATTCTAATATGATTATAGATTGTTAATCATCAGTAGTTAATCCTTATTGATGGGTTTCCTAGTTTTATGTAATTATTATACTTTTGTTGATAATGAAATAAAAAATTTTTCTCCAGTGCATGTAGGATTAATTATCCAAAGCATGTAAATACCTCATGTTCTTTCTTGGGTTTTGTTTTTTCACTTGGTTTTATTTATTCTTGAATGTTTGAGAGTTTTTTATGTTTCAATTGAAGTTGTGTGTGAGGGTCGACTTAGTGAGGTGTGTAGAGTGAAAATTATTCCTACTTACACCACACTTAGCCGAGGGATGTTCTGAAGGTTTTTAATCCACTGCAATGAATTTACGATGTGCAGTATTACAATTAATTTAGAATCCTAGTTTTGGTGATCACACAAACACCTTCTTTCCAACACAATCACCAATTAAGAATATGGAACTTTGATCATATTTTCATGAAATGTAAAATTAATTAATTTTTAAATTATGGGGTATAGTCTAGGGTTGAACCTAGGTCATCTCTTGAGTGTTGAAAATTTAGAGCATGTTTAAATAATTTTTATAAAAAAGAAACAAAAAGATAGGGGTTTTGAAAAAAGTTCAAAGAAAAATAGAAAAGTAAAACAACTTGAAGTAAATTTATGATTTTTTTTAAAATAGTGGTTTTTGAGAGAGAAATGAAAATGTGATCATTATAAGATTACTACACATCTTGAAATGTTTATTGTTCTTAATATTTCATTATGTTTGGTGCAATGTTTGGGTCAAATACCACTTTCATATCCCTGTTTTGAAAATCAAAATACACTTTATATATAAATATGATTTAACTTGAAGTTATTTTCTAGTTGTTTATGTTGTGCAGGATGAAAATTTGGTATCCTTAAAACCAAAATATTTAAGTATGTGTTGATTTGTGTGAAAATATAATCATTTGAGGGTTCATGAAATATTAATTTTATAGGATGTATGAACATTTTAGTAGAGTATATTTATGTCAATATAAGTATTTAGGTTCATGTTTATTCCATCAGAAGATATTTTTTTCTTCTTATAATTCCATTACAACTAAAAGTGATCTACGTTTCCTTATTGTAATTGTTGTGTTTCTGACTGTTGTCATGAGGATATTTTTGTGCATGGAAGCGGGCTGCTACCAATCGTTTTGATTGAGGGATTCCATGTGGAATACATAGCTATTATTGGATAGGTTGATTGAAGGATTCCACATTGAAGATAGATCTATTTTCGATCAAGTTGATCGAGGGATTACAGTGTGAAATATTGAGTACCTTTTGACCGATCTTTAATCAAGGGCTTCCATGGCTAGGAAGATAGAGTACCTTCCAACTATTTTAAATTCATTGAACTTCCAAGTTAGAATTAGGATACCTTGGATCTGGTTTATATATCATCCTTATAATTTGGGTTAAAAGTGTGACTTTACAATATCCTTAATAGTAGTGTAAGGATTTTTATCCTTTACCCCTAATTTTCTTCTAAATTTCCACTATACTAAATTTGTTCTAATAGTTTTTTGTATTTTTACTGGGAATATATAAAAGTTTATAATAATTTTAATTTATTTATTTTAGTCTGAATTTTTGGGTTGATAACAATTTTGTGATTCCAAACATATTACACTTGAGGTGTCCAAAAAATTGTAGTTTATAAACAATAATTTACCCCCTCTTATAGTGCGTTTGTTGTCTATATCAGGGAAAAAATTTGGTATGATATCATGTAGTAGAGAGAAGTTTTTTATAATGGTAGGTTTTACTATTGGTTTGATTGAAAATATTAATACTAAAAAACCCCATATCTTTGATGGGAAGGACTATGAATACCGGCATGATCGAATGAAGACCTTCTTTATTAATACTAGTGTTGAAAAATTTCTTATGCAGACCGGAAGTTATAAGACTCTAGAGAAATAAGTATCTATCTTTACTAGATAAGAATGAGGTGAATTTAAGTTTAATTTCCATGTGAGTAATACCATGTTATTTTCAATTAAATAGAATATATATAGTCAAGTTTCATCATGCAGAACTATGTGTAGTATATAGAAGAAGTTAAAATTTATACACTTCAAAACTTCAACAGTTCTTGAAACCAAATGTGCCATGTTTAGAGATGATTATCAAGTTTTTTGTTTTTTTACCTAGATAGAGTGTTTCTCAAATACATAAACAACTGATGATGATTGTTAATAACTTACGATTTCTTAGATAAAAAGATTTTTTGGAAGAAGAACTTGTAGAGAAATTTATTGATATCTTACCTAAAGATTTTAAAATGAATATTACTACTATAGATGATGAAAAACATATAATTAAACCATTCTTGAATGATATTATTGAACCACTAATTAAATATGAAATTTATCTCAATAGATATTCTAGTAACTAAAATAATAAAATTGGTGTTGCATATATATCTACCAAACATTTAAATTCTGAATCCTATAATGATAAGCTAAGTACATGAAAATGAAGTAGTTTTTCTAATTTGAGTAAAGGTTAGATATCTTATTCACTAGAAGGATGAATTATTATATGGAGAAAAATAATTTTCAGAGGCATAACTAGAAAGATATAAATGAAAATTATGAAAATAAAGAATCCACTAAGATAATATGTTACAAGTGTAAGAAACCTGGTCATATTCAACCCAATTAGAAAGATCTTAACAGAAGATAAATAAAGTATTTTAATAAGTATTCTAAAAAAAGGAAGAAAAGTTTGAAGTTCATGGACACTTGGAGTACCAATGGTAGTGACACTACATCTAAAAGTTCATCAGAGGATAACGATGATAGTCGAAAGATTATGGGATTCTTTTCTAATATTTTCAAGAATGAAAAATATTTTATAGGAAATGTAATTGTAAAATAACTTACAAATATAAATCTATATTTAAAATATCCTTATTATTCAAATGATGAAATTAATGCTCAAACTATTGAATAAATGGATTTCTATGTAACTAGTCTTGAGAGAAGAGAAAATAGAATGAAATATGAATGCAAAAAAGATAAAACTTGTTTTTTTAAACTTTTTAAGAAGCATAATGAACTTAAAGATAAGACTTAAAGAAAAAGGAAGAATTTTTTAAATCTATAGATGATCTAGCTAAGATTAATAGTAGAAATGAAAAGTTAAATTTTGATTTAGAAGAATATAAGTGTAAAGTCAATAAGGTTTTTATCAATAGAAAAGGAAAATGAGTTTTTGTTTCATCTGAAGACCATTTGAAGTTTGATGACCGAAAGAATAGAGATTTTTAGAAGAAATAAAAGTATGTATCTTTTTATCAAGATAAAAATGAGGCTATAAAATTGAAATCTTAGTTATAGAGTTTGAGGAAGTTATTTAAAAACTTCATCACATGAAGAAAATCATTTTAAAAGTTGAATGGTCAAATAAGAGTTAAAAGACTGCTTCTTCACTTGGAAGTAAATCCATATGAAGATCAAACTATTAGTAAAATTACTTTTTTCCAAGTAAATCACATTTCTGTATCATGTGTTAGTGAGGAGGAAAGTAGATTAAATATTAAAATCTAATATTTTAGAAGAACCCAAGCATTTATTTCTACATTTTTTGCTACTAATAAGAATCAGAAACCCAAGAAACCCTAGGTTCCCAAAATCCTATTTGTGCATACTTATGGAAATATGAAGGGGCACAAGGTTCTAGGATTGGTGTGGATTAGGTACTATTTTGTGATTGTCACTCACCTGTGATGTCCAAAGTGCTGCTTGGATTCATGTGCATATAGGTTTACTCAGTGATGAGGTGGTTTTGACCACTCATGTGGGTAAAGGCTCCCAATAGTGCAGATTAGGTAAAACGTTTAGGGGTTATCACTGAAGAAATCCACAAGGATGGTGAGGATCCATCAGAGGACAACATTGAGGCTGTCAGTTGGGGTCTGAGGCTCTCCATGCTTGAGGCATTTGGGTCAGTATTTTTTTTGGAGGATGGGCATCACCGTTCCTCAGGATGTCAGTTGTTGAGATAACAATGATTAATATTTTAGGACATGTATCGATGTGCCTCTATATTTAGAGATTTGAATCGATGGGTTATTTTGATCAGGGGTTCATGGGATCAAGTTACTATTTGATTGGGTGTGCCTTCAGGACATCAGATACTTGGTGATAGAATGAGGTGACAGGCAATGTTGGAGGTGGAACTTATGGGTTCACCTTGGACTATATGACATCAAATGATTCCTTGAGATATGAGCTAAGGATCTTATCCCCCTCAGTGATTCCAACATAAGCCAAAGTATGTAATAGCTTCCTGGTGGATGTTGAGCACCAAAGAAGCTTGTTTTTATTTAAATTCATTGTGATTATTTTATTTATTTTTAGTATACACTTTCTGATTAAAAAATGTAGGGTTTACACACATGGGTAGTACCCTATTGAGAATTGTTCTCACACCCTACACGGGCCTTTCGGGATGCATGTAGACTTTATGATTTTTCATTCAGGCAAAGTTCTAAGCTCAGGAGTTTGATCTTAGTGGCTGAAGGAATTGAGTAGAAGGCATGGGACCACTGTTCATTCCTTAGTTAGAGTTTCTTTTTGAGTTTTCCTTCCTATTTCAGCATGCTTATATATGTATATACTGTTGGTCAGCCACTAGTGCCCCTCCTATTTATTGATATATATGACCTGGTATGGACATGTTCTCTGTTTTAGATTCTACAAATGGCATGTTAATGTGTTTATTTATTTATCCTGCTAATGCTGTTAGATATTGCTTCCACTATTGTATATTATTGATTGTGCTTCCATGATGGGAAAGTCTAATTTGAGTCTTCTTAGTCTTTTCTCCCATTGCATATCATATTTCTATTTGGACCATTATATTATCATCACCAGAGGGTATAATATCTCCAATATCACTCCTTTTACACCCTCATTTCTAGTCGGAAGCCTTTGGAATATGGGGAGGCACACTTAAGGCCATCAATACTCAACTCGAAAGCACTGTTCGGGTGGCTAAGTGGGTCGGGGCACTACAAATGGTATTAGAGTAGTTCTTGATTGGGAAATACTGGAAATGTATGGTTGGATACAAATGGTACTAAATGATTTTCTCTTTCTTATTTGGTCTTACTATTTGGGATATGATAGACTGGAGATTAGGATGTTGTCGAAATTGGGTTAATATCTCGTGTTCAGGTGCCTACAGCCCCAATCACAAAGGACAAACAAAGTTTCTAGGGGTTGGAATTTCTGATCTTCTTTGACCATTTTACATTTTATATAATTTCCACCTCAAGTGATTTGATTGGAATGTGGTAGTTATCTATTATGAAATGTGACCCTTGACCTGGTGAGGTAAGGGATGAGATAATTGGACCCTTCTCCCGATATAGCGAGGGGTATTATCTTGTTTATGACTTGATTAAGAATATAGGATGTTTAAATTATGTATATTTGTGTTCCTATGATATAAATTTCTTATGAAATGTAATGCTTATATATAAGATCCTGTCTCTTATAAGATCAGGAAGGTATGATCATATGGGGTGATATTGATCACTAGGCTGGGCAATGTGGTCGTCAGATTGAGGTGATGTGGTTTTTTAGGATGGGTGTGGCCTGAGGTAAACTTGATACTTGGATTTGGTATGGGTGGTTAAGGAGGCCATGTGGCTAGGATTCCATGTGGAATGGTTATGATGGGGAAGGGTAAGGGTAGTGAGTTGACTTTTCCTGTTACTTCTTTGCCTATCTGTGTTATATATATATATATATATATATTATCTGGACTATTTTACCATGTTGATGGTATTCAGTGGATTTCCACCTAAAAAGGATCCTATAGAGTGTTAGGCAGGTGGTGATTGGGTGAATTAGGAGCCCGAGTAGGTGGAGAAACCCGAGGGTTAGGATAATCATGAGTTGAAGGTAAAATCTCAGGTATAGGATCAAGTATAGGTTCCAGTTCCGATGGGGAAGCTGCTATATTTGACAACTTTTGGGCTATGTCTAGATGATAATATCAGAGAGATATTGGTACATGTGATCTAGGGGATCTACATGAGAGATCAGAGAGAAGAGACTTCAATGGTGTAATTTACTCAGGATTTTCAATCGCATCACTCACCATTGTTTTAGGGTGAGGGTGGTCCACAGGCAACTGAGAACTGGATCGAGGCTATGGAGATGTTTTTTGTGAATCTAGAGATGCCTCTAGGGAAAAGGGTAAATCTGGTGATGTATATGCTAATAGTACTAACTAATTGCTAGTGAGATGCGAAGGTTCAGGTAGGTAGACATGAGGGACAATCCTGAAAAGATTTTGAGGCCAGGTTCTTCAAGCACTTCTTCTCGAAGATGCTGAGGGCAGAAGGGTCTTGGGAGTTCTTGAGCCTTAAGCAGGGAGACATGTCCGTCAAGGAATATGCATATAAATTCACCATGTTGTCTTGATTTTCACCTGGTATGGTGAGTGATGACACCTTGTGGGTGAGGCATTTTGAGGATGTTTTATAGAACACCATTCAGGTACAGGTAAACATCTTTAGGTTGGCCTCATTTTTAGAGGTGGTGAATTAGGTGTTCATAGTCGAGGGAAATTTGACGGATCGATCATACTCAATTCAGGTGATGGTTTGAGGTGATTTATGTGGTGACACTTCCAATAGTAGGAAGCAAGTATGAGATGAGTTCTAACAGGGAAGTCAGGATAAGGACTCTAGCAAACCACCTCAGGGTGGACCATCTATGGTGTGCTTATAGTGCAGGCATCCAAGACATGTCCAAACTCAGTATGAACAGCCTCCAAAAGAGCACTGGGCATGTGGATAGGTCTGGAATCTTGAGGGGTTCTATATAAAGCCTTCTCAAATAGCCAATAGTTAGGGACTGGTGCATACTCAAGCTTCTGAGGTCAGACTGAGAGTGGTACCTAGTGATGGAAGTCAAGATTCAGCTACATGCGAAGGTCATGGTAGAGATAGTGGGACCAAAAAGTGGGGTTAGTGGTTGGTGGATGGTGCAACACCACATGGAGGTTAGTATTTAGGTAGTCAAACTTCAATCCAGGTGCATTTTGTAGATATTCCAATGTTAGAGATGACTGGTGAGCCAACAATGATCATAGGCATGTTGTGGGAATGATAGAGATCCATTTTTGTTTTATTTTTCATGACCTTTTGAGGCATGTCCATTTTGGGTTCAAAGGGTGTATGGGATGTATATATGGACTAACCAGATGCTATTTAGTAGGTAGGAACAGACTCGAGTGTTATATATATATATATATATATATATATATATATGTATGATGTGCATGGAACTGAGATTTATGTTCGAGCATCATTGGATGTGTGGATTTTGATGTGCGTTGGCATTGGGGCATCGAGGAGATGCAGGTTACTTGAGGTTCCTAGGTATCTGAGCATTGTTACAATGTGGTACTTGATTGAGGTGAGAGGAACCGAGACTTGTTTGATCATTTTATGAGATGCAATACCTCGTTAGTGCCATGTGATACATGAGCATGGGGCATGCAGCGATGTAATGAGAGATTTAGAGGGGTGTCAGGAATGACATGGGAGCACCTACTGAGGTGCAGAAGTGAAAATGTGTCATGTGAGGACTTTGAGTCCAAGACATGGTTGATGGACCACTTGTTTGATTTTATCTTTGGGCCAATATCTAACTGGGGTAAGTAACTCCTAAGGTGGGGAGCCCCTTGAGGTAGTTGGCCTATACCCCTTATGATCAGGGTAGTCCGAGTTATTTTTATTGAGATGGGTATGTTCGGTACCATATTTAGGTTATGTTTGATAGATTAGGGATGATCTATGTTAAGGTGGGGAGATTTTAATGTCCCGGGAATTTGGACCGGGTCGAAATCCTCACCCATCTTGAAATTTTGGAGTTTAGTGGGTATTCCAACTTCTTTCTCATTCATTGGAACTTAATTATGAGTTTTTCATTAAACCAATACCTTGTTTTTATTCATGGTTTAAGTCATGAAAAGTTTCATGGGTTTTCATAAGGGTTTCAAGTGTGTCAGTGGCTAAAGGACCTGTTTTGGTAAGTTATAGGTTGAGGCGCATGGTTTGAGTAGACCATATAGCCTCTCAGTGCAAATTGTGTAGCCCTATTTTTACCTTGATCATGGTTTGGTAAATTGTGTGTATGGGGGAACATGATCATGTGTGAACCTCTACAGTTTTTGTAGAGGAATTTCACATGAATTGCACATAGTTTGGAAAACCATGCACAAGTCACTCGAATAATGCCATTTGGGAAGTACCCTCACACTATATCACATACGGTTTGCACACGGTTAGGGTACACCATGAGGGATAACTGTACGAGTCTTTATTCCTTAGTAGCAGGAGCCGAAAAGTTTCTGCATGGTTTGGAAAACCATGCGATCTAACCATGTGACCTCTTAAAGAGGTGAAATGGCCAAAATTCACTCCTTATATAAACCTAATTTTCTTCTTATTTCTTATATCTTGGTCACACATAGTAGCGTAGGAGGCTATCCTTCTTTCTACAGCTAGAGATTGACCCCTCTCCTTTGTCCAGACTCTGTTTAGATCACTATAGATTCCATTGGAACTTTATCGATAAAGCTATCCTCTCTCATGCTTCTATTTCTCTTTTCTCTTGCCTCATAGACTACTAAATCTGTTCAAGTCAATTTTCTCTATTTTTAGGGTGCTCATCAGAAACATTTATTTCTTCAAAATTTTTTGAAGTTAGAGGCTAATATTAGATGTTCTGATGTCTATGACTCTAAGGTAGGTGGTTCATGCTTTAATTTTAGATTTCACAAGCTTTTAGTGGGTGTAGATTTTAGCACGATGTTGTGTTGACTGAGTGATGCCTTTTAAAATTGATGGTTTCCTTTAATTACTTAATTTAAACCATGTGGGATACCAATGAGAATGACCACTCAAGTATATAAATTTTTCAATCCATGCATGAGGATTAGACCTTTGAGCAGTTAGGTCGGGCAGAGTTCTTTATATTAAATCAAGTTGTTAATTTTAATTGAGCTATTCAATTCAATCATATTGAATTTTTATATAAATGTTTATTGCTTGTGATGTGTTACTGAGATCCATTGGATTATGATGGGATTGGTCCAAGGTTTGAGATGGAATGACCATCTAGTTTTAGGTGATACAATCATGAGGCTGGGCATGGGCCGAGTTATATATATATATATATATATATATGTATTTGGGTGGTGTTGATCATAGGTTGGATGACTCGATCATCAGTTAAGGAAGAAATGCCATCAGGTCATGACCAAGTCTTGTATGATATGGGATGGAATGACCATTGTATTCAGTGACGTGGTTATAGGGAATGATGTGCCAGGCTTGGTGTGTCTTAGGTACTATTTGTTGATTTATGCTCACCCGTGATGGCCAAAGCACTGCTCAGAGTCATGTGCACACTGGTTGACTCAGTGATGAGGTGGTTTTGACCACTAGTGTGGATAGAGTCCCTCATTAGTGCAGATTAGGTAACAAGGTTGGGGGTAATTTCCATATAAATCCACGAGGATGACGATGATCCATCAAAGGACAATGTTGAGGCTGTCAGTTGGGGGCTGAGGCTTTCTGTGATTGTGGCCTTTGGGTCAGGATTATTTTAGAGGATGGAAATCTCTGTTATTGGGGATCTCAGTTGTCGAGCTAAAAACAATTACTCTTTGATGATAGGTATCACTGTGCCTCTAGACATTGGGTTTTAATCCGATGTGTGCTTTCAAGCAGAGGTATGAGGGACTAGGTTACTATTTGTTTGGGCATGCCATAAATACATTAGATACTTAGTGATGGAATGAGGTGTAGGGTGATGTTGGAGGTGGAACCTATGGGTTCACCTAGGACTCTATGACATCATAGAATGCCTTCAGATTTGAGTTAAGGATCATCTCCTCCTCAGTGATTACAAGGTTAGCCAAAGTAGGTGATAACTTCTTAGTGGCTGTTGAGCACCACATAAGCTTGTGTTTATTTAAATGCATCATGCTTCTTTTATTTATTTTTAGTATACACTTACTGTGTCACAAATTTATGGTATGCACACATGGGTGGTACCCTACTAAGACTAGTTCTCACACCCTACATGGGCCCTTCAGGAAGCATGTAGATTTTATGATTTTGTGTTTAGGTAAAGGTTCGGGATCCAGAGATAGATCTTAGTGGCTATTGGAATTGGATGGAAGGAATGGGACCACTGGTCATGCCTTAGCTGGAGTTTCTTTTTTGTGTTTTCCTTTCTATTTCAACATGCTTATATATGTATATACTGTTGGTAATCCACTGACGACCCTCCTATTTATTGATATGTGTGACCTGATATGGATGCGTTATCTGTTTTAGATTCTAAAAATGTAATGTTGATGTGTTTATTTATTTTTTCTACTAATGATGTTAGATATTACTTATGATATTGTATATTGTTGATTATTATTCCTCCATGGGTGGGTTTGGTTCAAGTCTGTTTCGTCTTTTATTCCACTGGATATAATATATCTATTTGGACCATTTTATTATCATCAACAGAGGGTATATTCTCCCCTCTATCACTCATTTTAAACCCTCACTCCTAGTTGGTATCCTTTGGTGTACAGGGAGGCGTGCCTAAGGCCAGTGACACTCAACCTAGAAGCACTGTTTGGGTGGATAAGCGGGTTGGAGCACTAAAATCATGTTTCTTCTAAGTCAAGTATTTATTCAAGGGGTCCTATATATTGTGTTATATGGAAATACTACGCACTGCAACCTCACATCTCTGAGAAAAATCCATCAATATTTGATACTTCCAAAGTAAGTACTTCATCCACTGATATGACCTTGTCTCTTTTATGAGATCCACCGCTGCAGTATTATCATAGTAAAGTGCGATAGGATCTTTACTTATAGGTACCATGTAAAGATCTTTTATGAAGTTGTGAATCTATACTACTTCTTTATCCGCCTCATAATCCACAATATACTTGGACTCTGCTATAGAATCTGTGACCACAACCTAATTTGATCCCTTCTAGATGACAAAATCTCTATTCAAAGTGAATATGTATCCTTTTTGTGACTTCATGTCATCTTGATTAGTTTGGAAACTAGAATATTCATATCTTCTAATGACTAATTCCTCATATCTTTCATAAACTAGGAACATATCCTTAGTACACCTCATATACTTTGTTGGGAAAAAATCCCCAAGTTAACTTGCAGAGTTTTTGGGTTGACTATGTTTATTGAAAAAGCAGGTGGACATGAGAAGTCATGGAGTTATAGAATGTTTTTTGACCAGGTATGTTGACAAAGACCCAAGAAAAAAATACTGGATGCTCTAGAGGTGGTACAAAAATTTTCATATACAAGGTGGTGTCGTTTCCTAGTGTTTGCCAATTTTTTGGGGTCCAACATCTGGAGGATGACTCAAGATTCAAGAAAGTAGTATTTATAGGACCAAATATTCATTTATATATTAACGAAATGATTTTTTCAATGATTAGAGTTTAATGAAGAAGTTGAGCTTCATGAAGACATTAGGTTTCGTGAAGGTTTGAAGGTTCACGAATGCAAAATGGAAAGACAACATCTCCATGACTACAAGAATCTTTGAGAATGGAAAATTTTCCCTAGAGATTTGAAAAAATAGTTATTTTAGCGAACATTATTGGAAATATTTGTGAAAAGGTCGTGGTGTTTTTGGAAGCTTTGGGAATGGGAGGTAATGCCTAAAAATAGGCCTCTACCCCTTCAAAATATTAGAATAAGACTTAACAAAAATATAAAGGATTTTAATTCATAGAGGTGGTTAGAGAAGATTTTTTCTTGCATGAAGGATTTTATAATATCATCTATTTCATAGATAAAGGGAGTTCATGAAGGCTATGTAAGCTTTATAAAGGATATGAGCTTCACAAAAGATATGAGCTTCACAAACTCCAAGTGAGCTTTTTGAAAGTAGTGTTCTTTGTGAAAGCTAAGTGAGATTCGCGAAAGGAATTTTCTTCGTGAAGGCCAAATGAGATTTGTGAAAGAAATGTTCTCCACAAAGGATAAGTGAGATTCATGAAAGGAATGAGCTTAGTAAAGGCTATATGAGCTTTAGGAAAGTAGTGATCTTCAAGAAAGTTGGGTGCATCATGAAAGTAATATATTCTTGTTAAGAATTTGGTAGACTCATGAAGGTTGGAAAAGGATTTTCACAAAAGTAAATCTCATGTGAATCAAAAGGGATTGACTAGTAAATCTGTGCTAAGTGGTATTCATCAATGGGATAAAAGTATAACTTGATGCACCAAATGAGGTGTAAAACATATTGATTAAAGTGGTCAAATGAAGAATATTATGAAGGATCAGTGATCACACTTCAGTTGAGAGAGAATTAAGCTTTCAAATTGTGAGTGGTTGTAAACTAGAAGGGATAGTGAGTCCACTTCGAAAATTGTAAGGAAAGTGAGCCCAGATAGGCGTGACCTAGCCTAAACCAACAAGTAGAAAGCTTAGTGATTTTGGTGCACCAAAAAACTTTTCAATGCATGTTCCTTGGACTATCCCATAGTGGTTAACCAAGTAAAAATTAGTGTTTCATTATTCTTTCTTTCTTTCTTTACTTTCTATGAATCATCATCAGATAAATTTTGAATGGATAATATCAACATAAACATTTAATAGAAAACAAAGTGAAACTTATAATAAAGAGGTCAAGATCTATTGGGGAAGGACTAATTTTGAAAAGAATATCCATACCCTGATTCACCACCCCTCTAAAGGTATTTAATCCTCATTTGGGATTAATATACTTAAGGATAGTCTATATTAACATCCAATGGAAGTCACCTGGGTCATCTTGATATCTTCTTACCTCAATTAAAGAATAGGAAACATCTAGACTAGTACATAACATATCATACATGACTGATATAATCATTGATGTGCATGTAATACTTGCAATTATATTTCTTTCCTCATGTGTTTGAGGACACATTTTCTTGAAATGATGAATTCCATATAATGCTGGAAATTATACCCTCTTGGATTATTCCATACTGAATATATTTAGTATATTGTCAATGTATGTAATTTGAGTTAGGCCTAATATCCTCTTGTATATATCATAATGGATCTTAATCCCATGAATATATGTTTCCTCTCTCATTCCTTCACATAGAAGAATTTATTCAACCATTCCTTAACTAACTGTGAGACTGGTATTTTGTTTCCAATGAGTAATATGTCATTAATATATACTATTAAGAAAATGACCAAACTCCCACTAAACTATTTGTATATACAAGGCTCACAATCATTATTTTGAAACAAAATTCCATTATATATTTATGAAAATGAATGATCTATGAACTAGATGCTTTCTTTAATCAATAAATGGATTTTTGGAATTTGAATATCTTGTTGGGATCCTTTGGAGTCAAAAAACCTTTAGGTTGTTTCATATAGACATCTTTATAAAGGTTCTTATTAAGGAAGGCTATTTTGAAATCCATTTTCTAAATCTCATAGTCATGGTAATCCACAATGTAAATTTTAATTTTTATATATTTCAGTTTTGAAACTGGTGAAAAGGTTTCATCGTAGTCAATGCCTTAACATTGTTCAAACCTTTTTACGACTAGTTTTTCCTTATTGGTACTAAATTTTCCTTCCATGTTCAGTTTCTTCTTGAATAACCACTTGAAACTAACTATATTTATATCTATAGGAGGATCTACCAAAATCTAGACTTGGTTTTGGTGCATGGAATCCATTTCAGAATTCACGACTTCTTGCCACTTGAAAACATCTGTACCACTTACTGCTTTATTATAGGTTAAAGGATCATTATTATCAACTAATAACGAGTCACCATATTTGGTGACTAGAAAACCATACCATTCAAGTTATCTAACCTCTCCAATAATCCTATGAAATACTTGTGTCTTCAGAATAGTTTCTTCTTCCATGAGGATTTGGGGAATCTATTCCTACACCAAATCATGTGAACCTTAAGCCTTGAATTCATCAAGTTCTATATTTATACCACTATATATTTTATATATTTTCTCATTCTCAAGGAATATGAAATGTATTTTCTCTATTAAATTTTTGTATGAGGGGTCGTATAGGTAATATCCCCTTGTTTCCTTGGGGTATCTTATAAAGGTAAACTTTATGCCTCAGGGTGCTAATTTGTTACCTGAAGAGGCCTTAACATATGCTTCACTTCCCCACACATGTAAATTAGAAAACATGGTTTTTATTTCACTCAAAAATTCATATAGAATACCATTTATTGATTTAGTTGGTACTTGGTTTAGTATGTGTGCTACTATTTGTAATGCATATCCCTAAAAGAATAATGGAAGACTCACATGACTCATCATTAATCTCACCATGTCTAAAAATGTACAGTACCTCCATTAATTTACACCATTCCACTAAGGCATATAAGGAGGAGTGAGTTGTGATAGGATCCCAAACTCTAATAATTAATCAATGATTTTTTGATTAAGATATTCTCTACTATGGTTTGAGTATATTTTCTTAATATTCTTACCAAGATGGTTCTCAACTTCATTATTTTATTCCTTGAATTTGTCAAAATAATCTGACTTATACCAAATTAAGTGGACATATCCATATCTACTAAAATCATCAATAAAATTTATGAAGTATGAGTACCCACCCCTTTCTTCCATAGTAAATGGTCCACACACATCGGTATAAACTAATTCAAGAAGCTCTTTAATCCTTTTACCTAGCTTACTAAAGGGGGCTTTGGTCATTTTTCCTTATAAAAATTCATGGCATACACCAAGTGGTATGAGTCAAGATTTTTTTATTTACATGACTTATCTGATGATGTTGAAGTTGGGTGTGGTATGATTCATGTGAAGTAACTTCATTATTGATTTCTATTACTTAGTTCATGTAATCTAACACATAAAACCGTTATTTAAATATCTCGCACAATAATTTTTTTTATCTTTATAAAATAAGTAAAATTTATTCCCAAATTTGAAAATAAATCCATCTGTATCAAGTATGGAAATATAAATAATGTTTTTGGTGATGGATGAAACATAATAACAACCTTTAAAAACCAAGATCATTCCAGTTGACAACGTGAGGTGGTAGTCCCTGATAGCTATAACAGCAAGTTTAGCTATGTTGGATGCTCATAGATCCACCTCCCCTTAGTTAATCTTTATAAATCTACTTTGTTCTTATATTATAATACATATGATAACACCAAAATCTATATCTAATACCCATTTTATATAAATAGATAAATTACACTTAAAAACAAACACCCCTGAAGCTTCCCCTTGCTTCTTTGGCTAGGTGCAATTTTTCTTATAGTGTCCCTTCTTGACACATGTGAAATAGAAAAAATCTTGTTCCCTTTCTTTCCACTTAATATTTCCTCTTATTAGAAGGGCGTTGTGAAGAACATTTGGCCTTAGGGATTTTCTCTTGTCCTTTCCTTTTATTCACCATAAGGACAAAAGTATTTTTGTGCTTCGTATCTTTATCATCTTGGTGAAGGAGAGTAAGTAGATCTGGGAGATACTTCTAAATGTTGTTCATATTAAAATTTACAACAATTCTGGAGAATCTATAAGGGAGTGATGTAAGAATGAGATCGGTTCCCAGTTCTTCAAAGAGTTTAAACCCATAAACTTATAGTCACTCAATGCATCCAATGATCTTGACTACATGAGGCCCAACTAGGACCCCCTCTCTAATATTTATATGAAATATTTCCTTGTAGATCTCAAACCTTTATTGTCTAGATATATCCTAATAAAGGCCAAAAATATTCTTGATCATGCTATAAGCATCCATGTTTTTGTGAGACTTCAAGAGTTCACTATACATAAATGATAACATAAAAATTGAACATCAACCACATAACTCAAATATCTTTCATAGAAAAGGAACTCTTCATCACTTGCCTCCTTAGTAGGAATATCAGGTTGTGAGGATTATAGCACATAATATTTCCATTCATGGCATACCACAACATGAAGGTGTATAAACCACTCTTAGAAGTTACAACCAGTGAGGAGGTTGTCTTTCTCCAATACTGATAATAGAGATAGTTTGAATGATGATCTTTCCATTTTATTCTAAAATAAAAATAAAAAATTATTACTAATTTTTATTTATTACAAATTATGTGAGAAATAACAAATTAATTGATTTTATTAATTTTCCCACTATTTTATCAAGTCCCAATAGTCCTCACCATTGAAATTTGAATTTCTAATTGCTTGGAAATTCTAGTGGAAAGGATCTATATTCCCCTTCACATAACCCTAATAAGGGTTGGCTAAGGTATTTGAAGGTATTTAGTTAGAAAGGTATTTTCCAACTATGGGCTTGCTACTCCTTTATTCATTGAGTGGATTCTCCAATCCTAAAATCTTGACTTGGATTTCCTCAACACTTGCCTCCAAATTTCTCCAAGTTTTGCAAGGTCTACTCCTCTTGATATAAAATGGTTAATTCAAACCAAAACCTTCATAATAACTCCCCTTATAAAAGTGAGTGTCCCAAAAGGGCTGGTCAAACACTTAAAACTACCGGTTTCATTCCTAATAAAGTTATGGAAGGTGAAGTCTTACTTAATATTTAATTAAGGGATTTTATTTTTATTATGCATAAATTTTATGTTATTTTATCCTTTACATGTATTGTTAATATTAAGTGTATATTACTTAGTTTTTTAACCATGTTGGATAAAAAATTTACAAATAATCCATTTACTTAAATTTCATTTTTTCACATTAATTCATTTATTTATGTGATCATGATCTTGCATCCATAAAATAGATAATGCATAGACAGAAATAAAAAATAATAATAAAATGACCTGATCATGAGCTTATATAATGGTTTATTTAATGAGAAGAAAAATTAAATCATCCTATTACCTAGGGGATGTAGGTTCCAGGCATAGTGAAAGCGTGTTGGTGGGTTTTCCCAACTTTAATTTTAGCGTTAACAATGATCAATCTGAGATCCTTCAGGATAATAAAATTCCGGATCTTCAGAATATAACGAAGAACAAAAAAGAAAGAGGGAGTCCTAGAACCATATATAGGATCATCATGTGTTGGTTATAATTAATTTAATTTAATTGACAAGAATTACTTTGATAAAATTCTTTCTTCGTTGATTTTTCCAGTCACGATCCAATTTGATCCATCGTTGCATCATAGAATCCAAGTGTAGGATTCCTCTAGAGGTGATCCACACATGTTCCACATATCTCTGGATGTTGCCGAAGGGATCTCTGGGTGCTAGCACGGAAGAGCCTTCACTTGCGATGTCCGCCTTCGATCGCCGTGATCCGGTGGAGGTGGATCTCTCTCTCGTAGCTTGAGAGCATTATTGGTGGAAAAGGAATTATCTCTTAGTTTGAGAGCTTTTCCAAATCCATTGTTCACAACCACATGTAAAAAAATGGCTAGGATAATGATAAATATATAATTGGGATTTTTAATTACATAGAATAATAAAATTAATTAATTACCCGAAATCATTTATTCATTTCATTTAATTCTTAGTAATACCCCATGTCTATTAATAACAGTTGACTATTATTATTACTTGACATGCATCCAGAGAATTACACCTAATATTATTTAATTAAATAAATAACATTATTTCTCATAAATTCCCAGAAAAAATACACGGCGTGTATATTTAATATACACGACGTGTACTTTTATTTTTCCATTTTTCTTTATTTACTCCACCACATTTATTAGGCCTTGAATAATGACTATTTATTTCTAAAATAAATATAAATGCATTACTCGCTAATAAATATATTATTTTGCCCACAATATATTCTCTCAAATAACTAGTGTCAAAATAAATACAATCAGACATTCTTGAATAATTATGAAACCACAGTCGAGAATAATATTTGTTCAACTTGTTAAATTAATATTTAACTAAGATACTTGGACACACTTATTGTGTGACCCTCTAGTCCTCTTTCTCAGTGGAATTAGGCAGAGCCTGCCTAAAGTCCAAGGTTAGCATCTAGAAACACGCCAAGGCACCCATATAGAAAGAAGTTAACGCTGCAATGACGTGTCACCACCTACAAATGTTTACCATGTAATATAATCCATTTGTCTCAATATCTCGAATCAAGCGGGTTGCATGCTAGTGCCATCAACCCATGTGCTCGATTATTCTTTCTTTGACTTTCCGGAATTGAACTTTCCCATTCCTCACCATGGCCATGGATTTATTTAGGATATATCAATTCCATCAAAGGGAATGAGATATCTACTTCCATTATGGAACAAAATGGACAAATCCTTCCTCACATTATCTATTAATGCAGTATCACTCATGACGCACCCAATGTATCCTACCTCATTGCGAACAGTGTGTCGTCATCATTTTTTTCAATACATATAAGTTCGCAAGTTGTAATAACCATTAATAATAATCTTAAAGTCTAAGTACCAATACACATGTCCGCAGATAAGAACATCTAATGACACTATGAAATGTGGATTTCCTACTGGCGGGTCTCTTTCTCATAATATCCTCCTTGATATTACCAAGGGCGCACACCATGAGAATGTGCATCAAAGTTTTATGAGTCCTCAACCCTAATGGCCTATATTATTCATGTCCCTCAAATAACATCATCCAGCCATAGAACATATATTCAAGAACAGTGTTATGGCACTTTCGGGTTCTCATCATAGCAGAGATCTGCTATGAACCTTTAATGCAACAACTGTTCTTAGGATATTATCACATGCATTGTCACACAGAAGAACAATCAAGATGCGATAAGGTATTTATTAATGAATAAATTACAAAGTAGTTAGTTCTAGGCTACCAACTCCAACAGACTCACACTTGGACTAGAGCCAACTGCTAACAACCTTTAACCCGCTATCTCTCACTTGATATTCATGCTTCTGCTAAGATAGGCCTTTAGTCATGGGGTCCACCACATTCTCTTCCGTGGACACTCTTCTCACTACAACTTCACCCCTTTGATAGAAATCCCTCAAGAGGTGATACTTCTGGAGTTTGTGCTTTGTCTGTTGATGTGACCTTGGTTCTTTTGCAAGAACCACCGCTGCAGTATTATCACAATACAATATGACATGGTATTTACTTCTAGGCACCACATCAAGCTCCTGGACAAACTTCTGAATCCATACGGATTCCTTGGATGCATCAGAAACTGCTATATATTCGGACTTTGCTGTAGAATCGGCGACAACTAGCTGCTTTGAACTCTTCCAGCTCACAACTCCTCCATTGAGATAGAAAACATATCCAGATTGCGATTTTAGATCATTCTGATCTGTCTGAAAACCAGCATCAACATACCCTCTGATGACAAGCTCCTCGTCTCCTCCATACACCAGGAACATATCCTTAGTTCTTCTCAGATACTTAAGGATAGTCTTAATAGTAGTCTAATGATGTTCTCCTGGATCTGTTTGATATCTTCCTACCATGATCAGTGCATAGGCAACATCAATCCTGGTACATAACATGGCATACATGATGGATCCTATAGCCGAAGCATATGAGATCTTACTCATTCTATCTTTCTCCTGTTGTTCCTGAGGACACATTTTCTTAGAAAGATGTAGGCCATCTGCCACTAGAACCAATCCCCTCTTGGATTGTTCCATACTAAATCTCTTTAGTATCTGGTCAATATATGTACCCTGACTTAGTCCAAGCATCCTCTTGGATTTATCACGAATGATCTTGATCCCTAGAATGTAGGCTACTTCACCCAAGTCCTTCATGGAGAAACACTTGTTCAACCAGTCCTTAACTGACTATAAGACTGGTACATCATTTCCAATAAGAAATATTTCATCAACATATACTACTAGGATAATGATCGCATTCTCATTAAACTGCTTATAAACACATAGCTCACATTCATTCTTAATGAACCCAAATTCCTTTATGGCTTCATCAAATCGAATATTCCAGAACATGGATGTTTGATTTAATCCATAAATGGATTTATACAACTTGAAAACCCGTTTGGCTCTGACTGGTGTCACAAAACCTTCTGGTTGTGTTATATAGACATCTTATTTAAGGTTCCCATTAAAGAATGCTGTTTTGAAATCCATTTTCCAAATATTGTAGTCATGGTAAGCTACTATGGTAAGTATGATTATTATGGATTTAAACATGGAAACTGGCGAGAAGGTTTCATCATAGTCAATTCTTTGGTGCTGTCTGAATCCTTTAGCCACTAACCTCACTTTATAGGTGCTAACTTGACCTTCCATGTCCAGTTTTCTCTTGAATACCCATTTGCATCCAACAGGATTTACATCAACTGGCTCATCGACCAGAACCCAGACTTGGTTCTGATACATGGAATCCTTCTCAGAATTCATAGCTTCTAGCCATCTTATAGCTTCTGAGCTTTCTACTGATTCCTTATAGGAGAGAGGTTCATCATTGTCCAACAATAATGATTCACCATCCTCGGTGACTAGGAAACCAAATATCTCTAGTTCCCTTACCTCTCTTGAGCTCCTACACAGTACTTTTGTTTCTGGAACCTCTTCCATGGGGACCTGTGGAACTTGTTCCTGTACCAAATCCTGTGTATCTTGAGCATCAAATTTGTCGAAGTCAATCTTGCTCCCACTATCCTTTTTGAGGATGTGCTCCCTCTCAAGGAAGACAACTTTCCCGACTACAATCACTTTCTTGTATGAAGGGTTATATAGGTAATATCCTTTTATTTCCTTTGGATATCCTATAAAGATACACCTCATGCCCCAGGGTTCTAGTTTGTTACTTGAAAGTGCCTTAGCAAATGGCTCGCATCCCCATACACATGTGTGCGACAAAATAGATTTATTTCCATTACATAACTTAGAGGGAATTCCATTTTTCGTCTTACTTGGTACTCGGTTTAATGTGTATGATGCAGTTTGTAATGCATATCCCCAAAAGGATAATGGAAGATCTGCATGACTCATCATCGACCTCACCATGTATAGGAAGGTGCAGTTCCTCCTTTCACTAACACCATTCCACTGTGGTGTATAATGAGGAGTGAGCTGAGATAGAATCCCAGACTCCCGTAGAATATCGATGAACTCTTGGTTCAGATATTCTCCGACTCGATCCGATCGAAGCTTCTTTATATTCTTACCAAGATGATTATCTACTTCATTCTTGAATTCCTTAAATTTCCCTAAGGACTCCTACTTATACCTCATTAAGTAAACATAGCCATATCTACTCAAATCATCAGTAAAAGTAATGAAGTAAGAATATCCACCTCTAGATTCTACTAGAAATGATCCACACACATCCATTAGAACCAATCCTAGAAGCTCTGTGTCCCTTTCACCATGTCCACTAAAAGGCGGCTTGGTCATTTTACCTTGTAAACAAGCATGACATCTATCAAGTGGTTTTAGCTCAGTAGAGTCTAAATAGGCATCTTGGCAGAGCTTTTTCAAGCACTTCTCATTTACATGACCGAGATGGTGATGCCACAACTGGGTGATGTATGAGTCATGTGAGTTTGTCTCATTATCGATTTCCAACACTTGGTTTTCGTAATTTAATACATATAAACCATTATTTAAATGTTCCATACCATAACATACGTTGTTCTTATAAAAGAGACAACCCTTATTTCCAAACTTGAAAATAAATCCATCCATATCCAAAAACGATACAGAAATCATGTTCTTGGTAACACTAAGAACATAATAACAGTTATGTAAAACCAAAATCATCCCAGTTGGCAATGAGAGGTGGTAATCGCCAATAGCCAACACAACCAGCCTTATGCCATTGGTAGCTCAAAGATCCATCTCTCCTCTGAAAATCTTTCTAAATCTACTTGGTTCCTTCATTTGAATATAGATGTGAGCATCACAAGCTGTATCTAATACCCAATGTGTAGAAATGGAAATATTACATTCAATAAAAAATGCACCTTTAGTGTCCCCATGCTTATAGGTGAAGTTCCTCTTCCAGTGGCCTTAATTGACACATGAAAAACATACCACCTCCCGTTCCTTACCCTGCCTCTGGATCTTCCCCTTCTTGGAGGGATGTCACTCGGGGGATTCAGACCGTTTATAAGTCTTTGGACCCTTTAACTTGTCCTTCCTGTTGGATCTGAATCTATAGATTATATACAAGAGGGGGGGGGGGTGAATTGTGTCTTTTGAAATTTTTCAGTAACTCTTTGATTGAACGAGTTCTATCCTATATACTTTATCAGATTTGATCATGAAGTGGAATAAGTAAAAACAAGAACACAAATATTTATAGTGGTTTGGGGAAAAGAAGGCCCCTAGTCCACTACACCAACACTCAACTCCACGAGCTTGGGGATTTTCACTATATGGTCCTCTTTTCCACAGACCGGTTTACAACTGAGTACAGGCAGTTGACACCTTTACAATCTTCAGGCTAACAAAGACTTCTGGTTCAAACAAGAACCTACACAACTTAGTACAGGAAGCTGGTTACTCAAGATAAAAAGAATTTTTAACAAAAACTTTTCCAGTTGATCTTCAAAATTGCAACAGAAAGCAATTGACAGTAGATGGATCGTAGTCTCTAGAAATATTTATTTTCAAGTCAAAGAAGTTCTGAGTTTATCCGGTTGCAATAGATATAGAGATATAGTTCACAACATCAGCAGTAGTAGATCCACAGTAGATATTCGATATAGAAGAGGTGAATCTTTTATCAAGTTCTTTCTTCTTAAACAAACAGAGCTTTGATGCTCCTATTGAATCAAAAGAACTGGGTTCTTTTTGCAGTATCTATTTTCCACCTTTTTGATAATAGATTGATTACCATACACACTTGTACCTGGTGTTTCAGAGAAAACATATATAATAAAGCTGAGCATATCTCCTGCACATTTAAATCCATAAAAGTCGCCTTTTTTATTCGCAATATTAAAAAATTTGAATTTACAGAGAAGTCGTAACTTCCCTTAATACTCGGCATAAAAATATCCTTTTAATTCGATCTTAAATCCATTGATAAAACGGCTTTGAATCAGTAAAAGTCATATTTTAAAAATGACTTTAAATCCGGCTTGAAATCCGCCCAATAATCAGCTTGCTGACCGCTGCATAAAAATATCATCTTTCAAAATTTCCGACGCCAAACGTAAGGTTGATGACGTGGCCTCCAAACGTAGGGTTGACCATCCATACTTTTTATTCAACTCTCAAACGTATGGCAAAAGATCCATACTTTTACTTGATCCATACTTTTCCAAGAACGTATGGTTGTTCACAAAAGTAAGGTTGATGAACCATACTTTTGAGAAACAAATGTAACGTTTAGTACTTATATATGGTTCTCCTTCCATACTTTTTTGATAACGTATGGTTGTTTAACCATACTTTTTTCTTATCTCAAAAAGTATACACGCTTTTCATCCTTACGCTACGTTTATCCACGTAGGGTATGAAAAGTGATTCCAAAACGTGCTAAAGCAGATTCCAAATAAGTAAGGTATGAACAGTGATTCCAGGACGTGCTTAAAGCAGATTCCGAACAAGTAATAAATTCTTGTTATTTCAAGACTAAAATAAATTAATAAATTCCTGCAAAATACTAAATAAAATCATTATAAAATAACTAAGGGTATTTGTGAGCATCAAAATTATCATAAAGAGACAAAGTATTATTTTCAATAATCTATCCCTTTAAATAACATGATTATATATTGTTGAAAACAATACTTTGCTCAACAATCTCCCCCTTTTTGATGATCACAAAACCCATAAGGTAATAAAAATTTATCATGTAATTCTCCCCCTAAATAAAAATATGATTTTGTATGTATCCAAATTCTCCCCCTTTTTGTGATATCAAAAAGAATAAAAAAATCATGGATTTTAACACTTTTAATATTTCACTGAACTGTTAGTAAATGCTATAATGAACTGTTTAATAGTAAATTTATCTGATATACTGGCATATGTTAACTTAAAACATTAATAAAAAAATAGAGAAAGAAACAAATAAACAATGAAGGAAATTTTCATTCAAAAACAGTAGTATATACATGACAATGATATACACAGGAATCAAGGTTTGGGTAAGATAGGCACCAGGTTCTATCTTCTCTGTATTGCAGACTTGATTTCTGTAAACTGTTCCCGAAGTCTCTTCATCATCCCATCTCCAAGTTTGATAATGAGATCTCTGTTCTCTTGAGTCATATGAATATCCTCGATTAAATTGACTCTAAAAAACTCATGCATCCTTTCCTCTTTTTCAAGAAAACACTGACAGCTTCTCTGATAACTGATTTAACAGGATTCTAATCGATGGCTCACTAGATGTCAGTTGATCCACTAAAAACTTCTGATTGTCCAACAACACTGATAAAGGAGCACTGTTACATTGAAGATCTTGTAACCTATCATTCATGTTGCTCATCATAGCTCTGATAGCTTGAAACCTTCTGATTAAATCAGGTGAAGTACCTGATCCACTAACAGCATTATTTACAACTGATGCAAATTGGTTCTCCATAAACAACTTCAAATCTGATAAATCTGACTTCATAACCATTTTAGATTTCAATTGAGCAACTGCAGTCAACATATCCTCTTTAAACATTTCAACTTCTTGCCTTGAGACTGTACTCTCTTTTATCTTTTGAAATATCAATTGTTAAAAGGTTAAATCATTTCTCAGAGTGACATTCTCAGATTCTAACTGAGACACCTTTTTGTACAGTTCTTCAACTTCTTTCTTCCTTGAATCAGAGGCACCCTGTTCTTGATTCACATTCTCAGGCTCTGGATGATGCAGCAGTACCAAAGGTAATGATTCAACATCAGATTTCTCTTTTTCTTTGTCCTGATTAGGTTGGTCCATATATTTTTCCTTAGAGTATGTAGACTCCTCCACAGAAAAATCCTCTTGAAGCACTTCTGTGTGAGCTTCAAAAGCATGCTCACCACAAACATCAGCATCTTGTCCTTCCACTGAAGTTTCAAGAACAACATTTTCAGGAGTTTCCTGAGGTCTTGACACTTACCCACCAGGAACTGCCTCCTTATCTTGGTTCTGTTGAAGTGTAACTTCAACATCAGCTACAATCTGTTCCTAATTCTCCCTTTGAGCTTCTTCTTGAGCTCATGATCCCTCTACTGGTGCTGTTATTTCAATAACAACTTCCATGGCCTTATCAATAACAACTTCTCTTATAAAAGAATAAGTAAATAAAGCTTCTGTTGTTGTTTCCAATACAGGGGAAGTAATTTCCTCATTAACAACTCTAGTTATTCGAGATTGAAGTCCCTCATGACTTCTTTCTTCTTCAACATCTTCCACTTCAAATCAGATCCTTCTTGTTACATTTCTGACTCTTGATTCATCCTGTCCCTCCTTGGACTTAGCAGGTTGAGCTTGAACACTATCTGAGTCTTCCTCAGCTCCTACTGGTAAATTTTTTCCTTTAATGGTTCTACAGAAATATCCAATCTTCCTTAAAGTTCCAGCATTAAACACATTACTATGATGACAGTTTACTCGGGCATCCACTAATCTCACCATGTATTTCTTAAGCAGCAGTTTAGAAATAAATCGACCGAAAGGATAGAAGTTCATCCGGGCATCGCTTTGACAACAGTAATTGAGATACCTTATCATGTACCTTGGGAAGTTTAACTTTATATCACTTAATAGAAGATACATTATGTACATATCAAGGTACAAAATCTTTTCCATTTCTGCCATTCTTGGAGCTATTCCAGTCTGAATAAATTTGACCAAAATTTTCTGATCAGGCTCCAAATCCTTGATAAACATTTTCTTTATAGACTTAGTACTAAAAATAAAATACATGATGTCCTCAGATTTATGAACAGAATCTCCAATATTTTTCAAGTCGAAATGAAAAACTCCCTTATGAGGGCAGTTGAGAATCTGACCAATCTCTACTGATGAGATTGAGAAATCCCTATCCTCTATATTAGCCATAATACTATCCTCGGTATCTCCCAGACTAAACTGTACAGATTTGAAGAAGTATATAAGTTCTACTTCATACAGAAATTCTGTATTTTCACTGTTGAACATATGTTCAAGGTTCTGAAATGAGAGCGCTTGTTTCAACAGAAGATTTTTCTGAAATAACCAGTCGAGATCGATTACCTTGCCCTGTAATATTTTTCTTTTCTCTGAGCATTGTATCTTGGCATTTCTTGGTTCGGCTTCACTGGCTCTTTTAGTTCTTACCATATCTACGAGAATCTATGAAGGTTTGAAGGTTAGGGTTTCAGAGGTTCGAAGATTAGGGTTTAGAAGAAGAAGTGCACTTTTTGGATTTCGAAAGGGTTTAGATAGAAGTGAAACGGCTTAGAAGTCGAAAAGGCTCTAACAGCCTTGATTCCCGTGTAATCACTAATCATTACATATATTTAAAACAAATAAAATTTGCATATGTTGAAAGAAAAAAATCTTAAACAGTATTCAAAAAACAAAATAAAATTTACAAAAATAAATAAAAGTAAATAAAAATAAAAATTATTTAAAATTAAATAAACCTAGATCCCCCTTAATAAAATCAAACCTTGCAGTGGGAAGTGGTTTAGTAAAAATATCTACTAATTGAATTTTAGTATTTATAAATTCTAAAAATATATCTTTTTTAATAACATGATCTCTTAAAAAGTGATTCCTTATATCAATGTGCTTTGTTCTAGAATGACTAATAGGATTTTTTGATATATTAATTTCACTTGTATTATCACATAAAATAGGTGTATTATTAAAATTTAATCCAAAGTACATAAGAGTGTTTTTCATCCACAACACTTGTGCACATCAAATGCTAGTAGAAACATATTTTTCCTCGGCTGTTGACAGGGCAACTGAATGCTGTTTCTTACTAGACCATGATACTAAAGACTTTCCTAAAAAGTGACATGTTCCTGATGTACTTTTTCTATCTAATCTACAACTTCCAAAGTCAGCATCTGAATATGAAATCAAATTAAAATCAGAAGTTTTAGGATAAAGAAGAGATTGAAAAATAGTTCCTTTTAAATATCTAAAAATTATTTTAACAGCAGTTAGATGAGATTCTTTAGGATTTTATTGAAATCTAGCACAAAAACATACTGAATACATTATATCTGGCCTGTTAGCAGTAAGATATGACAAACTAACAATCATACCTCTATATAACTTGTTGTCAACTGATTTCCCATTTTCATCCAAATCAAGTTTTATATTAGTACACATAGGAGTTGTAAATGGCTTGCTGTTTTCAAGTCCAAATTTCTTAAGTAAATCAGTAATGTATTTTCTTTGATTTAAAACATTTCCAAAATATTTTTGAAATATTTGAAGACCCAAAAAGAAATTTAATTCTCCCATCATACTCATTTAAAATTCTTCTTGAATTAATTTTGAAAATTCATGACAAAGAGTTTTATTAGTTGATCCAAAGATTACATCATCAACATAAATTTGAACCAATAAAACATTATTTTTCACAGTTTTCTTAAAGAGTGTTGGATCTGTCAATCCAACAGTAAAATCATTTTTCAAAATAAAAGAACTTAATATTTCATACCAAGCTCTAGGTGCTTGTTTAAGGCCATAAAGAGCTTTAGTAAGTTTAAAAACAGAGTCAGGTTTTTGAGAGTTTTCAAAACCAGGAGGTTGCTCAACATAAACTTCCTCCATTAAATAACCATTTAAAAAGGCAGATTTAATATCCATCTGAAATAATTTAAAATTCATATAATATGCATAGGCTAAAAGGACTCTAATGGCTTCTAACCTAGCTACAGGTGAAAAAATCTCATCATAATCTATTCCTTCTTCTTGATTATATCCTTTAGCTACTAATTTTGCTTTATTTCTAGTTATTGTGCCTTGGTCAACTTGTTTATTTCTGAAGACCCATTTGGTTCCTATTATAGGATAATTCTTAGGTCTTTCCACTAATTCCCAAAATTCATTTCTTTTAAACTGGTTTAATTCATCTTGCATTGCTATTACCCAGCTTTCATCATCTAAAGCTTCTTCTATAGTCTTGGGTTCTTGTTGAGATAGGAAGGCAGAAAATTCCACTAGGTTTCCTAAGTTTCTTCTAGTTTGAACACCAGTTTCTAGGTCACCTATTACAGTTTCTAAAGGGTGATTCTTTAGGGTTCTAGACTGTCTAGGTAATATATTTAAAGGTTCTTTAGTATCATGTTCCTCTGAACTGGACTGAATTTCTTTTATATCATTTTTAAAATAATTCTTTAAATTATCAAGTCTCATGTTATCATTAGAGTCAAGTTCATCCATTTGATCAGTCCTTTTCTCAAAGGGATAAGATTCATAAAATCTTACATGAACTGATTCTTCAACAATAATTGACTTATTATTATAGACTCTATAAGCATTGGAGGTAGCAGAATATCCTAATAAAATACCTTCATCAGATTTTGGATCAAACTTACCAAGATTATCTTTGGTGTTCAAGATGTAAAACTTGCATCCAAAAACATTAAAGTAATTTACTTTAGGTTTTCTGTTATTCCATAGTTCATAGGGTGTATTTTTCAAAATAGGTCTAATTAAAACTCTATTAATTATATAGCAAGCTGTATTCACATCTTCTGCCCAAAAATATATAGGTAGTCTATATTCATTTAACATAGTTCTATCCATTTCTTGAATTGTTATATTTCTCCTTTCTACAATCCCATTCTGTTGAGGTGTTCTGGGTGCAGAAAAGGTATGTTTAATACCCATGTTTGAGAAAAAGGAATTAAATTCATGATTCTAAAATTCTCCACCATGATCACTTCTCAATGAGATTATATTAAAACCTTTTTCATTTTGAACAGATTTGCAGAAACTTTCAAATAAAGTAAAAGATTCATTTTTGAATTTCAAAAAGAAAATCCATGTAAATCTTGAATAGTCATCAACTAAAACATATACATATAATTTTCCAGCCAAGATTACTACTCTGGAAGGTCCAAAAAAATCCATATGAATAAGTTCTAGAGGTTTAGATGTATCAATTTTGTTAACAGATTTGAAGGATGATTTGTGTTGCTTGCCAAGTTGACATGCATCACAAAATCTGTCACTTTCAAATTTGAGACTAGGTAAATCAAAAACTAAATGTTTCTTAGATAATTTATGTAAAACATATACATTGAAATGTCCAAGTATCCTATGCCAGATCCAGGATTCACTTACTTTAGCAGTCAAGTAGTTTACTTGCTGTTTACACAAGGAATTTAAATCCAAAGTATAGACATTATCAGTTCTTGGTGCTTTAAATTTAAACAGTTTATCTTTAGAAATAGTACAAAAATTGTCAGTAAAATAAATAGTATATCCATCATCACAGAGTTGAGAGATACTTATCAGGTTGTGTTTTAATCCTTGTACATAAATTACTTTGTTAATTGAGACTATTTTTGGATCTCCAACCGTTCCAATGCCAATTATTTTTCCTTTGGTATTGTCACCAAATGTGACAAGTCCTCCTTCCTTTTGAGTGAGTGAAGAAAAATTCAATGAGTTTCCACTCATATGTCTTGAGTATCCACTGTCCATGTACCATATATCTTTTCTTCTCTGGTGGCCTGCTACCTGCCAAGACATTCAAACAAATTGCTTTGGTACCCATATTTTGTTGGGTCCAGGGGTGTTAGCTAGAAATGATCTGGGTATCCAGATTTGCTTTGTTCTTTTAAGATCAACTGAATCATATAAGTATTTTGAAACATAGGATTTTTTAATACCACAAATTTGAGGCTATCTTAAGAATTTTTTTATCTATATGTCCCTTTTTCCCACAAAAATTACAATTAACATTTTTAGATCTAGGAACAAAATAATTTTTATATAGCTTAGGTTTTTCTCCTTTACCACCAATTCCAAATCTCTCCTTTTTAATGACAGTTTTTCCAAGATTTTTTTAATGAATTATCTCCTTTTGTAAAAACCAATGCATACTGTTTGTAAGATTCTACTTCATCCTGCAGTGTTTTGATTCTTGATTCAAAATTAATATAGTTAGTGTTAATCAAATTGTATTTATCAGTTAATTCCTTATATTGTTTCAGCATTGTATCTCTTTCATCTAAAATGACTTTATGTATGTTTTTAGTGACTTATGTTTTTTAAATAGTGAGTCATATCTTTCTTCAAGCATATTGCAGTAGGCTGCAAGTTTTTCATTTGTGTATCTTGATTCAGAATTTGATTCATTGTTTTAGTCAGAGGAGTAATATGAGTGTACCTCATCATTTTATGCCATGAAACACATGTTTGCCTTTAGATTGACTTCTTCTTTTTCTGAGCTTGATTCAGGAGAGCTACTGGAGTCTTCAGATACACTCCAAGTGGCTTTCATATCTTTCTTGTCTTTCTGCTCAAAGTCATTTCTTTTGAAGAATTTCTTATTCTTTGAATCTTTAAATTGTGGGAAATCTGGTCTGATATGCCCCATCTTCTTGCATTCATAACATCTTACTTCCTTATTATCTCCCTTAAAGGATTTTTTGAAGCCTCTTTTCTTGCTATAGAATTTTCTAAATTTTCTGGCTAGCTGAGCCAGTTCTTCATCTGAGTTAGATGAGTCCAAGCTTTCTGATTTAGCTTTGACTTCTCTGTTCTTCATCTTTCTATTCTTTTGTTGTGAAGTTACCTTCAAGGAAGTATCTTGTCTTTTGATTTAGACCTTATGTTCATTTGCCTCATCTTTCATTTCAGCTTCATACATCATCAGTGTACCGATCAACTCTCTCATGGTTAGATCTTTGACATGTGTTGATTGTGTGATTGTAGTAGAGATACCATTCCATCGAGTAAGAAGTACCCTTAGAACTTTTAATGCTTGATCAACCTTCTTGATAGGTTCTCCTAGAGCTGTTATATTATTGACAATTTCTGTCGATCTCCCATTCATTTGGGTAATGCTTTCACCTTCAAACATTCTGAAAGTATCAAATTTCAATTTGGCAGTTGCATATCTCATTTTTCTCACATTATATGTTCCTTCATATGCCACGACTATTGTTTGCCACATCTCATATGTTGTGGGGCACTGAGATACTCTATTAAATTCATCTAGTCCTAGACTGCAGATAATTGCATTCATATCCTTCGAATTCATATTGTACTCTGCCTCTGTAGCAGCACTCCATGTCTCAGGATTTTCAGGAATTTCATAAGGAGTCATAATCTTTGAATAGACTTTATATCCGAGGTTTTTCATATATATTATCATGCGCAATTTCCAGCAGCCATAGTTGTCTCCATTAAAATATGGTGCTCTGAACATTGAAATACCTTCTCTTGTATCAGTCATGATGCTCTGTTGTATAATATTTAAATGCTTCTTGCTTGCTAAGGCTCTATTAGAAGATCCTCCTTTGGTACCAATTGTTGGATCTGAATCTACAGATTATACACAAGAGGGGGGGGGGGGGGGTGAATTTTGTCATTTGCAATTTTTCAGTAACTCTTTGGTTGAATGAGTTCTGTCCTCTATACTTTATCAGATTTGATCATGCAGTAGAATAAGTAAAAACAAGAACACAAATATGTATAGTGGTTCGGGGAACAAAATGACCCTAGTCCACTCCACCAACGCTCAACTCCACGAGCTTGGTGATTTTCACTATCTGGTCCTCTTTTACACATACCGGTTCACAACTGAGTACAGGCAGTTGACACCTTTACAATATTCAGGCTAACAAAGCCTTCTGGTTCAAACACAAACCTACACAGCTTAGTACAAGAAGCTGGTTACTCAAGATAAAAATAATTTTTAACAAAAACTTTTCCAGTTGATCTTCACAATTGCAACAGAAAGCAATTGACAACAGATAGATCGTAGTCTCTAGAAATATTGATTTTCAAGTCAAAGCAGTTCCGAGTTTATCCGGTTGCAATAGATATAGAGATATAGTTCACAACATCAGTAGTAGTAGATCCACAGTAGATATTCGATGTAGAATAGGTGAATCTTCTATTGAGTTCTTTCTTCTTAAACAAACAGAGCTTTGATAATCCTATTGAATCAGCAGAACTGGGTGCTTTTTTGCAGTCTCTATTTTCCAACTTTTTGATAATAGATTGATTACCATACACTCTTGTACCTGGTGTTTCAGAGAAAACATATATAATAAAGCTGAGCATATCTTCTGCACATTTAGATCCATAAAAGTCACCTTTTTTATTCGCGATATTCAAAAATTTGAATTTACAGAGAAGTTGTAACTTCCCTTAAGACTCGACATAAAAAGATCCTTTTAATTCGATCTTAAATCCATTGATAAAACTACTTTGAATCAGTCAAAGTCGTATTTTAAAAATGACTTTAAATCCGGCTTGAAATCCGCCCAATAATCAGCTTGCTGACCGCTGCATAAAAATATCATCTTTCAAAATTTCTGACGCCAAACGTAAGGTTGATGACGTGGCCTCCAAACGTAGGGTTGATCATCCATACTTTTTTCTTCAAATCTCAAATGTACGGCAAAATATCCATACTTTTACTTGATCCATACTTTTCCAAGAACGTATGGTTGTTCACAAAAGTAAGGTTGATGAACCATACTTTTGAGAAACAAACATAACGTTTAGTACTTACGTACGGTTCTCCTTCCATACTTTGTTGATAACGTATGGTTGTTTAACCATACTTTTCTCTTATCTCAAAAAGTATACACACTTTTCATCCTTACGCTATGTTTATCCACGTAGGGTATGAACATTGATTCCAGAACGTGCTAAAGCAGATTCCGAATAAGTAAGGTATGAATAGTGATTCCAGGACGCGCTTAAAGTAGATTCCGAACAAGTAATAAATTCTCATTATTTCAAGAGAAAAATAAATTAATAAATTCCTGAAAAATACAAAATAAAATCATTAGAAAATAACTAAGGGTATTTGTGAGAATCAAAATTATCATAAAGAGATAGTGTATTATTTTCAATAATCTCCACTTTAAATAACATTATTATATATTGTTGAAAACAATACTTTTCTTAACACTTCCTTTTGTTATTCACCATAAGGACTGCGGGTTTTTCACGCCCCGTGTCCTTATCTACCAGGCGAATTAAGGTCAGAAGTTCCAATAGAAACTTCTCATTGTTGCTCATGTTGTAGATTAAAATAAAGCAAGAGAAGGTCTTGGGTAGTGATGATAGGATGAGATCTGTATGCAACTAATCCGGGAATTTAATCCCTAAGATGTCCAGGCATTCAATGTAGCCAATAAGATTGACTACATGAGGCTTAGCTAGCGCAGACTCTCCAAGCTTTGTTGTAAACAAAGCATTGGAGATCTCATATCTCTCTTGTCTTGCTTTCTCTTGGTATAGATACTTAAGGTGAGACATCATGCTATACACGTCAATGTTTTCATGTTACTTCAAGAGCTCATTAGACATGACCAATAGCATAAAACATTGGACATCTGTGGCATCATCCATATGTTTTTCATGGAGAGATAGTTCCTCATCACTGACCTTGTTTCTAGGAACAACTGGAATAGTCTCTTCCAGTACATACAATTTCCTCTCGTGGCAAAGGATAATGCGTAAATGCCTCTGCCACTCTTGGAAATTGGTGCCAGTGAGAAGGTTTTCCTTCTCGACTATGGTTTGCAATTATATGTTTGAAGTCATTTTTCTTTCCGTTTCTTCAAATTAATATTATCAAAGGTTTAGTAATTTATTATAAAAACTGAGATAAATAAATAAATTAATACCTACTAGTCTCCCACTATTTTATCGAAATCCAATAGCCCTGACCATTGACTTCGGAATATTCTGTTGCCAAAATATTCTAGTGGAAAGGATCCATATTTCCCTTTGCATTACCCCAACTAGGGTTGGTCAAGAAACTTGAAGGGTTTTAGTTAGGCATTCCAAATGCCAACTACATTAACTTGCAGCTCCTTGATCCGCTGAGTGGAATCCCCAATCCGGAAACCCTTTTATTTTGGATTTCCTCAACCTTTTCCTCTTGATCACACCATGTCTTGCTGTGGTAGTCAACCCTTGATGCGAACCAATTCAAGTCAACCCAAAACCTTGAATTAGAATTCCCCAATAATTTAAAGCACCCCAACTAGGGTTGGTCAAGAACTTTGAACTATGGTTTGATTCTAACCAAGATTATGGAAGGCTATACCGACTTAATATTTCTTTTAGGGATTTTATCCTTATACGTAAATTGAAAATTTATTATCTTTTATTACATGATTGTTAATATTAAGTGGTATATACTTAAGTGATTAACCATGTTTAAGATAATATTTACACATAAACCGGTCTTATTTTAGTTCTATCTTTCATGCTTGTTTAATTCATTAATTGTGTGATCATGACAACACACCCACAATAAATTAACCATGAAACTGACAGAAATAAAATAAATGGTATGATCGTGAGATTGTTCTATTGGTTAGTTTATCTAGTAGTGGATAAACTAACCCAAGACCTAGGGGAGAAACACCTTGAACCTTTCAGGTTCTTGTTTACAGCTTTCCACCTATCCACCTTTGTATCTACTTGGATTGGTTTCACCTTGGATCCTGACTTGACCCGCCTCCACCATCTTGGGAGCTCCATCCATTACATATGCTTTTATCTCACACGCATGTGAGGGGTAAAATGAGGTTTTACATAAAATAAACCTTGGGCACACAATCCCTACATATTAATGAAGAGAAGGCTCGCAGGCCAACAAATTTAATTTAAATAAATAAATTAAAAGAAACCATTCACATAAAAAGGTCTTGGTCAAGCTCATGGTCATCCATACATGCAACGATATTTATGCATAAATAAAACTAGAATTCAATTCTTTAATCTTTATTGTTTAAGATAAATTATGCTTGAATCAATTAATTATCTTTAATTAATCAATCCTTTTATCTTAAAACCTTTTTCTGAATTTCTTTGAGATTCTCATCCATCATAATTTTAAACAAATAAATTTATTTAAAATTATCTTTGTATGTAACTTATACCTTGGAGGAAACCCGGTGAATTCTCGTTCATAACTACCCAATGAGTAGAAATGAACATTACGTAGATTGTTAAATTAAACACATATATATAAAACACCTATTATGTGTTGTGCCTCAGCTTTATGCCTACACTATGGTACACGTCTCAAGGGTTTGTATAATATAATAATAAATTTTTATAAATCTGCGTAATTTGGATGAGTACACATCGTGTAGTTCTGACTACACGACATGTACTTTTTTTCTCCATACATTCGAAGTACACGCCCGAGGACATGGCTTGTAAATGTACTTCGGAAATTTTCAGAGTACACAACGTGTTCTATTGGACACATGCCGTGTAGTATCCGTGTAACATGGTTTACAACTGGGAAAGCCATGTATGGGGTACATGGTCCAACCCTATCCTGAAGGGACTACACGCCGTGTTCTATGGACCACACGATGTGTAATCCGGAAACCGTGTGCCACTTGTTCCTGGTCAACACATGGTGTCATAAATACTTAGAAATGATCCATTTACACAACCTGATTTGGCAGACCAGTCCAATGCATTGAACCTAGACTACATGGTGTGTACTTCTGAATACATGCCGTGTATTCTGGTGTTGTACGTCCATGAACATTTGGAACCTCCGAATGAGATCCTCTATTTTATTTTAATCAAAATTAAAAGAAAAAATCGTTTCTTTAAGGTGAACGAGAAATGAGAGAAGAGGAACAGATATCGAGATTCAGATTTAAAGAACGATTAACTTGAATTGAAACAACAAAATTATTAAATGCGTAAATCACCAAGGAAAAACTTAAATAATTATAATCAACGATATGACCCCTTTGATACTACTTGTAGGTTTCGGGCGCAACAGAAGCACGTTGGTGGGTTTTCCCAACTTTAATTTTAGCTTTAACAACGATCAATCTGAGATCCATCATGATAATAAAATGCCAGATCTTCGGAATAGAATGAAGAACGAAAAATAAAGATGGAGTTTTGAAACCATATAGAGGATCTTCATATGTTGGTTATAATTAATTTAATTTTATTGACAAGAATTACCTTGATGGAATTATTTCTTCATTGATGTTTCTGGTAACGATCTAATGTGATCCGTCATTGTGTCATAGAATCCAAGTGTAGGATTCCTCTAGAAATGATCCACACGTGCTCCACATATCTCTAGACATCGCCAAAGGGATATCTGGGTGCTATCATGGAAGAGCCTTCGCTTGCGATGTTTTCCTTCGATTGCCTTGATCCGATGGAGGTGGATCTCTCTCTCGTAGCTTGAGAGCGTTCTTGATGGAAAAGGAATTCTCTCTTGGCTTGAGAGATTTTCCAAATACGTAGTGTACAAACACATGTAAAAAATGTCTAGGCTAATGAGAAATATATATTTGGGATTTTTAATTAAATAGAATAATAAAATGAATTAATTACCTGAAAGAATTTATTCATTTAATTTAATTCTTAATAATACCCCATGTCTAATAATAATAGTTGACTATTATTATTACTTGACATTCACCCAAAAAATTACACCTAATATTATTTAATTAAATAAATAATATTATTTCTCATAAATTCCCAGAAAAAAACATGACATGTATATTTAATATACACGACGTGTACTTTTATTTTTCCATTTTTCTTTATTTCCTCCACCATATTTATTAGACCTTAAATAATGACTATTTATTTCTAAAATAAATATCACTGAATTACTCACTAATAAATATATTATTTCACCCATAATATATTCCCTCAAATAACTAGTGTCGAAATAAATGCGATCAGACATTCTTGAATAATTATCAAACCACAGTCAAGAATAATATTTATTCAACTTGTTAAATTAATATTTAACTGAGATACTTGGACACACTTAGTGTGTGACTCTCTAGGCCTCTTTCTCAGTGGCATTAGACGGAGCCTGCCTAAAGTCCAAGGTTAGTGTCTAGAAACACATCAAGCCACCCATAAAGAAGGAAGTTAATGCCGCAATGACGTGTCACCTCCTATGAACGTTTACCGTGTAATATAATCCCTTTGTCTCAATATCTCGAATCAAACAGGTCGCATTCTAGTGCCATCAACCCATGTTCTCAATTATTATTTCTTTGAATTTCTGGAATTGAACTTTCCCATTCCTCAACATGGCCGTGGATTTATTTAGGCTATATCAATTCCATCAAAGGGCCTGAGATATCTAATTCCATTATGGAACAGAATGGACAAATTCTTTCTCGCATTATCTATTAATGCAGTATCACTCATGACACACCCAACGTATCCTACCTCACTGCGAATAGTGTGTCATCACGGTTTTCTTCAATACATCTAAGTGAATGATTTTTAATACCCATTAATAATAATCTTAAAGTCTAAGGACCAATATACACGTCCGCAGATAGGAACATCCAATGACACTATGAAATGTGGATTTCCTACTGGCGAGTCTCGTTCTCATAATATCCTTCTGGATATTACCAAGGGCGCACACCATGAGAAGGTGACTCAAAGTTTTATGAGTCCTCACCCCTAATGGCCTGTATTATTTTTGTCCCTCAAATAACATCATCCGACCATAGAACATATATTCAAGAATAGTGTTATGGCACTTCTGGGATCTCATCATAGCAGGGATCCGCTATGACAATTTAATGCAATAGATGTCCTTAGGAAATTATCACATACATTGTCATGAAGAAGAACAATCAAGATTCGATAAGGTATTTATTAATGAATAAAGTAAAAAGTAGTTGGTTCTAGGCCACCAACTCCAATAGGGGAAATAACTCCTTTTTTATAGACTTGGCATAAGATATAACATTCCACCTGTCAACCTGTGTATCACCCGAGTTAGAATCATAATTGTTCCATCTTGAACCGCCTCCACATGCCTTAAGATACTCCATTAATTACATGTATTTATAACTCACATGCAGGTGAGTGGAACCAAAAGGATTGGTTATGGGTGCTTATATAAATAACCATGGACATGTAGTTCCTACATAAAAATTAAGGGAGGGATGAATCATAGGTTATCATATTTAAGTTATTAATAAATATTTGAAAAGTTATCCAATAAATTAAATTAAAACATCCAACACATATGTAGGTCTTGATCAAGATCAGGAATGGTCATACATGCAATGTATACACAAAAGTAATTGGATAACATTCATTTATTATTCGTTATTTATTATTAAGATAAATGCACTTGAATTAATTGATTAATTATTAATTAATTCCCTTTCATTTTAATGACCATCCTAATCCTATTGAAGATAACCATCATAAAGTAATTAATTTCAAAAAAATTATATAACCAATAGTTTCATATTTTTTATAATAAAATAATTGAACATTTTTATTTATTTAAAACCATTATTAAATTTTAAAACACTTAAGGTTCCAATAAATAAATTAAGGTTTTAATGTTATAAATTTAATTTAATGTAATTTTAATTCTACCATTAATTGGGAGACTAAACGATGTGTATTGTTCAGTTACATGCCATGTACCTCTGTTATCCTATATCCGAGTTACACACCTGGGGATTCATCGTGTTGACTTGTCCATACTACACAATGTGTACATGATAGCTACATTCCATGTATCAACTTTTTGTGTCCCTGAGATACCCACCTTGGTATTGTGCATGTATCTCATAGGGATCATACGACATGTACAATCCAACTACATGTTGTGTATCCCTTATGTTGTGTGTCCTATTTTCTCACTAAATTGATTAACATGTATTTCAGATGCAAAAAAATGATGAAATACATGAGGTGTACACTGGATACACATTTTGTACATAAATTCTTCAGGCTATCGGTCTCACATAGTTTGACCATGTATAATGACAACACAAATTACACGATTTATGTTGCTAACTCGTACAGACTACACAACATGTACACTAGATAAATGTCGTGTAATATGACATCCTATGTTCCAGTTTGTTCCAATTCTCATGTTTTATATAATAAATTCACCACATATAATTAACTACTTGACCTATCATGTATCCTCTGACACATCTAGGTGTAGTGAAAATGAGTACATGATATATACTCCAACTACACGTCGTGTAACCCAATTTTAATGGCTAAAAATTTGGTAGTTCTTGATGGAATATTTGGTCATTATTCATATTTTCTTAGACCTTTAAGAAAATTAATCACTAAATTAATATGATTAATATTTAAATAACATGTTAATTCAAATAATATTAAATAATGAATAAAATGAAATGAAAACATTCAACCACGATTGCGTATGAATCTACAATCAAATAAAAAATTATAAATTTTAAATGTGATCACTCTGATATAACTTTAAGGTTCTAGAAAAATCAAAAGTGTGTAGTGGTGGGTGATATATTAACATTTCATTTAATATTTTTATTCATGAAACATCAATAGATAATATTTCATTTTAAATTTATAATCAATTTATTTAGATCAGAAGAAACCAAATACCTTGGCTTAAGATCTTTCATCAATGTGGATATTGATCATCTGAAAAGTCCCCTTTATATTACCTTCATTTAATTATGAGGACCCAAGAATATAATTCTTCTAGTGGTGATCCAAACATACTCATTTTATCTCCAAGAAATTCCAATCAATCTTCAGGTACTAATACAAAGAATTGATTTTCTTTCATTATTTGTGTTAGTATCTTGTCCTTCAGTCTTGAAGGAACCTATCTTGCGTTTCTCATTCTTGATAGGGAGAGAGAATGTGAAGTTGAGAGAATTTTTTTGTTTACAACAATTCTCTATTTTTATTGTACACACTACACAATAGACATTACTGTCTATTTATAGAGCTAGTGTTTAGGTTAAAAAATTATTTAATTGCATATTGGGACTTAAATAATATTATAACCTTTAATAAACCCCATGTATCATAATAATAAAGATTTTATTATTATTATTATTATTATTATTATTTGGTTCATTCAAACTTGCATAATAATAAATACTATTTAACCAAATTGTTAATTAATATTTTTCATCAGACAAAGTCTTGGTTCTTTCAAACTCTTCTAGAATTTATCGAACATATAAATAAAGATTAAATATTTAATTAATTAATAAATATTTACGATCTATAAAAAATTAATAAAATTATTCCTTGGTCTTGAGAATAATATTTATTCTATTAATTAAATTCAAATTGAATTTAATTGAAATCAACAGAAACACATAGTATGTAACCCTCTAGATTTCTTTCTCATTGGAATTATATGATCTTTCCTAGAGTTCAAGATTACTATCTAGAAACGGGTTAAGGAATCCAAAAGAAATAACTTAATGTTGCAACATTAACAACCACATATGAATTCTCAATCTCTAATTTAATCCTTTTATCACAATATCTCATCAAGCTGGTTGTGCATCTCTATCACCAACCTATATGCTTGATAAATATTTCTTGGACTATCTGAAATAAACTAATCATTAAACCATGACCATGGAATTTTGGGTGAAAGTTCTATTCTAATCAAAGGGATGAGATATCAGCTTCTATAAAGATAGAAGGGAAAAATACTTCCTTTAATTATCCATTAATAATACTCCATTTGGGATGCACCTAACGTAGAATACTTCATAAAAATATATGGAATGATAGTTTTCATCATAAAATCTAAGTGTGTGAGTCATGAAATGAATTAATGATAATCATAAATTCTATATACCATTACACATGCTCACTGATAGAAATACCCGATGATACCAAAACATGTGAAATCACTAATGTTGGGTTTGTTCTAATAATCTCCCATCTTGAAGATTACCAAGTGAGAGCTTCATAAAAAGAAGCCTTATTCAATTATGATTACCCAAAACTAAGAGTCAATATACTATGTGTCCCATAATAGTACTTTATCAAAAAATAGAACATTATTTAAGATTATTTTCATAGTACTTCAAGGTTCTCATCATAACGGGGAACTGGTATGGCCTTATCAATGCAACGTATACTCTAAGAGACTATTACATTAGATTCATGCAGAACAATGAACAATATATAATAATATGTTTTATTAATATTGAATACATTAAATATATATGTAACCAAAATAAAAATAGTTGGTCCTAGGACACCAACTCCAACAACATATACATTGTAAAAAACCATTATATCCAATATCTCATATATCTAGTATCCATAGACTTTATATGAATCTCATGCTTATGCCAAGTCAATGAATTTGTCAATGGATCCACTAAATTATCCTTTATAGCCACCCAACATATTTTTACATTTCCATTATCAATTATTTCATAAATGAGTTGGTGTTTGCAAAGTATGTATTTGGTACTTTGATGAGATTGGAGTTCCTTGGCCTAAGAAATATCTCCATTACTATAAAAATAATATTTAATTACCCCCATGAATGTTAGGAATCACCCTAAGTTCAGTGTTGAACTTTTTGATCTTATCATGTTCTTTCATAGTATCTTTTGCAATGATGTAATTTTTCTCTATTTACAAGTTCAACACAATGGGTTATTTGAAACTATTCTAATTTATATCTCTACCATAGAGGCAAGACACAAAACTAGATTGGGATCTTATATCATCCTTCTTGATTTGAAAGCTATCATTAGGGTAAACCCTTACAATGGGAACTTCCTCACCTCTTAAGTCTAAGAATATATCATTAGTTCTTCTCAAGTATTTGTGAATATCACTAGGATTGGATTTACATATACCAGTTATGCTCAAAACATAAGAGATATTGGTCTGATTACATAACATGACATTTATGATAGATCATATTGTGGATGAATAAGGAAAATTATCCATATTTCTCATTTTTAACTCTTTATAATGACATTGAGTATTCATAAGAATCATTATATGTAGCACTGATAAATACGACTTCTTAGAGTTATACATGCTATAATTTTTTAAGATTTTACCAATATATATGTCCCAAATAAATCTAAGAAACCTTATAGATATATATCTATAAATCTAAATATATTTTCATACCCTATATATAAGATTATTCGACCATGTATTTCATTGAGAAATTTATTTCGAACCATACATTTATAAAATGCAATATCGGGATATAATTTGTAATGAATAGTATACCATCCACATCCAACACCAAAAATACCACAATATTCCCACTAAGATACTTTTGCAAAATATTCATCTACATTCTTAATGAAATCAAGCCCTTTGATTGCATCATCAAACTAGATGTCCCAACATAAAAAATATTACTTCAATATATAAATGGACCATTGTAACTTGAATACCTTAACAACATCTTTTAACACTTAAAACACTTTAGATTGTATCATAAACACATCCTTGACAAAATTCCCATTAAATAAATAGGTTTTAGTATCCGTTTTATATATCCCATAATCATAATGATCTATTATAATAAGAAATATTTTAATAAACTTTATCATTGTTATTGATGAAAAAGTCTCTTCACAGTCAATACCATGAATTTATTTATAACCCTTTTCCACCAAAAGAGGTTTATAGTTAGTCACTCCACCATTAATTTTAGTTTTCTTATGGAAAACCAAATTTCACCCTATGCGTCTTACCCCTTCAGGTGTATCCCCCAAGCTCCAAACTTGGTTAGTGTATATAAGTACATCTCAAAACTCATGGCCTATAACAATTTCTTAAAATCATAACTCTCAATGGTCTTTCGATAGGTAGTAGGTTCACCACCTATGAACATTACTTCATCATTATTAATAAGAAAAAATCGATATCTCTTAGGGTTCTGAAAAATCACACTAGAACTTTGAGATTCTTATGAAACTTAATTCATATCCACTTCCACAACCACTTATAGAAATAGTTCACTTTCCATCTCATGAACCATCCCATTTTATTGGATTTGAACTTCTTAAAACTCAAATTTTCTCATATTAAATCATCAATTGTTATATTATTTCTTAAATAAAATACAATTTCTGGCCAAAAACACTTTGTTTATAAATATTATAGAAATAATATTTCTTGGTTTCCTTAGGATAATCAATAGATAAATGTTTTTTTTGATTTAACGTTAATTTTATCTGAACAAAATTCCATATATATGTTTTAGATCTCTAAATGATTACAAAATAAAAATTATAATGCCTCCCTATTAATATCTCATACGGTTCCTTTATGTTTGATTTATATGGAATGAGGTTAGGTATGAATGCAACTGTTTTTAGAGAATTTCCCTAGAATGATATAGGAAGGTCATAATGAATCTTCATCAAATCATACCAACAAGGAATGATTTCTCTTCTTAGACACACCATTATATTATCATATTATAAGAGGAGTGAGTTGTGAAATAATTACATTATCTCTCAAATGATCTTTAAATTCATGGATTAAGTATTCAACATTCAAAATTTTTAGAAGAATCTTATTAATTTTTCTTAATTGATTCTATACTTATTTTATTAACTTTTTTTTTAACATTTTATGGTTTTCAAACTTGTATTTTATAAAAAACCCATAACTATATCAACTAAAGTCATCAATAATGGTTATAAAGTACCTATATCCACCACTTTATTGGGTGATCATTGGTTCACATACATCACTATGTATTAGGTCTAATAGTATACTAGCTCTTAGAAATTTTCTCTAAAAGTTTCTTTGGTCATTTCACCTAATAAATAAGTTTCACAATTATCAAATGATTCATAATTGAATGTGTCCAAAAATAAATCACCATGGAGTCTTTGAATACTCTTCTCATTTACATGCCTAAGGAAACAATGTTAATGTTAAGTGGTGTTTGAATCAATCCCGACCTTCTTATCTTGAATGTTATAGATTATATTATCCATATCGATAATGTAAAAACTATTCACCATATTCCCAATATCACAAAAAATTTCATTAATACATATAGAAAAACTCATGTTCTTAATCATAAATGAAAATAACTTATTTTCCATAAAAAATATAGAATTGAAATTTATATTTATGTCCGAAACATAATAACAATATTTTAATTCAAGATCTATTCCACTAGGTAGACTTAAATCAAAAGTTCCAACTTCCAATGCAAAAACTTTCACCCCATTTATAGTATAGAAATATACTTCTCAGTTTATCAATTATCTAATATTTTTGAGTCTATGTTTATCAGTAAAAATGTGCAATGCACACCTGATATCCAATACCTAAGAATCATAGTTAGAGAAATTGTTTTTTATAACATTCACATCATCATTCTCTAAATGATTCTATATGAGAAAACTTCTCAACCTTAGATAATAATCAATTAAACTATGGGTCCAACTTATAATAGATATTAAAATTATATTCATGAAGCATGTAATAATATATAATAATACATATATTCTAGTGATTTTCATGATTTATATCATTTCTATATGGACTTTTATTGAATGTACTCCCAATAAAATGATGACTTCATAAATCATATCAATTATTAGTTTAAGATACATATTTCATTATATATTGAGTCACTTTTTCATTTTTTTCAATAGTTATCAATACAAGTAGTCCACAATGGTAATTATATCACATAAAAATATTAGATAATTAGGTGGGAAACTCCTTTCTCAATTCATCATATGAATTATCCTAAATCTACCTATCTAAGTAACCAATCCAATTGGGGTCACCTAACTAAGTGTAACCTAAAGTTTAAAATTGAATATGATTACCTAATCCTATTAGATTCACCCATACCCAAAATTAATTACATAAGCTAATACAAGGATACCCAACTTTAACATGACCTACCCATTTGGATGATCGAGGTTTTGACATGTGTTTTATTCAGAAGGAATCTCACACTCAATATTTTAAGATTTTTCTTAATCCCACCATTATTATATACATATTATGAATATCATACATAAATATTTCACCTTTTGAAATCATTACATATTATGTAGTCCATATATGTATATATAATTCTAATGAAATAGTTTTAGAATCATATTCCTTTTTCCAAATTAATATGTTCCAAATATATTAATATATAACACCTTATATAACTTATGATTTGTGTTACTTACTCAAAAATAAATGTCAATTATATCCACATATATAAAAAAATATCCCATTAATAAGGTACATGAAACCCTTTCATGTAAAGAATTTGAATTATATACAATAAAAATCACCACAAGAAAAAGTATGGTGTGATAGGTAGCTAACCACCACTTTTTAGACAAAGATTAACGTCTTAGGCTAGTGAAAATTTAAATCTAATGTCCCAATATCCCTAGATCATTACCTAAGATATACCTCAATTATAATATGAATCTAACACATAATATATATAAATAATAAAAAAATCTATTATTGAATTCATTGATAAAATAAAAAATCAAAGTATTGGCTGAACAAAATCTATATATTTTATATTTTACCTAATATGTAACTCTTATATGCATGTCATGAAAATTATAAGAATCTGTTTAATCAATTTAAACTAAATCATGAAATATTCTCAATATAAATAATTTATATACATGAATAGACATTTCATAAATAAATAAACAATTAAAATATTTAATATGATATGTAACAAATTTAGATAATTATAATATTAAAAACCAATTATGATATGGTCTATAGTTATGTGGATTCAATGAATATAAACAAAAACCATTTTGGTCAAAAAAAAGTTGTAAAAATATCAAATTTATGATGTTTTTCTATATAATAAGAAAACTATGACATTTTTTTAAAAACACAGTTATTTTTTGAAAGATTCTATAATCCATGATATAATTTTTTAAACCACTCCATTTAAAAAAAATCATAAACCATGACTTGGTTTTATATGCATAGTTGTGGTTCTAAAAAATGCCAGACTGTATTTAATTTTTGATCATTATCTTATTGATTCTTCGCTAACACTAAATTTGATAGTAATGAATGGTTTTGTGGGACATGTAACGACTTTTATTGTTACATGCTATAAAATTCAAGGAGAATTTGAATTTTGAGTCCTAGAGTAAGGGGTGTTTTTAGAATTTAGATTCAGATAGAAACTCTAAGAGCTGTGACTTCTCTAAGAGGTGTTTTTACATGTGATCAAGTGTTATGGTGGTGTTTGGGGGCATTGGGTAGGGGTCAGAGGGGTGATGATCCTTCTTCCATAATAGAAGACACACTAGGTACTCGGTCAGGGTACACTGGGTACTTGATGAAACCCCCAAAAGCTAAGATCCCTTAGAGGGATACGGGGTACCTGAAGGCCTCCAATCGGGGTATCCAATGGCCACTTATGGGGTACCTAATGGCTATTTAGAGAGTTTTTTTAAATTTTACTATTTATTTTCATTTGGATCTCCTCCCTCACATTGATCCACTTGAGACCAGCCCCCTTTCCCCCTCCCCCTCACATTCTCCCCTCTCATCTACCCAATTAAGAAGCTCTTGATCTTATATCTCTTAACAAATCAGAGTGTCAAATGAAGTAGAAGTATACTCTTAGTGATTTTAAGGTAATAAGTAATCTATTTATAACTATTTTTCTGTTCTAACCATTTTTTAACAGAATCTCCATTTTAGGGACCATTTGTTTGGTTTATTGATTATAGGTGAACGAGGTTGAATTGATCTATGATATCAGATGATATATCTCTTATATTATCAAGGTAGGTGACCCCTTTCATATATCACCATATGTATCATTATTGTAGGTTATGTTCATGTCAATTATTTGGTTTTTAGGTTTGAGATATCTGGAAAGTGGTTGGGTGAGTTTTAGGGTGTTTTAGGCTTGGGTAGAGCCTCCTTGTTGTGAATTAAGCATGTCATGCATGGTGGGGGGATTTCAGAGGGGCCTAATGACTATCCCTCCAAGTGGTGTGACCTCTAGTTAGTTTCAATAGAACCTATATTAATTTTTAATCATGTAATTTGTAACGACCCAAGAAAACCATGTGTTGATTTTTGTCAAGTTTGTTTTACAATGTCACTTGTTAAGTGAACCAACAAACAACTAATAATAATAATATGCATCAAATGAATGAAAACACCCTTTTATTCAAATAAGTAACATCTTGGATACAACATCCACTGACCGAACAAAAAAATAATCTAACTAAGGATCCCAACTAAGAACCCGATTACAATAATGGGGAGACTGCTTAAAACTACTAAGAGCCCGAGAATGCGGTAGGGGTTTCGAGCGTCCATCATAAGGAACATGAGGATGGATGAAGCCACCGCGACCGTGCTCAGCACCAAGGGGATCACATGAACCATCTTTCCTTTTCTCCTTCGTTCACTTGGAGTAAGGGACACCCTGAGACCAGAACCTTTTATAAGCACCCTAATCTGACCGTTGAACCTCGAACGGCCATAAATTCAACCGTTGGTTTCCCCAAGTATCCAATGTTTTGTTTTTGACCATTGGTTCCTCCTGTCCTCTAAGTTTTGTTTTTGACCGTTTGAAATAGGATGGCTTACCCCTGGAAGGTTTGGAAAATTAATTATGTATTTTGTTTCAAAATGACATCAATGTTAATTTAGTTAATTTACCTCTTGTTTTCCCAAAATGAGAATTTTATTTTATGTTTCTAAACGGTGGAAATTAATATTATTGTTTTTCTTCCACTATACATATTAATTTGAACAATTACACTTTTATTTTCTAATTATATTAAACCTGATGGATTTTTTCTTTATGAGTTATATATATTGCACCAAACATTAAATTAGATATACTATTTCTTTTATAATTTTAACTTTATTAACTATTTTGGAAACTACGTCAAATTATGGTTTCTTCTACTCATGTGTTTCATGGTGATGATAATTATATCAACACACTTTTATGTATGATTAAATGTAGTTACATTTAATAATAATCTTTAATTAAGAAAATTTAGGTAATTAAATAATAAAGGAAACTAAAATATATATATATACATATATATATTTTCATGTTAGCATAATTATATTAAGTTACCATACTTTATAAAATTATATTTTCTTCAACGTAAAATGAAAATTTATTATTTTGAAAATTTGGGTGAAATAGTCTTTTTGTTTTTAATAACATTTAGATATTAACATGTAAATTTAAATTTATATAAGTAGAAATAAATAAAGGATAAGTTAAATTAAATTATATGTTTTGATAAAGGAAATAGAGGAAAAATGAAAATATAACTTATGTTTTAAATAGGGGTTTAATGATTTAATATATAGGTGTATTAATAACCCTTGACTTAGGATAATATTAGTTTATTAATAAGGTTATATTAATGATTTTATAACAGGTTTAATAAAATAATATAAGAACAGTTTTTGTATGATAAAAATGTTGAAAAAAAGGAAAAAGAAATATATATATATATATTATGTTAAGACGTTAAAAACAAAGACGGTTTTTTTAAACACTGCTTTCTCGCTGGGCCGTCCGATCCCTCCCCTCTCTATCACACCCATCCGTTTTTTAAGCCGCGCTGCCTCTGAACCGTTCGATCAAATCCAGATTAATCCTGGCCATCCACCGTTTTCCGGTTTTCCCTCTCTCCCCGCGACCTTCTTCTTCCTCGCGTATGCTGCACCAGGCCTGCCTCTCTTTTTCTCCGCCCAAGCCAGCTGCGCGCACATCTCGCCTCCCTCATTGCACGAAATCGGCACCGTCTATTAAATGCACGGCCTTGGATACCCCCTTCAAGTGGGTCTTCGTCTTCCTTTTTTTAAGAACCCTGGTTGCACCGAAGCAGGGTGATTTCTTTGCACCGAGCTTCTTGATCTCTCCGACCACCGGCTCAGCTTCGCTGCTCCGTCATCTCTCCTCCTCCTCGTCGAGCTAAGGTAAGGGTCAAACTCTGTTTCTCTTTTTTTTTTAAGTTTTGTTTTGAACTTCGGTTTTCTTTTATATAATTATATACATGTTATATATATACGTGTATAACTCCTATGTATACACCTTCGGTTCCCCTTGCCCCGTTGCTGCACCGTTCTCCTTCTCCTCCCCAAGCAGAGGTAAGGGTTAATCTTGTTTTGTGTTTGTTTAAACTATATATATATATACTTATATATGTATATGTGAAACAAACCATTTCATTTTTTTATGATTTTCAATTGATGATAATTTGTTTATGAAATGATGTTCTTAATGTATGAAATATATGTAAGGGGATTATTTTATTTACTTCAATCTCAATATGAAAACCCTTTTATCAACTTTTGTGTTTCACGGATATATATATATATATATACACCGGTTTATATGTCTATATATATAACCATGTGTATACACACCCGAACGTCATGGATAACCCCTCTACTACATTTAGGTTCTGAAATATAAAGGTGAGAGATCAAGTCTAATTTGTGTGTTTTTGCAATTCGGTATACATATATATATATTATATATATATATGTATATCTATCATTTTATGTATACATAAACTTTGTTTTTACACTCATGAGAGGCCACAGAATCGCTGTATGTTTTTCCCCTTCCAGCGTAAAGGATCAATTCGGGTTAAGGGTGTTCCCTCAGGTTGTTCGTTAACGGATCGACAAGGAATTACAGTCTTATACTTCATGAGTATATATGTATATATATATACATGAGTATATATATACATATACATAAGACCTAGTAAACCCCTCCTGCACAAATATATAAATATGAGTATGATTAAAACAATTCTAGTCCAGAGCTTGTGAATCAGGTAATGTATGAATTGGGTGTTATTTAATTAACTGAACCACTGAGTCACATATACACAATACACGACTTCATGTATTTACATATGTACGTAATTGTGGAATGATGGACACTAATTTTATCTAAAATATAAAGACAGATAACATAGTTTGGTAATTGTTTTATCTCTCATCCATTCCTCGAATTCCGAATAGTTATGCCTCTTGTTTTATTTAATGATTTCAATTGCTAGTATGGTATGGTTCCAAAAGAAATGTCTTAAAAATAGAACTAAGACTGAAAGTGGCTCTTAATTAGAAATGATGAAATTTTACCTGGTGAACCATTATCTTAAGTGTTCAAGTTATTATTTCACGTGTAAGAGTTTGCTGTTTTTAATTATGTTTAAGCTGAAGCTAGGTCTGGTTCTACTTACTTTTGTGATATGTTCTACTTCAAATTGTGAATACGTATGAAAATGGGGTTTTGACTATGCATATATGAATGGAACTCAATGAATGAATGACCATGTCATGATATGTGAGGGATGTATAGGACTTAAATGTTTATGGACGGGTGCACCCAGAATTATACAGTGCTCCAATGCATTGGGTAAAGAAAGAGTCTCATGAGACGTTATGTGCTACGGTCTTGGCGAATAGCCTTGTCTTGTGCTATCATGTGCGACGGTCTTGGTGGTTAGCCTTGGCTTGTGCTACTATGGTAAACGGGATTGACGTTTGGCCTTGACCCGTACTAAAGTTATGTTTTAAGGTCATGACGCGAGGTCTTGACAAAGTCAAATATTATGCATTCCCTCTGCATGTAATGATAATTGATTAACTAGGGGTTAGTTCAACTAACAAGATAACCCCTAGTTGAAAACTCCCATGACTATGAGAATATAATTTTTATGTCAAGAACTATTTTTAATGTGGTGAACTGCTAGATAAACTGTATTGTTTCTCATGAACCATGTTATGAACGTATTCCCTATTTAGTCATAGAATTATATTTTTAGAATTTAAGTAACCTTGTTTGATTATTATGCATTGTTTATTCTTCTTATGTTTCACTCTCTGATCATGTTTACTTTAAAACTTATTTCAAGTACGTACTTCTCTGTGCAAGTGGTTTTCAAAATGTTGGTTTCACGAAAAGAAAATGTTTCGTTTTTATCAAATTGCTTTATTCTCTTTAAAAGGACTACTTTGAGAAAGAGTTTTCTTAAAAACTTTTTTAAAGCCCCCTTACTGGGCATATTTTCTCACCCTACGTTTTTGTTTAAAATTTTTCAGGCATGGTATGTACTGATGAAGTTTATTAGAGTAGCTGGTTTCCCAGAATCCTGAGCCTTGCGATCTTCTGTAGTCATGGGACATGATATATTATTTGTACATGTTGTAATGAAATTCTAAGTATATCATGTCTCATGAGGCACCCTGTGACTAGGGATGCTACAGTTGGTATCAGAGGATGGGTTTAGGCAACTCTGGAAAACCAGGTGGTATTAAAGTATTAATATGTTTAACTAAGTAAAAATGTTATAACTTTCAGATGGCTGATGTACCTACCGACCTTTTGTCACTTCCCACTGAGGCTCTAGAGAACATTATATCTCTAGCTAGCCACGAGAACTTTCTAAACTATGCCCAAATTCTCATGACGTGTAAGCACCTGTACGATGTGTCAAACTCATCTAGGGTGCTTAGTCTCCACCGGGGATTGGGGATGGATTATCTCCTAATGATGATGACCCAATTTCCCTATTATGCACGTCGGGGAAGGTATCACGAAGGACTCTTCTGAGTGTTTACAACTGGCGAGGAATTTGGCACTCTGCTTGATAACCCTTTTCAAGAAGCTGCTGCTGCTGGAGACCTCCGAGCGGCTTACCTGTGCCAAATTTTGCACGACGGCTTCTGGGGCCAGTTAATGGGCTTTGGAGCGTTGGAAAATGAGTCCACCTGATTGTCTCTTAGACAAGAGGTGTACACCGATGTTTGCCAACTCCATACCCCCCACGCTAAACTCAGGAGGCGTTATAAATGTTCCCATGAGTTTAGTCCTGTCTGTTCATCCTGTGTGTGGTTTGAAGAGTTAGGAAGTTTTGCCACTCTTTGTGGCGTACGTCTTGTAAACTCAGACTTTTCCGTGTAAACTTTTTCATAAATGGAAGTTTCTTGTTCCCTTTCATGTCTCCACCTTATCAATGTTGTTAAGAGTTTCCCTTCGATGTTTGTTTTCAGATGGCTGGTCAAACGAACTTCTCATCCCTACCCGATGAGCTAGTAGAAGTCATCTTGATCAAGGCATGCATGGTGGATTATCCATCCTTTCTCCACCTACGAGGGTCCTGCCAGCGTTTGCTCGATCTAGCAAACAGTCTAGAGATCCTTCGTCTATGTCAATAGGATGATCGCGTCTTTCACCTCATCGCTGCTGCTCAACTCCCCTACTATAGGCGAAGGGGGATGTACTTTGAGGGCCTGTTCCAGTGTTTTACTCTGGCACAGAACTTTTCTGCCAGAGCGTGTTTCCTCGTGGCCGCCCAGGATGGCCAGCTTAGTGCAGCTTACATGTTCCAAGTCTTGAACTACAGTCTCCTCAACCGCATCATTCCTCTCGACTGCCTCGAGCACGATGTGTCCAGAAGAGTCATCAAGGAGTTTATCTACTCGGACGTCTCTGAGCTTTGCATCGCACGAGCCTCCCTTTGGAAGCCCGTGTGCAGTACACATGAACAGGAGTTCAAGGAATACTGTTTGAGGTGCATCTGGGCTAGGGAAATGGAAGAGCTGTGTGCCAACTTTGGTATCCCGTTAACCGAGCCAGATCCACTGTTTCGGTAGAGTTGTACGCATGGGGTTTTCAGTTTTTCTTTTTATGATAGAATTTCAAGGGCGCAATTCTTTAAAGGGGGAAGTAATGTAACGACCCAAGAAAACCATGTTTTGATTTTTGTCAAGTTTTTTTTACAGTGTCACTTGTTAAGTGAACCAACAGACAACTAATAATAATAATATGCATCAAATGAATGAAAACACCCTTTTATTCAAATAAGTAACATCTTGGATACCACATCCACTGACCGAACAAAAAAATAATCTAACTAAGGATCCCAACTAAGAACCCGATTACAATAATGGGGAGACTGCTTAAAACTACTAAGAGCCCGAGAATGCGGTAGGGGTTTCGAGCGTCCATCATAAGGAACATGAGGATGGCTGAAGCCACCGCGACCGTGCTCAGCACCAAGGGGATCACACAAACCATATTTCCTTTTCTCCTTCGGTCACTTGGAGTAAGGGACACCCCGAGACCAGACCCTTTTATAAGCACCCTAATCTGACCGTTGAACCTCAAACGACCATAAATTCGACCGTTGGTTTCCCCAAGTATCCAATGTTTTGTTTTTGACCGTTGGTTCCTCCTATCCTCTAAGTTTTGTTTTTGACCGTTTGAAATAGGATGGCTTACCCCTGGAAGGCTCGGAAAATTAATTATGTATTTTGTTTCAAAATGACATCAATGTTAATTTAGTTAATTTACCTCTTGTTTTCCCAAAATGAGAATTTTATTTTATGTTTCTAAACGGTGGAAATTAATATTATTGTTTTTCTTCCACTATACATATTAATTTGAACAATTAAACTTTTATTTTCTAATTATATTAAACCTGATGGTTTTTTGCTTTATGAGTTATATATATTGCATCAAACCTTAAATTAGATATACTATTTCTTTTATAATTTGAACTTTATTAACTATTTTGGAAACTACATCAAATTATGGTTTCTTCTACTCATGTGTTTCATGGTGATGATAATTATATCAACACACTTTTATGTATGATTAAATGTAGTTACGTTTAATAATAATATTTAATTAAGAAAATTGATGTAATTAACTAATAAAGGAAACTAAAATATATATATATACATATATATATTTTCATGTTAGCATAATTATATTAAGTTACCATACTTTATAAAATTATATTTTCTTCAACGTAAAATGAAAATTTATTATTTTGAAAATTTGGGTGAAATAGTCTTTTTGTTTTTAATAACATTTAGATATTAACATGTAAATTTAAATTTATATAAGTAGCAATAAATAAAGGATAAGTTAAATTAAATTATATGTTTTGATAAAGGAAATAGAGGAAAAATGAAAATATAATTTATGTTTTAAATAGGGGTTTAATAGTTTAATATATAGGTGTATTAATAACCCTTGACTTAGGATAATATTAGTTTATTAATAAGGTTATATTAATGATTTTATAACAGGTTTAATAAAATAATATAAGAACAGTTTTTGTATGATAAAAACGTTGAAAAAAAAGGAAAAAGATATATATATATATATATATATATATATATATATATTATGTTAAGACGTTAAAAACAAAGCCGGTTTTTTTTAAACACTGCTTTCTCGCTGGGCCGTCCGATCCCTCCCCTCTCTATCACACCCATCCGTTTTTTTTAAGCCGCGCTGTCTCTGAACCGTTCGATCAAATCCAGATTAATCCTGGCCGTCCACCGTTTTTCGGTTTTCCCTCTCTCCCCGCGACCTTCTTCTTCCTCGCGTATGCTGCACCAGGCCTGCCTCTCTTTTTCTCCGCCCATGCCAGCTGCGCGCACATCTCGCCTCCCTCATTCCACAAAATCAACGCCGTCTATTAAATGAACAGCCTCGGATACCCCCCTTCAAGTGGGTCTTCGTCTTCCTTTTTTTTAAGAACCCTGGTTGCACCGAAGCAGGGTGATTTCTTTGCACCGAGCTTCTTGATCTCTCCGACCACCGGCTCGGCTTCGCTGCTCCGTCGTCTCTCCTCCTCCTCGTCGAGCTAAGGTAAGGGTCGAACTCTGTTTCTCTCTTTTTAAGTTTTGTTTTGAACTTTGGTTTTCTTTTATATAATTATATACGGGTTATATATATACGTGTATAACTCCTGTGCATACACCTTCGGTTCCCCTTGCCCCGTTGCTGCACCGTTCTCCTTCTCCTCCCCAAGTAGAGGTAAGGGTTAATCTTGTTTTGTGTTTGTTTAAACTATATATATATATATATACTTATATATGTATATGCGAAACAAACCATTTCGTTTTTTTTATGATTTTCAATTGATGATAATTTGTTTATGAAATGATGTTCTTAATGTATGAAATACATGTAAGGGGATTATTTTCTTTACTTCAATCTCAATATGAAAACCCTTTTATCAACTTTTGTGTTTCACGGATATATATATATATATACACCGGTTTATATGTCTATATATATAACCATGTGTATACACACCCAAACGTCATGGAGAACCCCTCTACTACATTTATGTTCTGAAATATAAAGGTGAGAGATCAAGTCTAATTTGTGTGTTTTTGCAATTCAGTATACATATATATATTATATATATATATATATATATGTATATCTATCATTTTATGTATACATAAACTTTGTTTTTACACTCATGAGAGGCCACGAAAGCGCTGTATGTTTTTCCCCTTCCAGCGTAAAGGATCAATTCGGGTTAAGGGTGTTCCCTCGGGTTGTTCGTTAACGGATCGACAAGGAATTACGGTCTTATACTTCATGAGTATATATGTATATATATATATACATGAGTATATATATATACATATACATAAGACCTAGTAAACCCCTCGTGCACAAATATATAAATATGAGTATGATTAAAACAATTCTAGTCCAGAGCTTGTGAATCAGGTAATGTATGAATTGGGTGTTATTTAATTAACTGAACCACTGAGTCACATACACACAATACACGGCTTCATGTATTTACATATGTACATAATTGTGGAATGATGGACACTACTTTTATCTAAAATATAAAGACAGATAACATATTTTGGTAATTGTTTTAACTCTCATCCATTCCTGGAATTCCGAATAGTTATGCCTCTTGTTTTATTTAATGATTTCAATTGCTAGTATGGTATGGTTCTAAAAGAAATGTCTTAAAAATAGAACTAAGGCTGAAAGTGGCTCTTAATTAGAAATGATGAAATTTTACCTGGTGAACCATTATCTTAAGTGTTCAAGTTATTATTTCATGTGTAAGAGTTTGCTGTTTTTAATTATGTTTAAGCCGAAGGCAGGTCTGGTTCTGCTTACTTTTGTGATATGTTCTGCTTCAAATTGTGAATACATATGAAAATGGGGTTTTGACTATGCATATATGAATGGAACCCAATGAATGAATGACCATGTCAAGATATGTGAGGGATGTATAGGACTTAAATGTTTATGGACGGGTGCGCCCGAAATTATACAGCGCTCCAATGCATTGGGTAAAGCAAGAGTCTCATGAGACGTTATGTGCTACGGTCTTGGAGAATAGCCCTGGCTTGTGCTATCATGTGCGACGGTCTTGGCGGTTAGCCTTGTCTTGTGCTACTATTGGAAACGGGATTGGCGTTTGGCCTTGACCCGTACTAAAGTTATGTTTTAAGGTCATGATGCGAGGTCTTGACAAAGTCCAGTATTATGCATTCCCTCTGCATGTAATGATAATTGATTAACTAGGGGTTAGTTCAACTAACAGGATAACCCCTAGTTGAAAACTCCCATGACTATGAGAATGTAATTTTTATGTTAAGAACTGTTTTTCATGTGGTGAACTGCTAGATAAACTGTATTGTTTCTCGTGAACCATGTTATGAACGTATTCCCTGTTTAGTCACAGAATTATTTTTTTAGAATTTAAGTAGCCTTGTTTGATTATTATGCATTGTTTATTCTTCTTATGTTGTGCTCTCTGATCATGTTTACTTTAAAACTTATTTCAAGTATGTACTTCTCTGTGCAAGTGGTTTTCAAAATGTTGGTTTCACGAAAAGAAAATGTTTCATTTTTAGAAAAGTGCTTTATTCTCTTTAAAAGGACTACTTTGAGAAAGAGTTTTCTTAAAAACGTTTTTAAAACCCCCTTACTGGGCATATTTTCTCACCCTACGTTTTTGTTTAAAATTTTTCAGGCATGGTATGTACTGATGAAGTTTATCATAGCAGCTGGTTTCCCAGAATCCTGAGCCTTGCGATCTTTTGTAGTCATGGGACATGATATATTATTTGTAAATGTTGTAATGAAATGATAAGTATATCATGTCTCATGAGGCACCCTGTGACTAGGGATGATACATAATTGATTAAAAATGGCCTAGGTTGAGGCTATACGATGGAGTTCATGGTCTGTCAAGTGAAAAGGGCCTCAAGTAGAGGTTCTAGTGGGTGAGGTGCTATGGGAGTTGTATGAGAATGGTCTTGGGATGAGTTTTATACCTCATAAATTCCTTTATAGTATTAGAGTGGTAGTTCTATGACATCCATGAGTTTAATATTTTATTCCGTGAGAGATTTTTCCAATCTAAGGTATGAGAAATAGAGGGATGTTGTTTATGGTGTATAAGAGGTGTGCCTTGGTGGGTTCTAGTTATGTGTGACCTTCTATAAAGTTAATGTGTGGAATATTATAGGGTTTACTAGTTTCCTCAGACATGGTGAGAACTTGGTGTAGTTGGTATTAGGTAGCCTTTTGGGAGGGTTGCATATGGGTAGGCGGTTGTGTGGATAATCCATAGAGCCTCATAGTTGTAATGCATTAAAAGAGTGGGAAGTGACTTGGGGGCCGAGTATCCCTTAGGGTGATACTATGAGAACTAGTGATATATATGGGTATAGTTATGTAAGTTCCCTATGGACATAAATATTGGTAAACTCTTAATTAGGGTGTTGTACATAGGTGCATCTAGGTGTGATCAGTGAGATCAGGTGTAGCTAGAATGTGAAAGAAGGGCCTTGGGATCCTTGTGAGTTGTTGTGTAGTAGAAAGTATGTATGAAGTGTATGAGTATAGAGAGGTAGTTTAATGATATTGATGATAATCCATGTAGCATGTTTTCCCATAGCAGTGCACTATGCATTGGTAAGGGGACAATAGAGGGACAGTTAGGCTATACTTAACCTGTTTGCTATGTAATTTGACTACGTGTATACACTTTATAATGAGACTTGATTATGAGGCCTAACCCTAAGTGAGAGGGTACTGGTATATGTTACCCTGAGTGATAGGGTATTGATACATGATGGGGCTATGATACCTTACCTTGAGTGAGAGGGTGGTGGTATGTAATGGGATATGATACCTCACCCTGAGTGAGAGGGCGATGGTATTAGATGTGTTATAAGACCTCATCCTAAGTGAGAGGGTGGTGGTATGAGACATAATATGGGATCTCACCCTTAGTGAGAGGGTAGTGCTACAAGATAATACATGAGATTGAGACTTGGTATGGGAACCTACCTTGAGAAATAGGGTAGTGGTTGAGACTCAATTTTTATTTCTTTCTCTGAGTTTAGTTTCATTAAGAGACTACTTTCCCCCCCAAAATAATCTAGAACATGTGAGGTCAGATGTCATGGTGGATTAGTTATAATATGATGAATTGAAACATATGCTTGTGTACTAATTATTTATTTTCCAGGAATACACACACATTGAATTTTGAATTATATCTAAGTAACCTCGTTGATGATGACTTACTAAGAATATTTCTCTATCCCTGTATAGGCACCTTGGTGTGTGTGTGTAGATCTTCATATTTTACTTTAAAGTTACAAATTTTATAGGAGATTTAGATGGGGGAGATGGATAGATATTTGATAGACTGGTCTGAGGAGAACCTGGGGTTTTATAGTTGAGTCTCCCCTAAATATTTCTTTCGTTTAATTTGGTATTTGTGTGGACCGATGAGTGGTCCTTGTGATGTATGTGTGTATGGTGAGCATTAGTTTCATTTTTTTATAGCATGTCAATATTGTATATTTTTGGTGGTTGGTTATTCATTGTAAATCCTTACACTTACACTAATGATTTATATTGATTATGTTATTTATGTGTTATTATATGTGATGATATTGAGTATAATATCCCTATGTTGGTCATAGACTCTTGTTGCTAATCATTATCCTATGGTGTATGGGGAGGTGCGCCTGAGGTCATGTGGAACCCCAACTTGAATCGATGACCAAGTTCCTAGGTCAGAGAATTATAAAGTGGTATTAGAGTATTTTTAGGTTATTTTACTATTTATATACTTAGTAGTTTAATATAAGAATGTGTTAGAACATGGATGGGACACTGGACTTGTAACGACCCATAATTTTTCTATATAAAATTTCCTTTTCAATATATAAATGTTATATTTAGATTTATGGTATAATGCACCCCATAACAAAAAATAACACTATTTTATTATATTAATATATAAAATTACATAAAAATTATGAATATACTCCATAAAATAAAAAATAGTAAAATGAGACAATACACATAAGTAAATAATAAACCTAGAACTTGATATTTTAGTACACCACAGTCCCTAAAAATTATTGTGGATTTAATCAAAAATATAAAAAATATGAAAAACATTAGTAATATAACCAGCATTTTGAAAATTAAGAATATAAAATTTGAAGAGGAATTATAGTGAATGATGAATGATGAATAAAATAGATATTTATAAGATGTGTAAATTTCATATGAACAATAGAAATATGACTGTTAGAATAATAACCTGACCCTTAAAATAATAACCTGTCTAATTAAAATAGGAAAATAATATTTGGTTATCTTATAAAATAAAAATATAATTAATTTATATCATATTGTAATTAAATAAAAAGTTCTAAATATGATAAAATAAATATTTTACAAAAATAAAACATAATTGTATTTTTGGGAAAATATATATGTTTTATTTTTATTAAAATATATTTTTATGAAAAATTTAAGAAATTGAAGTAAAATTTTATTTTAATAAAATGGTTTTATAAAACACTAATTATTTGTATGCAAAAAATAATATAATTTTATGAAATCATAAAAAAAATTTCTAAGGTCCATAAATTCGACTATATCATGAAAAATAGAATTTTTCAATAAATAAGAAGTTTATTTAAAAATTAAAATTTTATATTTAAAAAATTATTTTGATTAAATGGATGTAATTCTTGGAATCATCATGTCAATATATTATTAGGGTGATTTTTTTGTATTTTTCAAAAATAGTAAAACATAGAGGTTAATAATAAAATACCATACAAGTATCATATTTTGTAACATTGTATATGAATGATTTTTTTGAAGTTTTTAGAAGTTATATGAGTATTTTAATTCCCCATTTACTGTTAAATCACAAAACCCTTACTATTAAATCACATGTTTGATCACTATTTAGAGAAATAATATTTTATTCCAAAACACCCCTCTCCTTGCATGGAGTACCACTCTCAATTGTATTTGATCAAGATCTGAGATTTATCTCGAAGTTTTAGAAAGGTATTCAATAATAATTGGATATATAATTAAGCTTCAACACTGTTTATCATCCACATACTTATGTATAGTTTGAAATGACTATTAAAAGTCAAGAAGATATGTTAAGATCATGTTCAATGGGTTTTAAAGGAAGCGAGGATCAACACCTTCCCCTAATAGAGTTATCATATAAAAACAATTTCTATTATTTTATTAAAATGGAACCACATGAAAATCTGTATGAGAACAGGTGAAAAACTACAACATTTTGGGATGAAGTTAGATAGAATATGATTTTAGGACTAGATCTTTCTCAAGAAATGTTATAGGAGATTTAAACAATTCAGTGACAAATTAAAACTGAAAAATGTTGACAAAAGAGCTATATTGATAGTCATTGATAAGATTTGGAGTTTTAATTCAAATATAAGTAATTCATTCTAATATCACCATGGAAGGGGGTAATAATATTTAGGAATAAAGGAATGTTGATCCCTATTGTAATAGTGGGTTTCCTTGACCCAAATTAAATATTACTTTTTGGTTAACATATCATTTATATAGTAAGCTATGTGTTATGTATACTTACTATAAAAATGTTGATATTTCTAAAACCACTATTTACATAGTAATATCCTCTGATTACATGTCATGTCAAAATTTTATAACAGTTACCAAGCTATAATGAGTACCTCAAGATACTATAACGTTAATCTTAAATATATGTCTTATAGTCTAGATACATCATACTGTCTAGACACAGATGATGTTTGAATATTAGGTGTTGGGGGATCATAATCATTGTTAATTCTTCTCATAAAGTTCACACTTGGTGATCTCAAGTAGATTAGATAATGAAGACTGACCTATTAATAGGAACTCCACATGTTTTAGGTGTCACTGGTTGTTTATATATGTGTAATGGTATCCTAACTTAATATTATTATTAGTGTAACATATTTGATCATGTACTTTGATTTATGAAAAAAAATATGGAATTGAAGTCATAATAAGGTAGCTGGCATTGGGTGCATCATCAATGGTATGTCATTTATTGAATAATCAAGAAAAAATTTGTCGCTTCTGAAAGGAAGTGATATCTCGAGCCCAGTTGATCAATATGGAAGTACATTCACTAAATCCATGTCCATGGTAGAAGAAGGTATGTTCATCCATTTGGGTAAATAAATAATAAAGCAATAAAGGATGATGACACAAAGTGTGTATCCTATTTTATGAGATATTATGAGACAAATAGATTATATTACATGGTGTGTGTTCATAGGAAAGGTTGTCATTTCTATGAATTTTTATTATCACTTTAGGGACCTTGATTGGTTGCTAAAATCTGCTTCTTGTCTAAGAATAATATTCACTACTATCAATATAAGGGCCCTAGAGTGTCACACACTAAGAGTATTCAAAAGTCTGGCCTATTCTAATGAGTAGGATTATATGACATGGTGGGACCCACCATGAGGTCTAAAAAATGTATGATAATATATGATCCCCAAGAATAAATAAATTCATATTATTCAAGTTTAGAATAATTAGTATTGAATCTATTTATTAAAATTATTCACCTGATATTAAGTGAATACATGGGAAAAAATATTATACGAATAAATATTATTTTAATATTCAAGGTTTGATTAATATTTATGGGAATATCGAGCTAAGTTAACAACTCAGTTTTATCATGTAATATATTTATTATATTACAAGTGATAAAAATATAAATGATATTCTTGACTCAGTAAAGTAGTCATAATATGTCTTTTATAGTGGATAATAAATATCCAGGGGTTGAGATCCATTTTTTGGTATTTTGGAAACCTCACTGTATAAAGGAAGAGAGGCTCTCATGCACATAACTATTCACTACACAATGGTTGAGAGCCTCTCCCTCCTCTCCTTATTCCTATAGAGATAAGAAAATCATCTGAGCTTCTAATCCGAGTTCTTTTTCATGGATTGAAGGATTTCCATTGAGGTGATTGTTGGAATGTTAGAGGCTTCATCAGATATTTGCGCTAGCACCTAGAATTTGACTATAGATGCTTCTATGGAATTTCAAAGTGTGTGTGGATAATCTAGAGGGATTCAAATTCTGTTCCTTCAAGAAATGGTCACTAAAGATGAATGATTGATGAGAGTGACCCTAAATCGAATTTGGTAATCTTGGATTTATTTTTCTGCTTAAATAAATATATGTGGGGTCATCAGGGATTTGTATTAGGCTGTGCTTCATCAGATATGATGTCGTTACATCGATCAATGATGAATTTTTTTAAAATCACCATCCCATTAGCTTCCTATGAATACCCCAATACCATAAATTTGTATTAGAGTGATCATGTGAATTTTTTGAGATAATAAAAATTAAATTCACCTTAAATTTAAGTAGATGGATTTATCATAGTCCAAATGCAAAAGACCACATTTTGATATGATCTTAGATGGTGAATTTAAGACCATATAAAATTTTAATTAGGATTGAAACTATTATTTACGGGTCTAAAATTTAATTATATATATATATATATATATGTTTATGTTATTTTTCAGGATGGTTTCTAGAAAGACCCAATTTTACAGCCATGTTCTAGCCAGAATTTGGTGGCTGAAACAGTAACAGTTGGTAGGATAAAATTCCACACTATTGAGGAATTATCCAAAATTTTAAAATGTCCTACACATGATATCCTTTTTGATATGGTCATAAAAAAACAAAAGAAAATTAGGGGGTGGGGTTGATCTGCCAGTATACAAAGAAGACAAAAAAGAGGATTTTTGTAAGCTTCCCATGGAAATTTTTTATAAAAATATTATTTTCTTAATTAAAAGGGGAAAGTACCTCCCCTTTTAATGTGGATTCTTCCCTCAGTCACCCTCCACTTGGTACCATCCAATCAGCCACCCATGCCACCTCCGACCTCCCCGACCACCACCACTTGTCGTCGTATCCACCTGTTATTGGTCACCCCATCCACCCTAGTGGAATCCCTCTCCTACAGTCTCCTCTTGAAGCTGGCCACTACTGTCGCTCTTTCTTAGATTCCCCTTTGTGCCGTTTCCACCTACCACATGCCTACCTCCACAATGCACCACCGCTTAGAACACTCACCTTGGCTTTCCACACTATTACTCGACCGACCACCCAACCACTCATTGTGCACACCCTCTCCAGCCATGAACTCACCTAATTCCATGATTAGTGACCCCATGTGTGACCTACTAAGGGTCATCCCAACCCATAATAGGATGGGGAGGGTCCCACCTAACCCTAAATGGCCCCGAGTGATTTATTCCTAACTCACAATGAGTTTGGGTGGGTCTTTCCCGACTCAGAATGGGTCAGGGAAGGTACTTTCAGACTCACTCAGCTCTATCCAGGCCTCGAAAATATCAAAACCACTTTAAGGGATTTCTAGAGCTAGGGTAATTTTAAATATCCAAAAATTATTTTAAATTTTTTTGGATTTAAAATAATAATAATAATAAATTTATTATTCAAAAATTAATTTTATTTTTGGAAAAAATTAAGTTAATTATGAGACCAAACAAAAATAAATTATTTGAAATAAATTATTTCCTTTAATTTATTTAATTAACTTAAAACTTGAATTTATCTTATTTTAATTTTTATATCGCATTTATTTTATCTACCGAATGATCTTGAGCATTGAACGACCTTGTTTGTCTAGGTTTATTTTTATTTAATTAATTATTACAACTATTTTAAATGATTTTAATAATTATTTATTTTTGACAACCTTCACATCATCTTTATTCATTTAATATATATAAGGATTTTCAGGTCCAACGATATAATTCTGTATGTATTTTACACTTCCTGAGACCCCCTCGCCTACATACGAGTACTTATGTATTATAGTGATGAGGCTATAAGACATGAGCCACACCAAGATGTGACATTATCCCAAATGATTCATGGAAACATTGGACTTGGGTGAAAGTTGTGATACAAGTCAGGCTGACTCAGTTATTATAACCCCATGGTTACAATTGATCCATTGAGTATAAATGAATCAACATTACCAAATTATCAATATTAGTCAGATAGTTTATTTTATTTATGTATTATTTTATTATGTTATGAATATGCATGTTTATGGGAACACATAAAATAATAAACAAATAATGCATAAAGACATGATGAATGTTTTTAATTAACACATTATTCAATTTTGAGCATAATAACATAGTATGAACATATTTAGTAGAAAACTTATTATATTTGTTGAGAAATAATAAAACCCTTAAAGTAATATTATTTTTAACACCTTTTATCACTTAAATATGATCAAAAATGGGTGTATGAGGTGTTCATCATCCCTAGTTGAGGGTGCCTCCTATTACCGAGGATTTATTACAATAGTGATGTTTTGACTTAAGTGAAGATTGTAACAAATAACTAGAAATAGCTATATTTCTACCACTTTAGAAGAAAATAATTATGGGAATCAAGGTTACAATTCTATGAAGTTGGGACTTCACTCAACAGTTCAAGGATCCACGAGTCAATGCGGTTGTCCAATCAAATGCCTACCTTAAAACTCTACGAGTAGTAGAATAGACATTTCTTGGACTATGAGGAGAGCTTTCAAGGATCCTTTCTACAAGAATACTCAAGAGACAACGTATTCCAAGACTAGTAGCGAGGACACTAGGGTTTGATAGAATATTTAGAGATATTTAATGATTTAATTAATCAGTAATGTCATATAGGTAATCACGATAAAGTACCAACCTACTAATGTTTATTTTTGTATAAAAATGGAAAGTAATACCAAAAGTTCATTATGATTAGTTTTAGACAAATAACATGACCTTACTGACACAATTTTTCAAAGATTAGTATAGGCTCTTTCACAATGTACTATGATATAGGAAATTCAAGGTGCTAGAGCCTCAAATAACTGTTAGTTTACCTTAGGAAGTGAGGGTGTAAAAGATGCTTATAGGAGACTCATGTATGACACATTTTATGTTTACATCATAATTCCATAATCAATTTCCAATGAGTTGAGGATATATCATGGGGACATGGATGGTTATATGATATTTTCTCATCTCTGAATAGTTTATGAGGAGAAATTGAAGAAATATTTGATTATAGTGATGATTACACTGAATAAGTGTAAATTAAAAGATAGATCATGATCTTTAAATACATCAATTTATTATTTTTACTAAATTACTCTAGTTTCATTTAAGATTACAAAAATGAAAAGTAAATGGAGAAAATTATTCATTAGCTTTTGGGTAAGGTTCACCAAGTTGATAATAACTTAAAGAAATATTAATATTTAGTTATTATGGTGATAAGTTGATGGAAAAGATGAAAATACAAATGGAAAGCGTGACGCCAAAGGCACCTTCACAATATCTTTCAAAAATATAAGGTAGATCATTATACATGAGTCTATTTTTTTTCTCATGTCATGAGATAAATCTATAGAATAATAAACTAAATGAATTCAAGTAGAATATAGTATAGGATTCCACTTAATTTATATTCATCTTGTATGTTATGTTTCTATCAGACTTCTTGTATGTGATTTTTCTATCATACTTCTTAGGTAGAAGATAGTATAGGCTTCTTATGTGTTTTGAACAATCAAGATTACTTATTGGGTATTACAAGAAGTAAGTTAAATTCTCCAAGAGGCTGAGAAATCTAGATTCCTAAGTTAGTGATGAGAAGTACAAAACTTCCAATTTTCAAGTATGATGATTCTAGTTGAACTTTTATAGAGTATTACAAAAACATTTATCTCAAGTGTCCATTAGAAACAAGGATAAAATATTCCATTTTTTGGAATGAATGTTTTTTGTGTTGTTTAATACTCAACCAATAGTTCAGTAATGCCTAAATCATTAACAATACTTGATGAATATAAAAATATACGACTCTGTTATACCCAGTTTTGGAAAGATATGTTTTTTTTCTAGTAAAAATATGTAGTTTTCAAGTATGTACCCAATACGGATTTAGTCACTTTAGAGTTAAATACCATAGGTATTATCGACATATTTACTTACTTAGTTTGGGAAAAAGGAACTTTTATAAATCAAGGTAAGTCGCAAAAATTTTATAATTAGATTAGCTAGATAGAATAAACTATTACAAGGTAAATATAGTGATAAATATACTTATTAAATGATCCTTTAAGTCTTTTAAGGAATGTAAAAGTGAAGTATGGAATATTCATGGTCAGAAGATATTAGTTTCTTCGGGCCCATGTGCTAAAGAATATCCCAACCAAGCATTCATCAATCACAAAAATTTAGTATAGAGTAATTCATAATTGCATATTTTATTATACACATCAGAGTCATGATATAATTAAAAGGAACATCTATGTTGAGACGTACATGCATTGAAAAAAATTCCATTATTTTTCAAGACATGCTTTCCAAATAACAGTGTTATCCTATAACCATATGTTAACTATAATGAAAAATGGATATCATATGAGTTTTAGTATGATATAAATCCATAATTTCATAAATGATATGTTTAAATGAAATTTTCTTATTAAGGTCACAAACAAACTTTCATCAATAAAAACATGATGTACATCTAAAGTAAGTATCCTAAAAGTTTCTAAAGGATATTACAGAAATCCCTGATATAGAAAATTGATAGTCAAATCAATATACCATATTTATATAAAAGGGTACACATATCTATTTTAGACAATGAGAGAAAGATTTAATTAGATTTATTAAATGCCATAGATCCACAAATAGTTGTCATAAGAACAAGTTCCACAAGTTCTTTTGGAAAAGGAATATTCTAGAGACATATACTTTTTTGGAAGAATAAATCCATAGTTGTGGTTTTATATTTACCATGGTGGGTGATAATTTATTCATTGAGAATATAAATCCTATAAGTAATAAGTAAATGGAAAAAAGCTAAGATTGAAAAGATCAATCAAAATTCAATAATGGATTCCATGTATCAAATTTCAGGTGATTATTATTTTGAATACTATAGTGGGTATTCAAGTGAGACTATACATGTATGGTAAAAGAATGGTACCAATAAGGCTCGATTGTTAATACTAATTCATTATGACTAAATCCACTAAAATACTTCTTGTCATAAAAGGCATCTATATGATGCAACCAGAAAGGGTTTGTGACACCATAAGATGAAAATAATGGGTGAAAGTTACTAAAATCCAGTTTTAGATTGAAGTAAATAACATCATCATATAATATTCATTTGGAATGAATTTTTTTCCATATATATGTAAGTGGTTAGTGGGAGTGCCAGAGTTTTCCAAGGAAAATATTTTTGATAACATATGGAATACAAATATTGTTCTTTTAGTTAATTAAGACTAGAATGAAATAAACTATCCAAATATTGATTTAAAGTGGAAACCTGAGTTTTAGGAAATAATATTTACTGAGGCAGATATAATAGGTTGGTTATACCAAGTCAAAATTACATATACTAACAAGGTATTAAAAAATACAGGTTAGAATAATTCGAGAGAGAATTTTTACCAATCTCATATGGCATAAATATCTTCAATAAGACATGCATGAGACATAGGAGAAGATTAAAGTGGTGAATATAATTCCATTAGAACCAGTAATGGATATATCAATTATTCCATGATATGTACTAGATATTATATTTCCAACATATACTTTATGGTAGGAAAATATCATTATAATCTAGAAGAACTAGATGTGAAGTACTCAAAACTATCTAATTATACTTGAGATAGTATAAGAGCTATGATATTAATACTTATAGAGGAATGGAAACTAGTTTAAGTTGAATAAAATAATCTTCCTTTAGATTAATATGATCTAATATCACATTCAAAATAAAGTAATGAACAAGAAAATCCCATTGAATCCAGTGGTAGACATATCTACACATACTGAGTGCATTGTGACTTTTGATTCAGGTAAAACAACAGTGTAAAAATACACAATGATTTGTTCATATTCTTCGAATTTGACATAGTAAGTAAAGTCATATCATAATATAAGTTATGATAATTCAACTACTCATACTAGCCAAGATGTCAAGTTTTGACGATGGCAAAAAGGAATTTACTTGGGGATATCATCTCTTAAGGAGTCTTAATTGAGAAGGTGAAGTTGTAGATAACAGAGTTTCCAAATAGTGTAGATGTGGTGGGATGAATAACTAAATCCATAACTCTGAAGAATAATGATCTTATCATGTGAGAGAAAACAAGTATTTTTAGCAAGTTAGCTCTAGTGTAAGTAAGAGTGTTGTAATAGTGGGTTCCCTAGACCCAACTTAAGCAGTACTTTTCAATTACCATATCATGTATATAGTAATCAATAAATGATGTATACTTACCATAATAGTATTGATATTTATGTGTCCACTATTTACATGGTAATTTCCTTATATTATATATTGTATCAAAAGTTTATAGCAGTTCCTAGGCTATAATGAGAACCTCAAGATACTATGAAATTAATCTTAAACATAATTTCTATAGTATAGATACATCATACCGATTGGACACAGATGTTGTTTGACTATCAGGTTCTAGGGGATCATAAGAATTTAGAATTATTCTCATGAAGTTTTTGGTTATCTCAATTATATGAGATCATGAAGACCAACCCACCAATAGGAACACCACATGTTTCAGGTGTCATTATTTGTTTCTATCTTTGAACATGTATAATGGTCTCATGATTTGATATTATTATTAGTGTATACTATTTGATGATGTACTTTGATACAAGGAAAAAACTATGGAATTGAATTCATGGAGAGGTAACTTGTGTTGGGTGCATCATTGGTGGTATGAAATTGATTGAATTATCAAGAAAGAATTTTCCGTTTCTAAAAGGTAATTATATTTTGGGCCTTGTTGATTAGGATGGTAGTACCTTCAATAAATCCATGGACATTCTAGAAGAAGGAAATTATTTCTAGTTAGGTCAATGAATAATAAATCTAAAAATGATAATGAAACAAAGTGTGCATCCTTCTTTATGAAATATCACAAGACAAAGAGATTATATTACATGATGTGTGTTTGTAGGAAAGTTTTTTGTTTCTATGAATTTTAATTATCACTTTAGGGGCCTTGATGAGTTTCTATAATCCACTCATGGTCTATGAATAATAATAACTGCTATTGATATAAGGGTCTTAGAGGGTCACACACTATGCATATTCAAAATTATGGACTATTTTGATGAATAGAAGTATAGGACATGGTGGGACCCATCATGGGGTCTGGAAAATGTTTGAAAATATACGATCAATAAGTATATATAAATTCATATTATTTTATTTTAAAATAGTTAATATTGAATTTATTTATTAAAAGTATTCACATGATATTAAGTGAATACATGGAAAAAATATTATATGAATGAATATAATTTTAATATTCAAGGTTATTTTAATATTTTCAAGAATATAGTGTCAAGTTAATGTCTTGGTTTTATAATATAATATATTTATTATATTTCAAGTAAGTGATAAAAATATAAATGATATTTATAACACAATAAATTCATCATAAGATGTTTTTTATAGTGGGTAATAAATATCTAGGGCCCGAGAGCCATTTTCGGGTATTTTAGAACCATATTATATAAAATAGGAGAGGATATCATGAACATTAATATTCACTTCACAATGGTTGAGAGCCTCTCTCTCGTCTGCTTCTTCCTAGAGAGAGAAGTAGATCATCCAAGCTTATGATTCGAGTTCTTCTTCAGAAATTGAATGACTGTCAATGAATTGATCGTTGGGACATCAAAGGCTTTATCAGATCTCTATTATAGCACCCTGAATTCGATAATCAGAAATCCTACAAACTTTTTAAGTGTGTATGGAAAATCTATAGGGATCTAAATTTGGTTCCTTAGAACAATAGTTGTTGGTGATGAATGATTGATGAATGCAGATTTAGATCAAACAAGGTAATCTTTGATTTATTTTTGTACTTAAATAAATTCACATAGGATCCTTAGGGCTTCATACCGGGATTCACTTCACTTGAGAGGACTTAGTTTCATCAACTACCCATGGGAAATTTTTAATTCTACATCCCATTGTCTTCTATTTCATGCCACGACACCATCAAGCCCTAGGCATCCCCTTTGAAATCCTCAACTATGTGGGGATAGTATCTTATCACCTTTCACTTCTATAAAACCTCTCCCAAGTACATGATGTGTTACATGTATCACTTTTAAGGAAGTAAATGCCCAACCCTTCACATGTACAAAACTTAGAGGTAGTACAATTGAAACATGATCTCTCTTACTAGGAATAAATGATAGAAATCTTGGATAATAGAGATAAACTACTGCAAAAAAAGACTACTCACCTAGTTAAAGTTATTTAAAGGAATCATATTTTTGAGGAAGTAATGTGGGAACCTAATGTTTTAATGAAAAAAATACCACCCTCGTTTGTTTTTATCAATAGTTACAAAAATTTTGGGGGAGAAATTCTTTTAAGGGGGGTAGAATGTCACACCCAATTATTTCAGTATATATTTCCCTTTAAATAAATCTAATCTATTCGATAGATTGTGATACATACAACATGGAACTAAAATAAAAAATACTTTATTTAATTATGGTAAAATATTAAAATAAAAAATGAAATACATTATAAGATAACTAAATGAAACATAATTTGTCAAAATACTAAAGCAATGAAACCAAAACTAAAAAATACTACAAAGTTGAAATTATCATCATAATGTTCTAACAAGAATATCATACAACCAATGATAACAATAGAAAGAATACAACATGTTATAAATATGATAAACATCTTAATAAATAAATTATTGAATATAATGAATGATTTTAAAGGCGTGTGTAAGGATATATATAGGAATATGATATGACCATTATATATATGGTCATTGGTTATATGGTTGTTAGACATATGATTGTTGGATATATGACCATTGGATATATGGTCATTAGATATAATTTTATTCAATAGACACATTGAACTTTTTTAATTTTTTGTAAAAAAATAAAAATGAATAATTCACATATAATAAATAAATCTGTAATAAAATAAAATGATAATAATTAATTAAAATTATATATTATAAAATAAATATTTTTATTCATTACATATTAATAACATTATTATTTTTAAATAATTATTTAATTAATTTATAAAATTTAAAGAAATATTCTAATTCCAAAGGATTTATAGATTTTAATGGTTAAAGATAAATAAATAATTTTAATGGGATGTGATTAAAGTTATTTAATGTTAAAATGAGATATTTTTCAAAGAATTTTTTTTTGTAAGTTTTGTATATTTTTATCTTAAAAAATTAAATTTATCAATTTTAAAGGAGGATTCTAATTAACACTCATTTAATTAGTAATTATTATGAAATAAGATTAAAAACACTTTCTGCATTAAAAAATTATTTTTATATAAACATAGTTTTTTCTATATATTTTAAGTTTTATTTAAATGATAAATTTATAATAGTTAGAAATTAAATTAAATTAAATGGATTAAAAATTTGGGATCAGCATGTCAAAAATTAGATAAGAGGTTCAATTTAATTTTTTGGAAAAAAGAAGTCACCAAGGTAAAAATTGAGTTATCATGGAAAATGAAAAATGAAGGTAAAGTGTTAAATTAAGGGAGAATGACCTAAAATATCTCTAATATTATATAAAAATTGTGTTTATGAGAGAATTAATGAACCATATACATGATCTATAAATTTTGTATCCACTTTCCATGTAAAATAACTACCTTATAGATTAGGGAATAAGTATTTGTGGAAATTCCACTCAAAAACTCACCTAAATAGACCCCTCCTATACACCTTCCAAAACACTATTTTCCTCCAGTTCCCTACTGAATCCCTTTCAAAATTACCCATCCTAAATTCTTAATACAAATTTTTTAGCCTCTAGTTCTAAGAAATAGGACAAATCCTCTATTTCATAAGAACTTGTTTCAAAGAGTGAATTTATCAAAATAAATATACATTTCTTCACCATATTTTTCAATTAAATTATCATATAAAACCTATAAATCTCATTATTCACGCTAATTATGTTATATTAAAATCAATACTATTATTTAAAAATTATATTTCAATTATATAACTCTATACTCCTACTCATTAATTAGTATATCATGTTCATGTTTGGGTCAGTTTAACCACTGATATGAATGATGCTATAACAACACCATTATTTTCATCTTGGATGAATATCGAGACATTAATTATGAAAATATATGATATTAATGATTAATTTATTTTATGAATATGGTTATGTAAGGGTGACACAAAAATTAATGTTCATTATAAAGTAACTCGTTGTTATCAGTAAATTAACTGAAACATGCTTGTCATAAATTCTATCCATACAAACCATACCCATACCTTCATTAAAATGAAAACAAAAATGCATAAATAATTTAAACACAATGACTCCACTACCTTGAATAATAGAAAAATAATTAACTTGTTATCAAAGAATGAGGATCTACATCGCTATTATGAAACTTGTATGAATCAATCAAAATTACCAACATCCAATGAAAATAATAAGCAATAACTAATATATGTGTAATAAATGATTATAATTGAAGAGTATAAAAGTTAATAGATACAAATAAGGTTTTTAAATAATTTATTAAGTTTTTTATCTTTATTATACATAAGGTAAATGGGACTTCATAGAAGTCAGGAGTAAAGGTTAGGGTTACTTTTCTAATCACACTTTGAAATTGATATTGTCAATATTTAAATTCCTATTTAGGGAGATTGTATTTAATTTATCTCTAAAATAATATTTAGTTTCTTCTATTATTGTTATTTATAGGAATTATTATCTTCTTATCATTTCATCTCTCATTTTTTAACAATTCAACCGAAAGGATACTTATAAGTGGAGCTAAACCTTATCTATTCATTTCATTCAGGAATCTTTCTCCTCCATGTATATATTTTTATATGATTTTATTGATGTACTTATACATACTTATATTATTTATTATAGTAACTTTATATCAAATTTTAATTTCTTCTAAATTTTTTTGAAAGGAATCTTTTTAAAATTTTCCACATGGTCTCTTTCTCCCATTGTTTTCTTCAGTTTTCTTTATAAATATTAATTTTCTAGTTTTCATAATTATTCAAGGTAAATTTTATTTACCTTTTCATTAATTTTCTAAAACTATTGTTTTATAATTTATTTTCTTTTAAAATAGTTATTATAAAAGAGTAAATGAAATTTCTTCTTATTTTCAATGAAATTTTCTAATTCTCTTATAAATAATTTTTATCTATCTAAATATACTTAATGTTTTATTTTTTTATTGAGAATATTCTATAATGTTACCGTCCACCTTTTTTATTTGAATGGATTATGAAAATGTATTATGTAAATTTTCATGAAACTCATTTATTTCTCATAAGTTAATTAAACTACGATGGAATTATAAATGTTTTCATGTTCATGTGGTACACATATATATGGTTTTTCATTATGCGATATGTGGCCCTAGAATTATATAACCTTACAATGAATTGGGTATAGATTTATATCTCATGACTGAAATGTAAGGGAATGTGGAGTGAAACAAATACATGATGTTTATGGAAATGGGGAGTGAACCCAATCCACTATGTTATATGACTCTTTCCACTAAATGATTATGGTATTGGTGGTGAAACTTGGCATAAGAAATGATTTTCTATGACTATGTATATTACAAAATTATATGGTTCATTTATACATTATTCCAAATTCCTATATTCTGTCACCATGGATTATGATATTTTTATCATGATTCCACATTCATATACCTCATTTTTCATGTTCTGTTACAAGCCTTATGTCATGATTCATGATTTATGATTTTTGTTTTATTGAGTATGGTTTCCTTTTTTTATGTTGATATACCATGATTATTTTCTCATACTCACATGTTAATCTTATTCTAAATTATGAAATTTGATTTATATCTCTTACGTTCACCCCTTACTGATCATATGAGATCATCCTTTCCCATGTTCCCATTCCCTAGGTAATTAAGAAGAGTATTATATATGATGTGTCTAGAAGTATATCATGAGTGAATATTATTTGTGGGGGATATTGAAGAATAATTGTAAAATAAGTTGGTTATATATCTAATCTCAAAAAACACTAAAACTATACATTATAGGGTGTTATTTAATATGATAAATAATGAATATTGATATAAAATGATGTAATATTCATGTATATTATGGTCAAGTCATACCAAGGGTTTTTCAGGACAACATGTTGTTATAGGTCCCGTAAGATGGATTTGTAGGTCAGGGTTATCAGGTTTTTAGCAAGGCTCATGTGGGGAAATCATTATGAAATTTATGTTTTTAGGTAGGAAGGTATTAGTGAGATAAAAGTATATAAAATCCCATAATGGGGAGCATCCTACCAATTATTCATGGTGACCCCATGTCAGGAGGGTGGTGCTTGGTATTAAGGGTAGCATGATTCTAAACTTGATGGGTAGGCAAATGAGTTCTGAGTGTGTTTGGGGTGTATTAGGATGAATCATGTCTGGTTCTAGTATTAAAATATATTTGGAAATTCATCCATAGTGGTTGGTACTTTCAGGGTATTCACTAACTGATGAGTTTTAGGTCTGGGTGATTAGGCTATATATTGATCGGGTGTTAGATATTTTTGTACTCGAGAGAGAATATGAAGTGGTTATCAGAGATTAGAAAGTTGTCTCAGGGATCAATCATGAGATAAGATTAGGCTCAGTGTGGGGGATTGGATGTTTCAGGGTGGTGTGCATATGAATCACATATTAATTTTTTTGATTGATGTTATGGGGAATGGGATGGGTGGCGATTGTGTGGTTTCATGGTATTTTTTAGATTGATGCATCATGTTTGGTATGAGAGTTGATATCATGATAGGCTATTTTTTAGGGAAATTCGGTGCATGAGAGAGCCAACAAGATATTTTTTGTTTTTTTGGGCATAGAGAAATGGGTTTCATATTAGTTATTCCATTTAAGAAATATTTTATGTGTTTTTTGGATTAGATCATTAGTTTTTATAAAAAATATTATTTAGTTAGTGATGGATTGTTTAATATAATTTAGTTCAGAATAAAAAAACAAGTAGTGGATTATATTTCTGATAGATGGATATAGTATCAGGGGATCATCCAAGATGCTTATCAAGGATGAGAATCCCTATGATAGGGAGTTTATAATGACTAGAATCATCACATGTTAGATAATTTAATGGGAATTTTAATGTTTTTTATGAGAATAGGGTTTATTTAGAATTTTGATTCAAATGAAAATTATGAGAGGTGTGAAATTTCTAGGTGGTGTTTTCACATGTGATCGAGAGTTTAAGTGGTGCTAGGGGAATCAGACAAGGGTCATATGGTTGTCTAGCTATAGATGACTTGAGAAGAAAACCCACCTTGCATCTAATCAGAATACACTGGGTACCCTTATTAGACTCCTAGAAGCCAAGAGCCTTTAAAGATCCATCGGGTACTGGTAGCTTATAACATGGTACCTAGTATTTGTCTGGGGAGTTTTTTTTGTTTTAATTTTTGTTTTTTTAAGTGAGAGAACCTACTTTCGCTTAATCTACTTGAGCCTAACCCCCTTTCCCCTCTCCCTCACCTTCTCCCCTATCCTATCTCACTTCAAGATCTCTTTATTCTCCATCTTTCAATGGATCAGATTGATGATTAAATCAGGAGTCTTATTTTAGTGAGCCTAAGTTAATCCCTATTATCTCTCTCATTGTTTCTATATTATCATAACTACTTCAACATAATCCCCCTTTTAGGGACTATTTTTTTGGTTTCTCAATTTCATGTGAATGAGGTCAAACTGAGATGTGATACCATACAAGATAACTTCTATAAGATAAAGGTTATTGGTTATTTTCATATTTCAATATAATTTATGTGTTTTTATGTGATTTGAATGTTCATGACTGAGGTTCTAAGTTCAATATTTCTCGAAAGTGTTTGGGTGAGTCTTGCGGTGTGTGTTAGGCCAGAGTAGAGATTCCTTTGTTTGAATTAAGTTTTCCGTACATGGTGGGTGACTTTAGAGGGGCCTAAAGACTATTCTTACAAGTATAATGACCTCTAATTGGGTTCAATCAACCACTTAGTGATTTGGAATCTTGAAATTGATTACAAATATCCTAGTTTGATGTTGTATGATAGGGTCTATGGTCTATCGGGTGAGGAGGGACTCTAGTAGTGTTTCTAGTGGGTGAAATTCTATGGGAATTATATTAGAACAATATTAAAATAACTTATAGACCTTATAATATCCTTTATAGGAGTATAGTAGTAGTTATATAGAATATATGGGTTAAGTATTTTCTTTCATGATGGATTTGGACATTTTAAGGGATGGGCCAAAGAGGTTTATTATTTAAGGTGTGAACAGGGTGTTCCATGGTGGGTGTTGATTATATGTGACCTTTGAGTAAATTTATGTGTGGGATATGATATAGTTTCCTAATTTTCTCAGAAATAGTGATAACTTAGTGTGGTTGGGATTGGGAAGCCTTTTAGAAGATACACCTTTAGGTAGGTGGTTTTGTGGAGACTCTATAGGGACTCATGGGCATAATGCAAAGAAAGTTTGGGAAGTGGAATGGGGACCAAGTATCACTTAGAGTGATATTGTGGAAATGAGTGATAAACGTGAGGATGATGATGTAAGTTCATCATGGACATTAGGATTGGGAAACACTTAAAAGGGGTGTTGTGCATAGGTGTTGCCGAGTGTGACTAGTGAGATCGATTGTAGCGGGAATGTGGCTAAAGGGTTTTGGTATCCTCATGGGTTATTGTGTAGAAATGTTTATGCACGAGGTGACTGAGTATAGTGAGGTGAGTTAGTACAATTGATTATAAGATTTGTATAGGGTTGTCCCTTAATGTTCCACAAGGTGTGGGTAAGGGGATAACTGAGGGTTAGGTGGGATATGCTCTCTATTTTTATCATTTTTAACCATTTGTATACACTTCATGAAGAGACTTGATTACGAGGACTAACTATGAGTGAGATGGTACTTGCATATTTTACCCTCAGTGATATGGTATTGATATATGATATAGCTATGATCCCTCACCCTGAGTGAGTGGGTGGTGGTATGTAGTGAGATATAGACCTTGCCTTGAGTGAGAGGGTGGTAGTTTGAGACATGGTTTGATACATCATCTTGAGTGAAAAGGTGGTGGTGTGAAACATGATATGGGACCTTTTTGAAGGTTAATTATCAAAAGAATTTTGGAAACTTGAAATGTATCTAGGTAGATGACCAATGTTGTCTCATGAGGAGCTTTATCGATTACTCACTATATATTCCTTTTTATTTATTTTAAAAAAGGGAAATGGTGGATGTTTTGTGTAGAGTGAAAATAGAATTAAAATAAAGTAAGAAATAAAATCTAAATAAATCCTAGAGAGTAATGGGGTGATCCCTTGTTTTATCCATTGTATCTTTCATTACCAGGAATTAACATTTAAACTTCATTTGATAACCCATTCTATATCATTACTTGACTACTATCCCATATTTTTTTTAGAATCCAATGTACTTCATAAACCACCTAGGAACATTGAAATTCACCTTATCCATGGTGTTAAGTGATGATTATTCCATGGACATTGACACACCAACACTCTCCATGTGATACCATCATACATAATTTAATCTTAAATCTTCATAATTCTATTATATATGAGATTATATAAGGAAAGGAAGTGGGATGATATTTAATAGGGGAAGGAAAAAAATTGAGAGAATTCTATGAATAGGTGGTAAACATCCACACCAAACCAAAATACCCCCTCTACCATGTTACAAATGAAATAAAAAAACTAAAATAAACAAAAGGGATTTAAGACACCATGAACCTCTTATAGGGATCACACCCTCATGTTAATTTCTCATAACCACAAGCATTATGAGAGGCAAAACTAGAGAACTCAAATAAAATGAGGTAAGAAGAATAAAAAAGTATTTTATTTATTTGTAGAATGAAATTATAGAAATAATATTACACATGAAGTTGTTTAAGTCCAATTAGCTAACCCTTTACAATGTTTGAGGGAGGGAATGAATTTATATGTAGCAAAAACATACTTGATGTGTATGGATGAACTCCACATAACAACATATGGGAAGATATTTCTTACATGTATAAGGTTCCAAATCCCTTTTCCAACTATTTGTTTTCTCCCACTGTCACTAGCTTCTATTTTTTCATGGATGAATGAAATATATGATCACCTTGAATCCATTTATTTATTTTTACATATAGATTGATTTATAAATATTTATTTTTTACATCCATGCATGTATAAAACCACATAGAGATTTATGGGAGAAACAATTTCCATCTTTTAGGGTGATCTGGATAGAACAATGAGGAGGATGAGATGGGACATTGATATTGTTACCATAATCCCTTCCTTTAAGATTATCTATATATATATCAGGGTTTCCTTGTTTATTATTATGTATTCTTTGTAATGGATGATTTATTCTCACACGGTTCCCAATTTATTTTTCTGTAAGTCCAAATTTATTTATTTATTCTCACACAGGTTCAATCTCAGCTATGCATTTATTCCTACAAAGTGCTCCCATGCTCGAACTTTTTTATTATTATATAGTTTCAAGATTATATGGATGACTCTTATATAGTGGAATTTATGTGGGGTGATTCTGAAATGACGCATAGCCAATCAAATTGATCTTATGTAGAATATTGAAATTTTAGTTTACTCCTACATATCCTACACTCTTCACATATGATTAAATCCTTTCCTAAAAAACATTAGAAATTATATTTTAAAAGTATGAACTTTATCATTTAAATCTAGAATAAAAATAAAATCACTAAAATCAATATTTTAGTCCATTTTCATATTAATATCATTATTTTATAAATAAAAATAAAATGTATTTATTTATAATATTCTAAAATATTATAAATATTAATTATACAAAAATATATACTAAAAAATAGTAAAAATTATGGTTGAACCACTCCCCCACACTTGGATTATTCTTTGTAATCATGGAATGTCTCTCAATAATAATATTCACTAAGAATAAATTTTATTACTCGTTAAAGACTTATTGTATGGGTTTTAATTATCTAATATTTAAATAAATCTTAATATTACAATGTAACAACCTTATCAATTCCCTTTTATCCAATTTTCTAAACATCCTTTACAATTTCAATAATATTGATTTATTACTATAAAATTGATTACATAAATTCATTTCACTCTTATTCATTGAATTTTACAATTCATTTTCCTTTCCATCTCTCTCTATAACCAAGCACTTATTCACACTATTATTAAATCCATGCATGTGAAATTGCACTTATTAAATGAGTAGGGATAATCTGAAACTTCTAATTCAAAATATTAAGAATACTCCAAGGCTATTTGTGATCCAATTCATGGAAGCAAAGTTTATAAAACTAACTCACAACTATCTCTAACTATTATTATGGATTTTTATTTTTCACACACACACAAACCATGATTTTAAAATTTTGAGAGACTTTTGTTTGGAACCCAATCGCACAAAATACTCTAATTCAAATGGATTTATTTAATTGTTTTTTTATAAATGGATCCATGAATTGATATTTTTGTTTAGGAAGTTTCCCACTAAAATTTAAGTTCCTTGATCTAGTTTATGTATAATAAATTGTGGTCTAGTTAATTTTTTTGAAATGCAGATTCATTACCCAATTTTCAAACAAGTAAATTATTATTTCCTTAAGTGAATCATATCACCAAGATAAATCAATGATATGATGTATCCAAGTGGTATAAAATCACTAAAAACCATTTAGTCAAAGGAAAAAAGGGAAAAAATAGAAAACCACTCAAAACCTACAATAGGTTGAATATTCCACCACACTTGAAACTAACTTCCTTCTTTAAAGCATAAAAACAAAAAAAATGGATAAATGAGATAATGGGATGGAGAGATACAACTTGGTTATTTCCTTGGGTATCATGAGTTAAGCTCATAAGTGATCCCTTCTTAATATTATATAATATAACACAAGAAAACATAATAAATTTTTATTCAATGAAAAATAAAATAACAATGAAATGAAAAGTGTTATTAGTTTAAACCCCAAAGTGTGTATTGGGTTTATACTCCCTATAGTTAGGAAATACCAGTTTATTATCCTCAATTTGATGGTCGATTCAGTTTGTGTGATATGAACCACCACAATTTATTTCTCTCGATGCCTTTGAGTTGAAATTAAGCGTGGAAAACCCCAAAAATAAAAGAAAATAAATCCAATCCCAGAAATTATATTAGAGATAGAGAGAGAAGAGAAAGTAAAGTGTATGATGTAAGAGAATATAGAAAGGATCCCTAGTTATTGTTTCCTCCCCCATATGATATTCTTGTTGATAATGAGGTTGAGGCTTCAATTCCTACCCATATTCTTCTTCCTCAATTAACATCTCCTTGGCGGTTTTATCCTCAACTCCACCACCATTTCCACCTTGATGGTGGATTCATATTGTTTTTATTATTTATCACTCTCTAAGTAATAATAAAATAGTGATTCATTAAAATATTAAAATTAGGAAATATGAGTTTTCAAATACACTTAAGAAAAAATAAATACAAGATAATCCAAAGTTCTATCCTCTCCCTTTAATTTATCACCTGGAAGTATTTGTTCTTGAGCAAGGGCCATTTAAAGTAATAATTTAAGTCGAGGGAGAGAAGGATTGAGCAATGTAACTTCCACATATTATAAATTTTCTTGAAATATGGGATAAGAGAGGGCCTCTTCTAATTCATAACCCATTTATTAATATAACTTCAAGAAGTTGTGTGAGAACTTTGTGAGTTCTTAAGTTAAGGATTCTAACATTGGCCACTCAAGGTCATTTTTTAAGTCCTTGAGGATCTCTATAAATTCCTCCTCTATGAAGTTTTAGCTCCAAAATACACTCACATATATATATAATAATAGATAAATTTCATCCATTTGAGAGGGTGAGTTAAACAATGATTTCATTTTTCTAATTTTTTTGAGTTAAATGAATGCAATGAAAATATCTAAAAATTGAAAAGAAAAGCGAGTAACTAATTGAGCTCCCCAAAAATGGTTCTAGATTGATTAATTTACCTATCTAAGGGTCCTTATAAATAGAAATTTATAAACCTAGAATGTTTCTAGGGATCTAACTAAGTCTGTATCAAGAAGAGATTCACTGATGAATCATTATCTATTCATTTATTTATATTTTTATTGTTTTTAATATTTTTAAAATAAGAGAAAAGGTGATGGTTTTGTGTAGAGTGAAAATATAATTAAAATAAATGAAGAAATAAATTATAAAAAAATTATAGAGAGTAAGGAAGTTCTCCCTCAACTTTCCATGGTATCCTTCATTACCTAGAATCACAATTTAAAATTCACTTGATATCCCATTCAAAAATATTCTTAGTCTACAATTTCTTTATTTTTTAGAATCTAGTGTACTTTAGAAACCTTCTAAGAACACTGAACTTCACCTCCTTCATAATGTTAAGTGATGATCATGCCATGATCATTGACACACCAACATTTTTCACCTGATCCCATTATATATCATTTAACAACTAATCCACCCCATTCCATCACCTATGAGATGGATTGAGGAAATTTAGGGATGATAAGATTTAATATGGGAAAGAATTAAACTAAGAGAATATTCATAATAGGAGGGAAACCTCATCACCAAACCAAAACACTCCCTCTTCCTTGATATAAATGGAATAAAATAAAAATAAAATAAATATAAGGGTTTTAGGACACCAAGAATGTCCCCCAAGGACCACACTCTCAAGTTAATTGCCCATAACCATGGTCATTGAGAGAGGAATGGAGAGAGAACAAAAAAGAAAATGAAGAAATAATTAATAATAAATTCTATATTTATTTTCATAATGAAATTATAGAAATAATCCTACATTATAACATGGAGTGGCTGAAGGCTAAATATGCAACCCTTTTCAATAGGGGTGTGTGAATTAATTTATATTAAACAACGAAAACTTTGACATCCATGGATGAATTCTATGTAGAAATATCTAGGAGGATATTTCTTCAATTTTTAAGGACCCAAATCCATCTCCCACCTGGTTGTTTTCACCAATGATCACTAGTTTCTGATTTTTCATGGTTAAACGACATATTGGAGCACCTTGTATCCATTTCTGAATTTCATCAAACATATTGATTTGAAAATATTCCTTTTATAAATCAATGCATGCATGTATACACATAGATATTTATGGGATTGGTTGTTTCTAGAATTTTTTGGGATTTGGATAATGCATTGAGATGGATGATATAAAAGATAGATAATTATAAAAATAGATCTTTCCTTTAATACTCTTCATATAAAACAACACTTTCCCCATTGTTATTCTTATACAGGATTTGAAACAACTATGTTATTCTGATGTGGTGTTGGGTTTTTTCTTCTATAGTTCTGAATTTCTTCATGTATTCTTTCATGGATTCAATATCAACCGCATTTTTATTCCTTCATAAATCTTCCCGAGTCTAACCTTTATTTTTATAGCTTGTGTATTGACTGCATGACTCTTATGTAGTGGTATATTGGCGAGGTGATTTTTCCATGATAATTCTCCAACCATATAATACTATATAGAATATTAAAATTGTATTTTACTCCCACACAACCTACACTCACCATGATGGATTAACTCATTTCCTATAAAAACATTAAAAATTAAATTTTAAAAGTATTTCTATTTTAATTTAAATCTAGAATAAGAATAAAATCACTAAAATCCATATTATTTATCATTTTCTTTATTAAGACCATTATTTTATAAATAAAATAAGAATTTATTTATTCATAATATTCTAATATATTATATATATTAATTATACAAAAAATATATACTAAAAATAATTAAAAGTTATAGTTGAATCAAACCCAACACCGAGTGAGAGGTTGGTGGAACGAGATGAGATATGAGACCAGGAATTGGTACTAAAACCTACTCTGAGTGAGAGGGTAGTGTTCAAGATTCAGTTATTGTCCATTACCTTGAGCAATGGGGAATGGGATCAATTTTATTATGAGATGATTTATTACACAAACATTGGACATAATATGTGTGGTCAGGTGTCATGGTGTCTTAGTTTTCACACAATGTCCTAAAACATATGTTTATGAGTTATTTATTTATTTTTTATAGACACACACACTTCATATCATGGTATATTTGAGGAATACTATTGGTAGTTCCCTATTGAGATTATTTCTCACACCCTACATGAGAAACCTAGAGCGTGTGCAAATATTCATGTTTCAATTTTAGGTAATAGGTTGTACAAGAGATCCGTTAGGGGTAATTGGATGGATATTTAGAAGATTGGTCTGAGGAGGGAACTAGGGTTGTAAAGTTGAGCCTCCATTTTATTTTTATTTAGTTTAATTTTTTATTTGGTCATCCAAGTGAGCAATCCTTGTGATGTATGCATGTTTGTTGAGCATGGGTATCATTCTTTTATATCATACTGATATTGTATATTATTAATTGCAGGATATTCACTATAAATACTTACACTTAATCTAATTTTTTATATTTATTATATTATTTACATGTTATTATATGTGATGATATGGAGAGTACAATGTCCCCATGTTGTTCATAGACTCTCGCAAATATTTGGTAGCCATTGGCATATGGGGAGGAATGCCTAAGGTCATATGGAACTTTGGCTTGGAGTGAAGGTTGAATTCCTAAACCGAGGCATTAAAAAGTGGCATTAGAGTATTTTTTCAATTATCTTACTATTTAGGGACTTGGAATTTAGAGATAGGAATGCGTCAGAACTTGGATGGGATAGTATATTAGTGTTTCATGAACACATTTCTTAGTGGAATATACATGTTTCTAGGGGTATGGGATTTTTTACTTTCCTTGGAATATTTTGATTGAGTTCTTTATTAAATTATGATATTCTAGTTTGATCTTGTTATTTATGATTTTACTCTTAGCCTAGGGTTAAGAGAGTGTATATGTTCATGCATCATATCTAGTATGTAGGTTTATCCATATATGGGCATGATTTATTGTGAGTGTGAAATGATTTTCAAAACTAGTAAATGTTTTGTAAAGAAATTTCTAAATAAATGTTTTAGAATTGAATTTGAAAAAATAAGTTTTTAGTTAATTTAAATGATAATAATAACTTGTTTGGTGTTTTCCAAAATAAATTATTATAGAATTATTAATTAATTGAAATTAGATAGAATTTTTGGTATTTTTTGTCTTGATGTGATGATTCTTCAGTTATACACATATAATAGATGATATCCCTTTAGTAGGTAGGTTCATTTTATGAATTCCCTATATGGATGGTGTAGGTAATGTGAGGGTTGGATTGGTCTATTTTGACATATGATGTTTGATTAATGATGGACCCTTTAAATGGTTATTATAGCATGTGATTTTACATTATAATAGTTATGCGGCTCTCTCTAGAGTGAGTAGAGGGGTATTTGGATAAGATAGTGGCTGTGAATTTTATAAGTGGGATGAGATAACTAGTAGTTGGTCTGGAGTGGGATATGGTTGAGTATGTTATGGTTGGTTAATGTGATCTATTGATGTAGATGTTAACCCTCTAGTGGTTGGGATAACAGGGTGGTATTTCATGAATTGACCCTTGAGTGTGTTGGGTTGTTTTTCAATATTTCCCTAGAATGCTGAGATATGACCCTTAGTATGAGAGTTAGGTTAGTAAAAGGCTTGAGATGCTGTTTATTCTTATTGACAACTGGTTTAGAGTCATTTTGTTGTGGGATGGTTGAGCTTCACATTCCCTAAAGGAAAGTGAGTTGGTTGTCTCTCGTTTCCTTGGGGAATTTGAGTGGGTTTATTTTTTCTAGGTGTGTATGAGGATACAACCTAGGTTTAAGGAAGCATGGTAAGATTATTTGAGTTTTGGACTGATTCTTGGGTTATTTGAAGTTGAGTTTTTGGTTTTTTTAGGTATAGACTCGATTAGGTTGAAAATTAAGGCACAATTGGTGTTTCATGAGGGATGAATCCAAATTCTGGAAATGGGTAAGGTGGAGGGTTTGAATTATGGTTTCGTCTTGGAAACCAATATCGAGACTTATAATGTGGTGAGGATAGTTGTTTTGACTTAGAGTGGTGAAGGACATGTGCGACATGGTGGTCTTTAGGATCGAGACAATCCAACATACTTGGAGAAGATTCTTCTAAAATTCATTTAAACTTTTGGATAAAAGGTTTGAGGATCCTTGATGTTATGGAAGTGTTATTTATGTATGACACTCAGAAGAGTATCTTGGAATGTGTAAGTGATTCTCAGTTGGAATTCGCTCAAGGAATGCCTCTGATTGGTAGTTCCAGTGAAACTACCCCCATCGTGGGCTTGTTGTAAATCTCAAGAGCTCTCAACAATGAGCTCATAGTGGGATGGATGAAGGAGTGCTATTTGGGATCCCATGGAAATCTTTCCAATTCTTGGGGGATTTTAGGATATCCATGGTAGGTTGATGTGTTTTTCCATGATTGAAAAAGTTGATTCAGTGAAAGTTGTGTGGGATATTTTAAGAGGGAATTTGGACTTCTATAAGGCAAAGTGACCTAGATCATAATGGAAGGGGATGTCTCAACTAATTGAATTGGGAATTTATGGATAATTTTTGGCTCTTGATGGGAGGAATATGTTGTTGTACCATGTGTTATTGGATAGTGAGAGATAGTTTCATGAGGCTTTATAGTGAGTACATTTTAATTCCATGGACATAATGTGATGTTCCCATAGATATTATGATACTTTGATATTAGAAAAAATTAGGTGGGAAAAGCTAGGGAAGTTCAGAATAACCAAATTTTATAATACCCATAAACTAGATTCGTGGGTTGAGGTTGTTAGGTTTTGATTAGAATATTTCATGTGGGGAAATACTTATGAAATATATTTTTCAAGAAGTAAGGTATTAGTGGAATAATGGTTTGGATAATCTCATGGTGGAGAGCATCTTACTAGTCATTGATGATGACCCCATTCTAGGAGAGCAGTGGTAGGTACTAGGTGTCATGTGATGTCAAGATTGATTATTGGTTATATGAGTTCTGAAACCATTTAGGGTTTAGTAGGATGAATCATGCTTGGTTATGGGATTATACCAGATTTTATGATTCTTCCATATCTATTGGTATCATTAGTTTTTTCAGTAACTAATGAGTTTTGGGACTAGGTGATTGGTCTGTGTATAGCTCAAATGTTGGATATGTCAGTACTTATAAGAGAGTATGATTTGAATATCATGTATTTGAGAATTTTTTGGGATTGGGCCGACCTGGTTGGTCTGGGCTGTGGCGGGCTCGGCCCGCTGGGTCAAGGTTCGACCCGACCCATTGGGGGTGCGACCTAGCCCGTAGGGGGGTGCAACCCGACCCGTAGGGGAGTGCGGCCCAGACCGCAGGCTGGCACCATCCGGCCCACAAGGAGGTCTAGCCCCACCCGCAGGAGGGCGTAACCTAGCCCGTAGGGGGGTAGGACTCAGCTCACAGTAGGTCATGGGGCCCACCTTAACTGGCATGGGGGATTCATTTCCCCCTTTCTCTTAAAAGGCTAAGTCGTTTGGGACTTGAAGCGGAGACACCACATGGCACCACCTGGTCGCCGCGGGACCCGATGGTAGCGGGTCTCTCCTCCATCTTGGCTTCAAGCCGAGACCACCTCCAGCAGCGCGTGACGGTGCGCTGCCACCACCGCGGTCGGCCAGTGCTGACTGCCGCTATCACCTACCTGCGTGGGTCGTCGATGCCGCCGCATCGGCGCCATGCTGACGGTCTTCTACAGGCCACCGAGTGAGATCTGGTGGTTTGTTTTTCCATCCTATCTCACCTATGTGATTCTTGGGTCATCTTCTTCATTTCTTGACCCCCATATTTGGGTTCTATCCAACCCAAAAAATTCACCGACATAGAACACAACGATTGAACAAGAAGCAGAGGGATCAGGACTTGTTTGTTTGGCCTGAGCCCTCTATGTTAGCATCTTATCAAGGGAGAAGATAAATGATTCTACAACTCTTGAAATTTAAACAAGAAAAAACCTTACCTTATGAGTCCTTGGAGAGCATCCCGTGTTTGAATATGGGTTGTTGTTCGTCGATCCTGAAGAAAGTCTCCAACGATGCTGCTCAAACGACGATCTTCAGTCCTTGCTTGATGGATCCGTTCTTTGCCAAGAGGCTCCTCCAAAACCCTCCTCTCCCAAGAACACCACTCCTTTTTCCAATGAATTCAAAAAGAGATATGATGGAGTTAATTTTTACAACAGTTAATTAAGACAAGTTCATTAATTAGTGCAATTAATGAACCTATTTAATTGCATGTAGGGTGGTTACACATTTTTCTGTAACCAGGCATTTAATGTCATGCATTAAATGCCTGACCACCTATTGTGGTCCCCACCACCAAAACCTAAAGAGAGGTGGAGGATATTTAAAATAAATCATATTTATTTTATTAATCTTCTACAAAAACTGCAAAAACCAAATTCCTCTCTCAACCCACTAAGGTCGAGGTTAAGGCTCCCTTAAGTGAATCCCGATGCTGTGAGTTCAACGGTGACCTCATATTTCAATTCCGAGCATAGGTTCAAAAGTTAGGATTTCATGCTCCCACATTTACTAAAAATACCTTAAGAAAGTTTAAAATTCCATTCCGGGCACAAAGAGGATTGGAATCAAATGCCATCAGATTTTACAGCCTCATAATAGTTCCATATAATTAAAAAAAATTACATGAAAAAATACGGGTCTTTGCATTCTCCCCACCTTAGGGATTTTCATCCCCGAAAACCACAACATAGACTAAGGAAACAAGTGGGGGGTATTGAGATCCAATATGAGCCTCCCGCTCCCATGTACTCTCCTAGAGGTTCCCATGATAACAGAGAACGCACACCATAGGTATCAATCATTAATGAAGAAACCTCTCCTGTTGATCCTCAATCTCCACTGGAACCTCCGTAAACATCGCCCCAACATCAATGTCTAGATCGACCTAGTCAATAACATGTGATGGATCGTGAACATAATTCCTCATCTGCAACATGTGGAAAACATCATGCACTTGATGCATCTATGAGGGGAAGATCTAGGTGATACGCCACCTCACCAAATCTGTTGAGAACCTGAAAGGGTATGATGATTCTCGGAGATAGCTTTCTGCCTCGACAAAATCTCTAAAAACCTCGTCGAGGTGAGACCCGCAGGAAGACATGGTCTCCTACCTCGAACTCCAAGGGACTCTTTCTCCTGTCAGCATAAGAATTTTTCCTGCTCTGTGCAGTCTTCATCCTCTCCTGGATGATTTGAACCTTTTCAGTGGTAGCCCATACCAACTCTGGACCCATAAGTGCTGACTCCCCTAGGCCTATCCAGCATAGAGGTGATCTGCATGGTCGACCGTACAAGGCCTCAAATGGTGCCATACCTATGGTAGAGTGATATTTGTTTTTTTACGTGAACTCCACCAATGTAAAGTGATCCTTCCAACTATGGACAAAATATAGGATGCAAGCATGAAGCATGTCCTCGAGTTTTTGTATGGTCTACTCCGTATGACCATCCGTCTAAGGATGAAAGGCAGTTCTCAAATGCATCTGAGTCCCGAACACCTCCTGTAATCCCTTCCACAACTGGGATGTAAAATGTGCGTCATGGTCAGAGACGATCGTCGATGGAACCCCATTAATCCATACAATCTCTTGTATATAGAGGCATCCAATTCCCTCTACTAATCCATGTTCTCAGATGGGTAGGAAGTGGGATGACTTAGTGAGTTGGTTAACGATCACCCCGATGGAATCGTAGCCCCTGGACGTACGTGGTATCCCTATCACAAAATCCATGTAAATACCATCCCACTTCCACCCTGGTACCTCTAATAGATGCACTAAGCCCGCTGGAACCTGATTCTCAGCCTTCACTTACTAACAAGTGAGGAATTATGAAACAAACTATCCCACTACTTTTTTCATCCGTGGCCACCAGTGATAACGCCGAAGGTCCTGGTATATCTTCACCACACCAGGATGTACCACCAGAGGGGACGTATGGAACTCCCTCAACACCTCCCCCCGTAGCACCACCAGTACCATGGTTCGTCCTCTGAAGAGGATGACGTGCTCCCCACCTTTATAAAATCCATCAGGTGCCTGTCCTGAGGATATCTGAGCACGTCAAGCCTCACAGTAAATGTCCCCAAGTTATGCCTCCCGAACTCGCTGAAGAAGTGGTGGAGTGAAAGTCATAGATTTGAGGTAAGATGATCCATCTCTATCCAAAAAGGATCTCTGCAACATGGCTAGCTGGTTTGTCACCTCACTCAATAACTTTAGACCAGAGCTACTACTAAGTGCATCTGATACTATGTTCCCCTTCTTAGAATTGTATACTATCTCAAAGTCATAGTCTTGGAGGAACTCTAGCCAATGTTGATGTCTCATGTTCAAGTATTTTTGTGATAAGATATACCTGAGACTCTTGTGATCAGAGTAAACAGTAAACTGTTCACCCATCAAGTAGTGTCGCCACATATTCAAGGAGAAGACCACTAATGTTAACTCCAGGTGATGGGTAGCATAGTTCTACACATTCTGTCTCAAATTTCATGATACATAAGCGATCATTGATTGCTTCTTCATTATAACACATCCAAGTCCGGTCCCTGATGTGTCACAACAGACTACATACCCAACACCCTTTTCAGGTAGCCTCAAGATAAGGGCACTCATCAGTATTTGTCTCAGCTCCTGAAAACTCTACTGGAATCTCTCTATCCACACGAAGGGTTATCCCTTATTCTTCAATATTGACAAGGGTGCTGCAACTCTAGAAAATTCAGGTATGAATATCTGGTAGTACCTATCCAACCCCAGAAAACTCCGCACCTCGGTCACACTCCTGGGTGTATCCCAAGATAGCACAACTTATATATTCGCTAGATCCACTACAACTACAGTCTCCAAGATAACATGTCCCATAAAGTGGACCTCTTATATCTAGAACTGGCACTTCGAGAGCTTACCATAAATCTGGTTCTCTCGGAGTGTACCCAGAACTATCTTTAGATGATATGCATGCTCCACCTTAGATGCCGTGTATATCAAGATGTCTTCGATGAAGACCACCATAAAGCGATTGAGGTATGGATAAAAGATCCTGTTCATGAGTCCCATGAACACTACAAGGGTGTTGGTCACGCCGAATGTCATAAACAAGAACTCATAGCGGCCATACCAACATCTAAAGGCCGTCTTCTGCACATCCTCATCTCGTACCCTGAGCTGATGATAGCCTGATATGAGGTATATCTTCAAAAACCAATGAGCTCCCTTCATCTGATTGAAGATATCATCAATCCTCAAAAGTGGATACTTGTTCTTCACAGTCACCTAGTTTAGGCACCAATAATCCATACAGAGCCTCAAACTCCCATATGCCTTCTTGGTGAACAAAATCAGGGCTACCCATGGAGAAACAATGGGCTATATGAACCCCTTCTTCTGCAAGTCCTCCAGCTGTACCTATAACTCACGAAGCTCCGCAGGAGCCATCTGATATGATGGTGTAGATATTGGTGCCGTCTCGGGGTACAGGTCGATGTATAAGTCCACCTCTCTGTGAGGAGGTAGTCCTAAAACATAATCAGAGAAGACATCAACATACTGGTCCACCACTACAAGATAACTCAGACTCTCAACATCCATTTCTATGAGGGTAAGGCTAGCCAACTGATGTGTGATCGGCTGCACCCTCCTCTGGGAAAGTCCATCCTATTCTAAAAAGGTTCCCTTCTCAATGGTGAAGGAAAACCTAGTCCCATCGTCATGGGAACCGTATACTTTGCGCCTAATGCAGTCAATCTGAGCATGGACTGTAGATAACCAGTCCATACCCAAGATAACATTGTAAGGCCTCGACACTACTACTAAAAGATCCCAGCTAAAGCTATCGCCTCCTAGAGTAAGCTCAGACTACCAGAACTAGTGTGTAATCATAGAATCCTCTCCTGTTGGAGTCTCTAAATGTAAGAATCAAGCCAACGACTCCACCAAAATATCTGAGCTCCAAACGAGGGTCGTGGTAATGAAAGAGTGACTGACACCTGTGTTTATAAGTACTATAGCTAAGGTGGAGTAGACATAGATCGTACCTAGAATCATCTCTGAAGCGCCGTGGTCATAGGACTTATCTTCTTGGAGCTGAGATCGTCCATGTCCACCTGCTCCCTGTGGTCAGGGTGGACCACCTGGAGGTGGTGGCGGTAGAACATTGAATCGTTGCCCACTGCCAGCTGCAAGACTAACTCTTTTTCCACGTCCTCCTGCTACCTTCAGACCTCCCCAATCGAATCTATGCCTCTACCTCGGTGGTCCCTCAACCATCTGCTGGTTGTTAATGCAGTTGGTTGGGCCATCACAAGCCATGTGACCCTACCCGCTGCACGTGAAGCACAATATGCTCCTCTACTGTATTGATCTATCTCGTGAGCCTCACACCTATGACCCTACATCTCGGGGTCGTCCACCAGAAGGTCTGGTCTGCTTCGACCTCTGTGTCATCTTCCTACTACTAGCCACAGATGACTATGCTACGTGTTTCCCAGTGGTGGGTCTCGTTGTCGATTCCTACTTAGTAAGAAATCTCTCCACCAAGAGTGCACTCTCTAGCACTCCAGCATGCGTCAGGATGCTTAGAGATACCAACAAAGATCTGATCTTCTGTCGGAGTCCCTGCTCGAAGGTCTGGGCCCTGAAGAAAGGGTCTTGTACCATGTAGTTAGATTAGTGCGAGAGGTTGGTGAACCTCGCCGAGTACTGGGCCACGGTCAGGCTGTCATGCTGTAAGTGCAAGATATTCTATATACACACAGAGCATAGAGTTGCTGGAATAAACTCTGCACTGAAGAGGCCTTCGAAATTTGCCCAGGTGAGGGTTGCCTCATCATGTATCTAGAGCGTCAGGATCCCCCATGTCCCTACTTCTCCATAGAAAATACTGGCAGCTAAGATCACTATCTAGTCGGCTGGTGTCCCAACCAGGAGAAAAACTCTAGCCACAACCTCCAGCCAGTCCTCAGCCACCTGTAGATCTATCTCTCCTTGGAACCTTATAGGCCTCTTCTGCTGAAACTCATGCAATGTGCTCAGTAGGCATTCACTATCTACTGGTGGGGCTGGTGGAAATGGCTGCCCAATGGGTCGTGGTGCTGCTAGTACACCACCAGATGGTACCATCAATGTAAGAGGGCCCTACATCGAAGCCTCATCGCTCGATGGGCCATCATTGTGTACTCTCTCAGGAATCTTGGCTGGCTGTCTACACGGAGACATCCTGAAAGAAATAGGTGCTCCACAGTAAAAAGTTATACTTGGTGAGCTGACTCAAAAGAGATCAAAGTAAAAACATTTCCAAAACACACACAATTAGTGTTTTCATGCACCGAGTAGGAAATCAGAATTCAGGGTCCTCATGTATGGATATGTCAGTTGTCGCACCAAAACTGGGCTCCCCAAACTAAAAACCACATTCAAATCATTTAACACTATTACTCCATTAAAAAGATCAGAGTCCTAGTTATTTGGTAGAAATGACTCATCTGATACCACTTTGTCATGACCCATCCCTCGGGGCCCGTGTCGTGACTACCCCAAGCCTACCTTCCATAGGCCAGGGGTTGATGACTAGCACCAAAAGGCATATCCCTGAAAAATGGGAAGTAATTGTCTTTAAACCTGCAAACACACAGTCCAAGAATACAATGAGAACAGCCCATGTAGTAAAAGTATATTAGTAAAAATATGTGTTCTAAAAGTAAAAAGGGTGAGTACTATAAGTAAAGGGGGATGAAATACAATACCAACTGAAAAGTAAAACAATAATAGAAAAACATCTCCCAGAATTGTTCGCCAAGGTTCATACCTGAAGGGTAGGTACATATCACAGTCAATCATCACTACGACACATCACATCTAAAGGTCCACCTCAGAGAACCGTCTAGTCCTAGATCCCAAACCTTAGTCAAAGCTTTCTGTCATCTGCACAAGACACAACATGGTGTGCGAGAAGCCCATGCAGGGGTGGGTATAACAATACTCATTAGGGATCCCGAGACCCCCGAAGGTCTACCAGAGTTCCACAAAGGAAAAACCACAAAGAGAGACCTAAATCACAAAGCACGAAGAAAAATTCAGGTCACACTAGGTATACAACTCAGAGATCGGGAATATAGATGATTATTCTTAAGCTATATCATCTTATTCCATTTAGAAGTTACACAACTGATCCACAAAGAAGTTTTTCTATTATCGATCCACTCTTGGATGTAAGTTTCTATTCCATGACGGTCCATTGTAAGGTTGGTACTCGTCGGTTCATGCTACTATTGATCCACACAGGGTCGCTGGAATGATGATCCACACCGGGTCGCTGAAATGCTGATCCACACAGGGTCGCTAGAATTCAGATCCACAAAGGGTCATTCGATGATGATCCACACAGGGTCGCTAGTTGCTGATCCTTGATGGGCCACTCTAAAACTGGTCCTCATCAGGTATCTACGATGCTAATCCACACAGGGTCTCTATTATGCTGATCCACACAGGGTCTCTACTTCCAAGACATCTAGCCACAGGGTTCCCTGCACCCGGTGCACTCGAGTTCCGTAGAATCTGCTCCTCGAGATATCATTCATATCTTGACCACCACTAAGCTCCATAAAGGAGTAACCCAAAGGACTGCCATGTCATAAGGGTTCCAACGCAATACACGACACGTCAATCAGACGCTTGGTCTGTGAGTTATAAGCATTTTAGTACCGAGGCCCCGGTTGGATTTAGGTTTGATCCAACCCAGATGTACTCAAACTTTCTCCAAAATTCATGTAGAGTATACCAAAAGGACCATCTCACTCCAAGGATCCTAGTGCTGCAGACTGTTTGTCAAACGGACATCGGAATTTCAAGTTATGGTATTTTAAACGAAACTGGGCCTGTATGGGTCTGGGTCCGGTCCGACCCGACCCAACCTGGTCTGGGCCAACCCAACCCGGTTCAAGTTGACCCGACCTGGCCCGGGTCTATCCCGTCCTGGCCTGAACTGTCCTGGGCTGGCCTGGCCCACAGGGGGCACGACCCGGCCCGCAGGGGGCGCGGACAAGCCCGCAGGGGGCGTGGACGGGCCCGCAGGGAGGCCTGGACCGGCCCACACGGGGCATGGACTGACCCACAGGGGGCGTGGCCCGACCCACAGGGGAACGCATACTGACCCATAGGGGGGCGCAGCCCAGCCCACAGGGGGTGCAACCCAGCCCACAGGAGGGCACAACCCAGCCTGCAGGAGGGCATGGGGCCCGCCCTAGCTAGCATGGGGGGAGGAATTTCCCCCTTTATCCTGAATGGATAAGCTTTTCGAGACTTGAAGTGGTGACTCCACGTGGTGCTGCCTAGTTTCCATGGGACCCGTAGGGAGTGGTTCCTTCCTCCACCACGTCATTGAGACACAACCATCTCCAGCGGCGCGCGACGACGCGCCGCTCCACCTCTACAGCCGGCCGGTGCTGACCGCCCTGCTCAACCACCGCGACAGAAAATCCATGACCTCCTCCTCCTGCAGTGCGTGACGGTGCACCTCCTCCTCCACGACTGGCCAGTGCTGGCCGCCTGCTGACCATCATGGCCGGCCGGTGCTGGCCGCTGTGTCCTAGTGTCACGGCCTCCTCCTGCGGCGCGTGACGGTGCACCACCACCACCGCGGCCGACCGGTGCCGGCCACCGACATCACCTGCCGGCCTAGGTCACCGATGCCGCCATGCTGGTGCCACGCCTGCGGTCTTCCACGGGATACTAGGTGAGATCCGGTGGTCCGTTTTTCCATATGATCGCGCTTGTGGGCTTCCCAGGTCATCTCCTTCACTTCTTGACCCCTGTATTTGGGTTCCATCCAACCCGAAAAATTCACCCGCGTCGAGCGAAACGATTGAAAAAGAGGCGGAGGGATCAAGTCTTGTTCATTTGGCCCGTGCCCTCTGTATTAGCATCTTATCAAGGGAGAGGATAAATGATTCAAAAAATCTTGAAATTTAAACAAGACAGAACCCTAACTCATGAGTCGTTGGAGAGTGTTCCATGTATGAATATGGGTCAGTGTTTGTCGATCCCGACGCAAGCCACCAACGATGCCGCTCAAACGATGATCTTCTGTCTTTGCTTGATGGATTCGTTCTTCATTAAGAGGCTCCTCTAAAATACTCCTCACCCAAGAACACCACTCCTTTTTCTAAAAAATTCAAAAATAGAGATGATGGAGTTAATTTTTACATAACTTAATTAAGAGAGGTTCATTAATTGGTTCAATTAATGAACCTCCTTAATTGCATGTTGGTTGGTTACACATTTTTGTGTAACTGGACATTTAATGTTCTTCATTAAATGCTCGACCACCCCTTGTGGTCCCCGCCACCAAAACCTAAAGAGAGGTGGAGGATATTTAAAATAAATTAGATTTATTTTATTAATCTTCCATGAAAACCAAAAAAACCAACTTCCTCTCTCAACCCACTATAGTCAAGCTTAAGGCTCCCTTAATCGAATCTTGACACTGCGAGTTCAACGGTGCCCTCAAATTTCAATTCCAAGAACCAGTTCAAAAGTTAGGATTTTCTACTCTCACATTTACTGAAAATACCTTAAGAAAGTTTAAAATTCCATTCCAGGAACACCGCGCATCGGAATCAAAAGCCGTTATATTTCTTAGCCTTAGAATAGTTCCATATAATTAAAAAAATTTGACATGAAAAAAATCCAGGTACTTACACCTATAAGGAGATAAAACTCTAGTTGGGTCCAATAAATGTTTTAGTGGGTTTTAATCATTTAATTTATTATAAATAGCCTATGTATAGGCCGTATGGGAGGTATTATGGTATCTTAGGTGATGGGGGACTCTGGTAGAGGTTCAAGTTAGTGATATGCTATGAGAATTGTATGGGAATGGTCTTGGAATGACTTATAGACCTTGTAACCTCCTTGATTAGAGTAGAGTGGTACTTTTATAGAATATATGGGTTGATACTTTTCTTTTATAAGGGATTTTTCTATTCTATAGAACATGACATAATGGTTTATTGTTTAATGTGTGAATGAGGTGCGACTTATTGAGTGCTAATTATGTGTTACCTTTGGGTAGGTTAATGTTTTGGACATACATAGGTTTCATAGTTTCCTTGTACATGGTGATAGATTGGTGTGGTTTGGATCCATTATAATTTTAGAAGAGACACCTCTAGGTAGGAAGTTGTGTGGCTACTCTATAGGGCCTCATGGGCATAATGAATGGAATGCATGGGATGTGGATTGAGAGACAAGTATCCATTATAGTGATATTGTGGGTTCCAATGATGTACATGGGGATAATGATATAAGTTACTTGTGGTCATTAGGATTGGAAAATAACTAAGAGTAGTGTTGTGAATTGATACAGGCTGGTGTGACCAATGAGATCAAGTTTAGATGGTATATGACCAAATGGCCTTGGGGTCCTTGTGGGTTATTATGCTGGTGTGGGTATGCCTAAGGCGGATGAGTATAGTGAGTTGAATCAGTGAAATTGATGATGAGATATATAGAGGGTTTTCCTTTATTAGTGTTCTAGGTGTGGGTATGGAGAAATCTAAGGGATGGGTGGTTTATTTCCACATTATTTTGTGTTTTGACTATGTACATACACTTGATAATGAGACTTGATTATGAGGTATAACCCTGAATGAGAGGGTAATAGCATAAATTACCCCAATTGAGAGGTAAATAATACATTATGTGTAATTTGGATATATTTTAATACATGTTTACCATATCATTTTTATGAAATTACGACGATTTTAATGGTGAAATATGCATTTATTTTCAATATTTCCGATTCTCATCATTTTTGTGGTGAAAATTTTAATTCTTTCAATTTTTATTATAAAATGTTATTTTTAGGTACTAAATTGATCAAATGATATTTACTTAAATTTTTACATCCTTAAGAACTAATAATTTGGTTTTTATTGGATAATGTTAATTATAATTTTATTATAGAAATATTTTCTTTGGTTTTTATGTTTGACATTACTAATTCCAAGTTCCATTTTTTTTATTTTTAATATCTATTATTAGAATGGATATATTTTTTTAAAGATATTTATTTTATTAAATTTTAATTTTATTCTTGAAAGGATTTTCATTTTTTTTAAATTCTAATTACTGGTGGAATTCCATCGATTTCAGTTTGTGCAGCAGAGTAGAGAAAATCTGCTAACTTTGAATCCATTTAGATTTCCCAGGGAACCAATGTAGAGTTCATTGGATATGAAGTAGGGTTTATTTCCATTACCAAATAAAAATCCATCCTAAACATATATTACCCACATAGATTACCAACATAGAGTTCCTTGGTCAATATAGAGTTTCCATACTTTTCCAAAATCTTATCCAAGCAAGCGATGTAGAGTTTACAAGTCATGAGGTAGAGTTCTATGGAGTCGACATAGATTAAATTATACCATTTTTGATAATTTTAAGTGAATACTCTCTAATCTCAACCACTATAGATGAATTGTGAAAATATTACTGAGGATGAAATGAATGAATTCATTCAAGGAAAAATTCAATGCAACTCAAAGGTCAAATAGTGGAGATTAATCATGTATATTGAGGATAGTTTGTTTTTAATCAATGAAAATAAAACATTGATGAGGTATCACACAAATATGGATGGGAATAATCATACAAATTGAATAAATAATGAAGAACCAGAGTTGAATTCTGATAGTGTATGATGTTCTAATCGTATTTACTAAACTGAGTTGATGAAGAAAATGATCTGAATCATTTGTAGAGAAATTTGTGCTCACTTGATGATATTTATTTGTAGTTTTCAATTATATTGAAGAAGATGGGGGGATTTAGATCTCCTATCTTGTGTATTGAGTCTTGTAGATGAATTCACCTAACATGATTAATGAATTAATTATAAGAAACTGGTGGTATATTCTAATTAATAGCCTATAACTGAGATTAATGAAGGATATGATTAGAGAGGTGTAATTCTAATAAGGGTTAAAAAGAATATGGGTCATCGATCACCATAGTTTAAGGGATCTATGTCAAGGAAACATTGTTGTGAAGGTTCTATGTAAAGGTCATATATCACTATGCTATGGTCAAGAATAATTAAAAGAGGTTTCAAAAGGGTAACTTAGGCACTGTGGGTGGTTAACTTAGGCACCATTAAAGGGTAACATGCACTCATGTAAAGGTGATTTAGAGCCTATGTAAAGTTATCACCACAACTTTAATAGATAATGTAAGGGTTAGTGGCTGCTCACATCGGGTTCACCTCAAATTTCAATTAAGATACATTAAGGCCATGATGATTTTTATTACATTTTACCCTAATTCTCGAATCAAAAAAAGAGGAGGGGATCCTGAGCTATGTAATTCCTCATGTCTATATAAGTGTGAAAATTCTTGAGAGAATTTTATTTTTTGAGTGTAGCGGATGGTTAATTTTTTGAACTGTGATTCATAATGGTATTTAGAGGGTTGGAATACCAAAAAATAGTTATTTTGGATGAGGAATGTATATTGGGAGGAATAATGAGGTCTCTAGAGAGCTGAATGAAAGGATGGGGTGTCTGCTGCAGCCTAATATGCAACAAAACATTGGCTAGCTGGTGGATACCATTGAATCATTGATGGGTTTTTTAAAAGGAAAAATTACCATTTCCACCACAAATTTTTAAGGAGGCAACCCACTCCTTCCCCTTGCTTGATGTGAATGACCTCCAGTGTCCCTCTACCCCTTTCCCTTCAATACACCTTCAATTTGGATCTATTTCTTGGTGGTTCTTCAACAATTTTTGGTATGAATCAACCTTCATTAACTTATAGTTGTTTTCCTTAATTTCTTGTCTAATTTTGAGTTTTCCAACTAGGTTTTTGATTCTAATTCCACCAGAGCATGGTGTAATCTGATGATATTGATGGAGATTATATTCTTCTTGTGATGAGGGCTTCTCGAGATGTAGTCCACATTCCGCCACTTTTTATTTGGGTTAATGTGTGCCACACTACATAAATTATCAAGGTATTTCATCTAAGTTAACTTAATCTAAAAATGGAATCATCAATGCTTATTAATATTTGTCCTGGGATGGTATCAAGGGTCCATAAAGGACCTACCTTTAGTTATTGGTCACAGTTCTGATTGGATAGGGTCATTGGTGAGTTAAATGATGATTAAGAATCTTTTAGATTAAATTGTTTATTTAATTATTAAATGTTATAATTAATTAACATTTAATGTCTGGGTTGATTTTGTGGCTTAATTATTGACATGAGATCAGAGCAGACTTGGGTGAGACTTAGTGAGCCTAGGTAAGATACCATCTTGGAAGGTTAAATTGAAAGGATTCTTGAATGAGTTAAGCGGTCCTTGATACACACCCTATAGTTTATCCATTTTTTATAGTGCATGTGATGTGTATCCTTAATAATAATTGAATTAGAAGGTTTTAATTAAAATAGTTACCATTTAAAAATGTAATAGTTTTCCTAATCTAAAATGAATCCCTTGGACCAAGTAAGTACTAAGGGGCGTGGTGGAACCTTGATCTTAGTTTTTTTACCTTGGCACCAATGGTCAGGGCTGTGACTACTTATGTGATGCCCAATGATATCTGTATCCATTGATGGGAGTGACTGAAGTGAGTGTGACTTGGTGGCCCTCATTGAGAGTCTTTTGAGACCTCTTGTAATAGGTTTTATAACATAAAGTATTTGTTCCTATGGGACATGCATGACCCTAGTGGTACCCAAGAGATCTTTGGTATTGTTGAACTGAACTTGGGAAGAGTGCCCCTCCCCCTGAGATATGAATACCCATGAGTAAAACTTGAGTATATTTCAGATGGTGGGGTGTGTGGAATGACCTAGTGAGACCCATTATACTTTGAGATGGTCCATGAGTCACCTCTCTAGACTGATTATGGTATGGATTAACCTATAAGGGATGTGAGACTGTATATGCTTATAACCTTTCTTGGGAGCGTGATATCCTCTAAGAAACTTTTTGTGACTTTATTAGCTTGTTAGAGACTCATGACCCCCAAAAGGGTGATTTTGCCTATGCATTAACATAGGGACCCCATTGGGATTCATCTTGAGTGATTAGACCTTGGGTGGGTGTATATGGATTTGGATAGAGATGGTGCGTTTAGGAATTCATCAATCCCTTTTATTTATTTACTTTTTAATGGTTGTGTTTTTTTAATAGAAAAAACCCTTAGGGGTTGTATTTTATGAAAGGGAGAGACCCTTTTGGTTTTATGTGGTATAATTTGTTGAGAAAACTTCTTTAGGTGAGGTCTGTGATACTATTGGCTGAGAAAAATCCTATAAGGGGAGGGATTTGTGATAATTTTGGACAAGAAAACTCTTTTAGGGGAGGTCTGTGTTACTCATGAGCTGTTACATGTATAAGAAAAATATTGTAGGGGAGGTCCATGATACTTATATGTATACTTAGGAGACTTAGGTATGTTATATTGGTTGGAAGGGTCCCAATGACATGCTTAGAGACACCTCAACACCGACCGAAGCTGGTATGGTCGATCAAGGTTGTGAACCTAAGGATTAATGATGGTTATTAGGATTTACCCAGGTTATATGCATAGAACCTAATAGAGTTTGTGATACGGTGTTTGGAAAAATCTCCGCGACGTGCTCAGAGACATTCAGGCACTAGAAAAAGTTGGTATTATTGGTAATTTAATTTATTATTGTTTAGAAGTTTGATTATTCATTCCGAGCATGTCACATACACATATCACTTAATTTCAAGTTATGTGTAGGAATACGTTGGTGGTGCCTTATTGAGTTTTTTATGCACAACCTACTCAATCCTCCACTTCACATAGGTACCTGAGCATCCCTCACTTGTCACATTTTTAGGCTGGGATAAGGCTTAGGATTACATGATCAAGATAGAGTATCTCAGATGAGATTTGGATTTTGAGATGAGGTGAGGCTTAGGGATTATATCCGAGCCTCCTATAATATTATTTTTCTATTTATTTATTCTTTTATTTTCATTATTTATATGTGATAATCCTAGTGGGTGATCGAGTTCGTATGACTGTATGTATGTCCCGAATTTGTATTATGATCATTGGATGTTTTATTTATTTGTGTGCTCTAATAGTTATATTTTTCTATGATGTTTGATTATTTTATATGTTATTTCACACTTTTATACATGGTGTATAGTCTCCCCAAGATACCATCTTAGACCCTTGATGCTAGTATACATCCTCTGACATATGGGGAGGCACAACTAAGGTATAGTGGCTTTTAGTAGTCCAAGCATCGATTAGTGGTCTAGAGGGGGGGATGGGATGTTATAATCTGTGCTCAATAAAGAGTTCATGTGAAGCCTTCAAATATTACTGGGGATGATATAAGTATGAATTGATTTAGTAAATTCATCTAGGTTAAAAATTATAGGAAAAAGAATCCAAGATCATGTGGGAGGAGAATATTCTATTAGAGGTATTTGATCATGTTACATGTAAGAGATGATAAAAATTCAAGGTTTCCACATGGAGACTTGATATTTGAGTTAGTAGTAGTTTATATGAGATAAAACATTGGGGATTCATATATAAGGCATTATAATTCATTTTAAAATTGTATTGACATAGAAGAGACACATTCTCAAGACTCTAGAGGATAGGGATGATTGAATGAGGATCATCACCAAAGGAGAGAAGGGTGGAACTCACTTTAGATTTTCCAATGGGATTGGAGTTAGAGAAAGGGGAAATGCTCGATAGAGAATAATAATTTTATATTTCTATTTTCTATTGACTATATGTTTTGATATATTATGTGAATATATATATATATATATTTGTGATTAAATTATGTAGCTAAATTACTTAGGGAGATGGTATGAGCCAGATCAAAGTTTATTTTCTTATTATTATTCAATTTAATTCATATTATTGTATTGTTCTTCTTGGATTTTGTTCCTAAAATACTTTTATTCTATATCTATGTATGTTTTAACAAATTAATTTGGAGTTATATTCCATTTCCATTTGAAAATCAATTCTTCCCTCACTAAGATTGAAAAATAGAGGTAAGAAGTACTTGAAATTAACAATTTGTTATTTTCATCTAGTGTTCTCATTTTCAATTCCCTAAGAGCATAATTTATACTCTACTTAATGTAAATATGATTAAATAGTAGAGGATATATTTCCTTTGTAACTTCAACCAAAGTACTTCAATTGGAAAAGGTTTAAGTTCTATTTTCTAGATGATGCTTTATCCATATCCTAAATTTTTATAGATATAACAATCTTTAGGAGAGTTAAAAATTAAAATTTGTTCACCAAGAGACATCTAGGTGATTTAACTTACTTTCTACATAGAATTTTAGAATTTCTATCATGAATCTTGGTACAAGTGAATTTTTTTTGATTCCATTCAATCTAGTTTTCCCTAAATACTTCATTTTTTAACCCTCATCTTATTGATTCTATTTCCAAAACTTAATTCACTTTCACCACTGTTTTTCTATAAATTAACCTTTTTACTATCACTCCACCACTTTTTTTAATTTCTGATTATTTTGTTTTCTTTGAGTTTGGATCACTAAAATTTTTTCCATCCCTATGGTTTGAACCTTGTTACTACTATCAAGGTATTAAGTAGGTTTTTAAAATTTATTTTTGAGAGATTTTAATGAAAATGTCAAAAACTTTTGGAATCATTACTAGAGAATGAACATGCACCTACAAAATATAAAACAAGAAATCAGTAAAAAGAAAAATAAAAATATAAATAAAAAAATACTTATTCTTCATTACTATGTGATTAACATTAATCTATTTGAAATCAAACATATATGCACACCATAATAATCCAAACTTCATGAGACCTAGGTGGAAGAGATGAGGGTAAGATTCCAAATTCAATAGAAATGAATCCAAAATAAAATTTTATGGATGTAACACCAGATTATGTCTAAAAATGAAATAAAAATCATGATAAAACCTAAGAAAGATGATATAGAAGATCTAAATGATTATTAAAATCAAAATATAGAAAAAGATAAATTCTGAAAACTAGACAGTAAGGTCCAAACTGAATAGAATGATAAATAATCACTTGAAAAATACAAAGAAAAAAATAAAATGAAATTGGAATTAATTAAAGAGGGGAAGAAGAAATTTATGAGTGAGTAAAAAGGAAAAGATTAACTTATTTTACACACCTTTTATATAATCATCCCTTTTCCTCAAAGAGTCAAGAAGAAAAATATGAGCATAAATACTTTAAATTCCATGAAATTTTTATAACTTTTAACTTGAACATGAATTTTTCTAAAGTCTTAAACAAAATCCCATCTTATTTAAAATTTATCAAAAGGTTTTTGGATAATAAAAGAAACTTGGAATAATATGCCACCATAAATTTGACCATGGATTATAGTGTAGTACTTTAAAGGATCCCACCTCCAAAATTACAAGAACCTAGAAGCTTTGTTATACCATGTATAAGAGAAATAAGTGCATAGATTTATTTTGTGTGGAATTGGGGCTAGTATCAATATTATGCCTTTATCCTTGTTTAAGAATCTGGGTTTATGGGAACTAAAATGAACTTCTATTTCAATATAGTTGGCTGATAAGTGAATTGCATAACCCATGGTAAGGGTGGATGGCCTATTAATCTATATAGGTAAGCTTACATTTCTCATCGATTTACTTATTCTTAAAATAGAGTGTTCCAAAAAGGTTATAATTATCCTAGTAAGATCATTATTAGCTATCCATGGGTCTATTATTGATTTTTTAATGGGAAAAATAGTTTTTCATGCTAGTGATGACTAAGTTGAGTTTAACGTTTTGAATAAATCAATATTAGAGGTGAGTTATAAGATAATTTATCTGACTAAAGAATGTTTTAGAGATAAGATTATAAAGGATACCCATATCCATTTTTTATGAAATAATCAAAGGATCAGTTGATGAACACTTTAAGGTCAATTATTTTGAATTTGAGTTCACACAAGAACTTAGAATTCTAGGTAATATTGATATCATAGTTAGAAAAATTATTACTAAAAACCATGAAGTGATTAATATTGAACAAAGTTGCTACTTAGAAAGTATCATTTAGGCTATTGGTCAAAACCTATAACCATATTCTTTTTAGAAAACCTATTATAAAGGACCAAATATAGATTTAGAACTAAAAATACTTAATTTCTAATTCCTTAAACATTTTTATGAATGTTTCTCACTTGATATAGAGTGTTTTAATATCTCAAAACCTAGGAAAAATTATAGTTTAAATCCTAATGTTGAAAAATAATATATTATTCAATGTGAACACATGTTATTTCTAGATAACTTCTCACTTGATATGGTTAATGCTTTATATGATAACTTCCAACTCATATTTAAGAAATTAACTTCATTTTAATAAATTAAGGATTTTTTAAAATATATTTTGATTCTATGAATTTGGTTTCTTCAAGTGGGAGTCTACTGAGATATCTAATTTTCAGTCTATTTTAGGTTTTTTTGAAAATTATGGGAAATTTATAGCAGGTTTTCCCCTAATCCCGAGTTTTTAGAATCCCCAAGTGTGGGGGGGGGGAATCTATTATTTTATTTTTGGTCATTTAAGATATTTTTCTATGCTATTTTCCTCAATTTTTAGAGCTGATGGTAAGGTTTTGAGAAGTCAAATTATAGTGGATAACAGAATCTTACCGGCTATATTTGGATATTGATTAAATCTTTTTCATTCTATTGGAGTTGGAAAACACACTGTAACTATTACTAGTGTTGAATTACATAATAATAAATGTCTACCAAACAAGATCACACTCCCTCATAGTGATTATGGTTAGATTTGGGGGGGGGGGGGTTCTAGATTAAGACTATACGCTTGACACTAAATGGGAGTAAACCCATGTTATTTATATTTTTTTCTTTTTTTTTAATTTAAAATAAATACCCACATCCTTTTTTTGTATACCCTACTAAAATTTTAGGAAATAATGTAACTCTTCCCTATTTTTTTATCCAAGAAGCTAATCCACTTCAACATAAAATCCTTTGATGGCGTGGAGTTTCATTTCCACATACACTCCCTTTATCTTGGTTTTATATTATGATTATCAAATATTGATTCTAATGTTTATTTGTTTTACTCTTGTAGTCACCTCAAGGGAGAAACCAAGTGGAGATGCAATTGTGTTAAAGGAGATAAATTTAGGGCTCATGCATAAAGAACAAAGAAGTAATTGCCAAGTAAATTTATTTTAATGATTTTCATTCCTCTTAAACACAATATTTACTAAAATAGTTCCATTAAGACTCATGCTCATATTCAGTGCCTCATGCAAGTAAAATTTTCAAAAAACTCTAATGTTGAATGAAACACTATTCATCATCCTCATTTTTTATCTCCTTTCATCCAATAATCTCTCATGGAAGTTGATGGCCAATGGGTACCACATCCACCCAATACAGATTCATTCATTCTAGCTCCATGAAAATGACTCTAATTGTGGTCTCTCTACTCAATATTAATTATATAAGTCCCAAACAAACCCTTTCTCCTCCTCAGTGACACATAAGAAGCACCCATGCATAATCCCCACTAATTCTTTTGATGTCTCCCCTTTCATGATCCACATGTCCAAGCCACAAGATGCTAATCTATTCAATATTAATCCTAACTATATGACTTTAAAATATGTGATCAATGTCCTAGATGCATGATTTTAAACTTCATAGTATAATTTCCTCTGTGCATGATGGTAAAATATGTTGTACCCTATGTGACAATCATAAGATTCCTTGGCTAAAAAAACCCAAGATTCCTTATTTAATGAACATAGGATGCCTTATGTGACAAGAATAATATTCCTTATGTGAAAAACATGAAATCATATCCACCACATAGGGTATCCCAACATATAAAGACCATATATATCTTTTCTTATCCCTATTAGGACTTAGGAAACTCAATGTGTAAGACCCAAACTTATCCATCCTACTCCCTAACAGGACCCAGATAGTAAACCATGTGTCTAAGAACTAATCATGCTCTCTAAATTATTGAGAAACATATTACCCTTATATTAAATGTAATATATGGTCTTGGAATCATCAATGGAAACCACATTGGTCCACCTGATAAGCCATGTTCTCCCTTGGGAATCCTAACATGTAAGCCCCATTATACCCCTCTCCATTTCTCCTTATGAAACATGGATGAAATAAATATAATATGTTAAAATATATCGACATTATCCACACAAGATGTTAAACTATAACAAAATCCTTAATGTAATATGTTAAACAACAAGCTTACCCTATATGAAGAACATAGGATGCCATATGTGATGAGCCCTGGATGCCCTGTGTGATGAATACAAGATGCCTCATGTGACAAGCATGATATTATCCCTCACATATTATGCTTAGTCAAAAGAATAATCCCCACACCATCCCTTTCCATTATACCATTAGTGATGTAAGTTTCCTTACCACACAATGTTAAATTGCATTGCACGGTCTTACCACATGACCTTAAACTGTGCACTCAAACTACATGATTTTTGATTTTTGTTTTTCAATAGGATATGTATAATTCCTTTATAAGGTTAAATATCAATACTTCCACTATCAATATCACCCTATAAGGTGGTATCTCCAAAGATACATCATCTTTATGGAGTATACTAGACCTCAAACCCATCATTTCAAGTCTTTACAGGACTATTACTGCAGTGCCATCCCCACTAGATGTTAACCTATTTCCTCCATTACATGATGAGCATATTTGGACCACCCCCACTATACAATAACCTATGAACATCTAAATGGGACTTAAAACTTATGACCAGACCATACATGATGAATATATATGGTACTATCCCTATTGGACTCTAAACCTATGATTGGCCCATACGTGATGAGAGTATATGGTACTATCCCCACAGGACTCTAAAACCATGACCCTCCCTTACATGAAAAATCATATATTGATTCATCACCTCGGGATGTTAACTCATGTTCGACTCAATACATGATGAGCATATATAGGAAGAATCCCAACCAGACTTTAAACCTATGATTAACCCATACATGATGAGTGTATATGGTACCATCCCCATAAGACTCTAAAAATGTGATTGACCCATATGTGGTGAGAATATGTGGGACCATCCCCATTGGAATCTAAAATTTTCAATAAGCCATACCACAAGCATAATAGAGACCATCCACAATGGACTCTAAACCTTTGAATGGACCATACATGATGATCGTGTGAGGGACCATCCCCAATGGACTTTAAATCCCCAACCGACCCATACATGATGAGTGTATGAAGAACCATTTCCTAATACCTTAAATATATAGATGAACCATATGTGATGGGAATATGTGGGATTATCCCCACAAGACTTTAAACCTATGATTATTCACTACATGATGAGAATATTTGGAACCCCACTTGATGCATTAGAAATCCAACTCTAGGAAATGAGCCTAGGGTGCCTCATGGGATGTGTATGAGATGCCTTGTGTGATGATTATAATAATCCTATGAAACAATCATAGGGTCTATCCACCATTTCCTTAGGTGACTAGGCTAAACTATTTCTTTATGTGATGATCATTAGATACCTTATGTGATGAGAATATGAAGTTAATGTGATGAGCATGAGATCTCTTTGTCCTCCCCTTAGGTGACGAGTCTATGATTCTTACCTTGTGTGATGAGAACATGATGATTCTGGTGATGATCTAGGGAATCCTTAGGTGAGAAGCCTAAGTTTATTTGTGTGATGGTCATAGGATGACCCATGTGATGAGCATGAGTAGCCTCTGGCAAAGAGTCAAGGTTTCTCTAGGAAACAAGCTTTGTATTCCTTATGAGATGAGAATAAGTATCCCTATTCAACAAGAACTTGATGACTTAGGTCATGAACCTAATATTCATTACATGTTTCACATAGTATTCCCTCATGGAGTAACCTAAGGAAGATATGCATATATATTCAACATACCAAGAGATGTTTGATAAAGTCTGCAAGAATCATCCTATTTAACAGAAGGCGTTCACCCTACTAAGGTATCCAATGATGTAATTAACCAGTGTCCACTAGAATATGTCACTGATAATGGGATTTGTGGGCATGTATTAATCTATAAGGGATACCCAAACTAGGAAAAGAACCACATAAAGGAATCTATGGAAGGAAGGATCGATATACCATAATCCAATTCTAATCAAGGAGCTAAACACATCACCCCCAGTGGTGAAGGATGCTTGCCTTTTGAAAAGTAAGAATGAAAGACCAAGAGGATCGCGAACAATCCATTGATTCACATCTGACATGAAAAAAGGTCTTGATAGAAGCATATGAAAACAAATATCAACATGAAAATTAGGATACATAATCATTTATAAAGAAACAATAGCTTGATATTTTATCTAGTGAAGGATCATGATTAATTTCTAAGGGAAGAAAGTGGCATGGTGACACCCACATTACTGCAAGTATATTATTATTTTATTTTATTGATGTTTTCAGGGGAAATTGAATAAAATTTAATTTTTTCCATAAATAACAACTGGTAAAAACTATTAGGTTGTCATGCATGTTAACTATGAGGCCTTAAAAATAGGCCAATGATGAATGTATGGTTACATGTATAATTAGGTAAATTATGCACTAAAATCATGCATCCTTTTATAATATTAATAATTATTGGTAAATACATTTAAAGTGACTATTGTCACTATTTTATCTATTTTTGGATTGGAACTCCTCTAGGATAGTCTTCCATGATGATTTCTTACCCAAAATTCGATCTTATCTTTATTTGAGAAGGAAACTTTGATGAATCACTAGATATGTGACCTATCCCTCTCCTAGTACCCCACCTAAACATTATTTATTATTCCATATAACCTTAAATTGTTATGGTTAATTGTTTTATGATTTATGGTTTCCTAAAATTAAGGTCTTTTGGGTTTTAGGGTGTTCTAATCCATGTAAGAATATCAATATTATTTTTTCCAGTTGATAACACTTCATTGATTGATTAATGGTAGGTAATTATATAAATCTTTAATTTATATTAGATAAATAAGATATGAATGGGATAATAACCCAATTATAGAATCTATATTTCCAATTTAATCATTAAATGGTATGTTGGATGTTGTTTTTACTTATTCGATTTGTTTATTTATGATATTAAGTAACTATTTTATTTTTATATTTTAAAACTTTCAATTTAATGGATTTTAATTTGTTTGAATTCAAAGTACAATCATGGGTAATTGAAGGGAAAAATTATTTTCAATATACTAATACTTCTTTGGTTTGAATTTAATTTTAATGTAAGTTTTAATTGAATTATAATAGTTTTTCAAGAATTATGACTATTTTTTGTTAGTGATTAATGTGGTTTGGATGTTATAAAAATAATTTGTTTACAGTGGTGCATTGAATTATATTAGTATGTTTTAGTACTTGAAAAAAATGTTTCTGTGATGATTATACCATTATTAAGACTCTTTTATAAAAGGATAATCATGATATTGATATCATAATACTCGATCAATCATATTCTCATTGATATTTAATGGGTTCACTTAGGATTTATAATGAGCACCATTATGATCTGTATTGTTCCAGCTTTAAATTTAGTGTACCTCATGTATTAATGGGAAATTGAACTTTCCTTGTGTTTGGTGGACTCTATTTTGGTGCATAGAAAGTATGTTTATCGACTAAGTGATGACCTGGATAGAATCATTATCACTTGTGAGATATGAAATTTGATTTTTTTTATGTCTCATTAAATCCTCAATTTCATAAACCCATGTACATTTCAATGTGTTGTATAGGGTATTATTGGAAGAAAAGAGGAAAGAATATATTTTGAATGATTAATTAGTTATTTTTTATAAACATTTTTGTTTTTTTGTGAGATATGAAATTTTATTTCTTTTTGGTGTCTCATTAAATCCTCAATTTCATAAACCCATGTATATTTCAATGCGTTGTATAGGTTATTATTGGAAAAAAATAGTAAAGAATAGATTTTGAATGATTAATTAGTTATTTTTTATAAACATTTTTGTCTTTTTTTAAATTTAGCCTCTTTGTACTCATGTGAGACCTAAAGGGTCCGCTGCGCCTAGAGGAAGCAACCAAGAGAGTAGGATTAGTTACTCAAGATTGATCCAGGAGAGTGAGAGTAGGAGTAGTTATAGGGGGAATGCAAATGGGGGACTAAAACTCCCCTCTAATACCCAAGAAGGACCCAATGTAGTTCTATGAACAGTAAAAAATCACTGTTCACAGAACTAAGAATGGTCCCTCTTTGGGATTAGGGGGATCTTTTAGTCCCCCATTTTCATTACCCCTAGTTAGAGAGTAGGAGCAAGAGAATAGTAGTTAGTCAAGATTGAGCCTGTGTTTGAAGCACCTGCTAAAAATAAATTTGATGTAGGAAAACAGGGATATGGGAACTGTTCATCCATTTTAAGAAGATATGTATATAACAGGAGTCGTAGGATTGATCCAATCCAAACCATCCAATCGAATCAGCAATGTTATATTCCTCCTCTAATGATCCAATCATCTGTGCAGAGTGGATCTACCACCATTTTTGAGCCATGAAGATCATGGATGAGGCCACGAACATAGTTGAGTTGGCCATGATGATCTCCTTTGAACCAGGTGATATCCAAGCACATTTCACAGATGATTTTCATGCATGGAAATACATGAACCAGAGATACTGAGCGTTATGGTTTCCTGATAAACTACCACCTAGAAGATTTAAACGTCGAGATTTATGCATAGGTATGATCGATATAAGGCATGCACACAACTTTGAATTGCATGCATGAAAAACGAATGAAGTTTCCATTTGAATGGGTTTCATGCTATGGGTATTCAAAATGAAGATGCGCATGATTTTTTTTTCCACGTGAAGAAACAGAGGATGAGATGTGACATTTGTGACGCTTCCTGATGAATGGAGTTATGTCCAAGTCTTCAGGAATTTTTAAGATGGTGCGTGAATGAAAGAACCCGGTATTTTAGGTGTTTAAATGAGGTTCATGAGAATTCATATAGATAATGTGAGTGACTATTGATGATGTGTTGAACATTTGATTATTCAAATATGAATATCCTATATGAATAAGAAAAGGAAACCTTATTCCTTTGGGTTTTTAAAGTAGAGTGACAGTGGGTGCTATTTCATCTTTATGAAGAAGAATAATACCCCTTAGGTATTTTTGAGTTACAGTTCATGAATATAACACCCAAACCAATTATGGGGTATTAAATAAGAGGAAATTAATACCCTAATCCATTCGGGTATTTCAAATGGTGAATTACATGAAGGATAATAATACCCATTCAGGTATTTCAGGCGACAAAAATAAAAAATGAATACCCATTGTCAATGGGGTATTTAAGATGAGGAAATAATTATAATATCAACATTGGGATATTAAGTTTTGAAGGAAGAATAAAATTAAATGTGTTTAATTTTTAACACTTTTAATTGAGGATTTAAATGGAAGAATTTAAATCATGGAATTTACTGAGATCCCCATACACCACATTTGTGTATAAATATGTGCATGTAGGTTATGAGAAAATAGAAAAAACCATTTCAATATCCTTTGGAGATCCCAATATAGATTTTGTATCAAATAGAAGAGTCAAAGGTGGGTATTTCTTCATGAAGTTGATCACATGACCCGACCATTTGAAGAGAAGTCTCAAGACCTGCATCGCTGGAGTTCCTGAGGAAGTACACAAGGAAAGGGAAACAATCTTTATTGTGAAGAAAGAATGTTATTCAATAACTATGGAACCAATATAAATAGTGTTATTTAAGACTGGTGGTACCGGTATAAAGAACACCATATATCCTTTACAGGGTGTGGATTTCTACCTGTCTAACATTGTACACCAATTCAAGGTGTTTGTGATCATTGAAAATTTATAATGATATGATAATTCATGAAACAACCACATGTTGATGATTCCTAGAAGTAGGTATTAGTAATAAACCTTGTAAAAATCTTTGTATGTTGTTGTGTTCTTTATTATCTGCATTATGATTATTGGGATAACACAAAAAATCCATTCCTCCTAACCGAGGAAGAGGTTAGAGAGAAAGAGGGGCTAACTAAAAGAAATTAAAATTCAGTAAAAAGTTGGTTACACCGATTTAACCCCCTCTCAGTGTCCTTGTACGATCCATATGAGATCTATAGGTGGTATCAGAGTGTAGTTCTACCTCTGATTGGATCAAAGTTTTTATCCCTAGTTGTTTTTACTAGGATAAGTGCATATTTGAAGTTGATTCCGATGTACCTCAAGTGGAAGACATAGTCTCCAATCCTATTGAAGAAGACATGAAAGTCTCTCCCAAGACCCTGAAAAGCAGGAAGAAAAAGGAAGTAATGATATTAAATAAAATCTCAAATAAACAAGTAAATGATCAATACTCTCTTGTTAAATTGGTTTAAAATGATCCTTTTGAAGAAACTTTCTCATGCTATGAAGAGTTTAAGGAAGTTGAATCTATCAAATTAATTGAAGACTTATACTCTCAATTTGAAATATATATGAAAAATATTCCTGAAAAAGTGATTTTATATATACTTTTTTCTTTTAAGGATATTTTTTATAACATATAACATGTTGAAGAGGAAACTACTGTACTAGAGGATGCAGTTTTTAAGAAATTCAAAAGGTAAAATTACATCATAAATTTCATTGGAGAAATGAAAAAATCCGTGACACTTTTAAATGAAAATATTTTATTAATTAAATAAGAATTACAATATCATGATTATGAGATCACTATGAGTAAACATGTTTTTTGTGAAGTATCCATGCACTTAAAACATTGTTCAATGTTTCCATGAATTTTAGATATGTTTAACTTGAAGAGAAATCTTGTCAATGAGCTTGACATTTTAATGGAAGAACATATAAAGTTTTATAAAGAATATATTAAAAATATCCAGGCTTTAGAAGAATAAAAACAAGATACTATAAGTGTAAAGGAATCCTAATTGGAAGTTAAATCCAAAATAATCAAAGACTTTGATGGCTCTGTGATTTAAGGTAGTAAAATACATGAAGATCAAATTAAAAAATGAAAAGTGAATGTGAAGGCCGAATAACATCAATTTAAAATGATATATTTTACCACAACATGAAATGACTTGAACTAGATATGACATTGATAAATTTAAAGGATATATATGCTGGAACTTCCCAAGCTACTGAAAAAAATAATTCTGCCACCCAAATATATGAGGAGAATCAACCTCCAAGAAGGGATGTTTCTATACAAACTATTTATATGTCTCATGTATCTAAAGAGACTCATATTAGTGGTAATTAGAGATCAAGATCATCTCTTGATAAACCTTATACAAGCTCATGGATGATGGTAACTCATAACCTAGTTAATTATGTTTCTACTAATAAAGTCTCATATACTAGTGTAGGTTCAAATCCAAAAGCTGGGAAAATATGGTTTGATACAAATGTTAAAACATCCACCATTACAGCAAGGGTGGATAATGTAAAGATCAAGAAAAATAAATTCCAACATGATTCTTCAAAGAAGGAAAGAAAAATCTAGAAACTACAATGAACTAAATCTAGATATACTAATACTAGATGTAAAATAAGGGGATTTTGTTTAGCTATTGTTGGTGTTTCTAGAAGTTTGGGAAATAGGCTGATGAATGTTAGAACAACATGAGAATTTATAAAGACTACAAAATTCCTAAATTTAGGGTGAGTAGATGTGAAAAAATAATTAAACTTGAAAAACATAAGTAGATTTCATAGAAAATAATGAATCTATATAGTAGTAATAGATTCAAATGCCTTGAATAATTCTATGAGTACTGCAACATGTGTGGTGACATATAATAAGAGTGTTGGTATGAACCTACCAGGTAAACTCTTATACTGATAGAATATCACAACCCAAAAATAAGTAGGTGAGAAAGAAAAGATAACTAGCTTCTTTGGGAGATAAAAAAGTGATATAAGATATAAAACACATGAAAATTAAACAAAAAACTTCTAAGAATGTTAATAAGTTAGATTCCAAGAATTTCATGTCATCCAAGAAAATATGATTCTATTATGAAATGAGATGACATACCATGGAACATTGAAAATTGTCCATGTAAATGAACAGAAGTAATCTAAAATCAAGAAAATAATCAATCTATAAGAGAAACAAGAATATTTTATTAATTGAAGTTATTCCTGAAGAAGATTTTGATAGGAAACCTAATAAAGGTAACTCAAAAAAATTGAAGAATCCATGTGGAAAATCCAAAACCTAATATGTTAAGAAGGATTTCTTGATCATTATGCCATAAAAATTTCAAGAATCAAGAGAAATGATTTTTTAAGATTATTCATTAGTTAGAGAAAAGGCAAAGGAAAAACAGATTGTTCCACATGAAGAAGAATTCTAATTTTTTGATTGGTTGTCAATAAATGACAATTCAAGTGTCTTACAAAAATTTTGTGGAAGGTACAATTAGACTATACATAAGGAAAATAATTTTCCAACTATTCTACCATCTCAAATGGATATGTTGAATATAGAAAAACAAGCACATGTGATCTCATGTACTCAAATGACTATAATGGAAAAAGAGACTTCACACAAAGGAAATATTGATATTGGGAGAAAATAATGGACCATTATGGATATAAAAGGGTACCATGGGCACATAATTTGAAATTTCGATAAGGAGGTAATGTTTAGATATTTTGGAGTCCAAAAGGAGTTATATAATCCATTTGGAGGTTTTGGAGCTCCCAATCCTCATAGGGATATCTAAGATGAATTGAGAGTTCCACATGATCTTCCTCCTCCTCTTGATGGTGGTATAAATGGTGGGTGATCATTACAAGGGATCTACACACTTGAATTGGGAGTTACTACACATAATCATCTACTGGTTTGGTCTATATTGTTTTTTGGAATTGTTATTTTATATTTATCTTAACATTTTTTGGATGCATTCAATTAAAATAATTTTTATTTCATAACCGATCGGTGTGTAATTTTAAGTGTATGACTTGTGTTGTTCCAACAGGAAAACATAAGAATCCTATTCTTTCCCAAACATTTTATATTTCAGTGTTACTTGAAAAATCTTAAAGCATTTTAATGTGTTGTAACTTGACTTCATGATTTTTATATCAATGCTTAGTCCTATTTGCATTATTTTAGAGGCTTGAGGGTACCCAAGATCTTGGTTAACCCTCAACCAAAGGATTACACCAAGACATAATAATCAATTAAGAATAAGAAACTTTTAAAGTGGTGTAAAAACTTATTAATGATCACATAAGTATCACATATTTTTCAAAATCAATATTTTTTTCAACTATTAAACTCCTTAAATTAAGTTATTTTCTTTTTAAATCATCATTTAAACCCCCCATTTTCTATTTGATTTTTAAAAAACATTTTCAAAATTCACATTCTAAACCCATCATTTCTCCTTGAGATATGACCTAGGGTATGAAATAGAATAAAAATGAACTTTAAAAACATAATCAAGTTGACATGTCATGACAATGCGGTTAGTATGATCAATTTTAGGCATGCATACAACTGCACATTGCATGCGTGAAAAATCAATGAAGAGGCCACATGAATGAGTTTAATGTTACAATTATTCAAAATGAAGATGTTGTGTGCTGTTTTTTTTTATGTGAAGAAATATAGGATGATATAAGGCATTTTTGTTTCTACATGATGAATGGAGTTATGTCTATTTTTTTGGAATTTTGATGATTTTGTGTGAATAAAGGAACCTGATCTTTTAGGTGTCTAAATGAGGTGTATTGGAAATTCATATAAATATAATGAGGTACTATTGATGATGAGATGAACATTTGGGTATTCAAATATGAGTATCCCATGTGAATAAGAAAAGGGAACCTAAGTCCTTCAGGTGTTTAAAGTAGGGTGGTAGTGGGTTCTCTTTCCTCTGTGTGAAGAAGAAGAATACCCATTGGGTATTTTTGAGTTACAGTTCATGAATATAATACCCACACAAATTATGGGGTATTAAAGAAGATGAAGTTAATACCCCAATCCATTCAGGTATTTCAAATGGCATATTGCATTAAGGATAATAATACCCATTTGGGTATTTCAAGTGATAAAAATAAAAAATGAATACCCATTATCAGTGGGGTATTTAAGATGAGGAAATAATTATAATATCCACATTGCAGTAATAATTTTTTAAGGAAGAAGAAATTTAAACGTGTTTAATTTTTAATACATTTAATTGAATATTTAAATAGAAGAATTTAAATTATGGAATTTATTAAGATCCCCATGCACCACATTTGTGTATAAATTTGTGCATGCAGTTTTTGAGAAAAAAGAACGTACCATTGAAATATCCTTTGGATATCCCAATAAATATTTTGTATCACAATGAGAAGGAGTAAAATACAAGTATTTATTGAATAAGGTGATCAAATGAACCCAATAATTTGAAGAGAAGTCTCAAGACCGGTATCACTGAAGTTCTTAAGGAAGTACACAAGGAAGGAGAAACATAATTTCTTATGATGAAAGATTATTCTTGAAGAATTAGAGGTGACAGTATAAACAATGGCATTGAAGAATAGTGGTACGAGTATAAAGAACACTACATATCCTTTATAGGGTGTGGATTTTTACCTATCTAACATTATTCACCAATTCATGGTGTTTGTGATCATTAAAAATTTATGATGATAATACAACTCGTGAAAAACCAAAACTTGATTACGATAAGAAGAAAATCTTAGTATCAAACATTTTAAAAATATTTGTGTGCTATTATATTCATTATTATCTACATTATGGTTTTTAGAGCACACAATATATCCATTACTCTTAACCTAGGTATAGGTTTGAGAGAAAGAGGGTCTAACTAAAAGAAAGTAAAATTGGGTAAAAAGTTGGGTACACTAATTCAACCCCCCTCTCAATGTCCCTGCACGATCCATTTGGGATAAAAAATAACCTATAATTTCATATCATATTTTCATAAAATGTCATTTATTTTTAAACAAGCATAATGATTTATTCATATATGGATTAAATATATTACCACTTGGAGGTATCCTATTGAGTAAGTGTACACACATCCCTAAATGCATAACAATGGTGGAATGTAGATATTGTTACCCATGATGTAGGTAAGGGGGAAACTTTCCACTTTATGAGTGACGTATGATAGATCCTATCATGTTTTTATGGAGGTGGTGGAATATGGTGTAAGTTTATGTTTCTAGTGGATTTTAATGAATCATTTTATTATGATCTAATTTTATCTTTTTGGGAGACATTTAAATAGATAGGAATTCCCTATTCTAGTTTATTTATTCCTTTTTAATGATCATGTACATATAGTTTTATGATGATTGGTTATAATTTTTTTTGGCTTTGAGATGTGATACATGAAAATTTGTAAATGTTTAGGGGTTGTTTAGCTATAATACATTATAAATGCACTTCATTTATCATTTATGAATGATTAAACATATGGATCCACTATTTTGGATTTCACATTGAAATATTTATTATATTTTTAAATATTTTATTAGGATAAATTATTTCTCAATTATATTTTATATTATTGGCACTATTTACTGACCAATGGTGATAGAGAAATTCACTTTACACTTTGTATAATTCTTGACATACATATGTGATATGATATATGATCTAGGAAAGTTATAATGTGATTGAAAAATGCTACATTAATGAGTTTTTATTCTTGAATCTGATTTTTAGGGCTAAAACATTTATAGTCAAGTGATTGTATTACAATTGGATTATGAAAATCAAATTAAATATATTTTTTAGATTTGAATGGACATTAATGTTTGAATTTTTTTTTCATTTAGTTTTGAATAATATGAATAAATATTTGGATGTATTTTAAAATTAATAACACCCTATAAAGGCCTTTAAGATTTATGTCTTGGAAGTAATGATGTGTTAAATGAAGTTAGGAGGATAAAAAGCTAGAAATAATAGATTTTGGTATTTATACTTTTAGGGAAAATAATTCCCAAAATTGTATAGGTTGAAATATGTGTTAGTGGGGTGATCATGGTTTAGTGAATGGTTTATAAAATAATTTTAGTGAACTATGACTCATATGAAAACTCCAATTTTTAATTTTTTATTTTCTCCATATCACTCATTTTAGTTTTATGAAATAATTTTCAAATGGATTTAACTAGTGGTATTTTTGAATAAATGAGAGTAAATTTCTCAAATTATGTTAACAATGATTTATATTTTATTTTTAAAAACTTCAAAAGGATTATTTTTCAAATGTATCCATTAAATAGTTTTATAAAAGGAATTATAAAAAGGGTACCATTGTTGGAATTTATTAATGAGAAGTGTACTATTTTCCAAATTGTATTTTGAAGTGGTTTTAGAGTTGGTTTCATAAAATTATTATATAAATTGGTTCTATTTTTTGGAAAGATGGATCAGGATATAGATATATTTTATGAATTTGTTTTATCAAAAATGTTTTGGAAGCCTTATTTAAAATTAATTTTAAAGGAAATTGATGCAATCATTATTCATGGTTATGAGGGATTTGTGAGTAGTGATATAAATTGTATTAATAAGGTTTATAATGTAACCTAAATTTTTGTATTAGTTTTAATTTATAAATGAATATTGGATTTAAACAGGAAAGGGTTCCTTGGATTTTATATATGTTATACTAATAAAAAATTCATCTTTATTTATATGGTTAAGAACACGTTCTAAATAGTTAAATTATTCTATTAGATAGTAACCACAAAGGATTTGATGTTTAATAATGAAATTTAAGTGTTATATATGATTTTTTTCATCAATCATAGTTTATTGGTGTGAGGGAAAATTTTGATATAGAATTATCAGACCTTGAATGATCATTTATGGGTGTGACATAGTTAGAAGATACCTGCCATTCAATTTTATAATTTTGTATATAGACAATACATCCCTATTTTTTACTTTCTATTCATTTATTCAGATGTATAACCTCTCATATATTTATTGTGAGTTTTTATGAAAGGTATGGATGATGGTTTAAATATAGTCCTTAGACGTTAGGGTATTTAGGATTCAAGATAGCTTAGTGTTGAGTGGGTCAGTTCTATTACTTTATTAATGGTTATTATTGTTATTATAGTTTACCTTTTGGATAAAGTTGAGATATTCACCAACCATTTATTAGTCCCTTAGTGATATTTATGTTTTGATGAGTATGACACATGATTTGGTTAACTATTCTTCCATAATATGTTAATATTTTCACTCCCAATTTAAAGGAGGATCCTGTGAGTTTTTTCCCACTGTGTGATGATTAAGTATGGAGGTTTTTACATTAATTTTCAATTAAGGGACATTATATGTGGGACTTTACCACAAATTAACCCACATGAGTTATCTAATAATGGATTAGGTTTCCATATAGGACCTTTTATTTCCATGATTATTCGAGTGGTTGTTTTTATTCTTCTCAGTTTCTTTTTTGTACCATTGAGGTTTTAAATGGACATTATCCGTCTTCTTACCTCCTTTTAATTTCAATGTAATGAAAAAATTTGTATATAGTTTGGAGGTTGAGAGAAGTGATGTTATAATTGATTATGTGGTGGGTTAGACTTTATTAGATATTTTTTATGACTTATGTTAATGTTAATAGTATTATTGTTATTATTATTATCATTGGGACAGATCCATGAGATCTTGTGGTCTATTAATTGAAATTTAACACCATGAATCAATAAATTTTGGGTTGTCCTGGTTGACTAAAAATGAATAGTATCTAGTTTTTTTTCAATTATGATTACTTATAGGTTAATATGGGAATCTATGTAGAGGTTTATTATTATTTAGATATTTTTTGTTGAGTATCCTTTGAGTATACATTTTTATTATATTCATTATAATCATGTTTTTATTTTTTAATTTTGATTCTTATAATTTTATCTCAATTCTACAATTTTTAAGTCATGACTCTAGGATTTAATAAGTTTTATAGTCTTATAACTCTAACTGGGTAGGTGAGTTAGGATTTAAGATCTAGTGTTTGGATGTTAGTGTATTGTATTTTGGGTATAAATTGGGGAATATTAAATTATTGATAAATGTAATTATTTATTATATTATTTTTTATTTAATTTTTATATCTTTATTTGAATATATTATTTAGTATGAGGTGGATTTTGAGTCACTCACCACATAAATTGCACATGAATCCACATTCATTGAGGGAAATTGATTATAATAAGGATATCCTACTAAGTTGACCATACTCACACTTACCCATGAACTTGGAATAGTTTTTGATGTATATTGGTATGCCTTTTTAGAATATATAGTTGTATATTATAGATTGGCGATGGATTGGTGGACCATGGTGAGTAGTGTCTGGATTATTAATGTTTAAAAGGCTATGGTTTGTTGGAACAAATGTCATGTTGTTTTATTTGTGTTGTATCTAACATCTAGTCTTATTTAAATAATTTTCATTCAGATGATGATAATATGGTTGTGTTAATTTCATGAATGAATTTTTATATAGATTTTAGTTTTTATTTAATTTACTTGTATTATGGGGGTTCCAACTATTGACACATGTGCTTATGTTTATGTTGTGATGTATGATGTATGGATAGATATTGCCTTATTTTTAGTAAATTTAAACATAAATACTTTGTCATTACTTAATGAGGAAATTTTATCCCCATATTTATAGTTTATCTTCAAACTCTACTCATCAACCTCTATCTTATGGGAAGATGTTCTTAAGGTTAGTGATATCCCAAGATTTTGGTCAAGATATATTGGGTTGGTACATTACACTAAACCCAAATTTAAAGTGTCAAAATATACCTCTTTTTTAACCACCAAGGTCCCAAACACCCTAATAGGGGGATGGGGGTATTAGGGAACAATTTTCTCATTGAATGGATTTTATTCTATTGTTAGTAAGAACTCAAATATTTTTTTTACAAGACACAAAAATCATATCCAATAAATAAAGTAAGTAAATCCCAATGATTTTTTTTTACTTTTTTCACCCAAATAGGATATGTATAAGGAGAATATACATGAAATTGTTCCATTGCACTAATAATCATTAAAATAATGGCTTATGATTATAGTTTTTTTAGGTTCGGACCATAAAATTAAAGTGTTAAATATGGGTTTATGAATTAATCATGGTCTAGTGGTGTGATATTCTATTTAGATATACAATTATAAGACTATGAATTATTTTTTAAGGGTGAGACACTATCAACAGGTTCTTGCCGTATAATTTTCAAACAATGTATACAAATCATATGTCCTTATATTTCTTTACTCTTGATTTCTGTATATATAGAACCTCTTGGATATTTTATATGTATTTCCATGTGAGGTATGAATTATTTATTAATGTTAGTTATTAGTACTTAAGAAGTTAATAGAATAGATAACTTAGTATTGAGTGGGTCATCACCATTACTTTGTTAGGGGGTTTCCCCTTATCATAGTTTACCTCTGGGAGTGAGTTGGGATATTAACTATCTATTTCTTGGTATTTAGGTGATATTTATGAAATGATGTTATAGATACAAGAATAGTGTGACTATTATTATTTAATATGTTAATATTTTCGATCCTAATTTAATGGAGGAGCCTATGAGCTTTTTCCCATTGGGAAATGATTGAGTTTGGAGGGTGGTACAACGATTTTAAGCTAGGGATCATGATGTATGGGAATTTCCCACATTAACCCTCATGAGTGGTGCGCTAATATATTAGGGTTATATATAGAAACCTTAACTTCCATGATGATTCTATAAGTTTTTTAATTGTTTCCCACTATCCTAGTTGGTATTATTATGGTCTTGGATAACTATTATCCATTTGCTTACCTATTTTTAATACCATGGCTGCGCTGAATTATGTATATAGTTTGGAGGTTGGGGGAAGAAATGATATAATTAATTATGAGGTGGGTTATGTAATATTAAATATTTTTTTATGAATCATGGAAGTGTTATTATTATTATTATTATCATCATCATTGGGATAGAGCTGTGTGATTTTGTGATGTATCCATTGAAAGTTAACACTATGGATTGGTTGATGATGGGATGGACTAGTTATTTTATATTGAATAATAGATAATGTTCATTTATTTATGAATACTTATAGGTTAAGTTGTAACTCTAGGTAAAAATAAACTTCTATTATATTGGCCTATGTTTTTACTTAAGCATGACTTATCTCATTTTTAATTTTTGAATCCCTGAAACCATAAAAGGGTAAAATAGTAAATTTTCCAAAGAAAATGATATTATAAATATTTTTTAATTATTATGTTGTTCATGTTGAATAGTTTTTAACCTTAGACATAGTTTTTGTGAGATTTCAGGTTGGTTGATTTTTAAGAGAATGATTAACATTTATTTATAAAATTAATATTTATTCCACACGTGTTCATGTCAATGTCTCCTAAACATAGTCTCGAATGGAAAACACATCACTATAGTTGTGTTTGGTATGGGTATTTTCACCAAGGAGAGGTATAATTCATGTGAAGGTTTTGGGACCTAGAAAGGGGATTTTTCAAGTCATCAATAAAATCTTGGTTGAATTAGTTATTCTCTCTATATACATATTTAACCCCATTTAATCAGGGTTATACACTTACAATGATTAGTAAAAACATTTATAGAAACACTTTGTACATATTCCATGAGAAGGAGGAGAATAAAATTGATCATGATCTATAATTGGAAGTATTGGTAAATCAATATCAATATAAGACTGTATTGTTGACTTATACTTTGTTCTTTGTGAAATTTGTATTATTTATTTGTTTTTGAATTATATTTTTCATTTTGGACATTGTAGTGACATTTTAGAAGTAGTAAAATTTATTTATTTTTAGGGATTCAAATTGATTAGAAAATAATGGGCTGGAGTAGAGAATGGGTGGCCATTCGACCACTGAACACCACTTCTCTTCCCCCACCCAACCCATGCAACTTGACAGTGTGGTGGGATGCCACCATATTAGAGTATTGGTGTCATGAGAAGGTAGTCTGGCCACTCACCACTGATTTTCCTCACTCCATCCCATATCTCTACCTTTCGCATACTGATCTAACTATGAATACCTAACATCCCATGTGGTGGCTAGTTTAGATAACCTAGATCCACACTTATAGATCTAGTTCTAAACAAACATAATTTTTAAAAATAACATGAATTAAAACCAACCCTAAGAATCCAAAGTTCACTGTATTTGGTAATTGGGTACATATTAAATTTTCAACATATAAAATGTAATCAAATCCACTATCAAATGACTCCTATAAACTGATCATAAACTCTTTAACACCTATGACCACCAGTGGAAATAGTGAAACAATATAAAGGGGCGTACTTAAATGATCAGTAAGGGATAAATAATAATTGATGATATATTTTGTAGTTATCAATAAATCATAAACATTTGAGATAAATGATCATGGTAGATCCAAAATTAATAATGGAATAATATCATAGAATCATAATAATTAAAAAGTAAAGACTGATATCATAATAATAAATCATGGAATAAATTGAAAACCATTACCTAGAAACATGGAATAAGAGTTAAGGTTCCATATGATTATGGTAATCATGAGAATCATAAGAATGTAAAATAAACATAAAACATGTCATAAGTCAATGTTTACTCTAAGATAGTAAAACATAATGTGCTTGGATCACTACCTGTGCATTATACATAGTATCTCATGAGTTAAAAGTTTTTACAATCTATTTATGGTTCACATAATTCTAGTCCTACCCATCATTATACATCATGCATATGTGTTCCACATGAATATGAAAACAATCATAAATCCAAAATAATAATAAAAATATTAACTCAAGGAAATAAAATATGAATCTAGTTAAATAATGTATCTATAAAGGTAAATAACCTTCAACTAAGATAGTTAAGTATAAGGTATTTATGCCAAATATAATAAAGGGTATACATTCTAGTCAATAATTTCATCAATCAATCGAATGTATGAGTATCTAGGAAAAAACAATTAAATAAAAAAAAGTAAGGGTATTAAAAAAGGAAATACATCAACAGAAAGTTTAGGTTAATTTATATTTAATGATAATGAAATAAAAAGGTACTGATAGATCATTTCCCTTATACAGATTTCATTTCTACTTTCCTACACATACACATGAGCTTGGATAGTGAATCAGATGATTATTTTGACATTGTATACATTTATTATAATGATACCATTCATTAAAATAAAACATAAGAAATGGTTAAATGCGTAGAAGTTAAAGGAATATTAACATATATGGAGAAACTTTCATAGGAATATAAGAAATTATAAATGTTTTACGAAAACAATTGTTTAGTTTTTACACTTTATGGAAAATAAGGAAAAAACCATTTTAAGGATGTATTTAAATATATATTATTTCATTAAAATAAAGATGAAATATTAAAAATTAATAATTAATAATTAATAATTTATATCATATAAATAATGTATTTCAAAAATAATATTGATAAGAATAGAGGAAAATAAAATAAAAATCATAAAAAATTCCCAAATTTTTTTGATGTTGTCATAAAAACAAAGAAATGAGTTTATCTAAAAAATAACTTTAAAAAGGTGATAAAAATAATTTTAAAACATTATTTTAATATTGAAATGGATTAATAATTGATATTTAAAAATAAATAGAGTTAAATTATAAGAAAATTAGGGAGGAAAATTAGAAAAAAAATATAAAAGTTCCTTTATAAATATCATTGGGTTTTACTTAAGGGAATTACAAGAAGGGAACCATAAATAAATGAGTGTCACTAGAAAATTAAGGAGATGTAATACTAAAGAATATAAAGGAATCATATTAGAAGTAGGGAAGAGGAAGTGAGTGAGATAGATAGTGATAGAGATCATGACCTCAAGAATGAGAAAGAGGGGGAGAGAATCTTTATGAACAACATAGGGTATGAATTATAATTCCATAAGAGCGGAAATGAGACCATAAATTCATAATAAATAAAGGTGAAATAGAAAGTGATAAATTAAATAACAAGGATATAAGATATACAAGAGAAGATATGAAATATAGGAATAATACTTGAAGGGAATGGGGATTTGAAAAGAAATCCTTACCTTGATCTTCAAATTTCTTCTTATGTTGTTTAAAATATTTTATAATCAAGTTATAATAATTATTTACTTGATTAATAACCTTTTTCATGTTTATATAATTATTATGATTCCTTTTAACTCTTTTATTACAATGTATTATTTATTTATTAAATTTTATTGTCCACATCAACCATTTTAAGATTGTTAAATTCATAATCTAAAGACCACTTTAATGTAGTGGTAATGGTAAAAGGTTACTATAAAATGGTTCTATAATCTTCATAACTGACAAGGTACATTTTTCACATCATTCCAAAAGTACAATAGTTCAATATATTAAACAAAATAGTTCTAGATGATCAAGAATTTCTTTGTAACCTTATTTTAAATGGTCAAAATTAATTTGATTGTAAAGAACCGTAAAATTCAAGGGAAATTTTTTCTTAATTTTCTTTGGGATTTTACAAGAACGCAGTTTTTGACGGAACCTGATTCCAAGGCCTGGTGTGCCCAAAATCATTTTCCGAAGTTTAGCTCGGGTATGTTCAGTGAACAAATGAGCGGGATTTCCTAACTTTTGAACCGGTGCTCGGAATTGAAATCTGAGGGCACCGATGAAACCGCAGCACTGGTAATTTCTTAGGAAAACCTTTTCTGGAGTTACGTTTTCTCGGGTGAGGTTTTTAAAATATTGGGTTAAGTAAAGAATAAAATAAAATGGTGCAACCAATTTTATTTTATTTAAAGTAGTTTAACCTAAGCTAAGTGGTTGGAGTGGGACCCACTATATCCTACTCCACTAGGTAGGATATTTGTGGGGTGGGGTCCACATGAGCCCCACCTATTCAACTTCCTCAAACCCCTCTTTTAATTAGGTAACGCACCCGCACTCCCCATTAATTGAAAAGTCAACTCATTAATTGATTAACTTATTCAAAGTAATTAATTCTTGAATTCATTTAGAATTTCAAATTTTAAGTTGGCTTGTGTGTTAATTAAATAAGACAAGGTCATATTTCATGAAGTTGTTGTTTGGTTGTATGAGAGTATTTTGGGAGAGTATTTTCTCTAACTCTTGAAAAACATCTTCTTCCTCGTCGAAGAACGCGAAGAACACTGAGCCTTCGATGAAGAACTCCGTCACCGCAAAGGGGAGTTCGTCGTATCGTCTTCTTCCCTCTCTGCAGCCGGTGAGAGACGCCATCCTCGGAGATCGACGATGTGATGCCGACGATTCTCTTCTCCGCGACGCCGACGATCCTCCTTCCGCGACGCATACAGAGTCTCCTTCTGCGACATCCCTTTCCGCGACAAACATCATTCGACAAAAATGCTTGAGGTAGGGGATTATTTGTATCTGTTTGTGAATACCTTCATCACAGATCATCATCTCTAATTGAGCTGCCTGTTATCGCAATAACGGGAGGAGGTCGGACCGCACGAACACGACCGACCCTCCTCCCCCCTTGATTGTTTGAATTTGTTGCGGCACGAGCAAAGGCAGCACGGTGTTGTTGCACCGTGCGGAAACAATGAGAATGGGCGAAGAAGCGCGGCGCCGTCGCGCCGCTCCTATCGGACAAGGCCATGGCCTATGGCCGCGGTGGTGCGGGGAAACGACGGTCGGCTTCCGGCCGCCGGAGCAGGATGGCGGGACCGCGGCGGTCCCACGACAGCAGCAAACGGCCAGCCGGACCGGGCCGGCCAGTCACCGAGAAGTCCAGGGGTCGTAACCCTCGGCTGGCCGAAGGAGCGGCCCCCCACGTGGGGGTTGCGGTATTACAAACAGGGGGGGCAGCGCCCCCCCCCCCCCCCACACTTTCTGCTCGGCCGTTTTGGCCGAGCCGCATGGCCACGATGGCCACACGAGCGTGCCGGGTCGGGCCGCGCCATCCGGGTCGGGCCGTAACCAAATGGGCCGGACCCGGATTTGGTTTGGGTCGACCTGGTTCGGGCCGACCCAGGGGGTCTCGGGCCGGGTCGGCCCGGGCCCAAAACCCCCATTTTCGGACCTCTTTTGGTCCTTTGCCCATAACTCGGGCTACAGACCTCCGATTGACGCACTGTCAGTTGCGATACGATCCTTGGATCAATACGGTCGTTTTGGTATATTACACTCAAGGTTTACACGAACTTTGTGTTCGTCCGGGTTGGTTAGAACACGAAACCAACCGGGCCCTCGGAGCGGAAATGCTTATAACTTGATCTCCGGACGTCCGATTGACGTTCCGTTGACTTTGATGGATTCCTCTTAGTGAGATAGACCTTTTGGCTTAATCCGCTCAAGGTTTGGATGCAGTTGGAGTACGGTCGGGTTGGTTTTGACTAAAAAACCAACCGGGACCCTGGGACGAAAAAGCCGATAACTCTCAGACCGGGCGTCCGATTGACGCGCCGTTTGTGACATTGAGTTCCTATTGACGATACAGAACTTTTGGATACATCAACTCCGGACTTCGTGTCAGTTGATGTATCATCACCTTGGCTCGTGGAGCAGACCCTCCCCGAACGAGCTTGTTGTGTGCGGGAACCCTAAACTGGCTGCGATTGCGACGACGATGAAGACAGTACGAGAATCCTCAGTGGGTTCGATAGAGATGACTACAACACTCAGCGATCCTCTGTGGATCAGTGCTTACCGATCCTGTGTGGATCACATCCTGTGTGGGTCAGCGCTCAGCGGTCTTGTGTGGGCCAGCGCATACCGATCCTATGTGGGTCAGATCCTATGTGGGTCATTTCGGGGGTTAGTTACCTGTTGATCCTGTGTGGGTCATTACGGGGGTTAGTATCTATCGATCCTGTGTGGGTCATTGCGGGGGTTAGTACCTATAGATCCTATGTGGGTCTGACGGCTTAGATGAATCAGTGGCTACATCTGATCATCTCTATCATCTTACGAAGAAGTATACCTGTGTGAGCTAAGTCTTGAATTCAATATCTTCGATATGATTGACTTGCTTTCCTATGTGGATTGAGTTGTGTTATCCTGTGTGGATTGAGTTGTACTCCTATGTGGAAATAATCGAACTTGGGCTTGGATGTTGGAGCCGAACGGGAATTGATGACTGGGTATATGTATGGGAATATACCTAAGTAGTGTCGGATGTTACTTTGTGATTGTATCTTTCCTTTGTGGATTATCCTTGTGGATTCTAGGAGACCTTCAGGGGTCTCGGGATCCCTACTGAATAGCTTATACTCATTACTACACGGGCTATGCCCACACTACGTTGTGTTGGATGCAGGCGATGGACAACACTGATCATGGTGGAGGCTTGTGGAGCGAATCGGTACCTGGAGGTGGACCACTGGGCGAGACATACACGGAGCGGACGGCTGGACCCGTGGAGCTGAGGAGGCTATCTGTACCCACCCTTCAGGTGGGACTTCCTGTGGACGACATGATGTTGCAGATTTACTTTCAGTTGTTGTACTTTTTTCAAGTTGTATTTTACTTTCAGTTTGGGTTTGTATTCTTACCCACTTACTTTTCCGCACTCACTATTGTACCCAGTTTTACTTAGTGTTTACTTTTGCTTGCTTACTCTGTGGTGTTTGTTTACTTTAAAAAGGTAATGCCTTCCCCTTTTTGTCGGGATTTTATGCCTTGGTGCTAGTCGCCAGCCCCTGGCCTATGGGAGGCGGACTTGGGGTAGTCACGACACGAGCCCCGAGGACGGGTCATGACAAATTGGTATCAGAGGAGTTCGGTTCTACCGCAGAACTCAGGACTCTGATCTTTTTCTATGTGAAGCAATAATGTTAAGAGTATTGAGTGTGGTTATCAGTCCAGAGAGTCCAGTGTTGGGGCGGCGGCCGACGTATCCGTACACCAGGACCCTGAATTCTGATTTCCGACTTAGTGCACGAAAACATTGATTGCATGTGTGTTTCAAGTTTTCTTTGTGATTACTTTGTGTCATCTCACCAGGTATACTGTATTGACCATGGTGCACCTGTTCCTTTTCAGGATGGCCCCACGACGGCAGCCAGCTAGGGTTCCGAGTTTTGTACGTGATGACAGCCCACCGAGCGACGAGGCCTCGGTGCAGGGCCCTATTACTGCGGAAGCACCGGCGGTACCACTACCCGCCGAGCCACCAATGCTAGCAGCCCTAGCCGTTGAGAGTGCACGTCGCCTTGGTGCACTTCACGAGTTTCAGCATCAGAGACTGCCCAGGTTCCACGGGGAGACAGACCCTCAGGCAGCCAAGGATTGGCTGGAGGCAGTTGTATGATTTTTCTGATTGGTAGGGACACCATCAGACCTCATGGTGATCCTTACATCGAGTCTCCTTCACGCGGCAGTAGGCAGATGGTGGAGCTTGATGCTCCAGGTGCACGACGAGGCATCACTCTTCTGGACGGACTTTGAGAGCCTCTTCTGCTTGGAGTTCGTCCCAGCCACCCTCTGTGAGGTGCACATCCAGGAGCTTCTACAACTGCGGCAGGGCAGCATGACGGTCGCCCAATACTCGACGAGATTTACTGATCTCTCGCACTATTCGACGAACATGGTGCGTGACCCATTCTTCCGGGCCCGGACATTCGAGCAGGGATTGAGGCATGAGATTAGGGAATCACTGATCTCCCTCAGCATTCCGATACAGGCAGGGGTACTGGAGTGAGCCCTTCTCATTGAGAGCTTTCTTGCTGAGCCTACACTAGCAGCGAGACCTACCCTAGGGCGGCACGTAGCGGAGTCTTCTGCAGCCGGAAGTAGACAGATGTCGCAGAGGTCCAAGTGGACCAGGCCATCGGGCTTACGACCACAGAATACTGGCTCAGAGGTGCGGGGCACACGCAGCAGAGCCAGTCTTACGAGTGGAAGATAGTTCTATGCATGCGGCGGGCAGGACCACTTGGCTCGTGACAGCTTGACCCGCCATGCAGAAGGGTAGCAGACAGTTGAGGAACCACCCAGGCAGAGGCAGAAGTTCGAACATGGCGGTCCGCAGGGAGCAGGTGGACGAGGCCGAGGAGATGGTCGAGTGGCAGGTGGTGGACGACGTTTTGAGGCTCTACCACCACCACCACTAGGAGGTCCACCCCGACCACAGGGGAGAGCACATCTTCAGGCAGCTGCATATTACGATCATGGAGCTCCGGAAGCGGGTGGACAAGTGTGGGACTAGCTCCAAGCATGGAGGCCTTTGCCCTTGATGCCTCTAGCTTCATTGTTTGTGTTTCTTTGTGTCCCTGTACTTTGAGTTGCAGTAATAAAATACACTTGCAATAGTGACGTTTGCTTTCTTGTCTTTTGTATGTTAATACTAAGAGGTTCCGGTTAAAAACTGTTGACTTGACCCTCACATACGAGATTCCTACTAGAGGAGACCCAGTGACCACACACTGATGCCGATAGTGTGACTCAACCCTTGGAGGAGAGAGTAACGGTTGGATATCTTGGTAGCAGCGTCGAGGCCTTACGACATCATCCATGGAATGAATTAACTGAACATGACGGGATTGACTATATTAGGCAAGGAACATGGTTCATCCAGGGGATGAGACCAGATTTCTCTTTTCGGAAAATGAGAAATATTTGTAGCTTTTTAGAATGTTAACGAAGAAGGGGAAACCCTACGTGTGGTCAAACAGATGTCAGCAGAGCTTCCAGGAGCTGAGACAGAGATTGACCGCCGCACCTATCTTGAGGCTACCAGATGAGGGAGTAGGGTAAGTAGTTTACTGCGATGCATCAGAGACCAGACTCGGATGTGTTCTGATGTATGAGCGGGCATTGATCGCCTACAGATCATGTCAGTTGAGGTAGCATGAGCAGAACTATGCTACCCATGACCTGGAGTTAGCAGCAGTGGTCTTCGCTCTGAAGATGTGGAAACACTATCTGATGGGCGAGCACTTTACAGTCTATTATGACCACCAGAGTCTCAGGTACATCTTCTCGCAGAAGGACCTGAACCCAAGACAGCGGCGATGGTTCGAGTTCCTTGAGGACTATGACTTTGAGATAGTCTATACTCCTGAAAAGGGGAACGTAGTAGCCGATGCTCTCAGCAGGAGGACAGACATTCAGCTACTTGGGGAGGCGATAGAGCAGCTAGCCACTTTTTAGATATCCTTCGTGGATAGTGACGGAGCAGCCTTTCTACAGTCACTCACAGTCACTCCTCCACTTCTTCAGCGGGTTAGAGAGGCACAACGTGGGGACATTGACTATGAGACGCGGTGTGCACAGATATCCTCAGGGCATGCACCTGATGGATTCTTTGTGGGAGGAGAGCACGACATCCTTTTCAGAGGACATACCATGGTACCAGTTTCTTTATAGGAGGAGGTACTGAGGGATTTTCACACTTCCCCTTTAGCGGTATATCCAGGAGTGGAAAAGATGTATCAGGAACTCAGACGACAGCACTGGTGGCTGGGTATAAACAAGGCTGTAGCAGAGTTTGTTTCTCGATGCCTCACCTATCAGCAAGTGAAGGAAGAGCACCAGGTACCAACAGGGCTCAGTGGAGATCTTGGGATGCCTCTACGTTCAGGAGATCGTACGGCTTCATGGTGTTCCATCATCTATCATCTTCGATCGAGATGCTCTCTTTACTTCCTGGATTTGGAAGGGATTGCAGGAGGCATTCGGGATGCAGCTACATCTGAGCACCGCCTTTCACCCTCAGAAGGATGGTCAGATGGAGAGGACCATTCAGACTCTCAAGGACATGCTCCGCGCATGTGTCCTTGACTTTGGTCACAGCTGGGAAGACCACCTACCCTTGGTGGAGTTCGCGTACAACAACAGCTACCACTCCACCATCAGGATGGCACCATACGAGGCATTGTACGGCCGACCTTGCAGATCACCGCTGTGCTGGATAGACCCTGGGGAGTCAGAACTTGTGGGACCAGAGATGGTCTAGGCCACGAAGGAGAAGGTCCAGGTCATCCAGGAGCGGATGAGGATAGTTCAGAGCTGGAAGAAGTCTTATGCTGACTGGAGGCGGAGACCACTATAGTTCGAGGATGGTGACCACGTCTTCTTGCGGGTCTCACCTCGACGTGGATTACAGAGATTTGGCCGAGGTGGCAAGTTGTCTCCGCACTTCATTAGACCATTCCAGGTCCTCAGCAGGATTGGCGAGGTGGCTTATTGCCTGGCTCTACCACCTCAGTTGCACCGGGTGCATGACGTCTTCCACGTATCTCAGCTGAGGAGATACGTGCACGACCCGACGCATATCATTGACCATGGGGAGCTGGACATTGATGATGGGGAGACATTTACGGAGGTCCCAGTGGAGATCGAGGATCGACCGGAGTGGGTCCTACTTGGATGGTCTATTCCTCTAATGCGCATCAGGTGGTAGCACAAGAACCTCTAGGAGAGCACTTGGGAGCGAGAGGCTCAGATGCATGCACATTACCCACATTTGTTTCCCTAGTTTTTTATGCATATTTATGGGGATGTAAAGCCCTGAGGTGGGATTAATGTAAAGACCCATAAAATTCAAGGGAAATTTTTTCTTAATTTTCTTTGGTATTTTACAAGAACGTAGTTTCTGATGGCACCAGATTCCGAGGCCCGGTGTGCCCGGAATCATTTTCCGAAGTTTTGCTCGGGTACGTTCAGTGAACGAACGCGCGGGATTTCCTAACTTTTGAACCGGTGCTCGGAATCGAAATCCAAGGGCACCGATGAAACTGTAGTGCCGGTAATTGCTTTGGAACACCTTTTCCAGAGTTGCGTTTGCTCGGGTGAGGTTTTTAAAATATTGGGTTAAGTAAAGAATAAAATAAAATGGCGCAACCAATTTTATTTTATTTAAAGTAGTTTAACCTAAGCTAAGTGGTTGGAGTGGGACCCACTATATCCTACTCCACAGGGTATAATATTTGTGGGGTGGGGCCCACACAAGCCCCACCTATTCAACTTCCTCAAACCCCCTCTTTTAATTAGGTAACGCACCCGCACCCCCCATTAATTGAAAAGTCAACTCATTAATTGATTAACTTATTCAAAGTATTTAATTCTTGAATTCATTTCGAATTTCAAATTTTAAGTTGGATTGTGTGTTAATTAAATAAGACAAGGTCATATTTCATTAAGTTGTTGTTTGGTTGTACGAGAGGATTTTGGGAGAGGATTTTCTCTAACTCTTGAAGAACATCTTCTTCCTCGTCGAAGAACGCGAAGAACACCGAGCCTTTGATGAAGAACTCCTTCACCGCAAAGGGGAGTTCGTCATACCGTCTTCTTCCATCTCCACAGCCGGTGAGAGACTCCATCCTCGGAGATCGATGACGTGATGCCGACAATTCTCTTCTCCGCGATGCCGATGATCCTCCTTCCGCGATGCTAACAGAGTCTCCTTCTGAGACGTCCCTTTCCGCGACAAACCTCGTTCGACGACAACGCTTGAGGTAGGGGATTATTTGTTTCTGTTCATGAATACCTTCATCACCGATCATCATCTCTAATTGAGCCACCTGTTATCGCAATAACGGGAGGAGGTCGGACCACACGAACACGGCCGAACCTCCTCCCCCTTGATTGTTTGAATTTTTTGCGGCACGAGAAAAGGTAGCACGGTGCCGTTGCACTGCATGGAAACAATGAGAATGGGTGAAGAAGCGCAGCGCCGTTGAATTCAAACAAAGCCGCGTCGTCGTCGTACCGTACCGATCAGACAAGGCTGCGGCCTATGGCTGCGGTGGTGCGGGGAAACGGTGGCCGGCTTCCGGTCGTCGGATCAGGAGGGCAGGACCATGGCGATCTCGCGACAGTAGCAACCGGCCGGCCAGACCGGGCCGACCGGTCACCGAGAAGGTCGGGGGTCGTAACCCCCGGCTGGCCGAAGAAGCGACCCCCACGTGGGGGCCGCGGTTTCACAAACAGGGGGGGTAGCACCCCCCCTTCTGCTCGGCCGTTTAGGCCGAGATGCCTGGCCATGCGAGCGCGCCAGTCCGGGCTGCGCAGGTCGGGCCGGACCCGGTTCGGGTCGACCCAGTTCTGGTCGACCCAGGGGATCTCGAGCCGGGTCGGTCTGGGCCCAAAACACCCATTTTCGGACCTCTTTCGGTCTTTTTCTCATAAGTTGGGCTACAGACCTCCGATTGACGTACCGTCAGTTGCGATGCGATTCTTGGATTGAGCCGATCGTTTCGGTATATTACACTCAAGGTTTTGAAGAACTTTCGGTTCAGACTGGTTGGTTCAAACACGAAACCAACCGGGCCCTTGGAGCGGAAACACTTATAACTTGAGCTCCGAACGTCCGATTGACGTGCCGTCGACTTTGATGGATATCTCTTAGTGAGATGGACCTTTTGGATTACTCAACTCGAGGTTTGGATGCAGTTGGAGTACGGTAGGGTTGGTTTTGACTTAAAAACCAACCGGGCCCCTGGGACGAAAAAGCCAATAACTCTCAGACCGGGCGTCCGATTGACGCGACGTCTGTGACGTTGAGTTCCTATTGATGATACATAACTTTTGGATACATCAACTCCGGACTTCGTGTCAGTTGATGTATCAGCCCCTCGGCTCGTGGAGCGAACCCTCCCCGAACGAGCTTGCTGTGTGCGGGAACCCTAGAACTGGCTGCGACTGCGACGACGATGACGACAGTACGAGAATCCTCCGTGGGTTCGACAGCGACGACTACAGCACTCAGCGATCCTCTATGGATCAGTGCTTACCGATCCTGTGTGGATCAGATCCTATGTGGGTCAGCGCTCAACGGTCCTGTGTGGGCTAGCGCATACCGATCCTGTGTGGGTCAGATCCTGTGTGGGTCATTGCGGGGGTTAGTTATCTATCGATCCTGTGTGGGTCATTGCGGGGGTTAGTACCTATCGATCCTGTGTGGGTCATTGCGGGGGTTAGTACCTATCGATCCTGTGTGGGTTCGATGGCTTAGATGAATCAGTGGCTACATCTGATCATCTCTATCATCTTACGAAGAAGTATACCTATGTGAGCTGAGTCATGACTTCAATATCTTCGATATGATTGACTTGCTTTCCTATGTGGATTGAGTTGTGTTATCCTGTGTGGATTAGGTTGTACTTCTATGTGGACATAATCGAACTTGGTCTCGGATGTTGGAGCCGAATGGGAATTGATGACTAGGTATATATATGGGCATATACCTAAGTAGTGTCAGATGTTACTTCGTGATTGTATCTTTCCTTTTTGGATTATCCTTGTGGATTATGGGAGACCTTCGGGGGTCTCGGGGTCCCTACTAAGTAGCTTATACTCACCCCTGCATGGGCTATGCCCACACTACATTGTGTTGGATGCAGACGACAGACATCGCTGATCGTGATGGAGGCTTGTGGAGCGAGTCGGTACCTGGAGGTGGACCACTGGGCGGGACATACATGGAGCGGACAGTTGGACCCGTGGAGCTGAGGAGGCTATCTGTACCCACCCTTCAGGTGGGACTTCCTATGGACAGCACGACGTTGTAGCTTTACTTTCAGTTGCTGTACTTTCTTCCAGTTGTATTTTACTTTTAGTTTGGGTTTGTATTCTGGCCCACTTACTTTTCCGCACTCACTATTTTACCCAGTTTTACTTAGTGTTTACTTTTGCTTGCTTACTCTGTGGTGTTTGTTTACTTTACAAAGGCAATGCCTTCCCCTTTTTGTCGGGATTTTACGCCTTGGTTCTAGTCGCCAGCCCCTGGCCTATGGGAGGCGGGCTTGTGGTAGTCACGACACGAGCCCCGAGGACGGGTCATGACATTGATTGTTTTACATTAATTATAATTATCAAGACTATATTCTAATTCAATAATAATGAATATTTTATTATTTTATTATTAATGTTATAATTAATCATGAAATAAAATTTTAAGAATATAAATAAAATTCATAAATGAAAATAAAACTTAATCTCCCACTTAGGGTGCGTAAAACCAATATGGGTGACACAAAGTTTTTAAGAGTGTTTTAAAAAGAAGAGGTAAACTAGTAAATATTAGCGTTTTATAAAAATATAAAAATATATTAAAATTTACATTTTAATATTTCTTTTTATTAATTAGTTATAATACAAAATGACTAAGAGGAGTATTGAAAATAAAATATTTGGATTTTGAATCCCAAATTTTGATATAGTAACAACTTATAAAAAGTGTTATAAGAGATAGAATGGGTGATATCTCATAAATAATGGATGAAAAATATTTTCGTAACAAGATAATAGAATCATTTCTGAAAAATAATAATAGTTTTAAAGGATTTTTAAGGAAAAAGAATCATAAATTAGAAAGGAAAGGGTGAGAGACTTAAGAACCCTTAATTTGACAAAGAAATGACTTATAAAAAAGGGTTTTAATAGGTAAAAAAGATAAGAAAACCATTTAATTATAATAATTAAATTATATAAAGTGTTAATTATAATAAAAATAAATTGGTAGGATGAGGAATCTTTTACCTTACATTTTGTGTCGCCTGCTTTGGATTAAGACTAAAGCCTTTAGAGGAGGGTATTTTGTTGACACCAGGGGATTGAGCATGTGTATAGGAGAGTTTATAGACGGATTTGGGTAGATATTTGGAAAATTAAAGTGTCTTGTAAGTGAGGAGAAATGGGTGGAGTAAGAGTGTTTATATATAACAGAGGGTATTTTAGAATAAAGTATAGACTATTTAATTATTCAGGCCAATGACTATAAAAAATGTTGACCCTATGATTTTTATTAGTATATAATCAATAAAAATAGGTTCCTTTGATATTTTGACACATTCAAAACTGAAATCCTTCTTGTAAATATCTTATAAAATGTAAATAGTTGATTTTTTTTTTATTAAAATAAAATATAATTTAGGATTTAAAATTTAAAATATTAGTCTATAAAATCAAGTTATTATTTTTGAATTAATTATTTAACTTATTAACTAAATTTTATTTCATAAAAAATGTTTTATAAATATTTTATTCATATTTATATCATGGTGATTTTATAAAATGTACAGTATTCATAAAAACTGTATTTTTTTCTATTCAATAAAACAAATCCTTTTAAGAAAAATACCTAAAATCAACCTTAAGATAATTTTGACATTATTATTATAAAAATTAATTCCATTTTATTAAATTAAATTTCTAATTATACGAAATTTAATTTTTAAATTAAATTATATAATACATGGATTTTTTTATTAAGAATATATAATATTTCTTTTTTAATAAGTTACTATATTCTAATTTCATATTTTTAATTAATTATTATATATTTTATAATTAATTATTTATAATTTTTTTAAAAAATATGTTTCATAATATCCATCTTTAAATTAAGAGGAATTGATCTTTTTAATACACACTAAAGAAAAAAGTTTTGGTGTGACAAGCTTTATACACTATGAATACAATGTTGTGTCAATGGACGTTTTACGATTATAATAGCTATAATTTGAAAATTTATTAAACATTTTGTGATAATAAGGAAATAATAATATGTGGATTTTTCTTAAATAAAAAAATAATTTCATCATATTGTTATTTTTAGAGTAAAATAATATATTTAATGTTTTCAAAGGAAATTTTTAGAGTAATAAAAACTGCACATAGAATATGATAACAATCATTTAGATATTAAATAAATTACTATATAAATTAAAATTTTATCATAAAATATTATTTTATTAAAAAATGATATTTAACCATTTATTTTATGGTTATTTATTAAAGCTATATAACTACTCAAACATGTATATTATTATGGTAACGACCATATCCCAATGACTACCTTACCATTAAAATGGCCATATTAAAATGAAACTATTTATAAAATTATTGTTGTTATCAATCAAAATTACATGTGTAAAAACTATCTTGAATTTAGAAAAAGTTATTTTATAAAATAATTATTGTTGATAACATTCCATTATACTTGAAATTTTGATGAAAAAAATGCATTCAATAAAATAAACTAATTTGGTCACAAATATATATATATAAATTCTATGTTTATATCATTAAAAATAAAATAAAAAATTTAACTTTTTAATGTACAATTTCAGAATGAAAATTTATACAAATATTTATTGAAAATATGAGATTTTACATTCTACACCCTTAAAGAAACCATGTCCTTATAATTTTACTTGTTTATACAAACTTATAAATGTTTTATCCTATTTAAAAAATCCAAATCACTAAAAATTAATATTATCTTAAACATTATATATGTTAAGATTATAATATATATCAATATAAATTCCCTAGAAATTTTGTCCTTATGTGGTCAAACTACTTATAGATGACATAGTACTATAGAGATAATTCTTATATATCTAAGGATTTATACCCAAATTTTAATAATCCTAATTCCCAAAAAATAACCCCACTCCATTCTAGTACCAACTGAGACAACCCAAACTAGAACATTAAAATCTATGCTAAACATACACAATTTTTACACATAACATGAAATTTAACCAACTTCCATAATACAAAGTTTGATGTCATTATGAACTCTCTATATATTACATCATTAACCTACAAAATTCAATCTAATAATTTATCAATGGAAATTTATGAACTAATCAGAAACTCTTTAACACCTTTGACCACCTAGGTAGGTGGGAAAATAATATAAAGGGGTGAAATAAAATTTTTAGTAAGGAGTAAAAAAATAGAAACCCACATTTTTTAATATATGTTTTTTTAATATAATTCATTAAAAAAATATTACATTAATGACTTCAAAGGATATTTTTTAGGTATAGTGTTTTGGAAAATAGGTATATAATATATTAATTACATAAGGAAATCATAAAAATTAACTTTTTTAATCCTATTGAAAGTGAAGTGTTTTAGGATTTTCAGAACCATTAAGTGGGTGGGGGGGGGGGGGTTGAATCTGTGGTGATCGTTTTGAGATTTCAAATTATCTAAAATTGATTCTTTAATCTTGTTAGAGTTATTATACTTATTAACTTATATAACAAACTCACAAGCATGTAATGACAATAAGGTAAACAAGTCATGAAATATTTATAGGGTTTGGCCTTAGTGTGATAACCTATATCTTTATCATGGTGACTCTCATCTGTCCATGAAAATTCATTATCAATTAGGAAGTAAAATAAAACTTTGATCCAACCCTCATTATACTCCTTATATATCCTAATAAGAATGATTATACTTTATACCTTCCATTTTGAATGTTTTTATTACAAAAAAAATCCATTATAAAAGATATGAAAAAGTTTAAAATAGATCCCATAAGTTCTTTTATAAATATCCATCCAGTAAGTGTCTATCTAGTGCTCCCTTACTCTATCTTTTGAAACTCCATCTAGTGTTCCTACTTGAAACTAAAAAACTTTTCTAACCTATATTTTATCTGTTTAACAAATCCAATGCACCTCAAACTATTAATGGAAACTTTTTCTATTACTCTCTATTCATTTTCTCTGAATGTATTCTCTATCTAATTCCTCTTTACTAAAAATATGTGTGGTCTTCCCTTTAACCTGAAAGTAAGGCCAAAAAATCACATTGATCTAAAATCTACAACGTTTTAGTTTTTTTCATAGGTGGACAGTGATAAGTATGGTTGCACTTTTCACCCATATTTATAGGTGTACATAAAATGGAAAAGGCAGGATCTCAATTTATTTTTCCCTCTTAAAAAAATTACAAAATATTTATTCCTAATTTTTATAAATTTTCTAGATTCTTTTCAATAATTCTATATTCATTTTAAATATTCTTTAATTGTTCAACATCCACAACCTTATTCACATTTCTTTATTGTTATATGTTAAGGAACTCATTCAAACTTTCTTCAACTTGTCTAGATATGAAACCATTTTAAAAACCAACACAACCTCATGAGATTAGAAAAAAAGTAATTTGTAAAGTTATTTAAATTTTTTCATATTAAATCAATATGGTGAAGTTTTTTCATAATAAATTCATTAAGAACATTATATCCAGTTATACTCTATTCAATCACCCTTTATTAGCTTCTCTTAGAATGATACTTTTTATAGGAAACCTTTTTCTATTGGTATTTATGATTTTTTATGAATCGACATTTCTCCATTTGGTCACTTTTACTTATCTCAAGATTTACACACCACTTTATTGGAAACATTCATTCAATGACATTGTGAATATTTTTTGGATGTGTGGCCTTCCATTGGATCTTTATCCGATGGTCTTTTTTTAATAGTGCACTTTATAAAATATCAAAAATTAATTTTATACAGTATATAAGAAAACATTTCTTTTTAAGCTTCATACAATCTATGTTTTAAAAAACTTAATCCTTTTAAGATGGTTAACTACATCATTACAACTTCTAAAAACTTCTGTTACATGTAACTTCTCTATCCGGTAATGTTGAATTCAAATTTTGATTTCTCACCCATTGTATTTTCATTAAAATTATATTCTGAATTATCATGCATTAGAATTACCAAAATCATATATCCAATAACTCAACCCATAGGAATTCAATAAAATTTACACATTGGGAATACTACCCTTATTAAGTGCCTTTAAAAATTGTTCATCAGGTGATCTGTATCTAGTTTTTATGGGATTTTTTACAAAAAATCCATAAAACAATTTCATCATTAGTCTATCCGGTGTACAAGAGTTCCTATATCCCATTCAATCAAACATTTACAATATTTATCTTGGATCAGACTTATTCATGATGTTTAGTAATTTCTAGAACAACATATGTTGGTTAGAGTAAAAAAATCAAGAGGGGGTGAATTTTTTTTGTAATAAAAATTTCTGTTAAAAGTAATTTAGAAATACTTTAAAACTGAAATCCCCTAGTTTATAAAAACAACCCAGTTAACTAAAATAATAGAAATATATAATTTTTAAATTTTCAAAATTTTTCTTAAATATTTTATCACAACTCAGTTAAAGAAATTTTGAAACCACCTTAACTTTTCAAACTAAACTAGTAGTATCAAACATAGTATATAAAATAATTATTCCACCAGACTACAAAATTATTGTTTTTGTTAAATAATTTTTGAAATAATGGAATTATTTTAAAAAATAAAGTAATAAAAAACAAATAAATACACAACATAAGTAAAAAAAAAAGAGGTTCAGTCTCAAGTCAAGAACTAATCCTCTCCAATTGGAAATAAACTTCTACCAAGAAGTTTGTTAATAAAATAAACTCATCCATAAACTGGACCAGATTTAAAAAAACTACTCACAAGGAAGCCCATTATACACCTATCCTCTTCCACAATTATAGGTGGGATAAAAAGAGTAAGAAAGAATGATGTGGAGAGTATCTATTATTCTCTAGTATAGTGTAAGAGTATGTTCAAATGAATAGATAGAGTAATATAAAACACATCTCAAAGGTAAGGACAAAATTGATTAATAAAAGGATAGAAAGTGAAAAGGTTTGATTAAGCTCAATGTGGTCAGCTTCAGTTGATCAGTTGTCTTTAAATATATCACTGAAAATATTCAATCAAGATTTTCATTGAGAAGTCAAAAAGCAAAGTGTTGTGGAAGCACAATAGTTAGTCTGATCAGTGTATCATCTTTTCACTACATAATTAGAGATCAATCATTTCATCCTTGAGTGGATATACTTCTTAAATGGGGTACCTTATCTAATTATCCACTAGAGTGTATTCATAATCAAATCCTCATAATCATTATTCTGATCTAGAATCCTTAAATTCTCTGAGTTTCATTAAATACTCCAAAATGTAGTAGTTACAAATTTGAATAATTCTTACTGCCTATGTTATAAAAAACTACTTAGAATTCACTTAAACATGGTCACTTGACATAGTCACTCACCATAGTCACTCACCTTAGTCACTTGGCATGGTCACTTAAAAATTTCACTTATCATGATCACTTGGAACAGTAGCATTGAAATGACTAATTTGGAACAACAACATTAACGCAATCACTTTGGCATGACAACTTTTACACATTAAATTTTTCATGAAAACTTTCCATGGCCATTTTGGTATGAAAATATTGAATTGGTCATTTTTGAATGGTAACTTTCCTTCTTTACAAGGTCACTTCATTTCTTTATGTGGTAGGTTTAGTGCACATGCAGTCTGTTCAAGACTTACGATAAATTTTCTCCTCTGATGCATGGTTACTTAGTTTTTCATGTGGTCACTTAGAATTCAACATACAGTAGGTTGTCATGGTCACTCCAAGACTTATACTTAACTGTTCTTTCATAGTTTTGGTTAGAAAATATTTTACTATCATAAAGCTTAAATATAATTAATAACAAAAGAACATGATTTATGATTATTAAAATTACTTTAACATAAAGAGTTACTAGACTAAACCAATAATATCCCCCTTTTTGGTGATCAAAAATCATGATATATAAAATTAATTGAAATTATAATAATAAGTTATTTGTACACCTTTTGGGATTATCAAAACAATTTCCAAAGTGAAAATAAAATAATAAAAAGATATTAAATAGAGTAAATATAAATTACTAAACCAAAATGTAAACAAGAATATATTTCATTAATATCTAAAAAATTATTAAACAATAACTACAAAGAGTCTACCTATCAAGAAATTCAATCAGAATCAGACTATGGTAAAACATATCAGATGTTAGAAGAAAGGATAGGATAATTTCCTTTGGATGTTGAGGATGAGGATAGATGTCTAGGCTATAATTTAGATATGGAAGTAGGTTCATAGATAACCACACACCTTTAAATAGGTTGAAGATACTGAACTTCTTACCTAGGAGACAGGACAAAAGGGTTGATTAAAGAGGTAGTGGAGGTATGGTTTGAATAAATGAGTGAGGCAGGAGTTAAGATGGAAGTGTTGGTAGTGTAAAGTTAAGGTTCACGAAGCCTGGTGAAGTCCTTCAATAGACTAGAACGATACACTATGACCTAAAATTAATCATCTTTGTTCTATATAAAAGCTTTCAGAATAGGAGTGAGAACCATTAACTTCTCCACTTGAGATTTGAATCAATGAGATAGAAGAAGAATTATATGATAACTGGATAGAGTTATAAACATGGTCTTTAAGTCATATTTAGTAAAGATCCTGTCGATATATAAATCAACAACTCTTCTAATAGTGTCTATATCTCTGTCATTATTCTTTACATACATTTTGAAAAATTCCAAGGTCTTTGTAGTATAAGTTTTAAAACCTTCAAACACAATGTACCTATTCCTCTAAAACTCATAAGAAAAAATTTCAACTAATATTTGAGAAGCTGTTTGATTCTATATTCACTAATAGAAGATATAACAGGAGTAGAAGGAGGTATTGAGGAAGATAAAGGAATATCAGCTGAAGCATAAGACCAAAAAACTACATTAAAAAATATCCAATATAACTTTAACATCCTATCCTGAATATCCGATTGAAAAGTTCCCACTTGAGCTCTCAATTTCTCAATATCATTTTTCATAAGATCTATTTTGAGATAGAGTTTTGGTTGAAAATGATATATGAAAAGAGTGACTACCCTAAATATATCTTCTTCTCTGGTTATTTCCAATGAGTTTCTAAAACCAATGAAGATATATTTTAAGAAACCCCTAAAATTTGATTTTAATTAATTCAAATCCTTCTTAATTACAGAATGTGTAGGAGGAGTAAAAGAAGGTAAAGAAGTGGATGGATCCAAATCAAACTGCCTACCACCCAACTCACCCTTAATATCAACTTTATCTAATCTCAATGATTGAAATTATGGATCAACATTAGTATCCTCATCAACCTCAAGATGACCTGTATGGGTTGATCTAGGAGGAGTTATACCAATTCTTTTCAAAGGTTCCTCAATATCCTTGGTAGGAGTTGGGCCAAACATATCTTCCAAAACTTGGTCAAATAAATTTCTGTGAGGGGATACTATAATTCTTACTTGCTAATAAATCTCATATATTAGAGATCCTTCAAGAACTATTTGAGAAGAATGGATATAAATCCCACCATACTTGAGTGGACTACCCTCATAATCATCATCATCATCTGATTCAAAGTAATCCAGAACTAGTATTGCTGATCTTGGGGACTTATTCCCCTTAAAAGGTGTATCACTTATACTATGTTTAGGAGTAATTCAAATTGTATGGATTAGTGTGGAATAATTATTAGAAATTTATTCATTACTAGCTGACTCACCTAATTCACTATTTTCCCAAGTAAAATATTCAACAAAACTACTTACTGAAACCTCAATATCAATTAAATTTTCAATTATTCTTCTTGATAAGAAAGAGGTAGAGGATAATTAGGTGGTCCAAAATACAATATAGGGGAGGAATCCCTAATATCCTCATGAGCTGCATTAGGTTCCTAACTAAGGTTATCCCCCTCATTTTCCTCTTCTTGAACTTACAAAACATCATCATGATCATTAAAATAATGTATTTCTATTTCATCAAGTTCAAAACCATGATCCACTTGATCTATCAGTATAATAAAATTCTTAACATGATTAAATTTCTCATACATTTTTTCACTATAAACTACTCATTAGTTTCTCTAGGGGTTCCCATTCACTCTTATATGCCTAATTTTTTTTTAGTTCAGGCAGAAACCATCAGAGGAAAAAACATTTTCCTCCCATTTAGGAACTGATTCTTTAAACAACAACATGGTTGTGGTGAACTTAGGATAAGGAAGGGTGGTAAAGTTTGAGGATGCCTTATAAAAACCATTCATATGTATCATAAAATATCTTGATAAGATAATATGAATCCCATTATTTATTAAATAAATAAAGAACCAATATTGATGCCTCATGATGATAAAGTCCCATTTTCTAGAACTAATGAGATATTGAATAAAATTTACCATGAATCTACATTCTCTAGTAAGATCCACTACTATTGGCCTTTTGGGAGTCCTATTCACAGTTAATTCCTCATGGAAATTATGAGAATTAAAGTGATCATGATTCAAAATATATAATCTTTGATAATCTTCATACTCTCTCTTATGAGTAACACTTAATAAATTATCCCAAAGTTTTTAAGAGAATACAAAAGTATCTCTATTTACCATTTTCTAAAAGGTATATCTTTTATCTCTAGAAATTTAATCAATATGGGAATAAAAATATTTAAATAATCATGGATAAAATGTAATACCATTATCCTTAAACCATTCACTCCATCCTTTACTTTGATTAAATTTTCAAATTAAAGATTTACTGGACTAAATCCATTCATCATCTAGTCCCATCTCTATAAAAAAAGTTGGTCTAACCAATGAGGATTGTGAGGCTTGTCCAAAGAACTCGAGCTACCCATTATTTATTATATTTCTTTAAAATAGGTGATCTAAGAGGATATTTTTCATTGCAATATATTCTCACATTATGAATTATCATAATAAGTTTTAGAACTCTGGAAGTTCAGGTTTGAGAGAAAGAAAGGTCTTGTAAAAGTGAACTAAGAGAGAGAGAGAGAGTAGGTAGGGATTCAAAAAAATAGAAGGGATTTTTAGGGAAGCGATGTGTGATCATTATAATTTTAATTTGAAACATTTTCAACAATTTAGGCATAAAATAATAATCAAATAGAGAAAAAAAGAAACCAAAAATTTTTAATAAAGATTTCAAGCACAAACAATCATAGTAAGTATATTGACTGTGTATTTTTGGTAACTTAGAAAAATTATGGTAGGTATACTGACCGCATGATAAAAAGATCATAGTAGTTATACTGATTACATGAGAAAAATATCACAGTATATATGCTAACCACGTGAGAAAAACATCACATTAGGTATACTGACCACATGAGAAAAAGCTCATGGTAGGTATACTGGTCATATGAGAAAAATACCATGATCACTTAACTGATTGTGTGAAATAAGTTTCACAGTTACTTATGAGACACATTAATAGATAGAGATGTTAAGAACTTATAATATAATAAATAAAAAGAATAAAACAAATAAAAGAGTTATAAACTAAAGATATGATTTTGGAATGATTGACCATTACTAACTAATGTCTGATATAATTAAATCTCTCTATATTAAGAGGATTTGTGAATATATCAACTAGCTATTATTATGTGATAATGAACTCAAGAGTAATATTTACTTTTTAAAAATGGTCTCTCAAAAAGTGACTTATTATATAAATATGTTTTGTCCTTGAATGAGACACATGATTTTTAGAAATATCAATAACACTTGTATTGTCACAATTTATAAGGATATATCGATACTAATTACCACAGTCGAGTAAAGTGTGCTCCATACATAGAAGTTTTTAAAAATAACTACCTATATATATTTAATATAATTTATTAGTAGACAATGTACCATAAATATGTTTCTTACTACACCATGAAACTAGAGATTTTCCCAAAAGATAACATATTCTAGAGTATATATTTCTATCTAACTTACAACCACTAAAATTGGCATCAAAATAACTAACACACTAAAATTCATGTTATTTAGAGCATAATAGTCCAAGATTGGTTACATTTTTTAGGAATTTAAAAATTATTTTAACAACATTTAAGTGAAATTATTTTGGGTTTTCTTGAAAATCAGAATAGACACACACACTAAGCATAGTATCCGATCCTCTAGTAGTTAAGTATAATAAATATCCAATCAAACCTTTATAAGTAGTTTTTAATATAATTTTCTAGAGTTATACATATCTAACTTACATCTTGTAATTATAAGAGTATTACTACATTTGGTTCTATCCATACCAAAATGTTTTAAAAGATCCTTTGTTTTTTTACTCTGATTAAAAAAATACATTTTTTTGAAAAATTGGAAATCCAGGACAATATTTTAACTGCCCAAAAAACTCATTTCAAATTAATTTTCCTAATTTTAGAAAATTAAAAACACAAGGAGTTTTTGGATGACCCCAAAATAATATAATCAATATATATTTTAACTAATAAAACACCATTTGAAATTCTTTTCATAAAAAAGTATGACCAACAACACCTTTTGTAAAACCATTTGAAATAATAAAAGTGATGAGCCTATCATACTAAGCTCTAGGATCTAATTTTAAACCATATAAAGTTTTTTTTAATTTAAAAACATCATTTAGAAAATGAGGATTTTGAAATCCAGGAGGTTGTTTAAAAAATACACATGTGATAATATTACCATTTAACAATTCACCCCTAACATTAATTTGAAATAGTTTAAAATTAATATGTGTATCATATGAATATAGTATTATTATGGAATCAATTCTAGATATTGGTGAAAATATTTCTTTATATATGATTCCTTCTTCTTGACTATATCATTGTGCAACCAATATAGCTTTGTTTTTAATAACTGTTCCAAATTCATCAACCTTGTTTCTATATACCCACATGGTGCTAATAGTTAGGTAGTATTTAGGTATATCCACTGGTTTAAAAACTTTTATCCTTTAAAATTGATTTAATTATTTTTTAATTTACATTACCTAATGTTCATAATTTATTATTTCATCGATGTTCTTAGGTTCAACCTGCATTAAAAAATCTTGATGTTCAACCTGGCTTCTTAGTGAGGATCAAGTTTGAGTTAGGTTATCCAGGTATCCTACCACAACATACATGGGATGGTGTTTGAGGGTTATAATAGTTCTAGGGACTGGAGTAATTGGTTCTTCTAATCCTTCTTCTAGTTCAGGAGGAAATTGATAATCTCTTTCTGGTGATTAATTACAAAAATAAGTAGAAATATTATAAGTTTTAGAGGTATTATTGATATTTAGATTTGATATATCATCCTCAAGATTTTAATAATCAAGTTTGAGTTAATTTGGACTTGTCACATCAAAAGTGACATGAACATTTTCATCTACAATTTAGATTTTTTATTAATGAATCTATACGATTTACTTGTGGTTGAATAACCAAGATAAATTCTTTTATATCTTTTTGGAATTTTTTTCAAGATTATATTTTATATTTAAAATATCTACATTACATCTAAAAACTACAAAGTAATTTACTTTTGGTTTTCTACCATTCCACAATTCATATGGATTCTTTTTTAAGATAGGTATGATAAAAACTCTGTTAGTTACATAGCAGGCTGTATGAACAAATTCATCCCACAAATATACAAGTGTGTCATATTCACTAAGCATAGTTCAAGAAATATCTTGTGAAGTTCTATTTTTTACTTTCAACATCCCCATTTTGTTTAGGTACTTAGGGTGTAGAGAAATTGTAAGTATAACCATATTGTGAGTAGATTGATTCAAATTCTTGATTCTCAAACCCTCATCCATGATCACTTCTCAAGGTCTTTATGGTGAGTCCACTAAGGCTCTCTACTAATTTTTTATATTTAGAAAATATGAAGGAGAATAACTTTTATGATAAAGGAAAAACAATCATTTATATATTGAATAATCATCAAATATAACATAAACATAGTGTTTTACTTTTAAATTGGAAACTCTAGACGGTGAAAATAAATCCATTTGAACCAATTATAATGATTGAGAGGTAGAGATATCATTCTTTAGTTTGAAAGATATTTTATGTTGTCTTCCATTTTGATATGGATTACACACTTTTTATTTAGGGAATTATATATTAGGTAGATACTTTACTAAATATTTCATAGTTATATTTTTGAGAGAGTATATATTGCAATGACCTTGTATCCTATGATATAACCAATATTCTCTATGAAAAGCACTCAAATGATATTTTTTTTAGAAAATAATTAATAACATAAACATTATCATTTATAAATGAAGTAAATTACAAATCATGCTTGGAATCATAAATCTTATAAGAATTGTTTTCAAATTTAAAATTAAAATCACCATCACACAACTGAATAATGATAAGCCTATTATATTTTAAACCATAAAAAAATAATACTTAAAAAATAAGAACAGATTCAAAATTACCAATTTTTCCAAGTCCAATAAACTTTCCTTTTTCAGTGTCACCAAAAGTGAAATTCCCACCATCCAATTTTATAATATTTTTAAATCTTTAATAGTATCTAGTCTTATGTCTAGAACATCCACTGTTCAGATACCATAGATTCTTTTTAGAGTTCTTCAAATATTTTTCATAAACATAAGCAAACAAGAATTGATTTTGGTACCCATATTTTCTTGGGTCCAAAGAAGTTATCAATTAAAGCCTTTGGAATTTAATTTTATTTCACATGATTATTAGTAATAGAATTAAACGATTTAGAAAAAAACAAAATTTTTTGATACATTTTTTTCAAAATGATTTCCAATGATAATAGCTTTAGTAGAATTTTTTTAGTAAATATGAAAAAAATAACTTTTTTAAAGCTTACCCTATTTTCTAGAACCATAACCTATTCCATATTTTGATTTTATATTTTTTTTTCAACCAACATAATATTTTATATTTTTATATTTTCAAGAAATTATTCCAAATCCTTTTTAATTTTTTCATTTTCCAATTTCAAATCAGTATTTTATTTTAATAGATTGGCATTCTTCTTTTTTTCTATACTAAGAGAATATTTGTGTACAATACATAAAACATGATACTATTTTAGTTTCTTATATTTATCTTTTAAATAATTCATGGTGTCTTCTATTATAGCATAGTATTCTTCTAATTATTCATTATAAATTTCAAAATCATCATAAATATGAGAAGAAGTAGATGGTACCTCAGAAGTAGTATATATAAAGCATATATTTTCCTTTTCATTCATATCTTCTATACTAGAGAAAGATTCATTAGAGCTATCCTCATATGCACTTCAAGTGACTTTGATTCCTCTCTTTGGTCTTTTATATTTTTCTTCATATCACTTCTTATATTTGAGCTTCATACAATTAGCTTTTATATGATATTTTCTTTTGTATTCATAGAAGGTGGCCTCATTAGAGGAGTCATCATTTTTCTAATATTTCCTCTAATTTACTCTCTTATAATATTTTACTTTAAAAATAGACTTATGAAAAAATTCTTCCTTTTGTAAAACATGGTAAATATTTTGTCCAGATGAGCAATTTCTTCATCACTATCTGTATCAAATTAACTTTCACTTGTATGTCAAGGATTAAAAATTTTCTTATCTACTTATTATGATGATTTAAAATAAAAATATATTATTTTAGGTTCATCATTATTTTTTTTATATTTTTCTCTTATTCATACATAATCTGCTTTATAATTATATCTTTGACGAGTAGTTTTATGATGTCACATAACTCTCAAATAGAGATTATAATACCTCTCCATTGATCTAGTATGAATCTCAATATACTCATTACTTGATCCTTATCAACCATCATTTTTCCAAGTGTAATCATTGTATTTATGTTATCATTGAACCTAAGATACATGTTGGAGATAGATTCATCAGGTTTTATATTGAAGGTATCATACTTAATAATATATGTATTTAGCCTCATTTCCTTGAAATTATACGTGACTTCATGAGACACAGAAAGGGTATCCCAAATTAAATAATAATTATCTTAGGAAGATATCATATTAAATTCATCTTATCCTAAAGAAAACAATAAAATAGTTATATCTTTCATAAGTAGCTTTATTTAGAGAATTCCATTCCTTCTTATCAGTTTTTGGATTTTCATATTTATATTCAATAGATCCTAAAATGTAAAAACCTATAATTTAAATATGGATTTTCATTTTTATTTTCCAATACACATAATTTTGACCATTGAAATATGGAAGTATATCTATAGAAGAACATTCAGACTTGGAATCCATACTAACAAATTAGAAAACAAAAAATAAGATCTTTTTTGAAAAACTTTGTTCAAGGTTAAATGAAAATAGATATAATTTAAAAACAAAAAAAACCTCTGATACCAAACATTGACCAAAGTGGAAAACTCAAGTGAGTGGAGAATTGAGTTTCCAATAAAGTTTTTTATTAAAAATAATTTAAAACTAAAATATACCAGTTTATAAAAGCATCCCCATTAACTAAAATAATAGAAATATATTATTTTACATTTTCAAAAATATTCTTAAACATTCAATAATAAACTAGTTAAATCCATTTTGAAACCACATTAACTTTTGAAATTCATCTAGTAGTATCAAATATAGTATATAAAATACTTATTAGAGTTAAATATAAAAGTATTATTTTTGTTAAATAAGTTTTGAAAGAATAGACTGGTTTTCAAAATAGAGTAAGAAAAAACAAATAACTACACTACTTAAAAAAAAGAGGTTTAGTCTCAAGACAAGTCCTAATCATATAAAATTTGAAAACACCTACTGCTAAGTAGTTTATTAATAAAATAAACTAATCCATAACCTAGATCAGTTTTTTACAAAAAACTGCTCATAAGGAAATCCGGGATACCCATAACCTCTTACATAGTTATATATCGGATAAAAAGAGTGTGAAATAATGATGTAGATAGTATATAGTACTCTCTAGTGTAGTATATGGTTTTTTTGAAAATGAAGTGATAGAGTAATATAAAACATAGCTCAATGGTAAGAAAAAAAAGAGTGAAAAATGATAGAAAGTGAGAAGGTTTGATGGAACTCAATCTAACTAGATTTCATTGATCAATTATATTTAAATCTATCCTTAAAAAGATTTAACCTAGAATTTAAGTTAGAAAATTCAGTTTCATGGAAGCACATTAGTTAGTTTGAGAAGCGTATCACTTTTTCACAATATACTTAGATATCACCCTTTTTGTCCATTAATGGTTCGACTTCTTAATGATAACACCTTCTATAATTATACATTGGAGGATATTAATAACTAAATACTCAAAATCCTTAATCCGATCTGGAATCCTTAAATTCTATAAATTTTAGTAAATGCTCCTAATTATAGTTTTTTGAGATTTAAATAATTCTTAGTTCTTAAGTTAGACATGGTCACTTAGAATTCACTTAAGCGTGGTCACTTTGGATTGTAGTCACTTTCCACTATCACTTACTATAGTCAATTGTGATGATCACTTGGAACAGTCACTTAGAATCTACTTAAGCATGATCACTTTGGCTTACAGTCACTTTACATGGTCACTTACTATAGTCACTTGCAACGATCACTTGACACGATCACTTAGCATGATCACTTGGCATGTTAACTTTGATATGGTTACCTTGGCATGGAAAATATGACATGGTCACTTTTTCCTGAAAACTTTCCTTCTTCACACAGTTAGTTTATTTCTTCATGCAGTTGGTTCATTATATATACAATTAGTTCAAGACTCATGAAACATTTTCTCATCTGATGCATGATTACTTGGTTGTTAATGTATTCACTTTGAATTCAATGTGCAATAGGTTTTCATGATCACTTCAAGAGTGATACATTTTTTTTCTTTCGTAGTTTTGGATAAAAAAATATTTTACTATCATAAAACATAAAGATCATTAATAATATAATAACATGATATGTGATCATTAAAATGAGGAGTTAGTGGAATAATATAACATCATAGAAACATTTTAATTTGCTATAGAGTTTTTTAACAAAGTTAAGTAAAATTGATAACTTCATCCAATAACTTCATAATAAAACTTTATTAATATACAACAACTATTTCTCACCTACTTAATTTTTTTTTTCAATAAATACAATTTTTTTTAGGAAAACCATTATAAAGGATGTTCAATCTCCACATTTGTATTTGTTAACAACATTTGTTACAGATTTTTAAACTCAAATTTTTTCACAACTCATTTTTCTAACTTTTTAACATTTATAATATCACATCCTTTCTCATAGATAATTTATTGACACCAAACTACTAGAAAAAGTAATTTTTTAAGGAATTCCATCCCTTGGTGATAATTAATTTTTTGGTTATGTTAAGAGAAAACCCCCTCATTTTTATCTTATCTTTTTTTCACTCAATGTTTTAAACTCCCCCTTTTTAGGATAACAAAAACTTCATATTCATAACAGAAAGAGTTGTATATTATTTTAGAAAGTTTTAGGTACTCTCACAATTTGACATAAAAATCTAAATCATGGTGTGGGACTTCCATAAAAACTTTAAGAATTCATTGGTGGAGGCTGAACATGAAGTTGCAATCTCAATTCCACAAATATTTCTCTTGGATTATATTTGGTGAAAATATAACCAGTTTGATACTTTTTGGAATGTAATCAAGTGTAAAATATCCACCAAAACTTTCTCATTTATGAAATGATACTTAATATTAATGTGTTTTGATCTTGAGTATTGTATATGGTTTTTTTAAAAAATCAATGGTACTTTTATTATCATAAGGAATCTTCAACGGTGTAGAAAAATTCATTCTCAACTATTCCTTCTAAACATTCATCCATATCATTTGAGTACAAGATTAGGTGGTGGTAATATATTATTTTTATAATATGATCAAAGTAATATAACTTTTTTTAACTATTCCATAAAACACAAAAATATTCCAAGAAAAAATTTCCCCTTGATATTGATTTTCTATCATTGAAATCTCTATCCCAATCATCATAATTATATCCAATAATGTTCATGTAACAAATTATTTTATACAATATTCAGTAAAAATATTTTCCTTTAAAATATATGAGAGTTATATTTTATGCTAGTATATGTGATTCTTTTAGACCACTCTGATATATTTCACACAAAGTAACAACATAAACAATGTATGGCCTTGAAGCAGTAAGTTAAATAAAATTTCCTATAAAATTTTAGAAATATTTTTGATTAATACTTTTCCTATATTAATCTTTACTCTTCTTCATTATAAATGAAAAATAAGTTGAAAATTCTTTAGAATTTTCCATACAAAAATTTTATAATAACTCCTTAGCATAATTTAATTTTGATAAAAAAATATATCTTTCCCTATGTTTCACTTGTAAGCCCAGAAAGAAAGTTAATTCTCCATAGATTGAAATTTTAAAGTTTTTATTCATTTATTCAGTAAACACTTTTTAAGATTTATATGTATCTCCTAAAAATTATTTCATCAATATCAATAATAACAATTAGGGTACCCGAGTTCATTTCCTTCACATATAAGTTTTAGTCAAATTTTATTTTAGAAAATTTAAACTTCTTCAAGAAACTATCATGCTTTGAGTACTAGGATTGTGGAACTTGTTTCAACCTATAAAAATATTTTTTCACCTTACCCACCTTGGTTTCATAATTACCAAGTTTAAATGCACTAGGTTGAATGATGTAAAATTCTTCTTCAATTTATCTATTTAAGAAATCAAACTTGATATCCATATGATAAAATTTGTAGGGATGTTGTGCAGTAACTTCCAAGAACATTCTGATTATTTATAATCTCACAATAAGGGAAAATGTTTCTTTATATTCTTAATGTTCCAACTATGTGTAAATTTTACAAAAAGGTAAGATTTATATCTCAAAATTTATCCCTCTTCATTACACTTGTTTCTAAAAAACCACTTTGTTCCTATAACATTATTTTATGCTATTCATGGAAAAATTTCTCAGGTGTCAGTTTTTTCAATCTGATCCAACTCATCATTCCTAGATTGTACCCATTCCATATGTTAAACATATTTTGAAACTGATCCCGAATATACCTATGAGATAAGTGATGTCTAATTTTCTATCCTCATATTTATTCTGGACTAAATTAGAGATTTTTAATTTCCAATTATGTTATCAGTTTCAACTTGTTTTTTTAGTTTAGAAATTTATATATTTTCTTACAAACCAACTTTTCTCATCACAAGATTAATTTGAATCCTCTTACATATGTGATGGATCACTTTCATATTCCTCTTTATTATCTTTGTTGGAAGTCATTATTCTTTATTTTTTATCATTTTTCTTTCCATTTTCAAAAAATTTTGTTAAGGAAGTTCCATTCTCTAAAATTTCACATCATAAGAATCCACTATTTTTTTGTAATTTTTATTCCAACATTTGTAACTTCTCCCATTGAATAAATATCCCAAGAAAATTCTTTCTTCAATATTTTCATCAAATTTTCTAGGATCTATATTTTTGACTTTAGGTATCCAAGGACTCCAAAAAAACTTAAAATAACGCACTAAAGTTCTTTTGTTGAATCATATATCATAGAGAGTCAAGTTGGAATCTAGATACAATAAACATCTATTTTGTATATGAACATTAGTAGTGACAACTTCTCTCTCAAAGAACTTAGAAAGTTTATTCTTAACCAACATAATTCTTCCCATTTCCACTAAAATTATATTTTTCCTTTATACGACTCCATTTTTTTGAGGAGTATATAGAGAACTGTATTGATATTTGATTTCATGTTTCTTTAGATAGGATTAAAAATAATTGGGTGTGTATTAATTTGTGTTTCTAGTTCTGAACTTTAGTATGTAGAAACCCATTTTTCTCTCAACACCCCTTATGAAATATTTGAACATCTGCACAACCTATAATTTATATTTCATAAACATGATGTTGGTTATTAGAGTGAATTCATCAATTAAAGTGATAAAGTAAAAATCCCTTTTGGTTGATTAATGTATCATCAGATGAAAAAGCTCATAGTGAATAATCTCAAGATGTCTAGTGGATTGGATTTTAAAATTATTTTGTTTTCTACTCACAATTTTCCCTTTCTGAAAAGGTGTAAAAACTATATATTCTTTCCTCCTTAGTATTGGTATGTTTCCTACTACACCTTCTTCAGAAAGTATGATCATTATTTTCTGGACTAAATTCCTAAGTCTTTGATGACACAACTTATTTTCATCCTCATCACTTAAGTAACATGAGTTACCAATATCTCTAATTTGAAAAAACTTTACAATGGTTCTTTCTCCCTTATTGATAATTTTACTATCATTAAAACTTTTGATGATATAAGAATCTTTCTTTAATATGACTTTCTTACCATAATCACCAAGTTTTCTAGCACTTAGTAAGTTGTGTTTCATCCCATAAAAAATAAAACTTCCCCAAAATTTAGTTTTTGAACTTCTATCTCAACTGTTTATATTCCTATGATTTTTAAGGAATCATAATTATAAAAAGTAACTGATTATTCTTCATGGTTATCAACTTATTTTGAGATATTATATCATTGATCATGTGTGAGGAACTACCATTATTAAGAATCCATGGTTTTCCCTTTTACTTTATTTTAGGGTAGTCTCAAAAATAAAAGTTCTTTCCTCAAATTTCTTCTTCCCATCCACCTTTTTTTCCAGCATCAGAAAATCATCCCATAAGAGTTGTCAAAAGTTCTTCTACAAAGTGACTCGGTTGGTCACATATTCCACAAACTTCCTCAAGAAAATAAAATATGTTTTTATTGGAAAATTTTTATAATCTATGATTTTTCCTTTCTTTCTTCCAATAAATTAGGAAAGTTGATCAATTTTCTTCAAATATTTATCCCCCTTACTTCATAACTATTTCATAAAAGAGACATGTTTTACAAAAATTTATAAGCTCTGTTCCCATCAATTATATATCACAAAAAACATCAAATCATAGTTTTATATAAAAGTAGGATCTTTCTCTATAGAAAGGTTGCTAAGGTTCATAACATATTTTTGATTTTGTTTCCTCCTGGCATGGGGAAGATTTTTTAATGAGTATTTTTTTTTTCAAATTTCATTGACATGGTAGATTTTACACATCATTTTAAACCCAAATTTTCCCAAAATTATTTCCAACACCTACATAGTTAGAATAATTAGATGAAATTTTATGTTTGGTGAAAGTAGATGTCACTTGATCTTATAATGATATTTCTTAGTAAATTGAGATGATTTAGCCTTCACCTCTAAATACTTCTTAAAATGTTTTCTCAACTTATTTAAGGTTATTTTAATACCCATAAATATGTAATTATTTTTAAAAACTGCATTTACTTAGTAGTAATTTATTTAACAAGATCATCCCTGATATTTCCTTGTTCAGCAACTTTCAAATTGAGGGTTTTAATCTCCCAGATATACCAATATTCCTATTTAAGGACATATTTCCTTTCCTTAATTATTCTTTATACTTTCCATCTTCAAAATTAATATAACATTCTTGAGTTTTTTTATCAATACATGAAATGAGTTCTGATCTTAGATGATACTCCCTTGTACACTTATTCACCTTCTTTGTTTCACTATTGTAAGTATATTCCTTCTTTTTATCACGAGAAAATAGATTTATAAACTTATTTGGATTTTCATATTCTAATGAAATTATATTAGAAAAGTCATACTCAACATTATTACTCAACATAATTTTTCTATTTCCAGTAAAAATTCTCTTATAACTAATGGATTTATTATCTTCACTAGAATTATTTCACACTTATTACATAGTGGTTTTTCATTAGAATGATATTCACATTATATCAAATTTATTTTGGGAGAAATTTATAGAAAAATTCCCAATTCCTCCACACTCAAAATATTTAAGTGGGAGTTTTTCTCTATACTTTCCTCTACCCATTAGATAAGTTTTGGAGAAAAGGGATAATATATTTTCATTCATTTCATCATCTTTATTATCTTACAAATCACAAAGGTTAAAATTGTTATTATCATTGTTTTTTATCCTTCTCATAGCTTCAAAATCCATTTATTCCTTGATCTTATTTTTTAGTATTGGTGCTTTAATCATCTCATAAACAAAAAGAAAGTTATGTAATTCATTAAGAGATAAATCAACTTTATCTTTTAAGGTAGAGATTTTAGATTCAAATATATTAGTGAATTTTATCATGATTTTATTAATAATTATATAATCTTCTAAGACATATCTAAATCCTTTAATGTGGAATTCTTTTTATTAAATATGGTGAATTAATCATCAATAGTTTCTTCATCTGCCATTATGATATCTTTGAAATTGCTTTTCCAAATTTATAAATTTTATTCCTATACTTTTGTGTTTACCTAAAAGTTAATTTTTAGTTAGTATCGAGTTTATTTAGATTTTTTAAGACCCATCACATTCATGAAAATATTTTTAGACAATGACATAAGAAAATCATGTCTAGATTTCCCATTAACCTCAATGTTTCTTTTGTCAGTAAACATCATAGGATTATTTTTCATAGTTGGTTGAAACACAATTATTTCTACATAAATAACCTCTAGTACAAGGGTTATAAGATAGGGTATCATTCTATTTTACCAACTATGATAATATTTTCCATTAAAGGTAGGAATAAATCTAATATTCACTAAGTTGATATTTTTCATGATAAGGATAATATAGGGAACCTTACCCTCTAATGCCAATTAAAGTTATTTATAATAATGAGAATCACAGGGGGGGGGTGAATTAGTGATGATATTTTTACAATTTCAAATTATATGAAATTAACCCGTCTAACCTGTTAGAGTTATTATCATTACCATCTTATTTAAAAAAATGACATGCATTAAATGATAAACAAGGAATGCCATACTTACAAGGTTCAACCTCAATGAGTGAATCTATATCCTTACCATATAGACTACTGTCAATACATAGAAATTAATTATTAATTATGAAGTGAATAAAAATTTGATTCAACTCCCATGATACTCCTTATATATCCCAATAGGAATGATTATACTAACTCCCATCAGTTTCCAAAGTTTTTATTACAAAAATGATCCACCATAAAAGATGATAAACTTTGTAAAAAATCTCCCATAAATTTATCTATAAATATATGTCCTTTTTTCTCCATCTGGTGTACCTTGAATTCGTCTGGTGAAACTCTGTTCGGTGTGCCTCACTAAAACAACAAAAAATTTCTAACCTACGTTATGTCTATTTTAAAAAACTACCATTCCTCAAACTCATCTCGAAATCTTTACCCATTACCCAAAATTATATTTCTATAAATGAATTATATATCAAATTCCTCTTTATTGAAACTATATATGGTACTTATTTTCTAATTTAAAGTAAGTTTGTAAACTTTCATCAAAACAAAATCTATGGTATTTCAGATTTTTTCCATGAACGAAAATTATTAAGTATGGTTTTACATTCCACCCTTATTTATAGGTGATCATGAAATTGAAAAGGTGGGAGCTTAATTTGTTTTTCCTTCTTTAAAAAATTCCAAAACAATTATTACCACTTATTATGAATTTGATGGATGCTTCTCGAAAATTCTAGAGAACCTTCTTCATACTTTCATATCCTAAAATGTTAAAGAACTCAGTAAAAATTTCTTAAACTTGTTTAGATAATAAAAAAATTGAAAAACTAGAATAATATCATCACTTTATAAAAAAAGGACTTTAAAAAGTTATATAAAGATTCTCAGATTAACTCCATCCAGAGAAATTTTTTTCTGATGAATTTATTAAGAACGTTTTTTCATGTTATTCTATATCCAATCACCCTTCCTCAGCCTCTATTTAACCAATGCTCTTGATAAGCAACATTTTTCTATTGGTATTTTAAAAAGTTTCTCTGATTAATCAATATTTTTCTATCTGTTCACTTTTCCTTAGCTTAAACTTTATAAAAAAAATTCTTAGAAAATTTTTTCTCACGACATTGTGGATGTTTGAATGATGTCCATTCATCTTATGGATCTTATTCTAATGGTCTTCCTTAAATAATGCACTTCATAACTTCCCAAAATCAAACTTTATACATCCAATAAAAAAATTTTAATTTTTAAACTTCATACGAACTCTCTGTCCAGAAACTTGATCTTTTGAATATGGTTGACTCCATAGTTTCTAATTATAAACAATTCAGTTATATGAAACTTTTATTTCTAATAATGTTGGATTAAAATTTTTATTTCTCTCCCTTTGAATTTTCATATATATTTATTCAAAAATTTTGTTCCTTGGATTTCCAAAAATTGTTCATCTAGTAACACTACCTGTTGGGATTTAGCAACCTTCATGCATTGGGCATAATACCCTTATGTATCATCTTTATGAATTTTTGATCCAATGATCCACATATAGTTTATCCAGTAGAATTTTTTAATATTCTCAAAAAAACTCTTTTTCAAATCTTCATCACTGGTCCTTCCATTGTATAGGTGTACCGCTATACCCTTGCATAAAACTTGTACAAATATCAGCTTGGATCATGACTTATTCATGATTTTTATTAAATTTGAGAACAAAATAGCATCATCTAAATTTTTAAGAATTATTATTATCAATGTTAAGTAAACTTATTAACTTCCTCCAGAAAATTCGTACAAAAACTTTCTTAACATCCAAAAACTCTTTCTCACCACCTTACAAAAAAATGTTGTCAAAAAATATAAAAATTTGTTAAGAAAAATGTAAAAAAGGATCTTCATAAATACTCCTTTATTATTCCATCCTATATCACCTCTCCACAAGTGTTTTCCTTGGGATATACATCAATAGAAAAGGGTGAGGATAAATCCCATTACAAGATAAAAAAAGGAAATAGAACATGAGTGATTATCATGGATAAAACATGAGGCATAATATGCAAGGATAATCATAATTATGTGATACATAAAATGTAAATGTGCCTAAAACATAAAATTGATACATTCATAATAATATCACCAAGTTTCAACACCAAAGTGACATAAAACATATTACCATGGCTATTCAACAAGGTATCTTAAAACTTATCATCCCTAGAGATTAATTATGTACCCAATAAATTGGATCAATATAATGGAACACCCTTCATATTCCTTAATTAATGTGTACCACATCAATCGTATTAAATAATGTCATCAATAACCCATGTAGAATAAATAACATGTTTCATATAAAATCATTGAGTATACATGTGTTTAAAAACTTGAAATTTTATTCATTTTTAACCCACAAGAAGGGAATATGGGTTTCATACAAAACAATATCCAATAAATAAATTATAATTACATATATATATATACAACCTTAAATAAAAATAAGTTGGAGTATTTATCACATAAAAATAGAGGCATCTAAAATAAATGGATGATTTCGGTAGCATAATAGGTATACAAAGTGGTTTATGAAATGAGATTAATGAGGGAGAATGGACGTATATCATTGATAGAAAATAATTTTGATAGTAATATAATAATTATAAGTATATGATAACATAATAAGTTTGAAATTATTAGTCTAAATATAAATTAAGTACTTGGATAAAAAGGAGAAGATATCCCTTACCTTGAGAGATATCTTCTTAATGATTGAGGAGAGTTCCTTAGAACCATAGAAACTCTTTGGAAAGGATTTAGAGAGGAAATATTAGGGGTAATTTTTGATTATTTATTTTCCAGTGAATGAAATGGGGTAGAGATGTGGATATTTATAGAAATCGGGGGATGATTGTCTATTACTATCTAAATATAGGCCTTGGGAATCTTGGTTTTGGAAAATATAGTACCATTGGATGACCCATGGTTTTGGATCATGGTTTAAGATATTAAGAATGTGTTTATATATATATATTTATGTTTCATAATTAAAATTCAATATTTTATATTAATTTGGTTGTGGGAAAATGATTTTCCTATAAAATAATGTTTTTAAAACATAAATTTGTATTTTAGAGTTTAGAAAGTTATTTATAGGTTTGGAAATTCATTTTAATTCATTGGAATAAATTATATTAATAAAATAACTTATCTTTGTTTATGAATTTTTTTATTAATTATTACATCATAGTTACATATTTATGATGTTATAAAACATATCAAAAACACACAATTGTATTTTTACTATTCACTAAAAAATAATGTATTTTAGAAAATTCTAAATTTTTTAGCCTAACCTAATCTTGACATTTTGATTTCAAATATAATTTTTATTTTATCCAAATAATTTTCTAAAAATGATAATTTTTACTTTTAAAAAAAATAATTATTTATTGAAAAATAACATTTTTTAGGATATGATCAACTTTATGACCCTTATAAAAATTATTCAGAACATTATAAAATTATATTATCATTTATATTTAATTTTTTTATATGGCCATTTCAAGATAATAACTTTTAACTTAATTGAAATTATATATTTTTTTTGAAAATAAAATTATATATTCTTTTTAATCTATTCTTCTTATATTCATATATATTTTGTTAAATAAAATAATAATGCAAATGGGATTGAAGAAACCACTATTTCAAAAATAAATTACGCTTTTATAATAATAAGGTTAGGATAAATAACCCCTTAATACATTGACATATTTCTTAAGGGTAAGGTTTTAGATGATTTTACTTTCATGGGGTGGCTCAGCTAACATTGATCTAGTGATGACCTCCCCTAACTTGAACTTATTTTTTAGTCAATTCTACTCAAGCCATACTTATTAAATCTCTTCTTGGGATTGGTCAAGGGTGAACCCTAGTGATGCTACCACCCTTTAATGTTCTGATAAATGGGATTCAAAAGGAATTATCTTATTGTTTGAGGATATCATTTATCCCTTCTACATCAATTATCTTGTGTCATTGCCCTTTATATACACTAATTCTAATGGTAACATTATTACCAACAATCATAATTCCCAATGAAAATATTGACCAATGATCATATTAAACAATGATCAGGTAACAAATAGATCCTAATGATCACATTTCCCATTACACACTATATATACTCCACCATTATTATAACTTAATATTCATTAGTTTTCTTATAAAGTTTATACACTTACATTGATTACGCCTATCATATTACCAACTCTTCTATTTATTTTTATTGTTTTTATAGTAGGATAGATCTTTATTGGGGAATTAAAGTCTATAAAGTTTACATTAATGTGTTCATTGTTATTATTATTTTTATACCTATATTGTTTCTGGATTTTATAGTCAATATTAATTCATGATATGTAATATTAGTATTAAATTTAATAGTCTTTCTATGTTCTCATAATAAAACGGTCACTGTAAAATTATAGTTCTTAATAACATAAATGAATTTTCAAGATGTTACATTCTACTCCTTAAGAAATTTATTCTTTGAAATTTGTGTCTAATATCAAAACAAATGGGGGTGTATCTCTTTCATAACTTATTTATGATCTTAGGTTACTTTTTCAAAATTGTGATTTCTCCACAAAACATTCACAAGTTGTGTTTCATTATTCCTCAATACTCGTCCCTTTTTATCAAGAATATGGTTCAGTTGTTCATATGATAGGTAAAATTCCAATTCTATACCATTTGTGTCTAATATATGTGTTGGGTATGACATGTACTTTTTTAAAATGGACCCATGAAATATGTCATGGACATTTGAAAGATTTGGAGGTAATTCTACCTGATAGGAAACTTCTCCAACTTTCTTCATAATCTTAAATGGTCTAATGTACCTTGGAATTAGTTTCCCCATATTTATGAACCTCATAACCATGTTCCATGGTGATATTTTTAGGAAAATAGGATCCATTACATGAAACTATAATTAATTCATCTTATTTTTAGAATATCTCTTTTTTTACTATGAGAAACCTTGATATATTTTTGGATCACTTGTATTGATCATCAACTTCTTTCACAATGTTTTTCCTGAAAAGTTTTCCTTCTCCAACTCCATCCTAGTATGTTGGAGTTCTACAGCTCATCCATAGAGTGCTTCATAAGGATCCATTTTAATACTTGAGTGAAATCATTCTTATAAGAGAATCCCAAAAGTGGAATATACTGATAAAAAATCCCTCGAAAATCAAGTTAGGTTTCCCATAACATGTCTTTAAATGTCTGATTATTCCTCTCAAACTTCCCATCAGTTCAAGGATGATAGGTTGTGATAATGTTTAATTCAATATTCATATTCTTTTGAAGGATCATATATAACTTATAAGTAAATCTTGGATCATGTTATGAAACATTTTTCAATGCCGCCCCCAGGAATTATCACCACTTGAATATTGAAAATCAAGGCACTCAAGGGAAAAATCCTCTCGTATAGTGTTAAAATGAGAAGAATTATTCAGTATATAAATGAATAACCATATGGAATTTTCTCCCTTTGATATCTTAGGAAGGTTAGTAATAAAGTCAATAGTGATGTTATCCCACTTCTATACAAGTATGGATAGTGGTAGTAGAACTCCTTTGGTAAATTTTCTATCTATATCTACTTTATAACATACTAAACATCTTGTAGTATATTAAGTAATATCTATTTTCATGTTATCCTACCAATAATTATCTCACAGATATCTATACATTTTGGTGCTTATGGGATGCATAGAGAATGAAAATCTATGAAATATATCCATCATCTCTTTCTTTAATTAGATGTGATACAATGAATTTTAAAAAACCTTAGTACCCCCTCATTATCAACATTGAACTAAAAAATACTCCCATTTTTCATAGCTCCTATACTCTTTTATATCTTAGGAATGTCTCTTTGTTCTTTCTTGATATTCTATAGTAATGATGCTTAGGAAATCATTTGAGATAGGATTTATTATTTACCTTCCCTTATGACTTCCATATCCATATTTACATGACCCTTGATCAATGGGTCTCCTTTAATCCTCATCATTGTAAGAACTAAGGGGTCTTTCCTAGTCAAGGCATAATTAAATTTGTTTGATTTTCATGGGTGGAAATAGATAGGGAAATCACAGTCTTTAATAATTTCCAACCATATCCTTTATCTCATGTTCAGTTCCTTTTTTGTGAATATATACATTAGACTATAGTGTTCTATGTATATATTAAACTTCTCCTTATAAATACAGTGTCTCCATACTATTAATTAAAATTTAACTTTAGCTAACTCTAAATTAAGAGTAGTACAATTTTTTCATGAGTCTTTAATTTTCGTGATTGATAGGCAATCAATTTTTTATTTTTTATAAGTACACATCCAATTCCCTTCAAGGATGCATTACTACATAGGAAAAATCCTTCCACATTAGAGGGTAATGTTAGCACAGGTTCACTAAAAAACATCTTCTTTACTTGTTTTAAACTTTCTTTAAACTTCTTTTTCCAAATAAAATTAACTCCTTTTCAAGTAAACTTTGTTAGTGGATTAGAAAGCTGTAAATATTTTTTTCACAAATATTTTATAGTGTCATTCTAGACCAACCAAACCATGAATGTCGGTTATTGTTATAGGATGTGGACACTCCTCTACGATGTTTTTCTTTGTTGGATCTACTAATATTCCTTTAATGGTCACAATATTTCCGAAAAAGGGATTTTTGTAATAAAAACTCACATTTTATGAATTTAATAAAAGGATTCTGTTTCCTTATAGTTTTTAATATGTCCCTTATATGATCCTCATGATCATCACAACTTTTGGAATATATCAAAATATCATAAATAAATACCACTATAAATTTATCAAGGTAGTCCCTAAAGACTCTATTAATCAAATTCATATATATTTACGGATAATTAGTTAATAAAAAGGTTATAACAATAAATTCATTATGTTCATATCTTATTTGAAAGGTATCCTTCAAGATACCTTCTTAATTTACCTTCAGCTAATGATACCCTGATCAGAGGTCACTCTTGTGGAAGAATTGAGCCCCATAAACTTGGTGGAACAAATCATCAATCCTTCTAAGAGGTTATTTTTTATTTAATATGATACCATTAAGTTATCTACAATCAAAGAATAACTATATTGATCAATCCTTCTTCTTTATAAAGAGAAAAAGTGCTCTCTAAAGAGACACACTTGGTCAAATAAAACCCTTATCCAAAAGATCGTGAAGTTTATTCTTTAATTCCTCTAACTCTATATATACCCTTATATATAGGGTCTTTGATATTGTCTTGGATCTAGGTATGAGTTCAATTGAGAACTATACCTCTGTTTCTGGATAAGGTCCCGATAATGCTTTAGGAAATACATCAATGTATTCTCAAACAATGGGAACATCTTCTATTTTTATACTTAATTATTATTATTCTTCTTATTTACCAATAATTTCCATAATTAAGGAAATAAGAGGTAGTTATTGAAAAGGCTTAGACTAGGATATCTCTCCTTTGAAGATAATTATAAGTTGTTACTGCAAGGCGATTGAAACTTCTTTACTTCTATAATTAATCCAAGCATTACATTTTGATAGAAAATATATCCTTGGTATTATGTAAAATTCCACCATTAGAATGACCACAAGGTTTTTGGATATATTTCACTCAACAAAGTTAATAGTGGAATCCTTATATATCTTTGAGGCTTGAATAGTTCCTCCAGTAGTTTTAACTGAAAAATATTCCCCTAATAGTCTAGAGTTTAACTTGATGTTATTTTCAAACGTGAATTAAATATAATAAGGAATAAAAATAGAATCAAACAACATACTTTCAAGATTTTGGTGTACAATAAGGGTACTTACCACAACATAATTTGAATCCTTGACTTCAGCCATCATTACTGCAAAAGTATGACCTTTTTTCCTTATCCTTTTCTAGGGTTGATAATGATTTCTCTCCATTATATTCTAATTTGGACATTGATGAGAATATTTTCCATTCTCCCCACTATTAAATCATTATACTACAGGTTATAATTTTACTATTCTCCATCTTTTAGTTGTATTCATATGTTGAGGTTTTACATCTCCAAGATAGTTTCAATATATATGAACATCTCTTCCAAGCTTGTAACACTTTCCACTTTCTTGTATAAAATTCCATAAATGATTCTTCCCACACTTTTTGTACACAAGTAGTTTTTGTTTATTCCCTTCCCTTTCTTGGTTGAATTTATTCCCAAAATTTAACTCCATCCTTCGTTTCTTATTATATAATCCATGAAGCCACTTTGTATCACAAAACTCCATATCCACCTTGATAAGAAAACATAATATTTCCTAATAACTACCAAAATCTATAATTTATAGATATTTTTATATTTGTGGTCTTATCCCACCAAATAACTGGTCAATCTTCCCATCAAAATCAATGAGAAATATTGAATCATATCACACAATCCTTATAAACTTCATGTCATTATTACCCAATGATTCATTTACCCTTTGTTTCAAATATATTAATTCATTCTCCATATTGGTTCAGAGGGTATAAGGATAATACTTATTAAAAAAAGACTTTTTTGAAGTCTTCCCACTCCATGGATTTAACCTCATCATTTTGCTTTGTGTTCTTTATCAGTTTCCATTATGGATATGCTTCTCCCTGTATGTTATAAACCACCAAAGCAATTTTCACTTTATCAAAAAATGGATAACATAGAATATATTTTCAATAGTATTGATCCATTGTTCTATGGTTATTGGATTAGAGACTCCATGAAAAATAATTGGTCTATGATACATGAAGGATTCAACTATTATTCCTTCCTTCCTTGGTGAAGTTAGATTCTCCACATTTTTTATGTTGTTACTCATAATCTGAGATAACTAATTAAACATCATCATGAAGTTTTCAACTCCGGATCCCCCCATATTGGGAAGAACATCATCGCATTTCTTTTTGTATCCATTATCTATAGGAGTCCTTCTATTTCCTTTTATTTATCTGAAATAATAAAACCTAAGTGGGAAAATTATAATAATTTTTCATCTTATAATAATAATTCTAAAGGAAATAATAATCCAAAAATATTATAATATCATGATTCAAGGATGATATACTTAAATATAAGTTATTTCATAGGGTCATTCATCAATAGAAAAGGGAGAGTATAAATCTCGGTAAGAGATAAACAAGGGAAATGAAACATGAGTGATTATCATGGATAAAACATGAGGCATTACATGAGAACATAATCGTAAGTATGTTGTGAATAACATAGAAATGTGGCTTCAACATAAAAATGATACATTCATAAGCATATAACCAAGGTTCAATATAAAGGTGTCATAAAACATATTACTAAGGTTATTCACTAAGGTATCATAAAACATGTCATCTCTAGAGATTAAATATTTACCTAATGAATTAGAGAGATATTAGGGTACACCCTTTATATGTCTTAATTCAAGTGTTCCACATTGATCATAATAAATCATTTCATCAAAAACCCATATAGAATAAATAATGGGTTTCATATAAAATCATTGAGTACATAGGTGTTTAAAGAGTTGGAATTTTCTTAATTTTTAACAAATAATAAGGGAATATGGGTTTATACATGGAAAAACCCAATAAATTATGTATAATTCCATATATATTAATACCCTTAAATAAAAAATGGTTGGGTATTCATAATATAAAAATAGAGGCATGAAAAATGAATGGATGATTTCAACAATATAATGAGTATATAAAGTGGGTTATGGAACCAGTTTAATGAGAGATAATAGAAGTATCTCACTGGTGAAATTTTTTTTGGACAGTAATAGAATGGTTATAAGTGCATGGGAACATAATAAATTTGAAATCACAAGGCTAACCACAAAGGAAGTACTTGGATAAAAAAGAGGAAGGGAATCCCTTACCTTATGAGATAGTTTCTTAAAGATTAAAAAGATTTCCTTGGAACCTTAAAACCTCATTGGAAAAGATTTAGAGTGGGAAAATAAGGGGAACCTCATTCTTAATGTCTTGGGAGTGAATGAAAGGGGGGATGTGGGTATTTATAGAAACTGTGGGGGGGATTGTTTTTTAATTTCTAAATATAGGCCTTAAAAATATATGTTATAGAAAATAAAAAACCATTAGATTACACATGGTTTGGGAACCTGGTTTATAAAATTAAGAAGGTGGTTTTTGAATTTTTTTTAGAATTGAACTTCAATATTTTATATTACTTTTGTAATGGGAAAATAATTTTTCCACTAAATAATGTTTTTAAAACATTAATTTTTATTTTAGACTTTGAGAAGTTATTTATAGGTTTATAAAATCATTTTATTCCATTAAAATACATTATATTAATAAAATAACTTATTTTTAGTAATGTATTTAGTTTTAATAATTATTACACATATTTATGAAGTCATAAAATATACTGAAAACACAAAACTATATTTTTACGATTCATTTAAAAATAAATTATTTTAGAAAATATTCAAAATTTTAGACTAACCCAATGTTGAAGTTATGATTTAAAATATAATTCTTATTTCATCAAAATAATTTTCTAAATATGATAATTTTAACATTTAAATAATTTTTTTATTTATTGAAAAATAATTTCTTTATGACATAATCAACTTTCTGAACCTTATAAAAATTACCCATGACATTACAAAATTATATTATCATTTATATTTTAAAAAATATTGTTTTATAAAACTATTTCATGGAAATAACCTTTATATTAATTTAAATTATACATTTTCAAAAAATACCATTAGGTTTTGTTTTAATCATATTCATCTTATATTCATGTGTATTTTTTTAAATAAAATAATAATGAAAATGGGATTATATAAACCACTATTTAAAAAATAAAATTAAACTTTTATAATACTAAGGTATAGATATATAAATCCTTAATACATTACAATATGTCCTAAGTGTAAGGTGTGTGGTGGGGATACTTTTATGGGGTGGCTCGATTAACATTAATCTAGTGGTGATCTCCACTAACTTGAACTTATCTCTTAGTTGATTCCGCTTTAGCTTTAATTATTGAAACACTACTTGGGTTTGGTCAATAGTGAACCTTAGTGACACTAAATCTCTCCCCAGTTATGATAAATGAGCTTCAAAATAAATAATCATACTGGTTGAGGCCATTGTTTATCCCTTAAACATCAATTATCTTTTATCATTACCATTTATGTACACTAATTCTAAAGGTAACATTATTACCAACTATCATAATTCCCAAAAATCACATTGACCACTAGTTATGTAATGTTTAGATCCTAAAAATCATGTTTTACATTACACACTACATATACTCTACTATTCTCACACCTCAACATTCATTATTTTTCATACAAAGGTACTACACTTCTCTTGATAATATTTATCATATTCCTAACACTTATATTTTTTTCTTCTATTTTTATAAAAAGAGTGATCTTCATTATGGAATTTAAGACTATGGAGTTTACATTACTATGTAAAATATTGTTTTTTATTTATCTCCCTTAATTGTTTATAGTTTCTATAGTCAATATTAATTCATGATATATAATTTTCTTAAATGTAATATCCTTTATATGTTCTTATAATAAACTACTCATTATAAAATAAGAGTTCTTAATAAAATAAAGTAATTTTTGGGCCATTATATTCTCCCCCTAAGAAAATTTTTTCCTTGACATTTGCGCCCTATCTCAAAACAATTGGAGGGTATTTATCCTTCATCACTTCTTTAAACTTCTTGTTTGCTTCTTCAAACTTGTGATTTTTTCCCCAAAACTTTCATGAGTAATATTATCTTATTCCTCTAAACTTGTTTCCTTTTATCAAGAATCTGGATCAAGTATTCTTCATAGGTTAGGTTAGGTTCAAATTCCATAAAATTTGTGTCTAGTATATGTGTTGGGTATGACATATACTTTCTTAATAGGGATGCATGGAAGACATCATATACATTGGAAATAATTACAGGTAGTGATACCCAATAGGAAACTACTATAACATGATCCAAAATATCAAATTGTTCAATGTACCTTGGAATCATCTTCCCCTTATTTCTGAACATAATTTCCCCTTTCCATTAGGATATTTTTTGGAAACCATGATCACTGACATGAAACTCTAAGTCCTTCCTTAGATTGTTAGCATAACTATTTTTTCAACTCTGAGTAGCCTTTATATGTTTTTGGATCACTTCTATATTCAATGTAGTGCATTTCAAAATGTATGGTCCTAATATTTTTCATTCTCAAACTTCATCCCAACATATTTTAGTTTCATACCTCTTGCAATTGAGTTATTTATAAGGATCCATTTAAATAATCGAGTGAAAACTATTTTCATAGAATAATTAAACAAGTGGAGGATTTTGTTCGCAAATACCTTGAAAATAAAGAGATCTATCCTATAACATGTTTTTGAATGTATGAATATCCCTCTTATACTACTCATCAGTTTGAGGATGATAATTTTTGTTAATGTTTACTTCAGTATTCATAGCCTTTTGAAGGATCCTCCATAACATAGAAGAAAATAATCACTAGTATAAAAATAGTCTTTAATGTCTAAATTTTAATGTTGATTCTTTGAAAATGACATTAAAAGTATTATATGAGGACTTTTGACATTTTAGATTCAATAACTGATGTTAAAATCGCACTATTAATGTCTGTTCCTAAAAAACTGATGTTTAAAGTCCTCCTTGAAGACTTTTAATGTCAGACTCTTTCAAGAACTGAAGTTAAATGTTACTTTTTGACATCATATTTTCAAATAAACAATGTTAAAAATCATTAAAAATTTGTATATCATTTTACAATATTTGATTTTACTAGTCATGGAACTAAAATAGACTTATATATCAAAAGCTATGGATGTCAGAAGGTGAACAATATAAGACTTTTAACGTCTATTTTTTTTAAAAACTGAAGTTAAAAGTATCTTTTGAAATTAGTATTTAAAAAAACTAATGTTATTTTTTTTAATAAGTTTTATATAATTTTTTATTCTTCAATTCTACTAGTCATGTAGCTTTAAGAGAGTTACATATCAAAAGTTTTGGCCTTCGAAAGTTGGAATTCTCTAAGACTTCTCTTAGAGAAGTTTAACTTTCAACATTCATAAATTTTTATCAATAAGTACATTTTAGCTACACGACCAGTAAAATTGATCTTGGTAAATGATCTACAACTTGGTAATAAATTTTAACATCGATTATTTGAAAACCTGATGTCAAAAATTACTGTTAATGTTGGTTATTGAAAAAAATCGATGTTAAAATTATTCTATGAGAACTTTTAATGTTGGTTAATAAATAACAAACTTAAAAATGTTGTGTAAATCCTTTAATTTTTGTTTTATAAAAAATGATGTTAAAACCCCAATACATGAAGGTTTTTAAATTCAGTTATATATTTAACCTATATTAAAAGTAAAATTTCAAATATGCAGGATCAATATTTCATTTTTTTCACAACATGCATTTCATTTTTTACAATACTGCCTAAATTTTAATACAAATCCATTAAAAATATTTTCTTTTACTATATATAAATCCATATTATATTTCTTTCAATATTTTTTACCTCTTAGATTCAATTAAATTTTCAACACGTCTTCAATCGATGATTAGACCAAGGTATCTATTCTAATAATGAATTTTTTTATTTTCATCAATTACTAAAAATATTAATAATTTTCGTTATAATTATTAATCATTATTATGATCAAGTTATGAAGATAAAAATCTAGATGATATTTACCAACCAAGGTTCAAAATTCAATATCGATCACTGTTTTCATTCCCATATGAGTTCTACCCTAAAAAGAAGAGAAATGATGATAAACAACATATTGATTTGAAGGAAACACCTAAAATCATTGAAATATGTTTGAATACTTAAAGTATTTTTTTTCATTTGGTGTATGTAATTTTCATTCATGTTCCCATGTTTTCTTTGAAATGATTTATATCTTTCAAAACATAGAGAAGTCCAACTTCTAACCACCATAACGTTTGATCCGTAACTCCATTTTAGATCCATGACCAGTAAAATCAAATCTTAGGAAATGATATAAAACTTGGAAATCACATTTAGCACCTTTTATTTTAAAATAATTTCAAAAATGACTTTTAATGTCGGTTCCTAAAAAAACCGATATTAAAATTCTTATATGAAGGATTTTAGCATCGTTGTTTCATGAAACAACATTAAAAGAAGAATTTTAATGTCTGTTAATGAATAAAAGATGTAAAAAAAGTTCCATGATGAATTTTAATGTTGTTTTATAAAAATAATGTTGAAATCCACATGTAATCATTCTTTAGATGTCATTTTTCCAAATAAACTAACGAGGAAAGGTAAAATTTTTAATTTTGGACGTCAGTTTATAAAATTGGATGTCTAAAGTCCCACTTTTAACATCAAAATTTAGTTAAAATTAAAAAAAACCGATGTTAAAGGCCATTTTAAACTAGTTCTTAGATTATGGTCTGAAAAAATTTACAGTGGCACCCCATTAAGTCTCATCACTTCTTGAATATATAGACGATAAAGGCACTAAAGGGATAAATCTTCTTGAATGAAAATAAAATAAGGAGAATTTTTTATCTATCAATGATCACACATATGGAATTTTTTCTCTTTTATTTCTTAGTAATTCTAGTAAAAAAATTTATTGTGAAGTTTTCCCACTTCCATATAAGAATGGGAAATGGTTGCAACTATCCTTTGGGTAGTTTTCACTCCAAATTATATTACTGAAATACCAAACATGTTTCACTATATTCAAAAATCTTCTTTTCATGTTATCCCATTGTTGATGCTCCTTTTTCGTCACATTGTCTAAAAGAATGGAAAGGGAAATTACTTAGCACAAATTGATTCATCCTTTGAAGAAAACATCAAAAATCGACAAAGGCATGAACAAGGCTTCAAAAGAACAAGGGTCGCGCAAGTTTCATCACTGTCGTGCAAGTATACTTGTACGCCACCTAATTGTCACGCAAGTGACTTGTGCGCCACCTAATTGTCGCGTAAGTGACTTGAACGCCCTAAAGGATAACTGCCCGGGGTCTTCTCTAGCCTATAAATAGAACATTTGGGTCCCCCATTTGAAAGAGAGGAATTTTTCCAGAATTCAGATTTAGAGCTCTGAACGCCCAAGTCTCTTCTTCAAGTCTTCCGAACACTTCTAAGGTAATTCATTACCTAGAATGGAAGGTCTAAACAAGAGGAGTAAGGTCTAAGTGTTAGAATTCACTAACACTTGCACGCATAAGGTGTATTTCCCTTAAGGGAAATGAACATACTTGCGCTCTGCCCTTCTTCCTCACCAGAACTTGCGTGCCTCTATTATGGAAGTACCTCAGGATAATTCTAAAGGCATTGGTCAAGGATCGCCCAAGTATTACCATGCTGGTTTACAAACACCCAAGTACCCATGTGCCACACAGGTATACCTGCGCAACCAAGACTTGCGCGCCCATGCAGTACTTGCGCGCCTGCCAGGACTTGCATGCCCCTGCCTTTTTGGGTGCCTTTTCTTGCCCATTTAACCCCTCTTATGCCATTCCACCTCTCCTATTCAAGATTCAGTCTTCAAGACACTCTTCAAATCCATTTATGGCATGATTTCTTGATTTGGATTACTTATCTAAAAGGAACTCCATGGAACATCTCTCAAAATCTAGTGATTCACACATCTTTATGTCACTGAAGATTGAGATTTCATTCATTCAACCTCATTATTTAAGATGAGAGAACTCTTTTAACCTGGGCCTCCTTTTCAGGAGTAATCCCCAGTCATAATTTCCAAATATGGGCATCCTCCTTAGGAGTAATCCCCAAGTCCTCATTAATTTGGGCATCCTTTTCAGGAGTAATCCCCAATCATAATTTCCCTAAATATGGGCCTCCTTTTTAGGAGTAATCCCCAGTCATAATTTCCAAATATGGGCCTCCTTTTCAGGAGTAATACCTAGTTATAATTTCCAGATATGGGCCTCCTTTTCAGGAGTAAGCCCCATTCATAATTTCCAAATATGGGCATCCTCCTTAGGAGTAAGCCCCAAGTCCTCATTAATATGGGCCTCCTTTTCAGGAGTAAGCCCCAGTCCCCTAATTTGGGCATCCTCCTCAGGAGTAAGCCCCAACCATAATTCTCTTAACCTGTACCTTCTTTTCAAAAGTAAGCCCCAGTCCCCTAATTTGGGCATCCTCCTCAGGAGTAAGCCCCAACCATAATTCTCTTAACCTGGGACTCGTTTTCAGAAGTAAGCCCCAGTCCCCTAATTTGGGCATCCTCCTCAGGAGTAAGCCCCAAGTCCCTTAATTTTTCAAGTCCCTTTACCTGGGCCTCCTTCTCAGGAGTAAGCCCCAAGTTAGAATATTCAAATCTCCATGAAGCACATATACCTTTATGGACCCTATTCCTGGATTTCATCCCTGAAGTAAATCCTAATCTTCATATATCTAGGCAGTCATACATACATAAGCCCCACATTATTTCTTATGATTGTATCTTTCAGGGCACAATTGTCTGGTTTTTACCAATACCTCTTTTTTCTCACACCGAGCATGACTCACGTGAGCTTAGAGTGTAAAAGTAATTAATGCATCCTTATTTGATCCATCAATCATAAACATCATACTCCCTTACTCGAACTATGTGGGTTCTGATTCCTTTTCAAAACAAAGGATATGTAGGTAGCCCATCTGCGGGTTCGATCTCAACTCTGAAATAATACATGTCCTTCCGAATGACAATAAACTTCAAGCGCCTCACTGAGTGGCTTTAAAACCAGCATGGTCATCATAATGACCAAGAGACTTCTATATAAATATGTCGAATGATACCATTGACCAAGAATCTCTAACAAATATAGATGATTCTCTATCGATGAATAACCTCGAATACATATAAAAGATTCTCTAAATTTCCTACATATTTAATCATTGATTTTCAGATCTGAAGGAAAGATCATTTTATACTTGTTAATGTAATAAGGATTCACGAACATAACTTAAATCTATAAAGAGAGTCCCGGAGTAGACAATAATTCCCCTCAAAAAGGTGTGATGAGTCTGACCTCCCATCCTCTCGACCAATGAAAATTCCTAAGCCTCACCAGTCCACAAACTAATGAGTGCCTAACTTTGTAAAGTAGGTCCAAATGGATGTGGAATCATTGGATGTTTCCGGTTCTACGAAAAAACCCATTAGAAACCGATTGGAATGTTTGAACCTTCAATCAAGGAGGTCATCCCCCGATTCCAGAGGGGAAAAAAATGGTGAACCCAACGTGAATCCTTAACCAAGTTAAAATGATGTTTTACCTATTTGTTAGGCCCCTATTTAAAAATCAATGAGAGGGCCAACAAAAACAATCATTGACATATGTGCTCATCCAAAAGATGTAGTGGCTTAATTTATCTTGATTACGTCTGTTATATCAAATAGGCACTCTTTTCCAATATTTTCTGCATTCTAAGAAATGGCTGCTCTCAAGTTCACACCTGTGAATACTGCTACTGTGAATGCCACCGCTGCTACTCCTGCTGGATCGTCGTCCGCTCTGAGGATAACATCACCTACTCAGCGTCTTCAACGCTGGGTATCAAATGCACTGGTTAAGAAGTACCGTCAACATGGTTCCATCCCAACTCTGTAGGCTGCCCGACAATCCCTCCAAGTGAACAACTCACACCGTTCGTCCGGGCAACGAAGACCAATGATCAAGAAGAAGGCGGTGCTAACCACCGTCTCCAACCGTTTCAGGTCATTATCCTCAAAACGCAATCACCATTCGCTCCCTTATTCTGGGAAGGTGAATGAGCAGGTCCCTCAGGGCCTTAATTCAAGCAGACAGGAGTCCTTCCCAAGGGCTCCCACCAACAGTCACCGCCAAACTCGTGCGGCAGTGCGCCCTCAACATGATGAGGGTACCGACTCCAGGCATTCGTCTCAGGTTCCTCAAACCCGAGCAGGAAAGACGAATCACGAGAGGAAAAATCCAGTTAACAGTGAGCAGGTTCTCATCTATGCCATCTCCAGAGAAGTCCACCAACCTAACTTGGAGGCAAGCAATGAGAGGGCACACACACCTGCCCGTTTTAATTCTGTTGTCCATCATACTCTTCTGGCAGCATCACGCCAATCCCGTCAGGCAATTCCGGCGGAGTATTATAGACAGGAACATACACCTATTTATACGTCATCAGTTAGTCAGAAAGCTCATCTGACTACATATGATGGATCTTTTCAACCACGTTCGGAGAAGTGAAATCAGCAGGGACATACACCTACTAGTATTGATCAAGCCTACCAACAGTCTCGCTTGGTAGCATTCAGAGAAGTCAGTCGGAAAGCTCCGGCGACAAACAGGAGGCAGAATCAACTCTCTTCCCCTACACTTGAGTGATGTCAGGATTCACTGACAGGAAAAGGAGGACAGGAGTAGGCACATACACCTACTCCAAGCACGAAATGGACGTATATCCCCGTTCTGGCAGCTGAAGTCACCAAGCATATTCTATCAATGGTGAAAGAGCAGAAGCAAATTCCTGCTCATATCATGGATTCCTGTCGGGATATTATAACAACTTTATCGGCATCTTAGGGAAAGACACATAAATCTATCCCTACCAGTGGAGTAACACATCAACAGTTCACTCTGAAACAGACACACACATCTGTTCCAGTCCAAGAGGGTTGTGGGGCATACTCCCCCATATCATACAGACAACCAAGTCAGGCACATACACCTGATTTGAGTGGAGATCGTCAGCCTAACCTGGCCATCTCTCCTGATCAGGCACATACACATGCTCAGAGTAGCCACTTTCGTCAACAAGTGGTTTCCAAGGCGAGTAAGAAGGTGTCTAAGAAGAAGACCCGCCCAGCAAAGTCAAAAGATCAAGAGCCAAAATGTAACAAGGCCTTGCTCGATGCTGGAGTTCTTGAATCCCTCAGACAATTATCTGTTGGAATCCAAGATTCTACTCCCTCATTTCCCAATAGTGGGAACATTAATTCTGAAGGTCTTCAACAGACACTTCCTCATGAAGGCTTGCTTCATGAAAATTCAGTCGATCTCAAAGTTTCATCTTCATATGAGAGCTACAATAACCCTCTGTGTGGCCAGAAGAACAAGGAGAAAGAGATCTCATCTTTTACTGTAACCCACCATGGTGGTCCTCCCCATGATGATGAATTTCACTGAGAAAGTCCTCTCCATAGTAGTGATGCACATTGCTCGGAAAATGCTTCAGTAGACAATGTAGTGCCGAGAAAGCCCTCTTATCTTGAGGCACTTGCAAATGCGAAACCAGTCATGTTTGATGTTTCATCGCTGGCAGGTGAAATAATTTCTCAATCATAAGATAGCCCAGGGTTTAGGTCATTCTCCGAACCACCCCTAAGTCATGAATCTTCTATTTTGATCAATGATTTCTATACCAATCTTGTTTAATTTGATTAAGCAACAAGAAAACACCAACTCTGGTCAAATCTGGTAGAATAATCTTCATTGAATGATAAAGAGGAAATGATGAACATGAGAAAACAACTTGAGAAAGGTGAAGTGCCAGTCATGTTTTGGCCTCTGGCTGACTCTCAGTACGACATTCCAGAGATGTTGACAGAAGATGGAATTCATGATATTCGTCTCAACATATGGAAAACTCTTTGTCAGTTAAAAAAGAAAGTATTATCTTATGATGAATATGAAAATCATATTAAGATAATAGAAGGGTTACAACGTTAGATTGATTTGTCATCTCTATCAGTATCTCGATATCCGAAGGCTAAAAAGCAGCAGATAGCCCTTCAGCGTTCATGCCTTGGCACACTAATAAAGTTGTGCCAGTTAATTGCCAATGACCCATATGGTATTCATGTCAGAGGATGGGGTGTTCATGGAGAACTGAATTTCACGGTTCTCTCCAGTCAGCAAAGCCCGCTGAAAATGGTCTCATGCAATGTTATTTCCCATGGTCGGCCACAGATAACTGGCTTTGTTTGTAATCAAAAGCTTTCCCAAGAACAGGATTCAACTAGTTCCTCTCAAAATCAAGAATAAAGAGAACAATTTGTTGAATTACTCCTGCATCAAGCAAACAAAAATATTGAATAAGCCTCTCGTTTGGAGCAAGCACATCAGCAAGTGACAGAAGTGTCAGAAATCATCAAACGGTTTTTTAAACTGGGTGATAAAAGTGGATGCAGGTTAATGCATCCGGCTAATTTCAGGACTAAGGTCCGAAAGATCATGCGAGCTTTTAAGAAATTCTCAGACATATCATGTCAAGAGGCACCCCAGCTTTCTAGAATGGGGACTCTTTTAAAAAAACCCTCAGAATCAAAAAATAGGATTCGAGGAGTTGAGCAAAGACAGCAGGAACAACCCCAGTCCACCGGACTGGGGACTTTTTCAAATCATCAATCCCCTCCTCAGTGAAATTCGGTCTTCTCTCGATTAGGTAAGAATCCATAGGAGGAACAAAGAGCCAAATTATCAAGAGATTCCCTCCAAATTACGGTTCTTCAAGAAGTTCATGAGGGATTGAATCAACAGAAGGAAATGTCTTATCAAAGACATGGAAGAAGACAATATCACAGGAATGCTGATAGAAGCGATGCGATGCGTTATGCATCAATCAATGTCATCAATTCTGTTTTTGCTGATCAAACAGATGAGGCTCACTCAGGGGATTCATATGAAGAGGTTCCTGCTCAAGAAGATGTATGCACAGACACAAATGAAGAAGGTGTGCGTACACAAAATCAAAGGATTACTCAGAACCTAGGTAATCCTTCAAGTAACCCACTTCCCCCTCTCCGAAAAGGATCCAAAAAAGGGAGGGGAAAGAATCAGGTTACATATCCTTCCTCTGGAGAAGGCCAATCGCTCTCACTAGAGCAAAGGTTTGCACAACAGGAGGAAGAAATGAAGGAATTGAGGACGTTGAATGCAGAACTACTTCAGGGTAGTCTTCTTCCTAAGCGTGCTGGAGTCAGTCAACCAAGGGAGTTTGTTGTAGCTACTGAGATAGATCAAGAATATCCTCCTTTATCAGTACACCATCACAGGTCTAATCCTATGGGTCAAGTGCAGCAACAATTGGCAGTGCTGCCATCAGTTGCAGCACCAGCTGCCATAGCTGTCCAAACTCTAGTCAGTGCACCTGTTCAGATTCAAGCTCAAGAGGATGTTTCTAAAAAGTTAATAACTACTATTGAGTCATTAATAGCTTGGTTGGAAGCTATAGAGGGAAAGCGTGCATGGGTTCAATAGGAAAAGAAATATTACCCTGAATGGGTAGATTCAATCTATCCCCCATCAAATTTTGGGAACCCTGTATTCTCTATTTTCAATGGATCAGGCGATCCTGAACAACATTTGACGCATTACGTGTCTTGTTACGATCCTATGATGGGAAATCCGGAGCAGCAAGAAGTAGTGAAACTCAGATGCTTCATGTGAACCTTGCAAAGACTAGCTTTTTTCTGGTATACAAGCTTGAAATCCCAGTCAATTACCAGATGGGAAGATCTTCGTCAACGATTTCTTCTTCAATTCAGCTCAACTTTGCCAAAGACAATAGTTTTCGATCTTAAAAACTGTAAGAAAAGAGATAATTAAAGAGTCTCTGATTTCATTGCTCGCTGGAAGGGGTTAACATATTCCCTGAGCTTAGCACTCCCTCAAGAGAAACTATTGACAATCTATGTGGAAAATCTGCATAATGAATTACGCACTCTGTTGATCCCTGTGAAATACACAGGAGGGTTTCAAGACCTTACCTCAATCGCTCAACAAATTGAATATTCTCTTATACAGACTAAGGATAAATCTCGTGTAATTCCATCAGCTCCAGGAAGGAGAATGGGTAAAGCAAAGACTGCTACAGTTATGCTTAAACAAGAACCTGTACCTGCTTCTACTTCAAACCCTTCATCTTCTCGAAGGGATCCACCTCCTGAGCACAAAAAACAAAGGTCGTTTCGTCAAGACGATAAAATAAATCAAAGACGAAAAAAATTTGAGGATATGAAGATAAAAACATACTCTTTCCAAAATGAACAAGTTCCTGGTTACTTTATTTCAGCTCTAGAAAATAATTTGGTTCAGCTGCCAAGGCCCAAGAGGCCAAACAAGGAAGGAGATAAAGACCGTCCCAATTATTGCCCATTTCATCAAATGTTGGGGCATCCCATCCAGGAGTGTTTTGTCTTCAAGGACCTCCTACAAAATATGGTCGACTCAGGACAAGTCAAACTGAGAGGTTCTTCAGCTCAGGTAGCATGTGTTACTACTACAGTTCCAGAGGAGGAAGGCGAGTGGCAAGAAGTAAAAAGCAAAAATGCACAAAAATATGATGATTGGATGGTCAGAAAGGCGATCAATCGAACTCCTGCTATTTTGTGAACGCAATTGAAGAAACCAATTGTACCTTCTGCTATGAATGTCGTAGCAAAACCCTCTTCATCAGAGGGAAAATCCTCAAAGAAACGACATGATTCAAATAAAGAAAAAGAATCAGAATAAGATGAGTACGTTTCAAAGCCTAAGTTGTCTTTGACCTTGGAAGACTTCATGCCATCTACTTCAAATCAACGAGCACCGTCCCACCAAACGACACAGCCTAAAAAGGCTAATCAGGAAGAATCTTCATCAGATGAAGAGTTGATTTTCGGTTCTGTTAATATGATTCAATTAACAGATCCATATGCCAGTCGTAGTTTCGATTTAGATGAGCCTGAATTCCCTATATCAAACAGAGGAATAAGAGGAAGATCCAGAGGCTCAGGATACATGGGAAGACATGGATATTTCAGAAGCCACTATTCCAATTCTACCCCTGATAGAACTGTGTACGTAGCAGAAACTCATGGCAGAGCCCTTCAGTGAGCTCAGCAAGAACAAGCAAGTTCTTCTACCAATAGAAAATTCAGTCCTGGAACAGTTATTCTGGAAGACCGGTTGAAGGTTCCATCTTCTTCCTCTCAGAAAGTGAATGGATCTAATCAGTCTAATATTCCAAAACCAGGAATATTTCCAACTCCTATCCCAATACAAGATGCATCAACTTCCAAAGCATCTGCTTCCAAGGCACCTACTAAACCACATATTCCTGTTGGGAAACGCAGACCCATGGATCAAAAGTATGATGTATTGAAACACTTGTCCCAAGTACCAGCCAAGTTATCAATTCTGGATGCTTTGAATATGTCAAAAGATCTTTGAGAAGCACTCATCGAGGCTTTGTCAAGTCCTCAGGAGTTTGAAACTGAAATTGCTGCAGTTGAAGTCTATCACATAGAGAATAATCCTGCAGAATACCATGCAATAATATCTTTTACTGATGAAGATGAAAATGATGTTGTGCATGGACATATTAGACCTTTGTATTTATCTGGAATGGTCAATGGTGTAGACATCCAAAGATCTTTCATTGAAAATGGTTCAGGAGTCAACCTCATGCCCATTCGTACACTTCGTCGATTGGGCCTCACAGAATCTGATTTATCTCCTTCTACCATGATGTTACAAGGATATGATAAAAATGATCAAGAACCATTGGGAGAAGTTACACTCAGAACTCAGTTTGGAGATCTTGTATCCAATTCAGATTTCATGGTTTTTGATCAAGACTCAGCTTTTAACATCCTGCTTGGAAGACCCTGGCTACATCAACATGCGGCTATCCCTTCATCATACCATCAATGTCTCAAATTTTGTTTCGATGGTAAAGTTGGGACATTGTATGGTGATAAGGCCCCGTTGAAGATATGCGAGTCTCAATACATTGAGGCGGAATTATATCACATGAAGGGAAGGGAGAAATCCACAACAAAGGGGATTACCAAAGTTAATGCTCCAAATGGTTTGGAGAAGATTCCAGTAAATCCATTTACACATGTGAGTACAGATTATGGGTTTCCTATCAGTCAAATTGAAAAGATAGACCCAAATCAAAATACTCTTATGGAAAGATCCATAATGTCAATTACGGCAATCGAGCTAGATGACATGGGAGAAATTGGTAACCCACCAAGCAGTGATGAAAGCACAAATGGTGACGTCTTCATTTCATCTGCTGAAATCCGGCAAGTCTATACTTCTCCAATCAGGCCAGAAGAATTTATAGCAATGTCGGAGGTGAACAATGATGTCGATTCTCAATCCATCATCTCCTCTTTATTACCCAAAGAAGACCATTCATCATCAATCGGGTCGGAAATGGAAGCTTCTTCTTCAAGATGTGTAAATTTTGACATCTCTTCTGATCATGAAAATTATGCTTTATCATCTACTATGCAAGTAGAAATGGAAGAAATAACACATGATGAAGAAGAAGAAGAATATCTCAGAGATTCTCCTCCAGTATTTGAAGAGGGTATCTCTACCACTGTGGATGAACTCAGAGAAATAAACCTGGGTACAAAAGAAGATCCACGCCCCACTTTAATCAGTGCGGCCATGACTCTTGAAGAGAAAGAGATGTATATTTCCTTTCTAAAGATAAATAGAGATATATTTTCTTGTAACTATACAGAAATTCCTGGGCTTGATCCTGATGTTGCTACTCATCATTTGGTTTTACCAGAAGAACATCGAGGATTTAAGAAAGCCGCAAGAAGAACACGCCCAACTTATGCTTCCAAAATTGAAGCTAAAGTGGATAATCTTATCAAAGCTAACTTCGTCAAAGAATTTCAGTATCCTAAGTGGTTGGCTAATATTTCCCCTGTAAAGAATAAGAACGGACAAATTAGAGTTTTCATTGATTTCAGAGATCTTAATCGGAATTGTCCCAAAGATGATTTTCCAGTTTCGATTATAGAACTATTAATTGATGCAACAGCTGGCTATGAAGCACTTTCCTTTATGGATGGATATTCCGGATATAATCAAATCCGAATGGCTCTAGAAGATGAAGAATCCACAGCCTTCAGGGCCCCTCAGGGTTTGTTTTTCTATCGGGTAATGCCCTTTGGATTAAAGAATACAGGTGCAACATATCAGCGTGCCATGCATCGTATCTTCAAACCCTTTTTAGGGAAGTTTGTTGAATGCTATGTAGACGATTTGGTACAAGGATATGTATCCCATATAATACAATGTTAAAGAAATATCTCATGGATGAAGATCATAATTCCGTAATCTCTATATATATTGAAAGCACCAAAATGTATATAGATATATTATTTCATTATTGATGGGTGTTTCCATCTGGAATCGGGGGATGGCCTCCTTGATTGAAGGTTCAAACATTCCAATCGGTTTCTAATAGGTTTGTTCGTAGAACTAGAAACATCCAACGATTCCACATCCATTTGGGCCTACTTTCCAAAGGTAGGCGATCATTAGTTTGTGGACTGATGAGGCTTAAAAATTCACATTGGTCGAGAGGATGGGAGGTCGGACTCATCACACATTTTTTAGGGGAATTATTGTCTACTCCGGGACTATCTTTATAGATTTAATTTATGTTCGTGAATCCTTATTACATTACCAAGTATAAAATGAGCTTTCCTTCAGATCTGACAATCAATGATTAAAAATTTAGGAAATTTAGAGAATCTTTTATATGTATTCGAGGTTCTTCATCGATAGAGAATCATCTGTATTTGTTAGAGATTCTTGGTCAATGGTATCCTTAGATGCATTTATATAGAGATTACGGAGTTATGTGGGTGGTGTGAAGGTTTTTTTCCAAGTATTTTGGTGTGTGTTCATAGTTGAATAGTGAATTTACCCTTTTAATTGGTTGTTTTATGAGTGTGATTTTAATTGTTGGAATTGTGATTAATTGAAAAGGAATTCAAATGTTGTGTAAGTTTGAATAGATTAATTGGGAACTATGGGTATTCTAGGTGGGTTTATATGGACTACCATTTAGGTCAATTTGGAAATGACCTGGGATCAATGGTAGGTTCATGGTACAATACTAACTAAATATATAATGATGACTTGGGGACCGCTAAAACTTTGGTTGTAGCCTCTCTTGCAGATCATGCATGAAAATTTTCAACATGGTATGATCTTTGAGGTATGAGGATCCTAGGGCCCTAAAAAATGAGAAACTTAGGGAGTCTCCCATGGTGCTTTGGTCTTTTTTAAACTAATTAAGATCACATTTACATTTCCCCCTTCATTTATAAATTAAACCTATTTTTATTCCAATTTTTTTTTTAAATTTATTATTTTAAAAACTAGAATTCTAATTTAACTTTTAATGTTATTTCATGAAATCTCTTGGTGGTATCCCAATTTTCATTTTAGATCACACCCTACATAAAACCTCAGGTGTACATAGATCTTGTTTGTTGTGACTCACGTAAAGAAAAGTCCTTCCGTGGTGGTGGTGGTGGTTCTATATGCTAGTAGTTCTTTTGGTCAGATGTTGGTGGTGGTGGAATGAGGGAGTTGATCCATAAGTTGGATGGAGGTTTTAATTTTCTAGTTGGTCCCCTTTCCCCCATTTTTGTTATTTTAGTTTTTGGTTGTAAATGTTAAATATTTAAATCATTTTTATTAAGATTTTCATTTATCTATTGTATTTCGATATGGGTTATGTTTTGATGTGATGTTTTTTATTAACCTCACTTGATTTTCATGGGATAAATAATTCTGAAAGGTGTTACTCGATGCCCTAGCACTAGTCGCCAACCCATGGGGATTACGAATACCCTTCAGTCCATGCCATGGGTCGGGTTGGGTGTCGAGTTAGATGGAAGCCAAGTTATTTTGGGACATATTTTGTTTGAATATATACTTCAAAACATGGTGGTCGATTTATATATCATACTTCACCCCATAAATATGGAATCTCTACATCTTTAATGAAAATATAACTGCATCTATCTCTAATTCATGGGTATGATAATTCTATTCATGAAACTTTAACTGTAATGATTCATATCCAATCACTTTTTAATATTTTATTAGTATACATCCAATTCCATTCAAGTATAGATGACTATAAATGAAAAATCCTTCCCCATTAAAGGGTAAAGTTAGCATAAGGGAACTAACTTACGTATTATTCGGTTTTTGTAACTTTCTTCACACTCCTCTATCCAGATAAACGTAACTCCCTTTTAAGTTAACTTGGTTACTGGATTAAAATCCATAAAAGTTTTTAAAAAACATTATATATTATCTATATAGACCAAGGAAACTATGAATCTAAGATAATATTATAGGAATTGTACACTCCTCTACGACCTTCATCTTTGATGGATATAATGATATTCATTCACCCATCACAATGCATCCCAAGAATTTAGATTTTTGTAAAAATAAATCACATTTTCTAAATTTACCAAAAATATTCTCTCTCCTCTGAGTTTGTAATATAACCCTTTGATAATCCTCATGACCCTCGTGAATTTTTGAATATATTAGAATGCCATCAATAATGACCATAAAAAATTTATCAAGGTAACCCCTAAATAATTTTTTCATCAAATCCATAAATATGATAGGAGAATTATCCAATACAAAGGGCATAACAAAAAACTCATAATGTATATATCTTATAATGAAGGTAGACTTTGGGATATCTTCTTTATCTACCTTTAACTAATGATACCATGATCACAGGTCAATATTGGAGAAGAATCGAGCCCCATAAACATGGTGGAACAAATAATCAACCCTTGGAAGAGTGTATTCATTCTTCACTTTGATATCATTAAGTTCTCTATAATAATTTTATAAATGAATTGATCTACCGTTATTCTTTACAAAGATAATAAGTGATCCTAAAGTATACACAATTCATTGAATAAATCCCTTATCCAAAAGATCTTGAATTTTTTTCTTTAATTCCTCTAACTCCACATATTCTATTCTATATGGGTTATTTGATATAGGATTTGATCCAGGTTTGAGTTCAATTAAAAAACATACCTCTCTTTCTTAAGGAGGTCCAAGTAACTCAATAGGGAACACATTAATTCATTCCCAAACAATGGGTATGTAAGAAAACAGTTTTTTCTATAAAGGAATTTGGAATATTCTGGATGTTATTACAGAGCAGATCCTTAAGACAACATGCAATTATGAGCCCCGATGTGACCGGAATTAAATTTTCAGTGCGTTCACACTGGGCATGAAAAATAAATGGGATAAATCCTAAACAATAATTCAGATCCTAAATCTGAGAGTATGGATGGGTCCGAAATGGGGTGTTTACCCCAGGAACGACATAGAACATGTCGGTGCGGGACGTTGGGACCCCCCGCCCGTTAGAGGAACATTAAACAGATAAATAAAAAATTAATTTATTCGTTTAATGGTTAAACTCAAGTATCTATTAAATAGTAGCTCGGATTGGAAAACCGAGGGCACCGTTGAGTCTGGAGCGTTTCTTTTACCCTAGGTGGAGTGTATAAGTTGCGGGCGCGGGCCTGCTGTGAGAGATTTCACCCATGGGCAAAGTGGTCATTTCGAAATGTCCACTTAGTGATTTTTATCACTGGCATTATTTTTGAATAAATTTCGAACAAAGTCTCAGAATTGGAATCCGAGACTTCTGTTGAGTTCTAAATGGAGAGTTTTACCTAGGCGTGAGATAAAATAGGTGGGCGCAGAGGTTTTAGAATCTGAGTCCGTTGGGAGAGTTTTAGTGAATTTCTATAAATTCACTAAGTGTTGGAAGGGAAAACCCATTTCTTCTCTCTCTCTCTCTCTCTCTCTTCTCCTCTCTCCCTCTCTCTCTAGCCGTTCTTCGTCGTTCTTCACCGGATCGAGGAGCGATCTTCTCCAAAACCTCTACGGTTCAAAGGTAGAGCCTCACGGAAGCATCGCCTGCGACGCACGTCGAAATCGAGGTTGGATTTTGGTTAATTTATACACCTTTGTCAATTTATGGAGTTTTCTTCAATTTTCATCGTTGTAAGTTCTATATTTTGGAATTTGGGGCGATGGAAGAATGAACATGGCCAACGCCCGAGCCCCGTTTTGAGACCTCGTTCTTGGGAGTTCTTTGTCCAAATTTTCAGACGTGCCAAATCGTGTCGGATCAACAATCACGGGCAGGTGCAGCGAAGGCCTCGTCCCGAGGATTCCAAACCAGCATTCAGTTTTGGAATCGGACCACCAAAGCGGTGGTGGCGACCGTCGGAAGTCCCGACTTTAGCAAGGTCGGAGGCCAGAGCTCGGGGTGGCGCAGCGGGGGTTCGGGCGTCCGGAAGCGGCACGGCCGAGGCGGAGGTCGGAGGGTCGGTGAGTGGCGGCTAGAGGATGAGAGGGGACCGGAGGAACCAGAGAAGGCCGGTTGTTCGAAGGTGGCTGTGGTGTCGGGCGAGCTGGCCGGTGCTAGTGCGAAGGTGGCGCGAATGGGGTAGCACCGGGAGGAAAAACAGGGACCTCCATGGGCATTCGGTTGAAGCGGCAGGCGGCTGCGGCTATGGCTGCGGCGGAGCGGGGTGGTCCAGGTGGCAGAACAAGGAGGCCTGGGTGGCGTCGAAGCGGCAGAGGCGGAGCGTCTCGCGGCGAGGCACAAGGTACTTCGGGAGGCAGAGGTGGCGTCTGCCGGCCGTCACGGTCGAAGGGAGCCCGAGGTCTGGCCTCGGGCATGCGGGGGAAGCTAGGACCCGTGCCTCGCGGGTCCTGCTAGTCTGTCAACGAGGACCGGCTAAACGGCCGGTCGGCTGGGAGACGAGGACCCGCAAAGCGCGGGTCCTGCTGGGTGACAGAGACCGGCCAAAAGGCCGGTCGGTTGAGGAAAATCGAACTCGCTTGGGTCTGGTGCTGCTGCGCGGGCCGCGGTGTCGTGGTCCGGACCCGCGGTTGGGCCGCGGGCTGGCGGTTTGGACCAGGCCGGCCAGGGTGAACCGGCCCGGTTAGGCCCCCTTGCATTCAGGGGGTCGTATCTCCTAAACAACACGTCCGATTGATGCCCCATCTATGGATGTGGGACAGTGTCGACGAGGTGGCCCTTTTAAAGTAAGTTTTGGGGTTTTTCAGTTATGCACCCGAAGGTAGGTAACCCGATAGATTTAATTTAATAATATTAAATTATTATTAAAGCTCGCAACAAACGCACTTCACGAGCCAGACGTCTGTTTGACGTGCCGTCGGAGGTACGGTGTCCCTAGAGTTGAGACAATCCTTCCAAAGTTGTTTTGGAAAATTTGCAGTTTGGTTTCATTGCTTGGTGGCACGAAACGCTTAAATATGAATAATTAATTAATTAAATATTTTTGCGTCGGACCTAACTCCAGTTTGGGATGTCTGATTGACGGGCCATCAACGAAAGCATGATCCTAGTCCTCGTACGGAATTTTTGAGATGCTCATTTGAGTATTCAGGCCAGAGATAGGGAGCGGGCCCCATAGGGCCCAGTTTGCACGATTTGCGAGGAAATGTCATTTTCCCACCGACATCTATTTGGGGTGTTTGAGCACTGCTTTCTGTGTGTTTTTCCAAGGGGATTGCAATAGTGCATTCTGCCCACCTCAATTGGAATTGAGGCGTGGGCCCCATGAGCCGTCTTTTAAGAGGTGTGCTGCGTACTGCGACTTTTTCATCAGACGTCCGTTCGGGGCAAATGAATAGTCGTTTTGATGTGTTTTTCCGAGAGAATCTCGATGGAACATTTTGGCCGACCTTTTTTGGGATTGTGGTGTGGGCCCCACCTGGGCTGACTGCGGTGAATAGTACATTTTTCATCGGGTGTCCGATTTGGGCGATCGAGTAGTTGATCCCATGTGTTTTTCTGAGGGAATCATAATGGTGTAATCTGTTTGGGCATGGGAAGCCCCGTTTGAGATCTAATTAAATGTGGAAATATGAAAGGGTGTTGGTCGGGGGCTTCTTTGGACGTACTCCGAACCAATGCTGGTAGTGATGTTGGTAACACCCGGTGATGTCAGTTGTAGTGCTGAGTTATCAGACCAATTCTAGGTCTACCCTCCAGTAGGGCTAGGCAGTGGGTTACCCGACGACTCTTTAGGGTATACCCTCCACCAGGGTTGGGCAGTGGGTCACTCAACGACTCTTTAGGGTCTACCCTCCAGCAGGGTTGGGCAGTGAGTCACCCAACGACTTATTCTAGGTCTACCCTCCAATAGAGATTGGGCAGTGGGTCGCATGTCGACTTATTCTAGGTATACCCTCTAGTAGGGCTAGACAGTGGGTTGCCTGTCGACTTCTTCCAGTTTTACCCTCCAGTAGAGACTGGGCAGTGGGTTACCTGTCGACTTCTTCCAGGTCTACCCTCCAGCAGAGACTGGGCAGTGGGTCTCCTGTCGACTTATTCCAGGTCTACCCTCCAGCAGGGCTGGGCATTGGGTTGCTTGATGACCTCTTAGGGTCTACCCTCCAGTAGAGACTGGGCAGTGGGTCACCCGACGACCTCTTAGGGTCTACCCTGCAGTAGAGACTTGGCAGTGGGTCGCCTGACGACCTCTTAGGATTTGCCCTCCATTAGAGACTAGGCAGTGGGTTACCTGACGACCTCTTATGGTTTACCCTCCAGCGGGGCTAGGCAGTGGGTTACCCAACGAATCCATTCAGACTCAGTCCTTTCTACTAGGCTATTCTGTGGATTTTCTCTGTGACTACTGGAGTGGTACCCTTGAATTGTATGGGTTAGTGATGTGGTAGCTTTGACTGTGAGCGGACCTCTCGACTGTGTGACAGTGACGAGGTGTGGTTTGACTTTCCCCAGAACTCTCAAGTACGAGGGGAACTTTCCCCACCAAGACGCGTCCTTGTGACGTGACCTAAAACCATGTGGGTGAGTCAGTTCCGCCCAAAGCGGATAGTGTCAAGGTACGGTAATTTAAGCCCCCTGGCTTGCAGTTCGGGGCAAATGTGTGGGGTACGGGGCATCGATTGTGTTTACTTCTAGGACTGTTGGCTACTCACTTTCTGGGCTGAGCTACGGGATGGAGATTCCCTTATGATCTTGTTTGGATTTCTTAACAGAGGATATATATATGTATACCTTGTTCCAGTACCCACTCCTTGGGTTTTGGTTACTTTCCTTCCAGGAGAGGTGAAGACACGTGGGGTATTCCACGTGCTTTCCATGTCTAGCTTATCATGGTTGGGCAAGTCTATTCTCCTACTATAGGTAGTGAAGACTCGACGAGAAGTTCATCTTCTCACCGCTTCAAGCTCCTTGTGTATGGACAAGTCTACTTCCTTTCTCTTGCTGGGTTGAGCTGTTACTCTATTGTACTCTTTACTGCACTCTCTATTGTACTTCTTTACTTTTCCCTAATCGATCTACTAATCACCTCTTCAGTACCTCCTTTGTTGCTCCCTCGATTCTTCAGGGCATCCTAATGAGTATTTTCATACTCACCCCTGCTTGGGATTTTCCCACACTTGGTGTGCCCTTGCAGACGACAGACAGGTTGGTCGTGACGTCATAGGAGATTAGGAGTTTGGGAGCTTGGACCACGTGCGGTGGTCATAGTTGGGTTCCAGGTGTGGGACTGTCCCAGCTATTTTACTTTGTTTACCTATTGCCGGGTTGTGGCACTATACTGGTTGGGAACGTGTTTTTCCCCTTTTCTTTTCAGTTTACCTTCTGCACTTTCTTTGTACTGTTTAGAGGTCGATGCACTTTGTGGTTTATTTATAGAATATGATACTTTACCTTTCTTTTTACTCTGCACTTCTGCATTGAGTGGGTTGTGTGTGTGTGTATAGGTACTCAGGAAAAGGCCTCCCTGAGTTGTTTAGCCTTCGGCACTTGTCACCAGCCCCTGGCCTATGGAGGTGGGCTTGGGGTAGTTGCGGCTCCAGCCCGGGTAGGGTCGGGTCGTGACAAAGTGGTATCAGAGGTGGTTAGTTTCTTGGGACGTTGTTCGGGCATCCTTAAAAATGAATTGGTTGGGATTTAGGGCAATGATGTCAACATGTCTCGAGAGAGGCTCTTAGGCCAGGGAGTCTAGCGATGGTGCGACGACTGAAGTATCCATTCACCAGGACCCTAATAACCCGCTTGTCGACTCGGCATGCTGAGATACTCGTTGCAAAGAAATTGGATTGTGAATCACATAGGATTGAGTCTTGACTATCCTTCCTGATTCATCTCCCCATTATTTTTACTGTTATATACATATATGCTCATATGACCACGACACTCCTTGATAAAATTTATGATGTCTCCGCAAAGACAGCCAGCTAGAATACCAGCTTTGGTTCATGACGACGACTCTATGAGCGACGAGGCCTCAGTCCAGGACCCATCATGTGATTACTTTTCTCCTGGTGGTTCGGTAATAGCACCCCCACCTAGTGAGCAGCAGACGAAGCTTGATTGTAGGTTGAGCGCGCTCCGTGAGTTACATAGAAAGAGACCGCTGAGGTTCAGTGGTGAACCAACCCTCATGCAATAGAGATTTGGCTTGAGATAGTAGTTTACCTCTTCAGGCTTGTGCAGACACCGACAGATCAGAGGGTGGCTTTGGAAGACAACCTTTTTTTCCACGGAGCAGCTGGGTGTTGGTGGAGTCTGGTGACTCAGTTACTCGATGAGTCATCACTTTTAGGGGGTGACTTTCAACTTCTATTTTGTGAGGAGTTTTACCACTCCTACTTATTCTATGTTCAGATTCAGGATCCCCTACAGTTTTAGCATAGAGGGATGATGGTGACTGAGTATGTGACTAGGTTCACGGACTGTGCACGTTTTTACCCGGACTTGGTCTATGACGGAAACTTCTGAGCGCGGAAGTTTGAGTAGGGTATCTGTAGATAGATTCATGCCATCATAGTACCCTTGGGAATTCCCACTTATGTCGGGGTGCTAGAGAAAGTGTTGGTGACAGAGAGCTTCCTGCCACGTTCTACAGTTGGTGGTGGTAGTAGGCTCGATAAAGCCGATACATCTGCCGCAGCTAGTGGGCGTCGGCTGACAGAACCTCGACGCAAGTGGCTTTCCGATAACCGGACACAGGGGCGTGGTCGTACACCACAGTGGCGCTGGAGGGCACCAGTGCAGCCCAGAGAGCACCGGTGCTATGCCTGTGATGGGCGAGGTCACTTGACATAGGACTGCCTGACCAGGCATACTGAGAAATTCGGGTAGGTAGCAGGCACACCACCACGGAAGAGGTAGCGCCGTGATCGAAGTAGTGGCCAGAGAGGTGGTTCTAGTAGAGGAGCGGGAGGATATGGAAGTGGGGGACGATAGTACGAGGTCTTCCCATCACCACCAAGAGGTCAACATCAGGCTCTAGGAGATGACAGTTGGGACCACGGACAGTCGAAAGCTTTGGATTTCTACGATCCTTCAGAGCATGAGGTGATAAGAGGTATGCTCTATAGCCCTTCCACTATTTCAGTAGAATTGTTAGACTCTGTATGTGAAATTCTTTTCTCCCTTCTCCTTGCTTGAGGTGTTACCAGGGTGAAGCGGGGCATCGGTGTAACCCTGTGTCGAAAAGGTAAAAGGCCTGGGACCTTTTTCATTAGTTGATGGTGTCGAATCCATCGCTTTCCGAGCATGTAAGACAGCATGGGTCATGGGACATCAACTGTGAAACCTTGTATGATCAGATATCCTTGAGTGTTTCACCATATGGATATTCTGAAGGAGGGAATCACCAGGCTTTGTCCCAGGTCCAAGAGGTGACTCCAGTCACAGTGTGCGACGTAGAGGTTCGATCGGGGAGGTGAGCTACCCCCGAGGTCCTTCAGGCCATTTGAGTTTATGCGAAGGGATGGCGAGGATCCCTACTGCCTTACACTAAACCCAAAGGTTGGTTTGGGTTCATGACGTCTCCCACGTGACTCACCCGATAAGAAGTGTGTGTGCTTCTATGCATGTCATTAGCAAGGGCAGACCACGTGTGAATAGATCGAATCCTTTGGTTTGTGTGCGGTGATGTGGGATTGTGTAAGAGTTCTTCTGGGTACGGGAGAGCCAGGTGTGGGCTTAGTACCTTGAGTTGTTCCCTGGTTTTGGGGATGAAAATCTTGAATGAGTAAATGATGTAAGAACCCGGTTTTTGATATAAAGGACTTTGGAATATTCTTGATGTTATTCCAGAGCAGCGCCTTCAGACGACGTGTGATTCTGAGACCCAATGTGGCCGGAATTAAATTTTTAGTGCTATCACACTGGGCACGCAAAATAAATGGGATAACTCCTAAACAGTAATTCGGATCCTAAATCTGAGGGTACAGATGGGTCTGAAATAGGGTGTTTACCCCATGAACGACATAGAACATGTCAGTGCAGGACGTTGGGACCCCCCGCCCGTTAGAGAAATATTAAATAGATAAATAAATAATTAATTTATTCATTTAATGGTTAAATGCAAGTCTCTATTAAATGGTAGATTGTATGGGAAAACTGAGGGCACTGTTGAGTCTGGAGAGTGCTGTTTACCCTAGTTGGGGTGTAAAAGTTGTGGGAGTGGGCCTGCTGTGAGAGATGTCACCCAGGGGCAAAGTGGTCATTTCAAAATGTCCACTTAGTGATTTTTATCATTGGAATTCCTTTTGAATAACTTTCAAATGAAGGCTTGGAATTTAAATCCGAGACTTCCTATGAGTTTGAAATGGGACATTTTTCTTAGGCGTGAGATAAAATAGGTGGGCGTGGAGGTTTCAGAATCTGCGCCCGTTGGGAGAGTTTTAGTGAATTTCTATAAATTCACTAATTGTTGGAAGAGAGAACCCATTTCTTCTTCTCTCTCTCTCTCTCTATTCCCCTACATCCCTCTCTCTCTTGCCGTTATTCACCATTCTTCACCGGATCGAGGAGCGATATTCCCCGAAACCTCGGCGGTTCGAAGGTGGAGCCTCACAGACGCATCACCTATGACGTGCGTCGAAATTGAGGTAGGATTTTGGTTAATTTATACACCTTCGTCAATTTATGGAGTTTTATTTAATTTTAATCATTTTAAGTTCTATATTTTGGAATTTGGGGTGATGGCCGAATGAACACGGCCAATGCCCGAGCCCCGTTTTGAGTCCTCGTTCTTGGGTGTTCTTCGTCCAAATTTTTGGACATGACAAATCATGTGGGATCAATGATCGGGGGCAGGAGCTGCGAAGGCCTCGTCCTGAGGATTCCAAATATGCATTCGATTTTGGAATTGGGCCACCAGAACGGTGGCGGCGGTCGTCGGAAGTCCCAGATCTGGTAAGGGCGGAGGCCAAAGCTCGGGGTGGCGCAGCGGGGGTTTGGGCGTCAGGCGGCGGAACGGCCAAGGCGGAGCTCGGAGGGCCGGTGAGTGGCGGCCGGAGGATGAGAGGGGACCGGAGGAACTGGAGTAGGCTAGCTATTCGAAGGCGGCTGAGGCATTGGGCGAGCTGGTCGGTGCTGGTGCGAAGGCGGTGCGGACGGGGTGGCACCGGGAGGAGAAACAGGGAGCTCTGGGGGCATTCGGTTGAAGCGGCAGGTGGTTGCGGCTGCGGTGGAGCGGGGTGGTCCAGGGTACAGAACAAAGAGGCCAGGGCGGTGTCGGAGCGACAGAGGCGGAGCGGCTCGCGGCGAGGCGTAGCGTTGCTTCGGGAGGCAGAGGCGGCGTATGTCGGCCATCGTGGTCGAAGGGAGCCCGAGGCCTAGCCTCGGGCGTGCGGGGGAAGCCAGGACCCGTGTCGTGCGGGTCCAACTAGTGTGTCAACGAGGACCGGCCAAACGGCCGGTTGACTGGAAGACGAGGACCTATAAAGCGCGGGTCCTGCTGGGCGACGGAGACCAGCCAAAAGGCCGGTCGGTTGAGGAAAACAGGACCCACTAGGGTCCAGTGCTGCTGGGTGGTCCGTGGCTAGCGGGTCGCGGTGTAGCGGGCCAGAACCGCGGCTGGGCCATGGGCCGGCGGTTCAGACCAGGCCGGCCGGGGTGAACCGGCCCGATTAGGCCCCCTTGCATTCGGGGGCCGTATCTCCTAAACGGCGCGTCTGTTTGACGCGTCGTCTGCGGCAGTGGGACCATGTTGACGAGGAGGACCTTTTAAAGTGAGTTTCGGGGTTTTTTTGGTAATTTTCCCAAAGGAGGGTAACCCGAGAGATTTAATTTAATAATATTAAATTACTATTAAAGCTTGCAACAGACGCACTTCGTGATCCAGACATCCGTTTGACGTGCCGCCAGAGGTACGGTGGACCTGGAGTTGAGATGGTCATTCCAAAGTTGGTTTGGAACCTTTTTAGTTTGGTTTTGTTGCTCGGTGGCACAAAACGCTTAAATACGAATAATTAATTAATTAATTAATTAATTAAATATTTTTGCGTCGGACCTAACTCGAGTTTGGGATGTCTGATTGATGGGTCATCAGCAGCAGCGTGATCCTAGTCCTCGTGCGTACCTTTTGAGATGATCATTTGAGTATTCAGGCCAGATATAGGGAGTGGGCCCTATAGGGCCTGGTTTGCACGATTTGCGAGGAAATGTCATTTCCCCACCCGACATCCATTTGGGGTGTTTGAGAACTGCTTTTTGTGTGTTTTTTTGAGGGGATTGAAATAGTGCATTCTATCCGCCTAAATCGGAATTGAGTCATGGGCCCCATGAGCCATCTTTTAAATGGTGTGTAGCATACTGTGACTTTTTCTTCAGACGTCCATTCGGGGTGAATGAATAGTCATTTTGATGTATTTTTCCCAGAGCATATCGATGACGCAGTTCCCATTACCTTTTTCAGGATCGTGGTGTGGTCCCCACCCAGGCTGGCTATGGTGAATATTACATTTTTCACCGGGTGTCCGATTTGAGCGATGGAGTAGTTGATCCCGTGTGTTTTTCTGAGGGAATCGTAATGGTGTAATCTGTTTGGGCATGGAAAGCCTCGTTTGAGATCTCATTAAATGTGTAAATATGAAAGGTCATCGGTTGGGGGATTCTTTAGACGTACTCCGAACCAATGCACGGTAGTGATATTGGTAACACCCGATGATGTCAGTTGCAATGCTGAGTTATCGGACCAATTCCGGGTCTACCCTCTAGCAGGGCTGGGAAGTGGGTCACCCAACAACTCTTTAGGGTCTACCCTCTAGCAGGGTCGGGCAGTGGGTCACCCGACAACTCTTTAGGATCTACCCTCTAGCAAGGCTGGTCAGTGGGTCACCTGACGACTCTTTAGGATCTACCCTTCAGCAGGGCTGGGCAGTGGGTCACCCGACGACTCTTTAAGGTCTACCCTCCAGCAGGGATGAGCAGTGGGTCACCTGACGACTTCTTCCAGGTCTACCATCCAGCAGAGACTGAGCAGTGGGTCTCTTGTCGACTTATTCCAGGTCTACCCTCTAGCAGGGCTGGGTAGTGGGTCACCTGTCGACTTCTTCTAGGTCTACCCTCCAGAAGAGACTGGGCAGTGGGTCGCCTGTCGACTTCTTCCAGGTCTACCCTCTAGTAGAAACTGGGCAGTGGGTCGCCTGTCGACTTATTCTAGGTCTACCCTCTAGCAGAGCTGGGTAGTGGGTCGCCTGACGACCTCTTAGGGTCTACCCTCCAACAGAGATTGGGCACTGGGTCATCTGACAACCTCTTATGGTCTACCCTCCAGTAGAGACTGAGCAGTGGGTCTCCCAATGACCTCTTGGGGTATACCCTCCAGCAGAGACTAGGCAGTGGGTTACCCGATGACCTCTAAGGGTTTACACTCCAGTGGGGCTGGGCAGTGGGTTACCCAATGATTCCTTTCAGACTCAGTCCTTTCTACTAGGCTAGTCTATGGCTTTTCTTCGTGACTACCGGAGCGGGACCCTTGAATTTTATGGGTCAGTGATGTGACAGCTTTGACTGTGAGAAGAACTCTCGACTGTGTGACAGTGACGAGCTGTGGTTTGAATTTCCCTAGAACTCTCAAGTACGAGGGGAACTTTCCCCACAAAGACGCGTCCTTGTGACATGACCTAAAACCGTGCAGGTGAGTCAGTGCCGCCCAAAGCGGATAGTGTCAAGGTGCGGTGATTTGATCCTCTTGGCTTTCAGTTCGGGGCAGATGTGTGGGGTACTGGGCATCAATGGTGTTTACTTTTGGGACTGTTCGCTACTCACTTTTTGGGCTTAGCTACGGGATGGAGATCCCCTTACAATCTTGTTCAGGTTTCTTTACAGAGCATATATATATGTATACCTTGTTCCAATACCCACTCCTTGGGTTTTGGTTACTCTCCTTCCAGGAGAGGCGAAGACGCGCAGGGTATGACACATGATTTCCGTGTCTAGATTCTCGTGGATGGGCAAGTATACTCTCCTGCTATAGGTAGCGAAGGCTCGATGAGCAGTTCATCTTCTCACCACGTCTAGCTCCCTGTGTTTGGACAATTCTACTTCCTTTCTCTTGTTGGGTTGAGCTGTTACACTATTGTACTCTTTACTGTACTATTTGTTGTACTTATTTACTTTTCCATGTTTGATCTACTGCTCACCTCTTCAGTACCTCCTTGTTTGCTCCCTCGAGCCTTCGGGAAATCCTACTAAGTATTTTTATACTCGCCCCTGCTTGGGCTTTACCCGCACTTGGTGTTCCCTTGCAGACGATGGACAGGTTGGTCGTGACGTCAGAGGAGTTTAGGAGTTTGGGATCTTGGACCGCGTGCGGTGGTCATAGTCGAGTTCCAGGTGTGGGACTATCCCAGCTAATTTACTTTGTTTACCTGTTGCCAGGTTGTGGCACTATATTGGTTGGGTGTGTGTTTTTCCCCTTTTCTTTTTAGTTTACCTTCATCACTTACTTTGTACTGTTTAGAGGTTGATGCACTTTGTGGTTTATTTATAGCAGATGGTACTTTACCTTTTTTTTACTCTGCATTTCTACATTGAGTTGGATGTGTGTGTGTGTGAAGGTACTCAGGAAAAGGCCTCCCCAAGTTGTTTAGCCTTTGGCACTTGTCGCCAGCCCCTGGCCTATGGAGGCAGGCTTGGGGTAGTTGCGGCTCGAGCCCAGGTAGGGTTGGGTCATGACAGGGTAAATCTCCTATTTTTATAAATTTTCTTCTTCTTTACCAATCATTTCCATAAAGAAGAAAATAAGTTGTGGTTCTTGGAAAGACGTAAGATAGGATATCTATTCTTTTAAGATAATTATAGGTTTTCCATTTAAGAAAATTGAAATTTCCTTAATTGTACAGCTGATCTTACCATTATACTTTGACAACCAATCTATCCCAAGTATTATTTCAAATTCCATCATTAGAATTACCAGTAGATTTTCTGAGAGATTTCACTCACCATTGTTAATAGGGGATTCCCTATATATATTTGAGTCTTAAATAATTCTTATAGTAGTTTTAACTAGTAACTCTATCACTAGAAACCTAGGGTTTAACATAATGTTCTTTGGAAACTTAAATAAAATAAAAGAATGCGTAGAACCAAAATAAAAAAATATGCTTTCTAGCTTTGAGTGTATGATCAGTGTACCTACCAAAAAATCATTTGGTGACTCACCTTTTGTCATCATTGTTGAAAAATCATGACCTTTATCCTTTGGACTTCATCGGAGTTAAGAGTGATTTCCCTTAATTATCTTTTAATTTGGAATTTGATGAGTGAAATGTACATGCTCCCCACACTTGAATAATTATACTACATGTTGTACTTGCACCATAATACCTTTATCATTTTCATTTAAATGTTGATGTTTATATCTTGTAAGATCTCAACCTTTTTTGGAGGTGTATTGGGCTTATTTATAGGAACACTTTTTCCTTGTTTTGAGAACATCTTGTTTGGGTTTTTCCTTGGGGATTTTTTGGTTAAAATTGTAAAATTTTGGATAGAAGAGGGGAAGTGCATAGTTGGAACACAATTTTCTCAAACTGTACAAACCCAAACAAAGGAAATTCACATGGATGAAGCATGGTTTTTCAAACCATTCAACCTATTAGGAGTAACCGTGTGACACCCCTAAGTGAGGAAAGTAGTTAGGGAACACAGTTAGGGGAAACTGTGCGTCCTGTATAGGAAACTGTGCATGTGGAAATTTAATCCCATGAAAATTCATTAAAATTTTTACAAACCCCCTGTCTTAATCACAAAACACACTAGATCAACCTTAAACTGATTTATCTCATTTTTGAGGTTTCTAGATGGATTCCAAGGCACTATGGCCTCTGTTATTTATGATTCGGTGCCGAGATTATTGATCTTCACCTTTCCTGGTAAGAGATTTTAATCCTGATTGGTTTCCTCCATCTCATTGATCTTTATCTCATCATTTGAGGGGATATTTTTATCTATTTCTAATGGATCTAGATCTATTTTTAGAGATATCTAATCCATTTGATCTTGGGTTTATGTTTTATATCTATATCTTTTTCATTATCATGATTTTGGTTGTTCCGTTTTAATTGGAGATTTACGTTGGTGAGCATTAGTCACTAATGTTTGGGTAGGTGGTATAAATTCAATTTCTATAGTCTTTAATTCCAATTGCATATATGTTTTTTGAAATCTCAATTGTAACAATTAGAAATTGAATCAAGAAGTGAGTAAATTAATTAATTAATTAATTTATAGAATCATGGAACAAATTTAATGAAATTTAAATGTGACGATGAATTGGGTTGGATTTAGTACAATTGGAATTGGTTGAATTAGATTAAATAATTGATTAATTAATTAATGGAAATTATTGTGATTATGTAATTGGTGAAGTTGTATTAATTAATTTGTGAATTAATTAATTTATTTTTGTGATTGTATAATTGAATTAATTAATTAGTGAATTAATTAATGGATTTTTGTGATTTTGGAATTGAATTAATTAATTGGTTATTTAATTTATGGAATGTTATGATTGTAGAATTGGATTAAATAATTGGAGAATTAATTAAAGGATTGTGTGAATTTTCAATTAATATGTTTAAGAGTTAATTGAAAATTGGAATTATGAGATATTTGGATTAAAATTTATGTTTATGAAATTGTGATATGTGTGATATTTTGATATATCTGATTGATTGATAAATGTGTGTGGGACATGAACTACGGCTTAAAAAGATCATATTGACAAATTGATAATTTTTTGGGGGGAATGGGATGATTCTTCAAAATCCAATATTTATAAATGAGTGTGGGACACATACTTATGATTCAAAAGTCTTCCTATGTTATTTCTTGGTAAATGGGTTGTGGGACACAGATTACTGCTTCAAATACCCAAGGGGTGATAAACATGGTGTTCTAGTCCCAAAATATTGGTATTGGACTATGTTTCTTGTTGGATGTAATTTGAATTAAGTTGATATGATAAATGATAACATTGGTATTGTGATATATGTTATGGTTCAAACACTGGAATGGGCTAAAGTAGGTATTGATAGTTTATGTGTCTTTGGGAACCTGAGGGTTTATGTGGTTAAATAAAGAATAATTGAATATATGTAACCTTTTTTTACTTTATTGATTGTATTTTATTCTTTATACAACTTCATACACTTTTATTGACTGGATATCATTTTATAAATTGTTGGTGGTGGACTAATGAGTTGTACTCACACCCAACTCAGACTTCCTGATCGGTACTTAAATAGACTTCATATTTTCTGGATGAGATAAGGGAAAGATTCTTATATTATATAGCTAAGTCAGGATGGAGCATGGATAAGGGAACCTGGCCTCATGTCGAGACCCTCTTGGGAGTGTCATTGTGTATTTATTTTGGGTTTTTCATTTTATACTTGACACATAATTGGCATGACATATTAACAGTTTTGGTTTGGATATTGTATTCTTGTTTTAGTCATTATGTGATATTGGTCTTCTTCTAGTTATGGTTATATATTTTGGTTATTCTCATTTATTTATACTGTTATGCTTCTTTGATAATGAGAGTATAGTCTCCCCATGTTTATATATCAGACCCTCACTATTAGTTGGCATCCTCTTGTGTACATGGAGGTGTGCTTGAGGTCATGTAACTGACCAGATTCGGGCACCAGTGTGTGGCACCTGGGATGGGATGTTACAAAGTGGTATTAAAGGGGTTTATTTTCTTTTATTTTTTCTTACTATTTTGGAAAGGTAGATAAGATAATCGGATGAGTTAGGAATTGGTTAAGGGATCGTGAATGGGAGTAGTTTACCCATGTATGGGGGTAAAAGACAAGTACCCCTGGGTGGGACTGTCGTTATTGACGTGTGTTGTTACAGTTGGATGCTATTTCACCTCGAGTGATGCAATTGTTGTGTGATGTGATAATTGTTTTTGAAATTTTATTATATTTGACTCATGTCCCAAATGAAATGTTATTTAAGTATGCATGCATCATTATAGGAACTCAGGATTATTATGTGACATACATCATGTTAGGAACTCATGGGAAAATTAGATTTTGGGGAAAGTTGTTTAAATAAAAATGATTTTCTTTGCTTGTGTGTTTTAAATGAAATATGTACTAATATGAAATTGAAAATTTTTAAAAGGTGAAAATTTTGTAAAAATGGGTGTCTAATGTGAAACTTTATAATGAGAATGTGTTTACCCTGGCTAACCATGAACTAGATGTAGGATAGTTAATGGTAGTGATAATTCCTTAGTTTTGACTATGTGGCAGTAAAGGGGGAATGGCTTGTTATGAATTTGTATGAATCCCTCTTGTTAACTATGTTAATGTTGTGAAATGTGTCCTAATATGTGTTTTTTTCATTGTATAGATATGCCTCCATAATGATGTTTTTTGATCAGATGATAGGAGGACATGGCTGGAAATGTGCCTCTAATGGCGAAACCTGAGGCACTGATAGTGTCGAGTGAGGGAAAAGGAGAGAAATTTTGTGGGAACTTTTATCGCTTCATGAAGTTCATGTATAGAGACCTAGGGAAAGTTGTGAAAATCATGTTTGATCTAAAATATGAGTTATAGTTTCATCACACTATGAATTTCAACAGAGAGGGTGTACCTGAGGCAATTGAGTTCTAGATCGAGTCTATCCCAACGATACTTGACCACATGGAGACTCCTATTGATAAGAGAGTCAAATTGGTTGCTTACATGTTATGTGGTTAAGAAAAGTGTTGGTGGGACTTCCATAATTGGGATGGAAAACTAGAGACTATGGAGTGGAAGGAATTTCAGAAGAAGTTCTTAAAGAAATTTTACCATAAGACACTCATGTAGTAAAGAGTTGATGAGTTTATGAGGTTGAATCAGGGGAGTATGTCTACTATGGATTATTCTAGGTGCTTAATAGATTTTAATCACTTTTCTATAGAATTGGAGGAATATGAGGATACTAAGGTAAAATGGTTTTAGGATGGGATTAAATGTGAAATTAAGTACCAAGTGAATATCTTCAGGAAGAAGAAGTTTTCATAATTAGTAAATCAAGCTCCCATATCTAAGGGGAACGTGAAGGAGGATTCTAGTGGAGGACATGTGGCTTTTTCTAGATGGTATATAGGCATGAATTCTGACAACAGGAAGTGTTTTTATATGAATGTTAGCTAGAGAAGTGTAAGGAAGAGTGGCCAGGGGGAAGGATCAGTTACCCAAAACCTTGCTCAAGTGATCTGTGACCAGTGTGGTAGGTCATGAAACTTCTATAGAAAGTTCCCCCGACCATCGGTAAAATGATGAGCCTTCCATAGGATGGGTCATCTGTATAGGTTCTATAGGAACCCATGATAGATGGTTAGTTATGGAGGATCTAGACATAAATAGAGTATGGGAAGGGGATATTCTACACCGTACCAGTCTGGCAGTTATATTTCTACTAGCCATGGTGGTAGAGGTATTGGAAGTTGTAGTATTGGGAAATAATTCTCATATTATAAGAGTGGGGTAGCTCATAGGACTCATACTACATCATAGGGAAGAGATTTATGATAGTTTCATTCCGTTCAGCCTACACTGGTGGATAGCGAGGTTGGGCCATTGATGGTTAGAGGTAATATTCTTGTATCTTCTATGCTAGCTAGTGTATTATTTGATACTATCACTTCTCGTTATTTTATATCTTCACAACTCATAAATGGTTTGAGCCTTCCAGTGGATTAAATTTTTAATGGTATAAATCATGTGACAATTCCTTCCATGTGTTGAATAAGTTCTTGAAAACAACACCCATATTGATCATACCCAATACAGGTGAGAAGTATATGGTGTTTTGTGATGCTTCTAGGATTGGGAATGGAGTAGTGTTGATGTAGGGAGATCGATTTATGGTGTATGAGTGATGAAATTTGAGTCCACATGAATGGAACTACACTACTCAAAATCTCAACATAGCTATAGTGGTTTATGCTTTGAAGTGTTGGTGACATTATCTGTTGGGAGAGAAGTTTACTATGTATATCATTAAAAAAATCTTAAAGTATATCTTTTCATAATGATATTTGAATCTCCAACAGTGGAGGTGGGTTGATTATATGCTGTCATTTGATTTTGAGCTAGCATATATGCCCAGAAAGGTAAATAGTATTACTGATTCTCTAGGCTGGAAAAATCAGACTCAAGAAGCTCATGAGTCTAGTGTTGATTGGAAGATGATGAATTTACTGGATGAGATGCATATTGTGGTTCAATAGAGCCAGAAATAGATGAATCTCATATTAGTTACAGTGGTGTCCACACTTTTGAGTCAGATTAGAGATAGACCGTATAAGGATCCAGAATTTTTAGCTTTGAGGAAAGGCCTTGATGGTGGGGAGTCATTTTTAGATTGGACGATAGATGAGAATGAGATCATCTATGTCAAGAATCAGGTTTTTGTGACTATACTCATGCAGGAGGAGCTAATGCATGAATTTCATTCTTCGAAGTGGGTGATACATCCAGGTGTGGCCAAAATGTTCCATGACCTACGATGATGGTTTTGGTGGCTGGGCATGAAAAATGAGATAATAGGGTTCGCGACAAGATGCTACATGAGTCAACTAGTGGAAGGCCGAGAATAAATTAACTATAGGTTTACTATATACATTTAGAATTTTGGAATGGAAGTGTGACAATGTTAAAATGGAATTTTTGGTCGATCTCATGAGGATTCCTTGAAAGAATGATGTTATTTTGGTGTTTTTGGACCATTTGAAAAACATAACACATTTCTTGCCTATATAGGAGACTTTCTCAATGGAGAAGTTGGGATACTTGTACATCTAAGAAATAGTCCATTTGAATGGGGTTCCACGAAGTATAGTTTTAGACCATGACTTGTGTTTTACTTTTCACTTCCGGAAGGTCTTATAAAAGGTGATTGATATAGAAGTTTTATTGAGTACATTATTCCACCCACAAACAGATGGGCGGCCAGACTATACTATAAAAGTGCTTAATGATATTCTTTGGGTGTGTTTCCAAGACTTTGGTGGGTCTTGGGAGAATCACCCATCACTCATCGAGTTCACCTATAATAATAGTTATCAGGAAACTATACATATGGCACCATTCAAGGAACTTTATGGTAGGCCATGCTGATCACCTCTATGTTGGATGGAGGGAGCTGAGTAAGAGTTCTTGGGACTAGGTCTCATACATGAGATGTCAAAGCAGATTTAGCTAAATCAAAAGTTTATGAATATGTCTCAAATTAGACAGAATTCATAAAATGATATACGTTAATGACCCCAAGAGTTTTCAGAGGGTGATCATGTATTACTTCGAGAGTCACTTAGATTGGGTCACAATAGGATACAAAGACAAGGAAAATTGGCATCCATGTTTTTTTGACCATTTTAAGATTTAAAGATAATCAAGATAGTGTCGTACTAATTATATCTCCCATAGAGATATAATTCTATGCACAACATTTTTAATTTGTTAAAACATTGGTGGTATCATCCCAACCCTTATCATGTGATCGATATGGATGATGTTGTGATTGAGATTTATGAATCCTTTAAGGAGCAACTGATACGTGTGTTGGATCACAGTGATAAATTTTTTGCAGGAAAAGACCATGCTAATAGTTCATGTATTGTGGAAACATGGGTGTGTGTAGGAGGAAATATGGGAGAGGAAAGAAGATATATGGGATTAGTGGCCCGATATTTTTTACTCAAAATCTTAGAGATGCTTGGGAGTACAAATCAAAGACAAGATGTCATAAGGTGGGAATATTGTAAGATCATAACAATTTCTGGATGTGTATCAGGATCATTTATAGGTACCCTTTTGGATTTTTTTGTGTGATTATTTTTTTTGGTTTTTCCTTGGGGAGCTTTTGGATGAAATCGGACAATTTTAGATGGAAGAGGGGTAGTGCATGGTTGGCACACGGTTTTCCCAAACTGTGCACCCAACCCAGCAAGCCATGTAAATCCAAATAGAGGGGATTCACATAGCTAGAAAACAATTTTTAAAATTATGCTTCCTCTTAGGATTAACCATATGACACCCCTAGGTGAGACACATAGTTAGGGGAAACCATGCGCCCCATATAGAAAACCGTGCGCGCATAAATTTAATCCTTTGAAAATTCATTAAAAAATTCCTAAACCCTATATTAAATCCAAAAACTACCTTCCATGACCATAAATCTATTTCTATCATTTTTGGAGGTTCTTGGATGGATTCTAAGGCATTCATACCTCATTTATTGACGATTCGAATCCTAGATTATAGATATGAACCTCTTCTAGTAAGAGATTTTAATAATGATTGGTTTTCTCCATCCCTCCAATATTTATCTCATTCTTTGAGGGTATTTTTTCCTATATTGGTAATGGATACAGATTTATGTTTTGATATATTTAATCCATTTGATCTTGGGTCTAGGTTTCAGATCTGGATCTCATTCAGTGTTGTTATTTTAGTTGTTCTGCTTCAATTGAAGATCTGTTGATGAGCATTCATCACTAAAATTGAGATAGGTGGTATAAATTCAATTCCCATATTCTTTAATTCCAATTGTATGTATGTGTTGTGAAATATCAATTATAATTATTGGAAATTGAATCATTAATTGAGTAAATTAATTGATTAATTAATTTATGGAATAATAGATTTGATTTAATTCAATTTCCATTTGATAATGAATTGGTTTGAATTCGGGACAATTGGAATTAGTTAAATTAGATTAATTAATTAGTGAATTAATTAATGGAAATTACTGTGATTCTATAATTAGTAGAGTTGGATTAATTAATTGGTGAATTATTTAATGGATTGTTGTGATTGTGGAATCAAATTAATTAATATGTGAATTAATTAATGGATTATTGTGATTATGGAATTGAATTAATTAATTAGTTAATTAATTGATAGAATATTATGATTGTGTAATTGGATTAATTAATTAGTGAATTAATTAATGGATTGTGTTAATTATCAATTAATGTGTTTAAGAATTAATTGACAATTGGAATTATGATATGGTTTTATTAAACTTAATTTTTATGAAATTGTGATATGTGTGATAATGTGATATATGTGATTGATTTATAAACATATGTGGGACATGGACTACTGCTTCAAAAGCCTATAGTGAAAAATTTATAAATGTGTGTGGGACATGGAATGCTACTTCAAAAGACAATAGTGATAAATGAGTGTAGGAAACTGACTAATACTTCAAAATCCCACTTGTATGATTTTTTGATAAATGTGTTTTGGTATACAAACTACTACTTCAAATACCCATGGGGTGGTAGACATGAAATTTTAGGCACAAAATGTTGGCATTGGACTATGTTTCCAATGCGTTGTATTATGAATTAAGTTGATATGATAAATTATAACCTTGGTATTGTGATACATGTTATGGTTCAGAATCTGGAACGGGATGATGTAGGTATTGATGGTTTAAGTGTCCTTGGGAACCTAGGGGTTTATGTGGTTAAATAAAAAATAAATTAATATATGTAAACTGTTTACTTTATTTCTTTTATTTTATTATGTATACAAATACATACACTTTTATTAACTGGATATTGTTTTAGACACTATTGGTGGTGGTATACTGAGTTGTAATCACACCCTACTCAGGCTTCCTGATCGGTACCCAAATAGACTTCAAGTTTATTGGACAGTATAAGGGGAAGAGTCCTATTCTAGATGGTTGAGTCAGGATAAATCATGGATGAGGGAACCATACCTGGTGTCGGGACATTCTTGGGAGTGTCAGTGTGTTTCTATTTGGGGTTTTTAATCTGACACTTGACACATACTTGGCATGACATATTTACGGTTTTGGTTTGGATATTGTATTCCTATTTTAGTCATCATGTGATATTAGTCTTCTTATGGTTAGGGTTATATCTTTTGGTTATTCTAATTTATTTCTTATGTTGTGCTACTTTGATAAGGAGGGTACATTCACACCATTTTGATATATCAGACATTTTCTGCTAGTTGGCAGCCTCTGGTGTATAGGGAGGCACACTTGATTCCATATAACCAACTGGCTTGGGGCACTAGTGTGTGGCACTCAGGTTAGGACGTCACATATTTCCATGATTTTTTTTATCCATATGGACATCTCTTCTACAATTGTAACACTTTTCAATTCCTTATAAACAATTCCCTAAATTATTCTTCCCACACTTATTTCACATGGGTAGTAGTTGTTTCTACCCTTCCCACTCATGGTCATGGTTCTTTCCAAAATTTGGATCTATCCTTATTTTCTTATCACTCATTCCGTGAGACCAATTGACTTATCTAAACACCATATCAACATTGATATCAAAAAATGCTATTCCCTAGGTACCCCAAAAATATTAAATTGTTATATATTTCCATAGATGTGGTCTTAGCCCACCAAAGAACTAGTCAATCTTCCTATCATAATCAATGAAAAATCTTGAAGAGTATCACAGAGTCCTTGGAAAGTTCATCCCATAATACCAACTGATTTAATTTACCTTTATTTCAACTCAATGAATTCCCTATCTATCTTGGTTTCAAGGGTATGGTGAGAATTCTTATTGAATTTTTTTTTTGAAGTATTACCACTCCATGGATTTAACCTCATCCTTTGTGTAATGAACCGACCCAGATCGATTGAACACACCACCCGAGATAGCCTGCCAGAAGATATTATCATCAAAACATCCGAACAAGTCTCATGAATAACTGTAACAAGGTAAACTAAAAGAGTATAAATCAGAATATAGATTACATATCAATGAGATAAAAAATATTAATATGAACATATAAACCAAGGAAATAATAAAATGAGCCTCCATGTAACTATCCATGACCACCAAATTGTCCCACTAAAAATATAGAAGCAACCAAGAGAAGTCAATGAACTACATGATTCTCTTCCCTTTACCTATGTCCTGAAAAACCACATCTACAAATGCACAAGGGAAATAGTGAGGTGTGTTCACAAAGTCTAGTATGATTTCACCAATGAATATATAGAAATTCTAATATAATGAATACATTATCTCTAACTTTAAATAAAATACATTTTATAAATCATTTTCATAAGAAAAAGAAATTTTTTAAAACATTCTTTGGGTTTTCATAAAACCCTTTCATATTTTCAAAAACAAGGAATATGAAAATTACATGAAAGAAAGAACGAGAGTACATGAAAAATACTTCCATGTGTCTACCATAAGATGATCATGTGAGCAATCAATAATTAAATATACCATCATGTGTAAAACCAAGAATCAATGATAGAGCACAAAATTTGGGCTCTAACCAATGGGGGTACATACTCATAAATAAAGAGAAAACACTAATCTAGGCATCACGTGAATCTAAATGATATCAATTTTTTTCATAGTCCGTTGATATAAAAAAACCTTTAGAGGTATAACACACTAAAAGTGAAAAGTCCATTTCCTGATGCACCCAAGGTTCCCAATGTACTATGTTTTCCAAAATCTCTTAAAAACCATGCTCATAATTTTTAAATCATTTTCAAAGTGAAGCATACCCACTTCCATGCTTGAAAAATAATTTTTTAATAAAAACCACCCTTAAGTAATTTCATCAACACATAGTGTGTCTAAATCCGTTTTTAAAGAAAATACATTTAAAAACATTGTCTTCATGAAGTATGTCCACTTTGATACTAAATATATCTTTTTTCATAACAACACCAAAAGGAATCATATAATAAAATCATGTCATTCTTGGGTTAGAACCTTTTTATAGAGTCACATACCATAATAATGGAGATAAACCACCAAGACATAGTCTCCCGAAGCTCAGGGTTGAACTTGATTAAAAAAGATCTTTAAGGACATCAAAAAACTCTCTTGGGTGCCTAAGGTTGGATACTGAAAGTTGGAATAAGAAATTATTTAGAGGGGGTTTACGGTATTTATAGAAAGTATATAAAATAGAATAATATGGTGAAACCCACAACACCATAATATAGGATGACCATAACAGATCACAACCCCATAGACCATGATTCAAAATGAGGTTGATACAGAAAATACTATGGTTCAATGTGAGGGAGTACACCACAACCCATATGGTCAAAAATGTGTTCGAGAACCATGATAAAGACCCTATTATCTAGGAGTGGGGGCTATAGTATAGCCAACCTCAACACCCCAGGGGTATAAATTTTAGTATAAGCAACCAAACTCACCCTTGTAGAACTCCATGCCATAGACTTTACCTCCACACCATAGAGCTCAACAAAAAAAAGGCATACTGTACAACCCCTAATCCATGAAATAACCAATACAAATATAGAAGTGAAAAAAATACCTCCTCCCTGGACATTATACCACATCCATCTCATCCATGCCACATAGATACCATTCCAATCCATAGAAAACCTATCCATAGTGAAACCCCTATAAAATTATAGAAAAATTTCAGAAAACTAAAGCTAACATAAAAAACCCTAGGAACTCGAACTACCAACTCTTAAAATAGGGAATACCAAAACTTGAAGGGCATTAAAATTATCCCCAACATAAAATATTTCCATCCCCAGAATGTTCTCATAATTTTGGACTCAAAAAATGAGAATACCATTGTTTCCTCACCAATGATTCCCACTCCCAAGTTTCTTGGATATACAATATGAAATTCCACAATATATAGACACGGGGAATCATTTTCCCATGAAATACATTATCCTGAAAATGTATAATCTGAACTAGCTGCTGAGCCACAGTGGTGTCCGACTCAATATCAACATCCTCCCATTCAATCACATGGGGGCCTGGTTAATACCTCTTCAACTGAGAAACAAAAACCACATTATGAATCAATGTTAAGAAAGTTGGAAAGTCCAACCAATACCTAACCTTTCTAATTAGTTCAATATTATCAAAGGGGCCAGTAAACCTCAGTGCCAACTAACCCTTCTTACCCAACTGAAAGTGTCCCAAGCAAGTTGAAACAAAAATAAATACCTGGTCACCATTATCAAACTCTAGTGGTTGATAATGATAGTCTATATAGGATTATTAATGACTATGTACCATAAATAATCTATACCAGATTAACTAAACATTTTCATCCTCTTTTAAACAAGGCTCGGTCTAACCAAGGACTAGTCGACCAACTTTTCCTAGTACAAGGGTGATATACATGGCCACCAAAACAACACTTAAAAGAGTGATATATTAATCAAATACAGATAACTATTTATATAGGTAAATTTGACCAGAGGAAGTTAATTTTTCTAGGAATCAAAAAAATCAAGAACACATGATCAAAAAATATCCTCTAGAATATGAATAGCTCTCTCCGTCTTCCCATAATTATGTGGATGATATGACATGCTTAATTTAAACTAAGAACCCATCAACTCTTGAAAACCATTCCCAAATGTAGATGAGAACCTTAGCTCTTTGTTAGAAAAAACTGTAGAAGGAACCCCATGAAGCCTCACAACCTCTCAGACATACAAGTTCCTAAGCTACTACACCTTCATCATTGTAAGGACTTAAGAATTTATAAATGAAATTCTATTTTTAAATGAGTAAATAACTTATTAATAAATGAAATTATATAAAACTCATTCACTACTTTGGTTATTCTAGACCGTTATAAGTTATATACTTTCAGATTTAAAAGATTTTTAGGCATCATAACCATTGATAGTATAGTCATTATACTGTGATCATATGATTTATACATATATATATACAGCTTTATGATAAATCCTTTTGACACAAAAAAAAAGAAGTTATGAACTCAACCAGTAGGATTATACCCTATAAACCCCATTTATCGATACTTATGAGGGAGATAGAAACATTGGGTTTTTACCTTGACCAATTCCAATCCAAGATTCAATAACTAAAGCATGAGTGAAAATGTTTATGATATAATTTCAAGCTCATAAATATCACAACCCAAACCATGTTTTCCAAACCACCCCAAGAAAATTTCACCACCTCACACCTTACTGTTAAGGATTTTTATGGTGTAATAAAGGGCAATGTATCTAGGACATAACAATATGATTTTTTATATTTTTATTTTTAGTAAAATAATTGTTATATTTATCTATTATTATTACTTTATAATGATTAAATAATATGTTTAATAAAAATTAGATTTCGGTATGATGAAAACCAAATTATATTTTTGGTATATGTAAAGTTTCAACCAAGATATTCTTTATGATGAATTCAAGAACTTGTTAAAGAAATTATATTTTAATAAAATATTATTATTAAATAATATTTATTAAATATGAATACTAATATAATTTTATGAAGTCAAATATAATTTTTATAAGGTTCGGAAAATTTTTATTCTAAAAAATTGAGTATTTTAAATAAATTGTAATTTTGATTAAAAAGAGTAAATTATCATATTTAAAGGTTTATTTTGATAAAATAAATATATATTTTTTTAAATTATCACATCAAATTTATCAAATGCTGTTTTTTTCATAATTTTCTATGATAGTCAAATTGTCAGGTAAAAGTTAAATACTGTATTATTATATAGTATGTATTATGACATCATAGAATCACAAAAGTAATGTAATCAATGATATAAAGATTATCCATGACCAAAATTATGTTTTACATTAAAATAATATGTTTTTAAAGTTATTTAATTAATTTTACAAACCCTTAATGAATCCTCCAAAACCTATAATATATTTTAGGGTTTTAAAATAAATTCTTTATAAACATGACTCAATTTCAAAAAACCAAGGGTATTATTTTAAGGATTTTAGTTATTTTTGTTATAAAATAATTAAATACACTTTTATTTGGAAGAAACAATGGGAAAAACCATTATATGGTTTGTGGTTTGGATTAATTTATCATATAGAGTCCAAAACCTATGTTTTAAAATTAATAAATAATTATCCACTATTTTTCTATAAAAAACCCACCCAAACTCTCCTTCATCTTAAATAAAAACACTTGGAGTATAAATTTAAACTTCCCTTACCTTTATATATCCCTCAAAATGTGTCTTTGAGCTCTAAATAAGCTCCTACCAAGATTTTAGAAGTTCCATCTCATGGTAACAAACTCTCTTCTCTTATTTTTTATTGAAAGTACTTTATTTATACGAAGCCCATTTTTATTTCAAATTTTACATGTTGTAATGTGTTTTTACACATCCCTTTATTTTACTTTTTATTTCCATGTTATTATAGACCTCCTTTTTCTCTCATTTACCCCTTATATAAACCGTTATATATGCCCATTATGCTACCAAAATTATCCCACGATTGTCCAAACATTTTCATAGTGAAAACTCATTACCATTTTCACTCAATGGAATCCATATATTTGTAATTATCTTCCATTTACTAGATAATTCAATGTATGCAACCCTCCCTCCTTAATCATGTGATGAAAAGTGATGAAAGACACTCTTTTATTATTTGATATATGTGGAACACATATGTATATACATGATATGAATGTGATGGGTGGCCCAAAATTATATAGCCCTCCAATGGATTGGGTATTGTTTTTTATCTCATGAGATACCATGTATGGTGCATGAGAGGTTACCCTAAGCACACTATGATATGATTTATTAATGGTGAACCTTAACATATTCTTATGATGTCATGTTTTATATTGTTTCCAAATTACCATGTTTTATTTATGTTATCATATTTTTTCATGATTTGATGTTCAAGTTTAGTATTATAACCCCTATTATGGTACCTTGATATTCATATTGACTCAAATGTATTACTTTTACATGTAATAATTTTATTATTCAATTAATGGGGTTTATAACTCATCCCTTTCTTATGTATGTCCCAAGGTTATCCTATGCAACTTTTGAATATCAGGGAAATTTAAGAGCATGTTATGGAGTTTTAGTTTATATCTTCATATTTCTATTTCAAGTTGTTATTATATATACCTAATTACCCAAAGATACTAGGCCTCACAATATTCTTGGGTTGTATTATGTGTATCTTTACATAATAAATCATGTAATAAAATGTATGAAAGATATCAAGTTATGAAATTTTATATTTTTATTTTCAATAAAATAATGATTATATTTATATTTCATTATTAATTTATAATTATTAAATAATAAGTTTGATAAAAATTATATTTTGATATGATGAAACAAAAATTGTATTTTTGGGATATGTATAGTTTCAATCAAGACACACATTTTGATGAATTTAATAAAATTTGAAATAAATTATATTTTAATAAAATATTATTATTAAATAATATTTATTAAATTTAAATGATAATATAATTTTATGAAGTCAAATATATTTTTTATAAGGGTATGAAAATTATTATTGTAAAAAAATAGTATTTTTCAATAAATAAGGATTTTTATTTAAAAGTGTAAATTCTCATATTTATAGAATTATTTTTATAAAATAAATATTATTTTTGAAATAAGCATACCAAAGTTATCCAATGGAGAATTTTTCATAATTTTCTGAGATAGTCTATTTTTTGGGTAACAATTAAATATGGTATAATTATACGGCATGTGTTATGACATCATAGAAGACCAAAAGTGATGTAATAAATTCTATAAAGATTATCCACAACCAAAATTATGTTTCCCTTTAAAATAATTTGTTTTTGAAGTTATTTTATTAATTTTATAAACCATTAATGAATCCTCTAAAACCTATATTATATTTTAAGGTTTTATAATCAATTCTTTATAAACATGACTATATTCCACATCACCAAGATATTATTTTAAAGAGTTCAGTTATTCTACTTATAAAATAATTAAATACACTACTATTTGGTTGAATCCATGGGAAAAACCCATGGGATGATTTGTGTTTTGGAATAATTTAGCATATATAGTCCAAAAACTATGTTTAGAAATTAATAAAGAATTATCCTTTGTTTTACAATAAAACTGACCCAAAATCCCATTAATATTCACTCAAAACTCTTGGATATTACATCTACTTTGAAATTACCTCACTATATCCCTTTTAAGGTGTCCCCATGCTCTTCAAAAGAACCTCCCAAACTTTAATAATCACCCTCTTAAGGTAAGGTATTCTCTCCATCTCCCCTTTATTCAAGAACCTTCTTTATATTATGCCTTTTTATTTACAGTTTTTCGTACTAGAATATGTTTTTAAACATCTCTATTACTATAGTTATTATTTCCAAGTGATAATATGCCCCTTTAACTCTCATTAATTTATTCCATGAATCATTATGTACACCCATTATGCTTTTGAAACTATCATGTGATTTTCCATGCAAAACATTTGTGTTGTGAATACCCATTCTCATTTTTAATCAAGGATATTCAACCATATGTACCTATCCTTCATTTATTGGGTAATTATAAGTATGTAACTATCACTCCTTGATCTTGAGACTAAAAGTGATGAAATAAATCCTTATGTTATATGATCTATGTGGCACACTTATGCATGTACATGATATGAATGTTATGAGTGATCCCATTTTTATATCACCCTCCAATGCATTGGGTAATGTTTTTATCTCATGATATGTCATGTATGGTGCATGGTAGGTAATCATAAGAACACTATTTTATTATTTCTCATCAATTAACCTTGACTTATGCTTATGATATCATGTTTTATGTTATTACCACATTCCCATGTTTCCCTTACGCTATCATCTTATGTCATGATTAAATGTGGAAGTTTATGAATATAAACCCTCTTATGTTACCTTGATATGCCTCTTATATCACATGTACTTATTTACATTATTCAATGCTTTGATTATTCTCTTATTGGGATATATATCTCACCCATTTCTTATGTATTCACCCAGGTTATCTCATACAGTTTTAGAAGGGAAATAGATTTTTTAAGAGTATGTTAAAGGATTTTTAAATATTGTTGTTATTTTTCTATTTCCATTTTTATTTGATGTACCTAATTAGACAACAAAACTATTACTCATGATCTTTTGGGGTTATATTAATTGTATATTTATGTAATAAATCATGAATTATGGTGTATTAAAATTTGGGTTATCATAGTTAGTATTAGAGAAAAATCTAGTTATTTTTGGAGTTTTGAATTATAAAACTCTATTGAAATCATTTGAGATAAGGATAAAAATAGTAAAATATCCCTAAATTTTGGTAAAGTATATCATATATGGTTTCCAAGAAAATATACCTTGGTTTGGATACTATACGTGGTTGTGGCTCTGGCATAGTTTTACCTAGGAGTGATAACCTCGAAAAGGGAGAATTGAGCTAGACCAGATCATCACCCGGTGCGCAACAAAGAGGTCTTTCTAAACACCTATTTTGACACTCCCAAGGGATATGATTTTGTAAATTCATAAGCTATTTGTGAACTATAATGAAGGTAAAAAAAATTCCAATATGATTTTATATTTGGAAAAAGAACATGGATAATTTATATTGATACCTAGAAATTCATAAGCTAAGTAATATATGTCATTGAGAAGTTTTCCCTTTAATGTTCATGGTTTCCCAATTATGTGTTTAATAGTTTAAAAATATACATCCCTAATTTTCCCTTTATTTTTATTCAATGGATAGAAATATGAGAAACTGAGTCAATAACCAATGTGAAGGAAAATGTGATAACTTCTCAAATGAGATAGCCAACCTAATGGGAGTAGGAGTTAAGAAATTCATGACAATAATTTCTTAATTAACTCAAGTTTTGAATTAAAACTTTAATTAGGAGGAATTACTAAATCCCCCTAAGAAAGGTGAAGTTATTACTGAGACATATATGAAACAAAGTCCTCCAACTTTTAATGGATCTTTAGATACTTTAATCATTGAATATGTATTGAATCCATTGAAAATATATTATTTATCCTCCAATGATCTCAGAAAGAGAAAGTTGTGCTGGTTATTTATCGTATGGAGGAAAAAACTAATCATTGGTGGATGTTGATAAAAAATTTAAAACCTAAGAAAGATATCGAAGTGATGGATTGGAAGGAATTTTTAAAAATGTATTTAGAGATATATTTTCCCCTCACTCAATAAATTAAAATGGGGAGATATTTCTTTCACTCAAGTAAAGGTAAAACAATTCCATCAGGGAATATGAGGAAAACATTAAAAGACTTTCATGATACAGATCTGAATTTTTTCATTTATCTTGAATATAAAGTTGATAACCTATTTTTTGGGATAAATCCGATTCTATGAAAATCATTAGAAATTTGAGACTTTGATAGCTCTGAGGAAATTGTATTATATTCCCACAAAGTCAAAATATAGGTCAGTGAATCTCAAGGTTCCCATGGTTTTTGATATAATTTGTGGAAAATTTATTTTAATTATGGTGGTTTTATGGGAAATACTAAGGGGGAAGAAATTCCAACACCACACTTGTCAAAAATGTAGGAAGAAGCATCCTAGAAATTTTTTTAGAGGGAAAAGAAAATACTTTAGGTGTCGGAAGGAAGGTAACCTAGCTAGAGAATGTCATCAGGAAAAACCCACCAAAGGGATGGAAGAAAGGAATGGTTCTATCAACTCTCAACTGAATATCTGATATTTCAACTACAAGGAATATGTACAATATGCAAACCAATGCACTAAGACAAGGTTTTTTTGATGAAAACCCACAAAAAAAATCTCTGAGGCCTAGAGAGAAAGGGAAGGCTTATACAATCACAACTAGTGAGATAGATCCTAATAATGATGTGGTGATCGGTACGCTAGTTATTCATTCAAGTACAGTTAATGTAATATTTTATTTCAGTTCTATACATTCATTAATATCATAAAATTTAGTAGATCTATTTAAACACCACCAAAATAAGATGGAAGTCAACTTATCAGTGAAGTTAGTAAATGTGGAAATTATCGAATCCTAAGTATATAAATCTTCTAATTTCTATATTTGCTGGATAAACATCCCAGAAAATCTTGTGATACTACCGTATAATTTTATGCTATTATAGGCTTGTATTTTCTTTCCTTGTATAGATATAGCATAAATTACTGAGGTAAAGAAATAACCCTCTATATTTCAAATCAACCTCTGATTCTATACAAGTTCATAGAGGAGGATGGATCTACTTTGGCATCATCATATCAACTATGTATATTATTTCCTTATGAGAAATAATATCTAGATAAAATTATTGAGAACAAAGAAAAGAACATTCTTGATGACATTCCCATTATGAGGTAATTTATTGATGTGTTTCGTAAATAATTTCAAGGTCTTCTTCCTAGCCATGAGGTTGAGTTCTTAATAGAGCTCATACTCAGAGCTTTTATAATATCCAAGACTCCATATAGAATGAACATTTTTGAACTTGAAGAGATAAATAAAAAAATATAGGAGAATCTGGATAAAGGGTTTATATTCCCAAGTGCTTCAACCTAGGGTGCACCAGTCCTCTTTATCGAGAGGAATGATGGGTCAATGCACCTCTGCATTGTTTATCATGAGAGCAAAAAGAACATGATAAAGAATAATAATCCTTTACCAAAGATTTATGACTTGTTTAATAAGCTACATGGATCCCAGTACTTCTCTAAGGGGGATATTCATTCAGGATTTTTTCAAATGAAGGTAAAGAAGGAGTATATACCCAATAAAACTTATCATATAAGGTATGGGCACTAAGAGTTCTTAGTGATGCCATTTGGACTCACTAATTCTCCAAAAATATTCATAGACTTAATGAATATATTCATTAATGATTACTAATGGAAATTTATGGTATTCTTTACAGATTATATTGCTATCTACTCTAAAACAAAGGAGGAACATGAGGAGAATTTTAATGTTTTACTGAAGAACTTATAGAAAGAAAAGATCTACGAAAAGTACAGTAAATGTGAGTTTTGGATGGATCATGTAACATTCCTAAGGAATGTTATCAATAGTAAATGGATATATATGGATACTTAAAAATAGAGGCAATTGAATGATATCCGAGGTCAACCTCAGTGATGTAAATATATATTTTCCTTGTATTAGTTAGTTATTATCATCGATTTGTGAGAAATTTTTCCTGATTGGAAATATCAGTAATAAAGATAACTTGGATGGGAGTGAATTTTTTCTGGATTAATGAATGTGAAGAAATATTTAAATAACTAAAGTAGAGGCTAATCACTACACCTCTTCTGCCATTACCCACCATATAACCTATTCCGCCCACCAATTAAAGATCCATGAGTAGAAATACCCAATGTATAATATTGAATAAGAGAAATTGATCTTTGTATTGATGATTTTGAGTCATTATCTCTATAGGGAGAAGTGTGACATATATACAGATCATAAAACCTGTAAGTATATATTCACACAAAAGGAGTTCTATATGCACCAATGTAGGTGGTTAGAGCTGATCAAGGATTATGATTGTGCAATCCATTACCATCATGGGAGGGAAAACAAAGTGGAAAATGATCTGAGTAGAAAGGATCCTACAACCCTATCAATGATGAGGATTACAAGGGATCCAATATCCATGGACATGTAGAGGATGAAAATGGGAGTAATAAAAGCATTTTCATCTTACCTTTATCGAATGATTGATCAACCATCTATTCTTAAGAGTATCAAAGAGGATTAATACAATGATGAGGTTCTATAAAAAAAGTTAACGAATATTCTATAGTTTAACTTTGATGAATATGGATTTATAAATTTTGGAACCTGGATATGTGTCCTATAAAAAACATAACTGAAGAGGGAACTTATAGATGATGTGTATAGCTCATCCTTCTCTATTCATATAGGTATCACTTAGATGTATATATATTTGAATAAAAATTTATGGTGGGATAACATTAGGTGGTAGATTAGAGAATTTGTATCATGATTCCTGGTATGAAATTAAGTCAAGGTTGAACAATAGAAGTCTAGGAGTATGATGCAAAAATTTCCCACACCAGTTTGTTAATGGTAAAAATAACCATCCATTTTTCATAGGAATCCCCAATACCCCTAAAGGAAATAACTCTATATGGGTGGTCGTCGATCGACTAACCAAGTCATCATATTTCACTTATCAAGAAATATTTTACTTTTGACCAAATTTATAAGATATACATAAGGTAAGTGATAAAAAAAGTAAGAAGTTCTACTCTATATGGCATCTGATCAAGATCTGAGGTTTACCTTGAGGCTTTGGAGAAGCCTTAAACCGTTCTTGGTTATAGAATTAAGCTTTAGTGCTGCTTATCACCCTCAGATGGATGGATAATCTAAAAGAACCATTAAAACTCTATATGATATACTAAGATCTTGTTCAATGAACTTAAAAGGATGTTGGGATCAATACCTTCCCCCAGTAGAGTTATCATATAACAACAGTTTCCATTTTATCATTCAAATTGCACCTTATGAGGATCTGTATGGGAAGAGGTGTTGGATTCCAACATAATGGGATGACGTCAGAGAGAGGAAGTTTGTGGGACCTGATCTTATCCAAGAGATATCATAGAAGGTTCAAACTATTCAACATCATATAAAAACTACTCAAATTAAAAAAAAATACAAATAATCATTGATGAGACCTGATGTTTTAGATAGAATATAAAGTGTTCCTTTGTATATCACCATGGAAGAAAGTCATGAGGTTTAGGAAGAATGTAAATCTTTTTCCAAGATACATCGGCCCCTTATAGATCCTTGATTGCATTGAAGTGGTGTCTTATCGACTAGCACTACCACCTAACCTATCTCAAGTACATATTGTTTTCCATGTATCCATATTAAGGAAGAACATACTAGACCCCCCACATGTAATGAATCTAAAGGTGGTGTAATTATAGAATGATATATTCAACCCATTTCCTCTATCAAACATCTCCCCCATGTTTGGGTCTTACTGGTATCACCAAAAGACCATTTTTAAGTCCCTTAAAGAGGTTCTCAAGGAGGCAACACTCAAGAGGTAAAACCTTCTCTCCCTCTCTCTCTCTCTCTCTCTTTCAATTTATTTTCTTTTATTATCCTTACCTAACCTCCCCTATCAAATGTGACATGATAGATCTAGTATCCTTTATATACTTTAATTTTATTATGTTAATGGTATATCAACCATTAATTCTATTATCTTCCCCTTTTATTCTAAAAATGAAAACATCGTCCATGAGGTGTCGATTTACCACCTTTGTGGATGACACATTTTCATTTTTCAATTATACCTTCAAGGATGGTCATAAAAACATTTTTATGGTTAAAAAAGACATTAATATAGATATTAAAATTTATTTATTATTCTATAAACAATATATATATAATATTAATTTATAAGATAAAACTAGTTCGTAATGATAAAAAAATCCAAAATAATCAAAATGGTTATCATTAACGCTTTATCTAATAAATCATCCTCATATCTAGAAAAAACGGATATATAACACCATTAATTATTATAAAAGTTCATTAATAACATATTCCTTAAATTATGGATAACTATTCTAATTTTTAATGATTTTTCATACATGTATACAAGTGAACCAATCATGAAAATTGAGGAAAGGAACACTCCCAAATGATGAAATTGAATATTATAACTCATTATAAGGCCATAAATGAACTTAATAAAACTATACTAAATAAAAAACTTGTTGGAGAGTCTATGAACTAAATTATTAATGAATCTAATTTCATTATCCAGGATATTATGTACAAGTGCAAAACTCTTTCGTATATAAGGTAAGGGTTTCTTCTTGAACCTACATTTTTCATTTCGATTATACTTTATCTATATTTACCACAATTTAATATTTCTTTATTTTTATATAATTATCATAAATTCTTTATATATGTTCCAAACTCATGTATCCATACTATTCCATCCTTATTTTATGGAAAACATATGATTTTATAATGTTTACTTCTCAATTATTCTCGATAAGCAAGCCTAATTTAAAGGAACTTCCAAGTTTCTTACCCATTTTTATATGAACTTCATAATATATTTTAAGACACCATTATTTTTTAAAATCAATAATTTTATCATTAAAAAATATATTTTTTTCATTTCTAGTTTTAAAAAAAATTATTCTTTTTTCTATTTTAAAGACTCATTTATATTTTATCTCAAACAGTACTGAAGTGACCCAATTCTAAAGTTTCTTTTAAACTCTTATTACATGTTTTAAATTTGGTTAGACATCATTTATGCCTAAAACATAATTAAATTTCGCATATTTTCTGGTATATAAAAGTTTACTATATGATTTTAGGACAAATATAAATGGTTTTTCCAAAATAACTCTTCTTTGAAAAGTAAAAAGGGGTATTTCTCACAACAATTCCTTGATGATTCTGTTAGATTATTTTCATTTATTTTAGCACCATATGTTGAATCTTATGATTAATTTGAATTGAAATTTTATATCATATTCCATATTTTATTAAATGGTTTATGATTAGTTTGAATGTGGATGTGCTATCTTGATACCATTCACCACACTACTCAGAATGGTTAGTGATTATTTTTAAAGATTGGAAAAAATTATTTACAATTTATATGTAAATGTTATTTATATTTCAACCCATTCATATGTGGAATGAATTAGACTTTTTAAGTGATGGGAGAGACCTGCTATAGTCCATTTATGAATCGGTAGGTCTCTTGAGACAAAACAAATATGGAATTGGTCGAGCCCTTGCCCATTTATTTTCAGAAATGGATTTAGCTGAGGCCTTAACCATTTATTTTTAGATGTATTAGATGAGGCCTCGATGATATGTTTCATATTTATACAATTATTCATTCCCAAATTATTATATTATTAATTTATAATCCATTTAATTATTAGACTAGTAGAATATCCATATTTAAGTTTTATTCTCATGTGATGGTTTAAATGACATTATTTTGATCATATTCTTGCTACCATATTACATTAAAGTTTATGTTTTAATGACATGTGTTTTTAGATATTAACCTTGTCTTATTGTTTTTGTTTATAGCTTTCAATACATTGCTTACCCTTACCGAGCATATAAGATCATCCCTTTATTATGTTTTATTTTTCCCAAAGATGTGAAGATGGATATTATGAATGACTTGCAGGGATAATATAGAAGTTTATGAGTATTTCCAATGTAGTCTATATATTGTTTTTTATTTTTAAATTTGTAATGTAATAATTATTTTTGTATCTGGTTTTCAAAATCTACTAAACTATTTGTTCCTTTGTGATGTCATCTCTGGTTCATAGTACCAATATAATTAAGTAAGGGACTGGATATAGGATACTGGGGTTGGGGCCTTTATAGTTGGTATCATAGAAAGTTTAGTAGAAACCTTGGAAACTAGATTTAGAAAACATAGATTAGGTAATATAACCCTAATATATAATTTGAGGATAATCAAAGAAGAACACCTAATAATATTGGTTAGGTAGAGATTATATGGGTATTCATAGAAATATGTCCCAATATGGATACTACAAGTGGACATGGTTCTGGAATAGATGTACCTAGGGGTAAAAACTCTAACAAGGTGTGTTAGGCATGATTCGGCGTAACCTGGTACACGACAACATACCTTAATATGCACCTGGTTTGAAACTTATGGGGAATATGATTAGGATAATTCACATTTTCTTCACAAAACATTATGAAATATTTAAAAGTAAACATGTCTCCAAAGAAACCATTTTTATGATTATAAGATTATCTATGCATAAATTTCCAATTTGTGTTTAGTGTTTTTCTAGTTCGAAAATATGTAATATGATTCATAACCAAATTTAGTGTATTCCATTATCTATAATGGTTTCTAGTGGAAGGAATGGAAACTGTATCAATGCACATATCCCATATAGGAATTTCCCTCCTATGAAAGATAATAATACTAGATATGGATCTGTAATTGGAGCTAAACAACTTATAACTATACTAGGACAAATGACTCAGGTTATGAGTAATAAAATTACTCACATGGAGAAACCTAATCCACAATAAAATGTAAGAATATTATACCACTTCATATCTCAACAACATCCTTTACTCAATGGGTCTAAAAATTTATTTTTAGCTAAGAAATGGATAAGTTCCTTAGAGAAGATATTTCTTACTTTAGGAAGTAATGAAAGGGATAAGGTTATCGTGGAAATTTATCATCTCTCAGGAGATTTTGATCAATATGGTCATTAATTAAAAACACAAAGGAGGGGAATGAAACTGAAAATATGCAATGAATGGGTTTTAAGGAAATTTTATTGGAAAAATATTTCCCTCAAGAATAGTGAGAAGATATGGAGAGAAAAAACATGAGTTTGAGACAAAAAGAGAATGAAAACATTTCCAAGTATGAATCCAATTTGACAAGGTTATCAAGGCTTTCTATGGATTATATATATAATCTAAAGAGAAATATTGATAGATTCTTTGATGTGTTAAAACCATTCCTCCAAAGGGAACTAGTTTCCCAAACATTCTCATCATACAAGGATATAGACTCTTGTACTATTAAGATAGAGAAATAATACTATAATTATTATGAATTTAATGGAAAATAATAGAAGAAGAGAACAATAGAGAAAGATATGGATAAATGGAAAAAGGTAAAGATTAATTTTCCCATATGTTATAATTGTGGGAATAAACCCCCTGGTACTTACCTAAAGGGACTTGGAGTTTGTTACATGTTTAGAGAGAAAGGTCATCAGGCTCATGAATGTATAAAAAGTAAAGAAGATTTAAATGTGAAATGTTTCAACTGTATGGAGATGAGTCACTACACAAATGAATGTACCAAGTATCAAGGGAATATAGATTAGAAAAATAAAAGGGATCAAACTCAAGATTATTTTGTTACTATAATTGAAGTGGAATAATTAATGTATTTGTGTTTTTTAGATTAAATAATTATGTTATGATATTTTGGTTATAAGAATCATGATATATATAAGGATTTTACTACATTACTTCTTCTTTATATATTTGGAAGAATGTATGTTTTCATTAAGGTTATAAGGTGATAAATGTATTCATAGATTTGGTATGTGATATTAAAAGGTACATTATTTGGGGAAATCTTATGTTAAGTTGATTTTGGAAATTTAGTGACCTCACTTATAAAATTTTGGTCATTGAATGTGGAAATACATGTTTTAGATGAGTATTAAGAATAACTACTTGTGGAATGGATCAAGATAAACTTTGGTAATTAATGTTCATTGATAACATGTACAAAAATTGTTGGTTTTAGTAAACATTTAAAGGTTTAAGGAATGACTTAAGGACCATATGATTCATTAAAAGTGATTCATCCATGGAAAATTCATCTTGAGCATTAATTTCCAGGTGTAGGGGATGATGTGGAAATAGATCGAAGAATAACCAAAGGATGAGATTATGTTTATGACATGGAAATTAATCAAGTAAGTTGATTTTCTTAAGTGATTATCTAAATATTAAAATAATCCCTCAACGTTAGGAAAAATATTTTGGATAAAAACATTATCTGTTTACTTTGCTTTCATAGAAATCAATGGTATTTTAACTAATCACAAGATTTACAGTTTCATGATGGTAAACTTTCTAATGACCATATTCTCTGTCACTCTCCATCAAAACTTGATAGTTAGATTTATCTTCCATGTCCATGTTAACACTTTTGACTAATGATTTCCTATATAAAATCCTAGTTTCTTTTGTTAACTTTGTTTTTCCCTTTCTCTCTTATCAATAGGATATTTTATTAGCCCTATTACCAATGTGTGTTTCCCACAAAAGAATTTTAAATTATTAACCTTTGATTTTTGAAGTACAATTTCAAATTGAGAGGACATAATTTATTGAAGGATGAAAGAATTTAAAACTCTAATATTTTATGGTATTTCTATTTTTAAATTTAATTTCTTCACCAACATACATTTCATAGAACACAAAGCTTAAACGAGCAATGATATACAATTAAATATCATTATTTTTAAATTACCATTATAACCTAGAAGTTAAATTATCAATAATGAATAGTATTAACCAAATTAGGAAATTTATATATTATATATTTAATCAGGTGTTTCTTCATTCATTAAAATTATTTTATATGAATAAGATAAGAATGAATTCAATTTTATGCATTAAAATGCTATATTTTTCTGAAGACAGTTTACTACCTTTTAATGGAACACTTGTTTTAAAACTAAACTTTTACAATTTTATAAGTTCTATTAAAAAATAAACATCATTTTAAAAGGATGAATGTCAAAATTAGATATAGGTAAAATTTTGGTATTTTTCTGAAAATATTTAATTCCTAGTGAATAGTGAAAAATATTGATATTTATAAAATAGTAATTTTTTTATATTAATAGTATATTTATTATTTGAATAGTAAAATCACATATTAATTTATAAATAAAATTTAGGTATCTTATGAATGAAAATATAATATATTTATATTATGTAATAAGTAAAAAATGTTTTAAAAATGATAAATTAAATGTTGGTATTTTTGTGAAACATAAATGTTTATTTGTATTTGTATAATTAATATAAAAATTTAATAGAAAATTTATTTTAATAAAATATATTTATAAATTAATATTTTTTTCTTATAATTATAATATAATTTTATTAGATCTTGATTTATTTTTAAAAGTGTCATACAAATAGTTATAAGATTAAAATCAATATTTTTCGAGTAAATGATGATTTTATTTAAAAATTAAATTTCTCATAATTAAAAACTATTTCCAAAAAATGGAGTCGATTTTATAATTCTACACATTGAAAAATGGTTTGGGTGAACTTTTGGTATTTTTCTAAAAATATTTGAATTTTTAGTGAATAGTAAAATACGGTAATTTACGGTATTTAACAAATGCATAAATTATTGAGTCATAGATGATGTATAGATGACGTAATCACATAATCTAAAAATTCCATAAATTATTTTAATATTTTTTTTATAAGTTTCATAATATTGATAGTCTTGATCCAAAATAATAAACTAATGAATAAAATAATAAAAAAACTACCCTCTCTTTCGGTATAAATACCACCCTCACTACCCCTTCTCGTCACACCTAAAAAGCCATGAATCTTGTCCAATTTCTAACTAATCCCTCTCCTAAACCTCTTCTACACCTTGTTTTTATTTATTGTCTCACTAAAAGACCATTTCAAATTTCCTGAAGGAGGTTTTCAAGGAGAGGAATTAAAGAGGTAAAATCCCCTTTCGTTCTTTAAATTTTATTTCATTTTATTTTCTTTTCATATACTTCCATAAACTCCCCTATACAAATTGACATGATAATTCCAGTATAATTTATATACTATATTTTTCTTATGTTAACCATGAATTCTATTCTCTTCCCATTTTATTCTAAAAATGAAAACATCACCCGTGAGGGGCTGATTTGCCACCTTCGTGGATGATGAGTTTTCGTTTTTCAATTACACCTTCAAAGATGTTAATAAAAATATTTTTATGGTTAAAAAATGATTTAATAAATATAATAAAACTTATTTAATGTTATTTAACCATTATATACACATAATATTAATTTATAGAGAAAAACTAGTGCGTAATGATCGAAAAATGCCAAAATAATCCAAATGGTTATCATTAACTTTTTATCTAATGAATCAAACTCATATCTAGAAAAAAATGATATAAAATTCCATTAAATATTTGGTAAGTTCATTAATAACATATAATTTCAATTATGGATAACTATTCCAATTTCGCATGATCTTTCATACATGTATACAAGTGAACCAATCATGAAACTAAAGAAACAAACACTCTCGAACGATAAAATTGAATCTAAGTGGTTATCGTTAAAATCTTATCTAACGAATCATATTAATATCTGAAAAAATGATATATAAGACCATTAAATATTATATAAGTTCATTAATAACATATAATTTCAATTCTGGATAACTATTCCCATTTTACATGATCTTTCGTACATGTATACAAGTGAACCAATCGTGAAAACCAAGGAAACAAACACCCCCGAATGATGAAATTGAATCTTATAACTCATTAAAAAGTAGATAAATGAACTTAATAAAGTTATAATAAATAAAATTAATTTTTAATAGTTTATAAATTAAATTATTAATGAATCTAATTTCATTATCTGTAATATTAAGTAAAAATGCAGAACGCTTTCAAACATAAGGTAAGAGTTTCTTCCCGAACATCCATTTTTTCCTTTGTGTTACGCTTTCTCTCTATTTACCCTAATTTAATTATTAATTATTCTTATATAATCCTCCTCAATTATATGTTTATATTTCAAACATATTTAAATTTCCCAATTATTTTTTATTTGAAGGGAAATGCATGATTTATAAGATTCCCTTTTTAATTCTTCCCGATAAGCAAGCCTGATTAAATGATACTTCACAATTTCATACCCATTTTCAAATAAACTCCATAATATATTTTAAGAAAATAATATTTTTATAAAATAAATGTTTTTTTCATGAAAAAATATCATATATTTTTATGGTTTTATGTAAAAAATTATGTCTTTTTCTACTTTAAAGACTCATTTATATTTTCCCTTGAACCGTACTGAAGTGGATTATTTATAAAGTTTCTTAAATAGACTTTTTAAGTGTTTTCACTATAGTTTCCAAATTTAAGTATGGATATTATTTTAATATTCCATAAATATAATTTCATTCATTTTCTATTTTCTAAGATATACTTGTTTAAAATATTATTTTAATGAAAAATACAAATGATTTTCCAAAAGAACCCTTTTTTCCAAAGTAAAAGGGTATTCGTCTCAAGAATTTATCAATGATTTTATTAAATTATTTTCATCTATTTTAGCAACCACTATTGAATATTATGCTTAATTTGGATTCATATTTTATGATGTCATCTACCAAATTTTAATAAATGGTTTGTGATCAGTTTTACTTTGGATGTGCTATCTTGATACCATTCACGATATTACTCAGAATAGTTTGTGATTATGTTTACTGATTGGGGAAAGTTATTTAAATTTATTATTCATATGTTGTTTATGTTTCAACCCATTCATATGAATAATTAATTGGAATTAGTAAGTGATGTATAGAGCCCACTATATCCCCTCGATGCATCGACAAGTATCACAAGACAAAGTAGATATAGAATTGGCTGAGGCCTTACCCATTTATTTTTTGATGTCTTCGACGAGGCCTCAAAGGTATGTTTCAGATTTCCAGCATTATACAATTCATCATTATGATATTATTAATTTATAATCAATGTGATTATTCGACTTGTTGAATATCCATGGTTGAGTTACATTCTCATGTGATTATTTATAGGGCATTATTTATTCAACTTTTATTCCTTCACTAATATGCTCAAGATCATGTTTTAATGGCATGTGTTTTTAGTTACTCATCTTGACATATTGTTTATGTTTATTTATGATATCTTCCACTTTTTTTATTACCCTTATTGAGAATCTAATATCAACCATTTTTTATTCCTTATTTTCCTTAGGATGTGATGATGTATATTATGAATGACTTGTAGAGATAATCTAGTAGTTTATGGGTTCTTGTAATGGAGTTAATATATTGTTTTCATTTAAAATTTTAATGTAACAATCATATTTGTATATAGTTTTCCAAATATAATAAACAATTAGGTCCTTAGGGATAAGATATCTTGTTCATAGTACCAATATATTTAATTAAGGCACTAGCTTCAGGCTACTGGGGTTAGGTTCTTTACATCGATGACCACATTCACTTTCAAGGAAGTATAAGAAATATGAAAATCAAAAGTTCAGAGATACTCCACCTAGAGTCTCTATTGTAAGTTTAGATTCATGTAAGTAAAAATATACTTCGGGATCTTATGGTAAAAATATACCATAAACTTCCCCCCAAATAGATAGTGATGACATGTTTTTAGTGCATGTATTATTAGAACCATGGTTGTTATTTTCTAGAAATGGATTATGGTTTGTGTTTATTATCAATCCACATTGGGTTGATCAAGGAGTTTTCATGGAATGTGGTCTTATGATTGAGGCTGAAATTAGTATTGAATGTGGTGCAGTTTACCAGTGTTTTCCAAATTTTTGGGCCTCAAAATTGGGAGTTTGTTTTTTTGGAAAAGGATGAGTTTCAAAAAAGGAATCACAGACCACAAACCATGTTTTCAGAATAGTTCGCAGATCATGAATTTTGCTATACGAAATAGAGAACTACAAACCATGAAGTAGGAATGGTCTGCAGACCGCATAGGAGGAATGGTTCGTGGAGTGAAGGAGGTTTGCGGTGAAGACTTGCAGTTCACGGGAAGACTCAATGTATGTAGAAGGAATGACGGTTCACGGGATGAAGTTTCGTTTGAAAAAATGAGGGGGATATTTATACTAATGCATAGGGAGAATGGTGGTACGTGGACCATGTAAGAAAAATGGTTCATTAGAGATGTGCGGTATGCAGTGAAGGCGGTGCTGCAATAAATATTTGGTAAATATATATTTAGAGGATTATAAGGATCTATTTTCCTATATAAAGAGAACTAATCCCTTCATTAGTGCATGAATATAAGTTTAAAAACATTAGAGGAATTAGGAGAAATCTGGAAGTAGTTGGTGGGAATAAAACCCAAAAAAGACTTTAATTAAAAAATATAAAAGGAATTCTGTGAAATCTAGAACAGTTCACGGAAGATAGTACATAGAGGAAGAATTCCAGTTTGCAGGAAGACATGTCCGTGTAGGAGTTATAGTACGTGGAGGAAGAACTAAATCCCTAGAGTTCTTGAAGTATATGGAGAGGAAGTGGATACAGTCTGTGGATATGCATAGTTCGCAAAGGAAGTATTTGTAGTGTGTGGAATATGGTAGTACGCAACAGAGTAGGGTGGTATGCAGATCAGGGAAGTGCGTGGAGAAAGGAACATAGTACGTAGAGGGAGAAGGTAAGTTCATGGAGGAGCAGTTTGTGAACTACTGGTATACAGAAAATTAAACTTAATCTGTGGGTAAAAACAGAACTTTAACAGCTCATCCATATATAGTTCAGGATGCATGATTTAATACCAACCCATTGAAGCGACCTTCGAGTTGATTAAATGAGTTGAGATTCTTCCCAATGTAGTGAGTAAGGGGGAGTCAATGAAAGTGATCTGAGGTATGTATTGTGATGTCCCTAAAACATTTTAAAGGCAGTGTGCCTGGAAAATAGTGACTATTATAAACTTTTGTACTCCAAAGCTAGTGAAGATTAGTGGACTTTGGTATAACTGAAATCTTGTTGGTGTATGCTCTTTGGATGTATCCCTTCGCGGTGAACTGGCCAAATTTTTTATGTCTTTTCTTTGCATTTGGTTATTTATCTTTTTCACTTTCACATTATATGTGTTTAATGGGATCCTACCAATGTGGGAACAAGATCGTTAAGTTTAAAAGAAAAAATTTACTCCCTGATTCACCCCTACCCTCTCAGGGTGTTTCGGGGTCTTTAATGCATAACTGTTGCCAACTCAAGGTCATGGGTAGGGCAATTATTCTCCTAAAGATGTAACTAATGATAGACATAGGTCACTACCTAATTATCCTACATCAAGACACACCCCACTCCCCTACCTGAAGAATCATAGAAAACATCATAACTTGAACCCAGTTTCGGAAGAATCAGAACTAGATTTGACGTTAACCATACCTTCAGTTCCTCAAAATATCTATGATATTTTTCATTCCACTCAAACTTTACTACCTTGTGGGTCAAAGATATCATTAAAGATAAAATATTTTAAAAATAAAAAACAAACCTCCAGTAGTAACTAACCAGACCCAAGAATCTTCAGATCTCAAAAAAAATACTGGGTTGATCACAGTATATTACCACCTGTGTCTTTTCAGGATTTATAAATATTCCTCTCTCAGATATAACATTCCCCAGAAACTTCAGTTATTAGATCCAAAATTTAAACTTTTAAATATTACCATACAAGCGATATTAAATCAAAGTTCTATGGTTGATATCCAAATAATCCATGTTCTCTTCCATTGACTTGGATTACATCGAAATGACATCCATGAACATGACTAAAAATGAGTCCAAGAACTAATGAAATATATAGTTTATCAATTCCATAAACACCATAGGAGTGTTAGTTAGACCTAATGACAGAAACAAAAACTCAAAATTTACATACTAACTCAGTAATGCTATTTTAGGTATGTCTTATTCTCAAACTCTTATATGGTGGTACCTTGACCATTGGTATATATTAGGAAACCAAAAAAACCTATGAGTTTATCAAAGAGATAATCAATCCTAGGAAAATGATACTTGTTCTTAACCTTCACTTGATTTAGATTTTGATAATCCATGAAAAGTCTCAGGCTCCCATCTGCATTCTTGGTGAAGTGGACAGAAAAATCCTAAGTTGACATGCTAGGATGAATAAATCAATTTGCCTCAAGATTAGAAATCTATAATTTAAGTCCATCAACTCATAAGTTTCTATGAGATAAGATGACAAAGGTATGGGAATCATACCCAAGAGCAGATCAATACAGAACTCAAGCTCTCTCTATTGTGGTAACCTAGAAAAATAATCAAGACTTCAGGGTACGCACTCACCATTACATGTAGTGTACTGATCATGAAAGAGAAAAAAATCCAAGAACATATCTGACAATTAGCATGAAATTATTTTGGCATAAGGAAGAATAGGACCGACCTGTATAGATCTAGAATCCCACTCACCTTGAAATACACGAGAGACCCCATTAGGAGATAAAAACGTAACTAGAAGAAAAAATAGTTGATATGGGACCAAACACCGATCATCCAATCCATGAAAACAATAATTTATAATAAATCATGATCAATAACAAAGAAATAACACACTGTATGAACATTGGAAACTGTTACCTGACATACAAGACATTTGAAAACTTGTTCGAACCTATGTCTCAAAGTCATGGAAAATCTAACATGTATGAAATAAGTTCTGAATACAATCCCAACATGTCAACTAACTTTGATGATATAAAATAAAGAGTAGCACCGATATCAAATAAATCTATTACCATATAGATTGAAATAAATATTATACCTATAATAGTAACCAGCCCTGCCTTAGATTCCTCTAATGCATAATCATTTGTGTAAATACATCTGGTCTCAGATCCTCCCTGAGGTTTCTTAGCTACATGAACATCCTCCTTGGACTAAGGATAAGACCCACCACCTTTTATATCATCATAAAAAAATGAAAAACCTTGGTGAGAGTGGTTCCAACCATACTTCCTTGGGACATCCTTCCATAAAAACACATCATATGAAAAGATTTTCTATAAGGATAGAAAGTATGGGGCACTTCCTTATAGTTAGGATTTGTATAACTAGGGATTCATAAATGATATAAAATAACCCACTATTATCATGAAGAATCCCCTCAAACTAGTCTTGGAGAAAACTAATCACCCTTGCATTTCCTTTTCTAGCCATAAGACACACCTTGGATAATAGCTACACCAGTTGAAGCTCCACCCAAACATATTATCCCAACTATGTATTCCTCATCCATAAAATCGTTTTTTTAAAACCTCCATAAAGGTTTGAAGGTATAAGAGAATCACTACCATCTAAATATCAGTCCTTATATCCATCTTTAACCATTATGCCTTAAGGTAATAATTTGTAACAAGATCGGGTGTTAGGTAAACTAACACATTGAAACATGTGGAATACTCCAAAACAGTATGCTCCCCTTTCTCTATGGTCAAAAATTCCAAGGTCTTTTCCACTCACAATGTTTTGGGATAAAATTGCTGGTTAAAGATCTTCTTAAAAGAGATCCAGATACGATCATCATGAAACATAGCTTGCATGATAGAGTTACACAATCTCCTTCCCGATACTTCAAGAATATAATTGGAAAACTCACCTTAGAATCCTCTATAGTTTTCATAAAATATAAGATCCTTTCAATCCACTAAAGAAACTCTTTAGACTCCTAAGGGTACTTTGTCACCATAAAAGATGAGTGGAAATTTCTTAATAAATTATAATACTAGATCTACCGATCATCCATGGTGTCTAATACCCGCTAGACCTAGAGTCTTAATAGTGTGGATTCTAGCTTCCACCAATGAAGGGTCCATCAGAGGATTAACCCATGAAACATATCTCACATATTTATCAGTCAGATTCAAAAGGTATTTTCAAGGAGGAATTGCCAAATAAACTAAAGGAAATAAGAAATCAACATAAGATAAAATTTCCAAATCATAAGACCTACTTTCAGAATCTATATTAATTCCTTTAAATAACAAATAATTAAATAAATCGTGAATTTTTTGAATGAAAGAAAAAAATCAAAAGGAATAGGTTCATTCAAATAAACTTCAAATCTAGTTCAGTCAAATGAACTGAAACACCAAGTCATGGTCTTGGAAAATATCCCCTAACCACCAATGGTAACTGAAGTTCAAATATGTAAGTGAGCTAGAAAGGCACCCTAATATCCTCACTACATGAATTCCAATGTTCCTAACTATTTTCTAGAAAAGAAACCATACCAAACCCAATTATTTTCATAACACTTCAAACTCGGTAAAACCTTTGATACCAGTTTGTAATGAACCATCCTGGGTCAATCCAAAACACAACCTGAGATGTACCACCACAGGGGAGTATTATAAAATTCTCAAATGTTTAAATAAAAAAAATAAGACAAGACTAAAAGGATCCTCCATGTGACCATCTGTCACCTCAGAAAAATCCCACTAAGAAGATGTTGACACTTAAGATAAGATGAAAAACGACATGATACCCTTACTTTTACATGCATCCTACAAAACCAAAGGTACAAATTCCCAAAGGAAAAAGTATGTTATGACTATAAATCCTAGTAGGATTTCACCAGATAATCTATAAAAATTCTAATGTCATGAATACATTATATCTAGATTTAAAATAATTTCAGTTTATAAAGATTTTTTATAATATAAAATATTTTTGTAAAACATACTTTGGTTTTTCACAAAATAATTTCATATTAACACAAACATGGAATATGGAATTACATGCAAGAAAGGTTGAGAGTATAAGGAAAAAAATTCATGGATACTCCATTTTATAATAAAGTGATAAATCAACCATGAAATATACCATCATGTGTAAAACCAAGAATAAATGGCATAGAACAAAATTTGGGTTCTAACTGATGGTGGATACACACTAGGACATAAAGAGAAAACACTAATCCATGCATCACTTGAATCCAACCAATATCGTATTCTAACACATTCTATATATATCAAAAAACTATAGTGGTATAAAACATTGAGAGTGAAAAGTCCATTTCCTAATGAACCCAAGGTTCCCAATGTGCTAAGCTTGTAAAAAACACTTTTAAAAATGTTCACAATTTATAAATCATTTTCATAGTGAATCATACTCATTTCCATGCTTGAAAACACATTTTGTAATCAAAACATTTCTTAGGAATTTCATCAACACATAGTGTGTCTTAAACTGTTTTAAATAAAATCCATTGAAAAACATGGAATTTATAATGTAATACCACTTTGAAACCAAATATATAATTTTAATAACACCACCCAAATGAATCATAAAATAACATCAAGAAACTCATGAGTGATAACCATTTTAAGAGACACATACGTCATGAAAAGATATAAACTACCAATAATTGATCTCCAAAATCCCAAGGATAAACCTGATCAAAAAAGGGTATTTTAGGCCTTCTAAAACCTCTCTTTGGTGCCTAAGTTTAGAGATAGAAATTTGGAAGAAGAAATGATTCAAAAGGGGTTCTGAGTATTTATAGGAAGTCTAGAAAATATAAGAGTAAAACATAGTCACAATACCATAACACAAGATGGTAATACCATGTCACAACCTCCCAAAGCACATAACAATATAGGGAAGACATGGTAGGGACTACAACACAATGTGAGGGACCACATCATATCCCATATGGAAAAAACTATGTCTGAGAACCACTATGTAGATCCTATTTTCCAGGAGAGGGGAATACAACGCAGCCAACCTCCAGGACATAGGGAAATCGATTTTGGAAGAACCGACCAAACTCACCCATGTAAGACTCCACACCATATCCCATACCTCTATGTCATAGAGATAAACCAAATATAATTCCTAAAACAATACCCCTAATCCATAGCATATCCATTTTAAATATGACAATGGAACCATAATCTCTCATCCTAGGACACTACACTGCAACCATCACATCCACACCATAGTGATCCCATTCCAAACCATAGCTGACCCCCCACGATGTAGTCCCCTATAAAATTCCAAAAAAACTACAAAAAAATTAAACTCACCTCCAAAACCATAGGAATTTGAACTACAAACTCCTAGACATTAATGTAGAGCATACCTAAACTTAGAGGGCATTAGACTTTAGATTTATGTTCTATATCAATGTCCAAAACTAATAAAATTCTCTCTCTAAGATATAAATAACAAAATAAATTCCTTTGATCAAGAAAATGGACAATATATAATATATTTTACATAATACTTATCCATTATTCTATGATCAGTTGATCAAAGGTTCCACAAAAAAAGGTGGTCCTTGGTGCATGGGGGATTCAAATTCTAGTTGTTCCTTCCTTGGCGAAATCAGATGATCCACATGGTTTAGGTTGTTATTCATAACATTATAAAATTGATTCAACATTACCAAGTTGTTTTAAACTCTAGATCCCCCCATATTGGGAAGCCCATCATCAAATTTTCTATTGCATCAATTACTGACACAAGTCCTTTTATTTCTATCCATTTTTCTAGAATAATAAAACCTAAGTGAGAAATTTATTAAAATTTTAAATCTTATAATAATAATTATAATGGAAATATTAATTCTAAAATTTTCTAACATCATAATTTTAGAATGATATACTTCAATCTAAAAAAATTATATCATCTATATATCCTTTATAATGGGTTTTAATTTTTTTATATAATTAACAAAATCACATCCCCTCAAATTGTCAAACCAGTTATGCAACATGAACTCTTTATCATTCACTAGATAAAATTCAAGTTAGTACCCAATGAACCCTTTTAGTTTTATTACCTCTAGGTAAATATGTGCTAGAGTCCCACCCACTTGTAGTATCTGGAAAATGATTTAATTTCTTAAAAACCACTCAATTTAAAATTTAAAAAAAAATTATGAGGTTCTACAATATTTATACTTATCCCTAGGATTATTATTAATGTTTTCTATTACCATGTTCCAAAAATTAATAAACATTTACTTTGATACAAACAATAGAAACACGCCTTTTTAATACACGATTTTTAACATAATTCCTTAACAAAATATTACATTAATACCTTCAAAGGATATTTCGAGGTTTATTATCTTGGAAACTATGTACATAATACATGAATTAAAAAAAGAAAACATAAACATGAACTTTATTTAATCCTATTTAATACTTCTTTATTATTCCATCCTAGGTCACCTCACTACAAGTGATTTCCTAGGGACATACATCAATAGAAAAGGGTGAGCATAAATCCAAGTATGGGATAAAAAAAGGAAATGCAACATTAGTGATTATCATGGATAAAAAATAAGGCATAACATTAAAGAACTATCATAAGTACGTGATAAATAATATAAAAATTTGGATATAACATAAAAATGAGACATTCACAAGCATATCACCAAGGATCAATAGTAAGGTGTCATAAAACGTATTACCAAGGTTATTCACCAAGGTATCATAAAACATGACATCTATTGAGATTAATTGTTTACATAATTCATTGAAGCAATATCAAGGTACACCATTCACATGTATTAATTCATGTGTACCATATCAAATATAATAAATAATTTTATCAATAACCCGTGGAGAATAAAGAATGAGTTTTATATAAAATCATTGAGTACATAAGTGTTTAAAGACATGAAACTTTCATCATTTCTAACCCATTAGAAGGGAATGTGGGTTTCATACATTAAAATACCCAATAAATGAAGTATTATTAATTATATATTAATACCATTAAATAAAAATAAGGTTTGGTATTCAAAACATAGAATTAAATTTGTGAAAAATCGAACGATAATTTCAGCAGCATAACAGGTATACAAAGTGGTTTATGGAACGTGATTAATGATAGAGAATGCAAGTCTCTCATTAATAGAACAATATTTAGACAGTAATAGAATGGTCATAAGTTTTTTATAACGTAATAAATTTGGAATTAGAAGTCTTACTACAATATAAGTACATGGATAAAAAGAAGATGATTGTCTATTACCACGCGGCATAGCATATTAGATATTAAGGAGAGTTCCTTATAACCTCAGAAACCCCTTGGAAAGGATCTATAGAGAAATAATGAATGTAAATACATGATTAATGTCTTGAGAATGATGAAATAGGGAGTATATGTGGATATTTTTAGCAATTTTGGGAGGATTGTTTATTAATTTCTAAATATACGCATTGGAAATATAAGTTGTGGAAAATAAAAAATCATTAGATTAACCATGGTTTTGGATCATGTTTTATGACATTAAGAAGGTGAGTTTTGAAATATTTGAGTTTAAGAACCGAACATCAATATTTTATATTACTAATGGAATGAGAAAATAATCTTTCCATAAAATAATGTTTTTAAAACCTTTATTTCTATTTTAGCAATTAACAAGATATTTATAGGTTTGAAAATTCATATTAATTCATTAAAATCTATTATATTAATAAGATTAATTATTTTTGGTTATTAGTGTAGTTTTAATAATTATTACATCATATTTACATATTTATAATGTCCTAAAACATTCTCAAAACTCAATTTTGTTTATTTTTCACTGAAAAATAAAGCATTTTAGAAAATTAAAAACATTTCAGCCTAACTTAATTTCAACATGATGATTTCAAAAATAATTTTTATTTTATCAAAATAATTTTGAAAATATGTGAATTATAAATTTTAAATAAAAATAATTATATACTGAAAAAACTATTTTTATGTCATAATAAAATATCATGCACATATACAAATTACCTGAGACATTATAAAAATATATTACCATTTATATATAATTTTTTTATTTATAAAACTATTTCATAAAATTAAATTTTAGATTAATTGGGATAATATATTTTCCAAAAAATACAATTATATTTTCTTTGTATCATATTCATCTTATATTCATGTGTATTTTTTTAAATAAAATAATAATGAAAATGGGATTGAAGAAACCACTATTTAAAAAAGAAAATCAAACTTTTATAATACTAAAGTCAATATACATAACCCATTAATAAACCAACGCATTCCCTAAGGTTAAGGTGTGCATTTGTGGTACTTTCATGGGGCATCTCATCTAATAATGATCTAGTAGTGATATCCACTAACTTAAACTGCACATGTAGTAAATTCCACTCAAGACTTACTTGTTAAAGGTATGTTTGGGCTTAGTCAAGGTCAAATCCTAATGATTATACCTACCTCACAAGTTCTAATAAATGGGATTCAAAAGGAATTATCTTACTAGTTGAGGCCATCATTTATCCCTTATGCATCAATTATATATTTTCATCACCCTCTATATACACTGATTCGAATGGTGACATTATTACCAATAGTTATAATGCCCAATGGTGATATCGAACAAAGGTTAGGTAGAGGTTAGATCATAATAGTCACATTTACCATTACACGCTATATATACTTGACCACCATCATACCTTAAAATTTATTACTTCACTTACAAAGGTTCTATAATTCCATTGATAATGTCTCTAATATTACTAACTCATCTATTTATTTTTATTTGTTTTGTATCATGAGAGATCCTAATTTGATAATTCAATCCTATCAAGTTTTCATTAGTGTATTATTTATTCTTTTTTTATCTCCCTATATTTTTATAGTAGTTATAGTCAATATTAATTCATGATATGTAATGTTCATATGAAATGTAATTATCCTTCTATGTGCTCATTATAAAACTATCATTATAAAATAATATTTCTTAATAACATAGAGAAATTTTCTGGCTATTACAAAAACATAATTAATGATTCAAATATTATTTATAAATAAATCATAAACATGTGAGATACATTATCATGGGAGCATTGTAATTATTAATAGAATAAAATATTGAAATTATAAGAAATTAAAATGAGGCAAAATAGCATAATCATAAATCAGATACTAGATCACAAACCATCATATAGAAACATAGAATAAGTGTTAAGGTTTCATATGAGAATGGTTAACATGATAATCATATTAATGTGGAATAAACATAAAATATTTCATAAGTCGAGGAACACTTCCAATACAACATAACATAATGTTATAGGTTCACTACCTATGCATAATACATAATATCTCATTAGATAGAAGAATTAACCAATTAATTTTGGGGGATATATAATTATGGGACCACCATTACATCATGAAACATCATGCATACATGTTCCAAATAAATATGAAAACAATCATGAGTGCATAAAAAATAATAACATGATTTACCCATAGAAATAAAATGGGCATCTAATGAGATAAATTACCCCTATATGTAAATATTGTTCAACTACGATAATTAAGTGTATGGTATTTACTCAATATATAATAAAAGTTATACAAACATGTCTATAATTTTACCAATCAATTAAATGTATGGGTATCAATGTGAACATTGTTCCATCAGAAGAAGTAATTAAGGGTATTCTTAAATGAAATGAATTGACAGAATGGTTTAGTTTATTAATATTTGATGACAAAAAAAGAAAATGGTAGTGATGAATCAATTCTTATATAGAGATTTTATTTCCACCTCCCTACAAGTACATAATAACTTGGATAAGGAATCATAGGATTATTTTTGACATAATATACATTTATGATAAATATATCATTCATGAAAATACAGTATAAGAAATGTTAAAATGGATGGAAGGTAGATTATTATTGATATAGATGGATAATATTTCATAGAAAGATAAGAAATTTCAATTGTTTTATGAAAATAATTGCTTAGTTTTTATGAAATGTTTAAATAAATATGTAAAACATCATTTTTAAGGAAGGATATAAAAATATTAGATTGAATTAAAAGAAAAATGAAATATTAAAAAATTAATAATTAATAGACATATCATATAAATAAGTAATTTTAAAAATAATCTTGATAATAATAGATAGGAAAATGAAAGAGAAGTCAAAAAAATAGTTTTTGTAACTTTTGATTTCCTTTTCATAAAAATAGAGAAATGATTAATTGTCAATTTTTTTAAAAGATTATAAAAAGGATTTTAAAACGCTATTCTAATATCAAAATGTTCTAATAATGGATATTTTAAAATAAATAGAGATAAATTATATGAAAATTATGGAGGGTAATAAGAAAAAATATAAAATATACTTTATAAATATTGTAAAGTTTGATTTATGTTAAGTATAGGAAGGTAAAAATAAATACATGGGTATCATAAAAAAAGGAAGGAGAAGTAATTATAAATTACACAAATTAATAATATTAGAAATAGGGAAATCAGAAGTAAGATATATAGAGAGTGATAGAGTACATGACATCAGAATGAGAAAAAGTTGGAGAGAACCTTTACGAACAACATTGGGTATGAACTACAATTCGATAAGGGTGTAAAGAAGACCATAAATTCATTATAAATTAAGGTATAAATTAAAATTATACATTTAAGTAATTTTAAATAAGATACAGAAGAGAATATGTGAAATAAAGGAATGATACTTTAAAATAATGGGGATTTTGAAAGAAACCCTTACCCGGAGTCCCAATTTATTTGTATGTCCTTTAACATCTCATGTAATCAATTTATGTTAATTATTTACTTTATTGGGAACATTTTTCATGGTTATTTTAGTATTATTACTCCTTTAAACTCATTTATTACTATATATTATTCATTTATTAATTTTTTATTTTCTACATAGACCGTTACAAGGTTGTTTGGTTCATAGTACCAAAACCACTGTGATTCAATGGTAATGATTGAAGGGTATTATCCAATGGTTCCATAAGCTCCAAAGGAGTAATGGTATATTTTTCATGTCATTCCATAATTAGAATACTTCAATATTTTAATATATTTAATCAAATACTTCAAAATGATAAAGTGTTTCTTCCTAAGATTGTTTCAAACGGTTAAAATAAATTTGATTGTTTTACTTTAATTATAATTATCATGACTACATTATTATTAAGAAATCAAAAAATGTTATTATTTTTTTTATTAATTTTATTTTCAACCATGAAATCTATTTTTATTAATATCCATAAAAATAATAAGTGAAAAATGAAACACCATCACTCACTTTTGTAGCGTAAAATCGCTATAGGAGAAACAATGTTTCTAAGAGTGTTTTAAAAATAAGAGGTAAACCAGTAAATATAAGATTTTTATAAAAAATAAAATTATAATAGAAAAAATATTTTAACATAAATTTTTATTATTTTTTTATATTATATAATGAGTAAGAAGAGCATTCAAAATAAAAAACATGAATTGTGAAACCCATATTTCGACAAAATAATGACTTATAAATAGTGTTATAGAAAAGATAATGGTTGATATCTCATTAATAATGGGTAAAAAATATTTTAGTAATAATATAATATAATTATGGTATGTAAATAATAAGTGGTTTAAAAGAGTCTCAAAGAAAAATAATCCGAAAAAAGAAAGGAAAGAGAGAGAGAGAGAGAGAGAGAATTGGGAACCCTTCCTTTGACAAAATAATTTCTTATAAAAATGGCCTAATAAAAGGGAATGAGTGATCTATCACTAATAATATGTAAAAAAAAGATAATAGTTACATGAAATTATAATAATATAAGTTTTTAAATAGTAAGTTAAAAGTAATTTTTAATGAAGAGTTGTAAAAGGAAAGTTAGAGTATAGGGAATATATTACCTTGAATTTTGATCCACCCACTATGGATTGAGCCTAATGTCTTCATAGGAGGATATTATGGTCACAATAAGTGATTTGGGATGTGTTTAGGAGATTTTATAGATGGTAGTTGGATCATTTTTAATGAAAAATGTTTTTTAATTGAGTAGAAAGGGGTGGAGTTGGGGTGCTTATATAGGCAAGGGGGGGGGGGTATTTTAGAATAAAGTATTGATTATTAAATTATTTAGTCTAAAGAATTTGAATAGTATTGATTAATTTTATTTTTATTAGCATATGATTAATAAATGAAGGTTTATTTGATATTTTAACGCACTCAAAATCAAATTTTTTCTTGGAAATATTTTATGTAATGTAAAGAATTAAAAATAATTTTTTATTAAAATATAATATAATTTTGTATTTAAAATTTAAAATATTGGTTTATAAGTTCAAAGAAATATTTTAAAGGAATTATTTTACTTCTTAAATATATTATAATTTGTAAAAAAATTATTTATAAAATTTTGAGTCATATTTATATCATGATGATGTCATAAAACTTACAATATTCGTAAAAGGTTTATTTTTTTATATTAAAAAACATCTACTTTTTTAGAAGAATAAAAAAATTACATTAATATAATTTTAATGTGATAATTTATTAAATTAAATCAATTTAATCACATTAAAATTAAAAATATTAGAAATTTAATTTTTAAATAAAATTATATAATACATAGAAAAACAATTTTATTTAGAATAAATATTATTCCTTGTTAGGAGTGACTACATTTGAATTTATTATTATTCCTTAATTATTATATGTATTATAATTCATTATATATACATTTAAAAAAAATATTTCATAAAATTAATCTTATAATTAGGAGGAAATAAGATTTTAAATACACACTTAAGACATTTTTTTTGGTGCGGTGATCTTTATACACCATGATTACAATGTTGTGGCAATACCCAATTTACCTTTCTAAAAACTACATTATCAAAATATTATAACCAATTTTTGATGATAAGACAATATAAATATGAATAATTACATTTTAAACTAAAAATAACAATTACTTCATAATGTTATTTTTTGTTTAAAATCTATTATTTATTGTTTAAAAAGGAAAATTTTCAAGTAGAAAAAAATCTACATAGAATATGATAAAATTAATTTTTTTAAAATAAAATATTATGTAAATTAAAAGACATAATAAGGCATTATTTTTAAATAAAAATGAAAATTAACCATTCATTTTATCATATCATGCACATTAATATTTATATGATATTAAAATTTATTACATTACTTTCAATGGTTATATATTATAATTATATAAATACTAAAATATATATAATATTTTGTTTACAATTATACCCAAATGAATACCTTACAATTAAAATAACTAAATGAAGATGAAATTATCAATAAAAGTAATTTTATTATCAAATAAAATTATATGTGTAAAATGAATCATGAATTCAGTAATGGTTATTTTATAAAACAATTTAAATAAATAATTATTCTTGAAAATTATATTATACTTAAAATTTCCATGAAAAACATGTATTAAATAAAATAAAGTAATTAGGTCATAGATATGTATATAAATTATAATTTTATATCGTTAAAATAAAATAAAATAAATTAATTTTAGATTTACATATATAATTTGACAATGAAAATTTATAAAAATATTTTCTGAAAATATGGGATGTTACATTATACCCCTTAAACAAACTGTGTCCTTGTAATTTTACTTACTGGTAAAAACTTATTGATGTTTTCTCCTATTTCCATAGACCACATCACCAAAAATTAAAGTTATCTTAAACATTATCTATGGTAAGTTTATAATATGATTCAATATAAATGCACTAAAAATGTTAACCATATGCGGTCATACTAGTTATACTTAACATAGTACGTTATAGATAATGATTATACAAATAAGTCACTATACCAAAATTTCAACAATCATAATTCCCCAAAATAAACCCACTCTAATATGATAACAACTAAGATTCCCCAAACCCACAATTTTGAATATGATGTAAAGCATATATAATTTTTACACAAAACATGAATTACAACCAACTCTTAACTAAAAAAAATTGATTTTATATTGAAAAGGGGGAGAAAGACATAAAAAGGAATTGAACAAGAAGAGAACCAAAGAATCAAGGTGGCATAAAGTGATAGAGACCAAGGGTGTATCCCTAGATAATGCATCTACAAGCTTTAGGTAAATAACCCATGATGTTATAGATAGTGAGATCCTCCTTTACTCTACTAGCACGAGCTAAACTATCAGCAGCAAAAAAAATTTCTCAAAAAACATGGCCAATAAAAATTTCATGGGTTATAAAAATTCTAAACTTCCTAATGTAATATAAAAACTCCCAGGGAGGATCCCCTGCCCCTTGAAGAATTCACACCAGGGTTTCATAATCAGACTCGATTTCTTCAATCTTAGTGTTGAACCTCTCGCATGAAGCAATACCCATAGATAAGGATATAATATTAGCTCCCAAGGAGATAACCAATCTAGAAACAACACTAAAAAAATGAAAGAACCTATGATATCACTAACCAGGACATCTCCCTTCATCTCTACAATATAATAAGCACCATCAACATTAAGCTTCATACCACTTTTTGGAGGGATCTAGTTGAACCATCCACCCTGTCTGCTGATGTGCGAATCTGGGATTGTTGAGGCCCTAATAAGGAACTAGAATAGGGAAGAATCCTTTATCCGACATTGAATCAATGAACCCATATCTTCAATAAGAGTCTTCGTGCGTACCTAGATATATATGAGATATTGCCTCGACCCTTTTCTCACTGCATTTATAGTTTCCCAAATGCTCTAAACGATGGCTGAGAAAATAAGATTGTGAGCCTTCTTCTCCAATTCCTGAGAACCAAAACCTAGGAACCATTCAGTTAGAAGATCAAGAAAGGAACACCAATCACCATTGGTATTGATTCTGAGACCCATTGATTCCCAAATCCCAATTTCCCAATTACTTTTAACAAAGAGGTGTTATGAAGATTCCATATGAGTTCTATCACAACAAACACACTGCGAAACCATGTTTACACCTTTTTGATTGACATTCTCATCTATCAATATTTCCAAAATATGGATCTTACAAAAAAGGAAGTTCATTTTAGTAGGAATTTAATTGCACCAAAGCTTCATAGCCCACCCATCCAGCTCACCCTATTCATAAAGAATAGCTCAATAATCACCACTGCTGAATTTTCTAGAATTTGTTCCTGTAAAACAGCAGTGATCAGGTATGTCAATCAAGCATATGATTTAAAAAATTGATTTTTGTTCATCATTAAGGATTTAATTAATCAATATAGGATGGTACCTAACCTCTTTAAAAGATATTCTAGGTGAAAGACACCCTAGAAAAAATAGGATCTCTCTATCCCAGTTATCCTTCTAGAGACTAATGTCTCCTCTACCAACAAGCAACCAAGAATGATCATGAACCACCTCTAGATGTTTCATAATCCACTTGGATAGATGGGATAAAATTCTATTGTTGTGAGCCCATTCCTCCCATTACTGTCCATATCTCACCCTCATGAATTTCCCCCATAAAGAAGTGCCTTCAATAACTTCCTACACAAGACGAGCCTACATGGATTGCATAGTTTCAGAAATATTATGAATTCCAACACCCCCTCCCCATCCGGTTTAGCCAAAAGTTTCCATGAAGCCCAGTGACACTGTCCCATCTGATTGACATCCCAATGGAAGGCTAATATAATCTTTTCCATCATCATAATGGTTCCCTTTGGAGTGTTGATGATAGTTAAAATGTGAATCGATATTGAGGTTAACACATTATTGATTAAAGTAACCCACCCATCACATAATAATACATCATGTATATTTGTTTCATAGGAATATGATAACAATCAATAGTCCATAAAAAATAATTATGATATTTAACCATAGAAATAAAACAGGAATCCAATGAGATAACATAGGTCTCTAGGTAAATACTATTCAAATAAGATAATGCAGTATAAGGTAATTATGCCATATAAAATAAAGGGATATATTCATGTAAATTATTTTTACATTCAATCAAATGTACCATTAGTCAAAAGAATGAATTAAGGGTATTTAAAAAGGAATACATTTCTAGGAAAATCAATTTTATGAATAATTGATGATAAGGAACGAAAAATTTAGCGAGGGATCATTTCTATTAGAGAGATTTTATTTCCACCTTCCCTCATATACATAGGATCTTGGATAACGAATTAGAGGATTATTTTGAAATAATATGCATTTATAAGAATGATACCATTCAAGGAAATACAACATATGAAATGGTCAAATATGTGGATGGTGATTAAATATTAACATATGTGGGGATTCATTCAAAGTAAGATAATTTTATTTGATAAAATAGTTAAATATATTCAACAAAATAGTTCAAAATGGTCAAGTGTTTCTTTATAGCTCACTTTAAATCGATAAAATGACTTTTATTATTTTACATTAATTGTCATTATCAAGATTATATTATCATTTAATAATCATAAATATGTTATTATTTGATTATTAATGTTATATTCAATCATTAAATAAATTTTTAAGAATATCCAAAAAAGGAATAAGTGAAAATAAAACATCATCACTCACTTAGGTAACATAAAACCACAATAAGGGAAATGATGTTTTTAAGAGTCTTGAAAATAAAAAATAAACTAAAAAATATTATAGTTTTTTAAAAACATAAAATTCTATTAAAAATTATATTTTAAAGTCACTTTTAATTGATTATATATATTTTATAATGATTAATTAGAGGATTGGAAATAAAAGGCATGAATTTTGAAACCTCTATTTAGACATAATAATGGAGTATAAAAAGTGTTATAGGAGAGATAATGGGTAATTTCCCATCAATAATGGATCAAAAATATGTTAATAAACTTTTAACATAATTCTACTATCAAAATAAGAAGTTTTTAAAATATATTTAATGAAACATATTGATAGAGAAAAAAGGAAAGAGATAAAGGCTTAGAAACCCTTAATTTGATATAAGAATAATTTATGTAAGAGGTTTGATAAGAGAGAATGAGTTATCAATCATAGATGACTGGTAAAAAAATTAAGAATACCATGAAATTATAATAATAGATATATATAAATAATAAATTAAACATTGATTTTAAATGAAGATTTGTAAAAAGAAATTGGGAGGAAAAGAAATCCCTTACCTTGTGTTTTGATTTTCCTCTTGGAATTGATCCAAAAGCTTTCGAAGGAGGGGATTTTGGTTACAATAAGAAATTAAGGACATGTCTAGAAGAGTTTAGAGAGGTATATATACAAATATTAGTCAATGAAAAGTATTTTTGATGTGAGTACACAGGGTTGAAGGAGGAGTGTTTATATAGCCAAGGGGGAGGGATATTTTAGAATAAAGTATTGATTATTTAATTATTTTGGACAAAGACTACGAATAGTGTTGATTTCTATTTTTTTATAAGTAAATGATTAATATATTTATGTTTCTTTGAAATTTATCATACCAAAAACCGAAATACAACTTGGAAATATTTTATACAATGTAAAGAATTTAAACTATTTTTATTAGAATAAAAGATAATTCAGGGTTTAAAATATCAAATATTTTTTTATAAAAACAAATTATTATTTTTTAAATTGATTATTTTAAACCGTAGATAAATTTTAATTCATGGAAAATGAGTTATAAATTTTTTAGTCTAATTTATGTCATGACGATGTCATAAAACTTACAGTATTCGTAAAAACTATATTTTTTTTCTATTCGCCAAAAATATAAATTTTAATAAAAAAATTCCTATGATAATTTTGATGTCTTGATTCTGAAAATTAATTCCATTTCAACAAAATAAAATTCTAAATACTAAAAATTTAATTTTTTTAATAATATTATGTATTACATAGAAATTTTTTTATCTATAATAAATACCATTCTATTTGTTATGAGTAGCTACTTTTTTATTTTTCATTATTCATTAATTAATATATTATTGATAATAAACTATTTATATACTAAGAACTAATATATTTTATAAAATTAATCTTCTAATTAAGTGGAATTAATCTTTTAAATACAAACTTAAGAGAACTATTTTTCTACAACGAGCATTATACGCTATGATTACAATGTTGTGTAAATAGCCCTTTTACCTTTATAACTACTAGACAATCATAATATAATAACTATTTTGTGATTATAATACTCTATAAATATTATCAATTATATTTTCAACTAAAAATAACTAATACTTAATAATGTGATTTTTAGTGTTAAACATGTTATATAACATTTTAAAAGGAAAATTTTAGAGTAATAAAAAATGTACATATAATATGATAACAATCATTTATAAATTAAATAAACTATTATATAAATTAAACATTCATGATAAAAATTATTTTAGTGAAAAAATTATATTTAACCATTTATTTTATCATAATTTTCACATAAAATGTTATATAACATTTAAAGTTATTACATAACTTTTAATGGTTATGTATTAAAATTAAATAACTACTCAAACATGATTAATATTATGTTAAAAATTATATCCCAATGAACACTTTACCATTAAAATGACCATATGGAATGGAAAATATTAATAAAAGTAATGTTGTTATAAAATAAAATTATATTTGTAAGAAGAATCATGAATTAAATAAGAGTTATTTTATAAGAAAATTTTAAAAAACAATTATTATTGAAGAAAATCCATAATACCTAAAAAATTTATGAAAATTTTGTTTTAAACAAAAGAAAATAAATAGGTCACATATATGTACATAAATTCTAAGTTTATATCAATAAAAATTAAATAAAATAAATACATTTAATATTAACATGAATAATTTAATACTAAAAATTTATAAAAATATTTGTTGAAAATATAAGATGTTACATTCTTCCCCATAAGGAAATTTTATCTTTGAAATTTTACTATTTGATAAAAACTTATTAATGTTTTCATCTATATCAACAAACCACTTAACTGAAACTTAATTTTTTCTTAAACATTATCTATGGTATGGTTATAATATGACTTAACATATATGAATTATAAATGTTAACCCTATGTGGGAAAACTAGTTATAATTAAAATAATACTCTAGAGATAATGCATATATATATAATGCTTTAAACCCAAATTTTAATAATCCTAATTCCCCAAAATAACCCAACTAAACTCTGATATAACCTAAGATTCTCTAGACCAACACTTCTCTATCTAGTGCTAAACATACTTAAATTTTAAACACATGATGAATTAAATTTAACCCTTATAATCCAAAGTTTGCTGACTCTGACAACTAGGTACATATATTATCATCAAATTAAAAAATTTAATCAAATCCTTCATCCAAGGACAATTATAAATTGATCAAAAACCCCTTAACACCTCTGATGAACTAAGTAAATGGGGAATCAATTTAAAGGGTTGAGCTCAGATGCTCAGTAATAAGTAAAACATAATCAATTTGAGATAGTGTAGTTATCAACAAATCATAATCAGGTGTGATACATGATCATGGGTGAACTAGAATGATTAAAGAAATAAGATAATGAAATTATAATAAATGAAAATGAGGCACAATTTCAATATTGTATATCATAGACTAGATCATAGACCATCACATGAAAACATGGCATAATAATCAAGGTTCCATATGATCATGTCAATCATGTGAATAATAATAATGTGGAATAAATATAAAATATGTCATAAGTTTAGGCTCAATACTAAGACAACATAGCATAATGTTCTAGGTTCATTACTCTTGAGTTATATATAACTTATCACGAGATAAAATGATTACTCTATCGATTAGGGGGTTATAGAATTATGGGACCACTCTTCGCATCATAATATATCATGAATATGTGTTCCACATGAATATAAAAACAATCATAAATCCATAAAAAATAATAACATTATTAACCCTTAGAAATAAAATGGGAATCCAATAAAATAAAATAGTTCTATAAGTAAATACCCTTAAACCAAGATAATGATGTATAAGGTATTTACACTATATAATAATGGGTATATTATAATGACCCAAAATTTTATCAATGGAATTTCCCTTCTTATAATCATGCCATGTGATATAAAACACAAAGTTCACATAGAGAAAACAATAAAAAATTATTATCAAAAACAAAGAATGATACATTAGTCAGAAAATAAACCAGTAATAATTCCAAATATTATAGTGGTAAAATAAATATAAAATAAGAGAATAAGAATAAGATAATTTTGTATCTACTCGATTTTCCAGACTGACCGCACTCACGATCAAAGATGTAGAAATAAAACATAATATTGATAATAAAATATTCATTTTAATAATAAATTATATATAGCCTTGAGATAAAATAGAAGTGGATTATGAATGAATAAAATAAGAGGTATTTATAGGAATTAGGGAACCCATATGACTATTGGAATAGTAATCTGACTGTTGGAATAGTAATCTGACCATTGGAATAGTAATATGACCAATAGAATAGTAACCTCACCTATGGAAATCTAAAATAATATTTAGGTATCTTAAAAATTAAAATATTATATATTTATATCATGTAAATGTAAATAAATGTTTTAAAAATGATAAATTAAGTGTTGGTATATTTGTAAAATACAAATGTTTTATTTTTAATTTTATAAGAAATATATTCATTTAAAAGGAAATATATTTTCATAAAATTGATACATAGATTAATATTATGTTTTATTAAAATGATAATATAATTTTATGAGACCATAAGTAATTTTTCAAAAGGTCATAAAATTGATTATAATATTAAAATATATTTTTTTTGAATAAATGAACATTTTATTTAAAAATTAAATTTCTCATATTTATAAAATTATTTTCTTAAAATGGATTCCATTTTTTAAATCTAAATATCAAAAAACTTTAGGGTGATTTTTTTGTGATTTTTTATAAAATAGTTAATTTTTTTGTGAATATTGAAATATGCTAATTTATAGTAGTTAATATTATAACCCAAATACATGAATTTTTAATCATGAATAATGTAAGAACCCATTATCTAGAACTTACAAGTATTAGTTACTATATGTAGTCAAAATAATCAATTATATTGATAGTCTTGATCCAAAATAATAAACTCATGAATATAATAATAAAAAACACCCATTGTCTCCCCTTATAAATACCACCCCTCACCACCCCTTCTCCTTACACATTATAAGATTTAGAGATTTCCAATATTATATACAATTAACTTAAATGAATCTTCCTATGTTTTACTATTTATGATCTCACAAAAAGACCAATTCCAAGTGCCTTGATGATGTTCTCAAGGAGATGACATTCAAGAGGTAAAATCCTCTATCTTTCTCTTTTAAATTCTTTCTTTCTTCTACCTCATCCTCACCCCCTATACAAAGTGACATGATAACTTTCGTATCATAAATATCCTGGAATATTATTTTTCTAATGGAATATCCACCATCAAATCCCTTATCTCTTCTTTAAATTCTAAAAATGAAAACATCATATGTGATATGTCGGTTCACTGCCTTCGTAGACGATGAGTTTTTGTTTCCCATTATGACTTTCATGAAAAGTTTAAATTCACATATAATTGTTAAAAATGAAATATATATATATATATTATATGGTATTAAATTATGGAATTAATATATGACCATAATATTGTGTAAAATGAAAATATTTCGTGGTGGTTAGAAAAACAACTAAAATCAACTATACATTTTTCATTAATGTTTTATCAAATAAATCATCCTCATACCCGAGATAAAAATGATATATGGGACCATTTAAAATTATTTAATTTCATGAATACCATTTAATTTTACTTCTACAATACTATTCCCATTTGAAAACATCATCCATAAATATAAATAAGTGAACCGACCATGAAACCATGAAACAAATGCTCCCGGAAAGATGAAATTGAACTGTATAACTCATCAAAATGGACTTAAATAAACTTAATAAAATTATAATAAATCATATATATTTTTAATAGGTTATCAATTAAATTATTAATTAATCTTATTTGATTGTACAGTACATTAAGTGAAAGTACAGAACACATTCATACATTAGGTAAGAGATCTCACTGAACCTCCATGTTTTCCTTTGGGTTATGTTTTCTATATCTTGAGCCTAATGTACATATTCATTATTATATATATATATATATATATATTGTGTTATATGAATAGTTTTTTAGACACATTTATCTAGATATATTCATCTTTTATTTATTGAGAAATACATATTTTAAAAGGTTCCCTTCTCAATTCCCCCTGATAGACAAACCCGATTAAAAGGGAACTTCTCTATTTCTTACCCCTTTTCAGGTAGAAAAAAAAAATATTTAAGCCAAAATTATTTATATAAAATCATTCATTTTATCAATAAAGACTACATTATTAGATTTATGGTTTAATATAAATAATTATTCCTTTATCCTCTTAAAAGACTCTTTATTCTTTTCCCTAAAACTATGCTTAAGTGGAACATTTCTAAACTTGCCTAGCCACTCCATTTCATTTTTTCACTTAATTTATAATTAATTATTCATGATATATTCTTATATTACCTTTATTAATGTAAAATAATAATTTAAATCCATTCATTCAAGGATACCATTATGATACGCCCTTTGGTTATTCCTTGTGACATGATTACGAAACCAATTTCTTTCCATGGCTAGCCCTTATGTTTATTCCTTATGTTTGATTCTTTATGTGGAACACATATTCATGAACATTTTATGATGGGTACACCCATATAGAACTCTAATTAATTAGGTAAATCGTTTTTCTCATGATACATTATATATGGGATTAAGGAGTTAGTATAGTCCATTACAGGACTCTATCCGACATGTGATATAGTCTAAAAAATTTGCATTGACTCATGTTTATGTCATGTTATATGTTACTACCACCTTCATATGTTTCAATTATCATATTATTCCATGTTATATATGTTATTATTTCATATGTTTATTCACAATCCATTCCTTTTATGTTATCCTTCTAACTCATGTGCTATGCTTAGTTCCCATTTTAATTACCTTACTAGGAATTTTAGCTCATAACTTTTGTCTATGTATTTCCTAGGTTATACTATGTAGATATAGGATCTCAAAGTAAACTAGAGTTTAATTATAAATATTAAGAAAAATATTTTTTATTATAGTTTTTTTTGTTTTCCAAAAAATATACCTAGACTACTAAAGACACTAGACTTTTCAATCCTTGGTTTGTATTTGATGGATAATAATTATTAAAATCATGTAATAATATGTGTTAAAGGATAGTGTTTCTGTAATTGTTATTTGAAAATGGACTAGTTATTTTTTGGGATTATAAATAGAAAATATTAGTAAGAACCCTAGGGATAACTCTATCATAGTGGATAAAATAGATTGAAACTTAGGGGATAAAAATTTAAAATATACTTCTCATTTTAAAGTTATCCTTCTATTTTCATAATTTACTTTCTATAGGATCATTATCTAATTATTCAAGAACCCACCAATTGTTTATTTTATTTAATGGAGGGAAATATGATAACCCATTCCAACAACCAATTTGATAGGCATTGATATTGATTTCCCTAATGAGATACGAAACCAGATGAGAACAGGAGATGAACACTTCATGAAAATACTAGCTCAACTGGATCAAGTTATGAATAATAACTTAAATCATTTGGAACACCCCCACTCTCTTAATAAATATAATTTTGGGGTCACATTATTTATATGAAAAATGATTCATATGTTTAGTAGATATTATGATACCTTCATTAGGGAATAATGGATTAACTCCATTGGGAAGATATTATCTATTCTCTAATGATCATAAGAATATAATGTTATAATGGAGGTCTATTATTTTGATGGGTAATCTGATCAGTGGTGGACACTAATAAAAAACATGAAGTCTAAGGAATAAATTGGTTCTATGGAACAGGAAGGATTCAAGGAAATATTTTTTAATAAAAGTTTTCTATGAACTCTTCATCTTAAGGTGGAGAATGAGTTTCTAAAACTAATAAAAAAGGAATATGATACTCTCAAGAAGCATGAGGAAAACTTTAAAATGCTTTCACAATACGCCAATGGATTTTTCATGAACATTAAAATCAAGGTGGGTCACTTCTTTTGTGGATTAAAACTGAGTCTATGATGAGCCTTAAAAATTAAATTCTTTGAAAACTATGAGGATATTGTATGTTGTGCCCTTAAGGTTGATATGGATATTGGAGACTCTCAATGGTCTCATGGTATTGGAGAAAAAATGGAAAATAGGGTTTAATATGGGAGGATCAATAGATAAATCCCCTTAAGGAAAGAGAACCCACATCCAATATGTCAAAAGTGAGGGAAGAAGCATCCTAGGAACTATATAAAGGGTACTGGAAGATGCTTAAAATGTAGAAAATAGGGGCATCATGATAATCATTATTGAAGGGATATGAATAATCCAACAAATAAGGAAGAATAAAGGAAGGTCTAGATTAATACTCAACCTATAGTACAGTGTTTCAAAATCAAGGAATATGAGAATTATTTGATATAATTCCCTAAGATAAGGGTTGTTAGAGACAATCAATGAAATCATCCTCTAATAAAGCAAGGAAGGGTATATTATATCACTACTACTAAGGGGGATCCCAAAAATTATGTGGTGATAGGGACACTAGTTATTCATTCAATAATAGTGAACTTACTATTTGATTCTGGTTTTATGCATTCTTTCATATCCTACAAATTTAGTAGAACTATCCAAACACCACCTAAAAATATGGAGATTGAGTTATCCATGAGAATAAAAAATGGTTAAATTATTTCATCCATAGTATATAAATCCTACCCATTCAATATTCATGGATCGAACCTCCCATAAAATCTCATCTTACATCCTTTTGGTAGAGTTTGATACTATATTGGGCATGAATTGACTATCTTTATATAAATTCAACATCAACTATTGGGAAAGGGAGGTCACTCATCACATTTCATGGCATCCTCAAACTCTATAAAAGTTTAAGAATGATGATGAATCTTCTTCAGAATCATAATCTCAATTGTGGATATTATTGCCTTATAAGAAATAATATCTAGCTCAAATGATTGATAAAAAAGAGAAGATCATGCTCAATGACATTCCCATTGCGAGGAACTACATTTATGTGTTCCCTGATGAATTTCACAGTCTTCCTCTAGACCAAGAGGATGATTTATCAATTGAACTTATACTTGGATCTCTTCCCATATCAAAAAATTCTTATAGAATGGTCACCATTGAGTCTGAATAACTAAATAAGCAGTTACAAGAGAACTTCAAAAAGGGTTTCATATACCCAAGTGCTTCACCATGGGGTGTAATTGTCCTATTCGTAAAAAATAAGTATGGATCAATGCGCCTCTGTATTGATTATCATGAGCTCAACAAAATCAAGGTAAATAAAAACTATCCCCTTCCATAGATAGATGAATTGTTTGATCAACTAGGAGGGGATATGTATTTCTCTAAGGTAGAGCTTCAATTCTGATATCACTAGTTAATGGTTAAGAAGGAATATATTCCTAAGACATCCTTTTTAATGAGGTATGTAAACTATGAGTTCACAGTGATTCCCTTCGGACTCACTAAATATTTAGAAATTTACATCATCTTAATGAATAGAGTCTTTATAGATTACCTTTAAAAATTTGCGGTAGTTTTTATAGATGATTTTATAATATACTCCAATAGAAAGGAGGAGCATGAGAAGCATTTGAATATTGTTATAAAGTCATTATTAGGGGATAAAATTTATTAAAATTTCAATAAATGAAAGTTTTGGATGGAGGAAGTATCATTCTTGGGGAATTTTATCACCAACAACTGAATATTTATGGACCCTTCTAAAAAAGGAAATCAAAGAGTAGCCTAGGATAACATCTGTAACAGAGATATATATTTTCCTTAGTCTAACTAGGTATTATTTATGATTTTTTAAGAACTTATCATGATTTTCAAACCCATTAACCACGATGAATTAGAAGAGAGTAAAGTTTGTCTGGACCAGTGAATGTGAAGACTACTTCAAAGAGTTAAAAAAGAGTTCTGTCATTGTACCTATATTTACACACTAAAAAGTGGAGAAATGTATGTTGTATAGAGAGATTCATCAAATAATGGATTAGTCTATGTATTGGTGAAAATTGAAAAAGTGATAAACTACTCATCAAGGAAGCTGAAAGTTCATGTGTAAAACTATCCCACACATTATCTGGAGTTGGAAACCGTGATATTCACAACGAAAATTTGGTGGCATTGTCTCAAATGATTGCTCAACCACCCCTTTTAGAGAAGTTAAAGTATGTTCAAATAGATGATGTTGAAATTAAGTATAAGGTGGAAGCTATCATAAATTGGAAATCCTTGGAGTTTAAAATTGATGAGGAAGGAGTTGTAAGATTTGGGTCATGAATATGTGTAACATTAAATCCTAAGATAAAGAGGAATATTTTGAACGATGCACATAAATATACCTTCTTCATCCACCTAGGGAGGGAAAATATATATTGATATCTTTTAGAGCACTATTGGTGGGTCAATAAGAAGAAGGAGATCACTCAATATACATCAAAGTTCCTAGTATGTCCACAAGTTAAGGTTAAAAGGAAAAATTATAATGGGATGATACAACCATTACCCATACCTACATGGAAATGGAAAAAAAATAACCACAAATGTTATCACTGGACTTCTAAATACATCTAACGGAAATAATTTAATACGGGTTATTATGGATCCTCTTAAAAAGATAGCTCACTTTATTTAGATTAGAGAGGACTTATAACTTAATCAACTTGCATGAATATACATTAGAGAAGTGGTGAGGCTACATGGAGAACCATTATTGATTATATCCAATTGAGATCCAAGATTTAACTCCAAGTTCTGAAAAAGTCTCTAAAACATTATAAACACTGAGATGAACTTCACTATGAATTATCACCCCCATACTGATGACCAATCTGAGAAGAAAATTTAAACATTGGACGATATGTTGAGAGCATTCTCGATGGACTTTAATGGAGGATGAGACCAATATCTTCCTCTAGTTGAATTATATTACAACAATGATTCCCCTCAAGAATCTAAATAGACCCATATGAAACCCTTTATGGTTATAGATGTATAACACATGCATTTTGGAATGAAGTCAGTGAACATAAGCTACTATGACCTAAAATGGTTGAGGAGATGGTAGAAAATGTAAGACCATTCAACAGAACATCAGGGAAACTCAAAGTCGACCGAAGAGCTATACAGATAATCATCGATGAGACTTAGAGTTTGAGGACTGAGATAAGGTATTCCTTCACATATCTCCATGGAAGAGAGTCATGAGATTTAGGAAGAAGGGAAGGCTATGTCTCATGTACATCTTCCCCTTTGAGATTCTTGATCATATTAGATCTGTAGTGTATTGACTGGAACTTCCACCAACCATGTATCAAGTACATGATATATTCCAAGTATCCATAGTGAGGAAGTTCATACCAAATATCTCACATATAATTAATTCAGAGGCAATATAGCTTGAAAATTAACTCTTTTATGAGGATCAGCTGGTAAAGATCTTAGACTGTAGAGATAAAGTTATACCCAACAAGACAACTCACATAGTAAAAGTTCTATAGAGAAACCATCAATACCAAGAGGTAACATGGGAACTAGAGGAAGATATTAATGAGAAGTAACCTCGCCTAATTTCACCTTAGTACGTAAAAATAAATTTCAAGGGAAAAAATTCATAAGTGGAGAAAAATGTAATGACCCATAATTTTATCAATGGAATTTCCTTTCTTGTAATTTTTTCATGTGGTATAAAACACAAACATCACATTGAGAAACCAATAAAAAAATTATTCTCATAACTAAATAATGAAAAATTATTTAGAAAATATACCAATAAGAATGAAAAATATTACAGTGGGGAAATCAATAGAAAATTAGAGAATAAGAATAAGACAATTTGGATCTTCTTGATCCACCAAAATGACCACACTCATAAACAAACCTATAAAAATAAAACACAATCTTAATAATACAATATTCATTTTGAATATGAAATTATATATAACCTTGGAATAAAATATAATTTAATGAAAAATGAATTTAACAAGAGGTATTTATAGGAATTAGGGAACCCATATGACCGTTGGAATAGTAATCTAACCGTTTGAATAGTAATCTGACCATTGGAATAAGAATATCACCGTCAGGAAAAGTAATTTGATTGAAAGAATAGTAACCTCACTTATGGAAATTTAAAATAATATTTTGGTATCATAAAAAATTAAAATATGATATATTTATTTCATGGTATAAGTAATTAAAGTTTCTAAAAATGATAAATTAAGCGTTGGTATTTTTGTAAAACATAAATTTTTTATTTTCAATTTTATAATAAATATAATGATTTTGAAGAAAATTTATTTTTATAAAATTGATTCATAAATCAATATTTTGTTTTCTTATAATGATAAGATAATTTTATGAGATCATAAGTAATTTTTAAGGGCCACAAAATCGATTATAATTTTAAAAAATATATTTTTCAAATAAAAGATGATTTTATATAAAAATTAAATTTCTCATATTTATAAAATTATTTTCTTAAAATGGAGTCCATTTTTTTAATCTAAACATAAAAAAATGGTTAGGGTGAATTTTTGGGATTTTTCTAAACTAATTGAATTTTTGGTGAATGGTGAAATACTCTAATTTATGGTAATTCATATTATAAGCCAAATACATGAATTTTTGAGTCATTACTGATGTAAGAACCTATTATCTAAACCTCACATAAACTATTTACTGTATTTAATCACAATAATAAATACTATTGATAGTCTTGATCCAAAATAATAAAACTAATGAATATAATAATAAAAACACCCCTCTCCTCCCCTTATAAATACCACCCCACTACCCCTTCTCCTCACACCTTATAATATTTGTAAATAAAAAATATTCTGAACAATTACCTTCCCAATCCTCTTCCCCATGTCCTATTGTTTATGGTCTCACCAAAATATTAATTCTAAGTGCCTTAATAAGGTTCTCATTGAGATGACATTCAAGAGGTAAAATCCTCCATCTTTCTCTTTTAAATTATTTCTTTCATCTACCTCATCCTAAAACCCCCTATACAAAGTGAAATGATAACTCCATTATCATACATATACTATAATTTTATTATTCTAATGGAATATCCATAATAAAATCTCTTCTAACCACTTTTTATTCTAAAAACAAAAACATCATCTGTGATATGTCGATTCACCTTCTTCATGGATGATGAGTTTTTTTTCCATTACCACTTTCATGAAAGATTTAAATTCACACATAATTGTTAAACATGACCTAATTATATATATTATATATTTTTTCACATTATGTAATTAATTTATGTCCATAATATTGTATAAAATGAAAACAGTTCAAGATGGTCATAAAAAAATCCAAAATCAACTAATTATTTATCATTAATGTTTTATTAAATGAATTATCCTCATACTAGAAGTAAAAATGATATATAAGAGCATTTAAAATAATGGAATTTCATCAATACCATATTATTTTACTTAAATAGTAATTTTACCATTTTAAAACAACATCCATTGTTAGGAAAAAATCCCTCAAGGCATCATTGAATCATTTTTGGGTTGGTTGTGTTTGTTGACAAAGCAGGCCTCCATGTTGTATTTGTTAAAAAAATAGACCATGATGTTTAATTTGTTGAAAAAAAGAGTGTTTTCATGGTGATTTGTCGAGTTCAATAGATTTTGTTGACAATCCATGATTGACAGAAGAACCTTGACAAAGGAGTGGATGATCTAGAGGTGGTACAAAAAGAGCAGATTCAAGGTAGCGTTGTTTTCTAGTGTTTGCCAAATTCTTGGGCCTGAAAATCAGAAAATGGAAGGATGTGTTCTTGGAAAAGGAAGGTGCATGAAATATTGGAATGGTGAAAAAATATAGGAATGCAGTTTTTTTCGCAATAGGTGTTCCAATATTAGAAGACCGAAAATTGGAAAAGGCATGAGGTGTGTAAAATATTGGACCAGTGCACGAAATATGGTATTGCACGGAAGATGTGTTTTTCACGCATGAAGAGGATTATGTGATCAAAGAGGGTTTTTTGAACAAGGGTCTAGTTTACCTATAAATATGAGTTGACCCCATCATTCAAACTAGCTCAAGACTTAAAGAAGATCCGAGCTTTGATGCGTGTAAAAAATACGCAAAGGGAGTTGCGCGAAAAATTTGGTGTTGCGTGAAAAAGTAATATTGCACGTAAAAGTTAACATTTCACATAAAATGAAGGTTGCATAGAATTTTTGAGGTTGCGTGAAAAGTGGAGTTGGGATTACATGCAAAAAAGAGAGATTTTGCAAGCAAGGAAAGAGAATTATGTGCAAGGTGCAGTAAGGGCTGCGTGTAAAATTCGAGTTTTCCCAGTTCAATTCTATGGTAAAGTGGTATTAATCTATGGAAAAAAGTATAACTTCAATATATAATCTATATACAATTGAGGATGTAGGTATTTATTCAATTAAAGTAACCTATAGGTCTATAAACAGTGAGTGGATCTTCTGAAGAAGTAGTGAGCACACTTCTTTTGAGAGAGCAGTGAGATTTCATATTATGATTGGTTGAAAACTAGAAGGGACAATGAGTTCTCTTTGAACATTGTAAACAATAGTGTGCTTATATTGGATTTGGTACATCAGCACATCGTTGGTGTATGCTCCTTGGATGTAGCTCAATGAGGGTGAACCAAGTAAAAATTGTTGTGTACTGTGCATGATTTAATTTCTATTTATACTTTGATATGGGAAAGAGAGAGAAGATATTTTTTCTTAACAACAAAACATGATCTAAAGGGGAATATATTTAAATCTATCATACCCTAGTTCACACCCCTCTCAGGGTATTTGGCCTTGTGGTATAACAATTGGTATCAAAGATAAAGGTTAATATCAGTGTTTCTCTATCAATAGAGGTCACCAATCATAAAGGGATTACAATATTCTATGAGAATAAATTTCAATTATTGAAGAGTTAAATTAAACACTACTTCTGATCTTTGGGAATGGATGTGTTTACAGCAGTAACGCATGGTATCTTAGCGAACATCAATAGTGGTGTCTTATCAGAGGCTGAAAGAAGGGAACTGGATGTTGATGCTAAGAGAATCAATGCCTTTGTGGGATCCCTATCCAATGATATCTATAAAAAAGTGAATTCATGAAAAACATCACATTCTATGTGGGAAAATATATTGAATATATATGAAGGAGACAAAAAGTTTAGAGAGGAAAAACTACAGGTTCTGCAGAACAAGTATGAAGATATGAAAATGATTCTGAATGAGTCTGTTGATGTATTCTTTGACAGGGTAAATATTGTTGTGGAAGATATGTGAGCTCTTGGAGAAGTCATTAAAGACATAAATATCATAAATCATATCTTGAGGAAACTTCCACCTTAGTTCAATCCAAAATTTTCTGTACAGGAAGATAAAGATACGAAAGAGCTGACACTAGAAAATTTTCATAGTAACTTGGTTGCATATGAAATGAGGAATGATGATAATGAGGGTGTGTAAAAGGGGAAATCTAAAGAGGTAGCATTTAAGTCCATAAAGAAGATCAGCATTGAGGTGATTTCATTCCTTTCCTCAAATATTCAAAGAGGAAAAGGAAAGTTGAAAGGGAAAATTCCACAGGTTTGTTTTTGATGTGGAAAGGTAGGATATCTTAAGGCAAGGTGCCCTAAGAATTTACAAGAAGATAATGAGGATGAATTTGAAATTACCAAGAAGTCTTCAGCCTATGTGAAAGGCAAGAAACATTTCAAGAGAAGTTTCTTTAAGAAAAATAATCTTCTTTCACAAGAATGTGACGATTTAGATGAGTCTGAGATTGAAGAGATAGAGAACTGCAACGACTGTGGAGAAAATTCTACAATGGAAGTTGCCAGGAGTTCTTATAAAAAAATAAGAAACTGACGCTGAAAAAGAAGAATAATTTGAAGGAATATTTGATATGGAAGATGAATTATAAGTAGCACATGATGAGATAGATGTTTTGAGAGAAAAAAATGAAGAAATCCAACAAAGTGGTTAATGATGCCAAACTCTATATGGAACAATAGGAATAAGAGAAGTCTAAGATAGTAAATTAAATTGAAAAACTTATGTCCTCTAGGATGGGAATCTCAGAAAAGTTTGATGAACATAAAATAAAGGTTGAAGAATAGAAAAGGTAGATCGATGGCTTGAATAACATAGTGAAATATCAAGTCAAGAGAATCGAAGAACTTGAAGAAGAAGTTGTCGGTCTATGAAGATATGTAAATGATCAAGAAAGAAAAATTTACTCCTAATAAGATACCAGTAACTAAAATCATTCATAATAATTAAAAGTTGAAAGTGGAGCACAGTAGCCAAGAAGAAAAGAAGAAACAACTGTGTTTAAATGTTAAGGTTGATGTGGGGCTTGATTGAAAATAGAAAAATGTGAAAGTTGAAGTCAGACAGCAAGCACCCACTCCAAAATTGAATATTGATTTGGTTATGAAGAAAAATAAAATGATTTAGAGAACTGAATGGGAAATTAGATGTACAAAAGTGATACACATGAATCCACCCTACATCAGGTGTTATTGCTATGGAAAGATGGGACATTCACAGAATGTATGTTCCATAGCTAAGAGATACTGAAGGAAACAGGATAAAAAATGGCATCCAAATAGAACACAATATTATAGAACATATTTTGAGGGACATTGTTTTTGGTGTGGAGGATTTGGGAACATGGCTAGATATTGTAGATCAATAATGCTGAGGAATGTTCCAAAACAGAACCCAAGCAGTCGCAAGCAGCAAATCAAAGAATCAAAAAGTGAGTTGAAAACACAAAATCGATTCGAAGCTCTATAGGATGAATCTAGTCCATCATAATCTAAGGAATATCATGATTTCCAATCCATTTTTATTATGAAGTAAAAAACATGTTTTAAGAAAAAGATAGATGAGAAGGCAGTGGTTGCATAAATTTCCCTTAAAGCATCAGACAGTTTCGGTGTATGGATACTTGATAGCGGTTGCAAATCTCACATGAAAGGTAATAAGAATCTTGTTACAGGCATAAAATATGACAAATATGGAGTTTTCAAGTTTTTAAACAATGAAGGCCTAAAGATTATTGGCTCGGGAAAGGTCAGGTTTGGGGGAAAATAAATAAGATGTGCATATGTCTTAGTTGTAGAAGGTCTCAGTCACAATTTGCTCAGTGTCAGTCAACTATGTGACTCAAGGAATTCTATAAGGTTTACTAAAAATATGTGTATCATAAAAGGAAGAGATGGTTCAATGATTCTACATAGAAAACGAACGAAGGGAAATATTTACCTTGTAAGTGGTGATGAAGATGTGTGCTTTTTATCTATAGAGGAGGAAAACAAGTTATGGAAAAACGACTTGGTAATCTATAAAAACCCTCCCTGGAAGATTTGGTAAATTGTGATAAAAGTATAGATCTCCCCAAGATATCACATGATCATACAAATACATGAGATTCTTTTCAAAAGGGTAAGATCATCAGAAATACATACAAAGAAAAGGAAAATAAGTCAACAAGAGTGCTCAAATTGGTGCATGCTGATGTTTGTGGACCTGTCTCACCAATATCCATTGAAGGAAAGAGATATTAAGTTATATTAATTGACGATTATAGAATAATGGCATGGTTATTCATCATTTCTCATAAGTATAACGTGTTCAATTACCGAAAACAGTATCAGAGGGAATCAGAAAGGATGCTTGGGAAGAAAATTCTAAAGTTTCATACTGAAAATGGTACGGAATTCAAAAATAGTCAACTAGAAGACTATATTGAGAAACATAGGATAAGGAATCAAGTTTCTTTAGTAAGAACTCCCCAATATAATGGAGTGGTTCAAAGGGGAAATCAGATCATCAAAAACATGTCCAGGATGATGCTTATAGAAAAATACCTACTAGAGAAATTTTGGAAGGAAGTAGTATTGACATAGGTCTTCATTTTTAACAGGGCTCTATTTTGTCTGAAGGAAGGAAAGACTCCATATGAGATGTGGTATGGAAAGAATCCAATAATGAAATACTTTCTAATCTTTGTAAGTAATTGCTTTATTCTCAACAAGGGGAAACATAGGAAATTTGAGTCGGATGGAGATGAGGGGATATTACTTGGCTACTCAGGAAAAAGAAAAGTATACAAATGATTTAATAAGAGGCTGAGAAAAGTAGTTTAGAGAAATGATGTTATTGTTATGTAAAATGAAGAGAATATTCAACAGTACAGTGAATAGTATCTTGATGAAAGTGATGAAGAGGAAAGTAACACAGAAGGAGCAGAAGTAGCCGATGCCGATTTAGAAGAAGATACTGATGATGAGCATGAATAAGTAAAATCTATATCTACACAGAATCCAAGGATTCAAGTTTAAATTGATAGGCAGAATATCATTGGTGATCAGACAACTCTAGTTCAGACAAGATGGATGAAGTCACTACAACATACATCCCTCCTATCTCAGGTAGAGCCTAAATGTTTTTTTGATGCAGCTAAAGATTAAAACTGGGTTCAGGCAATTAATGACGAGCTAGACCAGATTGAGAAGAATCAAACATGGGATATTGTTTCGAGGCCAGCAAATAAGAATGTCATCAAGACAAAATGGTTCTTTCACAACAAAATGAATGAGTATGGTGTTGCGATCTGAAACAAAGAATGATTGGGGTGAAAAGGGTACTCCCAGATAGAGGGAATTGATGTTGATAATACATTTACACATGTTGCAAGGCTGAATACCATTAGATTATTCTTGCCCATAGCAGTGCAAAGAAAATTCAATGTTTTCCAGATGGACATAAAGTCAACATTTTTGAATGGTTTCTTGGAAGAATAAGTATATATTGAGTATCCATATGGTTTTATCATTTATGAATATGAGAACAAAGTTTTTTGGCTAAAAAGGCACTTTATGGGTTGAAGCAAGCACCAAGAGCATGGTACTCAAGAATTGATCAGTATTTGAAGAATCTTGGATTTCGACATGTAGGAGTTGATTAAAATTTAAATTTCAATAATGATATTAAGAAGAGGATGAAGGTACTGGTATATGTCGATGACATAATCTTTGGTGGACCAGACGAATCACAATGCAGATAGTTTTTAGAGTTCATAAAAAATGAGTTTGAAATGTCTATGATCGGTGAGATGACATTTTCCTTGGTTTACAGGTGAAACAAGGTAGAAACGACAAATTTATATCTCAATCTGAATACACCAAGGAATTGATAAAGAGATTTAGAATGGAAAATTTCAAGGAGATAAAGACTCCAATTTCTACTCTGATGAAACTATCAAAGGATGATGAAGGCAATGTGGTTAATATCATAGAGTACAGGAAAATAATTGGAAGTATACTATATCTGATAGCGGCATGACCTGAAATTATATTCTCCACAAGACAAGCAGCTAGATATCAGATTAATCCCAAGTAAATCCACATGATCGCGGTGAAAATAATAGTTTGGTATATCAAGGGAACGATGGATTTCAGCTAGTGTATAATGACAAAACTCAGCCATAGTTGTTGGGATATATAGATGCAGATTGGGCTAGGTCAATAGACGATTGAAAATAAACATCAAGAGGTGCATTATATCTTTCTGGATTGTGTTTTTATCAGCTAATCAAGAAACAAGATGTCATGTCATTAAGTACCGAAGAAGCTGAGTACATTTCAGCCACTCAAGCATGCACACATCTATTATGGATGAAGAAACAACTTGATGACATGGGTGTGGCCATGCAGTCTCCAATTGGAATTCAATGTGATAAATCAAGTGCTATAAATCTTAGAAAAAATCCCATTCATCATTCAAGGACCAAGAATATTGAGATCAAATATCATTTTATCAAGGAGAAAGTAGAGCAGGGGCTGGTGAAGTTGGAGTATGTGCCTACATAGTAATAGATTGCTGATATTATGATAAAGGCTTTACCCAAAGCTGAATTCGAGAGGAATTAACTAGCTCTAAGAGTTCAGTTGACTTCCCACCCTTGAAAAAGTGTCTATGTATCCCCTCTACCTCTCCTCAAGGTATGGTCTGTTTTTCCCTCATGTGCTAATCATAATTCTTACCCTGTTGCAGACTGAAAAGAAGTGACCTTTGGGTTCATTGACAAGGGGAAGAAAATGTGATTGTTCAAAGGGGAGAAAGTGTGTCTTTTATAGGATAATATTTCTTACGTCAAGACATGGGGAGAAGTTGACAAGTGGAGCAGTGAGATAGGGGGAGCAATGAAATTGGGGGAGAGTTAAATCTGACGATGCTAGAAGTGATTGGCCAAAGATTAGATATCACGATAGCTAAGGTTCGTGATGAAAGAGGAGGAGTAGTGTTAGAATAGTATTAGTTTGGTTTCAATAATTGGTTTCAAAAATGAAGTGATTTATTGGTATACTTTTCATTTACTCTTTTTTCTCACATCGAACATTGCTAATGTAGGCATAGAGTATGATATGAGTAGATCCTTGATCACTATCAGAATTTCAATAGGATAATAGTGGATGAAGTGTTCAATATGTATCATTTTATGGAAGAGTTTTCAAGAAACCCGAAGGGGGTTATTGTTAGGAAAAAATATCTCAAGGCATCCTTGAAGCATTTTGGGGTTGGTTGTGTTTATTGACAAAACGGGGCTCCATGTTGTGTTTGTTGAAAAAGCAGACCAAAATGTTTACTTTGTTGAAAAAAGAGGGTTTTCAATGTGATTTGTCAAATTCAAGAGATTTTGTTGACAATACATGATTAACAAAAGAACCTTGACAAAGGAATAGAAAATATGGAGGCGGTACATAAAGATCATATTTAAGGTGGCGCTGTTTTCCAGTGTTTTCGAAATTTTTGAGCCTGAAAATTGGAAAATGGAAAGATGTGTTCTTGGAAAAGGAAGGTTCATGAAATATTCGAGTGGTGTGCGAAATAGGGGAATGTAGTTTTTTTTTTTGCAAGAGGTGTTTCGAGATCAGAAGATCAAAAATTGGTAAAGTCATGAGGTGCGCGAAATATTGGAGTAGTGCGCGAAATACCATATTGCGCGGAAGATGTGTTTTTCGCACTCGAAGAGGATTACATGATCAAGGATGGTTTTTTGAATAGGGGTAGAGTTTGCCTATAAATATGAGGTGACCCCATCATTCTAACTAGATCAAGACATAGAGAAGATCCGATCTTTGATGCGCATAAAAAATATGAAAAGGAAGTTGTGTGAAAAAATTGGTGTTGCACGAAAAATTGATATTGCACTTAAAAGTTAATTTTTCATGTAAAATTAAGGATGTGTGGAATTTTTGAGGTTGCGTGAAAAGTGGAGTTGGGATTATGTGCAAAAAGAGAGATTTTGTGCACAAGGCGCAGTAAGGGTTACATGTAAAATTTGAGGTTGACCAGTTCAATTCTATGGTAAAGTGGTATTCATCCGTGGATAAAAGTATAAATTCAATAGATCATCTACATACAGTTGAGAATGTAGGTATTCATTCAATTAAAGTGACCTAAAAGTCTGTAAACTATGAGTGGATCCTCTGAAGAAGTAATGATCATACTTCGGTTGAGATAGCAGTGAGCTTTCATATTTTGATTGGTGGTAAACCATAAGGGATAGTGAGTCTGCTTAGAATGTTGTAAAGAGCGGTGCACTTATAATATATTTGGTACATCGACACATCACTGGTGTATTCTCCTTGGACATAGCCCAGTGAGGGTGAACCAAGTAAAAATTGATGTGTCTTGTGCATGATTTAATTTCTATTTATACTTTGATACGGGAAAGAGAGAGAAGAGTATTTTTCTTAACAGTGAAACAAGATCCAAAGGGACAGTGGTTTAAATATTTCATACCCTGATTCACCCCCCCCCTATCAGGTTATTTGGCCTTGTGGGACTAACATCCATAAATATACACAAGTTTACCAATCATGAAAGCATGAAAGAAACACTCTCGGAATTAATAAATTGAACTTTATAACTCATAAAAAAGGACATAAATGAACCAAATAAAATTATAATAAATAATATATTTTGAATAGATCCTGAATTAAATTATTAATTATTCTAATTTTTTTATCCATAACATTAAGTTAAAGTGTATAACACATTCAGACATAAGGAATGGGATCTCACCAAACCTCCATGTTTCATTTGGGTTATGTTTTATCTCTCTTCTCCCTAATAAACATCTTCATTATTCTTGTATATATATCCTTTATTATGTTAATATGTTCAAAACATATATCTATATCTATATTCATATTTTCTTTATTTATAAATACTTATTTTAAAATTTTCCCTTCTCAATTCCTCTCGATAGGAAAACCCGATTAAAAGGGAAATTCTATGTTTCTTACCAATTTTAAAGTAAACCACACAAAATAATTTAGGCCAAAATTATTTTTTAAAAATCAATAATTTTATAATGAAAACCCACTTTAGTTCATTTTTGGTTTTATGGAAATAATTATGCACTAAACCTCTTTCAAGACTCTTCATTATTTTCCCTAAAACTATTCTTAAGTGGAACATTTCTAAACATACCTAGAGAATATTTTTCAAGTTTTTACTTTAGTTGGACATAATTTTGAATGATATATTATTATATTTACCTTATGAATGTACAAGATTAATTTAAATCCATTCTTTCATGGATACCATTATGATACACCCTTTGGTTATGCCATGTGACATGATTACGAAACCCATTTATTTCCATCGGTAACCCTTATGATTATTATTTATGTTTGATTCATTATGTGGCACACATATACATGAAAATTTTATTATGGGTGCGCCTAGATATCACTCAAATGCATTGAGTAATATTTTAGTCTCATAAGATATTATGTATGGGATTAGGGAGTAAACCTATTCAATTATGAGACTTTGTCCATGAAGCGATATAGTCTTGGTAGTTAGACTTGACTCATGTTTATGTAATTTTATATGTTTCTTCCACCTTCTATGTTACTATGGTAATATGATTCCATGTTCTATATTTTGTTCTTCCATAAGTTTATTCATGATCCATTCCTGTTATATTATCATGTATAATTCCTTTTAACTTATGTGTTATGGTTCATTCCGATATTTATTCCCTTATTGAGATTTTTAGCTCACCCCTTTTGTCTATGTATTCCCAAAGTTATCATTTACATATTTTGGAGATCAAAGGTTGTTATAAGCTCATTAAGAATATTAAAAAAGATTTTTTATTTTGGTTTCTTGTTTTCTAATTATGTACTTATTCTTACAAATACACTAGACTTGTCGATCCTTGGCCTGTATTTGAGGGATAACAATGATTAAAATCTTATAATAATAAGTGTAAAAGGATAGGGTCACTATATATATAGTCTATTTAATAATTTCCCTAATTAATGGAATATATGAGTATCTAGGTTAACAACCTTCAATCAGAAGAAGGAAGTAAATGTACTCAAAAAGGAAAGACATTGACAAAAATGTTGAGTTTATGCATAGTTGATTGTTGATGCTCCTTTCCGTCACCAAGTCTAAATGAATGAAAAGGGAAATACCTTAACACAAAGTGATTCATCCTTTGAAGAAACATAAAAAATTGACAAAGGCATGAACAAGGACTTGCTTCAGCATGGGCCGCACAAGTTCCAAGACGGTCGCGTAGGGTACCTGCGCGCCACATATTGGGCACGCAGGTGACCTGCATGCCCTATATGATTTTCGCCCATGGTCTTCAGTTGCCTATAAATACCCCTTGTGGGCCCCCCATTTGGAGGACGAAAATCCAGAAACTCGGATTTGAGCTCTTGGCACCCTAGTCTTTTCTCAAAGCCTTCTGAACACTTATAAGGTAATTTCTTACCTAGAACAGAATATCTAAAGAGGGGGAACAAGGCCTAAGTGTTGAAATTCACTAATACCTGAGTGCCTAAGTGTCTAAACCCTTAAGGGAAATAGTCACACTTGTGCGCCACCTTATCCCCTCAACAGAACATGCGCGCCACTTATTTAGAAGCCTCTATGGGTAATACTAAGGGCTTCAACCAAACCTCACCCAAGTATTACACTGTGGGTTGACCATCACGCAAGTACCTATGTGTCGCGCAGGTATACTTGTGTGACCAGTACCTACACACCCCAACAGGACCTGCGTGCCTACCTCTTTTTGGGTGCCCCTCCTTCCTATTCAACTCTCTTCTTCAAATCCACCTCTCTTATTCAAGATTTAGCCTTCAAAACCCTCTTCAAATCCATTTTTGGCATGGTTCCTTTGTTGGCTTTCTTATATGAAAGAAATTATATGGAAAATCTCTTAAAAACTAGTGATTTAAATATCTTTATGTCACTAAGGTTATATATTTCATTCATTAAACCTCATCCTTTAAGATGAGAGGATCTTTAACCTGGGCCTCCTTTTCAGGAGTAAGCCCCAGTCATAATTTTCCTTAACCTGGGCCTCCTTCTCAGGAGTAAGTCCCAATCTCAAATTCCCAAATATGGGAATCCTCCTTAGGAGTAATCCCCAAGTCCAAGTTCTCTTATCCTGGGCCTCTTTTTTAGGAGTAATCCCCAGTCATAATTCCCCTTAATCTGGGCCTCCTCGGAGTAAGCCCCAGTCTTAATTTACTTTTGATTTGGGCTTCCTTCTCATGAGTAAAACCAAATCATAAGTCCCCTATAACTTGGGCATCCTTCTCAGGATTAAGTCCTAATTTAAGTATCCAAATCTCTATAAAGCACATATACCTTTATGGACCTTGTTCTCGGGTTTCTTCCCTGAAGTAAATCTTAATCTTCATCTATCTGGGAAGTCATACATACATAAGACCCACATTATTTATTATGATTGCATCTCTCGTGGCACAATCGTCAGGTTTTACTGATACCTCTTGTTTCTCACACCGAGCATGACTCACGCGAGCTTAGAGTGTAAAAGTAATTATGACATCTTTCTTTGGGCCATCAACCATGCATAAACTTCATACTTCTTTACTCGAACTACGTGGGTTCTGATTCCTTCTCTAAATAAGGATATGTAAGTAGCCCATCTGCGGGTACGATCCCAACTCTGGAATAATCCATGTCCTTCTGAACGACAATAAACATCAAGTGCCCCACTGAGTGGCTTTAAACTAGTATGGTCATCATAATGACCAAGAGATATCTATATAATGTGTTGAAGGATACCATTGACTAAGAATATCTAACAAATACGGATGATTCTCTATCGATGAAGAACCTCAAATACATATAAAATATTCTCTTAATCTCCTACATATTAATCATTTATTGTCAGATCTAGAGGAAATCTCATTTTTCATACTTGGTAATTTAATAAGGATTCACGAACATAACTCAAATCTATAAAGAGATTCCCGGAGTAGACAATAATTCCCCTCAAAAAGGTGTGATGAGTCTGACCTCCCATCCTCTTGAACAATGAGAATTCTTAAGCCTCATCGGTCTACAACTAATGAGCACCTACCTTTGGAAAGTAGGTCCAAATGGATATAGAATCATTAGATGTTTCCGGTTCTACGAATAAACCTGTTAGAAACTGATTGGAATGTTTGAACCTTAAAAAAACGAGGTCATCCCCATTTCCAGAGGAAACAAAAAATGGTGAACCCGACGTGAATCTTTAACCAAGTTAAAATGATGTTTTTCTTATTTGATAGGCCCCTATTTAAACTTAATGAGAGGGCCAATAAAGCAATCAATAAAATATGTGCTCATCCAAAAGATGTAGTGGACGATTTTATCTTGATTATGTCTGTTATATCAAACATGCATTATTTTTCAAGATCTTCTGTGTTACAGAAATGGCTTCTCTAAAATTCACACCTGTGAATATCTCTACTGTAAATACCTCTACTGCTACTCCTGATGGATCCTTATATGCTCTGAGGAGGAAATCACCTACTCAGCGTCTTCAATGCTAGGTTTTAAATGCATTGGTTAAGTAATACCATCAACACGATACCATTACTACTCTGGATGCCAATCGACAAGCCCTCCAAGTCAATAATACACCATGGTTGTCCGGACAGTGATGACCAACAATCAAGAAGTAGGTGGTTCCATCCACCGTTTCCAACCGTTTCAGGTCGTTATCCCCAGAACACAATCACCAGTCCCTCCCATATTCTGGGGAGTTGAATGATAAGTTCACTCAAGGCCTTAATTCAAGGAAACAAGAGTCCTTCCTAAGGGCTCCATCAACAATCACCGCCAAACTCGTGTGGCAGTGCGCCCTCAACATGATGAGGGTATCACCTTCAGGGGTTCAGCTCAGGTTCCTCAGACCCGAGTCCGCAAGACGAACCGCCAGAGGTGAAATCTGGTCAACAGGGAGCAGGTTCTTACTTCTTCCCCCTCCGGAGAAGTCCATCAAGCCAATTTGATGTAAAATAACGAGTGAGCATATACACCCGTCCGTCCTGATGTTACTGCACAGCAGACTCGTCTGGAAGCAACATGCCAATCCCACCAGGCAATTCTAGTAGAGTATTATAAGCAGGCATATACACCTTTTTATAACCATTCAGCTAGTTAGCAGGCTCGTCTAACTATGACCAAAGAATCTCACCAATCTAATATGGTGGCAACTAATAAGCAGGAACATACACCTGTTTACAATCAACAATTCTGTCAGTAGTCTCTTCTGCCAGTATTGAAGGAGATTCGTTAGCCATACTTTACGAAGAATACACAGCAGGCACATACACCTGCCAATTTTTATCAAGCCTACCAACAGTCTTGTTTGTTAGTACTCAGAGAAGTCAGTCGGAAAGCTCCGACGAAAAATTTGGAGCAGACTCAACTCTCTTCCCCCACATTTGAGTACCGTCAAAATTCACTGACAGGAAAAGGAGGACAGGAGTAGAAATACACACCTAATCGAAGCACGTAATGGAGGTATATTCTTGTTCCGGTAGCTGAAGTCACCAAAAACATTCTAACATTGGTGAAGGAGCAGAAACAAATCCCTGCACATATTTTGGATGCTTATCAGAATATTATAACAGCTTCAGTAGCAGCACATGGAAAGAAATGAAAATCTATCCCTACCAGTGGAGTGACACATCAACATATCACTCCGGAATTGACACACACCTCTGTTCCAGTCCAGGAGGGTTGTGGGGAGTATTCCCCCATATCATACGGACAACCAAGTCAGGCACATACACCTGATTTGAGTGGAGATAATCAGCCTAACCTGATCATTTCTCTTGAGCAGGAACATACACCTACCCATAATGACCATTTTCGTCAACAAGTGGTTCCTAAAGTAAGTAAGAAGGCGTCTAATAAGAAGACTCATCCAAAATAATCAAGAAATCAAGAGCCAATTTGTAATAAGGCCTTGCTCGATGCTGGAGTTCTTGATGCACTCAGACAATTATCTGTTGCAACTCAAGATTCTACTCTCTCATCTACCAATAGTGGGAACATTAATTCTGAAGGTCTTCATCAGACACTTCCTCATGAAGGATTGCTTCATGAAAATTCAGTCGATCTCGAAGTATCAACTTAATATGAGAGCTATAAGAACCCTCTGTGTGGCTAGAAGATCAAGGAGAAAAATGTTTCATCTTTTGTTGTAACCCACCATGGTGGTCCTCCCCATGATGATTAATTTAGCGGCGAAAGTCCTCTCCACAGTAGTAATGCGCATTTCCTGGAAAATTCTTCAAAGGACAATGCAGTAACGAGAAATCCCTCTTATCTTGATGTACTTAAAAATGTAAAGCCAGTCATGTCTGATGCTTTACCACTAGCAGGTGAAATACTTTTTTCAATCATAAGATAGCCCGGGGTGTAGGTCATTCTCTGAACTACCCCTGGGTCATTCATCTTATAGGTTGATCAATGAATTTTCTACCAATATTGTTGAATCTGATGAAGCAATAAGGAAGCGCTAGCTCTGGTCTAATTAGGTAGAAGAATCTTCATCAAATGATAAAGAGGAAATGCTGAATATGAGAAAACAGTTGGTGAAAGGTGAAGTGTCAGTCATGTTTTGGCCTCTGGCTGACTCTCAGTATGATATTCTAGAGATGTTGACAGAAGATTATATTCACGATATTCGTCTCAACATGTGGAAAAATCTTTGTCAATTTAAAGAGAAAATATTATCTTATGATGAATATGAAAATCATGTCAAGATGATAGGAGGGTTACAATGCCAAATTGACTTGGCATCTCTCTCAGTTTCTTGATATCCGAAGGTTGAAAAGCAGCAGAGATCCCTTCATCGTTCATTCCTTGGCGCACTAAAAAGATTGTGCTAGTTAATTGTCAATACCCCATCTGGTATTCATATCAGGGGATGGGGTGTTCATGGAGAATTGCATTTCACTGTACTCTCCAGTCAGCAAAGCCCGCCGAAAATGGTCTCATGCAATGTTTTCGCCCATGGCCAGCCACAACCAATTGGATTTTTTTGTAATCAAAGGCTCGTTCATGAACATGCCTCAACTAGTTCTTCCCAAAGTCAGGCATACAAAGAACAAGTTGTCGAATTACTCTTGCATCAGGAAAATGAGAATATCGAATAGGATTATCATTTAGAGCGAGCACATCATCAGGTGACATAAGTGTCAGAAATCATCCAACGGTCATTTGAACTAGGTGATTTGAGTGTATGTCGGTTGATGCATCCAGCCAATTTTCGGACTAAAGTCCACAATATCAGGGGAGATTTCAAGAAAGTCTCAGATGTAGCAGCTCAAGAACCACCCTAGCTTGCCAGACTGGGGACTCTTTTAACCCAACCCTCGGAATCAACAAATAGGATTTGAGTAGTTGAGAAGAAACAATGGGAACAACCCCAGTCCACCGAACTGGGGACTTTTTCAAATCCTCAATCTCGTCCTCAGAGAAAGTCAGTCTTCTCTTGATTAGGGAAGAAGCCACAAGAGGAAAGAAGATCTGAATTATCAAGAGATTCCCTCCAAATTACAGTTCATCAAGAAGTTCCTAAGGGATCAAATCAATAAAAGGAAATGTCTCATCAAGGACATGGAAGAAGAAAATATCACAGAAATGATGATAGAAGGGATGCAATGCATTATGAATCAATAAATGTCATCAATGTCATTGTTTCCGATCCTCCAGAACATGAGGCTCACTCAGAGGGATCAGATGACGAAGTTCCTACTCAAGAGGCTGTACACATAGACACAAATGAAGAAGGTGTGCATACACGAAATCAAAGGCTTACCCAGAATCTAGGTATTCCTTCAAATAACCAACTTCCCCCTCTATGAAAGGGATCCAACAAGGGGAAAGGAAAGAATCAGGTTACATTCCACCCTTCCTCTGGAGAAGGCCAATCACTCTCACTAGAGAAAAATTTTACACAACAGGAGGAAGAAATGAAGGAATTAAGGAGGTTGAATGCAGAACTACTTCAAGGTAGTCTTCCTCCTAAGCGTGCTGGAGTTAGTCAGCCAAGGTAATTTGTTGCAGCTACTAAGATGGATCAAGAATATCCTCCAATACCATTACACTCTCAAAGGTCTAATCCTACGGGTCATGCGCAACAACAATCTGTGGTGCTACCATCAGTTGCAGTATCAGTCACCACACATGTTCAAGCTCCTGTTATTTCACCGGATCAGGTCTAAGATCAACCAAATGTTTCTCAAAAGTTAATAACTACCATTGAGTCATTAATAGCTTGGTTGGAAGCTATGGAGGGAAAGCGTGCACAAATTCAACCAGAAAAGAGAGCTTACCCTGAATGGGTTGATGAAATTCCTCCCCCATCAAATTTTTCAAGTACCTCATTACCAATATTTAATGGTTCGGGAGACCCAAAGAAACACTTGGAACATTTTGTTTCTCGTTGTGATCCTATGATGGGAACCCCTCAGAAATAAGAAGTAGTTAAGCTCAGGTGTTTTGTACAGTCATTACAAGGGCCTGCTTTTGTCTGGTACACAAGCTTGCAATCCCGGTCAATTACTGGATGGGAAGATCTTCATCAACGATTTCTTCTTTAATTCAGCTCAACATTTCCAAAGACAATAGTTTTTTATCTTAAAAATTGTAAGAAAAGGGAGAATGAAAGAGTTTCAGATTTCATTGCTCGCTTGAAAGGATTAACATATTCCCTAAGCTTACCACTCTCTCAAGAAGAATTGTTTCCAATCTGTGTGTCAAATTTGCGTGATGAATTACGCACGCCGTTGATCCCTGTGAAATACATAGGAGGGTTTCAAGACCTTACTTAAATTGCTCAGTAGATTGAAGAATCTCTTACGAAGACTAAGGATAAAACTTGTGTAATTCCATCAGCTCTAGGAAGGATAATGGGTAGAGCATAGACTGCTACAGTTACGCTTAAACAAGAAACTGTACCTGCTTTCACATCAAAACATTCATCTTTCTAAAGGGCTCCACCTCCTGAGCATCAACAATAGAGGTCATTTCGTCAATATGATCAAAGATATCAAAGAAGGAATCAATTTGAGGAGTTTAAAAGCAATGTTTACTCTTTCCTAAATGACCAGGTTCATGGTTACTTCATTTCAGCTCTAGAAAATAATTTGGTTCAATTTCCAAGGCCCAAAAGGGCAAACAAGGAAGGAGATGAAGACTGTCCCAACTATTTCCCCTTTCATCAGATATTAGGGCATCCCATTCAGGAGTGTTTTGTCTTCAAAGACCTCCTGCAAAAAATGGTGGACTCGGGACAAGTCAAATTGAAAGGTTCTTCATCTCAGGTAGCATGTGTTACTGCTACAGATCCAGAGGAAGAAGGTGAGTGCAAAGAAGTCAAAAGAAAAAATGCGTAGAAATATGATAATTGGATGGTCAGAAAAACGATCAACCAAACTCATGCCATTTTAGAATGCAATTGAAGAAACCAATTATGTATTCTTCTATGAATGCCATAACCCCTTCATCATAGGAAAAATCCTCAAAGAAACGGCATAATTCAAAGAAAGAAGAGCGGTCAGAAGAAGAAGAGATCACGTCAAAGCCCAAGTTTTCTTTGACTCTTGCAGATTTTATGTCATCTACTTCAAAATCACGGGCACCGCCCCACCAAATGAAACAACCTAAATTGTTTAATTAGGCAGAGTCTTCATAAGATGAAGAGTTGATATTCGGTTCTATTAACATGATTCACTTAAAAGATCCTTATGTCAGTCACAGTTTCGAGCTCAATGAGCCTGAGTTCCCTGTATCAAACAGAGGAATTAGAGGGAGTTCCAGAGGTCTGGGATACAGAGGAAGACATGGATATCCCAGAAGCCACTATTCCAATTCTACCCCTGCTAAAACTGTATATGTAGCAGAAACTCATGGTAGAGCTCTTCAGTAGGCTCAACAAGAATAAGAAAGTTCTTCCATGCATGTCAAATTCAGTCCTGGCACAATTATTCTGGAGGATCAGTTGGAGGTTACACCTTCTTCCTCTCAGTAGGTAAATAGACCTAGTCAGTCCAATATTCCAAATCTAGGAGTATTTTCAACTCCTATCCCGATACAAGATGCATCTACTTCCAAAGCATCAACTTCCAAGGCACCTGCAAAACCACATGTTCCTGTTGGAAAACGCAGACCCTTGATTCAAAAGTATGATGTCTTGAAACATTTGGCCCAAGTACCATCCAAGTTATCACTTCTGGATTCCTTGAATTTATCAAAGGATATTTGGGAGGCACTCATTGAGGCTTTGTCAAGTCCTCAAGAATTCGAAACTGAAATTGTTGCGGCTGAAGTCTATCATGTAGAGAATGATCCTGCAGAATTCCATACAGATGAAAATGAAGATGATTTTGTGCATGGACATATTAGAACTTTGTATTTATCTGGCAAGTTCAATGATGTAGACATCCGAAGAGCTTTCATTGATAATGGTTCAAGATTCAACCTCATCCCCATTCGTACACTTCATCGATTGGTACTCACCAAATCTGATTTATCTCCTTCTAATTTGATGTTGCAAGGATATGATAAAAATGAACAAGAACCTCTAGGTGAGATTACACTCAAAACTTAGTTTGGAGATCTTGTATCCAATTCAGATTTCATGGTTGTTCGTCATGACACAGCTTTCAACATTTTTCTTAGAAGACCTTGGCTACATCAACATGCAGCTATCCCTTAATCATACCATCAATGTCTCAAATATTGTTTAAATGGTCAAATTGGGACATTGTATAGTGATAAAGCCCCATTCAAAACATGTGAATCTCAATACATTGAGGTAGAATTCTATCACATGAAGGGAAAGGAGGTATCTATGGCAAATGAGGTTACCAAAATTAATGCTCCATATGGTTTGGAAAAGATTCTAGTAAACCCATTCGTACATGTGAGTATAGATTATATGTTGGTTATCAATCAAATTGGCAGGACAGACCCAAAACCAAATACTCTTATGGAAACTTCCATAATATCAATTATGAAAACCAAGCCAGACAACATGGGAGAAATTGGTGATTCACCAAGTAATGATGAAAGACCAAATAAAGATATCTTCATTTCATCCGCTGAAATCCATCAAGTCTATACTTTTCCAACCAGGCCACAAGAAGTTATAGCAATGTCAGAGGTGAATGATGATGTCGATTATCAATCCATCATCTCCTCTTTATTACGTAAGGAAGACCCTTCATCATCAATCGGGTCAGAAATGGAATCTTCTTCTTCAAGATGTTCAAATTTTAACATCTCTTCAGATCATGGAAATTCTACTTCATCATCTACTATGCAAGTAGAAATAGAAGAAATAACACATGTTGAAGAAGAAGAGAAAGATCTCAGGGATGCTCCTCCAACATTTAAATAGGGTATCTCTACCACTGTGGATGAACTCAGAGAAATAAATCTGGGTACAAAAGAAGATTTATGCCCACTTTAATTAGTGCGGCCATGACTCTTGAAGAGAAAGAGATGTATATTTCATTTTTGAAGACAAATTGAGATATATTTGCTTGGAACTATACAGAAATTCCAGGCCTTGATCCTGATGTTTCTACTCATCATTTGGGTTTTCCAGAGGAACATCGAGGATTCAAGCAAGCTGCAAGAAGAACACACCCAACTTATGCATCCAAAATTGAAGCTGAAGTGGATAAGCTTATCAAAACTAACTTCTTCAGAGAAGTTCAATATTCCAAATGGATAGATAATATTGTCCCTGTGAAAAAGAAGATCAGAAAAATTAGAGTTTTCATTGATTTTAGATATCTTAATCAGCATTGTCCTAAGGATGGTTTTTCCAGTTCCGATCACAGAACTCTTAATTTATGAAAAAGCTTGTTATAAAGCACTTTCCTTCATGGATAGATATTCAGGGTATAATCAAATCCGAATGGCTATAGAAGATGAAGAATCCACAGCCTTCAGATCCCCTCAGGGTTTGTTTTGCTAGCGGGTAATGCCCTTTGGCCCGAAGAATGCAGGCACAACATATCAGCCTACAATGCATCGTAACTTCAAACCCTTTTTAGATAAGTTTTTTGAATGTTACGTGGACTATTTGAAGGTTAAATCCATACAATGTTCTAATCACTTGGCTGATTTGGAAATCATATTCCACAAACTTCAACAACACAATTAGAAGATGAATCCCTTAAAATGTGATTTTGAGGTAACCTCAGGAAAGTTTCTCGGCTTTGTTGTACGACATCATGGTATCGAAGTCGATCCTGATAAGACAAAGTCAATACTTGGTATGTCACCTCCTCAAAATTTGAAATAATTGAGAGGACTTCAAGGACACTTGGCCTATATTCGGCGTTTCATCGCCAATTTGGCAGGAAAAAGTTTACCCTTCAACAAATTGATGAAGAAGGGAGTCACTTACCAGTGGACGGAAGAATGTCAAGAAGCATTCAATATTCTCAATAAATATCACTTGATTCCACCGGTATTAATGCCACCTATTGAAGCAAGACCACTTATCCTCTATGTGATAGCTTTATAGTGATCATTGGGTGCCTTTCTTGCTCAGAAGAATGATGATGGGAATGAAAATAGCCTTTAATATCTCAGTCAAACTATGCTTGAAGCAGAAACCCGATATTCAAGTATTAAAAAGTGCTGCCTAGAATTAATCATCGCAGTTCAGAAATTTAGACATTACCTGCAACATCATGAGGTCTAATCGGTATCTTGCAATAACCTGCTCAAATTCATCCTTAGTCGTCCAATTCTTACAAGACGTCTATCAAGGTGGGAAGTTATTTTGCAGCAGTTTGATATCCAGTATGTGTCTCAAAAGGAAATAAAGGGCCAAGCTCTGGCTGATTTCCTTGCTGAACACCCTTTAGTAGAAGATACATATTTAGATACTGAACTTCCTGATGAGTAAGTCTTCTCTATTCGATATAATCTTCAAACATGGGAAATTTACTTTGATGGTGCTTCCAGAAGTCCAACAGGGAAGAAAATGGAAGATCCTAAATTCAAAAAAGTTGGGTTAGGAATTGTGCTCATTTCCCTAGAAAAGGCAGTGATACCTTATTCATTTTTATTAGGGGAAGGAGGTACCAACAATGAAGCAGAATATCAATCTCTCATCGCAGGCTTAGAATTGGCGCTTCAGGCACAAGTAAATCACTTAAAGGTGAAAGGTGATTCAGACCTGGTAATCAAACAAGTTTGTGGGGATTATTCCATCAGAAAAGAAGAGTTAATCCCTTTGTATGATTATTTCAGAGAGTTAATGGAGGAATTTCCTACAAAACTGACATTTTCTTATGTCTCGCGATCACAAAATGCCCAATCTAATGCACTGGCTAATATAGCCACAGCTCTGCAGATCCAAATCGGGACGAGACAATCATTAGTATTTCCCACCATCGTACAATTTCACCTTATGTTCAAACCAGAACATAGGAAATCAATGAAATTAGTCCCATTTCTGAACCATATGGTCGTACTACAGGATGGATGACACCTATTAGGGAATACCTTCAAAATGGAACACTCCCACCTGATAGAGCCAGGAAAGAACAAGTCTGGAGATGTGTGGTCAATTTTACTCTTTATGATAGCCCAGATCACCTGGAGAAAATTATCTACAAAAGAGATTTTGATGGACTTCTCTTCAGATGCATTGATGGTGAAGAGACAATGGCTGTCATGAAAGAAGTACATGCAAGAGTCTATGGTGCCCACCAGTCTGGACATTGACTGTCTGATCAAATTATAAGGCTTGGATAATTTTGGCCTTCAATGATACAATATTGTGTTGATTTCACTAAGAAGTGTCATTCATGCCATGTATGTGCCAACTTCATTCATCAACCCCCAGAGTTTCTTCATACGACTAAATACTCATGGCCATTTGCCAAATGGGGAATGTATGTAGTGGGACCTTACCCTTCGGGTACATCCAAGCAGTTTAAGTATATTATTACTGCTACTGACTTCTTTTCCAAATGGGCAGAGGCAATACCTCTCAAAGAATTTAGTTCTAAAAGCATTGTTAGCTTCATCAAGTCTAACATCATTACCATATTTGGTGTCCATCATACCATATTGACGAACAATGGAACCAACTTCTGTTCATCCGAGGTAAGGAAGTTGTATCAAGAATACAACATAAAATCCAATCATTCATCTCGGTATCATGGAATGACCAATGGACAAATATAATACTTCAACAAGACTCTTTCTAACATAATTCAAAATATGGTGGATAAAGATAATAAATCATGGCCTGAAAAACTCTTTCATGCTTTATGAGATTATTGGTCCACCACCCGCACTGCAACGCGGTCAACTCCATATTCATTAGTATACGGAACGGAAGTAGTCTTTCCCATTGAGGTTCAATTACCTTCGCTCAGAGTATCCATTTGTGATCAGTCATCTAGAGATGAACAATCTCAAAATCGATTGGATTAATTAGAACGATTAGATGAGAAAAGATTGTGCGCCCTGTACCACTTGGAAGTCTATCAGAATCGAATATCACGAGCTTTCAACAAAAAAGTTCATCTTTGTTCATTCATTCAGGGAGAATTGGTATTGGTTCTCAAAAATCCAGTGATACCAGGAAATAAACCTCCCAAGCTTGAGCCAAAGTGGGAAGGACCTTACTCAATACATAAGGTCTACTCCAATGGAGCTTATTCTTTAATCTCAATGGATGGAGAACTCATCAAGACTCCAACCAATGACAGATTTCTGAAGAAGTTTTTTGTATAACACAAATACATCATTTAGTCTATGCATATGACCTTAAACTGTGCTCACCATCGTCCAACATGACGTTAAACTGTGTCATCGTCCAACATGACGTTAAACTGTATTGTTTCCTCTTACATCCTAGCTACATGACGCTAAACTGTAGAGCACCCCAACATCCAACATGACGTTAAACTATGAAAAAGTCCCCAATACGTCCAACATGATGTTAAACTATGTCTGCATTGTCCTCACTGTAAGACATTAAACTGCATAATCCATACGCCCCAGCTACATGACACTAAATTGTACATATCTCGTCCTTGCTATATGACATTAAACTATACAGCCCCTCTTTTGTCCTTACTGCATGACATTAAACTGCATAGTATTCCATAGTACAACATGACATTAAACTGTGCTCAGTCCCTTATATGTCATACATGACATTAAACTGTGCATCGTTAGGGTTGTTGCTGCCTCTTGTTTCTCACACTGAGTATGACTCATGTGAGATTAGAGTAAACTTCAACCATAACACCCTCTCTGGGCCACTAACCATGTGTAAGTCCTGACACCATTTTTTTAGGTTTTTGTCCTCAAGAACAAATTGATCACCAATTCATTCTTCAATTTAACTACGTGGACTTTGATCCTTGTCTTCTAGGCTGTGTACATAGGTAACCTCCTGAGGTTCAATCCCAAAACCAATATATTCACATCGGTTAACCTCCATATCATACGATGTTGATGCGTGAAGCCTCCCCCAGAATCAATATCTTCACATTGGTTCACCTTTGTCCTTGTTATATGACGTTAAACTGTACAACACTTTTGTCCTATACGACAATAAACTACAACATTATTTGATACCCTTACTTGAGAGGGAATCATTATTTACATTGATCTCCAATTATGTTATATTCCAAAGACTACATGCATACATGGAAATTATTGAACCTTTAATCTTGGGTCAAACCATCATTGCACTAAAGTCCCCTTTCACCCTTCACTTGTACGAACCAAATCTATACTGATGGTATTTCAAGAACTACGTGTGGCTTGATTCCCATCCTTATGGGATACGTACAAACGTTTGAGTGTCCCTCGAACTCAGCCCCAAGTCTTTGGGCCTAACCCCAAATTTTACTTTCAGTACCTTTGCTGAAAAATCCCCCTGTGAAAACTTTAATGTGGTATGAAAACCCTGGTCTTCATTCACATCATGTTTATAAAACACACACTGTGTGTTCCTTATAATGGTCCAATCTCCATGACCCTAAACTAAGATCTCCTACACTCTCTTCCTACATGACGTTAAAATATATTTCAAGAACTAAATTTGGCTTGATTCTCATTCTAATGACATATGTAGTGAAGTCCAACATCTCAATTCAGGACCCAACCACAACATGATTATGGTTAGCATTTGTTTGTGTATCTCCTTCATGCATTGGACAATACTCATTTTCATGTGTCATACTCTTAACCTTAAATACTTTCAGATCTTCATAACCCTTTTCTTGACTTCTGGTCATAAAATGTCTGATACATGAGAATTCATTTGCTTGACTATGTAGCATGTGCCCTTAGGTGGCCTTGCATAAACAGTCTACATAACAGACTTATCAGACAAAAGATACTATTATTTGACTATGCAGCCAATGCCCTTAGGTGGCCCTGCATAATTCAACCCCCTAAAGAGTTTGTTAAATAATGGTAACTTTATTCTTGGGAAGAAAACCTCTTTTTTCCTTAGTTTTCTTAACGAAAATATATAGGGATCTGTAAAAAAATAGTCATCCTTAACATATTTGTCCCATTTTCTTTTTCATGATCTGAAAGTATTCAAGTCTATGGTTTATATTTCCCTTCCCTATGTTTGGGTCAGACCTTCGCAAGAGTGACATTCATCCAATTCTTAGACAATCTTGATTGGAAATATCCTCTCCATATTAAAGTACTTCTCTCCATACAGCAGACTATGTGCTTTGGAAAATTTGCATCTCCATAAACTTTCACTGGCTTTTTAGCACTAGAAAAGTAAAATTTCTGAGAGTTCTTTTGCCTGACTATGCAGCATGTTCCCTTAGGTGGCCTTGCATAAGTAGTCTACATAACAGACCTGTCAGCCAAAAGATGCTACTATTTGACTATGCAGCCAATGCCCTTAAGAGGCCCTGTATAATTCAACCCCCTAACTGGTTTGTTAAATAGTGGTAACTTCATTCTTTGGAAATACTTCTTCTAATTCCTTTTAGCCCTTTTTTGTATCATTCCTCATATTCAAAATTTCTAAAGTCATAGTTTACATGTTTTCCCTCATACTTGAATATGTTAATATGTTTTCAGATAAATTATCAAGGAATTGAGCCAATTTTAATCCATTCGTTCAAAGATATTTCGACCTTAAACATTAGCCTTTTTATGTCCAATGTGCATGACTTTAAACTGATCACAAAAGACAAGGGAAATCTGAATAAAAGTCAAGTCCTAGATCATTAAACATACATTTTTTATGATTTAGGTAATATTGAGCAATAAAAAGATTCAAAATTTGTAGGGTTATTTATAATAATCCTAGAAAAAATCAAACTATGCTTACTAGGCCCATTGGCTTAGGTAAAAATTTAAAGTAGGTATCAAGAAAATACAGGCACAAATGATTGAACATGAAAGTACTCTTAATTGATTCACAGGAGTTAGAAGGAAATCCACAGACTGGAGTCTCTTCTCTTTTCCAAGAATTACAAAAGGCTATCAACATAAATCTTCATTTAATTTACAGCATCCCGAACTTCATCAGAAGCCACTTGAAGCTCATGAAATTGACCAACTTCACTCTTTTCAGCTTGATGGAGTGCTTTCTTGGCATCTGTAATGGATTTCATACCATTCATTTGAGCTCCTTCCAGTGAATTATTAAGTTGGTCAAGTTTTCTAGTAACAACATTTAACTGTTTCTGAAGATGTATCTGCTGGATGACTTTCTCTTTGATCTTATGCTTCAGCTCCTTTAACTTGGCAACAAGATCAGCCTCAGCTCGGGATACCGCAACCTCAAATTTTCTGATATTGGCTGACAGCCTGACCCTGGTCAGGTCTTGACTGTACCTCTACTCCTGCTCTCTCTTTAAAATGACTTGTTTCACCGCGGCATCGATCTCTTGATATCCAAAACTGCCAAGTCCCAACATGAAAAATAGGGATGATAGTCATGGGATCTTCAAAGATAGATCTTCTAAAGGCACTTCAGATATGATCTTCCATATGTTCTGTCATGCCTTGCATCGTGAAAACTGGAGTGCCTTTTGTACCTCTGGGTTTGATTCGGCATCACTGTCACAAGGGGGAATATAATCTGGAATTAATGCACTTAAATAAGTTCCCTATTCTTATCCTTCCCCCCTGACCCGTGTTACTTCACTTTCTATTCCCATTGGGGCGGAGGCTGAGGCTTCACCTTCAGATCTAGCCACTAAAATTGATGGCCTTGTATAGTCAATTGAAAGTTTTTGGATAGTTTCAAAGGATGAAAAAAGTTGATTAAGTTGTCTTACAATTTAAGTACAACCACAAATATTGTTATCTCTTACCCAACGGTAGATCAACAGCATGAGAAGGCTCCTCCCCATCTTTCCTAGCTTCAATAGGATCTTGAGGACATGTTTTAGGAAACTCTACTGGGTTCAGCTCCACTTGAGCTGGTGTCTCTGCAATAGTAGGGTTGTCTGTACCCCCTTCAGGCATTGACAGTTCAGCAGCTTGCTCATATGGAACTACACATTTGAACTAATCATGGTCAGATATGTAATAAAAAGTTATTTTTAACAGGATGAAGGATAACACTCACGTCCAAAATCTTCTAAATTACATGGTAATTTAACATGATCTAAAAAATCTTCAAAAGATGTGCCAAGTTCCATCATTTCATCCAATGTTATCTCAAATTACTGGTTAATATCACTAGTGGGAGCATTCGATACGTCTTATTGGAGACCCTCATTCTGTGGCCTCTGATCTTGGACAACTTCTTCAGATAAAATTGCGACATCAGTTGTAGTGGCCACCAAATTCTCTAGTGCAGGGGTTGAACCTAAAGTATCAAAGAATGGAAGTCAGTTGATGTTTTCATTAAACATATTAAGAAGAATTGTTAATTTACCAAAAGAAGGCTCTTCTCTTCTTGTAGCAGCAGCAGCAGCAAGAGCGGTACTGGGAACAGATGCTGGTTTCTCTTCAGGAGCAGCCAAGTCAGCATAAATTTGCGACTGTTCACCATCACCCTCAGTCGTCCTCAAAGGAGGGTCAGTCCTCTTCCTTAGAGTGTAAACTGAATAAGCCCCTGAAATCCCAAGAAAAATGAGCAATCTTTTCATGAGTTAGAATTCATGACTTTCCAAAGGACTTACCACTATTGATAATGTGTTTAGCTGTGGTCTTCCTCCTTTGATGCTTTGGATTCTTTGGCTTTTTGGGAGTGTTGACATTGTCCTCTCCAAATATAGGTATTGGAGAGTGAAAATACCTATCTAACTCCTCGTCCATGGCTTACTGTCCTGGATATATCTCACCCAGCTCACAGGGAGATTCATTAGCCCTGATGACAGTACCACCAGGGCTATACTGTGGTGAAGGAACCTCGACAGTTCCTTTATTTTCAAGCTGCAGGATGAAGAAAATAATCTCCTTGAGTAACAACGCTTTAACTGTAATCAAGTTACAAAGAAAATAAGGAAAGTGACTTACATCTTTAGGAGCCACGTAATCATGCCACTCCTCATCTACGGAACCACCAGTCCCCTCAGTGGTGCCACGATCTATCTTTTCCTTCACCCGCTTGGTGACAGGAATGGAATCGTCGATGTCATATATGAGAATCTCTAGCACTCTGATGTAATCCCGCACTTCATAGGGATTATCCTTGAAACAGATATCAGCAGAAGCCCGAAGATTCCCTATTCCACGGATGTGTAGCCCTTTGCATAAATCCAACCAGGCGGTTTTAGTATTGCAAAATAAACTCCGCCATGTCTGGACAGCCTTTGGTCCTAAATATTCAGCATGTGTACCAGAAGGCTATGAGGAGGGTCCTATAATCTTAGAATTTAGCTTCTTCCCAGCTCCTATAATTATAGATAGAGAATAATAAAATGAAATTTGTTTCTTTATAAGGTAATGGAGATTAAATTTACTCAATGAGGTAACTCACTAGGAGTCGATGGAGTGGGTCTCTTGATTTTGACAAGAGGATTATATCTAGCACGAGGCCGCTTTGCCGCATGTTGTGCCTCATCATCCCCATCTTGGGAATCCGACGAGTCACCCCTAGGTAAGGAACCTGGTTAATCAGCTCCAGGTGGGAAAGCGTCACCTTCCCCATAAAGGGTTCCTTTATCTACAATTCTTTTCTTTTCCCCACCTGATAAATCGTATGATTCAACACCCCTTCATGGTATGATGTTATACATTTCTTGACATACCATGTAGTCAAATTACGCGCCGCATTATCAACTAGTAGATCAAACACTGCCCCGATATTCTCCATAGATGTCAGCAACCATAGTTGTCAGGCAACCATCAGATGCTTCTCTGACCTGACATGCACAATAGGGGATACAACAGTCGACTTCAGATGCTTGAATTGGCGTGAAAATATGTATAGAGCATAGATCTCGCATATAATCTCTTCGTCAATCCTAGTGGCCATTACACCATCTCTACAAGCCAGCATGTACGACCTAAATTCCAGGACAGCTGTTCCATCATCAATAAACCACCCAGTTGGCAGGTTTCCATAAGGAAATAAATTTAATTCCTTGTACATGCTCAGCCTCACCTTCATATCATAGGGGTTAAGGGCTAATAGAGAAATTCTAGAGTATACGTGCATTGATGGCCTGAAAGAACTTCCAGGAATATGTACTCCATTTTGTACATTATATGTCTTTAAATGAGTGGTGATCCATATCCAAAAAACTTGGAATGGTCCCACTATTATCAAAGGAGAGTTACCCTAAAATACATGGAGTAAGCTCCTGTGAACCTTCACCAAAATGGGGGTAGCCAACCCAACCATTTTCTTCTCATCCAACTTGGCCGCAATAACGAAGGTCCCTGGCCTGACACCTCCCTTCGAATCCCTGACTGGAAAAAGATAAACACTGAGAGACAAGGCTATAAAGCTCGCCATATGGGTCTTTTACGGGATTCTCTGATTCACTTCGTACCCCCACTTCTCAAATTCTCCTTCTTCTAGAGTCGGCCAAAATGTGTCAAGAGCACCCCTCTTCTCTACTTTGGGGCAAATAGTAGGACGAGTACAGGTGGGCCACTCCCCCTCCTTCTTGGTAAGAAACATATCCATACACTCCTCGGGATGAATATCCTTTCTGGAATGAGTTTTTGAGGTCTTGGAATTCTTGATCTTGTAGAATATTTTCACTAATTCCCGAGCCAAAGCCGGAGTCTTCTCAGAATCATTCCAAGTCGCCTTGGGGGGGATGGATTCATCATACATGTCACCTAGAATTGTAGCCCCAAAGATCTTGTAGACATCCCACAAAATAATTCCTACTTCTCCATGAGTCATATGGAAATAATTGGTTTCTGGGCTCCAACGGCTAATTAGCTCTGGTATAAAGTCATCATTTCTATAGACATATGTCTGCCCAGCCCAGACGGCTTCATATATTGCATCTCCTTTCAAATCCTTGACAAACTCTGCACAGGTTTGTCGCACCCATTATGCCCACATCCAAGTTGGCTTCTCACCTCCTCCAGGACGGAAATATCAACTCTTCTTCCAGCATTTGGATTGATGCATCTGAGAATTTTGGAAGATTGAAGGATAACAATGTGGTTGCAGCTCAGGCTTATGAGGTTTCAGTTCTGGCGCACAAGGGCTATGAAGTTCTAGCGCACAAGGGCTATGATGCATTATATAGTCCTTCTCCACTATTCTAGTATTTACAAATAATCCTCCTATTGAGACATTTTCTGAAGAAAAATTGGTATAAGTCTGAAACCAAGAATGCGGAAGATAATTCTTTGCCTCTGGAATGTTGACATCTTGTAGATGACCATGCCCATACAAAGGAAATTAGATGATCTGTGGAAAGTTAAGATGATACTTCTTCAAGTACTTGGCCAAATCTGGAAGAGTTTTGTCACAGATATCATAGTAATAATGACCTAAAACATTAATCATGTCATCAATTCCCTTGATAGCCAGTTCATCATCCGTTCCGATTCTTCTAGGAGACATTGAATCTGCACAAAGGTAGAATAATTAACTCTTAAGTGAGTTGATTTTTCATAAAATTTGTGAAGAAAAGTAAAAAAAATGGCTAAGGCATTAAGGCACGCAAGTCCAATGTTGGCGCGCATGTTTTATAGTGTCGCATAGGTTTTTGCACGCAGGTATCACCACGCAGGTCAAAATACCTCTTCAGAAGCATGACATGAAGAAAAAAAATGAACAGTGGAAAATCCAGACACTTGCGTGATGAGGACAACTTGCACGGTGATAGAGGAAATGTTTGAGATCCGGGTGCTTTGCATGAGAATGGGGCACATATTTATAGGAAAATCTACAACCTTGCACGCCATGGCCACCGTGGCTCACACCTGAGCGCCGCTACCTGCGCGCTCCGAACCTACACGCCGCAGTTCCTTGGTTTTCTTCTTTACCTCAGAGTCACATCCTCCTTCTTTTCAGATCCAACTCTGAGGGGGGACTTTTTTTGACGCTCCTTTCCGTCATAGAGTCTAAATAAATGAAAAGATAAATAACTTAAAACAAAGTGATTCATCCTTTGAAGAAACATCAAAAATTGACAAAGGCATGAACAAGGACTTGCTTCATCGTGGGCCACGCAAGTTCCAAGACGGTCACGTAGGGTACCTGCGCGCCACATATTGGGCACACAGGTGACTTGTGCGCCCTATATGATTTTCTCCCAAGCTCTTTAGAAGCCTATAAATACCCCTTGTGGGCCCCCCATTTGGAGGACAAAAAATCTAGAAACTTAGATTTGAGCTCTCGGCGCCCTAGTCTCTTCTCAAAGCCTTATGAACACTTCTAAGGTAATTTCTTACCTAGAACGGAAGATCTAAAGATGGGGAATAACACATAAGTGTTGAAATTCACCAACACCTGTGCGCCTAAGTGTCTAAACCCTTAAGGGAAATAGTCACACTTGCGCGCCACCTTATCCCCTCAAGAGAACCAGTGCGCCACTCATTTGGAATCCTCTAGGGGTAATACTAAGGGATTCATCCAAACCTCTCCCAAGTATTACCCTATGGGTTGACCATTGCGCAGGTACCTATGTGTTGCGTGACCAGTACCTGCGCGCCCCAACAAGACATGCGCGCCTACCTTTTTTTGGGTTCCCCTCCTACCTATTCAACTCTCTTCTTCAAATCCACCTCTCTTATTCAATATTTAGCCTTCAAAACACTCTTCAATGCCATTTTTGGCACGATTCCTTTGTTGGATTCCTTATCTGAAAGGAATTATGTGGAAAATATCCTAAAACCTAGTGATTTACATATCTTTATGTCACTAAGGTTAAATATTTCATTCATTCAACCTCATCCTTTAAGATGCGAGGATCTTTAACCTGGGCCTCCTTTTCAAGAGTAATCCCCAGTCATAATTTTCCTTAACTTGGGACTCCTTATCAGGAGTAAGTCCCAATCTCAAATTCCCAAATATGGGCATCCTCCTTAGGAGTAAGCCCCAAGACCAAGTTCTTTTAAAATGGGCTTCCTTTTCAGAAGTAATCCCCATTCATAATTCCCCTTAATCTGGGCCTTCTCGGAGTAAGCCCCAATCTTAATTTACTTTTTATTTGGGCTTCCTTATCAGGATTAAAACCAAATCATAAGTCCCCTCTAACTTGGGAATCCTTCTCAAGATGATGTCCTAATTTAAGTATCCAAATCTTCATAAAGCACATATACCTTTATGGACCTTTTTCCTGGGTTTCTTCCCTGAAGTAAATCCTAATCTTCATCTATCTGGGAAATCATACATACATAAGCCCCACATTATTTCTTATGATTACATCTTTCGTGGAACAATCGTCAAGTTTTACTAATACCTCTTGTTTCTCACACCGAGCATGACTCACGTGAGCTTAGAGTGTAAAAGTAATTATGACATCTTTCTTTGGGCCATCAACCGTGTATAAACTTCATACTTCTTTACTCGAACTACGTGGGTTCTAATTCATTTTATAAATAAGGATACATAGGTATCCCATCTGTGGGTATAATCCCAACTCTGAAATAATCCATGTCCTTCTGAATGACAATAAACGTTAAGTGCCCCACTGAGTGGCTTTAAAACCAGTATGGTCATCATAATGACCAAGAGATATCTATATAATGTGTTTAAGGATACCATTGACTAAGAATCTCTAACAAATACAGATGATTCTCTATCTATGAAGAACCTCAAATATATATAAAATATTCTCTAAATCTCCTACATATTAATCATTGATTTTCAGATCTAAAGGAAAGCTCATTTTTCATACTTGGTATTTTAATAAGGATTCACGAACATAACTCAAATCTATAAAGTGAGTCTCGGAGTAGACAATAATTCCCCTCAAAAAGGTGTGATGAGTCTGACCTCCCATCCTCTTGACCAATGAAAATTCTTAAGCCTCATCGGTCGACAACTAATTAGCACCTACCTTTGGAAAGTATGTCCAAATGGATATTGAATCATTGGATGTTTCTAGTTCTACAAATAAACCTGTTAGAAACCAATTGGAATGTTTAAACCATAAACAAACGAGGTCATCCCCATTTTTAGAGGAAACATTGATGACAAGAAAAGAAAAAATAAGTGATGATTAATTTCTCTTATATAGATTTAATTTCCACATTTGTGCACATATATAAGATTTTGGATAATAAATCAAATGATTATTTTGATATAGTATCTTTTTACGAGAAAGAAACCATTCATGAAAATACAATATAATAAATTTTAAAATGGGTGGAAGCTAAAGAAGTATTGACATAGATTGAGAATCATTTAGAATAAGATAAGAAATTTTAAATAGTTTAAGAAAAATATTCCTTATTTTTTATTCAATGTTTAAATAAATAAGGAAAATTTAATTTTTAAGTAATTGTAGCAAACTGAATCGAGTTAACCTTCCAAATCACCCAAAATGATCTATAACAAGGCTCAGAGTTCCTTTTTGATCTCGATGGGCTAGAGAAAATTAATAAGGAATAAAAATTAACCACATGGGAATGATTTTTCCCTTTAAGAACAATGAATAAGTAGTGAAACCTTACATAGAATCTGTAAATGGCATGCCCATACTTTATAATTCCATTCATATGAAATAAACAATTTCAAATAATAAACAAACCAAATGAGGCATAATCAATACGAAATGAGTATTCTCATATTTTATTACAAACATAAATATAATACATAAAAAAGAACTTAAAAAATATAAAAAATAAAGGTAATATTGAATTGGATGATACGGGAACACCCTGATATGAACCATAATCCCGAAATACCATAAGATCACCTCTTTGTGATCTATGATCACCAACCACATCCAAAAAATCCATGATATATCAACATGGAAGCATTACCTATTAACCCTCATAGAAACATAAAATCTATATGCACACAAATGTGTTTATGTAGGGTGTTATCCAAATTTTCCAAGTATGATTTTACTACATAGTTTCTATAATTCCTTTTATAAGATATTTCAAAAATTATAGTTTAAATAGAATTTATAAAATATATTTTATATGGGAAACTCTTAATAAAAAAGTATTAGAATTTTACTTTGAAGAAGTAATCACCCATTTATATATAAATCAATAGTGTAACCACCACTTGGAAAGAGAAAAAATATTTAAAACCTTGAAATGTGGATTTATAAATTTATAAAAAAAATATTTTCCATTTTTTCAAATTTTTTCTCAAAACCCATTTCCTAAAATCCTGATGAAATTGAATCTAAACCAATTAAATCAGAAACATGTGGTAGAAACCATAATCATGACTCCATAAAATCCTGTTATAGTTATTATAATTAAGTGAAAAGTGATACAATTGATTTCATATAAAAAAGAACAACATAGTAAAATATAAAACAATGATTATAATAATAAGAAATCAAGATAATGTAATAGCATAATGGTTAAATAACTATGTACAAATATGATTTGATCATAGAAATTCTCAGTTGGACCAAACCACCAACCTATGTTGTGATTCTAAATAAAACAATTACCTACCGAATTACTCTCAATAAGACTCATCAATGGAAATCCCCTATACATGGTGTTAACTATATGGGACACTAACTAGTGTGGTAATATACATATTTTTAGAATGAATCTAGATCACCCACTGATCTACCTTGAGTTCCAATTAAATAAAAAAATATTAGCGAGGAACCAATAAATCCATATAATTAAAACATTAATAAAAAATAAAACCTAAAAAATAATATCTTATCTCACCTCTAATACCCTCTCAAGAAATAACCCCTTTAATATTTATGAATACATCAAAAAATGTTTCAATTCATCTCACATAGAGAAAATATTGTACAAGCACACAAATGGGATCAAACCAAGGGTATTATAAGAATCAAGAGAACTATTTTTATAAGGTTCCAATAGGACCTTTAGAAAAAATTTGTATAGCCAAGTTATAAAACCATCCCTTGAAAACTAAACCAAGGAAACAAAATTTGGAAATCATTTGGAAAAAAATTTCCATTTAAACATCATACAAATCAATATATAGACATCATAACACAACAATGAAAAATAAATCTCAAGAATAATTTATTAAAAGACAAACATAACCTTAGATTGAAAAAAAAAACTCTTTGAAAACCTGGGTTACCCCCTTTTAAAATCAATACTAAGTTGAAATACCTAATTGGTATTAAAATTAATTTGCAAATATCCTCTTAGGGATTTATAAAAACACTTTTCATGCATAAATGTTTTTTTAAAAAAATTAAAACTATAAATTCCTCGAAAACTCTTTATGAAAAGTGTAAAAAAATGAAAACACCTTAAAACCCATCATGGATATCACATATGGTTATAATTTTATAGAAAATGAGTTTAGAAAACCCAAGCATCACATGAAATGAAAACTATAAGGATCTTAATTAAAAACCTTACATCAAATCACTAGAATCAAGTCACATTAAATTGTGGAAGAATAACTATGGAAAAATATGGACTTATAAGACCCAAACATAAATAAATGCCATTATTGTATCATATAAAACCACAGGTTTAAACACTATGTAAATTAGGGTTCATCGGAGAAGTGTAAAGAAAAAAGAAATGGAATAATGAATAAGTGGAAAAGAAGAAGAGAAGAAAAGATGATGGATACCTTATAAAACCACTTGTAAATCATGAGATAATGGATTTAAATATTAGAGAATAATAAGAACCTCATATAGATCTCCCTTGAATGACCAAATGTAAATGATGTGGAAGGAGGGCCAACTAGGTATATAATTTATCAATGGTAAAATAGTAATTTATGATTTAAATTGATGGGTAACTTGCATGGATTGTTCAAACAATTTAGTAAATTATGCACCAATAATGAAACAACTACTGGGATCATACTACAATACTTGTATGATTAGTCCACAAGAATCTCTAAACCCAATTAAAATTATGCATGAGTCACTTAATGGAATTTTTACCATCATATTTTTAGGCTACAAGGTTAAACTTAACCGTGCACTCTTTATGTTAAAGAACTAAATTATAATTCCCATATATAAGGAATCGTCATAGTTATTACTAATCATTATCAAACTGTGTGATCACTTCCATGATGGAATATATGTAAGTTTTTTCTATATGATTACTCCTAACCATGATCCCAATCATCAGTCACTAAACATGAGTCTTAATACATAAGATTAGTTTTTAATGGTTATTAAAATTCAACTGATAACCATGTGATAACAATTAAACATATAAAATTTCCAAAAATATAAAATTTCAAATTCAAAAACTTTTAAAATTTCAAAATAACACATAATTATATAATATACCACAAAATAGAGATATAGGAGTGTCACAATTCCCCTCATCATGCCACTTTCTTCCCCCATAAAGTCATTGATATTTTTAAAATGTGTAAGGAACTAAACCCTTTCATTCAATCAAGGGTTCAAAAATATATCATGAGAATCAATTTAGTAATATTTTACAAATAACCCATTTCATGAGATAAAATTCTATCCATCTTAGAATTACCAGTAGATATATACAAAGTTTCACAAAATCTTCCATCTTCTAGATATACAATATGGGAGGGTCAAGAAAAACTTAAGGAGGCCCAAATAAAATTAAATAATAGACATTATAAAATTCGTCAAGATCAACAGAGAAAATCCAAAAACATCATATGAAAAAAGAAAATCAAAATGAAGAGTAATAAGATCAATAAATTGATTCTAATGAATAGTATCATAGAAAAAGGATTAAACAAGATGGTTATTCATTTTAAATATAAGGACCTTCTATACGTCTCCCCACCATTTGTAACACACCTTGACATGGTGAATTAATTGATATGAATGTCTATGATAAAGTAATTACCAATGTAAAACCTTCTCACCAAAATAGTAATAGAAATGATACACATCCACCAAAACACAAACAAATACTCAAGAAACTAGTTTAGAATTTCAAAAGGGAAGTATAATCCAACAGAATGTCCAAAAACCCATAAAATTGGATAAAAAAATTATCAGAAACATATAAAATAGTAATGAAAGAGAAATATAAATTTTAAATAGACCACAACATGACTAGAGTAACCCATTTCATGGAATGAACATCACTAGGGTAACTAACATTTGAATAATATAATTTAGCGTATCACTCATCCTAATTACCGAAGAATATACACTAGTATTCCCATGTGAAACTCATCATAAACTAAATATCATCACACAAATAACTTAACATATAAATCTCAAGAAGCATTTCAATTCACCAAGGCATGTGCACAACAAAAATAAACAACCTACACTTCAAATACCCATTTTTATAAATAAGTCTTCATAAAGTAAAAAATACAGAAAACCCATTGAAATATCATCATTATAAATAATTTCCTTTAAAAACCTTTATCAAATATCCATTTAAAATTAGAATGATTTGTCTGGTTTGATTCCACCATAATATCCTTTTTAACTACTTCCTCACAAGAATTAATTACATATCCAAACACAACAGATATAAGGTCCAAGATAAAACATAATTTAAATAATATATATTTTAAAAATATATTATTAATAAACTTAGGATATAAGAACACCAACTCATAGAAATTAACAACATACTCCATATGTACTTTCTCCCCCATACTATAGACTCATAAACTCAATGGATTTATCCACCTTCACATTATCAAAATAATTATACTAGATAAACATTACCATTATTAATTTCTAATATATTTCATCATGAAACTGAGATAGGATAGTAGTTTCCCACAAAAATAGACTCATTTCTTCAAAAAAGAATATAATGGATTATACCTTTGATTTTTTTATACTTTCCAGATAATTAAATATTCCCTTAATCCTCTAAAATCACTCCATTTCCACAAGAGTACCTTTATCACTATGTAAATTAGGTGGATATTAATTAAAAAAGCCTCATATGGGCTCTAAGACCAAGAAAGGTTCCAATAACAGTACTCTATTAAGATTTTAGGAGGAGTCAAAAGTCAGGTAAACCATACTCTGATTGATAAAGGGACTACTCTGAGAATTATCCCATGAAATGAATTTCACATAATTCACCATGATCTTATTGGGAGGAATTATCTAAATAATATAATATATAAACCAAATCAATACATACTTCACAATTAAAATCACACAATCCCAATATAGACCCATGGATCAAAGACAAAAGCACGAACTCATGAAGATAAAACACATTTATAACAGATTGGAATAATTTTCTTTCCGTACCATAAGAAATTAATAAATAAAACAAAAAATCATTTTATAAAATCATGAACACTTTTAAAACATTTCACTTCATAAAAAAATATACCTTATTTATAAAAATAAAGGAAATACATTTCATGAATCTACTACAAGTTAAAATCCTAAATTAATTTCATAATTCCATACTCTGGAACTGAAAAACATTTATAATGGATCTAAAACCACTAACAAGTTTTTGTAGTGTCATTAAAAATTTATAAACCCGCATGAAATTCATACTATCCCATATAAAAATTTATGTACACCCTATGATACTTTGAAAAATATCATATAAAGATCAAGAGGCTATAAATTTCATCTAGTGAAAACTTTATAAAGTTTACTTTATTTCAAAACACTTATTTAATTTCATTATAAAATAAACCACTTTGAAAAAACTTCATGAAAGTCTATATTATTTAAAAAAACATAAAACCTCATTATAAAATCAAAATATTTCATAAAATCATTTTTTATGGAATTTTTTTCTTTTATGGCATGAAATAACAAATAGGATCCAACCATATAAAATAAACACATCACACTACCCTATTTGATTAATCTAAAATAAATTAGAATCAATTTATAAATAATTTCAAAATAAAAAGTGTTTTAAATAACAAAATTTTAGGGGTTTCATGTCTACACATGGTTTGGTCATATGACTTGGTAGACCTTGCCACACCAGAGCATCAACCATCAGGAGGTGTAAGCAACTATGTGCACTAATCACACATTGTTTTCTTGACTATACACTAACTGCGTGCCCTTGGTTCTCCTTACACTTCCAAACCAAACCTCAATGAAACACTTATTAACTTATTTAATTATAATGTAACTTTAAATATCATCCATTTAGATTTAGATATACTAAAAAACTCAAATTTAAGTCTCACATATTGAATACCCTTGGAAACTCATGTCTCATCACAAAATGTGGTGTTGAGGAACCTACTCATGACCTACCTCATGAGCTTTGACAATCCTATCTCTAAACTACCATTACTCACCCAAATAATAAGAGGAATTAAATACCATTCTATAATATATTGGCCTCATTCAAACTTCTATGTCACTTGAACCAAACCTCCAAATAGCTCAAAGTATGTTTCCAACAACCATGGGCTAGAGATATGAACTAAGGAATCAAACAAAACCACATGGGAATGATTTCACTATCAAAAAACAATAAAAACTGAAAACCCTTTTTGAGAATACAATATCATGAATTCATATGGAATAAATAGTTTCAAATAATAAATAAACTAAATGAGGAATAATAAATATGAATAGTTATCTCACATTTAATTATAAACATCAATAGAATACATAACAAAAACTAAAATAAAAGAAACCAAAAATAAAGTTAATAACAAATTTTCCGATATAAGAAGAACCCAATATGAACCCTATGCCTGAACTACCATATGATCACATCCATACGACTCGAGTTCACCCACCACATTCAAAAAATCCATGAGATACCAACATATAAACATGTACTAAACACCTGTATAGAATCATAATATTTGCATACTGATGGAGGTGTGCATGTAGGTTATGACCTAAACTTTCCTACTAGGATTTCTCTAAAGATTTTATAAAATTCCTTTTATATGAAATTTAACAAATTATAGTTTTAAAAACATTTAGAAAATCGGTTTTCATATGAGAATGTATATGGAAAACAAGTATTAAACTTTTCCTTTGAATAAGGTATCACCCCTTTTATGTAAATCAAAATTGAAATGAAAAAAAAAACATTTGAAACATTTAATGGTTTACTTCCATGTTTATGAAAATAATATATAGTTATTTTCATTTTTTTAAATATTGTTCTCAAAACCCCTTTCCTAAAATCTTGTTGAAAATAAATCTAAGCCTGAAAAAATGGGAAACACATGGTAGAAACCAAAACCATAACTCCAAATAAACAATGCATGGGTACTAAAAATAAGCTAAAATTAATTATAAATAATATTGATAAAAACTAACAAAATAGTATAATATAAAACAAGTATGATCACAATAAGTGCTCAGGATAATGTAATAACATCATGGAAAACTCATTAGGTCATAAATTTAGATGATCCTAGATATACTCAAGTGGATCCCACTATTGGCATGTATTATGGTCTTAAAATAAAATTTCTATCTGACTTACTCTAAACTAGCCTCACCAAGGGAACACCCCTAGCTACTGTCTTCCCGAGGGAAACTAGATAGTGTAGTAATGTAAACTAGTGTATAATGAATCTATATCTCTAACTTAGATACCCAAGTTTCCCATTAAATAACCCATGTACTGGTTAATAGATAATCAGCTCATATAATTGTCACATTTATTAAAAATAAAACGTAATAAATAAATTTTCATCTCAAATTCAACACCCTCTCAAGAAACATTCCCTTTCAAATTTATAGATGCATTGAATTTTTAATTAATATCAAATAGATAAAAATATTGTATAATACATAAGAAGATGTTTTAAAACCAAGAATATCATAATAATCAATAGAACTCTTTTTATGTGGTTCTAACCAGGCCTTTAGAACACATTTGGGAAGAAAATTTATAAAACAATCCTTTGAAAACTAAACCAACAAAATAAAATTTGGAAATAATTTATAAAGTATAATTTACCTTGAAATAGTATAATAACAAATATGGAAACTAACCAATAAGTAAACATCATAAAAAACAAAATTGATAAATAAAACTCAAGAATAATTTAGTAAATCCCAAACACAACCTTATATTGAAAATAATTAATTGAAAAATTGGGTTACCTTATTTCAAAATAAATATGGATTGTAAGCACCTCTCTAGTCTTCAAATTCATTTAAAAAGGGTCCTATTATGAATTTATATAAACACTCAGAATGTATAAAAGTATGTTTTAAAAATTTATAATAAGAAAATCATAGAAACCCATTTATTAAAATTGTATAAAACATTGGAAAAATATTAAAAACTCATTAAGGATTTCACATAGAGGTATAAATTGATAGAAAATGAGTTTATAAGACCCAAAAATTACATGACATCTATAATAAAAAGATTTTCATAAAAAAAACATTATCTCAAATCCCAAGTATCAAGGCACCTTCAATGGAAGAATAATAAAAATAGAAGAATATATTCTTAAAAGTCTTAAACATTTAAAAATATTAATATTAAGAAATTACATACCATACATTTAGAAACTAAATCTGTTATGGTTCATGGGAGAATAGAAAATCAAGGAGAAATGGAAGAAGGAAGAAGAGGAAAAGAAGAAGAGAAGAAAATATAGAGGATTTCCTTAGAAACCACTTCCAAATCATGAGATAAGGGCTCAAAAGATCATAGAATATAAAGTATAAGCTTCAAGATATATCCCTTTAATGACTGAACACAAATGTGGTTGAAGTAGTTCCAATTTAGGAAAAATTGAAAAAGATAAAAATAGTAATTCAACATTATAATTTCTAGATAACTCATGCAGTTTCACCGCATGGTTTAGTAAACTATGAACCAACCATGTAGTATCCACTAGAATAAAGCTAAATCACTCTCATAGTTAGCCTATATAGTTCTTTATACAATGCATTGACTGTGTGAGAGTCACTGGATGGAATTCCACCCCATAAAAGGTGACGATGCATAGTTACTCCTAACCATACACCAAAACTAAACTAGAATCCTTTATATAAGAGTAATATTCATGGTTACTAGTAACCATGCTCAAATGATGTGGTAGATAATCACATAAATCTCTAAGTAATACATGGTTACCCCTAACTGTGTGCTAATTGTGCATCAATCACTAAATAAAGCTCTTACTATGTAAGAATATTTTACAACATTACTAATAATCATGCATTATTCATGCGATATCCATGATCTATATAAAATTTTCAAAATTTTCATATTTTGAATTAAAAAAGTTTTAAATAATAAAATAATGAATAATTATATAATATACCACTAAATAGTGACACAAGGGTCTCACAAAAAGATATAAATATATGAGATTGTCTTAAAAGAAAAATAAAAATTTGAAAATGTTTAATGAATAGGCCATATCATATAAATAGGGTCTTTAGAAAATAATCTTGATAATAATAGAAAGGAAAATAAAATAAAAACATAAAAAGAGTTTTTATAACTATTTTTGACATTTTCATAAAAATAGTGTACTAGATTACTCTCAAAAACCATTATCAAAAGGTGATAACATCGATTTTAAAACATTATTATAATATTTAAATATATTAATAATTTAACTTCAAAAATAAATAGAGTTAAATTAAATTAAACGTAGAGAGTAATATGGAAAAAATTATAAAATCTCCCTTATAAATATCATAGGGTCTGACTTAAGGGATGTATAGGAAGAGAACTATAAATACACAAGTATCCTCAGAAAAGGAAGGATAATAAAGCTTAAAGAATATAAAAAATATATATTTGAATGAGGGAAAGAGTAAGTAATAGATATAATGAGAGATAAAGAACATAACATAAAAAATTAGAAATTATGGGAGAGAAAATTTATGAACAACAAAGGGTATGAAATTTAATTATAGAAAGGAGGAAAATGTTCCATTAATTAATCATAAATGAATATAAAATATAATTTTTTTATTAAAGACCTTTGATATAAGATATAGGAAAGAATATATGAAATAGATGTAAAGACAGCAACCCTAGTAACCCAGAGTTGGTGGTTACTTTATTATATTGGAACTAGATACTTACAATCACATCCCAATGGATTGAATAATTTAGTTGTCATGGAAAACATGATACATACTTGAATATCATGTTACATTTAAAAACATAAAATTTAACATATTATTTTCATTGAGAAACCCGTTAATTTTTTTAGAATATCCTTACATGAAAATCATAATACAATTTCTGGAATCATGGGAAAAAGAAAAATAAGAATGGGGTGATATCAGATGCTCAGTAAGAGTAAGAATATATGGGAATATATTAAGGAAATAATATCATGTAAAGAATAAATGATGATTAAATAATCCCATATAAATAATCAAAATGATCTAGAAACTTATCCATGGATATCATAACAAATAAAATAACTACATGGAAATTAATAACTAATTTCATAATGATGGAATGCATAATCTTGTAAATCTAAAACTTACCATTGAGGTCACATGCTAAGATATCTGAAAACATTGTTAAGGACTTGTTCCAAGACATATACATAATGGGTAGGGCCTCGGCTAAAACCTAGTCTAATTTGTCTCACAAGAACTACCGATTCATCAAGGTTCTATGTAATTTTAGTCCCCACCCATAACTTAATAAGTCCCATATATTCATCATATAAATAAAAAACATAACTAAATAAACATGTCTTAAAAATCAATAACTATCCATATTGGAAGAACTAGTATATGGAATATCAATACTTTCCCCAATCAAGATGATAATAAGACATCCAAATAAATATGGTGGATGGTATCATAAGATTATTACCTTAATAAAATATAAAATTCAATAAATAACATTGACATAGATGAAAATAATTCCAAAATATTACTAGAAAATTTCTTGTAGAAAATACACTTTTTCACTTTGAAACTACTTATTTAAAATATAAAACTTTAAAAAATATTAGGTAAATATTTTTATTTGAAAATAACCTTATAAAATTATAATTTAAGATTTAAATAAAAGATCATTCATGATGGTCGGAAATTCCCTTTATACTGTATAAGTTAACAATGATATTCCTTTCACACTTCTGTAAAAAGACAAAAAAGCATATCGTTCAAAAAATGACAAGATGAATCATTTTAACAAAATTATAAAAAGAAAAAATGGGTATATGTTTATTTAATAAATCATTATATAATGTTAAAAATATTATTTAAAACAATTTATGTAAAATATTGATATGGATGAAAACTATTCCCACCTGAGTAGAAAAAATGGTCATTTTTCCTTAAAAACATTATTTCAGTATCTTGAGTTCATAAAGAGTGAAAAATGAATGAATTTTTTTTATTTATATAAATAAATTGTGGATAATATAATACATTAGGTTTAAGATAAAAATATAAAGTTATTACTCTAATAGAGAGTTAAACATAAATAATCCAATATAATGATGATATTTTGAAATAAACCCTTACCACATTAGTAACTTTTGAATCATAATCTCTTTGAAAGAGTAACTTAAAATAAATAATTAAATACCATGAATACAAAGATATTCATGATATATAATTTAAAAGGGAAGTTTATACACCATAAAAAATAAATAAGTTATGAGTATGACATATATCCCACAGAAGTAAAAGTGAGATGAGAAACCCTTACCTTAGGTTCGTCTTCCTTCATATGCATCCGGACCTCAACTTTATTGAAGGAAATCCTTTGGATATCCTCATAAGTGTCCTATGGTTGGTATTTTGGGATTAAAATGACCTATAAAATGTGGATATGGAAATTGAAGAGATATTTTGGCAGGGGATGGTCGATCTATATGACTCAAAGTGGTGTAAATACATGAGGGAGGGGGTGTCCTATTATAAGCCAGGGGAAGGGTATTCTTGGAATTTCATAAAGTACTAAGTTAATAAAATTCATTCAGACCCAAATGGATCTAAATTGATATAATTCTAGGATATGATTAGGATTAGTTAAAATCCTCTTATAAAATAAAAAATAAACAAGTTTTTGTTTTGTTTTCACCCTTATCTTTTAGTTTTAATCCTTCGTTAAATCTTTTGGCAATTACCACAATATTATAATTATCTACAATTTAAGGGTCCATAATGATATCAAAAAATAAATAAAGACCCATAAATGGACCATGGTTTATGTTTTAAACTATATCCCATTCATTTGTATTAATTTAATATTTTTCTGAATTTTAAATCATTAATAAAATATTATTAGTGTAATTTTTGACACTATTCATTTAATATGACAATAAATACATCAATAAAAATAAGGAATTAAAATATAATCCATTTATACTTCCCTAACATGTCATATAAATCTATAAAATTCATGGGACACATTAATTAATATAAATTATATCATTTTTAGTATTTTAAAAATCATTTATTATATTTTTTAATTAATTAAAGAAATACTATGTCAGTGTTTCATAAGAATTTAAGGAGATTATATAATTTCTAAAAATCATAAATGAATTTACATTAGGAAAATAATTTCTTTAAGCTCAAAATAAATATTTGTTCTAATTAGTAACTTGATTTTGTCACTATATAAATATACAAGAGATATTTAAAAATAAGAAGTGAAAATTTTAAATTATTTAATTTAAATATTATATTGGTACTTTTCATGGAAAAGTGTCAATTAAACAAATAAATTTCGTTCCTATGGAGATAAGGGCCGAAACCTCTTCATATAATAAGAATTAATATGAAATATTGCGATCTTATCACTTAGTTTTATCATATATTAAAAATATTTATCGTTTAATGAGGTTATAAATTTTACCACAATCACTATTCATATTGACCAAAAATAAAAGGGGACTAGTTACCAAATTTGGAGATCCTGACTCAAAATATGTGATCAAATATTCAAGATTCAATCTCTATAAGTGGAAGTAATTAATCTATAATCAAAACACAGAACACAACAAAAAATTGTTTTCCGAAATGAATTCCTTTTATGTATAGTTCCTTATACCAAATTAAATCATAAAATTCAATATAATTAACTTAATTGGATTATTAATAATAAATTAAACTAGTTTTTATTTTAAATAATTTTAAAATAAAATGGATCTTTTTAAATTCTCAAATCAAAAATAAAGTTGTGAGTAAAAATCGGTAATTTTCACTATTCGCTTGAAAATTAAACATTTTATAAAAATATAAATATTTCACCCTATTATAATTTTGATTTATGATTTAAAAAATAATATTTTTTTATAAAATAAAATTTATAGAAGTTAAATAAATTATTTATATCATTTTTATACAAAAATAAATAAAAATAATTTTTAAAGAAAACATATTTCTGAAGTATAAAATAACATTACTAAAAATTGAGTACTTATTTTATGAGAATTAATAAATGAATTTTTATTGAGTAGTTCCTTTATTTATATTTCATAATTTTGTTAATTCTATTCATACTCTCTAATTCAATGACTATTCATTAGACATTATGTTAAATAATAATATTTTAAAAGTATATCACGGTTTTTTTAGACACAATGTTGTGTGTAATGAAAGATATCAAAGAAGTTAAATTTAATTAAAGAGAAATATATTCTAAAATCTGAAGGTGTTACATTCTACCACCTTTAAATAAATTTATTCTTCATAATTTCACCTCGATCATAAAAGGTTCAACCTTTGTTGAAAACCCACATCATACAGAAGGATAATAAAACATTTTTTGAAAAGGAAAAGTGAGAAACATAAAGTACACCTGAAATATTGTAGTGATTTGAAAATATAAACATTTAAGATAAAACCAATGCCCAATTATTAAAAGAGAGTGATATAAAACATTTTCATGATAAATTTAACCACCGCTAAACCATAAATCGGTGATGGGTTAAATGATCATTGATTCATTGGAAATGCAGGTAATATGACAAAAAATATTCTATCAAGATCCTTTTCTTAGTGTTGAAGAATTACTTTACCATCAATAATAACAACATAAGAAGGTGTTATTACTTGAAAAATAAGATTTCATCCCTTAATCAATTTCCACCACAATCTCATCTTTTTCTTCAAAATACGAGTATTCAAGATGAATTTTGTATACCTAAAGCACTAAAATTAGCTTCTAATGGACTAAATAATCTAAAAAGAATAAAAAAGATATTCCTATTATCTTTAGACATTAACCAAAACCAAAATGGTTGGGACAAGATAATTCTAAAAAATAATAGACTATTATATGAAGAAATGAAACATTAATCCCCAAATCCTCAATAATAACACCCTAATTAAAATTATATCCTTTGATAAATAACTAACCTCAAATTATTAAAAATATTCTAGAATAATATTAAAACCAAAAATAATAATTATTTGATCACATATACTTCTGAGATTAATTTAACATTTATCTCCAAATAACATCAATCACTTTTAAAGTCTCATACAAAAAATGTATATGACTTAATCATATAATCTCCAAGATATGCTAATCATGTCCATAAATAACTTGTATCACCATAAATATATATTAAAATTATATATTATTTCAAAAGATAATTGAACCTTTATTCCTCAAGAAATTTCTATAATATTATATTTACCTTAGTCATATAATTTTCCCTAAAATATAGTGAACTTCAAAAATAAATTTCGCCACATAATCAACAAATCACTTTTCAATCCCATAATTAGATATATGGTGCATAACATGATCCCAAATTGTAATAACCCATAATTACCTCATCATAAAATATAAGATAAAGCTCGAAGTTTATCAATTACTTTAAAGAAATTTCACAAAATGTAGAAGAATTCTTCCTCAAATAACTTTTTAACTAAAACCCACACTAAACCTAGGGATACTATTACCAAATATTTAAGCAAAAATATTCTTAATCATATTTCACTTCCATTACTTAAAACCTAAAAAGGGGTATCTTTACCTTTAAACATATGATCGAGTTTATACTTATCAAACCAAGACACTTTTGGTTTATCCCATATAACTATGGAATATCATAGGTTTCTATAGGTTCTATTCTTTCATTCATCATAATGGTTTATACATAAAACTTGAATTAAACCAAGTATATCTCCTAGGAGTTTCAAAGTAGGTGTATAGTAAGGGAACCCTCATCGCAAACCACAATTATGGCCAAGATATACTTGAAAAAATCTTTTTAAGGTTGCTACCCTGATGCATCTGTACTAAAACCAAATCCGCTTGTAGCATCCATAAAAGGATGTATTTCTAGGAAAACCATATGAAATTTACTTTACCAATATTTTAGGATGTTATCATATACATATAATTATCCTAAAATTTAGTTATAGGGTTACGTTCTAAAATTTATGTTTCCCTAAATCAAGTTAACATGGTTTCTACTAAACATATTTTGATACCAACTATAAATACCCTAACCCTAGTAACCTAGAGTTAATGGTTACTTTATTACATTAATACTATATAAAAGTTATTACATCCCAAAGGACTTAATAGTTTAATAGTCATGTAAAACCTGATACATACTTGAATATCACATTACATTTAAAAACATAAAAAATAAAACACATTATTTTCTTTTAGAATAAAATTATTTCATTTATCATATCCTTGAATGAAAATAATAATTCATTTTATAGAATATTAGTTAAAGGAAACATCATAAAGTGGTGATCTAAGATGTTTAGTAAGAGTAAGTGTATACTGGAATCTAATAAGGCAAGAAAAATATAGAAAGAATAAATGATGATCGAATAGTGGCATATATATAATCACGTGATCTAGAAACATATCCAAGAATATCATAAAAAATAAAATACTAATAAGAACATCAATAAATGATTTCATAATAATGGAGTTCATAATCTCGGACATCTGAAACTTAATTTCAAGGCCTTATGCTAACACATAATAAAATACCATCAAGGCCTTATTCCAAGACATCTATATAAATGGGTAAGGCCTTAACTAAAACCGAATCCTGTTTGTCTCATGACGTATACTGATTAATTTATGGGATATATAATTATGGGGCCCATAAGTCACTTAATAAGTTCCATTCATTCATCTTATGAATAAACAACATAACTTAATCAATATGTCATAAAAATAAATAATTGTTCGTATTGGAAGAACTGGAACATTGAATATAAAAATTTTACATAGTCGAGATGATCATAAAAAATCCAAATAAATATGGTGGATGTGATCATAAAAATATAACCTCAGTTAATTATAAAAATCCAATAAATTTTGTTGATATATATGAAAATACTTTCAAAATATTACTGGAATGTTTATTGAGTAAAATACACATTTTCAATTTGAAAATATTTATTTCAAATATAAAAACTTCCATAATATTAGGTAAAATATTTTTTGAAAATAAACATGTAAAATTTTAAAGTAAAATTAAAATAAAAGAGCATTCATGACAATAGGAGATTTTTTTCATGCCATATAAGTAAAAAACATTCCACACTCTTGTAAAAAGATCAAAAAATACCTCGTATGGAAAATGAAAAGAATATTCCTTTTAAACTATTTTATAAAAATAAAAAAATTAGTAAATAAGATTTTAATAAATCATTTTAGAATATTAAAAATATTCTCTAAAAAATATTAAAAAAATATGGATATGAGAGAAAAATATTCACATCTGTGTAGAAAAACAAAGATCAATTTTCCTTATAAACATTAGTTCGATATATTGAATACTTAAAGAGAGAAAAATAAAAGGAAAAAATTTAATTTATATAAATAACTGAATCATAATAAAATATATTTGTTTTAATATAGAAATATCAAGTAATCACTCTAATAAATACTTAAAAAACACCTGAAAAATGATGAGATTTTGAAATAAACCCTTACAACTTTGGAAAATTCTGAATCATAATCCTAATGAAATAATAAATTCAAATAAAACATTAAATGAAATTAAGATAAAGATTTTATGATATAAAATATCAAATTGAACTATATAGTGAATAAAAGAAATAAATGGTACACATACCTTAGGTTCCACTTTCTTTGTATGTTTCTGAACAACCTTGCCATTGAAATAACACTTTTAGATATCCTTCTATGTATCATAGGGTTGGTCTTTTAATAATAAAATCAAATATATAATGTCGATAAGGAAGTTTAGAAGGTATTTTTTTAGGTGATGGTAGATATAGATGACTTAAAGTGGTGTAAAGATGTGAGGGAGGAGGTGTCCTTTTATAAGTGAGGAGAAGGGAATTATTGGAATTTCTTAAAGTATGAAATTAATATAAATTATTTTTCATTCCAAAATGGTTCAAAATTTTTATAATTATAATATTTTATTATTGTGAGTTTATATAAACTCATACCATAAAATTTAAACAATTTTGGGTTATGTTTTTACTCTTATATTTTATTTTTTACCATTTTGAAAATTAAAACAATATTAAAATTCTACAACCTTTAAGGGACAATATTGTTATCATAAAAGTAAAAAAATCAATAAGTTATGTTTTTCAACCATATTCCTTTCATTTGGATGAATAGAATATTTTTATTAATTTTAAATCATTTAATAAAATATTATTTATTATAAAATATTATGAATGTAATTTTGACACTATTCATTCAATATGACTTTAAATAGATTAATAAAAAGGGGGAATTCAAATATAATCCTTTCACACTTCCCTAACATGTCATATAGTTCCAGAAAATTTGTTGGACACATTAATTAATTCTAATTATATCATTTTTAATATTTTTAAAATGATTTTTTTATTAATTGAAGAAATAACATGTTGGCATTGCATATGAATTTAAGGTAATTATATAATTACTAAAAAATTTCAATAAATTTACATCATGAAAATAATTTAATTAAGATAAAAATAGGCATCTATATTCATTAATAACTTTCTTTTGAACCTATATGAACATATAAGAGATATTTAAAACTAATAGGTTGACATTTTGTAAGTTTATTTTATTTTAATATTATATTGGCCATTTTTATAGAAAAGGGTCATTTAAACCCATAAATTTCAAGCCTGAGTTGATAAGGGATGAACTCCCTTCATCCAATAAGAATCAAGATGAAATATTATGACCTTATAACTTAGTTTTAACTTACATTAACATAATTTACTACCTCATTCCAAATAAAAAAATCCTTTTTTTTAATATTCAATTTCTATAAGTGTAAGTAATTAATATAAAATCAAAACAGAAAATGCAATGAAAAAAATTATTTCAGATAAATGCCTTTTATGTATAAAAACAATTTTTATACCAAATTCCATCATAAAATTGATTCCAAATAAATTAATTGGATCATTAATAATATAAGATAATGGATTTTACTATTAAATCATTTTAAACTAAAATAAAAATTTGTAAATTTTTGAAACAAAAAAATGGGTTTCAATAAAAATCGGTATTTTTCACTATTCACTATAAAATTAAACTTTTGAGAAAAATCCAAAAACTTTCACCCTATTATAATTTTGATATAATGATTTATAAAATGATATTATTTTTATAAAATATTTTTCACAGAAGTTCTAGAAATTAATCGTACTGTCTATTCAAAATAAGAAATAAAAATCATTTTTAAAGAAGGTGCATTTATATAACATAAAACAGCTTTACTAAAAAATTGATTACTTATTTTATAATAATTATTAAATTAATTTTTATTGAGTAGGTCCTTCATATATATTCCATAATTTTGTTGATATTATTCATACTCGTTAATTCAATTTATAGGTAGTAAATGTTATATTAAACAATAATATTTTAATAGTATATCATAGTTCGTTTGGACACGATGTTGTATGTAACACAAAATATCAAAGAAATTGAATTTATTTAAAGAAAAATATATTCTAAAATCTCAAGGTGTTACAATAGATGAACAATACAATAAAAGAATGGGAACTTGTAAAGAAAACCATACCAAAAGTTCTGAATTACTTTTCATATCCATTAACTTCTTATATAATAAATTTATTTTAATTATTTACTTTATTATGAATATTTTTCAAGTTTATTTAATTATTATGATTCTTTTTTAATATTTTATTACTATATAATATTCATTTATTAAATTTATAATCTCCATGTTGATCATTTTGGGGTTGTTCAGTTCATAGATATAAAACCACTTTGACATAGTGGTAATTATAGAATATCTCTATAAAATCGTTCCATAAGCTCTATATGAATAAAGATATATTATTCATATAATTATATAAGTATAAGAGATCAATTTTTCAATATATCTAAAAAAATAGTTCTAAATGATCATGTTTTTTCAATGGAGTGATCTTCCTCACTCGATAGTCCCATGGCCTTGTCACTATCTACCAAGAAATCTATCTATGATTACCCTATACTATAATTGATACTCCTAAAATAATACATTTATTTTGGGTAACCACCTTCCATTTTTAAAATCCCTAGTGGTTGTTCTCATTTTGACATAGCTCTAATGACGTAGTGTCTCCCATGTCGTTTTTCTTATTTTTGGTCTCCCTAGCTTGTTCCCCTTTGTCTCTAGTCCTCCTATGACCTTTAAAACCATTCTTCCATGAAATACCTCATCTTGGTCAGGTGCATCTTCTTCCACAGTTTCTTGGGATGGTGCTGATTAGCTCAAGCTACTATAATTCTTTCTTTTGAAGTGGATTTTACAGTCGTCTTCCTAGCACATTCTTTGAAAGTTTGTTCTCACATTTTTTTCTTCCACTTTGACTATGGTTGGAACTTTGTATTTAAACACTTTTTCATATTCACCAGGTTTTTTAGTGTATATTTTAGGTGGTCCCTTTTTCTCTGCATCTACGATGGTAATATCTTCCTTGGGTTCCCCTTTTCCTTTTATGTAGGTGGCATCAGTGTTATCCCTGAGGCCTCTTCCTCTCCGGTCTTGATGGTTTCTTCGATAATGGATCCCTATTTCAATGACTGGATCAAGATATCACATAGTGTTTTTTATCATTTCCTAACTGTGACAATGAATTCATGGGCATTATAGGCACTGCATACAGATGTGCAATGATGGGATGGTGATGTGAGTGGGTGTTAGGGGCAGGGTTCAAGGAGGGATGCAAGTGGGTCAGGGTGGGGCTCAGGGCTTGGGTTTCATGGATAGTTTTTATTTATTAGTTTTATTATAGAATGTGTAAGAGGAGGATTTAAAAATACATGAATATTGAAACTTGTATTTAGATATTGTAATAGTTTATAAAAAAGGTTATAGGATAGGGAATGGATGACATTTCATCAATAATAGATCAAAAATATGTTAATAAGATTATAATAGAATCATGTTAGCAAAATAATTATAGGATTAAAATATTTATAATGAAAAAAATCTCAAATAATAAAGGAAAGAGAGAAACTTTGGAACCCTTACTTTGACATAGAAATGACTTATGAAAAGGGTTTTATGATTAAGAATGAGTGATATATCATTAATAATATGACAAAAGGAATATAATTCCATGTAATTATAATAATGGAAGTATATAAATGGGAAGTTATAAAAAAAATTTAAAGAAGAGTTATAAAAAGAAAGTAAAAGGATGAGGAATCCCTTATTGTTCATTTTTCAGTTTCCTCCTTTGGAGTGATCCTAAATCCTTTAGAGGAGGTTATTTTGGTCACAAAAGTGGATTTAAGATTCATATAGGTATGTTTAGAAAATGATTTCAGAATATATTTCGAAAATTAATGTTTTTTAGAAGTGAGGAGAAAGGAGTGGATGAGAGGTGTTTTTATTACCAACTGGGAGGGGTATTTTAGAATAAAGTATTGATTATTTAATTATTTATGATAAAGACAATGAATAATATTGATTCCTATGAATTTTATCAGCATATTATTAATAAAAATAGGTTTATTTGGTATTTTAACACCTTCAAAATAAAAATCCATCATGGAAATATTTCATACAATGTAAATAATTAAAAATAATTTCATATAAGAATTAAATATAACTTTGGCTTTAAAATTTCAAATATAGGTTTATAAACTAAATTTATTATTTTAAAATGAATTATTTTACACCATAAATACATTTTAATTTTTGAAAAAATTGTTTCATAGGTTTCTAGGTCATATTTTTATCATCATGATGTCATAAAACTTACGATACTTATAAAAACTCTATTTTTTATATTAAAAAAAATAAACTTTTTTAGAAAAATAAAAAAATATATCACTAAGATATTTTTGAAATTGTAATTCTATAAAATGAACCCCACTTTATCTAATTAAAATTATATTTTTTAAAAATTTAATTATTTTAAATAATATCATATAATACATAGAAAAACAATTTTACGTAAAATATGTACCATTTATCTTATTATGAGTGTCTATATTTTTGTTTTTTATTATTCCATAATTATTTTATATTTGATAATTTATTTTTATAAATTTAAATATATAATTCATAAAATTTATCTTCTAATTGAGAGGAATTAATATTTTAAGTACATAAGAAAATAGTTTTACGGTGATAAGATTTAGGCACTATGATTATAATGTTGTTCCAATGACCCATTTAACTTTATAAAAACTATATTAAAAATGTAATAATAGTTTTATGGTAATAAAAAATTAAGAATTTATGGAATTAAATTTTCAAATAATAATAATAATTACTTCATAATACTATTTTTATTGCAAAAAACTTATTTAACCTTTTGAAAGGAATTTTTTTAGAGTAATACAAAATGTACCAAAAATATGATAAAAATCATTTAGAAATTAGTTAAAATATTATATAAATTAAAAATTCATGATAAAATATTATTTTAGAGAAAAATAATATCTACTAATTTATTTTATCATTATACACATAGAACGCTATATGACATTAAAATCGATTACATTATTTTAATGGATGTATGTTATAATTATATAACTTCTAAAACATGTATAATATTCGTATTAACAATTATATCCTAATGAATACCTTAACATTCAAATGACTATATGAAATTGAAAATATCAATAGGAGTAATGTTTTTATTGGTTAAAATTGTATGTGTAAAAAAATCATGAATTCAGTAAAAGTTATATTATAAAAAAATTGAGAAATAATTATTATTAATAAAATTAAATTATGCATAAAATTTAGATGAAAAACATGTAATAAATTAAATTAAATAATTAGGTAAAAAATATGTATATAAATTCTAAGTTTTTATCACTAAAAACAAGAAATTCATTTAACATTTACATATTCAATTTTATAATGAAAATTATAAAAAAGTTTGTTGAAAATATGGGATGTTACACCAGTGGAGAGAAAAGTCTAAATTATGTGGGATGACATGATAGTAGGATGGTGTTAAAATAATGGTTGGTGGAAGGACTTTATAAGAATAATAGATGATAATAGTGAAGGTTTATTATGGTGGAATGAAGAGGGGTGGCATTCTAGGGAATGAGGTGGTGCTAGGAAAAGGTTGGTTTAGTGGGGAATTGGTGGTAGATGGAGACAAAAATGGAAGCAATAATGTCTATCATGGTTAGGGATGGTGGTTTTACATTTAGTGATTTTTGTTTCTTTGGAATGAAAATGTGGTCACATAGAATGTATCCATAAAATAACACACTATGTCCTGCATCAATCAGTGGATAAGGTTCCAGGGTAGAGATAAATTTCATGTAGTGTGTATCCATTTAGAAAAAATTATTTTTGTTGAGCTACAAGACCTCAGATATGATTATATAAATTTAAAATGGCCCCTTTTGATACACATGGTGTGTTACTAGTAAGAACACTCTATTCCAGATACACTACACAGATTGGGATTTAGTGGTATAAGCAAAGACCATCTCTCAGTTCTCACACACTATGTCACCTAATAGACTGATAGTTTATTTTGAGATGACACAACTTGAGTATTTCAAGTACATGTTGACCCACCCTTGAGCTTTAAACACTATGTTATAAATGATGATGTGTTGTTACGCTGTTAGTGAGGTGCATTTTATTTTAAATATGATAGGGTAGGGAACTTAACCATGACATAAGGAATGGTCCCCCATCTATGGGGTTAGAAATTCCTTGATTTATATTTGTTTCCTATAACATGGTGTAATCCTTACACTATGACCAAAATTTTTACATGATATTTTTAATAGACTAACCCAGGTCAACACATAATGTCATGCAACTTAGACTGTCACAAGGCCCGAAGCATGTTCCTGATCACCACAAGCTAGAAACAAGAATCATGGTATCATAAAAAGAAATTTCAGAATTATTTCATCCTCAAGAGACACATGATAACATATAAACAATTAAAGTATCACAAAATATATCCAAAAATATATAATATGTCAGAACAACCAAACCATAAATGTAACATCCAACAATAAGATAAAAAGTTCTAGATAAGCAAGCTGAAAGACCATTAATATGGAACCTGAAGCAACCCATGGGTCCACTTGCTCATGATCATATTCCACCATCATCCCAACCCACTAGAAGGAAACATGATCAAGGAGAGTCATCCTCTACAAGTCACTCTTCCCCTTAAATGTATCCTATAAACAAATTATACAAACCTCCAAATGAAAATGTAGGTTGTGATCACTAAAGCTTAGTAAAATCCCACCAAAGAATATATACGATTCATATCCATGTGAATATGTTTATTATTAAATAAAATATATTTCAAAAGCATTTAAAAAAGAAATCATTTTCTATATAAAATTATCCCATGGTTTTACTTTAAAAAACATTTCATATTCAAATAAAGAAAGCAATATTCCATACCATATATCCTTGAGGTATAATCATATGAATGAAATAGGTTTCAATCATCAATATCCAAAACATTTTGTAAAATAATCATATTAAATAAACATGCATGTAATGTATCCATGAATCACTAAAAGGAAAATCCATGACATGAGGGTGTACACAACTAAGACCCACAAAGGATCACTAGGAAACATAAATGTATCCTAATGTCAGGAAACCTTGGTCCCTAATAAGGCTATCTAATTGGAACCATGACACCACATGCACATACCCTAATGATAGCTTAATCCACTAAGTTTCATATACATATAATTTCCCTACATATCCCATGGTCTCAAAATTTTCTATATCATTATTAAATTTCAAGAATATGAAGCCCATATTTCATAAAATATTTTTAATAGTGATACCAAACTACTTCCCTACTTGAAAAACCATTTACAATTCAAAAATTCCTTTGAGGAATTTTATCGAACACATCATGTGAATAAAATACAGTTGTTAAACAAAACTCAATTTGAAACCACATTCTGTTTACACCAAATATAAAACATTTAATTTCATAAATCAAAACCAAAGGATGGCATCATAAGAAAATAAGCATGCCATGGGATAGACCATATGATAAAAACACCTACATCACTAATAAAGATAATGATGTCAACTTTAAAAAATATAGAGATAAGAAAATAGATTAGATCCTCACAAGACTAGATCTAGTATAAACACCATATATTCCCCATAAAAGTCTCTAGATATAGAAATCACATCCCCAAAGGTTTCCAATTATATAAGGGGAAGATAGATCAAGGGAGGATATATTGAGAAGAGTATAAAGAGAGAGGAAATATTAACACACCTCAATGTGCTCCACACAAAAAAATAAGGATCAGTAAGTAATCAATGGGTGATTCCTCTAGAGTAGCATGGAGGGGTTGGTTCGAGTTAATAATGGATTCCTCAGAGATTAGTCATAAAAATGATCAAGGGAATTAGGGTAGTTTTTCATTTTAAGAGGTCAAGATTGAGTCGCATGGTTAGGATTCACTGTTAGAAAAACCATGAAGCAACAATATAGTATCCAATACCCCTTGAAAAAGTGTCATGGTTTCCTAGGAATAACCACATAGTTAGAAAAACAGTTCCCAAGATGTGTGAGAACCTCTAGACCAAACCCAACCTCTTGCACGGTTTACTTGGTGTCTCACATGATTAGAAAAAACTTGTTCAAAACCATGAAAATATCCAATGTAACCCAAAAGTCCATATCCTGAGGTTATTAATAATTATTCACCTATCATATTATTCTTTAAACTCCAAATTTTGAACCCTGAAAAATCAAAAGGCTCTAGCATATCATAAGATATAAACCAAGCATAAAATTAAACAAACATGTAACCCATAATCCATCACAATTATCCCTACCATGAAATTTTATATCCCTATAAAAGCTTAGGTTAATGGACACTAGAATATATAAGGACACTTCTAGATCATCAAGGCCTCATGCTACCATGTCTCATGGTTATTCCTACCACATTTTTATCTCACTCAAACTAATGAGATTGTATTTCTATGTGGCACATTATCCTATTGGTCTACTATCTGAACACATTTATCAATCACTGATGTATTGGATTCAATTTCATCATCCTCTCACTAGATAATGATTGAATAATCTAGTTGATACTTCTTCAATTAGGAAACATGGAACATATCATAGATCAATGTAAAATGAGAAGGTAAGTCTAATCAATAATCCACCTGCCTAATTCAATCCCCAATATTAAATAGGTTGATATAACAAGGTGTTAACTTTCCATTCCTCCCAAAATATCTATATCCTAATTTAGGTGAACCTATGAGGAAAACCCAATCACCTACTACAAATTCAAATGGAAAAAACATCAATTGGCATGCAATTTATGGAAAATATGAGCTATAACTAACCTTCTACAGACTAATTGCATACTTTTCTTCATCTCTTATATCATTCATGGTCCAACCAAGGACCATTATACAATTTATACCCAATAAAGAGGTGATTTACAAGTCCTCCCATACAATGCCTCAAATAGCTATATATTGATAATGTCCTAATAATTATTGTTATAGGAAAATTACACTGATGGTGTTTTTTTCTACCATGATTGACTAAAGTCAAGAATGCATACTCGAAGCATGTTTTAAAGAATCTGGATGGTTTCATTTGTTTGGACATCTGTTTGGGGATGATATGTCATGCTCAACTTCAACTGAGATCCAGTCACTACTTAAATTCCATTCCAAAATTGGGATGTGAAGTAAGGGTCCCTATATGAAATAATGACTAACAGACTACCATGAAGTCTAAAAATCTCCAACACATACAGGTACTCAAGATACTCTACCTTCACTAACTACTTGATTAGTAGGAAATGTGATAATTTCATGAGTCGATAAATAATACCCCTTATCACATACCTACCACTAGTAGTATGAGGTATCCCAGCCATGTAGTCCATTTCTATATAATTTCATTTCCATACTGGGATGGGTAAGGGTTGTAGAAAACTAGCTAACCTATGATGTTCTTCCTTAATTCTCTAACACGTAAGGCACTGAGTCATAAAATCTTTAATCAATCATATCATTATCACCCAATACTAGTGATGTATCATGTAATGATACATCTTGGTAGATTTACGGTGGATTAAAAATTTAAATGTGTGTCTATTATTCATCAATTTTTATCTCAGGTCTATCGGAACAACCATCCTACCTAAGAAGCACAAAACTCCATTGGGAGACTGAGACCACTCAACCGAGGTCTCCCCACCCTAAATATTCCTACTAAAGCAATGACAATCTGTATCCTCAAACTATTCAAATATAATCTGATCATCCAAAGATGATCCATCCCAAGCACAAGCTTTGTATACTTATCTATAATCTCTCCCCTCATCTATGTGAAACACAACAAAAAATCTCATTAAGGACCATTCTTCCACTGATTACTTCACTACCTAAGTCAGTAATTTTATACTCAAACAATCTTAAACCATGTTTATTTTTCTAGGGGTGTATACAATATAAAAATCCTATGTCTAAAGGTACTCCACCCAACATCTTTGTCTCATGTTTTGATCCCTCTAAGTGAAGATATACTTTAGAATGTTATAGTATGAATACATGATAAACATCTCCCTATGGAGGTAGTGTCACCAAGTCTTAATATCATGGGTCACTACCACAAAATCACAATCATGAATGGGGTAGTGCTTCTTATGAGGGTGTAATTGATGAGAGAGATAATCTAGAATATATATTTCTTGCATCAGAACATAACCCAAACCCATAAAAGAGGTATCTTAGTAGAAATCATATCCCCAACTCGGCTTATGAAGTATCAAGACTGCAGATGAAGTCAATCCCATTTTCATCTCCTCAAAAGATCTTTGGAATTTATCACTCCAAATGAAATTCACACCCTTACTTTTTAACTCTATCATATGATATTAATTATTGGAGAAATACTGAATAATTTCCCTACAATATCAAATAATCCTAAGAAACAATGGATATAAAACACATTTATATTATTCTCCCAATATATCACTACCGAAATCTTATCTGGATCCATTGTGACACCCATTTAAAAAATAAGATGGCCCAAAAATATTACCTCTTAAATCCATCACTTTTATTTGGATAACTTCTATAACAAATGATGTTCCTTAAAGATCCCAAGGATGATATTAAAATGATAAAAATTATCATTTCCTGAATAGGAATAAACAAGGACATCAAACAAAAAAACCCACAAAAGAATCCAAGAATCGATGGATAATTTGATTAATTAATTCCATAAACACAATAGGAGTGTTATTATGGCTAGAAGAAATAATCAGATACTCATTATTCCTATACCTAATCCCAAATGGTGTCTTAGGAATATCTTCATCTTGAACCCTCAACTAATGGTAATAAGATCTTAGATAAATATTTGAAAATATTGGGCTCCTTTAACTTGATAAATTTTTTTTATCAATCTCAGGAAAAGGATATTTGTTATTAGCTATTACCTAGTTGAGTTTCCAATAATCTACATAAATCTGGAGACTCCCATCTTCTTTCTTTGAAAATATTATGGTTAATTCCCAAGGTGGAACATTAGGATGAATAAACCCCTTAGCCTCAACGTCCCTAAACTGGCCCTTCTATAGTTTCAATTAAATTAATTACATATGGTATAGAGGTATGTAAATGGGCCTCATCCCTAGAAGAAATTATATAAAAAACTAGACTTCCCTCTGAGACATAAAACTAAAAAAATAATCTTAAAAAACTTCAGGATACTCACTCACCACCATAGGAAGAGGGCCACTACGAATTAGATCAATAACATCAAGAAACATCTCCAACTACTGTCAAAATATCTTCTCATCACTAGGGAAAATTAGACCTTATCTCCTAGATATAAGATCCCACTCACCCTAAAAGACATGAGTGCCTCCCTTGGAAGAAATAAACTAGGCCTGATGATGATTGAAATAGATCTGGACATTACAACTAATCATTAATTCTGTGAAAATGATGAGATAGAATATGTCATGATCAAGAACTAGAAAGTCCAAGATGGGTTTGTGGTCATAAATCACTACCCAACACTCAAGACATTTAAAAATCTATTCTGACTTTGTTCCCAAGGGGGTGGAAGAGTGATCATGAAATTTATAAGCTATGAAAAAAAACATAGCACATAAATAATTTTTTATTAGATAAAGGAATGAGTAAAACTAGTAGCAAAAAAATCGATAACCATAGATGTCGTAATAAATATTATACCACTTATGGTAGTCAGTACTTCCCCTAACTCCTCTAGTATGCACTCTTCTACAAACAAATGTCTAGATTTATTCTACCCTTTCTTCGAAACCTAAGAATAAACCTTTTAAATAGGTTTAGATGCCACCCCCTTTCCAAATTTGATCTAAATTTACATCCCTTGGTGACGTTGGATGTAGATTTGATTCCCTAGGATTCCCTCTCATAGAAACTTTAAAGAAAATCATACTTTCCAAAAGTGTGAAACACCTTGGGTGATACATTACAATCATGTTTCAGGTGTCAATTTCTCCCACATTTATAATAGATCACTTATATAAACCTTGATTTGTATTGTAAATTCCTTCCACTACTTTAGTTCTGGTCACCTCACTTCCTATTCTAGATATAAAACTAATTCTAGATACCTATTGATGTCACTGATGCTATGAAGAGTTCTGTATTCCCAACAATGTATGCCTCAACCATAAATTCCTTATCCACAACCTATGTGAAGGTGTGTGGGCACATAAAAATGATCATAAAATGAATATCATGCCTCAATCCAATTTAAAACCTACACATTTTGATATAATCGTTGGAAACAAGATTTAGAGATATGTACCCTGACTTATTAAATCGAGTATCATACTCTAAAACTGAACGATCCCATTACCCCAAGGTGAAAAATTCCTGAGTATTCACCACTCACTACATCTCAGGATAAATTTTTTTATTAAAGTATTTCTTGAATGTAGTCTAGTTGAGATCTTCATGAATCTTGGATTTCACCATAGATTCCCACCACTTCCTCCCTGGACCCTCAAGAATATATGTGGTAGAACCAACCTTGAAGTATTATGGAGTTTTTAGGAAGTGGAAACTCATCTTAATACGCTCAATATAGTCTTTTGATTCATGTGGTCCATTATTATATATAAAATATTGGTGGATTATTATTAGTAAATTCCAAAGTAAGGACGTAAATCTATCCCAGTTCAACACTAGAAACTTAGCCCATGGTTTCAATCATTTAAATTATAGCTTCCACAAAATCCAAATCAACCAGAGGATTATCCTATAGGGAACAATCCATAACATACTCTCTAGAATTTACAGATGGTGTAGTTGAAGAATCCAAATTCTAAAAAGTAAAAATGATAAAAATCATCAATAAAAAAATTAATTCCTTTATCATAAACTGAATTTTAGATGACTAAAACCAAAATGATAAACTTACTAAGCCAATAATTTTATAATTAAGTGGAAGATGCTACTTATTGGTATCCAAAGAACCCATGATAAAATCCTTGGGGGTAAATTTCTGGGTTACTATACCAGTACTATAGTAGTTACTGTAGCAGGTATTGTGTTGTACTATAGCAGTTGAAACTATTCATCTGATTTGGGATTTGAGGCCACTAATTTGGGCTTATGTGTATTAGGGAAATAAGGCCACTAGGGGAATTTGGGCCATCAATAAACTTTAGGCCACATGGATTTTGGGCCACATAGACCAAAAAAGTAGCCTGAGCAAATGACACAGAAGCAGACTCAGAAGAGGACTCAGAGAAAATTAGAAAACACCATAGTAGATCAAACCAGATTATAATAATGAGAGAGTATGGAAACTTCCATCGGTCCAGGAAATATGCAGCTCTATAAGGGTAAATACTATCCAGTCATCCATGCGAGTTGGGGAGCTAGGAACCTTCAAGGTGAAGATGTTGGGGAGGGGTTGTTTCAATAGTGTTAGGTCTTGGGACATCAATGTCTTGTATTGGGCCTTGTTCCACTAGGCCTTTGGGTTATGTATGTTCCTTATTCATTGGGATTATAGGCCATGTAAGGGTTCCCACTCAACCCTTAAAAGTGGGATTGTCCAAATAATAAATAAACATCTAAGGACTTTGGGATTTCAGAGTGATAAAATTACTAACATGGATTCTAGAAAATCCCAAATTTCCCATGGTAACCCATGGGTTGTCCTGAAAGTGATCTGGTCAGGTACCCTCCCACATGATCTCTCAATTTTTGATAGTCCTACTTCCATTCTATCAAAAAACCTCATACATAGAAGGGTAATAAAAAATTAGGAGTGTGGTATTTAATAAGAACCTAGATCTAATAAATCTTTGTAATAGACCATCCTCAGCTAACCCATAATGTCAACCAACTTGGCCAGCCATAGGGATCAAAGCGCATTCTCAATCAACAAGGGCTGGAAGAAAGAACCAAGTTTTCATAAAAATTAAATGTGAGAATGATTTCACCCTCAAGAGACATGTGATAAGATAGAAACAATCAGAGTATAAGATCATATATCAAAAAATACAACAGATATCAAAACAACCAAAATAGAAAGGTAACATCTAACAATTAGATACAAGTTCTAGATTAAAAGTTTGAAATACAATCTATATAGAACCTAAATAAAACCATGGATCCATATCTTTAGGACCGTATGTCACCACTATCCCAACTAACTAGAATGAAACATGATCTAGGTGATTCTTCCTCTATATGAAACTCTTCCCTTTAACTGTATCCTACAAAACAAATTCTACAAATTTCAAAATACAGATATAGGTTGTGATCACTAATGATTAGTAGGGAACCACTAAAGAATATATACGGTGTATATCCACATGAATCTATTAGTTATTGTATCAAATATATTTCTAAAAAAAATTCAAAATAAATTGTTTTTCTTTATAAAATCATCCATTGGTTTTATTTTAGAAAAAACTCCATATTCAAATAAGAAAAGAAATAAAACATACCATATATATAAGGAATAATAATAAGAATAAAATTGGTTTCAGGTATTAATATTCATAGCAAGTGGTAAAATAAATATATCAAATAAACATGCATGTAATCCATAAAAAAGTTCCAAAATGGAAATCCATGACATGAGGGTGTACAAAAATGAGAAAAACAAAGGAAAAATAGCTGATATAAGTTAATCCTAAAGTAAATAAATGTAAATACACTAGTAATAATATTTACTAAAAACCCTGGAATCATAGTCCCTAACCCCAGAGATAGTTTACTCCACAAAGGTTCACATTCGTTTAGTCCCCCCACACCCAAGGTCACCCAAAGTTCTATATCATCATTATGTTTGAAGAATTTCATTATTATATTTAATAAAACATTTTATATAGATATGAAACACTCCTTCCCTTATTGAAAAATATAATTCCAATTCAAATTCATCTTTGAGACATTTTATCAAACACATCATGTTTATAAAATCTATTTTTCAACAAAAACCCATTTTGAAAACACTTTACATTTCCACTAAAGATCAAACATTCAATTACATAAATCAAAACCAAATGAGATCATCACAATAACACAATAATTCTAAGGGATATACCATAGGATATACACACTTACCTCACCAATGGAGAGAACAATTTCACCTTCATAATGGGTGATTGGAAATGAATAGATTAGGTCCTCACAAGACTAGATTCAAGATAAACACCATAAATTCCTCATAAAACCCTCTAGATATAGTAATAACATATCATAAGAGTTCCAACGTGAAAAAAGGAAGATAAATGAAGGGAATGTCTAGAGAAAATAGGATAAACTAATAGGAAATATGAACATTCCTTAATAATATTCTCCTAAAACAATCAAAGACCACTAAGGAATCAAGGGGGGATCCCTCTATAGCATCATATAAGGGTTAGTTTGAACTAATGGGGGATTAAGAGAAGATTATACTAAAAAATGATCAATGATATCTCGGTAATTATCCATTTTAAGAGGTTCAAATCAGGTCACATGATTAGGCCTCACTGTTAGAAAAACCATACGATAACCATTATCCCTTGAAAACAATGTTGCGTGGTTTCCTGGGACTGGACACATAGTTATAAAAACTTTTTTCAAGATATGTCACATCCTCTAGACTAAACCCATCCTCTTACATGGTTTCCTTGGTGACTCAAATGTTTAGAAAAACCACTATTAAAATCATGAAAATCACTATTGGAACCCATAGATCCATATCATACAGTTATAAAATAGTTACTATAAACAATGCACCTAAACAATAAACCTGAATAGTTTTTTCCAAAACATTAATTTTTCTTCTACTAACCCTCAAAAGCCTCTATAACCTCAAAATATATAAACCAAACTTAAAATTAAAAAAAATTGTGACTTAAAGGGCATCAAAATATTCTAGAGGGAGGTTATTCTATATTCGTTTGGAATAATACATTGTTTTGAGAATAAAGAAGTGTTAGTATATCATACTAGTTTCCCTTATTATTAAGGAATATAATTAAATAGGTGATAGTAGCATATTTTGTAGTTTTTTTAGGCTTATGTATATTAGTTATAGAACTTTGATTACCTTGGTGGTGTTGTAATGTTCTAGGTCATGACATTTTAATGAAACTCAAATTTCTCCCCTACATAGAATTATTATAGTGGGAAAGGAGGTTTTGTTTTCCCTTGTAAAATTTGATCCTGTTATGGGAGTTCCTTTATATTTGAATGGTTATATTATCTGATTCCTCTTACTCATTTTTTGTGAGTTAGTTATGGGGAAATTATAGAGTGATGTTGTAACTTTATCTCCCCCTTATCCATCTTATCATTTTTTTAATCTTACATGGGTTGGGTGGTTGTGCAGTTTTCCCATTTGTTATTGAATAACTTACTATTTTATCATTTCATATTTTGGTATCATATTGTGTATATTTATAATCACCCCTACATATTTTTTTTATCTTACGTAGGTTGTGCCTGAGTAGAAAAGTTTCTCTTTTGGGGAAATTTTTGAGGATCTGGTATTGTCTAAGCTATCCCTTGATAGTGCTAAGTGGTGTTCACTACTATCAGTGTTCATGCGATGGGTTCTAGTGATAAGGTGATTCCTTACCCTTTTTTATTAATATTAAATCATCCTTATTTCCTTCATGTATTATGTTTTTTTCCTTTTTTCATGATTGAATCTATATTAGTGATGCAACATCATCATCAATAGCTAATAAAAATAATATTTTCAACATACACTCTACCTACCTTGTATAGTAGTGATGGGTCTTCACCGCATGGAAGTAATTTTATGTATACCGATACTCAAACAAACCCCCAAATAATAATAATAATAAAACAAGAAAAATAAAAATATTTTTGATGAGAAGTATAGTGATATATTGTACGAAATGAAAAAATTGTGAATTAGAGTAAATGTGTATTAGGAAAAATGAAGAAAGAATAGAGATAATAGATAGAAGTAGATGCACTAGGGTAATTTGAATTATTGAAAATTGTGTAAAAATATTCCTACATTCCTAAAAAATATTTGTTGGATTGGATCAACTATCCAAAATCTTGTTAATTACTTTATCAAGAGTGAAAAAACTATTTATTTAGTTCTGAATTTTTTAATTATGGAAGTAATTCAATAGTGAAAAGGAAATGGTAGTGTTCTTTTCCAAAATATATTTATTGACCAATACTGATGTTGCACTCTTATTTTATTGAATGTTACTTTTTTTAAAAGATTTTTTAATAAAAAGTTTTTTTAAAACATACTGAAAGTGATTCAAGATTAATTTTCATTTATTTTAGATCACTAAAAAATTGTTTTTGTAAAAGAAATTAATTTATAAGAGTTGAAATCTAACCTAAAAATTAATTTTTAATAATGAAGTAAAAAATATAACCAATGAAATAGTATCATTATTCTAAAATTTTTTATCCACAAATCATGTTCAATTCCATAAATATTAATAATAATTTCATTCTGAAAACTAGAAGAATCTTCTCTATCGATATATATCCTATCTCTATAGATTTGTCACCATATAGAACCACATTTATTAATAATTTAATTCAATAATATACTCATTTATTCATGATGAATCTGAAATATTATTCATAAATGAATTCATTCATCAAATTATAAGGTTCCCAAGTGTGTTTCTCAAAACCATTGACTCATCACCTAACACCCTTGAGAATCATGTGACACCTTCACTATTCATCATCTTATTTAATGTGACTTGAGTTTACTCTCCAAATAGACAATGATCCCTCATATGATTCCATTTTAGATCCAGGTTAGAAGGATATAGTTATGATAAAAAAATTGATTCAATATTCTAAGGTTCTCTAATACTCTTTATCTGAATCCCAATTACTCAACATTATTAAGCTCAGTTCCCATTTTCATTGATTTAAGGTTTTGAGTAAAAGGGTTTATAGAGTATATTTTTAATCAATATTTAATTCCTTTGTATATTCCCAATTTAATCACACATCATCCAAGTTGAAATATAATCTAATCTTCCATAGCCATCAGTTAATATTTCATATCTTTTGAATCATTTTGAAACCCCTTGTATAGCTTGAGGTGATTTCATTTCAATAATTTTTACCACACTCTAGAGCTTCATATCATCAAGAATTCACCATCTATAGATATTGAATCAGTTTTATGAGATCTTCCATTATGACTAGTTTATCTTAAAATAGGCCCATATTTTGAATTTAATCACACATGGTTAAATCTTACATCAGGCAAGAAGCTAATCTCACATAGCTTGTTTCATGCCTTAAAGTATTCTTTTATCACCCTTTGAGAACCCAAAAAGGTACTTTCACGTGTCATTCTCACATAGATTCTTTTATGACTAAAGTATTCTCATGTAGCCCTTTGATAACCATCATAGGTACTTTCACCTGTCACTCACCCATGAATTTAATAGAGTGAGGGAGGCTGACATACTGTCTTGTCCCGAGAGGTTACTTTTATGTTTCATCAGGAGACTTTAATGTATACCTTATAACCAACAAATATGAATCTTATAAAACAAACTTTAAATATATAACTCCAAATTACCTAAGGAAAAACATCTACACCTCAACAACTAAATTTTACATGCCAAACTATTAATTTTACGTATCAGTAATTAAATTTTATTTATTAAACTTCTAAAAAACAAATTTAAACACTTATGAAATTTTATCAAAACCAATAAAATATTTATAAAATAAAATTTCAATAAAAATTCCACAAAAATGATAATTTTTTTGTTCAAATGATATATGAAAATTAATGAATAGAAAATTTGTCAATTTATCCCCAAAAATTTACAATTTCTAATAAATATTCTAATAATTATATTTCCAACATATAATGATCAAGATTTAATAAATTTTTAAAAAAATAAAAAATTAAGCAAATAAATAACATATTTTGTATAAAAAAGATGTGGTAAATATGTATAAAATATAGGAAAATAAAATCCTCCATAATTAATCCATTTATTTTCCTCCAGAAATTAATTTAACATATCCAGAAAATGGAAATTCATCTAAAACAGGAAGGAATGTAATACTAATAAAGAGGATATTTTATAAATGATTCTTCCCCATGAATTCTTTATAGAAAAAATAAATTTTTTATCTCTCAAAAAGAAAATATTTTTCAAAAATATTTTCTTAGTTTTTAATATAATTATCCAATTTGAATAATTTAAAAGGATTTTAACTAAAGTCCTTTTTCATTCAATTTATCTTCCATACTTATCTTTTTATCCATGATGAGAACATGAAAAACAAAAAATGTAACCCATAACTTAACAACTGAACATAATTAGACACACAAATTGATATATGGGAGAGAAAAAATAATAAATAATAACTCGATATAATTAGAATAAACCATCATTTTCACACACATAGATCAACCAAGATTAAGAGTTTATTTTTTAGAGCATTTGAATAAAAAATCTATAAGTATAACTCTAATAAAAAAGATCTAATTAAAATAAAAATTAAAAATTTACTCCTAAAATTTCACTAAGAAAATGTATTTTCAAAGGAGTAACGAAAAGATATTTCTATATTGAATTTTTGAGGAAAAAATGGGTAACCACTCAAAGTAACAAAACAACCTCTAAATTTCAAAATAATTTAACCACACTTATTATACAAAATAATACTCAAGAAAAATTAATTTTGAAAACAAATCTTGGAATTTTGATGTGTTTTTAATTAACCATGGTTTAACATATAAAAATACCCTTCCCTCTCACTTAAAACCCACTATTATCCCTATTGTTAAGTTCTTAAGTGGAAGAGACAAAATAAATGTTTGAGTCCAAGAATATTTGGAAATTCAGTAGTCATAATATGTAGAAAGGATAAAAAAAGTTAAAAAATGACATGTTTACCATAATAAAACAACCAAAAATATTTCCACAACATAGAAAGTGGTTTCTAAAAAACTAAAATATATAATTGATGGTGAAAAAACATGATTAACAAGGTAGAGTGAATGTTTGGATTTAAAGTTTAGAAATAATACTAATATTATAAAATAAAAATCTTGAGATGACATTATTAAAGTAGAAAGATCAGGAGAACAAAATTAGTAACCAAAAGTAACATTCTCAAAAATTAGAATTCAAATAGAAATTTTAAATAAATTTTTTGAATTCCATCCACAAAATTTGAAATAAACCATTTTTTGTAATAAAAGGTGAAAAAATATGAGAAATATTAAACAAAAACTCCCATGATTTTGAAGGCTTAATATTTTATGTTCAGATAAAAACACTTCCCTTTGTTTTCACTTGAAGAAACCCCATGATTTCTTAATTATATCTTGTCTTCATAAACACTATAGATGACCATCAGTTAAATTAGGAACTATCAAAAGCTCTAGAAATTTTCCAAAATTATCGTAATAATTGTATAAGTTCACTTTTTCTAATAAAGTATTAAAGAACTGACTCGACAGTCAAGAAAAAAAACAAAAAATTTATTCCTATTTTTAAAAAAGAATGAAAAAATAAATTAAATAAGAAATATCATGGTTTAACTTTCATGAAATAGTAGGTTTAAAGTATCTAGTTAATATTAGTGAATTTTGAGTTTTTATGTAAAAATATTGCTAGCATACTCTTTGGATTCCCATCAAAGTAGTGTTTTAATCTATATAAATTAAATACAAATTTCATATTCACCTCTCCAACCAGCTTAATAATACCATTAATTAAAACCCTAATGATGGTGAAAGGACCATACTATTTAGAATTAAGATTTTAAATAAAACTATATAGTATATAATTCAAGGATAATACTTTCAAACGAATTTGGAAATCCCTATTTTGGATTATTAAATCAGGAAATGATTTTGTTTATTCTATATAAATCCTTGAATTTTTATATGATTATCTATTATTTTAACCCAACCCACTCAGATCTAATAACCAATTCTCACAAATATCCTGAAATTTATTATTAAAAACCTTTATAGCCTAAAAATATTTGTATTGTTATTTCATAGGTTAATGAAAATATTTGAAAAAAGAGAGGTGTATAAGGATAAATACCAATGGGATTCTTGAAGGTGGTTTTATAATCTCACAAATATTAATAAATTTTTAATAGAACTCCCAATAGTCTCTTCTAATATTTTATTAAATTTTATATTTGAGATAGCAGTTAGTCTATTTGTATATAGATGATAATTGGATACATTTTTATGAGAACAACTATACTTCATCATCAAAGATTTAAATTTTGGGTTCTTAAAGAGAGTTTTATTATTAGTTTGATTCTTTAAATGTTACATTACCTCAATCAATTTAGAGACATAGTATATATCCACTAATATATAATCATTCCCATGAGAATATGGGAATGGTCCCATAAAATCTAAACCCTAAATATTAAAGATACCTACCATTAAAATTCCTTTTTGAAGTAGCACTTTCTACCTTCATATAATGTCTATTCTTTGGAACATGTCACATCTAAAACCAATATTATAACATCCTTAAAAATAGTTGAAAAACGGATACAATATTCTAACACCTTTTGAGTTTATCCCCCCCCCCGCCACGCTATCCTCCCCATTGTGAAGAGTGACAACACTCTATAATAGAAACCATCTCTTCCTTGGGAACACTTCTTCTAATAAAAATATCAATACACCTCCTAAAAAGTAGTAGATCATTTCAAAAATATTATTTAAGGTCTAAAATGAATTTATTTCTCTTCTTTTTAGTGATACCACCAGGAATTCCCTCTAAATATAGGAATTTAAAATAATCTGTAAACCATGTAGCTTGTTTTGTTGAAATAGTGAGTAGTTTTTTCATATAGAGAAAATGAACTAATCTCCCTTGGATCACTATTACTAGTGTTGGAGATCCTAGAAAGATGATATACAGTATTGTTTTTAATATATCACTTGTCCCTAATCTCAAAATCAAACTCTTTCAAAAATATTATCCACCTAATGAGTCAATTATTATCCTATTCATTGTACCAAATATATTTTAGGGAAAAATGATCAATGAAATCAATGACTTTAAACCCAATAAATTATTTCCTAAACATATCTATGGAAAAAACATCCAAAAACTACTTATTTTAAATTTTATTATTTCATTAAGCTTCATATATCACACTAATGGAATAATAAACCACATGTAACCTCCTCTGTTTTCTCTGGCCTAAAAAACCCTACAACCATGTCTTCAAAATCATACAAAATCTCAAATGGTAACTTCCAATCAAGAGTGGTATAATAGGTGAAGAAGTCAAATTTTCATTAATAATTGAAAGATTTAATGAACTTATCATCAAATAAAAACGAATTATCCTTTCATAAATCATTTTTTTGTTATTTTCATAACAATCAACTTTCAGGGAAAAGTGGTAAATGTACATGACCGAGTACACCTTATATATTAATATTTGTTAAAAACTAACATTCCCTAAGAAACTATGAACACCCTTAACATTTTAAAGAGGATATAACTTATAAATAACTTCTTTTTTGGAAGTTTCTACTTAAATTTATTTCCTATATACCTTTTGACCAAGTAAAATTCCCTTGATAAACAAAAATTGATATTTTTTTCAATATAAGAAAAGGTTTGTCTTTTGACACATTTCTAAGGAAAATATCAAATTCTATAGGCAGTAATAAAAAGTGTTCTCAATAATAGAAAAATCATTAATAAATACATAAATTATTCCATTAATCATATTATAAAATATTTCAATAATAAATCTTTAAAAACTATCTATAGAACCACACAATCCAAAGGAAATTCTTTGATAGGAAAATGTCCCAAAGGGACATGTGAATATAATTTTTTATTGAACCTCAGTGGGTATTTGGATGTAGTTGTAACCAGAATTTAAATCATAAAAAATAAGAAATCATTATAAGAAAATATATTAATAATTTGGTTTAGTTATGGTATGGGGAAATTATCATTTCTAGTATAAAAATTTATCATTTTATAATCTATATAGATTCTCCATTTGAGAATTTTTTGTTTGAATTTGTTGATTTTTATCATTAGTGACAATGGTGATAACCCCCCTTTTAGGTAAATATTAAACTATACTAAACCATGGGATATCCAAGATTTGATAGATGATTCTATTATCTAGGATCTTGAAAATTTTATTCCTAATAACCTACTTCATGTTTATATTAAGTATCCCCTATACCTTAACTCTAGGTTTGTTCTAGAGCTCCAAAGGGTTCTTGTACATAAAAAATGATAGACTAATCCACTTAATATTAGAGATAGTCTAACCAATAGAATGTTTTAACTCTCAAAAGACAACTAACAACCTATCATCTTAAATTTATCTCAACTTGGAATAAATAATGATAGAAAATGTGGAATCATCACCCATAAATAAATATTTCATGTGATATGGAAATTGTTAAGCTCCATTTTAGGTTTTTGTTGGATAGAAGGTAGGATTTTGGTCCAAGGAGGCCCAAGGTCCTCAGTATGTTTCTTAAAGAAAGAGTATAAGCTAGAAAAGATTTTTTTATCACTACTACCTATAGTGGAAAATTTCTCACACTCAAATTTCCAATCTAGATTTAGTATGATTTCCTCAATAAACTCTTCAACATTTTCAAGGAACTCTCCCTCATAATCATATAGTCATTATTTATTCTTACTAAAACCTATTTCGGAGAAATTTCTTCTAATGTAGGTTCATTATAAAGTTATTCAATCATTCCAAAAAATTCTTCTTCACAGGCATTAAAAGGTTCCACAAATTCTAGATACTCAAATCTGTAGTAGTTTTCATCATGTGTGGTTTCTTTAATATTTTTCAAAAAAATTAAACTCCTCTTCTTGTTCACCAAAATTGAAAATTAACTTCCCTTTGAAAACATCTATCACAACTCCCTTGATAGCTAACAAATGTCTACTAAGAATGATATAGGATTCCTTATCACATTACATATCAAGTATAATAAATAAAGTAGGGAAAAAATTTACCTTCTCCAATCAAGAGGTCATCCATTATACTAATGGGGTGAGTAATAGAGTGGTCTTCCAACTTTAAAGAAATAGTGGTTGGTTGAAACTCTCATAATATTAAATGTTGGAACATTGAGAAAATAATCATATTTATACTCACACCAAGGTAGAATAAACAATTGACCTATCTAGTATTTTTTAAGATAAAAGAGATAAAAAAGATACTCAGATCTTGGAGTTTAGAAGGTATCATATTCTGAATAGAAGCATAACAATCCTCAATTAATCTATATGTTTTAAAAACCTCTAAGGCATTTTTATTTGAAATAATATTTTTAATGATTTTCAATATGATGGTATTTGAACCAAATATTTATGAATGGAATTTTGACTTGTATATTATTAAAAAACAAAAGAAAAATGGGTAATTTAGGTTTATTTTTATTTTATTTTATTCTTTTATGAAATGGAATGGGTGGGTAAACATTTCTCAAAACAGTGGGAATAACCTCAATATCCTCTTTAATTCTCTCTTTCACTTTAATACTTTTCAATTTCATGTATTTTTATTTTTTCCAAGTGGTAAACTTGAATTAATCATAGTTTCAATATTTTTATCCTTATTTCCAAATTCATCGTCTTTTAATTTCTGGTTTCCAGATTCATTCTAGCTCTTATTTTGAACTTCCCTAGTAAATTCCATAACATTATCTTGAGTTTTAAAACCAATTTTAGTTGTAAAAACCATGATATTTTCCTTATTTTTGATCTGATTGGTTCTTATAAACTTTCTCTTATTCCTAAGAGTCATATAATTTACCAATTAAACCAATTATAATTCCATATTATGGATCACAGGATCTGTTTTATCATTTTTTGAATCATATTAAAACTTTTTTTAATACAATTTTATTAAAAATTTTCATATCATTACTCATAGTTTACATTAGGAAATATATGACCCAATCTTATTTTGATTTCAATAAATTGGTATTAATTGATTTATGAAACTTGAGATAGAATTATTTCTAATCATTACTTCCTCCTTCTAAGGCAGGTTTGGACGGTTCCTATTGCCATTATTGTAGCTATTGAAAAAAGCTTCATTACTAGCTTGAAACTTAGGACCATATCCAAAAAAAATCATTTTATAAGGTATGTACATGTATATAAAAATTTTTGTATGGTAATATTTATAATGTCCAAGAATCCCACAATGGGCACATTTTTTTATAAGATTTTGATTTCAATTTTGAAAAACAAGTTTTGAGCACTTTGATTTTCATTTTGATTCACTATATATAAGAAGCTAGTTCATAATCTTTGCTAACTGTGATTTCATTTACAACCATGATATATTTTTTTTATCATACCTATTTACTATTCTTCTCCTAATGAAATTTATTGTGAATTAAGATCAAGGGAGTTGTATATATGCATCAACTCTTCATTTGTTTTATCATTTTAGTTACCTATAGCTAAATAATCAACCATGTTTATATAAAAAGGTAAAATACCTTCATATAAGGCATCCATCAAGATTTAGGAGGAGATTTGGTGACAATAAGAATAACTAATAAGTTCTCTAAATCTATACATGGATTTATGTAAATCATCTCCTCTATCCTGAAAGAAATGATTGATTTTTATCCTAAGCTCTACCATTATCCATTTTAGTTAAAATTTCATTATAAAAGAATTATAAACTTGTTTAAATGTGTCAAAAATATTTTCATATAATTAGAGTAACCAATTAATTGCACTCTCATTCAAACAGAAATTAAACAACCGCATATTTAGATTATCCTCACTCAAACCATGATGTGTAAGTAGCTAAAATACAACTTATAAGTCCCTTATGAAGTCTAGAGAGTATTCATTAGGAATACCATTGAATAATGGAATCAGTGAAATGAATGATAATTTTAACTCCAAATTCCTATCTCACTGGGTTAACTAAATTCCCAAAGGTTTTCCAAAAACCACAGAGAGTTGATACTTCATCATTTTAGGTCTCTCTATATTTTCTTGAAATATTTTCTCAACATTTCAAGCACCTATATACCTAGGGGATTATTTTTTAGTTTTGATTTATTTATTAATATATATGAATTATTTGTTTAACTCTAAAATTAAAGGTTTTGGGATTTCAATTTTTGACCACGTGTGTATACACTAATTAGTTTTAAATTTTTTATTGAACATATTTTTTTGTTGTTTTTTCTATTTTTATTTTTTTTAACATGTGTCACATTCCTTTAAAACAGTTCCAATTTTTGACCCAACCTCATCATCGAAGGCTAAAAAATAATATTTTCAACCTATACTCTACCTACCTAGTATTTTAGTGAACGATCATCTCCACAAGAATAGAATTTTTTGTGTTCCAGTGAGGGGGGGTGAATCAGTGTCAGTAAGTCTCGATCCAACTTAAACTACCTGACTTTAATCCCTTTTTAATTTACCCCTATTACTTATTAAGGTGAAAAGATCACTCTTATTATCACTTTCCTTATTTATTTCTTATACCAAAACCAAACACATGCAAAAAAGAAACACATAAATTTATAAGCTTCACCACTTAATGTGTGATGGTTATTTATTAGTGTAAACTGAATTCCTCTATGATCACAGAACCCACTAAATTAATCCAATGCGATACAGTGAGAAATGTATAACCTTGAGACTCATGTTTTCACATCTATTGACTATACTTCAGTACATCCCATATATAGGTTTATCCCATACCTTACAATGATAGACATTTGGATAATAACAATATATTCTAATAATAGTGTAGAATTATATCTTATTACATATGTGTTACCTCTCTCTTCTTCTTCTTTTACTTACATAGTAGCATTCAAGGACATCCTATTTTGTATGAAAAGTAGCAATGCACTCAATATCCATATTCTCTTGAAAGAAGAATGAAATGTCACTGCCCTACTTTAAATGGCCATAAAACTTCACTTCTTCTTATTCATCATTTCACAAACACTTTTGTACAACAACTCATCTTTTCATTTCCTCTTATTCACTTCTTCAACTTCAGTGAACCAATATTTTTCATCATATCTCTATTCTTCTTCAATACCAGATAATTACTTAATTTTGGTATAATATTATGTTGTTCATTGAAACTAGGATCTCTCTCAGATATTAATGTGTTGTACCTCAACTTCATAATTTAATCTTATTCAGTGTACTATAGAAACAATGAATCTATTAAAATTTAATAGCCAATGATTTCTTAAATTATAAAGTAGGTATTGGATATGTGTGTTGATGCTCAAAGGATTTTTTTCAGTGTGTTTCAGTATCATATCACTTTTAATTTACTAATCTATCACCACTAATATATGTATATATTATTTTTATATAATAAACCTCCAATTCATCTCGTTTGAATTTTAATTTCATAATAAAATTAAATCCACCAAATTCCTTTAAATTATTCTTTAAACTCAGCCTTTTGATATGTTTTCCAAATTATCATGTTCATCCAATTCAAATTAGTAGTTATTTTGAGTTGGAATAACTACTAAATGACTCAGATGAATCCAAGTCATAACTCTTCCTCAAAACTTCCTAGATTAGGAAATTATGGTTTGTGAACTTCAATTTCGGTGTAGAACTATAATTCAAACCAGATACCTTTTTATCTTTAATAATATCCTTTGATGTAACAAAGATTCATATATTTTGTGGTCTTGAATTTTCCAAATCCATTAAAAATCGTCCTAATTTCCTTTACAACATGTTCTATAAATAATTGAATAGTCCTATATATTTTTTCATGACTAAAAGATATAAAATGAGATGTGACATAGAGGCACCAAATTCTCTAGAGCCACTAAAATCATCGTAGCCTCCTCCATGACACAGTCCTCCTTCAATGACATAGAGGACTTTGATTGACTCTCCTTTTTGGCTTGGACACTTACACTACAACATGAGGTCATGGAGACAATTTTTCATCCTAATTAAATTTTTAGAAAGTCCACAACATGTATAATTTTTCTATGGAATATCACAACCCAATGTTAGAAATATATGGAATGGACATCAGTTAAGACACAGAGAACCTTATCCAATCAACTTTTATGAAACAATACCATGTTTTGTGATGTAAAACCAATTCTTATATTCCTTAAATATTTGTCATCATGAACTCATTCCATGATTTGTAAACACATTTAATTGGATTAATAATCATCTGAATTTGTCTCCATGAATCATTGTGAGAAAACGAAAGACTTAAATAATAATTCCAAACCTCTTGATTTAATTTTTTGAAATATGAAACATAAGATCAACTTCCAACTTTGGTTGGATTAAGACTTTATCCAACACATGTGGATAAAAATTTCAATTTCCTTTCACCATAGATTTATAAAATTCTCAATATTAAAGCCTCCATGAAACTTAAATATTCCAACCACTTTTTCTTAAAATAATATGGTAAACTCTCAATGATTTTAGGGTAAGGACTTTAAACAACTTCCAAAATGTTTATCATATAATCTTGAAAAAAATATTGATAAGTAGAATCCTTCTTGGGAACATCTTATCTTCTTTAAAAATCTTATATAATTCAATTAAAATGATAAACAACTTATTCTATACAACATCATCAACATATTGGTGTAAATGAAATACTTCTTCATTGGAAACTATTGACACTCATTTAACGCAAATACAAATCACATAATGTGGGATAAAAAATATTCCACTTTTTATTTTTTTGGAAATACCCATATAAAATGATGTGTCAATATCATCATGTACAACTCACTTCTCGAAAAAACATTCGGAAATTCTTCTCATCCATGGACTTTCCAACTTTAATTTATTCTCTCCCCACTTTATCATTTTCTCCCCCTTTTAATCATCAATCTTTTCATTTTTCATTATATCCCCATTAATGAAAAAAATAAAAAATAATTGGGAAAGGGTATGAAATAATAATTATCAAGGTATCATCAACCATTAAAATATATGTATAATGAGACATGATTGATGTATAAAATAAGAGGGTTTTATTTAGACAACTAAGTTATACCTTACAAATTGTAATGATAAAAAATGAAATAATACAACTCAAAAAATTGTCTTTAAGGGTTTTCCAAACTAAATCGGTCTATGAAAAATTGGATACCAATTTGAGATACCAATTTATCCTAAAAAATATCAACCGCAATTTTCCTAAACTAACTTCAAAATAAAGTTTTAAATATTTCAAGTAAAGAATATAGGATACAATATCCTTGGCACTTCATCAACCTTTCACTTTCATTCCATTGGAAAAAATACCCCCGCTTTAATTTATCTCAATGATGAGAGATAAATTATAAATACCTATTAAATGAAATTTTTAGTAAGAACCTTACAAAATATTTAGATTTTGATGAGATAATAATTATGGATACTCTGTCTCTTCAATATTCTTCATTTTTCTCTTCATCAAGGAGGTACTTCTCATGATATTCATAACAATAAATCTCTTCAATAGATACGCTTTGGGATTTCTATGATTAGAGTACATGAAAATGAAAATATTCATGTGGCTATCAAGAATTCAAAATTTCCATATATTCACCAAGGATGATCACATAATAATATTCTCTTAGGAATACCAAATTTTGAGATCATTCTAGGATGGTATCTTGATATTATTATTTTCTAGTGTTGTCAAAACCTTCTTCAAATTCATCAAAGATGATTCTTCAACATATTTTCAATTTAATTTCAATTGGTAAATCATTATAAGATGACATAATCCTCGTATTTTCTATCTATAATTGAAAAAATATTCACTTTCTCAAGTTCCCCTTATGAGAACTTTCTTCATATTAAATTCCCTACATTGTAAGTAGATATACAATACAAAAGTGTTATGTGAATAAAGTTGATATTCTATGTTAATTAATGTGAATAAAAAGTTTGAGAGTATTTTCTCAACCAAGTTTCTATGCCCTTAATGTTTTGAAATCAAATTTTCAAATATGATTTCGCCTTTGGTAGCATATATCTATTCACATCATGTTCTTCACTATGTGAGATTCCAACTTTCCTTCTCCTTTCAAATTTAAATCCTTTCAAGGATTATTCTTATGTTTTCAAGATAGTCAAACATACTTTGGTAATGTGTATTTATATATTACATATCCCATATAATTCTTCTATAACCCAAGGTTTATCAATTGTTAACAACATCTCATGAGATTCAAGATCTTTATATGGATTCTTCTCTTTTACTTTAACATTATCTTCTACTTGTTATTTAGCCATATTTATTTCCTTCTTTAAATCAGTTGTCCAAACAACTAATATATCATTGGTAATATGTACAACATGTTTGAGTAGAAATATTGGAGTGTTATTATTTACATCATACCTTTTATATTTTACACTCTTCATATTATTCTTGGACTTATTACCCTGGAATGAACCATTAGTTTTTCTTGAGATTTTCCTATATGTATTCTAATTTTAAGTATTCATTAACTTATTACACATAGATTTTACAAAACTATTAATATTTTCTAAAAGGGTTCTTTAAAAATTTCTTTCATTTAATAAATTTTCAATTGTGTATCATTTTTTCTACCACCACCATTGAAACTACCACATAAATATCCAAGAGCCTTAAATCTGTTGAAATCAATCATATTTTTCTTCTTTACTTTTTATTTTTTCATCTTCCTTAGCCTGATACCCATTCAAATAGGCCTCCTTTATGCTTCTAAATTTAAAGTATTATACCAAAAATCTACTACACAATGTACAAATCAATTTCACCACCAATATTTCCCAAAAAACTTTGTTCTTATCTTAAAACATGATTGCTATCTGGAATTTCTTGATTTATGATCAGGATGTTATTAAGACCTATTCACCACTAATTGGGATATTATTGGGGAAAAAATACTTCACATGTTCTTATATCCACCATTTACATGGAATTAGTCTTTCCATCATTTATTTATATCCATAAATATACAAATTTTTCATTTAAACCATTATTTTTTATAGAATAAGATTTAGAAAAATCATGACACTGAGATATGAATGGTAACTCCTTCTTCGAGGCTTCTTGAGGATGATTATAAAAAGATTTAATGATCTTATTATCACATAATAGATGTATCTTTACATAATAATTCTTTTTATTATTATGTACTTTAATAACTACACACTTCATTGATTTCAAAGATTCAATATGTTTCATTTCTAAATTAGCCAATTTGTTTTCCAATTCTAGACATTTTATATTGAGATAATTCTTCTAATATCCAATGAATTCCTCTCTATATTCATATTCCTTCTTCATCTTTCCAATATCCTCTTCATGAACTATACAATTTTCTTAAATAAATGTGTCAATATCCTTTATCTTCTTGAATTTAATATCCAATTGTGTATTTTTGACATCAATGTTGTTCTTCATATTTTTCTTCCAATTAATGGATTATATTCTCAAACTCTACAGTGGAATCATAATTTTCTCAGATTAAACTAGTCTAATCTTCATAAAGTATGTAGCATCTCACCATAAACTCCTCATACTCGTATTCTTTGATGGTAACTTTTTTTGAGATCTTAAAGAAAGTTAGAGAACATTATCTTAAAGCATTATCTATGTTATATAACTCACCTTCAAGATAGATGATTTCTTCCTACTGTATTTAAAAAACTCTCCAAATTATAGAAAAAAATTCATTGGGTAATCCATGCATTATATCCTTTAAGGAATCAATAGATAAAGATATTGACATATGATCATAGCCACTTGAATCTTCTTCTTATTTAAAAGTTAAACCTAAATCTTCACATACCTTAAGATCATTTAGATCCCTTGATCCCAATAAGGTGGTAATGTTGTCCATATCCTTGGTCGTACATTGAACCACCTATTCTTTTACTGATAATCTAGATTCATCTTCCTTCATGCACATAAATTTTATTCCTTTTTTAATAATAGGTTCATCTTTTTTATCATATTCTTTTATTTTATTTTATTTTTCATAAAATTTTTGGAAGAAACTAAGTTCTAAGTTGACATAGAAATAATTTTAAAAAAATAAGTTAATTATAATTTAATGAAAAAAAACTTCATATCTACAAATAGAATGGTTTTAGATTGACAACCCAATAGAGGTGAACCAATCCATTAATACCAATTATGAGGACTGATTGGGATATAAACCACTCTAATAGGAGGGGGTGAATTAATATTGGTAAGTCATGATCCAATTTAAAATATTTTAATTTTATACATTTTCAATTTACCCCTATCATATATTAAGGTTAATAGACTATTATTTTTATAACTTTACTTATTTCTTTCTTGTAGCATAACTAAACACACACACACACAAGGAACCCAGAAATTTATAAGGTTCACCGATCAATATGAGTTGTCTATTCCTTGGTAGGAACATGATTCCTCCATGATGACACAACCCAATAAATTCTTCCTACGATATATAATGAGAAAGTTATAACCTTGATACTCATGTTTTCATTTCCCTCAACTATGCTTCAGTACATCCTATAAATAGGTGTAGGGTCCTGAAAATTCAGCAAAGGGAAGGAAAATACTCCTAAACGTTTGTTAAAGAAGATGGATGCATATTTCATTTAAAATTTTAGGAGAAAAGTGAAAAAATAAAATTTTGAAAAGGGATTTGGCTTAACTATGTACCGATTACCGGGAAAGGTTTTCAAAAAAAAAGAAGCAAACCACCGGTATGCAGATGGACTTTTGAGAAATGGACTGTGATGCTCTGGCCAGAAAACGAAGCTATTCACGGTGAATTTCTACTCAAAAACTGAAGCCACCATGAACTATTTTCCCTAGAGAGAATCCGACAGAGGTATGCTTTGTGCACCATCCCCGTGAACGATGTGGTCTACAGATGAGGAGATGTCGATGGTGTACTGCACCTCTGCAAACCCCTACTGATAGAGACTTACGTGGATCGAGATATCTCTTCATGGGATTCCACAAATAGTGTCACAAGCCAATACATATGATTTTCCTTGTAACTTTATAAATGAATATCTAGAGGAACTAAAGAAGAAGAGGGAAGAATACAGAAAGAGAGATCTTGGGGATGGGTGAAAAATGGACAAAGAAAAAAGAGGGTGCAGGAGAAATTTCTCCCACACCCGAAACAGTTTTCAGATTCCATCCTATGAACCATAAGTGGTTTGAAGACTCCATCCCGTGAACCATATGTGGGTGTCCCCTCATATAACACCTTCCTGTGAACCGTATTTGGGATACCCTCTGTAGCCAACTAGCGAACTAATAAATAAATATAATAAATATGGTTCGAAAATGCCCATATGTGGAAGACAATACATGAACGCCTGTAGTTGGAAGACTGTACGTGGATGACCATATGTGGAAGACAGTACATAGACGCCCATATATAGAAGACAGTACGTAGACACCCATATGTGGAAGAGAGTATGCAGACACCCTTAGGCGGAAGACAGTATGCAGACGCCCATGAGTAAAAGATAGTACACGGATGCCCATATGTAGAAGATTTGCAGATGCCCATATGTGGAAGTCAGTATGCGGACTCCCATATACGGAACCCAGCACGCGGATGGTCCTTGGCAGCCATCTCTTCCGCGTACCATCCTACACGAATAGCCTTATGTATAAAATAGTTCATGCCCACCGATCCATACTGCGGGGGCTACACCCATTCACCCCCCTTGGGATCAGTACCAAGCTGTGGTCCCAACCCTCAGGGCCGGTACCTTCACTTCCGTCATTGACCCCCATGAAAAATGGAGAGTCGCACCGTGAACTTTTGAGGCTGGGTAGATGACATTTTCCATTGCGCCCTTATGCCTCCCAAACATCCATCCCTTAACTACCATGAGAAGATACATTCCTCTTTCACCTCCCAAAAATACCTATCGCCTACCTCCTATGCTAGGTTGACCCAGAACTCAATAGAGAATCACATCTTGAATGTTTCTTAAATTCCTAGACACATCCTTCCCATCCATCAAAGCCCATGTCTCTGGTGATTCTTGATCCTCATAAACCTAAATGGCCATCAGAAGCGGAAGGGCAGTGTCCCACGGACACCTTTTTTTAACTATGCACGTCATGCCCTGGTGGCTCTAGATATATTTCCCACAAAAAATGGTCATCAACCAAAGGCAAATTCATCCTCCAGAGAGTCATTTCCTCCCTCTATAAGACTCAACAACTTCCATGCCCCATGTCATTTCTCCCGATCTGAGAATCCCTAGAGCCACAATTTACACTTTCCTTCTCTCTCATGTTTGAGGAATGTTAGAACATCCCAGGCCGATTATCCTACAACTAATCATGGGTTTCTATAATCACCAGTCCAAACTCTATGTACTTGAACTATGAGTTATCATCCTTACCACGTGACATTAAACTATACGGTTTTTTCCTTACCATACAACATTAAACTATGATTCCATATTCCAATCTATATAACATTAAACTATACTATAATGGGTGATTTCTGATCTTTATAAACATCCATGGACATCATCAATGGGCGGTCAGTGTCATGAGGACACCTCTTCTTGACAATCCACATCATGCCCCGGTGGATCTTCATTTTTTTCCTACAAATACGGCCTATCAACCAGAGGAAAATTCATCCTTAGGAGAGGCCTCTTCTACCTTTGTATTCCTAAATGGATTCCATGCCTCGTATCATTTCTCCTGATCTGAAATTCACCATAATCATGGTTTACACATTCTGTCCCTCTCATGTTCAAGGCACATAAGAATATCCGAACATGATTATCCTCCAGTTAATCATGGTTTCTATAACAAGTGGTCTTCATCATATAACCCTAAACTGCAAGACCCCAAACAGTTCTATCCACATGAAATTAAACTGTGATGCCATCATCTAAGCTATATTACTTTAAACTGTAGTATACCTCATATGAAATTCCAGGGAACTCCCACCAATGTATGTATTTAATCTTCATAAGTCCAAGCCACATGACCTTTAATGTTGTCTCACATTAAAGGGTTCGTTGCTCTACACCCTCTCCCACCATCTTTCTGGCCTCTTCCGCCATAGGCTCTCCCTATCCCACCAATAGGAGTGGAAGCATTTGTTTTCTTGAATCTTTGACATCCTATTGTTTCTCACACCGAGCATGACTCACGTGGGCTTAGTGGTTTGTGATTATTACAACATCCACATGAATATGAACTATGAGAAATCTGATTCCTGATAAAACTAGGATACATATGATGCCTATCAGAATTCCCGATCTCAAAAGGGTTTGCTTCCAAAAGGGTTCACCCAATTATGTTTCCCTCAAATGGGCAGCTCCTATGCGTAAGCCCTAGCCTATCCGAACTACGTGAGCTCTGATTCCTCTCTTGGGGATACGTAGTAAACCCATCTTATGGGACCGATCCCAACATCAAGTCACCTTCTGCCCCCTGGATGACGATAAACTCTAGAGCTCCTTATTGTGTGGCTCAAGTAAGCCTCACCTTCGTAGTATCAAATATACGAATGCCTACAACAATTTTTCAAATCAAGGGTATTCCATGGAAACACTCTTTGGGAAAGAACCAAGGATTCAAGAACATATGAACACAACTTAAATCTATAAGAGAGTCCTGAAATGGAAGATAATCCTCCCCTAGAAGGGCGTGGTGAGTCTGACTTCCCATCCTATCAACCAATGAAGTCTTTAAGTGTTGTTGGATGAATCATCAAACAATGATCGCCTGTATTTGGAAAGAAGGTCCATGAATCTTAGATACTAGGGCCATTGGGTGTTCCTAGATTCATGAATAAACCCATTGGAAACCATCCAAGGATTTTATATCTAATGAGGACCAATTTCACAAGTACTTGACCCCCACACAATCGCCTGTTGGGACCAACAGTTACTGAGGGGTTATTCTAACCTTCTTCTAAAGAATAATGATGTTGAATGGGTTGAAACCAAAGGAATGGTAAATTTGACAAGAACCCAACCCTATAAAAAAGGTACGAGTGATGATCCTAATTCTACCATTTCTACTCCACCTAAAATGTCCCACCTCATAGGCAGAACAACATGCACATCCTACACCTTACAATGATAAACATTTAGATAAAAATAATATATTATTATACCAGTGTAAAATTCCATCTTTTTATAGATGTGAAACCTCATTATTCTTCTTTCACTTCCATAGTAGAATTAAAGGACTTCCTCTTTTTATATGAAATTTTGAAATGCATATAATATTCTCTTTATCTTTACTAAATAAGTGATGTCACTACCTTACTTGAATTATTTTTAAGAAATCTATAATTCTTCTTTACTGCATAATAAATTTTTCACAACACCACTTCTTCTCCTTTCCCCTTCACAAATTCTTCTACATCAGTGTACAAACATTTTTCAATGGCTCTATATTATTATTCAATACCAAATAATTCCTTCAGTTCTATATAATATTGGGCATCTTCCATGACACTAGGACTTCTATCATATGTTGTATTATCAAACCTCTACTTTATAATTTCTTCTTCTTGAATTCAATAAAACAATATTGAATCTCTTCATCTTCAATACCCAAAAATTTCAACAATTATAAAGTAGGTATTAGATCTATTATATGATAATAAAATTATTTATTCTATGTATTTTAGTATCATATAACATTTAATTCACTAATATCTCTCCAATATATTTTGTATATATTAGTTCTACTTAGTATCCATTCAATTCATCAAGTTTTAATTTCAATTTCAAATTCAAATTAAAAGCATCAACTACCTTCAAAATACTCTTAAAACTTGGCCTTTGTATCTTTAACCCATTAAATCAAAATTATTCAGTTAAAATTAGTATTTATTTTGAGTCTTAATAACTAAAAAATGACTCATATGAATCCAAGTTACCACTATTCTTAAAATCATCCCAGATTAGGAAATTACTATATGGGAACCTTCATTACGGCATAACATAGTGGCTCAAACTAGTTATCTTTTAACTGACAGGACATTTCTTGGTGTAATAAAGCTTTAACAATGTGGAGGTCTAAAATTATATAGAGCCACTGAAAACCATCCTAATTTCCTTTGTGGAAAGCTATATTCACTATGAAATAATTCTTTACATGTTCTCCTAAATATGATATAGAAAATGAGTTGCAACACATTGTTCCCAAATTCTTTAGAACCATGAAAATATACCTAGCCCATTCTATGGTATGGTCCACCTTCTGAAATATAGAGAACTTTGATTGACTCTCCTTTGTGGAATGGACACTCAGACTATGGCGTGAGTACCTATAGACTATTTTTTATCCTACTACCATATTTATCATCTCTATGTCATGAACACTTCATTTGAGACATAACCCAACTTTATGTCAGCAAGCATCAATATGGACATTAGTTTCAATGCATACCACCTTCTTTAGTCAACATCTACGATTCAATACCATGATTTGTGATGTTAAACCCCTTCTTCTATTCCTTCAATTTTCTTGCATCATAAACTCATTCCATGATATGTAAACAATTTTAACCAGCTTAAGAATCATCTAAATTTTTCTCCAACCATCATTGGGATCAATTAGAAGAATTCTAGAATAATTCCAAACCTCTTTATTTCCTTTATTGAAATATGAAAATTAAGATCAAATTATAGTTTTTTTTATTCATACTTCATCCAATACATGTGGATGGAATGTTCAATTTCCTTTCATCATAGAGATATAGAATTATCAATAATAAATCCCCTGTGTAGATTCAATATTCCAACACATTTTCATGTAAAAATATGGTAATCTATCAATGATTTCATGGAAATGACTTTAAAAAAATTCAAAACCAATCTTATAATTTTTTTCATATAATCTTCTAGGATATTTCATGGAATATTAAAACACATATTGATAGGCAGACATCCAATCTTCCAAGATATGTTATGAAATATTGAAACACATAGTGGTAAGTATACTCATTCGTAGGAACTTATTATCTTCTTCAACAAGATTATATACATCATATAAACACTCAAGATACCTCTTATAGACTAATCCTTCAAGATATTGATTTAAATGGAATAAATTTTATTGAAAACCATTAACAATCATTAAAAAAAATATCTCACACAATGTGGGAGAGAAAACAAAAAAAATAAGAAAAAGAAAACCAGTGATGATGATATGTGGGGTGATATGTAGTATGAAATGAGAAACTAGTGAATTTAAGTAAAGTTATATGGGGAAAATGTAATAAATCATAGAGACAAAAGATAATAGTAGATAGACTGGGGGGTTTTGATTATTCAAGATTGCGTAAAAAGTTTCTATATTCTGTAAAATGATGGGTTAGAATGGATAAACTATCTAAAATAATGTAAAATACTCTATCAAGAGTGAAAAGTATATTTATTTAATTCTAAATGTATTAATCCCAATACTAACTCGGTAATTAAAGGGAAATAATGGTGTTATTTTCCAAAATTGATTTGTTAACTGATCTTGAACTGCTACTCTTTTTTGATTGAAAGTTATTTTTTTCAAAATGGTTTTAATAAAAAAGGTTCTAAAATATATTAAAAGTGGATAAATATCAATTTTAATTAATTATTACCCACTAAAAAATGGTTTTTGTGAAATAAATTAATACGAAAGTGTAGTGATCCAACCCATAAATTAATTTTCAAGAATGAAGTAAAAAATATAACAATCACCAAAATCTCATTCCCCTAAAAATTTTTAACCAAAAAACATGTTCGAATCAAGAAATATTAAAAAAACTTCATTACTAAAATAATAAGAAACAAATAATCAAAGAGTAGAATTATAGGAATCATCTTTTTCTAGATATATCCTCTCTATATAGATCTGTATCCCTATAGAATCATAGTTCTTGATCACTACCCTCTATTTTATTCCCATGTATTCATGTAAATCCCTAAAATTCATCTAAAATGAATTTTTCCTTCCAATTAGAATATTCCAAAGTAGTTTCCTAATATTCATCAACCCATCACCTCACACCCTCGAGCTCCATATGGAAACATCAATATTCACTATCTCTTTTATGGTGACATGAGCTTACTCAAAAAATAGATGATGCTACCCCCTGAGATTCCACATCAAAGACAAGTTAAAATCAAATGGTCATAATTTTGAATTGGTTAAATATAACACCATGAGATTTTAAATTATATTTTACTTTGAAACCTAATGTGTCAGATATCTTACTTTGACATGAAACACTAAACCACAAAATACCGGATAATAATATATAATTGTTAAAATGTAGTCATAGAATAGGTGGGTAAAAATATAGATAAAATAATTATGAAATATATTTAGAAATAAAAATAAGTGTCATTATTAATATTAATGCATTGATAAAATTTAGTTAGTGTATCTAAGTAACAAATAATTATAGTTTATGATTTAAAATGTAACACTTTTAAAATTTAATTTTATGATCTTTATTTAACGATAATAAATATATGCACATGAGCCTTAACCCAGTTGGTGGGGACTCTTCAAGTGCATCAAAGAGACCCAGGATCAAATCCAGGTGGAGGCATATTTGTAAGTTACTGTAGCAGTACTATAGAAGTACTATAGTAGGTACTCTTCAATACTATAACAGTTAGAAATATTCATCTGATTTGACCTTAATGCCATCAGTTTGGTCCTAGAGCCCTTCAAGGCCTTCGGTCCACCGAAGGCGTTCATGCCAGTATAGTGTATGAGCCACCTCAAGGACTTCAGGCCACCACAAGGCCTTTAGGCCACATGAAGTGCATAAGAAACGAGATAGACTCTATAAGAAACAGACTCCAGATGGGGATTCAGAGTAGACACATTCACCAAAGAAGATCTAACAAATTTGGAAGAACGAAAGGGCATGGAAATTTCCATCGGTACCAGGTCTATGAATCTCTACAAATGACATTTTTCTGAAAATCCATGAAAGTATGGAGAGATAATATCATTATATAGATACTAGGGAGGGGAAATTCTAAGTATTCATAGTCGAGGATTAATTCCTCTAAGACCTTCGGGTCTTGTAATGTGTCACTAATCCTACAAGCCTTGCAAGGGTTCCCCCTCAACCTTTAAAAGGGGGGTTATCAAAAAAAATAAGGAATTTAGGCCATTCAGGAACCTAAAGATACTAAATATATTATAAATAAAATATATTATTGATATGAATAATATTTTAAAACTAAATTTTATTTTTTATTAAAAGTAAATAAGAATAAGAATAGTTCATCTTTCAAAAAGTTATTTTTCCATGAAAACACTTTTCATTATATATTTTATTTTTATTTAAAAGTTAAATTCCAAAATTTTATAATATGAATTTTACCAAATTGGATTCAATTTTGGATTTATAATATCAATATTATCTTCAAATGAATTATTTCTATATTTTTAAAATAATATATTTTTATGTGAATAGTAAAAAATTATTAATTTTTCTGATACCATTACTTTTCTGAATTGTTTAAATGTTTTTGAAATTTTTTTTATAAAAATATATATTTATAAATTAAAATAAATAATTTTTAAAAACTATATTTAATTTATAAAACCCATATTTTACATTTTGGAAACTTAAGTAACATTTGGCTCTAAAAATTATTTTAATTTGATTATATTAAGAATTAGTTTTCGTCATTTTTAGAAATTAAATATAAAAAATGGATTTCATATCTTATATTAACATATTAATATTATTTAATAATATATAATTCATTTTAGGCATAAAGTAATGATTAAAAATATTAAATTTAATGACCATGATATTTGTGAAAGGGTTACTTTCGAAGAATTGTTTTACAAATGTTGTGTAATTTTTTATCTAATAAATTAAAATGATATATTTTATATAATTAATATAATGTTTTTAAACAAATATAATAATATTTTATCCCTTATTTAATTGGTAATTAATTTTATATAATATTAAGAACACTTAATGATTAAAACATTTTTTTCTTCATACAAAAATAGTGTGTGTATATATATATATTAAATGTTTTAATTTAAAATTTATTTATCGATTATTTATAAATTTATTTAGAATATATGGAGATTAAATTTTGTTTTATAACTTCCAAATTTTTTAATCATACTTATCATTTATTTTTAGTAAAATATAAATATCTTAGTTAAAAACCAGTTACCAAGGTAAACTTTAACTAAAAGGAAAAAGTAAAAACATAAGAATAAATGACATGAAACATATTTAAAACATGTGATAAAATTATTTTTATAGACCTTTTCAACCATAATTAACCTCAAACTCCATTATTTATAACTTTTTGAACCATTTTCCCAAGAATTTTGTAATTCCATTGTTGAAAAATAATGGGTGTTCACAAAAGTGTATTTTTCTTCACTTATAAAAGGGAATCACTCCCACCCTACCAAAGAAACAAACACCTTAGAAATTTACTTGAAACCCTAACCAATATTTCTCTCTTATAAGTTCTTTAAATTTTCTAAATCCCTTGGTCACCATAAGTTATCCTAATCCCTTCATTTCAAAAGAGACTTTCAATAAAAAGTTAAATGGGGACATGATTGGTTTTTTGTATCATTTGTATAGTATTGCAGTGGTAAACATAGGTGTTGAGATGATGGATATGTGGTTTGATTATGGATATTATTTTTTTATAGGATGTGTGTGGTGCTCCTTGGGTGGATCACGAGATTTGTGGGATTTACTGTGATATGGTCTCTTTTGTGTACTGTAACAGGCGACGTGACGATGATTTTGGAATAGTGATGCTAGTTCTAGTTGAATTTTTTGTTATTCGAATTCTATCATGTGAAATGTGTCTTTGTTAGGGTATAGTTGAACCTTGGTTTATCACTTTTTCATTAGAAGTGTTTGAATAATAAAAAAATTAATTTTCATTCAAAAGTGAGTATTACTTATACCTTATCCATTTATTCATAATATTTATCTTAAAAACCTGGATTAGACATAGTAATATAATAAAATAATTATAATTATTATTATATATATATTATTATATTAATGTAAAATGATTATTTATTCCCTCTCATCCACTTATAAATACAAGAGAACGTTGATCGTGCATTTGTTTGTACTACCACGTCCACAAAGCGACATCTTCCATTTTTCACTACTTAATCTCTTCATTGGTTATAAAGATGGAATTTTTTAATAAATTTTGAATTTATAAAATAATTATGATTATTAATAGATAAATTATAATTCACCTTTATACCCTCTCATTCTTTGGGAAATGAAAATGTTAATAGTGCGTTGTGAAGACTACCGCCTCCATAGAGTAATGCATCACATTTTTCATCTAGTTTCTTTATTATTTACTAAAATATATTAAAATAAAATTAATAACCTTAAAAATATCAAAAATAATATCATTATTATTTTTTAATAAATATATTATTCCAAAAGAAACCATTTTTATAACCATAATCATCTATTAATTATGGTATGTTCATATTTGGGACAGTCTAACCACCTACTTGAATAATGCTATAAAACTATATAATGGATGAATATGAGAACATAAATACTAATATTATTATAATTTAATAATAAAATAATTATTTTTTATTGTTATTTAAAGGTTATATTAAGTATTTAACATATTATCAAAATATCATCTTTGATTTCAAAAATTACTAAAATAAGCCAACACCGATTCCATTTTCATGATACATAACAAAAAAATTTATGGGATGATATAAGAGATTTATAAATAATGATAGTTTATCTATTATAGTTACTTAAATTGTCTATTAATGGTAAAATTGGTATCAATTAATTTGTACTAATATCGATAATATAAAATATTCATGAAATAATTAAAGTTACTAATACCCAATGGAAAAAATAAGCTATAACTAACTAATATATTCAAAATAAATGATCATAAGTTAATTATATAAAAGGAAATATATATTAATAAGTTTATAAAATAAAATATTGATATAGTTATGTTTTTTATAAGAGATTCAATTTCTTTATTGGATATCAGGAATTAAGGGTAAGGGTTTTTGTCTCATTTTTCACCACTTGAGATACATTTCTTATTATTAACCATATTTTATTTTATATGGTGTATCTGCTACAAATTTTTTTTCATGATATTCTAATTACTAATTTTATTTAATGTTTTATATAAATTTATATCCTTTAAGGGGATATAATTTGAATGTTTCTAAATTCATAAGTGTCATTTGTCTCTATTTTCAATTCCATGAGACATGTTTGATATTTTGAACCATATTTTATTTTATATGGGGAATTAACTACTTAGTTTACTTAAATTATAATGAATATATTTCATTTAATCATATCTTAATTTCATGGTATCCCTCTCCTATTATTTTTATTCATATGTTATCACTACCTTAAGTGTGTTTGTGACTCAATTTTACTTCATTGAGATGTGATATGTACCTACCACTTGTTTCCATTTTTTGGTGTATATATTGGATATGTATTAATTTTTAAAACATATAATACTATATTTATTTGGTATATTAAACTCATATAAACAAATTACTAACTTTTCCTTTCCAAATTATACTTTGTTACAAGCATTATTTTTCTTCCAAATGATTTCCTCAATGAATACCAAATTTTTCAGTACATTCTTTAAAGCTAATTTACCTAGATATCCATAAATTGATTTATTTGGAAAATTATTTACTTAAAAAAATATCATTACTCTATATGGTGTTAGTTTGAGGATTCTTAAATAGAAATATATTCCACTTATTGATTAGGGAAATATTGATAATCGATATACATGTTATTCTGATACAAATGCTTATTTATTACTGGGGAAAGTTGATTATGTATTTTTTTAACAATCAAACTTCTTTCACTGAATTTTTTATGTTCATTTATTGACTAGAAAATTATTTACATTTTTCATGTTTGTGTCTCAATACATATTTTTATTGATTACTAAAGTAAGTTTTTTATTCATTGAATTTATATCCATATCATTCACATGGTAAATGAATTAGACATAAATAATTGAGGGGTGGGGCATAATATTATATTTTATTTTTATAAAAATTAATTGTAATTATTAAATAAAATTTTTCTACAAAACTATTTTTTATTTCATTTATATAACATATTTTGAAATTAATTTTCATCAATTATAAAAATTTAATATTTAAAATTGGAATTCATATTTGAAATAAGTGTTTCAAATTTTTTAATTTGTTCAATTTCATTTTTGGTCATAATGAATTATTACCATGGTAAAAATTTATCACCCTAGTAGAGGTTAACAAGGGTTAAAAAGTGGGGTTAAACTAATATATAAAGAATAAAATATCTCTAAAAGTTATAAAATTTTGATTTTTTTAGTAGATTTATACCTTAAACTATCTTTTATTCAAAAACAAATTCCATTTGGTTCCACTTGACAATTAAAAATATGTTTATTATATTTAAATGTTTAAAGTATTTAAAAAAGTTTCACACTCCTGACTTATAAATGGGAACATCATCTCCTCACTTATTCACACCTTATGAGAAACTTTTTTTTGAGAAATATCTATTTAAATCACTTCCTAACATCCTTCCCCGCATCCTATAGGTCCTAGTCTTCTAAAATGACCAATCCTTGAAGGATTAAGGTGAAAAACAAAAGGAGATATCTGAGGAGGGGGTATAAGTCCTAACCGTCTATTTTAAGTTTATTTCTTCTTATATCTCCCTAAAATATATTCTAAACACTATAAAATAATGAAATCAGTATCTTATCTATACTAAAATGTTATTATGTTAATGTAAAACCCCTTTTCTATCTATTTTCCATCCTATGAGAAATGAAAACTTCACATATTAGTAAATGTGTATTACCACCTATACAAACCGGTGTGACTCATTTTTCATTATTTCCTCACACGACTGGTCATAAGTATTCAAATAATGAATAAATATGAAATTAATAAAATAATTATAATTCTAGAAAAGTAAAATATTATATATATTATTTATTTTCAATCCATTAGAAAAATGGAAATTTCACTCGTGTATACATGTGGAATACTGCCTCCATGATATGAAATATTCCATTTTTCAAATCCACCTTCCAAGGATGGTTCAAAAAAAATAATGTATAAAAATAATAATTTATTCATGATTAATATTTTTTAAATTATGAAACCACAATCCATTTGACCTTATTCAACCCACTATTGTCATTTTGGACATATAAACCAAACATCCTTAAAACGTTTAATGTGAACTTAACCATTTTTGTAACTAAATAAAACATGGTAACAAATTAAATAAAGGGAATAATTATAATTGAATGAACTTGAAAATTTTCAAAATAAATTATAAAAAATATATTAAATTATTACTTAGGAGGGTAAATATACAAACAATATGAGTCAAGACATTAGGTAAGGGTCTTTCTTTTAAATATATTGATTTTAATGTTTTCATTACAAATATTTTTTTTCAGGTAAAGGTTCTTTTAAAAGTTTCATTAATGTTCTTAATTATTATTTAAATGTTGATAAATTTCATTTTCAATTATTTTTTACTTTCTTTACAAAGGATTAAAAAAAAAATTTAAAATTTTCTATATAGTTTATTTTTTACTTATTACAAAATAGAAAAAATAATTTTTTTTAGTATAAAAATATTTTCCACAATTTTACTCCTTCATATAAATTATTCATTATAAATATTCTTTTAAATTTTTACATGGTTATTTTCAAATAAAATATTTCTCTCAATATTTTAGTAATTTTCTATTTTTAATTTTTTTCGAAGTAAGTAAAAAAAATTGTATCTTTATGAGATAATTGAAAGTGTTATAGATTATGGGATTGAATGCCAATTAAAATAGTTTTTGTGATTAAAGTGAAATATATATGTGTTTTATTCATGATACGGTTCTTGGATAGTTTATATGAATGATGGGTGATCCTAATATAGCTATAATGATAGGTGATCCCAATATAGCTCTACAATACATTGGGTTAGGTGATTGGTTACACCTATGATATATGTGAATTTTCTTATTAGGTGATTCCATTATAAGGGTTCCTGTAAGAATGAATTTAAGGATAATTTCCCAAGGTACCTCCATGATATGATATCAAATGGTTTTTAAATGAAATATTTTGATTTAAAAAGGTAATTAAATGAGTTTATGTTTTAATGAATGTTTATAACTTTTATTAAAAAAGGATAAAGGATTGTTTTTCAAGGAAAGGTATTCATGAGTTTTCATATTATACAAGAAAACCCTTAATATTATGATTTTTTTATTTATGATTTCATATGAAATGTTTTATGAATGATATTGATAAATTAAGTTGTTTTCATGGAAAAGAAAATGGATAATTATACGAAAATGTTTATTATTAAAAGGGAAACATTATTATGGATTTATCTTATATGAAAATTGATTGGTGGATTTATTTTAATTTATTTGTCTTATAATGATTTGTTTTTCTCATACCACATTTTCAAATTGTTTTCATAGGGCTTAAGGATGAGTAAAAGTTTAATAAAGTCAAAGTTATAGTTATTGGAATTACTTTGAATGAAGCAAGTGTGTCTTTATAAATAAATTGTTTTCAAGGAAATATGTACTATATGTGAAAGTTTATAATTTTTTATTTAATTTTTTAACCTAATTATTTCAAACTCTAATCCAAAAATATCTTATGAATGTAAGAAAGTGATACCATTATTATAAATCATGTAATTATGGATTGATTAAGGAAAGAGTTGTTATAGTTGGTTCAGAGAAAAGGTATAAATAAATTTAGAGGTTGGTATAGTATTAAAATATACTCTTAATAGATTATAATTTATGGTTATATTATCATGAGATATATTTTGAGGATTTCCATGTTCCTTAATTTAATAAATGTTTTTTCAGAATGTTTTTCTATAGATGAAATAGGAAGATGAGGTATAAAGGCATTAAGAGGATATTATAATTCTGAAATAGTAACCTAGAATGGTGGGAATTAGAATAGAGTTGTTCATAGTTGTGTTAACTCATTTGATATAGTATACTAATTGAGGAACCAATGCTAGGGATCAACCAAATTCCCTAAAAAATAATATATCAATAGTAAATAATTTCATGGAATAGAATTCTTTTAATTTTGGTGAATCCTATATCCCAATGAAAATTGAAGGATTTATTAATGATTTGAAGAATATATTTGTAGTTCCGGGATGTTTGGAATATAAAAAATTAACCCTTTATATAAATAATTTTTAAGGTGAAGCTGCTCAATGGTGGTCTTTGATTAAGAATACTAAAGAAAATGAAGAAATTAATTCCAAGGAATGTATGGTATTTAAAGATATATTCGTTGAATGGTATCTTCCTAAAGTTATTAAAATATTAATGGAAATTAAATTCCTAGAGTTGAATAAAAAGGTGTAGGACTACATTACTACCTATGCGGTTGATTTTTTAGATCGACTAGGTATGCATCAAATTTCATCATGATAGTAAAATTGATTATTTTTACTCAGGATTAAATCCAATTTTATGATGGGATCTGGTTACTTGTGAGTTAGTAAGTTATAAAGAAATTGTGTGGTTTGATGATAAAGTTGATATAGAGTGTTTTTACTTTTAAAATAATAAGGATATGAATTGATCTGGGTAGTAGGTAATGGGGAAACATTTATTAAATATATTTGAAGGAAAAAAAATTCAATTACCTAATTTTGATAAGTGTAGTAAGAATAATTATGGAGAATGTACTATGATATTTGGGAAGTGTTACCAATGTATAAATCTAGGAAACATGGCTCATTACTACAAAGAAAATATAAATGGTAATGGTCAGTTTGATAATGAAAAGTAGTAAGTGATATGTTTTAATTTTAATGAGTTATAATATTATGATAATTCATGAAAGTGATTAGTTTCTCAAGGTGAGAATCATCAAGATCAGAAATATAAAGGTGTAGATAAGACTTTTTTTGATTACTATGGTAGATGTGAGACCCTCAAATGAAGTTGTGATAGGTACATTACTTATTTATTTAGATTATTACATTGTCTTGTTTGATTTGGGATCCATGAAATATTTTATATCTGGGAAATTTTAATGTAAAATTGAAATACCATATCAAGAAATAATTTCATAACTCTTGGTAAAAACTACCAGAGTAGAATAAAAGTAATTAGAATTTATAAAAATATTCGTCTTATCATCTATGGAATGGTTTTCCATTAATTTTTTTTCTTTCCCATTATAGAGTTTTATGTTATTCTTGGTATGGATTAGCTTTAATTTTATCATGCTAAGATAGATTATAGAGTTTAAGAAATTATTCTTCATAAGGAGTTTCTATTTGTATTTAAGAATGAATTTATACCTTTGATAACATATCAATAAGACAAGAAACTAATAAAATTTGGAAGTGAAAGTTATCTTTAACAAGCTATTGAGAAGAAAAGAAATGTTCAAATTGGTGATGTGTAAATAGTAAATTAATATCTGTATTTATTTCCTAATGATTTTCCTGGTGTCATCCCTGATCTAGAGGTTGAGTTTACTATTGACTTAGTTCCTAATTCTAATACAATTTCAAAACCTTCTTATCAAATGGATTCGGTTGAGTTATCCGAATTTAAAAATAAGTTTTATGAATTGGTAATAATAGATTTATCTACCCTAGTACATCAACTTGAGATGATACTATTCTAGTTGTTATAAATAAAGGTGGTTCCATGAGAATTTGTATTGATTATCAAGAACTCAATAATATCATTATTAGTAAAAAGTATCATTTTCCTCATATCGATGAATTTTTTGATAAACTACAAGGAGAACAATATTTTATAAAGATTTATCTCATTTTTAGGTACCATCAGCTATAGTTGAAAAAAGAGGAAATTTAGAAGGTAGTGTCCATGACTAGGTATGACCATTATGATTTAGAGGTTATTCTATTCGGGTTAAAAATTTACCCATTGTATTTGTAGATCTAATGAATATAGTTTTCTATGATTATTTGGATAAATTTATGGTTTTTTATCAATGATAGTTTGTTTACTCTAAAAGTTATAAAAAATATGAGAAACATATAAAGATTTTTCTATAGATTTTAAAAGAAAGAATTTATATAGAAAATTAAATAAATGTGAATTTTTGTTCCAACATATTTCATTCTTGGGAATATTATTTCAAAATATGGAATAATTTTTTATCCTTATAAAAATAAAGTATTGGAAGAGTGGACAAGTCCTACAAATGTCACTATTATTAAAAAATTTCTTGGATTAGTTGGTTAACACCAATGGTTTTTTGAAAAAATTTCTTGGTTATCTAGTCCACTAATTTAACTCAAAAAGGTGTAAAATTCATCTAGTCAAAATAATGTGATGAATGATTCAATGATTTAAATATAAGATTGGTTAATTCCCCTTTATTATCATTTCTATCTAGAAATGAGGAGCTTTTTATTTATAATGATTATTCTTTGAAGAGCCTTGGTTGTGTAATGATGCAAAATGATTGAGTTGTCATGTATACATCTCTTCAATTAAAACCCCATGAGCATACTTATTATACACATGACCTTGATTTAGTTTTTTTTAGTTTCTTTCTTTAAAAATTAGGTGGCATCATCTATATGGTGATAAATGTAAAATACATATTAACCATAAATGTTTAAAGTGTATATTAACTCAAAAAGAGTTGAACATGAGGAAAAAATAATGGATAAAACTAATTATGGATTATGATTTCAAAATTCACTATCATCCAGATAAAGGAAAAGGGTAGTTGATTCCTTGAGTTGAAAATATAATGCATCATTAACTATGTTACTTTTGGAAGATGATCCTTTAGTTAATGATTTAATAAATGATGACTTGGAATTTTTTTATATAGAAAGGTATCAGTGCATTCATCCTTGGAAGAAAGAATTAAGATTCATTGGATGGATGATCATGGTTTATATTAAAATGTATAATAGGTTAAGAAAAGTAAATTTACTACAGTTAATGTTGAAAAAAGAAGGTATTATCAGGTTTGGAAGGAGGTTTTGTGTTCTAATTAAATCCTAGTTAAAGAATGAATTGTTAAGTGAAGGTCAAAAATCTCAATTATATATTCATCCTAGAAGCACAAAGATGTATAGATACCATTGGTAATATTATTAGTGTGAAGGTATGAAGAGGGACATTAATGATTTTACATTGAAATGTTTAGATTTTGAGTAGGTCAAAGCTGAACAAAAACTACCAAAGGGGATCATATAGAATTTTTAGTGCCAAAAATATAAATAGGGGAACATATATATATATATATGTGTGTGTGTGTGTGTGTGGATATCATGGTGGTATTACCAAGGAAATCATGAGGGAATAATTCATTTTGTGTTATTGTTGATGGTTTGACTAATTCTCTTCATTTTATGCTTATTCAAGATAGTATGTATTCAAATAATATTTCTAGAGATTATCTTAAGGATATAGTTAGGTTACATGGAGTTCCCCTCTCTATTATATAAGATAATGATATCAGGTTTACAAAAAAATTATAATGGACTTCAAAAGACTATGGGTACTAAATTAAATTTTAGTATCATTTTCATCCACAATATAATGGACAATTGGAATACAAAATTCAGAATTTAGAGGGTATGATTTTTGTGTGGTCATTATATTATCAAGGAGGTTGGGATTAGAATATTTATTTAGTTTAATTTTCTTATAATAACATTTTTCATTCAAGTATATATAAGGTAACTTTTGAGGCATTGTATGGAAAACAGTTTTAGACTTCAGTATATTAGGACAAAGTCGGTAAGAGGAAATTGATGAGAATAGAATCGTTAGTAGAGATGTTTTAGAAGGTAAATATGATTCATAACCATATAAGGGAATCATATAATAATTAAAATATTTATACAAATATCTAGATGAAATACCTTTCGTTTGAGGTAGTAGGCCATGCATTTCTTAAAATATATCCTTGGAAAGGTGTAATGCGTTTTAGTAAAAAAAGGAAAGTTGAACCCATAGTTCATTAGAAACTATGAAATTATGGATGAAGTGGGATAATTTTCATAACCAGTATCCTTACCTTCATGTTTATCTCAAGTACATAATGTGTTTCATGTTTATTTTATAAAGAAGTATGTACCTAATTTATCTCAGTTTTGATCCCTAAATAGTTCATTTAGAGGGGAATCCATATTATAAGGAAAATAATGTTTTTGATCTTTGATTACAAAGATTATTAATTGAGAAATAAGGCGATTCATTAGGTTAACATTTTATGGAATAATTATAACGCCCCGACCCCAGTTACTCAGAGTCGGTGCATAATTACATAACATTGGCATGATCACAAGGGATCAAATCCCAAAAGACCGATCAGTTTAGTATCCTTGTAAATACTAGATACATTTATAAGTTTTACATTACATTATAAAATGAAAAACTACAACAACATTGTCTCCACAAACCACACTCATATCCCCTCAGACTATCCCTGCAGGTCAGTCATAAAATATTTCTTCACATCCTAGGAAAAATAAAACATAGAAAGGGGTGAGCTCAGATGCCCAATAAGGATAATAATATAGAAAAAAAATATCATAAATAAGCATAAACATTTAAGGAAATGTATAACTAAAACAAAAGCCTTTTAAACTTGAACTTCAGAAATATATGGCAAAGATAAAATCATATAATTCCATTTACTTATTCACATGGATATTCTAATAGTCTAATAATCACATGAAATATCAATAGCCACTTTCATATGATGGAATTCATAATGGAAAACTTTAATTTCTGTTTCAAGGCCTCATGCCAAGACCTAGGGTCTAATTGTAACCAGACCCCATCCCGGAGAGCCTCTGTAACCGGACTCCAACCCGGAGAGCCTCTGTAACCAGACTCCAACCCAGAGAGCCTCTGTAACCAGTCTCCAACCCGAAGGGTCTGATGTAACCAAACCCCAACCCTTAGGGCTTACTTTTATAGGTACCCAACTCGAAACATACTAGTCCAATACATTCATCTTATGAAAATGTTAAAATATAACATAAACATTCATATTAAAACTAGCATACGAAATGTCAATACTTTAACCATAAAACATTAATGGTATAAAATTAACTCATCCACAGTCAAAACATATCAAAAAACCATAAATACAATATGGAAGATTTTTATCATAATAAATCAACTTCAAACAAGTGTAAAATTTATCAAAGGATGTTGACATAGATGAAATCAAAACTATTTGAGAGAAATATCTCTATATATTTTGAAACCATTTAAGAGTCACATAATTATAAAGAAAACATTTATTTTGAAAATATTATTATAAGCTTTTAAGGTAAGCTTCAACGATGTTATAACGGTGGAAAATAGCCGCACCCACCATCTAAGTTAAAAAACATTCTTACCTTAATTTTTTCAAAAAGGTCATAAAGTACCTTGTTTGGAAAATGACAGAAAGATTCCTTTCAAAACACATAAGGTAAAATAAGGGTGAAAATGACTTTAACCCACTGTCTAGTAAATAGTAAAAATGTTTTGAAATACATTTTTAAGAAACATGGATGTGGATGAAAAAGAGGTCTCAGTAGATAATTATGTATAAACAACCTCTGATAATGAAGAGATTGTAGAATTAACCCTTACCTTATAATTTTCCTTGGTCGATGGTACATTAACATCCTCTATAATGGTGAAATAATTGTTACTAAATTATACAATAACAATATACATTAATATGATATCATATGTGATCTTCTAATATTTATTTGTTAAAGATATTTTAGTATTATCGTCGTTTTGGGTGTAAACTGATTTGTTCTCCTTTATATGCTTGGTTACATAAGCCATGTTTGTTATGAATAGAATATATTTGATTTATATACAGAATGATATTATGTCTTTAAACATTATTTTTAACAATCAAATGAAAATTAGTCTTGAATGGATACGATGGGGAATGAATCTCATTGCATTCATGGAGACAGTAATCCGTACGTACGCACGAGCGACAATATCATTATTTTGATATTAAAATCATATATAATTGGGTGTTATATCATATATACAGAATCATTATCAAGTTATATTTATTATTTTCATCAATTATACATCATTATTATACCCATCCAAATAATAATGTATTGAATAACAACTACACCACGACGTGGAGACGGTAAGTCGTACGTACGCACGTATGGTGACATGCCATTCAAAGGATCGATAGAATAATGAATTTGGTTGTAACATATTTATAATAACATCAGAGTATATATAAGATATTGGAGTTATTATTTTATAATGTAAACAACAAAGAAAGAGTAAGTGGAAGAAGAAAAGAACTTGAAAGAGGTTATGAAATATTTACCTCTTCTTCGGGTTCTTCCTTATGATTTGATCAAAAGGGCTCCTTAGGTTAGATTTATGACTAAAATAAGGCCTCTAGGATGAATGTATGATAGTTGGGCAGATATTTGGGCAGTGTTTGGCCGAGCCAAAAGGCTTTGAAGGTGTGAATTTGAGAGAAGGGGAAGTTCCCTTTTATAAGAAGGGTGAGGGGCACCTTAGGAAAAACTTAAAATATTATTTTATAATAAAATAATTTTCGGTTTGTAATATCTCCAAAGTGATTTATTTAGAGGATAAGGTGAAGATGTGTAGAAAGCCTCTCAACCAATAGGTTTTATATAGGTTAATTCACCATATTAACCTTATCATTTAGATTTAACTCGTAGTTAAATTGTTTGACATTTACCATGTCTCTTTGTATTTTTATATTATATGGTTAATAAACTTACTATAAACTTCCAAGAGAACCTCAAATGGTTAATTAATGATATAACTGTCATTATATAAGTACTTTGGCCTAACCTTAGATTTTTAGGAATATTATATCAATTAATAATATAATATTTGTTTTAAAAACTCTTTTAGGTCAATTTTGACACTATTTAATAATTTATTTTAGTTAAAGTCCTAAAAACTTTATTAATTCTAAATAAATTCATTTAATCAATCCTAACATGTCATATTAACCTAGAAATTTGTGGATGACATAAAAACGTTGAAATTATATTTATTTTAACATTTATAATACCATCTTTTTTTATTCTTTCATTAATAGGGAAAATATTGCATCATCATTGTGTCATAAATAATTTTAATTATTAAATGTATAAAAATTATAAATAAAATACCAATATGTAGGAAATAATTCTATATTTCTTATTAATATTTATAGTCTGATTGATAACATATATAACCCTATGTAAGAATTGTTTTACTAAAAGATATATGCTTATGTCATTTTTGTATTTACTTTAACTTAATTAATATAAGGTGTCATTATTACTTAAAAGTGGCTCCATGGGGTCCCAAATTATACCCAAGGATTCCCATGGTCATACATGTATCAGAAAATAGGGTTAGGACATGTGTTAGGGTAATTTAATATTATTATAATATTATTTTTTACCCTTATTTACCGGATTTACCCTTTAACCAAGGTAAATAAAATATTTACCGAAGTAATTATTCAAAATGTATAAAAATAAAAGTTACCTATTTACACAATTTGGACCTTATGATTATAAATACAGAATCGATTTTTCTAAATTCAAAACATAGAAGTGGTAGAAATTAATTTAAAATTAATTCCCATTATGAAAATAAAAAACGTGTTTTTAAGGAATAATAACTATCAAAAGATTGACACTTGTTTATGTTGAGTTTAAATGTTAAATTATGTCCAATGACCAACATTGGATTAAATGGTAAAAATATAATCTAATTATACTTTAAAACCACTCAATGTTATAATTTATCAATATAAATTATTTTGATTAAAAACGTTGTTTTTAATTAAAATTTAGTATTTTTCACTATTCATCAAAAACTGAATGTTTTTAGAAAAATACCAAAAATTCTCCCTAAAATAATTTTGATATTCCGAATCCAAAAATTAAATCCAATTTGAATAATAAAATTTATAAAATTTCAAAAAGTGGGTATTACTATTCATAACGGCTACTTTGATTGTTCGCGGTGTGTTAGAATCTCTAAGTTGCGTACAATGCAAGCTATTACATTATTTGAAGGGAAATGTTCCATGGAAACTTGGGTTGTTACACTATTCCTTCCTTCAATAAATTTTTTCCTCACAATTTAAAATTATTCTTTGAAAATAAAAGGTTGAAAATAGAAAATACTTTTGTGGAAAACCCACATCGGAAATATGGTTAATAAAATTTAGTTTTAATAGGAGGGAAAAGGAAATGAGAAAGTCACCACCAAATAAGGGTTTTGAATAGAAGAACATTGGTGGAAATTATAGACACATAATTAGAGGAAAAACGTAAATATTTATAGGGAGGGATTGAGGTCATCAATCACAAACAAGTGTAAAATTGAGGGCCTCAAAACCATCAATCTATGATGATTTAAAATATCACCAGTTCAACAAAACATAAGGTATTAGGATAACACATTTTTGTTTTTTATATCTCTTCCCTAAAGTTTAAGAATTAATTTCTTCATAGAATAAGAGAAATATATATATATATATATACACACACTTCACAAGTAGAGTTTCATCCTTCAACTAATCTCCACCACAAACTCATCTTTCACTCCAAAAGATAATAGAACTCAAAAATATTATATTTATCCTAATCTTGTAAGGTTCCCAATATTAACACATACCATTTAAATGAAGAAATTTTTTTTGTAATACTCAGGAACATCCTGTAGGCTAGTGGTAGGTAATAAAGTCTTGTCACACTATAGTTGTGGGTTCGATTCCTACAGCTTTGTCTGACGCTACGGGTTATCGCCCGACCTACAAGTTGTCATTTTCCTAAAACTATAGTATTATAATGTTCTAAAAATAATCATAAGAAATTTTTTAACATTAAACAATACTATCCAAAGTTAATCTTAATCCATTCCAACCTTTATAGTTATCCAAAATACCTCTGTGCATACTCTCTGTAAAAGGTATCTAAATTCCAAAATCAATTGCAACATCAAATTCTCCAAACAATGTAAAGTTTCTCTTATTGTCACATACTGAAAATATGATTACCTTAGTCATATTAAAACCTTAATGAAAAAAAGTACTGTATTACAATCCTTATATATATCACATTATTCTTATAACCAGAATATAATCCTTGAGTCCAAAAACAAAAATACATTAATTATTCCACTTCAACTGTAGTAACAGCATAAGATTGGCCTTGATCCCTTGGCCTTTTTTGAGGTAGGTTTCCCTGATGCTTAAGAAATTCATTTTCATAATGCCCCATTTCTCTAAAATTGTATCATTCAACATTGACAGCCTCTTTCTTCCCCTTGCAATCATGATCTTGGTGGCCTTTTTCACTACACTTGCAACAAACTCCCATTCCTTTTAGGCAAGTACCGAGGTGTTTCTTCTCACAATTATCACATAATGGAAAATCCTTATTTCCCTTTTTCCCTTTATCTATATCTTTATCCATCATTATATTCTTCTCTTGATTTACATTATTGTCATAAGATTTAGAGAATTCCTTTTTTGTCTTGATAGCACACGAGACTATATCTTCGTACGATGAGAAGGATTGTGATACTAATTCTCGATAGATAAATTGTTTTAACCTATCAAAGAAATGGTCAATCTTACTTATTGGATTACTGATAAAACACTATTTTATTGAATATTTTACTGATACTAAATGATATAATTTCCTCACATTGTGTTAAATATGTTTATTTATAAAATATTTGGGATTAGATCATTCATTTGAATATTTGATGAAAATTCCAGTTTTACCCTTTATAGTTCACTGTAGTATTTCGAATATAAATATTTTTATATTTATTATTTGAATTTGAAATTTTGTAACAGTGTTACCAACGTAATTATCTACAACTTTTATTCAGGACACTAGAGCTAAAGAGTTAATTTGGTTGTTAAAATTGGGCCATGAAGTCAAAGTTGGTCTGGGCTCTCCAGAATGGAGAAGCTTTTGTATTTTGGCCATAACTCCTTCATATGGGCCTTTATTGAGCCCAAATTTGTAGAGGGGATAGAAGACACATATACACACATTTGATCCTTCTGGAAGGCTGGCCAATTCACGCGTTTAGGTGGTCAAATGGGCGGTGCAAGTTGGCATAAAATATTTGGACGAATTTCCACATTCACACTTGAAACCACTTGTAACCTCTCCTCCCCTCCCCTCTATAAACTGGAGTTTTTCTCATTTGTAGGGGTTGGGACGTGAATTGGGAGATTGGAGGCAGAGGAGAATTTGTTTCACCCAAATTATCCAACCATTGTAAGAGGGGTAGCTCTTGAAGCAAGGATCCCCTCATCGAAGCCTCCTTCTCTTCTTCATTTTGTAATGTTTTCATTTGTGTAATAAACTTATTTGTTCTTATTTTACTTCTTATCTTTTCTTCTGTTTTGTTTAAATTTCTCCTTCTATTAATCTTCCTCTTTGGGCTGGAATTCTTGAGTAGAAGCGTTATTGGGTTATATCCATTATAAACCTTTGCACATGCAAAACGCTTCTACGATGATTACGCCACCCATTGAAGAGTAGTCTTTTAGTAATCGATCTATCTTCTAACCTCTTCATTTAATTATTCTGAATCATTGAGCTACTGTAATTCACATAATATGATCCATGAATTGTGTTTTTAAATTACAAGAAACTAAGCAATCAATTGAATAATTAACACAAAAACACGCGAGGTCGGGATTTTGTGTAAATTGTGAGAGCGCGATCTTAATCGGTAATACAAGACCACACGGGATAAATTTGTAGAGTTCAAATATAATCCCTAAACACAATTCATCCTCATTTCCAGAATGGATATGAGCCTTAATTTACCACTGACCATAAGCTAATCTTAGAACATCAATCAAAGCAGGGTGCTGCGATTGCATGTTCCGAAGTTAGCCTAGGGTTAAATTCACATCATCTTTGTGGTAAAGTTAATTCTCATAGAGTTTGGGATTTAACAAATTAAGGGATCATAATTAAGTGAATGTTAATTTAAATTATAATGATTAATAATAAAGTGAATAGGTATATTTAGATCAATTACGCCTTTTAAAATAGATTTCTAAAAAAACATCTTCTTGTTGTGTCTTTTTAATCAAACATCATTTCAAAATTAAAAACAAAAAAAATGCAATCTTCTTCCAGCAAACTTCTTCTAGATCTATAAACTATAAAAAAACCTCATCCATTCAATTAGTGTTTTTATTCTATTTTATTTTATTTTATTTTATAATACCTCTAATAAGTTGTTAAATTCACTTCCTCCTTTGAGAGACGACCTTGGTCATCCACTCTGCTGCACCTAAGTACCCCAAATCACACTAATCATTTGAGGGCACCCATGATAGCGCTCTATCAAATTGGCGCCATTGCCAGGGAGGCAAGTAATTATTTCAACCAATTAGAGGTATTTATTTTATTTTACATTTTATTCTCTTCCTCTCTTCTTTCTTCCTTCTTTACCCAATTTGATTTTTCTTCTTCTTCTTTTATTTTCTTCTACTTCTTTTTGGACCATCAACTCAAACTTCTCATTTTTATTTTACTATGGTCAACTTTCTTTCTTTTCATTTTTATTTGATCTATGACACAAACTAATCCCAAAGATCTCTTAGATCTTGACCCTGAGATTGAACGTAGCATTAGGGCTCGAATCAGAAATTCTCAGTCTACGGGAACTTTCAATATTCAACCAGTTGGTTAATTCCTCTCTTCTGGAAACATTGAAATTGGAAGCTATTCAAATTCAAACATAAAATAGGAACCAATGGCTGAAAACAATGGAAATGAACTTAATAGAACCATTTGAGAATTGGCTGCACCTGATATTAACTATCAACCAAATTGTATTGCATACCCAAATCTTGAATCGGACTTTGAACTAAAATCTGGGTTAATTCACTTACTTCTAAAGTTTCATGGCCTCTCTGGTGAGGATCCCAATAAACATTTGAAAGAATTTAATGTGGTTTTCTCAACCCTAAAACCTAGAAATGTTTCTGAAGATCAAATCAAATTAAGAGCATTCCCATTTTCACTTGATGGAGCTGCAAAGGATTCGATGTACTATTTACAACCTGAAGATGTAACATGTTGGAACGATTTGAAACGTCTTTTCTTGCAGAGATTTTTTCCAGCATCAAGGACCACATCCATTCGAAAGGAGATATCAGGGATCAAGCAAGCACAAGGGGAGTCAATGTATGAGTATTGGGAGAGATTCAAGAAGTTGTGTGCAAGCTGCCCACATCACCAAATCAGTGAGCAACTCCTCATCCAATACTTCTAAGAAGGACTAACATCCATGGAGAGGAGCATGGTGGATGCTGCAGCTGGAGGAGCATTGGTGGACAAGACACCAGTAGCTGCACGAGCACTGATCGACAAAATGGCCCAAAACTCTCAACAATTCGGTGATAGAGGTACACCACATGTTCAAGGAGTACATCAAGTAAGTCCTTCTTCTCTTGAAAGTCATTTGATTGATACTAAGTTAGAAGAATTGACAACTATGGTGAGGTAGATTTCATTGGCTCAAAAGATATCCCAACCCCCTCCTTCAAGGCCATGTGGCATTTGCACTTAGACAAGCCACCCAACTGACTGTTTCCCACAACTACAAGAGACAGAAGATTGTGCAGAAGTGTTCCCTGGGAGACCATTTCAGCAGCAACAACAACAACCATATCCCCAAAAGAAGTTTGATACAGTATACAACCAAGGGTGGAAAGATCAGTCAGACATGAGGTATGGCTCTGGACAACAACAAAGGCCCCCTTTTCAACCAAACTTCCAGCAGCCTCCACCTTACCAACAGGGTTTCCAACAACCCCAAAGGAGATTCGAAGTTCAAACATCAACGAGTCAGCAACAAGGGAATATCCAACACAAGGTATACTCTAACACTGATGATCTTTTGAAACAAATTGTTCTTAATCAACAGAATGAGCTGAAGAGTCAAGGTTCGGAGCTGAGAGAGTTGAAGACTAAAATGAGTCAGATTGCCACCGCCCTCCATGAACTTGTGAGTAAGAATTCTGGAAATCTACCTTCCCAACCCACTCCAAATCCAAAGGGGAATGTTAGTGCCATCACACTGAGAAGTGGGAAGAAGATGAATGATACATCTGGACCTACCATTCCACCGGGATTCACCTCTACTCTAGAGAAGTCGCATTCCATACCAACTGATGAGAAATCCAAGGAGAAAGATAAAGGTAAGAAAAATATTGATGATGTACCTCCTAAACCCCTTCCTTTTCCAAACAGGGTTGTTCAAACCAAGAAGATGTCTGAAGAAGCAATGAAAAAGGAGGTTTTGGACACATTCAAGTGTGTGGAGATCAACATTCCTCTACTTGAAGCCATTAATCAAATTCCAAGGTATGCGAAATTCTTAAAATAACTTTGTACCAATCGAAGAGGGCTCAAGGGAAATGAGAGGATCAACCTTGGAAGGAATCTATCAGCACTCATTACACCAACTATAGAAATGCCAACAAAGTGCAAGGATCCCGGGACATTCACCATCCCATGTACCATAGGGGAGTTGCACTTCTCTGATGCTCTTTGTGATTTAGGAGCTTCAATAAATATGATGCCTCACTCTGTATTCTCTTCCTTGCAGGTTGGTGAATTGAAGCCAACAAGAGTAGTGGTGCAATTGGCGAATAGAGCTACGGCATATCCAGCAGGAGTTCTTGAGGATTTACTTGTTCGGGTAAGAGACATGATCTTTCCAGCAGACTTCTATGTGCTTAACATGGAGGATGATCAGGTAAGTTCTCATGCCCCCATTATCTTAGGTAGACCTTTCCTCAAAACTACAAAAACTATCATAAATGTCAATGAGGGTACACTTTCCATGGAGTTTGGAGATGAAGTTGTGATATTTAATGTTATGGATTCCATGAAGTACCCCTCAAAGGACCATTCTGCTTTTGTTATCTCCCATTTTGAACCACTAAGTAAAAACATCATGGAATTGGATTGTCCTATGCTTAGGGAGATTCTGAGTATTGGTTCTAGTTTGATGTCTAAGAGTACTTCCACACCCGTTTCTAAGGAACAAGACTCTCTAAGATTTGATTTTGAAATGGAATCATATTCTGATTTTGATCATGTTCACTTTGATTATGAAATGGCTGTTGAGTATGCTGATGGATTTGATGCTTTATTCTCTGATTTTGATGGTGTCTATTCTGATACTGATGCTCTTTGTGCACATATTTCAGTTCCTTCAATGTCTCCATCAATACTACACCCTCCTTCATTAGAACTCAAGCCATTGCCACCAAATCTGAAATACTCATACTTGTTGAGTGGTGAGAGATTACCTGTTATCATTGCTAACAATCTCCCTTTTGAACATGAAGAAAAGATTTTGAATATTTTAAGGGATAACATCAGGGTGATTGGGTGGAACTTGGCTGACATATCAGGTATTAGCCCCTCCATTTGCATGCATAGGATTCTCTTAGAGGATGGGGCTAAACCAGTGAGACAGCCACAAAGGAGACTCAATCCCACCCTCCTGGAAGTTGTTAAAAAATAAGTTGAGAAATTGCTCGAGGAAGGTATAATCTTTCCCATTTCAGATTCTCAGTGGGTAAGTCCAATTCAGGTTGTGCCTAAGAAAATTGGTTTTACTGTTGTTAAAAATGAGAAAGATGATTTAGTTCCAATGAGGGTGCAAAACAGTTGGCATGTGTGTATTGATTATAGGAAACTAAATCAGACCACTCGCAAGGACCATTTCCCCCTCCCTTTTATTGATCAAATGCTCGAGAGACTAGCTGGGAAAACACACTATTGTTTCTTGGATGGATTTTCTGGATATTTTCAGGTTCCTATAGCTCCAGAGGATCAGGAGAAGACTACATTCACCTGTCCCTTTGGCACATTTGCCTACTGGAGGATTCCATTTGGACTTTGCAATGCCCCAGGTACCTTCCAGAGATGTATGGTGAGTATTTTTTCTGATTTTATTGAGACCTGCATGGAGGTATTTATGGATGATTTTACAGTGTATGGGTCTTCATTTGAAGAATTTCTAAGTAGTTTGGAAAACGTGTTGAATCGTTGTATTGAGAATAATCTGGTCCTGAACTTTGAAAAGTGTCATTTTATGGTAGAGCATGGCATTGTCTTAGGGCATGTAGTGTCAAAACATGGGATAGAGGTTGATAGATCAAAGGTAGATATTATTTCATCCTTACCATATCCTTCATGTGTGCGTGATGTTAGATCTTTCCTAGGTCATGCAGGATTTTATCGGCGCTTCATCAAAGATTTTAGTAAGATTGCTCTTCCTATGTCAAGATTACTTCAAAAGGATTCTGATTTTGTGTTTGATGTTTCTTGCAGGAATTCATTCAATGAGCTAAAACAACGTCTAACCACTCCACCTATCATACAGCCCCCAAGGTGGGAGATTCCTTTTGAGCTTATGTGTGACGCCTCCAACTTCGCGGTTGGAGCTGTCTTATCTCAGAGGGTGGAAGGATGTTCACATGTGATTGCCTATGCATCAAGGACATTGGATTCAGCCCAATCAAACTACACAACCACGGAAAAGGAGTTTCTTTCTATCATATTTGCTTTAGATAAATTCCGTTCATATTTATTGGGCTCTAAAGTAGTTGTTTTTTCTGACCATGCAGCTTTGAGGTACCTCCTGAAGAAGCCAGATGCAAAGCCATGACTTATCCGTTTGATGCTCCTTCTTCAAGAGTTTGACATCGAGATAAAGGACAAAAAGGGGTCAGAAAACATGGTGGTGGACCACATGAGTAGGCTTACTCACACACTAGAGGATGACACCTTGGATCAGGTACCACTTCGGGACACTTTCCCTGATGAACATCTCTATACCATCTCAGGTACGCATCCTTGGTATGCTGATTTAGTTAACTACCTTGTTGCTTCTGAAATCCCTGCAAATTTAAAGAAACATCAAGTCCAAAAATTAAAGAGTGAGTCAAGATTTTATGTTTGGGATGATCCATACTTATGGCGCATGTGTAGTGACCAAGTCATTAGGAGGTGTGTTCCCGATCATGAGTTTGAGTCTGTTTTTCATTTTTGTCATACACTTGCTTGTGGTGGACACTTTGGACCCCAACGGACAGCTAGGAAGGTTTTGGACTCTGGATTATATTGGCCTAGATTATTCCATGATGCCCATGTGTTTTGTAAGTCATGCTCTCGTTGCCAACACACTTGGAACATTTCTAAGAGACATGAGATGCCCCAACAACCCATACTATTCTGTGAGATTTTTGATGTATGGGGCATTGATTTTATGGGTCCTTTTCCTAGTTCATTTGGATTTTTGTATATTTTGGTTGCTGTTGATTATGTGAGTAAATGGGTGGAGGCCAAGGCCACCAGGACTGACGATTCTCATGTTGTAGTGGATTTTGTCAAGGGTCAAATTTTCTACAGGTTTGGAGTACCAAAGGCCATCATCAGTGACCAAGGGACACACTTTTGCAATAGGAATTTTGCTTCCCTCCTTCGAAAGTATGGGGTGACACACAAAACATCAACACCATACCACCCCCAAACAAATGGCCAGGCTGAGGTTTCAAATCGTGAGTTGAAACAAATCTTGGAGAAAACCGTGCAGCCAAATAGGAAGGATTGGAGAAAGCACTTGGATGATGAATTGTGGGCTTATAGAACAGCATACAAGACCCCATTGGTATGTCCCTATTTTGGATTGTTTTTGGGAAAGCATGTCATCTCCCAGTGGAAGTCGAGCATCGGGCTTATTGGGCTATAAAGAAATGTAACATGGATTTGGCCCAAGTTGGAATCCAAAGGAAGCTACAAATTCAAGAGCTTGAGGAGATTAGATTATCATCATATGAGAACTCAAGGCTCTACAAGGAAAGATCAAAAGAAGCTCATGACAAAATGATCCAACAAAGGGAGTTTCATGTTGGAGAGAAAGTCCTTCTCTATAGTTCACGACTGAAGTTGATGCCTGGTAAGTTGCATTCCAGATGGTTAGGTCCTTATATTGTGTCTAATGTTTTTCCTTATGGTGCAGTGGAGATCACACAAGAGGACACTGGAAGGAGCTTTACAGTCAATGGGCAACGTTTGAAGAGATACATTGAGGGACATCCTACTGATGCAGTGGATTTTATCACACTGCATGACCCCATCATCACTTGATCACATCAGGCTGTTCCTAACCCTTTCACTTTTATATTATTTGTCCTATTTAAAAATTCTGCATTTTATGTGCATATATCATCTCACGGGTTCACATTGAGGACAATGAAATATTTTTAGTGTGGGGGAGGGAACCTTTTAGTTTAGTAATTTCAATTGTTTTCCTGTTTAAAAAAAACCAAAAAAATTGTGTGTTTTTCAAAATTTGTGTGTTTATTTTGCAATTTTCTGTGTGTTTTTGAAACTTTTGGGCTGAAATGATTCTCATCACCATTTTTAAATCCATATCAATAAGTGAAACAATTTACCCCTTGAAACTAAGCTTAAATGAATGCTGAAATGACTTTGTTTCAAGTTCAAATATTTATTAATTTCATGAAAAGTACGCTGAATTTTGAATCTCATGCCAATCTCACTGTCTTTATATTTGAAATCACTTTCCTGTGAGGCTTCTAAACCATTATTTTCATATTCTTTACATTCACCTCACTTCTTGAGAGAACCAAACCATGCTTGATTTAACCAGAATTTGATATATTCCTGTCAAAACTTGAGGGTTTGAGGTACATATGTTTAAATGATTGAGGCATTTGTTTGGTATTAAAGCCCCTATTTTAAAGAATCATTTTTTATAATGGCCTACCTTGAATATTTAATCCTTGTAGCCCTTAGAATCCATGCAAAGCCTGTTAGGTTAGCCACATTACAAGTCAATTTTCCCTATCCAACCAACTCTTGAAGTGAAATTGCATAATCTAGTTGAGCTTAAGTGTGGGGGAAGTTGTCTTGTGTTTTGCCACCACATTCTGTGATACTTTGGGTGGAAAATTAAATTCTGAAGAGATGTGTTTGCTGCTAAAGAAAGTCATTATATTGAAAGCTGTTCCTTTTCTGGAGCTTTCATGACAAGTGAAGCTGTGTCTTTTCTGGAGCTTCTAATTGAGGTGGAAAGCTGTGCCCATCTAGAGCTTTCAAGAAAATCATGTTTGAGAAGATTGACATTTTTTATGCTAAAATGATGAATGGTGTAAACCTTTCATGACTTTTTATGATGATGGAGCTGAATTGATACTATGGGGATTGAAAATAAGACCATATTTAAGTGAAAATTAGATTAATGCAATTTTGCTTCAAAAGAGTCAAGCCCTCCTCATTCAGCCTCAGAGTTTTTCACATCTTAATCCTACCAACCGAAAGCCACAGAACAACCCTGAAAAGTCCTCATGATAAACATATGTCCTTGACTCACATTGGGTAGCGATGTAGGAATCTATTAAGCCTATGGTGACCCTTGTATGAGTTTGGATGAGAAAGACATTGCAAAAAAAATGATATTTGAGTGATGAGAGAAAATTCAAGCGAGGTAAGTGTTTTGTGCATGGGCGGATAAATGAAGTTGAAATATATTGAATGATATAAATGGAGAACATGAAATAAGGTTTTTTATGAGGCATGATATCTTTTGATTCTTGGTGTGAAATTGATTGATCTTAAGGATATGTGTTTTAAAATTGGTTTGGATTTGATATTGATGTTTACTTCATATGAGGTTTTGCCCAGGTGTGCAAAAGGGTAAGTGTGGGGAAGTTGATAAAACACTATTTTATTGAATATTTTATTGATAATAAATGATATAATTTCCTCACATTGTGTTAAATATGTTTATTTATAAAATATTTGGGATTAGATCATTCATTTGAATATTTGATGAAAATTCCAGTTTTATCCTTTATAGTTCACTGTAGTATTTAGAATATAAATATCTTTATATTTATTATTTGAATTTGAAATTTTTTAACAGTGTTCCTAAATTAATTATCTACAACTTTTATTCAGGTCACTAGATCTAAAGAGTTCATTTGGTCGTTGAAATTGGGCCATGAAGTCAAAGTTGGTCTGGGCTCGCCAGAATGGAGAAGCTTCTGTATTTCGGCCATAACTCCTTCATATGGGCCTGTATTGAGCCCAAATTTTGAGAGGAGATATAAGAAACATATCCTCACATTTTATCCTTCTGTAATTCCGGCCAATTCACGCGTTTGGGTGGTCAAATGGGCGGTGAAAGTTGGAATAAAATATTTGGCCGAATTTCCACATTCACACTTGAAACCACTTGTAACCTCTCCTCCCCTCCCCTCTATAAATTGGATTTTTTCTCATTTGGAGGGGTTGGGACGTGCATTGGGAGATTGGAGGCAGAGGAGAATTTGTTTCACCCAAATTCTCCAACCATTGTAAGAGGGGTAGCTCTTGAAGCAAGGATCCCCTCATTGAAGCCTCCTTCTCTTCTTCATTTTGTAATGTTTTCATTTGTGTAATAAACTTCTTTGTTCTTCTTTTACTTCTTATCTTTTCTTCTGTTTTGTTTAAATTTCTTCTTATCTTAATCTTCCTCTTTGGGCTGGAATTCTTGAGTAGAAGCGTTATTGGGTTATACCCATTATAAACCTTTGCACATGCAAAACGCTTCTACGATGATTACGCCACCCATGGAAGAGTAGTCTTTTAGTAATCGATCTATCTTCTACCCTATTCATTTAATTATTTTGAATCATTGAGCTACTGTAATTTACATAATATGATCCATGAATTGTGTTTTTAAATTACAAGAAACTAAGCAAGCAATTGAACAATTAACACAAAAACACGCGAGGTCGGGATTTTGTGTAAATTGTGAGAGCGTGATCTTAATCGGTAATACAAGACCACACGGGATAAATTTGTAGAGTTCAAATATAATCCCTAATTACAATTCATCCTCATTTCCAGAATGGATACGAGCCTTAATTTACCACTGACCATAAGCTAATCTTAGAACATCAATCAAAGCAGGGTGCTGCGATTGCATGTTCCGAAGTTAGCCTAGGGTTAAATTCACATCATCTTCGTGGTAAAGTTAATTCTCATAGAGTTCGGGATTTAACAAATTAAGGGATCATAATTAAGTGAATTTTAATTTAAATGATAATTATTAATAATAAAGTGAAGAGGTAGAGTTAGATCAATTACGCCTTTTAAAATAGATTTCTAAAAAAACATCTTCTTGTTGTGTCTTTTTAATCAAACATCATTTCAAAATTAAAAACAAAAAAAATGCAATCTTCTTCCAGCAAACTTCTTCTAGATCTATAAACTATAGAAAAAACCCCATCCATTCAATTAGTGTTTCTATTCTATTTTTTTTTATTTTTTTTATAATAACTCTAATAAGTTGTTAAATTCACTTCCTCCTTTGAGAGACGACCTTGGTCAGCCACTCTGCTGCACCTAAGTACCCCAAATCACACTAATCATTTGAGGGCACCCACGACAATGCTCTATCAATTACATATATAATCTGTAGCATTCCTTGCTAACCTTGTAAAGTTAGCTTCATACTTTGAGACATTCTCATCCTCCTTTTGCCTCAGACTCAAAAATTTCCTTTCCATATCCACTCGATGGTCACGAGGAAAGTATTTTTCTAAGAAATGTTCTTTAAACTCCCTCTGATCCATACTTGATACTTCTTCATCTTACTTTGTGTTTTGAATCAATGACCACCATTGATCAGCATCTCCAGTGAGGCGATAAACAGCCATGATAACTTTTTCCCATTCATTACTCCCCAAAGCATGAAATAGGTTCTCTAAGGAACTTATCCATTTCTCATATACAAATGGATTTGTAGTCCCATTAAATTTTGGTGGTTTTTGCCTCATGAAGCGGTCTAACATTGATCCTCCACATTGTGGATCAGGTTGCTCAATACAGGTAAGGTTATTATTCATAACATGAGTGAGTTGTCCTAGTATGGTGATAAGATGATCATCACCAGTTGCATCACCAGCACAACTATAATTATCTTGAGTATCAGGGAAATCCCTACATGGATTACATGCATTTATACAGTTTCTCTTCCTTCCACTAGGCGCCATTTCTAAACAGTGTCATACACTAGATTAGTTTATGAATCGAAATACATAATTCCAAACATGTAAAACACTTAACATAAACTGAACAATTTATGGATATAATCCATAATCATAAAAAAATTTCTTTGAGGATGTATATACTCATAATTCCTTCATAATGATTTGTAAATAAAGTGAGAATTATCCTAAGCATATCCCCTAGGAGTGTCATAACCAAGAGTGCAACAAGGCCCGTTGTTGTGCACCAGTTCCCGTTCAAGTCTAGCTCAAATCGGTGTTTTTGGGTTTTACCCCTAGGTACATATGTACCAGACCCGCCTCTACCTGCTCATATCCAGACAGATATTTATTTCTTGGAAAACTCACAAAATCTATACATTACCAAAATTATAGGAAGTTATTCTATACCAATCCTCAAAGTCTATCTTAGGGTAATGTGATCTAATCAAAGTTTATCTAAATCTAGCTTCCAAGGTTTGTACTAAACTTCCTTTGATACCAACTATAACGCACTGACCCCAGTTACCCAGAGTCGGTGCATTATTACATAACATTGTCATGATCACAAGGGATCAAATCCCGAAATACCGATCAGTTTAGTATCCTTGGAAATACTAGATACATTCATAAGTTTTACATTACATTATAAAATGAAAAACTACAACAACATTGTCTCCATAGACCACACTCATATCCCATAAGACTATCCCTGAAGGTCAATCATAAAATACTTCTTCACATCCTGGGAAAAATAAAACATAGAAAGGGGCGAGCTCAGATGCCTAGTAAGGATAACAATATAGCTCAAAGTTTCATAAATAAGCATAAACATTTAAGGCAATGAATAACTAAAACAAAATCCTTTTAAACTTGAACTTCTGAAATATATGGAAAAGATAAAACCAAATAATGCCATTTACTAATTCACATAGATATTCTATTAGTTGAATAATCACATACAATATCAATATCCACTTTCATAATAATGGAATTCATAATGCCAAAATTTAATTTCTATGTCAAGGCCTCGTGCTAAGACCTAGGGTCTAACTGTAACCATACCCCAACCCAGAGAGCCTCTGTAACCGGACTCCAACCCAGAGAGCCTCTATAACCAGACTCCAACTTAGAGAGCCTCTATAACCAGACTCCAACCCGAAGGGTCTGTTGTAACCGAACCCCAACCTGGAGGGCTTACTTTTACTAGTCCCCAACTCGGAACATACTAGTCAAAATACATTCATTTTAAGAAAAGGTTGAAATATAACATAAACATTCATATTAAAACTATCATAAGAAATGTCAATAATTTGACCATAAACCATGAATGGAATAAAAATAACTCATCCACAGTCAAAACATATCACAAAACCATAAATACAATATGGAAGATTTTTATCATAATAAATCAACTTCAAAAAAGTGTAAAATTTATCAAAGGATGTTGACATAGATAAAATAAAAACTATTTGAGAAATATCTCTTTATATTTTGAAATCATTTAAGAGTCACATAATTATAAAGAAAATATTTATTTTGAAAATATTCTTATAAGCTTGTAAGGGAAGCTTAAACGATGTTATAATGGCGGAAAATAGCCACACCCACTGTATAAGTTAAAAAAAACATTCTTACCTTAATTTTTTTGAAAAGGTCATATAGTACCTTGTTTGGAAAATGACAGAAATATTCCTTTCAAAACACATAAGGTCAAATAAGGGTATAAATGACTTTAACCCACTGTCTAGTAAATAGTAAAAATATTTTGAAATACATTTTTAAGAAACATGGATGTGGATGATAAAGAGGTCCCAGTAGATATTTACGTATAAACAACCTCAGATAATGAAGAGATTGTAGAATTAACACTTACCTTGTACTTTTACTTGGTAGAGGGTACATTAACCTCCTGTATAATGGTGAAATATTTGTTATTAAATTATTCCCCTCCAAATAAATATTTTTATTAAAGAGACACTTTTTTGGAGAAAGTGTGAAACCAAACAGTTCAATACAGCCCTTATACACTATAGAACCATTGTTATTAAATTATTCAATAACCATATACATTAATTTGATATCATATGTGATCTTCTAATATTTCTTTGTTAAAGATATTTTAGTATTATCGTCGTTTCGGGTGTTAACTGATTCGTTCTCCTTTATATGCTTTGTTACGTAAGCCATGTTTGTTATGAATAAAATAAATTTGATTTATATACAGAATGATATAATGTATTTAAACATTATTTTTAACAATCAAATGAAAATTTGTCTTGAATATATACGATGAAGAATGAATCTCATTGCGTTCGTGGAGACAGTAATTCGTACGTATGCACGAGCGACAATATCCTTATTTTTGTATTAAAATCATATATAATTGGATGGTATATCATATATAAAGAATCATTATCATGTTATATTTATTATTTTCATAAATTATACAACATTATTATACCCATACAAATAATAATGTATTGAATAACAACTACACCACGACGTGGAGACGGTAAGTCGTACGTACACACATATGGTGACATGTCATTCAAAGGATGGATAGAATAATGAATATAGTTGTACCATATTTATAATAACATCACAGTATATATAATATACTATATTTATTATTTTATAATTTAAAAAACAAAGAAATAGGATGTGGAAGAAGAAAGGAACTTGAAAGAGGTGATGAAATATTTACCTCTTCTTCAGGATCTTCCTTTTGATTTAATAAAAATGGCTCTCTAGGTTAGCTTTCTGACTAAAGTAAGGCCTATAGGATAAAGGGATGAAATTCGGGGGGATATTTGGGCAGGTTTTTGCTGATCCCAAAGGATTTGAAGGTGTGAATTTGAGAGAAGGGGAAGTTCCCTTTTATAAGAGGGGTGATGGGAACCTTAGGAAAAACTTAAAATATTATTTTATAATAAAATAATTTTTTCTTTTTAATGGCTCCAAAGTGATTAATTTCGAGGATAAGTTGGGTATGGGTCGAAATCATCTCATCCAATAGGTTTTAGATAAGTTTAGGTCACCATATTAACCTTATCATTTAGATTTAACTCTTAGTTAAATAGTTTGACATTTACCCTGTCTCTTTGTATTTTTATGTTATTTGGTTAATAAACTTACTATAAACTTACAAGATAACCTTAAGTGGTTCATTAATTATATAAATATCATTATATAATTCCTTTGGATGAATCTTATATTTTTAGGAATATTATATTAATTAATAATATAATATTTGTTTTAAAAACTCTTTTATGTCAATTTTGACACTATTTATTAATTGATTTTTTTTAAAGTCATAAAAACTTTATTAATTAAAAATAAATTCATTTAATCAGTCCTAAAATTTCATAGTAACCTATAAAATTCGTGTATGGCATCAAAACGTTCAAATTATCTCTATTTTCAAATTTATAATAAAATTTTTTGTTTCTTTTATTAATAAGGAAAATAATGCATCATCATTGTGTCATAAATAAATTTAATTATTCAATGTCTAAAAATTATAAATAAAATATCATTATGTAGGAAATCCTGTTATATTTTTAATGAATATTTATTGTTGAATAAGTAACATATATAACCCTATGTAAGATTTGTTTTACTAAAATATATATGCTTATGTCATTTTTGTATTTATTTTAACCTAATTAATATAAAGTGTCATTATCACTTACAAGTGGCTCCATGGGGTCCCAAATTTGACCCAAGGATGGCCATGGTCGAACATGTATCGGACAATAGGATTAGGACACGTGTTAGGGTAATTTAATATTATTATAATATTATTTTTTACCCTTATTTACCAGATTTACCCTTTAACCAAGGTAAATAAAATATTTACCGAAGTAATTATTCAAAATGACTAAAAATAAAAGTTACCTATTTACACAATTTTTACCTCCTCATTCCAAATATGTAATCTATTCTTCTAAATTCAAAACACAGAAGTGGCAGAAATTAATTTAAAATTAATTCCCGTTGTCAAAACAAAAATCGTGTTTTTAAGAAATAATAACTATCAAAAGATTGACACTTGTTTATGTCGAGTTTAAATGTGAAATTATATCCAATGACTAACATTGGATTAAATGGTAAAAATATAATTTAATTATACTTTAAAACCACTCAATATTATAATTTAGCACTATAAATTATTTTGATTAAAAAAGTTGTTTTTAATTAAAATTTAGTATTTTTCACTATTCATCAAAAACTGAATGTTTTCAGAAAAATACCAAAAAATAACTTAATCTTATTTTGATATTATGAATCCAAAAATGAAGTCCAATTTGAATAATAAAATTTAAAAAATTTCAAAAAGTGGGTATTACTATTCATAACAGCTACTTTGATTGGTCGTGGTGTGTTAGAATCTCTAAGTTGCATACAACGCAAGCTATTGCATTATTTGAAGGGAAAATTATGGTGGAAGCTTGGGGTGTTATAATAATCACATAATTTAATAAGAAACATGGGAGTAAAAAATAGCTGTGAGGAAAAAATACCCTCATTTGTTTAAGTAATGAATAAAATTTTAAGAACATAATTTATAAAAGGGGGAAGAAAGTGAAAACATAAGTAATTATAATATTGAATAAATTTCACATATTATTAATGTTAAAAAATATATTTTATCGATTCATATATAATTTTATAATTTTATATTATTTTTCTATGAAAAAAGAAATACTTTTATTCAAGATAAAATGTTTTCCATGAAATAAATGGTTATATTTAAGAATTAAAATTCTAAATTTTTTATTTTGAAATTTATAAATTAAATTTCATTTTTGGATTCAACATATCTAAATTTTATTTGGGTGAATTTTAGGTATTTTTATGAAAAGATTGATTTTTGGGAGAATAATGAAAATACCAATTTTTGTTAAAACTATAATTTATTTTCAGATATTTGAAAAAGTAACATTCTATTTTGATTATATTTAAATTTTAATTTGTACCATTTGACTAAAAATACAAGTATTTCTATAGTAATAATTTTAATAATTTATTTTGGTATAATTTTTTTTTATTCTCAAAACTGTCATTTTTCTAAAAAAACTATTTTTCATTGTATTTAGTGCACATATATTGAAATTAATTTCTATCACTTCTAAAAATTGAATATGGAAAACTATAATTTATATTTGGAATAAGTAGGATCAAATTCTATAATGTGATAAATTTCATTTTTTTTCAAAATGAATATTTACCATGGTAAACCTTTATCACGTTAGTAAATGTTAAAAGGATTAACAGGGGATAAACTAATCGATAAGGAATCAAATATATCTAAAATTGGAATGATTTTATTGGTTGAGTGGATTTATAACTAAACCAATATTTTATTCTAATTTTTTCCATTTTTATCCACATGAACTTGAGAAATAAATTTATTATATTTAAACATTTAGAGTATTTAAAAAGTGACACTCCCATTACTTATAAAATGGGATCCCCCTCTCACCTTTTTTGCAATATCCTAGTTTAATATATTACATTTTTTTTGTTTAATAGTGTGATTTCAAGTTCAAAGGGTGTTGGAGTTGGTTAGGGAACTTCCTATGAGAACTGAGTTGGATGCTACCTACAAGGCACATCCATTCCATGAATGGAATTCACATCATGAATCTAGTTCTGGGTGGAATCCATGAAACCTATTTAGATAATTAAAAAAACTACAATATATGAAACATTTTCCGATCATGAAATAGTCTATGAAGTTTTTTGACCTGAGGTAATGCCTTTTTAGGCTTATGTGAATCTTGAAGGATTTAGGTTACAAATCTTGGATTCACAGCGTGAATCCTTGGTAATATATATGTTTTTTTGTACTGGACACCCAAAATTCATCTGATAAAGTTTCCTTTACCCTACATTGAACCCTAGTTAGTTTCAAGGTTATTTTTGGTGTTCTACCTACTTCCGAGTTACTCTATTTTACATTTGATATCTATGAAAATTTCATCACTTCTTCTTGGTCAGAAACATTTCTTCTCCTTCATTTCCATTGGTCATGTAAGTTTCATTCTCTAAATTTGTGGATATGAAATCATGTGGTGTTTATCATGTGTTGAAAATACTTTCTTATTCCTTCTAGATATGTTGTGTAAACATCTTCCTGGGGCTGGTACTTTTTTGGTTACTATGAGATGGTTGTGTGTTCTTTGGGGTATGTTTTGATTTATCCTCTCTTCTATCTATTTTGTTTGTGGAATGTGATTCTAAGTTGTGGGAATCAATTCTAGGGCCTTTTCCCCCTTTTTTCCTTCTAATATAGGCAAATCATATTATGGGCATGTGCAACCCGGTTTTTAGGTAGGTGGTTTTATTTTTAGACTTTGTTGAATGAACCCTGATTTCTCTTATTTCATAAATTTTTTATATGTTAATTGGAATTATTTTTTTAAATATAAATGGATTTTAAATAAAAGATAGGTTTTCCCTTTATTTTTTTAAAGTAAATTTAGTGTTTTTAAAACATTACGAAATGGTTCTTAAATGTAGGTTTGAGGAAAGAAAATTTTTGTTTGAGATTGATTATCAATAACCTATTTTGAAATTGATTTGAAAAATACATCACATGGGAAGCCTTGAGTAATTAGTTGGAAGTTATATCTTAGGGTCATTGTCCATATTTTATTGTATGGGGGTTCGGTAATCGGGTTTTTCTCTTCACTCTAGGCCAGTTGTTCATGATACATGATTTGAAACTATTGGGCAGTTCACTCATGGGGTGTTCCTCTACACCCTAGGCCTATTCTTTAAGGAGATTCTTTGAATAATTATCATTTATTACTATATGATTAGTCTTCTAGCCTGAATTTTCATAATCCTTGATGTGATTTACCTATTATTTGAATTTTTATTGTTTCAAATTTGCTATAACTTCTTTGAAATTGATAAATGTTTATAGAAATTATGATTTAAAACTATTTTTCCTCGTTTTTTTAGAACTATGGGAAAAGGGAAAAAATTTACCATTATTTTAATATGAACTATTTTATCATTTATCATGACATGTTTTATTTAAAATGAGCATATTTGTATTTTTTTTTTGTTTAGAGACTTGATATAGAACACCTGGGTGGGATACTACTGATCATGTTTAGCTCACACCTTGAACACCCCTTCAGTAGTATGTAGACATGGTTATATCCTTTGATGTAGGAAAAAGCAAGGAAATGTAGTGAGCTAGTGAGGTTTTATATTATCTACGTATGAGTAGATGGTGGTGAGATAGTGGGACATTTCCCACATTATCACATGGATTAGTCATCTTTGTTTTAGTTGTCTATTGCTATTGGACTTATTCTTTGGGGTTCTTTTCTAACTATTTGGAGATGTATCGATTTTTTTGTTTTATTTCAGTTATGGAATATATCTTTATTATGATTATTTTACTATTTATTTCCACTATATATATATATTCCTTGTATCTACTTTAGGTTGGGTTAAATTATTTCTTCTAGTTGGTTTTGATGCCCAGATGCTAGTTTCCAGCCTCTGGGGATTGGGAATTCCCTTTGGGTGTTGCTGCATTTTAGATTAGAGCCTAGATGGATGGGTTATCTGAGTCAATATGTGACAATTTTCTACTATATAATGGTTATGCTCAGTCTTGGGAAGTTGTTAGATGAGAGATAGGATTTTCAATACTTGATAGGTAGGTTGCAGTGAGTGCATGGCTAGTTCTTTCCATGAAAAGACTCAAGTTACCATGGGATGTCGGGATGTGTGTATCTAGTGTTGAGATTTTGATCTCAATATCAGTTTTTTTATGTTTTTTTATTTTGAACTGAGATTAACCTATTTTCTGATCATTTCTCCTATTTTCAGAATATAGTGATGTGACTCTAAGACATCTTCCATGGGTTCCATTGGAGGGTGTAACAGATGCTCCTCAAGGGAATCTGCCTCTATATCAGAAGATTATAGAGGCTATTGTGTAGGTAGTTCATGACATGGACTAAAAATGTACTTCATGTCCATAATTCAGTTGAAGAGGTACAACAAGGAGCTGGAGGCGACATGGACCGATCTCGAGAGCTCATACGTGAGAAACCACAATACTTTAAGGGTATAAATGAACCTCAAAGGTGTAGGACTAGATGGATAAGGTCTATTAAATATTATGATTCCAAAATCCACTTGAGAATATCAAGTTAAAGTGTGAAGTGTTTAAACTTGAGGTTCCCAGAGAGAGGTGGTGGGATTCCATGGTACAAGCAGATATGCACATGGGCTTGGATTTGAAGTGCTTTAAGACACTCTTCTTCCAATAGTTTTTTCCAAAGTCTCTGATTAGCCACTAAATGATGCTAATATTCATTGTTAATATATATATAATATTCATGTTCTTTATTATTCATAAACACTATTTTAGTGCATTTTACACTTTGAACATCATTTCACATTATGATTGTAATTCCTTCTTAAAATGCATTATTATGTGGTACATTTTTGAACATCATTTAAAGTACCCAATGATTCATCTGATTTTAAGGAATCTAATTTTACATATTTTAATTTGATATTTTGGGAAATTGATCTACACTTCAATATTAACATGTTTCATTCAGGGATCAATGGAGAATTCATGGAAGAAGATGAGTATATTTTGTGATGAAAGGAAGCAATTCTAGAGAAGACAGATTGGACACCAGCCCACTGATGAGAATGTGGGACCCACATTACAAACCCAATGAAGCCCAAATTTGTTGGGAGGCTAGAAGAAATATATATAAACAAATCATTATATAGGATCTAGTGCTAATTCTGCATCCATTGTGGTCATTTAGGCGTCCCGAGTTAGAGATAAAATTTTGGGCCAGATTATGCGGCGCAGAAAAACAGTCCACTAATCTTATCATATATCTGAATCCACAACTCCAAATGGGCCCAAATTTTACAGTCGAGTAGGTGACATCTGGGTATACATTTTATTATTCTATGGACCACTCTAAGTCGGACATCTAGAAGGTCTTCAAAGAATGTATGTTCTGTGGATGAATGATGGATGCCACCTCGGGTCAAGGGTGGAAAAATCAACTCTCCTTCAACTTTCCACCCACCTATGGACTACCAAAATTAATTGAGGAGACTTGGATTATTGAAGGATCTACCAAAGTCTTCAAAAATTCCTATTTAATTCATTGTTGGTGGAGGATTTTATAATCTTTGGTGCTTTGTTCAATTGTAATGTTATGTTGCGATTTTGTTGTCTCTAGTTTGTCTTTCACATGTAAGTTGTTCAATTCACTTTAGTTTCTTAATAAAAGTTCTTCTTCTCCTCTTATTATGTTGTTATTCATATCAATTTGGTACCGTTGGTTCAAGGTGTGAATTTATTCACACCAAACCTTGTGAAATTATCACACAACGGTGGAGTGATTGTTATTTTATTGTGTTTTTTTACTTCTCCATTTCCTCCTTCATGAGTATACTTTCCACTTCTATTGAAACCATAGAATCAATGGAGGGCTAACACACTTATGGGTTGATACAAGGGAGTATAAAGGGTCTGGATTTTATGTTATTTATCACCCCATTAATGTCTAAACACTTCTTTTAATTGATATTTTTATTTGATGATTTTTAAACTCCATCGTCCTTGTTGAATTTAAGGCCACACACTTCAAGTGCTAATACGAACCTTTACCTTGAAGTGCTCAAAACATTTATCCCTCAAGTGTATAGGTGATTATTATTAAAGTTTTTAGGTATTAAACCAATAAGTGAGGATTTTTTTTGATCTTCTTAAATGAACTCATCTCAAAAATAAGAAATTGAAATAGTTGAAAAAGAATTTCATCCAATCCACCCCGAGCGATAAACTAGGATCAAATCATTCTTTAAATTAAATTCACTTAAATATATTACATATCCTTTAAACCAATATAAAATCAACCCAAGTTGGACACTTCATATCCAAAAACAGTCCATAGAATGTATGTGTCTATAGGTTTCTTCTTAGGTGTCTGAGGATTCGACAACCCAAGCTAAACTACAAGGACCGTTCTACCTTCATCTGTTGGGTAAATTTGAGCGTGAATCAGTCTATTATGATGGAAAAGTATCTAAAGTTACACTCTTTATAGTAGGTATATCATTCAGTGTTGGAATACACCAATCGATTTGTTAAACTAGTTCGTTTATCTCCAAAAGTGGTAAATAGTGATCATCTAAAAGCTCTAAACTGCCTGTTGGGTTTGCAACAGAATATCAAATCCCAAGTATTTATGTTGAATCTTTCTACCTATGAAAATATGGTAGATGGATCTATTATGTCATAGATGAACATTCTAGTCAATATTGGTTATTCTTCCCCTTCTCTTCCACCCAGCGGAAGCTTTATTGACATGTGGGGAAATAAGAGGAAGTGGCATGATTATAAAAGGATTGGAAGATGTGGTTCTCAGTAAAGGGCCTCCTTTATACCATCAGTTACATCAATTTGTTTTCCCATGACTTTATATCATTGTGGAAATGTTGGTAACAAATTAATTTTGTTCCATGCCCTTGAATATGTGCAATGGTTGTGGCTGCTATGACCATCTACATTAATTCTTCCAAGAAATGTCTATGCCTCATTATGGAAAGGGATCATTAGCTCTAAAGTCTGCTATAGCATAGTCAGAAGCTTAAAAGTCTAAAGGTATCTATTAATAGGCCTCATTAGTGAAGAAATTTCACGTAGTGGATGAGTTTTTGATATAGGATGACGTGTTTTCAATGATAGTGAGAGGTTCCATCTATGTTAGAGAATCTATAATGAATTCTTTATTTGATACTGGTTCCTCTCACTTGTTTATATCTACCCATTTTTTTATTTCCTAAAAATTACAAAGGACATCATATCATTTTGCATAGAGTTAGTGACACCTCTTGGTAATATAAGAGAGCATGGTTTTTAGTGTTTTTCTTGTTCTATTTCAATAGCTAACACGATGTTTGTTTTGTATTTATTTTTTCTTGATCTAGATCACTTTGAAAATATGTTTGGGATGTTTTGGATTATAACTCATCATTATGAGGTTTATTTTTATAATCTAATTGTCTCAATACTATATTTTGATAGAAAATCTTGGTTGTTTTATGGGGAGTGGCATCTAAGTACTGGTCATGTGGGACCTTTCCACCCAGATATTAGTTGTTTGTTGTAGACTATTATAGTTGATCCAGATATCATTTATTTTATTTTTTATCTTCACTTGTTTTTAGTGAATTCACAAATGTTTTCCTAGATTAGTTCTCCAGTCTTCTTCTAGAGAGGTAGGTGGAGTTCACGTTCTACTTGGTGTTAGGTATGCAGTCGATCTTGATTACATACTTTCACAACAGATTCGAAAGAGTTCAAGATCTAGTTGGATGATCTGTTGGACAAAGGTTTTGTTCTCCCTAGTGTTTGACCATGGGCATCCTCTGTGCTCTTTTCCAAGAAGGCTGGTGGTTCAATTTAATTATGTGTGTATTATCTGATGTTGAACTAGGTAATGGTTAAGAATATGTATCTTTTTCCAATGTGGTTGTTTAGTTTCATTATTTGAAAGGGGTGAAGTGGTTTTTAAAAATTGATCTTAGGTGGGGTTATCATTAGCAAAGGGTTCGAGAGTCTAATAGACTAATGAAGGCCTTTAGGAGTAGTTATGGCCATTATGAATATCCTTTGATGCCTTTTAATTTTACAGACACTCTTATACTTCTTATGTCTCTGATGAATTAGATATTTTATCAATATACTGACACATTTTTGGTTGTGTTCATAGAGGATATTTTGGTTTCTTTGAGGTTCGAGTGTGAGCATGAGAACCATCTAATTTTTGTTTCATAAATCTCAAGGAGTTACCATCTATACGGAAATCTTTAAATATGAAATTTTGGGATCCAAGAAGTGAATTTCTTAGGGAACATGATTTTTGAATGAGGCTTATCGGTTGATCATATGAAGGTGGTGTTTTTCTTTCCATGGTAGGATCTATGAAACATATTTGAGATTCAGAGCTTACTTGGTCTTACTAGATACTATAAACTATTCATAACATATTTCTCAAATTTGGAATCATATTTTTCTAATCTTAATGGGAATGGGGTAAAATTCATATAAGATGAAAGGTGGAAAGTTTTCAATGATCTAAAATGATTTATGACATCGACACCTAGTTTGATCTTACCTGAACCCAATAAGGGGTACGTGGTACACTGTAATGCTTCTGCTGCTGGTTTGGGTCATGTTCTTGTATAGGATGATAATATTGTGGCTTGTGCTTCTTTTCAGCTTCAACTGCACGTGAAGAATTACCCCACTCTGATTTAGATTTTTTTATAGTTATGCATGCGCTTATGTGTTGGAGGAATTTTCTTTAGGGGGAGATATTAACAGTATTTTATGACCATAATAGTTTGAGTTATATATTTTATTAGAATCAATTGAATATTAGATAGAGGCGGTGGGTGGAATGCCTTCTAACATTTGACTTTGACATTTCCTATACACTGGTGAAGGGGAATGTCGTTGCAGATTCTATTAGTAGTAAAGTTTCATTATAGACTGTCTTCAAATAAAAAGAAGAGTGAAACATAATGAGAAATTTCATTTAGTTACATATATATGATCAGGAGGATATTTCTTGAATGGTTTTCACAAGTTTCCAGTTATCATAATCTCTCCTTGATTTTATTCTATAGGTTCATTAGAAGGATGATTATTTCAGGGGAATGAGAGAAACATTTTTTAGTGGGGAGACTGTTTTTGGTTGGTCTCTCCCATATGATGGTATTCTATCTTTTGGGTATCAATTTTTCATCCCAGTATGTATAAGGAGTTCAATTTTTTACTGTAATTTTTATTATTGAGGAATTCATTTAGCACTATGAAGATTTACTATAATGTGAGATGATGTTTTCGATGGCCAGGTATGAAGTGGACATTGTAGATTTTTTTCTAACTATTAATCCAACCAACAAATAAAGGAGGAGTATCTGAAACCTTCTAGTTTTTTCTATCCTCTTCTGATGATAGTTTGTAAGTGTGATGAGGCATCCATAGACTTTGTTATTGGATTACCATAGAATCTAAAAGGGAATAATTATATCTAGGAATAGATTTATTGGTTGATTAAATATGCTCATTTTATTCAGATCAGTAACACCACTAATGTTGGAGATCTAGGTGAGTTGTATGTACAGGTATTTGTCAGATTACATGGGGTTCCCTCTATTATCATCTTATACATGCATCCCATTTTTACCTCCTAGTTTTGGAAGTATCTAATAGGTGATGGGGACTCAGGTTCGATTGATTACAACTTACCATCCATAGATGAATAGTCATATAAGGTATGCTATTAAAATCAAAGAGGATATGATCAAAGCTTTCATTTTGTTTTTGGTGGATCATGGTATATCCATCTAGTACTGATTTGGTTTTATTATAATAAAATCTATGAATCTTCTATTAGAATGGATTCCTTTAAGTATTTTTATAGTCACCCATGTAGATTTCCACTTTATTGGGATGAGGTGGGTGAGGCCTCTCTTCTAGTACTGAGTCTCATTTAAGAGATTTTGGTGAGGATTCAGGATATATTTTGGTATATGGTTACAACATAGAGTTGGAATAAATCATATGCAGATCATCAACACCATCCTTTAGTGTTTTCCGTAGGTTACCAAGTTTTCTTGAAAGTTTATCCTCAGTTGGGTCACTACCAACTTAGGAAACTAGGAAATTTGGCTCTGAGATATATTGGAATGTTTAATGTCGCTAAGAGGCTTCTATAGATTTCATAGAGGTTAGAATTATTGAATTTTTTTATAGGTATTCATGATTTTTTCCACATATCTCAGCTTAGGAAGTATCATCTTGGTCACTATCATGTTCTTATATGGAAAGAGATTGAGTTAGATCTATATGTTTTGGTCATGGATAATCTAGTGTAGATCTTTTATTCTCAAGTGAAAGTCTTTCATGGAAAGTCTATCTCGTTAGGAAGAGTGTTATGGAGACACAGATCATATTCTCATGAGACTTGGGAGCATGAATCAACCATACGGGGTCAATGGTCTCACCTCTTTCTTGAGCACCCTTCTTCCATATGACTTCCTTGGAAAAAAAGCATTATAGTAGAGATATTGAAACATGATAGTTTATGGTATTCTCTTTTTATTATTTTTGATCATGTTATCAAGTTTATAGGGTGTTGGATTTGGTTAGTGGACTTCCAATAGAAACTGGTCTGGATGCTGCTTGCGAGTCACATTTATACCATGAATAGAATTCATGTTATGAATCTAGTTTCAAGTGTAAGCAATGAAACCAGTTTAATGTATGAAAAATTTAAATTTTCTAAAACATGTTCATGTCCTAAGATATTTGATTGGGTTTCTCATCGGAGGTAATTACTTTTTATATGTGTATTTAACTCGAGGGATTCATGGCATGAATCTTGGATTCACGATGTGAATCATTCATGAGATGAATAATTTTACACACCACATGCTTTAAACTCATCTGACATGGTTTCTTTTTCCCTACCTAAAACACTAGGTAGTTACATAGTGATTTTTAGTGATCTCCCTCCTTTCATATTGCTCCATTTGATATTCAATATCAATGGTGATTGCATAACATCTTCCTGGTAAGCAACCTTTCTTCTTCTTCATTTACATTGGTCATGGTATCCATGTTGGATACATTTTTAGATCTTAAATCATATGGTTTTCATCATGTATTTATAATTCTTTCTTGTTCCTTCTAGATCTGTTTTACAATCGTCAATCGGGGGCCGATATTTTGTTAATTGTGGTATAGTGGGTGCATATTATTTGGGTTATTTTGTGATATATCCTCTCTAGTGCTTTTTTTGTTAGTATAATGTGATTCTATGATATGGTAATGAATTATAGTGTTATCATTGTTGTATTTTCTTTCCTTGTAGTGTTGGGTCATCACGTTGCGAGCATGTACAACCCGAATTTGAGTTGGTTGATTCTATCTCTATCCTTTGTTGAATGAACAATGATTTCTCATATTCCAAAAATGTTTTATAAATGAATTTTCATTATTTTTTTTGTGTGAATAAAATGATTTTTAATAAAACATGGTTTTCCCTTGGTTTTGGTAGAGGAAAATGTGTGTTTTCAAAGCATTGCGAAATCGATTTTCAAAGTAGGTTTGATGAAATAAAAAGGCTACTTTAGATTGATTGTACAAAACCCCTTTTGAAATTGAATTAATAAATTCAACACATGGTAATCCTTGGGTAATTATATGGAAGGTATAACTTTAGTCCATCATCCATTTTTTATTTTCAGGGGGTTTAATCAGGGGTTATTCCTCTTCTCCCTAGGGTCATTTTTCTAGGGACTTAATTTGACACTATGAGGGGGTTTACTCATGGGGGTGTTCCTATACTCCCTAGGCCTTTCGTTCTAGGGTATTTGTGTGTGAATTAGTCATTGATTATGGTATGAGTAGTCTACTATCATAGAATATGGTAATCCTTGGAATGATTTACCTATTATTTCAATTTGTTTTGTTTCAACTTTGACACACCTAGTTTGAATTTTATAAATGTTTATGGAAATTATGCATTGAAATCATTTTTATTGTATTATTTAGAACTGTGGAACAAGGGAAAATATTTACCATTCTTTTGATATGAAGCGATTTATAATTTATCATTCCATTTTTTATTTTAAATTAAAACATTTTGATTTTTTTTTAGATAATTGAAAATAAACACCTAGGTGGTATCCTACTAATCCAGATTATATCACACCCATCACACCTAATCAACAGTGTGTAGACCTAGTTATGTCATTTGATATAAGAAAGGGTAAGGTTCCATGGTGTGGTAATGAGGTTTTATGTTAGTTGGGTATGGGTATATGGTGGTGATATATTGTGATATTTTCCACATTATCACATGGAGTAGTTTTATTTTATTTTTTTCCCTTTTTTATTGGACTTGTGCTTTGGGGTTTGTTCTGACTGTTTAGAGTTGTATCGCTTTTGCTGCTTTCTTTTAGTTATGAAATATATATCTCCAGTTATTATTCCAATATTTAATTCCTATATGTGTATATATATATATATATTCCATTTATTTTACTTATAGTTGGTAAAAACATTCCCTCTGGTTTTTTTGATTCCCAGATGTTGATCACTAGCCTATGGAGATCAAGAATGTCCTTCAGGTCTTACTGCATTCCAGCTTAGATCCTAGATAGATGGGTTATCCAGGTCAATATGTGACATTTTTTCCACATATTTTGACCAAGATTTACCCAAATCACTTCTCAATATCCCTCCCCACATCTTATAGGTCCTATTATTCTCAAAATAAGAATCTTATAACTCTTAATGTGTAATCCAAAGTGAGATATCATAGGAGGTGGTATAAATCCTAACTGACCTATTTCAAGTATATTTATTCTTCTACCTCCTTCAAATATATTCTATCCACTATAACATAATGATGTTAGTATTTTACCTATAATTAAATGTTATTATGTTGATGGAATATATCTTTTATATCTGTTTTCAATCCTTTGGGAAATAAAAATATCTCTCAAGAGTACATGTTCAATACAACCTCCACGAAGCGATGCGATTCATTTTTCATTATCGAATCACATAGTTAGTCATAAGGATGAAAATTTTGAATAAATATTACATTTATAACATTATAATAATCCTATAAAATTAAAACATTATATAAATTATTTATTTTCCATCTAGTATAAAAATAGAAACATCGCTCGTGTGTAGGTGCAGAATACCGCCTCCATGATACAACATATGTCATTTTTAAAATACACAATTAATTGATTTTTCTAAAAATGTTTTCATGTGTAAAAATAATAATTTTATCATTATTAATATTTTATATATGATGGAACCATAATCCCTTTGGCTATTGTCAACCCACCGATGTCATTTTGGACTTATAAACCGAACATCGTCAAAATGTCCAATGTGAAGTTAACCATTTTAGTAACTAAATAAAACAAGGTAAAAAATAAAATAAATGACATAGTTATACTTTTATGAATATTAAAAAATTTATTAAGAAGGTATAAAAATTATATAATTTTATTACTCATGAGTGTAAACAAATGAAAGGTAAGAGTCAAGTTTTGTGTTGAGGGACTTTCTTTTAAAAATATTATTTTAAAATTTTCTTTCCAACTCTCTTTCTTCCATATTGAGTTTATTATAAATATTTCAAGAATGTTATGAATTATGATTCAAAGGTTGATAATGGTAATTTTAAATTATATTTTTACTTTCTTAACAAAGGATTAAAATTAATATTTTCACCATTTTCCATATTAGTTATATTTGAATTTTTAAAAAAGTACAAAAAGACTATTATTTAATTTATATGGACTGGAATCACATTCCTTCTATAATATAAGTTATTTTTTATAAAAATTCTTTTATAAATTTTCACAGTTATTTTCAAATGAAACATTTCTCTCTATATTCTGGGATTTTTTAGTTTTAAAAATCTTTTCTAAGGATCTGAAATCCTTTTCTTATCTTTATAAGATAACTGAAAGTGTTATTGCCTATGGTATTGAATTAAAATTCTAATGGGTTTTATGAATGAAGTGAAAGATATATGTCTTTTATTCATTATTTGGTCATTGTAAAGTTTATATTAATGAAAAGTGAGCCCAATATATCTCTAATGATGGGTGATCCTGATAGGGTTTACCTATGGTAGGTTTCTCTTAATAGATAAAATAATTATCCAATTAGATTATTCAATTATAAGTGTTATTTTAAGGATTAATTTAAGTATAATTTCCCATGGTACTTTTAAGATATTCTTGTAATTCTTTTAATGGAAATATTTAAAGTTCAAAAGGAAACAAGATGTGCTTATAATTTTAAGGAATTTTTATAACTATTTTTAGAAAAACGTGAAAGGATTTTCTTTAAATGAAAGTGATTTATGGGTTTTCATGATTTTTAAGAAAACCATTATGATTAAGAGTTTTCCTTTATGATTGAATATGAATTTTTTTATGAAATATATTGATAAATTAAATTTTCTGCTTGGAAAAGTAAACAGATAATTGATGTAACACGCCATTAGATTCCATAATGTTTGCTTTGTCCTTTGTTTTTTGGTTTCATTTTTTTTTGAGGTTTTGTACAAAATTGGGGTGAAGAAATGACTGTTGGGGGTTTACACATCATCTAAACTATTTACGTGCCCTGTATTGGTCATCGGGCATATGTTGTGAGTCTTATGTAGGGAATGCAAGGTTTACAAAATGTGAATTGGGTTCAAGTCATGTTATGGTCTAGGTTTAGATTTTTATTAGAGGTTACACATTTTCAGAATCTTTTTAATTTGTTCAATTACATGTCGTGTAAAGGATACATGATGTGTAATCCTTAATAAAAGTGGTTTTAAGTGTGTTTCATGCCTAATTTATGTTTCATTTGGCCCATATCCCTTACTATTGATCCCCTAGGATATTTTTTATGATTGTGAGGATCTCCACTCCTTCCAAATCATTTGTTCAGTGATTGATCTTCATTGTGGTTGTAGTTCATCTCTCTGGGTAAGAATCCTTTTGTTTCTTCTTTTCCTTTGGTCTTGGATACTGTTTTGGCTACAGTTGTGGTTAAATTATTTGATCAATTAGTGTTTGATATCAATCCTTTATAGTTCCTTGTGAGGACATATCTTATAAAGACTGATCAGTGGTTTTCCAATCTACTTTGTTGATGGTGGATATGGTTCCATAATTCTTGAGGTATGTTCTTCTATAAAATGGGTTTAATATATTAATTTCTTATCGTTATTATAAATTTTCTTTGGGTTGTTCATTTAATTGATGTGATTTTTGGTTTCAAGGTATGTATTGGAAATATAAATTTTTTTAAAGGGGTTTTATTTTAAAAAATGGTTTCGGTCACTAAGTGTTTGTTTTAATTCTTAAGTGAGGACATTGATTTGGAAATGGTGTTTCAAACAAAAAATTTGATTGTTTTACCTTTGAGAATGTTTTATAAAATTTGGTAGTGGTTTTTAAACGGATTTTGAAAAACATGGCACATTGGGAAACATGGGTATGTTAAGAAATGGACATGGGTAACCTTAGTGAGTGTGACACCACTTGGGGTTACATTTGGGATATTAATGGACTGTGGTAAGACTTGATATTGGTTGGTACCAATGTATGAATAGTTTAGGTTCTATTATGTCTAGTACATAGTTTTATATTCTAGGTCCCAATACATAGTGATTTTTCATTTATGATTTATTTATCACATGATGAATTTTTTCATGGATTATTTCTCACAAGTTTTTATATGAGGTTATAACACATGGATTCAAATAGTGGTTATTTCATGTAAAAGTATTTACTTTATTAACATATGGAGTATCGATATACTTACTCATTTTATCACTTATACTTATTATATTTACGGATTTTAAATATGAAATAATTTTATAAAAACAAAAGGAAAATGATTTACAAATTGTTTTAGATTTATGAAAAATATTTATAAAACTGTTTTGTTTTAAAATCTATAACTATTACATTCTTGTTATTAGAACTTCTATAGACTATGTGGTGGAATCATACTAGGATGTTTTCTCACACCTTAATTTTTACATTGAGTGGTTGTAGATTTTGTATTATGGGATTCAGGTAAAGGGATGGGAATCTTTTAGGATGTTGGATTCTCTTGTTGTTTTTTCCTTTAGTTTGGGTTATATTGAATATGATTATTAGTCCCATAGAGACTTTTTGGTCATTTTATTCATACTTTCATTTTTAGATGATTTTTTTGGATTGTATGGATCTTGGATTTATCTATTTCTTTCACTTTGTACTCTGATTTTATGTCTTATTTTGGTTTATATAAGACTTGTTTTTGTTTTCCTATTGTACCTCATTTTCGTGATGGGGAAACTTGGGTGGCTTGTCTAGTTGACTCGGGTTGGTCTATTAAAATTTGGTATCTGAGGGATTCCCATCCTAAAGTGTGTTACCAATACCTAAGTTTGGTTATATGTCTTCGGTTAATAGTATTTAGCACCATTGGAATTTGGGTAGTAAGTGTAGGACGGTGCCCGAACAGATCACGTCCATGTCTGAATTTGATTTTCCATGTGTGGTTATAAAATTTTTACTAAGTAAAGAATTGGTGTTTGAGGTCATTTGAATGAAATTTATGGTAAGTTTATTTAAATGGACATTTTCATTCTTAATGTGCTATCTTTAGATCGGTAGAATTTATAATCACTTTATATTCTTATTTTTTAATGCTTTTATATAGATATCTAAATTTGGTCCTATGATTTGGGAATTTTCTTGTGACTGATTGAGGTTTGGGTCTTGTGGTTGTTAGATAATTCCTCCTATAATATCTCTTGTAAATCCGAAAGAGGAAGCTATGAGATAGGATCCACAATGAATCCTCTAGTGGACCCTTCTTTGGTAGAAGCTGTAATATGCACAATTTACACTCTAGGTCAATTGAGTGTTGAGAACCCATGATGTGTGGTGGATCATGACTATAAATTCAATAAGTATAATCCTACTATCTTTTTTGGTGATAAAGTACTGTAGTAATCTAAATAGTTTCTTGAGAATGATGAGAGGATCTTCAAATTCTTAAAGACACCTGAAGATTATAACATGGGTTTTTTCACGTACATGCTCGAGGGACTGAGAAAGAGATGGTGAGACTCTATTATGAAAGCTATGTTTCAGAAGGATATTACTTAGACTTCTATCAAGAAAATATTCAATTATAAGTTATATCCTGAAATGTTACTTATGGTGAAGACCCAAGAGTTTCTAAACATTGATCAGAGGGAGCTTACCATTCTGAAGTATTCTTCCTATTTTACTGAGCTGGTGCTTCTAGCACCAAATTTAGTCATTATTGAGTACCTAAAGGCTCGAATATTTGAGTTGGGAATGAGGCCTAATATTTGGTAGATGTTTATTATCATGTGAATTCAGACCTTTGTGGAGGTTGTTGAAAAATCATGTTTAGTTGAGGCAGACATTGTTATAAAGACAGGTTTGGGTAGAGCTTCAGTTGGTTTAGTTGTTAGCCAAGGTGTGTCTTATACCTAGAATAGGAAACTAAAGGGTGGATAGTTTTCTTCAAGACCAGTTTTATGGGATTCATTAGGAAAGAAACAATTTGTTTTCTATCAATGTGGAAGGTGTGGTCATACCAAGCCTAACTATACGGAGGCTCCTATTACTTTTCATCGTTGTGGATTATTAGGCAATCTAAATCATTTTTGTATAAGTATTTCTCATGGATGTAGGGTTGGATCCACTTTAAACAAGGGTTTTTAGGTTTATACTGATGATTCTATGGGTTGTGGGTCTAATCCTCAGGCCAAGGGTGATGTTCATGTGGCTAAGACCATATGGATTTATGTGACTAAGTAAGTGCAAGAGGAATCTAGTGTAGGGATAGCTATTGTTAGAGGTACAATGTTTATTTCATCTTCTAGGGTGCTATAATTTTTTATACAGGTGACTCTCATTATTTTATATTATTAAACTTAGTTGACATGTTGTGCTTACATTTATAACATATATTATACTTTTTGGATCTTTCAATGACTTTGGTAAACAGGTCTGAACAAGGTTTCAAATGTCTCGTGTGTCGGGTGATGATAACCAACATTGAGGTGGATTAGGGATTCTTAGTGATCGATCTTGGCAAAATTGACTTGATTATTGGAATGGATTATTTGATCGATGTTAAATACCATGCAGACTATTATCATCAATAGGTTCAGTTTTTATCTTTTGATGGGGTCACTCATGTTTTTTTGGGTGAGTGGTACACTAGATCAGGAAGTGAAAGGATTGTTGTTCATTATGATGGAGAAATATAATGTTAGTTTTCATAGATGTTTCATGATTTCGTTGACCCTTTTTTAGGTATTCTTCTTCTTGTGATAGTGTGTTCCTATCCAGAGTTCCTTCTGGATAAATTTTTTGTTCTACCACCACAATGATAGGTCGAGTTTACTATTGACCTAATCCCTTGTATGATTATTATTTTTATGCCATCTTACTGTATGAATCCTACTAATATGGTATAACTTATGGTCCAACTTGAAGATCTTGAAAGTGAGGGATTTGTTCATCATGGCATGTCACCATGGGATTTACCTATGCTCTTTACTAAAAAGACATATGATATCCTCAAACTTTTTGTGGATTATCATAAGTTGAATCAGGTTACTGTTAAGACCAAATATCCTTTTCCAAGGATTAATGATCTTTTTGACCAGATTATAGGGGCATGTTGTTATTAAAAGATTGAATTCTAGTCAGGGCACTACTATTTGAGAGCCCAAGAAGAGGATATACCCAAGACATCATTTAGGAGTGGATATGTGTACTTTTAGTTTTTCGTTATTAAATTTAGTATCATTAACACTCCTATGGTGTTTATGGTGTTGATGAATCAGAACTTTAATTGGTTCTTGAAAACTTTGATTGGTGTGTTCATGGATGATATTTTGGTTTACTCGATATTATAAGAGTACATGGACCATTTGGATATCATTCTAAGAACATTGAGGGAGTGTCATCAATATGGAAATATTTCCAAATGTTTGTTTTGGATTCCATAATTAAAGTTTCTAGTGCATATTTTATCTGAGGGGGTCATCTTAGTGGATCCTGAAAAGGTAGAGGAAGTTATGTCCTAGGAGTGTCCTAGAAACATGTTTGAGATCTAGATATTTTTGGGGATGGATGGTTATTATAGGAGGTTTTTTGGGATTTATCCAATATTTAATCTTTGATGATTTATTTATCCCATAATGGTGTAACGTTTTAATGTAATGACAAATTTCAAATATCGTTTGAGGAGATAAAGGTGAGGTTGAATTCAGCACCAATTTTGATTCTTTTGGAACTAGGTTTGGGTTTTGAGGATTTTTTCAATGATTTTGGTATGGGTTTGGGATGTGTCTTAATGAATGTGAAATTGGTGGTGGCATATGCCTAATTATAGTTACATCCTCCTGAGAAGAACTACCATACCCATGATCTTGAGTTGGAAGCGGTTATTCATGCACTCAACACATGGAATCGCTATCTCTTCAAGGAGATGTTTATAATGTATTCTGCTCATAAGTGCCTGAAATATAATTTTACTTAGAGGGATCCGAATTTGTGATAGATATATTCGTTGGAGTATATTCATACTTTTGATTTTGATATGTCATACACTCTAAGGAAAGGGAATGTGGTTACCGATGCATTGAGCAGATAATTACCGACACAAGTTGTGAAGGAATCGGTTGAGGAGTGGTCTATGATGAGTTTTCTTGCTAAGATGATATTGGAGTGGAATAGGTCGGTGGATAGGTGTTCTTGTATTTACCCATTCTGTTATGGATGTGGGGTGATATTTTCATTTACTTCATCATTGTTTTCCCCGAGAATCCTATTGGGAAGGATGCGATTTGGGTGATCATTGATCGATTTTAAAAATAGGCTCATTTTTTGCTTATTAAGGAGATGACAAAAGTGGGATAGCTTAGGGGCTTATACATACATGATATTGTGAGACTTCATGAGGTTCTTTCTATAGTTATTTCTTATAGGGACTCGAGGTTCACATCTAGGTTCTGGAAAGGTTTATAGGAGGTGATGGGTTCCCAGATAAAATTAATCATAGATTATCATCTGTAGATGGATGGATAGACAAATAGAGCTATCTCTATTCTTGAGGATATACTTTGAGGTTGCCTTATTTAATTTTTTGGATATTGGGAAAAAATTTCATTTTGTAAAATTTTCCAATAATTATATTTATCAGGCTTCAATAATTATTGAACCCTTTAAAGAGTTTTATGGGAATCCCTATAGATATCCATTATGCTAGGAATAGTTGAGAGATCTTTGTTTTTTGGGGATGAGACTCATTCATGAGATAAAATAAATGGTGTTGTTGTTCTAGAAAAGGATGGTCACAACACAGATCCATCAGAAATATTATGTCGACCGTCAGTGGTGACTGATAGTGTTTAAGGTTGGTGATTGGGTCTTTCTTAGAATTTCCCCTAAATTGGGACATCGTCAGTTGGGTAAGCATAGTAAGTTGGAAGTAGGGTTTGTGGAAACCTTTGAGATCATTGGATGACTAGGGAAGGTCTCCTATCAGTAGGACTTACAATCTCACTTGAGTTTTATACATGATGGGTTTCATGTTTCCCATCCAAAGAGGTATTGACCAGATCCTTCCCATGTTATTGAATATGATGATGTCTATATTGATATCGATACAATAATTTATGAGAAAATAGTTCATATAATAGATTTATAGGACAAAGAAATGCATGGTAAAATGATTCCTCTAGTCTAGATACTTGGGAGTGTGAAGTAGATATTCATGATATGTGGGAGAGGGAATCATTGATGAGTAAGTAGTGGCCTTCTTATTTTTTTAATCCATGATCTTGAGGATTTTTGGGGGACAAAAGTACTTTTTAAGGGGATTGTAACACCTAGTTACATTCCATTAGGTACTCTTTTTCCTTTTTTTTTGTTTTTATTTTGTTTTTGTGTTTTTTTTTGCTAAATTGGGATGAACCACTAACTACTATGAGTTTAAATGTCATTTAAACTAGTTACATGTGGTGTATTAGTCATCAGAAATATGTCTTGAGTCTTTTTCAGGATGTGAAATCTTTACATGATGTGAATTGGGTTCATGTTTTGTAATGTTTTAAGTCTATAATTTTGTCGGATTTGACATGTTTTTTGGTGTAATTTTAATTTATGGGATTGCACATCATGTAAAGGACACACTACATGTAATCATCAAGACAAATGGTTTTTAACTGTACTACATGCTTGATTTTTGTTTCATTCAACACGAAACCCTTCCTCTCTAACCCTTATGAAATTTTCAATGATTTTTTTGGATCTCCACTCTTTCAGGATCATTCCTTCAGTGATTGACCATTATTGTGGTTGAGGTTCATCTCTCCAGGTAAGGATCCTTATGTTTCTTCTTTGATTTTAGTATTGGATGTTGTTTTGGATGTGTTTTTAGTTCAAATTTGTGATTGGTTGATGTTTTCTATCAATCCTTTGTATTTTCCTGTCATTCCTTGTCTTACGAAGGCTGATTAGTGGGTTTACAAACTCCACTGTCAAAGGTGTATAGGGTTCCATCATTCTTGAGGTTGGTGTTTCTATACAATGGGTTGATTATGAGAATTTCTTATCATTATTCTAAATTTATTTTGGGCTGTTAATATAATTGAATTGATTTTTGGTTTCAATGTATTTCTTAGAAAGATAAATGTTCTTAAATGGGTTTTCTCTAAAAACCTGTTTTTGCACACCAAGTGTTTGTTTAAATGCTTGAGTGGGGGATTTGATTTGGAAATGGGTTTTCAAACACTAAATTGGATTTGTTTGGCTTTGAAAATGTTATAAAAATTATGATAATGGTTTTGAAATGGATTTGTAAAAACATGGCATAATGGGAACTGTGGATGCTTTGGGAAATAGACATGGGTAACCTTAGGAACTGTGACACCATTGAGGGTTAATTTTGGGAAATTGATGGAGTACGAAAGGAATTGATATTGGTTGGTTCCAATGTATTTCTAGTTTAGGATCTATTATTTCTATTATGTAGTCCCATTGGATAGGGACCAATATGGAGTGCTTTTTCATTTATGATTTATTTACCGCATGATGGATTTTATCATGGATAGTTACTCAGAGATTTTTATATAGGTTGTAACACATGGCTTCACATGATGGTTATTTCATGGATATGTGTTTAATTTCTTTCCTTATGAAGTATGGATATGAATTCCTATTTTATCACTTATAATTATTATATTTTTGGCATTGTAAATATGAAATTATTTTATGAAAAACAAAGGAAAATGAATTAAAAATGGGTTTATAATTATGAAAAATATTTATAAAATTATCATATTTTAAAAGCTAGAAAAGTTTCATTCTTATTATTAAACCTTGTATCGAATCTATGGTGGTAACCTATTGGGATTTTTGTTTGCACCATACTTTTTTTGTCGGGTGGTTGTACATGTTGTATTGTAGGATTCAGGTAAACAGAAGGTCATCTTATAGAATGATGGATTCTCTTTTTGTTATTGACTTCAGTTCGGGCAGGTTTAGAGGTGACTACTGGTCACATAGAGACTTTTTGGTATTTTTATTCATACTTTATGTTTTATCCAGTTTTTCTTGGATTGTATGGATCGTGGATGTATCTATTTATTTTGATTTTTACTCTATTTTTATATCTTGTTTTGGTTTATATGAGACTTTTTTCTGTTTTCCTGTTGTGCCTCATTATCATGACAGGTTGGCTTGATTGTATTTTCTAGTTGACTTGGGTTGGTCTGTTATAATTTAGATCAAGTGTTTATCACAGAAAAGGAAACATTATTATTGATTTATCATGTTTATAAATGGACTAACATGTTTATTTTCATTTATATCCCTTATTGGCCTTTTTTTCTCATCCCACATTTATAAATGTTTTTCACAAGGATGATGGATGAGTAGAAATGTTAATACAGTCATAGTTCTAGTTATGGGTGTTACCTTGAACAAATAAAGTGTATCTTTATAAGGAACATGTTTTTTGGGAAAAATTTACAATGTTTGAAAGGGTTCACTTCATTATGTAATGTTTTTACTAATTATCTTAAACTCTAAATCAAAAAGTGTCTAGAAATATAAAAAGTGAAATCTTTGTTATAAATCATATAATTTTGGGTTGATTAAGGCATGGGGTGTTATATAAAAAGCTATTCGAATGTAAGTGAATTAATATTTATTAGTGATATTATAATTATTGGTGGTTAAAATTGGGTCGCTTCATTTCATTTAAAATATTGTATGTAAAGAATGTGTTTGTTCAAACCATATTAAACGAGTGTGGGTCTAGGGTGTCACATTTAATATTCCAGGATTATCTAGTAATCTTCAATATCATCCAAAGTAATCAACTTTATTTAGTTTTCTTCCCCTTATCTTTTATTTTTGTTATGAGAAAAATGGTTTATTGGGTGTCTTTTTAGTCAACTTGTAATTCCTCTTTTTATTTTTAATTTAATCACATAGGAACCTGGTTGAAAACTAATTTAGCCATCCATGTCCTATAATTAATCTTTTTTATCTTGATGTTAATCGATACATAGCATAAATATCTTGAATTGATTTCCATTTAGTCTTATATGATAACACTTTAGCCCTTTATATCATTTCGAATTCACCTTCCATTTAGAGAAAATCAATCTCACACAAGCTTTGGTCATGGCCAAAAAATTTGATGCTAGGCCTGAATTTTGAATTTAATCACATGTGGGTTAATCTCATGCGAAGTGAGAAGCTAATCTCATGTATCTTGGTCCATGCATGAATCATTCCCACATGTTCTTTTGAGAACCCATTTAGGTGCTTTTAAATATCACCCACCAATGAATTTGAGAGAGTTTTGGACTCTTACGTATTTTCATTCCTTGGGAGGTTTCTTTCACATATCATCAAGTGAATTTTACATATATCTCAAAACTCATGGAGAAGACTCTTACGCAACAACCTTCAAACTAAAACTCAAAATTATATAAAGTAAATACGTTTTCACATTAGCCACTAACTTTTACATATCTAACTATTACTTTTATGTATCAAAAATCTACTTTTGTATATCAGAATTATGAAAAATATATTTAAAATCATATAAATATTTTTCAAAAGCAATAAAAATTATCCAAAATAAAAAACATCAATAAAAAATATACCATAAAAACCAAAAAACTTTTTCAAAAAATATATGAAAATTTAAGAACATAAACTTCATCAAATTAGCCTAAAAAATCACATTTTCAAGAAAATATTCAAATAATTTGATTTCCAAGATAGAATGCTCAATATTTAACAAATTTCCAGTAAAATAAAAAATTAAGTAATGAAACAATAGATTTTTTTCTAAGAAAGATATGAAAAACATATATAAAATACAACCACATCAATAATCCCAATAATTTTTATGAAAGTTATATACGTGATTTATTTTGGTATTGGTTATTGTACCCTATATCATGTTTAAATTTTTTCATATATTGCATTGTTGGAGATGTATGAATGGTATATGTTTTCATTAGGATAAGGAATCCCACATATGTTATCCTTCCTAGAGAAAGTTAACCACTGCTGAATTATTAATGTCGGACTTAAGGCAGTACAGTTTGCCTAATCGCTATCCTAGACGGGATCCCAGAGGGTCATGCCATGTCATCTATTTAAACTTTTTTTAATAGGGTCTCCTTTTACTATAAATTTCTATTTTATTCATTATAATCACGATTTACCTTATTATTTATGATTTAAGGACTTATATCTTAATTATCCCATTATTTAGAGAGGTGACTCTAGGATTTGATATTTTTTAAAATTTTAGAACTTTAAGTGAGTAGTTGAGTTTAGATTTAATCTTAAGTAGTCGGGTGCTAGTGTATTCGATTCTAGGTAGGACTTGGGGTATAACAAATTATTCATGAATTATATCCTCTATTTTATTATTTTTATATTTATTTATTATGACTTCATTTGAATATATTTTTCATTATGGGTTGGGTAGTGAGTCACTCCCCACATACATTGCACATACTTCAACATTCACCAAGTGAAATTGAGGATTGATGTGGCCTTATTTTTACATCGTTTTGCCACATCTTTTAAATTAATTTTTAATGATTTAATTAATTAATATTACGGTTTTTGCTTAATATTATGCACTTTTTTATTTTTATTATTAAATTTATTATTTAATCAATTTTTATAATTAATCCCGTATTTTTTAGTTTGAAAATAGTTAATTTATATCTTACTTTAATTTTATATTCTAATAATGTTTTTTTTCATTTGGTGATTTTTGTCTGCATATTTAATAAATAAACATTAATTAATTAATTAATTCTGCTTTTGCACATAAATAATGTAGTTTTTATTTTTCATTTCTTATATTAAATATTTATTAATCAAAGTAACATAATCTAAATATTAGTTATCTTTTGACAATTCAATAATTATAAATTTATTTTTATAAACTTACTACTCTTGTTAAATTTCTTTAATTTAATTTCATTAATTAACTCAGAAGGCGGCCAGAGAATGTTCGACGAACAGACGGCGTCGTCACCGGAACTCCTCACCGATCAGTCGTGCAGCGGCGGCGCCGGAGGCGATCCCGAATTGGGGCAGAAGTCCAACAACGTGAGATCCCCGTCTTCCAGCTGGGTGACGCCGGGAAAAATGGATCTCGACCACGCCCGCATGGTAACCCGAATTCATTTGAACAGCATCATGGAGAAGAGCTTGATGACGGTGCTTTACGCAGGTGGCGGCGGAGATGGCGGGAAGCTTCATTTTGATGTATTGCATCTGCGGAATAATCGCGAGCACGCAGGTGACGAGAAAATAAATATAATATAATTTATAAAAATTATAATATATAACAATTATAATTTAAATAAATAAATAATTTATAAAATAAAATTTAAGATAAATTAATAAGAGTTAATTAAATTAAAAAACTTACAATAATTATTTATAAATAAAATTAATTATTAACTAAAATAAATTTGTTTAAATTAACACTTTATTTATAATGTAACATCTTTAATAGGATAAAAAAATAATTAAATTAATAAAATAATGTAATTGATATTAATTTAATTTAATAATTTAATTAATTTTTATTAACTAATTATTAATAATACTAATATTAATAAAATAACTTAATTAATAATAATAAATTAAAACTTAATAATTTTATCTAATTAAAAATTTAATAATATATTAATGACTAAAAATAATATTTAATAAAGTGAATAATAATTATCAACTAAAATATTTATTAATTAATATTTAGAAACATTTCAAGTAATGTAACTTTTAACATTTAAAAATAATTATTATTTAACTTTCCTTCATGTTTTTAACTATTTTGTTTTTCCTTTTCAAGTTCATTCGAGAGTTGAACCCAGTCCAGCTACATTTAACTAACTTGAGGGGAGTTAGTTACAGGGGTTATGTTAATGCGACATGTGGTCCACAAAAAAAACGCATGTGTGCGATGCATAATTGAATGACACTTGAAGTCGGTGGAAAACACGGGGTGACGTGCATCAAATGATAGTGGATATTAAAGACATAGAAAGTAGCAGAATTAGAGGACTCTCATTCTGATTTTCCACGATCACACCATAGGAGAGCTAAGACTCCTGAGAGCAGCTGGAGAAAAGATAGAGGCTAAAGAGCAGGAAGGCAGAGCATCACTTGGGGAGTTCTTCTTCCCTCTATCCTTTATTTTTGTACTATGTTCTTGGATGTTTATCACTGCTTTAATCAAGATGATCAAAGGATGAATTGTCTTAGCTCATGAATTCAATTCTGCTGGTTAATCTTTTAAACTTCTTCATTCACTTTACATTTTTCAGAATCATAATCAATCGGCGAGATTGATTAATGATTCTCTATTTAGTTGTTTCACACCTAAAATGTTTTCTAAATTCATAAATTCAAGATCAACTAGAGAGGTAGTTCTTGAATACATTTATTGAAGTGTTAATGTCTTCAACTTTGGAAATTTACGGAGAGTTTATTTCCAAATGTTATCATTTTCTAACTATCAGGCAATTTGACTGATTTTGGAGTTTCGAACTCTTAAATTCAGTCTTTTGTATGTTGAGTTTCCTTGAGAGGGAGACATTTCACCTTTTTCTTGAGGTATGATTCAATAAAGAGTAGTGAAGAAGTTATCCTTTAAACTAGTAGTTTGTAATTCTTGAGTACTACATTTGATCTTCTCCTTCGACCTTGTTGTATTATTTTAGTATTTTGTTCTCTTATATTAGTTTTACTATAGTTCTCAGTTCATCAGTATACTAGTAAATTATTTAGTTTCTTGTCAACATTTTTATATTTACTGCTTGCTTAAATAAAAAGTACAAAAAAATTAAAAATTAATAAATATAAACATTTTTCACCCTCTCCACTACTGAAAATGGGTGAGTTTATTTTGAATAAAACCTCAGATTCCTCACCTGTCTTCCCTTGGGTTTGACCCTACACCACTGTTCTAGTGTAGGAGTTATAAATAATATTTCGTGGTCTGTGACGACCTCTGGCCTCATCAAAGATACTGATGGAATCCTACTAAGTTAGATATACTCACACTTACCCATGATCTCAAAATAGTTTTTAGTATTTTTTGGTATAGCTTTTAAATTATACTGGTGTAAACTTTAGCTATAAATATGGAGTGGTGTCCTTTAGCGAGTAGTCTATATATAATCAATTTATTAACGGTTTTGTTTTATTATACCCAATGACATGTTTTTTTTATTTGGGTTTTTATTGAAAATTTATTATTTATTATTTATTTTTTATTTTTATTACCGTAATATGGTTCTGGTAATTTCATTTATAAATTTTCACATTGAGTTTAGTTAGTATTCAATTTTTTTGGTATTATTGGGGTTCTAATTGTTAACCCATGTATTTATGTTTAGATTCTTATATCAATTGTATGGATAAATTATTCCATATTTTTAGAAACATTTATCATAAATTATTTTTCATTAAGGAACAGGTTAATTTTCTACCCATATTGAATGTTTATCACTAATAACTACTTATCTACCTTTATCTTATAAGAATGTGTGTTTGATATTAGTGAAATCTAAGGATTGTGATCATGATATTTCAGGTTGCGAAATTACACTAAACCAAAATTTAAAGTGTCATAATATACCTATTTTTTAACCACCAATGTCCTAAGCACCCTAAGGGGGGTATTAGGGTGTGCTTCTTTTCTCATAGAATAGATCATGTTATAATGTTAGAAATAAATCAATAATTTTTTATACAAACTAAACAAATCATATTTTCAATTTAAAGAAAGTAAGGGGCAATGAAAAAATGATTTTACTTGGTTTATCCAAATGGGTCATGTTTAAGGATAATACACATGAAAGTGTAAGGGTGTATCAAAAATCCCAAAACTCGCTACTCATGATTAAAATATTTTTAAGATCAGTTCACCATTGAGACAAAATATCAATACCTCTTTTTATTTCCCTATACACCACTTTGAGATAAGGTTAACAATGATTTCACACAAAATCCATTACAATGAATGAATCAAAATTTGGTAATTACAATAAAATAGAACCGATGTTTCACTCCAAATACATGTCATTGTGTTCCTTGGGATATTTAGTATTGTATTGAATCTTTAAATCCATTATTAAACCATCTATTTATCTCTATTTCAGTAGTTTTTCCCTAAAGTTAGTCATGTATTGTTGTCTTAGTGACATGTTGTATCATGAAATGTATATTAATGGCTATAATTTATCATTTATTTATGTTTATTGAGTATTTGATGGGAGATGATATGATAAAAACCCCATGTAATATATAAATTACCAGGTTATCATTGATTGGTGATCATTATTTTGGGTTTTGATGATATGTTAAGATCATAATGATTAGGATCACTTATACAGTGATACAGAAAATTAATCATGAGATATAAGTTGGTAAACTTATATCTCGATTGATCCACATAAAGTATAACATATGGATTTTCATATAAGTTTCCTTGGTATTACTTTAGTGAACATTACCTATAGATCCTTCGACTTGAAATTTTCATAGTGGTTCCAAACTTGTGAGTTTTTATACTTTTATACCTTTTTATAGTTAATTGAGAATTTGTCTTGATATAAGGTAGTTGGGTATGAAACTAATCAAGTGGATATATTAAATTTACTAAGATATGATATGTCATACCATATGATAGGATATAACATCAAGTCCCTCAATTTATTTTTCAATAATTTAATAGTCATTCCAAGATAGTTACGTGTGATGTAATTATATAAGATTTACTCAACATAGGAATTAAGGAAAATAGATAAGTTGTACAAGATTGTCATCATGCATGCCTCATTCTAAATCTCAATGGTAAGGAAAAAAGTGAACTTTTCTAATAGACATAAGGTGGATTAAGTCACACTTAGTTTATAATTTGGTTAGTTGTGAAAAGTTTCTATATACCTATCTTAGTTTATGATTGTGAATAAGATTCATGATAATTTCTAACTTTTTAAAGAGAACTTGGGGATGCACATAAGAAAATGTTAATTGAGATATTTAGACTAATGTGATTAGTTAATATGTAAAAATGATTATGTTTATTATAAAAACAAATAATATTTTTATTTTTAACATTTTAAATATTTAATTAAATAATATGTTTTTAATTAAATACTTAATGTGGTATTATTATACAAATAATGAGTTATTTATATTATTAAAACTTAAACATGAAGAAATTTAAAATACAAAATGGGATTTGGGCTTGGTCTTGGAGTAATGAGATTTGAAGTCCCATTACATGTGAAAAATCTATAAGACCACCCAAAGAGATAATTTAAGAACCACCTTTGCTAGGTTTAACAATTTTTTTTGGCTCATCAATGCACCTTCCATGGTGGTTTGTGACATAAGCCTATTTTGGAGGCTATTTAGTGCTCTAAATAACCATTAGAGGATATTTATTTCACCTCATTTATTTTTCTATGAATTTATATTCCTTTTAGACTACTTAATTCCCAGTTTATATAAATATAAAGGCATATATGTGTAATATTCATTCCATTGATAGAAATAAATTATAGGGTTTAGTGTTTTCTAGTGTTCATCATTCAAGAGGGTTCCCTGGGTTTTCACATATGAGAGGTTCTCAAGTTCTTTTCTCATACTATATTCTATAATTTTCCCTTTAGAGTGACTAAAATAACTTGGATAGGGAGGGGATCCAACCAAAACCTTGGTGATTAGTGTTATCTGTGGATAATAAGGAGACTTGAATTCATCCATTCAAGTTTGATCTAAATATTGTAAACTTATTTAAAGTGGAATTTTTATTTTTGTTGTTTTATTATTATTTTTTAATTCGCTTGTTATAATATTTTATGAGTTTTATAATTTCCTTCATTTCATTTTGAGTGTCATTATTGTTATTAAAACCATGTATTTCTTTTAGAGAAAAGGTTCAGGGTTAACTAATTCCTAAGAACTATCATGCATCAACATGTTTGAATAGAATCTACCCACCCATGGAATTTACTGTTGACTGAAAGAGTTGTGTATCCTGATATTTTGGTGGTAATGGATTTCTCTCAAAGGTTCATATGGATTTCACATTCAATGTGTTCTAGTGAGGTATATTATTTAACCACTACTCTAGAAGTTGTATCAAAGGAACACTTGATATATAAAAAATGTATAAAATAAATGTTAGAATATTATATATTATTTTGATATATTCACAATATGAAAAAATTACTTTAATATTCACAAGAAAATTTGATAGAAAGTTTCATGTTTTGATCACTCGACTTAATGTTAATTCTAAGTAGTGTATTCCCACTGGGCCCCTCTATGAAATATCACATGCTCTATGATCTAGTCCTATAAACCCTTTAATAATGTTATATCATATATGTGCATACATAGATTTGTTTTATGTAATCTGATTTAATTCTTAACTATTGTATGAGATACAAATGTAAATGAATTGATTAATTAATATGCATAATATTCATTGAGTCTATAAATGATATATACTATTGAATTTCTAGGAATACAGTCGTATAGGTTATAAATGTGGTATATATAATGTTAATGGTGAGACTAAATATAAAATCACTCGTTAAATATCTAATTATTGGATTACTCCCAATAAAAATCACATTTTCCAAGACCCTGATCAATTAAATGGATGGGTCATGCTTATCCAACATCAATAATTTTTCTTCTATTAGGAAAAAGGGTAATGGTTACCCTAATGTGAACCTTAGGTAACACATGAATAGGTATCCTAATTGGATTGTCACCTAAAGGAATGGTGTTGATAAATTTCTTGTGATTAATTAGGAAAGATGTTGTTCACTCAATAATCTAAGCATTGTATAAGATAACATTGACAAGATTTGTTTACTTAAATTAACATTCCTTAAAGAGATGGTATTAACTGAGATAAGTTATATATAAAATATGGATCTTAGCCAACTAAATCTATAAAAATTGTAGTTATTGTTTTAGTGGGAATATATTAAATAAAATACCATATTGAATAATAACATACATAATACAAATAATGACACATATTTTTTTTATATATGTACATTGAAATAAAAAAAATTCAACTTTATCCATGTGATCATTCTGTAAGAAAGAAAAATTGAATGAAAATAACTTCATTTCCTGGCATCATAATTTGAGGATTGTTCATTAAAATTAGGAGAAATTATATTCCCTAGAGCAATCTATCCAAGATAAAACTAATTCCACTTGCTCTTATACTGATTAGAATGCTTAAAAAATCATATGAAATATTCTTTGGATGTATATTTCTTGATGTTAGCTACCATTATTCTTAAACTTAAAAAGTAACATGAATAGATGAAGGCATCCAATATGACTGAACACTTTAAAAATATTTATTGAGAGAAAACAATAATTGTGTGGTATGATTAAAAAAAATCACTTTTCAATGTAAGTTGTCATAAGGAATCCCAATTTCTACTCATTCACTTAAAATGTATAGGAACATAAACAACATGGGATTGATTGAGTTCCCTCCCAAGAAAGAAATGGCTATCTATGTTATCTTACAATCATTTTTGGGATCTTTTAATATATTCTTTAATAATATTGATTGTACCCTTCCCAATCTTATGAATATGTTTATAACAACAGATCAAAAGCTAAAAAGGTTACACCTTATCACGATGATGAATAAATGTAATGGTAATGTTAATGAAAATAAGAAGAAAAATATCGATAACTCTGAATATTTATTATTTGTACTAAAACATCATAAATTTAGTATAAAAAAGGAAATAAAATAATTCTTTTATAAAAAATACTGGTATTGGAAGAGTAATTTTCCATAGTTTCTAGAGATGATTAATAAGAAACATGGTGATGGTTAAACCACATCAAGTATTTATGATATAAAAATAAATTTCTATAACATTAAAGCAAGAGGTTTAGATACCTGATAGGCTCACACAACATCATTAAATCCACATGGGAGACCAAATTAGATATTTATATTTTACCTGAACCACACTAACTACGAAGGCATATCATAGTTGAAATATGTGGTTTATCATAAGAAGAGCAGGGAACAAGGTGACTACTCTCAACTTAAGGTTGGGTTACTCCAATTTTGATTAATTAACTTTAATCTTTAAACACTTTAAATTAAATAACTATAATGCAGATAGGAAGACAAGAAAAATAGAAGAGAGAGAATTGGGTTTACAATGATTGTTTTTCTAAAATTGATTAAAATTCACTCATAGGACAACCACATCCAATAACCAAAAAATCAGAAAAATATTCAATATCAACTTGTTATGTTTCATTAATAATATACTAGACTCTCAATCCTTAGGTACATATGAATTAAAATAAGTAGAACACATCAAATCATGATTAAAAACATAGAAGATTAATCCAACTCAATGATCATAAATTAATTATCTTAATCATAATAGGGTTCATTCTTCACTAAACTCACTTGGTATGTAGTTTAATGTATAATTTTATAAGTAATTAAATATTATCATGACATTATAGAGTATAACCATTCTAAAAGAAATGATAAATAAAGACATGCTGGTACCCACCCTCTTCCACTCAACTTGTTCCCTCTTATGGAATTATCTAATCATCATCAAGTGGTCATCGAAGATGAATAAGGTGAACAACATAGAAGAGATAATTGAAAAAATAAATAGAGAGATAATTGAAGGTAGGGGATTAGAATGAATTGGAAAAATAGCCTAAGAGATATTTAAAATTCATAACATAAAATAAATCTTGCAGAAAAAACAACAAAAAGAAAAAAACTATATAATAAATTCTCCTCTCTAGTGGACAATCCATCATGATCCACAAACTAAAGAAAACATATTCTCCTGGTCTTTAGATCATAAATCATATTTTCAGTGCATTATTATGAGCTTACAAAATTCATAGTAAAAAAATTGAGATCCCTCGAATAGAGCAAGTTTGAATTATGTGACTCTTATTTTTTAGGTATGCTCTATGAAGGACTTACAACATAAATTTTATTCATTACATAAGTAGGGTTAACGATGTAAACTAAAATCATGAATAAATCAAGAAATTAGTGAACTATATTAACAATCTCATGTCATAAATGATGTTTTTGGAATAATTTTTTGTTATGTAGCTTCAACTAGGGCATAAACCCCACTTGTTAAAGTTGTTCAACCTTCATAGTGGATGGATGGAGATCATATACATGACCTTTTCTCCCTTTTAAATGGGTTTCACTATTGTCGTTTTATCTTCAAAATACCATCCATGGTGATCCTAGACTCGAAAGTGGCCTTTTATGGTGACCCAATGATCAAGACCGAGCTTCCCAAGATTTTTCCATGTCATTTTATAGTAATGTAGAGGGTGGCCCAATGACCATGAGAAACGACATGCAGTGTTGAGGGTGGTGGTCTGTGTAAAAGTGCGGGTGATGTAGAGTTGGCCTATGACAACATCATCCCACACAAGTTCATAGTACTCGGGAATAAGATGCACCCCCTATTGAATATGTGGAGGTTTGGACTATGCTATTTAAGTAAACATGCGATGATATATCAATAATCAAGCTAAACTAGGGTTAAAGGACCCATACTGCCATTGTGTTCTTACTCATGATGGTTAATTTATCCTCTCACTGGCATGTGGACTTGACCACCAAAAGTTGGTACTCACTCTCTAATTCTTACTCCTCTACCCCTGTACTGACCCATGAAAGGGTATGCCCTAACCACACAGCCTTCCTTAATTGGGATTGGCTGACGGACCCATTTTTGGGTATTCTAAGTGTCTTTCCCAACTTGGTTGAGCGATGGCTAGTTTTGGGACTATTTTTTCTAAGTCCCACGTGCATCATTCACTTCCACATTTTGGAATCATTTTATCTCATTTTTCTTATTTTCCACCAAATGTTATATTCTTCCATAGAAATTTATAATTGATATATTAGGAATAAGACTCATATAAAATGAATTAAAATACAATATAAAACCCTATAAAAACCCATGAAAATATGTATGCAATTTAGAGATAGAAAATAACCCCACACTCAAATATTTTATCGTCCTTGAGATAAATCTCAACATCAAAATCACAAAGGGTTCACACATCAATAAGAAAATTTTCAAATTATGATGCTCATAAAAATAAGTTATAACTGAATATTCTAAAATAAAACATCATACCCAAGAAATAATATATAAATCATTCATAATTTATAATTTTCAATTCAAGAAATTTCCCCTTTTCAGTTATAGATTTAAGCCTCTCATTAACACCCATGATATTTATGAATTACAGCACCATAATTTTTCTATCATAATTCAAGGAAAAAAATTAATGGAGTTATTATCATACATCAAGTATATTTTCCTAACCATAGGATTGTTTTGAATCTAATTTTCATCTCCATAAAGAAAAATTCCACAATTAATCATGAAAACCTTTCAACTATGAATAAATGACTCTAACGTCAAGGGTTGGATGTAATTGATGTCAAAAATATAGCAAGGCTTGGAAAGGAGGCTAAAATCTAAAGTATAATAAATGATATTCAAAATAAAATCTTAACGAACTACTCCTCACAAAAATAGAATAACATCTTTCACACACCCCAATACCTAAAGTAAAGAATAATAAATTATGTATTCATAATTAATAAATTTCCTCTCTTGTTGTGTTTTTTTCATTTTTCATTTTTTTGAAAATTTTACCCAAGATAAGCCTCACATAAACCACCTAAAAACATAATATTTGAGGTCATTGGTCTAATAATGGTGATTTTTAACCTACCTTAGAAATAAACCATTGTTTTTTATATCTTTTTTCCTTTTTTATTTTTTTTAAAACAAGAGAGGTAAACAATGAATGAGTAATCATGAAACTTCCCCAATGCCTTAGAAACACCATGTGTTCTCCTCTAAAGAAAAAAAATATCATCTTCACTATGAATAACCCCACCCTCCATATAGTCATATAATTAAATATCATAAAAAATATAAGAGTTATGTAGGAAATGATAAAATATGCTTGTAATATGGCTCAATCCTAACAAGGTCATCCATAGATTCTATGGGATAAGTAGGATAAATGTATAAGTGGGACTCAGGATAAATGGGTTTATAAAAAAATCCCCAATCATTTGAAAAGTGAATATGTTCAGTCAAATCTCTAAAAATATAATACCGAAATTTCTAGTAGGTTGACATGTCCCAAGTATCACTCAATAAATATGAATATAACAAAATAGGTATAAAATCCTATCAAGAATTGGAATAGAAAATAAGTTAATACAGATTTGGAATGAACTTTAATAAATAATTTACTCAAATAAAGATTCTAGGAATCAATGTCAAGAAAAGAAATCATATTGACAATAATTTTTAACAAAATACAAATTGAAGTAATAATGTGACTTTTAAAATGTCCATTTATATCTTTTTTATTTATGGGAATGATAATTTAAATTTTCCAACATGTAAAAAACAATTTCCTAAGTGTTGATGTCTCCTAGATCAGTGAGTACAAGAAAAAATTAAAGCATTTAGGGGTTAATTTAATTCATTTCAATTTATGAAACAATTCATATTATTCTTAAAAACATGTTACAAAAAAATATAGATGTAAAAAATATAAATAATCAAAAATAGTACTCCCCTTTCATAAAGTTTGTTTGTTGTTATTTCTTATTCTTCTTACTTTTTTCCAACTTTGGATTCTTTATTTTATCCTAAAAAATCAAAAGAAAACATGTGAAAGTATAGTATTTAAAACATTTAGATAAAAATTAAAGGGACCCACCATGGGGAGACTTATTAAAATAACAAAATAAAACTAAATCCTAGAAATAAATTTTAAAATTAAGGTTACCTCCCGATAACTGCACTTTTTTATTGTCATTTAGCTTGAACTTTAACTTTGATAGATAATTGAAACATGATATAGAGATAACCACCTTGAATTTACCCACTTATGGCTATATTTTACATCTAGGGTAGTTCTTCACTTCCTACTCCATTGATTCTTCTTGACTAGTGCTCATGGTGGAATTTTTATTGAGGATAAAGTTAAAGAAAGTACTTAGAAATCGAAATCTGAATAGATTTTATAGCTCACCTACTCCACCACCACTTTTTCAACTTTTGATTCAATTTTTTGGGGTGATTATTCCTTTACTTCATCATATTTGGTTATCATCACAACACAATACTACTTCTTCCTCTCCAATATTTCATTGACGAGATCATCAATAGTCTTCTATTTGTCTTTTTGTATGTTCAACAGGGAATCCTAGTATTTTTCCTTTTTGGAAATATTAGTGAGGTCAAAGTGTTTCTTCATTTTTTCCTTTTCTTTAACTTTTTATACTTTAAAATTAAACTCAATAATTTTCATTACCTCAAATAAACTCAATAGTTTTCACTACCTCAACACTCCTATACCTCTTTCTCTTCGACCATCCAATCAAAAATTTCAATCATATTGTTTTCTTCTTCTTCTTACATTTAAAAAAGGTATTATTTATTTTATTCTTTTTATTCTTGTATACATGTAAGGGATACCCATGGTTCTTCTTCTTATTTTTCATAATTCGGAGGTTCATCTTTCAAAATAGATTCAACATGCTTCATGCACTCGTCTTTGTTATCCCCCTCCTTTTATTTTTTATTAATTTAACAGAATTGACATCCTCCACCTATTTATATTCTTCTTCTTAAAACCATTCCATCCCTATATTATAAATAAAAAATAAATTAATTATAATGGAATTTGAACTTCAAATAATATGGGAAATATGAGTACTCAATTCTCTATATTCTCTGATTTGGGCTTCATGATCTACTATTTACTTATCCAACACAGGAATGTACTTTTTGATTATTATGGTATGTATTTTTTTCAAGTGATGTCCTTGAGGGTGCTAGAGGTAAGGGTATTATTGATTTTATTGTATAGAGTAAAAGTTTTCTTGGTATCCATGATAGTTATAATCTCCTTTGCAGGGCTAGAAATACTTTTCTCTCCACTGTTGATGTTGGGATTCAACGTATTTGTTAGATTATGAGTCATTCTATCTTTTTTCTTAATGTGACCATCATTCTAAATTTAGTGGCTCCCATGTGGTTGGATACTCCTGGTATGCATTGCACTATAGTGGAGGAGCATAATATTGGTTTGTCTAATAATTCATCCTGAAAATTACCAAAAACTACCAAAATTGTAATATTAAATAATAATAACAATAATGAAAGAAAAAAACTAATACTTAAACTAAAATCAGTAAACATAAATGGGATTAGAAAAGTTTTTGACCTAAGAAATCAGTCACAGGTCATCAGAAATTCTCAGATGCTCCCCCAAAATGGTTCCAAAATTTAACAAACTCACATGGTATTATTAAATCCACATGGGTGAACATATATGATATTTATATTTTACCTGAACTACACTAACTAAAAAGGTGTAACACAGTGTAAGTATGAGGTTGATCCCACAAAATGTGGGGAATGAAACAACAACTCTCGACCTAAGGTTGGGTCACTCCAATTTTTATTAAATAATTTTAATATTTAAAGACGTGAAATTAAATAACTATGATGTATATAGAAATATAAGAAAGGAAAAAGGAGAGAGAATCTAGTTTCCATGGATAGTTTTACTAAAATTGATTCAACTTCACTCACAAGAAAATCAAATCTGATAATTATATGGTTATAAAAATATTCAATATCAACTTGGTTCATTTAATTAAAACTATTATAGCCTCTAAATCATCATTGTTAGATAGATTAAAATAACTATAAAACATTAATTCTTGATTAAAAACACAGAATAATAATCCTACTCAATTATCATGAATTAATTGTCTTCATCATAATAAGGTTCATTCTTCACTAAACACACCTGGTTAGTAGTTTAATGGATAATGTTTTAAGTAATTAAAGCTTATAATTATATTAAATAATAGAACTATTCTTCAAGTGTAGAAAACTAAGAAATTCTGGTACTCACCCTCTTCCACTATACCTACTACATCCTATGGAATTATCCTATCATCATTGAGTGGTCATCAGTGATGAATAAAGTGACCACCATATAATAGAGAATAGACAAAATAAATAGAGGGATAATAGAAGAGGTAGGTTGATAATGAATTAAAAAAATATCATAAAGGATATTTAGAATTAAAATCATAAAATAAAATCTATAGAAAAAACAAAAATGAAACAAAACTATATATGAATTGTTCCTCTCTAGTTTCCAAGACATCCTTCTCCCTGAACAACAACCAACCTCTTCTCCAAATCTTTAGATCATAAATTCTATTTTAAGAGCATCAATCCATGCATGGAAAATACCTAGAGAAAATTCTATATCCCTCAAATAATGTGAGTTATAATGATGTGACTCCTCTTCTTCAGTTATTATCTATGAAGGACTTGTGATGTAAATATGATTTATAATATAAGTAGGGTTGAAAATGTAAATTGAAAGCATGAATTATTCAGGCCTTAAGTGACCTGTCATGAAAAATCACATCATAAAAGAAATTTTTGATGTAAGTTTTTTTCTTTAAACTTCAATTAGGGCATAAAACCCCCTACTCATAGCGATCTGACCTTCACAATGGTTTGATGAATCTCTTTCCATGCATGGCCTATTTTTCCTTTAAAACGAGTTTCAGAAACATTACATGAGCTTAAAAAGAAAATCTATAGAGATCCTAGTTTTGGAAGTAGTCTTTTATAGTGACACAAGGCTCAATAAAAATATTCATAGGATTTGGTTATGGTGTTTTTCAGTGATATAGAGGGAGGTCCGGTGACTATGAGCGGTAGTAGGAAGTGTTGAGGGTGGAGGCGGTGTGTACGATCATGGGTGATGCAGAGCTTTTGTAGAACTATTTCGTCCTATATAAGTGAACAATACCATGGTTTTGGACTCATCCCACATTGAAGAAGTGAGGCCTAGATTGAACTATTTAGGTAAACATGTCGTGATATATCGATAATCAAGTCAGAATCGGGTTTGAGGACCCCTGCCACCACAATGTATTGCACCGCACTGATAAGGTTGTCCTCCTGCTACTATGTGGACTTAACCACCATGAATTAATTCTCTCTCCTATATTCATTCTACTATACCCCTACATCGACCCACACATGGGCCTACCCAACCACATGACCTTCCTAATTCGGGCTTTGCCGACATGCCCCTTGTAGGGCCAACCATGTGGCTTACCCAACTTGGTTGAGGGATGGCCAGTTGTGGGATAATTTTTTTATAATTCTCATATACATCATTACCTTCCACATTTTGAAATCATTTCAACTCATTTTCATTATTTTCTACCAAATGTTATATTCTTCCATAGAAATATATATATATATATATATATATATGATAAATTAGGCATGAATATCATAAAAAATTAATTAAAATCCAATATAAACAAATATAAAACCACATTAAAATATGTATGTAATTTAGAGATATCAATACTAGATGTTAATCACATATTTATTGTAATATAAATATTTTTAGTGAGTAGAGAAAGTGGAATAAGGAAGAAGTGGAACTATGAGTAGGGAATAGAATAGAAGTTTCTATATAATCTTTGGGGATAAAAAAATTCACTTTTCCTGGTAGATTTTCATTATTTTATAAAGAATATTATCAAGTACCATTAATAAAGATAAATTTTAATTTTTTATATTTCATAGATAGGCTATGATTTTCATAAAGAAATATTTTTGTTCAATTTATATGAATTTCATTTTTTATGTTTATGATAACATGTTTAATGGATTATATTTATTGGATCATGAAAATAATATATATTATATATATAATATGAATTTAAAAATATTAATTATTTTGATTTCAAATATCTTTGGAATTCTCACCTAGGTTATATAAATAATAATCACATCCAAGGAATCCATAAAGATGGATTGTTGAATTCAAATGTTTATTAATAATTTGATGTATTTTTATTTTTTTATTAAAAAAAATGACCAAATTTACTTTTAAGTGTAAAGTTAAGAGAGATAATGATTTATTAAAACACATACATACTGATGTATGTGGTCATATATGTAATGTAAATCAGGGTGGATTTTAGTACTTCATTTCCTTTACTAATGATCAACTGAGACAAGATAAACATGACTTAAATATTATATTAATCTTATGATTTCAATAATAAATCTCATAAAATATTTCACAACCCAAATACTAAATGTTTTAGGGTCTTGAATATTAGCTATATAAATAAATTATCTTACAACACTTGCAAAATTATATCTATAATCATACTCTTCTAAACCCTTTCTATAAATCTCACAAGATATAATCATCTTTATAATCTAGGGAATGGAAACATAATAAAGGTTTTAGATCAAATTCATAGAAAGGGAAAATACATATAATAAAGTATTGGATCATAAACATGAAGAGAATATGAGAGAGATATAAATAACATAATAAAATCTCAAAATACCATGAATAATTATCATAAAACTTTATGATGTAACATAAGATTATAAAAATATCGTCAGGGAACCCTAAAATAGATAAACCGAACTAAAAAAATATAAATAATCATAAAAAATTTGAGCATGATAAAAAAATAAGAATGCTTTAAAAATAAGTTATAATCATGAGAACTTGGAATAACATGATAAAAAACTTGAAAAGGTGGTACAATCATAATCATACGATTCCTTATAATTGTGAACCTAGCTACTCACAAACTCATTAACATGTAAAATTGTGAGTAGATATAAATTGAAACATCTCATTACCATATTACAGGTATCTCTTGATCCTTGTATTGATCTCCTTAAAGTAGGGACTTGTTTTGGGGTTGTTCTGGGAGAAAATAGGAAATCTTGGAAGCACAAGGGTCTATGCACAGTTGGTGTGTAGTTAGGGAAAACCATACAGTTTGTCCTAGAAAACTGTACACCCTAATGTGAGCCACTTGAAGGGGTGTATGGTTTTTCTAAACCATGCAAAAAACTCCTACAAACCTTTCAAACTCAGATAGTGAGGGTTTTCATGGTTGGAAAAGGTTTTAAGAAACCATGAACCCTCCTATGATAAAAAATGAACCCTAACAGCATGACCACATGGTTAGGGAATATCGTTTTTTAACCGTGCATCCCAATCTAGAAAACCAAGCATGTGTTTTTTAATTCCCTGAATTTTTTTATTAAAAATCATGACCCCCCCATTTAAGATCTCTAATCACCCCATTTGATCCAAACTCAAATCCTTGGTCGTGAAGGCTCCCAAGATGTGATTTTGTCTCTTCAACCACTTTTATTTGATGATCGAAGCATTGTTGATCTCGTTCAATCTCTTCCAAGTAAGTGGATCTCCTATTGTGTGGTTTCTTATAATCTCTCTTTCTCTCCTCCTTAGAGAGTGATGTATCTCATGTTTTTAAAGGATCTAAAATCATTTTTATGGATATTGATTCTATATTGCGTTTCTTGATCTCTTATGCCTCGTTCTTCATTGGTGATCCCGTTGTGGGTGTTGTCTTTGACCGTGTGATAATATGTTAGTGGTTCCATATTACTTTACCTTGGATTGAAACCTTAATTTGATCGAATTAATTGAAATAAGTTTTAATTGACTTAAAATCACTATTTTAAAGGGATTTTATGTGTGATTTGAAATGAATTGGAATTTTTGAAAACCCCCAATTTTATTGGAATTGAAGTGTGGGGTGGATTTTGAAAAAATATGGCTTTATTTTGAAATTGATTTGACCAATTGATTTGTTGTTGAACCTTGAGAAAAGTTATTAAATTGAATAATGATTTGAAATGGCATGTGATTATGTAAACAACTATTTTGGTTTTGAAATGAGAAAGTCATGTTGAAAACTAAAAATTGGGAAATTATTTCTATTGATTTTAAATGTTTCAATTAACCATGTCTGATTGATTTATTGTTTTAATCACATGTTATCTTGGGTAGTTAGTGGTAACTGGGATAAGAATTCTAGGACATTGCCTCCCAAACAATGGATTTATGATGACACCTATTTCAAAAAAAATGGAATGAATTCATGTGACGGGTTCTCTTATTAGGGTGTATAATACCCATAATGGGTTCCCCTATTGTTGTGCACTTGTATGTGCTCACCTAACTAGAGCTGAGAACATTATTGAGATGTGTGAGGATCCTATTACCTGAAAAAATTACTCACCATGGGGATTTCTTACATGGTGATCTTATATGATTTATGAATTGATTATAGATTCAGTTGATTATGGAACTATATTATTCATTCCAACTATTTTATATAAGTGTTTTATATAAAATGTTTATTTAAGACCGTTTTGATATATCTTCTATCTCTTTTGAAAGTGAAATCTTTTTTCTGGTTTAAAATTTTTGAATGAAATAACATGCGTTTTTATTTAAATTGAATTTATAATTGGTTTAGCTGGTATGGTATTGACTATGGAACATTTGGTGAGACCCCATTGGTATTTATATCTCATGCACTATATTTTCCTTTGAGTGTTTCTATACTTTCTTATACCAGGTCTGAGAAAAGGGAAATCCCAACTTGGAGGTGGTAAATTTTCGTGATCCTTGGGTTTGTGGAGTGATAATGGTGATCGATTGTGACATTTTCCACTTATTTCACATGAGTATTTGAGAATTTCATCAGGGTGAAATTATTATTTCCTTTGATATTTTTATTTATCGGTCTAGGTAATATTTTTTCTAATTGTTTCTGGTACTTCTTCTTTTGGTGTGTTGAGCATGATGACTTATATCTTTTATATTCCACTATTTTTTTATAAATCCATTACCTATTTGATCTTGTATGATTACATCTTCTATTCGCCAACCTGTGGGGATCAAAAACACCTTTTCGGCTATATTAGAGCCAGCTCGTGTATCAGGGTACCAGGGTATCTTGGTTGGTTCATGAAAAATTAGTATCAAATTCAGGATAATCATCATTCCTTGATGATAGTATGTGTATTGGGTTGTCTTGATGGTCCTTAGGTTTTAGTTTTTAGATAGTGTCTATCCATCTCTTGCTATAATGAGATTTAAGTCACCACAGGTTTTGGGATAAGTTTCTTTGAGATTTTTTTTATTTTATTTTAGTATTTTACCTACCTTTGATCTGATTTTTTTGAAATAAAAATCTTAAATTTTATTTTGATGTAATTGATATTCATATATCTTTTTTAGTGAATCCTTTCTTATATATCCAGTTTTGTCTTTTTATGTTGTTTAGAATCATGCCTTTGAGAATAAATTTGAATAGGTCCTAGGAGGAAGCTGCGGGTGAAACTCAAAAAGACAATCCTCCTAAGGAATAGAATCTTGTTGAGATGGTGGTGCAAGATGTCCAAGATCTATGACAAGTACCTGCACTCATTTTCATTCAGACTTCAGTAGTGGAACCTCAAAGAAATGAATATCATGATCATTATCAAGATTTTATTCTCCAGAATCCACATTATTTCCAAGGCTCTAATGATCCTTAAGAGGCTAAGGACTATTTGAGAAAGATAGATTTTCTTTTTGAATTCCTAGAAACAACCTCAGATATTAAGGTGAAATGTGATACCTTTAAGCTAGGAGGGACTAGTAGGATATGGTGGTGGCACATAATCACGAGGGTTTGGAATGGAAGGAATTTTGAGTTCTTTTAACTGACTATTTCAATCCAGAATATATAGTATTAGACAAATCCATAGAATTTATCAAACTCCAGTAGGATGACATGACTATGACTCAATACACAAATTGTTTTGTTGAACCTGTTTAGTTTTCTTTGGAGGTGGTAACCAATGAGACGCTGAAGGATCAAAGATTTTAGATGGGTCCTTGACCTGAAATTTGATCTTAGGTTTTCCTATTAAAGCTACCTCTTTATGATGATGTGTTAGATAGGGCTTTGATGGTAGATCGTGACCTAGCCGGTAAGTATGGGTTGACGGGAGTTACTTTTTATCCCAATGTCAGTTATGTAACTTTATCTAAAGTAAACAAAAGGAAGCGTGATAAGTATCATGGCATTTTTAGATAGAATGAATCTTATATATCTTCTATAGTTCCTAGAATAGGCCCATTAACTTGGTTTCAATGTGGTAAGGTTGGAAATTCAAGACATGTTTATACTGAGGTTCCAAATATCTGTAGTTCTTGTGGTCACTCAGAACATTTTTAAAATTTTCTACATTTATTTTATGATCCTTGTAGTGGAACAGGATCGTCGGTTCCAAAAATTACTATGATGAAAACAGATTCTTCAATACCTAATGGGTTCCATCCATAGGCATCCAAACTAAAGCTTCTTCGCATAGTGGAGGAATCTCCAGAGGAAGATGGTACCAGTCCAGTGACTGTGAGAGGTTCCATCACTATTTATTTATATTTGATGATTGATTAATTTGATACTAGTGCATCTCACTCATTTATATTGACTCGTATTATGAACCAGCTAAATCTTATTACGAAGATTTTTTCTTATGTGATAGATATTCCAATGCTCCTTGGAACAGAGAGATATAGGGTCTCCAATGTCCTTCGTGTGTTTTCTCTTTATCAAAGATTGAGCTTACCTGAAATTTTATGGTTCACAACATGAAACCTCTTAACATCATCCTCAATATTGATTGGATAATTTATAAAAAGGTTTGACTTGAATTTTTTCTTCAATGGGTCACCATTACTATACCTGATGGGGTGTGTCGAATCCTTCAGGGATAATGGGACCCGAGTTCAATTAGAGTCGGACCGTATTTTATAGAATTGGGTAGGGTAATATCAATGATTTATTTTGACAGGGACCAAGAATATTTGAGTTATGATCTACCACTAGTCATCATCGAGTTTCCCAAATTGTTTCCTTATAATTACTCTAGTCTTCAACTGGTAAGAGTGGTAGAGTTCTCTATTGATTTAGTACCTAGAACTCAGTTGATAACTATTACTTATTAACGTATATAACCAATAGGGTTGAAAGAGATAAAGACTCAATTAGATGCTCTATTAGATAATGTCCTTATATACCTAAGTGTGACACCTAGGGTGGTTCCTTTTCTCTTTGAAAATAAACATGATGGAACACTTCAACTATATGTTGACTACCTAAAAATCAATAAATTTATGGTAAAGGTAAGGTATCAATTACCATAGATTGATGATTTGTTAGATAAATTGAAAGGGGAAAGGCAGTTCTCCGAGATCAATCTTCAATCTGGTTATCACCAGTTCATAATAAAAGACTATAAAATTCATAAAACTTCTTTCAGAAGTAAGTATGGACATTAAGAGTATCCTTTCATGACATTTGGTCTAACCAATGCTCTTGCGGTCTTTATGGAATTGATGAATAGGATTTTCCATGAGTACCTCAAATCAATCATAATAGTCTTTGTGGGTGATGTCTTGGTTTACTCCCTACTACCTTTATCAGTGCTAATTTTAGCAATGATATATTACCCATTTATCAGAGCTTAATTAGAACTGATATATTATCCATTTATCAGTGCTTAATTAGCACAGATAAAGGCCAAATTGCCTATGCAAGCCCAGAACCTGCACAACACCTGCACACATCAGAACGTGCACAACACCTGCACACAGCAGAAACAACACCCACAAACAAAGCACATAAGAAGAAAAATGCTATATTCATATATTTGAAACCATGAATACAAAAAAACACACTACTATATACATTTCAAACAATGTTTAATTTTGTTACAATTACAATTATCCACCAAAAAGTTAAAAAACATTGATGTTTCATCCTTTTTTCATCCATAACCCGCTCTAGAAAATTTTCATCCATGGTATTAGTTTCCAAACAAAGCATTCGAACTCAGGAAAAAGATTTCACCTGTATAAGAAAACAAATATTATGTTAGTAATACAATAATGAAATAAATTAAACATTAATATGAAAAAATACATTAATAAAATGTCAATTGTTACTTGTTACAACCTTTACATGTGTAGCTACTATTGTGAGTGATTAAGGCCTTCAAGACTGTTGAAATATAAAAAATAATAATAGTGGATAGAAACACATTAATACACTGAAACCAGTTATGGAATGATACACAACATCCCCCCCTGCACAGCTTCCCCACCCACCTTTCCCTAGCATCAGCCTGCACCACTGCACTAGCCTCCCCCAGCAAAAAGCCCCCCTGTATATTTTTCCCCTCCACCATACAACAACATCAACCCCCCACATCTACCCCCTCCCACCAGCCCCCTCACCCTCCCACTAGCCCCTCCCCCCTACACCATCCTGCACCCCTACACTAGCCTCCCCCTCCCCCTACACATAGCTCCCCCCTACATAGATTTCCCCACCCACCTGCACCAGCTTCCCCCCCACTGCACAAGCCCCCTACTAGCATCCCCATCTCCCACATGCACCAGCCCCCTCCCACTATCCCCCCTCCCCACAATCCCCCTCCCCCTGCACTAGGACCCCTCTCCCCCGCAGTATCATGCACCCTTGTAGCAGCCTGCACCCCTCCCCCCTGCACCATCCTACATCTTCACACATCCTCCCTCTATAGAGCATCCCCCTCCTCCCTGCACCAGCCTCCCCCCACTGAAATAGACCCACTCCCACAAGCCCCCTTTCACCTTACAGTAGCCCCCTCCCCCTCCCACCAGCCCCCTGTCCCTGCACCAGCCCCCTCCCCCTGCTCTAGCCCCCTTTCCCCCTCCAACCAGCCCCCTCCCCCTCCCACCAGCCCCCTCCCCCTCTCACGAGCCCCTCTACCCCTCCTGACTTCTTACGCCTCGATTTCGCACCTACTCCCCAACTTCATCCATCCTTAGCTCCCCCTATCAGCACTGTCGCCCTCCTAAAATCCCTCCTCAACCCCTCTCAACACTTCCTCACTGCCGACCCCCTTCCTCAACCCCCTCTCCCTCAATGTATCACTTTATGTCGAACCACCGAGACCCTTACTGGATCGTAAGCGGATGACTCCACATCTCTTCAACAGGTATCTTATCCTAAATTTGTAGGCATTTTCAACCCTCTATCCATCTTGATTTATTTTATAGTAGAACATGATTTACTAATACATTCATAGTATAAATCCCTTATTCAGATACTCCAACTACCCCTTTCATAATTCATCTGAGCCATTGTTTCTTCAATAATATTTATTATGATTATATTCCCTCATTTGGTAGGTCTATTCATTGAAAATATTATGTTTTATGTTTTTACCATCTATGCTAGGTGAACCTGGATAAAAATGATATTTTTCATACGATTGGTATTAATTAATTTTTTAATGACCAATCTTATGATATGTGTTAAATCTTTGTTTTTAAACTGTGCAGCTTATCTTCATACTCTATTCTATAGAAATTCTGAAATCTATGCTGGTGGTCATATATCTAGAGGCTTCGCTTACTAGTGTCAGCATCCTCAATTCATAACAGAGTTGTGGGGGCTGCAACAGATGTAATTCATTATAGCGATGTTGTTTTCATATTATAGGTAGTGACTAAAATAATTTGTATTTTTTTAACACTTAATTGAAATAGTTTGTACCACACATTTATGTTTTCAATATATTCAGTATAATCAATATTCATGTAGGGTTTTGATCCTGCTTACAAGGTGACATGGTGGAATAACACTTGATTTTGAAAAAATACAATGTCATGAAAGACTAGAGAAAAACGTGAATATTTTCAAGCAGTGAGTCATTTTATTTTTTGGAGTTAATAGTTTCTTCTACTTGTATTAAATATGACATGTGATTCATTTTTTAGACTTCATATACTCATTGAGTAGTGGATGATGTATTTAATTTGAGAATTGAATAGTTTTTTTGACCTTTAGAACATGTATTTAATTTCAGCATTGAATCATGTTTTTTTATTTAGTAGTGTGTTATTTATTAGAGCCTTACATTATATCACCATGCGAATGCACAGGTGAGTACTAGTTTCACATAAATCTAATGTGAGAAAGGTAAATGACGCATATGTTGGGTCTTTATGAAATTAAATAAGATATATTGGTCCTCAAATTGAACTGGAATATAATTCTTGGGCATTTACATGGGCTTGTAATTGGTTTGGTTGGTTGGAACTTTTGATGCCTCACTACAGACCCACTTTAGGCTACTCTATAAGTGATCTACCCATTTTATATTATCAGTATTGAATGGAATTGAATGGATCTTTGTCTGGACACCCCCTCTCTTCTGGACACACCCCTCCCTCCCCCAATGGACACCCCACTCATGGACACCCCCATGGACACACCCCCTCCCTCCCCTCCTGGACACCCTCACACCTAGACACCCCCTCCCTCTTGGACACACCCCCTCCTGGACACCCCCCACTCCTGGACACCCCCTCCCTCTTGGACACCCCCTCCCTCCTGGACACCCCAAATAAGGGAATCTAAAATTATAAAAGTGAAAATCCAATATATTGTTTCCCATTAAGATTTTAAGATGCTCGTGAGTGGACTGAATAACTATGCATCGGTTGAATTCCACACTATCGACCAATGTAGTCCAATGAGTTATGATTTACTAGAAAGAAAAATCATTTCTAAAACCATTATTCATAACCTAAGGATATAAAACATAATAAAGGGTGATCATATATGCTCAATAAGCGTAAAAAAGGGAGATATCCATGATCATATATGGATAACATTAGTAGGAATTCACCTTCATCCTATTTTTTTACAATCTTCCATCAGGTATGTTTCCCATTCGTTTCTAAACACATCTATATCATCTTCTGAATATGAGTTTTTTCGACAGTCATGGTAGTACTGAAAAAATATAAATACACAAAGGATTAATAAATATTTTAAATGAACTCGTAATTATTTTCGAAAATACCTCTTCATGGATGCTAGTTTGTTGATGAAATAAGACATCTTTCATAAATTTACAAACATAACAACCACAGTCCTTTCCGTTTGTTTGTTTGGGACACTGTAGAAACATCAAAAACAATAAGTAATTTGTTTTGATATGTGTTTGTATAGTTCAATGTTATTATATATACCAGGATACTTTTCCAGTTGTAGATCTTGTAGGCTTTCTCATCCTTATGCCCTGGATTCATTCCATGCATTAGACGATATTGATGCACTACCCCATCATAACAGAATCCTCATTAAAAGATAACATAAATTATATAACTAGTTATTTTGTTTTAAAATGTTGGATCTAGTGTATTACAAATTAACAAACGCCATCATACGTGGTCGGTTTGTTGGATATCCATGCATTGAAGCCAGAAAATAAATCTTTGGAGTATCCAAATTGACTGCAATCAACATCCAATGCTGCCTAAAAATACAAAAAGGAATAAGTAAAGAAATAAATGAAAAAATAGTTGATATGATTAAATTGTAGAGTTTTACCCCCACATCGTTAATATTTAAAAGAGTCTGTCATCCGTAATTTTGTTTTCAAACAATTTGAGCAGGGATGACATTATTGCAGCCTCTTTATCAGAATTTATTTTTTATTTTGAAGAGGTGGTGTGAGGACTAACGAGTCCAAATTTTTGTTCGTGGGAAAATCCTTTCAATTGTTTTTCATATATACACATACAAAAAATATAAAATTTATTTAGTCATAATTATCAGAGTATATCAGCTTTTGTAAAATCAAATCATGAAAACATACCTCATGTATACATTTACAACTGAGGCGCCTAGCCATTCATACTCGAAGATTTCATTTACATTTTTAGCACAAATGAAATCTGATGTTTCCTCTCCATACATATTTTTTAAAAATCAACTATGTGAGTGTTGCTATCTATCAACTTTGTATCCACATGAGCCTACAATGATATTTACTGTGGACATAGAACGGGCGGGGTGAAAGTGCTCTCAGTAGACCATTTCAATTGATTGGTTGATCCTTGAGATAATTTTGAGTTGATATTTAATTTCACCCCCTTCTCTTTGTCGTTCTGTAATAACATTCATTGGTTCAGACCATTTTTCATTATATTTTAAATGTCCTTCTTGAAATATAAATTGGAAATGGATACCTCCTTGTCGAAATGTTTTTTACAAGAATTGACGGCCATGCGATGAATGTTCCAACAGCTTGTTCAACCATATGAATGTCTTCATCATCATTTGGAATAGGTAGCTTAGCACTCGGCTCATTAGCTATGTTAATTGACACTTTGAAATGATCTGTTGGAAGTTTTCTGTTGTGTAGCATGTCATTCTGTGTATTAAACACCGTAACCCTCGCTACAAGGAGATAGGTGGGAGTTGATAGATATAAATCATAGTCATTTTCACCCTATAGAATATTAGTACAGGAAAGGTATAAGTGTCTATGTGAATCACATTTCATAGAAAAAATTATTAAAACATTGATTACCTCAGCTAAGTCACATTTTTTAGGGGAATGGGTTGCCACAAAGCTGGTAAGGGGTGGGGCAGGATCATCACGTACGAGTTGTTGTTGAGTTGTTTCTTCTCTTTGCCTCTCCCCCATCAATGTTGCTATCATCTCTCTATGGTATTGTAATTATTCTTGAAAAATAGCTAATTTTTCTTGAAGATTTTCCATTTTTTCATTTTCATCCTCCGCTTGTTTTTGTTTTTGAAAATATGTTCGGGGTTTCACCCTAAAACCCGCACCTCTGATGCGACCATACTGTTCTAGATGCTTCAAGGCTGCTGAAAGTATGTTTGCATCTTGTGCGGGTGTTGTTGATTCCTGTGACTATGTCAGATAGAAAATATAGAAAAATAAGAATTCATTGTAATGTAATAGAGATTTAAAACAAATAAAATTTATATTATTTAATAATTACACTTATTTCCCACAATTGTTTTGTGTTTTCATCTATTAGTATTCCCTATTTATTTACAAGATCCTCTTTCCATAGCCCATGGCATGGGATGGATATGGATTTGGATTTAAATTCATCAATCTGTATATAAACAGAGAAACATGGTTATGGTGTTGTTTTATGTCACATATAAGTAGTACGGTAGATTTAAGAGACGTACCAATTCTTGCTCAAGTGAAGCGTATCCCATCCTTGCTTTACGGTAAGGGTACGCTGGTTCTGTTGTGCGTTTTTTATTTTCAGCACTCAGTAGATGTTTCATAAATAAAAAACTGTTAATCAAAGTGATGAATACAAGAAATGTCAAACAAATTATTACCCCACACAATGTACCTAAAGAGTATTCTCCCCACGACGGTTGCTAAACGCGTCCCATGCTCCTTGGGATATCAAGTGTGCATAAAGAGGAGGTGGGTGTGGATTGATTTTCCCTTCAGCATCTTTAAGATGATATTTATTTAAAATTCTACGGAAACCTCTATGAATCCTTCCTGAAACTCTTAATACACATTCCTTGTGTGAGGCGTCTACTATAAATGCACTCTGAAATGGATGATGAAGAGTAAGTCAATGTTTTGGTATTTTATTTTAATAAATTAAAAAAATGATATCATAATGTTACCGTAATATCTTCCCACATTAGTGTCTTAAGACTGATGACAACATGGTGACACAACTGTACATAAATCGGCATGCGTTGCTGAGTGATGATTATAATGTACCTACTAAAGATGGCTTTGCTGGGGTTAACATATTGGCCTTACTTATTCCATCCCACCTCAAATTTGATGCCTTTTGATTTTGCCTTAAGGATTTTGGAAAACACTATCAAACTATGGTGCTCTTGTTTTTTTTCACTTTTAGGGTTTCATTTCCTACCATTTCCTTAGAAGTATCATCAATATGTTTCTCCGGAGCACTAGCATCAGCACTCAGACCAGAAGCAACAGGTTGAGAAACCTGTTGTACCTCAGCACTAGGACCAGTAAAAACAGGTTGAGAAACTTGTTGATTATCTGCACTGGGACCACCAGCAGCTGGTTGAGAAACCTATTGTTGCTCTGTACTTGCACCACCACCAGCTAGTTGAGATACCTTTTGTGCCTCAGGATTGGGTGCATCAGCAGGTGCATAAGTCATTATCTGCAGAAGTGGTTTAACATTTAATTTAGATTACATAAAAGCAGCAGCGGGAAAATAATAACATAACGTAACACAATGTATATTACAATAAATAAATAACCTGATTATTGTACTCTATTTTTATTCTTTAAAGGCTGAAGAGATTTGACTCCTTTATCGACTATGTAAATCCCTTCATTGTGGTCTCCTCTGACATAAAAAACGCCATCTATATTGGGACCGCTGCAAAATGATTGTGAAGTTTATATAAAAGGGTCATCCTCTATTGAACTTTCATCCGACCCTTCAGTTGTTTTGGTCAATAACAGAACAATTGACTAATTTCAGTTTGCATGGTCTGGAACATAAAATACTTGTACTGCCTATGATGCCATTATAAATGGTTCGTCTTTCTCCCCTTCCTTACCGAAATCAACTTTCATGAATACTAATTCATCTATTTTAACAGCACTCCGGTTATCAACCCACTTGCATTGAAAAATTGTCACTTTTAATTTCGTATAATCCAACTCCCATATTCGTTTGATGATTCCAAAGTATGACATATTCGTATAAATTGGATTTTTGTCCTTAGCACCAGAAACATGCATCGCCTCAACCACAAGTGTAACCCCACTATTCTAAATGGTACTGTCTTCATCATGTTCATTAGTATAGAATGTATAACCATTAACTATATAAGCATTGTAAGATAATACATACACACTTGCTCCTCCGGCTAGCCATCAAATTCGTTCTGAAATTGAGTCTATATTTTCATCTAACTGCTTCAAAATATGGTCATGAAACCATCCTATAAACTTCCTATTATGTGTATCTGATATCTATTTTTCAGCATTAGATGGATTCAAACACCTAATAATTTCTTTGTGGGTTTGAACATATGGGTCAACGTTGAAACTGTTATACAAAAAGTAAAGGTGAGACTGCTCCTGATCTGTAATATTGATTGTGACAACCACTCTTCCATAAATTCCTTCACCCTCAAGTTGCTCAGTGTGATGAGATTTTGGTAGGCCAATGTTCTCCACACCAGACAGGTATTCGGTAAAAAATTCAATGGCTTCCTCAACAATATATTTCTCCACAATACAACCCTCTGGCCAACTTCGATTTTGGACACACCCTTCCAAAATATTCATATACTGTTCAATGGGGTACATCCATCTATAATGTATAGGACCACATAGTCGAATCTCTCTCACTAAATTAACCATAAAATGAACCATCATATCGAAAAATGTCGGCGGGAAGAGAATTTACAATTCACATAATATGATGGCAATTTCTCTTTCCATAGTTGGCAATTTCACCGGGTCTATAACTTTGCTGCATATAGATTTGAAGAAGAAATAGAGCTTCATTAATGTATGGTGGAATTTTTTGGGAAAAATGTAATGTAAAGCTATAGGAATTAGATCTTTCATCAAAACATGGCAGTCAGGTGATTTTAGACCCTTTAATTTTAAATCTCTCATTGACACGATGTTCTTGATATTTGATGAATACCCCTATGGAACCTTTACATCATTCAAGAAGTTGCAAAACTAATATCTATCCTACCTGGAAAGAGTGTAAGCAGCAGGAGGAAGAAATGTTCATTTTTCACCCTTCACTGGTGCCAAATCTTCTCATATTCCCATCTCAACCATGTCCAATATATCCTTAATTTCATCCTTCATTTTTCCAGGTGCATTTAGCAACATGCCGATGACACTATCACATACATTTTTTTCAACATGAAAAACATCAAGAAAATTTCTGACATAAAGACCATTCCAGTATGGTAATTCAAAAAAAAATTGATCTCATTTTCCAACCAGTTTTAGTAAGGTTTTTCAAAAATGGTTTACCAAAATTATTGTCCAAATCTTTTAATTTCTCAAAAAATTGATCACCTGTTAGTGGAGATGGTGTTGTACATTCTTCTGAACTTCCGTCGAATGATGTCGTCCAAGATCAGTACGTATGTCGTTGGTGTAGAAATCTGTGATGTCCTAAAAACACGGTTTTCGATGAGTGTTTCAACCTAATTGACTGTGTACCTTGTTCGAAAATGGGACACCCTTGAGTTCCTTTAATGCTATATCCTGAAAAATTTTCATAAGCAGGAAAGTCATTTATCATCTCGTACAACATGGATTTCAAAGTGAAATCTTCTTTTTTGTAAGTATCATACAATGTAACACCTGAATCTCACAATATTTTCAAATCCTCGATCAACGGTGCCAAATAAACATCAATATCATTACACGGTTGTTTTGGTCCTGATATAAGAATAGATAACATGATATATTTTTGTTTCATGCATAACCACGGTGGTAAGTTATAATTTACCAACATAATTGGCCATGTACTGTGACTGCTGCTTTGAAAACCAAAAGGATTCACCCCATTTGTAGATAACACCAGAAGAAGGTTTCTCGGATCGTTTCCAAATTCATAATACTCATGATCAATTCTCTTCAACTGAGGAGAGTCTGTCGGGTGACGTAGTTTCCCATCATTAATTCTTGTATCTTCATGCCATGTCAATTGTCTTGCAGTCTCCTCACTTCCATATAGGTTCCTAAACATTGGAATGATTGGAAAGTACCATACAACTTTCATAGGACTAGAATCATATTTCTTATATCGAGAAGCACCACACTTTGGGCATTATTTAAGTGATTTGTGGTCCTTGCAAAACAATATACAGTCATTCAGGTAGGCGTGTATTCTTTCAAAGATCATACCCATCGATCATAGCATTTGTTTGGAATCGTATGTTCGGCTTGGGAGTTCATTATCTCCTGGGAGCATGTCATTCAGGAGAGAAAGTAGTTATGTAAAACTAGAGTCACTCCACCCATTGCCTGCTTTCAAATTATACAGCTTCAGTACGGCTGGCAATGCTGTATATTTAGTGCAACCAGCATACAATGGCGTTTTTACACAACTCTTTATCTTCTCAAACAATCTTGGGAAATCACAAAGTTTATCTTAAACTTTCCTTGTCATTTCCTCAATATGATCTTCATCATCATTCACATCTGTAATCACACCCTCCATACGACCGTCTTAACTGTTTACGCTTGTAATCATATCAGATCTTCCATAAAACATTGTGTTATCTGAGCCACTACCTACATTCATTTTTCCCCATGTTTATTCCAACATGTATAACTTCGATCTATTCCGTGACAGATCAGGTGTTCTTCCAACTCCTCTGGACTAATTTGTCTTGAATAACAACAACGTAAACACGGACAAAGGATTTGAGAAGGGTCACATGCATGATCTCCTGTAAACTTGATAAACTCTTTCACGCCATCTTCATACTCTTTTGTTAACCGATTGGCATTCATCCATTCTTTATTCATATTCACCATCTTTCTCAGTTCGATCTCGTACTTTCATAATATTATGTTTTAATTAATCAAGTAGAATTGTTTGGGTTTTATAAAAAAAATCACGGTTCAAATGCCTCTACAATGAAATAGACGAACCTACCCCAAAACATGTGAAAGTACTTGAACTCTATCTATATATAGGGGACTGTGCCCTGTATTCTGTATATCTCCATGATGAATCATGTTCCATTTTACAAGACTATATAACTTGTATTTGAAAAATATATAGAATCTGAAAAACATCATCTTCACATCATAAAGTGTTTCATAGAGTCCTCTAGAAGTGGTTTTTAGGATTCAGTGGAATTTCACTAGTAACAAAGTGGTGGTGCCATTGAAATGGGTAAAGTTTGGATTGATATTCAATGGTGGATGAACTACAACATGGAAAACAAATGGCATATCAATCATTCCAACAACCTCAACACCATAAAAAACACAATCGTTCTCACAATCGCAACATCATACAAAACAAACAATCACAATTTTAGATTTTACAAAGCATCCCTTATTCAATTTTGTTTGTTAATTCAGGGGTTATCACAGAATTTTTATCATCTTGGGGCGTTCATTCATAAGTCAAGTTTACGTAAATTACCAATTTTTATATTAAAATGTTCAAAAAGAACCAGCCAACATGCAATTCATTTAGTGCGCAAACAAGGACCACCAACAGCCACGATTTTTATCGAGGCGTTTAGCCCATACATTTCACATTATAACCATCAATATCAAACAATAATTACAAGAGAACAAGAGGAAACCAATGAGTAACAGGAGAAAACTCACCGTGAAGGTGTCATTAAGCACATGGCAGAGGTGCATTCGTGGTAGAGGAGAGGCGCACAACAGAGGAGATTTCCAACTGAAAAGAAAACATAAAATAGAGGAAACCCATGAGAATAAAATAATCTAAAACTGAGTACACCATTTACCACATCCCACAAACCCCAAGAACCCACTAAAACTGAAATCAACCCACACCATGGTTAAAAACACCTTAAGATAACAAGAAATTATATAACCCACCTTCGATAGAATGAGTTCAACATACTTTTTAAAATATAAAAGATGAACATACAATGGGTAAGCCCTAACCAATAGGTCCTCCTTACTAGTTATAATCCCCAAGTTTATTCTAGATAGCATATCCCAAATGAGTAATCCCTGATCAATCCTCTGTTATCACACCTTTCATGACACATACATCATAATCGCATGACTTTAAACTTGATGGTGCAATCTTTTCAAACAACCTTAAACTATTTCCCTTAAACTAGATGTTCCCATGCATCAATTCCTACCAAATCTATGACCCCCATGATCCAAAGGAATACATCACCTATTTGGATACCTCAAAACTAGGTGGATGACATGATGGTAAGGGGGTACCGCTAAAACAGTACCGTCCCTACTCTTGAAGTTTCATATGCGGGTCTTCACGCGTTGAAGCCTCACAACCCACCCCGTTATAGGGAAACTATAATAAAGAAAGTGGAACTTACCACCACCATTAATTAATTAAAAATTATATCCCTATAGAATGATATTAATTATATTCCTTATCTTAGGAAGGTGGATCAAGAAGTCATCCATGACCTCAACTCAGTTCAAGGGTCACCCAGTAGGGATCCTAACAATAGCCACTATCACCAACATCATGTGACCACAAACCCTTAGAATCCTGTTGAGGTCACTATAATGCAGACCCCTTCCCTAATCTCTTAGATCCAAGAAGCTATGACATCTCTCTAGGAATTAAGATCTATTGATCATAGGAAGAAGGTTCATATCCCCACTTCCCCATAATAAGTTTCCCCACACAACACATGGTATCTAGTGAGTAGGATCATATCCCTATTCAAACTCAACGAGCCTACCCGTATATCTTGAAAAAAATTAGGGGGAACACACATATTTCCAATAGGACACCCCTGGTACTCTTTTCCAATCTTAACATCACACCATTCCAAAACTCACCACACGATCACCATTTATCCAACATTATTTCAAAACCAAAGGAATATACCCATGCTTCATTACCCTAAACCCATCCATCTAGGTTCAATAGTGATGGTCACATGAAAACCATGCTATAAATCAATAGGGTTAGGAATCCAAATGATCATGTCCCTTAACCCAGTCATAACACCAAAACTCAAGAATAGAGAGTTCCTCCCTTATAAAAATCCAAGGAATGACCATTCCTTCACTATCAACTTGATAACACCTAATATACATCAATCCCTCATGTCAAAGAATCTACCCTGGATTTATGTATCTAAGGTATTCATAACACCAAGATAACCCCACTCATTAGTCTCCCCCAACCAACAAAACTCACTAACTCGCTACCATCCTAAGTCACATTCTAACAACCACTGAGATCTCACACAAACCCCTTACATCAGTTCTTACGCAATCCTTAGGCCATGGGTGCCACTCTTATCCCCACCTCAAAAAACACATCATCTAGTGAACCAAACCAACCACTTACTATAGGTTCTCACACACCCATATACTTATCATCATTGAGTACTATCTTCCCAGGGAACCAACTATGGGTATTACACATAACAATGTTTAAGTTCAATCAATCATACCCACTTTTGGGCCAGACATAGACCCAAAAGTGTCATAAGTAATCATAACTCAACATAACATATCATAACTGTTAGTCTCACAACTCAAAATGAAAATGTAGCATGATTGCATCCCTCTATATAAAACAACCTACAATACAAGGGTATCACCACATGGGCTCTCACTCTTTCCCCAACTACCCATACATAGGTTCAAATCACTTATAAAAAAACTATAAGTCATCATAATAATTCAAGGATCATCATTTCTCATTTATATTAACCCAAGAGAAGGAAAAATACTCCTACACTGACCAGCGGCAGCTGAGGCAGCGGTGGTCACGACAGAGGAGGAAAACCCAGCGGCGGTGGAGGCAGTGGCGGTCACGGTGGAAGAGGAAAACCTAGCGGCAACAGAGGCATCAGTGGTCGTGGAGGAGGAGAAAAACCCAACGGCAGCGGCGAAGGAGGAGGAGGAGGAAGAGGATGAGAGGTCGCGGCGGAAGAGGGGCCTGGTTCAGCTTTCGCGAAAGCTTGACCACATGCGAGAGAGGAGGGCCTGTTAGGGTTATTAAATATAAACCACTGGAACCTTTATCAGTGCTCGTTGAAAGCGTTGATAAAGGTATGTTTTATCAGTGCTAAAATAAAAGCGCTGATAAATATTATAATTTTATATAAATTAAGAATAAAAACGTTTATCAGTGCTAAAATAATCGCTGATAAATGCAACCTATTATCAGCGCTAAAAAAAGTGCTGATAAAGGGTATACCTTTATCAGCTCTTATTTTAGCACTGATAAAGGTTAGATTTATCAGCACTTTTAACTAGCACTGACAAAGGCATACCCCTTTATTAGAACTTTCTGTTTAGAACTGATAAAGGGCAGCGCTTCCCTTTCCCTGTTTTGTGGTAGTGACTCTAAGACCAAGGAGGATCATGTGTCTAATATGAAACCACACATAGAGATATTGAGAGATCATTTAATTTATAAAAATATTTCAAAATATAATTTCTATATTCAGGAAGTGAAATTATGAAGACACATGGAGTCAGATCATGGTATCTTTGTTGATATTTAGAAGGTGAAAGCTCTTATTACATGGGAGAAACCACATAATTTCTTAGAGATACTAAGCTTCATGGGATTTATGGATATTACCATAGTTTTTTAAAATTTTTCTTGAAGCCATATTCTCCAATGACTTTCCTCACTTATAAGGGAGTGGCTTTTTATGGAATGAAAAATATTAGAGTTCTTTTTTTGACTTGAAATCTCTTTTTTCTTCTACAACATTGTTGACTCCTCTAGAGGCTGTACATGGCTATGCTATCTAATATTATTCATCATGTTTGGGTTTGTGTTACCATACAATTTGATCACAATTTGGCCTATGGATCTAGACAGATTAGGTGAGATGATAATAATTATCCAACCCATGATCTAAAAATCACAGTTGTGATGTATGATCTTAAGAGTAAGCCTCACTACCTTTTTGGGGAATGGTTTAACATTTGATATTACCATAAAAAAATATTTATATCTTATGTAAATAATATTTGAACTATAGGAAGCGGCATTGGGTGGAGTACCTATAGTATTTTGATTCTAAAATTGCCTACACCTTGGGAAAGGGAATTGTCATTACAGATGCTTTGAGCTTGAAACCTCCAACCCAAGCCATGAAAGTATCTTCAGAAGAGTGTAACATGATGTATCTTTTTTTCATGGTTGTATTTAGGATTCTAGTAAAAAAGGAAAAAGTTTTTCTTGACAAATTTTTGGTTGATATTTTCTCTTCTCGATATGATTCTTTAGAAGCAGTAGCTTGATGATGAATTCTAAAGAATTAGGGACTCTCATTATGGAAGGGATACTGTTGATGAATTTAGGTTCTCTTCTGAGGACATCCTCTTTTTTTTGGAATTACTTTTTTTCTCTTTTACCCATAAGAAAGATTGTAATGTGGTATTGTCATAATTCCTAGAGGGTAGTGCAACCTGGAACTACAAAAAGGTTTTATGATATACAGAGATGATTCTAGTTCCCAGATATGAGATGAGTCATCATTGAATTTTTTTCATTATTATACTTTTCATAAGGTTAAACCCGAGCAATAGAGACCTTCAGGTTTTATTTAGCTACTTACAAATATTACTTGTAAGTGGGATGGGATTTCTATGGAATATGTGGTTAGGAAGCCATGTACCCCTCAAAAAATGAATTTGATATGAAATGTGGTTGATCAGATAAAAAAATAATCTCACTTATTACCCATTAAAGATATAGACAATGCTGAGGAATTGGGACATATCTATGTGTAGGTGATTTTCATATTTCATGGTGTCCCTTTTGATATAGTCTCTGATAAGGATTTTCTTTTTTACTTCTCACTTTTGGAGTGGCCTCTAGGAGGCACTGGGATATCAAGTACATTTAAACATAACATATCATCTGTAGATGAATAGCCACATTTAATGAGATATAAATATTATTGAGGACATTTTTTGTTTTTGGGTTCTCGATTTTGGTGAATATTGGGATACCTATTTTTGATTTGTGGAGTTTTAAAATAATAATAGTTACTAATATGAAATTCTTATGGCTCCTTTTAAGGCCTTGTATGTTCATCCTTATAATCTATTATGTTGGTTGAATATGATTGAAAGTTATTTGGTTGGGAAGATTTTTTTCCAATAGATGAGGAAAAATATTTAGTTCATTTATCGGATAATATTGATGGTATATAGCTGGTACAAATATTATGATGACTGTCATAGGTGATCATTGGAGTTTTCAGTTGGTGACCAAGTGGTTTTGAGAGATTCACCTCATTTGGGACATCGATGTCTTGAGAAAAAGGGGGATATTGTGCCTCTGTTTATGGAACCTTTTGAGGTTGTTGAGAAGGTGGGGAAAGTGTCTTACCATTTAAAACTTCCATCGTAATTGAAATTGATACTTAATGTGTTCCATTTATCATAGCTTCGAATGTATCTTCCTGATCCATCTCATATCTTCAACTGGGGAGATCTTGTAGTTGCTCAAGATTTATCTATGAGTGAGCATCCAAACAGGATTATTGATTCTGAGATAAAGGTTATTCATGGGAGGAAGGTACCTTTGGTCCATGTACTATGGTAACCCAATTATGATTTTCATTAGATGTGGGAACATGGGGCACTGATGAGAGAGCATTGGCCTCATCTCTTAGACATGGAATCTTCGTGGAAGGGGGGTAGATATTTTTTATGGTTGGGAGTTTTTAACATCCCATTACCTTCATTTAGGAATTTATTTAACCTTTTATTGATCTCTTTAAAGTCATGTCTTGTTTGGGGGTCGTTTCGGGAGAAATTGGAAAACTTTTGAAGCCCAATGGGTTGTGCACAGTTGGTACATAATTTAGGAAAACTATACTGTTTGGCCTTGAAAATTGTGTACCCTAATGTGAGCCACTAGAATGGGGCATGCATTTTTTATAAACCATGATCCTAGCCGCTCTAAATTGTGAAACCAAAAATAGTGAGGGTTTTCAAGGTTGGCTCATGGTTTTACAAATAGTGCTCCCTCCTAATATAAAATGTATACCATACTATAAGGATTTCATGGTTAGGTTGCACGATTTGTATAACTATGTAGCCCAACTCAGAAAACCAAGCATGTAGGTTTAAATTCACCTAAAAATATTATTAAGAAAACAAACCCCCTGATTAAGATTCCTAATCAACCCATTCGACCCTAACTAAAATTTTATGGTTATGAAGGCTCTCAAGAGGTAATTTTGACTCCAAAAACCCCTTTTGTTGTTGGATCAAAGCATCATTCATATCATTTGATCTCCTCAGAGTGATTAGATATCCTATCAGGTGGTTTTTTTATCTCTCTTTCTCTATACCTTAGAGAGTGATGGATAGTCATTTTTTATGGATCTAAACTCCTTTTTATGGATATTTATTTTAGGTTATGTTTCTTGATCTCTTACACCTTGTTATTCATTTGTGATCCTGTTGTGAGTGTTATCGTTAGCCATGAGATAAAATGTTGGAGGTTCCATAGTTATTTTCCTTATGATTGAAACCTGAATTTTCTTGATTGAATTGAAATTAGTTTTTAAATGATTTAAAACTCCTCATTTGAAAGGGATTTGATGTGTGATTTGAAATGGAATAGAATTTGTGAAAACCCCCATTTTTTATTGAATTGAAATGTGGGTGGATTTTGGAAAAAATATGGCTTCACTTTTAAATTTATTTGATATTTAACCTTTAGAAAAAAATATTAAATGAAAAAATGATTTGAAATATAATGAAATGATGAAAACCTCTTCTTTAGTTTTGAAATGAGAAATGAATGTTTAAAAATAAAAACTAGAGAATTGTTTGAATTGAATTGATATGTTTGAATTTTTCATGTTTGATTGATTGATTGTTTGCAGTACATGTTAGCCTATGTTGTTATTGGTAACTAGGAAAAGTAAACTAGGGTCTTGCCTCCCTAGAAATGGATTGAAAATGACAACTATTACTAGAAAATTGTGGCTAGAATGCCTATGATTGGTTCCCCTATTGGGGTGTAGACTTCCCATGATGGGTTCCCCTATTTCAGGGTATTTGTGTGTGACCACCTGACTAGAGCCGACATCATTATCGAGATGTGAGAGGATACTAATACCTAAAAAACCGACTTACTGTAGGGATTTTGTATATGGTAATTTTATATGGTTTGTGACTTGATTATACGTATCATCAATTATTGAACTGTTTTATTTTTTCCAATTATAATATATAATTGTTTTATATAAAATGTTTATTTAAGCTAGTTTTGATATATTTTTCATCTATTTTGAATGATAAAGCATGTTTTGGTTTAAAATATGTGAGTAAAATACCATGCCTTTTTTATTTAAATTGAAATTATAATTGGTTAAATTGTTATATAATTGGTTTTGGAACACTTTTTTAGACCCTACTGGTCTTTATAGCGCACACCCTACCTGTACCTTCTGGTGTTTGTGAACTTTATTATACTATTTATAAGGACCCAACATAAACATTACATAATATAGTTAATTTAACTAGAATTCAATTATTACATTCCCAAATATAATTTCTATTTATAGTTTTCAAGAATTATTTCATAATTCATACAACCAAATAAAGTGGATACTACTAAAATAATGTCCATGTTTTCCGCAACAAAAAAGTTTTTAATAAAATATGAATTCTTCACAACATTCATATTTGATTCTTATTTTCTCTTACCCATCCTTAAAACCCTATGAATTTTTTTTTAAAACTTGGGATGAGCAAAAAAATCTCAGTAAGGGATATACATAAGGAAAGACACTTTTATCCCATGAATACTTATAAACATATGAAATCATTTTCACAAATACATACATCTCATCCATAAAGTATCATATACTTTGTGAAAACAAGAGATTTCCATAAAACATAAAAAACATAAATAAACTATTTAGGTAAATTGTAGAATTACTTACTTATAATTCTAACACTCATGGCTACCATATAATTTGTAATGCTCATATCTACCTTATAATATAACCCTCATTACGACCTTATGATTTAACTCTCACGACTTTCTTATGGTGTAACCACCACAGTTACACTTAGAATTACCATTACAGTGAACTTCAAACATAAAAATAACCAATTAATTGGAGAGATATATATAGGTCCCACCCTTCATCATAAACAATGCCCAAGAACCATAACATAATCATAAAACATGAACACTTGCATCATAAAAACATTTCTTGTGGAAAATAAATTATTTTAAAAGAATATCGAACAAATAAAAAGGAAATAAATTTATTTGTAACTAAACATGTAATATTTTAATGTATACTTCAAAACATTAAGACTTCTTAAAAGCATAAAAACCCACTTATGCCATTTAAGTTAAAAATACAAAACATTATTTTGAATTTTGTAAAAAAAATATTAAAGGGAATTTTAAAAGAAAAACCCCTTACCTCAGTTTCTTATTACTTAAAATGTGTGCAAAACTCATGTATAATGGTTTTAAAGAGTGTTATTAATATATTATTGAACTATATTTATATCTATAAGCAACTAATTTTTATTTTGTCAGCACTTCTCAAGCACTACGTCGACACTGACAATGATTTTCATACTTATCATGAAATAAATTTGTATTTCCCTGTTATGGATTATTTTTCTAGAAAATATCTCTTATAATATAATTATTTAATTATTCCATAAGTTTTATAAAATTTATATCATAATTATTTCTCAACTATGTCAAATGAATATCATATTTTATAAAAAAATGTATTTCTTACTATTCACCAAAAATTTAACTTTTTCAAAAAATTCTCAAAAATACATACTAAGATAATTTTGAAATGATGAATTCAAAAATTAAATTAGTTTTTTCAAATTAAAATTATATAATTTGAAAATTAATCTTTTAAATATAACCATATAATAATTTTTTTTAATAAAATTAGTTATTTTAAAAATTACGTAACATAATAAATTTAACTATTTAATTCAATAATACTAATATAAAAACAAAATATTATATTTTTACCTGGGTTGTTAAATTATATAACCATTTTTAAAATTGTGTCCTTGTAATTTATTCACTTATTAAACAAACAGGGATACCTTTCTCTCAAATAATTTTCAGATTCCAATGTTCCTTCTTCAACCATGTGGTTTCTCGATAAAAACATAACCTGGTGAATTACCTTGTTCCACAATAATTTCTATCTAAGATCAAGAATATGAATAGGATTATATTCACAATAAAGGTTCCCTTACAACAAAACTACTTTATGGAGAAAACATGTGATTAATCTGGCATATACTTTCTTAACAATGAAACATGAAAAACATGGTGTACCTGACATAAAATCGGGGGGAAAGCTACTCAGTAGGAAACTGATCTAACTTTATCTATGATTTTATAAGGTCAAATAAACCATGAACTTAGATTTAATTTCTCAAAAAAATGCATAACACTTTTCTAAGTAGTGATTTTAAGTAAAACATGATCACCTACCTCAAAATAAAAGTCTTTCCCTATGTTATCTTCATATGTTTTTTGCCTTCTCTGATCTGTCCTAATTTTTACCAGACCATCTTCAATTTATCAGCCACCTCCTCTACTAATTCTTTTCCCATAAACTTCCTTTCCCCAACTTCATCCAAAAATTCTAGAGTTCGACATAGATTTCTATATAATGCATCAAGAGGTGTCATATGTATACTAGAATGAAAATTGTTATTATAAGAAAACTAAAATAAATAAAGGTATTGATCCCAACTTCCATAGTAATATTTTAAACAAGAACATAGAATATCCTCTAATGTTAGAATAGTTCACTCTCACTATCCATCATATTGAGGATGAAAGACTGTTCTAAAATTCAATTCAATTCCCAACGACTTTTGAAATCCTTTCCAAAAGATATAAGTGAATATGGGATCATGGTCAGATACAAAGGAGAGAGGAACTCCATGTGACCTAAAAATATCTTTGAGGTATAGTCAAGAAAGATGATCTAGAGAAAGATTATCTCAAATAGAAAGGAAATGTGTATATTTTTTCATCTTATCAACAATAAACCAAATCACATTTTTATCTCAAGAAGTCTTTGGTAGTTCTACCACGAAGTCTATGGATATATTTTTGTATTTCCACTCTAGTGATGGAAAAGGCTAAAGATTCCCCTTTTATAGTTACCTCTCTATTTTAATCTATTGAGATGTAAAAAATTTCAAGGTAAAATCATCAATATATCTTTTCATCCCATCCCACTAGTAATATTACCAAATGTCTCTATACATCATATTTCTTCAAGGATGAACTAAAAATAGAGAACTATGAGCTTCACTTAACAATTTTTTCTTCAGCTGGGAATCAAAAGTTACACATAATTTATTTCCAAATCTCAAGACACAATATTTATCAACATTAAATTCATACAACGTACCTTTCTTTACCAATTAAACATTTTTTCTATAACTCACGATCTTCCTTATACTCTTGATTAATTCTATCTAAGAGAGAAGACCACACTGACACCTGAAACAAAACATAAGAATTTCCTGCACCAATAACTTATAAGAAAAAATTAATCAAATCATTAACCAAGGTGTCATGTTCTAAAAGTAACATGATTAATTTAGCTTGATGTTTTTGAATCAATGAATCTATCACTTTGTTCTATTTTCTAGGATAATAATTGATCATGTAATCATAATCCTTTATCAGTTCCAACCATCTTATCTACCTCATGTACAATTCCTTCTGATTAAATATATACTTCAAACTTTTATGGTTAGTATATATTTCACATTTGGCTCTATATAAATTATTCATCCAAATTTTTAAAGTGATAACCACAACTAATAGTTCCAAATCATGTGTGGTATAATTTAACTCATGATTTTTCAGTTGTATTGAAGCATAATAAATTACCTTATCATTCTACATCAGAACACAAACAATTATCTTTAATTAAGCATCATTGTAGTTGAAAAAATCCATATTTCAGGAAGGCATGGACAAAACTGGAGCATTCATCAATATCCTCTTCAGTTACTAAAAACAAACATTACATTATTCAATCCAAATAAAATTGAACCCTTTTTGTGTTAACATAGTTAACGGACTAGATAGACTTGAAAGGTTCTTAAAAAAACATCGGTAATATCCTTCTAATCCAAGAAAACTATGAATCTCAGTAATATTTGTAGGTATTTTCCATTCATCAAACACTTTATTTTTGGTGAGATCAACTGTTATATCATCCTAATTTACAATGTGCCCAAGGAAATAAATCTTTTGTAACTAAAAATCACATTTTCTAAATTTTCCAAATTTCTTATTTTCTATGACAATTTTCATAACAATCCTTATATGTTTTTCATGATCCTCACAAAGTTTTGAAAAAACAAAAATATAATCAATAAGAAACAAAAAACTTATCCAAATATTAATATAATATTCTATTCATAAGATGTATAAATATATTAGGGGATTTTTTTTAAAATAAATGGCATACTAACAAACTCATAAAACCCATATCTAGTGCAGAAATATATTTGTTGAATTTCATCCTACTTCACCTTCAGATGATAGTACCTGGATCTCAATTCAATCTTCTAAAAAATACTGATCTCCCTGGATCTAATCAAACAAGTCATCGATATGAGACAATATATACTTATTCTTAAAAGTAATATTATTCAAAGATATATAATCAACGAAAAGCATCATGGTACCATATTTCTTTTTAACAAACAAAACAAGAGCACCACATGGTGAGGTTCTAGGATGAATTAAACCTTCATCAAGAAACTCCTACAACTAATTTTTCAAATCAAGAAGTTATGCACAATCTATTAGATAAAGGTTTTTTGAAATTTTCTTAGCATCAGGAACTAATTCAATAGTAAATTCAACTCTATGATCAGGTATAACACTGGGAAACTCATTAGTAAAAACATGCAGGTTTTCATTTACCACTAGCACATCATTAAAATGAATTGTTCCCTTGTTTTCAATAATATTTTTTAGATAGTTTTCATATCCATCTTTTAACATTTTTCATATTCTTGATATGTTATCAATGATATGATTTCATTCTTGTATACAAAATGAAACTCTTTCTAAAAAGAAACCTCTTTAGCTCTAAAATAAATCTAAGCATGGTAAACAAAAATTCGATCCATACTCAGAATAACATCAAACTATACTATAGAAAAAACAACAAGGTTTGTATGTAATTTTTTCCACATACAAAAAGCGGAAGATTATTATAATTCCTTTTTTATTTAATATTTCCCTCTATGTTTTAACCATAAGTTATAGTTACATTTCTTGAGGTGAAATTTCAAATTTAAAAGAATATTCTATAGAAATAAAGGAATGTATATACCCCATATCAAACAAAACATTATAAATATATGAGTAGAAAAAAAGTAGATGATACCACCCTATTGGATTTCCCAACATATGCTCAAGTAGTTGCGACGGATTTCACTAAACCTTTCTACTTATAGTCTGGATTCTTCCCCTCATTAAGATATTTCTTTGTGTAGGTATTTTCATAATTCCCCATCTCAACACATTTTAAAGACTTTACATTTTTATTATCATAATTAAACAAAGGTTCTTTTTTATAGAAATATCAAGACATGTGTACAAACTTACTGCATCATAAACACTTATTATTTTTGTTAAGGAATTCCCTAGGGTTATTTTTAACACACTTCCTATAAATTGGAAACATGATTTTATTACCTTCAGACTATTTTTATTGATTCATACCCATTGTCGTCCATCTGGACATTTTCTTCTTCTTATTTCCAAAGTACATGTGATAATAATAAATCTCCATTTATACCCTCTTGGAACATCAACACATTTTAAAGACTTTACATTTTTATTATCATAATTAAACAAAGGTTCATTTTTATAGAAATATCAAGACATGTGTATAAACTTACTGCATCATAAAAACTTATTATTTTTGTTAAAGAATTCCCTAGGGTTCTTTTTAACACACTTCCCATAAATTGAAAACATGATTTTCTTACCTTCAGACTATTTTGATTGATTCATACCCATTGTCTTCCATCTGGACATTTTCTTCTTATTATTTCCAAAGTACATGTGATAATAATAAAACTCCATTTATACCCTCTTGGAACATCAAACAAGTTTATCATTACTTTTGAATTCACTAGAGGCTAATTCCCATCTATATATTGGCTTCAATCCTGAGTAAAAATGATTGATTTTACTATCACGATCCAGAATAAGATTTAGAGAATAACTTTCCAATAAAGTAAAGTTTTCTAAATACACATCCATTAAATAATCCCCTTTTTTTTCAAATAAACGAATTTATTTTTCATCCTAAGTTGAACAACCTTAGGAAAAAAAATTTCAAGGAAAAGATTCATAAATTCATCCCATTCCAAGACATCTATCTCCTCGCTATCCCTAATATTTCTGACCATTTACTACCACCAGTCAGATTCACCTTCAAAATGATAAATAAAAAGACTAAATTTTTATTTTCTCAAAACCCCATGATATAAAATATTTTTTCAAGGGATTTAATCCACCCTTCAGTCACCATTGGTTTAGAATATCCACTTAAGGTAGGAGGGTGTTTCCTCATAAAATGTTCCACTATTGTCATATTACTTTGTGGTAGCTATGTCTGTTCTCTTTCATGGATTCTACTACTATTTATATCCTATTTCAACTCATCTATTACAGTTACAATCTTCTATATTCCAATTCCCACAATTCCAAGCTACAGATGGATAAGGATATCATTCTTTCAGTGCCTTCTTACTTCAGCTTCCACGTTTCTTATACGACAAACAATTCTGAATAGACATATCTTAGATGAAGAAACATGGTAATATTTAAATTATATGTCATTTTAAATTAAACATAAGGTATAAAAAATTTATGGTATTATATGTACATTATCCTAACCCCTAAAGGCATTTAAACCATGGTCTGATACCAACTATAGGGACCCAAACTTAATCATTACATAATCTAGTTAATTAAACTATAATTCAATTATTACATTCCAAAATTTCTTTTTAATTTTTAGTTTTAGTGAATTAGGTCATAATTCATAAAACCATACAAAGTGGATACTATTAAAACAATATCAATTTTTTCCATAATACAAAAGTTCTTAATAAAACATGAAATATTCACAACATTTAGATTTGCTTTTTCTTTTATCTTACCCATCCTTAAAACCCTGTGAATGTTTTTTAAAACATGATATGAGCACAAAAATATTCATAAGGGACATTAAAAAGTAAAGGTACTGTGAGTCCATGAATAATTATTAATATATGAAATCATGTTCACAAAGACATAATTCTCACCCATAAAGTATCATATACTTTGTAAAAACAAGATATTTACTTAAAGCATATAAAACATAAATAAACCATTTAGGCAACTTAGGGAATTACTTAATTATGTTTGAAAATCTCACAGCTACCATATGATTTGTAACTATCATGGCTACCCTATAATATAAAACTCACGACTACCTTATGATGTAACCCTCATGGCTACCTTATGGTGTAACCATCATAGTTACACTTGGAATAACCATTAAGTTCAAACTATAGCATAAAAATACTGAATGAATTGAAGGGAGACATAGGTCTCACCCATCATTATAAACAATTCCCAAGAACCAGAACATAATCATAAAACATGAACACTTGTATCATTAAAACATTTCTTATGGAAAATCACTTATTTTAAAAAATACTACACAAATACAAAGGAAATATTTTTCTTTATAACTAAACTTGTACCATTTTAAAGTATAATTAAAAAAATTAAGGCATCATTAAAGTGGAAAATATGCTCATGTAGTTTAACCTTAAAAAACAAAACATTCATTTTGAATTTCGTAATAAAAACATTGAAGATAATTTTAAAAGACAAATCCCTTACCTCAAGTTAGTCTTACTTCAAACATTTTTAAACTTCATGAATAATGGATTTAAAAAGTTTTATTAATATTTTAAAGAACTATATTCTTATCTATAAGTCACCAATTTTGATTTTATTAGTGCTGTGTTGAAACTATGTCGGTACAACCAATGATTTTTATACTTATCATGAAATAAATTTTAATTCAAATGTTTTAAATTATTTTTGTAAAAAAATTCTCTTATAATATAATTTTTTGGTCATTCCATAAGATTAATTGATTTTATATCATAATTATGTTTTGAAGCTATCAAATAAAATAAATTATTTTATAAAAAACTATATTTTTTACTATTAACCAAAAAAATTAACCTTTTCAAAAAATTCTCAATTATTCATACTAAGATAATTTTGAAATGATGAATTCAAAAATGAATTAATTACTAATTTGAAAAAAAATCTTTTAGATAAGGCGATGTATATTCTTGATCCTTATGTCCATGGAGTGATGATGGTGACCAGTGGAGCAGTTTTTTACTTGTTTCACAAGAGTTTTTTAGACTTTCATTTGGTTGATGTTTTAGTTTCCTTTGAGATGTTTATTTAGCTTTATGAGAACTATTTGAACTTGTTTTCTCTAGTAATTCTTCTTTTGGAGTGTTGAGCATACTGACTTGTATCTTTTAACATTTTCTATTTTTTATGGAAAATTCATTCCATCTTTGATATTGTATGATGTCAGGTGATAGTATCCAACCCTTGGGGATAGGGAATGGCCATCAGGATATGTCAAAGCCGGCTTGGATATCAGGGTACCAGGGTATCCATGCTGGTTCATGATATAAATTCCATCGCACTCACCCTTTATAAACCAATCTACTCGTAAACCTATTCACACATAAAATTGGGTTTAGATTTTAACATCACCACACCCACCCATTATGAACATAACTTATCCTTAACCTATTCACATGTAAAATTGCGATTAGAGATTAATTCCATTACAATCACTATTTTTCTACCTAAATACTTTCTATCATATCCACTCATAAAATTATCAGTAGATCTTTACACCATCATAATCACCCTTGGTCAACCTAATCACTCACTAACATATTTTCACATAAAAATGTGACCACAACTTAACACAGTCACACTAAACCTTTGTGAACCTACCAACTCACTAACATGTTCACATAACATTTCTATCTCATGAGAAACCCTACAAAAAATAGGGATTTAATATTGATAAAAATGGACTTTATCAGCGCTAGAGAAGTGCTCACTACTAGAGAGAGATTAAAATCCATAGTATATTATCATATCTAAAAAGAGATGATAAAGGGGTCCTTTATCAATGCTTATAGAAGCACTCCTAAAGGTATCCTTTATCAGGGATTATAGAAGCATTGATAAATGAAATCTTTATCAATGATTTTTAAAGGGTTGATAAAGGGGCATACTACAGTGTGCTATAACAGAACACTACAGCACTAGTGCAGTGTGTTGTAACAGCACACCACAAGAAACAAATTACAAAAAAGTAGAAAATCAAGTACAAATACAGAATTTAAATGAATAGAAAAAAAATCTAGGCTCTTTTTCTCTATTTTGGCGATGTGATGAGCATTTTAAACTAAAATGATACTTTTATATTGAAAAGACACATTTGGAGTCATACTGGTCGCACCATGAATTGGATTGAGGTGAGGATAATTCTTACATGTCTCAAATGACTTATGGATAATTTTCATAAAGTATCAAAATAATCTGAATGTATTTTATTAGTTTTGAGTATGTTACTTGTCTTTTTTACTAAAATGTCATTTTAAACTAGAAACACACACTTTGAATAATAACGGTAAAATTATGTGTTAGTTTCATGTGATGTCTATTCCTACAAATCAAAAATGACATAGGAATCATTTTACTAAATTATAATGACAATCCGAGTGTGTTTTCTTGGTTTTTAGTGAGTGGCACTTTTTGAACTAAAATATCAAATTTAAAATGATAGTGGATAAATTGAGTCATACCATACACATAGTCTATAAAATTTAATTACTCTCAATTCCTACACATCAAAAATGACTTATGGATCACTTTCCTAAAGTATCAAAACAATCTGAATTCATTTGCTCATTTTTGAGTAGGTTAGTTTTCCTTTTTAGTAAAATTGATATCAATTTTAAATAAAAAGATGTACTTAGAGTCATATCAGTCCCAACAGGCATAAAATTGAGGTGATATTAATTATCACTAATTAAAAATAGATTATGGATCATTTTCCTGAATTATAAAAACAATTTGAATGCTTTTAGTCAATTTTGAGTACGTCACTTGTCTTTTTTACTAAAATGTAATTTTAAACTAGAAAAATGGACTTTGACTCATACTAATCACATAATCTATCGGTTTCACATGATACTGATTCATACATATCAAAAAGGACTTATTAATAAATGATCTAAATTATCAAGAAAATCTGAGTGTGTACGCCTGGTTTTTAGTGAGTGAATTTGTTTAAACAAAGCTATCGATTTTAAATTGATCACGGACACATTGAGTCATACTAAGAACAGTATCTGATTGAGGTGTTTATGATTAATACACATCAAGAATGACTTATGGATCATTTCTATGAAGTATAAAAACAATCCAAATTCATTTTGGAGGTTTTAAGTAGGCTAGTTGACCTTTTACTAAAATTGATGTCAATTTTAAATAAAAAGATGTACTTTGAGTAATATCCGTCACAGTGGGAGTCATATTGAGGTGAAATTAATTATTACACATCCCAAATGTATTATGTATCATTTTTATAAAGTATTAATACAATCTAAATGCTTTTACTTGGTTTTTATTATGTCACTTGTCTTTTTTACTAAAATGTAATTTTAAACTGGAAACACACACTTTGACTCATATCGATCACATCATGTATCGGTTTGAAATTATTCCAATTAAAAAAAAATGAATTATTAATAAATATCCTAAATTATCAAGAAAATCTTAGTCTTTTTTTCTCAATTTTTAGGGAGTGACATTTTTTAAACAAAACATTCAATTTTAAATTGATAATGGACACCTTGAGTCATACCAGGATCATCATGTATCAGATTTATGTAAGGATAATTTTTACATGTCCCAAATGAATTATGGATAATTTTAATAAAGTATAAAAAAAATCTGAATGTGTTTTCTCAGTTTTGAGTAGGCGGGTTGTCATTTTACTAAAATTGATGTCAATTTTAAATAAAAAGACGCACTTGGAATCATACCGATCACACTGTGTGTTATATTTAGGTGAAGATCATTATTAAACATCTCAAAAGACTTATGAATAATTTTCCAATAGTATCAAAACAATTTGATTGTGTTTTATTATTTGGAGTAAGTCGCTTGTCTTTTTTACTAGGATGTCATTTTAAACTAGAAACACACACTTTGACTCATACTGGTCACATCGTTTATTGTTTTGATATGACACTAATTCATGCATGTCAAAAAGGAAATATGAATCGTTTTACTTAATTATAAAATACAATCTGAGTGTTTTTATGAGGTTTTAGTGAGTGAAACTTTTTGAACTAAAATATTGATTTTAAACTAATAACGAACACAATGAGTCATAACGGGCATATAATATATCAGATTGAGGTGAAGATGATTATCACACATAAAAAATGATGTATTTATCATTTAACTGATGTATCAAAACAATATAAATGTGTTTTATTGGTTTTGAGTAGGTTAGTTGCCCTTTTTACTAAAATCGATGTCATTTTTAAATAAAAAGACGTAGTTGGAGTCAAACTAATCACACCGTGCATAGAATTGAGGTACATATGATTCCTACATGTCTCAGATGATTTATGGTTCATTTTAATAAAGTATCAAAACAATATAAATGTGTTCGATTGGTTTTGAGTACGTCTCATTTTTTACTAAAATGTCAATTTAAACTGGAAACACACACTTTGACCCCTACCGATCACATCATGTATCAGTTTGACATGAGACCGATTCATACACATCAAAAATTAACTATGAATAGATTTCTTAAATTATCAAGAAATTCCAAGTGAATTTTCATTGTTTTCAGTGAGTGACATATTTTGAACTAAATTGTCAATTTTAAATTGACAATGGACACAATGAGTCTTAGTGGTCATACTATGCGTTGAATTGAGGTGTGGTTGATTCCTAAACAATCCAAATGAATTATGGATCATCTTCTTAAAACATAAAAATGATAATAATATGTTTTCATAGTTTTGAGTATGTCAGTTGTCCTTTTTACTAAAATTAATGTCAATTTTAAATAAAAAGAAGCACTCATAGTCATACTGGTCACACCTGTGTCAAATTGAGGTGCAGTTGATTATTAAACATCCCAAACTCTCAAAAAATAATAAATACCAGTGTAACAAAGTTTCCATTGTCTTTCTATATCAAACTACCAACACTATATATTGACTCAATGTTCTTAGCTGAAAAATCTTTCTAATTGTTGAAAGTCATAAGGGAACAGGAATCTCATGTGCACATTATATCAAGAGAAGTCACCACAATGGGAACATAAGCTTCCTATAATCTTCTATATTTCAATAACAAGAAAGGTTGGTAGGCTAACAACATAAAATCAATATGAAGTGTTGGAATTTTGACAAATAAAATCAATGAAAATGGAAAATGTGGTTACATTGGGAGAAAGAATCATTTTATATCTTTTGTGTATTGTTACAGATAGTTGAAAGAAAAATATGACTTCCCAAAATATCTGTGAAAAAAACTAAATAAGTATTAAATAAAAATTATAAGGAAATTAACTTACAAATATTAGATAAAATGATGAAAAAATTAATAAAATATTTAGTATGAATTCACATTTTTCCTAAAGGTTGTATGCATTCTTGATGCATTTCCATGTTTTCATTATCTCAATTGTAAGCTCGAAATATAATCCCTCATGATTATGAGTTTATTCGAACAAACCACCCCAACTCACACAAAATAATCCACTAATACAAGAAAGAAATTATTATATGAGTAATACTAAAAATATATAAATTAAAAATAAATATGAAACAATACATTAATTATATGGATAATAATTTTACTATGCAATAATTATTGAAAACAGGGATATGCCGAAAGTAAAGAAAGAATGATGAAAAAACGCATAAATATCACACTGAAAAATCAACCAATGAGTGAGGAGGATGAGGATAAAATAAGGCACATTATATTAAATCTTTGAATAATCTGAGAGAAAGTAAAGATATCTTATTAGGTTAATAAGATATTCATTTTTTACAATAAATAAATAAATACACATAAGATATTCATTACCAAATGTGAAAGTTATAAATAATTATAATAATGGAAATAGAACATTTGATTGTTTATAATAATATTATAATGCTTTGAAGAAAATGGGTAATTGAATTTTAGAATATAATTATTCCACTATGGTAGGTTTTATCCTCTGAATTCATCCAAAGGTGAAAGTTATAGAAAATATTTTTCCTCATCGGCTCATCTCTTTAATAGTTATCATTTCATTTTGTTGTTTGGAACTCATCCTCCATCTCTTGTGGACATGAACCTATGTTTCTTGAAATACTCAAAGCAGTATTCATCTATTGATGAAAACTATTCAAAGTAATACAAGCAACATAAAAGATATGGGGGATGATTCCCAAGAATTTTTTTAATAATAACTATTCGTGAGATGAAGCTGATGATGATGATTGTTTTGCTCCATTTTGTTATCTAAAAGGGGTAATCCTGCCCATTTGTGAGAATTACTTGGATAGTAATCAGAGATTAATAAGGGTGGAACCAAAAGGCAATGTTAAATAATTATTTGTTTTTAGATGGATTAATGTAAAACATAAACAGTGTTTATTATAAGTGTGATGAATGAAATGAAGTGATTTTTAAGACGTATTAATGAGTGTATTATCATTTCAAAGATGACTATATTTTTATAAAATACAAGAAATATAAGTGAGTCTGAAATCAATGAATAAAATGTCATTGGTGATTTGAATGTTTTGGCGAAAACTTGAAGGAGTGAGACTCTAAAAAACTTAATTTTTTTCCAAGTAGATCCTAAATAAATTGGTGAGGATGATAAGGATGATAATTGGATAAAATATATGCATGGGAAGCTTGATCTAAATAAGAATAATATGGCTTGGGAAATTTTTCCAAGGCTAGAAGACATAAGTGTTATCTGAACCAAGTGGGTGTTCAATAATAAAATCACTGACTATGGAAAAGGGAATCAAAATAAATAAAGGATAGTTTACAAGGGGAAATACAAGATCACATGAATTTATATTTATGATAAATTTAATTCCACAACCTGATTGGAAACTATTTATTTTTTTCCATTTTAGTGAAAATGAAGTTAAAAGTATACCAAATGGATATCAAATATATGTTCCACAGTGGACTTACTAAAGGGGAGTATACATCGAGAAACCAAATGGGTTTATTATGTATTGAAATGAGAGAAAGTTGTGCCAATTAAAGAATTATTTGAATAAGATAAATAAATCACTGAGGCCCTGGTATTTAAGGTCGGATCAATACCTAAGAAAGATTTGTTTTTTGTGAGGTAGAGTTGATCACACCATCTACATCAAGAAGAATAATGATCAAAGGATTTTGGTACTCATATATGTCTAAGACATTATATTTGAGGATTGAAAAAAGCAAAATTCAATTTTGTTATGGATCATATGAGATGCAATATCAATATTTCAATGATTGGGGAAACATTTTCCTTAGTTTATAGGTGAATCTAGGAAGACATAACATATTAATTTTTCAATCCAAATATAAAAAAGTGGTTCCTAAGTGATTTTCAATGTAATATTACAAACCAATGAAAACACCGACCGCTATATAGATTAATTTATCAAAAGTTTATGATTGCAAAGTGTTGGATGTCATGGAATATAGGTATCAGGAGCCTATTATACCTCACAACAACATGACCCAACATTGGGTTTGATATATTTCAATTCGCACAATACCAATGTATTCCCAAGGAGAGACACATGCTATTGGGGAAGACAATACTTCAATATATCTAAAAAATGAATTTTGGTTTGTTTTACTATAGGATAGTGCTACTATACTTGTTGGGATACACCAATGTGGGATGAGAAGGTTCAGTGGATAACTGAGGGAAATTAGATATATTGAAAAAACTTGATTTCATATGATCCTTGGTTTCGTTCAAACCTTGAATCGCTTAAGGCTTGGATTCAAGCCTAGGAATAGTTGAAGCCTTGATTCTATCCAAGATTCGAGTTTGGATTCGATAATGAGGAGTATCAGTAGTAGGTTGCTTCTATAGAGAACTTCAGATATCAAGAAATGGTTCTCAATGGTTATGGTTCTTAAAATAGATCATGATACTTTTATCAATACTTCAAAAAAAGCGTTCATAAATATACCTTTTATCCGTGTTATTTTAATAAGCGCTGATAAAATGAATGTTTATTATTGATTTTTTTGTGTTGATAAAATAAAGATTTATCAGCGCTAAAAAATCGTTGATAAATACATATAATACTTTTTAAAAAATAATACTTTTAAAAAAATTATACTTATAATATATAATTATAATACTTAAAATAATACTTCTTATTAAATAATAACTTTATAATTCTTGGAATATATATATTTATTTATAATTATATAAATAACTTTTTAAAAATAATATTTATATCATTATATATAATTATATAATTATATAATTATATATATAAACATATTAAATATAATCATTATTTAAATAAATTTATTATAAATTTATAATTATTTATTTATAATTATAAAAATAATTTTCAAAAAAATATTATTTATTTATTTATAATTATAAAAGTATAAAATAGTTAATATACATTTATAAATTTATTTATTTATAAATACTTTTTAACAAATGCATTTTTAACATTGTTAATGAATATTTAATCTTAAGTGCATGCATGTTAAAAATGAGTAAAATTGATTAATAAAAAATGAGTACAGTATTGAAAATTTGGATAATTTTGATTAATAAAAATCATTAAAAATATGGATATATATTGAAATAAATATGAATACATATTTAAAATATTAAAACATAGTAAATAAATATATATAAAACAAATTTTATAAATTGATTAAATTCCCCAAAAAAATATTTTTGTGTGTGCGTATGTACATAAAAATGCATTAATTATGTATATGTAAAATCAATATAATACATTTGATCTATGTTAAATGGAAAAATAAAACGACATTCATTTATGTCCATTACTCGATGCAATTAGTCATTATTTTTAATTCATATTAATTTTAATTATAAACCATTATTCACAAAATATATTACTATTTAATGTAAATCAAAAAATATTTTGTATTATATAAATAATATTTATATATATTCATATATATCTATATATTTAATATATAATATTTATTAACATTATCAAAAATTATTTATTTAATAAAATGTTTAATACTTTTCTAAAATTACTTGTTTTTAATTTTTATTTTACATATATCTCTATATTTAGTATATAATATTTATAATTTATATATATTATAATAAATTTATTAATTTTTATCAATAATTATTTAACTCAAACAAGTTATTATTATTTTAATAAAATCATTTTTATTTTTTATTTGTTTAATTATTTCATTTTATTCATAATTTTATCAGTGCTAAAAAATGGCTGTAAAGGATTCTTTTATGGGTGATAAAAATAAAGCACTGATAAACGGTGTCCTTTATCAACGCTAAACCTAAAGCACTGATAATGGACACCTTTTATTAGCTCTTAAAAAATGAACTGATAAATGTTGTCTTTTATCGGTGCTAAAAAATGTACATATAACGGGTTTCTTTTATCATCGATAGAAAAAAAAGCAATGATAAAAGTTATCCTTTATCATTGATTGTTTTAGCACTGATAAAGGGTACCTTTATCACCACTTTTTTATAACACTGATAAAGGTTAGCGCTGTTAAAGGTCTATTTTGTAGTAGTGATATACACCTTTACCCAATTCATTGTAGGGAGATATAGGAACCACCTTTCTCATAATCTATACATTTTTTCCACTTGAAAATAAAACATTCAAATCTCATAAAGAAACTGTGGAAAAAGAACGAGTTTCTAAAAATATTCAAAAACATCACATAACATGATCTTAAGAATTCATAATGTACCCGAACTCTCATTTTCAAAAAGAAATATTATCATAATAACATATAAAGGGTGATCAAAGCATCACTTCAAGAAAAATAAACCTTAGAGCATAAACATAATTTAAAATAAAAATGTTTTCATAAAACATTTTTAAATATTTAAGTGAAAATTACTTTCAAATATTTTTTGTAAATGGAAGGAGAAGACTTTTGAAAATCATATTGTAAATATTTATCTATAAAAGGTCCTTGAAGAGACATAAAAAATTCAAAAAATAAAAGTGAAAACACATTGAAGATGGATATTTTTAAGAGAATATTTAATAATTTAAACTTTAATAAGACATAAAATTTTCAATAAAATAAGTGAAAATACTTCGATAAATTTTACTTTTAAAAATAATATTTAATAATGAAAATTTGAAAAGGATATAATGTTTTCGATAAAATAAATGGAAATATTTTCAAATATTTTACTTTTAAAAAAATATTTATTAATGGAAACCCAAAAAAGACATAAATGTTTCATTAAAATAAATGTAAATACTTTGAAAAATTTTACTTTTAAAAGAAACTATAATATTTTATATTTTAAAGAGACATAATGATTTTAAAAAGGGGAAGTTCAAATATATAAAAAAATTACTTTTAAAAATTACTTTTAATAATAAAGACATTGAAAAGAAAAAAAATTCAAAATAACAAGTGGAAATACAAAATAACTTCATCATAGGTTATAATATATAAATCCTGAAACGTAATATTCAAATAAGAGTTAATATGACCCAATGAAGAGATTTGAGTCCCGAAAATCCCATATGAATTTAGTAATTTTTGAATCAAAAGAAATTTAAAGCTTAAAAATAATATAGTTCTATAAATTCCATGAATTAAATCATGGATTATACTATAATAAATTATTTGGAAGAATATAATCCATATAAATAAAGAATTGGTGAATAATAGTAAAACATGTCTCGATGAAGAGAAGTTGAGATAAAAACCCCTCATGAATTAAGAAACATTCCAATAAAAACCCCTTGAAAGAGAGAGAGATCTTATAATTGAATTTAAAATTCCATGATAAATATTATTCATTATATTATAAAAAAAAGTGCTAGTATACATACTTTTAAGATGAAATTATGTGTATAAAATAAAGTATGTCTTATATAAGGAAAAATTACGATGAAACCCTTACAACTTGACAAGTGAATGGATTGAAAGATAATTTAGGGGAGATTGTAAAATAAACATATATATATATATCATAATTTTTTTTATGATTAAATAATTTATTTGGGAATTATCTATACCGCATCAAAGTATAATAGGTGCAAAACATGTAATCAAACCTCATTGAAGTTGAACTTGAGACAACAAACCCATACATTGTTCCCGTGGTTATATGATAACACTATAACCTCCTATAAAACAAAAATAGTTAACATAATAAAATATTTCCTAAAATTAATCATGAATATTACACTTTTATGATCCTTATTATATTTTTTTTATCATGGTTATATTATTTAGTTATAGCATATTATGGCCATCTAGTGTTAATAACTTTAACTGTTTTTTTCTTTTTAATAATTTTGATATCATTACCCATTATTTGATATAAATTTAATTATTTATATATAATATAATTTTCTATAATATATAACATATATTTATTAAAAAGTTTCTTTTATCATTCCATATGGTCTTTGGTTATGTTATGTGAAAGATGACTTAATAACGGCTTAATTTGGTAATTTTAGCCGAAAAAATGTTATTTTAATAATAAGTTAAATACATAATATAATAATTCAAGAACCAAATAATAATAATTATTTACTTAATATAATATAATATTATTAGTTTACATGTTCCAAATTTCATCCATAATCAAATTTTAATGCATTTTTTACATGGGTGGTTAAATTGACCCAAACTTGAACACACTTTAACTCGATTGGCAAGAATGGTTAAAGTGGGATTTATTTTGACATAATATCATTATAACATAATAATAATGATATTATTTATATTTTTTAATGATTCTGAAACATATTTTAATATGATAACATAATTTTTTAAAATCTAAATGAAAAACAAAAAAAATATTTTTTCATGGAGGCGGTAGTCTGCACGCACGCATGATTAGTATTCCTGCTTCACAACGTCGTGAGATGGTGAATGTGGATGTTAATGTGAAATTTAAGAATCATAATAATATTATATATATAATATTTATTCATCATTACCACAATTTATACAAACCATTAAATGTTGTAGTAAAAATAGATGATGACTCTTCATGTAGGGGTAGTCCGCGCAACACACTAATGTTGTTCTATTGTTTTTCAAAGTGGATAAAAATGTATAACTAAGGGTTGTAAAATTAATAATAATAATAATATATAACTATACTAAATATATTGATTTAATAATATTATTATGGTGGTAATATATTTTTAATAGTAATATTGAGAATAAAAACATAAGAATAATATAATACTTACATTGGAGAATTGATTTTTCCCCTGGAAGATTCTTTTAAATTGAAGGGATTAGGCTAAATCTGAGTGAACATGGTATTGTTTTTGTGAATTATGGTTCTAGTGATATTAAAATTTTATATTTTTAAAGATTAATTTGAAAGGGGGGAGTGTTTTTGAAAGGGTGTAAGTGAACACCTTTTATAAGAGAGGAAAAGAAAAGTTTTCGACAAACCCCTTATATTTTAATAACACCATGACACTATTACAAGATCAATGACTCAATAGTTTGGATATTATTGAGTTTGGGATCTATTTTGGTCAATAAATACTCAAACAATGTCTTTCAAAACATGTTTTAAACATGTTTTATTGAATTTTCCATTATGTTTTAATATTTTACTCATTTCATTCTAAACGATGTAACTAGTTTTTTACTAAGTGATTTTATGTTTTAATAAACATATAACATAACCCATATAACCAAATTTTGTTGTGATGGAAGTATATTTAACATCTATTTAATCCAACTCAAATTCCAAATATTATAAAATTAACTTTTAAATTATAATTGATAATCTGTAGAAATACTATTTTATTAGAAAAATGGAATTTTGACCATTATCGTTTCTCAATCTTATTTAGTACTGATTAGAAAATAAATGAGTGTTAATATATTTATTTATGTCTTTATAAATCATATTAGATTAATTATTTAATAAATTTACATTTAATTTATTCTATATAAATTCATTAATAAAATAATAATTTTATAATACTTCTTTCACCATTATCATGGTTATAAGAATAAATCCTAATAATATAAATTTTATACCTAAATATTAAATTGAACATATTAAATAATGTGAAAATTATTATATAAAATATAATAATCATTTTATTAAATTAACTTTCTATTTTAAAGGAAATTAATCTCAATGTTAGCGCATGTAACACGTAAAACTATTTTCGGAGAAAGGTTAAATTTTAAGCAAAAAGATTTATAATTATGATATAATTGTCAATTCCATTGATTCTAATGAATTAAAATATTTATAATTATGAAAAAAGTTTTTATTTAGTAATAAAATAAATCAAAAACCTCATTTCATCATGTTATAATTAATTAAATAAAATAGTTAAAAAACAGTTTTCATTAAAATGCTCTATAATTTTTCAAAATGCTGATAATTGGTATATAAATTCAACAAAATATTTTTAAATGATTAATTATACTCTATAACATATATATTTTATATTTAAAATGTTTTTAAATCTTATTTTATATATAAAAGTTACGGTACTATCAAAATTCCGTATTATTCATTATTCTCCTAAAACCAATTATTTTTGAAAAATATAAAAAATAAATCCTAATCTAAGTTTATTGTGATGAATTCAATAATAAATTTTAATTTATCAAAATTAAATTCTAAAAATTGAAAATTTATATTTTTAAAATAAAAAATATAATATAAATAAAATGTATTTTAATGAAAATAACCTTTTCAATATTAACTCACATTAATTACTTGCCTTATAAAAGTAATAACTATTAATGGATTACCATCTTAGTGTTTATGATAGATTTGTTAATAATGTCTTATTAATATATTGTGGTTTTTTTAATTTGGATGTAACATGTGACACAAGTTATAGAACATATTACGTATTTTAAAAGATCCCAAATCTTAGGTCATTATATTTTACCTCAAATAAAATATGGACTAGAAATTTAAATTATTACTCACTAAAGAAGGTAGAAGAAAGTATTCTTAACATATTTTTTATTCAATATACAAATTAAAATATAAAATCTTCCTTACTATATTAACCTAGATCAACATATCTATCTTTACTCAAACAAAATTAATTGTTTATACCATAATCATATTTTCTTAAGAGTATACCTTTCTAAAAACTACCTATGTCTCCAAGTCATAAAACCATAGTGAAATCAAATGTTATTCTGTAAATTAATTCTAGATTTTAACCTAAAATGGTATTATCTACTAGTTTATTAAATCCAACACTATAAAATATATACCATAATCCAAAAAATGCAATAAAATTCACCAAAAGTTAATTATAATCAATTCCAAGGATATTGATACTTCATAACTAACATTTTTAAAATCATCCAACCCTTTATTATTTTGACATTAAACATGTAATAAACCTAAAACTTATCTATATCTTAAACATGGGTTCTTTAATTGTTATCTATAAAAATATAAACTTTCCATCAAACAATTTATCAAGGTTATTAATACCATTTTATATATGATTTAAAACCATTATTGTAAAGAAAATGAAGAATGATCCTTATATGTTTAACATATTCCTCAATAAAATTTAGAACATTAAAAATATCATTGATATATATTAATTCGCTAATTAAAATAGCTAAAATAATATAGATTTAATTTATATTAGGATATCAACCACATTACCTTAGGTAATACTAGAAAAATCTTTTTTCATCATTATATAAATATACTTAGATTCATATATTTAAGTGTGATCTTTTATTTGGTTATAATATTTAGTGGTTTTTCTATACATACCTTTATCAACTACATCTTTCTGATCCTCTTCTCAAACAAATAGTAAAAACCAAAAAGTTTATGATAATATTCAAAATAATTAGAGTATATTATTATTAAATCTCAATCCTAAGATGTGTTATACAATGACACATTTGTTTCAACCTATGACAATGTCATGTTAATCACATAAATCTATTATTTCTACCTTGTTTACTTTATGTTTTGTTCTCTCATATATATCAACCTAATACCTTATAGTAACTAGGAAATCAATCCTTTATAATTATTCATAAAAAACATATGATCAACCAAAGCATATCCCCTGGGAGTGTCTATCCAGGTGTGCAGTCTTAGACCCAATACTTGTGTGTCAGGGTAATTATAAAATCAATGCTCAACTAACCCTTTCCAAAGTGATTTTCCCTAGGTGAATCCATGTGGTAGTAACATAAACTTTCTGGTATCCAGAAAGGGATGTATTTCTAGGAAAACCACTTACTCAAGACATTACCAATATTTCAAGATATTATATTATACTTAGAATCATCATTAGGGTTTTTACTAAGGTTCTATAAACATATATAGAATTATAACTAAACTAATATATAAAATAAAAAACCATATTCTAATAATAATTGAAGTTACCCATGATAAACATGACTTAAATACTACCTTAATATCATGATTTAAATAATAAATTTGGATCACAACCCAAAGATCAAAAGGTTTAGTATCTTAGATATTAGATATATAAATAACTTATTTTAAAACTCTTGAAAACTTTCATCCATAAGCATGATCCTCTAGACCCTTTCTAGACATATCACATGATATAATCATCTTCATAACCTAGGGATTTGAAACTTAAGAAAGGGGTGAGATCAAAGCCTCGGTAAGGGAAAAACATATCATAAATGAATAGATCATAAACATGAATAATAATATTAAAAAGATATAAATAACATAATAAAATCTCAAAATAACATTGATATTAATCATAAAGTTTTATGTAGAAACATAATATCATAATAATTTCGTTAGAGAACTATAATAAAAATGACCTACGTTAAAAAAATAACAATAATCCTAAAACATGTGAGCACAATATAAAAGTGATAAATAATTTAAAAATAAGTCATAATCATGAAAACATGGCATCTTTAAATCCATTTTTTAAGAATAAATCCACTTTTTTTTTACATTTAATACTTCTATACATTAAAGGAAAATAGAAACCAACCATTACAGGAAAATACCCACAACTAAAAAATACAACCAAAAAGAAAAAAATTCAATTTTCTAACAGATACACACAAAGAATCTTCGGTAGCCTAATCATGGGTAAAATTTTTAGTGGGGTTATAAACCATAAAAATCATCCTTTATTAACCTAGCTACTCACTAACCCATTCACACATAAAATATTGAGTATAGCTTAACTCTATCACACTCACTATTTTTCAGTTTCTCACCTCGAAACGCCCAACGGTTCCGTATCTGCTGACGCGTGGGCCTAATTTCCAAAGGCTGGCGTCCGCCAGATGGTCTGACCAGCGACACTTAAGAACTCACATTGGTCGAGAGGATGAGAAATTGGGCTCATCGAAACCTTTTTTGGGGGAATTATTGCATATTCTGGGACTCTCTTATATATTTAAAACGTATTCATATGTTCGTGAATCATTGGTTTATACCAAAACATAGTATCCACAGAGTTTTCTTGGTTGGAAATGGTCAGCTGAACGTAGGGATTCAGAATCATTTACTCCTGAGGGTTACCATCCCTCATTGGGTTAATGACCCCAAGGAGTCTGGACTCACTGAGGCGGCACAAGGAGCGGTGTGGTGAGCCGACGCGAGGATAGTCGGATCGACCGGTTGTTGGGATTGAACCTCAGGGAGGCTTCCTACGTACCCTGCTTAGGAAGCAGGGATCAAAGTCCATGTAGTTCGAATGTACAGTTTATCGTCATGCAGGACAAAGGTGAACCGATGTGAAGATTGTCAGAACAACCGGGTGGTGGGCTTGAACCTCTTAGAGGCTTCCTACGTACCTTGCCTAGGGGGTAGGGATCAAAGTCCTCGTAGTTTGCATAGGCTTGGTAATTACGCTCTGAGGAAGCCCATAAGAGGATTTCATGGTCAATGATTACTCTAAGCCCACGCGAGTCATGCTCGGTGTGAGAAACAAGAGGCAGCAAGGACCAGACGATCACGTCGCGAAAGGTGCGTCCGTGAGAAGTGGAGTGGGGATTACGCATGGAGTGGCCCATAATGATAGATCGGGCCCTACACTCTGAGGAGGTCTATAGTGAAGGATTGGGGCTTACACTCTAAGGAGGCCCATAGTGACGGATTGGGGATTACACTCTGAGGAGGCCCATAATGATGGATTGGGGCTTACACTCTGAGGAGGCCCATACGACAAAGCGCAGCGAGAGAGGGAAAGGGAGTGATCCTGTGCCCATATCCTCTCTTGTAGTGCATGAGGGCTTCCTTCTGATGAGTATTTTACTACTCCCAAGATGTCCTGAACAAGTGGAGGGGCAGAAAGGGGATTCCTGAGCTCAGACTCCACATTACAGTGGGAATGTGAACCCGGGAATGCTTTAGGAATCTGCTTTAGGGGCGGTGCAACCCCTTCGCCTCTACTTACCGTGGGTATGTGAACTCAAAATGGCACGCTGATGCACTTGAGGGTTACACCATGCAGATCCGGTGGCTCTGGTGGAGGCCTCGGCTCGGGGCTGATGAATAGGCCAATGAGGGAGTCACAGAGGATCGGGTCGGATTGGAATGATTTTATGTGGCCCGGGGAATGGGAACTCCGAAGGCTCTGAGGGGTCACACGTATGAAGGAGTGGTGGCTCCATTCACGTAGGAAGGTGATACGCGGCTGGAGGAGCCGTCCGTGAACCAGGGTGGTCCGCAGACTGCGGGGCATCCCTCGAACCAGGGTGGTTCGCGGCTTTGGGTTCGGCCTGCGTACCAGGGGGTACGCGGAGGGGTCCACGCAAGCAGCAGCGATTAAGGGCGGCGCCGATCGGGGGTTCACCGGTCGAGGCTTCGCCCGTGTAGGGGGGTGCTACATGGTGCGGCGGATTGGAAAAGAGGCATAAAATCCCTGCTTTGCGGGGAGTGCATCCGCAAAGGGGCCATGGTTCGCAGTTTCCTTTTTTTTTAATTATTTTAGGTTCGTGGTTCACCATATTATTATGCGTTTTCGGTTCCTTATTAGTTCGTTCCTAGGTTTATACCTGCTCTGGTTCATGAACTGGAACTTCACTACATGCGAAATCCTTAGCCTTCTTTTGAAATCCTTTCTCCCGAATCTGATCGCTCTTCTCTTCCTCCACCTTTGAATCGTCCGAATCCCACTTTCTAATCCCTTTCCTTTCCTCATAGGTCTCCTTTTATAGAGTGGGGAAAGAGATGTATATATGGACACACGACACCTTTTTGTGAAGGCCCATGACCGAGAACCCGGTTTGCGGCTGACTTGGTCAATCCGCGATTCGCGGTGGGTATTGAGCGCTTCTCCCCCCCCCTCACGAACCAAAATCAGGGAATGCTTCATGGCCACGGAGGGTTCTGCCTCCATTCTGCGAAGAACAGCGGATGCGGATTGAGTCGGTTGATGCTGTCCGTGGTTGGGGCGGTTCATGATGATGAACCGGCTTGGCGCCCACCCTGCCTCGCGACTGCGGAGGATCTCCACCTCCATTTCGTGAATGACAACGGTTCGCGGAGGGGGGTGCTTCGCGGAGGGGGTGCTTCGCGTTTCCATGGGACCAGTCCGCGGACCGGTCCTTCTTGTGTCCCTTCTTTGAATGTTCTCCCTCTTCTCCCCAATTCTTCTGGGGGATTTTGGGTAGAATTTCCTTTGAGGATTTTTTAGGACCCTACAAATGCCCCCCATCGGAATGGGGTCTGATCGGAACGAATAGGAGTCCGTTCCGATGCAGAGTGGTCCTGAAACTGAGATAGTTTGCAGTAGAGAGGTGGACCCGGTAGGGGACCACGACTATAAATACGGGGGCCCTTCATTTGTTCTTTACTGAATTCTTCGCGAAACCAGAGCTCCCTCGGCTCCGCGTGCTCGTTCCTTCACGAAGTGCCTTGTCCACGAAGTGGCTGTGAATTCCGCGAACCATTCCTCCTTCGCGGTCACCTTCACTTGCGAACAAGTTTCCCAAACACAAATCATTACTCTTAATTAATTAAAAAGTATGTCATGATGGGATGTGAAGGAACTTGCTTCGCGGTTTCGATGCTTCACGGACTAAGATCTCTTTATCACTTAAATTCGGGATTGAAATTTTCACGAAGCAACTTAGTTCGCGGTTTCCTATCCAATGCTCTGTGGGACCGGGTTTCACGAACTACTTTCGCGAAGGGTCGGTTCACATGATGCTATCATCGTGAACCGTCCTTGAAGGCTACCTTTCGGAATTTTCTTATGAAGGCTCCTCGACGCCTTCGCCGTGCAGCTGAGCTGGTATTTTTGTCCAGATTTTATTGTTCCAGACTAACCATTCGCCTAGTCTTTATAATTCAGGGAGAAAATATGGTTCCCCCTCGTTCTGCACTGAGGCCTGCTGTAGAGCCGCTCCCAACTAGTTCAAGGAGACGTTTAGTTATGATTCATAGAGCGGAGGAAATCTAAGAGGACCCTAGTCGGTCCATCATTCCTGAAGATGGTGTCTTGAAAGATTTTCTCCCTCCTGAGCACCTAGATTACCCATTGTCAAATCGACTTCCGCTTCATGGATTCGGTCTTCAAGACAATGTCCCTATTCCCCCCACTTTTTCAGGTGTTCCTTCTCCCTTCTTGGAAGCGTCGCCCAAGTGTATTCAGGCAAACCTTACCCAATTGGGGGAGATGGTTTCCAACTCTGACCAAAAGGACACTTTCAATTTGAGAGGCTCTGTTTGGACCCAAAGTGATCAGCATGTCCACAACTTTTCTTAGGAAGCTGTTTTCAAGTGTTACCCTTCTATTATCAACCTTGCTCGAGTAGATCCCGATGCGGGGTGGATTCCTAGTTGGGATCTTCGGTCTGACGAGCTCTTCTCAAATGACTAGTCCTGGCCTTTCTGGGTCCATCATCACTGCCGAGAGTCTCCCGAATCACTAGAATCAGTCAATTTATACTCCATAGTGTGGGCTTCTCAATTTTCCATTTACCCACCATCTTCGGTCCTGCCAGACCTACTTAGCCACTGGTGTTCAAGCACTAATACTTTCCACCTTTCCCATGGGGAAGTTGGCATCAGTCTGTGGGATATCCATAAATTGGGAGGGCTCCTGGTCATCGATGAGATGTACGACGAATTTCTACCTGTTTCTGACGCATGGGACAACGTCGAACAAGTGAATTTATTAGCGAGGGATCTACTGGTTATGGCGGAGCAATCACTGGGTCAGGCCTTGCGTGCCCACTCTCTTATACCCTATAACACTTGGATAGGCTTATTTCTGAACACCTCTGGTTCTGTGACGAAGATCAAGTGCCCCAGGACTCATCCTTCACAACAATCACAAACCTCCCCAGGTTCCTACTGGGTGGTTCTGGAGGCGGGCAACTACCTTTCATGGGGTTACGAGGTGCACCCCGGTGTGCCGCCTATGCTTTAGCTGAAGGGTTTGTTTGATATGTTCCTGAGCGGATGGCTATTCCCTTATTGGGAAATTAATCCTGGCATCAGGGCTTACACCTTGATGATGGCAGCTGAGCTGGCAGAGGGCCACCTGGTGAACTTGGCTGTGTCACATTGGCTCGTATTTATGAACTGCTAGGTCACATGCAGAAGGGCAGGCCACCCTTCTACCCGAGCGGTCCATTTCAATTTTTGTATGGGTAGGTAGTGGATCGTTGTCGCTGCTATGAGTATCATCACAACGCAGTCATCCTACTTCCCACTTTTCAGCACACCCTGCTTGATATAGCTGGAGTCCTCTTGAAGTCCCTCAGTTCTAGTGAAGTAATCAAGCTTCTAAGTGAGTTTTCCCAGTTTGCTTTCACTCCCTATCCCACCCCTTCTGGATCCTTATTTGACAACCACTGGGGGAGCCTGGAGGAGCGTTCTTACATGATCTCTCTATGGGATGGATTTCTGTCTGCGTGGATCGAGGGGTTTCTTTGTGCGAGTTGTACATCTCGTATTGCTTTTCTCGCCAGTTTGGGTGCATGAAAGTCCAAGTTTCCCTTCCCTCTCCTCAGGATCAAGGACTGCACCCGGCCACACTTCGTCAATGGTGGCTGATGCTAACACGGGAGGGATTTGACGCAAGCATTACCTTGATTGTCATGGAGGCAGTTGCTGGTCTTTCCCTAGAGTATGCAAAAACATGGGCAAAACACTATCCCAACGGGATCCTAGGGAAGGTTGTCCGGCAGGTTCCCAAATCATAAGGTACTACGAATGTTGCATCCACCACACATTCCTCATTAGTTCTAAGGGAGGATCGACTGATGGCTTGTCGATCAAAGCAACTCAGGGGATTTTCCTCCCCCAACCCTGCAATGGACGAAGTTTAGACGGATTCATCCTTCCTGGAAATAGATGAGGACGACCCTATGGTTCCAGGTCCTAGCGGGGAAATCCTGGAAGTTTTTCTAGTTGATTCCAGGATTACCAACTTGATTCCCAAGTCTGAACCGGGGTTAGAGGCTCCATACTTTCCAGTTTCAGAACCAACTTCTAGCGAGCACATGCCTGCGCTGGTTGCGATGCCAGATTTCGTTTTCGTGCCACCCGATGAGGACACCAAAGATCCTCGTGTTATGGAGGACCACTGGGAGGTGCGTAGGTGGGCCTAGCCTCGAATTTGCGAGATCATTGCCAAAACTCCTTTAGCTGAGATGGCAACTAAGACCAAAGCTCTTCGACAGCTCTTCCTGGGTTTGGGGTCGGGTGGCTTTGACTATCGACAGTTCAATTCTCTTACTTGCCAAGTTGTTATGGCCCATGAGGAAGCTACGACTAGTGAACGCAAACTTTCTCACTTTGCTGCCGCTCACTGCAGGACCCAAGCCCTAGAGGAAGCCACACTACAGCTCCATCTGCTGATATCACAAGAGGCAATCTTTCGAGATCAAGTGGTAGCCCTATCCTCCGAGTTGCATGAATGTGAAGAACAGGCAACGATGCTGATGAATAAGTTGTTAGCTGTGACCGATCGTCTTGAATCCACTAGAAAAGGGATCAACGATTTCCAAACAACAGTGGAGCGTACTCGTCTAGTGGCTGAGGTTGAAGCCAGGGAAAAAGCTGTGTTAGAATAGTCTTTCAACGATCTCTGCCGCACGGTCGCTGATCTGGTGGAGAGAGAAAGCCAGACTCCTTTGTAACTGTTAGAGCTATAACTGAACACTTTATTCTATCTCTTCTGTTGCTGTGAGGGAGAGGCCCCAACTTGTGGACACCATCCCCTTTTGCTCAATGAAATACAATATACATTGATTTTTTCTCTCCCTCTTTTTTTTGACTTTGGTTATCACTTAAGTAATTGTTGTATGAGTAACAACCTACTGATCAGAACTGACCATAATTCATGAAAAAATTCTAACAAGCTCTAACTTTTTCCCGGACCATGGGATTTAGCGAGCATAGTTTGACTATTTATAGGGTTTGTAGAGAATCCCCACAAACTTTTTTTATTTTCTTGTTAATCCCCTGATTTTTCCTGGGCCCATTTGGTGCGGACCCAGCGGGCATAACCCAGATTTTTCTTAGGTTTCCCTTTTTGGGTTTTCGGCCTAACAGGATTTGTACCTACTTTCTTGGGTGGTTTAAAGTCCCACCGTCAAGACTATAATTACTGGTGTTTTAGGTCGAACAGCTTTGACCAAATATAGTGGGGCGAGGACCCCAATGGGGTTCAGCTAATTAAAAGATGTCTCAATACTCTTCAGACGCACGTGGGGGGAAACATGTTTAAATTTGATAGACATTCAGGGCATGCCTCAAGACATGGGAGCCATATCGGCATACAGAGGTAGGAATAGCATTTCCTAAGGAGGACTTGCCTTTGGTAGATGGGCCAGGGGCGATCGATATGCAGAGCCGCTGAGGGCATGGTATGAATAGTCATGTAAAGGTGTCCTCAAGTCAATGACTATACATTTCTGATGGCTAGGGGACTTCATGGAAGTCTGGCTCATGGAAACCACGATGGGTGGCTTGGAAGATTATGAAAACCACCAGGGGTGGCTCAAAAGGGGAATGTGACATTTGAAGGGATTTTGGGAACATACGTACTAATCAGGAGCGTGGTCAGGAGACCACTTCCCTACAAATTTAGTTAGCGTAAGGGATGGTTGAGGCTTGGTGCAGTTTAAAGTCATGCAGCTAGGGCATCATTTAAAAATGAAATGACTTATCCTAGTTCTCAGTAATCTTGTCAAAGACGTTCCGCAATATTCAGGTAGTATTGTGAAAGAGGTTGGTAAACTGTATCTCATAAGGCTTCCGAATCCCGAGATAGACATGGGGGCTCAGAGGCCAAGAGGCGTACGGAGAGAAGCATCGCCTAAGGGAATATTTCCTTTGGTAGATAGGACAGGGGAAATCAATATGCAGAGCCACTGAGGGCATGGTATTCATAGTCATGCAAAGGTGTCCCTAAGTCAATGATTGTATTCCCCTGATAGCCAAGAAAATTCAGGGAAGTTGAGATTTGGGACCACCAGGGGTGGCTTATGAGAGTTCGGCTTTTTTTTTTTCTGAGTACAGAGTATGGTTTCTGATGAGAGGGTGCCCGGATACCGGGGAAACATCTAGACTAGACTTCTTGAGAATGGGTTAAGTAATCTCTTCTCACTCGAGCGTGAGATGGTGGCTTGTGTAGGTCTGACTCGTGCATTGAAGGACAGAGAAAAGGCTATGTTTCTTACTGATCCCGTGATGGGTTCTGTCGAGCATTTTAACATCATGCGGTAAGGACGAGGAGCATTATTAAAGGATGTTGTGAAATTTAATGTCATGCAGTGTAGATGGGGGGAATTTCTCTTTCCTTTGCCCATGCTGTGCAGTTTTAACGTCGTGCATCAAGGAAGAAGTCCGTGCAGTTTAACGTCATGCAGTGAAGACGTGGTTAGAAAGGCCTCTCTTGGTTAGAATGAAACTCGGCCCGATTATCCTGACATTTCCAAGACGTGGATATGGGTTGATGGTGTAAATCATGGTTCCGGGGCTTCTTATATCAGGAGAGATGATATGGGGGATCTGAGGCCAGTAAGCGTACAGAGCTAGGAAGAGTGTCGCCCAAGGAAATCTTTCCTTTGGTAGACGGGCCAAGGGCTATCAATATGCAGATCCGCTGAGGGAATGGTATGCATAGTCATACAAAGGTGTCCCTGGGTCGATAACTTTCCACTTCCGATGGTCGTGAGTGGTTATGAGGATCTGTGATTGTCCGGGCCATGAAGTCTGTCATCTGGTGAGGAGATATTTGGGCATGTCAGGGATATTCTACCTTGGTTGCTGTTAAAGCTTAAAGAGCCCCCACACTGATTTATCTTTCTTGCAGGGGTGCGCCTTCACTCCGTGCAGTTTAACATCCCGTGGTAAGGAAGAAGTACTACTCGTTTATCAGTCATAGAGCTCAGACCATTGGGTGACTATTGCTACAGTCACTCGAAGGAGAACTGGTTCAACATGTTCTGATATACTCAGAAAAAGTTGGGGGATGAAGGTTGTAAACTGTAACTTTGAGCTTTCCCGGATCAGGAGGTGTGATGTGGGGGCTCTGAGGCCGGTAAGCGTACGAAGCTAGGAAGAGCACCGCCCAAGGAAATATTGCCTTTGATGGACGAGCCAGGGGTTATCATTATGTAGAGCTGCTGAGGACATAGTATGCATAGTCGTACAAAGGTGTCACCGGGTTGATAACTTTCCACTTCTGATGGCCGTGAATGATCATAAAAATCTGAGATCACTCACAGTGTAGAGTTCGGCACATGGGGATAATGGCATCCGAGCATACAAGATGAATCTTCACTACAATTGTCCATTGAGTCAAAATAGCCTAGTCCTGGCTTGATGTTTGCTGATGTGGGTCGCTATGTGAACCACTGGAAGACACATTGGCTAGCCAGATAGGGGTACCCTGGAAACATTTGGATGTGAAAAGGGGAATGAACTTGTAAACCACTGCTCCATAAATTTTTGGATCGGGAGGTGTGATACGGGGGCTCTGAGGCCGGTAGGCGTACGGAGCTAGGAAGAGTGTCGCCCGAGGAAATATTTCCTTTGGTAGACGGGCCAGGGGCTATCAATATGCAGAGCCTCTGAGGGCATGGTATGCATAGTCATGCAAAGGTGTCCACGGGTCGATGACTTTCCACTTCCGATGGCCATGAATGAATATGAAGATCCATAATTATCCGGGCCATAGAGTCTGATGTAGGGAGAGGATGCATCCAAATGTGCAAGGAGTATCTCCATCTCATTTCATCCTGCGTCTTGGGTTGGTCGCGATGAAGTCTGTACAGTTTAACGTCATACGGTGAGGACGAAGTCCATGAAATTTAACGTTATGTGGTGAGGATGAAGTCCGTGAAGTATAACATCATGCAGTGAGGAAGAAGTCTGTGCAGTTTAACGTCATGCGGTGAGGACGAAGTCCGTGCAGTTTAACGTCATGTGGTGAGGACAAATTCTGTGCAGTTTAACGTCATGCAGCTCGGACGATGAGTACACCCCATGCAGGTCGTGTCCATACACGGGGGGAGGGGGCGTTCTTAACTCTCATTATCTGTGCAGTTTAATGTAGTGTGGTAAGGATGTGGAGTACACCCCGTGCCGATCTGGTCCGTACATGGGGGAAAGGGCATTTTTATCTTTTATTCAGGGGGCTGGGCCAGGGCAGGGAACCTCGGCATCACTACATATCCTGCGAGGGCAGGAATCAAGCCGCACATAGTTATTTGAAAGAAGATACACCCCGTACAGGTCTGGTCTGTACACGGGGGAAAGGGGCATTTTTTTGTTTGGCAGTGGCTGGGCCAGGATAGGGAACCCCGACGTCACTACGTATCTTGTGAGGGCAAGAATCAAGCCATACACAACTCTCTGGAATCCATATAGTTTAACGTTGTGTGGTTAGGATGAGCAGTATTATTAGATTCCGTGCAGTTTAACGTCATGCGGTGAGGACGATGTGTATTCTTAGATTCTGTGCAGTTTAACGTCATGTGGTGAGGAAAATGTGTATTTTTAGATTCCGTGCAGTTTAACGTCATGCGGTGAGGATGAAGGGTACACCTCATTTTTTCCTTTTGTGTCCGTGCATTTTATCGTCATGTGGTAAGGGCAATGTGTATTCTTGGTCTCTATGCAAAATACTTCTTCAGGAATCTCGCATTGGTAGGATCCATGGTAAATTTCCCGTCCATGGAGATCAGGGCATATGCTCCGTTGGAGTAGACCTTGTGTACAACATACGTTCCCTCCCATTTGGGTTCCATCTTTGGAGGTTTCTTTCTGGGTATCATTGGGGTCTGGAGGACCAACACCAATTCTCCTTCCAAGAAAGACCGAAGATGAACCTTTTTGTTGAAGGCACGTGCGATCCGATTTTGGTATACTTCCAGATGGTGCAAGGTGTGCAAATTCTTCTTGTCTAGCTATTCCAATTCACATAGCCACTTTTCTGATTGGTCATCTTTAGAAAACTGATCACATATGGCAACGCGGAGCGAGGGTAGTTGGAGTCCAATGGGCAAGACCGCCTCTTTGCTGTACACCAACGAGTACGGGGTAGCCCGAGTAGTAGTGCGGATCATGGTTCGATAATCCCACGACGCATGGAGGAGTTTATCTGGCCATGACTTATTGTCTTTGTCCACCATTTTCTGGAGAATATCAGACATGGTCTTGTTGAAAGCCTATATCTGTCCATTGGCTGCTGCATGGTAGCGGGATGAGTGGTTAGCCTTGATACCATATTCGCGGTATAGTTTCTCCACTTCGGTAGAGCAGAAGTTGGTGCCGTTGTCTGTCAGTATGGTATGAGGGACACCAAATCTGGTGATGATATTGGTCTTCACAAATCTAACAATATTTCTTGCCCCGAATTCCTTGAGGGGCATGGCTTATGCCTATTTAGAGAAGAAGTCGATTGTTGTGAGGATATACTTCAGCTGTTTGGCCGTGGCAGGAGGATATGGTCCCACGACGTCCATCCCCCAGATGGAAAATGGATAAGAGTACTTGGCTTGATGAAGTAACTCTGGGGGTTAGTGTATGAAGTTGGCATGAATATGGCATGAGTGGAACTTTTCGGTAAAATGCTCGGAGTCTCGTGCCACTGTAGGCCAGTAGTACCCAAGCCTTCGAACCTGGTGGGAAAGCTTGGTCCCTAGTTGATGTGCTCCACATGCTCCGACATGTACTTCACTTATTACGGCAGTGGTTTATTCTCCATCAAAGCATTTGAGGAGAACCCCGTCGAGGCCTCGTTTGTAGAGGACCTCTTGCTAACCCACACCTCCATATAGGACAAAGTTGATTTCCCTTCGTCGTATTTGCTCTCATTCAGCCTTGTCTGATGGAAGTTCTCCCTGTTGAAGGTAGTTTGCAATGGGGGTCATCCAGCCAGTGGCAGGAGCATATGGCTCAGAGACAGGACTGACTTTGTGGATTTCTTCCATCTTGGTTTGGACATATGGAAATACCATTCAACAGTGAGAAATACTGATGACCGTTTCATCCCATTCTAGGTCGGCTAGGGCTGTGGCTGCGTTGGCTAATGCATCAGCCTAAGCATTCTAAGATCGGGGAATATAGTTCAATGTTGGTTCCGTGTAGAACTTATCCATTAACCCTCATACATGGTCAAACAGGGGGAACAACTCCTCCTTTTTAATAGCATAGTCACCATTGACTTGCTTGATGACTAGCTCCGAGTCACCTTTTACCTTAAGGTGTTGTACTGGTGCCTGGAGTGCGAGCTCCAGGCCTGCGATGAGGGCTTGATATTCCGCTTCATTGTTTGTACATCCCTCTGATAGGAGGAAGGAGTATGGAAAGACTGCCTTTTCTAGGGACATGATTATTATCCCTAAACCCACTTTGTTGAATCTAGGATCCTCCATCCTCTTTCTGGTTGGGATTTGGGACCCGCCATTGAAGTACATTTTCCATGTTGGGAGCTCCTCTTGAACTGAGAAGATGTCTTCATCAGGTAGCTCGGCGTCTGGTGCAGTGGTCCCTATCGAAGGGTGCTCTTCCAAAAAGTTTTCTAATGCCTGGCCCTTGATGTCTCTCTGAGGCACGAACCGGATGTCTAACTATTGCAGGATGACCGCCCATCGGGATAAGCGTCCGGTTAACATCGGGCGACTGAGGATGTACTTGAGCGGGTTACTCTGCGAGATCAAATGGACTTCATGATGCTACAGGTAATGTCGCAGCTTTTGAACTACGAAGACCAAGGCCAAACAGTTCTTCTTGATATTTGAGTATCGAGTCTCAGCATCAATCATGGTTCGAATGAGGTAATATAGACTTTTTTTGCTGCTGGCGTCATTCTTTTGTGCGAGGAAGGCCCCTAGTGACCGTTCTAGGGCCGTCACGTATAGAATGAGAGGTCTTCCTTCAACTGGGGGAATGAGCACCGGTGGGCTTAAGAGGTACTTCTTCAAGTTTTCGAACACCTCTTGGTAGTCATCTGTCCATTGATACGTGATTCCCTTCTTCATTAACCTGGTGAAGGGTAAACATTTTCCTGCCAGGTTGGCTATGAACCACCAAATATAGGCCAGGTGTCCTTGGATTCCCCTCAACTCGGTGAGATTTAGGGGAGGTGGTAATTCGAGGATAGCCTTCGTCTTCTCAGGTTCAACTTCTATTCCATGATGGCGCACGACGAAACCAAGAAATTTCCCTGAGGTAACCCCGAAGGCGCATTTCAAGGGGTTCATCTTCAAGCTATGCAGTTGGAGTTTGTTGAAGATGATATCAAGGTCCGACAGGTGATCCAAGTGCTGTTTGGATTTGACCACCAGGTCATCCACAGAACATTCAACGAATTTCCCCAGGAACAGATTAAAGATCCGATGCATGGCACGCTGATATGTGTTTCCCGCATTCTTGAGACCAAAGGGTATGACCCTGTAACAAAATACCCCTTGAGGAGCACTGAAGGAAGTGTCTTCTTCGTCTTCTCGGGCCATCCTGATTTTTTTATAGCCGGACTAGCCGTCCATGAAGGACAGAGCCTCATACCCAGCCGTTGCATTGATTAACAACTCGGTGATTCGGACTGGGAAGTCATCTTTCGGAAAATGCCGATTGAGATCTCTGAAATTGATGCAGACACGGATTTTCCTGTTATTTTTCTTGATGGGGACGATATTGGCCAACCAGATGGGGTATTGGACCTCCCTTATGAAGCCTGCTTTAATGAACTTATCTACTTCAGCCTCTATTTTGGCAGCATGTGAGGGTTGCGTCCTTCTGGTGGCTTGTTTGTAGCCTCGGTGGTCTTCTGGAAGACCTAGGTGATGCGTACTACTTCGGGGTTGAGTCCCAGCATCTCCGTGTAATTCCAAGCAAATATGTCCCGGTGTTTCTTTAGGAAGGAGAGATATACCTCGTGTTCCTTGGGAGACATGGTTGTACTAATGAGAGTGGGCCTCGGGTCTTCCTCAGTTCCCAGGTTTATTCCCCTGAGCTCGTCCACGGTGGTGGAGATACCTTCCTCAAATGCAGGAGGTGCATCCCTGAGATCTTCCCCTTCTTCTTCTCTCAAATCCTCATCTTCTTGGTCCGACGAGGAGAGAGCTCCTAATGCGAGCTCTTGGGATCCCGGAGGTGAGGTGTTGTGGGCGTCCTTACTCGAGTTTTTATCCCCAGGTTGAGGGTTGGTGGACGTTCCCACATTGTCACATTCAGACTTTATGGCTGAAGTCATGAGGACATCCGAGTGTGTTTCTAGTCTTGAATTCATACTCTCGACGTGGTTGATGGGTATGACATAATCTCTGCCAAGCTTCCAGAGGGGGTTGTCAGGGACTATTTCCAGGCCATTTGGAGTGGGGATCCAGTCGACACCATCGACCAAAGGCTTCTTTTTCTTTTGCTCATAGAACCCGACGTCAATGTAATGTGACTCAGAGAGCTTGAAATGTGCCTTGTCGGCGTGTAATGTTCCAATTTGTCCATTGACGCAGTACTTGATACACTGGTGGTAGGATAAAGGAACAACCATGTGCTTATGGATCCACGTCCTTCCCAACAAGGCATTGAATGTTGTGCTCTACCGAACCACCAGGAATTCCGTTTAGGATACCATATCACCAAAATGGGTCATTAGATTAATTTTTCCCATCATCTTCTGCTCGCTCTTATCATAACCCAACAAAGTTGTGGATGATGAAATTAGGTCTTCCTCACTGTAACCCAACTTGCGGAGTGTTCGTAGGGGAAGGAGGTTAACTCCAGATCCATTGTCTATAAAGACTTTTCAGATCTCAATACCATTTAGCATGTTGGACACATATAGTGGTCTAATGTGTCCTTGCATGATAGCATCTTCATCTTGATTGGTGAAGGAAATCACTGCATTGCATTCAGCCGGGCTAGTCTCCGTCCGGTAAATCTCGACGGTAGCTACCTCGACTTGAAACTCCTGGGGGATGATCGAAGCTTCTATAAGAGCCTCCCTGAGGTCTACTGACAGACTCAGGGCATCCAGGATCGATAGCTTGGCTGGTACCGATTCCAGATGCTTAAGGATGTCGTATTTTTTCTACACCGGCCGACGCTTCTCCGCTGGCGGGAGAGTTTTAGCAAGCGTCTTAGAGGTCAGATCATTTGACGAGGAGGGACCAGCCATGGGTTCAGATGTCAATGGTGCTCCTGCGTTCTGGGGACTCGGCCCAGCTAGTCTGCTTGTGCACGTTAGGCAGCCAGACACTTGCTCCTCCTCTAGTGGGTATCATAGAACAACAGGGCCAGAGTGGCTGCTTGTGGAGGTGGAGGGGTATTCCTTCTCCTGTTGAGTCTGTTGAAGGGATCTACCACGGGTTTCCGAAATATTAACGGTTTGAGATGGGGTCCAACCGTAGGGTTGGTTTCGGCCTCGGATGCGCCTCCCCTGGTATCCCCTACCTCTGCGGTTCCTCCACCCAGTTCCTCGTGTAGGGAACTCGGGTTCGTAACCATACCCTTCGTCAGGGAATGATTCCATAAGATGGATGACGTTAATAGAACCATATATTGGCTCTTCGTCGTCTGACAGTTCGACCTGGTCGGTCGTCCCGGACGGTGCCATTTGGCGGGTCGGTGCCTGTTGCACCAAATTCGAGGGCATATAATTTTCCAAGGTCATGACTAACTTTGGCCCCATTGCAGACTGCTCCTCTGGCAATTGTTTCTTCCTTCTATTCCGCCCAGATGACCAGGTCGTAGAGGATTGCGAGGCCGATGCTATCAGTTGTGCTGTGTCAAGGGCTGTTGGTGGCAACACTGGCTGCTGTAGATGAGCTCGGAGTATGCCCTGGGCTCAGTTGATAGTCTTCCAAGTCATCCAGTCATCGAATTTATGCCCCTACTTACTAGTGACTTTTTGCCAACCCTCCTCTTTGTCAGAGTCGGTGGTGGAGATACACGCCACATGTACTGGGGGTGGTCCCAGCTCGACCTGTATGGAGTCCACCATCCTCTACAGGAGTTCTTTGAAGACGAAGCATTCTCAAATATTGTGCCCCAAAATTCTATGGCAGGGGCAGTAATCTGGCCTGTCATCGTGGCCGAATTCTTCAGGTTTCCTCAGCTCCAGGAGGCAGAGCAGGTTGCAATTCATGGCGGCAATGAAGTAGCCGCATACTTGATCATCTCAGAATGAGTATACGTTTTGTATTAGTTCCTAAAACTGGTTTTGCTTCGGTCCTCTTTGATCGTCCCGTTTAGGCGGAGGCGGCCACTGATATGCAAGGGGCCCTTGACGATTTGGTGGAGGCCTGAGCGGCGGAGCGGGCATAGGGGCCGGCTTGAGTGTGACAGCAGACGCTTCATCTCTAGGGGCTCTTTTCGCAGGAGCCTACGAGGCTATTCAGGACTTTGAATTAGTCCGCTGTAGGGAGTCCTCAATTCTCTGGGCAATGGCCGAGAGATGGCGGAAGCCAGTGGTGCACTCCACTGGTATGAGTGGTGTTCGCAACTCATCTCTAAGATTATCAATGCATATGGCTAGCATCTCATCTTGAGGCATTGGCCTGTTCAGAGAATAGGTTAGAACTTTCCATTAGGAAATGAAGTCTGAGACCCTCTCATTCTCCCTCTGCTTGCAGTTCATGAGGTCGTTGACTGTTGTTTTAGGCAACGTCGAGCTGAAGTGGAACAGGAACTGCTGCCGGAGGTCCTCCCATCTCTTTATTGACTAGGCTGGTAAACTCGTATACTAGACGAAGGTGGATCCTTGCAAGTTTCGTACGAAGAATCTGAGTTTCACTGCTTCTTTTGTTCTGGAGTTCCCATCATAGGGTCTCAATAGGATGCGTAGTGCATCAAATGCTGTTTCGGATCACCTGACCCATTGAAAATAAAGAATATAGGGCTCCCAAATTTGGGTGGAGGTGGTGTGTTGGTCACCCAATCTGGGTAGGGTTTCCGCTCTGGCTATATCAGAGTGCGTCGACCTTCCATCGCTTCCAATCGAGCTGTTAGTGCCTCGATGGTGTTGGTGAGACCTTGGTTTACAACCTGTTGGGCTCGGTCCTGGGCAGGCGCAGCCCGAGGCATTGCCTGGGGATCCGGATTGACCGGCACCAAGGGTGCATATTCCGTTCGGAGCACCCTTGGAGGGTTCGGGCGTACTTGCTCCGGTTTCCACCTAAGTGGAGGGAAATATTGGTATTCATCATCCACATTTAGGTAGTTGGATAGACCATGCGCCTCATTGGGTAGGATCCCTGACCGTGTTTTGTTTGCCGGAGCAAGCCTTATCCTTTGAGGTGCACTTGCTGGGAGTGCATGATTTGGCTCCACCTGGGATTCACTTTCGATAAGCCGGTTCCTCTGGAGTAGCTGGGTGTTAAGCCGCCTTAATTCTTTCATCTCCTCTTCCTGCCGAGCGAATCTCTCTTCGAGCGTGAGTGGCTAGTTTTTGTCGAGAGAAGGAGGCGGGTTAAAGTTAACCAGTCCCTTATTCTTATACTTATTGGAAGCTCGCTGGGTAGGCGGGGGCGGGTTGGCTGGAAGGATGCCTATATTAAGGGCGACCCTCTGATTCCGGGTGTGCACACCTAGCGATTCTTTGTGAGTCACAACGTGACTGGAACCGTCGTCTCCCGATCCATCCAGATTTTCCTTTTCCCCAGTTTCATATGTGGGGTTAGCCTCTATGGCGTTGATGAATGCATATCGCGGGGTGGAGGGGATGTCATCTTCCAAATAGGAAGAGGATCTCTTGCGTCTTCTGCTGGCCTTCCCTTTCATGACCTAGGATTTCCCTTGGACTTCTTGACGAAGGGTGACGCGGAGAGTTATTTGATGCGACCTTACAGTGCGCCTTCCTCTTAGAGGGGATGATGATTCAAATGACCGGATAGGATGAGAACCTCCTCTTCTGACGGTCCTCCCTAGACGAGAGAATACTGATTCTCGTGGGGGAGTTTGTTGTTGAGGGGGTAATAATGCCCCCAACCCTGAGGGCTGGGGTTGGTTCCTTTCCCTGGAAGTTGAGTCTCCTCCTGTTTTTATTGGTCTTATGGGGGAATTTGTTGTTAAAAATTCCCCCAACCATGCAGGCTGGGTTTGACCCTGGATTGCAATAGTATCTGCTACTATCGCGACCTTCCGGATCTCATGTGCCCCCATTCGGGGGTGAACCAGATTTGGTGCCGAATTCATATGTGGATCAATCCCTTCTGGGGAGGCAGGAAAGGATCGTTTATTGGCCTCTCTTAGGCGATAGGCCTGTTGTATACTCTCAGTGGCCTGATTCAGGAGTTCTTGGATGACTCGTTCCCACCGGGCCTGACGCTTCTGGGACTTACTCAGGGCCTGACTCTGTTAGGTGTATTGCCTTCCCTGAACATGGGGTCCACTCAATTTCCATCTTGACGTGATGATGTTGCAAGAAACCATGCCGAATGGGTTCTTCTGGGTGGGAAGCAGAGTGAAATGCAGAGCTCTGTGTTCTCCCGAGCCCCTGATATGGACTCCCGTTGGAGCGTCACCGATGAGGCAGTGCAGCTGGTGCAGTGCGTGGAGGCAGGCTATCTCCATGTTTTCTTTACGCCTCTCGGGGTGTTGTCACCGCGCTGAAGGAAGGGCCTCTAGGTCGATGCAACGCAAGAGGTCTCCTATCGTCTTGACATGGTCTACATACCCTTCATAGGGTAGGAAGCTTGATTTCAGATGGCGGAGGGTCGTCCATATATTATGGCGGATGCCGTGCACGCATTCTTTCGACAACTCTCTGGGTTTTTCGAACTAAGAGGTGGCCGTGGGACAAAACATGACTGGTATATCATTTTCGGCCAGTCGTTTCCTCAATTGCAGCATATCGGCATACTCCTCCACCAGTGATTCCTCCACCTGGTTAGCCCAACTGAGGCGCTCACTGTTAGTGTGAGCAGGGGAAGTGAGACCGGTAGGTGCTGAATCATTATGTGGGCGATTCCGAGGTGGTTGAGAAGATGAACGCGGCCCGAGACCGTCTCCTGATCGAAGAAGGGTGTTGTTAGCGACTAGATGGGAATCTAACATGCTCAATACCATCCTTCTGAGTGCCTCGGCATACGAGGGATTTTCTGTGCTTGATTTGGCAGGGGAGGGCCTTCCTGTCGATATGATAAGCCATCGTGGGGAGGACCTTCGCAATGGCGGCCGTAAGGGCAAGGACTACCATTACTGCTTGATGCTTCACTGCATAGAGGACTTTTGCAGTGCACGTCCTGGGGAGGACCTCCAAGGCATGTCGCAGCAAGGGGAGGACCTTATTGTTGCGCAACGTTGTTACGGGGAGGGCCTTCGTAAAAACTTCCATCATGGTGAGGATGACCATCATGGCTTGACGTTCGATGTGTATCTTGGGGAGGACCTTCAGGGCACACTACAACAAGGGGAGGACCTTCTTGTTTCCTGGGGCCAATGCAGGGAGGACCTTCACAATGGCGGTCGTGGTGGTGAGGACTACCATCAAAGCTGCGACAATGGAGAGGACTACCATTACAGCTGCTGCAGGGAGAATATCTGTGGGATACACCCTGGGTAGGGCCTCTAGAATATACCTCAATGAGGGGAGGGACTTCTGGTTTCTTGACGTCTCTACGGGGAGGACCTCTATTATCAGGGTGGCGAGGACTACCACTGTGATCTGATGTCCGACTGCATGGATTGTCATTGCAACGTAACCCCTGGGGAGGACCTTTAGGGCATGCCACGATAAGGGGAGGGACTTCTTGTCATGATGAGACGTCACTACGGGGAGGGCCTCCATAGTTGCGACTATGATAGCGAGGACTACTATCATAATCTATGGTCCCACTGCATGGAGAGTGTTTGCAGCGTATACCCCAGGGAGGACCTTTAGGGTGGACAACAGAAAGTGGAGGACCTTCTTGCTACTCAATCTTCTGGTCACGTGGAGGATTTCCGTGACTCACATTAAAAGAGGATCTATCGTGATCGATCGTTATATGCCCACGGGGGAGGCCCCCATGGGTGCTCTGGGGAGGACCTTCAGAGCTGCTGGTAGCAACATTTCGGGGAGGACCTTCACAACTGCTACTGCCACTCCCATAATATAGTAATGGGTGGGCAGGGTTCCCATCATTCGATGGGTTCTTAGAGGTGTTGGGAACCCCAGCTTCCAGCAGAGCAGAGTCATGAACCCACTCTTTATTTTTCGGCTGCCTTCGGCGCGTTCGGGGCGCTTTCTTATGGGTAGCCGGGACCGTCTGCTGTTGATAACGACCTTCACCTTTGGGTCCCTATCTAATTGGGTCCCATGATGCCGCCGAGATATGTCGACGAACATCTTGACTTTTATCAGGGATATATGCCTGCTCTGAAGCATCCATCGTGATGGACGGGTGTCCCCCAGTTGGAATGAGTGAAGCTGCTCGATCCGATTGCCCTTGTGTCATGGAATATGGCCGGAGACCCTCTTGGGAAAAAGAAGGGATGCAGATATTCTCTGAGGTAGTTATCTCATCTCTTAGATGAGTCGACTCAATTGGGGAGACGGGATCACGGGCCTGATTTCTTGCTGTTGACACCGATGCAATTACATTCTGGAAAGTCTGCAAGATATGATCTGGGATCGATACCTGCTCATCCATAATTTCTAGGATATATAGAGAGACATATTTGGCTGGAATTGGTATGAAGGACCATTCTGGTATCGGAGTAGGAATATCCTTCTCCGGTCCTCTAGTGGTCAGTGGGTACTGACAATTCTCCCATTTCGGGGAAGGTGAATGAATATGCCTTTGTACCGGGATACGCCAGTTTATCTCTCCGTTTTCTGCCACATCGGGGTGGTGGACTTTACTTGCATCTGCAGAGAACTGGCCCTGCATATATTGGTTTCCCACTGTATCGAGTCGATGGACTTTGTTGGCGGGGAGACGTGCCCGCTTATGAGTTTCCACCACATCTGGGTGGTGGGATTTATTGATAGCCACCATGTTGGGATGGCAGGCGTTAGAAGCATCTTCTAGGAGCTGGTCCTGCAGGTGCTGGGTTGCCACCGCGTCAAGCTGGTGGGCTTCAAGACCCTGGGCAGGGAGAGGTTCCTAACGGGTTAGTGTCGTCCTGCATGAGCGATGGGCTTGATGGAGCTCGATGGGGATGCGCGCCAGCTCGTATGATGCCGCCAGGTCTGGATGGCGGGCTCAGGAGGAGCGAACAGGTGTAGGTTCTTGTTCATTGTACATCTCCATGGCTGGGCAGTAGAGCTCCTCCTCAGAGACCAGGGTGATGACCAGTCCCTAATTCTACATTTTCCGCCCTCGTCAGGCGGTCCGAGGGGCCGGAGCTTGGGGAGCGTGGGCCTGAATCCTCGGAGAGACATCCTTCTCAGTATGAGGATGTTGAATTGCAGTGTGACTGTGATGATTCCTTCCGACAGGGGCCTTGGAGCGGAACCCCCGTTCGGCAGGGATGAAGTCCTCAGTGTCGACCTCATCCACCTCCCTAAGATAAGGGAGGTATGAATTGTCCTGTTCCGGGGACATACTCCCGAAATGATTCGAGACGATAATAGGGGCTATCTGGATATGCCTTTTCAGCCACTGCGGGGAAGGCGAATGGTGAGTTCTGGCAGTTTGGAGGGCGTGCATGGCCGCCTCCACCGTTGGGAGAGTACCATTCAGATAGTACTCTCTGATCAGCGTGTCCGAGACCTAGCATTGAAGATGCTAGGTGGGTGACGGGGTCCTCTGTAGGTGAGAATGTCCCGTCCTTGCGTTGTTGGAAGCACGCGCTTGTGAGTTCCTTTGCGATGCCATTGGATCGAAGGGAGTTCTGAAGGTAGTACCTATAAAACATTTTAACAAATACAAACAAAGAACCCGTCAAAGCAGCATCTCATGATCCCATACATAACTAATGTACTTTCTTGGCCATCCTTGAGAGTGTAAGGGGGCATAGGGTGAGGTTTGGTTAAATTTGTCATGTTTGGTTAAAGATTCACGTCGGGTTCACCATTTTTGTTTCACGGTTTCTCGCCTCGAAACGCCCAACGGTTCCGTATCCGCTGACGCGTGGACCTGCTTTCTAAAGGCAGGCATCCACCGGATGGTCTGACCAACGACACTTAAGAACTCACATTGGTCGAGAGGATGGGAAGTCGGGCTCATCGCACCCTTTTTGAGGGAAATTATTGCCTGTTCCAGGACTCTCTTATAGATTTAAGACGTATTGATATGTTCGAGAATCTTTGGTTTATACCCAAACATAGTATCCACAGACTTTTCCTGGTTGGAAATGGTCAGCAGAACGTGGGGATTCAGAATCATTTACTCCTAAGGTTTACCATCCCTCATTGGGTTAATGACCCCGAGGAGTCTGGACTCACTGAGGCAGCACAAGGAACGGCGCGGTGAGCTGACATGAGGATAGCCGGATCGACCGACTATTGGGCTTGAACCTCAGGGAGGCTTCCTACATAACCTGATTAGAAAGCTGGGATCAAAGTCGACGTAGTTAGAATGTACAGTTTATCGTCATGCAGGACAAAGGCGAACCAATGTGAAGATTGTCGGAACTACCAGGTGGTGGGATTGAACCTCTTAGAGGCTTCCTACATACCCTGCCTAGGGGGTAGGGATCAAAGTCCTCGTAGTTCGCATAGGCTTGGGACTTACGCTCTGAGGTGGACCATAAGAGGATTTCATGGTCAATGCTTACTCTAAGCCCACGTGAGTCATGCTCGGTGTGAGAAACAAGAGGCAGCAAGGACCAGACGATCACGTCGTGAAAGGTTTGTCCATGAGAAGTGGAGTGGGGCTTACGCATGGAGTGGCCCATAATGATAGATTGGGGCTTACAATCTGAGGAGGTCCATAGTGAAGGATTGGGGCTTACACTCTGAGGAGGCCCATAGTGAAAGATTGAGTCTTACACTCTGAGGAGGCCCATAGTGACAGATTGTGGCTTACACTCTGAGGAGGCCCATAGTGACGGATTGGGGCTTACACTCTGAGGAGGCCCATAGTGACGGATTGGGGCTTACATTCTGAGGAGGCCCATATGGAAAAGCACAATGGGAGAGGGAAATGGGGTGCTCCTGTTACCATATCCTCTCTTGCAGTGCACGAGGGCTTCCTTCTGATGGGTATTTTACTACCCCCGAGAAGCCCTGAACAAGTGGAGGAGCCGAAAGGGGATTCCCGAGCTCAGACTCCACATTACCGTGGGAATGTGAACCCAGGAATGCTTTGGGAATCTACTCGAGGGTCAGGAAAACCCCTTAGCCTCTACTTACCATGGGTATGTGAACTCAAAATGGCACGCTGATGTGCCTGAGGGTTACACCATGCGGATACAGTGGCTCTGGTGGAGGCCTCGACTCGGGGCCGATGAATAGGCCAATGAGGGAGTCACGGAGGATCGGGTCGGATTGGAAGGATTTTATGTGGACCGGGTAATGGGAACTACGAAGGCTATGAGGGGCCACTCGTATGAAAGATTGGTGGATACCTTCACGTAGTAAGGTGCTACACGGCTAGAGGAGCCGTCCGTGAACCAGGGTGGTCCGCGGACTGAGGGGCATCCCGCGAACCTGGGTGGTTCGCGGTCTGGCGAGCATCCTATGAACCAGGGTGGTTCGCAGCTTTAGGTTCAGCCCAAGTACCAGGGGGGTATGCGGAGGGGTCCACGCAAACAGCAGAGGCCAAGGGCGGCGCTGATCAGGGGTTCGCTGGTCGAGGCTTCGCCCGTGTAGGGGGGTGCTACGCGGTGCGGTGGATCGGAAAAGAGGCATAAACTCCATGCTTCGTTGGGAGTGCATCCGCGAAGGGGCCATGGTTCGCGGTTTCCTTTTTTTTGTTATTTTAGGTTCACAGTTCAACATATTATTATGCATTTTCGATTCCTTATTAGTTCATTCCTAGGTTTATACCTGCTTTGGTTCGCGAACTGAAACTTCGCTGCTTGCGAAATCATTATCCTTCCTTCGAAATCCTTCCTCCTGAATCTGATAGCTCTTCTCTTCCTCTGCCTTTGAATCGTCTGAATCCCACTTCCGAATCCCTTTCCTTTCCTCCTAGGACTCCTTTTATAGAGTGGGGAAAGAGATGTATCTGTGGCCATGCAACACCTTTTTGCAGAGGCCCATGACTGAGAACCCGGTTTGCGGCTGACTTGGTCAATCCGCGATTTGCGGTGGGTATTGAGCGCTTCTCCCCCCCCCCCCTCGTGGACCGAACTTAGGGAATACTTCACTTCCGCAGAGGGTTGCACCTCCATTCCATGAATTACAGCGGATGCGGCTTGAGCCGGTCGACGCGGTCCGCGGTTGGGGCGGTTCATGATGATGAACCGGCTCGGCGCCCACCCTGCCTCGTGGCCGCGGAGGATCTCCACCTCCATTTCGCGAATGACAACGGTTCGCAGAGGGGGGGGGGGGTGATTCACAGAGGGGGTGCTTCGGGTTTCCATGGGACCGGTCCGCAGACCGGTCCTTCTTGTGTCCCTTCTTTGAATGTTCTCCTTCTTCTCCCCAATTCTTCTGGGGGATTTTGGGTAGAATTTCCTTTGCGGATTTTTCAGGACCCTACACTCACCCATAAAATTGTGAGTAGATATTAATGACATCACACTCACCCATTGTGAACATAGCTTCTCATTAACCTTTTCACATTTAAAATTATGAGTATATCTTAACACCATCACACTCACCCTTTTTGAATTTAACTACTCATTAACTTGTTCACATGTAAAATTATGAGTATAGCTTAACGCTATCACACTCGCCTGTTATAAACCTAGTTACTTATTAACATATTCACATAAAATTTCTATATCATGAGATAAATACTTTACCCAATTCATTATAGATATACATACGTCTCACCCTTCTTATAATCCATAGATTTGTGCAACACTTGAAAATCAAATATTCATCATCTTTGTAACACCCCAATATTTTGTGAATTTATTTTTTTGAATTAATTTAATCTTTTGGATATTTTTCACTTTACAAAACAATGAATATATTTTTTTTTATATTAAAACACCAATTTTTTATTATGTTATATGAAACACCATGTTAATCTTTCATTACACGCAACACCGACTTGGCTTGTATTACACGCAATAATGAGTTTATGCGAAACAAAACTTTACTATTATAATTATTTAAATGAGATAGTTATTACCTATACATTAAAAATATTAATATGGATATTAATAAATAATTTTTAAATGTTTTCACATAAATAAAAAATATTGGTTTGGTAAAATACTTATATGTTTAGAAATATTATTTTCTTAAAGGAACTCCTTTTTATGTCCTACTTTGAACAATAATAAAATTAATTTTATAAACTCTAAGAAAATAAATTTGATAAAATAGACATCATTTTTGAATTTGGAATGTCAAAATTAAACTAGGGTGAATTTTTAGTATTTTTTTAAGAACTTTCATTTTTTGATGAATAGAGAAAAATACTACATTATAGTTAAAAACTACCTTTTCCATTTAAAGAATTATAGTACATTAAATTGATTTTTAAAGTCAAAATAGAAATATTATACATAAATTAATCCAATTTAGGTCATTTGAAACATTTTTATATTGAAAATAGATATTAAAAAACTTATTGAACTTTTAAACATTCTTTTTAACCGCCTTCCTGCCACGTCTGCGGGATTAGCATAAAAATTAATTTTTCTACTTCTATGATTTAAATTTCAAAAAAAGAACATACATACCTATAATCAGTATTATATTTATATTCTAATAGTGTAAACTTAATAATTTTTATATTATTAATAGAAACATTAGAAAATTTTTATTTGCCACGGTTAAGGGTAAATTGGATAATTAAATGTAAAAAATAATATTATAATATTACCATAAAACTCATCCTAATTTTATTGGATAAGTGGGTATCGAATAAAAAAATCTTATGCTAAAATTATAACATTTTTAATCCACTTGGGTAAGAATATGAAATTTATTATATTTTATTTAATGATAAGTTAAAAATGTCATACTCATATTTTTAATAAATATAACATTTTTAATATAGGTCTATATATAAGATAAATTTGAATATAAATATTAATTTGAAATATGAATTTTTTATATACATCATGATAACTTATTTATAATTTTTAGTGATAAAATAATTAACTTAAATGGTGACATAATGATGAGGCAGTAATTGTTTGTTTAATAGAAGGATTAAATAAACGATATTAAAAATAATTAAAGAAAAATAATTTGAATTAATTATCTTAATAAATGAATTTTATTGGTGAATATGACATGTTAGTAGTGTCGTAAACTATTTGGTTCAAAATTATCTTTCAATTTTGATTTTATTTAAAGAAAATGTTGTTAATACTCTCAAAATTGGCACTAATGATATTTTGTAAACAAATATTTTATTAAATTAATTAAAAATCATAAAAATAATTTAAAAAATAAAAAATATTATAATAATGTCTAAAATTTAATAATGTTTCAATTTTTTTAAAATTAACCCCATATAAGTAATAATTTATACCTTATTAATATTTAAAATGTTGTTACCACTGTTAAAATTACAATAGATAAATTCAGGGTAAACCAAAATGATAAGGTTTAAAATAAAACCAAAACTTGTCCAAAAATTATTTGATTAATATGATTCAACCCTTATCACCTTAATATCGAATTATAGTTTTTTAATGGACATAGTCCATGAAAATAACTTTTATACTATTTAATGTCACGGATAGTTACAAAATATCACCCTCTTGTATTTAATATCTTTTATTGATCCATGTTGGGAAAAAATAAAACTATGAATGAATATAAGTGTATATTTTGACCATAATGAAATTAATTTCATTATAGAATTTTATTTCCATTTTTTTGAAATTATATAATTTCCATATATACTTCTTCATTGATTAAAAAGTATTTATTTAATTAATAGAAAAAAATAATTTACTTTAATAATATTTATTTTGATATATTTTTTTTAATTAAAGTGTCTAACAAATTTTATAGATCTACAATATATATTATAGATGTTTGAAACCACTAGATTCAAATTCCCATTTTGAATTGCTGTATTTAAATCCAAATAAAATGAATAGTATCAAATTTGAAAATAATGATATTATATTGAATTAATATATTATTAATTTCTTTGAAAATCACAAAAAATGATAAATAATCATAAAGGGGATAGGATTTGGTTGACAATGTCACACCACATTCATTTATATCTCATGAGATAGATTAAGATGGTATTGGAAGTGAACCTTGACTACTAAGATGGTCATGGGAGTGAACCATGACTACCAAGATGGTATGGGGAGTGAAATCATACTTCTATGATGGACATGGTAGTGAACCATGACTACCCATATGGTATGGGGAGTAGACACATACTACTAATATTTACTTAGAAGTGATTCCTTGACTACTCTGGAAATTATTTTATATGCTTATGTGTCTGCCACAAATTCTATGTCTTATTCTTAAGTTATGATTTTATGGATTATGTTTTATAATTCCTTACGATTCATATATTATGAACTACCAATATTTATGACATGATTCATTTTTATGATCATTGAAACATTGGGTGTGATCTTATATTTTCATGATCACGTTCTCATACCCTTATGCTTATGATTATGTTTACATGTCTCTCTTGTTTACCCTTACTCAACATCTAAACTCACTCCTTTTTATGTTTTATTTTCCCCATGTTATAAAGAAATGTTTTAGTTTGGGGTACTAAAGGGGAAGATATTTATGGGATATTTCACCAAATTATAATAATGTGATTCAAGTTCCCAAAGGCACTAAACAAATATGGTCTTTGGGTGTGTGTTTATGTAATGTATTAAGTATTCCAAAAAAGTGATGTAATTTTAATGTACATCAATATTGGGTCATTATAGTTAGTATCATAAAATTTTAGTCAACCTTTTGAATTTAGGATGTGATGACTTAGTGAGAACCCTAGTGATATTTTTAAGGAAATTTTTATAGATTTCTCTAAGGATAAGACTAATGTTTCATATATTTAAAATTAGGTATCATGATTTAGACATCCTATAAGATATTTTCCATGATTATGTGGTTTTTAATTATGATAAATTATTCTCACACTATTATTCTTAGTTTTATTCAATTTTGGGAACTAGAAGTAACTTGTTTAACATTTAATGTTTCAGATGTTGAATGTTTGAGAATTATGAATTTTTTCCTAAGTGGAAATCTCATAAAAAGAATCAGGAAGGTGGAATGAGTATTTGCTATACTGTTGAACATAAAGATACTGCGAATGACATGTGAAAGGTATGGGATGTCCTAATAGTATTGTTTAAATTAAATTTAAGAAGTGTGATTAGATTTAGGTTGAGGAATCATAAGACAAAATTAATATTTCATTTTATAGGAAAGGGGTACTAAGGAATAAGATAATGAGGCATGAGTAATGGTTTAATAATAATATTGGATGAATAAAGTATAAGTTTTTCATCAAGGATTTTAAAGGATATGTTAAAGGGTGTTGATGATATAGAAATGTGATTTAATGGAATGATGATATTTTAATGAAGGGAAATATAACCCTTAATATGTCCCTTATATTATGATAATTAAATTTTGATAAAGATATGTGAGACATGAATAAGTAAATTGGATTGTACTGGTTACCTTAGAACTAATTAAGGATTTGTTGACAAGTAGGTTACGCTATGATGGTTAAATTTTACAACTTTTAGGACTTAATGAAAATATACAATAATCTTTTCAATAAGGAAACATGTATGATTTCAATAAAGATGTATGGTAATTAAGGTTATTACCATGTTTCAAAAGAATACATGATGAAGGTATTCACATGATTGTAATGTGACAACCAAGAGTTACCTTATGATATATCGGAGATAAATGTTAAAATAATTTAGTGAACTTCATTCTAATGTATTGTGTTTTCATATTTTAGAATATTTATAAGGTTAAAAATTTATAGAAAGTTTATTTTAAACTTTAAATGAAGTTTGTGAGAATAAAATATTTTATCACCACAAGAGGATTTATGAAAATTAGATAACTTATTCAAATAACTTTGTGTTGATGGTAACTGATAAAATATGGTATGGGTAATGATGGATCTCATGATATTTTAGTGATTCAGGAATGAAAAAAATTGACATTCCTTTTTGTAGAAATAGGTGAGGTGGAAATTGATCAAGCCAAAACAACACGTGAGATTGTACTAAGTCACGTAAGTATATCCCCTCATGAAAATTATTCAACTCTAGGGAAAGGATATTAAAATAGAAAAGGTTATCATGGTACCTTATTTTACAATGAATCAAATGGACCCTTAGATAATCAACGATTTATGTATTTTTATTTTTTTACTTTCTTCTGACCCTATTATCTATCAATATCCATCAGAACATGATGGTCATGTTTCCCCTCCAAGTCTATGTTTTGAGGTGCCACCAATTTTCTCCTTTGTGGAAACCAAGTTATGAGTTAATCTAGGTAACCATTAAGTTTTAAATTTTACCTTATTAAAATGATGTTTTAGTATTTGTTTCTATGATGTGGAATTCTATGAATGTGAATTTCAAGTATTGATCATTTCATAACCTAGAAGAATTTCAAGGGTAAGATTAATTTTAAGGGTGGTAGAATGTAATTCCCTGAGGATTTTTGAATTTATTTTTTAGAATTAATTTTATATATTTGATATTTTTCAATTAAGATAACATTTAATATATTTTTTTTATTATATAAAAACTCTAAGTATTTATTATGTTATACACAACACTAAGTTAAGTTTACACTATATGAAACATCGACTTGGCTTGCGTTACACACATCACAAAGTTTCTACAAAAAAAACTTTACTATTATAATTATTTAAATGATATAGTTATAACATAGCCATTAAAAAATTTATATGAATATTAATAACTATTTTTTTAAAATTTTCCCATAAATAAAACATATTTTTTTGTTAAGGTCTTTATATGTTTAGAAATACTATTTTTTAAAGGAATTGCTTTTTACGTCCTTCTGTGAAAAATAATAAAATTAACTTTAGAAACTCTTATAAATTGAATTTGATAAAATAAACATTATTTTTTAATTTGGAATGTCAAAATTAACTTAGGGTGAATTTTTAATATTTTTCTTAGAAGTTTCATTTTTCGATGAATAGAGAAAAATACTCCATTGTAGTTAAAAACTGCATTTTTCATTTAAAGAATTGTTATTCATTAAATTGATTTTTAAAGTCCCAATAGATAAATTATACATATATGAATCCAATTTAGGTCATTGGAATCATTTTTATATTGAAATTAGATATAAAAAAACTTATTGAACATTTAATCATTCTTTTTACCCACTTTCTCGCCACGTCTGTGGCATTAGCGTTAAACTTAATTTTTCCACTTCTGTGAATTAGATTTAGAAAAATGAACATATATGGTTTTAATAAGTATGATATTTAGAGTCTAATAGGATCAACTTAATATTTTGGATATTATGAAAAGTAAATTTAGTAAATTTTTATTTATCACGGTTAATGGTAAATTGTATAATTAAAGGTAAAAAATAATATTATAATATTATAATATTATACAATTACCCTAATACTTGTCATAATGTCATTGGATTTGTGGGTTTTGACTAAAATAAACATTATTCCTAAATTAAAACCTTTTTAATCAACTTGGTTAAAAATATGACATTTATTATATTTTATTTAAAAAATAAGTTAAAAATGTCATACTCATATTTGTAATAACTATAACATTTTTAATATAGAGTTATACAGAATATAAATTCAACTATAAATAGTCATTTGAAATATAAATTTTTTTATTTACATCATGATAATTTATTTATAATTTTTAGTCATAAAATAATTAACTTAAATGGCGACATAATGATGATGCCGTAATTGTTTAATTAATAGTCAGATAAAATAAATTATATTAAAAATATTAAAATAAAAATATTTTAAATTAATTAATACACTACATGAATTTTATGGGTGACTAAGACATGTTAGGAGTGTCTTAAATGGTTTTTTAAAATTATCTTTCTATTTGGATTTTATTTAAAGACAATGTTGTGAATAGTGTTAGAATTGAAACTAATGATATTTTATAAAAATAATATATTATTTAATTAATTAAAAATCATAAAAAAATTTTAAAAAATACAAATATAAAATAATAAGGTCTAAAATTTCATAAAATTTCCATTTATGGAGAATTGAGCCCATATAAGTAATAATTTATTACCTCTTAATATTTAAAAAGTTCTAACCACAATTAAAATTAAAATTAAAATATACTAATTAAGGGTAAATCAAAATGATAAGGTTTAAAATAAAACCAAAACTTGCCAAAAAATTATTGGATGAAGCCTATTAGACCATTATCACCTTAATATCTAATTATAGTTGTTTAATGGACACTAGTCCATAAAAACAAATTTTATATTATTTAAAGTCAATTATAGTTACAAAATATCACTCTCTTTTATTTAATATATTTTATGTGTCCATATAGGGACAAAATCAAGCTGTGAATGAATCTAAATGTCCATTTTTATCATAATTAAGTTAATTTCATTATAGAATTTTATTATTATTTTTCAGAAATTATATAATCACCTTATACGCTTCTTCAATGTTAAAACAATATTTATTTAATTAACAAAAAAATAAAATAATTCATTTTAATCATCTTAATTTTGATATATTTTGGATTAATTAAAGTTTCTAATTAATCTTATATATCTATAATATATATTAGAGATGTGTGAAACAATTATATTTGAATTTCCACTTTGTCTTGATATATTTAAAAGAAAACTTAAATGAATATTATCAAATTTCAAAATAATGATATTTTATTGACTTAATATATTATTAAATTATTTAAAAATAAAAAAAGTATAAATAATCACAAAGGAGAAAGGATATGGTATAAAATTTTACATACCATTAATTTATATCTCATGGTATAGACTAAGATGGTCTTGGGAGTGATCCTTGACTACTAAGATAGAAATGGGAGTGAACCATGACTACCAAGATAGTATGGGTAGTGAACCCATACAACTAACGTGACCTTAGAAGCAATTCCTTGACTACTATGGAAGTCATTTTATATACTTAGGTATGTGCCACAAATTCCATATCTTATTCTTATGTTATGATTTCACGGATTATGTTCATTATTTACTTATGATTCATGTCTTATGAACTACCCATATTTATTCCATGATTCCTATTTATGATCATTGACTTGCTGGGTATGATATTCTATTTTCATGATCGTGTTCTCATACCCTTATTCTCATTATTATGTTTACATGTATCCCTTGTTTACCCTTATTGGGAATCTGAGCTCACCCTTTTTCTTATGGTTTATTTTCCCCATGTTATAAAGAAAGGTTTTATTTAGTGTTACTAAATATGAAGATATCTATGGGATATTTTGAAGATATTTCACCAAATTATATGTATGTTATCCAAGTTTCCAAATTTACTAAACTAATACGGTCTTTTGGTGTGTGTTTTTGTAATGTATTAAGTATTCAAAAAAGTGATGTAATGTTAATTTACATCAATCTTGGGTTATTATAATCTCATAAATAACCCATGTAAAAATAACGGGTCTCTTAAAACATTCACAAAAATCACATAAAATGAACTTAAGAAACCATAGAATATTAGAACTATCATTTTCCAAATAAAATTAGATTATATTAACATATAAAGGGTTATCCAAACATAAATTCATTAAAAATATACATTGAAGAGTAAATATAAGTAAAAACTAAAAAGTGTTCAAAAAATCTTTTTTAAACTATTTAAGTGAAAAATAATTTAAAAAAAATTGCAATGGGAAATAAAAGACTATTGAAAATCATATGATAATGATATCCTAATAAAATATAATTGAAAATTCTTAAATGTTTTCAAAAGGATAAGTAAAAATGATTTGAAAACATTTATTTTTAATATAATATTTAATAATTTAATACTGAAAATATATAATGTTTTTATTAAAATAAGTTAAAATACTTTAATAACTTTTAATTTTAAAAATAATCTTTAATAATGGAAACATGAAAAAATAAAACGTTTTTAAAAAAATAAGTTGAAATAATTTGAAAATTTTTACCTTTTTAAAGAATGCTTAATAATGGAATCTTTAAAAATATATAAATTTTTCAATAATAAAATTGGAAATTATTTTAAAACTTTTACTTTTAAAATAAACTTTAATAGAAGACATGAAAATTCATAATTATTTTAAAATAGGAAGTGAAGATACTTTTAAAAAGTTTACTTTTAGAAAGAATCTTTAATAATCAAGACATTAAAAAGGGTTATAGTTTTAAAAAAATTATAAATAAAAAACGACTTCATCATTAGTTAGAATATATAAATATTGATATATAATAAACAAATAACATGTGACCCAATATTTGAAACTTGGCATGTACTTTGGGAGTACATGGGCTCGAGCACAGTCAGGAACACAACATGTTCCAAACTACACAAATATAGGAAAAGTACACAGACACAATTAGGGAGCACAGGTAGGACCACGGGTGGCTGAGGCATGTCTTTTAGTACACCTACATGCCGTGTATGACTATATGGTTAGTGATTTGTAACTATTTTAGACACAACCAGGTGATGGGGCAAGACTACACACTATGTGGGTCCCCTCACATGTCGTGCACCCCTTCTTTACTTATGAGGAAACTTCAATATCTCTTATATACTTCGTTTGGACTTGGATATTGGCTAGTGAGTATCCTATCATGAGTTTTAATTCATGTAAAATGTGATGGTGGCCTCCATATTGGATTTTGAGATATGATGTGAGATTTTCCAATCATGAATCTTATTTAGGTAATTCTCAATTATGCCAGTTATTGTAAAGGATCATTAGAGTGGCACCTCCTAACGGACTAGGGTGTGGGACCTCTATCTATTTATATAGTAGTACCCACCTATAGAATAGGGTTTGGGTCCTCCTTACTCGAAGTGGTACCCCCTAAAGGATTAGGGCACCATTCCTCTATCTACGGAGTGGTTCCCCCTATGGCATTAGATTGCAGGTCCTCTATCTACTAAGTGGTACCCCCCCAATGACATTAAAATATGGGTACTATATCTACTGAGTGGTACCCCCTTTTTAATTAGGGTGAGGCTTCTCTATCTATAGAGTGGTACCCCTTATAGAATTAGGATGCAGGTCCACTATCTCCTGAGTGGTACCCCCCAATGGCATGAGAGTTTGGGTACACTACCTAATGAGTTGTACCCCCTCCCACCATAGGATAGGATGTGGGTCCTCATCACACTATGTAGAACTCCCTTTATGCACTAGGCAAATGTTCCTATACCCACCGAGTTTTACCCCTATCAGATATGGTAAAGTTCCTCCTTACACTAAGTGGCACCCCCTCAAGCAGTAGGGTGCGGGTCATCTACTTGGAGATTATGTCCCCTTGATTGTGAGGCACAATGGTGAGGCATATGACCTCCAAAAATTTACTCTTATGGACAAATATGTTATATGATGAGCATCTAGGATGGACCTTCTGTAACTGATGGAGATATTTTTCTTGGTTGGGCTATGATATGGAGATCCAATTCTCTCTGTTTTTGGATTATTTGGTTTGAGCATATATATATATATATGTGTGTGTGTGTGTGTGTGTATGTATGTGTGTGTGTGTATATGTATCCATGTCCTTGGATGTTGTTACTCTCTTGTTTTGGGTTGATTTGTATGCCTATATATTCCTATCATGTCTCTTAATTCCCCCCTTTCATCTTTTCAGGTATCCTACTGGGTATATATATACGCACTTCTGCATGGGTCTTTCCAGCTTGTGTCGTGTCGTGTCTTATGAAAACGAAGGACATGCTAACGGTGACTACATAGGAGCTTAGGGATAACTTGTGCACTGGACTGCATATGGTGGTCTATGCTTAGAGGTTAGGATATTGGCTCTCTCAACACTTTTACTTTCCATTCCTATTATGTTGGGACATCTCTCGGGGTGGGCATGTATTTTTTCCCTTTACTTTTTAGTTTTCACTGTCATACTCTTGTACACCAAAGAGATTTTTCGATTATGGTAATATTCTAGACATTGAATCTTTTTATTATTATTCCAATGCACTTATGCATTGATATGGTCAAGAGTATGTGTACAAGTACATTATGAAAAGGCCTCCCATTTAGGTTATGCCTTTAGGTTATTGTATCCATCCCCTGGCCTATGGAGGATGTCTTGGGGTAGTTGCATCTTCAACCCTGATTAGGACAGATCGTGATAGATTGGTATTTGAGAAGTTCATTCCTTATGATAGTGTATAGTTTAGTCCCCTTAATAAGATTTGGTTGGGATTTAGGGCAACAATGTAAAAGTGTTTCAAGTACAGATCTCATGCCAAGGAACACAATGATGGTACGGGTGGTTGATGTATCTATTCCCCAATACCTTCAATACCTAGTTGTGGACTCAGCATACCAATACATTGGTTTTTGGGATCAATGTCACATGTATCATATAGGATTGATTCATTGACTTTCATTCTTGATTCATACCCCCATTTTATATATATGTTCATTTGACTAAGGTACAACTTGATCAATTTCAAGATGACTCTACAAAGACAAAAAACTGGGTTATCAATTTTTAGATCATGATAAATATTTGATGAGTGATGAGGCCTCAGTTCAGGGTCCATCCCATGAGATCCTTCCTCCAAGTGGATAGGCGGAAATACCCCCATCTGTCAAGCATAAGATCATACCAGCATAGCAGGATGAGGATGCATGCATGCTTAGTGCTCTCTATGAGTTCTAGCACTAGTGTACATTGAGGTTCCATAATGATACAAGTCCCTAAGAATTATAGGATTGTCTTGAGTCAGTGATCCAATTTTTCAGACTTTTGTGGATCCTAACCGATCATACCATCGCACTCATAACCAGTTCTTTTCATAGATAAGTAGTTGGTTCTAGTGGTTCTAGCTGATGAAATGCCTATTCTAAGTTTTAATTGTAGGTTTCGGAGATAGATATCACCTGGGTATCGTTTTGATCCATAATCCATTCTTAGGTGGTTGAGTTCAAGCCTGATCATGTGGTTGGGATATCTTGCTCGGATAGGACCCCTTTTGATGGGGATACTCATGAAGAGACCTATTTAGGATGATACAGGGCATCAATAAAGTCTTATGATGGATAATTTTTATCATAGAATCAGAACTGTGAGGAAGATGGATGCCTCTCCCACTAAGATGTGTCCTTGTGATGCGATTCAAAACTATGAGGGTGAGTTAGTGTCGCCAACATCGGATAGTTTCAAGGTGTGGAAGACAAGTCCCTTTGACATGAATTTTTAAGATGTACACATGTGATGGGCTGTCAGAGAAGGCCCTAGTTGAGGAGAGTAGGTAGGAAAGGGAAATGAAGAGCTCTTGGTAGATGTGACTTCTTATCGAGGGGATTGAGTGTAGTTTGGAGTACGACTAATGTCACTACTTCTCCTGAATCAATTGTTAGTACAGAGTCAAAATACACTTTTCCCTATGTGTGTACCCTATTCAAGGCCTGGAATTACCAAATGAGTCCCTTTTTTGCTTAACCCTTTTGTTGGAGGCCCATACATAGAGTATCATTGGTATAACATTTTTATAGATGGAGAGATATAACTTTGTGAGGATAGAGAACATCACATCAAATCTTTCCATAGCAGTAGTGAGAACTTATGATGTTTTCCTTAGTATAGACTTGTCATTGACCATCCATACAAAGATGATTTCTTCTAGTGAGTATGGTAGAGCTTACGAGTTGTTGGATGTAGTTTTTCTCCTTGAGGATGAGCGATCCTCATAAAGATAAGGATGATCTCATTTGTAGGAGGCTACAACTAATTTATAAATTGGATAGTATTACCCTTGGAATAATATATTTTATGAGCACTCAGATCCCTCTAATGATGGTGGGATAAGATGATGTGATGGTTTTACCTCTTCACTATGAGATGGAACTCTATTTATACTTTCACCAAGGATGGAACTATGTTTGTGCTTTAATTTTGTATGAACCTATGGGGCTGTGATATCTAGTGGTGTGGTTGGAGAGTCTATAGAGATAGGGCTTTGTCAGACCCAATGTGTTCATCTGGGTAGCCCTGTGTTGTTTTCCAAAGAGGCATATGGGAGCTTGTAGAACTGTGTGGATTATTTTCTCTTGAACTAGGCGATGATAAATAACAAGTATACCTTAGAACATATTGATGACATTTTTTTCTAGTTGTGAGGTGTGAGTTGGTTCTTGAATATCAATCTCATGTTTTAATACCACCATTTGAGAATTTTTGAGGCTGATATTCAGAATATTAAATTCTGATGTCGCTATAAGAACTATATGCCCCTAGTGATTCCATTTTGTGTGATGAATTCCCCCTCAATGTTTATTTATTTGGTGAACCAAATGTTCCTATCATAATTAGACCAATTGGTGGTTTTCTTCATTTATGACATACTCATCTACTTTGTGTTAGAGAATGATCATGAATAGCACATGAGGATGGTTCTAGATTTACTTTGGTAGAACAATCATTATGGAAATCTCTAGAAGTTTCAGTTCTTGATTCATGAGGTTCACTTCCTAAGGCATGTCATTTCGGAGATTGTTTTAGTTGTAGACCCAGCGAAGAACAATGAAGTGGTGTCTTGGGATCCACCCAAGATTTTTATAGAGGTACAAAATTTCCATTAGATTGACGAGGTACTACCAGAGGTTTATGAAAGAATTATCTAGGATTGTATCCTATTTGACCACCATGATGTGGAAAGGAAATACTTTTACCTAGATGGAGAAGTTACAAAGGTCCTTCATGGATTTTAGGTTGAGGCTAACGAGTGCTCATATTTTGAGACTGCTAGAGAATGGTGTGGAGTACGTAGAGTATTGAGATGCATCAGAAGATGGGTTTGGCTGCATGTTGATGCAATAATAGGTAGTTATCGCATATGGGTTGGGGAATTTGAGACACCACGATAAGAACTATGCAAATCAAGACCAAGATCTAGTAGTGGTAGTCTTTAATCTAAGGATGTGGACGAACTATCTTCTTGGAGAGCACATTATGGTTTACTCAGACCATCAGACTATTAGGTATGTCATAATGCAGAGAGAATTGAACTAGATATAGTGGTTATGGTTGGAGTTCCTACAAGACTATGAATTTGAGATAATCTATAATTAAGGGAAGGGAAATATGGTATCATATTCCCTTAGTAGGAAGTCACTGGCTCACTTGGTGCAGCAGGATTCAGATCATTGCAAACCTTGCAGCTGAACCTATTTGAGCAGGAGGGTCAAACTTTTCTTCAGTTGATGGAATTGACTTCTCTACTCCTTCATCTTGTTAGAGAGTCCCATTTGGGATACATCAACTATGGGTTATTTCATGTGCAAATATCCATATAAGATCCACCAGATGGATATTTGAAAGGAGGTAACTATGTCATCTTTTTATAGGGATGAATGGTGGTCCCAGTCACGATGTAAGAGGAGGTGATGTGGGGGTTCTAAACTTCTCCTTAAAATGTAAATCTTGATGTTGGGAAGATGTAAAAATACCATCAATAATGGTTTTTGATGGTTGACATGGGATAGAGCACAACTGCAATCATTTCACAGTGCCTCGCCTATTAGCAGGTGAAGGTTAAGCACTAGGTTCCGGCAGGTTTTTTAAAGCCCCTTGAGATCCCAAAGTGGAAGTGGTATGGTATATCCATAGACTTTGTGATAGTAATTCCATGGATAACAAAGGACCATGATGTTATCTAGGCGATAGTTGACCGGATCATGAAGTAAAAACACATACTCACTATTAGGGAGAAACATTTAGTGGAGCTTTTGGGTAATATTTACATATGAGAAATTATTTTCTTTCATGGGGTGCCATCAATGATTATATCCAATTTTGATGCACGTTTCACCTAATGATTATGGAGAGGACTACAAGAGAAATTCAAAAACCATATGAGGATGAGTATAACCTTTCACCCCCAGACATATGGGTAGACTGAGTGCATTATCTAGGTGTTGGAGGATATGTTGAGGGCATGAATGTAAGACTTTGGTCAGATATGGTAGGATCACTTTCCCTTGGTAGATTTGCTGTACAAAAATATCTACCACTCTACTATAGGCATGACTCATTTGTAGTCAATGTATGGGAGACCATGTAGGTCACGCTTATTCTAGAGAGTGATCATAGAAATGTCTCTTATGGGTTCATAGATGGTGTAGGCGATGACAGAGAAGGTCTAGGACATCTGTGAGTGGATGAGGATAGCCCATAGTAGAAAAAAATCTTACAAAGATCATTGTCATAGGCTATTGGAGTTCAAGAAGGAAGACCAAATTTTCCTGAGAGTCTCCCCATGTTGAGCATTGTGGAGGTTCATCTGGGGATACAAGATATCCTTGAGGTTCATTGGGACATTTTAGATCCTAAAGAGGGTTGGAGAGGTTTCTTACTACCTCTCCCAACCCCCACATATAGAGCAGGTGCATGGATTCTTCTATGTGTCACAGTTGATGAGATACATGCATGAAACCACACACATTATTGTCTAGGGTGAGATAAACATTGATGATACAACCAATTTTATAGAGCACCCAGTGGTTATTTTTGATCGGCTGTAGAGATCCATTATGGATGGACCATATCCTTGGTTCGTGTATTGTGGCAGCATGGGATCATGCATGAGATCTCTTAAGAGGGGAAGAGCCATATGTGGGCTCAGTATCAAGAGATTTGTGTATAATTTTTATACTTGGGGATGACAATATTAAAGTAGGGGATGATGTAGAGACCCATTTTTTTAACTTGTAAGTCTTTGAAATGTTTCTACATATATTTTTGGAGCCAGGAACTGAGACGGTATGTGATTCTGAGGCCCAATGTTCCCAGAATAAATTTTACAAAAAAAAAATTAAATATATTTTATAATATGTATACATAGTTTCTTAAATAAAATTAGAAAAATCTTAAATAGAATCTTGAATCAGAAATCTGAAACCACAGTTGATTGGAGAACACGATGTTTACCCTAGGTACGACCTAAAATAGGTCGTTGTGGGGTGTTTGGATATTGCACCTGTTGGAAGGTGAATTTAGTTTAATAATTAATTAATTAATTTTATTTATTTAATTAATTAACATATTTCTAATTTTTCCTATTAATACTCTATTAGAGATATTTTACTAGCGTTATCCATATAAAACATTGGAGAATCAAGTGTCGTTATTCCTTCTCTCCCTTGGTGAATCAAATTCAGACAATGATAGAACTTCAGACCAGGGCAGATCGGGATGCAATGAATACAAAAAATTCTCTCAATCATTGGCAAGTTTGTTCTTCAACAATTAACAATACAATCTATAGTTATGACTTATAAATTTATGTATTCTTCCTTAATTTATTAAATTTATTGATCATGATCAATTCTTCTCCTTTGATTAGTGCTAATTGAACCTTGGCATGCTCATATGTACCAATTTAATTGATTATTCAGTTTTCTAACCCTAGATACCCCCAATTGTGTTTTTTGGACTAAAAATATTGTCCAACATTTGTTAAACCATTTTTATTGTGCCTTTATCCCACAAATTCTACACATTAGTCATCATTTGACCATGGGGTCACGATTCGACAATACCGGGCGAGATCGAGCCCAATTGGACCCTCATATTCATGATGGTTTTGAGCGTGATGAACAGATCAAAAATAAAGGAAATTGTTTTAGGTAAATCATGGTAACATGTGTTGATATCATGGATTCTAGGGATATGAGATCAAGTAGCATGGACATAGGTGTGGTGGTGTGAGGTGAATCGTGCGGTCTTCAAGTGATTCAACTGAAAACCAATTTCCGTCTACTAGATGGCTGAAAACGATGAATGGAGGAAAGATCCACCATTTTCAGGTGTCTTGAGATGAGATATATATTGGAGTATCCATATCTAGAATAATCAAGTGAATATCTGAATTTATATGAAAAATGCAACTACATGCTGTGTAGTCCGAAGAACACACGATGTGTTGGGCCTTGGATATGGTAGCTAGGGTTTCATAGAATTGTAAGTATCACACATCATGTGGTACCCCCGCACATTGTGTGACATGTTGTTGGTGACCCGAGGTGTACTCTGGAATCTCATAGTCATGGGAATGTCCAGGTACACATCATGTGCTGAAGTACACGGACAAGGTAAAAGTACACAAACACTACCAAGGAGCACAATCTGGACCCCAGATGGCTGAGGAATGCCATCTAGTCCACCTAAACACCATTCATGGATAAACAGTTAGTGATCCTTGTACTGTTAGTAACATTTTCCATTGTAAAGTGGTAATCGACATCACAAATTAAATGGTATGTCATCTTGTATCCATCAGAAATTCGCTGGCCTCAACAGTTGATTATGGGGGGTTGAGTTTTACGTAATGATTCACATCAGGTCCATTACTTCCAAACAATCTCCAATGGTTTTTATTCATAGAGATAGAAACACCTAACATTTCTCATATTGATGATTAATGGACCTACTTTCCAAAGTTAGGTGATCATTGGGGAAAATTTCCAATGACACTTAAGAACTAACGTTGGCCGAGAGGAATGGATGTTGGGCTCATCGCACACTTTGCGGGGGAATATTGCCTATTTCTAGGACACTATTTTCGATTTAATTAATGTTCATGAATTATTTTTTCATTACCATGTGTGTGACCACAAATTACCCCAAGGCAATGATCAATCATAAATATGCATGGTTTTAAAATAATCTATATGAATATGAGGTTCTCCATCAATGGAGGGATCTATATGTATCTAAGGTTCTACATCAATTCTACCCTTTTGTGGATAAATAAGGGATTAGATGGTCGTTTAATTGGATGAATCTTGTTTTAAGCCACTTGGTGAGGCACTCTATAGTTTATTTTCATCCAAGGGGACATAATTTGTCTTAATGTTGGGATCGAACCCATAGATGAGCTTCATACATATCCTCACGAGAGGAATCAGAACCCACGTAGTTCAACACCAATTAATAGAGAAAATCACCTTTTATGGTCCTATTAAAAGGACCCAACCATGTAGTTTAACATGATGAAATAAGGACATCTAGGAGGAAGTTTCCAAGTCAACGTTCGATGTAGGACATACACTAAGGCAGCCCGAGGTACCCAAAAGAGATGTGGTATCCCAAGTGGGGGAATGATCTTATTGGGGATATGGCTCAATAAGGATAGATTTGGATGCTGGTTTTGGACCTTATAGAGGCTTCCTATATATCCCATTCCGTTGGGAATCAAATCCCACGTAGTTCGTTAGGGTGGGACTTATTCATGGAAGTTGTCCATCTAAGGGGGCATGATTGGGGAATATATATAATAAGAGGCCCATTGTAAGAGGATTTATCTTGATCGGATTTGATGTGGGGATTATGAATAGAAGCTACCCATTTGGTGATGTTTCATTGGGAATATGGCTCTTCGAAGTTTGAATTATGGTTTTGGGACTTATACCATGTGGGAGGCCCATTTGAGGTTTCAAGTTGGGACTTACATCTATGGAGAAGGCCAGTTTGTGGTTGGGGTGCTTCCAATGCTTTCTCTAGGGCACGTTCCATGCCATTTAGTGTGTTGGGAATTCTTTGATTGGATGTTCCACATTTTCTTCCCCACATTTCTACTTTCCAAAGGTGGGCAGCATCCATCACCTCTACGGCGATGATTGCTCCTTGATCGAAATGGGATGATGTGATGTTGGTTTCTCTTTCTGTGAATTCCTTCTCAAAAATCATCTCCTATTTTAAGTCTCCCTTATATATTAATATGTACTTCATGAAACTATTCATAGTTCCATCTCTTTGCAGATGCTGGTTAATTACGCTACTTCTGTCGGGATATTCCAAGGGGTCTAGTGAGGGTAGTGACCTTCGGTCACGAGTGTAGTCATGCTGAGAAATCTATGGCATGTCTTAACAATGGAACACTAGAACAACTATATTCACCCTTATGATAGGGATTATCGAGGGTGCGAAATCCCCGGGAATCCAACTTCAAATTAGGGTAACCGTATGATGGAGGCATGACTTTGAGGTTTTCCTCGGCTTCCCATGTTTATCATGGGGCATGGAACAAGTTTAACATTTGTATAGACGGATTATACTGATTGGAAGTTTGATGAGAGTGGATCATATGGGTATGTCCCTAGGAGGGATCACCTAGAAGGTTTACTTGGTGGATGGATCAGAATGCCCAATGATGACTGAACTAGGATGGAATGGCCTAAAAAGGGAAGATTTCACACCCTAAAGGCTGATCTGGACACTACTGAGGGTGGATCAGAGAGGATGGGTCCCGATGAAGGAGACACAAAGGGTTACCATTTTTTTGGATTGATCCTCATGGAGGTGTCCTACGTACCCTACGTAGAAGATAGGGATCTAAAACCACATAGTTCAAGGGGGTGATGCATAGAGTTGGGGTGTACAAAAATGAGAACAACCTAGAAACATGATGGGTCTTATGCATGTTTATCATCCCATTAGAGAATGTGACCCCACTACAAAAAGGTTGAAGTGATGGAACATATGGTTGGGGCTTATGCATGGTTAGCTTTCTGTATGGATAACATGAGTTCACCTGGATGTGGTGGCCCGGGTAAAATCATGATGGATATGAAGGAAGTGTTGAATGGTGAGGATGAATATAGATGGAACCAATGAAAATATGATAGTGTTGGGATTGAACCTCATGGAGGTTTCCTACATATCCCCATGGCAGAGAATCGAAGTCTATGTAATTCTGGAAAGGGGAGATGATTCACCTAAGGATGCAGCTCATGAGAATGGATGCCTGGAAGGGGACCCGAAGGAAGTGGAACCTCTCAGTTAGGGAATGATCATCCTGAAACATGGAGGCTCGAGGGAAATACATAGATAGGACATGAGTGATGGGATTGAACATTAGGGATGCTTCCTATGTATCCATATGGCAGGGAATCAAAGTCTACATAGTTCTGGATCTAGCATAGAATCGGGGTGTATTCAAAGGATAGAGACCGAAAGACATGTTGGGGATTACACGTGGTTAGCTATCCATCACAAGAGGGATACTCTTGGTTGGAGGAGTATGGATTGAGTTTAGTGATTATGCATGGTAATCTTCCCAAGGGTATCATAACACCTTGGGGAGGTGGATCCAGGAGATGTGTCTTAAGGAGGGTTGATGTCACATCAGTAGGGTACATCCCTAGAAGGGAGAACCAAAGTTTACCATTGATTTTGGTTGAAAATCATGGAGGCATACTACATACCATGTATAGAATACATGGATAAAAAACCTCGTAGTTCTAGATCGAGAATAGAATGGAGGTGTACAAAAAGGATCGTGACCCAATGAAATTTTGGGTCTTACACGTGGTTAGCTGCCCATCCTAAGAGGGACACTCTTAGTTGGAGGACTATGGATTGAGTACGGGGATTACATATGGTTAGCCGCCTAAGGGGATTAGAAAACCTCGGGGAGGTGGATCCATGAGATGTGTCACATGGAGGGATGATTTAAAAACATGAGGGTACATCCCTAGGAGGGAGAAACAAAGTTTAATATTTATTGGGGTTGAACCTCATGGAGGCATCATATGTACCCTGTGTATAAGAAAGGGAACAAAACCCATGTAGTTCAAGATGGACTGAAGTTTAACCTTATGAAGGATGAGTCATGAACCAACATGAAATGGTCGGAATAAATGGATGATAGGATTTAACCTTAGGGAGGATTCCAACATACCATGTGTAGATAACAAAGATCAAAGTCCACATAGTTTGGTAAATATGGGTGTAGTGATTATGCATGGTTAGCGGTCTAGGGACATGTTGGGGTTTACGTATGTTCAGTGGACCAAATAGGATGTCATGGTAGATGCTTACTCAAAACCCATGTGAGTCATGCTTAGTGTGAGAAACAAGAGTCAGCAACAGACATGATGATTATGTCACAAGAGGTGAAACCATGAGGGATGGTGCAGGGATTATGTGTAGTTATTATCCTAGGGATATGGATATTTGGACTCACTCCAAGAGGGAATCCCAAGGATGATGTCTATATGTACAAGGAGGATATGTCCAACGTACAAGGTGAACCCTACCATGGTGTGTCAGGGTTTACATAAAGACTTTCTGAGGCACACATGGGGACAAAGACAAAAGGGAAAGAGAGTGTGGGGGAAACATTAGTGCCCATCCCCCATTTGATCCTCTCAAACCTTCCACACATATGACAATCACATTTTAATTTCATGTGTTAAGGATACGTGTTCTTGTAAGTTTAATGCCCTATAGCTTGGATGACAATGAATTACTCCCCATCCCTAGGAATTACAAAACATGTACCAACCCACACTTGGAGAAGGGAAGGCACAAGAAATTCCATGTTTTAATGGGGTGGAGGAGTGGTCAATTGAGGGTTCCATGTTAGTGTAGCTATGTGAATAAGAAATAGCTATTAGTGTACCTATGCGAAGAAGCATAAGGTAGGTCAAGACTACATGAATCACCACTTAGGGAACCTTGAAATCACTTAGTACGAGCATGGAGGGCCACACAGGAGAGGGGTCCATGAAGTAGAAAGACACTCTAAGAGGGGATTCTTGAAGTATTGGTTCTTCGTGAAGCATGATTACCCAGTCGAGGCATAGAGTATACATGTTCTTAGAGGGTGCGTCATGAAGGATGAATGATTTTTGAACTCATGAGTACCCAAAAGGGACTCCTACCTTTTTGAAAATCGTGGGGATTCATTAAGGGAATCACCACTTGAAGTAGAGGAAAATTAGAGCAAAGGAAAACTAGTTCGCGGTGCTCAGGTACCTTGGGTGATGTATTTTCTTGCTGGTTCACGGAGAAAAGGGTTCTCCATGAAGTGAGATTTCAGAAGAAGAAAGGTTAGGGTATCAATCCTTTTGGGCAAGGGTGAGCCGAGCATTTATAGGCATTGGGTATCATGATGCTCTGAGGGTGCACCAAAAAGGAAATGGTTCTTCACGATTATAGGTGGATTTCTTGAACATGAAGAGGCTCTCATCACTACTCTGTGGCAGTCACGATGTTATTCAGACTCTTAGAGTCTTTCTTCACTACTCTGTGGCTATCGCAGTGGAGGTTGTCTTCCGGCATTTCAACATTTGAAGTGGCGGGGGGCTTTATGATTGAGCTTCGTGAGGTAGGCCCTTTGGTGATTTTTTTACTTTATTGATCCATTTTGGGAACAGATTTTGGTACTAACAAATTCCCCCCTCAGAATGGGAGCTGAGGAGAAAACGAGGGTGATATTCTAAAGGTAGATCACCAAAAATATGTAAATCAAGAAGCTGTCTCATGATAAGGGCACATGGAGTGCGAATTAATATTTTTGCAAAGCTCAGTTCAGTCGAAGGAACCACGAAACTCTTAGGGCTATCACCTAAAAATTTAGTGTGAGTCCCCCCCTGAATTTGTATATGTCTCTACAAAATTATGCTTGAGATCTCGAATAATGATGCTCCAGCACCCCCAAAAACTCTCTTGGAGAATCGGGTTCCCTTTATTGGTTCTCCAAGAACCCTTCTTAGTGAACTAGTTTATCACGATCCCTTGTTGTTCTATGAAGTGCGCTGAGTCCTTTGAGGTTCCGTGATCCGGTACTCCACAAGTCCTACTTTGTGAATGTTATTTGTGAATAGATAAGAAAAAAAACTAAAATATTGGGATGAAATGGCCAACCAAATAGCTAATCAGGAGGTCTTTACAGATGATGCTCAAAGGGAATACATTAAGAACGATCCTAAGCTCATAGAATGTGTGTGGTATCATTCTAATAATGAGTCTATAGTGGAGCTATTATCGGATGGGAAAAAGGAATAACACCTATATAGGAGATTTATTTTGTTCGAATTTGGTCTAAGGTACAATTTATTTATCCTTGATGCGATCAGGGATGAACTAGCCTACTGGTTCAGGGGAACCTCGTGCCAATATTAGTGGTTCAGGGCTGCCGATGGCTATACTTGGAAGGACTATATGCATTTCACTACCGACTACCTATAAAACCATTTCAATAATGTCGATGGGAAGGATTTGAAATCGAAGTTATCTCCACCGCAATATCACACCATTCTTAAGGTGGTCTTCGAGAAGCCGTAGAAAGGGTGGACCGATAATTGGGACCTGTTCTAGGGAGGAAATTTAACTGATTAATGGGTTTTGGCCTACTAGGTATGCTCATCTTGCAACGAATTTAGAGCGGAGTTGAGGTGGGTAGACCTATATAATGATGAATGGGATTCTCAATTACACATATACCAATAAAAACACATGATGCCAGAGCTACTGAGTATGTGGTCTTCGAGGACCAACACTTTCCATCATCATCACAGGGAATTCAGCATCAACCATTGGGACCTCCACCACATTTTAGGGATTCCAATTCTAGGGGAAATGTATGATGAGTTCCTCCCCATGGAAAAAACATGGGAGGATCCAGAGTAGATTCCATAGCTCTAAAATATACTGATGGACCTAGTGTTGGGTGATGATAAGCAGCTGGTGAGGGACGTCCATTTCAAGAAGTGTTTTAGAAGTTTAATGTGTAGGTTCTGGGCGCAGCAGAAGCACATTGGTGGGTGTACCCAACTTTGATTTTTAGCTTTAACAACAATCAATTGAAGATCCATCATGATAATAAAACACCGGATCATCAGAATAGAATGAAGAATGAAAAAGAAATAGTGGAGTCCTAGAACCATAGATAAGATCATCATATGTTGGTTATAATTAATTTAATTAATTGACAATAATTACCTTGATGGAATTATTTCTTTGTTGATGTCTCTGGTCACGATCATATGTGATCCATCATTGCGTCATAGAATCCAAGTGTAGGATTCCTCTAGTGGTTATCCACATGTGCTCCATGTATCTCTCGACATTGCCGAAGGGATCTCCAGGTACTAGCGTGGAAGAACCTTCGCTTTCGATGTCCACCTTTGATCGCCTTGATCTGGTGGAGGTGGATCTCTCTCTCGTAGCATGAGAGAGTTCTTGGTGGAAAAATAATTATCTCTTGGCTTGATGTATTTTACAAATCTATTGTGTACACATCGCAAAAATGTCTAGGATAATGAGAATTATATAATTGGGATTTTAATTACATAGAATAATAAAATTAATTAATTACCTGAAATCATTTATTCATTTCATTTAATTCTTAGTAATGCCCCATGTATAATAATAATAGTTCACTATTATTATTACTTGACATGCACCCAGAGAATTACACCTAATATTATTTAATTAATTAAATAATATTATTTCTCATAAATTTCCAGAAAAAAATACACGGTGCGTATATTTAATATAAACGGTGTATACTTTTGTTTTTCTATTTTCTTTATTTACTCCACCACATTTATTAGACCTTGAATAATCACTATTTATTTCTCAAATAAATTTCACTGTATTACTCTCTAATAAATAAATTATTTATCCCACAATATATTCTCTCGAATAACTAGTGTTGAAATAAATGCGATTAGGCATCCTTGAATAATTATTAAACCACAATCAGAAATAATCTTTATTGAACTTGTTAAATTAATATTTAACTGAGATACTTGGACACACTTAGTGTGCGACCCTATAAGCCTCTTTCTTACTGTAATTAGGTGGATCCTGCCTAAAGTCAAAGGTTAGAATCTAAAAACATGCCAAGGCACCCATAGATAAAGAAGTTAACACCACAATGATGTGTCACCTCCTACGAATTCTTACCGTGTAATATAATCCCTTTGTCTCGGTATATTGAATCAAGAGGGTTGAATATTGGTTCCATCAACCCATGTTCTCGATTATTCTTTCTTTGACTTCACGGAATTGAACTTTCCCATTCCCCACCATGACCATGTATTTATTTGTGCTATATCAATTACATCAAAGGGCCTGAGATATCTACTTCCATTATGGAACATAAGAGACAAATCCTTTCTCGCATTATCTATTAATGCAGTATTACTCGTGATGCACCCAACATATCCTACCTCACTGCGAACAGTGTGCCATCACAGTTTTCATCGATACATCTAAGTGTACGAGTTGTAATAATCATTAATAACAATCATAATGTCTAAGGACCAATGCACACATTCGTATATAGGAACATTCAATGACACTATGAAATGTGGATTTCCTACTGGAGGGTCTTGTTCTCATAATATCCTCTGGGATATTACCACTGGCACACACCATGAAAAGGTGCCTCAAAGTTTTATGAGTCCTAACCCCTTATGGACTGTATTATTTGTGTCCCTTAAATAACATCATCCGACCATAGAACATATATTCAAGAACAGTGTTATGACACTTTCGAGTTCTTATCATAATAGGGATCCATTATGAACCTTTAATACAATAGCTATCCTTTGTACATTATCAAATGCATTGTCATATAGAAGAACAATCATGATATGATAAGTTATTTATTAATGAATAAAGTACAAAGTAGTTTGTTCTAGGCCACCAAATCCAACAGAATACCGCTTGGACTAGAGCCAACTTCTAACAAACTTTAACCTGCTAGATCTCACATGATATTAATTCTTCTACTGAGATAGGCCTTAGTCATGGTGTCCACCACATTATTTTCCATGGATTCTCTACTCACCGAAACTTCAAACCTTTGATAGAAATACCTCAATGGGTGATACTTACAGAGTATGTGCGTTTTCCATTGACGTGACCTTGGTTATTTTTCAAGAGCCACCGCTATTGTATTATCACAATAAAATGTGATAGGATATTTAATTCTAGGCACCAAATCAATCTCCTAGACAAATTTCTGAATCTAGACGGCTTCCTTGGATGCATCATAAGCCGTTATATATTCGGAATCCGCTGTAGAATCAGTGAAAACTTGCTGCTCTGAACTCTTCCAGCTCACAGCTCCTCCATTGAGATAGAAAATATATCCATATTGTGAATTTATATTGTTCTGATCTATTTGAAAACTATCATCAAAATAACCTCTGATGAAAAGCTCCTCATCTCCTCTATACACCAGTAACATATCCTCAGTTCTTCTCAGATACTTAAGGATATTCCTAAAAGCAATCCAATGTTGTTCTCCTGGATCTTATTGATATCTTCTTACCATGCTCAGTTCATAGGCAACATCAATCCTAGTACATAATATGGAATACATGATGGATCCTATAGCCGAAGCGTATGAGATATTACTCATTCTATCTTTCTCCTGTTGTTTCTGAGGACACATTTTCTTAGAAAGATGTAGGCCATGTGAGACTGGAACGAATCAACTCTTGGATTGTTCCATACTAAATATCTTTAGTATCTGGTCAATGTATGCACCCTGACTTATTCCAAGAAGCCTCTTGGATCTATCATGAATGATCTTGATCCCTATAATGTAGGCTGCTTCACCAAAGTCCTTAATGGAGAAACACTTGTTCAACCAGTCCTTAACTGACTGTAATACTGGTACATCGTTTTCGATAAGCAGTATGTCATCAACATATACTACTAGGATAACGACCGCATTCCCATTAAACCACTTATAAACACATGACTCACATTCATTCTTAATGAAACCAAATTCCATTATGGATTCATCAAATTGAATGTTCCATGACCTGGATGCTTTCTTTAATCCATAAATTGATTTCTGCAACTTGAAAACCCTTTTGGATTCACCTGGTGCCACAAACCCTTCTAGTTGTTTCATATAGAAGTCTTCCTAAAGGTTCCTATTATAGAATTTTGTTCTGTCACCCATTTTCCAAATCTCGTAGTCATGGTAAGTTGCTATGGAAAGAATGATTCTTATGGATTTAAACATGGAAACTGGAGAGAAGGTTTCATCATAGTGAATTCCTTGACATTTTCTGAATCATTTAGACACTAGTCTTTCTTTATAGGTGCTTAATTGACCTTCCATGTCTAGTTTTCTCTTGAATACCAATTTTCATCTAACATGCATTACATCAACTGGCTCATCGACCAGAACCCATACTTGGTTCTGATACATGGAATCTATCTCATAATTCATAGATTCTAGCCATATTATAGCTTCTGAGATTTATACTACTTCCTTGTAGGAGAGAGGTTCATCATTGTCCAAAAATAATGACTCACCATCCTCGGTGACTAAGAAACCAAATCTCTCTGGTTACCTTACCTCTCTTGAGCTCCTATGTAGTACTTGTGTTTCTAGAACATCTTCCAAGTGGACTTGTAGAACTTGTTCCTGTTCCAACTCCTATATATCTTGAGCATCAAATTCATCAAATTAAATCATGCTCCCACTATCCTTTTTGAGGATGTGCTCCCTCTCAAGAAAGACAACTTGTCTGGCGACAATCACTTTCTTTTCTAAAAGGTTATATAGGTAATATCCTTTCGTTTCCTTGGGATATTCTATAAGGATAAACCTCATGCCCTGGGGTGCTAGTTTGTTGCCTGAGAAGGCCTTAACAAATTTCTTGCACCCTCATAAACGTGTGTGTGACAAAATGGGTTTCTTTCCATTCCATAAGTCGAAGGGAATTCCATTTTCCACCTTAGTTGGTACTTGGTTTAATGTGTATGTTGTAGTTTGTAATGCATATGCCCAAAATGATAATGGAAGATCTGCATGACTCATTATAGACCTCACCATATCCAAAAAGGTGCATTTTCTCCTTTCACTAACACCATTCCAACATAGTGTATAAGGAGGAGTGAGCTGAGATAGATTCCCTGACTCCCGTAGAAGATCGATGAACTCTTGGTTCAGATATTCTCCACCTCGATCCGATTGAAGTTTCTTTATCTTCTTACTAAGATGATTCTCTACATCATTCTTGAATTCCTTAAATTTCTCTAAGGAATATGACTTATACCTCATTAAGTAGACATATCCATATATACTCAAATCATTAGTAAAAGTAATAAAGTAAGAATATCCACCTTTAGCTTCTATTGGAAATAGTCCACACACATCCATGTGCAGCAATCCTAGTTGCTCTTTGGCCCTTTCACCCAGTCCACCAAAAGGCAGCTTGGCCATTTTACCTTGTAAACAAGAGTGACATATATCAAGTGTCTTTAGCTTAGTGGAGTCTAAATAGCCATCTTATCATATCTTTGTCAATCGCTTCTCGTTTACATGACCAAGACGGTGATGCCACAACTGGGTGATGTATGAGTCATGTGAGTTTGTTTCGTTATCGATTTCCAACACATGGTTTTCGTAATTTAATATATAAAAACCATTATTTAAATGTTCCATACCACAACATATGTTGTTCGTATAAAATAAGAAACCCTTATTTCCAAACATGAAAATAAATCCATCCATATCCAAACATGATACAAAAATTATGTTTTTGGTAACACTAGGTACACAATAACAGTTATGTAAAACCAAAATCATCCCAGTTGGCAATGAAAGGTGGTAATCACCAATGGCTAGCGCAACCAGCCTTGTACCATTGGTAGCTCGAAGATCCACCTCTCCTCTAGAAATATTTCTAAATCTACTTGGATCATGCATTTGAATACATATGTGAGCCCCAAAATCTATATATAATACCCAATGTGTAGAAATGGAATGATTACACTCGATCACGAACGTATCTTTAGCATCCCCACACTTGTGGGTGCAGTTCCTCTTCTTGTGGCCTTGCTTTCCACATGAAAAACACACCCCATATTGTTTCTTACCCTGCCTTTGGATCTTTCCCTTCTTGGAGGGATGGTGCTTGGGGGCTTCATACCATTTATAAGTCCTTGCCCCCTTTTCCTTTTACTTCATTTTATTATTCACCATAAGGACTATGGGTTTTTTATGCCCCATGTCCTTATCTACCTGGTGAATTAAGTTCATAAGTTCCGATAGACTCTTCTCATTGTTCCTCATGTTGTAGTTGACGATAAAGCTAGAGAAGGACTTGTGCAGTGATGAAAGGATGATATCTATACGCAAATCATCTAAGATGTCTAAGAGTTCAATGTAGCCAATAATCTTGACTACATGAGGCCCATCTGGCGTAGACTCTCAAAGCTTAGTTGTAAACAAAGAATTGTAGATCTCATATCTCTCCTATATCACCTTCTATTGATAGATATCCTTAAGGTGATACATCATACTATATGATTGCATGTTTTCATGTCTCTTCAAAATCTCATTATACATGGATGATAGCATGAAACATTGGACATTTTTGGCATCATACATATGTTTAATATAGAGATATAGTTCCTCATCACTCTCCTCTTTCCTAGGTGCAATTATAATAGGCTCTTCCAACACATACAGTTTCCTCTTGTGGTGAAGGATGACGCGCAAACGCCTCTGCCACTCTTGGAAATTGGTGCTGGTGAGAAGGTTTTCCTTTTCAGGTATGGTTCAAAATGATATGTTTGAAGTCAATTTTCTTTTTGTTTCTAAAAATTAAGATGAGAAAATATTTAGTACATTATTATGATAAAACCGAGACAAATAAATAAATTAATACTTATTTGTCTCCAACTATTTTATCAAAATCCAATAGCCCTCACCATTGATTTAGGAATATTCTATTGCCTGGATATTCTAGTGGCAAGGATCCATATTCCCCTTCACATTACCCCAACTAGGGTTGGTCAAGAAACTTTAAGGGTTTTAGGTTGGCATTGCAAATTCCAACTACATTAACTCGCAGTTCCTTGATCCGCTGAGTGGACTCCCCAATTCTAAAATCCTTTTATTTTCGATTGCCTCAACCGTTGCCTCTTGGTCACACCAAGTCCTGCTGTGGTAGTCAACCCTCGATGAAAACCAAGTCAAGTAAACCAAAAACATAGAATTAGAAATACCAAATAATTGGAAGCAACCCAACCAGGGTTCATCAATCACATTGAACTATGGTTCGATTCTAACCAAGATTATGGAAGGACATACCGACTTAATATTTCTTTGAGGATTTTTATCCTTATACGTAAATGGCCATTTTATTATATTTTATTACATGTTTTTTAATATTAATCAGGATATAATTAAGTGATCAAACTTGTCTAAGATAATATTTTATGCATAAGCCGGTCTTATTTTAGTTCTATCTTGCATTCTTGTTTAATTCATTAATTGTGTGATCGTGACAACACACCCACAATAAAAAACCATGCAACTAGAATAAATAAAATAAATGGTATGATCATGAGCTTGTTCTATTGGTTATTTTATCTAGTGGTTGATAAACTAACACAAGACCTAGGGGAGAAACACCTTGAAACTTTTGGGTTCATGTTTACATCTTTCCACCTATCCCCCTTTGTATCTCCTAGGATTGGTTTCACCTTGGATCCTAACTTGAGCTACCTCCACTATATTGGGAGATCAATCCATTACATATTCTTTTATATCACTCATAGGTGAGGGGTAAAATGGAGTTTTTAATAAAAGAAACCTTGGGAACGCATGCCCTACATATTAATGAGGATAAGACTCACAGGCCAACAAATTTAATTTAAATAAATAAATTAAAAGAAACTGTTCACATACAAAGGTCTTTGTCTAGCTCATGATGATCCATGCATGAAACGATATTTATGCATAAATAAAACTATCATTAAATTCTTTAATCATTCTGTTTTAAGATAAATCATGCTCTAATCAATTAATTATCTTTAATTAATCAATCCTTTTATCTTAAACCTTTTTCTAAATTTCCTTGAGATTCTCATCAATCATAATTTTAAACAAACAAATTCATTTAAAATTATCTTTGTACATAACTTTTACCTTGGAGACAACCCAGTGTATTCTCGTTCATAACTACCCAATGAGTAGAAATGAACAGTACGCAGATGTTAAATTAAACACATATATATAAAACACCTATCACGTGTTGTGCCTTAGCTTTATACATGCACTATGGTACACGTCTCAAGGGTTTTAATAATAATAAATTATAATAAATATGCCTAATTTAGATAATTACACGACGTATAGTTCCAACTACATCGCGTGTACTTTTGTTTACCATCTATCGGAAGTACATGCTTGGGGACATAGCGTGTAGATGTACTTCGGAAATCTACGGAGTACACGGCGTGTTTAGTGGGACACACGCCATGTAGTTTCTGCGTTACATAGCTTCCAGCTGGGAAAGCCATGTATGGGGTACACAGTCCAACCCTAACCCAAAGGGACTACACACCATGTTCAATGGACCACACGGTGTGTAATCTGGAAACCGTGCGCCACATGTTCCTGGTCAACACATGGTGTCATTTAAGACTAGAAATACTCCAAAACATGACTTGATTTGGCGAACCAGTCTGATGCATTGAACCTAGATTACACGGCGTGTACTAACGAATACACGTCATGTATTCTGGTGTTGTACGTCTATAAACTTTTGGAACCTTTGGATGAGATCCTTTATTTTATTTTAATCAAAATTAAAAGAAAAACTCATTTTTGTAAGGTGAATGAGAAACAAGAGAGGAGGAATAGATCGTGAGATTCAGATTTAAAGAATGATTAACTTGAATTGAAACAACTAAATTATTAAATTTTTAAATCACCAATGAAAAACTAAATAATTATAATCAACGATATGCTCCCTTTGATACCACTTGTAGGTTCCGGTCACAGTAGAAGCACGTTGGTGGGTGTACCAAACATTGATTTTTAGCGCTAACATCGATCAATCTGAGATCCTTCACTATAACAAAATACCGGATCTTTGGAATAGAATAAATAAAGAAAAAGAAAGAGGGGAGTCCAAGGACCATATAGAGGATCATCATATATTGGTTATAATTAATTTAATTAATTGAAAAGAATTACCATGATGGAATTATTTCTTCTTTGATGTTTCCAATCACGATCCTATGTGATTCGTCGTTGTGTCGTAGAATCCAAGTGTAGGATTCCTCTAGCTGTTATCCACACATGCTCCAAATATCTCTGGATGTCACTGAAGGGATCTTCAGGAGCTAGCGCAGAAGATCCTTCACTTGTGTTGTATGCCTTCGATCACCTTGATCTAGTGGAGGTGGATCTCTCTCTCGTAGCTTGAGAGTGATCTTGGTGGAAAAAGAATTCTCTCTTGGCTTGAGAGCTTTTCCAAATCCATTGTGTACACACCGCAAAAATTTCTAGGCTAATGAGAATTATATAAATGGGATTTTAATTACATAGAATAATAAAATGAATTAATTACCTAAAATCATTTATTCATTTCATTTAATTCTTAGTAATACCACATGTCTAATAATACTAGTTGACTGTTGTTATTACCTGACATGCACACATCGAATAACACCTAATATTATTTAATTAAATAAATAATATTATTTCTCATAAATTACCAAAAAAATACATGGTGTGTATATTTAATATACACGGCGTGTACTATTGTTTTTCCATTTTCTTTATTTCCTCCACCAAATTTATTAGACCTTGAATAATGGCTATTTATTTCTCAAATAAATTTCACTAAATTACTTTCTAATAAATGTATTATTTCCCCCACAATATATACTCTCAAATAACTAGTGTTGAAATAAATGTGATCAGGTATCCTTGAACAATTATTAAACCATAATCGGGAATAATCTTCATTCAACTTGTTAAATTAATATTTAACTGAGATACCTGGATACACTTAGTGTGCGACCCTCTAGGCCTCTTTCTCAGTGGAATTAGGTGGAGCCTACCTAAAGTCCAAGGTTAGCATCAAGAGACATGCCAATTCACCCATAGAGAAAGAAGTTAATGCCACAATGACGTGTCACCTCCTACGAATGCTTACCGTGTAATATAATCCCCTTGCCTTGATATCTCAAATCAAGTGGGTTTTATGCTGGTTCCATCAACCCATGTTCTTGATTATTATTTCTTTGACATCCCAAAATTGAACTTTCCCATTCCTCACCATGGAGATGGATTTATTTAGGATATATCAATTCTATCAAGGGGCCTGAGATATCTACTTCCGTTATCGAACAAAAGGGACAAATCCTTTATCGCATGATCTATTAATGCAGTCTTACTCGTGACGCACCCAACATATCCTACCTCATTGCGAATAGTGTGTCATCACAGTTTTCATTAATTCATATAAGTGCGCAAGTTGTAATACTCATTAATAACGATCTTAAATTCTAGGGACCAATATACACGTCTGCAGATAGGAACATCCAATGACACTATGAAATGAGGATTTCCTACCGGCAGTTCTCGTTCTCATAATATCCTGTTGGATATTACCAAGGGAACACACCATGAGAAGGTGCCTCAAAGTTTTATGAGTCCTCACCCATAATGACATGTATTAATTGTGTCCCTCAAATAACATCATCTGACCATATAACATATATTCATGAATAATGTTATGGCACTTCCAGGTTCTCATCATAACAGGGATCCACTATGACCTTTTAATGAAACAGCTGTCCTTAGGACATTATCACATGCATTTTCATGCAGAAGAACAATCAAGATGTGATAAGTTATTTATTAATGAATAAAGTACAAAGTAGTTGGTTCTAGGCCACCAACTCCAACATAATGAATTTCCACTAAAGCATCCTGCTGAGGGAGAGGAGGCACCTAGGAAAATTCCAATGAGGCCCCCCACATATCTAAGGGAGATCAACACAACATGGAAGGTTCTTAATAAATAATCCTGTAAGAAAACCAGTGGAGGCTTTGGGGGTACAACATTAACCCCAAGTAGAAACCGGTGGTTAGGTTGGATAGGTTTATCTCTACACTCATTTTCAGATGGATATTGTCAGTCTGGGATGCACACATGGGTGTGTGGCTGAGCAAATTTATCATGGTGTACATGCTGGCTATGGGGAAGTGTGTCAACCTTGGGATCGCAGAGGTGTTATAGAAATTAAGTGAGGGGAAGAACCCATAATGGGTATCAAGACTACTCAAATTTTTGTACGGCTGGATATCAGCACACATGAGGGTTTAAAAATATTCAAACCCCATTTCCCACCCTGGTTCAAACTTTTGACCAGCCATTCTGAATGTAGTGGGACGTTTCCCAACCAAGATGACTTCCCCAGTGGTGTTGAATAGAGTCTAGAGGGTGGAAAAATTAAATTTCCCTACATTCCCACTGCTAATATGAATATTCACTAATGATGGTCAGGGAACTGAGGAGCATTGATCATATCTCATGGACTTTTGTGGTGGAGTTCTGGTTGCAGTGGTAGATCGTGAGCCCATCTACGATCCACATACCCTACATTGATTTGTGAGGAAATTCTATTTCATGTATAGGTTAACCTCAATAGTCTAATTGGGGGTACTCTAGGAGGATCATTAATTCATGATGAGGCAAATGTGGATCATGTTCACATGGGAGGAAGGGAAGATGCAGAATGAGTTGCCTCCTCCCACTACCACTTACATGCTAGTTGAGGAGTATGCAAAGAGATAGGAGACAACCTATCTAGGGGAAATGTTGAATTAGATGACTACCCGTATTGATTATGGGGTTCCCCCTCAGCCCTAAGGTCGGGGTAGAGAAATGTCAAGAACATGTAGTAGTGGTAGAGCTGATGCACATCACGATGGTGGAGCTGCAGCAACGGTAAGGCCAGTAATTCTGAGGCATGAATTGAGTGAAAGTGGAAGGCTAGCAGCAATATAAGACCCAACGGTTCTAGCTAAGTAGAACTGGGAGGAAGGTATTCCATAAAGAGGGTTTCAAAAAATACCCACCCAAGCTCCAGGGAAGAGACTACGCTGCATAGAAATTCCTGAAGATCTTTTCTATCCGAAGGCATGGGAAAGTAGGGATGTTAGCAGGAAATTCCTTAGTCCTTCTGAGATGGGGGACCAACTTAACCAGTTCAGATCAGAACTTCTAGTCATTGGATATTCCAAGGCCATATTTATGGTTTCTCAAATGGAGGGGGAGCGATACATGGTAGAAATGGAAGATACCATGCATTCTCAGGACACCTCACATCCAATGATGAATCAGTTGAAAGTACTGCTCAACTAGATGTCTCCACAACAACTTTACACTGCTAAGATGGCAGAGTACATCCCTTTTCCTGAGGTATTAGAATAATCCTGGGGAGAAGATTTCCGATAAGGGAATCCCTTTGGAGGAAGGCGAGGTTCCGGCCTGAGATTTGGGAGAATTTTCCAAAGCTCTTGAGGTAAGATCTAAACCATTCCTTTATTGAATGATATTATTCATGTCATCCAGGTTTCTAAACTAACATTTTTTTATCCATGAGAGCCTCATACAAAATATCTCATCCTGCATGACAACATATGTAGCTTTGGGACCTGTGCTTGGGACAATGGTGAGCGTAGGTTCCAGCAGGGTTGTGACAACTTGGGTGGCCTTTCTGAAATCATCAAAGCTCCCAACCATATATGGGGGGTCATGTCCTGGGATTCCAATAGCAACCTCTCAAGGGTGGGATCAACCATTCTATTTTTGTATGTCCTCTTCCTCACAGATTCATAAATTTTGTCCATCGGACCAGGCCAACTGATATTGTATTTGTCTGGACAGTCCTTCAAACTGCATTTGCAATGATAGTGAGGCTGGATGGGGGTATTATATCTCCTTTCCCAAGGGGAATGTCGATTGACATGGAACCAGATTCCCAAGATGACAAGAACATGGAATTCACGGTTATGGGTAGAACTACTAGAAGGGAGGAACCACAGATTATTGAGGTGGGATCTAACGATGAAGATAAACCACAAGATATGGAACCCATCCCATATTATATGATGCTTGAAGAGGATCCTACTACCAAACTTCTGGAGGTGTTCCCATAATATGAACGTGCTAACCTGAAGGAGTTGGAAAATTCTGATTCTGATGTGAAGGATAGTCAGGCAGTCGATCGCCAGTCATGGAGACTTATCAAGCACTTCATCGATGACATTCCAGAATCTGATTGAATAATCTAGATGAAAAAACTTCAATATTGGATGTGTGACCAATTCAATGAAAAGGTGGATACATGAAGTATACATATTCTCATTCATGATTACCTTCCTATGAAGGTATTTGAGAGAAACTATAGCCTCTATTCTTCCCGACAACAGATGAAGTCTGTCAGCATTCAGAAGCTTCAGGAGGCTTCACAAGAGATCCAACATTTAAGAATATAGGTGAATGAGAGATCCTATTTCATCAATACCCAATTGAAACTCATATCATGATTAAGGGTCCAGTTCGTAGAAGTCGAAGAGCAATTAGGGTGATCATCTCATGAAGTTTCCAATATCTGAACTGATGAAGATCGAGCATGGATCATGGCTGATGAACTAGGACCCACATCTAATAAAAAAGGTTGGGAGATCAGGTGACGACAATAAGTCCCAGATTCCACACACCAAAGAGTGGTGGAGCTGAGATGCTCCATTGAAGGGTCCAGTCAATAGGAGTTGTATTTTTTCAAACTCAAAAACATAGCTTCATTCTTGTTTGATTATTTTGATTTTATGCTTGGAAATCAAGTTACCATCTTTAATTCTTGATCATATCTGTGAAACAATGAGCAATCAATCCCTAAGATCATGTGGGTCATGCCCAATGTGAGAAACAAGGGATGAACATGTAATTTCTCATCTTGGATATGAGATAATCAACCAACCATCAAACACTCAGGGTCTGACTGTCCACCCAAAGTTTTTGAACTGAGAGAGGGGTCCATGAATATAGAATAGGGTTCTCAGAGAAGCTAAATTTTCTTTCCCAACATGCTCTAGTGCATGAGCATGATAACTCTAGGGGAGTTGGAATAAATCCAAACAAAGGGGAATGAGAAGTGTGAATCATGAAACCCAAAATTTGGAACATAGTGAAGGAGGAATGATGATGGAGGATAACTATTGACCGAATTCGAGACATAGAATTTATATCATGTTATCCTAAAATGGGGAAAACAAATGAGGGCCAACTATTGACAACATTCGAAACATGGTTCCAAACTCAATGTGTCATTCAATGCCCTTTGGAACATTGTCCCAAGATGGTAGGAAACCAATGAGGCTGAGCATTCGAACCTTTAGGGGTCCCTTCAGATATGAAAGAGGTTGAGGATCCAAATAAAGGGTACACAAAGTGTGGAAATGGAGTGATTGGTTGTTCAAATGGAGTCCAAAACTCCTGAAATTACACCACCATGATGAAATCACATTCGGTAAGCATATCAAACTAAATCAAGATCAAACCTATTTCTAGAAAGGACCTATCTAGAAAGGATATAGGATGGATTGCAGTTTTACGTCATGAAAATGAGGACGATAGACACATAGTTTAATGTCATATGGTGAGGGCGATGAACCTAGTTTAAGGTTATACTAATTGGACCCTGTATAATAGTTTAAATTCATTTTACCCATACTAGAGACTCTTGGTTTAAGGTCATAGAGTTTGAACCATAATTTGGGGAAAATATCCTAGAATTTTAATGAACCCGGGGATGGGACTGATGCGAAATGTCTAGTCTTTCCTACGTATCTCATAAGGATTGGAATCAAGACACACGTAATTATTGAAATATAGTGTGGTTATAGACCTACACTAGTGGAGGAAATACTATTTGGATAGGAAGTATAAGCATCCAATAATTATCATGGGGCATCCTGAAATTTTTTAGGGTAGGTTCGTAGTTTAATGTCGTGTGTTGAGGACATGGGCACAGCAAATGAGAATTGTGTGGTGAGGTGTATAACCCAATGTGAAGGATGAAAATAGAATTCCATACTACACTGTACATTCTCAAAAGGAAATCCAGGTCCAAGAAGGCTCAAGAGAGGATTTATAATTTCATGGTTGTACCTAGGGATGAGACATCCATATGTCGCTAAGTATCATACTAGGGAAAGAATCAATCCATACATTGTTCTGAGATTTCGTGCAATTTAACATCATGTGGTAAGTATGATGATGGATCCTCATGTAAAGGGGAAATCATGTTGTATCTGGACCCAAGATTGATGATCTGAGCAACACTACATATCCTATAGAGATGACAATAAAGCCAAGCCTAGTTTTGGGATGGTTTTTCCATGTAGGTCTAACCCACACATAGAGAAAAGAGGCATTTTATAGGAATTGTTTGTACTTTTTTTGGTACCTTTTTTTGAAGAAATTAGCCCAGAATGGAAAGTATATGGGTCGCTATAGGAATCAAGATGTATGTAGGCCTTGATAAATGACATGGCGGATAACTGGTGCCCAAGGTGATTCCCTCTAAAATGAGAACACCACAATGATGTGATGTTTTTTATCGTGCGGCTAGGAAGATGATGTCGTAATTTAAGGTCATACGATAGGACCAATCCATTCATTTTAATGTCATACGGTAATGACACAATAGTATAATGTCATGTGGGATGAGATAGTATAGTTTCACGTCATGTGGTAAGGATAGAGGAGATCCTAGTTTCAGGTCATAGAGTTTCGACCATGAGGTTGTGTAGTCCTATATGTGGGCATTACCCTACGAAAAATCCTAATCCCATGTGATCCATGATCAGTGTGGGAAACATGGAGTGATTTTAGGATCCCCCCATCACATGAGAGTGTGCAATAGTGGGAAGGAAATTCCCGGTAGGGAAAATACCGACCATTCCAACATTCCAAATCAATGTGCCTAAATGCATGGAGTAACAACACCAGGGGTGTCAAAGATCCACAAAAGAGGAAAGGGAATTCAAATGTGGATCACAACATCCCATATTTGGGAACAATGAAAGTGTAATGATGATGGAGGATAACTATTGACCATATTTGAAACAAAACATCCATATCATATGACCTTGGATTAGAACAAAAAACTGAAGATCGACCACTGACCATATTTTCAATGTGGTACCTATATCAAAATGTTGTTCGAAATCCTCTGGGACATTGACCCAAAATGGTAGGCAAGCCATGAGACCAAACATCCATACTGTTAGGGGATCACTTCAAACATAAAAGATGATTAAGACCCAAATAAAGGGATGCATGAAGTGTGGGCGTACCCATGCAGTTTAACATCATGTGGTATGGATGAATATATGGAGGACTACTCTCAAAGGAAATACATGGCATTGATATTACAACCCGATGTGAAGGAGGACCAAAACATTTCTCAACCATACCATGTACCCCTAGTAGAACCCATGCCAAAAGGGGTCAGATGGATGAAGGAGGTTGTGGATGGACCATAAATGAAATGTCTAGGTGTTTCTAAGTATCTCATAAGTAAGGAAATCAAGACACACATAGTTCTTGAAGATGGAATGGAAGATGGACAATGCCAAATGGGTGATGTCTCTTAAATGAAGAAATCATATGGATGGGTATTTTATCATCATATAGCTCAAATATTGAATATGTAGTTTAATTTAATATGATAAGGATGATGTAGATCTTAGTTTATAGACATATAACTCAAACTGTATAGTAAGAATTTCAAAGTGGGAATGTGTAGTGTGGCAGCATGAGGCAACAAGATGGGGACAAATAAAGTCCACATCACTCACTTTGAGGACACAACCTCATAGTTTATGGTCATCAAGTTTGTACCATAAGAAAAAAATAACTTCCATGTAGGTAGAAACCTTTTCAATACTCCTAATCCCATGTGAGAAATTCTTGGTGTGGGAAAAATGGGTAGGGAATATCCTTACAACACATGGAAGCATACGATATGGGAATAGATGTGTGGAGTCAAGGATGACCCAACAACTCTTGTCCACCAAATCAATGTGAAAAGGTGCATGGAGGAATGTCACTGAGGTTGTTGAAGTTATTCATGGACATAAGGAAGTGGAAAGGGATGTGAATCATGAGACCAATATTTGGGGAACAATGGAGTTGGTGTAACTATGGGGGATAACTGTTGATTGTATTTAAAACACAACATCCATATCTTGTGACCTAGAATGAGAACAAATAACTGATGATCAATCATTGACCATATTTTCAATGATGGAATTGTATAAAAATTTCATTCAATATCCTCTTGGATGATGGAAAAGGATGGTTAATGATATATGAGTCCAAAAATCCATACCGTTAGGGGGTATCTTCAAATGTGATAGAAGTTGGGGACCCAAATAAAGATAAATATGAAGCATGGAAATAGAATGAATGCATGTCTATGAAGAACCCAAATATGTAGGTCCTAGTACATAGTGAATCTATGAATGTTGATGAGGCATAACATATGTATAAGGATACAGTTAAGAGTGGATGATTCGAAAGGATGGGTAGAATAAAGAGGTAAAATGGGTTGATTAACCAGGGGCTGGACCTAAGGAAAAATTGTTTGAGCGTTCCTATGTATCCTTCTAGGGAAGTGATTGAGTTGTATGTAGTTCTAAAAAATCTTGAAGTTTAACATCATGTAGTAATGATTAATATGGGAGAATTATCTAAAAAGGGTAATGTGTACAATAAAGAAAAATAGAAAGATGTGAATGAGGACCGGATAACTCCCACACCACACTATCCACAATCCTAGAAGAGAACTCCGGAAAAGTGGTTGATAAATGGAATGGGAGAAACTAGGGTTAGAACCAAAAAAAATGTTTGAGTGTTCCTACATATCCTATAAGGATGAAAATTAAGTGATATGTATTTCAAGAATTGTCATGCAGTTTAATGTCATGCGATAAGGATGACGTTAAGAGAACAAGGTCCCGAAGGGGATGTGCATGTCGTGATATTGAAAAACCGATGTGAATGAGGAAAAAAGAGATCCACACCATGTATCCCCAAGGGGGGAACCTCAGGACAAGGGTTTAGAAAGAAGGTAGGATTTGTGGTACCTAGGGCTGGACTTGAGGAAAAAATGTCTGAGTGTTCCTACATATCCCATAAGGATGGGAATCAAGCCATACGTAGTTCTTTAAATTTCATACAGTTTAACATCATGTGGTAAGGATGATGAGGAAGGTATTCCTAAGGTAGACACATTGTGAGGCTGTTGTAATCCCACATAAATGAAGATCAATGAAGTCTACATCACACCACGTGCTCCTAGAAGGAACCTTAGGTCATGAGACTGAAAATGGGGGAACTTGGGCTAGACCCAAAGACTAAATGCCTGGGTGTTTCTACATATCCCATGAGGATGGTAATTAAGACACACATAGTTCTAGAAATTATGTGTAGTTTAACATCATGCAGTAATTATGAAGTGGAAGGTATTCATAAGGGAGGAACATGGTGTGGCTATTGCAAGCCTGACGTGAATGAGGACCAAAGAAGTCCAAAATAGACAACATGCTCCCAGAAGGAACCTCAGGTCGTGAGACTGAAAATGGGGGAACTTGGGATGAACCAAAATATTAAATTATAAAGCATTCATATGTATCCCATGATGATGTGAATAAAGCTACACAATGTTTTTGAAATTCCATTCAATTTAACATCATGTGGTAAGGATGAAGAGGGAAATGGGGTTTGTAGTTTATCGTCATGTGGGACGCTGATACTGGGAAGTTTTACATCTTTTATCCCCAACATGTGATATCTTAGTTTAAGGCCCTATAGGATGGACCATGAGGTATATCCACCATTTTCATTTTACTATTATGTAGGATGATGGCTTGCTCATGATAAGTACTACTTGAGGAACTTGGCATTGATGGGAGGAGTAATTTTCTCGCCATCCATAGTGACCAGAGAGTATGCACCATTAGGGCAAACCTTGTGGATGATATAAGGTATCTATTATTTGGGCTCAAACATTGGTGGATTCCTTCCAAGTATCATTGGAATCCTTAGGGATAATACCATGACACCCTGAAGGAAATAGTGAAGACAATCTTTCTTATTGAAAACTTTTGATATCTTATTCTAGTGCCTATACAGATTGTGCAAGGCATGGAGTTTGTTCTCATCGAGGGATTCTAGCTCAACCAGATGTACCTCTTCTACTTTTTCTAATACCTACTGATCATAGAAATCTCTACAAAGTGAAGACAACTGAATCTCGATGGCCATGACTACCTCTATTCCATAAACTAGGAAATATGGGGTTACTTGGGTGGAATTATGATTTACCCTATGATAAACCCAGAGAGCATTGGGGAGCTTGTCTGAAAATATTTTCCTATTTTAACCAACCATTTTCTTCAAGATGTTATGGAGTTTATTATTGAACTCCTTGATCTATCCATTTTCTTGTGGATGATAGAGAGAACTACGGTTGGAATGGATACTGTACTTGGTGTATAATTTCTTTAGCTCAGATGCTCATAAACTGGTGTAGTTATCGGTTAGAATGGAATGAGGGACACTGAATCGATGAATGATGTAGAGACCCGAAACATGACGTACATTGACATTACATTAATTTTTTGGAATACTTAATATATAACAAAAAACAGACACACAAGGACCGTAATAGTTTAGTGTCTTTGGAAACTCGGAATATAAACATCTAATCCTGTTGAAAGATCTTCAACATCTCCCATATCGATCTTCCCCTTTTGTTTTCTTACCTAAAACCTTTCTTTATATCCTCGGGAAAAGAAAACATATAAAGGGTGATCTCAAATGCTCAGTAAGGGTAAGAATGGATAAAATAAAACAAATCATATACATTTGAGATTAAAAACATTAACATAATGTTTAAACATCAAAAGCTTGAGCAATGACATAAAACATGGAAGTACATAAGGCATAGATCATAATGGAACATAAATCATGATAAAATAGAATGGGAATAATGTAATTGTGGAAACCATTAAGCACATGATATGATTTCCATATTAGCCAAGGCATTGCTTCCAAGACCATCTTAGTGGATAAAGTATCTTTCTGAATCGAGTTCACTCCTCATTCCAGTCCTGTAATACTGAACCGGCTTAACATACTGTTCCAGCCATGTCTATATTATGAGATATAAATCTTTACCCAATGCATTGGAGGGAGATATAGGTCCCACCCATATCATATTGAAATCATTCTTATGTTTTCCACAAAACAATCATAAATCATTCATCATAACCCAAAGTATAAATTGGATTTCATAAACATCATTCCATCATAACATAATCAATATAAAACAAATGGATATAATTTCATCATAAGAAAAGTGAAACCATATAAATCATAGATAAATTATACTTGAAACATACACATATGAAATAATGTCATCTTAGATGGAAAATTGTTTTGATAAAACACTTGAAATGAATTCTTGAGGAAAAAATCCTTTCTTCTTAAAAATCAATTTCTTTTCACAAAAAAACATGAAATTTTAAAAGAAAAATATTTTGTTGATAATAGTTATGAAATATTTTGGAGGAAGCTTTATGAAAATAAGGCTTTATAAAACCGTAAAAATCCGTTCGTGCCGTATAAGTTAAAAAAAACATTCTTATCGTCCTTTTGCCGGAAAAGTCAAAAAGTACCTTGTAAAAGAAAGATTCCATACATACTATGTACTAAAAGTCAAAAATGGGTAAAAATGACAGTAAAAATACATGAAACCATTTTTAGGAAACATGGACATGGATGAGAACAATAACCCCAGTAAATACTTACGAATAAACAATCTTGGATAAGAACGAGATTGGAAAAGTTATCCCTTACCTTATATCCGATATGATTCGTATGTATCCGAACATCCTGTATAATGATTTAAATAATGTCATAGACTTATTACAGAATCATATTCATTGTTATGATATCATATATGGTTCACTTATGACTTTATATTACCCGTTCTTTTGTAAATTACATGTTAAAGAGCGTTTTGGGTAAAATAGTTTCATTTGTCGTCCGTGTTTTGACTTGTAATTATTCATATGATTACTTAGATCATGATTACTTAATTACAGAATATAAAAAATTATTTATATATAATATATATTCAGAATATACATATATATAATATATTGATAAATGGAAAGAAATACACCGTTCATGGAGACGGTAGGTCGTACGTACGCATGAACGCTGTTTTTGTTTCCTTATTGAGTTGAATGGAATTAAGTAGATGACATACATACATACATATATATATATATACATAAATATAGTAGCTTTATAATTTCATATATTTCATTATTATTGCTTATATATACTGTATAATCATTCTTAAATGGTTAACATGGAGAATGAATATCATCGCGTCGTGGAGACGGTAGTCCGTACATACGCATGAGCGATGATATCATTTCCATAATTATTGAATTGAATTGGAGTGGATGATACAATATATCAGATTCAGTATGATGTTATAATAACTATGTATAGTTATTATTTACACCATTATACCCATCCAAGTAAGGTGGTGTTGGAAAATAGATTACACCACGACGTGGAGACGGTATTCCGTACGTACGTATGCACGATGATTTCATTTTTCGTAGGATGGATAGATGGTGAAATAGGGTTGTTTCATACTTATAATAACATATTAGTATATGATTGATACTGATGTTATTACTTCATAATGAAATAACTAAAGAAGAAGAAGTGGAAGAAGAAATAAAGTTGAAAGAATCGGTAATGGACATTACCTCTTCTTTGAAGTGATTCTTTGAGAACTCCTTTTAGGGCACTAAAATTGGTCTTTGAAGAATACCAGAACCTCTAGGATGTTTCTAGGGAAGCAGATAAGATAATTTTTCAGGGGTTGTCCGAGCTTGAAGGCTCAATGTGGTGTGAGGAAGAGAGGGAGGAGGTGCCCTTTTATAAGGGAGGAGAGGGGCACCTTTGGAAAAACTAAAAATATTATTTTATTATAAAGTCATATTTGGTTTTAAATAGCTCCAAATTGATTTATTTCTAAGCTAAGGTGGGTATGGGTAGAAATAATCTCATCCAATAGAATTTAGACAAGTTTAGGTATCTATTTTAACCTTATCATTTAGATTTAACTTTAAGTTAGATAATTTAACTTTTACCGTGTCTTCTTGTTTACTTACACTATAAGGTCAATAAACTTACTATAACAAGACAAATGAACCACAAGTTGTATATTATTAATATATATAACCGTATCTAAGTCATTTGTCTGATCCTTAGATTTTTATGAATAAAATAACAATTAATAATATAACATTTGTTTTAAAAACTATTTTATGTCAATTTTGACACTATTTGGTAATTGATTTGTGTGAAAATCATCATAGAAATATTAGTTCTAAAAAAGTTAATTAAAGCAATACTAACATGTCATATTAATATAGAAAATTATTGTAATTCATAAAAAGTCTCAAATTAAATTTATTTGGGTATTTATAACATCAATTATGTCAATATTTCATTAAGAAAATAATTACTGCGTCATCATTGTGTCATAAATAAATTAAATTATTTAAAGTTTAAAAATTACAAATAAAATACCATTATGTAGGAAATCTTTTTAGATTTCTAATTAATATTTATAGTCAAATTTATCTTATTTATAACCCTATATTAAAAATGTTTTAGTTATTAAACCTTGATTTTAACTATTTTAACTATTCTTTAAATAAAATAATATTAAATGTCTTAATCTAATCCAAGTGGACCTAAAGGGTAATATTTTATCCCTAATGTTTTTTTTGGTCGAATTACACTTATCCAATAGAATTAGGACATGTGTTAGGGTAATAATAATATCATTTTACCCTTAATTACACTATTTACTTTTAATCGTGGTAAAAAAAGTAAAAAGTTACTATTCACCAAAAATTATTTTCATCTCATTGAACCACATTTTACTTACTGACATCAACCGTGTCTCTTGGATTTTTGAAATTCCATTCATAAAAGTGGTAAAATTAAGTTTTATGTAAATTTGCAAATTCTCCCAGGAGGTGGGTAAAAGACAGTCAAAAGTTCAATAAAATTTTTATATATCTAAAATTATTATAAAATGACTCCAATGAATTAAATTGAACTTATATAGGTATTATGTATCAATTTTGACCTAAAATAAATTTAAATAAAATAAATAATTATTTAAATAAAAAGTTGGTTTTTAAATAGTAACCTAGTGTTTTCACTATTAATCAAAAATTGAAAGTTTTCAGAAAAATACCAAAATTTCACCCTAGGATAATTTCGATATTCTGAATCAAAAAATGAAGTCCATTTTGAAAAATAAAATTTATAAAATTTCAAAAAGTGGCTATTACTATTCATACCGGCTAGTTTTAATAATATTTTAATAGCATATCGCTGTTTAGTGAAACCCGGTATTGCGTACAACACCCACTATCGAGGAAGGTCGCAATTGCGTGTAATGCAAGCCAAATCAGGGTTGCGTGTAGTGTAAAACTATTTTGTTGTTGCATATAACAAAATAAAACCATATTTAATTTATACATTGAATATATATATATATATACATACACACTCAATGTTACGTATAATAACAACTATCAAACAAAATTGAAATTGTGTGTAACACGATACAAGAATAATGTTGCGTATACTGCAAGCTAATACGGTGTTGCGTATAGCGCAAGATAATCTTGGTGTATCGTACAACAGAAGATATTAAAGAAATTAAAAAAAATATATCTTATAAAATCTCGGGTTATTACATTCTACCCCCTTAAAATGAATTTCTCCCTCGAAATTCATCGGGGTTATAAATGGTTTTCTACTTGAAAGTTTCTTTAATTGAAACCCACATCGTAAAAAGGAATGCCAAAACTTATCTTTAAAAACTAAAGTATGAAACGTAACGGTTACCCAAATAAACTAATCACTGGGTTTCCACATAGGAGAACATAGGTGAAAATATGGATATGGAAGAGAAATCTAACCATCATGTTCTGATAAAGAGTGGTAGAGAACATGGCTATGAAAAATACAACAATCACAAAGCCATAGATTTGCGATGATCTAAGGTACCATCTGATTCGTCGGATATAAGAGCACTAGGAAAACATTTTTGGTTTTCAATATCATTTCCCTAAAGTTGAAAATTTTGAATTAAAAGAAATACTTGCTTGATTTTGGTACAATATCACTGTTGTTCATGCTTTGAATAATTTCCACTTCATCTCTTAAAGAAATGAAGTTGAATTTGTTATTCGTGAAATGCTAACAGATCATGTGATAGAATGATGGGTCATTCCATCTGTTTCAAACAAAAGGTTAGCAAAAGTTATCAAATATACATAAGTTCATCTATGGTGTGGTTAATCATATACAATTCCAAAAATGAACTTATACTTCATATATCATACCTCTTAATAAAATGAAACTAGTTTCTACTAACCAGGGACTTCCTATAGGCCAGTGGTAGGTGATAAAGGCCTGTCGCACATCGGTTGTGGGTTCGATTTCCACAGCCTTGTCCGACGGGCTGGGTTGTCGCCCGTCCTGAAGGTTGTCCTTTTTCTAAAACTACATTACTATAACATCCCATCAATAATATCGAAAAAAGTTCTATCCTTAAACAATACTAACTTATGTCCAACATAATCTATTCCAATATTTAAGCTTATCTAAAATACTTCGGTCCAAGATCATAGTATAAAGAAAACAATTACTAGAAAGGTTATCTACCAAGAATGTGAATAAAAGCATTTATCTCACATATATCATAAGATATATCTTGTTGGTTGCATTCCAAACACAAGAATAACTAAGTTATATATTCTCTTGAAACATAAATTACCATAGAACCTTAGTGAAAACCTGAATACTGTCAAAAGGTAACTCTTTCCTCATACCAAAATCCAAAAAATCTATATAATCAAACCATAATATCACTTAGTCCTTATATCAGTCATGAGCTCATGAATACAATAAAACATCTCATTATCTTCTTATCCCTTCATTATGCGCATATCATCTACTTTCCAAAAATATCTGAATATCCTTTCATGGTTACCGGTACCATATAATTAGTGAAAACCAATACATAGATATTCCAAAATTCCACAATACCATAAATGAGATTCCATGATACTATTTTGAAATCCCATTACATAAACACTTAATCATTACAAAACATCATTTTCATACTCAACATCACAAATAGTGATCGCATGAGACTTCCCTTTATCCTTTTCCTTAAGAGGTTGCTCATGTTGATCATCATTAACCCGTGGATTAGGGCATTTATTAGCATAATGCCCCATTTCCTTTCACTTGAAGCATTGAAGTGTTGGTGGAGATTTCTCTGTAGTCTTTTCTCTATTCACATCGTTAGCAACCTTTTTCCCATTACTTCGACAATAAACTGCTCTATGACCTTCTTTTCCACACTTAAAAACATTTTCTAGTACCTTTTAGGCAATCTCCACCATGCTTCTTTCCAAACTTTGAGCATAAAGAAACATTCATCTTCTTTTCACCATTGTTCTGAGATTTCTCCTTGAACTCCATCATTCATTTATTTTCAAAACCATGAGATGGATATGTTACACAAACTTCCAGTTCTACCTTGATAGCACAACGCACAATTTCTTCATAGCTACTGAAGTCTCTTATAGCTAATGCCCTTCGAAGACTTGGTTTTAAGCCACTGAAAAATCGATCAACTTTACTTTCAGGTTGGATGATAAAGCCAGATGCATATCTTGCAAGTCTTGTAAAATTCGCTTTGTATATACCAACAGATTCATCATCCTTCTGCTTAAGCTCAAGAAACTCCTTTTCTGTCTTTGTTCGAAGAATACAAGGGAAGTACTTATTGAAAAATAAGTTCTTGAACTCGTCCCATTCCATGGACTCAATTTCATATCTTTGCCTCGTATTCTTGAGAAGATTCCACCATTGATCAGCATCACCTTCCAAACGATATACTGCTAAGATGACTTTATCATGCTCATAACATTGTAGAAATGAAAATATCTTTTCAGTATTACTGATCCATTATTCAGCCACTAAGGGATTAGAATACCCGTTGAATGAAGGTGGACACTGCCTCATGAAGGATTCAACAGAATGTTTCTACTTTCTCTGCTCATTTTGAATTCCAGAATGACTCATAGCTTATGTAAGTATAGAAATAAGATTATGAACTCCATCTCCCATGACATTGGTTTGGTCAGGAGGAAAATCATTGCATTTTCCATTACATTGATCAACACGGTTCCTTCGGGTTCTAGCCATCGTCTAAAACCCAAAAATAATAGTGTGAGAGGCAAATACCATGCTAGGGAAAACAACATAATAAAGGGGGAGTACCTTCAATATCTAACATCTTAGGTTTAATTCTAAGATCGTTAGTGCAATTCTAGGACTATAACCTATACGTATACTTAACCTTAGGGACATCCCTAGACATACCTTAGAAATATCTCTAGGGATCTCACTAAAGTTTTCAAATCCTAGTTTCCAAAGGTTAAATAAACATTTCCTCTGATACCAACTGTAGAGACCCGAAACTTGATGTACGTGGACATTACATTACTTTTGCGGAATACTTAATACATAACAAAAACAGACACACAAGGACCGTAATAGTGTAGTGTCTTTGGAAACTCGGAATATAAACATCTAATCCTGTTGAAAGATCTTCAACATCTCCCATATCGATCTTACCCTTTTGTTTTCTTACCTAAAACCTTTCTTTATATCCTGGGGAAAAGAAAACATATAAAGGGTGAGCTCAAATTCTCAGTAAGGGTAAGCATGGATGAAATAAAACAAATCATATACATTTGATCTTAAAAACATGAACATAATGTTTAAACATAAAAATCTTGAGCAATGACATAAAACATGGAAGTACATAAGGCATAGATCATAATGGAGCATAAATCATGATAAAATAGCATGGGAATAAAACATGTAATTGTGGAAACCATTAAGCACATGATATGATTTCCATATTATCCAAGGCATTGCTACCAAAACCATCTTAGTGGACAAAGTCCCTTTCTAAATCGAGTTCACTCCTCGTTTCAGTCCTGTAATACTGAACCAAATTAACTTACCATTCCAACCATGTCTATCTCATGAGATATAAATCTTTACCCAATGCATTGGAGGGAGATATAGGTCCCACCCATCTCATATTGAAATCATTCTTACGTTTTCCACAAAACAATCATAAATCATTCATCATAACACAAAGTATAAATTGGATTTCACAAACATCATTCCATCATAACATAATCAATATAAAACAAATGGATATAATTTCATCATAAGAAAAGTTAAACCATATAAATCATAGATAAATTATACTTGAAACATACACATATGAAATAATGTCATCTTAGATGGAAAATTGTTTTGATAAAACACTTGAAATGAATTCTTGAGGAAAATATCCTTTCTTCTTAAAAATCAATTTCTTTTCACAAAAAAACATGAAATTTTAAAAGAAAAATATTTTGTTGATAATAGTTATGAAATATTTTGGAGGAAGCTTTATGAAAATAAGGCTTTATAAAACCGTAAAAATCCGTTCGTGCCGTATAAGTTAAAAAAACATTCTTCTCGTACTTTTGCCGAAAAAGTCAAAAAGTACCTCGTAAAAGAAAGATTCCATACATACTATGTAGTAAAAGTCAAAAATGGGTAAAAATGACATTAAAAATACATGAAACCATTTTTAGGAAACATGGACATGGATGAGAACAATAACCCCAGTAAATACTTACGAATAAACAATCTCAGATAAGAACGAGATTGGAAAAGTTATCCCTTACCTTATGTCTGATATGCTTCGTATGTATCCGAAACTCCTGTATAATAATTTAAATAATGTCATTGACTTATTATAGAATCATATTCATTGTTATGATATCATATATGGTTGACTTATGACTTTATATTACCCGTTCTTTTGTAAATTCCATGTTAAAGAGCTTTTTGGGTAAAATCGTTTCATTTGTCATCCGTGTTTTGACTTGTAATTATTCATATGATTACTTAGATCATGATTACTTAATTACAGAATATAAAACATTATTTATATATAATATATATTCATAATATAAATATATATAATAGATCTATAAATGGAAAGAAATACACCATTCATGTAGACGGTAGGCCGTACGTACGCATGAACGCTGTTTTTATTTCCTTATTGTGTTGAATGGAATTAAGTAGATGACATACATACATACATACAAATATACATAAATCCAGTAGCTTTATAATGTCATATATTTCATTATTATTGCTTATATATACTGTATAATCATTCTTAAATGGTTAACATGGAGAATGAATCTCATCGCGTCGTGGAGACGGTTGTCCGTACGTACGCACGAGCGATGATATCGTTTCCATAATTATTGAATTGAATTGGAGTGGATGATACAATATATCAGAATCAGTATGATTTTATAATAACTATGTATAGTTATTCTTTACACCATTATACCCATCCAAGTAAGGTGGTGTTGGAAAATAGATTACACCACGGCGTGAAGATGGTATTCCATACGTACGCACGCGCGGTGATTTCATTTTCCGTAGGATAGTTAGATGGTGAAATAGAGTTGTTTAATACTTATAATAACATATCAGTATATTATTGATACTGATATTATTACTTCATAATGAAATAACTAAAGAAGATGAAGTGGAAGAAGAAATAAAGTTGAAAGAATCGGTAACAGACATTACCTCTTCTTTGAAGAGCTTCTTTGATAAATCCTTTTAGGGCACAAAAATTGGTCTTTGAAGATGACCAGGACCTCTAGGATGTTTCTAGGGAAGTGGAGAAGATAATTTGTCAGGGGTTGGCTGATCTTGAAGGCTCAATGTGGTGTGAGGAAGAGAGGGAGGAGGTGCCCTTTTATAAGGGAGGAGAGGGGCACCTTTGAAAAAACTAAAAATATTATTTTATTATAAAGTCATATTCAGTTTTTAATAGCTCCAAATTGATTTATTCCGAATCTAAGGTGGGTATGGGTCTAAATCCTCTCATAAAATTTAATTTAGACAAGTTTCAGTATCTATTTTAACCTTATCATTTATATTTAACTTTAAGTTAGATAATTTAACTTTTACCGTGTCTTCTTGTTTTCTTACAATATAAGGTTAATAAACTTACTATAAAAATCCAAACGAACCCCAAGTTGTTTATTATTAATATATAAAACCTTATATAAGTCATTTGGCCGAACCTTAGATTTTTAGGAATAAAATAACAATTAATAATATAATATTTGTTTTAAAACCTATTTTATGTCAATTTTGACACTATTTGGTAATTGATTTTTGTGAAACTCATAACAGAAAGATTAGTTAAAACATAGTTAATTAAATCAATACTAACATTTCAAATTAACATATAAAATTATTTTAATTCATAAAAAGTCTCAAATTACATTTATTTGGGTATTTATAACATCAATTATGTCAATATTTCATTAATAATATAATTTCTGCATAATCATTGTGTCATAAATAAATTAAATTATTTAAAGTATAAAAACTAAAAATAAAATACCATTATGTAGTAAATAATTTTATCTTTCTAATGAATATTTATAGTCGAATTTATCTTATGTATAACCCTATATTAAAAATGTTTTAGTTATTAAACTTTGATTTTAACTATTTTAACTATTCTTGAAATAAAATAATATTAAATGTATTAATCTAATCCAAGTGGACCTAAAGGGTAATATTTTATCCCTAATGTTGTTTTTGGTCTAATTACACTTATCCAATAGAATTAGGACATGTGTTAGGGTAATAATAATATCATTTTTGCCCTTAATTACCCTATTTAATTTTAACCGTGGTAAAAAAAAGTAAAAAAGTTACTATTCACCAAAAATTATTTTCATCTCATTGAACCACATTTTACTTACTGACATCAACCATGTCTCTCGGATTTTTGAAATTCCATTCATAAAAGCGGTAAAATTAAGTTTCATGTAAATTTGCAAATTCTCCTAGGAGGTGGGTAAAAGACGGTCAAAAGTTCAATAAAATTTTTATATATCTAAAATTATTATAAAATTACTTCAATGAATTACATTGAACTTATATAGGTATTATGTATTAATTTTGACCTAAAATAACTTTAAATAAAATAAATAATTATTTAAATAAAAAGTCGGTTTTTAAATAGTAACCCAGTGTTTTCACTATTCATCAAAAATTGAAAGTTTTCAGAAAAATACCAAAATTTCACCCTAGGCTAATTTCGATATTCCGAATCAAAAAATTAAGTCCATTTTGAAAAATAAAATTTATAATATTTCAAAAATTGGTTATTACTATTCATAACAGCTAGTTTTAATAATATTTTAATAGCACATCGCTGTTTAGTGAAACCAGGTATTGCGTACAACACACGCTATCGAGGAAGGTCGCAATTGCGTGTAATGCAAGCCAAATCAAGGTTGTGTGTAGTGCAAGACTCCTTTGTTGTTGCGTATAACAAAATACAACCATATTTCATTTATACATTGAATATATATATACATACACACTCAATGTTGCGTAGAATAACAACTATCAAACAAACTTGAAATTGTGTGTAACACGATCCAAGAATAATGTTGCGTATACTGCAAGCTAATACGGTGTTGCGTATAGCGCAAGATAATCTTGGTGTATCGTACAACAGAAGATATGAAAGAAATTAAAAAAAAATATCTTATAAAATCTCAGGTTATTACAAATGATGTTGGAGATCAAAAACTCAATGATAGAATGGGCATTGAATTTCTTGAGTGGAATCACCTCTTCCCATTTAGAAAAGAAATTTGTGGTAGTCATAAATAACCTGCACTGGAAGGCTATCAATGGTGGATACGACCCTATGACATTGAGTCCCAAGAAAGCAATGGCCCAAGAGTACTTGATAGTATGGGGAGGTTCTAGTGGCTGATGCACATAGTTATCATGGATCTGACACGTGTGACACCTCTTGGCGAGCTCGATGTAGTCATGGACCATGGTGGGCTAGAAGTACCCTGACCTTTGGATCTGGTGGGAGAGCTTCAACCCTTCCTAGTGATCTCCATAGAAACCATCATTAACATCCTACATAACCTGGTGAATATCATCTTCTTGAATGCAATGGAGAAGGACTCCATCAAAACATTCCTTTAGAGGATTTTCTCAAGGCTGGGACCACTCTAGAGGGTGTACTACACTGTGCACCAACAGACTCACTCACATTCGGATCTTTCTGTCAGGATATCTTTGTTTTGGAGGTACTCAACAAAATGAGTTGTCTAATTAGGGGTCTCTTCTACTACGAAAGGGTGACCTGGAGGTCCTAACGTGGATGCACCAGTGGAAAGATGGCTTACCTGCTAGTTATCATCATCATCTGGGGTAATAGGAGTGATGAACCTTTGATGTGCCATAGGGATGATTAAGTCATATTGGTTAGGCTCTATGATAGAAGCATCAAGGTTGGACAAGGTATCTGCTCAACCATTCTATGACCGAGGTACATGAGTGACCTTAGGACGAGAAGGGAACTAGTCCATCAGCTAGAGAGTTGGCTCTAACAGGGACATAAGCTCCAACTTCCTGATGATTTAGTCATAATTTATCTTTTTTAGGACTAAATCGAAGTCCCCAATCACATTTAGGTGGGGAACATCAATCCCGAGGACCAACTCAAGACCAATGATGAGTTATTTATACTCTTCCTCATTATTGGTGCAACCTTCTAACAACAAGAATGAATAGGGCGTGAAATCATGTGTAGGTGTGATAAAAACAATACCCAAGACTACTCTTTTGAGTCTGGGGTCATTGAGCCTTATACCAATCAGATTCTAGTAGGCACCATCAAATTGAATTTCCCAACTTGGTATAGATTGTTCCACTAAGAGGATGGCCCTTTCTAAAAATTCAGGATCCATAGACTACTTAGTGGGGGCTGAATGGGTAGTATTGAAGTAGGCCAGCGCTTGACCTTTAACAGCTTTATGCGGAAAAAACATGATTTCGAACTTCTAAAGGATCACTTCCCACTGATCTAGATGACTTTTCAACATAGTGTGGTTCAGAATATAATTTAGAGGGTCCATATGAGACACTAGTATTATATCATGTTGCTATAGATAATGTCACGATTTATGTACTGTAAAGACCAGTGCGAGGATGTTCTTCTCAATAGATGAATATCTTGTCTATGTGTTGAGTTGCATGCGGCTGAGATAGTATAAATTATTCTCTATTCATTCATTTTTTTCTAGGTGAGAAGTGAGACAAGGGATTCTTCTAGGAATATCACATAAAGGAATAGTGGCTTACCAAATATGGGTGGCTTCAGGACCAGAGGCTTCAGTAGGTACTTCTTAATCTCTTCAACATTGGTCTATAACTCTTTATCCCACTGGTAGATAACACCTTTCTTTATGATTTGGGAAAAGGGATTACACTTGTTAGCCATAATCGCAATGAATCAGAGTATGTATCCTAACAATCCTTGAAAACCCTTGGAGCTCATGAAGGTTTCTCGAAGGAGGAATCTGACTGATACTCTTGATATTCTCTAGATCTATCTCGATGCCTCTGTATTTGAAAAAAAGGCCAAGGAAATTTCCAGAGGTAACCCTGAAGGAACACTTCAAGGGGTTCATCTTCAGATGGAGGGAGCGGAGGAAGCCGAACACTTTCTCAATATCTTTGATATGGTTTTCATGCTGGTGGGATTTGATCACCAGATCATCTATGTAGAATTCCAATAATGTTTTGAGGATCTTATTGAATATGTGATTCATGGAACATTGATAGGTGGAACCTTCATTATTTAGACTAAAGGGAATTAACTAGTAACAAAAAGTACCTTATGGTGCTCTGAAGGTGGTGTACTCTTCATCCTCAGGGGCCATTCCAATCTGATTATATCCAGATTACCTATCCATGAAGGAGAGGGGATGGAATCCAGTAGTGGCATTGATCAATAGCTCTGTTATAGGAAGGAAAAATAATATTTCGGATAGTGATATTTGATATCTCGTAAGTTGATGCAGGTTCTGATTGATTTGTTCTTCTTCTTGATGGGAATGATGTTGGATAACCACTTGGCTTACTGGACTTCCTTGATGAAGTTGTTTTTGATGATCTTATCAACCCCATCCTCAACCATGACATCATGATAGGGGTGCATCTTTTTGGGAGGCTGGTTGAATCTATTATGACTTACTGGGTGACTGAGATGGTGGATGATGACCTGAGGATCTAGCCTGAGTATCTCAACATATCTCTAGAAAAATACATCCTGATGTTGCTTCAGGAAATCCACATACTATTGTTTCTCTTTTGCAGGCATAGCTGCACTGATCAGTGTTGGTCTCAGATATACCTATGTACTGGGATTCACCTATACCAACTCATCGACGGTGGTAGATACACCTTCCTCAAATATGGGAGGAGCATCTTACAAATCCTCTTCATTTTTCATAGTGGTAGGATCGTTGGTTGGGTGAAACTCTTTTGAATTAGATGATCTTTATGGAATGCTGGTACTGGCCTGAGCGGCAGTGGAATCTTCATCTAGAGACTGCTACACTATCGAAATCACGATGAAGAATGCTATCGAACCCATCTAATCAGGCCTTCAAACCAATGGGCCACACTTGATAATATCAAAGTTATAGTGGTGCATCATCTTAAGTCAGTTCAACCAAGCCTGAGGAAATAGTTAGGTGTGTCGTACTGTTGTTGCCATGATGCGAACATACCTGTACCTGATAGAGGTAAGGGGCTCTGGTATTACTAAATATTGATTCATATAGGAGTATGAAGTGATCATTCGACATTCTTTGTACCTAGGAAAGTGCTTCCCAATCCTTTTAGAGATAGAAAAATAGTGTCCCATGTCCGGGGTTATGGCCTCCAATAGGTGGATTGGGAGCATGAAAGCATCGTCCAAGTCTATCTATGGGTCAAATATAATAGTAGTGGGATCAAACTCATTATCCTAAACTTTTTTTCCATGATATTATAGTATTCAGGATCCAAGTAGCTTGATTCACAAGAGTAAAAGGGTGACACATCACATGGAGTATACCCACTTGACCATTAAAGGGGTACTTTAGGCACTGGTGATATGAGGATGGGACTGTTGCATGTAGATGGAGCTGGGGTCTACCCATGAATGTGTTGTAGGTAGTGTCCTATGAGATAGCCATAAACTCAGTACTATAAATAAGGCCACCAAATTGAGTCTTCAAGAGGATCCTACCAACCAGTGTCTACTCTGTCCTATCATAACCCTGAATCATTAGGTTAGAGGGACTCATATTTGCTTTAGTTAGTCCCAAATTGCAGAGTGTTCGGGTCAGGATGAGATTGATCCCATAACATGTGTCGACAAGACATCAATGAACTTCCACACCATTTAAATGGACTACGATACATAATAAGAGATTTTTTCCTCATATTGGAGAACCTTCATCTACCCCAAATAATGAAATTGTAGTCTGAAATTATGTATACTTGAATTTCTTATCATGGAAGGCATCTACGACCGCTACATATATTTAAAAATGGAGGGGCTTATCAAGGCCTATACAGTTTTTTAGGCATATCTTATTACAGACGGATATCCTCAATGATTGAGTGCTTTGCAGGAATCTTGGAAAAGTACTTAAGTAAATCATACTTTCGTGCTAGGTGCACGTTTCTACTGATAGAAGGTTGCTCTGTGGAAGGAGGTATGGTTGGCACTGCTGGTCAAACCAAAGGATTCTGGCTGGTGATGGGGATATCCTACTACTCACTATTAGAACCATGAAAAATGACTACCATATGACTAATAGATGACCAAGGTTTTTCCATAGTTGAACACAACTGGTCATAGTGTGGCCATAGTGGCTCTTCCTAGTCATGTAATACAATCAATAGTGGGGGTAAATCCGATGAGATAGGATGTGTATACTGTGTGTTCTAAGATCTATGTTGGGCATAATTTCTGATCTTATTGGTAGGCATTGCTTAGCTAGAAGCACTGGCCTAAATATTCTAACAGTTCACATACGCTTGGTTTTGTCAACGATGGCATTTACTAGAGACTTTAAGAGGACCTACCTGATATTCCTTGTCATCGGGAACCATGTAAAGGTCTAAAAACTTTACAGTATTCACCAATTAATACTCCTGATCATCACCTGAAGAGTCCCTCATTAATGGAAATATTATGGGAGTGATCCTCATATCCAGGGCATGAAGTCACTGAGTATAAGATATGGATTCGACACCAGAAGGGATCTTTTATTTCCCTTACACTTTCGGTGCCTACTCTATAGGGAGGTGGAAGGATGAGATATGGATGTAGTTGTGATAGCTGGAGGAGGTGTGGTGACATCAGAAGGATTGGGATGATTCAAATTCGCATGGATGATAATGTGATCATATTCTAAGTCCTTGTGATCCATCTAATCGTCATACTTCTGGGACCCATGGCTGGAGACCTGGTGTCATTCACCCTCACCATCACTATCATGCTTTGTAGAAATACATGCCACCTCTGTCGGGTCTGGACCCAATGTGATTACATTGTTGTTGAATTGGTCTTGGATCAAATAATTTAACATATAGAACTTCTTGATAATATTCTCAAGGATCTAGTGATAGAGGATGTAGTTGGTTCAATCAACAATATCATCCTCTTTAGGATTTTTTCATGCTGGAAACCTCAAGATTTTCTGGACCAACGAACTTTGAAAGTAGTCAGGGAACTAAAATTTCTAAAATGAATAGGTAGGGTTTCTCCTATCCATCAAAGTGAATCTAGGAGCCTAACTTTAGAGAGGATGTGGATCCATATTATCTCTCCTTGGTGGCGGTGGTGGTGCATTACGCGGTGGTGCCTACCGATTTTGAGGTGGGAAATGCTGCCCCTAAGGTAGAGCTTGAGGCAGTGGACCTCAGCGAGGATGTGGAAGTGGCTCTATCGGTAATAATTTAAATGGATTGGGGGCCTATACCTGTGTAACAACAATAGTCTCAGCCTTTCCTTCCCTTCTTACAAGAGTTGCGGATGGCAACATGAATGCTTGTTTGGCTTGCTGCAAGGCTTCCTCTAGGCATTTATCATTTTCAGAGAAACTCCAAAATTCACCTATGAATTTCTAAGTGATAAGGGAGAGAACTAGTTCAGTACTCACATTCCCCACACAAATCATTAGCAACTTCTTCTAATTTAGAAACTGGTTGAGTGAATACGTGAGGCCTTTCCATCTCACTACAAATTCGATGATGTGCTCATTTGTCTTTTTCTTTAACTTGAAGAGGTCGGAAATACTTGTCTTGTGAGTAGTGGGGATGAACTGATATAGAAACTACCTGTAGATATCCTCCAAACCATCTATGATACCAATGGGTAGTTGGTTGTACCAAATGAACTCTTTCCCTTCCATTGTATGTACGAAGTACCGGAGCTTGGCACCTTCCAGCTATTCTGGAGTTCCCAGCATGGGTCTACACCTTGACATAAAGAGGGACAGGTGATGTATTGGGTCGACCATCCTGTTGAAGGGGGAGAATATGGGGTTCCCAAAATCTGAAGGGGCTGGCATATCATCCACCCTTTCTGGATATGAATTTCCATCAGGTGGGATCGCCACCTGTCAGGTCACAAGAGACTCAAGGTGGGAAACGAGATTGGACATTAGGTCTTCCTAGTGGGGATCCCTATCCTAGTGAGGATTCCGGACCACCAAATCATTAGAAGGCTCTTTAACATGATAAACGGTCTCAACGACTTGTGGAGAGGCTCAGGGAACAACCTAAGGAGCTATTGGAGGATTAGCCTGGGGAGCAGCTGGAGGGATAAACTGAAGAGAAACCTACGAGGCTACTAGAGGGATATCTTATAGAGCTGGGTCCTAAGACGACTCTCACATAGCTCAGCCATATTTGGTGATGCGTTCCATGTTCACTTTCCATAAACTCCATCCTCTGCCCTATATAGAAATGTAGGGTTTTTGAGATCAGAGGGAAGCAACTTGCTGAGGGGAACCTGAATTTTCCCCTATTACCCTAGTGAAGGACAAATAGGGTCATACCAGGGATCACCATAATCCTGACGTCACTTTGAAATGCACCTGACAAGGAGCTCATTAATGATCTTCTTCTATGATGCTAATTGTTGGATCAGAGTGGCCTTTTTTGGATTATCATCTGTCTTCTATGCTGAATCAAACGGGTCAGAAGGCTTGATTATCCTAGCATGTGCTTTACCCTTGTTGGGGTCCTGATTGAGAGGTAATGTCTTGGAAGGTTCAACAAGGCTAAGCAAGTGACCTTTTTGGGGATTGACCATGCTCGCAGGATCCAACAGACGTGGCACTACCCTAGGGGGGTAGGTTCTCTTCAATGAGACCTACCATAGTTTCCTTCTCTATAATATCATCCATGTTGACTGTTAATATTCCTGGAGTTATGTCCTCAATATCACTGGGTGAGTCAGGCTGGTTCCAGATAGGACTGAAGTGAAGGGTAGAATACTTCATCTAGCCATGGATTTTCACATGTGGAGTCACCTTGAAAATAATTCTATGGAGCATAGTAAAGCTCTAGATGCATCATTTCTTGAGGGTCTAGTGATAACATGTCAATGTAGGGTGCTGAGCCATGAGAAGAATGACCAATAGAAACTAGAAGCATTGCTGGCCGATTTTGTTGAAGTGTTCCTAACTCTTGGGTTAAACCAACTGTCGACCTCAAAGGCAGATATGAATTTCCCAACGATTTTAGTGGAATCACCTGACCACATCCTAGGAGAGGGACTCCAAATTTTTTATGTCTAGCATGGAAATCGAATATAACTTCTCAGGTAAGTGACCCAATAATTTCCTACAAGATTCTCTGATCAGATGTAGGATTCAGTGTCTGTTTTCCACATTCCTCAATTGGGGTGGCTGGGGAACTAGAAATGACACTAATATAGACTGCTATGGTGGAGAAATGGTTGATAGAGAGTACGATTCACAAGATGAAAAACCACTATATATTGGGCTGTATCTTAGGGACTATACGGATTACATAACCATGTCCCTATAGGATGAGGTATCGACCACTGCTTCCTGTACAAGGGTGGCAGTCATTAGTGGTAGATCAAGCTAGTTCTCATCATCTACCAAACCCAAAAACAACTCTCCATGATCTCATGTCTAGGTAGAGGGTGAATTTGGTGATATTAGAGAGGAATGCACAACAAGACCCTGAAAGGGATCTAAATCTTCCTCCTCTTGTATGTATCTATAGAGGGATTCATGGATCTGGTGCATCTCTCTTTCTAGGAGGATGAAGCTAACAAATTAATTTCCTTCCTTAGACCCTGATACTGAGGATCAGGGTGATGGATCCATAATTGAGGGAAAGGTAAATCCGCTACACGATGAGTACCTCCGTGCAGGTTGGTGCAAGAGTGGGGAGGACCTCTGCATGAGCTGGATGGGATATGAGGAGGGCCTTCATAACAATTTTTATTGAGGTGGGGAGGACCTCCACCTTGGTGAGCTGGGGTGTAGGGAGAACCCAATCATATTTCAAACAAAACATGGGGAGGACCTTCATGTTTGTTGCCTCATGCCTGGGGAGGACCTCCACGGTAGAGAGTGATAGAGCAGGGAGGGCCTCTGCTGGAGCTTGTGAGGACATGGGGAGGACCTCCATGATGATGAGTGATAGAGAGAGAAAGACCTCTACTCTAATTAATGTCACCCTATGGAGGGCCTCCGCTTGAGATTTGGATGACGCGAGGAGGACCTCCATGTTGATGACCTAAAATATGGGAAAAAATACTATACTTGGGATCATGGGCACGAGGAGGACTTCTGTGATGGGAATCTACAAGGTTGTGAGGACCTCTTCTTGGAAAGATGATAGTGGAATGGGGGGGACCTCCATGCTGAGTGCGGGAGTAGGGATGACCTCTACTCTGGCTAGTGATGGTATGAGGAGGGCCTCTGTACTTTACTTTATCATCGTGGGTTGGCCCATGATAGATTCTACTTGCATTGGTGACTAGAAGATTCAACCTAAGCTGTCCATGGGGTGGCTGGGGTCTCAATCCTGATCGGGCATAGAAGTTTACCTAATCTATAGTAACAAAGAGTAAATAGTGTGCATCGGTGGTGGCATGGGCCACTAGAGATGTGGAAAATGATGCCCCCTAACCGGCATCATCCTGAGCCTACACCCGACATTGGCACCGTGTAACAGCCCGAGATTTTATGAAAAATATTCTTTTTAATTTTATTAATGTCTTGTGTTGTACGCTACACCAAAAGGAGCTTGAACAACACGCATCCTTGACTTGCCTTGCATTACACGCAATCACGACCTTCCTCGATAGCGTGTGTAGTATGTAATACTGAGTTTCACTAAACAACGATATGCTATTAAAATATTATTAAAACTAGCCGTTATGAATAGTAATAACCACCTTTTAAAATTTTAGAAATTTTAGCTCTCAAAATGGAATTTATTTTTGGATTCGGAGTATCGAATTTAGCCTAAGGTGAAATTTTGGTGATTTTCGGATAACTTTCATATTTTGATGAATAGTGAAAATTACTAAATTTTAGTTAAAAACAACTTTTTAAATCGAAATAATTAATAGTGATAAATTATTAATTTGAGTGGTTTTAAAGTATATTTAGAATATATTTTTACAATTTAATACAATGTTGGTCATTGGATGTAATTTCACATTTAAACTAGACATAAACAAGTGTCAATCTTTTGATAGATATTGTTTCTTAAAAACACGCTATTTGTTTTAACAGCGGGATTTAATTATAAAATTAATTAATGCAACTTTTATTTTATGAATTTGGTAAAATAGAATTCATTTTTGAATTCGGAATATGAAATATAGCTTAGGATGAAATTTTGGCATTGTTCTGAAAAACATCAATTTTTGATGAATAGTGAAACTACTAAGTGGTAGTTAAAAAACTGAATTTTTCATAAAACTTAATTTTACCGCTTCTGTGAATGGAATTTCAAAAATCCGAGAGACACGGTTGATGTCAGTAAGTAAAATGTGGTTCAATGAGATGAAAATAATTTTTGGTGAATAGTAACTTTTTTACTTTTTTTTACCACGGTTAAAATTAAATAGGGTAATTAAGGGCAAAAATGATATTATTATTACCCTAACACATGTCCTAATTCTATTGGATAAGTGTAATTAGACCAAAAACAACATTAGGGATAAAATATTACCCTTTAGGTCCACTTGGATTAGATTAATACATTTAATATTATTTTATTTCAAGAATAGTTAAAATAGTGAAAATCAAAGTTTAATAACTAAAACATTTTTAATATAGGGTTATACATAAGATAAATTCGATTGTAAATATTCATTAGAAATCTAAAACGATTTCCTACATGATGGTATTTTATTTGTAATTTTTAGACATCAAATAAGTTAATTTATTTATGACACAAAGATGATGCAGTAATTATCTTATTAATGAAATATTGACATAATTGATGTTATAAACACCAAAATAAATATAATTTGAGACTTTTTATGAATTCCACTAATTTTATAGGTTACTATGATATATTAGTGTTGATTTAATCAACTTGGTTCGAACATATAATTCTGTTATGACTTTCACAAAAATCATGTATCAAATAGTGTCAAAATTGACACAAAATAGTTTTTAAATCAAATATTATATTATTAATTGTTATTTTATTCCTAAAAATCTAAGGTTAGGCCAAATGACTTAGATAAGGATATATGTATTAATAATATACAATTTTGGGTTCGTTTGGCATGTTATAGTAAGTTTATTAACCATATAGTGTAAGAAAACAAAAAGACACGGTAAAAGTTAAATTATTTAACTTAGAGTTAAATCTAATTGATAAGGTCAAAATAATAACCTAAACTTGTCTAAATTCTATTGGTTGATAGGATTTCGACCCTTCCCCACTTTATCTTCGAAATAAGACCCTTTGGAACCATTATAAACCGATTTTGACTTTAATATAAAATAATATTTTGAGATATTCCTAAGGTGCCCCTCTCCTCCCTTATAAAAGGACACCTCCTCCCTCTCCTCCTCACACCAATTTGAGCACTCAAGCTCGGACAACCCCTGCCAAAATCTCTTCTCCACTTCCCTATCAACATCCTAGAGGTTCTGGTCTTCCTCAAAGACCAATTTTAGTGCCCTAAGAGGAGGTCTCAAAGAGGCACTTCAAAGAAGAGGTAATTACCGTTACCAATTCTTTCATCTTTATTTCTTCTTCCACTTCTTCTTATTAGGTTGTTTCATTATGAAGTAATAACATCAGTATCACTCATATACTGATATGTTATTATAAGTAAGAAACAACCATATTTCACCATCTATCCATCCTACGGAAAAAGAAATCACCGCGCGTGCGTACGTACGGAATACCGTCTCCACGCCGTGGTGTAATCTATTTTCCACCACCACCTTACATGGATGGGTATAATGGTGTAAAGAATAACTATACAAAGTTATTACAACATCATATTGATTCTGATATATTTTATAATCCACTCCAATTCAATTCAATATTTATAGAAATGATATCATCGCTCGTGCATACGTACGGACTACCGTCTCCACGACGCGATGAGATTCATTCTCCATGTTAACCATTTAAGAATGATTATAAAGTATATATAAGAAATAATAATGAAATATATGACATTATAAAGCTACTGGATTTATGTATATATATACATATGTATGTCATCTACTTACTTCCATTTCAAGACAATAAGGAAAGGAAAACAGCGTTCATGCGTACGTACGAACTACCGTCTCCATGAATGGTGTTTTTCATTTTATTTATCTACCTATTATATATATATATATACTGAATATATATGATATATAAATCATATTTTATATTCTGGAAGTAAGTAAATCATGATATAAGTAATAATTATGTCAAGAACAACAAGTCAAAACACCTACGATAAATGAAACAATTTTACCCAAAATGCTTCTTTAACATGGAATTTACAAAAGAACGGGTAATATAATGTCATAAGTGAACCATATATGATATCATAACAATGAATATGATTCTGTAATAAGTCAATAACATGATTTAAATCATTATACAGGAGGTTCGGACACTTACAAAGCAAGTCGGACCTAAGGTAAGGGAAATATCACAATCTCATTTTTATCCGAGATTGTTTATTCGTAAGTATTTACTGGGGTGTATTTTATCATCCACATACATGTTTCATCAATATTTAATATTATTTCCATCCACCTACAATTGTTTTAATCCATTTTTACCCTTCGGTGAGTTTTTAGTAATATGTATGAAAGGAATCTTTTGTCGTTTTTCGTACGAGGTACATTTTGACTTTTCCGACAAAAGTACGAAGAATGTTTTTTTAACTTATACGGCATGAATGGATTTTTAAAACATTATTTCCAAGAAGCTTCCTTTACAAGTTTTCAAGTTTATTTTTAATCAACTTATTTTATTTTAAAGTTGTATGACATGTTATGAAAGGAAAAAAATGTTTTTGAAGTAGAAAGGATATTTTCCTCAAGAATGAAGTTCAAGTATTTTATCAAAATTATTTTCCATATAAGATAATAAAAGGGTTCTGTTTTTATCCCTATTATTACATGGATTTGATTATGTTGTGATGGAAACATTTTTATGAATTCCTTTATCTTATATGAATTGTTTTATGATGTCATGTTGTTTAAGAATCCCATTTTTATTACATGGGTTATGTGATGATGTATGATTTATGATTATGTGGCACACATAAGAAAGGATTTATTATAAGATGGGTGGGACCTATATCTCCCTCCAATGCATTGGGTAAAGATTTTATATCTCATGAGATAGACATGGCTGAAATGGTAGGTTATACCGGTTCAGTGAAACAGGACTGAAACGAGGGTTACTCGATTCAGAAAGGGACTTTGTCCACTAAGATAGTCTTGGAAATGAGTCATGACTAACAAGAAATGATTTTCTATGATTATGTGTGCATGCCACAAAGTTTCAAGTATCATGTTATGATTATGGGGATCTCATTTTCACTTCTATGATTTATCCCATGTTATGATATTATGAATTCTTTTGCAGGTTAAGATTTCCAAAAGCTATGTTCTTATGTATATGATGTGATTGATATTTCTTTTGTTTACCCTTACTGAGCATTTGAGCTCACCCTTTTATGTTTTCTTTTCCCCAGGATATAAAGAAAGGTTTTAGGTAAAAAAAAGGGGAAGATCTTTATGGGAGATATTGAAGATCTTTCACCACGATTAGAAGATTACGTTCCGAGTTTCCAAAAACACTAAACTATTACGATCCTTGTGTGTGTTTTTGTTATGTACTAAGTATTCCGCAAAAGTAATGTAATGTCCATGTACGATAAGCTTCGGGTCTCTACAGTTGGTATCAGAGGAAAGGTTTAGTCAACCTTTGGAAACTAGGATGCGAAAACGTTTGTGAGATCCCTAGAGATATTTTTAAGGTATGTCTAGGGATGTCTCTATGGTTAAGTATACGTATAGGTTATAGTCCTAGAATTGTGCTAACGATATTAGAATTAAACCTAAGATGTTAGATATTGAAGGTACTCCCCCTTTATTATGTTGTTTTCCCTAGCATGATTTTTGCCTCTCACACTATTCTTTTTGGGTTTTAGACAATGGCTGGAACCCGAAGGAACCGTGTTGATCAATGCAATGGACAATGCAATGATTGTCCTCCTGAACAAACAAATGTTATGGGAGATGGAGTGAAAAATCTTATTTCTATACTTACACAAGCTATGAATCATTATGGACTTCCAAATGAGCAGAGAAGGGAACAATATTCTATTGAGTCCTTCATGAGGCAACGTCCACCTTCTTTCAGTGGGTCTTCTGATCCACTTGTGGCTGAACAATGGATCAGTACTACTGAAAAGATATTTTCAGTTCTTCAATGTTCTGAACATGATAAAGTCATCTTAGCAGTATATCGTTTGGAAGGTGAAGCTGATCAATGGTGGAATCTTATCAAGAATACGAGGCCAAGAGATGAAATTGAGTCCATGGAATGGGACGAGTTCAAGAACTTGTTTTTCAGTAAGTACTTCCCTCGTATTCTTTGAACAAAGATGGAGAAAGAGTTTCTTGAACTGAAGCAAAGGGACGATGAATCTGTTGGTACCTATGAAGCAAATTTTACAAGACTTGCAAGGTATGCTTCTGGTATTATCATCCAACCTGAAAGTAAAGTTGATCGATTTTTTAGTGGCTTAAAACCAAGTCTTCGAAGGGCATTAGCTATAAGAGACTTCAGTAGCTATGAAGGAATTGTGCGTTGTGCTATCAAGGTATAAATGGAAGTTGGTGTTACATATCCATCTCATGGTTTTGACAAGAAACGAAAGATGGAGTTCAAGGAGAAATCTCAGAATAATGGTGAAAAGAAGATGAATGTTTCCTTATGCACAAAGTGTGGAAAGAAGCATGGTGGAGATTGTCTTAAAGGGACTAGAAAATGTTTTAAGTGTGGAAAAGAAGGTCATCGAGCAGCTGAGTGTCGAAGTAATGGAAAAAGGGTTTCTAATGATGTGAATAAAGCAAACACTGCAGAGAACGCACCACCAACACTTCAATGCTTCAAGTGCAAGGAAATAGGGCATTATGCTAATAATTTCCCTAATCCAAGGGTTAGTGATGATCAACATGAGCAACCACTGAAGGCAAAGGACAAAGGGAAATCACATGCGATCACTATTGGCGATGTTGAATATGATAACGATGTGGTGGAATGATTAAGTGTTTATGTAATGGGATTCCAAAATAATGTTGTATCATGGATTATTGGAATATTTATGTATTGGTCTAATGTGGTATTCAAAGTGATTGAGATATTACGCGCATAATGAAGGGAAAACGAGAAAACGAAATGTTTAACAGTATTCATGAGCTCATGATTGATATAAGGACTAAGTGATATCATGGTTTGAGTATATAGAATTTTGAGGATTTTGGTATGTGGAAAGTGTTAACTTTTAACTGCACTCATGTTTTCACTAAGGTATTCAAGAGAATACACGATTAAGGACTTTGAATGTTTGGAATGTGACCAACAAGACATATCTTATGATATGTGGGGATCAACGACAGTATTAAATCTCTGGTAATCGTTGTCACTATATTATGAGAGTAGACTGCAGTATTATGTATAAGCCTAAAGATTAGACTGGATTATGTTGGACATAAGTTAGTATTGTTTAAGGATAGAAGATTTTCGATATTATTGATGGGATGTTATAGTAATGTAGTTTTAGAAAAAGGACAACCTGCAGGACGGGCGACAGCCCATCGCTTCGGACAAGGCTATAGGAATCGAACCCACAACCGAAGTGCGACTGGCCTTTATCGCCTACCACTGGCCTACAGGAAGTCCCCGTTTAGTAGAAACTAGTTTTATTTTATTAATCAGTATGATATATGAAGTATAAGCTCATTTTTGGAACCATATACGATTAATCTCACTATAAGATGGACTTATAACTTTTGCTAACCCTTTGTTTGAAATAGATGGAATGACCCATCCTTCTATCACATGATCTGCTAATGCTTCACGAATAACAAATTCAACTTCATTTCTTTATGATATGAAGTGGAAATTGTTCAATTCACGAACAACAGTGAGATTGTAACAAAATCATGTAAGTATTTCTTTTAATTCATCAACTTTAGGGAAATGATCTTGAAAACCAAAAATGTTGTCCTAGTGCTCTTATATCTGATTAATCAGATGGTACCTTAGATCGTCACAAATTTATGGATTTGTGATTGTTGGCTTTTCCATAGCCATGTTCTCTACCACTCTCCATCAGAACATGATGGTTAGATTTCTCTTCCATATCCATATTTTCACCTATGTGGAAACCCAGTGATTAGTTTATTTGGGTAACCGTTACGTTTCATACTTTTGTTTTTAAAGATTGGTTTTGGTATTCCTTTTTACGATGTGGGTTTCTATTAAAGAAACGTTCGAATAGTAAACCATTTATAACCCCGACGAATTTCGAGGGCGAAATTCATTTTAAGGGGGGTAGAATGTAACAGCCCGAGATTTTATGAAAAATATTCTTTTTAATTTTATTAATGTCTTGTGTTGTACGCTACACCAAAAGGAGCTTGCACAACACGCATCCTTGACTTGCCTTTCATTACACGCAATCGCGACCTTCCTCGATAGCGTGTGTAGTATGTAATACTGAGTTTCACTAAACAACAATATGCTATTAAAATATTATTAAAACTAGCCGTTATGAATAGTAATAACCACCTTTTAAAATTTTAGAAATTTTAGCTCTCAAAATGGACTTTATTTTTGGATTCGGAGTATCGAATTTAGCCTAAGGTGAAATTTTGGTGATTTTCGGATAACTTTCATATTTTGATGAATAGTGAAAATTACTAAATTTTAGTTAAAAACAACTTTTTCAATCGAAATAATTAATAGTGATAAATTATTAATTTGAGTGGTTTTAAAGTATATTTAGAATATATTTTTACAATTTAATACAATGTTGGTCATTGGATGTAATTTCACATTTAAACTAGACATAAACAAGTGTCAATCTTTTGATAGATATTGTTTCTTAAAAACACGCTATTTGTTTTAACAGCGAGATTTAATTATAAAATTAATTAATGCAACTTTTATTTTATGAATTTGGTAAAATAGACTTCATTTTTGAATTCGGAATATGAAATATAGCTTAGGATGAAATTTTGGCATTGTTCTAAAAAACATCAATTTTTGATGAATAGTGAAACTACTAAGTGGTAGTTAAAAAACTGAATTTTTCATAAAACTTAATTTTACCGCTTCTGTGAATGGAATTTCAAAAATCCGAGAGACACGGTTGATGTCAGTAAGTAAAATGTGGTTCAATGAGATGAAAATAATTTTTGGTGAATAGTAACTTTTTACTTTTATTTACCACGGTTAAAAGTAAATAGGGTAATTAAGGGTAAAAATGATATTATTATTACCCTAACACATGTCCTAATTCTATTGGACAAGTGTAATTCGACCAAAAACAAGCTTAGGAATAAAATATGACCATTTAGGCCCACTTGGATTAGATTAGGACATTTATTATTATTTAATTCAAAGAAGAGTTAAAAGAGTCAAAATCAAAGTTTATTTACTAAAACATTTTTAATATAGGGTTTTACATAAGATAAATTCGATTGTAAATATTCATTAGAAATCTAAAACGATTTCCTACATGATGGTATTTTATTTGTAATTTTTAGACATCAAATAAGTTAATTTATTTATGACACAAAGATGATGCAGTAATTATCTTATTAATGAAATATTGACATAATTGATGTTATAAACACCAAAATAAATATAATTTGAGACTTTTTATGAATTACACTAATTTTCTAGGTTACTATGATATATTAGTGTTGATTTAATCAACTTGGTTTGAACATATAATTCTGTTATGACTTTCACAAAAATCATGTATCAAATAGTGTCAAAATTGACACAAAATAGTTTTTAAATCAAATATTATATTATTAATTGTTATTTTATTCCTAAAAATCTAAGGTTAGGCCAAATGACTTAGATAAGGATATATGTATTAATAATATACAATTTTGGGTTCGTTTGGCATGTTATAGTAAGTTTATTAACCATATAGTGTAAGAAAACAAAAAGACACGGTAAAAGTTAAATTATTTAACTTAGAGTTAAATCTAATTGATAAGGTTAAAATAATAACCTAAACTTGTCTAAATTCTATTGGTTTATAGGATTTCGACCCTTCCCCACTTTATCTTCGAAATAAGACCCTTTGGAACCATTATAAACCGATTTTGACTTTAATATAAAATAATATTTTGAGATATTCCTAAGGTGCCCCTCTCCTCCCTTATAAAAGGACACCTCCTCCCTCTCCTCCTCACACCAATTTGAGCACTCAAGCTCGGCCAACCCCTGCCAAAATCTCTTCTCGACTTCCCTATCAACATCCTAGAGGTTCTGGTCTTCCTCAAAGACCAATTTTAGTGCCCTAAGAGGAGGTCTCAAAGAGGCACTTCAAAGAAGAGGTAATTACCGTTACCAATTCTTTCATCTTTATTTCTTCTTCCACTTCTTCTTATTAGGTTGTTTCATTATGAAGTAATAACATCAGTATCACTAATATACTGATATGTTATTATAAGTAAGAAACAACCCTATTTCACCATCTATCCATCCTACGGAAAAAGAAATCACCGCGCGTGCGTACGTACGGAATACCGTCTCCACACCGTGGTGTAATCTATTTTCCACCACCACCTTACATGGATGGGTATAATGGTGTAAAGAATAACTATACAAAGTTATTACAACATCATATTGATTCTGATATATTGTATAATCCACTCCAATTCAATTCAATATTTATAGAAATGATATCATCGCTCGTGCGTACGTACGGACTACCGTCTCCACGACGCGATGAGATTCATTCTCCATGTTAACCATTTAAGAATGATTATAAAGTATATATAAGAAATAATAATGAAATATATGACATTATAAAGCTACTGGATTTATGTATATATATACATATGTATGTCATCTACTTACTTCCATTTCAAGACAATAAGGAAAGGAAAACAGCGTTCATGCGTACGTACGAACTACCGTCTCCATGAACGGTGTTTTTCATTTTATTTATCTACCTATTATATATATATATATACTGAATATATATGATATATAAATCATATTTTATATTCTGGAAGTAAGTAAATCATGATATAAGTAATAATTATGTCAAGAACAACAAGTCAAAACACCTACGATAAATGAAATGATTTTACCCAAAACGCTTCTTTAACATGGAATTTACAAAAGAACGGGTAATATAATGTCATAAGTGAACCATATATGATATCATAACAATGAATATGATTCTGTAATAAGTCAATAACATGATTTAAATCATTATACAGGAGGTTCGGACACTTACAAAGCAAGTCGGACCTAAGGTAAGGGAAATATCACAATCTCATTTTTATCCGAGATTGTTTATTCGTAAGTATTTACTGGGGTGTATTTTATCATCCACATACATCTTTCATCAATATGTAATATTATTTCCATCCACCTACAATTGTTTTAATCCATTTTTACCCTTCGGTGAGTTTTTAGTAATATGTATGAAAGGAATCTTTTGTCGTTTTTCGTACGAGGTACATTTTGACTTTTCCGACAAAAGTACGAAGAATGTTTTTTTAACTTATACGGCATGAATGGATTTTTAAAACATTATTTCCAAGAAGCTTCCTTTACAAGTTTTCAAGTTTATTTTTAATCAACTTATTTTATTTTAAAGTTGTATGACATGTTATGAAAGGAAAAAAATGTTTTTGAAGTAGAAAGGATATTTTCCTCAAGAATGAAGTTCAAGTATTTTATCAAAATTATTTTCCATATAAGATAATAAAAGGGTTCTGTTTTTATCCCTATTATTACATGGATTTGATTATGCTGTGATGGAAACATTTTTATGAATTCCTTTATCTTATATGAATTGTTTTATGATGTCATGTTGTTTAAGAATACCATTTTTATTACATGGGTTATGTGATGATGTATGATTTATGATTATGTGGCACACATAAGAAAGGATTCATTATAAGATGGGTGGGACCTATATCTCCCTCCAATGCATTGGGTAAAGATTTTATATCTCATGAGATAGACATGGCTGAAATGGTAGGTTATACCGGTTCAGTGAAACAGGACTGAAACGAGGGTTACTCGATTCAGAAAGGGACTTTGTCCACTAAGATAGTCTTGGAAATGAGTCATGACTAACAAGAAATGATTTTCTATGATTATGTGTGCATGCCACAAAGTTTCAAGTTTCATGTTATGATTATGGGGATCTCATTTTCACTTCTATGATTTATCCCATGTTATGATATTATGAGCTCTTTTGCAGGTTAAGATTTCCAAAAGCTATGTTCTTATGTATATGATGGGATTGATATTTCTTTTGTTTACCCTTACTGAGCATTTGAGCTCACCCTTTTATGTTTTCTTTTCCCCAGGATATAAAGAAAGGTTTTAGGTAAAAAAAAGGGGAAGATCTTTATGGGAGATATTGAAGATCTTTCACCACGATTAGAAGATTACGTTCCGAGTTTCCAAAGACACTAAACTATTACGATCCTTGTGTGTGTTTTTGTTATGTACTAAGTATTCCGCAAAAGTAATGTAATGTCCATGTACGATAAGCTTCGGGTCTCTACAGTTGGTATCAGAGGAAAGGTTTAGTCAACCTTTGGAAACTAGGATGCGAAAACGTTAGTGAGATCCCTAGAGATATTTTTAAGGTATGTCTAGGGATGTCTCTATGGTTAAGTATACGTATAGGTTATAGTCCTAGAATTGTGCTAAAGATCTTAGAATTAAACCTAAGATGTTAGATATTGAAGGTACTCCCCCTTTATTATGTTGTTTTCCCTAGCATGATTTTTGCCTCTCACACTATTCTTTTTGGGTTTTAGACAATGGCTGGAACCCGAAGGAACCGTGTTGATAAATGCAATGGACAATGCAATGATTGTCCTCCTGAACAAACAAATGTTATGGGAGATGGAGTGAAAAATCTTATTGCTATACTTACACAAGCTATGAATCATTCTGGACTTCCAAATGAGCAGAGAAGGGAACAATATTCTATTGAGTCCTTCATGAGGCAACGTCCACCTTCTTTCAGTGGGTCTTCTGATCCACTTGTGGCTGAACAATGGATCAGTACTACTGAAAAGATATTTTCAGTTCTTCAATGTTCTGAACATGATAAAGTCATCTTAGAAGTATATCGTTTGGAAGGTGAAGCTAATCAATGGTGTAATCTTATCAAGAATACGAGGCCAAGAGATGAAATTGAGTCCATGGAATGGGACGAGTTCAAGAACTTGTTTTTCAGTAAGTACTTCCCTCGTATTCTTCAAACAAAGATGGAGAAAGAGTTTCTTGAACTGAAGCAAAGGGACGATGAATCTGTTGGTACCTATGAAGCAAATTTTACAAGACTTGCAAGGTATGCTTCTGGTATTATCATCCAAACTGAAAGTAAAGTTGATCGATTTTTCAGTGGCTTAAAACCAAGTCTTCGAAGGTCATTAGCTATAAGAGACTTCAGTAGCTATGAAGAAATTGTGCGTTGTGCTATCAAGGTAGAATTGGAAGTTGGTGTTACATATCCATCTCATGGTTTTGACAAGAAACGAAAGATGGAGTTCAAGGAGAAATCTCAGAATAATGGTGAAAAGAAGATGAATGTTTCCTTATGCACAAAGTGTGGAAAGAAGCATGGTGGAGATTGTCTTAAAGGGACTAGAAAATGTTTTAAGTGTGGAAAAGAAGGTCATCGAGCAGCTGAGTGTCGAAGTAATGGAAAAAGGGTTTCTAATGATGTGAATAAAGCAAACACTGCAGAGAACGCACCACCAACACTTCAATGCTTCAAGTGCAAGGAAATGGGGCATTATGCTAATAATTGCCCTAATCCAAGGGTTAGTGATGATCAACATGAGCAACCACTGAAGGCAAAGGACAAAGGGAAATCACATGCGATCACTATTGGCGATGTTGAATATGATAACGCTGTGGTGGAATGATTAAGTGTTTATGTAATGGGATTCCAAAATAATGTTGTATCATGGATTATTGGAATATTTATGTATTGGTCTAATGTGGTATTCAAAGTGATTGAGATATTACGCGCATAATGAAGGGAAAACGAGAAAACGAAATGTTTAACAGTATTCATGAGCTCATGATTGATATAAGGACTAAGTGATATCATGGTTTGAGTATATAGAATTTTGAGGATTTTGGTATGTGGAAAGTGTTAACTTTTAACTGCACTCATGTTTTCACTAAGGTATTCAAGAGAATACACGATTAAGGACTTTGAATGTTTGGAATGTGACCAACAAGACATATCTTATGATATGTGGGTATCAACGACAATATTAAATCTCTGGTAATCGTTGTCACTATATTATGAGAGTGGACTGCAGTATTATGTATAAGCCTAAAGATTAGACTGGATTATGTAGGACAAAAGTTAGTATTGTTTAAGGATAGAAGATTTTCGATATTATTGATGGGATGTTATAGTAACGTAGTTTTAGAAAAAGGACAACCTGCAGGACGGGCGACAACCCATCGCTTCGGACAAGGCTATAGGAATCGAACCCACAACCGAAGTGCGACTGGCCTTTATCGCCTACCACTGGCCTACAGGAAGTCCCCATTTAGTAGAAACTAGTTTGATTTTATTAAGCAGTATGATATATGAAGTATAAGTTCATTTTTGGAACCATATACGATTAATCTCACTATAAGATGGACTTATAACTTTTGCTAACCCTTTGTTTGAAATAGATGGAATGACCCATCCTTCTATCACATGATCTGCTAATGCTTCACGAATAACAAATTCAACTTCATTTCTTTATGATATGAAGTGGAAATTGTTCAATTCACGAACAACAGTGAGATTGTAACAAAATCATGTAAGTATTTCTTTTAATTCATCAACTTTAGGGAAATGATCTTGAAAACCAAAAATGTTGTCCTAGTGCTCTTATATCTGATTAATCAGATGGTACCTTAGATCGTCACAAATTTATGGATTTGTGATTGTTGGATTTTCCATAGCCATGTTCTCTACCACTCTCCATCAGAACATGATGGTTAGATTTCTCTTCCATATCCATATTTTCACCTATGTGGAAACCCAGTGATTAGTTTATTTGGGTAACCGTTACGTTTCATACTTTTGTTTTTAAATATTGGTTTTGGTATTCCTTTTTACGATGTGGGTTTCTATTAAAGAAACGTTCAAATATTAAACCATTTATAACCCCGACGAATTTCGAGGGCGAAATTCATTTTAAGGGGGGTAGAATGTAACAGCCCGAGATTTTATGAAAAATATTCTTTTTAATTTTATTAATGTCTTGTGTTGTACGCTACACCAAAAGGAGCTTGCACAACACGCATCCTTGACTTGCCTTGCATTACACGCAATCACGACCTTCCTCGATAGCGTGTGTAGTATGTAATACTGAGTTTCACTAAACAACAATATGCTATTAAAATATTATTAAAACTAGCCGTTATGAATAGTAATAACCACCTTTTGAAATTTTTAGAAATTTTAGCTCTCAAAATGGACTTTATTTTTGGATTCGGAGTTTCTAATTTAGCCTAAGGTGAAATTTTGGTGATTTTCGGATAACTTTCATATTTTGATGAATAGTGAAAATTACTAAATTTTAGTTAAAAACAACTTTTTAAATAGAAATAATTAATAGTGATAAATTATTAATTTGAGTGGTTTTAAAGTATATTTAGAATATATTTTTACAATTTAATACAATGTTGGTCATTGGATGTAATTTCACATTTAAACTAGACATAAACAAGTGTCAATCTTTTGATAGATATTGTTTCTTAAAAACACGCTATTTGTTTTAACAGCGGGATTTAATTAAAAAATTAATTAATGCAACTTTTATTTTATGAATTTGGTAAAATAGACTTCATTTTTGAATTCGGAATATGAAATATAGCTTAGGATGAAATTTTGGCATTGTTCTGAAAAACATCAATTTTTGATGAATAGTGAAACTACTAAGTGGTAGTTAAAAAACTGAATTTTTCATAAAACTTAATTTTACCGCTTCTGTGAATGGAATTTCAAAAATCCGAGAGACACGGTTGATGTCAGTAAGTAAAATGTGGTTCAATGAGATGAAAATAATTTTTTGTGAATAGTAACTTTTTACTTTTATTTACCACGGTTAAAAGTAAATAGGGTAATTAAGGGTAAAAATGATATTATTATTACCCTAACACATATCCTAATTCTATTGGACAAGTTTAATTCGACCAAAAACAAGCTTAGGAATAAAATATGACCATTTAGGCCCACTTGGATTAGATTAGGACATTTATTATTATTTAATTCAAAGAAGAGTTAAAAGAGTCAAAATCAAAGTTTATTTACTAAAACATTTTTAATATAGGGTTTTACATAAGATAAATTCGATTGTAAATATTCATTAGAAAGATAAAACGATTTCCTACATGATTGTATTTTATTTGTAATTTTTAGACATCAAATAAGTTAATGTATTTATGATACAAAGATGATGAAATAATTATCTTATTAATGAAATATTGACATAATTGATGTTATAAAAACCAAACTAAATATAATTTGAGACTTTTTATGAATTCCACTAATTTTCTAGGTTACTATGATATATTAGTGTTGATTTAATCAACTTGGTTCGAACATATAATTCTGTTATGACTTTCACAAAAATCATGTATCAAATAGTGTCAAAATTGACACAAAATAGTTTTTAAATCAAATATTATATTATTAATTGTTATTTTATTCCTAAAAATCTAAGGTTCGGCCAAATGACTTAGATAAGGATATATGTATTAATAATATACAATTTGGGGTTGTTTTGGCATGTTATAGTAAGTTTATTAACCATATAGTGTAAGAAAACAAAAAGACACGGTAAAAGTTAAATTATTTAACTTAGAGTTAAATCTAATTGATAAGGTTAAAATAATAACCTAAACTTGTCTAAATTCTATTGGTTGATAGGATTTCGACCCTTCCCCACTTTATCTTCGAAATAAGACCCTTTGGAACCATTATAAACCGATTTTGACTTTAATATAAAATAATATTTTGAGATATTCCTAAGGTGCCCCTCTCCTCCCTTATAAAAGGACACCTCCTCCCTCTCCTCCTCACACCAATTTGAGCACTCAAGCTCGGCCAACCCCTGCCAAAATCTCTTCTCCACTTCCCTAGAAACATCCTAGAGGTTCTGGTCTTCCTCAAAGACCAATTTTAGTGCCCTAAGAGGAGGTCTCAAAGAGGCACTTCAAAGAAGAGGTAATTACCGTTACCAATTCTTTCATCTTTATTTCTTCTTCCACTTCTTCTTCTTAGGTTGTTTCATTATGAAGTAATAACATCAGTATCACTCATATACTGATATGTTATTATAAGTATGAAACAACCCTATTTCACCATCTATCCATCCTACGGAAAAAGAAATCACCGCGCGTGCGTACATACGGAATACCGTCTCCACGCCGTGGTGTAATCTATTTTCCACCACCACCTTACATGGATGGGTATAATGGTGTAAAGAATAACTATACAAAGTTATTACAACATCATATTGATTCTGATATATTGTATAATCCACTCCAATTCAATTCAATATTTATAGAAATGATATCATCGCTCGTGCGTACGTACGGACTACCGTCTCCACGACGCGATGAGATTCATTCTCCATGTTAACCATTTAAGAATGATTATAAAGTATATATAAGAAATAATAATGAAATATATGACATTATAAAGCTACTGGATTTATGTATATATATACATATGTATGTCATCTACTTACTTCCATTTCAAGACAATAAGGAAAGGAAAACAGCGTTCATGCGTACGTACGGACTACCGTCTCCATGAACGGTGTTTTTCATTTTATTTATCTACCTATTATATATATATATATACTGAATATATATGATATATAAATCATATTTTATATTCTGGAAGTAAGTAAATCATGATATAAGTAATAATGATGTCAAGAACAACAAGTCAAAACACCTACGATAAATGAAACGATTTTACCCAAAACGCTTCTTTAACATGGAATTTACAAAAGAACGGGTAATATAATGTCATAAGTGAACCATATATGATATCATAACAATGAATATGATTCTTTAATAAGTCAATAACATGATTTAAATCATTATACAGGAGGTTCAGACACCTACAAAGCAAGTCGGACCTAAGGTAAGGGAAATATCACAATCTCATTTTTATCCAAGATTGTTTATTCGTAAGTATTTACTGGGGTGTATTTTATCATCCACATCCATGTTTCATCAATATGTAATATTATTTACATCCACCTACAATTGTTTTAATCCATTTTTACCCTTCGGTGAGTTTTTAGTAATATGTATGAAAGGAATCTTTTGTCGTTTTTCGTACGAGGTACATTTTGACTTTTCCGACAAAAGTACGAAGAATGTTTTTTTAACTTATACGGCATGAATGGATTTTTAAAACATTATTTCCAAGAAGCTTCCTTTACAAGTTTTCAAGTTTATTTTTAATCAACTTATTTTATTTTAAAGTTGTATGACATGTTATGAAAGGAAAAAAATGTTTTTGAAGTAGAAAGGATATTTTCCTCAAGAATGAAGTTCAAGTATTTTATCAAAATTATTTTCCATCTAAGATAATAAAAGGGTTCTGTTTTTATCCCTATTATTACATGGATTTGATTATGTTGTGATGGAAACATTTTTATGAATTCCTTTATCTTATATGAATTGTTTTATGATGTCATGTTGTTTAAGAATCCCATTTTTATTACATGGGTTATGTGATGATGTATGATTTATGATTATGTGGAACACATAAGAAAGGATTCATTATAAGATGGGTGGGACCTATATCTCCCTCCAATGCATTGGGTAAAGATTTTATATCTCATTAGATAGACATGGCTGAAATGGTAGGTTATACCGGTTCAGTGAAACAGGACTGAAACGAGGGTTACTCGATTCAGAAAGGGACTTTGTCCACTAAGATAGTCTTGGCAATGAGTCATGACTAACAAGAAATGATTTTCTATGATTATGTGTGCATGCCACAAAGTTTTAAGTTTCATGTTATGATTATGGGGATCTCATTTTCACTTCTATGATTTATCCCATGTTATGATATTATGAGCTCTTTTGCAGGTTAAGATTTCCAAAAGCTATGTTCTTATGTATATGATGTGATTGATATTTCTTTTGTTTACCCTTACTGAGCATTTGAGATCACCCTTTTATGTTTTCTTTTCCCCAGGATATAAAGAAAGGTTTTAGGTAAAAAAAGGGGAAGATCTTTATGGGAGATATTGAAGATCTTTCACCACGATTAGAAGATTACGTTCCGAGTTTCGAAAGACACTAAACTATTACGATCCTTGTGTGTGTGTTTTTGTTATGTTCTAAGTATTCCGCAAAAGTAATGTAATGTCCATGTACGATAAGCTTCGGGTCTCTACACACCGGGTTAGTCGATCTAGTTCTAGTAGTACATGGGTATGGACCACCTGCTACTCAGTTTTCATGACCGGTTGATAGCGTTGATGTGGCCTAGTGGGAGCTGTCCTTGGCGGCACCCTGGCTGATATTGAGGCTGGGATGACTCAAATTTCCCCTATGTCATTGGTGTAGGGAAGTGAATCATAATATAATTCTTGGGAGATACTCTTGAAATGGTTGGATGTCAGAGTGGGGAGTAGTGTCTCCCTGAACGGCCCTTGGGGCCGATGATAACGATGGGGAACAAAATCCTTCAAATCTTGGTGAGCCATATCCCAAGTTGGGATGACCCACTCTTATTCATATCATCGAATGAGGGTTCTAACCAACCTTATCTACAAAATATGTAAGAGTGATATGGTGTGTGGGCAGCCAATAACTGTGGTTGCAGAATCTGTCATCATGGAGCTAGAGGGACGTGGAATTTCCGCAGTGTCGTTCAGTCTTCCGTGGGCAGAGAGAAAGATTCACTCTGAAAATTCCACAGATTGGAATGCCCAACAATTAACTGCCCCAAATTCTAGGGAGTTCCATGCTAGGATCACTATTTTCTTGGTGGGACCTAGAGTAGGATATCTGAATCCAATGACATGATTATCCGATACTGTCTCGAACACTACTAATACCCATGTTGAGGAGAATAATTTCATGTTGGGTTCACCATTTCTATTTTTGATGTTTTTTTGGGGTGTGTGCCTCACTTTTCTATGTGTTGGGAATGCTTCGGCCAGACGGTCTATGTTTGTTGCTCTACATTCCTACTTTCCAAAGATCGGCGGCATCTGTCGCCTCTATGGAGATGTTTTCTACTTGATCAAAATGGGATGATATTATGATGGGATGTTGGTTCCTCATTCCATCGATTCCTCCTTAAAACTCATTACCTAGTCTGGGGCTCCCATAAATATTAAGGCATTGTTCATAAAACTCTTCCCGGTTCCATCACTTTATGGACACCGGTTAATTACACTACTTCTGTCAGGACATTCCAAGGGGTCCTGTCAGGGAAGCAACCATTGGGCATTAGAGTAGTAACGTTGAGGCATCTATGGAAAGTCTTGATGTTGGAACACTAGAACACCTATATTTACCCTTATGATAGGGCTTCTCAAGGGCACAAAATCCCAAGTCATCCCACGTTGAATTCGGGGAACCGTATGTTTTAGGCATGTCTCTAGGGTTTTCCCCGACATCCCATGTTTAGCATGGGGCATGCCGTGAGTTTAACATCTAGAGAATATGGATCAAACTAATCAGAACACTAAAGAGAGTGGATCAAATGGGTACATCCCTAGGAGGGATCATCTAGAAGGTTTTCTGGGTGGATGGATCAGAATGCCCAATGAGGAAGGACCTAGTATGGCATGTCCCAAAAAGGAAGATTTCACACCATAAGGCTGATTTGGACACAACTAAGGGCGGATCAGAGATGATGGGTCCCAACGAAGGGGAAACCAATGTATACCATTGGATAGGATTGAACCTCAGGGAGGCATCCTGCACACCTTGTTTAGAAGACATTGATCAAAACCCACGTAGTTCGAGGGGGTGAGGCATGGAGTCGAGGTGTACACAAAGGAAAGAAACCCAAGAACTTGTTGGGTCTTACGCATGGTTAACATCCCAATGTAGGGTATGACTTAACCACAAAAATGGTGATGTGATGGAACATATGGATGGGGATTATGCATGACAAGATGCCCATATAGACGACATGAGTTCACCGGGATGTTGTGGCTCGGGTAACACCAGGACGGATATGGGGTAACTGTCAAAGGGTGAGGATGAATAGAGATGGAAATGATGTGAATATGATGATGTTGGGAATGAACTTCAGGGAGGTTTCCTACATATCCTCATGGCAGGGAATCAAATTCCACATTGTTCTAGAATGGCTAAATGAGTCACCTAAGGAGGTATCTTGTGAGAATGGACGCATGAAAGGGGACTCGAAGGAAGTGGAACCTATGGGTTAGGGAATGATCTTCCTAAAGCACGAAGGCTCGAGTGAAAGACCAGGATGGGGCATGAGTGATGGGATTTAATATCAAGGAAGCTTCCTATATATCCCCATGGTAGAGGAAAAATTTCCACATAGTTTAGGATCGGGCATAGAATCAGGGTGTACACAAGGGATAGCGACTCGAAGACATGGCGGGGCTTACATGTGGTTATATGACCATTGATAGAGGGATACTCTTGGTTGGAGGAGTATGGATTGTGTGCGGGGCTTAAGCATGGTTAACTGCTTAAGGATATTAGAACACCTCATAGAGGTGGATCCAAGGGATGTGTCCCAAGGAAGGATGATGTCACATTAGGAGGGTGCATCCCTAGGAGGGAGCACCAAAGTTTACCGTTGATTGGGGTAGGAAATCATGGAGCCATCCTATATACTGTGTGTAGAAGACATGAATAAAAACCCATGTTGTTTGAGATAAAGCATATAATTGAGGTGTACACCAAGGAAAACAACCTGAAGACATGCTGGGGATAACATGTGGTTAACTGCCCGTCACATGAGGTACACTCTTGGTTAGAGGGGTGTGGATTGAGTGTGGGGATTACACATGGTTAGTTGACCAAGGGGATTAAAACACCTCATGAAAGCATATCTAGGAGATGTGTCCCAAGGAGTGATGATGTCACATTTTGAGGGTATATCCCGAAGAGGGAGAACTAAACTTTATTGTTGATTGGGGTTGAACCTCATGGAGGCATCCTACATACACTATTTGGAAAACAGGTATCAGAACCCATGTAGTTTGAGATGGAATACAGTTTAATGTCATGTGGGGAGAGTAGAAAGTAGAAGTGAAATGGCTAGAATAGATGAATGATGGGATTAAACCTTAAGGAGGCTTCTTATATACCCTATATAGAGGATAGGGATCAAAGTCCACATAGTTCGGTAAAGAGGGGTGTGGGGATTACATGTGGTTAGCAACCCAAGGACATGGTGTGGCGTATTTGTGGTAAGCAACCCAAATAGGATGTCATGGTTGATGATTATTATAATCCCATTTGATTCATGATTGGTGTGGGAAACAAGAGATTGTAACAAACATGATGATCATGTCCTGAGAGGTGTGACCATGAGGGATAGTGCGCGGCATAAGTGTTGTTAGTGGCCCAGGGAGATGGAGATTGGGACTTACTATAGGAGGGAATCCCAATGAGTATATCCAGATATATGAGGTGGATATGTCCATCATATAGGGAGCACCCTATCAAGATGTGTTGGGTCTTATGTAAATATTTTCCAAGGCACACATGGTGACAAACCCCAAAGGGAAAGAGAGAGCGGGAGGGTGTTGGCGCTCATCCCTTCTCTGATCCTCTTCGACCTTCCATACATGCAACAATCATAGTTTAACGTCATTTGTTGAGGATGTGGGTTATTTTAAGTTTAACATCTTACATCTCACATGATGAAGATTTACTCCCCATCCGTAGGACTTACATAACATTGTCCAACCCGTACTTGGGGAAATAAAGGAACAAGAAATTCCATGTGTTAACGGGGTGGAGGAGTGGTCAATTGAGGATTCCATGTTAGTGTAACTATGAAAAGAAGAAATATTTTTTTAGCATACCTATGTGAATAATCATGAGGTAGAGAAAAACAACAATAAGCACCACTTAGGGAACCATAAAATCACTTCGTACAAGCCTAGAGGGCTGCACAGGAGAGGGGTTCGTGATGCAGAAGGCCTTGTTAAGAAGGGATTTGTGAAGATATGGTTATTCGTGTAGATGAGGGGCTTCACGAAGGAAGTTACTTCATGAATCATGGTGACCTAGTCGAGTAATGGAGATTACATGTGCTTGGAGGGTGCTTCGCAATGGATAAATGCATTAAAAAATCTCGAGTACCCAAAAGGCACTCCTACCTTCATGATGGCCATGGGGATTCATGGAGGGAATCCCCACTTGAAGTAGAGGAAAATTGGAGCAAAGTGAAAACCTGTTCACGTTGATCAAGTACCTTGGGTGATGTATTTTATCACTAGTTCATAGAGAAAATGGCGCTTCTCCAATCAACATCTCAAAAGGCGAAAGGTCAGAGTATCGATCCTTGGGGGTGAGGGTGAGCCAAGTATTTATAAGAACTGGGTATTTAAATGATCTGAAGTAATGTAATGAAGTAAATGTTGCTTCACTATCGAAAGAGGATCTATCAAACTCATAGAGGCTTCTATCTCCACTATATAGTAGTCGTGGTGTTCTTTGGACTCGAAGAGGTTTCCCTCACTACTCCACGGAGGCCTCAGTGTTGGTCGAACTCATAGGGGATTCTATAACTACTCTTCAACAATCATGGAGGAGTCTATCTACTAGATTTTTCCATTCATGGGAGCAGGGGGCTTCATGATTGAGCTTTGCGAGGAAGTACCTTCAGTGATTTTGGTGCCTTTGTTGATCCATTCTGGGTATAGATTTCAGTGTAAACATGGGGTTTATGCATGGAAGTGGACCATTTGAGATGTTTAGGATCATTATGATGTTATGAATTCCACTAAACTCTAATACCATGTGAGTCATTCTCGGTGTGAGAAATAAGAGGAAGTAGTATATCTAACAATCACACAACCCTACTCATTTGTTTATGGATGGTGATAAAGCCCAAAGGGAGAAGGAGGAGAATATGACTATGCTCATATTATATTATTATTTTGGTAACTGGGATAGTCACCTTGGGTGATCCATCCGACTACGTCCCATGCTAAGGTGAATATGATCAGGTGTGCCGCCTCCCTTAATAAAGGTTAGGGGATTACCTCCAGAGGAGTGACCAACTGAATATTGTCCATATCATGATTATTACATGATTCATCTTAATATTAGTGCATAAGGAATATCATTTTTTTTTCATATGTGGCATATTATATTTTTCATATATGGTATACTACATTTTAATTTCATATATCTTGGACTATTTCCCTACAGTTTAATGTCATGTGGTCAGGACGACTAAGTGAAAGATTCCTAAAAATACATGGGGTGGGACTTATGCAAGAGAAACCCTTTTAGGATAAAATTATAATAGGAGGCAGGTCATCATGTTTTAGGAGTCTTGTGAGTAATATCTCGAATCATGGTATTATATAGAGTCTATGTTAGGGTCATATAATGTGGAACTCCAAATGTCATCAACCCACCTCAAAAACGTTTTTGGTGTGACTCTCCATTTTTTATGGAGTATAGTGATGGAAGAAAAGGGACTAGCCTGGAGGACCAAGACTGAAACCTATAACTAATCTTGAGTAGCGGTGAAAGGGAACATCCCCCATAGTATTGACTAGTGGGTGCTTAGGGTTTTTCGTATAGGTTCGGTCACATAGGAGCTTGAGACAAAGGACCTTCCATGAAAGAGCTTCTATGAGGGACCATCCATGAAGGGGTGTCTGTAAGTATCATATGTGAAGGATATGGATACATATTAAATGGACACATAGGTTTTTACACGAAGGGTTGGCCAAAAAGGGTCCATCCACAATGAATATCAGGAAAATAATCTTCTATAAAGGAGCATCCACAAAGGATTGTTCGTGAAGGGTTGGTTGCAAAGGGTCTATCCAAGAAGGTTTCATCCATGAAGAAATTTATTTGTTCTCGGGGTCAAAAAATGATGAATCTATCCACAAACTACACACTTCCTCATGGAATCTTATGTGGAGGGTCTTCTGTATATATTTCATGGGATGGTTTCTATAAAGAGACACCTGCATATGGTTCGCGGGATGGTGTCTAAGAAGTGATTTGGGTGTGGGAGGGATTTATCCTGCACCTCATCCCAATCTTTTTCTCTATCTTTCATCCCTTGTTTTTTTGGTCCACCTTGGTGTATATTTATATAGGATAAGAGTTGTCTATAGATATTCTTTTGCACGGATCCCACAGAGGGTGTCTGGCCCACAAATGACTTGTTCATTGGGAGGGGGTCTTTGTCTTCAGGGTGCCAGAGATGCCACATCACCCCAAAAACTACTTAGTCCCTGAGGATGCTCTTTCGTGGGAGTGTAAGTCACTTTCTAGACTCAAAAAATGTATATAGTTTCATTTATGGGCATCAATGGTCTTTCTTGTCCCACAAACTATTTATTTTGTGGGGTGCTTCATGAAATGGTGTAACTTCATCCCGAGAAATGGTCTGTGAAGTGATTTGTGTTTCATGGTCCTATCCCTTTGAATATTTTATTTTATATTCATTAGCTCCATTATTTTACCCTTTTACAAATTCATGGAACACCTTTCTTCTTTCATGTAGAGTTTTTAGGACCCAGAAAATGCCCCCCATCAAAATGGGTTCCGATCTTGATGAAGATGATGATATTCTGATGTAAAAGTAGTCATGATTTGAATGAAAGATCATATTATGCCCTATTTTTTTCCTGAGCTAAGGGCCTCAATGATCATAGTATGAATATTGTTAGGGTTACATGGAAATCCCTACAAACATTGTGTATTTTCTATTATAACTCTAATTTTTTCCTAAGTCCAGTGTAGTGTAGGATTGGGAGGTATAACTTGACTATTGATTATGCCTCCCTCTACGAGTTTTCATCCTAACAATATTTATGTATATTTTGATTTTTTATTGATAAATATTTTGTCTAAACCATTTGGGGAATAGGTTTAGTGATCTAGAACTCTATTTTTGTCTATGATTCCCTTTGTAGGTTTTCTACATGGTGATTTTTGTGTCTCTTTTAATGGGTAGTTAATATTCATTCAAAACGAACTAACATCACTGATGTTTTAGGTAGAACATCTTTAAACATGAGTTATAGAGTGAGGGCCCTGATATAACTTATAAACCAAGAATTTCCAAGTATTTTTCATACATGCATGAGGGATTTTTTTGACCCTGATCTATAATTTAAGGATATAAGACATGATAAGGGGCTTGAAAGCCATTAGGGTGTACGAAGATAAGATAATCCTCTCCTAAAGACAAATTTTCCTTTATATGACATGCCTTTTTTGTGGAAAGATTATGAATAGCCAGCTGGGGTGTATTTTTCATTGTCAAACAAAGGATTCCTTAGGACATTGGCCCTCCATTTCTGATGGCTAGAGAATTTATATTAATTTTAATTTAAAATTTATTTTTTTAAGACCACAGTGGGTGGCCTATTGAGTTAAGGATGTATGAAAATAGAAAGGGAATTTTTGTTGGTATTAGTCTTGAAAGAGAGACAACTCCAATGTGAATTTTCCTAGTGTAAAGGAGGGTTGGTGTATGGTGTAGTTTAAAATCGTGCAACTAGGATATAGGACATATAGTTTAATATATTATAGTGAGGAAATTTTACGGCTATGGTTTAGGGTCACATAAAATTTTATCGAGGGATAAACGATTTGAAACTTTCCCGATAATTCTTCTAAGAATGTTCCATCATTTTCAGGAATGAATGGGGAAGGTTGTAAGCCGTAATCTGGGGGATTCAGAATCCAAGGAATGATATGGGGCATATAATCAAGTAGGGAGTATGGAGTTAGGAAAATCCTCTCCTGAAGATGAATTTTCCATTGGTTGATTGGATTTTTTGTGGGAAAATTACGAAGAGTTGATCAAGGCATATTGTGCATAGTCAAACAATAGTATCCTCTTGACACTGGCCCTCCATCTTTGATGGATAGGGATGTTATGGGGATTCCTACATTTCCTGACATAGAGTTTGTTTTTTTAAAGGTAAGTGCATGAATATGAAAGTAAAATTTTATGTTGAGATTTTCTAAGAATGGGTGGAAACATTTTCCCAACACAAGTATGAGAATATTCCCTATATAGGTCTAGCCTGTACACAGGGAATGGGTATCTATAATATGGGGCATGGAATCCATTGTGTAGTATGGAGGAAGGAAAATCCTCTCTCGAAGACACAGTTTCCTTTGGTTGATAGGACTTTTTAGTGGGTGACCTATGCAGATCCAGCTGGGGCGTATTGTGCATAGTCAAAACAGTGGTGTCTTCAGTACACTAGCCCTCCTTTTCTGATGGCTATAGGAGAATTGGAAAGATACAAATTTACTTGGGTTACATATCTTGGTTAACAGAGGGGATGTATTGGTACATACAAGAAACACCTAGACCATGATTGGTTGTAGAAGTATAAATTTCCCTATATATATCTGATTCATAGGTGGGGGTGATTCCTTGCAGATCCCTAATGTGGAATCAAAACTTGAAAACTTCTAAATAGATTTATCTTTATACGCATAAGATAAGTAAATTTTGTTTTTTATTTTTTCTATAGATGAGACTAGTATTCGAGGCATTGGTTTCACTATGTATCTCATCAAAAAGAGAATCAAGCCATGCATAGTTATTAATGATCTCCCTAGGCTTATTTGACTCATACATAGGGAGGGGTATTTTGATCCTTTATTGTAGCTAAACCTAGGTTTTGAGATACAGGTGTCACTACATATCCAATAAGGGTAGGAATCAATCCACACGTAGTTCTAGATAGTCTTCCTTGCATGGGTCTGGTTCATGCATAGGAAGAGGGTGAGCTGTTTGAAATGGAATTATGGGTAGGACCTATTTTGGAGTCCACTGCATCAATTTTTTTTGTATACATGGGAGGGAGAATTTTCTGTATTTCACAGCTGGACTCATACATAGGGTTCAAGAATTACTATGTATCTCATAATGATGAGAATCAATCCAGACATAATTCTATGAAGTTATCTTCATAAGTATGACCCATACATAGAGAAGGGTAATTTCTAACTTTTTTATTTAGGGTGGCTGGACTAAGATATAAAATTTGGGCATATGTACCTATCATGTGTGGACAAGAATTAAGTTGTATGTAGTTGCTAAGGAACCACACAGTTTAACATCATGTGGTAAAGATGTGGATCACCTTGTGTAAAAGATTATGTATCCATACAGCTTTTACATCATGCTGTGAGGAAGAGATGGTATAGTTTAATGTCATGTAACCAAGACGATAGGTGACGGTTGTGGGAAGGATATTTTGGAAAATTAGTGAGAAATACAATCTTGAATTTAAAGGATACCATAAGGCTGAAGTTTGGTGAAGAAATCAACCATCATTCAAGGGAAAATTTGAGGTTGGGCCTAACATGGAATGTTTGGGCATCACTATGTATCTCATTATGATGAGAATCAAGACAGATGTAGCTTTATGAAGTTCTCTATGCAGTTCTGATCCATATGTAGGGAAGGGTCATTTTTGAATTTTTTATTTGGGGTGGCTGGACCAAGATATAAAATATTGGTGTCTCTACGTATCTTGTGTGGGTAGGAATCAAACCATATGTATTTATTGAGGAACCGTGCAATTTAACATAATGCGGTAAGGATTTGGATCACCTGATGTGAAAGATTATAGATCCATCCAGTTTTCATATCATGTAGTGAGGAATAAATGGTATGGTTTAATGTCATGCAACTGAGACAATAGGTGTTAGTTGTGTGAAGGATGATTTTTTAAACCATCAAGAAACAAAATTTTGAAGTGAAAGGAGACCCTGAGACTGAAGGTTGGCAAGAAAACCATCCCCTAAATAATGGAAAATCTTAGGTTGGTCCTGACATTGAATGTCTGGGCATCACTATGTATCTCATTATGATGAGAATCAAGAAACACATAGTTCTTAATGGGAATTACCCATGTTGTTCTAACCCATACATAGAGGGGGAGATGCATTTTTAACCATTCCTTTGGGGTGGATGGACCAAGATGTAAAATCCAAGTGTCTCTGTGTATACTCTATGGACAAGAATCAAGTCATACGTAGTTCTATAACTTCACATGGTGGATAACCAATGCTAAGGGAAATTTCCTCTCATGTGATAACACTGTGGTGTTGTGCAGTTTAATGTAATGCAATGAGGATATTTATCATGTCATTTAATATCATGTGATTACAACAATTTCTGTACAATATAGAGTCATGTGGAAGGGATGAAGATGACATGCAGTTTATCATCACAATGTTATAACACGGGTTGTCATGCAGTTTAGATGCATACAACTGGGAAATGTACCCTACATTTTAACGTCATGTAATCAGGATGTGTGACCTAAAGTTTAATGTCATGTGATTAGGACATAGGCTCCTTGTGTCTACATGAGATATTTATTCAGGGAACTTTCATTGGTGGGATATATGGTGAGTTTTCCATCCATTTAAATCAAGGAATAATCTCTATTTGAGTAGACCTTATGTACAACATAAAGTCCCTCCCATTTTGGATCTAAATTTTTGAGGTTTCTTCCCAACTATCATTAGAGTCCTAATGACCAATACCATTTCGCATTCAAGTAAATATTGGAAGTGGACCTTTTGTTAAAATCTTGCAAGATCTGGTTTTGGTGGACTTCCAAATGATGCAAGGTATGTAATCTGTTCTCATCCAATCACTCTAATTCATCAAGCTGTTTAAAAGATTTCTCATCTATGAATAATTGGTCATAGATAGCCACATAGATCAAGGGTAATTGAACTTCTATCGACATGAAAGCCTCCATCCCATACACTAATGATTATGGGATCACCTGTTTGGCAGTGCGGTTCATGGTCTGATAAGCCCAAAAGGCATGAAGAATATTGTACGACCACAAATGCTTTTCCCTGTTGACCATATTCTAGAGTATATTTGATATGGTCTTATTAAAGGACTCTATCTATTTTTTTCCACTACATGTTAGAAGGATGAATGGTTGGTCATGATGCCATACTCCTGATACAACTTCTCCAATTTAGAAAAGAAGAAATTAGTGTCGTTTTCTATCAGTATTGTATGAGGGAAACCAAATCTAGTAATAATATTGGCTTTTAAGAAGCTTAATATATTCCTTTCCCCGACTTATTTGAGGGGCATGGATTCATCCCACCTGGAGAAGAATTCCATGATAGTAATAATATACTTGAATTTCTTGGTCTTAGTAGGAGGATATATCCCCATGATATCAATTACCCATGTAGAAAATGTCCAGGTTTACTTAGCTATGTGAAGTAACTATGGGGTTTGGTGAATGAAGTTGTCATGGACTTGTCATGAATGGAATTATTTGGTGAAGTTAGTGAAATCCAATGTCAGAGTGGGCCATAGTTTGCAAACCTTTAGATTTGGTGGGAAAGCTTGATCCCTAAATGGTGAGCTTCACAAGCTCCAAAATGCACTTCCTTCATGATGACAAAAATATATTCTCCATTAATGAACTTGAAAAGGACCCCATTTAGGATCCATTTATAGAGTACTTTTTTATTATTAGTGTCTTCATAATGAAAAAAAATAATTTCTCATCTTTAGATTTTCTTGCCCACAAATCTATCCAGTGAGAGTTATACTTTTTGAAGGTAGTTCACAATTGGAATCTTCTGGCCGATGGTTGGAATGTATGGTTTAGGGATGGGGACAATATCATCGATTTACTCCATGATGGTTTGAATGATTGTGAGACCATCTGTTGGTGTGAAATGATGATTATTGTTTCATCCCACTCTAGATCGACTAGATTTGCAACAACATTTTCCAATGCATCGACTTTTGGATTTGGCGACTGGGGGACATGACTCAGTGTTGGTTCCAAGGGGAATTCTATCATTAGTCCTTGAACATGGTTTAGTTGGGGGATTAACTCCTCATTTTTTATAGCTTAATCACTATTAACCTTCTTTATGACCAATTCTGAGTCACCTTTTATCTTCAAGTGTTCTATTTTTAATTATTGTTCAAGATTTAGCCCTGCAATGAGATCCTGATATTCTGATTCATTATTTCTACACCCATATGATAACAGGAAGGAATAAGGAAAGAATTACATTCTTGTAGATATGAGCCTGACCCCCATCCCCACTTTTTTGAGGTTAGGTTCCTCCATTATCTCTCTTGTTGGACTTCTATATGCACTGTCAAAATGCATCTCCCATGTCTGGGGTCCTCTTGAATAGAGAATACCTCTTCATCAGGAAACTCGGTATCCAATGAAGTCATTACTACCAAGGGTGTTCTGCCAGAAAATCTGCTAATTCCAAGAATTTTAAGGATTTATGGGGCACAGGATGTATGTCAAACTACTTCAGGATGATCACCCAATGTGACAGGTGCCTTGTCAACATCAGACGAGTTAAGATATACTTGAGTGGGTTGCTTAATGAGACCAAATGGAACTCATGGTATTGCAGATAGTGCCTCGTCTTATTGACTACAAATAATAGCAGTAAACAACTATTCTCGAAACTTGAGTATTGAGTATCATCATTGATCATGGTTCTGATGAGATAGTAAAGGTTGTTTTAACTACCAGCATCATTCTTATGTACAAGGAAGGCACCTAGGGATCACTCCATGGAAGTCACATAAAATATGAGTGGTATTCCTTCAAAAAATTGGCATTATCATTAGCAGGATTAATTGATACTTCTTTAGGTTGTCAAATTTATCTTAAAAATAATCATTCCATTGATATAAAACCACTTTTTTCATCGGCCTGGTGAATAGAAAGCATTTTCTAGCATGGTTTTCTATAAAGTGATGAATGTAGTCTACATTTCCTAGAAACCCTATAAACTCTATGAGGTTGTGAGGAGGTGACATGCCAAGGATATCCTTTGTATTCTAGGGGTCGACATCGATGTCATGATGGAATATGATGAAGGTGAAAAATTTCCATAAGGTAACACCAAAATCACACTTTAAGGGGTTCATTTTCAGACTATGATGTTGCAATTTGTTGAAGATAACTTCAAGATATACCAGGTGGTCCAAGAATTATCATGAATTAACCACTAGGTCATCAACATGGCATTTGAAAAAATTTCTTAGGAAGGGTTTGAAGATGTGATGCATGGTACATTGATATGCGGCGTCGACATTATTAAAAACCAAAGGGATCGCCCGATAGAAAAATACTCCTTGGGGGGGCCTAAAGAAAGTAGCGTCTTTATTTTCTTGGTCCATCCAGATTTTATTGTATCATGAATAGTCATCCATAAAGTATAGAACTTGGTATCCAACTATTGCATCAATTTACAGTTATGTGATGGGAACCAAGAAATCATCCTTCGAGAAATACTAGTTGGGATCCCTAAAATCAATGAAAAATATATTTTTCCCATTCTTAATAATGTAGGTGATAATGTGGTCCAGACATATGGGATATTAGACCTCCCAAATTATGTTTTCTATGATGATATTATCAAATCCAACCTTTATTTTGGAAAAATGTGTTAGGTGAATTCTACTGGCTGCTTCTTTATAGCCCCGATGGTCCTCTGGAAAGACTAGGTGGTGAGCAGCCACCTCGAGATTGAGGCCTAGAATTTTTGTGTAGTTTTAGATGAAAACATTAGGATTTTTCCTTATAAAGGATGTATATACCTATTTTTCTACAAAATACATGGTCTCAATGATCATGGGGGGTCTTTGATCTTACCTAGTACTCAGGTTTAGTTCTCTATGTTCATCAATTATGGTAGAAACACCCTCCTAAAATACTAAAGGGGTGTCCCTAAGATCTCATTCCTCTTCCTCTTCCTTCTCCTCCTAATACTCTTATTCCTAGGATAGGGAGACAATTCTTATGATGAGTTCCCCAAATTTTTCAGAGGAGTCAATATCTTGTAATTTTAATGATGGAACGACTTACTTGGATCCAAATACTAGTGGGGGATCTCCTTGAAACTCTAGAGAGGATGGGATGAGGAATGTAGGGGTGTATTTGTATTATCTGATTGATGATATAACCTCTTCTACCTCAGTGGGTGAGGTAGGGACTTCCTAGAACTCTAGAGGTGGATTGAATACATTTCCATCTGCGCATTCACCATGGTCCAAAGAGTCATCAGACCATGAAACATTGCTAAACTCAGTGGTTATAACTGAAATCATGAATATTTCTGAGTTCCCATCTTCCCTTGGGCTCACCTACTCAACCCAGGTGATAGATAGAACATGTTATTCACCTATCTATCTAAAGAGGTTAGTTGGGATCATTTACAGACCATTCAGGGTGGTGGCCCATTCAACACCATCAATCATGGATTGTCTCTCTTTCCCTTGATAGAATCCTACATCGATATAATGAAACTTTTAGGATTCAAATGGTTCCTTATCAGCATGAAATGTCACAATTTTCCCATTGATGTTGTATTTGATGTATTGATGGTACGAGGAGGGGATTTTTGTGTGTTGGTGAAACTAGGGCCTTCCCAACAAGATGTTGAATGTCGTGTTCTACCGAACCACTAGGAATTATGAGTCGTATATGAGGTCTCCATATTGTTTCTTGAGCTTGATTTATTACAAAACCTTATATTGGATTTTTATTAGCCTTGTAATGTCATGGAGGAAGGTTTTAGGATATTCTCATTTCAGCCCAGCTGATGAAGTGTTCGTACTGGATAGAAGTTAACTCCAGAACCATTTTTAATGAATACATTTTGAACATAAACACCATTTATCCTTCCAGAAACATACATGGGTCCTATGTTCCCCTACATAACTACATATTCATATTTATTTTTTAAGGATTTAATATTGTGGAATTACGTGGGGTTGGTCTCTATTTGATAGACCTCAGTAGTGGACAATTCATTTTCAAACTCTTGGGGGATTATCAAAGCTTCTATGAGTGCCTCCCTAAGGTCTTTTGACATACATAGGGAATCCAGGATGGATAGTTTGGCCAATAATGAGGCTACCTGTTTCAGAATGTCATACTTATGCTCTAGATTTCAGAACTTCCCAATGGGTGGAATCGCTTTCATAGGCTCTTTAAGGGCTTGGTCATTTGAAGAATATGAATCAGCCCTCGGGATAGAAGCGAGAGGTGCTTCTGCTCTTAGTTGGTTGGGTTGGGCAGGCCTGCCTACTTTTTGGGTGTGGTCTGATATATGCTCATATTCTGATTGGTATTCCAGAGTGATTGGGTTATAGTGTCTTGTTACAGATTCAAGGGTATTTTCCTATTCAGGTTGGTCCCATCGAAGGTTTCTTCCATGAGTTTCCGTAACATTTATGGCGCGATTAGGGGTGAGACTAGAGGTCTGGCTCATACTATGAACATGCCTATCTCAGTATCCTCAACTCATGTGGCCCCTTCCTCTGGTTCCCTGATCAGGTGTGGAAAACTCGAGCTCATAGATATATTCATCATTGGATAAAGGATCCATTAAGTTAATGAAATTAATGGAACCAAAAATCAATTCTTCATTCGATGATGAATCTTCCTGGGTGATTGCCTCTGGTGGTGCTATTTGGTGGGGCGGTGCCCATTGATTCGGATTTGAGGACATGAAATTTGAGAGCATAAAAGACAAATTTGTACATGGTGTAGGTTCATTATCATGTGATTTCTCTCTCTTTTTTAGGCCATGATTTTTTTAAGGGCTAGCCTTTGGAGGTTTGTGGTTTCGAAGACATCGGTTGTGTTGTTGTGGAAGTAGATAAAGGCATGGTTGGTTGTTTCAGATATTCTTATAGTATTCCATGAGATTATTTGATTATTTTTCAAGTCATCCAACTATCAAACATTTATGACCTTCTTCTAACAACCTCCTTCCACTCACATCCTTCCTCAGGGGAATTGGTGGAAACATAAGACACTTATACTAACAGTGGTCTTAGTTTTCCTTTTTTGGAACCTATCATTCTCTACATGAGGTCTTTGAAGGAAAAACACTCCTCAATTGTGTATCCCAGTATCGAGTGAATGGGTAAATAATTTGGTCAGTCATAGAGACCTTCCTTGTCAGCCCTTTTGTGTTATGGAAGATAGAGTAAGTCATGGTCCACTAAGATTATAAAATAGCCACTTAATTGATCATCTCAGAACAAGTAAACTTCATTCATTCATTCCTAAATTGATTTTTATGGGTCCACTCTTCTCATCTTATCTATATGGGGTTTCTGTTGATTTCCAGGGGCTAACACAATTCGGTGTGTGCCTTGGTGATAGAGGAGGTGTAGGTGGTGGCTTAAGCATTATGGAGCCTAATTTGGATTTCCCTGCTATTTTTTGAGGGAGCATTGGAGTTACTCTGGACTTGATCTAGGTCTGTGGTATGGAGTATTCCATTAGTTGGGAAATGGTGGAGAAATATCAGAACCCACTTGTATATTTCATCAGGATGATCAGCATTCATAGCTCATCATGGAGATTTTTGATGAACATTTTAGGCATATCGTCCCGGGGGAGTGGTCAGTTCAAAGTGTAGGTCATCCATTTCCATCTGGAAATGAAGTCTAAGACTCTCTTGTTCTCACACTATTTGTAATTTGAGAGGTCGCTAACTATTTTCTTTGGAAACATTGTCCTGAACTGGAAAATGAACTTCCAATGAAGATCCTCCCATCCATTTTTTGACTGACCCAACAAAATGAAATACCATACAAAAGCTAACCCTTAGAGAGTTCTCAAGAAGCATATAAGTTTCACTGCTTCTTGTTACTCTGGTTTTCCCATCACGGGATCACGATAAGATGCATAGTGTGTCAGATATTGTTTTGGGTCCCCTAAGCCATTGAATATTGGGAACACGAGACTCCTGGAGTTTTGTGGTGGCAAAGTGTCAATTACCCAATCAAGTTAAGGTTTCCACTCCAGCTATACCAGTGCAAACCACTCTTCCAAGGCTTCCAATTGAGATTCCAATGACTTGATGTTATTGATAAGACATTGATGTATGTCCTGTTGAACCTGATCTTGGACAGTCACAATGGGGGGAAAGATTTTTCATGAAGGTTCTACCTGTACTTATGGTGGATATTCATCCATGGGAATATTTGGTGGATTTTCCTGCAATCTTTCTGGTTTCATTTTTAATGAAGAGAAATGTTGTTATCCATCCATGATCAGGTCCTAGTAGGTTGATGGTCCATGCTTCATATTGGGAAGAAGTCCAAGACTTGCTTCATTTTCAGGAAAAACCCTTGTGGATGAGGTACACCTATTGGAAGTGTACATTGAAACTCTTCTTGAGGATCATATTCAATAGGGTGGCTACCCTGGAGTAGCTCAGCATTGATTCATGTCAGCTCTTTCATTTCTCCCTCCGACTGATCAAATATTTATTCAAGCATAAGGGGCTTGTTTCCACTGAGAATAGTTGGTGAGTCATTCTTGAACTTGATTTTATTCTTTCCTTAGTTATGGATTCATAGAGAAAGAGGTGGAGGATTGATCAGGGGACCACCCAAATTCTTGGTACACCCCTGGTTCTGGGTAGGCACACATTCATTCTCAGCGTGATTAGATTTTGAGCAGAACCATCCTATCCTTGATCTTATATATTTGTATCATATTTAGTGACATCTATGATATTTATGTTCATGAAATTCACTGATCTATAACACATTATTGGTTTTGTACCAATTTTTAGATAATAAGAGGTCTTGTTATTCCATCTACAAGACCTCTCCCTTACTCTCCGATATCATCTTTGTGATTCCTGAAAAAGGATAACTCTAAGGGATCCTTTATGTAGTTTGGTCATATGCCTCCACTATGAGCGGGAAAGATCATGAGATGAGATAAAATGGGGAGAATTCTCCACTTATCATCATCCATAAGTGGGAAAATACTGATGTCTGTTGGGTGGGTGGTTGGGGTAAAAATGACACCAACTCTGTGGTGTTGTGTTTCTACTATTCTATTTATGTCATGATTCATCCTAGATTTTACAGTCTCATAGGGTAATTTTGCTTTAAAACCCCCCCTAGTATTAAGGGATAAGGTTGATCCCTTATTATGGAAACAGATATTTTTGTCGCTGATCACTTTATTTCGCAGATACTTGTTCGAGTCTGTGGATGATATGATGTCAGGTCTTCACGCGAACTATTTTCTTTAGAGGAAATTAATATTACATGATGATTGTAATCCCTTTAGTAGGAATCCTATTGAATGTTCTCAGTTTCTTGGATCAGGATCTTTTTGATGGGTTTCTCTCTTCAGACCTGACAATTTTGAGACTTACTCAAGGTTGTTTCTTGTTAGGTGTGCCACCTTTCCTATGAAAGCGATTTTCTTGATAGATCCCTTGGGAAATTGAAATTAAAGGATTCCGTTTTAATTGGTTTCTGTTGGATGGTGAATAGGGTGAAATGTAAATATCCATGTTCCCCCACCCTCAGATATGAACACTATATGGGGATCTAGTGATTAGACGATGAAACTTATGCAGCGCATTGTGGTGGGTCATTTTGAGATATTTCTTTCAAATCTCATATTATGGTCACTATAAAACTGAAGCGCTCCTAGGTTGATTTGATGATGAATCTCTCCCATTATTTTTACATGGTATGTATACCCATCATAGGTTAAGAACTTTTCTTTTAATTGGTGGAGGGTTGTCCAGAGATTGAGGTGAATGTTATGTATGAACTCATCTGACAATTCCATTTTTATGTCGAACTGGGAAGTGTATGAGGGTCAAAACATAGTGGTTACATAATCACTGGAAAATTTTATTCTCTGAAGAAACATGTATTTTTGTTATTCAATGAGAGACTCCTAAACTTTATCAGCCCAACTTGGAAGCTTCTTGATAATTTCACTACAAGGAGTGGGGATAATGTTGGTCTCCCTAGTATGGGAATGGTATAGGGGTGGCTCAGAGGATGAGAAATGTCTTGGGCCATCTCCTAGCTGAAAAAGGATTTCTCTTTTCATTGATAGGGTCTCTAATATATCTAACCCCATCCTTCCAAGTGCCTCAACACATGAAAGATTTCTTTTATTTGAATTGGGAAGAGGAGTACCTTCTTACTAACATGAGATGTCACAATGGGAGGGACTTCGTAGTTGATTCCACAATAACTAGGATTTCTATCATATATTGATGTTCGATTTCTAAGATAATCGTTTCAGTGTATACCCTGAGGAGGACCTTTAGGGAGGAAAATAGAAAGATTAGGATCTTTTTGCTAACATAAGATGTCACTATGTCAAGGACCTTCACAATGGATGCTATCATGGTGAGAAAAACCATCATAGCTTGATGTCCAACTATAGGTATAATATCTATAGATTATACCATGGGAAGGACCATTATGGAGGATGACAGTAAAGGGAGGTCCTTCTTGTTGTTTGACCTTCTATCAATGAGGAGGGTACTGTGATGATCATCAATAGGTAAAATCTCATGATTGATCCTTTCTTTTCCACAAAGAAATTATTCTTAGTACGTGATACATGGAGGACCTTTAGAGTTGTTTGTAACAACGTTTCAAGGAGGACCTTCACAACTACTATCACCACTTCTGTAATTTGGTAATGGATCAGTAGGATCTCAAGCTACCAAAGATAGGTGTTTGATAACATCAAGAAATTCCGCTTTTAGTAGAGCAATGTCATGAATGTGCTCTTCATTTTCTAGTTTCCTTTGGTGCAATTGTTTTTTGGGTGGACTCTTGCGGGTGGTTGGGGCCACCTGTTATGGGTGGCAATCTACATATACGAGTACCTATTTGAGTGGATCCCACGGTGCTGTCGATATATGTCAATGAGCATTTTGATTCATGGAAGGGATATATGTTTGCCCTAGAGTGGACATCATGGTGGACCGGTGTCCCCTATTTGGAATGAATATTTGGGCCTGATCCGATTGTCTATTTACTTTGTAATATTTCCAACGACCGTCCTGGATGAGAGCAACGATGCATGTATGCTCCGAAGTGAATGCCTCATTTTTGGAAGAGTCACCCCACTTGGATAGGAGGGGTTGTGGGATTGAGTCTATAACGACCCATACTTTACATACATTTTTAATACTTCAAAATTGAATCACACTTATTACAACATATAACAAAACCAGGAAAGGACCGTATAGGTATAGTGTCTTTATAAACTTGGAAACATAAACAACTAGTTCATAAAGAATCTACATTGTCTCCCATTTATTTCATCATATCTAGAGTCCCTTTTGGCATATCCTACTTAATAACCTTCTTCCTGACCTGGGGAAAGAAAACATACAAAAGGGTGAGCTCAAATGCTCAGTAAAGGTAAACAAAAAAATATCAATCACATCATATTCATAAGAACATATCATTTTGGAAATCTTAACCTGCAAAAGAGATCATAATTTCATAACATGGGATAAATCATAGTAGTGAAATTTAATCCCAATAATCATAAATTTAAACATGAAACTTTTTGGCATACACACATAATCATAGAGAATCATTTCTTAGTAGTCAAGACTCATAACCAAGACTATCATAGCGGACAAAGACCATTTCTGAACCGAGTTCACTCCTCGTTTCAGTCCTATTTCACTGAACCGGTTTAACCTGCCGTTCCATCCATGTCTATCTCATGAGATATAAATCTTTACCCAATGCATTGAATGGAGATATAGGTCCCACCCATCTCATAATGATACCATTCTTATGTGTGCCACAAAATCATAAACCATACATCATAGCATAACCCATGTAATAAAAATGGGATTCTTAAACATCATGGAATCATAAAACAATTCATATAAGATAAAGGAATTCATAAAAATAATTCCATCACAACACAATCAAATCAATGTAATTATAGGGATAGAAACAGAACCTTATATTATCTTAGATGGAAAATAATTTTGATAAAACACTTGAATTCCATTCTTGAGGAAAATATCCTTTCTACTTCAAAAATATTTTTCTTTATTAACATTTCATATAATTTTGAACTAAAAGAAGTTGATTAAAAATAAACTTGAAAACTTGTAAAGGAAGCTTCATGGAAATAATTTTCTAAAAATCCATTCATGACGTATAAGTTAAAAAAAGACATTCTTCTCATACTTTTGTCGGAAAAGTCAAAAAGTACCTCGTACGAAAAATGACAAAATATTCCTTTCATATATTTTACTAAAAACTCACCGAAGGGTAAAATTGGATATAAAAAATTGTAGAAGGATATAAATATTACATATTGAGGAAACATGGATGTGGATGATAAATATTCCCCAGTAAATTCTGAAGTATAAACAATCTCAGAGAAAAATAAGATTGTGAGATTTTCCCTTACCTTAGGTTCGATTTGCTTCGTAAGTGTCCGAACCTCCTGTATAATGATTTAATTAATGTCATTGACTTATTACAGAATCATAATTATTTTTATGATATCATATATGGTCATATTCTTAGCTTCTTATTAGTAATATTTCATTGCTACTTGTTATTCGGGTGTTTATTACTTTTTGTTCTTATGCGTGTTTTGTCAAATAAATTCTTATTCTTCTCTTTAGGTTATAGATACCAAATTTAAAAAATGGTAATAGTGTAATATATATCATATTATTTCATTCAATTCATTTATATAATCATTATGCAATGAAGATCATGTATAACGAGTCGCATCACATCGTGGAGACGGTATTCCGTACGTACGCACAAGCGATGATATTGTTCCCATGATCGTGGAATTGTATTGGAGTGTATGTATACTATTTCAGAATCAATATAACTTTAAAATAATAATATATAGTTATTATTTACACCATTATACCCATCCAAGTAATGTGGTGATGGAAAATAGATTACACCACGGCGTGGAGACGGTATTCCGTACATACGCACACTCGGTGATTTCGTTTTCCGTAGGATGGATAGATGGTGAAATAGGGTTGTTTCATACATATAATAACATACCAGTATATAATTGATACTGTTTTTATTACTTCATAATGAAACAACTAAATAAGAAGAAGTGGAAGAAGAAATAAAGTTGAAAGAATCGGCAACGGACATTACCTCTTCTTGAAGCGCCTCTTTGAGACGTCCTCTTAGGGAACTAAAATTGGTCTTTGAAGAAGACCAAGACCTCTAGGATGTTTCTAGGGAAGTGGAGAAGAGAAATTGGCAGGGGTTGGCCGAGATGTAAGGCTCAAAGTGGTGCGAGGAAGAGAGGGAGGAGGTGCCCTTTTATAAGGGAGGAGAGGGGCACCTTTGAAAAAACTAAAAATATTATTTTATTATAAAGTCATATTCGGTTTTTAATAGCTCCAAATTGATTTATTTTGAAGATAATGTGGGGATGGGTCGAAATAATTGCATCCAATAGAATTTAGACAAGTTTAGGTATCTATTTTAACCTTATCATTTAGATTTAAATTTAAGTTAAATAATTTTGCTTTTACCATGTCTTCTTGTTTTCTTACACTATAAGGTTAATAAACTTACTATAACAAGCCAAACGAACCCCAAGTTGTTTATTATTAATATATATAACCTTATCTATGTCATTTGACCGAACCTTATATTTTTAGGAATAAAATAACAATTAATAACATAATATTTGTTTTAAAAACTATTTTATGTCTATTTTGACACTATTTGGTAATTGATTTTTGTGAAAATCATAACAAAACTATTAGTTATAAAAACATTAATTAAATCAATACTAATATGTCATATTAACCCATAAAGTTATTTTAATTCATAAAAAGTCTCAAATTACATTTATTTGGGTATTTATAACATCAATTATGTCAATATTTCATTAATAAGATAATTACTGCATCATCATTATGTCATAAATTAAATTATTTATTGTCTAAAAATTACAAATAAAATACAATTATATAGAAAATCTTTTTATCTTTTTAATTAATATTTATAGTCGAATTTATATTATGTATAACCCTATATTAAAAATGATTTAGTTATTAAACTTTGATTTTAACTATTTTAACCCTTCTTTAAATAAATTAATAATAAATGTCCTAATCTAATCCAAGTGGGCCTAAATGGTCATATTTTATTCCTAAGGTTGTTTTTGGTCGAATTAAACTTATCCAATAGAATTAGGACATGTGTTAGGGTAATAATAATAACATTTTTATCCTTAATTTCCCTATTTACTTTTAACCATGTTAAAAAAAAGTAAAAAGTTACTATTCACCAAAAATTATTTTCATCTCATTGAACCACATTTTAGTCCTTGATATTAATTGTGTCTCTCGGATTTTCGAAATTCCACTCACAGAAGTGGTAAAATTAAGTTTTATGTAAATTTGCAAATTCTCCTAGGAGGTGGGTAAAAGACGGTGAAAAGTTCAATAAAATTTTTATATATCTAAAATTATTATAAAATGAATCCAATGAATTACATTGAACTTATATAGGTATTATGTATCAGTTTTGACCTAAAATAAATTTAAATAAAATAAATAATTATTTAAATAAAAATTCGGGTTTTAAATAGTAACCCAGTGTTTTCACTATTCATCAAAAATTGAAAGTTTTTAGAAAAATCCCAAAATTTCACCCTAAGCTAATTTCGATATTCCGAATCCAAAAATGAAGTCCATTTTGAAAAATAAAATTTACAGAATTTCAAAAAGTGGTTATTACTATTCATAATGGCTAATTTTAATAATATTTTAATAGCATACCATTGTTTAGTGAAACTCGGTATTGCATACGACACAAGCTATCGAGGAAGGTCGTGATTGTGTGTAAAGCAAGCCAAGATAGTGTTGTGTGTAGTGAAATATTCCTTTGATGATTTATAAAAGCAAAATGTTTCTCATAAAAGTCTCAAGTGTTACATTCTACCCCCCTTAAAATGAATTTTCCCTCGAAATTCGTCACTTTTTAACAAACAGATGAGGATACCTATCCCTAATCATATCCTCAAGCTCCCATGTAGCTTATTCTAATTGGCGGTTCCTCCATAAAACTTTCACCAAGCGAGTGGTCTTGTTCTGTTGGACTTTTTCGCTACGATCGAGAATCTCTATCGGCTGCTCTTCATAAGAAAGATCTTTTTCCGACGGTACAACTTCTGAGTTGAGTACATGTGAAGGATCAGGTATGTACTTTCTCAGGAGAGATACATGGAACACATCATGAACTTGGGAGAAATTCGGTGGAAGAACCAATCGGTAAGCTACCTTCCCAACACGATCCAGAATTTCAAAAGGACCGATATATCTAGGGCTCAACTTTCCCTTCTTTCCGAATCTCATGACCCTCTTCCAGGGAGATATTCGTAAGAACACTTTATCACCCACTTTAAACTCTAGGTCTTTTCTTCAGTTGTCGGCATAACTTTTTTGTCGACTCTGAGCTGCTCTTATGTGTTGTTGAAAAGATCTGACCTTTTCTTCCATCTCATCAACAAGATCAGGTCCTAATAGCTTTCTTTCCCCAACTTCATCCCATCAAGTTGGAGTCCTGCATTTCTTTCCATAGAGAGCTTCATAAGGAGCCATCTGAATACTGGAGTGAAAGTTATTATTATAAGAAAATTACACCAAAGGTAGGTGTTGATCCCAACCACCTTTAAAATCCATCGATCAAGCTCTCAACATATCTTCTAGAGTTTGAATTGTTCTCTCAGATTGAACGTCTGTCTAAGGATGATAAGCAGTGCTGAAACTCAACTCTGTATCCAGAGTATGTTGAAGACTTCGCCAGAACTTCGAGGTAAACCTTGGATCCCGATCAGATATAATGGAAAGTGGTACTCCATGCAATCTTACCACTTCTTTCACATATATGCTGGCAAGCTGATCCAGAGAGAAATCCTCTCTAATAGCAATGAAGTGTGCAGACTTTGTAAGACGATCAACTATGACCCAGATAGAATTATTACCTTTGGATGTTTTAAGAAGTCCGGTGACAAAGTCCATAGTGATGTTTTCCCATTTCCATTCGGGTATGGGTAATGGTTGTAACATCCCCTTAGACTTTTGTCTCTCATCTTTAACGTGCTGAAAAACCAAGCATCGAGAGACATATTCAGCAAAATCTCTTTTCATGCCATCCCACTAGAAATACTCTTTCAGGTCCCTATACATCTTCGTGCTTCCAGGATGAATAGATAATGAAGAACTATGAGCCTCATCCAGCAGCTCCTTCTTTAATTCTGGGATGTGAGGAACAAAAACCCAATTCCTGAACTTTATTATCCCATCACAATTAAGGTTGAATTCAGGAACATTTCTCACCTTCTTTTGTAACTCTACATCTTCTTTCTATGCCTCTTTAATCTTCACATGTATATATGGTTGAACATTCAATTGAGAAAGATATGATTTCTCCCCTTTCATTATAATTCCAAGATCCATCCTTTGTAAATCCATAAATATTGGATTCTTTGTGATCCTCATCATGGATAAGCTAGCATGGTCTTGTCGACTTAATGCATCTTCCACCTTGTTTGCTTTCCCAGGGTGGTAATGAATTGAGCAGTCGTAATCCTTAATCAGCTCCAACTATCTTATTTGGCGCATATTCAGATCCTTTTGTGTGAAAATATACTTTAAAATTTTATGATCAGTATAAATATCACACCTTTCTCCATAAAGATAATGCCTCCAAATCTTTAATGCAAAGATTACCGCAGCTAACTCCAAATCATGAGTTGGGTAATTTTGCACATGGATTTTCAACTGTCGTGTGGAATAAGCTATCACCATATCATTTTGAATAAGAACACACCCCAACCCCTTCTTGGGTACATCACTGTAGATCAAAAACATTTCTCCACTACAAGGAAGTGCGAGTACAGGTGCACTGAATAACCTTATTTTCAACTCCTTGAAATTCTCTTCACATTACTCCATCCATATGAACTTAAATTCTTTTCGAGTCAACCTGGTGAGTGGATTAGATGATCGTGAAAAAGATTTCACAAAACGTCGATAATATATAGCCAAACCAAGAAAACTTTGGATCTCAGTTACTGTTGTTGGTCTCGACCATCTTTCGATAACCTCTATTTTTGATGGATCCACAAATATCCCCTCTTTTGAGATTATGTGACCCAAAAATGAAACTTTTTGAATCCAAAATTCACACTTGGTAAATTTGGCATAAAGCTTCTCCTTTCTCAGGGTCTTCAATTTAATTGTCAAATGATCTTTATGTTCTTACTTACTCTTTGAATAGACAATAATATCATCTATAAAGACTACCACAAACTAATCAAGGTAGTATCTAAAGACTCTATTCATCAGATCCATGAAGATAGCATGGGAATTAGTAAGACCAAATGGCATCACTATAAATTCATAGTGTCCATACCTTGTACGGAAAGCCGTCTTTGGTATATCCTCCCTTTTGATCCTTAATTAATGATACCCTGAATGAATATCAATCTTGGAAAAGTATTGATCTCCGCGTAGTTGGTAAAATAAGTCATCAATGCGCGGGAGAGGATATTTGTTCTTGATAGTGATCTTGTTAAGTTCTCGATAATCAATGCAGAGTCTCATTGATCCATCTTTCTTCTTAACAAATAGAACAGGTGCTCCCCAAGGTAACACACTAGGGCGTATGAATCCCTTATCAATATTCTCTTGGAGTTTCTTCTTTAATTCCTGCAACTCAATTGGGGCCATTCTATAAGGTGTCTTTGAAATAGGCAAAGCACCCGGTATGAGTTCTATTGAAAACTCAACTTCACGATTAGGTGGAAGACCCGACAATTCCTCCGGAAATACATCATCAAACTCCCATACAATGGGAATATTCTTAATCGTGAGTTTCTCACCAACCATTTGAGATAAATAACCTTCATTTAGTGGAATCAAAACCCATAAGATGGAAGAAATTTCCATTGGAAGGTTATGTTCATCCTTGCATTGATAGACGATCATATATTAATCTGGAATATGAAATTTGACTTCCCTTATTTGGAAATTGATATGAGCTCCATATAAAGAAAGCCAATCCATGCCAAGAATCACATCAAATTTCACTATAGGAAGGATCACAAGATTTGCAGGAAGCACTTTCCCACAAACTTCAATCGGAGAAGAATTATAAACTTTTTATGTGACTGTTGTGTCATTAGGGGTTGTCACAGCTAACTTAACATCTAATTGTTGAGGTAATACGGTGATACCATTAGAAAATTCTTCAGAAATAAAAGAGTGGGTGTATCCAGAATCAAATAAAACATTTTCTACTTTAGAGTGGATGGTAAGTGTACCTTTCACCACTTCATTATCGTACTCCACATCGCTGATAGAAATTGCATGTGACTTTCCTTTGTTTTTGGCCTTAATAGTTAGTTGATGTCGATCATCATCATCAACCCTTGGATTTGGGCATTGATTGGTGTAATTCCCCATCTCCTTGCACTTGAAACATTGAAGGGTAGTAAGTTCATTCTGCGTATCCCTTCCTTTGTTTACATCATTAGACATATTCTTCCCATTATTTTGACATTCAATTACCCGATGACCTTCTTTTCCACACTTATAACATTTTATTGTCCCCTTAAGACAATTTCCTCCATGTTTCTTTCCACACATTGAGCATAAGGGAAAAATCATCTTCTTTTCAGTGTGCTCTTTAGATTTTCCTTTGAATTCCATTTTCCTCTTCTTATCAAACCCATATGACTGATGGGTCACACCAATCTCCATCTCAAACTTGAGAGCACATCTAGCTATTGAAGTCCCTTATAGCTAACGCCCTTCGAAGACTTGGTTTTAAGCCACTAAAGAATCGATCGATCTTACTCTCAGGTTGGATATTAATACCAGAAGCGTACCTTGCAAGTCTTGTAAAATTTGCTTTGTAGGTACCAAAAGATTCATCATCCTTTTTGTTTAGTTCAAGAAACTCCTTCTCCATATTTGTTCGGAGAATACGAGGGAAGTAATTATTGAAAAATAAGTTCTTAAACTCGTCCCATTCCATGGACTCAATTTTATCCCTTTGCCTCTTATTCTTAATAAGATTCCACCATTTATCAGCATCACCTTCCAAACGATAAACTGCTAAGATGACTTTATCATGTTCATAACATTGAAGAACTGAAAATATCTTTTCATTGGTACTGATCCATTGTTCAGCCACTAATGGATCAGAAGACCCGCTTAATGAAGGTGGACGCTGCCTCATGAAGGATTCAATAGAATTTTGCTCCTTCCTTTGCTCGTTTTGAAGTCCTGGATGATTCATATCTTGAGAAAGTTGTGTGAATATGGCTCCAAGATTTTTCATTCTAGCTCCCATAACGTTTGGTTGCTCATGGGGAAAATCATTGCATTTCCCGTCACATTCCGCATTAACACAGTTTTCTTCGGGTTCCAGCCATTGACTAAAACCAAGAAGAATAGTGTGAGAAACACTAATTATAATAGAAAAAACACATAATCAAGAATAAAATTTTACACTTAAGGTCTTATCATAGGTCGTTCATGGCCATTTCTAAAACACTAAGATTGTGTTCTATGCTTAGACTTATCCTTAGAGTTCTTACTAAGGCTTTCACATCCTAGTTTTCAAAGGTTGACTATACCTTTCCTCTGATACCAACTATAATGACCCATACTTTACATACATTATTAATACTTCAAAATTGAAGCACACTTATTACAACATATAACAAAACCAGGAAAGGATCGTATAGGTATAGTGTCTTTAGAAACTGGGAAACATAAACAACTGGTTCATAAAGCATCTACATTGTCTCCCATTTATTTCATCATATCTAGAGTCCCTTTTGGAATATCCTACTTAATAACCTTCTTCCTGACATGGGGAAATAAAACATACAAAAGGGTGAGCTCAAATGATAAATAAGGGTAAACAAAAGAAATATCAATCACATCATATTCATAAGAACATATCATTTTGGAAATCTTAACCTGCAAAAGAGATCACAATTTCATAACATGGGATAAATCATAGTAGTGAAATGTAATCCCAATAATCATAACTTAAAACATGAAACTTTGTGTCATACACACATAATCATAGAGAATCATTTCTTAGTAATCAAGACTCATATCCAAGACTATCTTAGCGGACAAAGTCCATTTCTGAACCGAGTTCACTCCTCGGTTCAGTCCTGTTTCACTGAACCGGTTTATCCTGCCATTCCATCCATGTCTATCTCACGAGATATAAATCTTTACCCAATGCATTGGAGGAAGAAATAGGTCCCACCCATCTCATAATTATTCCATTCTTATGTGTGACACAAAATCATAAACCATACATCATAGCATAACCCATGTAATAAAAATGGGATTCTTAAACATCGTGACATCATAAAACAATTCATATAAGATAAAGAAATTGATAAATATAATTCCATCACAACATAATCAAATCAATTTTATTATAGATATTGAAACAGAACCCTATATTATCTTATATGGAAAATAATTTTGATAAAACACTTGAAATCCATTCTTGAGGAAAATATCCTTTCTACTTCAAAAAAATTTCCTTTCTTAACATGTCACATAATTTTGAACTAAAATAAGTTGACTAAAAATAAACTTGAAAACTTATAAAGGAATCTTCATGGAAATAATGTTATAAAAATCTATTCATGTTGTATAAGTTAAAAAAAGACATTCTTCTCGTACTTTTGTCGGAAAAGTCAAAAAGTACCTCGTATGAAAAACGACAAAAGATTCCTTTCATATATTTTACTAAAAACTCACCGAAAGGTAAAATTGGATATAAAAAATTGTAGAAGGATATAAATATTACATATTGAGGAAACATGGATGTGGATGATAAATATTCCCCAGTAAATTCTGAAGTATAAACAATCTTGGATAAAAATGAGATTGTGAGAGTTTCCCTTACCTTAGGTCCAATTTGCTTCGTAAGTGTCCGAACCTCCTGTATAATGATTTAAATAATGTCATTGACTTATTCCAGAATTATAATTATTTTTATGATATCATATATGGTCATATTTGTAGCTTCTTATTAGTAATATTTCATTGCTACTTGTTATTCGGGTGTTTATTACTTTTTGTTCTTATGCGTGTTTTGTCGAATAAATTCTTTTTCTTATCTTTAGGTTATAGATACCTCATTTCCAGAATGGTATTAATGTAATATATATCATATTCATTCATTAAATTCATTTATATAATCATTATGCAATGAAGATCATGTATAATGAGTCGCATCACATCGTGGAGACAGTATTCCGTACGTACGCACAAGCGATGATATCGTTCCCATGATCGTGGAATTGTATTGGAGTGTATGTATACAATTTTAGAATCAATATCACTTTAAAATAATCATATATAGTTATTATTTACACCATTATACCCATGCAAGTAAGGTGGTGGTGGAAAATAGATTACACCACGACGTGGAGACGGTATTCCATACGCACGCACATGCGGTGATTTCGTTTTCCGTAGGATGGATAAATGGTGAAATAGGGTTGTTTCATACTTATAATAACATACCAGTATATTATTGATACTGATGTTATTACTTCATAATGAAACAACTAAATAAGAAGAAGTGGAAGAAGAAATAAAGTTGAAAGAATCGGTAACGGACATTAGCTCTTCTTTGAAGCACCTCTTTGAGACCTCCTCTTAGGGCACTAAAATTGGTCTTTGAAGAAGACCAGGACCTATAGGATGTTTCTAGGGAAGTGGATAATAGAAATTGGCAGGTTTTGGCCGAGCTTGAAGGCTCAAAGTGGTGTGAGGAAGAGAGGGAGGAGGTGCCCTTTTATAAGGGAGGAGAGGGGTACCTTTAAAAAAACTAAAAATATTATTTTATTATAAAGTCATATTTGGTTTTTAATAGCTCAAAATTGATTTATTTCGAATCTAAGGTGGGGATGGGTCTAAATACTCTCATAAAATAGAATTTAGACAAGTTTAGGTATCTATTTTAACATTATCATTTAGATTTAACTTTAAGTTAAATAATTTTACTTTTACCGTGTCTTCTTGTTTTCTTACACTATAAGGTTAATAAACTTACTATAACAAGACAAACGAACCCCAAGTTGTTTATTATTAATATATATAACCTTATCTTAGTCATTTGGCCAAACCTTATATTTTTAGGAGTAAAATAACAATTAATAATATAATATTTGTTTTAAAAACTATTTTATGTCCATTTTGACACTATTTGGTAATTGATTTTTGTGAAAATCATAACAGAAATATTAGTTCGAAAAAAGTTGATTAAATCAATACTAACATGTCATATTAACCTATAAAAAAATTTTAATTCATAAAAAGTCTCAAATTACATTTATTTGTGTATTTATAACATCAATTATGTCAATATTTCATTAATAAGATAATTACTGCATCATCATTGTGTCATAAATTAAATTATTTATTGTATAAAAATTAAAAATAAAATACTATTATGTATGAAATATTTTTATATTTCTAATGAATATTTATGGTCGAATTTATCTTATGTATAACCCTATATTAAAAATGATTTAGTTATTAAACTTTGATTTTAACTATTTTAACCCTTCTTTAAATAAATTAATAATAAATGTCCTAATCTAATTCAAGTGGGCCTAAATGGTCATATTTTAGTCCTTGATATTAACCGTGTCTCTCGGATGTTTTAAATTCCACTCACAGAAGCGGTAAAATTATGTTTTATGTAAATTTGCAAATTCTTCTAGGAGGTGGGTAAAAGACGGTGAAAAGTTCAATAAAATTTTTATATATCTAAAATTATTATAAAATAAATCCAATTAATTGCATTGAACTTATATAGGTATTATGTATCAATTTTTACTTAAAATAAATTTAAATAAAATAAATAATTATTTAAATAAAAAGTCGGTTTTTAAATAGTAACCCAGTGTTTTCACTATTCATCAAAAATTGAAAGTTTTCAGAAAAATACCAAAATATCACCATAGGCTAATTTCGATATTCCGAATCCAAAAACGAAGTCCATTTTGAAAAATAAAATTTACAAAATTTCAAAAAGTGGTTATTACTATTCATAACGGTTAGTTTTAATAATATTTTAATAGTATATCGTTGTTTAGTGAAACTCAGTATTGCGTACGACGCAAGCTATTGAGTAAGGTCGCAATTGCGTTTAAAGAAATCCAAGCTAGTGTTGTGTGTAGTGAAAGATTACTTTGATGATTTATAAAAACAAAATATTTCTTATAAAAGTCTCGAGTGTTACAGAGTCCTTTCTATTGCTATGGACGTGATTACTTCTTGAATTGTCTTGAGGATATGGTCAGGAATTGATATATGATCCGCAATTATATCTAGGATTTTTTGAGAGACATCCTATGTTGGAATATTAATATATTCCCATTCTGATGTCAGAGTAGGAATATGTCCATACTCCGGTCCTCCATTTTCATTCAATGAGTACTGACAGTTCACCTTTGCAGGGAAAAAAATACGGGTCTTCCCATGATCTATAGCTAGGATATGCTATTTGTTTTCTTCAATTTCCATCTTATTTAACTGATGGTATTCATATTTTAGATCATGAATTTGTGTCTTCACTTTTTCTCTGTATTTTTCTAATGATCTTGGTATGCATTCAAATGAATTTGACTCTACATGTATTTGGTTGTCATCATATTTTAATGGCGGGCTTCATATTTGTGTGCATGAATTTGAATCTTCTCATTTATATGCCAATTTTGATGATGAGATTGATGTGTATCAGTAATAATTTTCACCTTCTCATAGTCAATTTTCATTCTATTTGGTTGACGGGATTCATGTGTATTTGTAAGAATGTTCATATACCTATACTTTTTTCCCTTATTTGTACGGTGAGTTTGGAGAGTATTTGAGGGAATTTTTACTTGCTCATAATTTTCTATCATATTTACATGTAAGGATTAATAAGAGAGGGAAGGAATATGTGTGTTCATATAGTGTACCACTATATTTATACAGTCATATTCTTTAGCAGGAATGATGTTAATGACATGTTTCTAGTTTTCTAATCGTCTGCCTTAGCGGTCCACTCAAGGGATATAGTTCCATTGGGCTTTTATCAGGATCCCTCAGGGTGTTATTCTATTTAGAATGTGGATATCAAGTTGTATGGCACTGGCGGTGATGATTTCTAGTAGATTCTATTGGGTGGGACACCTATGCTTCAGGTATGAAATCTTTGGTGATGTATTAATCAGCCACCTTAAGGTAATGGAGACACTCATTGTCACATTTCAGGGACATGATCATGAAATTATTGGAGATGGATAGTGGAGATACCTTTTTATTTTCCATCTACCATCGCTGGTTGGAAAGCTGGTAGGGATTCATGGCCTAGAGGTCCTTCCTTACTACCTTTATGGTGGGAAGAGTACCATTCTGGTGGAACACTATGATTAGTGCATTTGAAACCCAGTGTTGGAGATGCTAGGTGGTCGATGGAGTCCTATGATTCGTTGAGGATCTGACCACATGTACGGTCACTAATGTGCATGTCTAAGAAAACTATTTTAATTCCCTTGGATTGAAGGAATATTTAAAGACTACCTGCAATATTTGTGAAAGATGTAGACAAAAAAAAACCTTATCAAAGAAGCATCTGATGATAACATGCATAATTGATGGTCCTATTTGACCCTCTTTCACATTAGATGTGAAAGGGTCCTAACATGGGTTAACACCACCACCTTGGTTAAAAAATCATGTTAGGTTCACCATTTTTGTTTCCATTGGAAAGGTGGCATTGGTATGAGGAACAAAATGGTTTCTCATCTCATCTCCATCAGAAATGCATTGGCCCCGAAAATAGATTGTGGGGGGTTGAGTTTTGTGAAATATTTCACGTTGCTTCCACTACTTCTAAACAGTCTCAAACGGGTTTTATTTGTGGGGAGAGAAATACCCAATGGTCCTCACATCCATGGTTAATGGACCTACTTTCCAAAGTTAGGTGCTCATTTGGGAACTTGTCCGATGAAACTTAATAACTAAAGTTGGTTGAGATGATGGGAAGTCAGGATCATTAGGCCCTTTTGGGGAAAATATTACCTATTCCGGAACTCTCTTATAGATTTAAGACATTTTCATGAATCCTTTATTCATTCCCAAGTTTGTTTCCATGGATTACCCCGAGGTAAATATCAACCATAAATACGCATGGGTTGAAAATTATATGTATGTATCTAAGGTTCTCCATCAATGGAGGGATCTATATGTATCTAAATTTGTCCATAAATGTCACCCTTATATGGATAAACCGGGTATTAGTTGTTCGTTTAATGGGATGAAACTAATTTTAATCCACTTAGTGAGGCACTCTAAAGTTTAGTTTCATCCAAGGGGGATATAAGTTGTCTTGATGTTAGGATTGAACCCATAATATGGGCTTCTACGTATCCTTGTGAGAGGAATCATAACCCACGTAGTTAGGTGATACATAATGGGGAACATCACCTTTTAAGTTCGTATGACATGGACCCAACCATGTAGTTTAATTTCATGTGGAAATGATGTCTAGGTGGAAGTTTCTTAGTCAAAGTTCGATGTGGGACTTACATCAAGGTGGCCTGAGTTACCCAAAATAGATGTGGTCTCCTAGGTGGATCATGATATTACTAGGGATATGGCCCAATAATGATGGATTTGGAAGCTAGGTTTGGACCACATGATGGCTTCCTATATATCCCAGTTATTTGGGAATCAAATCCCACATAGTTCGGTTGGTTGGGACTTACACTTGGAAGCTACCAATTTGAGGGGGGTTTGATTGGAGAATCTACTGAATAGGAGGCCCATTGCAAGAGGATTTCTCTTTATCAGATTTTATGTGGTTATTAAACATGGGAGATATCCATTTGGTGTTGTTTCATTGGGAATATGGCCCATTGAAGTTTGAAGTGAGGTATCAGGACTTATACTACGTGAGAGGCCCATTTGAGGTTTGAAGTTGGGACTTAAATCTATGTAGAAGGCATGTTTGTGGTTGGGGATTATGCATGGAAGCTTCCCATTGAGAGGTTTAAGATCATGCAAATTTTATGATCACCTCTAAACTCTAATACAATGCGATTCATGCTTAATGTGAGAAATAAGAGGAAGTAGTAGATTTGATGATCACACAACCCTCCTCATACACTGATGGATAGAGACAAATCCCAAAGGGAGTGGGAGGATACTTTGAGTGTGTCTGTTGCTTCTTTCCTTTTGGTAACCAAGATAGTCACCTTAGGTGATCTATTAAACTATTTCTCAAGCTAAGGTGACGATAATCAAGAGCAATTCCTCCTTCAAGAAAGGCTTGGGGCTTACTTCAAGAGGAGTTCCATGTTAGAAAATGGTTGTATCATGATTATTAAATGAGTCATATTAATCTTATAGAATAAATAATATCATGTTTTTCATATATGGAATAATATATTTTTCATATATGGTATAATATAGTTTAATTTCATGTGTCTAGGACTAGTTTTGTATAGTGTAATTTCATGTTGTTAGGACAACTAGGAGGAATATTACTAGCAATGCATGGGGTTGGACTTATGCAAGAGCATCCCATTCTGGATCAATTTGGAATAGGAGGTAGGTTATGGGGTTTTATGAGTCTCATGAGGAATACCTCGACTCATGGTATTATATGGAGTTGACAATAGGTCTATATAAGGATGAACCCAAAATATCATCGACCTTCCCCAAAAAAGTATGTGGTGTGACTCTCCATTTTTCATGAGGGTCAATGACAGTAGAAAAGGAACTAGCTCGGAGGGCCGGGACCACAACTCAGCATTTAGCCCAAGAAGAGGTGTGAGGGAGTATCCCCCATGGTATGGACCAGTAATCACATAGTGTTTTTCTTATAGGGATGTTCGTGTAAGATCTGGCTCCAAAGGACCCTCCAAAAGTGGCCATCCATGAAGGGGGTTTTAGTGAAATGTCGTCCACAAAGGAGATGGCGACAAAGAAGCTAGCTGCATAGGATCATCTGTGAAGGGTTGGCTACAAAGGGTCTCTTTTCAAATAATTTCTATAAAATCATCATCCACAAAGGATCAACCATAAAGGAGCACCCACAAAGGGTTGGCCGCAAAGGGTCTATCTATGAAGGGTTCATCCTCGACCTAATTTATTCATTCACAGGGTCATAAAATGACACATCCTTCTACAAAATATACTACCTATGCATTGAATCTTCTATAGAGGGTCTTCCACATATGGTTCACATGATGGTTTCCACAAAGGCCCACCCATATATGGTACACATGATAGAGTCCTCTAAGTGCTTCGGGTGTTGGAGGGATTTCTCCCGCACCTCCTCTTGATATTTTTCTCTATCTTTCATCCCCATTTTTTGTCCCTTCTTTTTTTATCCCCCTACATGTATATTTTTAGAGTATAGGAGTGTTCCGTAGAGTATATTTTGTAGGTAACCTTCAGAGGGAGCTCGTTCCATGAATAAATTAGTCATTGGGAGGGCTCTTCATTTTTTGGGGTTATGAAGATTCCACCTCACCTCACAAACTACTTAGTCTTTTGGGATGCCCGTTCACAGGAGTGGAAGTCACCACCTGGACTCACAAAACATATATAGTTTTTTTGTGGGAGTTGGTTTTCCATCTTGTCCCATGGACTATTTAGTTCGCGAGGTGCTTCACAAAATGGAGGAACACCATGTGAAGAAGCGTTCCTCAATGTGATTTGTGCTTCATGGTATCTTCCCTTTGAATATTTTCTTTGATCATTATTAGGTTCATTATTTTACCCTCTTCCAAATTCTTAGAACCCATTTATTCGTGCATGCATATTTTTTAGGACGGAATAGGGACACAACCAAGTGATGGAGTAGGACCACATATCATGTGGGTCTCCTCATATGTTGTGCACCCCTTCTTTCCTTCTGAATAAACTTCAATATCTCGTATCTCCTTCATTTGGACTCATATTATGGCCTGAGAGTAGCCTATCCTAAATGTTTTCAATGTAGAATGTGATGGTGGCCTATAAAGTGGCTTTAGAGATATGATGTGATATGTTCTGGGTGTGATTATTTTTTCAATGGTGATCGATGATGGTAGTGATTGGATAGGATCATTAGAGTGGTACCCCCTAACAAACTAGGGAATGAGTATTCTATCTATATATTGAGTATTACCCCTCCCCATATCAGATAGGGTGTATATCATCCTTACTCTGAGTGGTACCCCCTAGTATACTAGGGTTCATGTCCTCTATCTACTGAGTGGTACCCCCCTATGGAATTGTAGTGCGGGTCCTTTATCTACTGAGTGGTAACCCCTATAGCATGAGAATGTGGGTCATTAATCTACTAAGTGTTACCATCCTATGGAAATAGGGTGTGGTTACTTATATACTGATTCTTACCCCCTATGGAATTATGGTGTGGTTCCTCTACCTATAAAGTTGTACCCCCTATCGGATTGGGTGCTGATGTCTATATTTCATACATATATTTTATGGTATTTTAATGTATTGATTTCTATAATTTATTGACTATTATTCCCATTTTTTGAAAATTTTATCTTGATTTTTTTTATGATAGGATGCAAAGAATCTTGAAAAATTAATGAAAATAGGACAATTTTGGATCTTAAAGAAAATTCACACTGTGAGAGAACCGAAGCAGCACGACACCAAATTTTTTAGGATGATTATGGAATACTTATAAGTTATAAAACTAAAGAACCAAAGAAAAATGAGGCTTTAGGAGAAGAAAAATAAAATTTGACATCATGTAAGTAATTACATGTCATGTAACATTGAAATTCATAAAAAGAGATACTTTTCATGAAGTGAAGAAATTTTCAAGAAATTACATGTCATGTAAATTGTGGGGATGAATTTTAAAAATCCATATTCAGCATATCTTCAAATTTTTACATAATATTTGAAATTTTAACCACCCATGATCCATATTTTACCATTCCTTAATAATATTAAATGTTGCACAAGTCATCTGGAGAATATAAATAGAGATCTAGCCTACTGTTGTGAAGGATATTTGAAGAAAAACACTTCGAGTGATGAGTTGCGTTGTGCAGGTTCATCCCCGAGTTCATCTACCTTTTCTTTATGCTTTTATTTTATTTTATCCTTATATATTATCCTCTCATCACTAGGATGTTAGAGTAAAACCACATTATTCTATGGTTATGTAAATAAAAGGGGGAAGATGTGTTGGATTTATTTCATCTTATTTATTCATGTATTTGGTATGTTTCAATTATTTAATCAACTTCCAATTCCTTTCTTTTAATTTTATCATGACCATTTATATTTTAATCTTAAAGGAACTTTAAAATTACTCAACTAAAAACCCTAAATAAGGAATGATCATTTCTAAATTTAGGTGAAATCAGGTTCATATAAGTTATCAAGACAAACTTGATTCGACACAACCCTAAATTATCAGACCAAGGTAAATAGTGTAGTATAGTTTCAAAGAGGGGATACCATGACCAATGGATCTTTCTCATCTTGACTTCAACACCAATTATGAATCATCCAACCTATTTTCAAAAATCCAATTGCACCTGAACCTAAAAATTACAAAACCCTAATGAACTTTTCTAATCTGTTTGCAAACTAATCAATCAATCTTCTTTGTTTTCATTCATTTTCTTTAAATCTATCAAACCTATATTTTTTCACCTATTTCTTCAATTTAATAAAATTAAAACGTTTGAAAACATAAAACAACTAATTTCACCGACTCTGTAGTTCAATCTCGACCTACTTCTATACTCATTTTAATTAATTAGTTACATCTACTGAGTTTTTATAAATATGTGTTTTTCATAGACCCATAGGGTATTAATGATACCTTGTGGGAATATCAAGAATGGTTCCTCTTTACACTGTGTGGAACCCCCCTTATGCACCAGGGAATGGGTCCTCTACCCACTAAGTTGTACTCCCTATCAGATAGGGTGAAGGTCCTCCTTACATTGAGTAGCACCCCCTGATGCACTAGGGAATATGTCCTCTAATCGGATATTGTTTCCCCTTAACTTTGAGGTATAGTGGAATGATGTAGGCCCCCCACATGGTTACTCTTTTGGACAGATGTGCTAAATGCTGGGCATTGAGGATGGACCTTCTAGAACAGATGGAACTCTTTTCCTGAGTTGGGCTATGAGATGGAGATCCCCTTCTCTCTTGTTTGGGTTTCATTACTTTGAGTATATATATATATATATATATATCCATGTCATTTGATGTTGTTACTATCTTACTTTGGGTTGAGGTATCTGTCTATCTATTCCGATCATGTCTCTTACTGCTCCTCCAAAAACTTTTAGGGTATCCAACTAGATATGTATATACTCATCCATGCATGGGAATTACCTGCACAAGACAATAGAAAAATTAGCAGTGACTATAGAGGATCTTAGGGATACCTGATGTGTTGGACTGTGTATGGTGGTCAGAGCTTAGAGATCTAGAACTGGTCTCTCTTAACACTTTTATTTTCTTGGAATGTTGGGTTGGGACATCTCCCTAGTTGGGAATGTATTTGGCCCCTTTACTTTTCAGTTTTTATTTTCATACTCTTGAACACCCTATAGATTTTTCATGAATGGTTTTATTCAATATATTCCATCGTTTTTTTATTATTCATATACACTTCTCCATTGAGATGGTTGGGTGTGTTTGTACAGGTACATTGGGAAAAGTCCTTCCTCTTAGGTTATACCTTTTGGTTCTTATCACCAACCCCTGACCTATGGATGAGGGATTGGGGTATTTATGGATTTATCCTCTATTAGGTAGTTTAATTACATTTTAAAGTATTGTTCATGTTGGTGTTAAACTAGGCCAAAATTGAAGATGCTTTAACTTAATTGGTGAGTATGGTTAAGGAGGTATTTCTTTTGATGTAATATCATTATAACAGAATCAAAATGATATCTTTTTATGATGTTGAATGAGATTTTAAGATGTTTAAATAATGTAGGAAAATCTAAATGAAAACAAATCATCTTGGAAGTAGTAATACACACATACACACGATTAGTGTTCATGTTTCACAATTCATGAGAGGTGGTGAAGTTGGATATTAAATTTAAAATTCAGAAACATAATAATATGATATATATCATATTTATTCACCATTAACAGAAATAATACTATCCATTAATGGTATTAACAAAAATTAAATTTTTCCACTTCATGGAGACGGTAGTCCATGCAACGCACTAACGATGTTCTTTTATTTTATTACGTGGATATAAATGAATAACTAAGGGTGATACCATTAATATAACGAAATAACAGTATACTAATGATACTAAATTCATTTTATTATTATTATGATGTTATATAGGTATGATTAAGATTATGAAGAAAAAATTAAGAAGCAGATAATACTTATGTTACAGACTTGATTTTTCCCTTGAAAGTTACCTTGAAATTGAAATTATTGGGAAAAATAGGAGTCACCAGGGTATTATGTTTATGGGTTAGAGTTATAGGTGTGTTAAAAGGGATTATTTTAAATGATTAATTCTTAAGGGATTTGTGTTTTTGAATGGATGTAAGTGATCCCCTTTTATAAGAGAGGAAAATGGCACTTTTGGAAACACCCCTTATAATATAATAATGCTATAACACTATTCCATGATCAATGGATCAAAAGCTTCAAAATTATTATGTGTGTTGTTCATTTAGGTCAATAAATACTCAAAAAATTCTTCACACACATTTTTTAAACATTTTATAAGGCTTTTACAATTTTTTTATATTTTTCTATTTTACTTTTAAACTATGTAACTAGTTTTTAACGACTTTATGTTTTATAAAACATATATAATAACCCATACAAAAATGTGGGTGTTATGGGAATAAATTTAACATATATTTAATATATTCAAAATTTTCAATATTTTAATATTATCATTTAAATTGAAACATATAATGTGTAGAAAAAACAATTTTATTAGAAAAATGATATTTTGAAAATAAATGATTCTTAAGGATATTTAGTATTGATTAAAAATTAAATGAGTTTTAATATAGTTATTTATGTGTTTATAAATAATATTAGATTAAGTATTTAATTTATTTCAATTTAATTGATTTAATACAAATTCTTAAATAAAATAACCATTTTAAGACAATTCTTTCACCACTATCGTGGTAACCAACATTAATCTTAATAATATAAATTATATACCAAAAAATTAAATTGAAAAAAATTACAAGTATGAAAAATATTATATAAAATATATGAATCAATTTATCAAATTATATTTTGATTCATAAGTAAATTAATCTTATTGTTAGCATATGTAATGCGTAAAACCCATTTTCTTGAAAAAGTTTATTTTTCAGAAAAATATTTATAATTAGGATTGAATTATCAATGACATTGATTCCATTGAAAGAATAATTATTATTATTCAAAAAATATTTATTTAACAATAAAATAAATCAAATAATTTATTTCATGATTTTTTAATTAAATAAAAAATAGTCGAAAATGGATTTCATTAAAACAGTACATAATTTTTCAAAATGTTGAGCATGGGTTTATAAATTCAAGATAGTATTTTAAAATTATTTATTATAATCTAATATATATATATATACTTTTATTTTTAAAAATTCTATGTCATATAAAAGTATGGTATTAGAAAAATTCTATATTATTTATTATTCCCTTAAAAACCAATTATTTTAGAAAAATCTCAAAAATACATCCTAAGCTATGGTTTTTGTGGGGAATTAAAAAATAATAATTTTACATTATCAAATAAAAATTTAAACAATTGTAAATTTTTATTTTTAAAATAAAATATATAATATAAATAAAGTAAATTTTATTGAAAATTACATTTCTAATATTAACTCATTTTAATTATTTACTTTCTAAAGGTAATAACTATTAATGGTTTACCATATTAGTGTTTATTATAGATTTATTAATAATTTCTTCTTAATATGTTGGCGTTTTTTTACATTGGTTGTAGCATGTAACACAAGTTATAGAACATGGTATGTATTTTAAAGGATCCAAAATATCAGGTCATTACATTCTACCCCCTTAAATAAATTGTGTCCTCATAATCTTAATTATTACCCACTGATAAAGGAAAGGGATGATATTATTTATTATTCTATATACAACTTCCAATATGACATCTAACTTATTATCCTAAGATAGATCAACATACTTATCTTTTCTCAAAAAACATTTCTTATTTATAACCTAATCAAATATTATTTAGAGTATACCATTACCAAAACTACCTAAGTCTCAAAGTCATAAAACCGTAGTTAAATCACATAATATTTTTAAAATTAATTCTATATTTTATCCTCAAATGGCATTAGCTGCTGGTTCCTCAAATCACACAGTAGACAATATGTACCATAATCCTAAAAATGTGATAAAGATGAATTATCATCAAACCCACAGATATCGATACTACATAACTTAAATTTTCAAAATCAATTAACCATTTATTATCATCACATTAAATATTTACTAAACCTAAAAATTATCCATCCCTTAGACATGTTTCCTTCAACAGTTATCTCTAAAAGTATAACCTTTCCATAAAATCATTCATCAAGTTTATTAATACTATTTAATATATGATTTCAAACCATTAATGAAAACCTACTAAAGAGAGATCCTTATATGTTTCACATATCTCTCTATAACATTTACAACCTACCAAAATATCATCAATACATATCACTTAACTAATTAGAAAAACTAATAGCATCTAGATTTAATTTCTATTGGGACATCAACCTCTTTACATTAGTTAAGAAAATAAAACTAATTTTTAATCATAAAAAGTATATACTAATATTAATATATTATGATCCATTATATGGTTATAAGACATATTTGTTTTTGGATATATACATTTCTTAGCTTCATTTACATGATCTTTTTTTCAACAAAATACTAAAACAAAAGAGGTTATGAAAATATACAAAATAAATAGAGTATATGAATATGAAATCTCAAACCTAAGATTTCCTCTCCAATGAAACCTTCATTTAAACATATGAAATTTTCATTTTAATCATATATCTCTCTTATTCCTATCTAGTTTACTTTATGTTTTGATCTCTCAAATAAATCAACCTAGTCCATGAAAGTAAATAAGAAGTAAATCCTTTTAATGGTTCATAAAGAGTATATGGTCAACCAAATCATGTCTCCCAGTATGTCTAGCAATGTCTGTAGTCATAGGGTAACCCATCATGCATTAGGGTATAAGTAAATAGCCTTAAAAAATTAAATAATCTTGATTTTATAGCCAAGAATTCACGTTTTTACATTTCAAGGATCTTTATAGTTTAATGTTTTAGATAATTTGGCTATAACTCTTACTTAACCAACCCATATATTACAAAGTAGACACTTCTACCCTATATCCATTTTTTTCCAAAAACATAAAACTTTTTAAATGAAATGCATTTTATTTTTACAAAAATTCCTCATGAATTTCAACATGACTTATTTTTTATTATTATTTTCCCTTAAAACCAATGGAAAATATTTTAAAAATATGGCATGATCACAAAAATCTTAATAAAAGACATAAAAATAAGAAATTCGTTAGTCTAGTAAAAAACATGTAATCCCATAAATTTTTTACCTTTATAAAAAATATTATTTTATCATAATAAATAAATCATGATAAAAATAAAAAACACACACCTTTATTATCAAAGAAAATCGTTAAATCCCATAACGAGAAAATAGAAACCATTTTAGGTGACTTAGAGTATAATATTCATAACCCGTGTCAGAAATAACATGAGTCTAGTTAAATCTATAGGATAAACCTCTTTTGTGAACTCCTTACATATTTAATTTTAATGAAAATAACATTAACCAATGTGTTAGAGAGATATAATGGGTATCACCCATCATATAAGCTGTACCAGGATCATTCATTTTTATAATTTGTATCGAGATCGCCAACTTGTATAATATATATTGGGATCACCCACTCTTAATCTATAATTATCATGTACCATATCATGAATAAAAAAATTTATGCTTTCACTTTTTCCCTGTAAAAACATTGAAAAAATATTTTGAACCCATTTGAAAAACACTTTCAGAAATTGAAATATCATTTCCTTTCTACACACCCATTTTCAAAACAAAAATAACCAAAATAAAAGGGAAAGTGATTTTTATTTTAGGAAAACATAAAACCATGTAAGGGAATAAAAAAATCAAATAATTTATATGGAGGAGTTAAAAGACGTTGATTCTATAAATGTTTAAATAGAACATTAATTTTTTTCTTTTATAAAAAAAAGTCAAAACATTCTGTATAAAATATGAAAAAATATTCATTTTGAAAACCTTTGAAATAAATTCATTAATGTTTTTTTATAATTTATTTATTTTTATATAAATAAATTAAAAAATTAATTTTAATAGCAATATATATGGAAGGAAAATATTTAGAAATTAAATCTTTAAAACAATTTGAAATAAGGTTTTAAAGTAAAGTGTCCCTTACCCTGAGTTTGACTCATTACTTAAAATTCACTATATTTTGGAATAATAAAATATTTTTAAATTATTTATTTTCCTAATTATAATTTTCAATTTTATTATTCATTTTATTTCACTTATATCCATGTTTTACTTAATTACTTAATCGAATAAGTTTATGTTAGATGTTTTGAGAACATTCGGCTTATATGTCAAAAATGACTTTGATATATTGATTTTAGTCAAATAGGCCATTAATAAATCATGTATAGATTAATAATAATGAAATAATTATAAATTTCATACATATATATACTTTTAAAACCAACCATGAAATATTTTTATAAAAAATGAACTGTGTAAGAATCATGGAGACGGTAGTCCGTGCATACGCATGAGTAACATTTCCATTTTTCAATAATCATGGTGGAAAGAGGGTATTATTATTTTATCTTTAAATCATGATTATTATAACATAAATATAATATTATTTCTTCAAATACACTTATATATGTCATATATGTGATGTGTGTTGTTCGGAGTAGGACTCTCAAGAGGGGGTGAATTGAGTTCCTATAAAAATTTCTGTTAAAAATTTTATTTAAAAGATTCCCCCAATTTGAAATAAAAATAGGACAGTTAAGCAAGGTAGTAAAATTATAATATCTTGAATATTCAAATATATTCTCATAAGAATGATTAATTATTAGTTGTAACAATATGAGATATTGATAGAACTTTTGAAACGACTCTAACAAGGAAAACACTTATAACTTCTATCCAAGACTAACTATCGAAGTAAAAATTATTTTTTGAATAAAATGAATTAAAATAGAGAAATAATAAATTGAAAACATAGCGGATATAAAAAAAGAGTTTCAGTCTCATGAATATAATTAGTCCTCTCAACTTGGTGATCACCTGCCACAAACATATATATATAATTATTTTATCCACACTCTGGATTGAGAATAATAAGAGTACACATGAAAATATAGGTCAAAAGACCTCTACCATAGTTCTACATGCAAACAAAAACAACCAGGTCACACAAGACTTCTTCTATAGTTCTTTGTGTGATGAACAAGTGTAAAAAAGAATGGTTGGTTGAGAATATTTAGTATCCTCCAGTTTAGTGCAGGAGATAATGTTTGTTTTAGAATAGACACACACACAACTTGAAAACATAGTTAAAATAGTACACAACAGAGTAGAATATATTAAGAAAGGATTAAATATTCTCTAAGTGTTATTCAAATCATCTATTGACTCTTTGATTTATCAAAGTTGAAGCTCAAGTCCTCTTCTTGAAACAAACACTGAAAATAGAGTTTTCTGGAGCACAACGTTTTATCTTTCAGGAAGATGAGAGTTTCTTCTCCTTTGGTTTTGTTGGATGCTGATGAGATATTGGAACTTTGATGATTAGTAGTTATCTGGTTCATAGAAACCAAGAATAAAAAATTACTCATGCATTCTTCTTTCTGTATGGTGCTCGTATCTTCTTGAGTATGCATGTCTACAGGAGTCTATTCGTATCTCCATTCATGCGCTCTCCTTTGTATATATATTATTGCAGCTCGATAATGTGCATATTTAAGGTAGAAACAATAACTCATATTTCTGATTTCCTCATTTAGTATGTATACAAGAATCGTTAAATTAATCAGTCATATTAAAACACTCAAAATATAACCATTAGAAATAATTTTAAATAGAATAAATTTCAAATAGTCTATCGATGAGTGCTCGGCCGGTGTCTCCTTATGTATGTGGCTTATCCCATCAATATGTTATTTATCAGTCTTTCCATATGTTGGTGACTCATATAATCAGTGAATCGTTTCAACTATTGGTGAGTTCTTTCATCAGTATCATCATGCATCGGTAGGTCATTTGAACCAACCATAGGTCATTTGACTCAGCATGTCATCTGTGTCGATAGGTCATCTTATCAGTAGGTCATACGCGTCGGTAGGTTATCTGATTCGGTAGGTCATCTGCATCGATAGGACATCATCCTCGGTAGGTCATCTTCATCAGTAGGTCATCTGCGTTGGTTGGTCATCTGCGTCGGTAGGTCATTTAAACTGTCAATATCTCATCTCTTATGTCGGTGTCAGTCTGTTTTACGTAGAATATATATTTTTTCCAGACTGTCTTATAATATAAATGTTAACAGAATGTGCCAAGTTTATGTGAGATCATAGATAAACATAATTTCACATATTGAAACTTAAATAATTATGATTGAAATGTTTATACATTAATAATAGGAGTGGATATGATTTTTTATTATTAAAACTATTTATACTAGATAGGATGTCCAATAGTCTTCTATGGTCCAAAAATCTCCCCCTTTTTATAATAAAAAATCATGGAATTATTTAGTAAAATCATTTGATGTGAAATGAAATCATTCTACATATCATTTACCATTATGGATGACTGTTTATAATATATAGAAGGTTCATAGGTAAGATAATAAGTAATGGTATCAACAAGAAAATAACATATATAAGAGTGATATAATAGATAAAGTAAATAATGATAATTCCTAACGGTTTCTCCCCCTTTTTGGATTATAAAAAAGAAAATAGGTAGCATAGAAATAAAAAGTATCATAAATTAATAGATACAAGAGAAAAAGAGGAAATACAAGAACAAAAAATTCCACTAATAAACAAATTAAAATATGTTACAAGTCTTTCAAAAATAGAATAAAAATAACATAAGTCAACAAAATAGCCCTATAAAATAATGATCTACACTATATTTGAGGATTAAGTAGTTTTTTCCCTTTCTCAGAGGGATCAATAGAGGGTCAAGTAGGTGGGGGCAGAGAAAATGGAGGGTCTGAATAAATTCTCAGAGGAGGTAGGATGAATCCTTCTTGAATATTAGGTACAAGAATGGGTTTGTGTTGGGACAACACAGAAGGTTGAATCTGTTCTTGGATCACTGGGTGAATCTGATTCAAAGCCTATGGAACTGCCATTTGAGATAGTGGCACTAATCCAGGAGGTCCAAGAGGTGCAGTATCAGGCACTACAATGGCTTCACATTGGACATGAAGGTATGAATTTAATATCTTGATGAAATCTTCACTAATCTCACCACCATATTTCATTTATTTCTCAAAGTCATCCTTATTCTCCATGAATTTTTCCAAAAGAGGAGTGAAATCCTTCAATTTCTTAAATTGTTCTTTGAATACTTTTGTAACTGTGGGGTAAAGTCAAATTCTATTCCAAATACCTGAAGTGACTTTTCAACTGGTGCTTGGTGTAAATCTTTTAAAAATAGGAATTGATCTTATTTGTAATCTCTTCCAGAGTGGAATATGCTTCCTTGGTATAGAATCTAACGATATCATGCACACAATCCCTATTATTATCAATATTTTTTAGGTTTCCCAAACCAAAGGCCTCAAATAGAGCTTTAATATCATCCTTCACAATAGTTCTGACTGCCTCAATGTCCAGAGTTTGAAAAGTCTGGCCAGATGTAGAAGGAATATCAGTAGGAGTTGAGGTATAAGACATAAAAGTTTTAAAAATAGTCTCCATACAACCTTTATACTCTAAGGTCAAGGTATTTGTTGTAGAATCAAGCCCAATCATTTATTTTCTCAACTTTTCATTACTTGTAACATTTGTTTCAGAAGTTGTAATTAGGTTGGGTTGAATCTCCTCTATCAATTTCTTTGCAACAATAGTTGCATCAGCCTCACTTATACCAACTATCTGACTTGGAGCAGAAACTATTTTCCCAGAATACCTCACTTTTTCCAATTTAAGATCTGAAAGAGTTTCATTCATCACTCAGATCAGTGTTTACTCTTCTATTTTTTTGAATCTCATTCATCATATGTGATTGAATAGATATACTTACACCTGAACAAACAACTTCTTTAAACCTTTCAAAATATTCTTTAGTGACGAAGTCACTAAGAAGGGTTTCATCCATCAATTATCTTGAAACAGGTACAAAAACCTTATCATATGAATCTTCATAATCTAATACATGTGCTATATACCCATTATTTATTTAACATTCAACCATTATATAATCATCCATAGGAGTGAGAGTATCAATTCTTACTCTTCTAAGTTGATTCTCTTCACTAGCTTGATCTTCTATTTATTGAGGCTCCCCCTCGATCTGATATCTCCTCATTGGTTTCTAATCTTCATCATTAGGTGTTATTCTTTCATAAACTAAATGAGGTACATGAATTTATTGAGCTTCCACTTCATCAACAACTTGATAATTTTCTCTTACCTGAACAAAAAATTTAGGAGGTTCTTCCAACCGAGCCTGATTCACAGCTTCAATTATTTCAACACCTTCACCTTGATCATTTCTATGATGGTCTTCATCACTATCCCTACATTCATCATTATACTATCTAGATACTTGTTATTCATTTTCTTTTCTATCATCATATTCTTCACCTTCTTCCTATTCCCTACCACTGCCATTTTCATAAACTTCACTTTCTTCTTCTTCTTCTTCAGAGACACTGTATCTACTTACATATTCCACACTACCTGAGACTTCTGTATCCTCATCTCCATTATCTTCAAGTGTGGTCTCATTAGAGGGTAAGGCAAGTGGAGGACTTGGAGGTCCAAAGGAAAAACCTTTTCGAGGTTCAATGGTGTCAAGATCACACCTATCATCAATAGGTGATCCTTGATCTCTAACTGGAGTGGAATGCTCTTCTTCTTCTTATGAAGAGTAAAAAACTTCCTCATTGGATCCCAGACTAGGATCATCAATATTCTTAAGCCAAGTTGGATATTCCTTCGGATTGAACTTATCATAGATCTTATCTTCATCTCCAACCCATTCTCTCTTCCATGGGTTCCAATTTATTTTCATCCTATTACAAATATATTTACTGAGGAAGATCCCACTGCACTCAGAAAAAACTTCTTCTCCTTAATCAACACAACCTTTATCTTTTATCATAACATAGATTATCCTTGTATAAAGAATGGAATTATTTTTTCAGGAAGGTTTGATCGTCTCATTCATGTGCACAACAAGGTATCTACACAAATTTACCTTGATACCTTTTTCTTAGCAGATAAACCAAGTAGACATCTTGATATTTTAGAGAGGAAAAGTCCCCTTTCCTGGGACAGATTTGATGTTGAATATACTTAAACAAGATTCTAAATTCTCCATTTAACTCTATAGTAATAGTTCTTCTATGTTAATAATTATTAGTAATATCTTTTAGAGCTATAATAAAGTAGAACATATCACTCTCATGTGGAGAGGTATCTTGATAATCATCAAATAAACCTTCACGAGGAACATTAAGACATTTAGCCCAATGTCTTAAAGAGAAATAGATTATCTTCCCTCTTACTATGGATTTGATCCAGATAACATCACTTCCTTCCAACAAAAAATCCATATTCATATAAAATTCATGAACTAGATTTGGGTAAAGGGGTTGTTCAATATCTAAGAACCACTCAAAAAATCCTTGATCTTGTAGTACCTTGACCAGAAGAGACTTTATTTCTAACATCCATTATGTAATAACTTCTTTTTCTGGATTCACAACATGGTTTTCTAGATCCAAATTTATAGATCCTAAAGATTTTCTAGATTCAAACTTCTATTTAGTAGATGCATGAGACTCACCACCATCGAGATATCACATCACACATGTCTTTCCAATCAGTTTGTTATAGAGATTAGAAGGTTAAAGGTTGGGGGTAGAGAGAGAAACAACTGAGAGAGTGTAGGGGTAAAGGAGTGGAGTTGATCAATTCAAATTTATATCATTTAGGAATTTTGAAACTATATAATCATGAAATCATGAACTATATTCAACAAAAACAATGAAACAGTTCCATTTTGGTAAAAACAAAAAACATATCAAAACATTGAGTCATCAGTGTCAGTATGATATATTTTTCATAACACTAACGGTGTCGGCATGACAAGGCATTGATTTCATCATGAATTTTTCATATTTATACTATCAGTGTCAGTATGAAAACTTCAATTAAAATTGTTAAAGGAACAAAAACACAAGGTCCTATGGATTGATCATTCCTAACTCATGTCTGATTTAGTTCATTCTTTCAGTGTTTAATGGCTTAGTGAAAATGTCGGTAAGATGATGTTTAGTTCCAATGAACTCTAAAGTTATATCACCTTTTTAATAATGGTATCCCAAAAAGTGATGCCTTATGTCAATTTGTTTTGTCCTAGAATGTTAAATAGGATTATTATAAATATTAATAGCACTTGTGTTATAAAAAATTATAGAGACATGTATGAATTGATATCCATAATCTAGTAATGTGTGTTTCATCCACAAAATTTGTGCACAACAACTACCAGTAGCTATGTATTTAGCTTCATAAGTGGATAATGTAACAAAATTTTGTTTCTTACTACACCATGGAACTAGAGACTTTCCCACAATGTGACATATTCCAGACGGGCCTTTTCTATATAACTTATAACCACCAAAATCAGCATCTGAATAACTCACTAAATCAAAATTTTTCCCTCTATGAAAGAACAACCATAGATTTGGAGTATGTTTGAGGTATTTAAAAATACTTTTAACAGCAATAAGATAATATTCTTTTGGGTTTTATTTAAAATGTCCACACATTCATACACAAAACATAATATATAGCCTACTAGAAGTTAAGTAGAGTAAGATTCCAATCATGCCTCTATAAGTGGTTTGATCAATAGATTTACCATCTTCATCAAGGTCCAACTTACAAGTGGCACTCATTAGATTTTCACTACTCTTAGTGCTTTAAAATCCAAATATTTTTAAAATATCCTTAGTATATTTACTCTTATTCAAAATAATAAATTATTTATTTTGAAATGTTTGAAATCCAAGAATGAATTTGAGTTCACCCATTAAACTCATTTAAAATTTATTTTGCATAATTTTTGAAAAATCAGTACATAAATAATTTTTAGAAGATCAAAAAATGATATCATCTACATATATTTTTACTACTAAAAAATATTTAGAATTTTTTTATAAAAAGATTATGTTCGGTTATACCTTTTTTAAAACCGTTAGAAATAAGAAAAGTGTTAAGCCTATCCTACCAAGCTCTTGGATCTTACTTTAAACCATATAAATATTTTTTCAATTTAAAAACATTATTTGGAAAATGAGGGATTGTGAAACCAGGGGTTGTTCAGAAAATCATCCTCAAATATATACACATTTAGGAATGTACTCTTAACATCCATTTGATAAAGTTTGAAATTGTTATGTTTTGCATATGTAAAAAAGATTCTAATGGATTCATGTCTAAAAACTGGTGAAAAAGTTTCTTCATTGTCAATTCCTTATTCTTTACTTTAAAATTTTGTAACCAATCTTGCCTTGTTTCTAACTATGTTACCATCTTCATCTACTTTATTCCTAAACAACCATTTAGTGCCTATGGTCAAGGTGTCTTTGGGTCTATCAAAAAGTTTTCAAAATGTATTCCTTTCAAAATGATTTAGTTCCTCTTTCATAGCCATCACAAAAAATTCATCATTGATAGCATCATTAATGTTTTAGGTTCAAGATGTGATAGAAAGGTTTGATGTTCAACCTGATTTCTTAGAGAAGCTCTATTCTATGTTATTATATCCAAGTCTCCCAATATTGCATCTAAATGATGGTTTTTAAGAGTTTTAATAGATCTAGAAAATGAAGGACTAGTAATTTCAGATTCTTCAATAGGTTTGGGTTCATTATAGCTTGATCTAGAGAATTTAAAGAATTAGAAGTTTTAATAAATTTCATCCTAGGATGGTCAGAAGATTTAGCAATAATTTCTATATTTGACACATCATCCTCAACATTCTCTAGGGAGGTCTTTAGTTAATGTGGATTTGTTTCATCAAATTTCACATGTATAGATTCTTCCACACACTTGGTTATTTTTTTAAAGACTCTATAGTCTTTACTAGAGATTTAATATCCTAGAAAAATTTCTTCATCACCCTTGGAGGAAAATTTGTCCATATTATCCTTAGTATTAAGAATATAGACTTTGAAACCAGAAACATTGAAGTAATTAACCTTGGGTTTTCTATTGTTTCATAGCTAATAGGGAGTTCTTTTAAAGATTTCTCTAATCAAGACTCTATTGATTATATAGCATGTTGTATTGATAGATTCTTCTCAAAAGTATATATGTAGTTCATATTTATTAAGCATTGTTGTAGCAATTTCTTATAAGGTTATATTTCTTCTTTATATGACACCATTTTGTTGAGGTGTCCTAGGGGTAGAGTAGTGATGACTATAACCATTTTGTGAGAAAACGTATTCCAACTCTTGGTTTTAAAACTCATGGACATGGTCACTTCTTAGTGATTTTATCCTTATACCACTAATATTTTCTAAATTCCTAGCATACATGGTGAAGTAATTACATGCTTCACTTTTGTGATCCAAAACACAAGTCCAAGTATACCTAGAATAGTCATCTACAAGAACATAATCATAGCGCTTCCCATTTAAACTAGAAACTCTAGATGGTCCAAACAAATCCATGTGAACCAACTCAAGAGGTTGAGAAGTGAATACTTTTTTCTTTATGTTGAAAGATATTTTGTGATGTTTACCCTTTTGACAAGGATTACAGACTTTATCATTTGGAAACTCAAGTTTGGGTATATCCTTGAAAAAAATGTTTGCAGTAAGTTTTCTGAGGGAGTGTATATTTTAGTGTCTTAGTCTTTTATGTCGAATACAATACTCTTTGTGAAATACCCTTGATCATGAAACATTTTTAGAAACTAATGAATCTAAATTAACAGAATAAACATTTTCATTTCTAAAATTAGAAAATATTAGTTCATTCTCAGAATTAAAAATGTTGAAAGCATTATTTTCAAATTTAACATTAAAACCATCATCACATAACTAATAGATACTAAGTATATTATATTTTAATCCATAAAAAAAGTACTTTAGAAATTATTAATGAGTTCGAGTTACCGATCTGGATGAGGCCAATTATTTTTTCCTTTTGAATTGTCACCGAAGGTGACAAACCCACCATCAGTATTTATTAAATTCATAAAGCATGAGTAATCTCTAGTCATGTGTCTTGAAAATTACACTATCAAAGTACCATAATATTTTATAGGAGCTTTTCAAGTAGTTTTCCTACAAAACAAATTAGATAAGAAATGATTATGGTACCCAGATTTGTTTGGGTCTAGTAAAATTATTAATCAGTGCTTTAGGAACCTACATATACTTCATGGATTTTCTATAATAATTATGTAACTTGTTTTAAAAATAGACTCTATTTGGTCTTGAAAAAATAGAGGTTGTAAAATACATTCCACAACTAGAACTACCAACACATTTTTCATTTTTAGGTAGAAAAATTGATTTTCTAGATTTAGTTACAGACTTGTATTTGGTGAGATTTCTTTACCCAAGTTTGTATCCTAAACTAGTAGTATATCTAGGGGACATTTTTTTATCAAGCATCTGTGTAAGAGTATTTTTTCTATTGGTAAATTTCTCCAGGTCCTTAATCAATTTATCATTAGATAACATAAGTTCATTGTTTTCTTTGAGTAACTGAATGTTTTACTCTTTCTCTATAGTAATATCATATTTGACATTGTAGTCAAGGCATGTTGTTTATTTAAAGTAGTAATTATATTTTAGTTCATTATAGATGTCTTCTAGAATTTGGCAGTATTCAAACATTTCTTCACTAGTCATATTTTTCTCACTGTCAGATTCATCTTTAGAATAATAGGAATTATGTTTAGGAGAATTTAGTGTTACCTCTGATGTGTTTTCCATAAAACACATGTTTTCTTTATCATACTTTTCACCATGTGAAGACTCTGAGTCACTTGAAATCTCCTTAGAAGAACTCAACGTTTCCTTAATGTAATTTTTATACTTTCTGTCATTATCATCATACTTATTATTGTACTTTATCTTGGGAAAGTCAGACTTTACATGTCCCTTTCTCTTACATTCAAAACACACTATTCCATTGGAAGCATCACCTTTCTTCCAATCCTTTTTCCAATGGCCCTTGTGATCATAATTACATTTATAGTTAGGATTTCTAAATAATTTATTCTTTCTATAAAATTTCTTAAACCTTCTAGATATTTGATACATCTCCTCATCGTTGTCTACTGATGATTGTGTATCACTTGAACTTTCAGTTTCATCTTGAACGTTGTCTTTCTAGTTGGAGGCAGTAGATTTGAAAGCAAAGGATTTTATTTTAGGTTCATCATCCTATTCATTTTTTACTTTTTATTATTCCTCATACATCATCAACCTTCCTACCAGCACCTTGAATGGTAGCTTGATAATATCATAAGATTCTCTGGTTGAGATAGAGGTTCCTCTCTATCTATCTGGAAAGCATCTGAGTATTCTCATGATTTTCTCCTTGGTTGTAACATCTATTCCCAGTGATATCATAGTGTTACCAATTTCATTAAAATGGTGATACATGTCAGAAATAGGATAGTTAGGCTTCATTTTAAAGTTATAATATTTAATATTATATGTGTTAAGTCTCATTTCCTAAACAATATATGTTCTTTCATGTGAAACAAATAAAGTATTCCAAATTTCATGGGTTTTTTGTAGAGACCCGAAGCCTGACGTACATGGACATTACATTACTTTTGCGGAATACTTGGTACATAACAAAAACACACACACAAGGATCGTAATAGTTTAGTGTCTTTGGAAACTCGGAACGTAAACTTCTAATCGTGGTGAAAGATCTTCAAAATCTCCCATAAAGATCTTCCCTTTTTTTTACCTAAAACCATTCTTTATATCCTGGGGAAAAGAAAACATAAAAGGGTGAGCTCAAATGCTCAGTAAGGGTAAACAAAAGAAATATCAAACATATCATATACATAAGCACATAACTTTTGGAAATCATAACCTGCAAAAGAGATCATAATTTCATAACATGGGGTAAATCATGGAAGTGAAATGTAATCACAATAATCATAACTTAAAACATGAAACTTTGTGGCATTCACACATAATCATAGATAATCATTTCTTGTTAGTCAAGACTCATTTCCAAGACTATCTTAGTGGACAAAGTCCCTTTCTGAATCCAGTAACCCTCGTTTCAGTCCTGTTTCACTGAACCGGTATAACCTACCGTTCCAGCCCTGTCTATCTCATGAGATATAAAATCTTTACCCAATGCATTGGAGGGAGATATAGGTCCCACCCATCTTATAATGAATCCTTTCTTATGTGTGCCACATAATCATAAAACATACATCATCGCATAACACATGTAACAAAAATGGGATTCTTGAAACATCATGACATCATAAATCAATTCATATAAGATAAAGGAATTCATAAAAATAATTCAATCACAACATGATCAAATCAATTTAATAATATGGATAAAAACAGAACCCTTTATTATCTTAGATGGAAAATAATTTTGATAAAACACTTGAACTCCATTCTTGAGGAAAATATCCTTTCTTCTTCAAAAACATTTTTCCTTTCATAACATGTCATAAAACTTTAAAATAAAAGAAGTTGATTAAAAATAAACTTGAAAACTTGTAAAGGAAGCTTCTTGGAAATAATGTTTAAAAATCCATTCATGCCGTATAAGTTAAAAAAAAACATTCTTCGTACTTTTGTCGGAAAAGTCAAAAAGTACCTCGTACGAAAAACGTCAAAAGATTCCTTTCATATTCTTTTCCAAAAACTCACCAAAGGGTAAAATTGGATTTAAAATATTGTAATTGGATGGAAACAATATTACATATTGAGGGAACATGGATGTGAATGATAAAATACACCCCAGTAATTACTTACGAATAAACAATCTCGGATAAAAATGAGATTGTGATATTTCCCTTACCTTATGTCCGACTTGATTTGTAAGTGTCCAAACCTCCTGTATAATGATTTAAATCATGTTATTGACTTATTACAGAATCATATTCATTGTTATGATATCATATATGGTTCACTTATGACATTATATTACCCGTTCTTTTGTAAATTCCATGTTAAAGAAGCGTTTTGGGTAAAATCGTTTCATTTATCGTAGGTGTTTTGACTTGTTGTTCTTGACATCATTATTACTTATATCATGATTTACTTACTTCCAGAATATAAAATATGATTTATATATCATATATATTCAGTATATATATATATATATAATAGGTAGATAAATAAAATGAAAAACACTGTTCATGGAGACGGTAGTCCGTACGTACGCATGAACGCTGTTTTCCTTTCCTTATTGTCTTGAAATGGAAGTAAGTAGATGACATACATATGTATATATATACATAAATCCAGTAGCTTTATAATGTCATATATTTCATTATTATTTCTTATATATACTTTATAATCATTCTTAAATGGTTAACATGGAGAATGAATCTCATCGCGTCGTGGAGACGGTAGTCCGTACGTACGCACGAGCGATGATATCATTTCTATAAATATTGAATTGAATTGGAGTGGATTATACAATATATCAGAATCAATATGATGTTGTAATAACTTTGTATAGTTATTCTTTACACCATTATACCCATCCATGTAAGGTGGTGGTGGAAAATAGATTACACCACGGCGTGGAGACGGTATTCCGTACGTACGCACGCGCGGTGATTTCTTTTTCCGTAGGATGGATAGATGGTGAAATAGGGTTGTTTCATACTTATAATAACATATCAGTATATGAGTGATACTGATGTTATTACTTCATAATGAAACAACCTAAGAAGAAGAAGTGGAAGAAGAAATAAAGATGAAAGAATTGGTAACGGTAATTACCTCTTCTTTGAAGCGCCTTTTGGAGACCTCCTCTTAGGGAACTAAAATTGGTCTTTGAGGAAGACCAGAACCTCTAGGATGTTGCTAGGGAAGTGGAGAAGAGATTTTGGCAGGGTTTGGTCGAGCTTGAGTGCTCAAATTGGTGTGAGGAGGAGGGGGAGGAGGTGTCCTTTTATAGGGGAGGAGAGGGACACCTTAGGAATATCTCATAATATTATTTTATATTAAAGTCAAAATCGGTTTATAATGGTTCCAAAGGGTCTTATTTCGAAGATAAAGTGGGGATGGGTCGAAATCCTATCAACCAATAATATTTATACAAGTTTAGGGTATTATTTTAACCTTATCAATTAGATTTAACTCTAAGTTAAATAATTTAACTTTTACCGTGTCTTTTTGTTTTCTTTCACTATATGGTTAATACACTTACTATAACATGCCAAACGAACCCAAAATTGTTTATTATTAATATATATATCCTTATCTAAGTCATTTGGCCGAACCTTAGATTTTTAGGAATAAAATAACAATTAATAATATAATATTTGATTTAAAAACTATTTTGTGTCAATTTTGACACTATTTGATATATGATTTTTTTGAAAGTCATAACAGAATTATATGTTCGAACCAAGTTGATTAGATCAACAATAATATATCATAGTAACCTAGAAAATTAGTTTAATTCATAAAAAGTCTCAAATTACATTCATTTGAGCATTTATAACATCAATTATGTTAATATTTCCTTAAAAGGGCAATTACTGCATCATCGTTGTGTCATCAATAAATTAATTTATTTAAAGTCTAAAAATTATAAATAAAATATCATTATGTAGAAAATCTTTTTAGATTTCTAATGAATATTTATAGTCGAATTTATCTTATGTATAACCCCATATTAAAAATGTTTTAGTAAATAAACTTTGATTTTAACTCTTTTAACTCTTCTTTGAATTAAATAATAATAAATGTCCTAATCTAATCCAAGTGGGCCTAAATGGTCATATTATATTCATAAGGTTGTTTTTGGTCGAATTACACTTATCCAATTGAATTAGTACATGTGTTAGGGTAATAGTAATATCATATTTACCCTTAGTTACCCTATTTACTATTAACCGTGGTAAAAAAAAGTAAAAAGTTACTATTCACCAAAAATTATTTTCATCTCATTGAACCACATTTTACTTACTGACATCAACCGTGTCTCTCGGATTTTTGAAATTCCATTCACAGAAGTGGTAAAATTAAGTTTTATGCAAAATTCAGTTTTTAACCTACCACTTAGTAGTTTCACTATTCATCAAAAATTGATGTTTTTCAGAACAATGCCAAAATTTCATCCTAAGCTATATTTCATATTCCGAATTCAAAAATGAAGTCTATTTTACCAAATTCATAACATAGAAGTTGCATTAATTAATTTTATAATTAAATCCCGCTGTTAAAACAAATAGCGTGTTTTTAAGAAACAATATCTATCAAAAGATTGACACTTGTTTATGTCTGGTTTAAATGTGAAATTACATACAATGACCAACATTGTATTGAATTGTAAAAATATAGTCTAAATATACTTTAAAACCACTCAAATTAATAATTTATCACTATTAATTATTTCGATTAAAAAAGTTGTTTTTAATCAAAATTTAGTAATTTTCACTATTCATCAGAATATGAAAGTTATCCGAAAAGTACCAAAATTTCACCCTAAGCTAATTTCGATATTACGAATCCAAAAATGAATTCCATTTTGAAAAATAAAATTTACTAAATTTCAAAAATTGGTTATTACTATTCATAACGGCTAGTTTTAATAATATCTTAATAGCATATCGTTGTTTAGCGAAACTCGGTGTTGCGTACAACACACGCTATCGAGGAAGGTTGCGATTGCGTGTAATTCAAGCCAGGTCAGAGAAGTGTATTGTGAAAGATCCTTTTGGTGTAGAGTATAACACAAGACATTAAAAAGAATATTTTTCATAAAATCTCGGGCTGTTACATGTTTTACATGCATAAATTCTATTAAACTCTTCATCTCCTAATGAAAAATATAAGGAAATCATGGATTTGCAATTATTGTTATAGGAAGCCTTAGTTGGATCATCCCAAGTATTTATAGCAGCAACAGGAATATAATATTCATCTATAATGGGAAAAAAAATCTCAAAACCCATAATTTCTAAGAGAATTTTCATTTTAATTTTCTATTGTACATAAATTTTTCTATTAAAGAATATAGGTATATTGGTAGAATAGCCTTCCAATATATTTTACATGATAAATAAATAGGATTTTAAAGAACTAGAAATTTTTAACTAACATGAAATTTACATATCATTAAAATAAAACTAAAATCATAGTTGAAAAATATATTAAAATACATTTAAAATTTTGAAAATAGTAACTTGAAAACAACCTTTGATACCAAATGTTGGTCAGAGTTGGACACTGAAGATGAGGGTGAATTGAGTTCCAATAAAAATTTATGTTAAAAAGTTTATTTAAAATATTTACCTAATTTGAAATAAAAATAGGCTAGTTAATCCAGGTAGTAAAATTCTAATAGCTTAACTATTCAAATAGTTTCCCATAAGACTGATTAATTCTCAGTTTTAAAAATATGAGATACTGATAGAACTTTTTAAACTAATTTAATATGGAAAAATAGTTATAACTATTATCCAATACTAACTATCTAGAAACAAAATTAGTTTTCTGAAAAAAATTAATTGAAACAGAGAAATACTAAATTGAAAACACAATGGATAAAAAACAATAGGTTCGGTCTCAAGTAGAGACTTAGTACTCTTCACTTGGTGATCACCTTCCACCTAGAAATATATATATATAAAGATTTTATCAACACCCTAGATTGGGGTTAACAACAGTACATAGGGCTTTCTAGGTCACAATACCTCTACCATAGTTCAACATGGGAATAAAAACAACCAGGTCACACATGACCTCTTCTATAGTTCTTTTTCGGATGAACATGTTTGAAAAATAATGGTTTCTTCAGGATATTTAGTATTCTACAGTTTAGTGCAGGAGACAGTGTGTGTTTTTGTATAGACACACACAAATCTTGAAAACTTAGTAAAAATGGTACACAATAGAGTAGAATATATTATGATGGGATTAGAGATGATATGAGTGTTATTAAAATCAGCTCTGGACTCTTTGATGTATCAGAGTTGAAGCTCAAGTCCTCTTCTTGAAAGAGACATTGAAAATAGAGTGTCATAGAGAACTGTGTTTTTTATTTTAGGAAGGTGATATGTTCTTCTCCTTTAGTTTTGTTGGATGCTGCTAAGATGATGGAACTTTGATGATCAGTAGTTCTCTGGTTCACAGCAACCATTAATGAAGAATTATGCAAGCATTCTTCTTTCTGTATGGTGATCACATCTTCTTTGGTATGTGTTTCTGTGTGAGTCTATCCATATATCCTTTCACGTGATCTCCTTTGTAAATATATTATTATATCCTGAAAATGTGCATATTTGAGGTAGACATAGTACCACGTATTTCTGAAATCCTCATTTAAGATGTTTATAAAAATCATTAAATTAATCAGTCGCATTAAAACACTCAAAATATGACCATTAGAAATAATTTTAAATAGAATAAATTTTAAACAATATATCAGTGATTCCTCGGTCGGTATCTTCTTTTGTCAGTGGCTCATCCCATCGGTATGTCATTCTGTCGTTCTTTCCATATGTAGGTGAATCATAGCATCGATGACTCGTTTTAACTGTCGGTGAGTCCTTGCATTGGTTGCATCACACATCGGTAGGTCATTTGAGATGGTGGTTGGTCATTTTTATCAGTAGGTCATCCGTGTCGGTAGGTCATCTATGTAGGTAGGTCATCTATGTCGGTAGGTCATCTAAGTTGGTAGGTCATCTGCGTCGGTATGTCATCTGCATTGGTAATTCATCTGCGTTGGTGGGACATTTGAATTATCAGTATCTCATCTTTTCTATCGGTGTCAGTCTATTATACATAGAATATATATTTTTGTCCAGACTGTATTACAATATAAATGTTAACAGAATGTACTAAATTTATGTGAGATCATAGATAAACATAATTAAACATATCCAAACTTAAATAATTATTATTGAAAATTTTATATATGAATAGTAGGAGTTGAAATGATTTATGATTATTAAAAGTATTTATACTAGAGAGAATGGCCAACAATCTTCTGTGGGCCAACAATGGGGTTATGAGAAATGAATCAAATCACTTCGTGGGGGTGGTAATCCACATGTACACATGAATGATGTTGTCATTTTTCAATGAATATAAATGTAAGAAATTAGATGATGTATTATCTTTTTAGAATGATAAATATTTCATAAATATTATATATATTCATTAAATCTATCCTTATAACCAATCATAATCAGTGGTGATGGAAAAAGAATTAGATCGGTTTGTGACGCGGTGGTACTATGTACACACGAACCATGGTTTCATTATAAATTTGATGGGAGAGGAGATGGATATTGATTATCACAATAACATAATAACACCTTAATATATATATTATAATTATTTTATTCTTTCATAATGGTTAAATAATATTTTAAATAGGTATAAGTAGAAATAAAATGAAAACACATGGTTAAGTACTATACATATTCATCGGACAACCTCTAAAGGTTTACACAAAAATATTTTCTAGATTGGTTTCTAATAAAACCAAGGCCTATAGTAAATGTATAGGGATGTGATGAAGGGAATTAGGTATGTATTGAATTATCCAAAAGGATTTTTAACTGTTAATGAAATATGATAGGATGTTCCCTTTGATAAGTGAGGGGAGAGGAACTCTTGGAATTTATAAAAGTATTAATTTAATATAAATTAATATTAATTTAAAAAAAGTAATTAAACATATATTATTATAAAATTTAATAATTATGGTATGAAATAATCTCATAAAATATAATTTTTACAAGTTTAGATTATTTTTCCCCCTTATCTATTTTTTTAACTCCATGTTAACCCTTTTGACACTTACTGAGTTATGAATATTTTTTACACTAAAACAGTCAATAAAGTTACTATAAAAGGAAAAGTAACCCATAAATAGACCATGGATAATATTATATACCATTTCCCATTCAATTGGATGAATATGATATTTTTTAATAATTTTAAATCATTTAATAAAATATTATTTATTAGAAAATATCATTGAGGTCATTTTTTGAACTATTCATTTAATTTGAATTTTAAAACAATATGGCAGTAAAGGAATTCAAATGAAATAATTTAAAAAATATATAATATGTTATATTTATCTAAAAAATCATGGAGTATAAATATTAAATAAAATTATATTACTTTTAATATTTTTAAAATCATTTATTTTATTTTTCTATTAATTGAACAAATATTATATCGGTGTTGTGTAAGAATTTAAGGTAATTATTTTATCATTAAAAATTAGAAACAAATTAACATGATAAAAATAATTTATATTGATAAATAACCATTTATAGCTAGGAATAATATTTTTCTCCCTATCAGAAAATATTATAGATATTAAAATCAAGAGAGTGACATTTTTTACTTTATATTTACTTAAAATAATAGATATGTTACAATCAAAGGAAAGTGTAAATGAATTAAAAATTTTAGAATATTTGATATTAAAGGTCTATAAGCACTTATATAATAAAATAAATACAAGTGTTATAAATATCTTTTAGCCTTATCACATTATTTATAACCTTAATTACCAGATCTACCCTTATCGAGTTGAAAAATATTTACTACACTTACTATTTATAAGAAACCAAAATAAAATGAACTATTTACTAAATATAGAATGTATGACTCTAAATATGGAATTAATTTTTAAATATTACAAACTCACAAAACTAAAAAAATAATTTTTTTTGAAAAAATTACTTTTTAGGTATAAAAATATTTTTATACCAAAATCATGTATAATGCTCATTTAAATAACCATAATAGGAATATTTTTAATCCAAATGGACTAATTAATTTCTCATAAAAATAGAAAATAGAATTTTACTTTGTAAAAACTTGAATGCAAAATATATTTCTCAATAAAAATTAGTATTTTTCACTATTCATTGAAAAATTAATCTTTTCAAAAAAATACAAAGAATTACCTTAAGATGGTTTTGATATTATATCCTCAAAAATGAATTTCATTTTTTCAGATTAAAATTATATAATTTGGAAATAAATATTTTTAATATAACAATATAATGCATGAAAACCCAATTTTTTTAGAAATAAAACCCTTTCCTTTTTTTTCTAGAAAAAACATCTAATATTCTTATAAGAATTATAACACTATAAAATAAAATTAACTAATATTAATAATAAATAAAATTATTTATCTTAATATTATATGTCTTGTTACATTCTTCCCCTATTTGGAAATTTCATCCTCATTTTTTTATTCAGTTTTTAAATAAGTGAGGATATCTTTCCCTCATAGTATTTTTAGATTCTAATGTTGCTTCTTTAACTATATGGTTTTTTTCAAAAAACATTAACTTGATGAAGTGCCTTATTTTGAAAAACTTTCACTCTATGGTCAATAATCTGTACCAGTTGTCACTCATAAGAAATGTTATCTTCCAACTGAAATACTTTAGGTCTTAAAACATGTGATGAATCTGGCACATATTTTATTAACTTCGAAACATAAAATACATAATGTACCTGGGGTAAACTTGAAGGCAAGGGATCTTGGTAGAAACTAATCCAACTTTATCTAGGATTTCATACCATGCAATGAACCATAGACTTAGCTTCCCCCTTTTAAAAAATCACATAACATTTTTACATGGAGATTCTTTAAGAAAAACATGATCACCTACATCAAAAGAATGATCTTTCCTCTATAAATCTATATAATTTTTTTATTTCTCTAATAGATCATAATGTGATGTTGAATCATCTTTACCTTATAAACCATTTATTTTAAAAATTATAGTCCCAAAAACCTCCTTTCACCTAATTCATCCCAAAAACCATGATTCAAACACTACTTTCCATATAATTCTTCAAAAGGTGCCATATGTATACTAGAATGAAAACTATTATGATAAGAAAACTCAACCAATGAAAGATGCCAAACCCAAATTCCTTTCTAATTCATTTAACAAGAACAAATAATATCATCCACGTTCGAAATAATTCACTTAGACTGGCTATTATATTGAGGATGAAAAGATATACTAAAATTTAATTCAGTACACAAATTCTTATGAAGTCCCTTCTAGAAATTAAAGGTGAATCTAGGATCATGATTAGATACAATGGAGATAGAAACATAATATAACCTACTTATCAACTTGATATAAAATCAATGAAGATGATCTAAATACATAGTTTCTTGAATGGAAAGAAAATTTAAAGATTTATAATTAAATCAACAATAAACTAAATTTCATCATTACCTTAAGATGTCTTGGGTAATCCCACCATGAAATCCATGGATATATTTTTTCATTTTCATATTTGCACTGGAAAATGTTGAAGAATCCACTTTGGTAATTGTCATTCTACATTAAACTATTGAAAATTCAATAATTTCATGGTAAATTCAGAAAAATCTATTTTCTTTATATCCTAATAGTAATACTCTTGATGATCTCTATACATATTAGTACTACTAGGATGAATGGAAAATTGAGAACTAAGAGCTTCATTCAATAACTCTCTCTTTAAATAGGAATAACAAGTCACACATAATCATTTTCAAAATATAATATCACCATATTCATTAACATTAACTCTAGAAACTTTCCCTTCTTAATAGATTATACATTTTCCTATGAAACATAATCCTCCTTATGAGATTGCTTAATTCTTTTTGATAGAGACAATTATACTAACACGATAAACAAAATAGTGGAATTTCTTACATGCATAATTTCTAGGCTAAAACTCATTAAATCATTAACCAATGGTTTATGTTATAAAAATAACATGGTTAATGTATAAATTTTTTCTGACTTGAAGCATCAACTACTTTGTTTTATTTTTCAAGTCAGTAACAAATCATAGAGTTATAATCCTTAATCATTTTCATCCATCTTCTTCATCCTCATGTTCAATTCTTTCATAGTGAATATATACTTCAAAATTTTATGATAACTATATATTTCACACTTTAATCCATCTAAATAATGCTTACAAATATTTAAAGAAGAAGACATGATAGATAATTCCAGATCTGGTATAGGATAATTTTTCTCATCAGGTATCAATAGATGTAAATCATAATAAATTACATGATAATTCTGTATCATAAAAAATTCTAATTGCTTTAATAAAGCATCACTATAGATGAAAATTTCCCATTTCTAGAGGGTTGGTCCAAAAATAGATCATTTACCAATCTTCTTTTCAATTCCTAAAAAAAACATCAAATTATTTTTCCATTTGAATTTAAATCCTTTTCAAGTTAACATTATTAGTGGTATAGATAACTGAAAAATGTTTTCAACAAATCACTAGTAGTAACACATTAATCAATGAAAACTATGAATATTTGTGAAATTTTTAAGTAATTTAAATTCCTCAACAAATTTAATTTTAATATGGTCAAAAGTTATTCCATATTTGGAAACAATATGTCCAAGGAAAGAAATATATTGCAACCAAAATGAATTATTACTAAACATAGAATCTTTTCATTTATGGTTTCCAAAATAATCCTTATGTATCTTTAATGATAGTTATGACTTTTATAACATAAAAATATATCATAAATAACCACAAACACAATTGTATCTATGCAGTTATGGAAAACTCTATTCATATTATCCATGAATAAAATTAGTGTATTAATCAACCCAAATGGAATAAATATAAAATCACAATTCCCAAATCTAGTCCAAAATCTTGTCTTTGAAATATATTCCTTCCTCACATTTAACTGATGGTACCTTTACCTGATATCAATCTTTGAAATGTATTTTTCACCCTAGACTAGTTCAAACCAATTATCAATATGAGATAAAGGATACTTGTTTTTAATAGTGATGTTATTAAAGGCTCTATAATCAATGAATTATATCATTGAATCATATTTATATTTAACAAATAAAACTAGAGCACCCCATGGTGAAGTTATATTATGAATGAATCCTTTATCTAACAACTATTCCTATTAATTTTTCGATTCTTAAAGTTTTTATTGATCAATTAGATTAAGGATTTTTGAAATAGGATTAGAATCAAGCACTAATTTGATAGTAAAATCAATCATAAAATCAATAATAAAACCAATAAAATCATAAGGAAATATATCCATTTATTCATTCACTACTAGAAAATCACTAATGTTAATATATTCTTTCTTTTCAACAATATGAGCTATGTAACTTTTACTTCCATCTCTAATCAATTTCTCATCTTCTTGATAGGTTATCAATGGTATGAAATCATTTAATAAAACCTTATTATCTCTACAATATATGTTATCATGATAAACTAAAATCCAATCAGTACCCAAAATAATATCAAACTCTACTATAGCTAGATCAATAAGATTTATACGAAAGACTATCCCACTAATAATAATAGAAAGTTCACAAAAAATATTTGTCTCTTTAATATTTACACCTAGAGTTTTAAATAAATGTTTTATCATATTTTCATGAGGTGAAATTCAAATTTTTCTAGAAAATTTCTAAAAAATAAAGGAATTTGAAGAACAAGAGTCAAATAGATAATCAGCATTATTTGAATAAAAATGTAACATACTTGTCACTACTTCATTAGATGGCCTGACATCAACCATCATAGTATAAAATGATTTTCCAAAAAAAATTTCTATCATAAGAACCTAACTCATTATAGTTAAAACAATTCACCCTTGGATGGCTATCTATTAACCCATTCTTGGTTTTTTTAGGACTCTTCTCTTTAAAGTCAAGAGACCTATAAACAAAAATACCGCTTCGATAACACCTTATATATCCGATCACAAATTCCATAAAATTTCTTTTACCAAACATGGAACATGTTGGGGAATTACCTCAAGATTTCTTAGTAGACTACTTCTCCATTTCTTACCACCTTGACAACTTCTTACTCTTATCATCACGAGGAACATAAATTTCAGAAAAAATCATCTCAAATTTATTAACACAATTAAAACATTTCTCATAATTTTTAAATTATCATTATGAAAAATCTCATAATAAACATGGTTTCAATCATGAGAAAAATCAAATAATTTTACTAGTAATATACAGAATAAAATCATGTATATACTTATACAATATTGTAAAATCTTCTTTATATGAAGCTAGTAAATCTTAATCCTTTTGCATAAATTAAATTAATTATTTCTTTATAAATAGTAAAATAACCTTAGGGTGATATTTCATGAGGAAAATATTCTTAAATGTGTCCCATTACATGGCATTAATATCATTTCTCTCGGGTATTCTTAACCAATGACCATCACTGATCAACTTTACCTTCAAAATAATTAATGGTGAGAGTTAAATTTTGAAATTCTAAAAATTCAATGACTTAAAATATATTTTACAAAGGATTGATACATCCTTTAACTACTATAGGATCTAATTTTCCACAAAAATCGAGAGGGTGTTGTTTCAAAAAATTATCAACTATCAACATGTTCCTATGTGGTAAATTAAGTTTGTCTCTAATATGTAAACTATGTCCATTTATAGTCTGTATCAAGTGAAACATAACTACAAGAAATTTCTCAGATGCAATTTCAACCATTCAAAAATGCTGATTGTTAAGTACATTTTACTCTCGATACCTTACTACTTCATCTTCTATATTTCCTCTACAAAAAAACATTATTAATATACCCATATTATAAGAAGAAACATGATAATATTAATATTTTGTATCATTTAAAATTAATCATAATGTTGAAAATTTCATTGGATTTCAATTAATATTATCCTAACCTCTAAATTTATATAAAACTTTACTCTGATACCAACTATAAGGGCCAAACCTTAAAACATTGCATAATCTTAAGTTTTTATTCCAGAATTCACTTTCTTACATTCTGAGGATCTTTATGGTTTAGAGTTTTAGAGAATTAGGCCATAACTCTTACATAACAAACCCAAATATTACAAAGTGGACACTTTAATTAGTATAAATTTTTTCCACAATATATAAATTTTAATAGAAACAAATTTTCATTTCATGAAAAATATTCATGACTTCCAACATGACTTCTTCTTTGTTCTTACCCATCCATAAACCCTATGAAATGATTTTAAAAAATGTAGGAACAGTATAAAAAACATATCAAGGGATATAAAAATAATAAAGATATTATTCTAGTAAAAAATATAAAAACCCATAAAATTTTTATCTTTATGAAAAATATTCTTTGAGTATATGAAATAAATCATAATCACATGAAAAACACAAGCCTTTCTTATCATATAAAAACTTTAAACCCATTTAAAATAAAAGAGAATCTTTTTTAGGAGACTTATAGAATTATATTCATAACCCATGTCAAAAATAACTAGATCCCTACTAAATTCATACTATAAACTTATTTGATTAAATCCCTCTTTTTACCCTTTGAAGACAAAGAAGATTTTTGTATGCATTAAAGAGTTATAATGGGGCTCTTGCATTATTTAAGTTGCATCAGGCTAAACCATTCTTAAAATTAGTATTAGGATTAACTACTCATATAAGCAATATAAATATCACCTACTATATATATAATTATAATGTACCATATCATGAATACAATATTTTATTCTTTCACTTATTCATCATAAACCATTAAAATAATCTTTTGAGTCCATTTTCAAAACACTTTCACATATAGAAATACCATTTCCTTTTTAAATATCCATTTTAAAAACTAAAATACCTTTAAAAAAGTTTAATAGGGATTTCTTTTGATTAAAACATTAAATATTATAAGGTGATAAAAACATCATATAATGTTTATGATATAGGTAAAAGTCTTTTCCACAATATACATTAAAATAAAACATTACTTCGTTCCTTTTCTAATGAAATTCAAAACATTCTATATAAAATAAAATAAAATATTCCTTTTGAAAACCCTTGGAAAAAATCAATAAAATTTCCTTTATAATTAATTCATTCCCATATAAATACATTCATAAAATAATTTTAATAATATGGAAATGGAAGGAAAATATTTATAATATAAATCCTTAAATCATTTTAAAACAAGGATTTAAAGTAAAGTGTCACTCATCTTGATCCAACTCATCGCGTATGTTCTCTATATTAATTTATAATAAAATATTGTTAATTATTTAATTTATTAAAAAAATTAATTTTAATATATCTATTTTTTACTTAATTTCTTAATCGATTAAGGTTACCTGAGATGTTTTGAGAACACTCGACTTATATGACCAAAATGACTTACGTGTGTTGACTATGGTCAAAGTGGTAATTACTCCATAATATCAAAAATAATAATAATTATATCATTATCATTTTTATAAACAAATTATACATTTAAAATCAATCATTAAATATGGTTTTAAAAATTAACTACATACAATCATGGAGATGGTAAGTCGTACGTACACATGAATAATGTTTCAATTTTTCAATGATTATGATAGAAAGAAGTTATGTAATATTTTATCTTAAAATAATTATGATTATATAAAAAATATAATATCATTATTTTTAAATAAAATTATATATATTATCAATATAATGTGGTTATTGAAAATGAATCAAATCGCTTTGTGGAATTGGTAATCCACATGTACGCACGAACGACGCAATCTTTACTTAATGGATATAAAGGTAAAAAATTAGACAATACATTATCATTAAATATTGATAAATTTTCTTTTAATATCACATATATATATTAAATAAATAAATATAACCATCTATAATAGGTAGTGATGGAAAACCAATTACATCTGTTCGCGATGTGGTAGTTCACCGTACACACAAACAATGGTTTCATTTATTATTAGATGGAAGATGAGATGAAAATAGATTATCAAATTATAATAAAAAAATATAAGTATATTTAATATACTGATGTTATTAATTCATCATGTTTAAAGAATATTTTAAATATTTATAAGGATAAATAAAACAAAAACACTTGATTAAGAACAATAACTCTTCTCTAGACAACCTATTATGGTTTACACCGAAATATTTCCACGGTTGGTTTTTTGATAAAACCAAGGAATCTAAAACATGGTTAGGGATTTAAGGAATATATTTGGGTTGGTATTTTACATACCAAAAGGCTTTATAGGTATTAATAAAATATTATAAGAGATTCTCTTTATGAGGGAAGGGGTACTCTTGGGATTTCTTAAAGTATGAAACTAATATACATTAATTTTCATGGGAAAAGGAATCCAAAATGATACAATTTGATTATAAAATGATTATGGGCCAAAATTATCCTATATAATAAAATTTTGACTTGTTTTATTTTTATTTTACCTTTATCTATTTGTTTAGACTCCTCATTAACCCTTTTGAGACTTACCGCGATATTAATGTTTTTTACAATAAAGGAGTCAAAAAACTGACCCATAAATGTACCATGGTTGATAATATCAACCATATATCATTAAAATGGATAAATATAATATTCATAATAATTATAATTCATTAAGTAAAACAATATTTATTATAAAATATAATTAATATCATTTTTGGAACTATTCATTTAATTTGACATTGAAAACAACATGAAAAAAAATTAATTCAAATATAATCATTTAACACATACATAATATGTTATATTTATCTTCAAAATTTATGTAAGATAATACTTCCTTCAAATTTTATTGTTTTTAATATTATTAAAAAAATTATTATTATTTTTTATTAATTGAATAAATACTGTGTTGGTATTGCGTAAGAATTTAAGGTAATTATTTTATCACTAAAAATTAGAAATAAATTACCATGATAAAAAAATAATTTTAATTTTAAATAATCATTTTCAACTGATCATATGTTTTTTTACCCCTTTCACAAAATATTATCTATATTAAAAGCAAGAGGCGTATATTTGACATTATATTTACTTAAAAATATAAATTTTATAATAAAATGAAAGTGGAAAAAGACTTCCACATTTTCAAATACTGGATGGTGAAGGTTTAGAAACACTTGTGAAATAAAATAAATAAAAGGATAAAGGATATTTTTAGGCATTACCATATTATTTTTAACCATAATTAAATGATTTACCATTACCGAGGTGACAAATATTTACTACTATTACTATTAATAATTACCAAAAAAGGAACTATATAATAAATTGGGACCTAATAACTAAAAATATTAAATCTTTTTTTCAATATTAAATTAATAGAATTGGAATAAATTAATTAAAAATTAAACCACAAAACGCAATGAAAAATGTTTTTTCAAAAAAAATCCCTTTATGTATAATTTTTTTTATCCTAAATTAAAATATAAAACTAATTTCAATTACCATAACTGAATTATGTTTAATAAAAATAGAAAAATATTTTTTTAAAACTAATACAAATTATAATTTTACTTTTTAAATACCGAAAAGTAAAAGGCAACTTTCAAGAAAAATCAGTATTTTCATTATTCATTGAAAAATAAATCTTCTTAGAAATATATAAAAATTTAACCCTAAGTTAATTTTGATATGTTGATATCAAAAATTATTTTAACTTTTTCAAATTAAAATTCTATAATTTGGAAATCATTACTTTAATTAAAACCATATAATGCATGAAAACCCAATTTTGTTCGAAATAAAACTTTACCCTTTTTGACTAAAAAATTACCTAATATTTTGATAATAATTATAACTCTATAAAATATAATTGATCAAGATTAATAAGTCATGAAAATGAATTATCTTGACATTACCTGGGTTGTTACACATGGTGATGATCAGATCAAAGCTCCACAAACCCTTTTTGGGGTGATTACCACTAGGTGCATCTATTCCAAAACCACATCCCCTTCCCAGTATCTATAGAGGGATGTATTACTAGGAAAAACAATTAATCAAAACTTCTAATATCTTAGGATATAATCCTATACTTATACTTTTATCTAGATATTACATTAAGGTTCTCTAAATTAATCCTCAAAAATAACTAAACTAATCTTCAAAATAACTAAAACTATCTTTGATGCCAATTGAAGAGACCCAAGCTAAAGATTACTTGAATATTAAATTAATATCATGATTTAATTAAAAAATCCCATAAATATATCACACAAACCAAATATCTAAAGGTTTATTGTCTTTGAGAATAGCCATATAAAAAAATTATTTTTAAAAACATGAAAACTTCTATATTCATGCTCCAATAGACCCTTTATATACATCTCATGTTAAAAAATCCTCTTCATAACCTAGGGATTGTAAGAATAATAAAGGGATGATATAAAATTCTCAGTAAGGTAAAAACTTATCATAAATTATTATAACATAGACTTGAACGGGGTATGATAAACATATAAATAACATAATAAAAACTCAAAATACAACATATAATAATCATAAAACTTGATGGAGAAACATAATATAATAATAAGATCATTAAGGAACCATAAAAGAAATTATTTGGATTAAAAACAAATATAAATAATCATAAAACATGAGATCATGATATAAAAGTGTGAAATACTTTCAAAATAAGGCATAATCATGAAAAATTGGCATCACATGATAAACAACATTAAAAGGTGGAACAATAATAATCAAAGGATTTGATATCATTATGAACCTAGATACTCACTAACATGTTCATGTTTAAAATTATGAGTATATAAAAATACCATCATGCTCACCTTTTGTGAACCAATCCACTTTCTAACCTAATCACATAGAAAATTGTGATTATAGATTAACATTATCACACTCACCCTTTGTGATCCTTACTACTCACTAACCTATTCACACATTAAATTATGAGTATTTATTAATTACATCATACCCACCCATTATTAAACTAGCTACCCACACACATAAATTTTTTAGTAGGGTTTAATTCCATCACACTCTCCCTTTGTGAAACTAGCTACTTGCTAACCTGTTCACATGTAAAATTATGATAATATCTTCAAGCCATCATAGTCACCCTTTTTTAATCTAGACACTCACTAACATGTTCACATAAAATTTCTATATCTTGAGATATAATACTTTACCTAATTAATTATAGGGAGACATATGTCACACCCTTCTTAAAATAAAAACGTTTTATGCCACTTTAAAATAAAACATTCATTGTATCATTAAGAACCCATGGAAAAAGAATGGGTTTATTAAAATATTCAAAAACATCACAAAAAATGAACTTAAGAAATCATATAATATAATAACTCCCATTTTCCAAAATAAATCATATCATAAAATCATATAAAGGGTGATCAGAACAGAAATTCATAAAAAATAACCCTTTGAAGGTTTATATAAGTGAAACTAAAAAAATCACAAAATATTTTTAAAACAATGAAGTGAAAACTACATTCAAAAAATTTTTAGTAAAGGGAAAGAGAAGACTTTTGAAACCTTATTATAAATAGTTCCTAATAAAAAGTTGTTGAAAATACATAAAGGATTCAAAAAGGATAATTAAAAATATGGGAAACCATTTATTTTTAAGAGAATTATTAATAATGTAAACTTGAAAAAAATATAAAATTTTCAATAAAATAAGTTAAAATACTTTGATAAATTTTTATTTTAAAATAATATTTAATAATAAAAACTTGAAAAGGAAAAAAGTTTTCAATAAAATATGTGGAAATAATTTGATAATTTTTTTTAAAATGAATATTTAACAACGAAGAATTAGAAAAGACATAAAATGTCCAATAAAAAGTATAAATACTTTTATAATTTTTTCTTTTAAAAGAAACTTTAATATTGGAAACTTGAAAAATATATAATTATTTTAAAAGGGGAAGTGAAAATAATTTGAAAAATTTTACTTTTAAAAATAATATTTAATAACGAAGACATTAAAGAGAATAATGCTTTCAATAAAGAAGTGAGAATAAAAAATTACTTCATTATAGGTTATAATATATCAATCTTGAAAGATAATAAGAAAAGAAAAGTGAATATGACCCAAGTTAGATATTTGATTCACAAAAACCTCATACGAATTTATTATTTTCTAAATAAAAATTCAATGGAACCATTAAAATCATGTGGTTCTATAAGTACAATTAATTAAATCCTAGACTGTTCCATAAATAATTTTTGTTAATAATATACACCATAGAAATTAGTAATTGGTTTGTAATAATAAAAAAAATCTCAATAAAGAGAATTTGAAATGAGAAACACTCACAGCTTAAAACCATTCTAATAAAAAAACCCTTTAAAGATACATAACTTTAAATTGAAGTTAAAATACCATAATAAATAATATTCATGATGTTATAAAACTAATTGTCAGTATATATACCATTTTGATGAAATTAGGTTCATAAAACAATGTGTGTATCAATGATGGAAAATTTGAGACGAAACCCTTACAACTTGGGAAATGAAAGTATTGAAATAGAATTTAGTAGATATTGAAAAATAAAAAATTATATCTCATAAAAACGGTGATTTATGATGAAATAATTCATTTGGATAGTATTTATACAACATAAAATATCAATAGGTGAAAAAAATGTAATCATGCCTCAAATAATGTGAACCTGAAACAACAAACCCTTACCTCATTCCCCTGATTAGATGATGAAAGTATAACCTCATATAAAAAATAGGAAAATTAATATCCAATTTCATAAACTCAATTATAAATATTACCCTTTTATGATCTTAAATATATTTCTTTATCATGGTAACATTAATTTGTTACAACATATTATGACCAAAGAGGGTTAATAACTTTAACTATTTTGTGCATGTTTAATAATTTTGATATCATTAACCATAATTTTATATAAATTATATTATTTATATATCCTATAAGGTTAAATAATATATAAATTATACTTCCTTATAAAATTATTATTTCATTTCATATGTGTTTTGGTTATGTTATGTGAAAATAGAATTGATAACATTTTATTTCAGTAATTTTAGCAAACAAAAATGTGACATTAATAATAAGTTAAATAATTAATATAATATTTATAGAACCATATAATAAATATAATTTTCCTAATATATTATAATAGTATTAGTTTCCATGTTACCAAATTCTTCCATAATAAAATTTTAATGTATTTTTCATGTAGGTGGTTAAACCAACCCAAACATGAACACACTTTAACTTGATTAGAGAGTATGGTTAAGGAGGTTTTTATTTTGAACTAATATCATTATAAAACAATAATAATGATATTAATTTTATTTTTTAATTTTGAACCATATTTTAAGATGTTTAAATAATGTATGAAAAGTTAAATGAAAAATGAAAAACATTTCATTTTAGAGGTGGTAATCTGTACATACGCACGATTAGTGTTCGTATTTTAGAACTCATGAGAGGTTGTGGTGGTGGATATTAAATTTATATTTCATAATCATAATAATATAAGATATATTATATTTATTTATCATTTTCAACATTAATACTATCCCTTAAAGTTTTAAAGGGAATGAATGGTATCGCTTTGTGGAGGGGATAGTTCGTACAACGCACTAATTATGTTCTTTTGTTTTTCTAAGTGGATGGAAATTGATAACTAAGGGTTATAAAATAATATAAAAAATATAATTATCATAATGATACTTAATCAAACATATTATCATGGTGATAATATATTTATATGATTAATATTAATAATAAAAACTTAAGAAGGAGATAATACTTATGTTGCAGACTTGATTTTCCCCTTGGAAGTTGCCTTCAATTTGAAGGGATTAGGATAACTATGAGTGATTGGGGATTATGTTTTTGGGGTAGGGTTTTAGTTAGAGTAAAAGGATATATTTTTAATAAGAAATTATACAGGGAGGTCTATGTTTGAAAAGGTGTAAGTGGTCCCCTTTTATAAGAGAGGAAAATGAAACTCTTGGAAACAACCCATATATATTAATAATTCAATGACACTATTACATGGTCAATGGATCAAAAGTTTCTAAATTATTATGTGTGGGGTATATTTGGTTCGATCAATAATTATATATGGATTTAAATTCATGTTTTAAACATGTTATAAGGATTTCACCACTACGTTGTTACATTTTAATCTTTTACTTTCAAACTATATAACTAGTTTCTAACAAAGTGATTTTATGTCTTTTTAAAAAAATTAAATAACCCATATAACTATATTTATGTGTGATGAAACTAAATTAAACATATAATTAATCTAATTATAATTAAAAATACTTTAAAACTAACTTTTAAATTAACATAGATAATGTGTAGAAAAACTGTTTTATTAAAAAAAGAAATTATTACGATTATTTATTCTTAATATTATTTAGTATTAATTAAAAATTAAATAGTTGTTAATATATTTATTTATGTATTCATAAATAATATTATAATAATCATTTAATGGATAATAATTTAATATATTTCATAGAAATTACATAATAATGCAACAAATTTAAAATATTTCTTTCACCATTATCGTTGTAATTAGCATTAATCATAATAATCAACATTTTATACCTAAAAATTAAATTGACCATATTAAATTGTGTTAAAATTATTATCTAAAATATAAGAATAAATTTATCAAATTTACTTTATATGTTTATGTAAATTAATCATAATGTTGGAGCATGTAATGCGTAATACCTGTTTTTTTTAAAAATTTATTTTTAAGAAAAAAGTTTTTTGATTTGGATATAATTATCAATAAAATTAATTCCAATGAATTAAAAATAATAAATATTATTGAAAATTATTTTTTTGATAATAAAATAAATCAAAAAAATCATTTAATCATGTTAAAATTAATTAATCAAAGTAGTCGAAAAACAATTTTCATTAAAACAATATATAAAATTTTAAAATATTAAATATGTGTTTATAAGTTAAACATATTATTTTAAAATGATTTATTATACTCTATAATATATATTTTATATATTTAAAATCATTAAAAAACTTCTATATCACATAAAAAAATGGTATTATAAAAATTCAGTATCATTCACCATTCACCCAAAAACCGAATTATTTTAGAAAAATATAAAAATATATCCCAAGCCAAGTTTGTTGTGAGTAATTAAACAATTATTTTTAATTTCTAAAATATAAATTCTAAAAATTAAAAATTTATATTTTTAAAATAAAACATATAATACAAATAAAATGGATTTAATTGAAAATAATAGTTACAATATTAACTCATATTAATTATTTACCTTCTAAAGGTAATAACTATTAATAGATTACCATATTAGTTTTTATTATAATTTTTTTAATAATTTATTATTAATATTTCATGATTTTTTATTTTGGTTTTAGTGTGTGACACAAGTTATAGAACATAGTATGTATTTTAAAGAATCTAAAATTTTGGTTTGTTACATTCTACCCCCCCTTAAATAAAATATAACCTTTCAATTTTAATTATTACCCACTAATGAAGGTATGATAGGGTATTCATAACATATTTATTAATATGTATATAAATTACAATATTAAATCTACCTTACTAACTAAATTTATATCAAAATACTTATCTTTCCTCAAATAACATTGATTATTTATACCCTAATCATATATTTTCCAGAGTATACCTTTCCCAAAACTACATAAGTATAGAAGTAACAAAACCATAGTTAAATCACCTATTCTTATGAAAATTAATTCTATATTTTATCCTCAAAAGTTCTTTAGCCACTATTTCATTAAATAACATATTAGACAATGTATAAAATAATCCCAAAAATGTGATAAACTTCCCCAAAAATGAATTATAACTAATACTTAGGATATCTATACTACATAAATTACATTTTAAAAATCACCCAACCCTTTATTATATCGATATTAAACATGTAATAAACCGAAAACTTATCCATCCCTTAAACACATGTTCCTCAATAGTTATCTCCTAAAATATAGGTTTGCCATAAAATAACTTTTCAAAATTATTGATACTATGTAATATATGATTTCAAACCATTAATGAAAAACTACTAAATAAAAAACCTTAGGTTTTTCACATATCCATTGATAACTTTTAGAAAAAAAATATCTAAGCACATCTAGATTAATTTATATTAGGGTATGAACCTCATCACATTAATTGATACTAGAAAACTGACTTTTTCATCATAACATGCATATACTAAGAGACATCTATTTAAGTCTTCTCACTTACTTGGTTATGATACATATTGTTTTTTAGATAAATTATGTTCTCATATTCATCCTCATGATAATATTTTCAAAAAAATACTACAACCAAAAAGGTTATGATAATATCCAAAATAATTAGAGTATATAAAAATGAAATATAAATCATAAGATGTCCTATATAATTAAACCTTCATTTCAACATATGATACTATCATGTTAATCACATAAATCTACTAGTTCTACCTAGGATAATTTATGTTGTGTTCTCTCATACATCTCAAATTACTCCCTCAAAGTAACTAGAAAATGAATCTTTCATAATGGTTTATAAAAAATATATGATCAACCAAAGCATACCCCTGGGAGTGTCTACCCAGGTTTGCAGTATTAGACCCACTCATCATGCAATAGAGTTATGATAGAATCAATTCCCAACCAAACCTTTTCAGGTTGATTACCCCTATATACATTCATCACAAAATTATATCATCTAGATAGTATCCAGAAAATGATTTATTGCTAGGAAATCCACTTAGTCAAGACTTTACTAATTTTTGAAGATGTCATCCTATACTGAGACTAGTCTCTAGTTTTTTCACCAAGGTTCACTAAACTAATATAAACAAATAAATAAATTAATCTCCAAAATAACTAAACCTTACTCTGATAACAACTAAAGTGACCCAACCAAACCATGACTTAAATATTCCATTAATCTCACAATTTAAATAATACATATAAAAAATTATCGCCCAACCAAAATAATGAATAGTTTAGTGTCTTAGAGATTATAAATGTAAATAACTTATCTTACAACACGTGAAAACTTTTATCCATTTTCATAATCCTTTGAACCCATTTTATACATCACACATATTAAATCATCTATATATCTTGGGGATTGGAAACATATGAAAAGGGTGAGATCCGATGCTCAATAAGGGAAAATAAATATCATAAATTATTAAATAATAAACAGTAAGGTAAATATGATAAAGATATAAATAACATAATAAAATATCAAAAGACCATGGATAATAATCGTAAAACATTATGGGAAAAGATAATGTAATACGGAGATCGTTAAGGAAACATAAAAGAAATAAAATTGCTTAAAAACAATTATCAATAATTATAAAATATGTAAGAACTATATAAAAGTATTTTATACTTTATAAATGAGGCATAATCATTAAAACATGGAATTACATGATAAAAATCATTAATATCTTGCACAATTATAAACATAGGATTATTTATCATTGTGAACCTAGCTACTCACTAACCTATTCACATGTAAAATGTGAGTAGAGATAAACATCATCACATCAACCCTTTGTGAACCAAGATAATATCTAACCTTTTTACACATAAAATTGAGAGTATCCATTAATTACATAACACTCACCCATTGTGAACCTAGCTACTTGCTAACATGTTCACAAGTAAAATTATGATTAGAGCTTAACACCATTATACTCACCCTTTCTGAACCTAGCTACTCACTAACATGTTCACACAAAAAATTGTGAGTAGAACTTAACACCATCACACTCACCCTTTAGGAACATATCAACACTCTAAAACATTCAAATGTAAAATTGTGAGTAGATCATAATTTCATTATACTCACCCATTGTGAAGCTAGATACTTTCTAACATGTTCACATAAAATTTCTATATCATGAGATATTATCCTTTACCAAATAAATTGTAAGGATATATAGGTCCCACACTTCTCATATTCCATAAATTTTTGTTCCACTTGAAAATAAAACATTCATCGTCTCATAAATAACCCATGTAAAAATTTTGGGTTTCTTAAAACATTCAAAAACATTACATAACATGATCCTAAGATATCATAGAATACTAGAACTCTCATTTTTCAAAATAAATGATATCATAAAAATATATAAATGCTGATCAAAACACCACTTTGTTAAAAATAAACCTTGGAGGGTAAATATAAGTAAAAATAATAAAGTTTTCACAAAACCTTTTTAAAACATTGAATTGAAAATACTTTCAAAAAAATTATAGGGAAAGAGAAGAGTTTTGAAAACCATATTTGAAAGAGTTTTTGATAAAAGGTCCTTTAAAATACTTACAGGTTTTATTAGGGATAAGAGAAAATAATTGGAAATAATTTGTTTTTAAGGTAATATTTAATAATTAAAAATTGAAAAAGACATAAAGATTTCAATAAAATTATCAAAAATAATTTTATAACTTTTACTTTTAAAAAGAATTTATAATAATAGAAACATTAAAAGGGCATAATGTTTTTAATAAAAGAAGTGGAAATAAATTGAAAAATTTTACTTTCAAAAAGAATATTTAATAATGGAAACTTGAAAAAGACATAATTTTTTCAATAAAAGAAGTTAAAATTATTTTAAAACTTTTTGTTTTTAAAGAAACATTAATATTGGATACTTGAAAAGGTATAATTATTTAAAAAAGTGGATGTGAAAATACATTGAAAAATTTTACTTTTAAAAAAATCTATAATAATGAAGACTTGAAAAAAGAAATAATGTTTTTAATAAAACAATTTTAAATTAAACATAATTTCATAATTGGATAGAATATATAATTCTTTAATGATAATAGGCAATGAAGGGTGAATATTACTCAAGGAATAGATTTGAGTCGAGAAAAACCCATATAGATTTGGTAATTATTTAATCAAAAGTAATTCAAAGCTTGAAAATCATATGGTTATAAAAATAAAATTAACTAAATAAAGGTTTATTCAGTAATATATTATTGGGACGAATATAAACCATATAAATAAGAAATTAGTGCATAAAAATAAAAACATGTCTCACTGAAGAAAATTAGAGATGAAAAACATTCACATCTTAAGAAACAATTTAATAAAAACACATTTAAAGAGAGATATATTGAAGTTGAAGTTAAAATTTCATGAAAAATATGATTCATGAAATTATACAACCAATAGGTAATATACACACCATTTAGTTGAAATTAGGTTCATAAAATAAGGTGTGTCTTAAAGAAGGAAAATTTGATACGAAGCCACTTCAACTTGAGAAGTGAAAGGATTGAAATAGAATGTATAATTGAATGTGAAATAAACATTTATATCCCACAAAAAAGTATAATTTATAATCAAACAATTTATTTGGTTAATATTTATACCATATCAAATGGAAATATATGAAAAACATGTAATCATGCTTCAATGAATGTAATCTTGAGACAACAAAACTTTACCTTATTCCTTGGCTTAGATGATGAAAATATAACCTCATATAAAAAAAATTTATCATAATTAATAAACTATTTCATAAACTTACTCATAAATATTTCCCCTTTATAATCCTTATTATAATTCTTTCCCATTAGTATATTTATCAGTTATAATATATTATGACCATCAGGTGTTAATAACTTTAAATATTTGATATCTTTAAACATTATTTGATAAAAAGTTCATTATTTATATATCATAAATTTTTTTATAATATATAACTTTTATTTCTTTTAAAAAACCTTATTTTATTCCAATTGTGTTTTAGTAATGTTATGTGAAAAAGGAATTGATAATGACTTATTTTGGTAATTTTAGCAAACAAAAACGTTTCTTTATGTACAAGTTAAATAATTAATAAAATATTTCTATAACCATATAGAAATCATGAATTTATTAATATTTTATATTATTATTAGTTTTCAAGTTTTCATAGTCATTACTAATTATATTTTAAAGCACTGTTCATGTAGTTGGTTAAACCGACCCAAACCTGAATACGCTTTAACTCGATTGGATAGTATGGTTAAAGATGTGTTTTTTAAATAATATAATTATAATAGAAGGATAATTATATTATATTGATTCTATTTATTTCATTGAAACATATTTTAATATTTTTTAACTATTTATGAAAATATAAATGAAAAACAAAAAATATTTCATTTTAGAGGCGGTAATCCGAAAATACACACAATTAGCGTTCTCATTTCACAAAGCATGAGAGGTGGATAAGGGGGATATTAAATTGAAATTTTATAATAATAATAATAATATCATATTTGGTCATCATAAAAATCATTAATATCATCCATAAAAAGTGTTAATGAAAAACAAACAACTTCTCTTTGTGGCGGTGGTAGTGAACGAGACACACTAACAATGTTCTTTTATTTTTATAAGTTGATGGAAATGAAAAAATAATGTTTTTACCATTAATATAAAAATATAAAAATATAATAATGTTAATAAATTAATCATATTATTATGGTAATAATATATTTTGAAGTTAATATTAAGAAAGAAAACTTGAGTAGGATATAATGTTTATGTTAGAGACTTGATTTTTCCCTTCGATGTTCCCTTGAAATTGAAGGGATTAGGCTGAATATGAGTTAAAATAAGATTATGTTTGTGGGATAGGGTTATAGTTATATTAAGATTTCATATTTTCAAGTATTAAATCTAAATTTAGGTTTGTGTTTGTAAGGATGTAATTGATTCCCTTTTATAAGGGAGGAAAAAGGAACTTTTGGAAACACCCCTTTTATTTTAATAATTCCACGAAACTATTCCAAGGTTAATGGATTAAAAGTTTTGAAATTATTGAGTTAGGGGTGTATTTGGGTCAATAAAAACTTAAAAATGTCTTTATAAACTTTTTTTAAACTTGTTATAAGGCTTTTACCTTTATATATTTACATTTTACTATTTTACTTTTAAACTTAGTAATAGTTTTTTACTTTGTGGTTTTATGTTTTATTAAAAATATTACATAACCCATATAACCAAATTTGGGTGTTATGAAACTAAATTTTTTGTAAATTTAGTCCAATTGAAATTATAAATTATATAAAATTATCTTTTAAATTAAAATTGATAATGTGTAAAAAATTATTTTATTATAAAAATAACATTTTTACTATTATATATTAACCTTATTGAGTATTAATTATAAATTAAATGTATGTTAATAAATTTATTTATTAATTTAAACATCATATTATATTAATTTTTTAATTTACATCCATTTAATTTATTTTATATATATATATATTAATTAATAAAATAATAATTTTAAAATAATTTTTCCACCATTATAGTATTATTTAGCATTAATCCTAACAATATAAATATTATACCTAAAAATTAAATTAATAATATTAAATAGTAATAAAATTATTATCTAAAATATAGGAATAAATTTATCAAATTAACATTCTATGTGCAGGGAAAATAATCTTCACAATGGTTCATGTGACGCATAAAACTCATTTTTTTGAAAAAGTTTTTTATAAGAAAAATATTTAAAATTAGAATATAATTATCAATTAAATTTATTCAAATATATTTAAAATAATTATAATTACTAAAAAAATATTTAATAATAAATTAATTCAAAACCTTTATTTCATCATGTTATAATTAATTAAACAAAATAAACAAAAACAGTTTTCATTAATTCACTACAAAAATTTTCAAAATGTTGAGCATGAGTTTATACATTCAAGATATTATTTTAAAATTATTTATTATAATCTATAATATATATATATATATATATTAAAGTTTTCTAAAAATTCTATGTTATATAAAAGTGATGGTATTGAAAAAAATTAGTATTATTCACTATTCACCTAAAATTAACTATTTTATAAAAGTCTCAAAAATATATCCTAAGATAAGTTTGTTATGAGGAATTCAAAAATCAATTCATTTTATAAAATTTTAATTCTAAAAATTATAATTTATATTTTTAAAAGAAAAATATATAATATAAAGAATACAAATTTTATTGAAAATAACCATTTCAATATTAACTCTTATTAATTATTTAGATTATAAATGTAATAACTATTAATGTATTACCATATTAGTGTTTATTATAGATTTATTAATAATTTATTCTTAATTTTACCTGGTTTCTTTACATTGATTGTTCTATGTGACACAATTTGTAGAACATAGTATGTATTTTAATGGATCCAAACTATCTGGTCATTATAGATGCCTTCAGTAAGTATGAGAATGTGTATCTTATGAAAAAAAAGTATAAATACTTTTAAATTTTTAAAATTTTTAAATATGAATTTAAAATAAACATAGAAAAATTAATAAAACGCTTTGATCTAGTCAATGTGAATAATATTTGAGTCATGAATTTTATAAGTATCTATGAGATTCTAGTAGAGTATCACAACTCCACCCGGTAGACAAAAATTAAATAGAGTATCTTAAAGAATAAATTTTACAATGTTAGACATGGTTTTGTATATTATGAATCATTTAAAACAATATATTTTATTTTGGAATTATTCTATATAAACTACCTCATTTATACTAAAATGTGTTTTATTAATTTCAATTCAAAAGAAAAAAAATGGTATGTGGACTTCGAAGCATCCCATTTTTTTTAATAAATATCTTGGGTAGTAAAGTATATGTGATACATATTTATTCAAGGAAACTTCTGAAAAAATTATATAAATGTCTATTTATTGGTTTTCCTAAAGAGGTACTGGGTTATCATTTCTATAATCCCTAAAAGTACAATGTTTTTATAGATCAACATGTTTTATTTATAAAAAGTGAATTTATTTCCAAAAGAATCATTGTGAAAAATTTAAACTTGATGAAGTTAAAGAACAAAAATATGATGTTATTCTTGAGATATATGAGTGAAAACATAAAGGGTTATGGAAAAGGAAACAAACTAGTATAAATAAGAACCATCATGGTATAATATATTTCATCAAGAACCTAAGATATATTGATTTATTATTTTTTGTGAATGTGATGTAACAATTATAAAATATTATCTAATATCCTACCAAGAGTACATTATGGGTTATAAATCTAATAAATGGTTAAAAGAAATGGAATCAGAAATAGAATCTATGTACACTAATTATAACAACCCGTACATAATCATCCCTAAATTGAATGATATATGGTTTATATTGCATAATTTAAATCCCAAATACCATTTAAGGTTTATAGTTTTAGAGAATTAGGAAAAAATCATTAAGAAGTGTATAATTTTCACTCAATGTCCATTTTTCCTACAAAAAATGTTCTTTTAAAAAATTAATTTGCTTCGTTCAAGGTAACTCACATAACTAGAACTATAAATTTATTAACATTTCTACTCATCCATAATCCCTATGAAAAACATTTGAAAATTTGTGATGAAAAAAAGATCGACAGGGTTCATAAAAGAAAATAAAAATTTTCAGTCAATTTGTAACACTAGAAAATCTATAAAAAAGTTTTCATTTCCATAATATACATTTGAACTCAAATATCCATTTACATTTTCATGAATAAAACTTAATTTCTAAATATATTTCATAAAACATTTCATATGAAATCATAAAGTAAAATTCATAAACATAAGGGTCACTTAGAAAATATGAAAACTTGTGAATACCTTTACTTGAAAAATAATCCTTTCACCATTTTTTTAAAAGATTTTAAACTTTCGATAAAAACATAATCTCATTTTTTCAACCTTTTTAAATTAAAAGGTTTCCTTTAAAAATCAATGAAGGAATATGATATAGGTACCTTGGGAAGTTATCCTTACATTCATACTTTTAAGAAACCATATAATGGAATCACGAAACTAGATAATTCCAACTTCTCTTAGGAGTAACCTATCAACAGTAAACTCTCTCACTTTAGCCAATGCATTAAAGATCTATATTGATATCACCTGTTATCAAAGATATATCTGTATCACCCATAATTCACATAAAATTTTTGGGAACAATATCATGAATAAAACACATATATCATGAACTTTAAATGTAAAAATCATTTAATTTTTCATTCAATCCCATAAGCAATAATACTTTCAGTTGTCTCATTAAATGAGAATAATTTTTTTTCCTTAGAAAATATTTTTAAAACTAAAAATTTAGATAAAATTTAGAAAAATATTTTCTTTTAAAAATAAATATATAAATGTTTAAAGTAATTTTTAAATAAAATAATAATAATAATGGTGGGATAATCTATTCTTTATATAATTCTTAAAATAATGTTTTTTTTCACACTTAGTTAAATAAATTCAAAAATGTATCGTATAAAAAACATGGGAAAGATTAGTTTTGAATCCTTTATAAAGAATGTAAAAAATAGTAAAAATGGCCTTTATAAAACATTAAAATATAAATAAGAATATTATTCAAAATATTATAAAATAACCTTCACATGGAAGAAAAATACTTTGAAAGAAAACCTTAACACAATACTTTTAAAATAAATTCCCTTACCCAGTGTCCCGAATCATTTTATTTATATGTATACCCCATTGAGTAATAAAATTATATTAGTTTTATAATTTTTAATAACATTTTCATGTTTATTATATTATCATTATTACCCTTAGGTCATTTTTTACCATGTTTTATTTAGTTACTAAAATGGATAATTTTACATTGGATGTTTTGAGGACGTTTGGTTTATAATTCCAAAAAAACTTCAGTAGGTTGACTATGGTCAATGGGTTCATGGTTTTATCATCTAAAGAATATTAATCATGAAAAAATTATTATTATTAAAAATTAAAAAAATTAGAACAATAAATGGAATGTGGACATAGAATATGAAATATGTCATATCATGGAGGTGGTAGTTTGCACATGAACACAAAAAACCTTTCCATTTTTCTACTAGATGGAAAATAAATAAGTTATATAATATTTTAATTTTCAAAAATCATAATTTTTTTACACATGTAATTTTTATTCATTATTTTCCTTACTATGATCAACCATGTGATACAGTAATGAAAAATCTAATCACATCACTTTGTAGTGGTGGAATTCCACACGTATGCATGAGCGACATTATCATTTTACAAAAGATAGAAGGGTAATATGGTAAGTGATATATTATATTTTCAGAATCATAATTATTTCATAAATATTATATATATTAATTTCATATATCATTTAAACCAGACATGTGAGTCAGTGATGAAAAATGAAACGTTTCATTTTGTATAGGTACAAGTCAGCACATGTTCACAAGCGATGTTTACATTTCCCATCGGAAGGAAAAAGGAGATGAAAATGGGTTGTTCTATAAAAAGAATAAAATTTAATTATATGGAAGATAATTATTTTATCATATAATCTTGGTTTTAGAATATTTTAATGAGATATAATAATAAATAAACAAGAAAAAATTCATTTATATAAGGTATTTTGATAGATTTTTATTAAAATAAATGAAATAATAGGTGTGAGGAAGAGAGAGGAGGAGGTTCTCTTTTATAAGTGAGGTGGTTGGAAATCTTGTAAATACATTAAATATTAATTTATAATAAGTGTCTAACTCGTGTAAAATGGTTCAAAACTTCTTTATTTTTTAATATAATAAGGATAAAGTTGAAATAATATCAACCAATCAAATTTAGATAAGCTTGACTTTCTTTTTAAACCTTATCTTTTTTAACCCCCTCATTAACCCTATTTATCCTTAGCCATTGTAACACATTTTTAAATATTTAATCATCATTAAAGAAATTTTAAAAATTCAAAGTGGCACATACATGAACCATTAATGTTAGTATCATCACTTTACCACCCATTTGAGTTATTATAGGATTTTTAAGATTTTATAATGATTTAAAAATAATTTTTAAACATTAAATATCATTTTAACTCATTTCCATGAATGTTCTCAAAATTTTAATTTAAATACATCAATAAAAAATAGAATTAGAATATAAAATATATCACATTAATTTATACATTATAATTATCTAATAAGTTTTTGTAACGCCAAAATGAATCCCAAACTAATTACTTTTAATGTTTTTAAAATAATTTATTTGTGTTCTCTATTGGTTGCACAAGTTTTGTGTTAATATTTCATAATAATTAAAGGTAATTATACCATTACTAAAAATAAAAAGTAAATTACTATCATTAAAATATTTTATTCATACTAAAAAAATTATAACAATTAATAACTTCTTTTTCTATCTATGAAAACATATTAGATATATTAAAAGAAAGAGAGTGACATTTTGTAATTACTTGTAACTTAAAATAATATAAAGGTTATAATTAAAAGGGAATTAGAACAAAAATTCCATATTTTAGAATCTAGGATGACAATGACTGAAAGAAATTCATATAATAAGAATTAATATGATATTTTAGGAGCTTATCAAAATACATTAACCATAATTAACATGTTTTACCCTTTATAGTAGTAACAACTTTTTATCATTGTTACTATTAATTATGACCTAAAATAAAATTAATCTAATTAATAAATTTGAACATCATAATTTAAAATATTAAATCCATTTTTCGAGATTCAATTTCTAGAAGTGGTAGAAATTAATTTTATTATAATTTCACAAAATGCAAAAACAATTGTTTTTAGAAAAATACATGCTTTAAACATAAGAATGATTTTATAAAAAATAATGTATAATGTTGATTAAAATATAATTTATTAAGTAATGTTTATTAAAATTAAATTTTGGTGGCCTTAAAAAAATCCAAAACAAAATGAAACATTGATGATAATACATGATAGTTTTTGTAATAAATCTATTCTTCATTATTCACCAAAAAATAAACCATTTTATAAAAATTCCAAAGAATTATCTTACACTTATTTCAAAATTATAATTTTAAAAATTAAATATATTATAACAAATAAAATTTCTAAAATTAGTAAAAATTAATCATAATATCTATGCACAAAATGAAATAAAACCATTTTTGAAGAAAATATATTTTTGAATCAAAAATGAATTTATACTCATTACTTATCTAGTAAACACCAATAGATGAATTTTAATTAATTATATTGAATATATGATCTATACATTTCATTAAAATTATTTATAAATATTGATTAAATTAATTTACTTTGATAAAACAAATTACAGACATAAAATAGTTTTCTGAAATATGTATCCTTTAATATAATATGATCTTTTTTAAATTGTGTTCTTATTTACAAAAAATTAATCAATATATTTTTATTAAATAAAAATTACCTATATATATTTCATAATGTAATTACACATGTTTATACCTTCTAAGACAACAGTTAGGTTATAATGGTCATATTTAAATAATAATATTTTAATAGTATATTGGAGTTTATTTTAAGCTTGGTATTGCGCGTGGTAAATTTAATCATAAATTGTATTATTTTTAAACTAAAATATTATGGTGTTACACAAATTAGGTTTATAAAATGGTATATCCGCTTGAATGGGTAAAACCCATTGAGTGCAAGTGGGTCTTTTATAATAAGACTCGTATAGAAGGTACAATGTCTATCTATAATTCTCACTTGTCAGCTAATGGTTTTAAAAAAATTATTAGTATTAACAATGAATAAACCTTTTATCTAGCAGTTATGATAAAATATATTTGTATTATTTTAACTATAGAATTATATTATGATTATGAGAAATATCTGAAAGATATCTAAACTATATTCCTTTATTGGAATTTTTTTTTATTTATATCAGATACAAACAAAATATTTTCAAGATCTAATGAATTTTACTAATATTTTTTAGTTGCAAAAGTCCATTCATGGGTTAAAAAAATATTTTAAGTGTTGGAATATATATTTTAATAAAGATATAAAATATTTTTATCTTATAAAAAATTAAGATGAACCATGTGTATATAAACAGTTTAATGGAAGAAATGTTGTATTTCCGGTGTCATATGTCGATGACATACTTCCCATTTGAAATGGCATCCCAATGTTAAAATAAGTGAAAATTTAATTGGGTAATTTCATTAAAATATTGTATATTTATGATGTAATGTACATACTAGTTATGAATATCTATAGAGATAGATCTAAATGATTGCTTAACCATGGTTAAAACACATATATTGGAAAAGTGTTAAAAGTGTTTAACATAAAAAAACTCTTAAAATGTGATTTTATAATATTAAATGGTAATATTATTTTAATGACATATTTTAATTCAATTATTTAAGGATAATAATGTATAAGTAGTATTCTATATTCTTTGATAGTTGGATAAATATTGTATTTTTGTTTTATACTCATCCTAAATTATCTTATGTATTAAGTATGTTTAGTTTATACCAATAAAATCCAAGTGAAAATCAATGGGCAGCCATAAATAATAATCTAAATCACTAAATAAGAACTAAGAATATATTATTATTATTTTTTGGTGGGGTGGAGTAAATTGTAAAGGGTTACATTGATGCTAGTTTCAAAACCATATCTGTTAGGATTTTGTGATTTTTATGAATAGTGTAGTGGTAAGCTCAAAATGTTCCAAGAAACCAGCAATTATTTGATGATTTTACAACAAAAGAAGAATATATCATAGAATCCTATTGATCTAAATAATTTTTTTGAATAAATTATTTTTTCACTGTACTGGGGGTTTTCCTGAACATTTGGAATCTGATTGAATGCTACTGTGATAATAGTAGCACAATTCCATAAGATAAGGAACCTAGTTCTCCCTTTATTGATTTCATATCATTCATGATAAGATTGAAAAAAGTGATACTAATATTTTTCAAGTTCCTATAGAGGATAATATTATAGATCCCCTAAAAATCCCATTATGTAATAAAATCATTAAATATACACTAGTTCTCTTGGTATTAGATACACTGGTTATTGGATTTAGTGCAAGTGGAATTTTGTAACTGTTTGTTCGCTAAATTTAGTCAAGTGGTATTGTCTTAGGTATATGTTTTATCATGTGAGGTATATTAATGGTTATAGTTTATAATTCATTTATGTTTATTTTTTAGGGTATAGGAGATGGTATGATAAAAACTCCATTGAGTATATATATTTCCAAGGTATCCAAGATTGATGATCATCATATTAGATTATGATGATATGTTTAAACTAGTATGATTGGGATCAATTTTATAGAGATATAATTAATTACTAATGGGATATAAATTTTTGAACTTGTATTCAAATTATCCAAATTAAAGTACACCACATGGATTGTCATATATATTTCATTGGTGTAACATAAGTGAACATTAACTATGGATCCTTCAATATGAGATTTTCAAATAAGTTTCCTACTATTAATTTTTATACTTCGATACCTTTCTAAATGAATATGATAATTTATATTAAAAAATGGTATTTGGGTTTGAAACTAATCAAGTCGGGGGATTTGATTAACCAAGATAAGATTTATCTGCCCGTATAATAAGTTATGACATTAATTCCCTCATTTGAGTTTTGGATAAGTTCATTATCATGACAAGATAATTACATGCGATGAAATTATATAATATTTAGTTAACTTGTAAATGTAGAAAAAGAAAAAGATAATTTATATATGATTGACTTTACCTAATCTCATGCATAATCTTAATGTCAAGGAAAAAGGAACTTTGCTAACGGGAATGTAGTGGATTATATCACACGATACCCATTTAAAATTTAGTTAAATATGATTTAATTCTAAATACCATTAAGATTCAAAATCATTGGAAACTTTACAAAGTTCCATTGGGGTCACACATAAGATAATTCTAATTTGGAGATTTAGACTAATATATTAGTTTAAGTGTAAAAATATTTATGTTTATTATAAATAAAAATAAAATTTTTATTTTTCAAATTTTAAATATTTAATTAAATAATATTTATTCATTTAAATAATTTATGTGTTATTATAATATAAATAATGACTTATTTAAATTATTAATACATAAACATGATGAAATGAAAGTCCCAAATGATATTTGGGAATGGTCTTGGAGTAATGGGATTCAAAGGACCATTACAAGTATAAAATTTGTAACCCCACTTAGAGATACCTTTTAAGCACATTGTTTTCTAGGTTTAACCAACTTGAAGGATTTTTAATTCACCTATAAATCAATTTTGGTACTTAAACAACATTTAGAGTCCCTTTAATTATCTAGATGACCATTAGAGGATATTATTTCACATCATTTGGGTTTCAATGAATTTATATTCCATTTAATCTATTTAATACCCACTTTCTATAAATACCATATAATAGGGGTATTGTCTTCATTTCATCAAGTTAAAATAAATGTGGTTCTTAGAATTCTTCAATGTTCATCATCCAAGATAGTTCCCTAGTTTTCCTCATACAAGAGGTTATCTAGTGATTTTCCCAACCATTATTCCAACCTTTTCCTTTTATAGTGACTAAAAAAACTTGGATAGGAAGAGGATCTCACCAAGGAATTATTTCTTCATATTAACGATGGATACAAGACAATACTTTAATTCATCAATTCAAATTTGATCTAAATATTCCAAACCTTTTTAAAAAGGTAATTTTTGTTTTATTATGTTCTTATCATGTTTTTTCAATTACTTGTTATAATAATTAATGGGTTTTATAATTTATTTTATTGCATGTAAACTTTGGTATTGTTATTAAAATCCTAAATCTTAGATATTTAATATATTTTATCTTTTTTTATTGTTATGCAACAATTCCCCCATTTATGCTCTTTTCTATCTTCTAGGATATCTCTATGATGTCCTATTATATCATTATACTAGTATCACCCATTAAAATTTAATTAAAATAGTCTATAATGGATAAGTTAGATATCTAATAAACCAATTAATATTTTCTATTGAAAGATATTCATGTTTTCAAAACATGAAAATATATTCAAAAAGACATAATGTGTTTATTAACCATGACATGTTTCTCTTTTGTCATTCAACCCAATGAAAAATCATTGGTAGTTATTATACTATATTTCCTAAATCATACAATTTTTATAGTTTGAAAATATTAAAGATTTAATCACCATAACATGTTAGTATTTACTATGGTGCATCTCATTACTTTCATAAATATTTTACACTTTAATCACAACATGTTGTTATCACTATGTTGTCTAGTGGAAACTTCTTCTTGGTTAATTAATTCTCATAGAAACTATGGTGTATCTCAAATACATGTAACATATATTTTTTTGACCAGTACCATTCACTTATTTACTAAAAATTCCTCCTTTATTCAAAGGATTTTTGAAATAGTGTGTTTAGAAGGATATATTTTCTAGTATTATCAATGGTAAATCACTCATTATTAAGAGTGATGTGTTTTTTATATACCATGAGGTGTTACTAATTACAGCTATTTTTTGGAATCCTATGTCAGCTTATCACTACAACTATTCACTTTAACTAATCTCTAATATTTGAGTTTTTTTTCTTTAGAATGTTAGACTTGGTCACAATATGGTTTCTTCTATCCACTATAAAAATTCTTCAAACCTCATAAAATCATTTCTAAACATACATAAACCTTTTATAATTTCATATTCAATTTATCCAATCCTTTAATTAATTTTCAAAATACCACTTTTAAGGGTAGAAGTGGGAATGCACAAAACATCCATAAATTCACAAATTCGCCCACAAAAAATTAAAAAAATAGAAAACTAAAAGAGAAATTTCCACATAACCAATAAGACTCGAAAGTTTGGTGGGAAGGAGTCTGGGAAAACAAACATGCATACTCAATTCCACCGTCTAGTTAATATATACACAATAATCACACATCAAACCACACTAGCTAAGGGATCCCTATATCAAGGTAGGTCACATAAAGTTTTCATTGTTATCCACATTAGCATTATCTACTTCTCTCCACTGAGGCTAATTCCAACCACCCATTATTTATTATCACTAAAAAATTTAGTCGACCATCCAAAAAGTACCAACATCCATCGTCGATCATCTGAAAAAACCTGCTTAAAGATATTATCAGACTAACCATAACACTATTGAGCACTCAACAACCAAACATAAAAGAATTTTTGTATAGTAGAGAAGAAGAACAATTTAAACAATAGATATCACTGATCCCACATGGGATACTATCATATCTATTTTTTATGATAACCAAATCAACTTCAAAAACATTATCATACAAAAGAACCATAAATTCCACCATTGTCAATCCTTCATTGAGACATCACACCATCAAGCCACCGGTAGATGAGATCTACGCAACTGAACCTCCACACCATCAGTAAAAAAATCACCACTATATCCAACAACAATTTTATAATTTCTTCTTCCAAGGAGTTCCACCATCGCGAGAATTCATTATTAACACAAGAGAATACCACCTTAGATAACACTTACAAATAGTAACCCAATAAGTTGATTGGGATAAAAGGACTAAATATTTTCACAAATAAATATGGAATAAATAATACTCTAATATATGAGGAGAACACTATGGGGTGGAAAATAATTGTCCAAGTATAGAAAATGAGACCACCACACCACAACAACCAGGACCATGTTTCCCCCATAAGCCACTGGAAACTGTTGATCATACCACTAACATTATCCCAAAAAACCACAGTCTTGTTAGGACCAAAATATGTTTAGGGAAATTCTAAAATCTAAAGTTTCTATTTCCTTGGGTAGGCTTCTATAATATATAATTTATTATCTAAAATTAAGAGTTGAATAAAAATCCATTATATGGTTATTTTTAAAATAAAGGATCAATGTGAAGAGAAATAAGTAGATGTGGTTATTGTGTTAGATTTTGTTTCCAATACATAAATAAAATTCAAAACCACATAAAATAAATTTTATTATGAAAGGTAAATATTTTTAAATGGATTTAAGTTGTTTTATAGATGTTTGGAGTTGTGTGGAACAATTATGGAGGCTTTTGATGATGATAATATTTATGAATGAAATTTGGGTAAGTTTCTAATACGTAAAGTGTTAGGACCAAGTTGTGTATTGGTTTTAATTTTTTCAATAGATCAATACGTTGATTATGTTGTAGAAAGAAATTATGTTGAGAAGTTAATGGAAATTATGATTAAAGATTGTTTTGCATGTGAAGTTGTCAATTAGATGCTGAACCATTGACATGAGAATCAAATCTATATCAATGACATGAAAATTAGATCTAAAAAATCAGAATTATTCAATATGATCCATTGGATATGGATATTGATAAAAATTTAGAATCTACTGGAAATTATATTAATTTTAGATTTAAAGCTTTGACCATAATGAGAAATAAGAGACTAATAGGAATCGGTCCCATATATAATCATTTTCAGAAGATATTGAGTGTGACCAAAAGGTTGGGAAGTAATAGAACATTAAAGTATTAAATTTTATGATGATATTCTATTTTTTTTAATTCAAAAAAGTAATCAATTGTTTGAGAACCTATTTTTCAATCCTTATGAAATAAAAGAATATATCTGGTGTTGAAAATCGTATTGAGGATTGATTAGAAAGAAATAATTCATGATACAAGTTGGAGTTTGTAGAAGAGAGGATAATACTATGAGAAGTATTATTACTGTTAATCATTAGTGTGAGGAACACCTAACATAGAAGGATGAAGATCATTGATATGAGATTCATCAGTGTGACAATATCAGAAGGCAATAATACTGATCATACTATAAAAAATAAGTCACTGCCAACACTAGCCCATTGGACATTGTATTCCATTGATCCATCATAATGGATTATGACACTAATTAATATTGTTGGTATACTTTGTATATCATATTCATAGCTTTATCAGGGGTAGAATTTTTGAGAATGTTTGGATTATTGCAAATTATTCTCCATCAGAAGGATTCAAATATAGATCAACTAAACCATGTTCATCAGGTTGAATTTTATTTCAATTTGGTAAGAAAACAAGAAGTCATACTTTGCTCTTTTACAAATGGGTTAATTGAAAAAGGAAAAAATATATTTACTATTCAAACTGATCCGATATAGGAAGATAGTGATCGATCCATCAGATGCATGATGACACTGATAAATTCCTTAGATTCTGAACTTCATCATATGTGGGATCTTTAGTTTAAGGAATTGATGAAAATGAGAAATAATTTGATGATATTTCAGAATGGTTTTCAATGTATCACATTTAATAGTTTTTATAAATAATTTGTATGATAATAATTTCAATGTTAAAAATAGGTCATCATAATGGTATGTCCTTGGGTTTTCATATGACTTCATTTTAATGAAGAATTGTAATGAAGAATCATACTAAATAATTGAACTAGAGAAGTTTTTATAAATGATGTGTGTAAATTTGAGTTGTTAACATGCTCTGAGAAATCAGAATTTTTTTGATAGGTATTGATTTTATAACTGAAATTAGTTTTTTAGGTTGATGTTGAGGAAGTCCCATTGGAATGATTCCATCAGAGTGAGTTCTAATCTGATTATTAGATAAAGTTCTAGCAGACAACACTTTATCAGATCAAGTCTATCAGAGTAATCCCATCAGAGCAACATCCATCAGAGTAATTTTCATCAGACCAAGTTGCATCAAACAGAGGAGTTTTGAGCTGCTGATTAAGTTCCTACTTAATTTTAGAAGAAATAACAAAAGGAGAATCGGGCTGAGGCCAATCAGATGGATGCCATCAAATAGAGGTTACATGAATCTGGCAGATCAAACATACTTTTGCTGAGGTAGATTTCTGGACTTAGTTAATGGAATAATTTTCAAGAACAAAAATTCCCATAGAGAATTGTTTATCTTATTGAAGATTGTAAATAGTTAAAGTTAGATTTGTATTACTTGTGGAGGAAGTGAAGACTTTATAAAGTGAATCCGAAAATAAGAAGGAAAGTTAATCTTGGAACTGTGGATACTTACTAGTTTCTGAAGAGGCTTGATTGTTTTCTGGGGTTTATAACTAGCTGCGGGGAAGTGGATATTGAAAAGGATAGTTGTGGGTTATAACCAACTATAGCAGGAAAGTTGCAACTAATATTGTATAATTTTTTACTGCTTTTACTTTGGTATTATAGAAAGAAGATAGTGAAAGAATCCATTTTAGGGGGACTATCAAACATGGAATGGTGTGGGTATTTGTAACAAACATTTTAAATATCATGTGTTGCTTTTTCATTATATTTGTTGCATAAGAAAGGTGAGGTTTTCAATATTTATTTGAGTGAATCATAAATTTAAAAGGTTTTAGAGGTTTATAAATTTTTCTAGAGAAGTTAATAAACCTACTTATAAAATAAACAAGAACTAATGATTCACACCCACCCCCAATAGTGGTCTTGATCATACCTGAGAACAACAATTGTTATCATATCATAGTTTCTCTCTGAAATATCCATCCCTATGAATAGAGAATAGTAATTTTGTAAAATATAAGGGGATTCCAATTTTAAATGGTAAGACCTGTCATATATATAAATATATAATTTTGTTGTATATTATGTCTCTTAGATATGATGATTTGGAAGATACTACATAAGTATTTGCACCTTGTATTGAGAATTATCCAATTATTATTATTAAAAAAATATTGAGAATGATATAAGAGTAAAAAATGATTTAATATCATCACTAGATGAAAGTTATTTTCTTAGAGTAAATAGAGTCAGAACTATAAAAGGTGTCTAAGATAATATGAAAAACATTTATGAAGGAAGTATAAAGGTGATGAAGAAAAAGTTACAACTTTGGAAGATGAAGTATGAAGATCTGAAAATGGTGAAGCATGAATCTATTGGTGACTTATTTACAAGGATGAATGAAATTTATAGCACCATAATATTTCTTGGTGATAAGTTGGAAGACTCAACTATTTTTTAAAATATATTTATAATTCTTCCTGATAAGTTTGATGTCAAAGTTTCATCACTGGAAGATAAAAATCTTGAAACTCTATCTTTAGATGTTCTTCATAGTATTCTCATTACTTATGAAATGATATGATAAAATGTTATGAAAATTAAAGGAAATGTTGATCAATATATGACTTTCAAATAATTGTTAAAAGGTAAAAACAAAGATAAATAAATTAAAGAAGAATAATGTTATTTGGATGTAGATGAAGAAGATGAATATTTCAATACAATTTCTTCCTTTATTTATAAGGAATACAATAATGGAAAATGAAAAATTAAAACCCTCAAATGTTGTAATTTCCAAGGTAAAGGAAATTTTTCACAAAATTATCGTAGGAATAAATTTTAAGAGTATCATTCTAAATAATATTATTATTAATATTAGAAAGAAAAGTGAAAAAATATAAAAAATTATTTCCTTATGATAAGAAGAAGAAAATTTATCTGAGAAGAAGAAAGAAGTATGATTCCTCATCCAGTGAATAACATGACCATAAACTCAAATTTATTTATCAAGTTATAAAGGGAAGTAATTATTCAAATAGAAATGGTAGTGATGAAGAAATTTCATAAATTGAATGAATTATCAAAGTGAATTTGTAAAAATAAATTGAGAAGAATACTCAACTCAAGAAAGAAATAAAGAATCTAAAGAAATATTTTGAAAGAAAAATTTTTGAGAATAATGTCTGGATGATGAAATAAGAGAAAAATATCAATTTTATTAGAGTTAATAATGAGAATATTGATTATATTGAACTAAAAACTAAAAGTTATGAAGAAAGATCAGCTGGAAAGAAGAACCTCAATATGAAATAATATATACTTGTTGAAGAAAATAAGCTAAAAAAAAGTTGAACATAATATAATTAAAAAATATGTTAGATTTTTTGAAAGTTAGTCTTAGTGAGAAAGAATAAGAGTCGTAAAAAACATAATAAATTATGTTTAAAAAACAAAGGGACATAAAAATGATGATAGAAAACATCACTAAGGAATTTGATTATAAAGGAGAAAATTTTAAAGAAGGTAAAAAGAAAGGGTTAAAAAAGAAGGTTTTTTAGAAAACATATTTCATCAAGAAAGATAGAAATTATTTATAAAAGTATCATCTTAAGCAAAGTGGTCCATGATTTGTGAAGAACAATCACAACAATGTTCTGAAAAAATTCACTATCAGTATGAAAAATCAAGATTCAATGGTCATTGTTGGTGTTGTGTAGTATTCAGACATAGATCTCATTCATGTTATTATAACATGTCTCTACCAACAAATAAGTATTAATCAAGGGGGTAAATTATTTTCAAATAAGATAAAATGTTCCAAAAAAATTAAATGGAACCAAAAAGGGATACATAGAATATAATGAATGTGGGGTATGCAAAGAAATTGGATAAAAAAAAACATATTGAGTCTAAAAAGAATATGTTCTTAGTTATTTAGCAATAATAACTTGACATAGATATAAATTTAGAAGAAGAAAAAAAATTATCTAATGAAAAGGGGAAGAAAAAGGTTTCTTAATTTTTGATAAATGTTGATAAAAAGCTATCAATAGGATATGGTATGAAAATTCCGAAAATTTGAAAAACATGTAATAAAGAAAGAAAGGTTACTAAAAGTTATTTGACTATCCTTATGGAATAATATGTAGTCATGAAAGAGTTTTTACAAACCCACTATAACAAAAAGGGTCAAAAAGAATAAAATAAATCGACATCTATATCCAAAGAGTATACATATGAAAAGAATATTGTTACAAAATTTGAGAAGGATTAAAGGAAGGAAGAAAATACATCCAATGAAAAATTCATGAAGAAGAAGAAAAAGGCAAGGGTAAGAGAGGACTCCCAGTCTGAGAGTTTCATCTAATAAAAGTACGAGGTTAGTCTTTATTCTCAAAATATTTTTATGTACTAACTTTCAGGGAATTAATTTAGTTTAAATAAGAAAATATGATGAATGAGTCTCTTACTATTCATGGAAAAGAAAGTAATGAGGTTATAAAATATGAGTTTTTGAAAGTTATGGTAATACAACTAAATATTATTATATGTTTGTTGATATTGGTGCATGATACTTTTATCTTTAAAAAATCCTTTCCAAGATTTCCCCCCAAAAATAGAAGGTTTATAGAAACATGAAAAGGGTATTACACAAAATTTGTACAATGGACAATGTTGAAAACCTTGAATATTCACTCTTTTTTCTATATTTATTTCGGTCACATAGAATTATACTTGTTTAATTAAAGTCGATGTATTAAGAAAATCATGTGATACTTATGTTCTCCTAAAGATGAGTCTCAAGTTTTTGAGATGAAAAGTTTAAACCCTTGGGAATGAGATCATTTATCATTAAGGAGGATACTTGTCATGATAACCCCTTGGAATTTTATTTTCAATAAGGGGGAGAAATAAGAAAAATGGGGAGAGATAATAAATAGGTGGAAAAATAAAAGAATGGGGATAAGAAAAGGAAAATAATTAGTTGTCTTATTTTTAAGTGGTTCAAGTAGGTATTGACAATAAACACAAAGTGGGGATTGTTAGGCCCAAGTTTTGTCTTGGTTGTATTTTTTCAATAGATCAATATGTTGACTATATTGAAGAAATAATGTATTTTGAAAAGGTAATGTGAATTTTTATTGAATAAAGATGTGTATGTGAAGTTTTCAATTGGATGCATGACTATTAGCATGAGAATAATATCCAGATCCTTAGCATGAAAACCGGATCCAACATATCAACATGAGTCAATATGATCCATTAGATTTGGATATTGACAAAAAGTTAAAAGATGATAGAAATCATATTGATCCTAGAATTAAATATTTGATCGTAATGAAAAATAAGAGACTTTTAGGAATCAGTCTCCAGAAGAATCGGTCTTAGAAGATATTTAGTGAGACCAAAAGGTTGGGAATTAATAAAACTTACAAGTATTAAATATGATGATTCTTTTCTGTTTTGTAATTCAAAAAAGTAATATGTTTTATAAGAACTTGTGATGTAATCCTTATGAAGGAAAGTCAGGGATCTGGTGTTTCCAATCATATTAAGGATTTATTGTAAAGAAATAAATCCTTATATAAACTGGATATTATAAAAGAGAGGAGAATATGATAAGAAGTATTCTTACTACTGATCATTGGTGTGAGGAACACTATACACAAAAGGATGAAAAATATTAGTGTGAGAATCATCAATGTAATAATATCATAAGATATAAATATTGATCATACTGAAGAAAAGAAGTCACTTTTAACATTGGCCCACCGGATGAAGTATGCCTCCAATCCATCGTAATGGATTTTGACACCAATTAATATTTTTGGTATACTTTGTATACTGGATGAAGAGATTTATCGAGGTCATAATTTTTGAGAAATTTTAGATTGTTTGAAATGATGATCCATCAGAAGGATTAAAATACCAGTCAACTAAACCATTTTCATCAGGTCTAATTTTATTTTAATTAGGTCAATAAAACAAGAAGTCTAACTTTTTTTCTCTTATAAATGGGTCAAGAGAAAAAGAACAAAAGTATTTATTATTGACACTGATCTAATAGAGGAAGATAGATATCGATTCATCAGACACATGATAACATTAATAAATTCATCGGATGTTGAACTTCATTGGATATGGGATCTTCAGTCTACATAATTAAAAAAAGATAAATACATTGATGATTTTTCAGAATATTTTTCAATGCCTTACATTTACTAGTTGGTATAGATAATTTTTATGAGAATAATTTTAGTGTATACAAGTGGTCGTCATAATGGGATGTATTTAGTTTTACACATGTCTTCATCATAATAAAGAATCATAATAAAGAATCACATTGAAGAATCAGATTAAATAAATGTTTCTAAACTTGAAGAAGTCTAAAGTTTTAGTAAGATTCGAGAATCATCTAGAAGGATTATGAAGAGTTTCAGAATTCAAAGATGAAGTCTTTAATGAATGAGAAATTCAGGATTAATTTTTTTTATTGAGCGGGAAGTGAAATTTATTTTCCTTCCTTTTCCAATCTGGAGTGCATATAAAAGAAGAGTTCAAGCCATTGGTACAACGAGAAAAAACTTGAATTAATAACTTACATTGATAAATCTAAATTTTTTTTTGTTAGGTATTTTTTTTCCAAAATGACTTTGTTTTTTCTAGTTGAGGGTAATGAATTTCCATCAAAATGATTCCATAATAGTGAGGTTCAATATAATCATTTAAGCAAGTTACAAAGGATGACACTTCATTGGAGAAATTCCATCAGAGTAATCCCATAAAAGTGACATTCATCATAGTAAGGTTCATCAGAATGAGTTCCATTGAATGGAAGAATTGTGAGATGCTGATTGAGTTCCTACTCAATTTAATAAGAAATAGAAGAAGGATAATACGTCTGATACCAATAGAATGGGGACTATCCAAAAGAGTTTATGGGACTCTAGAAGATTAGACTGAATTTTTTTGAGGAAAATTTCTAGACTGAGTTTATGGAAGAAGTTTCAATACCAATAAATTCCTTAGAGAATTGTTGAATTTATTGAAGACTGTAAGAAGGTAAATTTTGATTCAGCTTACCTATGGAGAAAGTGAATAATTTCTAAATTAAATCAGAAAAAAAGAAAGAAATTAAAGCTTGTAAATATAGATACTATCCAATTGCTAAAAAGAATTGATTTTTAATTGGGGTGTATAACCAGCTATAGGAAATTGGATACTGAAAAGGATAATTGGGGTATAACCAATTATAGAAGGAAGGTTTCTACTGAGATTGTATAATTTTTCATTTCTTGTGCCTTTGTATTCCAAAAAAAATATAGCGAAATATTCCACGTTGGTTGGAATATCCAATATGGAAAGGAGTAGAATTTTTTTCCAAACCCTGTAAATATCATGTGCTTCCATCTATTTATATTTCTTTTATACAAAAGGTGAGGTTTATAAGTTTAATTTTAGTTGATCATAATATTATCAGGGTTTAAAGGGTAATAAATCTTTCTAAATAACATTATAAACTTTATTATAAAAGAAAAAGGAACCACTGATTCACCCCCACCCTCTTAGTGGTCTTGATCCTACTTGGGAACAATATAATGTTTATTTGTGCCAAATGTATTGAGGTAACTCTGGTGTTGAGAATAATAATGAAAAAATGTAAGTGTCTAAAATATTTTAATACATATAGGTAATTTTTAACAAATAATAAAATTTGATATCCCACCAATACACCCTTTATACATAAGAGTAAACATTATCAATACATAAATTTCAATCTTGAAGAATTATAGAAAATCAACCAAGTCCTCAATGCATAAAAGTAATATGTTGGTATATAAAATTAATATACTAGTATGTAGAACTAAACATCTGATATATAAAAGTGAACTACACGTACATAAAAGTAATATTCTAGTATGTGACAGTAAATATGAGGTAGAGTAAATCTATAAGGGTCATTCCTTTATTATGTAAAGGTTATATAAAGTTTTGCCATGATATATAAGGTTAATTTTATAAGATAGATTTATTTACAAACATATCCATATATTTTATTTCACTTTTCAAGATAATTTGATCTCCAAACTTAGATAAATATTTGAGTTCAACAGATATTATGAGAAGTTGAAAACTAAATACTTAGAAATTGTCCTTATGTAATCTATATGACTCAGATGGGATAAAGATCATCCAAAGATTCAATTAAATAAATCAAATTTGAGTTAATATCTTGGGTAATATTAGGGATAATATTTTAATGAGAATAAGTTTAGAAGATGTTGGAAGTTGTTATTTTTATGAATTTCAAGTATTAAATTCAAATTTGAAGTGGGAATTACTACTATTGGAAAATATTTTTTATACTTCTTTAATTTTTTTCAATGTACTAAAATAGAAATATATAGAGAAAATATGAATAGGAAAAAGATAATATATTCTCTTATACATGTATAAGAGGAATAAGGGGGTATGGGAAGGAGAAAAATAAGAATCCCAATAACAACTCGATGGAAATATAATTTGGTCATTGACTCTCTAATTGTTATTAAAATTTATATATCTTTGTTTTGTGTTGGATAACTTCACATAAGTTAGGAGATTTTTTTATCATGATTATATGGATAAACTCTATACATTTTAATCTATAATGGTTAAACTAGTGGATTGTATGGTCTCGGGTGATTCTAGATCATGCCAAGGATTAAATAATTATTTTGAGTAATAAACATTTTAAAAATTATATTGTTCCTACTTTGTATGTACTTTTGTGTGTGTAATAGAAATTAATTCATTCACTTAAACATTTATTAATATTTATTTCTAAAATAAACTTAAAATGAAATTGAATTCATTGAATCATCTCCCTCTCAGAAAATTATAACTGATCTGGGGGGTCTTTTTCAAGTGGTATCAAAGTCAGGTTTCCTTAAAAGGATATCATCTATTTAGAGTTTGAGGTAAAATTATTCCTTTTTATAAGATGTTTAAAATTCCAAATTTATATTTTGAACATATATGACATAAATTCATTGAAAAACAATGGTATTTACATTTTTATGGTAAAAATTATTATATATAAAAATATAGGATGTTTTCATAATTTGTGTCTATTATTATAGATATTTTGGAGGTTGTGATTGATGATTTTTTCCCATTCTAATGGTTTTTTATGATATAAATTAATATGAAGAATTTAGATAATGATGTTTGTACAAGATATGCCATATTGTCATCACTTTGAGAGATTGAGTTTCACGAATTGAAAGGATTAAAGATTATAAAGGGGATATGGGATAAATTAGAAAAATTTTATGAAGGCAATGTAAAATTAATCCAAGACAGAATGCAAGTTTGGAGGTTAAAATATAAAGACCTCAAAATAAATAATGATTAAATAACTATGACTACCACACTCGAGTTAATGAAATTGTGATAACCATCAGTGGTTTTGGTGAGAATTTGGGGTATTCTATGTTGAGAGAGAAGATATTGTGTACTCTTCTAGATAAGTTTAATGTGAAGGTATATACACTTGAATAATGTGAACTAGGTATATTTAAATTATATTATTTTCATATAATTCATATAGATTATGAAATATGGAAGTGAATTTTCCTCAAGAAGAACAGAAAATATGATGGGTAAATTTCCATTAAAGCCTCAAAATAATAGAATTGTAATAAAGAAGTAGTTTCCAATGACGAAGATTCTAAAAAACGAAGATATAAAAGTGATGTTCAAAAAACTCATGTCACTCATCTCTATAAGTGTGAGAAGAGGGAAATTAATGTTTAATGAAAATTTACCACTGGATTGTTCCATATTTGGATATATTGGACATTTTTTAGAAAAGTGTCCATAGTAAAAAATTATTAATGTTGTGAAGATGAGGATGAGAGGCCAAAGATATTCACAAAGAATAAAGATACAAAATTTTTGTAAGAACCCATTTTTCCTTCATGTTTGGATTATTTTATTTTTCTTTTATACCCTTATTAGTATTCTCTTTTGGATTAAACCCAGAAACCACACCTTAGGGATGTCATTTTATCCTTGTAAGGAAAGGGGAAGGGGGCAGAGCCTGAATATAGGCCAAATACACGATATGAATTTAAATACATGGTATGTATTAAATAAAAGTCATGTATTATTATGGAAATAACTCATTCACGATATGTAATGGTTTTTCCCTAGAGGAAAAAACCCAAAAATTACACGGTGTAAAAATTTTACACGCTATGTGATTTACCCAAATCCTTTTTAAGGAGGTGAGGCCTATTTTTGGAAGAAGGTCACCCTACCCCTCCTTTTTCTATCTCAAACAAGATACCCACCAGTGAATCCCCCTTTTGATCCTAAGATAGTCTTTGATATTTTCCCTATGCTCAGAATCTGATTCAAGTGTCATTTTTCTCATTGGATATCCATTTTAATGTGATCCACTCCACAGGCTTCGTTCATCGTTTCTCTTTCTCTCAAAAACACTAATTTTATAGAAGCTAATATAACCTATTTTTATGGAATTTTTCTATTCTTATACTTTATTGTGATTCAGGAAAAACTAAAGTTTGATACTAGATGAGGCATATACTACAAGGATAAGGTAGGTGGTCTATGACTTTTCCCAAAAATTTTGCCATTTATAAATTGGCATCATTGTCCGCATACCGGTATCACTGGGTGATGATTCTAAAATTCATGAGCCTTAATTATAATTGTTTCTCTTGTCCTATAAAGACTTAATTTTTCATTTTCTTCATGTCATTCTAGTTTGGGAATACAACACCATCCACATAATTAGGGTATATACCAAGTTATACCTTTTCACCCATTGTTGATATTATTTAAGACATCGGTCAGGTGTGATTTAACTTGTCCTTATTATGGTAACTATTCTATCATAATTAAACGAATCTTTAAATGAATAAATGATAAGTATATTTATATATATCACTTGAACCATTTATGATTTAATTTAATTGAATTTATTGGTTTCATTTCCTCTACCCCTTTTCATGTCTAATGAATGGTATGGAATGAACCTATTAAAAATTTATAAATTAAAGTGATTAGTGTTTGCATGTATTTAATACACCTTATCATGATTATTAAAAGTTAATGGAATGAAATTATTAAATAATTAAATGGAATGAGTATTACATGGACCCTGATTATATATTATATAAATGGGATGAGTATAAGGTTCCATTTTCTTTATAATTTTTTCATCTTTATAGAAATGATCAGACTTGAGATGGCCTTGGATTCTTGAGGAAATTACATGAGCAATCAGAATATTCCATTGTGATTCATTGATCAAATTTTCATGGGATAATCCCACCAAGGAATCTGGTCTTTAGCTTATTACATGAATTTCTTAGTGTATTATTGATGATTCACTTGACATCTTCTCTAGATATTAGAATGCCTTGGATACACTCATTGGATTCAACTAGATATTTTTGGGCATGTGGTTCCTGGATTCCCCTAATTGGGATGAGTAATGATTAGCTTGGTTTTCTATGGATAATCTACATATACTTTATTAGAATCATTTAAAGAGTCATGCCTTGGGAGATCCCCTTGGATTACACTCAAACCCTTCATAGCTAGACTGCATGAGTTATTATTATGGGTTGGCTGACCCCTGAGGTCAAGGATGCCTTGGTTACCCCTCAGATCCACATTTATTATTATAATTATGATCTATTTAGTAGGGTTGAAACATTTACATGGTTTAGATATACAAACTGAATCATAATTAATTAAATGATTACAAGTTTTGATACATTACCAACTAATACTGAAGTAGGTATGGGATATCATTATAGCATTTCTTTACCTTTATGTATACATACTGTTTTAGATTTTATTCACATACTAGATTTTATAGACATCGTTAGTGGTGGTCTACTAAGATTTACCACACATACTATCTGGTCGTTGCTACTTTGGTATATTATATGATCACAAGTGTGGATATGGGTAAGCATCCCACTTTGGACACCTCACTTGCTTGCTTTAGGATAAGAGCTTGGTAGCAGATGATTGGGCTAGTGCACAAGATTAATTCATAGTTTTTCTTCTTTTTTATTCTTTTGGATATCATGTAATGTACTTCATATCATCTTTTATGGATTCCAAATTTTATTTTTGTATATGATACAATTTATAGCTTTGATTTTATAATTTATTACATGGCTGATTATGATTATTTTCACCACCAATTTTATATATTCATTATATTTATTCTACTATTTATTCATTGATTATCTCCATTATATTCCACTCTGACCATAGTGAATAGTATCTCCATGGAAACACCCTAAACCCTCACTATTATTTGGTATCCTTGGGCATAGAGGGAGGTACGCTTGAGGCCATGTGGCCACCGGCTTGGGGCACTATTTATTGGCTTCTAGGTCAGGACGTCACCAAGTGTTATTAGAGGGTTTTCTATTCTTTTTTATTGTTGTCTATAAAATTTAGATAGTATATTAGGAACATGTTAGAACTTGGTTATAATTTATGCCTAGGAGTAGCTAACTCATGTCCAGGGTAAATACCAAGTTTCTGGAAATGGGAAATTATTGTTATGTATTTTTCTTATTGCAATTGATATACATTCATTGTTGGGTGGTGCACATAAATTGTGGTGTTTGATATGATTTATGGATATTTTACCTTGGCCTATTATGGAAAGTACTATTGTTATATGCACCATTATAGGCTCCTAGAATTCACATTCCATGCATATATCATGCCATATATGTTCATTTTACTGCATGCATTTCCTAAGTTGTTTGTGGTTGTTGAGTGAGCCATGGTTTTTATGTGTGCTAGTGATAATAACATCTTCTATAAGAAAATGGAATTGGTTGATTAAAATTTCATCATCAACCTAAATAGTGATTTCCAATATAGGTTTGTGGTGGCATCTTAAATAGCCATTTTCAACCCTTATAAGCTATGTACCCCTAATTACATGAGCCAGGCTTTGGCTATGATTACATGAATACCAATTTTTATTTTAAGGCGTATGAACCCTTATATATTGGATTGGAAAATTCAATGAGTTTTTCCATCATAATTTACTCGTTGTGTTTTGATATCGAATGTACGGGGGCTAATTAGAATTAAATGGGTGTTTATTTCAGTTATAAAGTGTATGATCCTTTATTAACTGGGAATGACAATCCATTTAATTGAACCATGTTATATATATATAAGAACATAAAAATGTTAAATGTAAATTATAACTCATAAATTCAATGTTTTCTAGTAAATTGAGCAGTCAACTATAATTTAAAGAGTGTTTCCCTCCTTAAATTTTAATTGACCCTTCAATATACAGGAACCTCTATAAATTAAACTTGAACACTTACTAATACCCTGGTCTTTTATGTGGGTAGTTGGGGGTAGTATGTTGGGTAGTGAACCCTTATTCCTATGATATTATTACACTAGTATTTCTATATACTTTAAAATATTATTCTAAGGTGTGTGATTGACATTTGTATAGCTATGACAACACAATGTCCCATATTCATGTTCCAGGAAGGTGGCGATGACCATGATTTGGAGGCGGTGGGTCCCAATTCACCAGTGATACCAACAATAGTTCCACCTGTGGAACCACCTACTATTCTCGAATTGGGCATGGATGCTCAACCTCAAGAGTGTTGTATACCTATAATGCATTCTATACGGGGTGCTACATGATTTGCACCTCTGATTTTTGATCGGAATAATGAGTTACAACAGTAGAATCCTCCCATATTCTCAGGGGATGGAGGTCCTCAAGATATTGAGTCTGGTACAGAGTGGAGGGTCATCCTTCCACCTATATGTTGTGTGATTCCACCAACCACTGGTGCAATGTGACTTCCTAGGATGGTCATCATCAAGTCATGGTCTGGGAAAACTTCCAGACAACGTTCTATGATTACTTTTTTCCATATACATTGAGATATGATCGATCCCAGGAGTTAATTCACCTAGGGCATAGTTATATGTCTCTCATGGGATATTTAGAATGCTTTAATAAGTTTCAAATTTTTTCACCACTTTTATCTGGTGATGAAATATCAAGAGAGAGATGTTTCAAGGATGGGATCAAGTATTCCATCTGCTTGCTGGTGAATTTATTTTACCTATATTTTTTTGATATAGTTAATTAGGTTCTTATCATTGTGAGTAACCTAAGAGAAGATGAATGTACCAGTCATAGAGGTTCATTTTTGTGATAGGCCATTAGTTCTTCTTGTAGCATGAAGCATAGCCTTGAGTTTTATCATCAGAGAAGTGGCATCGAGAGTATCTGTATGGGAAATATGTTATATTCCATCAATGTGGATGGATTGGGCATGTAAATCCTCATTGTTATTGATACCCTTTTGAGTTTCATACTTACATCCAAATGGGTCAACTTCAAAGGACCTTATGGACCTTTCCACCTTCTATTAGTGGAAGAGGATCCACATGAGCTCCACCTTCAGGAGTGGGATCCGTTACGCAATATTAGGAAAGAAGTTGGAGTAGCACCGACCAAATAGGCTGAGGAGGAGGTAGTGACCAAGATAACCAGGTTTTTAATAATCAGTGCTAATAGAGTGGACCTACTTAGGGTAGAACAGCTATAGATCAGGGTTGTGGATCATTCCAATGGCAAGATTTATAGCTGATACATGTGGATCAGAGTGTCAGAACATCTATAATATAATAATCTATTCTAGTAACATCTACTATCATATTTGGTTTATTCAATATAGGTGTCTCTCACTCCTTTATCTCTTTATAAATTGAGTAAAGTATTTGGATTTAAATTCAATATTTTTTTAGGGTGATAACCCTCAACACATTTTTGGGTTTGCATTCAGTAGGAATAAGCCAATGAAAATATTTTTTACTTAACATGAGAAGTTATAATTTCTTATGGGACCTCTTTGTGCTTGAGATAACAGGATTTAATGTCATTATAAAGATGGACTGGTTGGTCCCCTATCATGACTATGTGGAATTATATCACCACATAATATCATTTACATCACTACAAGGTGATGGTTATCTTAACAAGGGTGAGTGGAATGTCTAGTCCATTAGACATAGACCATAACATATTGGGTTAGGTAGAGTGACAACCCAAATTTCTAGCTTTTATATAGAGGAGAAAGGTTTACAACAGGATGACTTTCTTCTAGTAGTAGATGATTTTAGGGATGTATTTCACAAGGATTTTTCAAGTTTACAACCATATAGAGTGTTAGAGCTTATGATCTAACTTGTTCCAAGAGCAGCTCCAATATCTATTCCTCTAATCAGGATGGCATCGACAAATCTCCAAGATATCAAGAGATAATTGGAGGATTTAGAATATTAGGGTTTTATCTCACCCAGTATATCATCTTAGGGTTCACCCATGATTTTCTCCAAGAATACGTGGATGGTACCCTTAGGTTATTCATGGATTGTTGGTGGTTGAATTAGCTAATAGTTAAGAACTGGTATTTTGTTCCTCAAATAGATGATCACTTTGACCAGCTCCAAGGATCTAGAGTTTTCTCGAATATCAACCTGATATTGGGCTATCATCAGGTGTGATTCATGCCTTCAGATATACCACGTACAACATTTTTTAGTCGGTATGGTCTATATGAGTACCTAGTTATTCTATTTGGTCTTATCAACATGCCCTTTGTTTTCAAATCCACGATTAATAGAGTTTTTCACCCCTTTATGGATTCATTTTTATGGTTTTTATTGATGAAATATTATTGAATTCTCATACTCCAAGTGAAAATTCTAAACACCTCAAAATCAGTTTGAATACACTGAGATGGAATCAGTTATACATTAATATTTCTAAGTGCCACTTCTGGATCAACAAAGTTCACTTCTTGGGACTTATTATCTTGGAAGTAGGAGTATCATTTGACCTATAGAAGGATAGTGTTGTTGTTTCCTAGGATAATACCAATAATATGTTTGATACAGAGAGTTTCTTGGGTCTTGATGGATATTTCAATCATTTTATACAGGTCATATCATGCCTTTATGCACCACGTACTGGTCTGACTATAAAGGGTATGAATTTATCATGGTCTAAAGCATTCAAGAAGGCCTTTCAAGAGATAAAGGTAAGGTTCACTTCTGCAGTGATTCTGATTCTACTAGAGCCTGAAAGAGCCTATACCATGTTATGTAATGCATGATGTATCAATCTGGGTGTAGTAATGATGTAATAGGATAGATTCATTGTGTACAGGTCTCAGCAGTTGAGTCCTCATGAGCATAATTTTCCGACGCATGACCTTGAGCTAGAAGTAGTTGTCCATGCCTTGTGTAGATGAAAACATTATCTGATCAGTGAGCATTTTTGGGTGTATAAAGACTATGAGATCCTAAAATATATCTTTATGCAATGTGACATGAATATTAGAAAGTGAATATATGTAAAATACCTTAATTATTTTGAATTTTATCTTTTCTATATGCCTAGAAAGGGAAATGTAGTTTTTGATGCACTAAGCCGGAAAACTCAGGCACAATCCATATAGGTATCCAGTAATGAATGTAAATCTATGGACCTATTTTCTATGCTACATCTAGAGTTTCACAATTCTCACGAGTAATATTATTTTATATTATAAGAAGTTACCTCTTCACTAATGGATAGGGTGAAGAGAAGTGTGTTTTCAAATCCTGAAGGGTTGGTCCCATGGGAGAGTATTTCTAGTGAAGACATACCTCTGGATTTTTTGGTTCATAGATTAGACATCCAACATATACATGGGAGTATATGGGTCCCTAAAAACATGATAGATGAAATGATGTGAGATTCCTATGCTTCTTAGTGGGAAGTTCATCCAGAAATCTCTAAGATGTATCCTGACATGTGTTACCGGTATTAGTATCCTAGGATGAAATTTCATATTGTAGGATTTGTCACAAGGTGTTCCACTTTTTAGTATGTGAAGTCATAAAAACAGTGGCCTACTATCTTGTTACAGTTGTTGATGATCTCATAATTGAAATGGGAAATGTTGAAATGTATTTTTTTATTGGACTACCAAGGTTTGCCTCAAGGTAGTGATACGGTTTGGGTAGTCATGGATCAACTAACAAAGGTATACAACTTCCATCCAATTTGGTAGTTTTTATAATTTGATGAGTTGGGAAGAATATATGTCTGTGATATTATATTCCAACATGACATCCCTCATACCATCGTTTCTAAAAGGTATTATCATTTCACATCGAGGTTATGGTAGGGGTTTTCTAAAGCTTTGCGTACATAAGTTCCTCTGAGAATAACTTTTAACCCTCAGATTGATGGCCAATATGAAAAGACTATATAGATATTGAATGATGTTCTCTAAGCATGAGTCCTTGATTTATTTGGTTCTTGGGAGAATCATATCACTCTCATTGAGTTTTCCAACAATAATAGCTTTTAGGAAATGATTCGGACGACTTCATATGAGACCATATATGGGAGGCTGTGTCATTCACCCCTGTCTTGGTTAGAGGTAGTAGAGTCGGTGTTACTAGGACCTATTATCATGTAGGAGACATAAAAGAAGTTATAGTTGATTAGAAAACATATGAATACCTCTCATTATAGACATAAATATTACACCAATCACTATTTATAATCTTGGAGTCCATATTCAGGGATCATTTTCTCTTGTGGGTGTCACACAGACATAGGCATAGATAGATATAGAGGTAAGGGAAGTTGTCACCTCAATTTTTTGGGTCGTTTGAGATATTGGGTAGAGTTGGGATGGTAGCCTATTTGTTTCTATTATCTTAGTGTTATTGTTCCATGCATTACATCTTCCAAGATTCACAACTTCACCATTATCATGTCATCCCATTTAATGCTTTTGAACTATGCATGTTCAATTGGATGATAATGCTTTTTTGAGGATTATCCCATTCGAATTGTTGATTGTATAATTAAGCTTCTTTGAGGATGGTTTTTACCTTTGGTGCGACCATGTATAGGATGAGACTTGGGAGTGGGAGGCTGACGTTTATGTTTAGTGCCTAGAGTTGTTCTCATACAACATTATACCACCCTTGGAAGGGGAACTTGGGGATGAGTTCCTTTAAGGGGGAAAGACTATAAGAACCTAGTTTTTCCTTCAGGTATGGATTATTTTAATTTCTTATTGTACTCTTTTTGGGGTTAACTTTTGGCTTAAACTAGGAAACTACACCTTAGGGTGGTCATTTAGTCCTTGGATTTAAAGAATATGGGAGATGGATCCTAGATTAAATCCAAATACACGGTGTTTATTTAAATACGTGGATTGTATTAAATACATAATGTGTATTGGTTTGGTTAAACATATTTCACATCATGTAATGGTTTTCCCTTGAGGGAAGAGGCCTAAACATTACACAGTTTGTAATGTTTACATGTTGTGTAATTTTTCTGAATCTTTTTTTAAAGAGTTTGGGAATATTTTTTGAAAGGCTCACTTCTCCCCTCCTTTTTCTCACTTACACAAGAGCCCCACTAGAGAATCCTACTTTTGAACCTAATATAGGATTTGATCCTATCTCTCCATATGGACTCTGATTAGAGCATTTTTCATCACATTAGATAGACACCAGTAAGTGATTCACTCCTTAGTCTCTATTTATCGTTTGTCTTTCACTCGACGATGCTATTTTGATATAGGATCTTATATCATACTTTTAGGAAATTTGTTTGTTCTTCCAATTTTTTTTTGATCCAGGCTAAACTAAGGGTTGTTAATAGACAATTAATCTACTATAAGCATAAGGCTGATGGTAAATGATTTTTCCCTACCAGTCTTGTTGTTTATAAATCATTTTCATTTTGTGCGCACTGATTTCACCGGGCGATGCTTCTAATATTCATCTTCCTTAATTATAATTGATTCACTTGTTCTCTAAATACGTAATTATATATTTTATTCATGTCATTATAGGTTTGTACCATAGCATTTTCAACCCAATTAGGGTGCATACCATGTTATTCCTTTTTCCCCATTGTTGAGATTATCTGTGACACCGTTCGGGTGTGATTTAACTTGGCCTTGTTAAGGTAAGTGTTACATTATAAATAAATGAATATTTAAATGATTAAATGGAAACTATATTTATAGATATAACATTGACTAGTTATTATGTAATTGAATTAATTTGATTGGTTTCATTTCCTATACCCCTTACATGTTTAATGAAAGGTATGGAATGATCCTATTAAATGTTTATAAATTAAAGTGATAAATGGTTTCATTTCATTGATACACCATATCATGATTATTGAAAGATATTAGAATGAAACTATTAAAAGATTAAATGGAATGAGTATTACAAGTTCCGTGATTATATATGATATAAATGGAATGAGTATAAGGTTCCTTTTTCATTGGACCTTTTTTATCTCTATAGGAATGAACAGACTTGAGCCAACCTTGGATTCTTGAGAAAATGCCTTGTGCACTCAGAGTATGCCATTACAATTCATTAAGAAAATTTTCATGGGATATAAGCACTATATAATCTAGTATCTTCCTTATTATGTGAATGCCTCGACATAGTATTGACGATTCACTTGACATATTCTCTAGATATTAGAATTCCTTAGATACAATCCTTAGATTTAGCTTGATGTATTTAACAAACATTTCCATGGATTCACCCCATTGGTGTCAGTCATTATTAGCCTAGTATTATTATGGATGAGCTCCATGAACTCAGTTATACTATTTTATAGTGTAAATCCTTGGGAAAGCTCCTTGTATTACACTTATACCCTTTATAGCCAGACAACATGAGTTATTACTATGAGTTGGCTGACCCCTGAGGTCAATGATTCCTTAGTTACCCCCTGGATCCTAATTTATTATTATTATGATCTATTTAGTACTGTTGAAACCTTCACATAGTTTATATATATATATACTAAATCATAATTAATTAAATTATTATTTGTTCAGAGACATTACCAACTAAGTCTGAATTAGGTATGGGTTATCATTATATAATTTCTTTTAACTTTATATATATTTGCACACTATTTGAATTTATATTCACATACTAGATTATATAGACACTGTTGGTGGTGGCCTACTGAGATTTATCTCACACCCTATCTAGGCCATCATTGGTACCCAAGAATATTATATTATCACAGGTGTAGACAAGGGTAAGCATCCCTCTTTAGACACCTAACTTTATTGCTTTAGGATGGGATCTTGGTAGAAGATAATCGGGAAAGTGTTTGGGATTATTGGATAGTTTTTGATTATTTTTTATTCTTTTGGATAGATTGTATTTTAATGCCTTCCTTCTTCCATGTATGCCTTCTTCTTTTTTTGTAGATACATTCAATCATTAGTTTTTATATGATACAGTTTATATATTTGAGTTGATTATTCATTACGTGGTAGATTATTCTTACATCTTATGACAGTTTTAGGTATTCATTATACCACTCCCGCTGCTTATTTATATGTTATATCTACATTGTGTTTTACTATAACCATAGGTAATAGTCTCACCATAGGCACACCCAAGGAACTTGCTACTAGTCAGAAGCCTCTGGTTTATGGGGACACGCTTGAGGCCATGTGGCCATCATGTCCGGGCACTATATAGTGGATTCTAGGTCGGGATGTCACAATATATAAATTCTTAGTTTTCTTCAAAGGTAAAATATAAAAACTTCTACAAACCCAAAAAATGTAATTTCTTATAAAAGTTATAGGATGATGATATTATTGAGAATAAATATGAATTTGATACTTCTAGTGAAGCTGGTAAAAAGTTGTTGATTGTAAAAGTGAATGAGGAAGAGTTCACTAGTGATTAAATAAACAATGCTAAAAGTGAGGAAGAAACTGAAATGGTGTTTGTGTTAAATAAATAAATCAATTAATGTCTTTTAAATATCTCAAAATTCGATAAGGAGATAAAATTTTAAATAAAAATAATCAATCTTGAAGTAACAATGATTTTATTCATGCTGATAAAGAATCAATACTAATGAAATAGATTAATGACTTGAATGAGTTCCTTGCTAAAGTTAATACTTTTAAAGTTAAAATGAAATAGGGAGTTAAAGTGAAGGAGAAGTAGTTTGATATCATCCAACAAAATTTGATCAATGTTGAAAAGGAACTTATCAGGTAAAAATCCTACTTTTAGAATTCTATTCAAGAATTTGTAGAAAACTCAAAGAAGAATATTCTGAAAAGAGTTAAATTCTAATATAATGATGATGTTTAAGTATACTAAAAATGATTAAATTCAAAAGGTAATTATGATATTTTAATTTTTTATGGAATGTATCATTATAAGTCACAAGTGAAGATGGTAAAGTTTGTGGAAAACAATATGATTCTCCGAAATTTTAAAATTCTAGGAGCACTAACTTAAAAGTAAAAAACTAGTATAAATAGTGATTTGAAAATGGATATAAATAATCTTAGAGTGATGAGAAATATTTTGGGTTTTCTCCTAAAAAGGATCTAAAATCCAAGATTAAAATATAGTAGAATAACATGTGTTGATATCAATACAACACGATATTTTAGAGGTAAATAAGCATTTTGTTGATATTTTTGCCACTATGGTTGCTTTGGACACATGTAAATATGATTTTTTTAATTACAAAAATCTTTATGAGCCTAGAGGTGTTTGGAGACAAATATTTAGGGGGATTTATCCCAATAAAATGGTAAAAAATTTCAATAAAACTAAAATTTATAAACTGAAAGTTTGGAAAAAAAATTGAACCATTGGATGAAGTTTGTGGATGATGTGACCAGCTAAGTAACTCTATTAGAGAATGCCTCATCTTTCTACCAGATCATATGATCATGAATTAAAAAACTAAAAAAATCTTTAAATAAGAAAAACATAGGTAAATAAAAGTTTTTTGTGGTTGAATTTTCACTCAAAGCATCACAAAAATAAAGTCTATAGATTCTAGACAGTGTCTTTATTCACACATGATGGGTGACTTAAAGCTCTTGAAGGATATTGAAAAATGAAAGGAAGTCTCAAAGACTTTTAAAAATGTTTGATCACTTAAAATAAAAAGTGTTGGATCATTAGTGATTGAAAATTATAAGATAAATTCAAATAACTATTTATATATTGATTGGATGAAATACAATTTATTAATTTTGTCTCCAATTTGTGATAAATTAAATGAAGTAGTGTTTCCAATATATGGGTTCTTAGTGATGAATTTGAGATATTTTATTTTTTGATAAGGGGACATTGAACACATGGAAACTTTTTTTAGTTTTTTTATATTTAAAATTCATACAATCTAAGTTTAAAATAATAAAATCAACCATTTCATTGAAGTCTGGGTCATTTTGGCCAAAAGAACATGATAAATTTTTCTTGGTGATGGAATGTTTGGGATGTGACTATTCATAATAGAGAGAGAAACTAGATGTACTCTTCATATGAAAAAGAAATATTTTTAATTATATACACATAAAAGTTATTTCCCACCCATCCATACAAGATATTGTATACTTTATCACATTATCTCATAGTTTTGTTTCCACAAAGGATCATTGATCATCACTAGAAAAGTCCTCTTGTAGGGATAAATTACCCATAAGATAGTTATAGTATTTCATGTCACTTCCCCTCACCCCATGTGGGACTCGTGTTGTAGCACCATGACTTTGTATGTTAGGGATTCAATGTGGTTCCTGGAAGCTTCATAGGAGGATGATTAGTCCCATGTCACGAACCTCAGGGAGCATTGAATAACTTTGGATCAATAATTAATAATTCCTTGATAGGATCAATATATCACTAAAAGGGGGAGGGGTGAATTAGCTATATATTTTTCTTTTATGTTTCCTTTCTTTTGAAACCAAATTTTCCTCCTATTAATGATTTATGAATTTGTTGCAAACAAAACAAACACACATCTACAGGAACACAAGTATTTACAAGGTCCAGTAATCAAAAATAGTATCTATGTCCTTGACATGGTTTGGAAACAATCCAATACCACAAAATTGAATAGAAAACAATCATTTTATATAGATATAAGCAAGTAGGATATACCGTTACACTTGTGTAGCACTCTGATCAATACAATAGTTCATGTGCCTCTCTTAGCACAAATGTTGTAATACAAGTTTGTGTAACAAGTAATGAAACCTTCACTAATTGGTTCAAAAGATGTTACTATGATGCATTATCAACATCCATTTTAAAACCTACAAATCACAATTCTCTACTTTCCTACCCAGTAGTAGGTTGAAACAATCTTTCTGGACTTTTTTATGAAAGCTCAATATGATGGATCAATCTGATTCCCCAGTTTGATTTTTTGATCTAATTTCCCATTTTGATTTCTCATACTTATTTCCTACTCTGATTACTCAGTCCATAAAATATAATCTTATAAGAATATGTTGGAAAAAATTCTGAACAACTTCTTATATCCTTGGAAATCTACATTTGATTTCCTAGTCTACTCTGGTAACTCTGATTACTATCCTTCCTTATGATTCTTCTATCCCAAAAACTTCATCAATAAAACTTAGTCTAGAAATATGTTATCTCTAAAACTGCAGATCTTTTTCTTTCTCTCTTCACACATGAAAAATACCTTTATCAGTAAAAATTAAAATGTACTTTATACTATTTATAGGTTCACCAAAAGTTGTTTGGGCGGGAATCTTAAAAGTTGTCCCTCTTAACCAAATCTCCCAAAACATTAACTTCCCCTTCATTTTAGATCTATATTTTACTTCTTCAATTTTTCTTGATTCTTCTCAAAACATATTCAATCTTCTCAAATCTTCATCTTTATTCAAACTATCTAACTATATTTCTATATAAATCCAATTTTTCATTCCAATTGTCTTTATTATGAAGGAACCATATTTAATAAAAAATATTATCATTATGATGAAAAAATATGTCAAGAAGTAGACTCCTCATTAAGTTTCTCCATACAAACTATAAGAAATAAAAAAAATCTAAAGCTCCATACTAAAAATAAGAAATCAGACTTTGAAAACATTCTTCCAGAAATATAGTTGTAACGTCTGAAGCCTTCAAAACCCCCTACAACAATAATTTGTCAGAAAACATCTCTTTTAGAACACATCTAAAATTCATTCATGGTATTTATCCTTCTCTTAAAACCCTCAAAATGATGATCCTACATTCAATAAATTTCAGTTTCTAATGACTTATCAGATTCAGCATGCGTATGATGAATTGGTGGATGACTAAGTCTGGTGTATCAGTGTCAATGCTTGTATGATGAATCAGAACCTCTTCTTATTTGATAATTATTGACATAATTGAAAAATAATTCAACCTGATGTAAATGGTTAAATACATTGTTTAAAATCATCTGAATTATCGGTACCAAAAATTCACAGTTAAATTTTCACAAGTCCCAATAATCTTCATATAAAACAATTCTACCTCTAATGGATATGTGGCGCAATGAGTCTAATGGTCGCGTTTCAGAAATTTAGAAAATCATTGAATTCAGTAACTTCCAACTTCCCCAGCTTTTCATTCTCCATAAACTTATTCTTGTAATCAAGAATCCCTCATGATGTTGGAAACTTTTATAATCAACAAATTATCATTTAAATTAAATTGGAAAGTTTCAATTACTTTTTATCTTTTCAACATCTTCTATCTTTCCATCCAAAACTTAATATGATTTCCAAAACATAGACACCTTTTCTTTCTTTCATTCATAAGGATTTATTCACAAGTTTCTCAAACAACTTATGATTTATGTGAACTCCAAGATCATAAAAGCATCATCAGATTTAGTATGGATAAATTTATACTTTGATACATTTCCACATACCAATCAAAACTTTTTTCCAGACCGAGTGTGAGTCTGAAACACAAATTTATCCAAAAAACTTCTTTAGAATAGAAAACCAAAACCGTGAGACTTTTTTATCAAAATTGCGTCCAATATTATGATTATGATTCTCCCTTTCATCCCAATCATATGATCACCAAAACATTATAAAGTAATGTGATTTCCATTTCGTGAGCAGAAAAGACAAAATAAACCTCACAAACTTCATTCAGCATACAAAAACAATTTCAACTAACTTGGTCTCAACAATATTCCCCGTTGGATTTTATAATAATACAAGGTTTATAAATCACTAAAATTTGTAACATCAAGAAATGTTTAAATTGGTAATAATTATAATCTTTCTTGATTGAACTATTAGTTATAAACAAGAATCTTTGACAAAAAAACCATGTTGTCCAAAAGTAGTGACTCATGAAACTTCTTAAGCTTTCCAACTTGAATTTATATTTTCATTCTCTTATTTATTATCTTAATTCACTTCTTCCAACTACCTGTAAACAAAAGTTTCCTAAAACCACTCCAAGAAACTGTTAGAACAATTCCTACACTTACATGTTGAGTTCACAACATACTCATAGCTCCCCTACATACATGCTTCCTTAAAAGTATTAGCACATATAAATGGATAGATTTATGAAACAATTATCCCCCTTGACAACACTATCCAAATAATAGATGATATAGTGGATATAGAAACATACCTTAACCTTTAAGAGTAATAGTTTGGATTCCCATGTTCAACCTCAGTGTGAAAAATTCTTCCTAAGGTAAAGCTTTTGTGAACATTTCAGCAACTCGTTTCAATGTAGGAACATACTTCAGCTTCAATTCATTCTTCTACACATGCACATGATGAAATGATATTTGATATCAATATTTTTTAACAAGAATGTTGTACTAGGTTTCTTGTAAGTTTGATGGTTCTCTCACTATCACTACCCAAGATCTAGGAAAATTTACTTAAATAAGTATGTATTCCATCTAAGACTTCATCCACATGATGTGTATAAAAGCTTTAGTGGAAGAAATATACATAGATTCATATTTGGTAAGAGTTAATGAATACTTCATTCCCAATCAGCATCTGAATACCATCCAACGGCCTCGAGGCCTTCAAATTTTTTTATTTATAGAAATACCCCATTTTAAGGGAAGAAGGGGGGAAACCAAAATAGACATCATCGACTTAGGAAAAATCACAACCCGAAGGTTTAGCGAGACAAACCAAACTGACAACATGGAGCTACTCCTCCCCAGCAATTGATCGTGAAAAATCTCTGCACCAGTGTAGGGATGAACAAAAATCAAGAGGCATGTTTCAAATCACAGGCTCGATCCAATCACAAACAACATACCCTCTCAATCATACAATCCCATAAAGCTCTACAATGATGAACATCTATCTTTGGAAATTTTTCTGGGGTCTGATCATCATGGTCGAGTCTAGGTACATCACTATACCAATAGACCTCATAAACCCATTCACCATTCTGAGAGTACAAAATCATAAAACCTCTAAAAATTGATCATCCTGGGCCAACATCGTCCAACTTCACACCACCACTACAACAAAAAAAATCTAGAAGACAATCCAAAGAACATGAGTTCAAGCCATCATCACCTAGGAATGGATGGCCCAACCCCATACTGAGCGACCACCACCAATGAGGGAATCTGGATCTTCCTGAAACATAAATGACTCTATGGGCATGGATCTTCTCCAATCAAAGCCCCAGATGCCCCCTCACCAGGTTCTAACACAAGAATCATGATGAAAAGAACGAGAAAGACAAGCGATGTCAAACTAGGAAAACCAAAACCAGATCTAAAGAACAAAGTCACAATTTTCACCAAATTAAATGCTTGTAAAAACTCACAGCATCAGAGACCAAAGGCCTCCCCCCTCTGAAGAACTAACGAAACACGATGTATATTCTTGAGGAATTCAAATATAATAGAATTTCATTCAGCTTCTGAAACTCTTTGGAGTCAACTTTCGTTTTATATTCATCTTTAGTCAACTTGGTTCCTATTAAAATTGGTTTGGAAATAGGTTTTGAATTTTCTATTCCAAACTTATTAAGAATTTCCTTTACATAATTTTCTTGAGAAAGAAATATTGTTTCTTATTTTGTGATATTTTTAACCCAAGAATGTATTTAATTTCTCCAATAATGAACATCTCAAACAACTTTCTCATTTATTTAGTGAATATTTCACATGTTCTTTCATAATTCAAAGAAAAAAATGTTATCATCATATAAAATTAAATTGATGGAAATATAATGACATTATTTGATGTACAGATTACTATCTACGCTTCCTGTCATAAAATTCAACTTTCTTAATCATGTATCCAATTTGGAATAAAATTCCCTTAGAGATTTATTTATCCCATACAATTGTTTATTCATCCTGAATACATAACTTTCATCCTTACCAATAACAAAATCACATGGTTGTTCAATATAAAATTTATCATCAAGTTCACCATTAAAAAATTCCAATTTCACATCCATATTAAAAATATTGTAACTTATATTCATAGAAATATAAAGAAAGATTATAATTGTTTCTAACCTTGAAACCAGAGAAAAAATATCATAAATATTTATGCTTTCAATCTTTGAGTAACCTTTGCACACCAATCTTTCTTTGTTTCTTATTACTTCACCAACTTCATTCATCTTGTTATAGAAAATCAACTTTGTACCAATAAGATTTTTTTCATTTGGTTTTGGTACGAGTTACCACGTATCATTCTTTTCAATATAATGAAACTCTTCATTCATATCCTGAATCCATTATGGATTCTCAGAAGCTTCATTCATGTCTTTTGTCTCAAATTTTGAATACAAAGAAGTATGTGAAATAAAATTTGATGTTCTTATGGTATGAGCCTTTTGATGTTGATCTCCAATTATATTTTGAGCTTTCACTTGCCTCAACAGCCTAGGATGAGATGTTTTAGATTCTTCCTCGTAACTATAAATATATGTGATTTATTCTTCTTCTTGTACAATATTACAATTGTTTTCTTCCTTATTAGAATTCTTAACAAAATCCTTTCATCCTGTTCATCTTCCTTATCTATATGATTTTTTAGTATCTTACATATATTTTTCAATAACATTAACATCAACAAAGTCAAATAAGATTTTTGTCTCTTTTTTGAAACATCTATATCCTCTCTCATATGAAACATAGCCAAGAAATATCCCATCTTCACCTCTATGATCAAACTTTACAAGGTTTCCACCTTTATTCTTTATGATGTAGGGAATCCCAAATCCCTTAAGTGTTTTAAACATGGAGTTTTTTCATAAAACATTTCCTAAGGAGTGATATCAGGACTTGGACAATAGAAATATAAATTCAGGATATAAATAGTTATACTCATAGATTTCCTCCAAAAGTACTAAGACATACCATATTCAAGTAACATAGTTCTCTTCATTTCAACCAAAATTCTATTCTTCCTTTTAGCAACACCATTTTTGGTGGTGTTAAGGTGTATTGAACTCATGCTGAGTTCCATGTTTTTAAAATAACTTCTAATATATTCATTATAATACTCACCACCATTATCAGTTCTCATCTTCTTCACAGAATACCTATATTCCTTCCTAGCTTTTCTCCTGAAACTTTTAAACATGTTCAGATCATCTGACTTATGTTTCAAATACAAAACATAAGTAATGCAAGTAAATTCAACAATGAGAGTAATTAAGTACTTATCTCCATGAGATGATTATTATCTCATTACCCCACAAATATCATAATGAATAAGATACATGGGATATGTTTAACTAATATCAACTTTCCTATGCATAGAGTTTGTAATCTTACCTTTCTGACAAATTGTGAAACACTGTCATGACCTGACCCATGCTAGGGTTCGAGCCACAACTACCCCAAGACCACCACCATAGGACATGGGTTAGAGACTAGCATTGAAGGAACAAAAAACTTAGGGATTTCTTTGCCTATGAACCTGTAAACACACATGTAGCCAACTCATTGGAAAAGTGAAGAGGGAGAGGAACAAAATATCCAATAATGCTATAAATAAACCAAACACGCATGAATGAATAAACCATACATGTATAGTAGAGTAAACTGAAAGGGAAAAAAGGGAGAAACACACAACCAGCCAGAAAAGTGCCAAAACCTGGCAGTAACTAAAAAAGAGTAACATGTGAGAGATACATAATCCTGGAACTCAAGCTACGACCATCATACGTGGTCCAAGCACCTTTATGCCTAGACTCCTCGAAAGTCATGATCAATCTATCTGTCGTATTAATAAGGAATGACATGTGTGGGAAAAGACCATGTAGGGGTGAGTATAAAAATACTCAATAGGAATCCCTGAAGAGGTGAAAGGGAAGTAGTAAGAGATACAAATGGAAAGAAGTAGTGTAAGAACAAGTTACAATAGAAGTGAACAGAAGAGTACATCTCAATAAAACAAGAGTATGAAAGTAGACTCATTAAAACACAAGGAACTCAAAATGGTGGGGAGATAAACTCCTCATCGATTATTCCCTACCTATAGCAGGATAGTAGATTCATCTAACCATGAGAATCTAGACACGGAACGCAAATAGAATACCCCACGTGTTTTCCCCTCTCTTGGAAGGAGATTAAACAAGACCCAAGGAGTGGTTACTGTAATAGGATATATATATATATATATGCTCAGTCAAAGAAACCCAAATGAGAGAGTAGGAGGATATCCATCTCTCAACTCAGCCAAAGAATGTGAGTATCCAACAATTCCAAGTGAATCCATCTGTGATGTCCAACACCTCCTCACATCTTCCCATGAGTCACAAGTCAAAGGGGCTCAAATCACTGCACCTCGATAATTTCTTATTTGGGAGGAACTGACTTTTATGCATGGTTTTAGGTCTCATCATAAGGACTCATCTCGGTATGGAAAGTGCTACACTTTCTTGTGAGTCCTTAGGTAGCATCAAAGTACGTCTCGTCCCAGTGTCACATTGTTGAGAGATGGTGTATCAAAGTTGAGGACCCATCGCCAGACCAGTTGGAGGGTTCTACTCCAGTGTCATCGAGGACCCATCACCTGCCTGGCTGGGGGTTTCTACTCAAAAAAGATCAAGGACCCAAGCCCAGCCCAATTAGAGGGTTCCACTCAGAACTTCCATCTAGGACCACTTCCCAGCCCAACAAGAGGTAAAACCAAAACTGCCATCATGGAACACTTCCCAACTCAGTTGGAGGTAGACCCAGAACTACTCTATCCATCCCTACAAGATGGTACCTATCAGAAAAGCATTAAGTATCTCTGGTAATCTCTACTATATGGTACCTCTTGGAAAATCATCGAGGAACTCTATCCATCCCTGCTAGATGGTACCTCTCAGAATTCATCGAGGAACTCTGGCTATCCCTACTAAATGGTACCTCTCAGAAAAGCATCAAGGAAGTCTATCCATTCCTACTGGATTATACCTCTCAGAAATCATAATTGTAGTAATTAGCTATTTCCTCAGATAGGCGTCACACCTGCAGCATCTCATATTGCATCTCTTCATACATCTTCTCCACTCTCACAAGAGTTGATGTTTAACTATGTCATGGGTTCTACTTAGACACAAGAAAAGGGTCTATTTCCGATATTCATTTCATTCTTCCACATTTAATTAGATCTTGAACAAGGCTCCCCACATCCAAATGGATCACACCATTGTGATTATTGAGGAAAAAACATACTAGATAAACTATTCATTCACCCAAAATGGGTATCCGATGGAAAAATCATAATTCATTACATTGCACTCAAATGGAATCCCATGGGGCCCACACCTCAAACCCAAAACAAATTAAATTGATTGCGCCATTGCGATCCTCTATAAAAAACACACGGGATTGTTTGTTCATCCAAAACAGATACCCGATGAAAAAGTTGCATTTCACTGCAACACGTGTGAACCGGGCCTCGTGGGGCCCATGCCTTGAACTTCATTTAAATACCAGAAATTGGTCTTAAAATGTCTAACTTAATTTCTGGGTCGTAGTTTCAAAGACAGTTTGTATTTATGACACCGTATGAGTGAGATATATTGAATACAAGATTCCATAATAATTATAATTTTATTATTATTGGGCGTTTCGTTGACCCAAGACACAGGTCTGAAAAAGGTATCCAACATTGGGAATAAAATGATTCACTCAATGTCAGGGTCATGCAGTCGTTGAAGGTTCTTCAAACCAAGATCGTACGATGGATTTACTGATGAATTAATGTTTGACAACCAAAAATTATAATTATATAATCATATTATTAGTGTTATATGTTTTTTTAAACCATAATGAGAGGATACACTCATCCACTTATACCCTTGAAAAATGAACAAAGTGCACATAAGGGAAAAATAATTCCCCTTTTCAACTTTTTTTAATTAAAAGAATAATATTATTATCAATTAATATTTTCAAATTTGCAAGGATCCTCCTCCCATGATCCACACACAACATGCAGCACCACACAATTCCTCTTAAAACGATACTCATCCCCCTTTTCAAACCACTATTATTATTTTAAAAAAATTATTATTATCATAAATAATAATATCTCTTTTCTATCCTCATATCTCATATCACAATTAAATCTTTATTATACAATCTTTCAAAATTTATACCAACATTATTATTATTATTATTTAGAATAATAATAATAACAAATCCCCAATTAAAAAATTATTCACTCGTCACCAATTATTAATAATAATATTTATTATTTTTGCTTTCCACATTGACCACGTCGAACCACCTTGTCGAAGATCCGATTCCGGCCACTGCCATTCCAATGTCGACCCTTCTTGTCAGACCGCGTGGAACTGTGCTGGACCACCGTCCTGACCACCTTTCATAGCCGTTGCGCACCACTGCCCCTTCTGCGAGCCACTGAACTACCTTTCTAAGCCTCAAAATTATAATTATTTCATATCTACGATCATTTGGTCACGATCTACACATATCCATTCCTCACTCATGATTCCATTGTCATTCTACAAATTCACCCCAAATCTGGGCACCTGATCGAGCTCGGGTAATAATTGTCAAGCTAGGAACCATAGGGTTCCTCCGATGAATAACGTGATGACTAGAGGGATAAAAGCACCATAAGAAAAGGTTTAGATCATTTTCCAAGAATTCTTGGTCAACTGGTCAAGAACAAGAATCTGGGTTAGATGAAAAATTGAGAAACTGTATATTTCATACAATTATGTAGGTTTAAGGGGGGGGGGCATAGATTGAAGAATTAATTGAAAACATGATCAATGTTTAATCAAAGGCATAAAAACACCAATTATGAGTCTTATTTGGATTGGATTGATCATTTTTTGATGTAGAATGTGTTCATTGATGAAGGAGGAGGTTCTTCGACACTTTGATCCATCTAGATCCAAGGGTTTGTCATTGTTCATTCATCCTTCATCAACAGGTAGGAGAGGAGAGGAGAGGAGATGATAGAAAGTTATCTTCATTGGGAAACCATGATTATGAGGAGAATCCCCTAAAATATGGATTTATATCCATAAATTAGGTCAAAGAATAATTAATTTCTTCATTAATTAATTTAAAAATTCCCTTCCAATGAGTGAGGGGTCTAAACATCCTACGCTGAATTATTTTACATCACGCCTAGGAGAAACACCACGTTCCAGACCCAACCGTGGTCTTGGATTTCCAATCCGATCAACCGTTTAATATTTATCCCATTTTCTTTAATTAACTGCACATGCGTAATATTAAATATTTTTAATATTTTTATAAACTTAATTATGGGCACACCGAGCCTCGGAATCACATGTCGTCTCAGCACCTAGCTCTATAATAATACTTAGAAATATTTCAATGTCTTATCAGGAAAAAAATAGGTCTCTACATCACTCCCTCCTTTATGATTTTCATCCTCAAAAAGAAAAACTAAACAAAAACTCGGGATACTAATTCTGTATCTAGCTCTACCATTCCTAGGAACACTCACACATTTTCTATGTCGGAACATCATAGGAACCAAAGGTACGGTCCTTCCTCACAAGGTTGTATCCTATAGGTGATGTGCATAGAAACACTCACGTATCTCATCAGCTGAGAGACATGGAAGACATTGTGTGCCCAATCAAGCTATTAGGGGTAAGGAAAGGTGGTAGGAAATCTCAACATCTCTTTTCATGGTCTCAAATAGCTCGATGAAACTCAGGGGATAGTTTTCCTCATCGAATGAACCTCTACATCCCACATCATGACTAGAATGACTATTTGTCCTCAGAACAGGGTCTCATGATTCCATCCTTTAGAATATCTATCTGTTGAAACACCCAAGGATACCTGGTCGCGTATGACTTCATAATTGATGTATCACAATCGAGACCCTCTTCGACTCTCAAGGAGTGGAGCCAACACCATCAACTAAAGAAAATTCATACTCTTCTTTTCCACCAGGGTCAGTTGTAGGAAAGCTAACTGCTCTGAAACTTCCCACACTAGGTGAGGCTGGGACTTCCTACTAAGGGAAACTGCTATAACGTTTCCCTTTGCTGGAGTATATACTATCTCAAAGTCATATTCCTATAGGATGTTCAACCAGCGTTACTGCCACAGGTTCAAGTCTCTCTGGGTGAATACGTACCCGAAATTATGGTGGTCTGAACAAACCACAAAACACTCTCCCTGAAGATAGCATCTCTACATTATCAGGGTGAATACTACCACTGCTGTAACTAGGTAGTGAATCACATCATTCAATTAATGGGGTCTCCATCACCTCAACATGTACTTGATAACTGATTTTTCATGGTTAAAGTTGATCATGCAAGGTACCAACAAACAGTAAAGGTGAGTAAACTCATCCAACTGTAAGAGGCTAGACACAGAAATTGCGTGGCATACCCCGCACGTATTTTTCCCTCTTGTAAGGAGAGTAACCCAAAACTAGGAACTCCACTACACCCACAAGTGGCACTACAAGCTAAAGGGTCAAGAAGAAAAACTCAACTAGAAATAATAGCGCCATCTACAACACTCTGAAATAGGTGGGGATAGAAAAGGGTACTATGATAGCATGGATCTATCTGCAGATTCCTTGATCAAACTTTCATACTCAAAAGTAGTCATCACAGGTTATGTACAAATATTAGTGTGAAAGATATATGAACCTAGTCGCATACTAATTCATCATCATCCCTACATTTTGAAATTTTAGGATCTTCTAAAGTCGAATGGAGCACAAGAAGGTGTGGTAGTACTCCTCACAAAACAGCTCCTGGAAGTCATCCCATAAGAGTTCCAACTCATCGAGTATCTATGTAACCAATCTCCATCAACACCTAGCTTCTCTGTAGAAACAGATATCTTCTAAAGCCACCATATGATCTACCAGTGTCCGTTAAAGCCTAAATAGGTGGACCATCGACTCTAACCAAACCTCTACTACCTGAGGGTATGGATCACTATGAAACCTCATCAGTCTTTGTTGTTGGAACTCACAAAGTACACTCAGTCTAAACACATCCTCAACCTGCTCTATTGGGGCTATCTGTTTCTCAATAGGTGGAGTTGCTGCTACCTACCCACCTATAGAGAGGGGATCACATGATGGGTCTTGAACTGAGGCCTCGTCACTCACAGGGTCGTCATCATGAGCTAGAGTTGGTATCCTAGATGGCTACCATTGCAGAGACATCTTGAATGTTATCAAGGAGTTCCAAAGTCAGATGATAATATTTATATATCCACCATGAGGGGGAGATGACTCATGAAGGAAAATCAAAGACTGAATCCTATATGATGTAGGTACCATCATTCCCTGCAAAAGGTGTCTTAAGGTCCTAAGTCTATAAGTGGGTAATCAGGGTCTTGGTGAATGGTTTTGTCGGCCACCCGTACCATCACTGGAATCTATGTCCTGAGAGCCACTCTTGAGACACTTTGACATTGTTTCCCTAAACCCAACCACGACTCTTTTTTTAGAGAAATGTCTTAATAATGTCTAAAAGGTTGAACCATATCTGATACCACTCTGTCACGACCTAAACCATACAAGGGTTCGAGATGCAATTACCCCAATCCCACCTCCATATTCTTGGGGATGGTGACTAGCGTCGAAGGCACAACAAACTCGGGTAGGCCTTTTCCCAAGAACATGTACTCACACATGCATCCAACTCAATGCAGAAGTGCAGAGGGAAAGGAACAAAAGATGAAACACTACTATAAATAAACCAAATATGCATGAAACACTAAACGGTACAATTAAAATAGAGTAAACTGAAAGGGAGAAAAGGGAAAAACACACACCCAACCAGAAACATTCTATAAACTGGCAGTGACTAAAAATAAGTAATAGATGAGATAGCCCTAATCTCAGAAGTCAAGCTATGACCACCGTACGCGGTCCAAGAACATATATCCCTTTTCTCCTATGAAGCCACGATCAAACTGTCTATCGTCTTCATAAGGCATGTCCCATGCCGGAAAATTCCATGAAAGGGTGAGTATAAAAATACTCAGTAGGACACCCTGAAAAGGTGAAGGGGAAGCAGTAAGAGATACAATTGAAAAGAAACAGTTTTGGAACAAGGTACAGTAAAAGTGAACAGAAGAGTACAACTCAACCCAACAAGAGAGTGAAAGTAGACTCATCCAAACACAATGCGCTCAAAATGGTGAGGAGATAAAATCCCCATCGATTTTTCCCTACCTATAGCAGGGGACTAGACTCGTTCAACCATGAGAAGCTAGACACAGAAAGAACATGGCATACCACACACATCTTTGCCTCTCCTGGAAGGAGACTAACCCAAACCCAAGTGCTGGGTACTGTAACAGGATATATATATATATATATATATATATATATATATATTCTCAGTCAAAGAAACCCAAACAAGAGAGTAAAGGGATCTCTATCTCATAGCTCAACCCAAGAAAGTGAGTAGCCGACAGTTCCAAGTGAATCCATCTGTGACTTCTAGCACCTCACTGCATCTTCCCAAGAGTCACAAGTCAAAGGGTCTCAAATCACCGCACCTCGATACTATCCACTTTGGGTAGCACTAACTCGCCTGCACGGTTTTAGGTCGTCTCACAAGGATGCATCTCAGTAGGGAAAGTGCCCCTATTTCTTGTGAGTCCTTAGGTAACATCAAAGTATATCTCATCACTATGTTTTATAGTCGATAGATCATTTATAAAAGTTGAGGACACATCCCCAACATAGCTAGAGGGTTTTGCTATAGTGTCATTAAGGACCCATGTTCAGCCCGACTGGCGGGTTCCACTCAGAACTGCCATCAGGGACCACTTCTTAGCCTAGCTAGAGGTAAACCTAAAACTACCATCAGGGAACACTTCCCAGCCAAGATGGAGGTAAACCCAGAACTGCTCTGTCCATCCCTGATGGATGGTACCTCTTGGAAAATCATCAATGAAATCTTTACATCCCTATTGGATGGTACCTCTCAGAAAACCATCAGGGAACTTTGTCTATCCATGCTGGATCGTACCTCTCAGAATACATCGAGGAAATTTGGTCATCCCTGTTGGATGGTACCTCTTGGAAAAGCATCGAGGAACTCTGGCCATACCTATTGGATGGTACCTCTAGAAAATCATTTCGGTAGTCATCGTTTGTCTCCTTAATAGATGTCACACTCGGAACATATCATATCGTATCTCTTCATACATCTTCTCCTCTCTCACAAGAGTTGATGTTGACCTACATCATGGGTTTTCTTCAAATGCAAGATAATGGTCTCCCACTAATATTCATTTCATGCTTCCACATTTAATGATATCTTTAACAAGGCTCTGCACATCCAAATGGATCACACCGATGTGATCATTGCAAAAAACATACAAGATCAACTATTCATTTTCCCCAAATAGGCGTCTGATGAAACAGTTGTAAGTCACCACATTGCGCAAAAATAGCATCGTGTGGGGCCCACACCTTGAACCCAAAACAAATTATTTAGATCGCTCCATTATGATCCTCTCAGAAAAACTTCGGGATTGACTATTTGTTCATCCAAAATGGATACCCAGTGAAAAGGTTGCATTTCACTGCAACGCATGCGAACCAGGCCTCACGGGGCCCATGCATTGATCTTGATTTAAATACCCAAAATTAGTCTTGAAATGTCCAACTTAATTTTTGGGTCTCAGCATCGAAGACGGTTTGTATTTATGACACCGTATGAGCGAGATATATTGAATTCATGATTCCGTAATAATAATAATTTTATTATTATTGGGTGTTTCGTTGACCCAAGACACAAGTTTGGAAAAGGTATCCAACATCAGTCTTAAAATAACTGTCTTGATGTAAGAGTCATTTAACCGCTGATGGTTCATAAAAATAAGATCACACGGAGGAGTTACGGATGAATTAATGTTTGACAACCAATAATAATAATAATAATATTATATGTTTTTTTAAACCACAATGAGAGGATACGCTCATCAACCATTGCCCCTAGAAAACGCATAGATTGCGCACAAGGGAAAAACAATTACCAATTTTAAAATTATTTTATTAAATAAATAATATTATTATCAATTAATATTTTCAAATTTGGAAGGATTCTCCTCCCATTCTCCACGCACAACATGCAGCGCCCCACAATTCCTCTTAAAACGAAATTCATCCCACTCTTCAAACCATTATTATTCTTTTAATAGAATTATTATTATCATAAATAATGATATCTCTTATCTATCCTCATATCTCATATCACACTTAAATATTTATTTTCCAATCATTCAAAATTTATACCAATATTATTATTATTTTTTAGAATAATAATAATAACAAATCCCCAATTAAAAATTTATTAAATCGGCGCCAATTATTATTATTAATAATTAATATTATTATCAGTTGTCACATTGACCATGTCCGACCACATTGTTGGTGATTCGAGTCTGGAGACCTCTATGCCAATGTCGACCACACTCACTAGACTACCTAGAGCCGTGCCAGACCGCCGTCCTAGCTACCTTGTATAGCCATTGTGCACCGCTACCCCTTTAGTGATCCATTACACCCCCATTCTAAGCCTAAAAATTATAATGATTTCATATCTGTGATCCTCTAGTCTCGATCTACACAAATCCAGTCTCCTCTCGTGATTCTGTCACCGTTCCACAAATCAACCCCGAATTCGGGCACCCCAATCAAGATTGGGTTACCTTGAAATTGTCGAGACGAGAAACGAAGGGTTCCACCGATGAAGAATTAGAAGATTAGAGGGATATAAGAACCATAATAAAGGTATTATATTTTTTACCAAGTTTTCTTGTCCAACCGATCAAGAACGTGCTTTCGGGTTAGATGAACAAATGAGAAATAGTAAATTTCTAGAAATTAGGCAGGTGTAGGGGGGGTGCAGATTGAACAATTAATTAACAACGTGCTTGAAATTAAATCATAGGTATAACAATACCAAATATGAGTCGTACCTAAATTGGATCGCTCATTCTTGACGTAGAACATGTTCATCAACGAAGGAGGAGGATCTGTTGTGCATTGACCCGTCTAGATCCAGGGGTCCGTTGTTCTTCGTTCGTCATTCACCAACGGGAAGGAGAGGAGAGGATAGGAGAGTAAGTTTTCATTATTGGAACAACATTATCATGAATCAAATCCCCTAAAATATGAATTTATATCCATAAATTAGGTTAGGGAATAATTAATCAATTAATTAAATTCATTTATTCATTCATTTAAAAAGCTCCTTCCAATGAGAGAGGGATATGATTGTCCCGTGCCGATTTATTTTACATCATTCTTAGGGGAAACAGTGCATTCCAGACCCAACCATGGTCTCAAATTTCTGATCTGATCAATCATTTAAGAGTTCTCTTGTTTTCTTTAATTCACTTTGCGTACATCATATAAAATATATTTAATATTTTTTTAACCTTAATTCCTCGAACACTGGGTCTTGGAATCACACGCCATATCAATACCTAGCTCCACAATAATATTTAGAAATATTTCAAAGTATTATTAGAAAAAAACTGGTTCTCAACTACACCAATATCTTCTTCTTGACATGTTAAGAATACCATAGAAACTACAACTCTTTGATAACTTACTAATATTTCTCTAAAACATATGTACCAACCTTTTATTGAAAAAATTATTTTCTTCTATCATGCTTAATTAACATGAGTTTTGAACTTCACTAACTTGAAACAAATTCCCTTTTGCACATTGAAATATGGTAAAAAAAATTCCATCTTCCTCTCTTTTCACAATAAAATCATATTTTATAAAAATAGATTTATTTCCTTCATCAAAAAATTTAAAAACACTTTTCAAGTTTTGTTTCATCCCATACAAAATATATCTTTCTTTGACTTTAACTTTTCTTACCCAAGAATATCACATTCAACACCTTTTTTATGAAGGAATCATCATTGCCAAATGTCACTATTCCTTATGTGAATTATTTCACATTCTTCAACAATTTCAAATCTCCTATCATATGTTAAGAACACCCACTATCCAAGATCTAGGGTCGTTCTCCTTTTGTAGCATTGAGAGTGATTTCTACAATAAGAGTTTTTTCTTTCCCTTTGTCCTTTTTACCTTTGGATTCTAAAAAATGTTATAAACCATTTGTTGTGCTGGTAAAAAAAAGACACCCTTTTTTAAGATGTCACGATTTTTTACATCATTCATAAATAGTTTTCAGAGGTTGGAATCTATTTTAAAATTTTAGCACATCTTTATTAGATCTCTTTTTTTGAGAGGATTGGATCCCACTTGAGCTTTTATTATTACAACTCATAGAATAGTTGTAATATTGTTGATTAAACCAACGTATATTTGTAATATGCATAAATACACCACAATACTATCAGTTAACATAGAAAGAATAATTTCCATTATAAATTCCATACTATATATAATAAGGAGCATGTTTCTCAAAAACATTGTTCTCTTTCACATTGGAACTTTTTTTATTCCCAATTTTTTTTTCATCAGCCGAAATCTTCTTCTTCAATTATGATTTCTTATCAACCTTATAAAAAATACTAGCATCTTTTTTTTAGACTCAAAATTTTTAGAAACTTTTGAATTATCAACATTATTGAATTTTTCCACATACATGACTTTTTCAGATTTCTTCTTCATGGGAACAACTGCAACTTTATTTTCAACCTTTGAAGGTAACTTTTGATCCTTCTTAGGTTTTCCATTTCTTGAAATTTCAGCAAATTTAAAGGTTGAGTTATTTAAATTTATAACTCCCTCTTCATATTTATAATAACTTTATTAGATAAGTTCTAAATCTTCTTTCTTTTCTTTTAACATTACTTCATGTTTTTCATTTATATTATTTTCCTTCTAAAGATACTTTTTCAAGAAATCAACTTATTCTAGTAACTTATCTTTTCTATTTAGGTTGAAATTCTTGATTGTTTGTTATAGGAGTTCATTTCTTCATCTTATTGATTTATCCGTCATGTTTTATAATCTAACTTATACATTATTTCAATTCCCTATTCAGATAAAACTCATGATTAGTTTATTCTTATTCTTTATAACTACTACTTCTGAATTCTTCTTCATTAACTATTGTAATGAAAGTATTTTCTCCAGTAATCTTAGTAAAATTTTGATCTTTAACATCATTATATTCATCTTCATTATGTTTAGAAGAAAAATATTCTTCTTTTTTATTTGGAGAACTCTTTATCCTTTTCATTTGAAAAGGCTTTAGACTTATCACTTTGTTCCTTCTTAGATATTCATATCGTTATTTCTTCTTCATCACAATCTTGTTATTTATTTTTCAAAGGACAATTAGTATAACAGTTTCCAACAATTCCACATTGAAAACAATTCAATGGATGTTTCCCTTTATACTTTCTTTTACCTTTTTTCACATTTTCAGAAAATAAGGATAGAAATTAATCAAGATTTTGGAATACCACATTTTCATATTCAATGTCCATAACTTCTTATTCTTAAAGAAACTTATTAGACTTCCCTTGATTGGATGAATTAAAGGAAATTTTTCGATCATGTTTTTTTCCTTTAATAACTTTATCCCTTCTCATTTCATAAGTAATGAGAGTATTATAAAGGTTATCCATAGATAGAGTTTCAAGATATATATCTTACAAAGATGTAACTTTGGTATCAAAATTATCAAGAAGAATTCTCAAGATCTTTTCAACAACAGTTGAGACTTCTAGACTTTCACCAAGACATCTTATGGTGATAACAATATCATTCAACTTTGTAATTAATTCACCAATAAATTCATACTCACCTATTTCCATATCTTTATACTTAATCCTTAAAATTTGTAACTTTTCATTCATTAACTTTGTATTGTCTTTGTAAATGTTCATCAATTCTTCCTAGATATCTTCGGTAGTAGGAATTCCATTCACTCTTAGATACTCACTTTCAGAAAGTGATGAGTGTGAAGCATACTTAACACTTCCATCATTCTCAAGATTCTTCCTATCCACAAATGTGAGATGAAAGTTTTCATCAATAAGGGAAATACTTCTGTAAAATCTTCCAAAACATCATACCCAAGAGATATGAGATAAGGAAACATTCTGTCTTTCTAGAAATTATACTTATTTCCATCAAAGAAAAGAATCCCCTTACTTTTAACATAATTCAGATTCTCTATAACAACTTATCTTAAAAAATTTAAGCAAATAGTAAATAAAGGGAACCTTGGCTCTGATACCAATTGGTAATCCTCATCCAGGATCAATGAATCACTGAGTGGGTGAGGGGTTGAATCAGTGATATCTTTTTATTTTAATTTTCCTTTCTTTTGAAACTACCTTTTCCACCTATTAAAGATTTATTACTTTTCATAAAATAAAACAAACACACATCAACAGGAACAAAATTATTTATAAGGTTTGATAAATAAAAAGAGTCTCTACGTCCTTGGAATGGTTTGGAAACAATCCAATACCAAACAATCAACTAGAAAACAATCCTTTTATGTGGATAAAAACAAGTAGGATATACCATTACAATTGGGTATCACTCTGATCAATACAATAGTGCATGTGCCTCTCTTAGCACAAATTATGTAGTATAAGTTTGTGTAATAAGTAATGAAGCCTTCACTATTTGGTTTAAAACATGTTATTGTACTACCTTATCAACTTCCATTAGAAAACCTTTAAATCACAATTCTTCACTTTCCTACCCACCAGCAGATGGAAACAAATTTTCTATGCTTTTTATGAAAACTAATTCTGATGGCTTAGTTTGATTCCCCAATCATATTGCGCAGTCTGATTTCCTAGTTCAAATGCTTATTCTAATTTCACAGTCTGATGTCTCAGTACCAAAAATATAATTTTTCAAGAATATCTTTGAAATAATTATGAACAACTTCTTCTATCCTTGAAAATTTATATCTGATTGCTCAGTATGATATAGAAACTCTAATTATTATCCTTCCTTATGAATCTTCTATCTGGAAAACTTCATAAGTAAAAATTAGTATAGAAAAATATTCTCTATAATACTCCAAATCTTTTGCCTTATCTCTTCACATGTGAATAATACCTATTTTTAGTTGAAAGTACAATGTACTTATTACTATTTATAGGTGCTCCAAAAGTGGTTTGGGAAGAAATATGAAAAAATTTCCTACTTAACCAAATTTCCTAAAAATTGAATTTCCCCTTCATTTTGGCTCCATATTTGACTTCTTAAAATATTCTCGATTGTAGAATCCCACCCTTGATTCCACTTAATGTTTCCCTAAGATGGTGGCCAAAATACCTCAAGTGTGCCTCCATGAACACCAGAGGATTCTGACTAGTAGTGAGGGTATGGGGTGTGTCTGTGGGGCGACTATTCCCTCATTGATCAGAGTGGAGTTTAGAAATATATATTTATATATATATATAATAAGAAAAAGCATAATAAGACATTATATTATTGGTCCAGTAACCCTCTATGATTAAAGGAGTATCAACAGATAGATATCAACGGAACAATCATAATAAAACAAGAAGGATAAATAAACAATAAGAGAAACCTGAATAATAAAAATATACCAAGTGATGATGATGAAATGTTATGTATCTATAAAAATGTTTGCATGGAAAATAGGGGATATAGGCATATACTAATTACTAAAAAAATATAAAAAAGTGAAAAAACATCTACAACTAGCATCTCGAGCGTAGGCTCAGTCCTATTCCCCCAAGTAATCCATACCATAAATAAAAATCAAACATCTAAATCTAGATACTTCCCTTTATCAATAAATTCAATCATGAAGTCTTTTTGGGTACCAAAGGCTTCCCAAGTAGGGTATGAGATATAATCCCAGTAGGCCACAACCAACATTTTCTAGATTAAACCACCTCATGCAATTTAAAATGAAAAGTTTTCCTTAATAAATAAATGCATAAAAGAAAAATAAATAAACTAGACTAGGTTTCATTTGGACACCCATAAAATTATACCTACTCTGGCCTCATCTAGTGGGTCTGAACCAAGGGATCCTGTGTAGGTAAAGTAAGTTATATAATATGTAAGAATGTGGACTTTCCCCAAGCTTGTGATTAGGCTTGGTGGACATGTCGATATGTTTCCAATTCAACGGTTCATTTCCAATTTAAAAACATTCACTTACTTTATAATTCAATTCAAAATATTTACAAAATATTGGGATTCAACCTAATCTCATCCATGGAAATTATGAAAGAATTCCAAGTATCACTCGTGGGGCTCGGTATAAGTCTAATGCCAAGGCAGTCCATCCATGGTGACCCAATAATGAGATCCCGAGTGTCCCTCTTAGCATGGTGTAATGACAGCATGAACTAACCTCCAATTATGTACCTAGTATTGCATGTAGGGGCCCTAATCTCTCTCATATCGTGGTACAACCATCTCTCCATTGAGCCCATCCAAGGGTTCTCCCCTAGGGAATCAATGTCACTCATTTAAAGGTAAAAAAGAAATAATAATCGTTGATCCCATCCCTAACATAGCTAGTGTCACCCCCGATGTGTTTACAAATCATTAATAAATTCTAATTATGTAAATGAATTATGGAATAACATTTATGGCCTAACTCATGGATCATAATTATATTCAATTTAATTTTTAAACTAAAGGCATCAATTATTAATCAACACCCCTCAAGGGATGTTTAAGTTACCTAAGGAAAGGGAAAAATAAGACTCAAAGGAAAATCACACCCATTAGGGGGGTGTAACTCAAGGTGATCAACCCAAGGGGTTGATGTTCCACAGGAGATGGTCTCATTTGTCAAGTTAAGGCTTTCAATTTAATTTAATTTGAAATTATGAGACATCACCAAAAATCTCTAGATCATAGAACAATGGTGCAAGTTACAAAATTCAATGAAACAAGGGGAAATAACCTATACCACATATCTTAGCCTCATAATTCTCCCCTTGTCCAGCGTCAACCCTTGATTCAAGCTAGAATGAGATATATCGAATAAATTTTTAAATGAACTAAAAAAGGGGAAATAAACTTTCGTTGAGATAGAGAAATAGAGGATGAGATTAACTAGATGTATAAGGGAGAAGAATATGGAGCACACCTCTAGCTTCTCTATGGATCTGATGGTGACCAAAATAGATGCTTGATGGAGGAGTTGTATTGATCCCTAGTTTTAGGGAGAGGAGAGATTATAAGAGGAAAAAGAGGGTTCATTCACTAGAGAAAATAGAGGAAGAAATAAGGAATAAGTTAAAAGATTAAATATGGGTAAAATGGAAATTTCACCCACACAGGTAGGGGCACAAGGTTTGGTCACACAGTTATCCAAACTATGCACCAACTGTGCACGAAACCACTACTCATGAGGACCTTTGGACAGGGTAGGCACATATTTTGGTTAACCAGTCACAACCCATGCAAAATACCTCTACTAAAAACTATAGCTGGCTCGCACGAGCATGCACCTAGGGTGGTGAAATGTCATCAGGGAAGCCCCAAAACACCCCTAAGCTATCCTTGATTCCCTTAGGCAACATTATAATAGCATAAAAAAATATTTTAAACCAATAAATAACATATTTACCTTAGAAAAAAGTAATAACGTTACAACCCCCCCTCCTTAAGACATCTCATCCTCGAGTTTCTCTTCTAAGGGTGGTGATATGTCATTAAGGAAGAGTTTCAACCACAACACACATTCATTTACCTACCACTCCCAGGTCTCATTTTATATGCATTTTTACTACCATAGCACCCAGCCAATAGGAACTAACCTACCTTAGAGAAATTTTTTTCTTCTATCAACGATATGTATTTTATGCTCCTTGAAGGATGCATCCACCTATAGCTCAATATCATCAAGTTGAAATGAATGAGATGGGACATCATGAAACCATCGAATATGTGATACATCAAAGATAAAGTGCATGGTATGGTACCTCTGAGGTAATTGTAATCGATAGGATACCAAACCGACTCTCTCCACTATATCAAAAGGTCCAATATAACGAGGTGATAACTTTCCCTACCTCTAAATTCGTTTGTGACCCAATCTAGGTGATACACATAGAAATACCTGATTTCCAAACTCAAAATATATTGGTTGATGGTAATGATTAGTAAAATAATTCTTCCTGGATGAATCTATATTATAAACTTATGAATCATCTAGACTTTCTCTAAAGTCTCTTGGATGAGACAAGGGCCAAGTAGAGATGCCTCACCAACCTCTAGCAAGAACATGGGTGAACAGAACGACCTACTATAAAGGGAATCATACAAATCCATTTGAATCATTTCCTAAAACCTATTTTTATAGGAAAAATCAACTAGAATATTATTCTTTTACCATGAACCTACAAATTCAAGGATACAGGCCCAGAGCATATCCTCTAACTCCCTTATTGTTCACTCTGACTGCCCGTCAGTCTAAGGGTGATATTTTGTACTCAAGATCACTTGTGAACACAACACCTTCTATAACCCTTTCCAAAATCATGAAGTAAATTGGTTTTCTCAATCCAAAATGATAGAATAGGGAACAACATGAAGTCACACTATCTCCTGAATGTAAATCCTACTTATCTTGTCAATAGAGAAGGTCTCCTAAATTGGTAGAAAGTGTAAAACATTGGCCAACCTATAAACAATCACTCATATAGCATTGCTTCCATGAGGGGATCTCGGTAAGACTGTCACAAAATCCATGGTTACATTATTCTAATTCCATTCAGGAGTGGATATAGGTTATAGAAGTCCAGTAGGTCACTGGTGCTCTGCCTTCACATGCTGACAGGTGGATCACTGAGTGATGAAACCTTCTATTTGCCTCTTTATACCTAGCCAGCAACACCCATAGTGTATTTATTGGTACATCTTGGTAATACCAAGATGAACTAACCATACAGAGGCATGTGATTCCCTCATCAACTCTTCAGAAATATCAGAAGGCACCCAAACATGTCCATAGAAGAGTAAGGTCCCATTTATATTAACAACACAATCATTAGGTAGTTTCCCTCATATGAAGCTATACCTCATAAAGAGGCCCTCAGAATCAGATTACTACCACATCCTGACCCACTACATAAGGGATGATTTCATTGCTAGATCTGATAGAACTGTCTTCTTGTGTTGTTCCTGAACCTCTATGTGTAACTCAAAAAACATAGCCATTATCTGCCACTCAATGCTGGCATCCTTGATGGATTGTGTCCAAGAATTCTAGATCAAGGTGTCAGCTACTGTATTACCCTTTTTGGGTGTGTAATAAAGATCAAAGTTGAAGGATTATAGGTATTCCACCCACCTATTCTGTCTTAGATTCATGTATCGTTGATTGGAGATGTATTTGAGAATTTTATGATCCATGCAAATAATGAAAAACTCAAACAGTAAGTAATGTCTCCAACACCATAGATCATGGACCATAATTGGTGGATTGAGTTCATGAATATGGTAATTATTTTTATGGGGTCTCATTTGGTAGGACTCATATTCCTCAACTCGATACCCTGCATCAGAACTGCACCCAACCCGATTCCTAAAGCATCACAATAAACAGTTCATCTTCTCCCTAGATCAAGAAGAATCAGGATCAGCAATGAACTTATTCTACCCTTTAACTCTTGAAAATATGTCTCACAAGATTTATTCCATCCAATTTTCAAACTCTTTTTGTTCAATCCCATAAGTGGCGCTTACAGGGATTAGAAATCCTATACGAATCACGTATAATATCTCCTATGAAGCTATTTATATCGAACAAATTCTAGGGATACACCTAGAAAACCACGGTTCTCACCTTATATGGGTCAGAAGATACTCCCGCATTAGATATGATATGACCCAGGAAGTGAACCTTACTGATCCAAAAGTGGGATTTACTGAGATTCACATATATATAGTGATCTATTAGTGTACTCATCATGATCTCAAGAACATGTCCATGTTTGGTGTGAGAATTCACTAAGATTTCAACTAAAAACCCACCACAATGGAATTAGTATAAAGGTGGAAAAACTGATTCATCATAGCTATAATGATTTCTGGTGCATTTGTTAGAAAAAAACAACATAAGAAAATACTCATACATGTTGTACTTACTCTGGAATGTTGTATGTAGTATGTATGACAGTCTCACACACACATGATGATATTCTAACCTGAAATTGATCTTAAAGAAAACCATTTCTCCTCAGAGCTAGTCGAATAGGTTATCTATATGAGGAAGTGGACAACAATTATCCACTATAAGCTAGTTCAAATGGTGGTAATCGATAAATAATCTAAGGGTACATCTTACTTCCTGTACAAAAGGACTGGTGAACCCCATGAAGATGTCTTGGTTTGGATAAAACCATTTACATATAGATCTTCAAGATTCTTCTTGAGTTCTTGGAGCACTACAGATGTCCCCCTATATAATCGAATGGACACAGGTGTCACACCTAGCACAAGATCAGTGGTGAACTCGAACTATCTCTCAGGTTGTAATCCATATAAATCTTCAAGGAAGACATCCCTAATATATTCCACCACATAAGGGAATTCCACAAATTGCATTCCCGAATCTCTCATAAAGTGATTTTCCATCTGGTCTATCACTCTGCCTAGACCAGTATTCTTTGGTCTAGCTCAACTTTCCTATATTTCCTTTATGGATATATGTGCCTCCCATAAGTGATGTGAAGTATACCTGCTGGTTGTAAAAATCTATCTGGGCTTGATAAGGAAAAATCCACTCTATACTGAGAATGACATTGAAGATGGTCATCATGAGGATGAAGAAATTCCGTAGAAAATATTACCCACCTATTTCAAGGGGCATACCTTGTATTGGCGTATACCCTCATCTGTTACTCCTAACGGGGTTTCTAGATTCATAACACCATTGAAGTAATCTATCACTAGGCCAAGTCATCCTCTAGTTTCAATAGATAGGAAAGACTGTGAAACACCTATATCAAATAAGGAAGATTCTAAAGTAAAGTCTACCAGAAGAGTACCTATAAATAAATATGACCCTGCAATTTACTCCTCAGGCATAGCATGTAAAGTGTAGATATACCTTGAACATTGACCCTAATGTGTCTCTTGAGTATCCTGAATAGATCCACTCTGTTGACAATAAAACTCTAAGGCCTGACTGCCCTATCCTCGACCACAAGCTTGGATTGAATGGCCTGTAAAAGACCAGATTATAGCCTAATACGTTGTCTCTAATCCTGAATCTAAAGGCAGTGCTGGAATAGAACCCCACTCACTTGGAACTGGAGGAAAGTATCAATAGAAACACTAGAGGAGACCCATCCTGTATCAATCTCAGCACATGATCAGGTTCGTCGTACACTAGGGATTTTTATGGTCAGGCCTACCACACTGGTGACACACCACATTGTTGTAAGTGCATGCCAACTGGCTGGTACTTCCCCTATTTGTAACCTCAAAACGTCACTTTCAACAACTAGATAAACTACTTTTCTACCTGGAAGATGATCATACCTATTTAACATCACCTGGTTCCCTCAGGTTACACTGAGTGATTTGGACTTGGTTCACTATCTCTGAAATGGTGGTTAGAGAAACAAAGTTCACCTATGAGAGGATAGAAAATGCAATCCCATCCTTGAATCTCCTCATAGTAGTCATCTCATCACCAGATAAAATCGGTGGGAAATGCTTCCATTCAGTGAATCAATCTAATTATTTCATTACTGACATGTAACATTGATTAAGTTCATGAACTCCCAAGAACATTATATTCTTAAGGTCTGTGGGAAGAATTAATATAAGAAATCAATCTAGATGTCCGCCCAGACCATAACCTAATGTCGACAACCCTAATTTAGAATGTCCCATCAACTCTTGGTGGATTCCAATAGCATTTAGGTCATGATCTTGACCCAACACTTTGGAGGCATATCAATATCCTCAAAGATCAATATAATTGACTCAAGATATGAATCAATAGCCTAAGGCCCACTGTCCCATAAGAAGAAGGGATGATGCTACTACTGGAACTCCCTAGAAAAATCTTCCATGGTATGGGAATGTTGTGGAGCACTTTGTACTGACTGCATTAATTGAAATAAATTGTCCCAGGACTGAGCATTAGTTCCCATTATAATTTATGCATGAGGTTCCTCAGTTGGCACTGCAAGTGGTATCACGGGTGGCTCAGGGCCCACCGCATTAGGAGTATGCTCATCACCACTCTCTTAGAGTACATTATGAGGTTGATACGATGGAATGGATCTATAATTTATAAGTGCAAACCTCAAATAGGATTTATAATAGATTAGGAAAGAAATAAGGAAAGTGAAGGTACAATGCCTGCCTATAAGCACATTACAACCATTAGCCTGCTCCTGGAGAAAAGTCTAATTTATCAAAAAAAGTCAAAGAAGGATCATAGGAGACATGACCTACTACCCACTACTAGGTCGGGTCAGGGTCAGTGTCTCATATTTCTCATATAAGGTGACCATTTCATTTAAAGATTTTATTCATTTTGATTTATTTATGAATTTAAATTCAATTTAAACGGTTGAATTAGATATATGACCACTTCCAATTTATAAGGGAATATAAACCTTATACATTGAAATTTGGAATGTACTTAATCCTAATCATAACACATTTCATCCCATGTGACCGATGGTCCATGGATTAGCATTCCATAACCGACTACTTAAGGTGTGTGCTTTAACCTATTTAGGAAAAAAAGTTTAGGTTAAGGTGGACACTTTAAGTGTTAGTTATGTTTTCATAGTCTTGTAGGTAATATTAGCACATTTCTAGTTATAACAATCAAAACGCTACAATGAATAACAATCAAGTCACAAACAAAAATCACATGAAAAATAGGAAATGCACATGAAAAATTGAATACGACATAACACAATGCATGAAATTTTAATCATAAGGTGCCTAGTATGATGCGTATTGTTGGTATTCCCTCATATCATTGGGACAAGGCTAAAACCCCCTTTTTAATAACATCAACATCAATAACAACACAAACAAGTGTGTCTCCCAATGGTGAAATCTAATAAACTATAACAACACAACCAATAATAGCATTTACCAATCCTAGGTAATTAGGGTCTCCCATATACATGGGGTAACTACTACCAAGAATAGGATCAATACAAAATTCCAATATCCTTGTATTCTTTCAAAATCCGAACAGTAAGATAAAATGAAAATTTCCCTGATACAACATTTTATAATCCCGGCCCAGATTTCACTTAAAGGTGCCTCGATACGGTGGCCAAAAGTCCTCATGTGTGGATCCCTAAACTCCAGAGGATTCTAAATAAAAACGAGGGCCTAGGTTTTTTCTATTAGGAGACTATACCCTCTATGATCTGGGTGGAGCACATAAATATATATAGAATAAGAAATAGTAGAATCAGACCCTATATGACCAGACGAGTAACCCATTGTGGTTGAAGTATTATTGATAGATAGATAGCAGTGGAACAATCATAATAAAACGTGCAGAATAAATAAAAAATAATTGGAAGATGAATAATAAAAAGATACAAAGTGTTGATGATTCTATGTCATGTATCTATATAAATGTGTGAATGGGTAATATATGATACAAGTATATACGAAATGCTGAAAAAATATACAAAAAGGAGAAAAACAACAATGACTAACATCTCAAATATAGGCTCGGTCCTCGACCATCCTATACTATTTCCTATAAATTAAAATCAAGAATCGGAATATGTTTGATTCCATTTATCCATACTTTCAATTATGAAGTCTACATGGGTACCAAAGGGGTCCCAAGCAGGGTGTGAGATATAATCCCAGTAGGAAACCACCAATGGTTTTAGATACAAACATCTCATGTGATATAAAATTAGCAGTGTTACTTAATAAATAAATTCATGATTGATAACTAAATAAATAAACTAGACTATGTTCCATTTGGACACCCATCCAATTCTATCTCTTTTGACCTAATCCAGTGATTCTGAAACAAGGGATCTTGAAAAGGTAATGTAAGTGATATAATGTGTAAAAATATGGATTGTCCCCAATATTTTGATTAGTCTTGGAAGACATGTTACCATGTTTCCAATTCAAAGGTTCATTTATTATTTAAAAACATTCACTTGATTTCTAATTCAATTAAAAATATTTAAAAAATATTGGGATTCACCCTGAGCTCATCCATGGAAATTATGAATGAATTCTAAGTATCACTCAGGAGGATTAGTATAAGTTTAATGCCATGGGATTTCATATAAGGTGACCCAAGAATGAGATCCCTAGTGTCACTCCAAGAATGGGGTAACGATAGCATGAATTAACCTCCTGAGTCTGTACCTGGTATCATACATAGGGTCCCAAGTCTCTCTCATGTCATAATACAACCATATCTCCATCAAGATCGTCAAAGGGGTCTCCCCTAGGGAACTAGTGTCACTCATTTGGAGTTAAAAAGGAATAAAACTCAGTGATCCCATCCTAAGCATAGCTAGTGTCACCTCCAAAATGGTTACAAATCATTAATAAATTCTAACTATAAGGCATATTGAGCCCGTCCAATGGGTCTTTAATTCGGAACTCATTGCATCATCCATGGAACTATATGAGGACATTAATTTTGTATAAAATCCATAATGTTTAACAAAAAAAGAATTTATGACATGATTTAATAAGGTTGACATGGTATTCAATTAGGTAATCAACTTATGACATAAGGTGTAGGGCCTAACTCATGGTTCATTGTTCTATTTAATTTAATTTGTGAATTCAAGGCACCAATTATCAATCAACACACCTCAAGGGATGTTTAGGTTCCCCAAGAAAAATAAAAGTAATCCTCATAGGTGGAGAACACCCATTGGGGGGTCTTAACTCATGGTGATCCAACTAAGGGGTTGATTCACCACTAGCTGGGGTCACATTTGGCAGGGTAAGGATTTTAGTTTAATTTAATTAGAAATTATGAGGCATCGCCAGAAATATATGGCTCATGGAACAATGGAACAAGATATAAAATGAAATAAAAAATGGTAAGAGACTAGACCACCTACCTTATCCTTTTATTGCTTCCCTCATCTAGCGTCGACCTTCGATTTGATCTAGAACAGAAGATATCGAATAAATTCTCAAATTACATGAAAGAAACGAAAATGAACTTTCACTGAGATAGTGCAACAAATGGTGATAGAAACTAGAAATAGAAGGGATAATATTGTGGAGATTTCCTCTTGTTTCTTGATGGATCTGATGGTGTGCAAAATGGATTCTGGATGGAGGAGTTGTCTTAAACCCTAGGTTTAGAGGGTGGATAGCTTATGGGATGAATAATAGAGTTCATACCCTAGAGAAAAGAGAGGAATAAATAATAAATAAGTTTAAATATTACAGAGGGAAAAATGTTAATTTCACCCATAGAGGAAGTGGTGCAAATTTTTTCCATATGTTTGGAAAACCTGTGCGCCAAGAAACTATTCAAGAGGACCGATGCATGGGCTAGGTGCATGGTTTGGTTAAATATGCATAGCCTATGCAAAACTCCTCTACTAAAAACTACAGGTGGCCCGCACGGGCCTGCACCTGGGTTCATATGGTTTTAGACAAAATGTGCAGCCACCAACACCCCACTATCTGAACTGTATAGTTTTGGGAAACCAAGTAGGCTGGGATGCATGGTTTCTATTAACTATGTGGCTCAATATGCCTCTTTAAATTATGGGACTCCGAGAACCAAATGAACCCCAGACACCCCCGATACCTCCTTGGATCCCTTAGGAAATATTATAATGGATGAAAAGAAGAATTTAAACCAAAAAACTAACATCTGTACCTTTGGGGAAATATGGGATATTACATATAATCTTCTTAAAATTTCTTGAATCTTCTCAAATCTTTATCTTGCTTTGGGATATCTGACAATTCTTCTATCTGATGCCAATTTTTCATTCTGGTTGTCTTAATTATGGTGGAAACATATAAAAACTAAACATTCTCATTACAATGAAAAGATATGTAAGGTTTAACTGTGGTTATTCATTTTTCATAATCTATTCAAATCCTTCATAATGTTTTGTAAAGAAAATGTGAATTATCCTATGAATGTCCCCTAAGTGTGTCAAAATAGCTATGTAGTAAGGCTCATTGTCATGTGCCAGATAACACTCAAGTTAGGCCTGACACACATTTTCAGAGTTTTTACCCCTAGGTACAAATGTTCCAGAACCACATCCACTTGTAGTATCCATAAAGCGATGTATTGCTTAGAATACCCACATAATCTCTAACTTACCAAAATTCTAGGATGTTCTTCTATACTTATCCTAGGATTATAACTTAGTAATATGTTCTCTAATATATTTTTTCTTAAATCTAGTTACCATGGTTTCTACTAAACTTTCTTTGATACAAACTATATCAAAAGAACCCTAGAAAGCCTGGATCTAGTGTCGTGTTACCATTTCATTGGCATGATTACAAGGAAATACATCTCGAAGGACTGATTAGTTTAGTAGTCTTGGTAAACTAGATAAATATATGAGTCTTGTATTAAAAATGAATTTACAAATTACAACATATTTTTTATTTATTTTTAGGAGAATAAATTTATTCCATATATCGTATCCTTTTTATCTTTCTTAGTACACTTCACAGAATCCTAGGGAAAGGAAAAAAAATAAGGGTGAGCTCAAATTCTCTGTAAAGGTAAAGTATAGTGGAAGTAATAATAAATCAGAGATAATTATAAATATGGAATGTTAATAAATGAATACACATGTCATGTAATCAATAAACTGAGAATTAAGGGAATAAATAATATGGAAAGGTAATAACTAGAAATGCATTTCATTCAAATAACTGGATAAAGAATAAACAATATGGAAAGGCTAATAACCAAAACACATTCCATTTAATCAATTAACTTAGAATAAAATGCATCCATATATAATTTCAAAGAAAAAATATCATAGATAATAATAATTGAATCAAAATGAAGGCAATTCTTAATCATTGGATGACATGTTTTCTAGGTATATTGTAATTTTACCACAAATATATTTCACAAGATTTTGTATAACATACTGGGTGAAAAACCCATTATCTTAGGCTATCCAACTGATTCGTCCCATGAGACACCGATGCATCATGGGGATATCTATAACTAGGCCCCTCCCATGTTGTACATGTTCAAAGAATTCCTCATATATTGAATAATCAATTTAATTCGTAAAAAATATGACTTTTCAAATATATGCCTTGAGTAAAATATGTGGATTTATCAATATTTCACCAGATTTCAAATAACATTCAATGAAAAAACCATATGTAAAAATGGTATATGGTTTAGGAAATAATCATATCTATGATAAATGATATGGATATTTAGCAGAAATTCAATATTAAATGATCATACGAAATTGAATATTTTAAGGGGAAAAAAATCAATCAAGAAAGTGAATGTCAATACTATCCTTAGATAAAAAAATCATAAAAAATCCAGAGGAAGAATAATGATGTTATAAATAAAAAATATCCCAAGTTGAGTAAGGATAAATGGTTTCTGTAATTGATGAATAAAAATACTATCAAAATGTCTTTTAAATACATTCTTGAGAAAAATATCCTTTTCATTTTGAAAACAATTTTCATTTAAAATAAACTGTAAAATTTTTTTATTTAAATATTAACCATTTAAACTTGAAAGGGATGCTTTGAAGAAATGGTGGTGGGTAAATTCACACAGGTCATACATGGTAAAAAGAACATTCATTTTTAAAGTTAAAAAGGTTAGAAATTTCCTTGTCCAGAAAGTGAAAAGAAATTCCTTTGAAAAATGTTATAAAATAAAAAATGGTAAATTTTAATAAATATTAAAAACATTTTGGAAACCTTTTTAGAAAACATGTTTTTTATAAGAAAACAGGTTCTCCGACTAAAGAGTGAAATAAAGTCAAGTTCTCTTAAAAATAGTTTTTAAAACATTTTGAGTACCAACGATTGAAAAATGATACTATTAATTGAAAAAGGTCATTAATAACCATAGTATAATAAAATTAAAGTATTTATTAAAAAATTATCTAATAATTTTCTATAATATTAATTCATGTGTAAACAATCTCGAACAATATGAGATTGTGAAGTAATCTCTTGAAAAGACCATAAAATTGATGTGAGAATCAATAAATGAATATATTAAGTGTGTAAAATGTAAATACACATAAAACAAGTGTAAAAAAAAACAATATATACTAAAAAATTATTAAACACATATTCTTATAATATTAATGACAATGAGTAAATAATATAACTTAATAAAAAGGAATCAGGCTATGAAATTATTTACCTCTTGGTAACTTTTAACTAAAATCCCATTAGAATAAATAATTATAATTGAAACTAAAAATTCCATTAATATAAAATAATTCAAGATATAATATATCAAAATTTGTAGTAGATACACCACACAAAATAAGTAAGTGTTGAATGTGATATTTATCTCACAGATGTAAAAAGTGAGATGAAAATCCCTTACCTTGCATTTAATTTCTGTTGAATATCCTTTAACATCATTTATAATCGTTTTTAACATGTCACTAAATTATAAAGGAACCATAATCATATTTATAATATCATATATTATCTTCTTATAATATCTTATTACCTGTTTGTTAACAATCTTTTATTATTTTCACTATCTCGGGTGTTAATTGCCTTGTTTTTCAAGTATGTTTTGACTTGTTACTTGTTGTTACTATTAATTAGATCTTAATTTAATCATATAAATAATTTAAAACTTGATTTAAATATCATATATTTTTAAAATATATTTATTTATAATAATCCATAATATTTGTAGATATAAAATTAAATTCATTATTCATGAAGACAGTAGGTCGTATATTTGCATGAATACGTACATTTAAACCAATAACTAACATATTTACCTTAAAAAAAGTAAGAATGTTACAACCTCTACTCCTTAAGACATATCATCCGTGAGTTTCTCTTCAATGGGTGGTGAAATGTCATCAGGGAAGAGTTTCATACACTACACACGTACATTTACCTACCACTCCCAGGTCTTATCTTATATGCATTTGTAGTGCCATAAAACCCAGACCATAAGAACTAACCTACCATGGAGAAATTTCTTTTATTCTATCAACAATACATATTTTATGCTACTTGAAGGATACATCCTCCAATAGATCGATATAATAAGGTTCAAATGAATGAGATGGGTCATCATGAAACCATCTAAGTTGTGATACTTCAAATATAAAGTGCATGGTATGGTACCTCGGAGGTAATAGTAATCGATAGGCTACCGAACCGACTCTCATCACTATATCAAAAGGTCCAATATAATGAGGTGATAACTTTCCCTGTCTCTAAATTATTTTATGACCCAATCTAGGTGATACACATAGAAAGACCTAATTTCCCACCTTAAACTCTATTGGTTGATGGTAATGATTAGTATAATACCTCTTATTGGATGAATCTATATTCCTACACTTATGAATCAGCTAGACATTCTCTAAAGTATCTTGGATGAGACATGGACCAAGTAGAGATTCCTCACCTACCTCTTGCAAGCACATGGGTGAATAGAATGACCTACTATAAAGGGAATCATACAAAGACATCTGAATCATTTACTAAAATATATTTTTATTGGAAAAATCAACAAGAAGAATATTCTTTTACCATGATCCTGCAAAATCAAGGATACAAGACCGAAGCATATTCTCTAACACCCTTATTGTTCACTCCGACTTCCCATCAGTCTAAGGGTGATATTTTGTACTCAATATCACATGTGAACACAGTGCCTTATGTAACCCTTTCCAAAATCATGAAGTAAAATGGGTGTCTCAATCCAAAATGATAGAATATATAACACCATGAAGTCACACAATCTCCTCAATGTAAAGCCTACTTAGCTCATCAATAGAGAAGGTCTCCTGAATTGGTAGAAAGTGTAAAACCTTGGTCAACCTATTAACAATCACTCATATAGCATCGCTTCCATGAGGGGATCTCGGTAATCCCGTAAGAAAATCCAAGGTTAAATTATTCTAATTCCATTCAGGAGTGGATATAGGTTATAGAAGTCTAGTAGGTCCTTGGTGCTTTGCCTTCACATGCTGATAGGTGGATCACAGAGTGATGAAACCTTCTATTTGCCTCTTTATACCTAGACACCAATAGTCATAGTGTATTTATTGGTACATCTTGGTAGGACCGACATGAACTAAACTTACAGAGGCATGTGATTCCTTCATCAACACTTCCCATATATCAAAATTAACCCAAACACATCGATGGAAGAGTAAGGTCCCATTTTTATTAACAACCCAATCATGTGGTAGTTTATCTCCTATGAAGCTCTCCCTCATAAAGAGGCCCTCAAAATCAGGTAACTACCGCATCCGAACCCACTCCATAAGGGATGGTTTCATTACTAGATCTAATATAGCTATCTTCCTGTGTTGTTCCTGAACCTCCAGGTGTAACTCAAAAAACATAGCCATTATCTTCCACTCAATGCCGGCCTCCTTGATGGCTTGTGTCCAAGCCTTCCAGATCAAGGTGTCAGCTACTGCATTACACTTTTTGGTTGTGTAAGCAATCTCAAAGTCGCAGGATTATAGGTATTCCACTAACTTGTGTTGTCTTAGATTCAAGTATCGCTGATTGGATATGTATTTGAGAATTTTATGATCCATGTAAATAATGAAAAACTCAAACAATAAGTAATGTCTCCAACACCATAGATCATGGACCACAGTTGGTGGATTGAGGTCATGAATATAGTAATTCTTTTCATGGGGTCTCAGCTGGTAGGACTCATATTACATAACTAAATCACCCTGCATTAGAACTTCACCCAACCAAATTCCTGAAGCATCATAGTAAACATTTCATCTTCTTCCTAGCTCAGGAAGAATCAAGATCAGTACTGAAGTTATTATCCCCTTTAACTCTTGAAAATATGTCTCACAAGATTCAGTCCATCCAAATTTCAGACCCTTTTTGGTAAAGCCCGTAAGTGGTGCCTCCAAGGATAAAAAATCCTATATGAATCACATATAATATCACATATGAAGGTATTTATATCGAACAAATTCTGTGGATACTATTAGGAAACCACAGTTTTTCCCTTTTCTTGGTTAGCAGATACTCCCACTTCATATATGATATGACCCAAGAAGTGGACCTTAGTGATCCAAATGTGGAATTTACTGAGCTTCGAATATAGATAGTGATCTCTTAGTGTACTCAACATTAACTCAATAATATGTCCTGGTCTGGTGGGAGAATTCACTAATATTTCATCTAAAAAACCACCACAATGTAATTAGGATAAACGTGGAAAAACTGATTCATCATAGCTATAATGATTTCTAGTGCGTTTGTCAGAAAAATGACATAAGAAAATACTCATACAAGTTGTACTTACTCTAGAATGTTGTATGTAGTATGTCTGATAGTCTCACACACACATGATGATATCCTGACCTAAATTGATCTTAGAGAAAACCATTTCTCCTCGGATCTAGTAGAATAGGTTATCTTTATGAGAAACTGGACCCCAGTTATTCACTATAAGCTAATTCAAATGGTGGTAATCGATGCATAATCTAAGGTCACATCTACCTTCCTGGACAAAAGGACTAGTGAACTCCATGGAGGTATGTTGGTTTGGATAAAACCATTTATATCTAGATCTTCAAGCTTCTTATTGAGTTAGTGGAGCTCTACAGGTGTCATCCTATATAAAGGAATTGACACAGGTGTCGCACCTAGCAAAAGATCGGTGGTGAACTCGAACTGTCTCTCAGGAGGTAATCCATAGAAATATTCAATGATGACATCCCTAAAATGTTTCAATACATAAGGGAATCCCAAAAACTACATTCCTGGATCTCTCATAAATGTATTTTCTATCTGTTAAATCACTCTGCCTAGCCAAGTATGCTTTGTTCTAGCTCAACTTGCCTATATATCACATTTTCATTTATGGATATATGTGCCTCACATAGGGGATGTGAAGGACACTCTCTGGTTGTAAAAATCTATCTGGGCATGATAAGGAACAATCCACTCTATATTGAGAATGACGTTGAAGATGGTCATCATGAGGATGAAGAAACTCCATAGAAAATATTACCTATCTATTTCAATGGGCATACCCTGTATTGGTGTATACCCTCTTCTCGTACTCCTAACAGGGTGTATAGAGTCATAACACCACTGAAGTACTCTATCTCTAGACCCAGTCTTCCCCTAGTTTCAATAGATAGGAAAGAGTGTGATACACCTATATCAAATAAGGAAGAAACTAAAGTAAAGTCTACTATAAGAGTACCTCTAAATAAATATGACCATAGAATCTAATCCTCAAGTGCAGGATGTAAAGTATAGATATATCCTGAACTATGGCTCTGAGATGTCGCATGAGTATCTTGAATATATCCACTCTATTGACAATGAAACTCTAAGGCCAGACTACCCTAGCCACGACCACAAGCTCGGCTTGAATGGCTTGTAAAAGACCAACTTCTAGCCTAATATGTTGTCTATAATCCTGCATCTGAAGGCAGTGATGGAATATAACCCCACTCACTTGGAACTAGAAGAAAGGATCAATAGAAATGATGGAGGTGACCCATCTTGTAGCAATATCAGCACTTGATTTGGTTCCTCATACACTAGAGATTTTTATGGCCTATCTAGCCACACTGGTGACACACCACATTTTTTTCAGTGCATGCCACCTGGCTGGTACTACCCCCATGTGTAACCTCAAAACGTCACTTTCTCTAACTAGATAATATACTTCTCTACCTGGAAGCTGAACATACCTATTTAACGTCTCATGGTTCCCTCATGTTACACTGAGTGATTAGGACTTGGTTCACTATCTCTAAAATTGTGGTTAGCTAAACGACGTTCACCTATAAGAGGTTGGAAAATGAAAGCCCATCCTTGAATAACCTCATAGTAGTCATCTCGTCACCAGATAAGGTCGGTGTGAAATCATTAAATTAATTGAATCAATCTGATTATTTCATTACTCACATGTAACCTTGCTTAAGATTCATGAAATCCCATGCACATTATATTATCAAGGTCTGTGGGAAGAAGTAATAGAAGCAATCTAACTAAAAATCTGCCCAGACCATACCCTAATGACGACCAACCTTATTTATAATGTCCCACCAAATCTTGGTGGAGTCATGTAGCATTTAGGTCACAAACTTGACCCTATGCTCCGGAGGCATATCGATATGGTCAATGATAAATATCATTGACTCGAGCTATGACTCAATAGCCTGAGGTCCACCATCCCATGAGAAGGTGGGATGTTGCTGCTGCTGGAACTCCCTAGAAAAATCCTCCATGGTATGGGAATGTTGTGGAGAACTTTGTACTGACAGTATTAATTGAAAGAAATTTTCCCAGAACTGAGCATTAGTTCCAATTAGAATATTTGCATTAGGTTCCTCAGTTGGCACTATAGGAGATATCACAGGTGGCTCAGGGCCCACCGCCTTAAGAGTATGCTCATCACGGCTCTCTTAGAGTACATTATGAGGTCGACACGATGGAATGGCTCTATGATTTCCAAGAGCACACCTCAAATAGGATTTATAATAGATTGGGAAAAAAATAAGGAAAGTGAATGTATAATGCCTACGTATAAGCACATTACAAACATTAGCCTGCTCCAGGAGAAAAGTCTAGTTTAAAAAAAAAATCAAAGAATGATCATAGGAGACACGACCTACTACCCACTACTAGGTCGGGTCAGGGCCAGGGTCTTGTATTTCTCATATAAGGTGACCATTTCATTTTAAGGTTTTATTCATTTTGATTTATTAATGAATTTAAATTAAATTTAAATGGTTGAATTAGATTGATCACCACTTCCAATTTATAAGGGATCATACACCTTATAAATTGAAAATTGTAATCTAATTAATCTTAATCATAACACATTCCAGCCCATGTGACCGATGGTCCATGGCTTAGCATTCCATAACTTACTACTTAAGGTGTATGATTTAACCAATTTAGGAAAAAAATGTTAGGTTAAGGTGGAAACATTAAGTGTTAGTTATGTTTTCATAGTCATGTAGGTAATATTATCACATTTTTAGTTATAACAATAAAAAATCTATAGGGAATACCAATCCAGTCACGAAGAGAAATCACACAAAAATAGGCAATGCACATGAAAAATTGAATATGGTATTACACAATGCATGGAATTTTAATCCTAAGGTTCCTAGTATGATGCATCTTCTTTGTATTCCCGCATACCATTGGGCCAAGGTTAAAACCCCCATTTTAATAACATCAACATCAATACCAACACAAAACAAGTGTGTTTCCCAATTGTGAAATCTAATAAATTGTAACAGTGCAACCAATAACAGCATTTACCAATCCTAGGTAATTTGGGTCTCCCCTATACATGGGGTAGCTACTACCAAGAATAGGATCAATACCAAATTCCAATATCCTTGTCTCCTTTATAAACCCAAATTGTAAAACAAAATGAAAATTTCCCTGATACACCATTTTAGAATCCCACTACTGATTCCACTTAATGGTACCTCGGTACAGTGGCCTAAAGTCCTCAAGTGTGCCTCCTTAAACTCCATAGGATGCTAACTAGCAACGAGGGCCTAGGTTGTTTACATTAGGAAGATATGACCTCTTTGATCTAGGTGGAGCACATAAATATATACAGAATAAGAAATAGTCAAATTAGACCCTATATGACCAAACTAGTAACCCATTGTGGCAGAAGTAGAATCGAAATATAGATAGCAGTGGAATAATCATAATAAAACATGCATCATAAATGAACAATAATTGGAAGATGAATAATAAAAAGATACAAAGTGATGATGATTTTATGTCATGTATCTATATAAATGTGTGAATGGGTAATATATGATACATGTATATATCGCATGCTAAAAAAATATACAAAAAGGAGAAAAAAAACTATGACCAGCATCTCAGATATAGGCTCGGTCCTCTACCCTCCTATACTCTATCCTAGAAATCAAAATCAAGCATCAGAATACGTTTGATTCCCTTTATCCATACCTTCAATTATGAAGTATTCTTGGGTACCAAAGGGGGCCCAAACAGAGTGTGAGATATAATCCGAGTAGGACACCACCAATGGTTTTTAGATAAAAACATCTCACGTGCTTTAAAATTAGAGGTGATACTTAATCAATGAATTCATGATAGATAAATAAATAAATAAACTATACTATGTTCTATTTTTACACCCATCTAATTATGTATCCTTTGACCTAATCTAGTGATTCTGAACCAAGGGATTCTGCAAAGGTAACTAATTGATATCATGTGTAAGAATATGGATTTTCCCCAATATTGTGATTGTTCTTGGAAGACATGTTTATATGTTTCCAATTAAAAGGTTCATTTATTATTTAAAAACATTCAGTTGATTTCTAATTCAATTAAAAATATTTAAAAAATATTGGAATTCAACCTGAGATCATCCATAGAAATTATGAAATAATTCTAAGTATCACTCAAGGGGATTGGTATAAGTTTAATGCCATGGGATTCCATACAAGGTTACCCAAATATGAGATCTCTAGTGTCAATCCAAGCATGGTGTAACAATATCATGAACTAACCTCCTGTGTCTCTACTAGGTATCATACATAGGGTCCCAAGTCTCTCTTGTGGAATAATAAAACCATCATTCCATCGATCCAATCACAGGGGTCTCCCCTAGGGAACTGGTGTCAATCACTTGGAGGTAAAAAGGAATAACACTCAGTGATCCCATCCCAGGTATATCTAGTGTCACCTCCAACATGGTTACAAATCATTAATAAATTCTAACTATAAGGCATATTGAGCCCATCCAATGGGTCCTTAATTCAGAACCCATTACATCATCCATGGCACTATATGAGGATATGTATTTGTTAGCTAATCCATAATGTTTAACAAAACAACAATTTATGACATGATTTAATAAGGTGGAAATGGTATTCAATTAGGTGATTGAATTATGGCATAAGGTGTAGGGCCTAACTCATGGCTCATTGTTATATTTAATTTAATTTTTGAATTCAAGGCACCAATTATCAATCAACACCCCTCCAGGGATGTTTAAGTTTCCCAAGGAAAGAGAAAAGTAATCATCAAAGGTGGAGAACACCAATTGGGGTGGATTAACTCATGGTGATCCACCTAAGGGGGTGATTCACCACTATTTGGGGTCTCATTTGGAAAAGTAAGGCTTTTAGTTTAATTTAATTAGAAATTATGAGGCATCACTAGAAATATTTGGCTCGTGGAATAATGGCGCAAGATATAAAATGAAACAAAAAATGGGAAGAAACTAGACCACCTACCTTTTCCTTTTAGTGCTTCCCTCATCCAGCATCAGCCTTTGATTTGATCTAGAACAAAAGATATAGAATAAATTATCAAATTACTTGAAAAAATGAACTTTCACCAATATAGTGCAATAGAGGGTGATAGAAACAAGAAATAGAAGGGATATGATTTTAGAGATTACCTCTAGCCTCTTGATGGATCTGATGGTGTACGAAATGGATGTCGGATGGAGGAGTTGTCTTGAACCCTAGGTTTAGAGGGTGGATAGATTATGGGAGGAATAATATAGTTCATACCCTATAGAAAATAGGAGAATAAGGAAGAAATAAGTTTAAATATTAAGGAGGGAAAATGTTAATTTAACCCATCGAGGAAGTGGTGCATAGTTCTTCCATATGGTTCGAAAAACCGTGTGCCAAGACATTGTTCAAGAGGACCCATGCATGGGTTAGGTGCATGGTTTGGTTAAATATGCACATCCTATGCAAAACTCCTCTGCTAAAAACTACAGGCGACCCGCACGGGTGTGCAGCTGGATTCGTATGGTTTTAGACAAACTGTGCAGCCCTCATCACACCACTATCTAAACTGTATAGTTTTGGGAAACCATGCAGGCTGGGATGCAAAATTTCTATTAACTATGTGGCTCAATATACCTCTTTAAATTCTGGGACTCCGAGATCCAAATGAATGCCAGACACCCCTGAGACCTCCTTGAATCCCTTAGGAAATATTATAATGGACGAAAAAAAGAATTTAAACCAAAAAATAAAATTTGTACCTTTGGGGAAAGTTGGGATGTTACATAGATTCTACTCAAAACTTCTTAAATCTTTTCAAATCTTCATCTTTCTTTGAGCTATCTTACCATTCTTCTATCTGATGCCAATTTTTCATTCTTTTTGTACTAATTATGGTGGAAACATATCCAAACTAAAGATTCTCATTATAATGAAAAAATATGTAAGGTTTAACCAAGTTCATTCATTGTTATTATCTATTCAAATACTTCATAATGGTTTTTAAAGAAAATGTGAATTATCCTATGAATTTCCCAAGTGAGTGTCAAACTAGGTGTGCAGTAAGGCTCGTTGTCATTTACCAGATTACACTCAAGTTAGGCCTGACACACCTTTTCAGAGTTCTTACCCCTAGGTACATATGTTCTAGAACCAAATCCACTTGTAGTATCCATACAAGGATTTATTACAAGGAATATCCACATAATATCTAACTTACAAAAAATCTAGGATATTATTCTATACTTATCCTTTGATTATAACTTATGAATATGTTCTCTAATATATTTTTTCTTAAATATAGTTCCCAAGGATTTTACTAAACTTTCATTGATACCAACTATATCAACCCAACCCTAGAAATCCAGGATCCGGTGTTGTGCTACCATTACATTGGCACAATTACAAGGAAATGAATCCTAAAGGACCAATAAGTTTAATAGTCTTGGTAAACTAGATACATATACAAGTCTTGTATTATAAATGAATACAGAAATTACAACATAATTTTTTTCTTTTGAGGATAATAAATTTTTTCCATATATTGTATCCTTTCTTATCATTCTTAGTACACTTCAGGGAATCTTGGGGAAATGAAAAAAATAAGGGTGAGCTCAAATGCTCTATAAGGGTAAAGTATTTCAGAAATAATAATCAACCAAAGAGAATAATAAATATGGAACGGTAATAACTGAATACACATGTAATGTAATCAATAAACTAAGAATTATGTGAATAAACAATATGGCTAGGTAATAACTAGAAACACATTCCATTCAAATAAATGGATAAGGAATAATCAATATGGAATGGCCAATAACCGAAACACATTCTATTTAATCAATGAACTGAGAATGAAATTCATCGATACATTATTTCAAAGAAAAATTCTCATGGATAATAATAATTGAATCAAAATGAAGGTAATTCATATTCATTGTATGCCATGTTTCCTAGGAACATGGTAATTTTACCACTGCGATATTTCATAAGATGGATTATAACAAACTGGGTGAAAAACCCATTAGCTTAGGCTATCCAAATAATTATTCCCATGAGACTCCCGATGCATCGAGGGACTATCTATAACCAGAACCCTCCCATGTTTTACATGTTCAAAAAATTCTTCATATATTGAATAATCAATTTAATTCATAAACAATATCCCTTATCAAATATCCTATTTGAGTAAAATATGTGGATTTATCAATAGTTTACTAGATGTCAAATAACATTCAATGAAAACACCGTGTGTAAAAATGGTATACGATTTAGGCAATAATCACATCTATGATAAATGATATAGATATTTTGGAGAAATTCAATATTAAATGATCATAAAAAATTGAATATTTTAAGGGGACTAAAAAATGAATAAAGGAAGTGAATTTCAATAAAATACTTAGCCAAATAAATCATAAACCATCGAGAGGAAGAATAAGGATGGTATGAATACAAAATATCCCAAGTTGAGTAAGGATAAAGGGTTTTTGTCATTGATGAATATAAATACTATCAAAAAGGCCTTTTAAATACATTCTTGAGAAAAATATCCTTTTCCTTTTGAAAATAATTTTCATTTAAAATACAATTTATAAAAATTTTCTTTAAAAAGTAACCATTTATACTTGAAAGGAAAGATTTGAAGAAATGGTGGTGGGTAAATTCATACAGGTCATACAAGGTAAAAAGAACATTCATTTTTCATGTTAAAAAGGTTATAAAAGTGCCTTGTCCAAAAAGACAAAAGAATATTCCTTTGAAAAATGTTATAAAAGAAAAAAATGGTAAATTTTACTAAAGGCTAAAAAAAATTTGGAAACATTTTTAGAAAACATGTTTTTCATAACAAACCAGGTTCTCCGACTAAAGAGATAAATAAAGTCAAGTTCTCTTAAAAAAATTTCTAAATCACTTTGAGTAACAAAGATTGAAAAAATGATACTATTAATTGGAAAAGGTCATTAATAACCATAGTATAATAAAATTAAAGTATTTATTAAATAATGTTCCAATAATTTCCTATAATATTAATTCAAGTGTAAACAATCTTGAACAATATGAGATTGTGAAGTATGCTCTTGAAAATACCATAACATTGATGTGAGAATCAATAAATGAATATATTATGTGTGTAAAATTTAAATACACATAACACAAGTGTTAATAAAACAATATATACTAAAAATATATTAAACACATAATCTTATAATATTAACAACAATGAGTAAGTAATGTAACCTAATTAAAAGGAATCAGGTAATGAAATTATTGACTGCTTGGTAACTTTTATCTCAAATCGGATTAGAATAAATAATTAAAATTGAAACTCCAAATTCCATTAATTTTACATAATTAATGATATAATATATCAAAATGGGTAGTAGATACACCACACAAAATAAATAAGTGTTGAATGTGACATGTATCTCACAGATGTAAAAAGTGATATGAAAATCCCTTACCTTGCATTTGTATTCTATTGAATATCATTTAAAATCATTTATAATGGTCTTAAACATGTTACTAAATTATATACAAACCATACTCGTATTTATAATATCATATATTATCTTCTTATAATATCTTATTACCCGTTTATTAACAATCGTTCATTATTTTCACTATCTTGGGTGTTAATTGCCCTGTTTTTCGAGTATGTTTTGACTTATTACTTGTTCTTAATATTAATTAGATCATGATTTAATCATATAAAAAATTTAAAACATGATTTATATATAATATATATTTAAAATATATTTATTTATAATAATCCATAATATTTGAAGATATAAAATGAAATTCATTATTCCTAAAGATGGTAGGTCATATATACACATGAATGCTACTTCCATTTCCTTATCATATTTAAAATAATGAAAATTCAATGATATATATGTATATATACATATATTATAATTACATTATCATATTCATGTCATATATTTCACATATTTTTATTAAAACTATCCTTTATACATTCCATGTATATCGTGAATGAATCACGTCGCTTTGAGGAGGCAATAGTCCACACTTCCGCAAATGATGCCATCGTACTCCCACAAAGTAAAAATTATAAAGGTATGTGTTATATAAAAATTTAAAAAACATAAAGAAATTATAAATATCATATTTTTAATATATAAATAGTGTTTCCATCATAATTCTCACCATTAGAGGTGGTAAAGGAAGAACGGACAATCATCATTTTGTGAGGTGATAGTTCACCATACATGAATCGGAAAGTTCGTTACACATTTTATGGAGGTGTGTGATGTTTTAGGTAAAATAAATTAGAATAAAAATATCTCAGTGTATTTTGGATGATTATTTTATTATATAATCATGGAATAATAAGATTTTAATGGGTGGAGAAGGAAATAAAATGAAAGTGATCGTTGAATAATGTTATCTCGTTTTTAGGTAAATCCTTTCGGTTTATACCAAAAGACTTACTTGGTTGGATTTATTCTCAAAGGGAGGATTATAGGATGAGTGTATGTATGTTGGGAGATTCTTTGAGCAGATTTTGAACTATCCAAATGTCATTATAGTTGTTAATAAGTGGGAGGAGTGAGTGCTTTTTTATAGTGGAGGAGGATTGACATTCTTGTGAATTTTTTTAAAAGGAATTACATCCATGTTTTTTTCAATGTATATTGGATCCAATAAGAAATATTATATATAAGGTAGTATAGGAACGAAATGTGAATAGTAAATATTTTTTGGACAAATGTCTTGGTTATTTTGGCCTATAAGTTTAAGGTTTAGTCCCATGTTAAGCTAATTTTTCTCTTAATCGTTGTAATTAATTTTAATCTCATTCACTAATATTTTTGGTAAAAAACTAAGTTGACATTATTATAGATTATAAATTATTATGATTCCAAATATAGAAATCAATTTTCAAAATTAGAATCGCATAAGTGGCAGAAAATAATTTAAATTTAATCCTGCAGATGGGACGACAAAGTGGGTTTTTAAAGTAATACTGTTTAAAAGATTGCTATGTTTTTATATCCAATTTCAATGTGAAATTGATTCTAATGACTGACATTGGATTAATTCATGTAAAATTTATCTAACTAAACTTTAAAAACAATCAAAAATATAATTTATCATTATAAATAAATTAGATGAAAAAGCAGTTTTGAATTAAAATTTAGTATTTTTCACTATTCATCAAAAAATGAAATATTTCAAAAAAAACCAAAACATTACCCTAACCTAATTTTCACATTTTTCTATAAAAAATATATTTCTTTTTTTCATACAAAATATATAAATACAAATTTTTTTTTATTCAAAATAGGTTCTCCATTAAAAGTGGTAAAATTGTCTTTAAACAAATAAAGGGTTTTATGCATAATATTGGGTTTGCTCTTATCTTATGACTATAGAATATATAGAATGAATTTAAATTTTCATTATTGGATATATAATATATATATTCTAATAATTTAGTTAATATTATTCATAACCATCAATTTAACAACTAGGTTATATCCTATATTAAATAATAATAATTAAATAATATATTATTGTTTCCTAAAACTCGGTCTTGCATGTAATGAAATACGTTAAAAAACTATTTGTTTTGTGTGATGCATGACAACTCAATATTAAATTCATTGAAATATATATCATAGATTATATTTATTTAAAATAGTAAGTGTACTGTAAAGTATTGGGATATTACATTCCCTTACATGCTTGGTGATGCATGTCATACACTATATAGAATACATTATTCTTAATTTAGAATTTTTGAGAATTAAATGAAATGTTTAGTTTGGAAACCCTACATTTGGAATAACACTTATGGATTATGTTCCCTAATTTTTTGGTAAATTGAGGATCAACAACCCTACATTTTGATGAAACCCTACATTTAAAGGAATAAACTTATGTCTCATCAACCTTAGTTTCCCGAACAACTGTACATTTTCAACCATTGTTTGGGAGTTTGTTGCTATGTAGAGGAATCCTACATTTGATTTTTCAACAAAGGAGTTTTGAATTAAATATATTATCTGAGTTTTCTGCAATGGTCTTGATGGGATTAAATATATCTTTAACATTGTTTTATGACTAATTCAAAGCCTCGTATTCATTGATGTAAATCGTTTCTATTCTTAAGAGAATTTAATACTTTCTTGAATTATTTTAAATTCCAATATTCATGATTTATTATGAGGTATTTATGGAAGCATTGAAAACAGAGTTGTTTGACTTACAATATAAATATTGAGTTGTTTATCCTCCCAAGATATGAGAATAAATTACAATATAAATATAAGGATTGGATCAAAAAGTTGTGTTCTTGTAAATAAAAGCGTGTCATTGCTGGTAGAGCTACACTTTGGATACAAAAATGTTTTGGTCTAGTCACTTTTTTATTGTCGCTGCTGCTATATGTTATCATTAAATATTTTTCTTCAAGTTTGAAAAAGCATTTTTCAAAGCTGTAATTTGGAGACATACATGTTTATGCATCTATCTGATGTTTTCTCAATATCTATTTAAAGAAACAACATGTACCAATGAAGATCTATTTACTAATAATGTCTGATATTGAATATAAAATACATCTTTCAATTGTTTTTGCAACTGTGAGAAAATTTATGTTCTCAAAAAAATCAGTCTATAAAGATTTATAGGAATTTCAACTGCTCAGAATTAGTCGTGGTTGAGTTTCAGGTTATTGGACTAAGCTATAGATTTATAGTTACATTTAAAAAACCAGAAGGCCTTGTAAAAGCATCTTTGTAAAGGTTTCAAATTCCTGCACTCAGTTATAGAGGTCTTTGGATAAGAGTAACTACTAGTGAAAATCATCAAGGTTGTGGAGAGAGCATTGGTGGAGTGGACTAGGGGATCTTTGGTCATTAAACCACTATACATCGTTGTGTTATTTTCCTTATTTTTTCCACTACTCATGCATCTTTAAGAGAAAAGGAAAGTATCACTACATAACAAGAGAATTTATTTGAATCTATCAAATATTTAAAATGATCACAATTCAACCCCCCCTTATGTCTTCATCATAGTCATTTAGTTCAACCAGGCCTAACAAGTGGTGTACATGGTAGGGATCTATTATTATATTTTCTTCTTGGAAATCCTTTAAAATTATTTTATCTGATATCAACAAGTAATATCAAATGTTGTGATCTATTTGTCTATCCTTTGAGTATTCTATTTGATTCTAACAAGTGCTTCATAATTTTTTCACATCTTGAAATGACTGATTTTAGAGAAGGTATAGCAATGATTCATGATCCTTACTTTAATGGTGATTATTATGGATGCTAGAAAGCTCGCATGACTATTTTTTTGAAAAATCCTGGAATAATAATTTATTTACAGGTTGTTTAGCCTTATGAAATTCCTAAGGAAGATCTGAAAAAATGAGATGATGATCAAGAAAAATAATATTATCTCAATTATAGAGCAATGATATTTATTGTCTATGGTTTAGGGACTGATGAGTTTAATCGAGTTTCTCAATATTCTACTGCTTATGAAATGTGGAAAACTATTTTTGTTACCTAGGATGGAACTGACAATGTCAGACAATTATGGTACACTACTGCAAAGTTAAATATTAATAACTTTAGAATGAAGGAGGATAAAAATATCACTCATAATAATGGTATATTGATAGAAATTGTCATTAATATTTCTACATTGGGAGATCTACTTAAGAAATTAGATTAATCGTTAAAAGTACTTATATTTTTACCCACTAAGTAGAATGGAATATCTATTACTATATGAAAATATACACCAGTTAAAGTTTTATCAATGAAATAATTAATTGGAAACGTCATAATGCATGAAGTTTAGATGTAGGATGAAGCTATAAATCATATCAAATATGAAAAAAGATGCTCTCAATACTACTTTATATGAATATTTTAATTCAATTCATCAATATACAGATAGAAATTTATCAAATCTTTTCAAAAACTCTGAAAACCATACAGCATGAGAAAGAAATATATTTAGGGGATGAGATGCTTTGAATGTAATTATAAAGGTCACATATAGGTTAATTTTTATTTATTAAACCTAAAAGTAAACATGATTATAAGATAAATGGAATGAAAATAATAAAGGCTATTTTAAGTGATTCTTTTAAAAAATCTTCTACAAATTTAGACGTTAAGCATAAAAATGGTATGTCTTATGGATTTTACTAATGAGTTACAATCTTCACACTCTTAAAACTCTAACTCTAAAAAATTTATTATAATGTATTAAATAAGTATTGTTTCAGTCTATAAGAAAAATTTTAAACTTTAAAAAATGATCATAAAAAATTTGAAAATCTCATGATTCTAACTTATTATATAAAGAAAATTTGGAAACATAAATTACAGATTTAAAAATTAAATCTTCCAAAATATCTTATGTGTAATGACTCAGATTTTTTTGTGTATTATTTTTAAATATTATATGGAATTATTACAAGACCAAGTGCAGAGACAACACATCATTTAGAGGACCAGTGAGCCTAGAATGGTGGTTTGAACTTTTTTTAAGTTAAGTGAGTTAGTGGGTGTGCGCGGTTGTGGGTGTTTCCAAACAAATGCCCAGATTAAAAATATGAGGGTATCATTGTGTCTGGGACGACGAATCTACCTAAGAATGGTCTTAACCTTGACCGGCGTGGGTCGAGGGAAAAAGTTAATTTTCAGAAGTTTGTAGTAAATTAAAATAAAATAAAATAAAATAATTTGAAAGGTATATTTTATTATATTTTGAAACATTCGCTGTAGTGAAATGATAAGGAAATTGTTTCGATAATTAACGACACGTCATAATGACTCAGAAACAGCAACTTGACTCAATAATGTCACAGTGTAATGGAATGATGAAACATGTTCCCTCCTTTTAATGGGTTAATTGAATGTTGGTTGTTGGCAGAAAATTGAAATGAACTCTGGATTTTTCTTGGATTTTGGGAGAGAACTCTCAATAATGAACGACGAAGAATTAAAGGGGTGAATCGTTGCGCGAACAGAGTTGAAGGATCTCGGCAACGATGGTAGTGTGATCCCTTCATTAGAGATCGATCCCTTCTTGAGTAAGGGGTTTGTTATTTTGATTTAATTCTTCCCCTATCTTTGATTAAACGACGAACGTGAATCAAACCACGAACAAGTTGATCTGCGGATTCATGCGTTCTTGCGGGATAGTTTTTATTGGGTTGATATTGGGGAATTAATCCATTATAAATTATTCTATTGATAGTTTTGATTCTACTCCATTTGATTCTGCTAACGAGAGTGGATCAATGCTATGATGAATGATGGCGGAGGTTCGTTCCTCGATTTTCTTTTGGATTTATTCCCCCTTTTAACTTGTGTTATTCACGTTCTTCACGGAGCAACGAACAATGGATCGTTGCACATCTGTTTTGCAACGCAATGATCCCAAATTGGATATCTGATATCGTGAAAACCTAGCGAAGGTACGATGACGATGGCGGCAGACGAATCGACATGGATCATGAGTTCTTGTTCTTTGAGAATCCTTCGTGCGGGTGAATCAGAATGCATTTTTGAGGCCGATCGGAGGCCCAAAACCATCAGAATCGGCTTCATATGGTTGGGGAGTCCTAAAACCTTGAGTTTCATAGCGATTGGATGGCCAGATGGAAGACCAGATCTTCACCTGAGGTGTGATGATGGAGGTTCTTGTTTCTTGAATTTTTCTAGAACACAGGGCGTGTATTTCGAAGAACACGTCATGTGGTACTGGCGCTGGTGGCTAGGGTTTTGGGTGTTAGACAGTTATCACATGATGTGTGACCCCGGTCACATGTCATGTTGGATCTTTCCCAAATATCGACGTGTATTCTAGAAAGTACATGGACATAGGATGGACTACACGACTTTACAACATGGCGTTTAGACCCTACACGGCATGAAATAGGTGGATATATGTGACTCAGCATGTATCCAAGGGATACGTGGACTCAGGCGGAGTACACAGCTGTGTACTACACCACATGGCTAGGTGAGGCCCGTAACGCGGGTCACCCTGTGTATCAATTACATGGGTTGGCATACATGGGTTGCGGGTGTGTATGGGCACATGGCCAGCATACACTGAGCGAACCCCAGATACTTTGACATGACATGTGATCCTTTATACACACCGTGTAGTTTCGTTTTATATGAAAAGACTTACGACACTGGCTATTGTACATGGGTAGTACTCAGGGTCAGAAGACACGACCTGTGACATTTGTACACACCATGTACTTTTCAGTACATGGCTTGATCTTCTTAGCCACCATATATTGGACATGTTTTGTTCAGTTTAGTGCCCCTTCTTCTCATTCCTATAAAGGTCAGGTATCATTTTCTTCTACAAGAGTATGTTCCCTTCAGCAGGACTTTCTGAGATAGAGTCAGGTATCCCTTCGAGAGGCCCAGAACGAGATCCTCTATCCATTCTTGACCCTAGGTAGAGTTGGGTATCGATGTGAATATTTCCACAAGGCATCAATACTCTACTAAGCAGGTGAATCTGGATGATTCAAGGTATCCACCAAGGTGCTGGAAGTGATCCTCATATGCGTATCGTGATCTTTCCCCACTCATGAGTGTGTTCTCCCGGAATGAGTGCACCTATCTCTCGTTACTTTTCCCGACGGACAGTACTTCTCGAACGGACGTCATCAGAGCTATTAGACTCCCGGAATGAGTTCTCTTGGATGAGTGATTCGAGGAATCATTGAATTGAATCCCTATAAGGGGTATTCTTTTGCGTGACTTTTCCCTAGACTATGGGTTTATGATTTGAGTATATCTAGTTTCTTTTACTCTTGCTATATGTTCAGTAGACATATTTTGTGTAGAGTTGATTGTACCTTTTCTTTGTGTATTGATTTGTGGTTTTTGGGGTCCTCTACTAAGTATTGTTATACTCACCCCTGCATGGGATTTTTCCATACGTATTGTGTCTTGTGAAGACAAGCAGCCTTTTGACAGAGTCCAGGGCGGACCAGGACATGACCGAGCTTTCTGAGTTCCCTATAGGCCAAGGTTTTCTTACGACTACAAGAAGTAGTCCTAGTACCTATTTGTGTTTACAGGATGGAATTTGTTGTTTTCATACTCTTTTTTTTTGGTGGGATTGTATTTTATTCCAGTTTACATTCAGTACTTTACTTTCTGCCGTACTCTGTTGGTTGGGTTTAGTTTTATGCATGCATTTTCTCCTTAGTGGGTTTTACATTTCATCATTTTGTTCTTGGATATGTGAGTGTGTGTAGAGGTACTTTGGAAATTCACCCCATGTTAGTGATATGCCTAATCGGTGCTAGTTAATAGCCCCTAGCATATTGGAGGCGGTCTTGGGGAGTCACGACGTGGGCCCCCCTGGGACGAGTCGTGACAGAGTGATATCAGAGGTGGTCAGTTCTACCTTAGGACCTAGAGTCTGTGAGATTAATTTTGAGAACAGTGTTATGTGTTTCGATTTCGGCTTTCAGGCAAGAGACTCCAGTGTTGGTGCGGGTGACCGATGTATCCATACACCAGGACTCTGATAATATGCTTTTCAAATCGGTACATGAAAACACTAGTTGTAGGGAATTAAAAGAATGGTACATGCATCATATAGGATTGTGTTTTGTTTTCCATGTCCTTTGTGTCAGCTATCCAGATATACTCATTGACCATGGTAAATCTTGTTTACTTACATGATGCCTATGTGATGCATACCCGCTAGAATTTAGCAGCCCGATCACGAGGATGACCCCCTCAGTGACAAGGCATCGATAAATTGACCAGTTCCACATGCATTGCCTCCAGGTGGTGCACCTTCAATACCACCTCCAGTGGAGCAGCCCGTGGTACCTACAATACCGAATGATGAGGGGAGAAGGTGGAGCGCACTCCACCAGTTCCAGAGACAGAGACCCCCCCAGGTTCCAAGGCGAGCCCGACCCTCAGGCGGCTAAGGACTAGCTTGAGGTAGTGACTAGGGTTTTCCTTCTAGTGAGGACACCAACGAACCATATGGTGATCCTAGGAGAGAGCCTTCTTTACGATTTGGTGGGACGATGGTGGAGTCTTACCACACAGACTCATGACCATGTGACTCTTTTGTGGACAGAGTTTGAGTGACTCTTTATGGAGGATTTATCTCCAGTTACACTGAGGGATGTGCACATCTAGGATCTTATTCAGTTTCAGCAGGGCAGTTTGATGATAACTGACTATTCATTGAGGTTCACCAACCTCACCTGATACTCGATGGATATGGTCAGGGATCAGTACTTCAGAACACGAACCTTCGAGCGAGGTCTATTATGGGACATCCGAGATAGTATTGTGCCTCTATGCATTTCGACATATGCTAGAGTGCTAGAGAGAGCCTTGGTGATCGAGATATTCTTGGCAGAGTAGAGATAGCCAGCAGTAGTTAGCAGTAGGGAGACAGGTGCAGAGACGTTGGTAGTAGGGATCCAATGTCCGACACATGGATCAGGACGTGGGGGACATCATAGAAGGACCCAGGATAGGGGATCGAAAGTCCAGGGCTCTCAGGATGGATCCAGTCAGCCTAGGGAGAAGCGATGCTACTCATGTGATGGTAGGGGACATCTTGCTAGAGACTATCCAACCCGTCGAGCTGCTAACCGAGAGGCGGTGGATGGACCACTGAGGTAGATACAGAGAGTGGAGTAGACAAACCCACCAGCCGGCGGACATGGAAGAGTAGTAGAGAGAGCTGTAGGTGGTGGGAGACACTTCAATTTACTTCCACCACCACCCCCAGGAGGTCTGCACCAGACTCAGGGAGCTAGTGGTCATGGGTGGGGATAGCTGTATGCGGTCAAGGCGTACGACCTAGGGACTCTAGGGATGATCCGAGGTATGATCTGTGTCTTCTCTACCTTAGCTGGTGTAGTTATAGACACAAGTTCTAGTCATTCCTTCCACAAAACATTTCTTATGTGAAACCTTGAGATTCTGGTAGAGCCGTTGACTCAATCCTTATGCTTGGAGACACCTACGGGAGGAGACTCGATGATAATGCACCTTTGAAGACAGTGTGATATTACCCTTGGAGGTGAGAGTCTCAGTTGGAACCTCCTGGTGGTAGCGTCGAGGCATTGCGATTTCATTCTCGGTATGGATTGGTTATCTTCGGTCAATGCCCAGATTGACTACTTTAGGCAAAGAGTGCGGTGTGTCCGTAGTGATGGGTTGAGGTTTTCCTTTCTTGGATAAAAGGAGACCCAGGCAGCACATAATGGGTTCATTCATAGGATGGTGTTGTGGATCACTCATGATTTGGCTAACCCAGCCCTCAGAGTAGTAGATTTTATGAGCTCCCAGTTCCCAGCAGTAGTAGCGGAGTATGAGAACGTCTTTCCTCAAGATGTTCTAGGACTACTTCCCTACCGGGAAATCGACTTCTGTATCAATTTACACCCCAGGACGACACCAATTTCCTCTCTATCATATCGTATGGCTCCCACAGAGCTTCACGAACTATGGGTGTAATTGGAATATTTTCAGATAAAGGGTTTCATAAGGCCCAACATTTCACCCAAGGCGGCCCTAGTTTTGTTTTCCAAAAAGGCATATGGGGGTTTTAGGTTATGTGTGGATTACTGGTGCTCAAACTAGGCGGCGATGAAGAATAAGTATCGACTACCTAGGATCGACGATCTTTTTGATCAGTTGAGAGGGGCATAGTGGTTCTCAAAGGTTGAACTTCGATCAGGTTATCACCAGTTACGAGTACAGGATGAGGATATACCTAAGATGGAATTCAGATGCCACTATGGTCACTATGAGTACTTGGTGATACCTTTGGGCATGACAAACACCCCCGCAGTGTTCATGGGACTGATGAACTAGATTTGCTATCCGTAAATAGACCGGTTCGTAATGGTCTTCATCGACAACATCCTTGTGTACTCGACGTCAAAGGAGGAGCACACAAGACACCTGTGGATGGTTTTAGACGTACTCCGGGAGCCCCATATTTATAGAAAGTTTTCAAAGTTCCAGTTTTGGATTCAGAAGGTCCACTTTCTAGGACATTTCATCTCAGCATATGGAGTAGTTGTGGACCCATCCAAGGTGGAGGCAGTTTTAGCATTAGAGCCACCTCGGAGCGTGACAGAGGGGCAGAGCTTCCTTGGGTTGGCAGGATATTACCGAAGATTCATTCCTGATTTCTCCTACATATCAGCACTGATGATGTTCTTGACCAAGAAGGGGAAACCCTTCATGTGGATAGAGAAGTTCTAGCAGGATTTTGAGAATTTGAGATAGATATTGACTAGCACCCTGATTTTGAGATTGCTAGTGGAGGGTTTTGAGTACGTAGTTTTCTGTGATGCATCAGGGACCGTGCTCGGATGTGTCTTGATGCAGAGGTAGGAAGTGATTGATTATGGTTCGCGCCAGCTTATGCCACATGAGAAGAACTATTCAAACCATGATCTCGAGTTGGCAACCGTAGTCTTCTCATTGAATATGTGGAGAGACTACCTTATGAGAGGGTGGTTTGTCGTTTACTCTTTCCACAAGAGACTCAAGTACATATTATTGGAGAAGGATCTGAATCTGAGATAGAGGAGTTGGCTAGTGTTCCTCTATGACTATGATTTCAAGATAATCTATACTCCTGGGAAGGGGAACAAGGTGGAGAATTCTCTCAGCAGATGGTCGAGCTCGCGACTATTGAGTGAGGTGGAAGAGTAGTTAGCCACATTACAGTTATCCTTCGTGTAAAGAGAGGATGAAACTTAACTATAGTCAATGGTTGTCACCCATCCACTCATACAATGATTTAGGGAGGAACATCTTGGGGATGTCGATTGTGAATATTTACATGCTCAGTTATCCACAGGACATGCTTCTGATGGATATTCTCAAGGTGGGGAGGACGTAAATCTTTTCAGAGGATGAACTATTGTACCAGTGGAATTACAGGAAGAGGTCCTAAGATAGTTTCATACATCCCCCTTGGCAGTACATCCTAGAGTGGAAAAGATATACCAGGATCTCCGATGATAGTTCTGGTGGTCAGGCATGAAGAAGCCAGTAGCATAGTTCATTTCTCGATGCCTTACATGCCCGTAGGTGAAGGCAGAGCACTAGGTTCTAGCGGGATTAGCTCACCCCTGAAAGTTCCTGAGTGGAAGTGGGATGGAATACAAATGGACTTCATGATGGGATTACCAGGAATGTCCTAGGGGCATCATTACCTGGGTGATCGTTGACCGACTCACCAAGTCGGCCCACTTCCTATCTATCAGGGAGTAGAGTTCTGTAGAGAGCTTGAGACGACTCTATGTGCAAGAGATAGTTCAGCTTCACGGTGTTCCTTTGACCATAGTCTCAGACCGAGACACCCATTTCACATCTCGGTTGTCGAAGGGACAGTAGGAGGATTCTGGGACTCAGCTATGCTTGAGAATGACATTCCATCCCTAGAGCAATGGTTAGATGGATATGACTATTCAGGTTCTGGAGGATATGTTACAGGCATGTATCTTAGGCTTTGGTCGCAGTTGGGAGGACCACCTACCACTGGTGGAGTTTGCGTACAACAACAGCTGCCACTCCACCATTGGTATGGAACCGTTTGAGGCTTTATATGGGAGACCCTGCCGGTCACTACTTTGCTGGACCGACCCCAGAGAGTCAGTACTCATGGGTCCAGAGTTGGTGCGAGCTACCACCGAGAAGGTGCAGATCATTCGGGAGTGGATGAAGACTGCACAGTTCCAGAAGAAGTCTTATGCTGATAGGCTAAGGGGACCATTGGAGTTCGAGGAGGGAGAACATGTCTCTATTCGGGTCTCACCTTGATGAGGATTACAGAGATTTGGCCCGGACGACTAGATATCTCTGATGTTCATCAGACCTTTTCACATATTGCACAGAGTTGGCGAGGTGGCGTACCTCCTAGATCTACCACCACAGTTTCATCGGGTTCATTATGTCTTCTATGTGTCGCATCTAAGGAGGTACGTACATAACACATCGCACATCATCAACTGGGGTGAGCTGTACATCGAGAATGGATCAACCTTTGCTGAGTACCTGGTAGAGATCGAGGATCAGTAGGAGAGGATCTTTTGTGGGTGATCGATTCCCTTGGAGTGCGTTTGGGGGCACATGGGAATATTTAGGATAGAACGTGAGAGTGGTTGGCTCAGATCCATACTCAGTACCCACATCTTTGTGAGTAGCCTTTGTTTTGGCTTTTCGGGGACACAAAGCCCTAAGGTGGGGAGAATTTAATGTCTTGTATTTTTCTATGTATTATTTTTAAATATTATATGGAATAATTATGAGACCAAGCACAGAGACGGAACATCATTCCGAGGCCCAGTGAGCCTGGAATGGTAGTTTGAACTTTTTTTAAGTTACGCGAGTTGGCAGGTGTGTGCGGTTGTGGAAGTTTCCAAACGGATGCCCAGATTAAAAATCTCAGGGTACCATTGCATCGAGTATGATTTATTTACCTAAGAACGGGCCTAACCTCGACTGACACGGGTGGAGGGAAAAATTTTATTTTTCGACGTTTTTAGTGAAATAAAATAAAATAAAATAATTTTCTAGGTACATTTTATCTTATTTGGAAACATTCGCTGCAGCGAAATGATGGGGAATCTGTTTCGATATTTAATGGCACATCATAATGAATCAGAAATAGCAACATGACTCATTAATGCCACAACATGATGGAATGATGAAATGAATTCCCTATTTTTAATGGGTTAATCGAATGTTGTTCGTTGGCATAAAATTAAGAGGAACTCCGGATAATTCTTGGATCTTGCAAGAGAACTCTCAATAAAAAACAAAAATGAATTAAAGGTTTGAATTTTCTGCGTGAATGGAGTTGAAGGATCTCAGCAACAACGATAGCGTGATCCCTTCATCCTCAATCAATCCCTTCTTGGGGTAGGGGTTTGTTATTTTGATTTAATTTATCCCCGTTCTTTGATTAAATGACGAACAAAGATCAAACCACAAACATGTTGATCTGTATATTCGTGCATTCTATCAGGAGGGTTTTTATTGGGTTAATCTCAAGGAATTAATCCATGCTAAATTAATTTTTTAGTTTTTTTGATTCTTCTCCATTTGATTCTACTAACGGGAGGAGATCAACACTGTGACGAACGATGGTGGAGGTTTGTTCCTCGATTTACATTTAGATTTCTTCCCCCTTTTTACTTGTGTTCTTCACGTTCTTCGTGAGGAAACAGACAACAGATCGTTGCACATATTTTATAAAACTAAACAATCCAAAATTTTAGATCCAACATCGTGAAGACCTAGCGGAGGTGTAATGACGATGGAGGCAGGCGAATCGACACAGTTCGAGAGTTCTCATTCTTCAAGCGTTCTTCGTGCGGGTGAATCAGAACGAGTTTTCGAGGATGATTAGAGGCTTAAAACCATTATAATCGGATCCATATGGTCAGGTCTTCCTAAAACATTGAGTTTCATGGCGATCAGATGATCGGATGGAAGATCAGAGCTTCACCCGAGGCACGATGACATAGGTTCGCATTTCATGAATTTTTATAGAACTCATGGTGTGTATTCCAAAGAACATGTTGTGTGGTACCGGTGGCGGCAGCTAGTGTTTTGGGTGTTAGATAGGTATCACACGACATATGACCCTAGTCACACGGTGTGTTGGACCTTCCCAGAAGTTGGGCGTGTATTCTGGAAAGAAAACAGACAGGACATGGACTACACGGCTTTACAACACGGTGTGTAGACCCTACACACATGAAAGAGACTACTACGTGGGACTCAGTGTGTATGCAAGGGATACACGGACTTGGGGTGGAGTACACGACCATGTACTACACCACACAACCAGGTGAGTCCATTAATGTGGGTCACCCCATGTATCGATTAAATGAGTTTGCATATATGGTTTGAGGTAGTGTATGAGTGCATGGCCAGTGTACATAGAGTAGACCCCAAATACTTTTACACGGCTTGTGATCCTTTCTACCTGCTGTATAGTTTTATTTTACACGACAAGCCCTGTGACATGGGCCATTTTACATGGGCATTACTCAGGGTCAAAAGACACAACATGTGACATTTGTACATGCTGTGTACTTTTTAGTACATTGCTCGATCTTTTTGCGCACTGTATCTTGGAAATGTTTCGTTCGGGTCAGTTCCCCCTTTTTCTCATTCCCCTGAAGGTCAGGTATCATTTCCTTCTACTATATTATGATCCCTTTAGTAGGAATTTCCGAGATAGAGTCAAGTATCCCTCCAAGAGGCCTGGATCAAGATCCTTTATCCATTCTTGACCCTAGGTAGAGTCAGGTATCGAAGGGACTATTTCCACAAGGGGCTGATCCTCTATTTAGTAGGTGAATCTGGATTAGTCGAAGTATCCACCAAGGCCCTGGAAGTGATCTTCATCTGTGTATCATGATCTTTCCCCACTCAGGAGTGTTTTCTCCTGGAATGAGTGCACCAATATCTCATGACTTTTCCTGATGGAAAGTACTTCTCGGACGGATGTCATTAGAGCTATCAAACTCACGGAGTGAGTTCTCCCGGGCGAGTGATTCGGGGAATCTTCAAACTAAATCCCTGAAGGGGATATGTTGTTGCATGAATTGTCTCTAGACTATGGGTTTGGGATTTGAGTATATCTGGTTTCTGTTACTCTTGCTATATGTTCAGTAGAAATATTTTGTGTAGAGATGACTGTACCTTTACTTTGTGTATTGCTTGTGGTTTCTGAGGTCCTCTACTCAGTATTGTTATACTAACCCCTACACGGGCTTTTCCCGCACGTATCATGTCTTGTGCAGACGAGCAGCCTTTTAACAGAGTCCATAGTGGACCAGGACATGACTGAGATTTGTGACTTCCCTACAAGACAAGGTGTTCCTACGACTACAAGCAGCAGTCCTAGTACCTCTTTGTGTTTACAGGTTGGAATTTGTAGTTTTCAGACTCTTCTTTTTGGTGGGCTTGTATTCTGGTCTGTTTTACTTTCAGTACTTTACTTTCTGTTTTACTCTATTGGTTGGGTTTAGTTACATGCATGCATTTTTCTCCTTAGTGGTTTCCACATTTTATCATTTTGGGATTGGAGATGTGTGTGTGTGTACAGTTACTTAGGCAATGCCTCCCATGTTAGTGATATGCCTACTCAGTGCTAGTCACCAACCCCTGGCCTATTAGAGGAGGGCGTTGGGAGTCGTAGTGCGAGCTCCACTGGGACGGGTCATGACATTATGATCTACATGAAATAAGGATTAAAGAATTACGAAATGAAGTAGAATCATTGAAAACTAATGCTAGTATATTAACTAATGGATAAAAATCTTTAAATTATATTCTTGGAAAAAATTTATAGAAAAGAAAAAATATGGAATTTCTTGTAGTGGTGAAAAACCAAAGCTATATAGAAATTATTTTATTCCTAGTTTAAATTGAAAAGGCATGTAAATGTTAGATGTTTTTATTATGGTACAAACAGAAATTACCCTAAGCTATATATGAATTAATGCTGATTTAGAAAACCTCAATTATGAGGTGAAGAAAATATTATTCCCAATGGTATTTGGAAATAAAAATATACATACTTACCCCCATGATTGTGTGTTTTATAAGAAATAATGTTAATATTTATCAAGTTATACTACATGTGAGACATCACACTATAATATGGATGAAAATGTCAACTCATATTCACAATAAGGTACTAACATCTATCCTCATGAAAAATTAATTTGTTTACTTTCTAATGATATCATCCAATAATTCCTTCATAAAATTATGATAATTCAACTATGATTCATTCTTAGGTACCAGAATCAAATTTCCTGCAAAATAAATTTGGTACCTTCCAATAATTCCTCGTTTGAATTTTCTATTTTCAATTTCAATTGATGCAGAAAGGTTAAGATGGAATACAGATGAGCACATCTCTGATGGTAACTTACGTCACCCTGTTGATTCACCACATTGGATGAGATTTGATAAACAATTTTGTGATTTTGGAAGTGAAGATTGAAATCTCATAATTGGATTTTGTACTGATTGAATGAATCCATATTAGATCCTAAGTAGCCAATATAGTTCATGGCCTATTTTGTTGGTAGTTTATATCTTGTACCCACATATATGAAAGAAGAAAAAATATGTTATGATGAGCTTGATGATTTCTAGACCAAAATAGATGGGAGATGATATTGATCTATATCCTTCACCATTTATTGATTATTTTAAATTTCTATGGGAGACAGGTGTTAAAGTTTTCGATCCATTCAAGAAAGAGTTTTTTTTTGCAATCTATGATAATGGTCACTATAAATGACTTTCCTTCATATTGAAACTTATCTAGATACAGTGTCAAGGGATAAAAATCATGCCCAATTTATGAATAAGAGACTTCATATTATCAATTGAAGAATGGAAGAAAGAAAGTGTACACGGGACATTGATTATTTTTTAAAATTTAACACCCTTTTCATAGAATGAAAACAGAATTTAATGGTTTATAGAAATATAATCTCCCCCCATTACCATTATCTGTTAAAGAATATTATAATAGGGTGAAAAATATTGATTTGATATTTGGAAAGAAAATAAGATCTGGTCTTTAAAAAAATATCTGGAAGAAACAATCTAACTTTTTTGAACTACATTATTAGATATTTTTAGAGATAAAACATAACATTGATGTTATATATGTTGATAAAAACATATGGGATAGTTTGATTAGAACTTTGTTAGACATAAAAGAAATGAAAAAGAATGGAATGAATTCTAGATTGGACTTGATATCAATGGGAATATTCTTGGAGTTATCTACCATTATAAAATGAAATAGAACATATTTACCTCTAGCTTGTAACATGTTAATCGAGATTGAGAAGATGAATTTTATTTAGTGTCTTCATGGTATTAAAGTACCCAATGTTTATTATTAAAATGTGAAGAATTTGGTGTCATTGAAGGATTGTAAATTAATAAGTATGAAATCTCATGATTGTCATGTATTGATGCAACAACTTCTACTAGTCACAATGTGTGGTATATTTCCGACAACTATCAGAAAGACTATCATCAGGTTATGTAAAATTTTCAAATCCATTTATAGAAAATTCGTTGATCCAAATTTGTTAGATGTGTAAAATAATAAAGCATATCTTATAATTTTTCATCTAGAAATGTATTTCCCACCTTTGTTTTTTGATATAATGGTTCATATGGTGATTCATTTGGTGTGTAAGATAAGAATATGTGGTCCTGTTTATTTATGATGGGTGTATCCTTTTGAAATATGTATGAAAATTTTGAAGGGATATGTTAAACATACTTATTGACCAGAGGCCTCTATTGTTCAAAAATATGTATCGAAAGAGGTGATCGAGTTATGTACTGATTATTTTTATGATGTAGATCATACTGGTCTCCCTATATCTTGACATATGACAGTTGATAGTGAAGGTTTAGGGACTCTAGGATTAAAGGTAAAGTTCATTCCATGTGATGAAGTGATGCAAGTACATTTATACATTATGAACAACACAAATGAGGTTCAATCATGTATATCATTACATATTGTAGAATTAAAGTTATGGTATCTGAAAAGAAATGAAAAGTGGCTGATGACTGAGCATAAAAAGACATTTGTTTCATGGTTTAAAGAGAAAGTAATCATAGATATATCTACATCAGAAATAGTGAAATGGTTGACAGGGGGACCATCTCGTAATGTAATCACATGGTCTGGTTTTGATATTAATGGGTACACACTTTACACAAAGAAGTTGGATGATAAGAGTACTGTTCAAAATAGTGGTGTAATGGTCATCGGTGAATTGCTGCATTTTTCAAGTGCAAAAGATACAAACCCAATTTCTACATCAATGTTATATTTTGGAGTTCTTGAAGGCATATGGGATATTTATTAAATTAAATTTTGAGTCACCATGTTTAAGTGGGATTGTATTGAAAGTAATGGTGGTGTGAAACATGATGAAGATGGGTTTAAAGTGGTTGATGTGAAAAATTCAGTTGCAATGAGGAACTATTTATCATGACCACATATACAAAGGAATTTTTTTTGTCATTGGTCCATCGAATGAGTAGTGGTCCATAATTTTGCAAGGGAAAATAATTCATTTGGATTATGAGGATGATGATGATGTTATTTATTTTTATGAGGCTTCTTCATCTATTACACGATATTCAGATAACAACGATTATAGTGCAGACATAGTGCATGCAATATGAAATTATCATGATGAAGTGATATAGGAAAAAGCTAAATTACTCTCATAATTGATCTGGAAATTATTTACATTATATTTGTTTTTGGAAATTTACATGTGTAAAAAATGTATGATTTAATAACTATTGGATATTTAATTATATATATATATATATTTCTTTCTTTTATTTTTTGTGTTAAATTTTGATATTCCATGGTTATGGTTAAAAAAATTTTCATTGAAATACCATACATACATTATTATATTTTAGATTAATTTATGCATATGAGAACACCTTTTCAAACTTTGATATTTAAATTTCTAAATGTTTATATATTTTTAGAAGTAATGTTTCTATTTAGTTCACCTTGAATATTATTTTTGGTTAATAATTCTATCATCATTATTTTTTAAAAACCTTACACATGAGTGACACTTGTTTTACTTTCATATTTCTATATTTCTATTTTCTAATTACTGATTAGTCTAATAATATTCAGGTACACAATAATTTCATTACCGTTACCTATTTCAATGACAGATATAGATATAGATATAGAGGAACATCTACTGAGGTATTTTCCTTTTTTCATATTATTAAATTTCTATAAATATAATTATTTAATGAATGAAAACATTTAATTTTTTAAAAAAAATTGTAGGACTACTGATGAGACTTCAATGGGGGAGTCTTCAACTTTTATTATTTAGAAATAAAATTATTGAGTTGGTAGAGGTGGGATTAAATGTTTACCAAAAATGTCACTTTCTTGTGGAGATGATAGATTACATATTAGTTTTTTTGATAATAATAATTAGTTTTTATGATAATAATAATGAAACTGGCTGAAATTCAATGTAGTTTATCATCTATATCAGCATGTAGAGTCATTGCAGGATTAGAATTGTATATCCTGATTGGAAGTTTATCGACCAGATGGCGATAGATCATCTTTGGGTGTCCAGAAAGGTAAAATATATCAATTGATTTACTTTATCTCATTTTTCGAATATGATATATTTTAAATGACTAACATCTTTGTAATGAAATTACATATAAAATTCAATTTTGAAGAAACAAAAGTAGTTAAGAAAGGATTTATTACTTTAGTGGTGGTTGGATAGATAGATTTCAAAACAATGTTGACAAAAAATTACGTGTTTGGAAAGAGACAAAATGAAAACCCATGACTCAAGTATGAGTTTTTAGATGAAGATATATGGAATAAATTTGTTTCCACCAGACAAGATGAAACATTTATGGTGTGATAATTATATTATATTATATAGTAAAATTTCTTATATATGTACCTAATTATTTATTAGTTTAATTTTTATTTAATAGGCCTCCATGAACTCCCATCAAGACATCCAGTTGAAAAATGTATACCCTCATAGTTTATCATGTGGATGGTATCATTTATTGGAGAAAAAAATGATTGAGGAAAATTTTGAATCATCAAGAGCTCAGTTTATTAGTGGTTCGGATGAGGTCCAATTCAGTCCTCTATCTCAACCCACTTTCAATGAGAAATGGAAAAGGTAAAGAAGAAGAAAAAATGAAAAGTATTTTACAATGAAATCTAAGGATTTAGCTAAAATATTTTTAAGTAAATAATTATTATTTTTCATGAATTTTTTTAATTCATAAATTAATAACACTAATATACCATTTTCATTTTTCATTTCAAGATGAAATTTAGGAGAAATCGATATAGATAACTTTTATCCCTAAGGGTAGGATGGAAATCCTAACCACTACTTTAGGAAATCCAGAACACCATAGCCGCATAAGAGGATATGAGGCAGGTGTTCGTATTCAGAATGTTTTTTCCATCAAATTAAACAATCAAGAGACCCAGAAATCAAATCCTTAAAAGCTCAGATTAAAGATACGAAACATTCCATAGGCAATAAAATTCAAGAAGCTGTGTAGAAGGCTTTATTAGAACAATTGATGAGATAATCATAGTCCGTAAAACCTTCCCAGCCTACCCAGCCTGCATACTCATATCCTACACCTCCTCGCTCAGACCTAACCTTATACTGTGAGTTATATGCAGGAGATTCTGATGTACATATTGTTGAATTTGGATTCATTCATTTTTTGTGGGATGCTATACATTACTAGCCTATTCATATGGGTTGGGTTAGAGTATCAGTATATGATATTATTGATCATACTTCTCTACTACCATTCCCTTCCATGGAGGTTATCATAGTTGTGGATTGTATATATCATTTTTTACTTTGTGTATCTAGCCTTCTTTTTCCTATTTCATACTAGGTATGTGTTTTTTTAGATATTAATTACATATGATTGAAAATTACTTATAATTTTTTTTGAAATTTAACGTATATAGGGGTATCTAAAATCCAACGAAATGTCACAAATGAATCAAAAGGTTTAGGAAAAAAATTGTAGATACTTCAGATATTTATGATGGGATATAAATATTATCTCAGGTTTATTAATCCTTGTCTAATTTCTATGAGTTTTTGATGATGCCTGATATATGTGGAAGAGACTATCCATTGAAAATATTCAGAAAAGATATCATATATCTAAATAATTTTGAAGAGCTCAATATGCATGTGTTGCAGTTGTTCTCCATATAAGTAAATTAATGTTTTATTTTTTATTAATTAAAGATGGTTTAATTTGACAAAATATATTAATTTTTAATTAGGTATCTAGACATGTTGCTTTTTCAAAATGACACCAAATGAATTTATGCTTTTATAGATCCATAATACATTTCAAAAACTATGCAATATATTTCTACTACAAATATAGTGGCATATATATTTTATAGGTTATTAATGATGGATATTTGGTGATGGTTTATGCCATTTCTTGACGGGTAATAGTAGAAAAATAATCATGAACTAATGTTCATTATAATGTAATTAAATTTGAAATTTTTATTTTGTTGGGGGCATTAGATGTTAGTGGTATTCTGACCATGTGAATACACATTGTATTGGTTTTTCTCTTTATTAGGTGGTGTTCATAAAAAATTTTCGACCTTGTTAGACAAGTAAGTTTTTTTATAATCTCATTATGTTTAATTATCATTGTTTATACATGTAATATTAGTTTATATATATACATATATGAAAATTTAGGTCATGGAGAGAATTTAACAAAGATCACTTGTCAATAACAAAGCCAAATACAATCAAATGTGTGAAAGTAAAGGTATTTATTTTTTATATTAGATATTATTTCAATTTTTGGATATATCTATATGTATATATATATTGGTTTTTATTATCAAGTTAATGTTTTATTTACTGTAGTGTCATCATCAAAAAGGAAATGTTGAATGTGGTTATTATGTTCTTTGATTCATGTATGAGATAATCACAACTAGGGTAATGAATTAATATAATGAGTTTAGTAATATTAATTATCTTATATTTTCATTCATAGTATTCTATTTTTTAATCTTATATCATTCGATGTTATCATATATGTTCAATGATGTCGATTCTTATATTAAAGAGGAACTTAACCATCTTCGATCTTTGTCTGTGAACTATTTGTTAAGTATGATTACGATTTAAGGTATGTATATTCTAATGTTTCTAATTAGTATTACATTTTCCTAATAACAAGTGTTCAAAAGAAAAATTCTTTTGTTATAATAGGTGGTTGAACATAATGATATCAAAAAAATTCTTAAACAAAAACAAAAAATGATCATGTTCTAAATTTTAGGTATGTGTTTTTTAATTCAATTTTATAATACAAATGCATGGATAATTTCTTGATTAAATTGTTAAAAGTATGTATGTTTTCATATATTTTTAGTCAATGGTACATGTTGTTTGATGGATGTATATTTTTTTATATTATAGGGATTCTGATTTTTTTGGGAGTGTAATATTCAATTTTTTTTTATTTTTTTAACTTTCGACATCAGTTTTTATAAAAACTATCACCAAATAATTAAAAAAAATCTCATGGTTTTGGCATTGGTTTTTATAAAAAACAATTCCAACAATATTTTTTTAAATGTCACCTTTACAGACATCAGTTAAAAATCAATGTTAAAATTCAAAAAAAAACAACATTAAATCATGTTTTTGCACTAGTAATTCAAAACACTTATATGATTATCATTTGAGTTAGCTCCCTAAACTGATTAATTTTCAAAAAGGTGAGTCCCCTAGTTTTGAGTTCAAAAATCTATTTTCCTCATTTTATAATCATAATTCCCCAAAGATCTGTCATATCTCACCCCCTTTTCTCAGTTTCTAAATAGAATATCTAAAAAACAATCTATAACATCACTCACCAATCATACACTCCACAACAATTTCAGAATCAATGGAAACCCTAGAAACCAACATTTTATTATCCACTAGGAATGATAGAATTTAAGATCAAATTAAAGCTAAAATTCCCTCGGTGTTTGATAGATGTTGAAAAAATTTGACCTTTTTTAATAAAAAAATAAGGAGTATTTTGATGTGTCCAGAAAGGGGGATTTTGATGTGTCCAAAATTGAGGCACAAAATAAAATAGAGAAAGAACCATATCCCCCACACTTAAACTCAATAATTTCCCAAACTTTTAATTCTAATATGGTATATAGTTTAATTCATAATAGATTGAAAATTATACAGTTAAAGAATGTTGAAGGGGTTAAATGAAAGTTAAACAATCACTTTTTCCACATGTCCTCATAAATTTTTTAAAAAAACTGAGTTCTTTCTCTTAGTTTTTTATAAATAGAAAAATAAATTTTCAATTTTATTCACATGTAAGAATGATAAACAATGGTGTACAGAAATAGTTGAATGAACGATATTTTAGTGGGTTCAAACAGGTTTCAAAATACAGCTCGGATTGATTTTCTAAATAATAAGGTCGAAACCAGTTAATAAATCATGTCTGTATTTTTTAAAAGATCAGGGGGGAATTCCCACATACTTATTTCATAGTGCCATACATTACTAGATGAGTAGAGAATTAAAATGGAAAAATAAAAACAACACTTCCCTAAATTTGGTAGCTTTGATCAAGTAATTCTATTCAAAATTTCCTCCTCTGTAACCCTGAGTGAAGTATTCTAGTTGGTCCTTTTTATTTCATGTAAGGTCAAGAAAATAGACATAAGAATCTAAAATTTTAAGTTATAGAAAAAATATTTCAACCAAATATTGATTAAAGGATGTTTTATCCAGATTATACAATGTATTTCTCTATTTAGTCTTGAAAAACAATTATATTTTCCCATAGTACATCACCAAGATGATCACCTGACATAAGATTTCATGGTATTATATACTGTAGTATCAACAACATGGGTTATATTTATTGAAAAGGTGAAATAAAAATAAAACAATACAATAACCCTGGGTTAGTACCAATGAAACATAAAATTTATAGTTCTCTATTAGACCTGAGACACATTTAGCTTCCAAGAAAAGATATGGTGGCTAATACCCTTTCCTTCCAATCAAAGAAGTGTTTTATTCTCTTTAAATTGACAAAACATAGTATATGATTATCAACAACTAGCTTTAAATCCCCATTAAAAACACTCTTAGAATAGTGAAGGGTCAAGACCATTTGGTTTTGAGTATACCTGGGAAACGTTTTGACATTGAATTGAATAACAACACTCTTTGAACAACCTTGAAATATCTATTATGAATGATTGATTTATGAAAGGATTTTTTTTCTCTTTATAAATTTCCCAATTCTCATATGATTCCCTACTAATTCCCTCCCACACACTTAGCTCCAAAAATATCCTCTCACTGGTAGACTTAAATTCAATGTTCAGATCCTTCACTACCCAATAATACTTTTGATTTAGTTCTATAGGCATGTGAAAATTCTTTCAAAAGAGAAATATTTAAGGAGACATCCCTATGAGGGTCTTATAAGAAGTTCTATAAACCCATAGATCTTAATCCTACTTCACAAACCAATCCTATCTTGAGCTAGAAACTCTCTTTTCCACAATATATTTTATCTCTCTATTATATACTTCATACTACCCACTAGACTATGGGTGATAGCTTTTGCCCATTTTGTGAGAACACCCATACTTCTCCATTAAATTCCTTAACTTATAATTATTGAAATGGGTTTTATTGTATGTAATGAATTATTTAGGTACTCCAAAGTTATAAAAATGTTCTACATGATGAATTTAATTACACTAGAAAAAAAGGTAAGATCCACTGCCTCAATACACTGGGAAACATAGTCCATATCTACTAGAATATATTAATTTATATAAGAATATGGGAAAGGTCACCTGAAATACAATCCCTGTACATCAAAAACTTCAACCTCCAATATTACATTTTGTTGTAACTCCTACCTTCTACTAACATTTCCAATCCTTTGACACTTTTCATAGATAATCACCATAATCCTATTATTGCAACACTAATATTTATAAATGAAATTCCCTTATCAAATGAATAAATTCCTTATTAAGTAATGCAGTTATAGAAAGAAGATGCACTAATATGGTTATTTTTGATCGTTAAAAGTTATATCCAATCAGATTTAAAATATCATTAAGAATCATAACTTTTGATATTATTTCCATTATATAGTGAACACTAAATTTAGGATATATTAAGGGTTATGATAAATTCCAATTGACACAGGTGGAGGAAGCGATGACCTCAATCAATAGGATCATACCCTATGAAACCCATTTATCAAAGATTCCAAGGGAGATAACATCACTAAGGTTTTCCCTTGAAAAATCCCAATCCATGATTCAATAAATGAAACTCAGTAAAAACAATGTATTAGATAAGTTCTATCTCATCGAGATCACGACCCAAACCATGTTAGCTGAATCACCCCATAAACATTTCACTATCTCACACCATAACCTAAGGGAATTCGTTGTTCTAATTAAGGTCTTTGTATCTAGACCCTAATAGTATGAAATTTTATATTTTTTTAAATGTAAATTATTTATTATATTTATCTATTATTATTACTTTATAATGATTAAATAATATGGTTGATTAAAATTATATTTTGATATGATGAAACATAAATTTTCTTTTTCTTTAATATTAGTTTCAATCAAGACACATTTATTGATGAATTTAGGGATTTTTAAAATAAATGATATTTTAGTAAAATTTTATTATTAAATAATATTTATTAAATTTAAATGATAATATGATTTTTCAAAGCCAGGTGTAAACTTTATAAGGGTCATAATAATGTTATTGTAAAAAACCAAATATTTTCCAATAAATGGGGATGTTGATTTAAAAGTTTAAATTATTATGTTAAGAGAATTATTTTGATAAATTAAATATTTATTTTAAATAAAAATTTCAAAATTATCCAAAGGTTAATTTTCCATAATTTTCTGAGACAGGAAATGTTTTGGGTAAAACATAAATACGGTATAAATATACGGTATGTATTATGACATCATAATGACCCAAAATTAATATAATATATTCCATAAAAGTAATCCATGAAAAAAATATATATTAACTTTAAAATTATATTTTTTTAAGTTATTTTATTAATTTTATAAACCCTTAATGAATCCTCAAAAACTTATATTATATTTTAAGGTTTTAAAATCAATTCTTTTTAAACATGACTCACATCAACATCACCAAGGTTATTATTTTAATGTGTTCAGTTCATTTCCATATAAAATAATGAAAAATACTCTACTTTGGTAGAAACCATGGGATGGTTTCTAGTTTGGATTAATTTATCATATAGATTTCAAAACCCAAGTTTGGAAATTAATATATAATTCCCCTATCTTTTTATATAAAAACAAACTTAACCACCCATTCCTATTTAGTAAAAAATCTTAGATCATGAATTTATTATACCCTTACCTCTCTATATCCCTCCCAAGGTTCCCCTAATATCTTAAGAAGATATTACTAAGCTTTAATAAGAACCCTCTCAAGGTAAAGGATCTTCTCCTTCTCCTCTTTATTCAATCACCTTATTTTTGTCATGAATTTTGATTTCCAATTGTTCAAGTTGGGATATTTTTCTACACATCCATATTACTGTATATATGATTCCCAAGTAATTATATACCCATTTTTATCTCATTAACCCCTTTCTATAAACTTTTATGTTCACCCATTATGATGTTGAAGTTATCCTGTGATCTTCCATGCCAAACATTTGTGTAGTGAATACTCATCTCCATTTCCAATCAAGGGTATTCACTTAGTTGTATCCATCTTTCATTGATTTGGGATTTATAATTATGTAAACTTCAATCCTTAATAATGTGTTTAGAATTTATGAAATATATCCTTATCTTATTTTATTTATGTGACACCCTTATGCGTGTACATTATATGAAAGTGATGGGTGGGGCCAAAATTATATAATACTCCAATACATTGAGTAATGATTCTATTTCATGAGATTCCATATATGTTCTATAAGATATAATACTAATAACATTATTGTATGTTTTATTAGTGGTTATCCTTAACATATGTTTATGATTTCATGTTTTATTTTATTATGATGTCTTTATGTTATCATGTTATATCATTCCTCATTATTCAAGATTATTATTCTCACCTCTTTTATATAACCTTGATATGCCTCTTAGATCACATGTGCTACTTTACCTTATATTATTCTTTGTTAATCCCTTATTTTTATTTATAGATCACCCCTTTCTTATGTACATCCCAAGGTTATCCCATGTAGTTCTAGAAGAGAAAATAAATTTTAAGGTAATGATATAGAGTTTTAGTTTATGTATTTGTATTTATATTTCAAGTTATTATACTATGTAACTAGTTACCCAAATACATTAGGCCTCAAAATCTTATGAGGTTATATTAAGTGTATATTTATTTAATAAATCATGAATTAAGGTGTAATTGAGTATGGGTTGTCATATTTGGTATCAGATAAAAGTCCAGTTAATATGGGGGGATTAAGATTAGAAAAATATAGTGAAAGACTTATGGATAAGAATAAACATATGAAAACATCACTAAATTATGTTAAATTATAGAGTATGTGGTTCCCAAGAAAATACATCCCGATATGGATACTGTAAGTGTATGTGGTTCGAGTACATTTTTAGCTAGGGGTAATAACCCCAAAAGGGTGAATTGAGTTATACTCAATCATCACATAGTGTATAGAAATAGGCCTTAGTAGACACCTAGTTTTAAACTCTTGGGGGATATGATTTAGTAAATTTACAAGATCCTTAAAAACCATTATTAATAGAAGAAAATCCCTTAAGAATTTTGGTTAGGAAATAGAATATGGATAGCTTAGATTGAAACCACTAAATTCATTGTTTAAGAAATATATTTCATTTATGAGTTATCCCTTTAATGTTTATAGTTTCCATTTTTGTGTGTAATAGTTTTAAAATTCCCATCTTTAAGACTATTTTGGATGATTTAAATGATTATAACCAAAATAAAATAGTGAAAGGAGGGATTATTGTCCATGGCTCTATGAATTATTTCATATCATGCAATTTTAATTAAACTATTCAAACACCACCTCAAAACATAGAAGTATAGTTATCAATGAAAATGAAAAATGGGGAAATTATTACATCCCAAGTATATAACTCATCCCCTGTCAAAATTTTTGTGCTAAATTTCCTAGTAAACCTTGTGATACTCCTTTTATAGAAATTTGATTCTATTCTGAGCAGGGACTGACTTTTCTTTGTATAGAGCCAACATAATTTTTTGAGAGATGGAAATCACCCTTCGTATCACAAGTTTCTCTATGATTATATATAAGCGAAAGAAAGAGGATGAATCTACATTGGTATTATCATCTCAATAATGGATATTATTTTCCTATGAGAAAACGTATCTTGCTCAAATGATTGAGACCAAGGAAAATATAATCCCTAAATACATACCCATTATGAGTTAATTCACTGATGTGTTTCATGAATAATTTCCTAATCTTCCTCCTAGGCAAGCTATTGAGTTCTAAATCAAACTTATAGCCAGATATTTTCTAATATCCAAGACTATATACAGAATGTCCACTCTTGAAATTTAAGAGATGAAGAAGTAATTATTGGAGGATTTGGATAAAGGGTTTATATTCCCATGTGTTGTACCATGGGGTGCATCGGTCCTCTTCATAAAGAATAAGGATGGATCAATGTGACTTTGTGTTTATTATTATGAGATAAACAATATCACAATAAAGTGAAAGTATCCTCTTTCATGGATTGATCACTATTTCGATCAGCTATGTGGATCCCAATAATTCATTAAGGTGGATCTTTGATCAGGATTTTACCAAGTAAAGGTGAAGTATGAGGATATCCATAATATTTCCTTTTCTACAAGGTATGTTCACTATGTGTTCATGGTGATTCCATTTGGACTCACAAATTCCCTACTGATCATTATAGACTTAATGAATAGATTCTTTAGGGATTATCTCAACACATTTGTGGTAGTATTCGTAGATGATATTATTATCTACTCTAAAAGCAAGGACAAGCATGAGGAGCATTTAAATATTGTACTAAATACATTGTGGAAGGAAAATTAATATGAAAATTAGAGTAAATGTGATTTTTTGTTGGATAAAGTAACTTTATTAGGGAATGTTATCACCAAAAAATGGATATATGTGGATCCATAAAAAACCGAGGCATTCTAAGGATGTCCATGACCAACATTTGTGATGAAAATCTGAATTTTCCTTGGATTAGCGGGGTACTATCATTGATTTTTGAGAAAATTTCTACAATTTTCATTCCCAATAACCAATATTACTTATAATGTATTCAAGTTTTTCTAGACTGTTAATGTAAATAATGGTTTTGAAGAGCTGAATAAGATTATAATAACTACAACTGTGATAACATTACTAACTAGTGGGGGAGGATTTGTGATCCATATCGATGCGTCCAAAAAGGCATTGGGTTGTATACTCCTGAAATATGAAAAATTGATAGCCTATGCCTCCTTCCAATTACAGATCCTTGTGCATAACTATCCATCCCATGATTTGGAATTGGCTGCAGTGATCTTCGCATTGATGATTTGGATACATTATATCTATAGTGAGAAGTGTGATATATATACAGATCATAAAAACCTCAAGTATATATTCACATAATAGGATCTCAATATTTTCCAACAAAGATGGTTAGAGATGATCAAGGATTATAATTTTTAATTAATTTCCATCCAAGGAAGGTGAACATAGTGGTAGATGCTCTGAGTACAAAGGATCTTGTAACCATATCCATGATGAGGATTACAAGGGATCCAATCTTATTGGAAATGAAAAATAATGTAAATGGTGATAATAAAAGGATCATTATCCTACCTTGATAAAATAACTGACTAGCCATCCATTCTTGAGAGGATCAAAGAGGCTGATAAAGATGATGATGTGTTATAGATAAAGGTAGTGAATATTCTAGTGTTCAACATTTATACAGATGAATTTATATGGTTTGAAACCCATATATGTGTCCAATAAAAATCAAAATTGAAGAGGTAACTTCTGGATGATGCACATAGCTCATCTATCTATATTTATATAGGAAGCACTAAGTCGTTTAGAGATCTAAAGTAAAACATTCTGGTGGGATAACATAAATATGGAGATTGATGAATTTGTATCTAAATGTGTGGTATGCCAAAAAGTCAAGGTATAATGATATAAGTCCAAGGGTATGATGAAACCATTACCCATAACAATATGAAAATGGGAAAACATAACCATGGATTTTATTGTAGGACTCTCGAGGATACCTAAAGTCAATAACACCATCTAGGTGCTAATAAATATCCTTAACAAGTTAGATCATTTCATTACTATTAATGAATATTTATATATTGAACAACATTCCAAGATATACATAAGGGATGTGGTAAGACTGCATTAATATCTACTATCTATTGTATTTGATCAAGATCTGAGGATTTCTTTGGGGTTTTAGAGAAGCCTTCATAAAGTGTTGGATACAAAAATGAGATTTATAACTTCTTATCAACCTTAGAAGGATGGTAAGTCTAAAAGAACCATTTGAACTCTATAGGATATGATAAGATCCTTTTAAGGTATTTATAATTATTTTTGGACCAACACCTTCTCCTAGAGGAGTTCTCATGTAAAAAAAATTCATTCTAGCATTCAAATGGAACCTTATGAGTCTTGAATGGGAAGAGGTGTTGGACTATAACATGTTGGGATGAAGTTGGATAGTGGAAGATGATGATACCTAATCTATACCAAGAATTTATATAGATGGTTCAAACCATTCATAGTTATATAAAAGATATACTATGTTTTTCAGAAAATGTATGCATACAATCATTGACGGAACCTGGAGTTTGAGGTCAGAGATAAAGTGTTCCTTCATATATTATCATGAAATAAATTCATGATGTTTGGGAATAAGGGAAATCTTCTTCCAAGATACATCATCCCCTTCGAGATCTTTGATCTCATCGAAGTAATGTCCTATCGATTAGAACTCCCACCCAACCTATCTCAAGTATATGATATGTTCCACATATCCCTCTTAAGAAAGTACATAGCATAGACCTCACATTTATTGAATCTAGAGGTAGTACCCTTGGATAATTATCTTTCATATGAGGAGAATTTATTGAAGATCTTAGATCATATAGAAAAATTTGTACCAAAAAAGAAATTCCACTTAGTCAAACTGTTTTGGCGGAACAACAATTTCGAGTAAGCAACTTCAGAATCTAAAAAGGCATTGAAACAAAATTACCCTCATCTATTTTAGTGTATGAAGAATACTTTTAGGAAACTTTTTCTGTAGGCAAAATAATGTAATGACTCGACGTTTTATAAATGAATTTCAATTTTCAAATGAATAGATGCCTTATTAAGTGGTATATTTATAGAAATCACATGCAATAATTTGGTTATTTTGGGCCATTATAATTGAAATAATATAAAATTTAGAATACCTTTAAGTATCATAACCACTGATAATATAGACATTGTACAGTGACTGTTATGATTAGTATATATCAAGGGTTATGGTAAATTGTAATTGATACAAATAGAGGAAACGATGACCTCAACTAGTAGGATTATACCATATGAAACTCATTTATCAAAGCTTCCAAGAGAGAAAGATCACTAGGATTTTCCATTAACCATGCATAAGTTATGATTTAATAAATTAATATATATATAAATTATTTACAAGATAAGTTCAAGTTCATTGAGATCACAACCCAAACCATGTTTGTTGAACCTCCCCATGAAAATATCACCATCATTCACCTCACCCTTAGGATGTTTTCTAGTGTAATATAGGGATATGTATCTCAACCTTATTAGTATGATTTTTTTATTTTTTTATATATAAATTAATCATTATATTTATCTTTTATTATTATTTTATAATGATTTAATAATAAGTTTGATGAAAATTATATTTTGATACAATGAAACCCAAATTATTTTTGTATGAAATATATAGTTTCAATAAAAACACTCTTTTTGATGAATTCCATATTTTTTTAAATAAATTATATTTTAGTAAAATTTTACTATTAAATAATATTTATCAAATATAAATGATAATATAATTTTATGATGTCAAATGTAAATTTTATAAGGGTCGGAATACATTTATTGTCAAGAAACTAGTATTTTTCAATAAATTAGGATTATGATTTAAAATTGTAAATTATAATAGTTAGATAATTATATTGATAAATTTAATGTTATTTTTAAAATTAGCATTTTTGGATTATCCAAAGTTTAATTTTTATGAATTTTTTGTGACAATAGAATTTTTGGATAAAAATTAAATACGGTATAAATATACAATATGTATTATGAAATTATAATGAACCAAAAGTGATATAATATATGAAATAAATGGAATCTATGAAAAAATATATATTTAACCTTTAAAATTATTTTTTGTTGAAGTTATTTAATTAATTTTATAAACCCTTAATGAATCCACCAAATCTTATATTATATTTTAATGTTTTAAAATCAATTATTTATAATCATTACTCACTTCCACATAACCAAGGTAATTAATTTAATTTATTTAGTTCTTATTCTTAAAAAATAATGAAAACCACTCCACTTTGGTAGAAAATATGGGCAGAAACTATGAGATGGTTTGTGGTTTGGAATAATGTATCATATAGATTCCAAAACCTAAGTTTGGAAATTAATAAAGAATTCCCCACTATTTTGTTATAAAAACTCACCCAACCTCCCATTACTCTTCCCTAAAAACTCTTGGATAATATATGTAATATGTAATTTCCTCTATAGATCCATCCCAAGGTTCCCCCAAGCTCTATAGAAGCTCCTCTCAAGATTTAAGAGGCACCCTCTCAGGGAAAGGGATATTCTTCTACTCTTTATTCAAGCACCTTCTTTATATCATGCTTTTTGATTTCCAATTTTCAAGTTGGAATATGTTTTTATAAATACCTATTACTATTACTATGATTCTAAAGTAATTAGATACCCATTTCTCTCTCATTAATCCATTCAATAAACCATTATGGACACAAGTTATGCTACCAAAATTATCTTTTGATTTTCCATTCCATACATTTGTGTAGTGAATACCCATATCCATTTCCACTCAAGGGTATTCACCTAGTTGTAAATATCCTTCATTGATTAGGGAATTACATATATGTAGCTCAAAATCCGTAATAATGGGGTTAAAATTTATGATATAAATCCTTATATTGTATGATCCATGTGGCACAGTTATGCATGTACATGATATGAAAGTGATAGGTGGTCCCAAAATAATAAATCCTTCCAATACATCGGGTAATGTTTTTAACTCAAGAAATTCCTTGTATAGTTAATAGGAGGTTATCCTAAGCATGTTATGTTATGTTGTCTCAACTTTTATCATTGACTTATTTTTATGATTTTAGGTTTTATATTGTTTCCACATTCCAATGTTTCTTTTATGTTATCATATTACATCATGCCTCAGTGTTCAATATTATGATTCTCACCCCTATTATGTTACAAGGATATTCCACTCCGATTACATGTGTGAATTTACTTTATGTTATTATTTTGTTTATCATTTACTGGGATTTATAGATCATCACATTATTATGTACATTCCTCAGTTATCCCATGTAGTTCTAGAAGATAAAATGAATTTTAGGGTCATGCTATAGAGTTCATGTTTATGTCTTTATTTATTTTAAAAGATTTTTTTGTTATGTAACTAATTATCCAAATATAGTAGGACTCACATTATTATGGGGTTATATTAAGTGTATCTTTATATAATGAATCATGAATTAAGGTGTAATAAAATATGGGTAGTCATACCTAGGATCCTTGAACAGTGGTGTCCAGTAGAACCCGTCCTATAAAAACAATTTAGGCAGTTATTTATCCTCCATGGTGTCCATCCCAAGGTGTTGAATGAAAGCTCTCAAGTATGGGTAACTTTTTATCCTTATCCACACACATCCTAAGAATACCATTATCACATATTCTAAAAATAATAGGGTTATCGAATAAGTAATATTTTAACTCAAAAAAATATTTTCCATTGTTTCTTTGAAAGGACCTTAGGAAGAACACATGCAACTAGAAAATTAGCATAGTTTACAAACCAAGTATATTTATTCATAGAAGCCTAAAATAAATTGTTCATCTAGGAATTAGGTGTTGATCTCCCTTGGTTCCTCCATTTTGGTGTTGGGAATCCTAGAAAAATGGTATGTAACCACATTTATGTCACCTTTATTATCCTTGATTTATATATCAAACTTTTGCAGCTAAAGAGTCCACCTCATTAGCCTTATCATAGAGTCTTTCTCATCCAGAAGGTACTTAAGGGCTGAATGATCTATAAAAATAATAACCTTATACCATATCAAGTATTATATGAATTTTTCAATAGAAAACATAACAATAACAAACTCATTTTTAGTAGTTGGATAATTCTTATATTCATTATATAGTAGCGTGATAACATAATAAATGGCATGAAACCTCATGTCCTTCCTTGTAACGTCCTGACCTGTAAGCCATTAAAATAGTGCTCCAAGACGGTTTTCCACAAGGCCTCAAGCAGGCATCCCCATATTCCAGAGGCTTAAGACTAGTCGCGAGGGCCTAGGGTGTGATAGTGGGGAGAATATTCCCTATTACCGGAGTAATAAATCAGTGTAAATAACTAAGTATCATACACAACAGAAAATGAACAGAGTGCTGAAGTAATAAAAAACTAAAATAGAACAAGCTGTAATAGAAAAATGTTGTAGAATTTAGAACAGATATGTAATACAATACAACACTGGTCACCCACTAGGCCGACTTACATACACAAGTACAAAAGAAATCGAAAGTAAAAGTAAAGGGATCTACTACAAACTCTGAGCCAACCCACATACCCGATCTCCATACACTATTGAACTGCACCAGCCCGATCAGTAGAACCACTCGAGAAGATCCACTCAATCATGCAATAATGGGCCTTAGCCCTATCCACCATGAAACTGGTGCTCAACCTGAAAAGAAGACATAAGGTCTACACGTATACTGAGGTGCATGTACATGGGTGAGAAAAAATCACAGTAGGCCACCCCGACAAGAAACCCATAACTATGATGCTAAAAGTGTACACAACAGCAACATGCTTAGCCTAGCTAGAACACACCAAAAAGAAGTAAACCAAACGTGAAACCAAAGTCGAACCCAGGGCATGAAATCCCTATCAACGGGGTAAGTTCCAACATGGATGTCCATATCATTAAGTCGATCACAGAGTCTGTAATCCCATCGACATGTACCTACTTTGGCCAATGCCAGAATTATATCTCTAAGAAAGATACGTCACCACAGAGGGATACTTTTCCTACACCTGGGTTCACTTGTAATCACCGCCAATCACTAAAAATGATACCTTATACTGATAGTCAATATTGTAAAAGGTCACTGGTTGGAAACATGGAGCATAATCCTGTGAATCCAACCCAGACTCAGAAAACCTCACCCGCAGGCATATCGTTCAATAGGGTTTGAGCCCAGTATATCATAATTTCAGCATGTCTCGGAGTAAAACTAGGTATATGAGCATTTCAATATGTATCAGGGCCAAGACTAGTGTATAATAATTTCAGCATTTATCTGGGCTAAGCCTAGTGTATAATCATTTCAGCGTGTATCAGTTCCAAGCCCGGTGTATCAACATTTCAGCATGTATCATTTATAACATTTTCAAATAGATCCCATCCTGGAAATCCCTCAATGGATCCTAGGTTCGCTCGGCACTTTCAAAATAAGCCTCAATGAGCCCAACAACCCTATCATGGCTCGCACATGACCATTACCTAATTAACCTCTTGAGACTATCCATTTTATTTTAACTGAGTCAATGGTTCACCCATGGTAAATAAGATGCAATTAGTCACATGATCCAGACATTATCTTTTAACCAAGACTGTGGATCACCCATTGCTAATCACCTCTTTTAAATCATTTAACCTTCCATTCAAAAACAACACATGTGAATTAAACTATCGCATTGTTTAACATAACCAATTTCATCAAGTAAGGCTCAACATCCAATTCCCAGGTAATACCTATGGGTATAGAAAATATCATAAATAACACAACTCAGAAGCTGGATCCTTAGAGAGCATGTCCAAACATCCCAATAAACAACAAATACGCCTCATGTCAAGTTCAATAGCCACCAACTTGGAAGCACCTCTGGTAACCACTACTGCATCAGCAAACCCAATTCAGATATAAACAAATGAGTGAGGGTGGCCCAAACACCCAGCCCAACACTACATCCACAACCCCATGGGATTAAATGTTCGGAATGGGTTCTAAGAGACCCCTGAATACCACATCTACCTAAACCTGATGTAACAAATCAGGTTTGGTCAAACGACAGGAACCCACTAGGTCCCTCAAGTCAATACCTAAGGTGTCATCCTACTAGGGATCCTCCAGGTAAACACGAGAAAGGGAATCCTACATAGGATCCATAGAGAAGAGTAATGAAGGAATCCAATACATAATCCTCAAACAAATAACAATATAGGCATCCTATAATAGGGATCCTCTCAAAGGAAAAAAGGAGAGAGATCCTACAAGGTACTCCCTAGGACATCACACAAGCAAAGACATCCCTCAAAGGATTCTTGGAAACATCCAGTCTCAGAGCCTCATAGGCCAGAAGGGCACATATCACAAGGAGAAAATCCTTCAAAGTATAGGTCACAGTAGATAAATCATAGCTCATATCGTCTCAAAAATCTCAACTAGGTTGGTCTGAACACCCAACATATCATCCACGGCAAGTCTCACTCTCAGGTGACAATTGAACTCGATAACTGGAGGAAGAAACTCTCCATTTAGGTAGAACCAACAAAATATCATTTATATGACCTATAAATGTCAAGAGGATTCCACCATTGTGATCTATGTAGAAATGTCTAAAAGTGGACTACTCACACGCCCAAAACAGTCAACCGGTGAAAAAGTAATATTCACCGTAATGATCTTGAGTGAGTCCCACACCTGATTTCGGTTTTTAGAACCTAAAATAAGTCTCTAAAATTCATCCTTTAAATCAGATTCATAGCACCGCTAATTGTGCATCAAACAGACATTGGACATAGAAGATACATCCGATTTAATAATCGCCAAATAACAATAATTAAAAATATTATTATTATTTTGGACATTTCATACCACCAAGAATCTTTTGTTTTAAAGGTTGGGGCTGAAGCCTCAATTATTATTAAAGCAAAGCAAAGACCTCTTTAACTGGGTATAGGGACACCCATTACATACCCTGAAGGCTCAGTGGGCATTTAGCCCATTACATGGCCCGTAGGCCCATTTTTTTGGCGCAAAGCCCATTATGTGAATAGTACCGCTACAGTACCCGCCACTGCTGCATTACTCTGCCGCCACTAGAGTGATACATAGTACCTACCACTGCTGCATTACTCTACCGCCACTACAGTGACCTACCACAGCTACAGTGCCGCCACTACTACAGCATGCTACAGTACTGCTACAGTACCGGTGCCTAATGGGTTTTGAACCCCCATTTTTCATGTAGAATTAAAGAGTGCTTACCACAGAACATTGTTCCCAAACCAAAATTCTCTAACTAGTCTCAAAAGGTCTGGATAAAATTAAGGGTCATGAGGTCATAGACGACTTGCAAAACGGACCCCTGGATTGGAAGTTAGAGGGGTTTAAAGAACCCCTGGACAAAAACAGACTGGACAAAGTACACAACATGTACTCTGGAGTACATGGGGTCTTCTCATGTAAAAGTAAACGAAGTATATGTTACTGTACGCATCATGTAATATTCGAAAAATTCCATCCTACATGTTTTTTAACCCAAACACACAGCCATGTGCCACTACACGGTGTGTACTCCTAGTACACGGCGTGTACTATTCAGAAACGATTATTCCGTGTCTTTTTTTCACACGACTGAACACAAGGACAACCCCCACACGGCGTGTACTCAGAGTACATAGCGTGTACTTAAGAAAATTTCTTCTTCCCCAAATGGGAATAATACATGGTGTGTTCCCCTGGAACACATGTTGTGTAACACGGGTTTCCCGACAGGAAATCCCCCGGATTGCCCGAAACCCCCGTTTTTGCCCCGGAAACAAATGATCGGGCCTTAAAAGGCCACAATAAAGAAATATGAGGCTTTAAAAACATAAACAAACTTGTTTAAAGGGGATATATGGCAAAAAAATTAATCTTTCGTACCTTCAAGTGGAAACCACCGAAGCTTCAATTGATTTCACCATTGATGGATGTCGCATGCTGACTCGGCACGTCAATAGCTTCAAACCGGCACCCCTCTTTCCTTTCATCTATCTCTATTTCTCAGACTCCAATTTATCCCATAGTTTATGACCAAGGAGGAGCACAACATGCTCAAGAAGGAGGAGGAAAGAATAAGAATTAAAGGAAAATAAGAAATGTAAAGAAAAGAAAAAGGAGAAAAAGGGGCTTGGACCTACCCTAGCGCCCGACTCGAGTTTATACCTCACCTAGGCTAAACTCTCCATTCTGAAATCAATGGTGAAGACAAAATCTCAATATGATGCTCCATTAAAAATTTATTTCTAAATGATCCTACGCGAATAATTTAATATTTAATTTAATAATATTAAATAATAAATATTTCTCTAAAATTCGAATAGCTCATATTTCCACCAAACTTCTGTCATAGGGTAAAAACCCTATTCCAAGACCAACATAGTGGTCATAAAAATTAGCTGAGGTCAAATGGTAGGGAAAAAAGACCTTCTTACCCCCTACGAGCATCTAAAAGCAAAAAATCAAATTTTTGCTCAAACTTGCAGTATTGGAAAACACAGGTCCTTACAAACTCCCCACCATAAACCTTATCGTCCCCAATAAGCCCAGTGAAATGACCAACATACATGCTCCCAACCCGAACATGTGCACAACCAAGATATTTGGACTATCCAACGACTGGTCTTATAGCGTTAACAACTTCCATCTACAAGGAAGACATTTATCTTTGACCGATCTGGTACACCCCACCATAGGAATACCCCTATTTCCATGTCAAAAGAAAAATCTAAGATCAAAAGATCACGAAAAACACCAAAGTATAATCAAAACGAGGAAAGAAACCCTCAAATGGCCAATGGTGCCCTCCCCACCATATGGATTTCCTTACACCGCTCCTAGAGTGAAACCATAATTGGTTACCTCTTCATAAACATAGAAGAACATTAAGAAAGAAAAAGGATCTCGACGTAGGATTGATGCTCTTTCAGCATAATCAAGACATATAAAGATAGCGCATGATCGTCACTTATAGGAGTACACTAAGATCCCACCGAAGGAATTTCCAGCTCCCCGCTAAAAAATCATCTCAAAAACATAGTCCAACCTCTCTCACACAGGTTTCCCTAAGTAAAAATAGACTTCAACCTACAAAAGTTCGAGTCAAAATCCAAGGGTCTCTAGGTCTCCCACCTAGCCCTACAAAAAAAACCTCATAACTAGGTCACAAGGTCTAACCACCCATCCCAAAATATATAAACCTATGAAAATAATGTAAGATCACAATGACCAACGAGGGTCAAAAATGAAACACACGACCTATGAGGGCCTTGATCCTCTCCAAGCATCCTCAGAAGGAACTACTCCTTGGAGGTCACAACCAAAGTAGAAGGGAAACTGAAATGACACTCATCGTGTATCCGTATATAGAAATACCCCAAAGAGGTCCAGTTCATAATAAAATCCTTGGAATCTATCATCATCATACTCAGCGATCTGACTAGATAACCAAAAACCTAAGAAACAACACCCAACAAGGGGTTAAATAGAAAGGAATCATGTTCCATATTGACCTACTAGGGTCACTGCACCACCTGTGCATGAGAACTGATCCATCAGCCTCACAAACAAATGCCTCAACGTAGATCCAAATAACATGATATTAATGTTAAAGTATGTGTAATCATACCCAAAGGTCTCATTATTCAGTAAAAACACACACTAGAAGGCCTATATGCTATGAATCCTATGTGCCTAGTATGATGCATGAGACGCCTCTTGATTTTCCAGAAAAGTGTAAAAATCCATCTATGGCATCTTACCAATGGAAAAGAACCATAGATCCATATTAAATTAAAACACCCACACAACATGTGCCTCACTCAAGGAAAAAATCATATACAACTGTAACATTGTAAAATCAGAACAGCAATCCCAAACCCTAGAAACCATGACTTCTTACTAGAACCAGTGTTTTCAACGCACCTATTTGATATCCATCACAGGTTCTGACAAATTATTAATACTCATGTATACCATATCCCAAATAGTAAATAACAGGAAAAGAAACAACTTTGATACCACTTTGTAACATCCTGACCCGAAAGCCATTAAATTGGTGCTTCGAGCCGGTTCACCACAATGCCTCAAGGGCACCTACGCATACACCAGGGGCTGCAGACTAGCAGTGATGGCCTAGGGTACGATAGTGGGGAGACTATTCCCTCTTACCAGAGTAAGAAAATAGCATAAATAACTATGTATCATACACAGTGGAAAGTAAACAGAGTGCGGAAGCAAAAAACAACTGAAATAGAAAAATTTGTAATAGTAAAATGTTGTAAAATCACAAAAAGCTATGTAATAAAATAAAACACTGGTCACCCACTGGGTGAATAATACAAATAAAAATACAAAAGAAATTGAATGTAAAAGTACATAGATCTACTACAAACTCTGATCCAACCCACGTACCCAATCTCCAAACATTATCAAACTGCACCAGCCCGATCAGTAGAACCACTCGAGTAGTTGTGCTCGATCATGAAACCCCGGGACTCAACCATATCAACTATGAAACTCATTCTCAACCTGAAAATCATACATAAGGTATACAAATACATCGAGGTGTATGTGCATGGGTGAGAAATAATCTTAGTAGGACACTCCGACAAGTAAACTATAACCATGATTCTAAAAGTATATGCAACAACAACGTGATCAACCTAGCTGGAACACAACAAAAAGAAGTAAACCAAATGTGAAACCACAGTCGAATCCAGGGTTTGTAATCCCTATCAATTGGGTATTTTCCATCATGTATGTCCATATCTATATACATATACATGTATAGTCCCATACTTATAAACATATACATAAATATGGATATTCATGAGTATGTAAACCAAATAATAAGAAACCACATCAGCATTCGATACTTGGGTCCATAAGCCCAATTGCCTGGACATCCTATGCATGGGAATTGAGCTAGACGTCATTCCACTCAATCCGTCTATCATTAAGTTGATCTTTGGGTCTGTAATCCCATCAACATGTACCTGCTTCAGCCAATGCCAGAATTATATCTCTAAGAAATCTGCATCACCATAGGGGGATACTCGTCATACACCTGGGATCACTCATACTCTCCTCCAATCACTAACGAGGATACCGTATACTGACAGTCAATCCTGTAAAAGGTCTCTGGTCAGCAACACGGAGCATAATCCCATGAATCCAACTGAGACTCAAAAAACCTCACCCACAGGCATATCATTCAATCAGGCTCGAGCCAGGTATATCATCATTTCAGATTGTCTCAGGGTAAAACCCAGTATATGAGCATTTCAGTATCTATTAGGGCCAAGCCTAGTGTATAAGAATTTCAACATGTATCAGGGCCAAGCCTGGTGTATAATAATTTTTGCATGTATCAGGGCCAAGCCCGGTGTATCCGCATTTCCACTTGTATCATTTATAACATTTACCAATTGAGCCCGTCCTAGGAATCCATCAATGGATCCTAGGTTCTCTCGAAATTTTCAAAATAAGCCTCAATAATCCCGACCACCCTATCATGGCTCGCTCATGGCCTTTACCTAATTAACCTCTTGAGCCCATCTATTGTCTTTTAACCGAGACAATGGTTCACCCAAGGTATATAAGATGAAATTAGTCACATGATTCTGAACTTGTGTTTTAATCGAGATTGTGGATCGCCCATTACTAATTACCTATTTTATATCATTTCACATTCCATTTCAAAAACAACACATGTGAATTAAACTTCCACATAGTTTAACATAACCAATTGCATCAAGTAAGGCTCAACAACCAATTCCCAGGTAATACCTATAGGTATAATAAATATCAAAAATAACATGGCTCATAATCCGAATCCCAGGAGAGAACTTCCAGGCATCCCATCAAAAATAGAAAGACACCTCGCGTCAGGCTCAACAACCACCAAATATGAATCACCTCTGGTAAGCACTGCTGCATCAGCAAAACCAAGTCAGATATAAACAAATGAGTGAGGGTGGCCCAAAAACCCAACCCAACACTACAGCCACAACCCCATGGGATTAAAAGTTCATCAAGGGTTGTAGGTGACACCTGAACACCATATCTACCCAAACCTAATGAAAAAACTTAGGGTCGGTCAAACAACGGGCAACCGCCGGGTCCCTCAAGTCAAACCATGAGGATTCATCCTACTAGGGATCCTCCAGGTAAACTGGAGTGAAGGAATCCTACACGGGATCCATAGAGAAGAGTAAGGGAGGAATCCTACATATGATCCTCAAACAAAGAACAATATAGTCATCCTATAATAATGATCCTCTCAATGGAAAATAGGAGAGAGATCCTACAAGGGACTCCCTAGGTCAGCACACAAGCAAAGGCATCCTCAAGGGATCCTTGGAAACATCCGGTCTCACAGAATTATAGGCCAGAAGGGAACATCTCACAAGGGAAAAATCATCAAAATCATAGATCATAGGAGATAGCTCATAACTCATCTCACCTTAAAAGTCTCAACTAGGTTGGTTCGAACACCCATCTTATCATCCATGCCAAGTCCCACTCTCAGGTGATAACTGAACTTGATAACTGGAGGAAGAAACTCTCCATTTATTTATAACCCCCCAAAAAACATTTATATGAACTCTAAATTTCAATAGGATTACACCATTGTGATATATGCAGAAAAACTCTAAGAACGGACTACTCACACTCCCAAAACGGTCAACCGGTGAAAAAGTACTATTCACCATAATGATCCTGAGTGGGGACCACATTTAATTTTGGTTTTTACCACCTGAAATCATTTTCTAAAATTACAACTTTAAATAAAGGTCACAATGCCGCTGACGGTGTGTCAAACGAAAATCAGACGCAGATGATACATCTGATTCAATAATCGCCAAATATCAGTAACTAAAAATATCATTAATAGTTTTGGAAATTCGTACCACCGAGCATAGTTATCAACAAAAAAAGTTATCCAAATACCCTCAAAAGGTTCGCCTAAAATCAAGGGTTTTATGGATGTAGAAGGCATGCAAAACGGACCCCTGGATTGCAAGTTACAAGGGTTTAAAGAACCCCAAGACGAAAACAGGCTGGACAAAGTACATGGCATGTACCCTAGAGTACATGTGGTCTGCCCATGTAAAGGTAAACGGCGTGTAAGTTACTGTACATGGTGTGTACTATTCAAAAAACTCTATCCCTTGTGCATTTTTACCCAGACACACTCCCATGTGCCACTACACGGCGTGTACTCTTAGTACACAACATGTACGATTCAAAAACGACTATTCTGTGTCCTTTCTTCACACGGCCGAACACATGACCAAACACCACATGAAGTGTACTTAGACTACACAGTGTGTACTTAAGAAAATGTCGTCTTACCCAAATGGGAAGAACAGATGGTGTGCTCCCCTGAAACACACATCGTGTAGCCTGAGTTTCCCAACTGGAAATCCCTCGGATCACATAAACCCCCGTTTCACCCCCAAAACAACAGATCGGGCCTCAAGAGGCCACAAGTGTAACACCCCGAGATTTTATTAGGAATATTATTTTTAATTTCATTGATATCTTGTGTTATAGGCTACACCAAAATTATCTTGTTCTATACGCAACACCGTATTAGCTTGCAATATATGAAACACTATTCTTGGCTTGTGTTACACACAATTTCAAGTTCATTTTGTGGAAATTATTCTATACAACATTAAGTATAGATTTTGTTTAATGTATAAATGAAATAAGTTTTTATTATGTTATACGCAACACCAAACATAGAGTTCACTACACGCAGCCCTAAAATGGATTGCATTACACACAATCAAGACTTTCTTCGATAGTGTGTGTAGAACACAATACCGAGTTTCACTAAACAAGATATTATTATAATATTATTATGAACTAGCCGTTATGAATAGTTATACCCAATTTTTGAAATTTTATGAATTTTATCTTTTAAAATGGACTTCATTTTTGGATTCGGAATATCGTAATTAGCCGCGGGTGAATTTTTGGTATTTTTCTAAAAACATTCAATTTTTGATGAATAGTGAAAACACTGGGTTACTATTAAAAAACCGACTATTTATTTAAATAATTATTTATTTTATTTAAATTTATTTTAGGTAAAAATTGATACATAATACCTATATAAGTTCAAAGTAATTAATTGGATTCATTTTATAATTATTTTAGATATATAAAAATTTTATTGAACTTTTCACCGTCTTTTACCCACCTCCTAGGAGAACTTGAAAATTTACATAAAACAAAATTTTACCTCTTCTGTGAGTGGAATTTAAAAAATATGAGAGACATGGTTAATATCAAGGAGTAAAATTTGGTTCAATAAGATAAAAATAATTTTTGATGAATAGTAACTTTTTACTTTTATTTACCACGGTTAAAAGTAAATAGGGTAATTAAGGGTAAAAGTGATATTATTATTACCCTAACTCTTGTCCTAATTCTATTGGATAAGTGTAATTCGAACAAAAACAACCTTAGAAATAAAATATTACCCTTTAGGTCCACATGGATTAGATTAGGACATTTATTATTATTTTATTTAAAGAAGAGTTAAAATAGTTAAAATCAAAGTTTAATAACTAAATCTTTTTTAATATAGGGTTATACATAAAATAAATTCGACTATAAATATTCATTATAAATCTAATACAATTTCATACATAATGGTATTTTATTTATAATTTTTAGACATTAAATAATGTAATTTATTTATGACACAACGATGATGTAGTAATTACCTTATTAATGAAATATTAACATAATTGATGTTATAAATACCCAAATAAATGTAATTTTAGACTTTTTATAAATTAAACTAAATTTTTAGGTTTATATGACATGTTATTATTGATTCAATTAGATTTTTTCGAACTAATAATGCTGTTATGAGTTTATCAAAAATCAATTACCAAATTGTGTCAAAATTGACATAAAATAGTTTTTAAAACAAATATTATATTATTAATTGTTATTCTATTCTTAAAAATATAAGGTTCGTCCAAATGACTTATATAAGGTTATATATATGAATAATTATCCACTTGGGGTTCGTTTGTCTTGTTATAGTATGTTTATTAATCTTATAGTGTAAGAAAACAAGAAGATAAGGTAAAAGATAAATTATTTAACTTAGAGTTAAATCTAAACGATAAGGTTAAAATAGCAACTTAAACTTCCCTAAAACCTATTTGTTGAGAGTAATTATACCCATACCCACTTTATCTTATAAATAAATCAATTTGGAGCTATTATAAACCGAATATGACTTTATTATAAAATAATGTTTTATGTTTTTCCTAAGATGCCCCTCTCCTCCCTTATAAAAAGGCACCTCCTCCCTTTTCTCTTTACACAATTTTGAGCTTTCAAGCTCAGACAAACCCTTCCCATTTACCTTCTCAACTTCCCTAGAAACATTATAGAGGTTTTTGTCTCCTCAAAAGACCAACTCTAGTGCCTTAAGAGGAATCTTAAAAGAGGTGCGTCGAAGAAGAGGTAATCTCTTCTACCGATTCTATCATGTTTTCTTTCTTCTTCAACTTGTTATTCTTTAGTTGTTTCAATATAAATTAATAACATTAGTATCACTAATATACTAATATGTTATTATGAATATGAAACAATCCCATTTAATCTTCTATCCATCCTATAAAAAACGAAATCACCGCGCATGCGTACATATGGAATACGGTCTCCACAGCGTTGTGTAATCAGTTTTTCCACCACCTTACTTGGATTGGTATAATGGTGTAAAGAATAACTATATATAGTTTTTAAAAATTCATATAGATTCTGAGATATTATATCATCCAATCCAATTCAACTCAATAATTATGGGAACGATATCATCGCTCGTGTGTACGTACGGATTACCGTCTCCACGACGCGATTAGATTCATTCTCCATGTTAACCATTCATGAATGATTATAAAGTATATATAATGAATAATAATGAAATATATGACATGATAAAGCTACTGGATTTATGTGTATATATATATATATATTTCATCTACTTACTTCTATTCAAGTCAATAAGGAAAGGAAAACAACGTTCATGCGTACGTACGACCTATCGTCTCCATGAACGGTGTATTTCACTTCATTTATCTATTATATATATATATATATTGAATATATATGATATATAAATCATGTTTTAAATTTTGGAAGTAATTAAATCATGATATAAGTAATAATAATATCAAGAACAATAAGTCCAAACACATACGATAAGTAAAATGATTTTACCCATAACGCTACTTTAACATGGAATTTACAAAAGAACAGGTAATATAAAGTCATAAGTGAACCATATATGATATCATAACAATGAATATGATTCCGTAATAAGTAAATGACATTATTTAAATCATTATATAGGAGGTTTAGATACGTACGAATCATATCAGACCTAAGGTAAGGGATAATTATTCCAATCTCATTCTTATCTGAGATTGTTTATTCATAAGTATTTACTGGGGTTATTGTTATCATCCATGTCCATGTTTTCTAAAAGTGTTTTTATGTATGTTTAAAGTCATTTTTACACATTTTTTACTTTTACCACATGTTATTAAAGTAATATTTCTTTTGTTTACCATACGAGGAACTTTTTGAATTTTCCGACAAAAGTACGAGGATAATGTTTTTTTAACTTATACGACATGAACAGATTTTTACGTTTTCATAACACATTATTTTCAAGAAACTTACTCTAAAATAATTCATGATTATTTTCAAAAAAATCATTTTCTTTTAATATTTCATGGTATTTTGTGAAAATAAATTGATTTTGAAGAAGAAAGGATATTTTCCTCAAGTATTCTTTTAAAGTGTTTTGTCAAAACTATTTTCCATCAAAGATAAAATTATTTAGTATGATTATGTTTCAAGTATAATTTCTCTATGATTTACATGGGTGCATTTTTCTTATGTTGAAATGATATCCATTGGTTTTATATGGATTATGTTATGATGGGATGATGTTTATGAAACCCATTTTATTCTTTGGGATATGATGAATGATTTATGTTTATGTTGTGGCACACGTAAGAATGATTTAATTATGAGATGGGCGTGACCTATATCTCCCAGAAATGAATTGGGTAAATATTTATATCATATGATATAGACATGGACGAAATGGAAAGTAAATCCGGTTCAGTAATACAGGGCTGGAATGGCATGTAAACCCAGTTCAGTAAGGGACTTTGTCCACTAAGAGGGTCTTAGCAGCAATGCCTTGGCTACTATAGAAATCATATCAAGTGCTTAATGTTTTTCAACAATTAAAATTTTTATTCCAATGCTATTTTATCATGATTGATGTTCCATTATGATATATTCCTTACATACTGCCATGTTCTATATCATCGCTCAAGATCTTTATGTTTAAACATTATGTTCATGTTTTTAAGTTCAAATGTATATGATTTGTTTTATTTTCTCCATGCTTACCCATACTGAGCATTTGAGGTCACCCTTTTTATGTTTTCTTTTCCCCCAAGATTAAATGAATGGTTTTAGGTAAGGAAACAAAAAGGGGAAGATCGTTATGGGAGATGTTGAAGATCTTTCAACATGATCATAAGTTTATATTTCAAGTTTCTAAAGACACTAAACTATTACAGTCCTTTGGTGTATGTTTTTGTTATGTATTAGATATTCCGAAAAGTAATGTAATGTCTATGTACATCAAGATTTGGGTATCTACAATTTGTATCAGAGGAAAGGTTTAGTTATACTTTGGAAACTAGGATGCGAAAACTTTAGTGAGATCCCTAGAAGATATTTTTCTAAGGTATGTCTAGGGATGCCCCTAAGGTTACGTATAAGTATAAGTTATAGTCCAAGAATTACTGTAACCATCATAGAATTAAACCTAAGATATTAGAGATTGAATGTACTCTGCCTTGATTATGCTGTTTTTCTAGTACAACTGTTTCCTCTCATAGTATTCTTTTTCGGTTTTAAGAAATGGCAGGAAATAGGACGATTCATGTTAATGGAGAATATGATGGACAATGGAATGATAATCATCATGAGAAACCAAATGAAATGGTATTTGGATGTGTAAACATCATTATTATGCCTTATCATTCACCTCATAATATGATCAATAATCTCAACTTTGGTAAGTTTCCTGACTCATCTAATAAGAGAAAGATGGAGTTTCATGATGATCATGGAGGAAAGAAAGTTCAATTTCCCCCATGTAAATCATGCTGGAAGAGCCATTAGGGAGAATGTTTCAAAGGAACTGGAAGATGCTTTGGGTGTGGAAAAGAAGGACACAAATCCAGTAATTGCAAAGGAAAAGGTTCAGTTAACACCATGGACAAGGATAATGTTATTGCTAAGACATCAACAATGGTTAAATGTTTTAAATGTGGAATGTAAGAGCATTATGCAAAACCAATTCCCTAAGGGAAAATCTCATGAATAGAATCAACATGGTCGTATGGGTCATATTTATGTTGATGATGATGAAGATACTACAAATGATATATGAGATGAAAGAAATGATGAAGCTCAGTCAGTGGTATAAGAAGGTAGTGGAATGATTATATGTTTATCAAGAGTAATGTTGTATAAGTAATCTCATGGTACTATGGAATAAAAATACATCTAAGGATTGTTACACTATTATTTTTCCTTATGTTTTTGAAAGTATATATTGAATGGTACTGGTAACCATGAAAGGTTTTTAGATATTTTTGGAAAGCACCTAATATGCGCATAAAGAAGGGATAAAGAGATAAATAAATGTTTGATAGTATTAATGATCTCCTGACTAATATAAGGACAAAGTGATATCATGGTTTGAGTATATAGAATTTTTGGGATTTCGGGATGTGGAAAGAGTTACCTTTTGACAGCATTAATGTTTTCACTATGGTTCTATTGTAATTTATGAGAATACATGATTAAGGTATTCACATGTTTGGAATGCAATAAACAATATATATCTTAGGATATATGAGGGATAAATGATGGTATTCACATGCTTGTTATGTGACCTTTCTAGTAATCGTATTCTTTATACTATAATATTGGATAGAAGTATTTTGATAAGCCTAAAGGTTGGAATGGATTAAGTTGGATATCAGATAGAATTTTTTAAAGCTAGAACATTTTTCGATACTATTTCTGGAATGTTTTAATAGTGTAGTTTTAGAAAAAGGACAACCCATAGGACGGGCGACAACACATCGCGTCAAAAAAGGTTGCGAGAATCGAACCCACAACCGAAGTGCGACAGGCCTTTATTGCCTACCTCTGGCCTACATGAAGTCCCTAGTTATTAGAAACTAGTTTTTTTATTAAGCGGTATGATAGATGAAGTATAAGTCCATTTTTGGAATCATATACGATTAACCTCACCATAGATGGACTTATGTATATTTGATAAATTTTGCTAACCTTTTGTTGGAGACAGATAAAATGACCCATCATTCTATCACATGATCTACTAACACATCATGTAAGACAAATTCAACTTCATTTCTTTAAGAGATGAAGTGGAAATTGTTCAAGGCACAAACAATAGTGAGATTGTACCAAAATCAAGTAAGAATTATTTTAATTCAAAAATTCTTCAACTTTAGGGAAATGATCTTGAAAACCAAAAATGTTGTCCTAGTGTCTTCATATCTGATGAATCAGAAGGTACCTTAGATCATCAAAAATCTATGGCTATGTGATTGTTGGATTTTTCATAGCCATGTTCTCTACCACTCTCCATCAGAACATGATGGTTGGATTTCTCTTCCATATCCATTCTTTCACCTATATTCTTCTATGTGGAAACCCAGTGAGGAGTTAATTTGGGTAACCGTTACATTTCATACATTAGTTTTTAAAATGAAGTTTTATTATTCCTTTTTACAATGCGGGTTACTATGAATGGAAATTTCATGTAGAAAACTATTTATAACCCTGACGAATTTTGAGGGGGAAATTCATTTTAAGGGGGTTAGAATGTAACACCCTGAGATTTTATGAGAAATATATTTTTAATTTCATTATTGTCTTGTTTTGTACGCTACACAAAAATTAGATTGTGCTATATGCAACACCGTATTACGTTACAGTATACGCAACACTATTATTGGATCCTATTACACACAATTTCAAGTTCGTTTAGTGGAAATTATTCTACGCAACATTAAGTATAGATTTTGTTTAATGTATAAATGAAATATGTTTTGATTATTCTATACACAACACCAAACAGAGCTTTCACTACACGAAATACTGACTTGGCTTTCATTACAAGCAATCAAGACTTTCTTCGATAGTGTGTGTAGTACGCAATAACGAGTTTCACTAAATGAGATCTTATTATAATATTATTATGAACTAGCTGTTATGAATAGTTATACCCAATTTTTAAAATTTTATAAATTTTATCTTTCAAAATGGACTTCAATTTTGTATTCGGAATATCAAAATTATCCTAGGGTGAATTTTTGTATTTTTCTGAAAACATTCAATTTTTGATGAATAGTGAAAACACTGGGTTACTATTTAAAAACTGACTTTTTATTTAAATAAATATTTATTTTATTTAAATTTATTTTAGGTAAAAATTGATACATAATACCTATATATGTTCAATGTAATTCATTGGAGTAATTTTATAATAATTTTAGATATATACAAATTTTATTGAACTTTTCAACGTCTTTTACCCACCTCCCAGGAGAATTTAAAAATTTACATAAAACTTAATTTTACCGCTTCTGTGAGTGGAATTTTGAAAATCCGAGAGACACGGTTAATATCAAGGAGTAAAATGTGGTTCCATAAGATAAAAATAATTTTTGGTGAATAATAACTTTTTACTTTTATTTACCACGGTTAAAAGCAGATAAGGTAATTAAGGGTAAAAATGATATTATTAGTACGCTAACACATGTCATAATTCTATTGGATAAGTGTAATTAGACCAAAAAAACACCTTAGGAATACGATATTTCCCTTTAGGTCCACTTGGATTAGATTAGGACATTTATTATTATTTTATTTAAAGAAGAGTTAAAATATTTAAAATCAAAGTTTAATAACGAAAACATTTTTAATATGGGATTATACATAAGATAAATTCGACTTTAAATATTCATTATAAAGATAAAACTATTTCCTACATAATGGTATTTTATTTATAATTTTTAGACATTAAATAATTTAATTTATTTATGACACAATGATGATGCAGTAATTACTTTATTAATGAAATATTAACATAATTGATGTTATAAATACCCAAATAAATGTAATTTGAGACTTTTTATAAATTCCACTAAATTTTTAGGTCAATATGACATGTTATTATTGATTTAATTAACTTTGTACGAGCTAATAATGATGTTTTTATTTGGACAAAAATCAATTACCAAATAGTATCAAAATTGACATAAAATAGTTTTTTAAATTAATATTATATTATTAATTGTTATTCTATTACTAAAAATCTATGGTTTGGCCAAATGACTTAGATAAGGTTATATATATAAATAATTAATGGATTGGGATTTTTTTGGCTTGTTATAGTAAGTTTATTAATCATATAGTGTAAGAAAACAAGAAGACACATTAAAAGTTAAATTATTCAACTTAGCGTTAAATCTAAATGATAAGGTTGAAATAGTAACCAAAACTTTTCTAAAACCTATTTGTTGAGATTAATTAGAACAATACCCACTTTAGCTTCTAAATAAATCAATTTTGAGCTATTATAAACTGAATATGACTTTATTATAAAATAATATTTTAAGTTTTTCCTATGGTGCCCCTCTCCTCCCTTATAAAAGGGAACCTCCTCCATCTTCTATTTAAACAATTTTGAGCTTTCAAGATTGGAAAAAACCTGTCCATTTAACTTCTAAACTTCCATATAAACATTATAGAAGTTTTTATCTCCTCAAAAGACCAACTCTAGTGCCCTAAGCAGAAGCTTAAAAGAGGTGCGTCAAAGAAGAGGTAATCTCTTCTACCGATTCTTTCAAGTTTTCTTTCTTATTCAACTTATTCTTATTTAGTTGTTTCATTATAAAGTAATAAAATAAGTGTCCCTAATATACTCATATGTTATTATAAATATTAAACATCCCCATTTCACGTTCTATCCATCTTACAGAAAACGAAATCACCGCACGTGCGTACGTACGGAATACTGTCTGCACGCCGTGGTGTAATTTGTTTTTCCACCACCTTACTTGGATGGGTATAATGGTGTAAATACTATCTATATATAGTTTTTAAAACATCATATATATTCTGAGATATTATATCATCCACTTGAATTCAATTCAATAATTATGGGAATGATATCATCACTCGTGTGTACGTACGGATTACCGTATCCACGACGCGGTGAGATTCATTCTCCATGTTAACAATTCAAGAATGATTTTACAATATATATAATGAATAATAATGAAATATATGAAATTATAAATCTACTAGATTTATGTATATATATATTTCATCTACTTACTTCCATTCAAGTCATTAAGTAAAGGAAAACAACGTTCATGCGTACGTACCACCTACCGTCTCCATGAATGGTGTATTGCATTTCATTTATCTAAAATATATATACAGAATATATCTGATATATAAATCATGATTTAAATTCTGGAAGTAATTATATCATGATATAAGTAATAATAATATCAAGAACAATAAGTCCAAACACGTACGATAAATAAAACGATTTTACCCAGAACGCTGCTTTAACATAGAATTTACAAAAGAACGGGTAATATAAAGTCATAAGTGAACCATATTTAATATCATAACAATGAATATGATTCTATAATAAGTAAATGAAATTATTTAAATCATTGTATAGGAGTTTCAGATATGTACGAATCATATCAGACCTAAGGTAATGGATAATCAATCCAATCTCATTCTTATCCGAGATTGTTTATTCGTAAGTATTTATTGGGGTTATTGTTATCATCCATGTCCATGTTTTCTAAAAGTATTTTTATGTATTTTTAAAGTCTTTTTTACCCATTTCTTACTTTTACCACATGTTATTAAAGGAATATTTATTTTTTTACCATACGAGGAACTTTTTTACTTTTCTGGCAAAAGTACGAGGAGAATGTTTTTTAAGTTATACGGCATGAACAGATTTTTACGGTTTCATAATGCATAATTTTAAAAAATCTTAATTTACAAGATTTCATGATTATTTTCACCAAAATCATTTTATTTTAAAATTTCATGGCATTTTGTGAAAGGAAAATGATTTTTAAGAAGAAAGGATATTTTCCTCAAGAATTCATTTCAAGTGTTTTGTCAAAACTATTTTCCATCAAAGATGACATTATTTAGTATGATTATGTTTCAAGTATAATGTCTCTATGATTTACATGGTTTCATTTTTCTTATGATGAAATGATATCCATTTATTTTATATGGATTATGTTATGATGGGATGATGTTTATGAAACCCATTTTACTTTTGGGTTATGATGAATGATTTATGTTTATGTTGTGGCACACGTAAGAATGATTTCATTATGAGATGGGTGGGACCTATATCTCCATCCAATGCATTGGGTGAAGATTTATATCTCATGAGATATACATGGATGAAACTACAAGTAAATATGGTTCAGTAATATAGGGCTGGAACGACAAGTATACCCGGTTCAGTAAGGGACTTTGTCCACTAAGATGATATTGACAGCAATGTCTTGGCTACTATGGAAATCATATCATGTGCTCAATGTCTTTACACAATTAAAATTTTTATTCTCGTGCTATTTTATCAGGATTGATGTTCCATTATGATCTATGCCTTATGTACTTCCATGTTTTATATAATTTTTCAAGATCTTTATGTTTAAACATTATGTTCATGTTTTTAAGTTTTAATGTATATGGTTTGTTTTATTTTCTCCATGCGTACCCTTACTGAGCATTTGAGCTCACCCTTTTTATGTTTTCTTTTCCCCTAGGATTAAATGAAATGTTTCAGGTAAGTAAACAGAAAGGGTAAGATCATTATGGGAGATGTTGAAGATCATTCAACATGATTAGAAGTTTATATTCCATGTTTCCAAAGACACTAAACTATTATGGTCCTTTGGTGTCTGTTTTTGTTATGATTTAGATATTCCGTAAAGTAATGTAATGTCTATGTATATAATGCTTTGGGTCTCTACAACAAGAAAGAAATATAAGGATTTAAAAACAAAAAAAACTTGTTTAAATGGGTTCTATGGTGAAAATGAAATTGGACCTACCATCAGGCAGAAACCGCCAAAGCTTCGATTGATTTCACCATCCACGGATGTCGCATGCCGACTCAGTGCGTCGAGAGCTTCGAATCGATACCGCTCTTACCTTCCATCTATCTCTATTTCTCAAACTCTAATTTCTCCCATAGTTAAAGACCAATTATGAGCACAACGTGGGAAATATAGAGGAAGAAAGAAGAATAAGAAAAGGAAAAGAAGAAATGGAAAGGAAAGAAAAAGGTGAAAAGGGGGCCCAGGCCGGCCCCAGCACCTGACTCGAGTTTATTATTCACCTAGTCTAAACTCCACATGCCAGAATCAAAGGAGAAGACGAAGTCTCAATCTGATGATCCTTTTAAAATTTATTGCTAAATGAACCTATGAGAATAATTTAATATTTAATTTGATAATATTAAATATTAAATATTTTTCTAAATTTCAAATAGCTCAGATTTCCACCAAACTCTCATCGTAGGGTAAAAACCCTATTACGAGACCAACAAAGTGGTTAGAAAAATTATATAAGGTCAACTGGTATTGGGAAAAGATCATTTTATCATTTATGAGCATCAAAAATCGAAAATTCAAATTTCTTCTCAAAATTGCAGTCCAGAAAAACACAGGTCCATATATTCCTCTACCCCAAAACAACACCCAAATCAAGATCACTAGCATCACACATCACCTAAAAATAAAACTTCCAATCCATAGCAGTGATCACTGTTGAATTAGTGAGTTTCTATTTAAGTAATTTATAGAGTTATAGTAATTTCTCATCAAACATAAAAGGTGTTTCCTTAACATGTAGTGAGCATAAAGTCCTTGTGATCTTGGAAAAATCTTTACTGATTGTCTAAAAAAAATCAGCACGCCCTATGAAACTCCTAATCTATTTGACATTCTCAGGAAGTGGAATCTTTTGGATCACCTGAAATTTATAATTTTTAACTTCTAGTACTTTCTTTGAAAATTTATTACCCAAAACAATGCCTTCAATAGGCATGAACTGGCACTTTTATCAATTTAAAAAAATGATTTTTTCTTAGCATCTACACAAAATAGTTTACTGATTTTAATGGTAGTTTTAAAATTCACTTCCATGAAATAAGAAATAATTCACAAAAAATTCAATTATTCTTTTGATCATGTCACAAAAAATTCTCATCATACATATCTGAAAAGTTTCTAGACCACTACATAAGCCAAAGGGAATTTTATGGTAGTAAGATGTTCCAAATAGACAAGTGAAATTTGTCTTCTATTGATCCTTAAGAGTAATGGAAATCTAATTGTAACCATAGTAACCATCAAGAAAGTAGAAAAATTAATTTTTTGACAACATCTATACCATTTAGTCCAAAAATAGCATTGGGAAATTGTATTTCTTAGTGGAAGAATTGAGTTTCCTATATTCTATGCAGACTCTCCTTTTGTTTATTGTCCCAACTTTAACATGTTCATTCTTCTCATTAGTAATGACTATCACTATGCTATTTCTAGGAAAAAATTGGACAAGGATCACCCATGGACTGTCTAAAATGAGAAATATTATTCTAACATCATGCAACCTGATCACTTCCTCTCAGACCACTTCTTTCATACTTGGGTTACGAATTCTCCATGATTCCACTATTGGTTTACACTCAGGTTCCATGGGGATTTAATGCATGCATTATGATGGACTTATACACTTAATATCAGAAATAGAGCAGACAATGACATAATTGAACTTACTCAAGACACCGAGTAGTTCATCCTCTTGGATATATTATAGTTTGGTTGGGATAATGACTAGTAATGTTAAGCATTCCCCTAAAAATGAATATTTCAAATGATCTGGTAGGGGATTAAGCTTCATATTGGGTGGTTCTTGGTTAGAGGGAAGACACTTGGTCCTGGGTGTCCAACATACTCATGTTGCCTCTTAAATAAGTTAGTATAGAAATGTTTTTCTTCATTACTATTATTTATAGAAAATTGTTCCTCATATACAAATTCATTGAGTGTGGTCAAAATGTGTTCTAATGAAAACTCATCTAGATATTCTAGTAATCCCCCCAAACTCATCTAATGTCTCCTTTTCCTTGATAGAACTAATTCTCATGTAGGTTTAGAAGAGATCTTAGGTGAACCATATAATCTTAAAAAAATCCTCTTCCTCCTCATAGATAGATTCTTCAATTCCTAAAATATCATCTTTGGAACATATTTAGTATTGGGCGGGTTCTTGAATATTTTTCAAAACATTGTATTCCCCTATTTTTTCACCCAGAATAGAAAATATTTTTTCCTTTGACACATCAATGAAATATACCCCTTTGGATTGAATGTTACAAACAATAATGATAGGTACATCCTGTTAATATTCCATATCCAAAATCATAAAATCAGTAGGAAAAAATATCGTTCATGCTCCCACTAAAAATTCATCCAACCTACCAATTTGGTGAGTAATGGATCGATCAAAAAGTTGTAAAACAACAATGGTGGGATATAAAACTCATGATCTTAAGTGTTTAAACAAGGATAATGGAATCATATTGATGCTTTATATACGATCACGTAGATAATTAACCTATCCACCTCTATATCTAAATGTACAAGGTATTATAAATCTCCCTGAATCTTGATGTTTGTGGGGTATCATATTCTTCAATACGACACTACACATATATATGAAATTGGAAGTAGAAAATTATTCCAAAATTATTATTTTAAAATATTTTCATGATTTATTTTAGATAATTTAGTCTTTGAAATAAGGATTCAAGGGAATATCAATGTACATTTTTTAACAACCTTATGAAATTTTATCAGTTTAGAATATTGATTTTCTTTTTTATTCTTTTTGGAAAATAAATGATTGGAGAAAAGTTCATGACAATTGAAGGCCTCTCCTCAACTTCATCTTCGAAAATTTTCCACCACTTATTTTTTTTCATTCCATTTATGGTTTTTTTCAATTGGAACAGTAAGATGACAGTTTTTTCAATGTTTTTATCTATAATCCCATATCCAATATTTTCTAGATTCAAATTTCCTAATTCAGCTTGTTTTTCTTTCTGAGAATATTTGGGTACTTTCCTAACTTCCTTATGGGTTTAGTGATCACACCTACTTGTTACGACCATGAAATTTTATGTAAGGTTCACTTCAATGGATGCTATTGAACACTACAGTAGAAGCTCTTAATAATGTTAAGAGAGTCTTCATTGGGAATTCCATTTAAGGTAGATAGTTGGGAGAAAATGGATTGTTTTATTTTTTAATTCCTAGAACTTGGTGAGAGACTAATTAAAGATGTATTATTAGAGATAACAGACAATAAAAATTCTCTTAGTCTATACCTCTTTATTAGCTCATTACCAAGTGGATGACATTTTCAGGTGGTTGATTATTCTGATTCTTAGCTTCTCTATTATCCTCCATTTTAATTTTCTATTTTTTCTTTTGAAATCCCCTAAGGTGTCTCTAAATTTATGGTATGGTGGGTTTTAATTTCTCAATTCATGAAATTGTTTACATTTGCCGACAACTTCAATATTTTTTTTGAATTTTCTTGGAGATTTGTTTTTTGATTTTTTTTTATATATCTTATTTTTTTGTATTGTGTGTGTGTGTGTGTTTGTTTTCTTGGTCGCACAAGCCCTTCCGAAAAATAGTACAAAATCTAGTATTTTCTTCATTTAAATCCAGGAAATTAATTTTTTATAACCCTACTTAAACTAATTTAGTGATGAGTAGGGGTCAATCCGTAGGGAAGGACCCACATATGTGTTTGTTTGTGTAACCACTGTAAAAAACTAACAAAATATAAAAGGAAGTGGTGATGAAATTGGGTTTTTTGATGAATGGTGATGAGAGTGATCAATTTGTATGAGTGTAATTATCAATATATGGTAAGCCAATAGGAGAAGAACGAAAAATAAATTAGAAAGAAAAATTGGTTGATGAAATAGGATATATCGATTACATGGTTTTTATAAAGATTTTCCTTCACTCACGTGTTTGACTTAAGACTGCAGAAGCTAATTGAAATAGATTAACCATATATATCATCGGGTCAACCTATGAATGAATGATTCCTATAACTTTTGAACTACATAATTCACCCAATCACTCAAGGAAAGATCAATTATCACTAAGTTCAATATATCAGGTTAACTCAACATGTTATTTTCTCTCGTGAATAATATAATTTTAAATAAAATCCTCATATGGTGAAATAGTTTGATAAGTGGTTTGATCAAGATCAATTTTCACTGATGCTAGATGTTTTAAAAAAATGACTATCTAAAAATAATTAGATAGAAGCATCCAATTAGATAAATTCATAAAATAGAGTATAACATGATTAACCAGCACAAACTATTCCCCCAAAAGTATTTAGCTAAATATCATAATTGTATTCAACATATTCAAGTATTTGAACATAATGAAATTCATAGAGTTAAGATATAATAAACAGAGTGAAATAGATGAATCTTATTTATCTCATAGCTCTCATGCTTGAATCACATCTCCAATTCTCCAGTTCTTGATCTCGAATCAGGGTTTTCAAGTATTTTTCCACTATCAATCTTCTAGTATCAACCTGTATCTCCTCCCTAGGGTTCTCTTCTATTCTAAATGCTTATTATCGAAGAAATAGAAATTTTCATGTCAAAACCCCGTATGATCTCATAGTTAAATATCTATGGGGAACTTCCTAACTTCCACATGAATTTTTTTTCATTGTATGTCATCCTCAATAGTGACTAAAGCCAATCCCCCAAAATTAATTATGTTCCTTTCACGTGTGACTGCTCCCCTAGAAAGTAGCAGTAATTTTTTAAAACATTCTTCCTATAACTTCCAAAATTTTCATGCGTAGCTCTAAGATCCAATTTCTTCATGTATTCTTATGACCTTTACACAACATCCACTAAATTATCTTCACTTCACTCCATTAAGAGCACATTACAAGATGAGTCTAATTTGGTTATTAATTATTCCCCTCATCTTTATTTTATCTATGTTGTTTATTTTATTTTATCAATTTATTTAATTCTTATTTTTTATTCATTTCCTCATTTATTTACCATTTCTTATTCTATGATAACATGACTTGATAAATTATTATCTTATTCAAAAATCTCAAATAACTTGAACTAAACATCCAGGAATCTTCTTCTTTACAACCTCTTCATCATATTGACATCACTTCAAACCTTCTAATTCATTGATAATCATTGAAAATAAAATAAAATACACAAAATATAGGCTCTTCAATCTCCCCCTTTGTATTTAATGGAAATACCCTCAAAATAATTTTGAGATTAATATGTGAATATGTGAATCTTTATGATCTTTTTATCCCCTTTATTCTCAAAAATTCATTTCAGTTTCTCCCCCTATTGATAAGAAATACAAAGAACTCGGGGAAATGGTATCAGTTTATTCTTAATCACTATTTCATCAATATCTTCACTCTAAATATATATGATCTATACTCATTGTAGAAAACATGAGGATTTAATATAGACAACAAATTTGTCTTTTACCAATTAATCTTGATACATCATTAAATGAGAACACCAAATCTTGTCTTAAAGGGTTGTCCAATTTTGTTCCCGGTTGAAGATACTAATTGTAATCTAGATTATTTGCAGAATTAATTAACTTAAAACTCACAGACTTACTTAAAAAAACAAGATAAGAGAATTTAAGTAAAAACAACAGGATAATTATCCCAGGTACATTTTCATTATTCCACTTTTATTATGCCATTTATCAATTCAGTTTCCCCCCATTTTTGTTAAGTTTATTTTTTATTTTAGTAACCAAGGATGAGAGATAAGAAATTCATACATTTTTCAATTAAAATTTCTCAATAATTATAACACCCAAAAATTTTCTGAATTATTTTTTTTGAATTAATTTAATATTTTTGATATTTTTCATTTCATGAAACACAGAAAATAGTTTATTTTATATTAAAGAATTGTGTTTGGATTAAATAAATTATGTTAATATATTGTTTTCAAAAAATATAAAATGGATTAATTATTTACAAATAATTTAAAAATGAATATAAGAACCAATTGAATATAAAGAGATTATTTTTATAGAAAACAATTTTTATGATCCCAAAGTTATTTTAATCCTAATAAATAAAATTAATTACAACAAGTAAGTAATTTTTACGTAATATATATTTTATTAAATATTTTTGATATTCATTTAATAGATTTTATAAGAATAATATAAGAAAAAAACAAATTTAACTCATAAAACCCAATATTTTTACTAAGGTAATTTTACAGCCTTTTAATGAAGATCTTATTTTGAATCTAATTATTGGGACTTTTATAAACATTATATGTCAAAATAAACTTCAAATATGAAATATAAACATAAAAATTAGGTTTGGATAAATTTTTGGTAATTTTCTGTGAGGTTTCATTTTTTAATGAATAGTTAAAAATATTGGATTTTAATTCAAAACTGATTTTTCATCTAATTTAAGTATAAAGTTAAATTATATTTTAAATTGGTTTCAAATTTTAACTAGATAAATTTTTTAAAAATAAATCCAATTTAGGTCATTAGAATCAATTTCATTTTTAAATTAACTATAAAAACATAGAAAACTTTTGAACGTTTTTACTTTGAAAACATGCATTGTTGAACAAATTACAGGATTAAATTTGAATTAATTTCTACCACTTATATGTTTTGGAATTTGGAAAAATTGATTACATATTTGGAATCATCATAATTTATAATTTTTAATAAGTTCAACTTTGTATTTGACCAAAAAAATTAGCGAAGTAATTAAAATTAATTATAACGATTATGGTTAAATTAAGCATAACAAGGGACTAAACCATAATATTAAGGCCCAAAACAACCTACACAAATGTCCTGAATCCATTTTATGATAATATTTCAACCATATCCTCAATTTTATGTACTTTAACCCTTATTTACCCACTTTCAATAAACAAAATGTGGGTGGGGTTCCTTTCCTTTAAAATATTACAAGAGTATCGCCCCTCCTCCATTATAAAAGGCCTCCGCTCCTCCCACTTCCTTACACTCCTCAAGAAACTTTAACCCAACAAAAAATATTCTCATGTAGCTCCATATAATCCCTAAATTCATCCTTGAATCCTCCTTTGGGAATGAATCCTTCCAAGGAAACAATTTAGTGCAAACCAAAAGGAGTTACCCGATTAAGAGGTAACACCCTTCCTGAAAATCTTTTCTTTCATTTTATTTCTACACTCCATCAAGTATTATTATTCAATGATTGTATTAAAAAATATTATCCTATAAATTATAGTATTTTTTATGATAAGGGTTTGACCTACACTTATGAACACTTCCATCTAATGGGTAATGAACAGACTATTTACATGTATGGTGGACAATAGCCTCACTAAATAATGATTGTTCATTTTTCCTTTACCGCCTCTCATGGTGAATATTATGATAGAAAATAATTTTATATATTATTTATATAATATTTATTATATATTTAAGCTTATTTAATTATCTTATAACAATATCTTTATACTTTCCATTTTGTGTTAATATGATAATCTCATTTGAGGAAGTCCAGACCATCACCCCCTCAAAGCAATGTGATTCATTCATACACTACATGGAATGTATGAAAGATGGATGTACGGTATATATATGATATAATAAATATAATTTAATAATTATATATATACCTATATATACATATATATGTCTTTTACTTTCTTTCCTTCAACATAACAATTAAACGGAAATAGAATTCATGAATATGTACGGCTTGCCGTCTCCATGAAAGGTGTTTTCCGTTTCATAATTATATATTATATGGATTAATATAATACATTAATAATGTATAAAAATTATATATATATCATTTTTTACATTTTTGAATCATGATATAAGTATATGGACTAACAATATAACAAATTAAGACACATGTAAAGAACAAAGTGAATATTATCTGAAGTTAAACCATAACATATGATGATAAACAAGTAGGTAATATAAGGTAATAATCAAAAAATATATGGTATAAGATATAATAACATGTTTCTATAAAATATGTATAATAAATTTTTATTTATTATACAGGTGGTTTGAACGAGTACAGTGAGAGTCAAAAAATAAAGTAAGGGGATTTCATCTCACTTTTTATTTCTGTGAGATACATGTTATGTTATACACTATTTCCTTTTGTGTGGTGTGTTTAATATCCATGATTGAATTTAATTATTATTAGACTTAAATTTATGGGTATTTATATATCCATTTTATGATCTATCTTTTATGGGGTTTATGTTCCAAAAGTTACCAAATTGGTAAAAATGATTTGTCTCAATTTGCCTTCTTTGAGACTCATATTTTGTTATGAACCAATTTTTTTTCGAGGTGCATATACTTACATTTTACATATTAAATCATGAATATCCTTATTTTTATTGTATTTTAAGTTTCATGCAACTTTCATCTCTTACATGAAGAGTATTATCCCATGTAACAAAATAGTAAGCGTTTATTGAAAAAATGACATCACTCTTCGAGATTGTTAATGATTAAGGGAATTATAATGATTTTGGGACCAGAAAATTCCCATAGTGGAGTTATAATTCAGAAATATTTTCCATTATAGCATTCAAATAGAACCTTATGATTATCTATACGGGAAGAGGTTTCAAACTCTAACATGTTGGGATGAAGTTGGAGAGAAGAAAATGATGGGACTTAATCTTATCCAAGAATTGAAATAGATAGTTCAAACCATTCATAGTCATAAAAAATATATACAAAGTTGATAAAAAATATATGCATTAAATCATTGACAAACATAAAGTTTGAGGACTGAGATAAAGTGTTCCTTCATATATTATCATGGACGAAATTAATGATGTTTGGGAAGAAGGTAAAGAGTATTCCCAGATACATATTCCCCTTCAAGATATTTGATCTCATCGAATAAATGGCCTATCAACTATCAATCCCACATAACCTATATCACGTATATGATGTGTTTCATATATATCTCTTAATAAATTGCATACCATAGACCTCACATGTACTGAATATAAAGGTGGTACCATTGGAGAATGATTTTTCCTATGAGGAGCATCTAGTGAATATCATAGATTGTAGAGACAAAGTTATATGAAACAAGAAAACTCACCTTGTCGAATTGTTATATTGGAACCATAAGTTTTAGGAAGATACTTCATAATCAGGAGAGGAGTTGAAAAAAAATTTCCCTCATCAATTTTACTATATTAATGATATTTTGAGGAAAACTTTTCTGAAGGGCTGAAGAATGTATTGACTTGAAGTTTTATAAATGAATTTCCCTTTTCAAATGAATATATGCCTTATTAATCTGTAACATCCCAAGATTTCATAGTACGTTATTTCTTCGAAGTAATTCAATAACTTGCACTACACACAACATTGGGTTCGAGCGCACCACAAGATTACCAAACTAGCCGTTCAACAGTGGTTATGAATAATATTAACTAAATATTGAACTATATATAAAACTTATAATTTTAGAATCCATATTATGACTTTCTTAGACATAATGTAAGAACAAATTCATTTTTTCAGATAAAAGAAGTATTTATTTAAACAAAATGCACTTTTACCGCCATTTAATGATGATCCATTTTTAAAACCAATATTTGAAACTTTTATATATTTTATTTAAAAAAATAAACTTTTTCATTAGAATCGGGACATAATAATTTAGTTTCAATAAATTTTTGTTGCATTTCTGATAAGTTTCATATTTGGGTGAATAGTGAAAAATACTATATTTTAACTGGAAACAACTTTTTTAATCAAAATAATTTATAGTGTTAAATTATACATTTTAATGGTTTGGATGTATAAATAGATTATATTTTTATCATTTAATCAAATTATGGCCGTTTTATGTAATTTCACTTTGATATTGGACATAAACAAGTGTGAATCTTTTAATAGATGTTGTTTTTTAAAAATACTCCTTTTGGTTTTGAGAACGGGAATTAATTTTAAATTAATAAATTAAACTTCTATTTTTTTAAATTTCATAAAATAGACTTCATTTTTGAATTCATAATATTAAAATTATCTTAGGGTGAAGTTTTGGTATTTTTCTGAAAACATTCAATTTTTGATGAATATTGAAAAATACTAAATTTTAATTAAAAACAATTTTATTAATCAAAATAATTTATAGTGTTAAATTATACTATTTTATGGTTTTAAATTATAATTATATTATATTTTTTACCATTTAATACAATGTTGGTCCTTAGACGTAATTTTACATTTAAACTGAACATAAGCAAGTGTCAATCTTTTGATAGTTATTACTTCTTAAAAACACATTTTTTGTTTTGAAAATGGGAATTAATTTTAAATTAATTTCTTACACTTCTATGTTTTGAATATAGAAAAATAGATTCCAAATTTAGAATCAGGAGGTCAAAATTTTGTAAATAGGTAACTTTTATTTTTAGACATTTTGAATAATTACTTCGGTAAATATTTTATTTACCATGGTTAAAGGGTAAATCTGGTAAATAAGGGTAAACAAATAATATTATAATAATATTAAATTACCCTAAAACATATCCTAACCCTATTGGATGATACATTTCCGACCATGGGCATCCGTGGGTCGATTTTGGGACCCCATGGAGCCACTTGTAAGTGATAATGACACTTTATATTAATTAAGATAAAGTAAATACAAAAATGTCATAAGAAAATATCTTTTAGTAAACCTATTTTTACATAGGGTTATATATGTTATCACTTTGAGCATAAATATTAATTATAAATATAAAAAGATTTCCTACATAATGGTATTTTATTTAATATTTTTAGACATTGAATAATTAAATTTATTTATGCCACAATAATGATGCAGTACTGTAGCGTACTGTAGTAGCGGCAGCACTGTAGCAACGACGGGCACTGTAGCGGCGACAAAGCACTGTAGCGGAGACGGGTATTGTACAGTACTGTAGCAATGCGGGTACTGTAGCAGTACTATTCACAGAATGGGCTTTGGGCCAAAAAAATGGGCCTACGGTTCATGTAATGGGCTAAAATGCCCACTGGGACTTCGGGCTATGTTATGGGTCTCCCTCTACCTAGTTAAATAGGTCTTTGCTTTGATTTAATAATAAAAATGAGGCTTCGGCCCCAACCTTAAAAAAATGATGCAGTATTTTCCTTATTAATTAATGAATCAAATAAATGGTATTATAAATGTTAAAATAAATATAATTTAAACGTTTTTATTCCATAAACTAATTTTATAGGTTGATATGACATGTTTTAATCTATTAAAAAAATTTAGTTATAATTAATATATTTTTAATGAATTTATAAAAAATCAATTATTAAATAGTGTTAAATTTGACATAAAAGATGTTTTAAAACAAATATTACATTATTAATTGATATAATATTCATAGAAACCTAAGGATTGGCCGAAGGACCTATATGATGATAGATATATCATCAATTAACCACTTGGGGTTCTTTTGTAAGTTTATAGTTAGTTTTTTAACCAAATAATATAAAAATACAAAGAGACATGGTAAATTTCAAACTAATTAACTAAGAGTTAAATCTAAAAGATAAGGTTAATATAGTGACCCAAACCTATATAAAACTTACTAGATGAAAGGATTTAGACTCATAACCACCTTATACTATAAATAAATCAATGTGGAGCCATTATAAACTGACTATGAATTTATTATAAAATAATACTTTATGTTTTTTCTAAGGTGCCCCTCACCCTTCTTATAAAAGGGAACTCCCCCTTCTATCCAATTCACATCTTCAAAGCCTTTTGGTTCGGCCAAACCCTGCCCTAATATCCTCCCAACTATCCTACCTTCATCCAAGAGTCATTACTTTAGTCATAATGCCATATTAAGGATCCCTTTTGATCAAATCAAAAGGAATAACCCAAAGAAGAGGTAAATATTTAATCACCCCTTTCAAGTTCCTTTCTTATTTCACTTGCTCTTTATTTGTTGTTTCCATTCTAAAATAATAAATCCGGTATTTTATATATACTATGTTGTTGTTATAAATATGGTACAACCATATTCATTATTCTATCCATCCTTTTAATTACATGTCACCATACGTGTGTATGTACGACTTACCGTCTCCATGTCGTGGTGTAATTTTTATACAATACATTATTATTTAGATGAGTATAATAATGATGTGTAATTGATATAAATAATAAATATAAAATTATAATGATTCTGTATATATGATATAACATCCAATTATATATTATTTTAATATCAAAATAATGATATTTTCACTTGTGCGTACGTACGGATTACCGTCTCCACGAACGTGATGAGATTCATTCCCCATCGTATCCATTCAAGAATAATTTTCATTAGATGATTAAAAATATTATTTAATGGCTTGATATAATTCTGGATATGAATAAGATAGATCCCATCCATAAAAAATATAACTCACATAACAAATAATATAAAGGAAAACAAATCCGTTAACACCCGAAACAACTATAACACTAAGATATTATTAACAAATATATGTTAAAAGATCATATATGATATCATATTAATGTATATGATTATTTTATAGTTTAATAACAATCATTTAAGCATTATAGAATAGGTTAAACTACCCTTGACTAAGGAAAATTACAAGGTAAGGGGTTTCTTATCTCACTTTTAATTCCGTGATATTTCCATTGTTCACCACTTATTTATTTCATGTGGTGTATTTTGTACTACCATTTGATATATATTATCATGATTCTATTTATAAATGATATTATTCTATTCATTTGGTGGTTATTGATGATTTTTCATGCAACTTGATTGATTACAATGAGGTAAGGGTTTATTTCAAAATCTCTTCATTATCCGAGGTTGTCTATACGTAATTATCTAATGTGACCTCTTTATCATCCACATCCATGTTTCTTAAAAATGTATTTCAAAACATTGTTACTATTTTTTAGACTATGGGTTAAAGTCATTTATACACTTTATTGAATTTTTATAAGATTTTTATAAATGAATTTTTCCGTCATATTCCAAAGAAGGTCCTTTTTATCATTTTCGACAAAATTAAGGTAAGAATATATTTTTAACTTATACGGTGGGCACGAATATTTTCTGCCATTATAAAATCGTCGAAGCTTCCCTTACAAACTTATATGAATATTTTCAAAGTAAATTCTTTCTTTTATAATTATGTTACTTTTAAATGATTTCAAAAAATAGAGATATTTCTCTCAAATAGTTTTGATTTCATCTATGTCAACATCCTTTGATGGATTTTAAGCTTATTTGAAGTTGATTTATTATGATACAAAAATTTCATATTGTATTGAAGGTTTTGTGATATGTTTGACTGTTGATGTGTTATTTTTATACCATTCAGGTTTTATAGAGAAAGTATTGACATTTCGTATGATAGTTTTAATACGAATGTTTATGTTATGTTTAAACCTGTTCATATGAGAAATGAATTGGACTTAGTAAGTGACGTGTGGATCCCGCTATAGCTGCTCGATGCATAGCTAGGTCTCATGAGACAAACTAGTGTCTTGGAACAAGGCCTTAACAAAATCTCATTTGTAGTCTTGGCACAAGGCCTTGACTATGTGGTTATGATAGTCTGGCATTATGCATTCAATCATTATGAAAGTGGTTATTGATATTGCATGTGATTATTCGACTAGTATAATATCTATGTTAATAAGTAAATGGAATTATTTAATTTTATTTTTTCCATGTTATGATGAAGATCATGTTTAAAAGGATTTTGTTTTAGTTATACATTTCCTTAAATGTTTATGCTTATATATGAAAGTTTCTGCTATAATGTTATCCTTACGGAGCATTTTAGATCACCCCTTTCTATGTTTTATTTTCCCAGGATGTGAAGAAGTATTTTATGACTGACCTGTAGAGATTGGATGAGGGGATATGAGTTTGGAATATGGATAATATGTTGTTGTAGTTTTTCTCTTTATGATGTAATGAAAGACTTATGAATGTATCCAGTGTTTCCAAGGCTACTAAACTAATCGGTCTTTCAAGACTTGGTCCTTTGTGATCATGCAAATTTTATGTAATAATGCACCGACTCTGGGTAACTGGGGTCGGTGCGTTACAGTTGGTATCAAAAGAAGTTTAGTATAAACCTTTGAAGCTAGATTTAGATTAACTCTGATAAGATCACATTACCCTAAGATAGACTTCGAAAATTAGTATAAAAGAACTTCCTAGAATTTTGGTAATGTAGAGATTTTTAATTTTTCCGAGCAATACATCCCTATATGGATACGAGCAGGTAGAGGAAGATCTGGAACAGATGTACCTAGGGTTAAAAACCAAAAACATTGCTTTGATCTAGACTCGAACGGGAACTGGTGCATGACAACGGGCCTTGCTGCACTCTTAGTTACGACACTCCTGAGGTATATTCTTAGGATAATTCTCATTTTCATCACAAACCATTATAAAGGGTTTATGAGTATATACTTCCTCAAAGAAAACATTTTTTATGATTATGGATTATATCCATAAACTGTTCAATCTACGTTAGGTATTTTACAAGTTTGGAATTATTCATTGCAATTCATAAACTGACATAGTGTGTGCCATTGTATAGAAATGGCACCCAGTAGAAGTAATGTGAACTCCAGTAGTACATATGATCCAAATAGTAAGAAGGATCATATATTTCACATTATTAAGCCAACATTTAGAAGGTAAATTTTCTCCCATGTATTTTCAACATATGAAGAAATAGTATCATGTGTTAAAAAGATAAGTAAAGAATTTTTTGAGTCCTATGGATTTGAAGGGAAGCAAGAGATGAAATGGATGGAAGAGAGAAAGATGGATAAAGGGAAGAGGGAAAATAAGAATTTTCCCATACGTGATAACTGTGGGAAGAAACACCCTGAAACTTTCCTGAAGGTAATGAGAGTATTTTATAAGTGTGGAGAAAAAAACACCATGTACGTGACTGCAAGGGTAAGAAAAAGGTTCCAAATGTACAATGCTCCATTTGCAAGGAGTTAAGACACAACGCGAACCAATGTCCAAATCATCAGAGTATTCACCAAATGATGCTATTTGATAATAATCAAGTTATGATACTACCACATATGAGGAGGAATGATTAGAGTTCTTATGTTTTTATTAAAGAATTATTTCATTTGAGTGTTGTATCAATGATGTATTGGTTATAATAATTATGGAGTACATAAGGATTGTACTGCAATACTATTTCATGAAGGACTAGAGATTGTGTGGAACCAAGAAAAGTGACTCAATAGTAGGTTAAATTTTTGGAAAATATATGGTTGGTAGAAAGATAAACAACAATATGGTTCTGATACTGAGGTATTGATTTTGGAATAATACATGTTTGATTTGGATAAATTATATTGGATATTCTTGACTACCTTGAAAATGATTAATGATTTGTATATTCCATCATTGTTTGAGTTTACAACATTTTTGGATAGAAGGAGTAAATCTAGAATTATATAATGAATAAGGGGTCATGAATGTAATAAATAAGGTTTTATGGTAATTCAAGATGTTGCAGTGTTTTAAAAGAATACATGATGAATATTTTCACATGTTATTACGTGGAAAAAAGGATATTCATTGTGTTTAGCTTCCCTATAAATTTTGGACTGTGAGTTTAGACAGTAGTATTTTGGATAAGTATAGTTTGAGATTATTTTTGGATTTCCATAAAAATGAAAACCCGGAGGTCGGGCAGCAACCCGTCGCGTCCGGCAAAGCCACAGGACTTGAACTCACAACCGAAGGGCGACAAGGGTGTATCACCTACCACTGACCCACGTGATGTCCTAGATTAAATAATGTAGTTTTTTTAAAGGGTCTTGTAGATTAATTATAAATTATTTTTTTGGAACCCTATACGAATAGGATAAATACAATATTTTTTTAGTTCTATTATCTTTTAGATTGAAAGATGAGCTTGTGATAGAAATTAGTTAAAGGATGGAAATCTACTTGTCAAGTATATATTTTTCTTCTCTTATTATATGAAGAAATTAATTATTAAAATTTAGGTAAGGGATCTTAAAACAAAAAATGTTTTATCCTAATACCTTATGTTTGGTTGAACTAATGATATTTTAAATCATCATAGATTGATGGCTTTGAGGCCCTCAATTCTACAATTGTTTCTGACTAATGACCTCAATCACTCCCTATAAATATTTATGTTTTCCCTCCAATTATGTATCTCTAATTTCAACCAATGTTCTCTTAATCGAGATCATAATTTTGTGGTTACATTTTCATTACCCTTTTCCTCTTATTAAAACTAAATTTTATTAATCCAATTTCCTATGTGGGTTTTCCCACAAAGGTATTTTATATTTTCAACCATATATTTTTGAAGAAAAATTTCAAATTGCGAGAACACAATTTATTGAAGGAGGGAAGAATGTAACACCCCAAGATTTCATAGTACATTATTTCATCAAAGTAATTCAATAACGTTCACTACACGCAACACCGGGTTTGAGCGCACAACAAGATTACCAAACTACCCGTTCAAAAGCGGTTATTAATAATATTAACTGAATATTGAACTTTATATAATTTTTATAATTTTAGAATCCATATTATTAGTTTCCTAGACATAATTTAAGAAAAAATTCATTTTTTTCAGATAAAAGAAGTATTTATTTCAAAAAAATGCACTTTTACCGCCTTTCAATGATGAACCCTTTTTAAATCCAATATTTGAATATTTTATATATTCTATTTTATAAAATAAAATTCTTATTTAGAATCGGGACATACTAATTTAGTTTCAATAAAATTTTGGTGATTTTTTGATAACATTCATATTTGGGTGAATAGTGAAAAATACTATATTTTAACTGAAAAAAACTTTTTTAGTCAAAATAATTTATAGTGTTAAATTATACATTTTAATGGTTTGTAAGTATAAATAGATTATATATATTTTTTCATTTAATCCAATTATGGTCATTGTAAGTAATTTTACATTGAGATTGGACACAAACAAGTGTCAATATTTTGATAGATATTGATTCTTAAAAATACACCTTTTGGTTTTGACAACGGGGATTAATTTTAAATTAATAAATGAAGCTTCTATTTTTTTTTGAATTTGGTAAAATAGACTTGTTTTTTGAATTATAAATATCAAAATCAGCTAAGGGTGTATTTTTGGTATTTTTCTGAAAACATTCAGTTTTTGATGAATAGTGAAAATACTAAATTTTAATTAAAAACAACTTTTTTTAATCAAAATAATTTATAGTGATAAATTATACTATTTAATGGTTTTAAATTATAATTAGATTATATTTTTACCATTTAATACAATTTGGTCATTGTATATAATTTCACATTTAAACTGGACATAAGCAAATGTCAATCTTTTGACAGTTATTACTTCTTAAAAACACACTTTCTGTTTTGAAAATAGGAATTAATATTAAATTAATTTCTGCCAATTCTATGATTTGAATTTAGAAAAATGGATTCCATATTTAGAATCAAGAGGTCCAAATTTTATAAATATTCGACTTTTATTTTTATACATTTTGAATAATTACTTTGGTAAATATTTTATTTACCACTGTTAATGGGTAAATCCAGTAAATAAGGGTAAACAAATAATATTATAATAATATTAAATTACCTTAACACGTATCCTAACCCTATTGGATGATACATGTCCGACCATGGGCATCTTTGGGCAGATTTTGGGACCCCATGGATCCACTTGTAAGTGATAATGACACTTTATATTAATTATGTTAAAGTAAATACAAAAATGACATAAGCATATATCTTTTAGTAAACCAATTTTTACATAGGGTTATATATGTCATATCTTCGACCATAAATATTAATTAGAAATATAAAAATATTTCATACATAATTTTATTTTATTTTTAAATTTTATACATTGAATAATTTAATTTATTTATGCCACAATGATGATGCAATATTTTCCTTATTAATGAGAGAATCAAATAAATGGTATTATAAATGTTATAATAAATATAATTTAAAAGTTATGATTCCATAAAAGAGTTTTATAGGTTGATATGACATGTTAGGATCAATTAAATAAATTTATTTCTAATTAATAATTTTGGTATGAGTTTAGAAAAAATCAATTATTAAATAGTGTCAAAATTGACATAAAAGAGGTTTTAAAACAAATATTATATTATTAATTGATATAATATTCATAAAAATCTATGTATTGGCCAAATAACTTATATGATGATAGTTATAACATTAATTAACCACTTGGGGTTCTATTGGTAGTTTATATTAAGTTGTTTAACCAAATAATATAAAAATACAAAGAGACATGGTAAATGTCAAACTAATTAACTAAGAGTTAAATCTAAAAGATAAGGTTAATATAGTGACCCAAAACTGTTTAAAACATATTGGTTGAAATGATTTCTACTCATTCCCACCTTATCCTAGAAATAAATTAATGTGGAGTCATTATAAAATGAATATGAATTTATTATAAAATAATTCTTTAAGTTTTTTCTAAGGGGGCCCTCACCCCTCTTATAAAAGGGAAATCCCCCTTCTCTCCAATTCACATCTTCAAAGCCTTTTGGCTTGGCCAAAACCTACCCTAATATCCTCCAAACTGTCCTACCTTCATCATAGACACCTTACTTTAGTCAGGAAGCCAACGTAATGAGCCATTTTGATCAAATCAATAGGAAGAACCCAAAGAAGAGGTAAATATTTCATCACCGCTTTCTAGTTCCTTTCTTCTTTCACATCATCTTTCTTTGTTGTTTCCATTATAAAATAATAAATCCAATATCTTATCTATATTTTTATGTTATTATAAATATGGTATAACCATATTCATTATTCTATTCATCATTTTAATGACATGTCACCATACGTGCGTACATACGGCTTACCATCTCCACGTCGTGGTGTAATTGTTATTCAACAAATTATTATTTGGATGGGTATAATATTGATGTGTAATTGATATAAATAATAAATATAACATGATAATTATTCTTTATATATGATATACCATACAATTATATATTATTTTAATATCAAAATAATGGTATTGTCGCTCGTGCGTATGTACGGATTACCGTCTCCACGAACGCGATGAGATTCATTCCCCATCGTATCCATTCAAGACTAATTTTCATTATATGATTAAAAATAATATTTAAAGACTTGATATAATTCTGGATATGAATAATATACATCTCATCCCTAACAAATATGACTCACATAACAACGAATATAAAAACAAATCGGTTAACACATGAAACAATGATAATACTAAGATATTATTAACAATGCAATGTTAAAGGATCATATATGATATCATATTAATGTATATGATTATTTTATAATTTAATAACAATTATTTAACCATTATAAATAATTTTAACCTACCCTTGACTTATGAAAATTACATGGTAATGGGTTTCTTATCACACTTTTAATTAATTGAGATTTACATTGTTCGCCACTTATGTATTTCATGTGGTGTATTTTGTACTTCCATTTGATATATATTATCATGATTCTCTTTATAATTGATATTATGTGATTAATTTGGTGGTTATTGAATATTTGTTATAAAAATTGATTGATTAAAATGAGGTAAGAGTTTATTTCACAATCTCTTCATTATCCGAGGTTGTTTAAATGTAATTATCTACTGGAACCTCTTTATCATCCACATCCATGTTTCTTAAAAATGTTTTTCAAAACATTATTAATATATTTTAGACTATCGGTTAAAGTCATTTATACCCTTCTTTGACTTTTTATAGGATGTTTATAAAGGAATCTTTCCTTCGTTTTCCAAACAAGGTCTTTTTAACATTTTCGACAAAATTAAGTTAATAATGTATTTTTAACATATATGGTAGGTGCGCCTATTTTCCACCATTATAAAATTGTCGAAGCTTCCCTTACAAGCTTATAAGAATATTTTCAAATTAAATGTTTTCTTTTTTAATTATGTGACTTCTAAATGATTTAAAAAAAAGAGACATTTCTCTAAAATAGTTTTGATTTCATCTATGTCAACATCTTTTGATGGATTTTAAGCTTATTTGAAGTTGATTTACTAGGATAAAAAAAATTCTATATTGTATTGAAGGTTTTGTGATATTTTTGACTATGGATGTGTTATTTTTATACCATTCATGGTTTATGGAGAAAGTATTGACATTTTGAATGCTAGTTTTAATACGAATGTTTATGTTATGTTTAATCCTTTTCATATGAGGAATGAATTTGACTTAGCAAGTGACCGGTGGAGCCCACTATAGCTCCTCAATGCATCGGTAGGTCTCATGAGACAAACTAGTGTCTTAGCACAAGGCCTTGACAAAATCATATTTGTAGTCTTAGCACAAGGCCTTGACTATATGGTTATGATAGTCGGGAATTATACATTCCATCATTATGAAAGTGGTTATTGATATTTCATGTGATTATTCGACTAGTAGAATATCCATGTGAATAAGTAAGTGGCATCATTTCATTTTATTTTTTCCATGTTATGCGTAAGTTCATGTTTAGAAGGCTTTTGTTTTAGTTATACATTTCCTTAAATGTTTATGCTTATTTATGAAAGTTTTTGATATATTATTATCCTTACTAAGCATCTGAGCTCACCCCATTCTATGTTTTATTTTCCCAGTATGTGAAGATGTATTTTATGATTGACCTATAGGGATTGTCTGAGGGGATATGAGTGTGGACTATGGAGACTATGTTATTGTATGTTTTCACTTTATGATATAATGTAAGACTTCTGAATGTATCTAGTGTTTCCAAGGCTGCTAAACTAATCAGTCTTTCAAGACTTGATCCTTTATGATCATGCCAATGTTATGTAATAATGCACCAACTCTGGGTAACTGGGGTCAGGGTGTTACATAAGTGATATAGTTATAGAAATCATATGTACTACTTTGGTTATTTTGAACCATTATACTTTATATCCTATCAAATTTAAAAGACTTTTAAGAATCATAACCATTTATAATATAGCCATTGTACAATGACTATTATGATTAATATATATTAATGGTTATGGTAAATTCAAATTGATATCGATGGCGGAAGTGATGGCCTCAACTAGTAGTATCATACCCTATGAATGAAATTTATCAGTGTTATGAGAGAGATATAATCACTAGGATTTTCCATTGACCATGCCCAAGACGATATTTAATAACTAAAGCTTGAGAGAAGTTGTTTACAATATAATTTCAAGCTCATTGAGATCATAGCACAAACCATGTTTGTTGAACTACCCCCTAAAAATCTCACCATCGTTCACCTCACCCTTAGGGTGTTCGCTGGGGTAATAAAAGAATATGTATCTAAAACTTAATAGTATGAATTTTATTTTTATATATATAAATTAAAAATTATATTAATCTTTTGTTATTACTTTATAATGATAAAATAATAATTTTGATAAAAATTAGATTTTGATACAATCAAAGACAAATTGTATTTTTCTGAAATATATAGTTTCAATCAAAACACTATTTTTGATGAATTCATGAATTTTTTAAATAAATTATATTTTAGTAAAATGATACTATTAAACAATATTTATTAAATATAAATGATAATATAATTTTATGAAGTCAAATGTAAATTTTATATGGGTCAGAATATATTTATTGTAAAAAAACTGGTATCTTTCAATAAATTTGGATTTGGATTCAAAAGTTTAAATTATCATATTTAGAGAATTATTTTGATAAAATAAATATTATTTTTTAAATTAACATTTCAAGATTATCAAAATTTTAATTTGTAATAATATTTTGTGACAATCAATATTTTGGGTAAAAATTAAATACGGTATAAATACACGGTATGTATTATGAAATCTTAATGAACCAAAAGTGATTTAATATATGACATTAAAAAAACCATGAAAACTTATATATTTCCCCTTTAAAATATTGTGTTTTTAAGTTATTTAATTAATTTTATAAACCCTTAATGATTCCTCCAAAACCAATATTATATTTTAAGGTTTTGAAATCAATTATTTATAGGCATTACTCATTTACAAATCACCAAGGGAATTATATTAATATATTTGGTTCAAAGCCTTATAAAATAATGAAAACCACTCCACTTTGGTATAAATAATGGTAAAAAACTATGGGATGGTTTTTGGTTTGGAATAATTTATCATATAGAGTCCAAAACCTATGTTTGGAAATTAATAAAGAATTCCCCTATTTTTTTCTAAAAAAACTGACCCAACCTCTCATTCATCTTCACTCAAAACTCTTAGAAAATGAAGTTACTCGATAAATACCTCTATATATCCCTCCCAAGGTTCCCCCAAGCTCTATCAAAGCTCTTATCAAGATTCAAGAAGGACCCTCTCAAGGTAAGGGATCTTATCCTCCTATTTATTCAAGATCCTTTTTAATGTCATGCTTTTTAATTTCCCATTTTTTTATTTGGGATATGTTTTTACAAATACCTGTTATAATTATTATGATTAAAAAGTAATTATAGACCCATTTCTCTCTCATTCCCCCCTTCTATAAACAAATATGGACACATTTTAAGTTTCTGAAATTATCTTGTGATTTTCCATTCCAAACATTTGTGTAGTGAATACCCATCTTCATTTCCACTCAAGGATATTCACCTAGTTGTACTTATCCTTCATTGATTGTGGAATTACATTTTATAACTCAAAATCCTTAATCATGGGGTTAAAATTTATGAAATAAATCATTATATTGTATGATCTATGAGGCACACTTATGCATGTACATGATATGAAAGTAACAGGTGGTCCTAGAATTATATAGCCCTCCAATGCATCGGGTAATATTGTTAACTCATGATATTCCATGTATAGTGAATAGGAGGTTATAATAAGCATTCTATTTTATGTTATCTTAGCTTTTATCCTCGACTTTTGTTTATGATGTCATATTTTATGTTTTTTACATATTCCAATGTTTCCTTTATGTTATCATATTATATCATGCATCATTGTTCAAGATTATGATTATCACCCCTATTATATTACCATGATATTCCAATTGGATCACATGTAAAATTTACCTTATGTTTTGCTTTTTTTATCCCTTACTAGGCTTTATAGCTCACCCCTTTCTTATGTACGTTCCTAGGCTATCACATGCAGGTTTGGAAGAGAGAATGAATTTTAAGGGCATGATATTGAGTTTTAGATTATGTCTTTTAATTTATTTTGAAATTTTTTATTCTATGTACCAAATTAAAAAAATACATTAGGCCTCAAATTCATATAGGGTTATATTAATTGTATCTTTATATACTAAATCATGAATTAAAGTGTAATAAAATATGGGTTTTCATACCTAGAATCCTTCAACAGTGGTGTCAAGTAGAACCCAACCTATAAATCATTTTTGGAAGTTATTTATCCTCCATGGTGTCCATCCCAAGGTGATGAATGGAAGATCTCAAGTATGTGTATTGTTTACTTATTATCCACGCACCTCATAATAATACCATCAGAACATCTCCTAAAAAGAAGACGGTTACCCCAAAAGTAATATTTTAACTCGGATAAAAACCTCCTCCTTTGTTTCATTGAAAGGGCCTTGGGATTAACACATGCAACTAGAAAATTATTATATTATAAAAACCAATTATATTTATTCATAGAATTATAAATTAATTATTCATCTAGAATGAGGTGTTTATCTCACTTGGTTCCTCAATTTTGGTGTTGGGCATCCTAGAAAAATAGATTGCAACCACATTTCTAACCCCCTTTTTATCCTTGATTTTCATAACAAACTTCTAAAACTAAAGATTCCACCTCATGAGCCTTATCATAGAGTGTTTCTTATCTAGTAGGTACATAAGGGCTGAATGATCTATAAAAATAATAACCTTAGCCCATATCATGTATTGTCTAAAATTTTCAAGTGAAAACATAACAGCATACAACTTCTTTTCAATATAGGGGACAATTATTTTGGTCATCATCTAGAATCATGTTAGCATAATAAATGACATGAAACCTCTTATCCTTCCTCTTCCCCAAAACAACACCTAATTATAGATCACTAACATCAAAAATAACCTCAAACGGGAAATTCCATTCCATTGTAGTGATCACTGGGGAAGTAGTGAGTTTATCTTTATGTAAGTTAAAGGACTCTAGGCATTTATCACCAAACATAAAATGTGTGTCCTTACCAAGAATTGATCATAAATCCCTTATGATATTGGAAAAGTATATAATGATTCTTAGGTAAAAACCATCATGCCCCAAGAAACTTTTAATCCCTTTGATATTCTCAGGCAGTGGAAGCTTTTGGATCACCTCAATTTTAGCATTGTCAACTTCTATCCTTTTATTAGAATCCTTATGAACCAAAAAAATCCCTCAATATCCATGAATTGGCACTTTTCCCAATTTTAAAAAATGTTTGTTTCTTGGCATCGACCCAAAATGATTTATAGATTTTTAAGGAAGTTTTCAAAGCCACTTCCAAAAACTAAGAAATCAACCATAAAAAATTCAAATATTATTTAGATCAGGTACAAGAAAATTATCATAATACATATCTGAAAAGTGTCTAGACCACTACACAAGCCAAAGGGAATTTTATGGTTGGGAAATTTCTCAAATGGACAAGTGAAAGTGGTCATCTCTTGATCCTTAGGAGTAATGGAAATCTGGTTGTAACCAGAGTAACCATCAAGAAAGTAGAAAAATACATATTTAGATAACCTCTATAGAATTTGGTCCAAAAATAGCATTGGAAAATGGTATTTATAAGTGATATAATAGACTTTCCTATATTCTATGTATACTCTCCATTTTTTTTATCCTAACTTGAACATGTTCATTCTTCTCATTGGTAATGACTGTCACTCCACTCTTCTTAGAAAAAAATTTGACAGGACTCGCCCATGGACTATATGAAATGGGAAATATTATTCCAACATCAAGAAACCTGATCACTTCCTCAAGGACCACCTATTTCATTCTTGGGTTAAGAATTCTCCATGATTCCACTCTTTGTTTACACTCAGGTTCCATGGGGATTTTATGCTTGCATTATGAAGGACTTATACACTTAATATTAGCAATAGAGCATCCAATGATAGAATTGAACTTCCTAAAGACACCCAGTAGTTCATCCTCTTGACTTTATTCTAGTTTTGATGAGATAATGAATGGTAAAGTTAATAAAAAACCAAAAAATGAATATTTCAAATGAGCTGGTAGGGACTTGAGCTCCATATTTGATGGTGCTTGGTTAGAGGGAAGACACTTGGGTCTGGGAGTCTAAGGTACTCATATTTACTCTTAAAGAAGGTAGTATAGAAAGATTCCTCTTCATCACTATTATTTCTAGAAAAGAGTTCCTCTCATACATATTCTTTGAGTGTGGTCAAAATGTGTTCTAATGAAAACTCATCTTGGTATTCTAGGAACCCCACCTCAAACTTATCTAAAGTTTCCTTCTAATCTCTAGTACTAATTCTCATGTAGGTTTTAGCAGATATCCTAGGTGAACCATTAATTTCTTCTAGAATTTTCAAAAAATCCTCTTCCGCCTCATAAATATATTCTTCAATTCCAAAAATCTCATATATAGAACTTATTTGGTATTGGGTGGGTTCTTAAATATTTTTTGAATTCATTGAATTCCCCTTTATGTTCACCCAGACTAAAAAATATTTTTTCCTTTGACACATCAATGAAAGACCCCCACATTAGATTGAATGTCCCAAACAATAATGATTGGTACCTCCTTTTAATATTCGTTATCCAAAATCATAAAATCAGTAATAAAAAAGATCTTTCAAACTCCCACTAAAAAGTCATCCATCCTACCAACTAGGTGAGTAATGGATCAATAAGCAAGTTGTAAAACAATAGTCGTGAGTTGTGGAACTCATGATCTCAAGTGTTGGAACAAGGATAATGGAATCATATTGATTATTTCTACAAGATCACATAGATAATTAAACTAGATACCTCTATCTCTAAAGGTACAAGGGATTACAAATCTCCCTGAATCTTGAAGTTTTGGGGGTATCCTACTTTGAAACATAGAACTACACTCCTTTATGAGAATATAAGTGGAAAATTATTCCATGGTTCTTGTTTGAAAATATTTTCTTGAGTTATTTTAGATAATATGGTCTTTTAATTAAGGCTTTAAGGGAATATCAATGTTTATTTTTTAACAACCTTGAGAAATTTTATCAGTTCATAATCCTAGTTTTCTTTTTTATTCATTGTGGAAAAGGAATAATTGGAGGACATTTCCTAACAATTGATGACATCCCTTCAACTTCCTTTTAAAAAAATTTCATAACCTTATTTTAATTGTTTTCCATGCCATTTTCTTATTGTTTTTCAATTAAAACAACAATATTAAAAGTTTTTTCTGTGCTGCTATCTAGTGTTCTAGATCCAACAATTTCCAAATTCTTATTTCCTACTTTATCTAGTTTTTATTTTTGGGAATATTTGGGTACTTTCCTAGCTTCCTTATTGGTTTATAGACCACTCTTAGTTTTCATGACCAAGACATTTTCTAGAGGGTTCTCTTCAATGGTTCTTGGAATTTTACTGATGTCACTACCACCGACATCTCTATCCAATTGCCCTATTTTTATTTCTATATTTTTCATCCTCACATCCATTTTTATATTTTTAGAATCATTTTTTGAATAATGTTCATCAAACATAACTATTGATGGAAAATACCCCTTAATTCCTATTGGGGTTAGATAATTCAGCCTTTGGTTGGGTTTTGAAAAGCTGCCTAGGTTGTTTCTGAAAACTAGGGGAGTAGAAAGTCTATGCACTCCATGCTATTCCCCATAGAGATTTGGGTGGTTTCTATACCTTTGATTGTAAGTATTGGAAAATGTTGCATCACTAGGCTGCATCCTAGGACCATACACAACAAAATTTTCATTTTTAGTAGCTTGGGAAGACATATAAAAATTGGGACAACATGATTATAAATTCCCAAACATGACATAGTGATGATATTGTTCCCTAAGAGTGTTTTGATGATTTTCATCAAAAATTCCAACAAACTATGGTTCAAATTGTGGAACAAGATTTGGTTTCTTCCTCATAATGGTTATTCTTCTATATCAATTTTATTATGGTTTTTATGCCAATTTGTTATAGATTTTTTTCATCTCCTCAACAGTTCTATCACTAAAGCCCCCACCAATAGATTGCTCCACTAATGTTTAGTGGTAAAGGGTGAGACTGTTGTAGAAACTTTTCATGAAGAATCGGGGAGTTCATTAGTGGTTTATAAATTTTCTTATTAATCCTCTAAATTTATCCTATGCTTTATGGAACAGTTCTCCCTCATCTTGTAAAAAACCAGTGATTTTGTGCCTAATGTTAGATATCATTTTTCTAGGGTAAAATTTCATAGTGAAAGTATTAGAAACCTGATCCCAAGTGTCAAACATTTCCTTTTCGAAATGCTAAAACCAATTATGGGAATTGACTTTGATAAAAAATGGAATAATATGAGTTTAAGTCCTTCCTCACTCAGTCCCCTCAATGGAATCAGTTGAACAGTACAATAGAATCTCCTAATGATATTAAGAGTGTCTTCATTGGGAATTCCATTGTAGGTAGGAAATCGGGATAAAATGGATTTTTTTATTTCAGAATTCCCAGAACTTGGTGAGAGCCTAATGAAATATGGATTATTAGAGATAGAAGGAAATAAAAATTATCTCAGACTATACCTTTCTATTAGATCATTCCCAAGTGGATGGCATTTTCAAGTGGTTGATTATTCTGATTCTCAGCTTCTATGTTATCCTCCATTTTAATTTCCTATTTGTTCTTTTGCAAACCCCTAAGGTGTCTCAATTTATGGGATGGTGGGTTGTTGTTTTCTAATTGATGACCTTGTTTTCATTTACCATCAACTCCAACAATTGTTTTTTGAATTTTATTGTATAATTTTTTTGACTTTATATATATATATATGATTTTTTTTGTATTGTCTGTGTTTTAGTTTTGTTTGCTTGGTCGCACGACCCCTCCATGAAAATGGTACCAAAATATAGTACTTATTTCATTAAAATTCTGAAAATTAATTATTTATAACCCAACATAAAGTAGTTTAGTGATGAGTAGGGGTCGATCCATAGGGAATGACTCACAGATGTGTGTTTTTTTGTAACCAAGGTAAAAAACTAAAAAAAGAAAATAGGAAGTGGTGATGAAATTGGGTTGGTAATGAATAGTGATGAGAGTGATGAATTTGTGTGAGTGTAATTATCAAGATCGGCCAAGCCAACATAAGAAGCACAAAAAAAATTAGAAAGAATAATTTGATGATAAATAGGAGAAACCGATTAGCTGGTTTTTATAAATATTTTCCTTCATTCATGCATTTGACTTAAATGCATTGAAGCTAATTGAAATAGGTTAACCAAATATATTTTCGGGTCAACCTATGAATGAATGATTCCTATAGCTGTTCAACTACAGAAGTCACTCAATCACTGAATGAAAGACCAGTTATCACTAAGTACAAATTATCAGTTGAACTTAGCATTTTACTCTCTCTCGAGCATAATCTAATTTTCAGTAAAATACTCATATGGTAAAATAGTTTGATAAGTGGTTAGATCAAGATGAATTTTAATTGATGCTTGATATTTTGCAAAAATGAATATCCTATTAGATAAATGCATGGAACAGAGCAAAAATGAATAACCAACACAACCTATTCCTCCATGGGTGTTTAGCAGAAAATTATAAATGCATTCAACATATTAAAGGATTTTTACACAGTGAAATTCATGCAGATAATATATAAGAAACAGAGGATTGTAGATGAATCTTCTCTATCTCGTAGCTCTCATGCTTGAATCTCATTGGCAAAGCTCTAGTTCATAATCTAGAATCTTTTTTTTCAGATCTTTGTTCTTTGTAAATCTTCCAGTATCAACCAGTATCTCCACCCAGGGGGTCTCTTCTATTATAGATGCTTGTTAGGGAATAAATAAAACATGTCAAAAACTGGTATGAGCTCACAATCACAGCTCCGCGGGGAACTCCCTAACTTCCACCTGACACTGTACGTCATCCTCAATAGTGACCGAAGCCAAGCGTCCAAAATGAAGTGTGTGTCCTTTTATGTGTGACTCCTCCCCAGCAAGTAGCACCCATTTCTCAAAACATTCTTCTGGAAACCTCCAAAATTTTCTGAGCTCCAATTTCTTTATGCAACCTACTGACCATTACACAACTACTAGTAAATTAGCTTGACCTCAGCACCATTCCGAGCACATTTCAATGTGAGGAAAATTTGGGTATTAATTTTTCTCCCTCCTCTTTCTTTTATCTGTGTTTTTTATTTTCTTTTCTCAATTTCTTAAAATCATTTCTTATTTATTTATTTATTAATTTCCTCTTTTATTCCCCATTTCTTCTTCATCTTCATTAAGCTGTGGGGCTGACTCAGTGGGATTGATCGACGAGGCTTTTTCTTCATGGTTGTTGACGCTCCTTTCGTCACAGATTCTAAAGATTGGAAAACGGGAATATCATAGCTCAAAGTGATTCAACCTTTGGAAAAATATCAAAAATTTACAAAGGAAGGAGCAAGAAGAACACTGCGCAAGGGTCACAAAAGTTCTACAATGGTCACGCAAGTACACTTGCGCGACGCTTAATGGTCGCGCAAGTGAATTGTGCGCCCTAAGTGATAATCGCTCGGGCTCTTCTCCAGCTTATAAATAGACCCGGTGGGCCTCCCATTTGAGAGAGGAATTTTTCCAAAATTTAGATACAGAGCTCTGAACACCCAAGTATCTTCTTTGGGTCTTCCGAACACTTCTAAGGTAATTATTTACCTAGAATGGAAGGTCTAAACAAGAGGAGTATGGTCTAAGTGTTATAATTCACTAACACTTGCGCGCCTAAGGTGTTTTACCCTTAAGGGAAATGAACATACTTGCGCGCCGCCCTACTTATTCACTAAAACTTACGCGCCTCTCTTCTGGAAGTACCTCAGGATAATTATAAAGGCTTTGGTCAAGGATTGACCAACTGTTACCCTACTGGTTAACAATCGCGCAAGTACCCATGTGTCACGCAGGTATACCTGCGCGACCAGGACTTGCGCGCCCACACAGTACCGGCGCGCCTTCCAGGACTTGCACACCCATGACTTTTTGGGTGCCCTTCTATCCCATTTAACCCTTATTATACCATTCCACCTCTCCTATTCAAGATTCAGTCTTGAAGACATTCTTCAAAGCCATTTATGGAATGTTTTCTTGATTGAATTCTTTATCTGAAAGGAATTTTGTGGAGCATCTCTTAAAAACTTAGTGATCCACATAATCTTTATGTCACTAAAGATAGAGATTTCATTCATTCAATGTCATCCTTTAAAATGAGAGAACCCCTTAACCTGGGCCTCCTTTTCAGAAATAATCTCTAGTCATAATCCTCAAATCTGGGCATATTTTTTAGGAGTAATCCCCAAGTCCTCATTAACCTAGGTCTCCTTTTAAGGAGTAAGTCCCAGTCATAATTTGCATTCATTTTGGGCATCCTTTTCAGGAGTAAGCCCCAAGTCCCCTAATCTGGGCATCCTCATTAGGAGTAAGCCCCAGTCTTAAAATTCCCAAATATGGGCATCCTCCTCAAGAGTAATCCCCAATCATAATCCTCTTAACATGGGACTCCTTCTCCCGAGTAAGCCCCAATCTTAATTTCTCTTAACCAGTCCTAATTTCCTTTTGATCTAGGCTTCCTTCTTAGGAGTAAAACCCAATCATAAGTCCCCTCCTAACTTGGGCATCTTCCTTAGGAGTAAGCCCCAAGATTAGAGTATCCAAATCTGCATAAAGCACATATACCTTTATGGAACCTGTTCCTATATTTTTTCCCTGAAGTAAATCTTAATCCTCATCTATTTGGGAAGTCATACACACATAATCCCCATATCATTGCATCTTTCGTGGCACAATTGTCTGGTTTCACCAATACCTCTTGTTTCTTACACCGAGCATGACTCACGTGACCTTAGAGTGTAAAAGTAATCATGACATATTAATTTGAGCCATCAATCATGCATAAAAATCATACTCCCTTACTCTAAATATGTGGGTTATGATTCCTTTTCCAAAACAAAGGATACGTAGGTAGCCCATCTACGGGTACGATCCAAACTTTGAAATAATTCATGTCCTTCTGAATGACAATAAACTTCACGTTCCCCACTGAGTGGATTTAAAACCAGTATGGTCATCATAATGACCAAGAGACTTTTATGTATCAAAGGATACCATTGACTAAGAATCTCTAACAAATAAAAATTATTCTCTATCAATGAAGAACCTCAAATACATATAAAAGATTCTCTAAATTTCCTACATATCAATCATTGATTGTCAGATCTAAAGGAAAACTCATTTTATACTTGGTAATGTAATAAGGATTCATGAACATAACTTAAATCTATAACGAGAGTCCTAGAGTAGACAATAATTCCCCTCAAAAAGGTGTGATGAGTCCAACCTCCCATCCTCTTGACCAATGCAAATTCCTAAGCCTCATATGTCCACAACTAACGAGTGCCTACCTTTGGAAAGTAGGTTCAAATGGATATGGAATCATTAGATGTTTCTGGTTCTATGAAAAAACCCGATAGAAACCGCTTGGAATGTTTGAATCTTAAATCAATGAGATCATCCCCAATTCCCGAGGGAAATGAAAGATGGTGAACCCGACGTGAATCCTTAACCAAGTCAAAATGATGATTTGATTATTTGTTAGGCCCCTATTTAAAACTCAATGAGAGGGAAAACAAAAACAATCATTGACATATGTGATCATCCAAAAGATGTAGTGGCTGAATTTATCTTGATTACGTCTGTTATATAAAACATGCACTCTTTTCCAAGATCTTATGCATTTCTAGAATGGCTTCTCTTATTTTCACATCCATGAATACGTCTGCTGTGAAAACTTCTGCTACAAATGCCACTGCTGCTACTCTTGCTAGATCATCATCCGCTCTGAGGATGATATCACCTACTCAGCATCTTCAACGCTGGGTATCAAATGCACTTGTTAAGGAGTACCATCAAAACGGTACTATTCTAACTCTGGAGGCTTATCGACAAGCCCTCCAAGTAAACAATTTACACCGGTCATCTAGACAACGACGACCAGTGATCAAGAAGTAGGTAGTGCTAACCACCATCTCCAACCATTTTAGGTCGTTATCCTCGTAAGGCAATAATCATTCACTCACATATTCTGCGGAGGTGAATGAGCAGGCCCCTCAAGGCCATAATGCAAACAAACAAGAGTTCTTCCTAAGGGATCCTATCAACAATTGCCGCCAGACTCGTGCGGCAGTGCGCCCTCAACATGATGAGGGTACCGACTCCAGGCATTCGGCTCAGGTTCCTCGAACCTGAGTAGGCAAGAAGAATCTCCATAGGTGAAATATGGTTAACAGTGAGCAAGTTATCATCTCTGCCATATCCAGATAAGTCCACCAACCTAACTTAGTGGCAAGCAACGAGCAGGCACACACACTTGCCTGTTTTAATTCCGCTGTCCAGCAGACTCGTCTGGAAGCATCACGCCAATCCCACTAGGAAATTCCAGCGAAGTATTATAGACAGGAACATACACCTATTTATACGTCATCAGCTAGTCGGCAGGATAATCTGACTACATATGATAGATCTCATCAACCACGTTCGGCGAAGTTCAATCAGCATGCACATACACCTGCTAGTATAAATCAAGTCTACCAATAGTCTCACTTGGTAGCACACTGAGAAGTCAATCGGAAAGCTCTGGTGATAAACAGGAAGCAGAACCAATTGTCTACCCCCACACTTGAGTACTGTCAGGATTCACTGACAGGAAAAGGAGGACAGGAGCAGACACATACACCTACTCCAAGCACGGAATGGACGTATATCACTGTTCCGGTAGCTGAAGTCACCAAGAATATTCTATCAATGGTGAAATAGCAGAATCAAATTCCTTCTCTCATTCTGGATGCTTTCCAAGATATTATAATAGCTTCAGCAACATCTCCGGGAAAGACACATGAATCTATCCCTACCAGTGGAGTGACACATCAAAATTTCACTCCGGAAAAGACACACACATCTGTTCCAGTCCAAGAGGGTTGTGGGGCGTACTCCCCCATATCTTATGGACAACCAAGTCAAGAACATACACCTGGTTTGAGCGGATATAATCAGCCTAACCTTATCATTTCTCTTAAGCATGCACACACACCTGCTAAATTGGGTAAGAAGGCGTCTAAGAAAAAGACCCGCCCAACACAGTCAAGAAATCAAGAGCCAATCTGTAACAAGTCCTTGCTCGATGCTGGAGTTCTTGAAGCCCTCAGATATTTATCTGTTGGAATGAAAGATTCTACTCCCTCATTTCTCAATAGTGGGAACATTAATTTCAAAGGTCTTCAACAGACACTTCCTCATCAAGGCTTGCTTCATGGCAATTCGGTCGATCTCGAAGTTTCATCTTCAGATGAGAGCCACAGAAACCCTCTGTGTGGTCAGAAGACCAAGGAGCAAGAGATCTCATCTTTTCCTGTAACGCACCATGGTGGTCCTCCCCATGATGATGAATTTTTTTGCAAAATTCCTCTCTGCAGTAGTGATGCACATTTCCCGGAAAATTCTCTAGTGGAAAATGTAGTGCCGAGAAAGCCCTCTTATCTTGAGGCACTTGAAAATGAGAAACCAGTCATGTATGATTCTTTATCGCTAGCAGGTGAAATAATTTCTCAATAGGAAGATAGCCCAGGGTGTAGGTCATTCTCCGAACCACCCCTAAGTCATGCATTTTATAGTTTGATCTATGATTTCTCTACCAATCTTGTTGAATCCGATGAAGCAACAAGGAAGCACCGACTCTGGTCAAATCAGGTAGAAGAATCTTCATTGAATGATAAAGAGGAAATGTTGAACATGAGAAAATAACAGGAAAAAGGTGAAGTGCCAGTCATGTTTTGGCCTCTGGCTGACTCTCAGTATGACATTCCAGAGATGTTGACGGAAGATGGAATTCATGATATTCGTCTCAACATATGGAAAACTCTTTTTCAGTTTAAAAAGAAAGTATTATATTATGATGAATATGAAAATCATGATAATATAATAGAAGGGTTACAACATCAAATTGACTTGGCATATCAATCAGTCTCTCGATATCCGAGGGCTGAAAAGAAGCAGAGAGCCCTTTAGCGTTCATGCCTTGGCGCACTAAGAAGATTGCCCCAGTTAATTTCCAATGCCCCATCTGGTATTCATGTCAGAGGATGGGGTGTTCATGGATCACTACATTTCATTGTGGTCTCCAGTCAGTAAAGCCCGCCGAAAATGGTCTCATGCAATGTTATTTCCCATGGCCGGCCCCAAATACCTGGCTTTGGTTATAATCAAAAGATTTCCCAAGAACAGACTTCAACTAGTTCCTCTCAAAATCAAGAATACAGAGAACAAGTTGTTGAATTACTCCTACATCAAGAAAACGAGAATATTGAGAAGACCTCTCGTATGGATTAAGAACATCACCAAGTGATAGAAGTGTCAGAAATCATCCAATGGTCATTTGAACCGGGTGATAAAATTCGATGCAGGTTGATGCATCCAGCTAATTTCAGGACTAAGGCCCGCAAGATTAGGAGAGCTTTTAAGAAAGTCTCAGACATATCATGTCAAGAGCCAACCCAGCTTTCCAAACTGGGGAATCTTTTAAACCAACCCTCATAATCAACAAATAGGATTCGAGGAGTCGAGCAAAGACAGTAGGAACAGCCCCAGTCCACCGGACTGGGGACTTTTTCAAATCATCAATCCCCTCCTCAGATAAAGTCGGTCTTTTCTCGATTGGGGAAGATGCCTTAAGAGGAACGGAGAGCCAAATTATCAGGAGATTCCCTCCAAATTACGGTTCGTCAAGAAGTTCCTAAGGGATCGAATCAACAAAAGGAAATGTCTCACCAAAGACATAGAAGAAGACAATATCACAAAAATTCTGATATAAGGTATGCGATGCGTTATGCATCAATCAATGTCATCAATGCCATTGTTGCTGATCCACAAGATGAGGCTCACTCAGGGGATTTAGATGAAGAGGTTCCTGCTCAAGAATATGTACGCACAGACACAAATGTAGAAGGTGTGCGTACATGAAGTTAAAGGATTACTCAGAACCTTGGTAATAATTCAAGTAACCCACATCCCCCTCTATGAAAGGGATCAAACAAGGGGAAGGGAAAGAATCAGGTTACATATCCTTCCTTTGGAGAAGGAAAATCACTCTCACTAGAGCAAAGGATTGCACAACAGGAGGAAGAAATGAAATAATTGAAAAGGTTGAATGCATAAATACTTCAGGGTAGTCTTCTTCCTAAGCGTGCTGGAGTCAGTCAGCCAAGGGAGTTTATTGCAGCTACTGAGATTGATCAAGAATATCCTTCTTTATCAGCACACCCTCACAGGTCTAATCCTACGAGTCAAGTGCAACAACAATTGGCAGTGCTGCCATCAGTTGCAGCACCAACTTCCTTACCTGTCCAAACTCCAGTCATTGAACCTACCCATGTCCAAGTTCAACTGGATGTTTCTCAAAAGTTAATAACTACCATTGATTCATTAACAGCTCGGTTAGATACTATGGAAGGGAAGCATGCGCATGTTCAACCAGAAAAGAGAGCTTACCCTGAATGGGTAGATTCAGTCTCTCCCCCATCATGTTTTGGGAACCCTTTATTCCCTATTTTCAATGGATCGGGCGATCCTGAACAGCATTTGACGCATTACGTGTCTTGTTGCGATCCTATGATGGGAACTCCGGAGCAGCAAGAAGTAGTGAAACTCAGATGCTTCATGCAAAACTTGAAAGGACCACCCTTTGTCTGGTACACAAGCTTGCAATCCTGGTCAATTACCAGATGGGAAGATCTCTGTCAATGATTTCTTCTTCAATTCAGCTCAACTTTGCCAAAGATAACAGTTTTCGATCTTACAAACTGTAAGAAAAGGGAGAATGAAAGGGTTTAAGATTTCATTGCTCGCTAGAAGAGATTAACATATTCTATAAGCTTAGCACTCCCTCAAGAGGGACTGTGGCCAATATGTGTGGCAAATCTGCGTGATGAATTACGCACACCGCTGATCCCGATGAAATACAGAGGAGGGTTTCGAGACCTTACTTCAATCGCTCAACAGATTGAAGATTCTCTTATTTAGACTAAGGCTAAATCTCGTGTAATTCCATCAGCTCCAGGAAGGAGAATGGGTAAAGTAGAGACTGCTACAGTTATGCTTAAGCAAGCACCTGTACTTGTTTCTACTTAAAAACCATCATCTTCCTGGAGGGCTCCACCTACTCAGTGCCAACAAAAGAGGCTATTTCGTCAAGATAATCAAAGAGATCAAAGATGAAAACAATTTGAGGATTTGAAAAGCAAAGTTTACTCTTTCTGAAATGAACAAGTTCCTGGTTATTTCATTTCGTCTCTAGAAAATAATTTAGTTCAATTGCCAATGCCCAAGAGGCCAAACAAAGAAGGAGATGAAGACCGTCCCAATTATTTCCCATTTAATCAAATGTTGGGGCATCCCATCCAGGAGTGTTTTGTCTTCAAGGACCTCCTGCAAAAGATGATCGACTCGGGACAAGTCAAACTAAAAGGTTCTTCAGCTCAGGTAGCATGTGTTACTGCTACAGTTCCAGAGGAGGAATGTGAGTGAAAAGAAGTCAAAAGAAAAAATGCACAAAAATATGATGATTGGATGGTCAGAAAGATGATCAACTGAACTCATGTTATTTTTCGAACTCAATTGAAGAAACCAATTTTGCCTTCTGCCATGAATGCCGCAGCAAAACCCTCTTCAACAGAGGGGGAATCCTCAAAGAAATGGCACAATTACAAGGAGGAAAAATCAGAAGAAGATGACTATGTGTCAAAGCCTAAGCTGTATTTGACTCTGGAAGATTTCATGCCATCTACTTCGAAGCAACGAGCTCCGTCCCACCAAATGGCACAGCCTAAATTGGCTAGTCAAGCAGAGTCGTCATCGGATGAAGATTTAATCTTTGGTTATGTTAATATGATTCAATTAACAGATCCATATGCCAATCGTAGTTTTGATTTTGATGAGCTTGAATTCCCTATATCAAACAGAGGAATAAAAGGAAGGTCCAGAGGCTCGGGATACAGGGGAAGACATGGATCTTTCAGAAGCCACTATTCCAATTCTACCCCTTCTAGAACTGTGTATGCAGTAGAAACTCGTGGCAGAGCCCTTCAGCGAGCTCAACAAGAACAAGAATGTTCTTCCACCAATATCAAATTCAGTCCTGGCATAGTTATTCTGGAAGACCAGTTGAAGGTTCCATCTTCTTCCTCTCAGCAAGTAAATGGATCTAATCAGTTTAATCTTTCAAAGCCAGGAATATTTCCAACTCCTATCCCAATACAAGATGCATCAACTTCGAAAGCATCTGCTTCCAAGGAACCTGCTAAACCACATGTTCCTATCGGGAAACACAGACCTCTGGATCAAATGTATGATGTATTGAAAGACCTGGCCCAAGTACCAGCCAAGTTATCAATTCTGGATGCTTTGAATTTATCAAAGGATCTTCGGGAAGCACTCATTGAGGCTTTTTCAAGTCCTCAGGAGATTGAAACTAAAATTTCTGCAGCTGGAGTCTATCACATAGAGAATAATCCTACAGAATTCCATATAGTAATATCTTTTACTGATGTAGATGAAGGTGATGTCGTGCATGGAAATATTATACCTTCGTACTTATCTAGAAAGGTCAATGGCGTAGACGTCTGAAGAGCTTTCAATGATAATGGTTCAGGAGTCAACCTCATGCCCATTCGTACACATCGGCGATTGGGCCTCACGGAATCTGATTTATCTCCTTCTACCATGATGTTACAAGCATATGATAAAAATGAACAAGAACCACTGGGTGAGGTTACGCTCAGAATTCAGTTTGGAGATCTTGTATCTAATTCAGATTTCATGGTTGTTGATCAAGACTCAGCCTTCAACATCTTGCTTAGAAGACCCTGGCTACATCAACATGCGACTATCCCTTCATCATCCCATCAATGTCTCAAATATTGTTTCGATGGTAAAGCTGGGACATTGTATGGTGATAAGGTCCCATTCAAGACATGTGAGTCTCAATACATTGAGGCGGAATTCTATCACATGAAGGGAAAGGATAAATCCACAACAAGGGAGCTTACCAATGTTAATGCTCCGTATGGTTTGGAAAAGATTCCAGTAAATCCATTTACACATGTGAGTAAAACTTATGTGTTGCCTATCAGTCAAATTGAAAAGATAGACCCAAATCAAAACACCCTTATGGAAAGATCCATAATGTCAATTACAACAATCGAGCTGGACAACATGGGAGAAATTGGTAACCCACCAAGCAGTGATGAAAGCCCAAATGGTGACATCTTTATTTCATCTGCTGAAATCCAACAAGTCTATACTTTTCCAGTCAGGCCAGAAGAAGTTATAGCAACATCAGAGGTAAACAATGATGTCGATTCTCAATCCATCATCTCCTCTTTATTTCCCAAGGAATACCCTTCATCATCAATTGGGTGAGAAATGGAAGCTTCTTCTTCAACATGTTCAAATTTTAACATCTCTTCTGATCATGGAAATTCTGCATTATCATCTACTATGCAAGTAGAAACAGATGAAATAACACATGATGAAGAAGAGGAGGAAGATCTCAGAGATGCTCCTCCATCATTTGAAGAGGGTATCTCTACCACCGTGGATGAACTCAGAGAAATAAATATTGGTACAAAAGAAGATCCACGCCCCACTTTAATCAGTGCATCCATGACTCTTGAAGAAAAAGAGATGTATATATATTTTCTAAAGTAAAATTGAGAAATATTTGATTGGAACTATACAGAGATGCCCGGGCTTGATCCTGATGTTGCTACTCATCATTTGGGTTTACCAGAAGAGCATCGAGGATTTAAGCAAGCCGCGAGAAGACCACACCCAACTTATGCTTCCAAAGTTGAAGCTGAAGTGGATAATATTATCAAATATAACATCATCAGAGAAGTTCAATATCCAAAGTGGTTGGCTAATATTGTCACTGTAAAGATGAAGAATGGAAAAATTAGAGTTTGCATCGATTTCAGAGATCTTAATCGGTATTGTCCTAAGGATGATTTCCCAGTTCTGATTAAAGAACTTTTAATTGATGTAACAACTGGCTATGAAGCACTTTCCTTCATGGATGGATATTACGGATATAATCAAATCTGAATTGCAACAAAAGATGAGGAATCCACAGCCTTCAGAGCCCCTCAAGGTGTGTTTTTCTACTGGGTAATGCCCTTTGGATTAAAGAATGCAGGCGCATCATATCAGCGTGTCATGCATCGTATCTTCAAAACCTTTTTAGGGAAGTTTGTTGAATGCTATCTGGACGATTTGGTGGTCAAATCCAAACAACTTTCTAATCACTTGGATTATTTGAGTGTCATATTCTACAAGCTTTGACAACATAATCTGAAGATGAACCCCTTAAAATGTGCTTTTGGTGTAACCTTAGGAAAATTTCTCAGCTTTGTTGTATGCTATCATGGTATTGAAGTCGATCCGGAGAAGACAAAGTCAATCCTTGGTATTTCACCTCCTCAAAATTTGAAATATTTAAGAGGACTTCAAGGACACTTAGCCTATATTCGGCGTTTCATCGCCAATTTGGCAGGCAAAAGTTTACCCTTCACCAAATTCATGAAGAAGGAATCACTTACCAGTGGAGTAAAGAATGTCAAGAAGCATTCGAAATTCTCAAGAAATACCTCTCGAGTCCACCGATACTCATGTCACCTGTTGAAGGAAGACCACTTATCCTTTACGTGACATATTTAGAGTGATCATTGGGTGCCTTTCTTTCTCAGAAGAATGATGCTGGGAATGAAAATAGCCTCTACTACCTCAGTCGGACTATGCTTGAAGCAGAAACCTGGTATTCATGTATTGAGTAGTGCTTCTTGGCATTAATCTTTGCAGTTCAAAAGTTGATACACTAACTGCAACATCACGAGGTCCAATTGGTATCTCGCAATAACCCGCTCAAATTCATCCTTATTCGTCCAATGCTTACAGGACGTCTGGAAAGGTGGGAAGTTATTTTGCAGCAATTCAACATTTAGTATGTGTCTCAAAAGGCAATAAAGGGCCAAGCTCTGGCTGATTTCCTAGATGAACACCCTTCAGTGGAAGACACATCTTTAGATATTGAACTCCATGATGAGGAAGTCTTCTCTATTCAAGAAAGTCCTCAAGCATGGGAAATGTATTTTGATGGTTCTTCCAGAAGTCCAACAGGGAGGAAAATGGAAAATCCTAAATTCAACAAAGTTGGCTTAGGAATTGTGCTCATTTCTCCAGAAAAGGCAGTGTTACCTTATTCCTTCTTATTATGGGAAGGTGGTACCAATAATGAAGCAGAATAGCAAGCTCTCATCGCAGGATTGGAATTGGCGCTTCAAGAACAAGTGAATCACTTAAAGGTGAAAGGTCATTCAGACCGAGTAATCAAACAAGTCAATGGGGATTATGCCATCAGAAAAGAAGAATTAATCCCTTTGTATGATTACGTCAGAGAGTTAATGGCGGAATTCCATTTGGAACCGACATTTTCTTATGTCCTGAGATCACAAAATGCTCAAGATGATGCACTGGCTAATATAGCCACAACTCTGGCAGATCCAAATCGGGACGAGACAACCATCGGTATTTCCCACCATTGTCCAATTTCACCTTATGTTCGATCCAAAATAGAGTAAATTAAGGAAATTAGTCCCATTCCGGAACCGTATGGTCATACTACAAGATGGATGTCACCTATCAGGGAATACCTTCAAAATAGAACACTTCCACCTGATAGAGCCGAGAAAGAACAAATTCGGTGATGTGTGGTCACTTTTACTCTTTATGATAGCTCAGATCACCAAGAGAAAATTCTCTACAAATGTGGTTTTGATGGAGTTTTCTTCAGATGCATTGATGGTGAAGAGACAGTGGTTGTCATGAAAGAAGTGCATGCAACAGTCTGTGGTGCCCACCAGTCTGGACATAGACTGTCTGATCAGATTCGAAGGCTTGGATACTTTTGGCCATTAATGATACAAGATTGTGTTGATTTCGCAAAGAAGTGTCATTCATGCCAAGTACATGCCAACTTCATTCATGAACCTCCATATTTTCTTCATACAGCTAAATACTCGTGGCCATTTTCCACATGGGGAATGGATGTGGTGGGACCTTACCCTTCAGCTACGACCAAGCAGTTTAAGTATATTCTTACTGCTACTGATTTCCTTTCCAAATGGGTAGAGGCAGCACCTCTCAAGGAAGTCAGTTCTAAATGCATTGTTAGCTTCATCAAGTCTAACATCATTACCATATTTGGTGTCCCTCATACCATATTGATGGACAATGGCACCAACTTCTATTCATCCGAGGTGAAGAAGTTGTACCAAGAATACAACATCAAATCCAATCATTAATCTCGGTATCATGTAGCGGCCAATGGCCAGATAGAAGCCTCCAACAATACTCTTTCCGATATACTATAAAAGATGGTGGATAAAGATAATATGTCATGGCCTGATAAACTCTTTCATGATTTAGGGGCTTATCAGACTACCACCTGCACTGCAACACGGTAAACTCCATATTCACTGGTCTATGGAACAGAATCCTTCTTTCCCATTGAAGTTCAACTAACCTCGCTCAGAGTATCCATTTGTGATCAATCATCTACAGATGAACAATCTCAAAAGAGATTTAATGAATTGGACCGGTTAGATGAGAAAAGATTGTGCACTTTGCACCACTTGGAAGTCTATCATAATCGAATAGCACGAGATTTCAACAAAAAAGTTCTTCTTCATTCATTCACTCAGGGAGAATTGGTATTAGTTATCATAACTCCAATGATACCAGGAAAGAAACCTCCCATGCTTGAGCCAAAATGGGAAGGACCTTACTCAATAAATAGGGTCTACTCCAATGGAGCTTATTCATTAATCTCGATGGATGAAGAACTCATTACTACTCCAACCAATGCCCGATTTTTGAAGAAGTATTTTTTATAAACAAAAAATGCACAACCAATGGTCCAGTATGAGCTTAAACTGCACCATGGTCCAGTATGACCTTAAACTGCACCATGGTCCAGTATGGCCTTAAACTGCACTATGGTCCAATATGTCCTTAAACTGCACCATGGTCCAGTATGACCTTAAACTGCACCATGGTCCAGTATGACCTTAAACTGCACCACCGTCCTGCATGACATTAAAACTTTTCATCACGACCAGCAAGACGTTAAACAGCATAACCAATGGTCCATGCATATGACCCTAAACTATTCGCATTTTTTCGTCCAACATGACATTAAACTATGAAAAAGTCCCTAATTCATCCAACATGATGTTAAACTGTGATGTAAAAACTACATGACGCTTAACTGTATAGACGTCCCTTACGTCCAGCATGACATTAAACTGCACCATCCACGGTCCAACATATGACCCTAAACTATTTGCAAGCCCCTTACGTCCAGCAAGACGTTAAACTGCATCACTAGCGGTCCATGCATATGACCTTAAACTATTCTCACTTACTTCCAACATGATGCTAAACTGTACCGTTCCTTTTTTTTTGGTCAAACACGACGTTAAACTATGAAAAAGTCCCTAATACGTCCAACATGACGTTAAATGGTGTACCCTTTTGTCCTCATTGCATGACATTAAACCGCACAGTCCTTTTTTTTGTCCAACATGACATTAAACTGTATTGTCCCCATCATCCTAACTACATGACGCTAAACTATACAGTAATTCCTTTAATACGTCCAACATGACGTTAAACTGTATTTTGTCCCTGCTACATGACACTAAACTGTACAACACCAATAGTCCTAACTGTAAGAAAGTAAACTGCATAGTCCCTTCATATGTCCTACATGTCATTAAACTGTGCATCGTTATGGTTGTTACTACCTCTTGTTTCTCATATCGAGTATGAATCACGTGAGCTTAGAGAAAACTTCAACCATAACACTCTCTCTGGGCTACTAACCATGTTTAAGTCCCAACACTATTTTTTTAGATTTTTGTCCCAAAGAACAACTTGATCACTAATTCATTCTTTAATTGAACTACGCGGACTTTGATCCTTGCCTTCTAGGCTAGGTACGTAGGAAACCTCCCAAGGTTCAAACCCAAAATCAATCTCTTCACATCGGTTCATCTCCATCTCATACGATGTTGATTCATGAAACCTCCACTAGAATCAATATTTTTACATTGGTTCACTTTCATCCTTGCTATACGACGTTAAACTATACAACACTTTTGTCTAGTATGACAATAAACTACAATATTCTTTGATACCCTCACCTGAGATGGAATCATTATTTACATTGATTTTCAATAATGATTCATTTCAAAGACATTGTGCATACATGGCAACACCCGAATCTTTTATCTTGGGTCAAACCATCATTGCACTAAGGTCCCCTTTAACCCTTCACATGTACGAACCAAATTTTTAAATAAGGTAGTTCTAGAACTAAATGGGCTTGATTCCCATCATTATGAGATCCGTAGGAATGTTCGAGTGTCCCTCCAATCTAGCCCCAAGTCTTTTGGGTCTAACCCCAAATTCCTCTTTCAGTCCCCTAGCTGAAAAGTCCCCATGAAAACACACACTGTGTATTTCATATAATGGTCCAAGATCTATGACCCTAAACTAAGATCTCCAATCCTTTTGTCCCACACGACATTAAACTATAGTTCAAGAACTACGTATGGCTTGAATCCCATCCTTATCGGATACGTAGTGAAGTCCAACATTTCCATTCAAGACCTAGACACAACATGATTATGGTTAGTATTGATTTGTGTATCTCTGCACACATTGGAAAATACCGATATTTATGTTTCATAATCCTAACCTTAAATATTTTCAAATCTTCATAACCCTTTTCTTGACTTCTAGTCACAAAAATGTCAAACTTCTGAGAGTTCTTTTTCCTGACTATGCAGTACGTGGCCTTAGGTGGCCTTGCATAAACAGTCTCCATAACAGATTTGTCAGCCAAAAGATACTATTATTTGACTATGTAGCCAATGCCCTTAGGTGGCCCTGTATAATTCAACCCCATAATGGGTTTTTCGGATAATGGTAACTTCATTCTTGGGAAGAAAGCCGTTTTTGTCCTTATTTGTCTTAAATGACAATATGTAGGGATCCACAAAAATAGCCATCCTTAACATATTTTTCCCATATCCCTTTTCATGATCTGAAAGTATTTAAGTCTATGGTTTATATTCTCCTTCCCTACGTTTGGGTGCCCTTCTTTCCCATTTAACCCTTCTTATACCATTCCACCTCTCCTATTCAAGATTCAGTCTTTAAGACATTCTTCAAAGGCATTTATGGCATGTTTTCTTGATTGAATTCCTTATCTGAAAATAATTTTGTGGAGCATCTCTTAAAAACATAGTGATCCACATAATCTTTATGTCACTAAAGATTGAGATTTCATTCATTCCACCTCATCCTTTAAGATGAGAGAACCCCTTAACTTGGGACTCCTTTTCAGGAATAAGCCCCAGTCATAATCCTAAAATCTGGGCATCCTTCTTAGGAGTAATCCCCAAGTCCTCATTAACCTGGGCTTCCTTTTAAGGAGTAAGTCCCAGTCATAATTACCATTAATTTTGGCCATCCTATTCAAGAGTAAGGCCCAAGTCACCTAATCTGGGAATCCTCCTTAGGAGTAAGCCCCAGTCTTAAAATTCCCAAATATGGGCATCCTCCTCAGGAGTAAGCCCCAATCATAATCCTCTTAACATGTGCCTCCGTCTCAAGAGTAAGCCCCAGTCTTAATTTCTCTTAACCAGTCCTAATTTCATTTTGATCTGGGCTTCCTTCTCAGGAGTAAAACCCAATCATAAGTCCCCTCCTAACATGGGCATCTTACTTAGGAGTAAGCCCCAAGATTAGAGTATCAAAATCTGCATGAAGAACATATACCTTTATGGACCCTGTTCCTAGATTTTTTCGCTGAAGTAAATCTTAATCCTCATCATTTTGGGCAGTCATACACACACAAGCCCCACATCATTGCATCTTTTGTGGCACAATTTTCTGGTTTCACCAATAGCTCTTGTTTCTCACACCGAGCATGACCCATGTGAGCTTAGAGTGTAAAAGTAATCATGACATCTTTCTTTGAGCCATAAATCATGCATAAACATCATACTCCCTTACTCGAACTACGTGAGTTTTGATTCCTTTTCCAAAAAAAAGGATATGTAGGTATCCCATCTGTGGGTACAATCCCAAATTTGAATTAATTCATGTCCTTCTGAATGACAATAAACTTCAAGTTCCCCAATGAGTGGCTTTAAAACCAGTATGGTCATCATAATGACCAAGAGACTTTTATGTATCAAAGGATACCATTGAATAAGAATCTCTAACAAATACAGATTATTCTCTATCAATGAAGAACCTCGATATAAAAGATTCTCTAAATTTCCTACATATCAATCATTGATTGTCAGATCTAAAGGAAAACTGATTTTATACTTGGTAATTTAATAAGGATTCATGAACATAACTTAAATCTATAAAGAGATTCCTGAAGTAGACAATAATTCCCCTAAAAAAGGTGTGATGAGTCCGACCTCCCATCCTCTCGACCAATGCAAATTCATAGGCCTCATCAGTCCAAAACTAATGAGTGCCTACCTTTGGAAAGTAGGTTCAAATGGATATGGAATCATTGGATGTTTTCGGTTCTACAAAAAAAACCGTTAGAAACTGCTTGGAATGTTTGAATCTTAAATCAATGAAATCATCCCCAATTCCATAGGGAAACAATGGTTACCACTTTTCTCAGCTTGGTTATCCTCATTCAAGCGTCAATGCAGGTTCTTGTTGGGCTCCTTCCTGGTTAGCGCGCTACGTAACACCTCCTCAATTGGAGAATCATGTGGTTTATCCTTTAATTTTGTAACACCCCAAGCTTCCATGGAATTATTCCCTTTTAATAATGCAATAGCATGTGTTGTACGCAACTTCGAGTTCTAACACACACCACAACCAATCAAACTAGTTGTTATGAATAGTAATACCCACTTTTTGAAATTTTATAAATTATATTATTCAAAATGGACTTCATTTTTGGATTCAAAATATCAAAATTAGCTTAGGTTGAATTTTTGGTACTTTTCTGATAATTTTCCTATTTTGATGAATAGTGAAAATTATTAAATTTTAATTAAAAACAACTTTTTTAATCGAAATAATTAATAGTGTTAAATTATGAATTTCAGTGGTTTTAAAGTATATTTAGAATATATTTTTACAATTTAATACAATTTTGGTCATTGGACATAATTTCACATTTAAACCAGACATAAACAAGTGTCAATCTTTTGATATTTATTATTTATTAAAAACACGTTTTTTGTTTTGACAGTAGGAATTAATTTTAAATTAATTTCTGCCACTTCTGTGTTTTGAATTTGGAAAAATGGATTCCATATTTGTAAGCAGGATTTCCAAATTGTGTAAATAGTTAACTCTTATTTTTAGACATTTTGAATAATTACTTTGGTAAATATTTTATTTACTGTGGTTAAAGGGTAAATCCGGTAAATAAGGGTAAAAAAATAATATTATAATAATATTAATTTACCCTAAAACATGTCCTAACCCTATTGGTTGGTACATGTCGACAATGGCAATCTTTGGGTCCATTTTGGGTCCCCATGGATCAACTTGTAAGTGATAATGACACTTTATATAAATTAAGTTAAAGTAAATACAAAAATGACATAAGCATATATCTTCTAGAAAAACAATATTTACTTAGGGTTATATATGTTATATTTTCGACTATAAATATTTATTAGAAATATAAAAATATTTTCTACATAATCGTATTTTATTTATAATTTTTAGACATTGAATAATTAAATATATTTATGACACAATAATGATGCAGTATTTCCGTAATTAATGAAAGAATCAAATAATTGTTATTATAAATGTTAAAATAAATATAATTTGAAAGTTTTTAAGACATAAACGAATTTTTTTGGTTAATATGACATGTTAGTATTTCTTAAATAAACTTGGTTCGAATTAATAAAGTTTTTATGACTTTAAAAAAAATCAATTATTGAATAGTGTCAAAATTGACATAAATGAGTTTTTAAAACCAATATTATATTATTAATTGATACTCTATTCCTAAAAATTTAAGGAATTGCCAAAGGACTTATATAATGACATTTGTTTTATTAATGGACCCCTTGAAGGTCGCTTGTAAGTTTATAGTATGTTTATTAACCATATAATATAAACATTACTAAGTGACATGGTTAATGTCAAACTAATTAACTGAGAGTTAAAATGAAACGACAAGGTTAATAAAGTGACCCAAACCTGTCTAAAACCTATCGGTTGAGTTATTTTTGACCTATAACCACCATATAATTTAAATAATCCACTTTGGAGCCATTATAAACCGAATATTAATCTATTATAAAAAAATATTTCTAGCTTTTCCTAAGGTGCCCCTCACCCCTCTTATAAAAGGGCACTCGCCATTCCCACTAATTCACACCATCAAAGCCTTTTGGATAGTCCAAACCCTACATGAATATTCTCTTAACTTCCCTCAATTCAACTTAGAGTCCTTAGTGTGATCAGAAATCCAACCTAATGAGTCCTTTTGATCAAATCAAAAGGAAGAACCCGAAGAAGAGGTAATGTTTTCACCACCCTGTTTCAAGTTCCTTTCTTCTTCCACTTCTTATTTATTTGTTATTTACATTAAAAAATAATAAATCTGATATCTTATATATAATATGATGTTATTATAAATATGGTACAACCATATTCAGTATTCTATCCATCCTTTTAATGCCATGTCCCCATACGTGCGTACGTACGACATACCATCTCCACGTCGTGGTGTAATTGTTATTCAATATATTATTATTTGGATGGGTATAATAATTATGTGTAATTCATGTAAATAATAAATATAACATGATAATTATTCTGTATATATTATATATCATCCAATTATATATTATTTTAATATCAAAAGAATCATATTGTCGCTTGTGCGTACGTACGGATTACCGTCTCCACGAACACGATGAGATTCATTCCCCATCATATCCATTCAAGACTAAATTTAATTTCATGATTAAAAATAAATTTTAGAGACATGATATCATTCTGGATATGGATAATATACATCCCATCCATAAAAAATATGGCTCACATAATAAATAATATAAAGGAAAATGAATCCGTTGACACCCGAAACGACGATAATACTAAGATATTATTAACAAATAAATGTTAAAAGATCATATATTATATCATATTAATGTATATAATTCTTGTATAATTCAATAAAAATTATTTCACCATTATACAGGAGGTTTACCTACCATTGATCAAGGAAAAAGTACAAAGTAAGGAATTTCTTATCTCACTTTTAATTCCGTGAGATTTCCATTGTTCACCACTTCTTTATTGCATGTGGTGTGTGTACTATCCATGATTGTATTAATTGTGTAATATAATTCAATTTATGGATATTTACATCATTATTTTATTATCCTTATTTCATGGGTGTATGTTTCATATGTTACTAAATTGATAAGGGAATTTTAAATTTCAATTTCCACTCATACAGCTTTACGCATACTTTATTAATTATTTTACTCCAAGATTATGTGTGGAATCACTATTCATTTGATTATCTCATAATTTCCACTCCCCATTATGTGGATATAATTTTAATACATATAATCACTAAATTGATAAATTCTCAAGTCACCGATATGAAATTGATAAGAGTAATTTTAACTCAATCTCCATTTATTGAGTTAATCATCCAATTCATTGGTGTTGTTTTTACAAGAATATGTGTGAATGTACTCTGATTTATTTATAATGAATATCAAATCATATTGACTATATTTATATTTTTAATATATAATTATTTCGTTGATTTATCCTCAACCTAAGGATACGGTCTTTATAAGAGACTTAATCTCAATTTACATCCCATTGAGACTTCTTTATTGTTATACACCAAATCACCTTTATATGGTGTATATAATGTATTTAACATAGTATACCATGAATCCCTTTATTCTCATGATATCACAATGTTCTTATTACTTCAATTATTTTTTTTCAAGTGTCTTTCTTTTGGTTAGAAACTCTAACTAAAATATCATTTTTATATGTTTTAAAGACTTATTATTCTAGATCTTTCTCATTAATGTCCATGTTTTAAAAATGGTTTTAAGGATTTATTCCTATGGAAATTAATGTTTTAGATTTAAAATAACATTTAAAAGTTTCAAAGTGGCGTGTTACACTTTGATTTAAAAATCTATTTTTAAATGGCTTCTTGACAAATAGTGTGACTTTTAAATGATTTCAAGAAAAAGGGGGATATTTCTCTCTAATATATTTGATGATTATTTTCATCTATGTCAATATCCTTCATTATTCTCTATTGAGGTTAATCTGATACAATAAAATATTCCATATTGTTTCTAATGAGTTATGTTTGACTGTGGATGCTCTATTTTTATACCATTCATGGTTTGTGGATAAAGTATTGACATTTAGTATGCTAGTTTTAATAAGAATGTTTATGTTATGTTTCAAACATTTCATACAAGGAATGTATTAGGCTTAGTAAGTGATGGGTGGAGCCCGCTATAGCTCCTTGATGCATCGGTACATCTCATGAGACAAACTATTGTCTTGGCACAAGGCCTTGAAAAAATCTTATTTGCAGTATTGGAACAAGGCCTTGACTATGGGGTTATGATAGTCTGGAATTATGAATTCCATTATTATGAAAGTGGTTATTGATATTTCATGTGATTATTCGACTAGTAGATTATCCATGTGAATAAGTAAATGACATTATTTCATTTTATCGTTTCCATATTATGTTGAAGTTCAAGTTTAAAAGGCTTTTTTTAGTTATGAATTGCATTAGATGTTAATACTTATTTATGAAAGTTTCCACAATATTGTTATCCTTACTAAGCATCAGAGCTCACCCCTTTCTATGTTTTATTTTTTTCCCAGGATGTAAAGAAGTATTTTATGAATTACCTATAGGGATTGTATGAGGATATGAGTGTGGTCTATGGAGACAATATGTTGTTGTAGTTTTTCACTTTATGATGTAATGTAAACTTTATGAATGTATCTAGTGATTACAAGGCTCCTAAACTAATTGGTCTTTCGAGACTTTATCTTTTGTGATCATGCCAATGTTATGTAACAATGCACCGACTCTAGGTAACTGGTGTTGGGGCATTACAGTTGGTATCATAGGAAGTTTAGTAAAACCCTTGGAAACTATATTTAGATATACTTTGATTAGAGAACAAATCCCTATGATAGACTTTGAGGATTAGTATAGAAGAACTTCCTAGAATTTTGGTATTGTAGATATTTTGTGAGTTTTCCAAGAAATACACCCCTGTCTGGATTTGAGCAGGTGGAGGCAGCTCTGGCACAGATGTACCTAGGGGTAAAACCAGAAAACACCACTTTGAGCTAGACTCGAACAAGAACTCGTGCACGACAACAGGACTTGCTGCACTCTCAGTTACAACACTCCCGGGGGATTTTCTTAGGATAATTTACATTTTCTTTACAAACCAATTTGAATTATTTTAATATAAGATGAGAATAAATGACCTTGGTTAATCCTAAGGTGTTTCAAATAAATAATATGGTATCATGATATTCTATAAATTATTTTATGACTAATCTTACTCACATAATTCTTTCTAGTTTTAGTTAATGGCTGGATTCCAAGGATGTCATAGTAACTTTGAGAATGATGTACAAGGTGGGAACAATGGTGGAAATGAGAAAAAAATGGAATGTCGATAGGCGTAAAATATATCATGTTCATTCCAAATATATTTTCCAAAAATATGATCAACAACATATATATTAACCAACTATCGGGCTCAACAAAGAAGAGAAAGATAGTGAATTATTAGACCTCCAGCATTGGATACCATGGAGAAAAGAATCCCCAATTTCCATCATGCAGGAAATGTGGAAGGAGACACCCAAGAAAGTGTCTCAATGGAACAAATAAATGCTTTATGTGCAGGAAAGAAGGACATAAAGTGAAGAATTTCCGAGGAAAAATGAAGATTACTATGGAAGAAAATAAAAATTGTCCGAAGAATCCATTTACAGTCATTTTCCGTAAATGTAGTGGACGTGGCCATTACCCGAGTGAATGCCCTATTCTATAGGATATTTTCTTGGACAAAGAATAAGCTATGTGGAAATAAGTGTTTGGATAAATGTTTAAAATTATTAGTGCTCCTTGTTGATGATATTACTTTGGAATAATTTTCTCTTGTATTTGTAACCTTGTAGTTTTCCATGTGAGAATGATATTTGAGGAAGACTTATCTTATCACTTGTGGATATATTTATAAATAAAAATTTGGTTGTATATGATCATTGGGTTTGAGGTAATTACCAGTTTTTATATTTTGGGATGAAAATTCAAGGTGTGAGATCACATTTGTGGTTAAATTATGTTATGGTTATTTTGAGGAATTTATCTCATTTTGGTAATGTTATAAAATATAGTTTTTGAAAAAGGACAACACACAGACCGTGTGACAACCCGTCGAGTTAGACAAAGCTGTGGGAATCGAACCCTCAACCAAAGTGCGATTGGGATTTATCGCTTACCACTGGACTATGTGAAGTCCCTGGTTAGTGTTACTGATTAGTTTTAGTTAAATGATTTTATTGATCAATAAGAATTTAATTTGGGATATTATGTCTTATCAAGTGAATACCATTAGTATAGGAAAATGATTTGGTGATTAAGTGATAAATGTAATTTTGGAAGATGTTCACTTTATAGGGAACACTTTATGACCAAGGAAAATAGAATACTATGGTATTTCATTTGAGGAGTAATGATGTATTTTTATCTATGTTTTTATTGTGGATTTATAGTGATTTGGGTTATTTATGGAAATGATTAACCTATAATAGAGAACACGTGATTAGGTTAATTAATTTTAAGTATGTGACTTGATGAGTTGTTGATGTCATTTGGAGATACAATTTAATGTGGAAGACTACATAACAAAATTCTTCTAAAATTTGGGTTTCAATATTATTTGGATTATATTGAAGGATTTTAAGGACAATTGTTTATTGAATGGTATTTATTTAACTTTTCGGTATTGTTGGATTAATTTTAGAAATTAAGATAAGTTTTCTTTCTCTAATGGAATATCTTTTTGGGGGATCATTAGACCTTATACTAACCGTTTTTGGTTATGATTAATCTCTAAAGACAAGGTAAATATATAGTTTATCCTTCGTAGATCTTGTGATTCTATAGAAGTTTATTCTAGCTCTTCCAGTGTGACCAAGTCTTCTGGAATACTCATCGTTTAAAAAAAATGAGTTAGTAGGAGAAATTTAATAAAGTATGAAACTCTACTTAAAAAGTATGTATATCTTCTTATGATCTTAGAAAATCATTAAAAAAATTTTCTCAACATTAAGAAAAGGAACTTAGAACAAAAATGTTTTCCTAGATGGTACCTTAGATCATCACAAATTTATGGCTTTGTGATTATTGGCTTTTTCATAGCCATGTTCTCTACCACTCTCCATCAGATATTGATGGTTATATTTCTCTTCCATATCCATGTTTTTTTACATGGAACCCTATTATGTGTTATTTTTCGTAACCTCCATACTTACCACTCTTTATTTTAAATAGAGGCCTCATTAATCCATTTTTTGATGTGGGATTTAAACTAAGATATTTTGAAATGTCAACACCAAGTTTCCAATACCGAGCGTAAATTGCGAGGTTGCAATTTATTGAAGGAGGGTATAATGTAAAACCCCAATAATCCATGGTACGTTTCGCTTTTAATAATGCAATAGCGTGTGTTGTACGCAACTTCGAGTTCTAACACACACCACAACCAATCAAACTAGCCGTTATGAATAGTAATACCCAATTTTTGAAATTTTATAAATTTTATCTTTCAAAATGGACTTCATTTTTGGATTCGGAATATCAAAATTAGCTTAGGTTAAATTTTTAGTACTTTTCCGATAACTTTCATATTTTGATGAATAGTGAAAATTACTAAATTTTAATTAAAAAAACTTTTTTAATTGAAATAATTATTATTGATAAATTATGAATTTTAGTGGTTTCAAAGTATATTTAGATTATATTTTTACTATTTAATACAATGTTTTTCATTGGACATAATTTCACATTTAAACCGGACATAAACAAGTGTCAATCTTTTGATAGTTATTATTTCTTAAAAATGCGCTTTTTGTTTTGACAGCGGGAATTAATTTTAAATTAATTTTTTCCACTTCTGTGTTTTGAATTTTGAAAAATGGATTCCATATTTGGAACCAGGATTTCCAAATTGTATAAATAGGTAACTCTTATTTTTAGACATTTTGAATAATTACTTCGGTAAATATTTTATTTACCATGGTTAAAGGGTAAATCCGGTAAATAAGGGTAAAACAAATAATATTATAATAATATTAAATTACCCTAAAACGTGTCCTGAACCTATTGGTTGATACATGTCCAACCATGGGAATCTTTGGGTTGATTTTCGGACCCCATGGATCCACTTGTAAATGATAATGACAATTTATATTAATTAAGTTAAAGTAAATACAAAAATGACATATGCATATATCTTTTAGCAAAACATTTTTTAAATTGGGTTATATATGTTATATTTTTAAATATAAATATTCATTATAAATCTCAAAATATTTCCAGCATAATGGTATTTTATTTATAATTTTTAGACACTGAATAACTAAATATATTTATGACACAATAATGATGCAGTATTTTCCTTATTAATGAAAGAATTAAATAATTGGTATTATTAATGTTAAAATAAATATAATTTGAATGTTTTGATGACATACAAGAATTATATTGGGTAATATTACATATTAGTATTTATTAAATGAATTTGGTTCGAATTAATAATGATTTTATGACTTTAACAAAAATCAATTATTAAACAGTGTCAAAATTGACATAAATGAGTTTTTAAAACAAATATTATATTATTAATTGATATTCCATTCATAAAAATCTATGGATCGGCCAGAGGACTTATATAATTATATTTGTATTATTAATGGACCACTTGGAGGTCGCTTGGAAGTTTATAGTATGTTTATTAACCATATAATATACAAATACAAAATGACATGGTTAATGTCAAACTAATTAACTAAGAGTTAAAACTAAAATATAAGGTTAATAAAGTGACCCAAACCTATCTAAAACCTATTTTTTGAGTTTTTTTCGACCTATACCCACATTATAATTTACATAATCCACTTTGAAGCCATTAGAAACCGAATATTAATTAATATAAAAAACTATTTCTATGTTTTCCTAAGGTGCCCCTCACCCCTCTTATAAAAGGGAACTCACCCTTACATCTAATTAACACCTTCAAGGCCTTTTAGCTCGGCCAAAACCAGCCAAAATATTCTTTAAACTTCCCTAAATTCAATCTAGAGGCCTTAGTTTTATCAGAAAGCCAACCTAAGGAGTCGTTTTGATCAAATCAAAAGGAAGAACCCGAAGAAGAGGTAATGTTTTCACCACCCTCTTTCAAGTTCCTTTCTTCTTCCACTTCTTCTTTCTTTGTTATTTCCATTCTAAAATTATAACTCTAGTATCTTCTATATACTGAAATGTTTTTATAAATATGGTACAACCATATTCAGTATTATATCCATCCTTTTAATGACATGTCACCATACGTGCGTACGTATGACCTACCGTCTCCACATCGTGGTGTAATTGTTATTCAATATATTATTATTTGGATGGGTATAATAATTATGTGTAATTAATGTAAATAATAAATATAACATGATAATGATTCATTATATATTATATACCATCCAATTATATATTATTTTAATATCAAAAGAATGATATTGTCACTTGTGTGTACGTACGGATTACCGTCTCCATGAACGCGATGAGATTCATTCCCCATCATATCCATTCAAGACTAAATTTCATTTGTTGATTAAAAATAATGTTTATATACATGATATAATTCTGTATATGAATAAGATACATCCCATTAATAACAAATATGGCTCACATAACAAATAATATAAAGGAAAATGAATCCGTTAACACCCGAAACGACGATAATACTAAGATATTATTAACAAATCAATGTTAAAAGATCATATATGATATCATATTAATGTATATTATTCTTTTATAATTCAATAAAAATTATTTCACCATTACAAAAAAGGTTAACCTACCCTCAACCAAGGAAAAAGTACAAAGTAAGGGGTTTCTTATCTCACTTTTAATTCCGTGAGAATTCCATTATTCACCACTTATTTATTGCATGTGGTGTGTGTACTACCCATGATTGTATTAATTGTGTAATATAATTTAATTTATGGATAATTAAATCATTATTTTATGATCCTTCTTTCATGGGGGTATGTTTCGTAAGTTACCAAATCGATAAAGGAATTTGAAATTTCAATTTCCACTCATTCAGCTTTACACATACTTAATTGATTATTTTACTCCAAGATTATGTGTGGAATCACTATTCATTTGAATATGTCATAATTTACACTACCATTTATGTGGATATAATTTTGATACACATAATCACTCCATTGAAAAATTCTCAAGTCGTCGATATGAACTTGATAAGAGTAATTTTAACTCAATCTCTATTTATTGAGTTAAATATCCAATTCATCGGTGTTGTTTTTACAAGAATATGGGTGAATGTATTCTGATTTATTTACACTGAATATCCAATCATATTGAGTATATTTATATTTTTTACACATAATTATGTTGTTGATTTATCCTTATCCTAAGGATACGTTCTTTATAAGAGACTTAACCTCAATTTACATCCCATTGAGACTTCTTTGTTGTTATACAACAAATCACTTTTATATGGTGTATATAATGTACTTTGACAATGTATATCATGAATCCATTTATTCTCTTGATGTTACAAAGTTTTTACTACCTCAATTATTTGTATTCAAGTGTCTCTCTTTTGGTTCGAAACTCTAACTAAAATATCATTTTTAAATGTTTTGAAGACTTATTCTTCTAAATCTTTCTCATTAATGTCCAAGTTTTAAAAATGGTTTTAAGGATTTATTTATATGGACATTAAAGTTTTAAAATTAAAATTACTTTTAAAAGTTTCAAAGTGTTATGGTACACATTGATTCAAAAATCTATTTTTAAATGGCTTCTTGTCAAATAGTGTGACTTTTAAATGATTTCAAGAAAAAGGGGGATATTTCTCTCTAATAGTTTTGATGATTATTTTCATCTATGTCAATATCATTCATTATTTTCAATTGAGGTTAATATGATACAATAAAATCTTCCATATTGTATCAAATGAGTTATGTTTTACTGTGGATGTGCAATTTTTATACAATTCATGGTTTGTGTATAAATTATTGACAATTTGTATGCTGGTTTTAATACCAATGTTTTTTTTATGTTTCAAACTTTTCATATGAGAAATGCATTGGACTTAGTAAGTGATGGGTGGAGCCCGCTATATCTCGTCGATGCATCAGTCGGTCTCATGAGACAAACTAGTGTCTTGGCACAAGGCCTTGACAAAATCTTATTTGTAGTCTTGGCACAAGGCATTGAATATGGGGTTATGATAGTTTGGAATTATGCATTCCATTATTATGAAAGTGGTCATTGATATTGCATGTGATTATTTGACTAGTAGAATATCCATGTGAATAAGTAAATGGCATTATTTCATTTTATCTTTTCTATATTATGTTGAAGTATAAGTTTAAAAGGCTTTTGTTTTAGTTAAACATTGCCTTAAATGTTAATAATTATTTATGAAATTTTCCGAAATATTATTATCCTTACTGAGCATATGAGCTCACCCCTTTCTATCTTTTATTTTTTTTCCATTATGTGAAGAAGTATTTTATGAATGACCTACAGGGATAGTATGAGCATATGAGTGTGGTCTATAGAGACAATATGTTGTTGTAGTTTTTTACTTTATGATGTAATGTAAACATTATGAATGTATCTAGTTATTCCAAGGCTACTAAACTAATCGGTATTTCAAGACTTGATATTTTGTGATCATGCCAATGTTATATAATAATGCACCGACTTTGGGTAACTAGGGTCGGGGCATTACAAATGAGGTGTTTTAATACAGGCCAAGACTGCATGAATTAATTAATGCGGTGACACTCTTTTGACATGACAAAATTATTTAACGCTGATATTTTTTCCTATATAAGGAGGCAGAGGCATGGCATTTCAACATCACCAGAAGTAAAAACACCGATAGAAAATCCTATTTGGTGATCGCCTTTCTTCGACGATTATCTTTACTGCTCTCCATATTTTGATCCACACTTTTATTCTTGAGTATTACTTCTAAGATCCCTTCCATTTTTGGGGAGTCTCAACCGTGTACCTCTTGATTTTAGTGGATTCCTATTTCTGGACAAGGTCCCGTGGTTTTTCCCTTTAGGGTTTTCCACGTAAAATTTCTGGTGTCAACTTTATTTTCTGCACATTTAATTTTTGTCATTGCAAATCCGCTTCTATTTAAGGGGAAAGATTCAATTTCCGCTTCACATTAACTTTTTCTATTGTTTGCGCATTCGTCACTTTCCCGTATTTCCCAACATCTGGTATCAGAGGGTTTGGTTTTATTTCATTTTTATTATGGAGCCCAACTACTATCAGATGATTTTGTTAAATGATACCAACTACTATATGTGGCAACTTAAAAGGAAGGATCTACTTTTTGTCAAGCGAATGCATCTTCCTGTGTTTAGTACCCAGAAGCAAGGGAGGATGTCAGACAACGAATGGGAATTCGAGCAATATATGGTTTGCTACTTCATTTTCCAATGGGTTTAAGACAAATGATGAACAACGTTGAAAACATCTCTCATGCAAGAATTTTGTGGGAGAAGCTTGAGAAAACCTATGCTTTAAAGATGGGAAACAATAAACTGTTTATTCTCAAGAAAATGATGAACTTGAGGTACAAAGAAGGTGCGTCTATTTATGATTACTTTAGTGAATATCAAGGATGTTTTGATCAGTTGTTTGATGTGGGTATCAATTTTGAAGATGAGGTTTTAGCTCTTTTTCTGCTTAACACATTACCCAATTTATAGGAAAATTTTCGTGTTATAATAACCGATTCTGCTCCAATTGGTTCTGTGACATTTAGTTTGGTCAAGACTACTATTTTAAATGATTATTTTAGGAGACTCACTTAGGAGAAATATTCTTCTGAGCTTTTAGTCACATGGAATAGGGGGAGAATCCAGGATCGGGGTAGAGCAGTAGAGATAAGAGAAGAGGCAGAAGCAAATCTAGATCGAAGAAGGGAGATTTTGAATGACATCATTGTGGTAAGAAGGGGCATGTTAAGAAGTTTTGTTATCAATTGAAAAGTGAGAAAAGATTGAAGGAAAATCCACAGAAGAAAAATAGAGATGGGGATGATCATGTTTCTGCCACTACAGGGGGTGATCTTGTTATTGTATATGACTCCATTAACATTGATTCTGATGATTGTTGTTGGGTTGTTGAAAGTGGTGTCTGTTTTCACGTGACATCGAAGAAGGAGTTCTTTACATCTTACATCCCAGGTAATTTTGGGATTTTGAAGATGGGAAATGATGGTCATGCTGATGTTGTAGGCATCAAGACTGTTTCTTTAAAGACCCACACATGAAGTAAGTTGATTTTGAAGAATGTACGACATGAACCCGAGGATCGTTTGAATCTTATCTCAACCAGTTTTCTTGATGATTAAGGGTTTATTATCACTTTTGGTGATTTACAATGGAATATTTCCAAGGGCTCTTTGATTGTGGCTCAAGGGAAGAAGCAATCAGGTTTGTACTAGACTAGAGCTTCTATTTCGTGTGATACTACTTGCGTTGTTGAGTGTATTTTTTCATCCAAGTGGTGGAATTAAAGGCTCAGTCACATCAGTGAGAAAGGTATTGGTTGTTTGGCCAAGAGAATTGTTTTTCAGGATTTTAAGAGTGTCAAACTGGACACTTGTGATCATTTAATGGCTGGGAAACAGAGTAGAGTGAGTTTTATCAGTCATCCTCCACATAAGAAGTCAGATGTACTTGAGTTAGTACATTCTGACATTTGGGATCCCTTGAAATCCAACACCTTTAGTGGCGGTATTTATTTTGTTACATTTATTGATGACCACTCACGAAAGCTCTGGTTTTATGTTTCGAAAGCCAAAATCTAGATGATTAGTGTTTTTAAGCAATTTCATGTTTCTGTTGAGAGAGAATCAGGCAAGAAATTGAAATGTATTCGCACTGACAATGAAGGAGAGTATTGTGGTCCTTTTGATCAGTATTGCAGGCATGAATGTATTCGGCATCAGAAGATGCCGCCCAAGACACCTCAGCTGAATGGTGTAGATGAGAGGATGAACATGACTTTACTGGAAATAGTTCATTGTTTGCTTTCAGAAGAAAAGTTTCCTGGAAATTTTTGGGGTGACGATTTACTTAATGTAGCTTGTATTATCAATTTATCACCTACGGTTGCATTACAGACAGACACTCCTGAAATATTTTGGTATGAAAAACAGATCAGGTACGATCACTTGCGTGTTTTTGGTTGCAAGGCTTTTGTTCAAGTTCCTAGAGATGAGATATCCATGCTGGATGGTAAGACACACCAATGTATTTTTATTGTATATAGACACGATGAGTTTGGGTACAGGTTCAATGATCTTGTTTTGAATTTTTTTTTTCAGAAGCCGCGATGTAGTGTTTAAGGAGGATCAGACTACTGCAGACATTGATAAGGGAGAAAAAGATGCTTCTCCAACTTCTGATAGTTTTTCCAGTCTTGATCCAGGTTCTGATTCACATTTAACTCATATTTTTGATTCTGATGATCATGTTGATGTACAGAATGATGCTCAAGGTTAACAGGTTGGAGTTGATGTTTCCTATGCACCTTTTGTTTTTAATGATCCGATTCCAGGGGTTATTAATGAACCCACAGTTCCACTCCGGAGGTCATCTCATCATCGCACCGCTTCTACTCGATATTCACATGATGAGTATGTGCTTCTTGCTAAAGGGGGAGAACCTGAATCTTTTTATGAGGGAATAGAGAGTGAATAGAAGGACATATGGGTTGCGGAAATGGATGGCGAGATGAAATCATTGCACGACAACAACACTTTTGAGCTGGTGAAGTTAACGACATGGTAGAGAGATTTGCAAAATCGATGGATTTATCAGATTATGAATGAAGAATCCAATTCTGTTTCATGATACAAGGAAAGGTTAGTTTTCAAAGGCTTCCATCAGAAGAAAGGTATTGATTTTGATGATATTTTCTCACCTATTTTCAAAATGACTTCCATTCGGGTTGTTCTTGGTTTGGCCTCCTGTTTAGATCTGCATATTGAGCAGATGGATGTAAAGAAATATTTCCTCTATGGAGATTTAGAGGAGGAGATTTATATGGAGGAACCATAGCGTTTTTTTGAAACAGGTAAAGAAAATCATGTCTTCAGGTTGAAGAAGAGTTTGTACGGTTTGAAGCAAGCTCCGAGGTAGTGGTATAAGAGGTTGTAATCTATCATTTCTCATTAGGATTTTAGGAAGACATCTTATTATTAATGTGTTTTTGTTCAGAGATTTACTGATGATGATTTTATTATACTATTTATTTATGTTGATGATATGCTCATTGTTGGCCATGATACTTCTAGAAATGACAGATTGAAGAAGGATCTTTATCATTCTTTTGCGATTAAAGACTTGGGGCCAACACGACATATTATTGGCATGAAGATCTCCCATGACAGGAAGGCCAATAAGTTGTGGTTATCTCAGGATAGATACATTGAGAAGGTTCTTTAGAGATTTTTTATGGATAGAGAAAAAGTGGTTAGTACTCCTCTTGCTTTACATTTTAAGCTCAGTACTAGTCAGTCACCTTCTACTGGTGAAGAGAGATAGAAGATGCAACATATACCTTATTCATCATCCATTGGTTGTTTGATGTATGAAATGGTATGTACTAGACCTGATATAGCTCATTAAGTTGGGGTGGTCAATCGTTTTCTATAAAATCTAGGTAGAGAGAATTGGAGAGCAGGGAAGTACATTTTTCTTTATCTTTGTGGTACTTCTGATATGAGATTGTGTTTTAGAAAAGGGGAACCTATGGTTTGTGGCTTTAAAGATTCAGATATGGCAGGAGATATCGATTTGAAGAAGTCTACATCGGGCTATTTGATCAATTTTACAGGGGGAGATGTATCTTGGCAGTCTAGATTGCAGAGATGTGTTTATTTATCTACCATATAGTCATAGTTTATTGAAGCTACTAAGGTGTGCAAATAATTTATGTGGATGAAAACTTCTATTAGAGAGCTCAGTTTAAATCAGGATATGTATGTTTTATTTTGTGACAGTTAGAGTACTATTTTTTGAGAAAGAATTCCACTTTTCATGGAAGGTCAAAAAATATCGATGTTTGATATCAGTGGATCCGAAAAATCCATGATTCTAGACAGTTAGATCTTGAGAAGATCCACACTGATGACAACGGGTCAGACATGGTGACCATGATTTTACCCAGAGGAAAATTCAAGACATGCTGATATATTGTAGGGATGGCGGTGATCCCCACTAGAGTTGGAGGGGGAGTGTGTTGGGCACCTTCCTGGTGGGAGCACCGCGTAACACCACCTCAATTAGATCATCACATGGTTTTATCCTTTAATGTGGTGTTTTAATGTGGGCCAAGACCACATGAATTAATTCATGAGGTGACATTCTTTTGACGTGGAGACATTATTTGACACTGATTCTTTTTCCTATATAAGGAGGTAGAGGCAAGGCGTTTCAACATCACCGGCAGCAATGACACAGAGAGCAAATCCCATATGGTGATCACCTTTCTTCGACGATCATCTTTACTACTCTCTATATTTTGATCCACTCTTTTATTCTTGTGTATTAATTTTGATATCCCATCCATTTTTCAGGAGTCTCTATCATGTACCTCTTGATTTTAGTGGATCCCTCTTTCTGGACTAGGTCCCGTGGTTTTTCCCTTTTCGGTTTTCCACGTAAAAATTTCCATTGTAAACTTTATTTTCTGCAAATTTAATTTTTTTCACTACGCATCCACTTCTATTTGGGGGGGAAAGATTCAATTTCAGCAGCGCATTCACTTTTTCTATTTTTTGCGCGTTCATCACTTTCCTATGTTTCCCAACAGTTATTCCTTCAGAATTACCGATGATGAACCTTCATCAATAATCTAGTGCGGCACATTCATGAAGGCATCAGCCTCGAATCGATCGACGCAATTATCCGGTTCCCCCACAATGGCATTTGGTGATTCAATATTGGAGATTTCAAGATTTGAATGATGCTTCCCTTCCAACCTCATTGATTTTTGATTTCGAGATTTTTTTTTCAGTTGTTCATCTTTGGCAATTCGAGTTTGAGGAGGGCTGGTGTGAGTTTCAGTGGCGGAGTCGACTTCATCCGGTGAGGTTGACGACAACGCTTGGTTTGCACTTGGATTCACTCATGGAGAGACTCAGTTTGGTTTGGAACATGGTGATTCACTCAGGGTGAGACTCGGTTTGCACTTGGATTCACTCAGTGTCAACGTTTTTCATCAACCCTCTTGAAATCTCAACTTGAATCACGATATTTCTTTTGTGATTATTGAATCATTGAATCTAGATTAGCATCATCACAATGGTTTTCTTTACAAAAAATCTGTTAACATTTTCAAACTCCCTCTGTTACTTCTTCATAACAACATCCTTTGTCCGACAGTACTCTACCTAATTTACTATAGAAGGTCTACTCGGTTTCATCACCCTGTTCATCCAATGCAAACTGGTTGATATACTATGTCCGGTACAACTTCTTTGAAGATTCTCTATCTAGAAATGATCCATCCGGTAATCTTCATATTTTTCCGTCTGTTAATGTTTATAAGTTTCCTATGCTTGGATCTCTTTGATTTACTCTATCTTATGTACTCTCAGACCTCTCCATACACCTCTACATCTAGTAACTTTGAGTTCTTATTCATAGAATTTTTTTGTCTGACAATAGTCTGTTCGGTACAAATATCCTTAGCATTTTGTATGATGGATCCACTCAAAAAACTTTTTCTAATGGCTCCACTAGGAAACTTGTATCTGATGAATCCACTGGGAAACCTCTGTTCGATGGATCCACTTGGATGCTTCTCTCTGTCACATTAGCTCAGATTCTTCTGTCAGATACCTTAGCTCAAAATCGTCTGTCTATGCCTTTTCTTGGAAACACTCATCCAATTTTGTTATAAACAATTCTTTTGGTGATGATTAAAAAACCTTTGTCCAATTATTCAGAAACTTCAGTCCCATGAACTTCACCACCATTATTCATTCGGTTGACTTGGTCAGAAAACCTCTATCTGGTAACCTTTTCTAGTGAATTTAGTTTTACCAAAGTTCCAGAAACATCTTCATTTCACAGAGGCGTTTCTTCTTGCAAGATTCAGATTGAATCACAACCATAAGACATTTTGATGTTTAATCAAGGAGGAACACATTACTAAGAATCATCTTGGTATATTTTTGTCTGGAACACTCAGTCAGATTTCCTTGTGGACCCAATCAGATTACCTTGGTCCACTGGAATTTGTCTAATTACCTCAGTCTAATCACATTGGTCCATTGGACTCTGTGTGATCTTCTCATCTTTCTCTATCTATTGTCTTTTTCCATCATATCAGGAATGTTGTAACAAGCGTGTTTCTCCAAACACTAAAGCACATGTTATAAACATTAAGATCATCTCACCAATCATCTTATGTTAACTCAATGTCTTTAAATAAGTTTTTTCATCAAGTAATGAATATATTTTAAATCTTCCAAAGGCAAGAACTTCATTTATCTTCATCCAAGATAACATGACATAAGCACTTCTTCTCTTCTTTAACAAGCTCAAATAACTTCAACCAAACTTCCAAGAATCTTCTTCTTTACAACCACTTCAACATTTTTACATCACTATTGAAAAAACATACAATACACACAAAGTGGGATCTTCAATCTCCCCCTTTTTAGTTATTGTGAAATACCTTCAAAATGATTTTGAGAAGGATATATCAATTTGTGAATCTTTATCTTCTTGCTTTCCCCTTTCTTCTTAAAAATTCATTTCACTTTCTCTCTCCCTTATTGATAAGAAATACAAAGCGCTTGGGAAAAGGGTATTTGTTCATTATTAAGCAATGTGTCATCAATAATATCATTATAAATCTATATGATCTATACATGGTGTAAAAGGGGAGTTAATATAGACAAAAAAGTTTTCCTTTACCAAATGATCTTGATACCTCATGAAATGAGAATAGACAATCTTGTCCCCAAGGGTTGTCCACTTGTTTTCTAGGTTGAAGATACAAATTGTAATGTAGATTTTTTACAGAATGAATTAACCTAAAACTCCTTCACTTAAAAAAATAAGTTAAGTTCATTCAAGTACACACAATGGAATAAACAACCTTGGTACATTTTCATAATTACACTTTTCTTATGTAATTTAGTAATTTATTTTATTCCCATTTGTGTTAAGTTTTTTTAGTAACTATGGATGAGAGATAATAAAGACGTACATTTTCAATGAATCTTCTTCTGGGATATTCTTGAATAATCACATTTTCATGAAATAACAATTTTTACATTTTCTTCAATATACTCCACTTGTATCCCCCTCAAGGGGGCACTTATTACATTCTTCATAATAATGAATCTCTAGAATAGATATTCTTTAATCCATGTTGAGAGTACCTCAAAATGGATCTTCTTCACGTGGCTTTAAAAACGTGTCAAATTCAATATATTCACCACATATGATCATTCTTTAATATACTCCTTTGGAATTGAAAAATTAAGATAAAACCAAGATGAGATCTTCTTTTACTCTACTATCATGTGTTGACAATAACTATTTTTACTTCATCAAGGATGATCCTCTCAGACGATTTTTCCAGTGTACCAACTTAAGAATCATTACTGGGTGATAATGTTTTTATGGAATGTTTTCCAATGTTGACAAATCATCCATTATCTCATGTCCTCCCCCTCATATTATGATTCACCTTCAATTACCTGTATTGAAAGTACAAATACAGAGCAAAATGATTAGGGGAATAGGGTGGAGCTTCCTAACTTCTCAATGTGAACAGTAAGGTTGGGATTTTTTCTCAACCAAGTTTCTCAGTTTTCTCTTTTCTTCATGCTTGTACATCTAAGCTTTAATTATAATTTTTATGCTAGAAGCATGGATCTTTTCACTTATTTAACTTTTTGTGGAGAAATTTTATTCTCAACAACCTTCGTTGATAATGAATTCTGAATTCTTTTTAGGACTGCTTCTTGTTTTGGCAGAATAACTAGACATGATTTAGCATTCTAACCTACTTCTTTACATCTCTCACACAAAACATTATCAACATAAGGGTTGTCTTTTGTTGAAAACTTCTTACGAAGTTCAACTTCTTCATGCATAATCTTATCTTTTCGTTTTTCACTATCCTTTTCTTGCTCCTCATTTATTTTTCAGTGTAGTTCTCTACACTTTAGGAAGATGTGGAAATAATCATAATTCCTTGGACTGTTGAATTCATAATCCAACTAAAGCTCCTTACTAGATCTTTAGACTTCATATAAAGATAATTTTCAACTTCTTCAAATTCTTTGCAACACCACAAAAGTCGTATACCAATATGGATTATATTGAATGTCGTAGTGTTTCTTTATTATTCCCCTCCTTCTTCTCTTACTTGAATAATAGTGTACTAGAAACTTTCTTCTTCTTCACAACATCAACCTAAAAGGTGCTCTTTCCTTCACTTGTTCCTTTATCTGAATCTTGTTCGTCTGATTCCTCTTCATTCAACATTGTTCATCTGTTAATTCTCCATATAGTGCATGTTAATCTGATAGAAATTCCTCTGATCCCATCTAAAGTTCTTCCCCCGATATATGTTTTCCTGGTACTTCACTCCCTTATACAGTGCTTTATTGCTTCATCTGGCATTCCCACTCAGTCCCAAACTTTACTAATCTGTTAGGTGCCTCTAATCTGTCAAGTATCGATATGTCTGATACCTCTCCATCTGATACTTTGACACGTAGGCTAATTACTCTCACATTTTGTGGTCGGTACTTCACCATAGTGCTTTAATTCTTTTATAATAAACAAAATCTCAACAACTTAAGCAACCAAAATCTCAATCAACCTTTGCACAACGTACCAACTCCCCTTTAATTAGACATAATTTTTCCAAGAACTTATGAAGAGGAGTGAACCAAAATTTGAATTTACGGTTTATAAATATGAATATCCCGCTCAAGTAATTATTTGTTTGAATTACTTTAATTTTTTATAAAATATAACAATCAACATTCTTCATATGAAATTTCCTTAAATCCTAGTGTCAACGTATCTCAGTTTGAATCATGATATTTCCTTCATAATTACTGAATCATTGAATCAAGCTCAACCTCATCACAATGATTTACTTTACAAAAACGTTGTAATGTTCTTTGAACTCTTTCTATGGTACTTCATTATAACAACATCCTTTTCCCAATAACACTCTGTATAATGTACTCTCAAAGGATTACTCTGTTTCATCACCTTGTTTGTCTGATTCCAACTGTTTGATATACTCTTCCCGGTACAACTTCATAGAAGATTATCTATCTAGAAATACTCTATCTGGTAATCTTCATATTTGTACATTTGGAAATATTTACATGTTTACTATGATTATATCTCTTTGAGTTACTCTGTCTGATGTACTCTCAGACCTCTCCATTCAGTAACTTTTAGTTCTTCTTTTCCACTGTCAGATTCTTCTTCATAGGGTTTCTTTTTCTGACAATAGTCTTCCAGGTACAATGATCTTTATCATTTTGTCTGATGGATCCACTCATAAACGTTTTTCTAATGACCCCACTAGGAAACTATTGTATGATGAATCCACTCATAAAAGTTTGTTTGATGGATCCAATTGGAATCTTGTGTCTAACACATTAGCTCAGAGTCTTCGGTTAGATTCCTTAGCTCTAAATCGTCTGTTTGATGCCTTTTCTTGGAAACCCTCATCTAATTTCTCCGTAAAATCTTCTTTTTCAGTTGATTCAGAAACCACTTTCCAATCATTCAAAAACTTCAGTCTGATGAAATTCACCACCATTCTTCATCTGATTGGCTTGGTCAGGAAATCTCTATCTGATAATCTTTTTCCAGTGAATGTAGTTTTACAAAAGTTCTACAAAATTCTTCCTTCGAACACCTCAATTTCACAGAGGCTTTTTTTCTTCCATGATTCTGCTTGAATGACACCCATAATACATTGTGATTTTTAATCAAATAGTAACACATTACTAAGCATTGACTTGGTATATTTTTTTTTGGAACACTCAGTTAGATGTCCCTATAAACACTATCGGATTACCTCGGTCCACTGGACTTTATCTGATTACCTCATTCAAATTACATTGGTCCGCTGGATTGTTTCTGGTATTCTCAGCTTTCTCTATATATTTGTCTTTGTCCATCATATCATTAATGTTGTAATAAGTGTGTTTCTACAAACACTAATGCACATGTTATAAAAATTAATATCATCTCACCAATAATCATATGTTAACTCAAAATATTTAAATAACTTTTGTCTTCAAGTAATACATATATTTTAAATATTCCAAAGGCAAGAATAACATTTATATTATTCCAAGATAACATGACTTGCACACTTCTCTTCTTCAACAAGCTTAGATAACTTCAACCAAAATTCCAAGGATATTTTTCTTTACAACCTCTTCAACAAATTGAAATCACTGGAAACCTTATAATTCATTGAAAATCATTGAAAAAAATACAATACACACAAAGTAGGATCTTCAATATCCCCCTTAATATTTATTATAAATACATTCAAAATACTTTTGATATGGACATGTCAATATATCAATCATTATCTTCTTTATCTCCCCTTTCTTCTAAAAAATTCATTTCACTTTATCTCTCCCTTATTAATAAGAAACAAAAAGAACTTGGGAAAAGGGTATTTGTTTATTCTTAAGCAATGTGTCATCAATCATTTCACACTAAATCTACATGAGCTATACACAGTGTATAAAACAAGTGGATTTAATATAGGCAACACATTTTCCTTTACCAATTGATCTTGATACCTCATGAAATGTGAACTGAAAATATTGTCTTCAAGGGTTGTTTACTATTTTTCCAGGTTGAGGACAAAAATTGTAATCTAGATTAGTTATAGAATAAATTAACCTAAAACATCTTCAGTTACTTCAAAAAACATGTTAAGAGAATTCAAGTTCAAATAACGGGATAAGCAGACTTGGTACCTTTTCATTATTAACATTTTATTATGTCATTCATTAATTCAGTTTATCGCTATTTATGTTAAGTTTTATTATTTTAGTAACAAAGGATTAGAGATAAGAAAGACGTACCTTTTTCAATGTATGTTTTTCAGCCACATTCCTTAATAATCATATTTTCATGAAATAACAATCTTGAGAGGTTCTTCAACATACTCCACTTGTATCCCCCTCACGGAGACATTTCTTATGATCTTCATAATAATGAATCTCTAGAATAGATATGCTTCCAGATATCCATGTTGAGAGTAAATTAAAATAGATCTTCTTCACGCACCTTTCCAAACATGGAAATTTTCACATATTCACCACATATGATCTTTCATTAATATATTTCTTTGGAATTTAAAAATTAAGATCAAACCAAGATGGGATCTTATTTTACATTGCAATCATGTGTTGAAAAAAATTATTTCAACTTCATCATGGATGATCCTCTCATAAGATTTTTCTAGTGTACCTACTTAAGAAACATTCCAGGTTGAAAATGTTTTTACGGAATGTTGTCCAATGTTGAAATTCATCCATTATCTCATGTCTCCCTCCTAAGATTATACTTCAACTTCAATTACTTGTATTGAAAGTAAAAATACAAAAAAAATATTAGGGGAATAAGGTGGACTTTCTTTAATTCTCAATGTGAACAGTAAGGTTGGGACTTTTTCCTCAACCAAGTTTCTCCATTTCCTCCCTTCTCCATACTTGTACATCTGAGCTTTTATTCTAATTTTTATATTGGTGTAATTGATCTTTTAAATTTGTGTTTTAATTTTTTTGGAGAAATTTTATTATTAATAACCTTCATGGATAATGATTTCTTAATTATTTTAAGGACTGCTTCTTGTTCTGGCTGAATAGCTAGACATGATTTATCATTCTGATAAACTTATTTACATCTCTCACAAAAAAATTTTCTCAATAAAAGGGTTGTCTTTTGTTAGAAATTCGCAACTTCTTGGATTTTTAATCCAAGTAATTCTCACATATTTTTATTGATATCTTCTTGGGGGAATTATTGTTTATATAATTCTTCTTCTTACTTACCAAGGTTTCTTCTTCTTTCTTCATCAACTTAGGTGGTATTCTTTTCTTATTAGATTTAGATACATGTCTATATGATCATGAAATAATCTTGTGGCACCATTATTATATACACCACTTATATTTTCAATATTTCCAAATCTTTTTGAATTATACAAATTTTTCTTAATCTGTGGATGTTGCTACTTCATCTCCATCTTTCTCCTTCTTGTTATGGACTTCCTTGATGATTTAACATTTAAAGGATTGTTCCAAAAATCCAATGAACAATTCTAGAATCTATTACAGCACCAAAATTGAACCACAAACCTTGATTTTATTATATCTAATTCATGAGATATAGAATCATTTTATTTTTGGGTTTTCATTTCAACATGTTGGGATCTTCATGGGAAACTTGATTCCACGCTTCTTCTTTTCTGCACCATGGACATGGTGGTAGAATCCTTATCACATTTCTTTATCTATACTTTTGCATATTTTAATTTTAATCCTACACTATTTATGAACACATATTTAGATAAAAAATTATCAAAATGTATGAATGGTACAACTTTCTCCACAACTACTTGAGATAGATCATTAAATGAAGTCAAGGTCTTCTTATCACATGTTAAAGATCTTTTGAAAGTATAATCCTTTATTTATCATTTTGTAGAGACATCAACTATATTATTAATTTTTAAGACTCTATATGTGTAATCATAATATTATCTAACTTGACTTCAAATTCTACATAACCCATATTGAGGGTTTTCTTTTGAACTTCAATCAAAACCACCTTCTATTCACAATCCTTCTTTATTTAGTCAACCTCCTCATCATTCACCTTATCTTTGTTTTGTAATAATGAATCACGTTCCCTGATCTTGTTGGATTTTACTTCTAATTGAAAATTCTTGAAAGGAATGTTGTTTTTTAGTTTTTGTAAGTGCATGTAATTTTATTCAAGAGTATTCTTGAATCCATATTTTTATTCAAATTCTTTGAGCCATTTGTTTTCAAATTTTAAGGATCTTATTTCAAAACCCATATTTATTGTCTCAAGGATCCAATTTTTTTTGAGAGATTTATATATTCATGAACCATTACCTGTAAATCTGTGTCCATGTAATTATTTTCTTCTTCATGATGGGTGATTTATTCTTGCATACTTTCAAATACTCAAAAAACAAGAGAGAGTATTTCTGTGTGAATGAAATGAAAAATATCTTTTAATCTACTAAGTGATATATATTGAGAATTTATAGATAGATCATCATCACCACTTATGATTGGATATTATTCTTGATGAATGTTTGTACAAAAATTTTCACATAGCTCATGAAGATTGACATTCTTGATTCCCTTGAGGTGGGAGTGTCTTCCTTAACCTTGGTGGTAATTTGAACCACCTGTTATTCACATTCTATGCTAGATTTGTCTTCTTGTTATAATGGCATGGAGATATTGAAATTCCTTCTTCCTCTTTATTTAATTGGGACATGTTATTCAGATTTATTTTCTCTTTCTTTCCCCTATCCATTATGGTCACAGTAGGAATATAATTTTTCTATGAGATAAATGAATCTTCACCAAAACTACACTTCATTGTAAATACAGGAAATAAACTCAAATATTTAAAATAGAATAAATTCAAAGTAGATAATCTAATATCGGTGAACCTTGGCTCTAATAACACTTTTAAGGACCACTTCAAGATATATTCAACACCGAGAGGGTGGGTTAATTAGTGTTGCGGAATTTTTCAACCAATAAATACTTTTTATCCCTTTACCACTTAGTAATTTTTAGATATTTATTCTCTTATTCACTATTCATTATCTTATAAAAGTATATTAAATAAATTAAAGGATAAAAGATGATGTTTTACAAGGTTCCCTACATAGTAAAAGTAGTTAGCCCTTGTTGTATATGGTGATGACCAGTATAAAGATTCTCCACTATAATGAGATACCAGTTTATAATGGTGTGGAACCAAAACAATCCCGAGCCCAATTGTGGTTTAATAAACTTTAGGAGGGGTTATGGAAATAATACTAATACCCTGGACTAGTGAATTTCTAGTCCAACTTCATCTCCATGATGGATCTTTATATTTTCTGTGTAGATAGTCTTTAACTTCTTTACGTTAGTTGCAACACTAAGAAAATATTCCACCAATATGAATTATATTGAATGTTGAAGTGATTCTTCCTTATTCTCTTACCTAAAAAAAATTCAAGAAACTTTCTTATTCTTCATAGAAGCTACGTAAGACCATTTATTTCCTCCTATTATTCCTTCATTTGAAACCTATATGTTTGATTATTTTTCATTCGATATTGTTTGTATGGTATTTCTCTGTCTAGTACTTATCCATACAATTCTCCTTTTGATATATATTAATTTGATAATAGTTTATTCGATCCATTATACTATTTTTCTTCTGGTACCCATTTATCTAGTTATTCACTATTTCATCTGGTACTTTATTGCTCCATCTATTGCACCTTCTCCATACGGAACTTTACTGATCTATCTGATGCTTCTGCTCTTCCTGGTACCTATCTGTCTGGTACCTCTCCGTATAATACTTAGACACACAGGAGAATTACTCTTATGCATTGAGATTTCTAATTGAATATAATTTATTACTACTTAAATAATAACCATAATTACAACAACTTGAGAAACCAAAATCTTGACCAATCTTTCTATGACGCACCAAATCCCCTTTATATATCCATAGTTCCTTCGAAAGCTTAAGGAGATGCACAAACTCAAATTTGAATTTCCTTCTTTCCAAATTTGAATATACCATTCAAGTTATTCTTCATTTGACCACCTCCAAAGCATCCCAAAATATATCAGTCAACATTATTCATAGGAACTTTCCTTAAATCCCTTCATAAATGATCTTCTTCAAAACTCCTAAAATCTAATATTGAATCACAATTTTTCCCATTATGATTTTTGAAGCATTGAACATCCAGATCAACATCATCACAATGATTGGATTTATAAAAAAATTGAAAAGTTATTCAAACTCTTTGTTTGGTACTTCTCTATAAAACCTTCCACAGTTTAGTAGTACTCTTTTTGATATAATCTTAGGGGTCAAATCTATTTCATCACCTTGTTCATCTGATACCAAATTATCGATATATTTTTTCCTGTACAAATTCATAGAAGGTTCTCTATTGGGAAATGATTTATCTAATAATATTCATATTTTTTCATCTGATATGCTTCACAATTTCCTTCAATCTAGAGATTTTCAAGTTACTCTATCTGATGTACTCTTATATAACTCTGTTTGGTAACTTTAAGTTCATTTTCATTTCCTCTGTATAGTTCTTCTTTATAGGATTTATTTTTATAGATATATATTTTTGACACAAATATCCTTAGCCTTCTGTTTTATAGATTCACTCAGAAACCTCTATTTGATGGATCTACTCAAAATCTTCTATCTAACATCTTCGATCATAATATTCTGGCTAGTACTTTAGCCCAGAGTCATCTGTCTGATGCCTTTTCTCAGAAACACCTATATAAAATCTTTATAAACTATTATCTATCTAATGATTCAAAAAACTCTATCTGATCATTCAGAAACTTCAATCCGATGAACATCAACACCATTATTTATGTAGTGAACTTGGTCAGGAAACCTCTATCTTGGAGCATTTGTCTGGTGAATGTAGATCTACGAAAGTTCCACCAACTTTTTCCATTGAACACCTCAATTTCATTGAGTCTTTTCTTCTTCTGCAATTCATCTTGAATCACGTACATATGGAATTGTGATGTTTAATAAATGAGGAACACATCAATAAGCATCGAGTTTGTATATGTTTGTTCGGAACACTATGTCTAATGTCCCTATGAACACTACCTGATTACCTTGGTCTGCTATACTATTTTTGATTACCTCATTCTGCTCACCTCAATCCAAAGGACTCTATCTGACCGTCTCACCATTCTCCATACATTCTTCTTTATTTGTTCATATCTATCCAATGATATCATGAATGTTGTAATAACTGTGCTTCTCCAAACACCAAGGCACATGTTATAGACATTAATATCAACTCACCAATCATCATATGTAAACTCAAAGTCTTCATATAACATCCACATTCAAGTAAAAAATATATCTTAAATCTTACAAAAGAAAGAACATCTTATTTCTTTATCCAAGATAACAAGACTTGATCACTTCTTCTCCTCTTAAACAAACTTAGATATCTTTAACCAAACATCCAAGCCACTTCTTTTTGCATTAATATATTGATATCAATAAAAACCATCTAATTCATTGAAAATAATTGAAAACCAATATAACATATACAAAGTGGGATCTTCATATAGATTCATGGTTATAGAATCAAATGATTTATTAGCTATAATATAGTTATTGAATCATATGATTCTATTTTTTATGAATTTAAGTTAACCTATTTACCAAATAAATTCCAAACAAAGGAATCTTTATCAAATAAAAGAGTATCTCAATAAGATACAATTGAAGAGATTCTTAAAATTAAACAACCATGAATACCCAAGACATATGGATCTGATTTCTATATGTACTTGTTGGAAGGAACTAATGATTGTATTGTTACACAAACACTAGTTTTTCTCAATATAGAGTCTGACCTAAAACCTTTCAAAGAGGCAATGTCATCTTATGATACATCACTTTGGAGGGAATCTATAAGTGGTTAAATAGACTCTTATTAGGAATAATACTTGGATATTAGTTGATCTTCCTAAAGGGTCAAAACGTATAGGTGGTAAATGGGTATTTAAAAGAAATTGAAAATTCTTTAATACAATTAAAAAATATAACATTGGATTGGTAGGTAAGGGGTTTTCTCAAAAGGAAGGAATCAATAATTTATATACCTTTTCTCTTTTGGTTAGGAATGCTTCAATTATAATTCTTATCACTTTAGCATCTATATATAATTTCGAAATTCACCAAATGGATGTTAAAACAACATTCTTAAATGGTGAATTAGATTAAAAAATGTATATGGAACAACCTTAAGGAATTATAGTATCAGATACCGAAAAGAAGGTTTAAAAATTGATATAGTTTTTATATATTTTAAAACAAACACCAAAACAATGGAATGAAAAATTTAATGAAGTAATCTTATCAAATAGTATTGTAGTTAACCAAGATGATAAATGTGTTTATAATAAGTTTCATAATATCCATGGTGTTATTATATGTTTATATATTGATGACATTCTTATATTTGGAACCGATATAAATAAAATAAATGAGGATAAGTAAATTTTATTTAGAAACTTTTATATTAAATACTTAGGTGAAGATAATTTTATTTTGTGAATCAAAATTGTTTGAAATAATATATTCATTATGCTTTCTCAATATTGTTATATTGATAAATTCATAAAGAGGTTTGAAAAACTTTACTGGTCATCAGTTTCTACTTCATATGCTTCTAGGATTAGGATTTTATCAAATCATGTTAGGGAAATTGAACAATTTGAATATGCAAGGGTGTTCGTGGGTCTCATGTTTGCCATGACATGTAAAAGACCCAAAATTTCATCTGTTGTTGGATAGTTGAGCTGGTATATGAGTAATTTAGGTTATGCACAATAAGATGTAGTTATAAGATCATTCAAGTATTTAAAGAGTTCTATGGATTAATCTATATGTTATATTGGAATCCCAAGGGTATTGGAAGGTTTTTCCAATGTGAGATGGATAACTAATCCAGTGGTTCACTCTTCTATGAGTGGTTGGATTTTTACACTTGGAGGAGGAGTGATCTCTTGGGGTTCAAATAAATAAACTTGTATAATAGACTCCATATTGACTTCTAAGTTTGTTTCAATATCATCCACTATAAAGGAAGCATAATGTATTAGATCTATTTTATGAAATCTACCATTATGGCCTATGGAGATATCTCCGGCTTCTATACACCATGATAGTCAAGCAATATTGGCTAGAACATACAATAATACTTATAATGGAAAATTGAGACACATTGGTCTTTGACATAGCTATGTTATACAGATGATACATGATAATATCATAACTATGAACTTTTATAGATCCAACCAAAATTTAACATACCCACTAATAAAGGGTCTTTCAAGTGATTTGGTGTAAAAACCTTTCTTAGGGATGAGTTTAAAGTCCTGGTAAAACATTTACCAATGATGATACCTTATCTTTACATGTGATAAATTTTCTTGTATAAGTTCAATATAGGAAACTATATCATATGTGTGCAGGAAACATCAAAGGTATATTACATAATAGGAAAATCATGTTTTCTGTTGATGAAGAAAAAGATGGTGAGTTTAAAACTCATAATGAACCAAGGATTTCAAACAAGTGTTGAAACATGAAAACACTTTTTAGTTCACCAATATGAATGTGGGAGTGAGGGTACTCCAAAGATCTTTTGACTTTGACTTTCAAACATTCATAAAAGGATAAGTGACACGTGACAAAAATGGTGTCTAGAAGTAGATAAAGAACTAAGGAATTTGAACCGACTTTTGTAGGATAAATCTGGTTGGTAACAAGAGTTTCATGTATGAATCACTGTCAACCTGTTTCTATATTAAAATTTGATTTGCCTCTATGACGTAAAGGTCCTAATCGAGAGATAAATTTATTTATGAAAATTATTTCCAAGAGGGTATGATGTTTGATTCTCCAAAGATGTTTTTATATATTTTAAAATGATGAAGGATTATTGGTTTTTAAATGTTATAAAAATATTTACATATTTTCTTTTTAGATTTTAAAAGAGGAATGTTTTGGAATCCCACATAAAAAAATGGTTTGGAGTGTGATTCACTTTATTAAAGGAAAATATTCATCTCTATTTAAAAGTGATAAAGGATAAGGGCATACTCATGTGTGGGATGGTAAAACACACCATCCACACACATGCGTGTTCACTCAAAAGTGAAATGTGGTTCTTTTATGATGCACGTCGTGTCAGTGTGAGGTGTTTAGCAGTGCATTAATTTTTCATGATAGATTGAGCATGAGATGAACAATTAATCAATAAGACGTGGTTTTATGGATATAATTAACTCTTTAATATACATAACTTTCAATAATGGCTGAGGGTTTTTTCATGGTGATGTTTTTTTGAATTTTTTGGGAAGAATTTTTACTATTTTTGGGGATAAGGTTTTATATTTTTTTGTGATATGGGTATAAATGTTTTACGCATAAGGGTATTGGGTTTTTTTAGGATGAGGGTTGAGGGTTTTTTTTGTAGTGGAGTGTTTAGGATTTGTTTTGGCTGTGGGTTGAGGGATTTTTTGGGCTGATGTTTGAGGGTTTTGGGGATAAGGGTTGAGGTATTTTTGGTTGTTAAAGTTGAATGTTTTTGGTGGCTAATAAATCGGGGTGTTTTGGAGCTGATTGTTTAGTTTTTTCGGGGGCTGAGTGTTTAGGTTTCTTTGGGGATGCAGATTTTGGGTCCTTTGTGGTTGAGGGTTTATTTTTTTGTGCAGAAGGTATAGGGTTTTTGAAGGATTAGTTTTTTATGTTTTTTATGGATGAGTATTTATTTTGTTTTTAGGATAATGGTTGAGGGATTTTGGGGGGTAAGTTTTGAGGGTTTTTTTTGTGGAATAGAGTTGAGGGTTTTCTTGGGAATTGGTTGGAGGATTTTTTAGGGCTGAGAGATGAGAGTTGTTTGGGGATGTGGTTTTAGGGGTTTTTGGTGTAGAGGGTTGAAATGTTTTTGGGGATGAGGGATTAGGGTTTTTTGGGGCTATGAGTTTAGTGTTATTTGGGGATGAGATTTGTGGGTTCCTTGGTGTTAAGGGTTCATGGTTTCTTGGGGTTTAGGGTTTATAGTTTTTTGTAGAATAGGGTTTATTATTTAAAAAACCTTTTTGACTAAAAATTAATTTTTTATTATAAAATCACTATTATGGATAAGGAAGAATACATGGGCCCCAACACATACCACAAAGAAACAAAAACATAGAATAAAAATGGTAGGACCAACTCCTCCGCAGTAGTTGCACCATGTCACAGCCTTCATCAGAGGATAACCCTTCGACGACTAGTCCCATGCGTAATTTCTTGGGAACTGACCTAACAGAGATGCCATACCCTCTCAATGACCAAATAAAAATGGTAAGCTCCCGTGAAGACTCCATGCACTAATCCCCATCTGGAGAAAATCTGCGTGAAGTGATTATTGAAAGTGCATGATTTTAATCATAACAAACCAGAAAATTGAACCTAAATCTGGTACAATATGCACAACATTCCACCATACAAACCAAGATCAGCAAAGCAACATAAAAAAAATAAGAAAAGTGTAACTTAAGATCACAATAGCCCACTTACCTGAACAATTTCCATGATAAGGATGATAACTGAGTGTCCGATACCTTGGAAATTGGCTTTTTGCCTCAGAATCTAGCTGGTCCCAAGATTAGATGTACTCCTCCATACTGATCATGCCTTTATTAAATCCCCCTACCAATATGAGATCATGTTTGTAAATCCTATATTATTTCTCATCATTAAGATACACTCTTAGGGACATCCCTATCATCTTGGTTTCCTCATATTCATTTGTATTCAGAACCAATACCTGCCCGGGCGCTTTCTCATTGGAACTTTATATAAAGTCCAAATATTGGTCATCAAGGCCCCATGTTCTCTTAAGACTTCGGTTCTCACTAGAAAACTTATTTCTATTTAATGTTTTTGATGATCGAGTCTCCAAAGGAGGATGTAGTGAGGATTAATCCTTCCTCACCTTCCTTCTCCTAACATTGCTGCTACTCCTCGGGTTTAAAGCTTCATTTACTGAGAGTTCGGGTTTATTCCCATTGAGTTCCTTCTCACAGCCCTCACCTCTCTTCTCAAGGATATCTGAATCTGATAGAACATCTGCCACTAGGAGGCCTTCGAACCTTTTTCTCATGTGGACTGGAGTCCGGTTAAGAAAACCCGAACCCCCTTCATCTTCTCCGATATTAGAAATATCCATGCTCATAGTTAGACTATGCTTCACCTTAATCCCAATCCCACTACCCGCCCTTAAATCCTCTATAAAAAAATCAGCCGATGCCACTTTCACACCACCTGTCGTTTGTTACAGGACTACATTCGTCTCATTCCTTTGAATTTTCACTCAGGCATCTTCATGCGGAGACCTTCCCTCACCTCTCCACACACTGCCGTTAGAAGGACCTATTATATCATCCCTAAGTCTACTGAAAACCTTGGACACCAGCGGGTTCATCTAATGGCCCATGGAATTCTTCCCCACCTCGTAACCCGAAAGAACCTCAACACACACATACTAGTTAGATGAAGCATTGACACGTCATTCCTTCTCCATCGCCCGCAATAACTGGGGTTCCTATCTACTATTCTCTCAATCCGCTTCCAATTGTTTCACACTACCCACCATCGAGGTTGCCATCTGGACACCCCAGTGACCCATACCCCTTTCCACCAGCATTGCAGACTCCCATCGACATACATCGGAGAGATGTCCTAACTGCCTACAAGTTGAGCAAAAATTGGGCCAACTCTCATAAAAAACACACTATTTACACCTATACTCCTCACCGATTGATATCCATACATAATCAAATGGAATTCTAGACACATCCATCTCGACACACACCCGCAGATTCACTGGGTGCCAAACAGTTTCCATGCGACTATCCGAGCATATATATATCTACCTATAAGGTTGCCTAAATTTTTTAACACATAGTGATTCTGGAAAGGAAGAGGGGGGATGGGGAAGCTAAACCAAATCACAGAATATGGTGGGTCACACATCATTTGAAATTCAAACTACCATAAAAAAAATATGAACTTGAAACCATTGCATCATTGGGGGTTCTAGACTAGGCACTAATGAGGTCCTCCTATGATGAAAAGTGGATCATGAGGTGATGATTGTCTAGCAATCCAACTGTCACTCTTTCACAGAGGTCCGAGGAGTCAAAGATGAATCTGTCAGAGGAATCCACCGAAGGCCTTATATGATTGAACCATGCAACCAAGGTGGGCTTCAAGAGCGCAAAGATTTCTGTGAACTCTGAGGTCGAAATATGATGGTTTAGAAACCATCAATGAGATCCACGAGTTGAGGCCTCAGTGTAGCTTTCGAAAATGGAGGAAGGAAGGTGGTATTTGAGAAGAGGTGAAATGGGGCCACTCCATTCCTAATGGCTGTCAAAGATCCCTCCCTCACCAATGGGGGAGGGACCGACATAGAATCTACCATCGTTGCCGAGATAATAAGACCCTATGCATAGGGTTCCTGAGTCCCCCCCACCCTTTAATAATTTTTAGGGTTTAATATTTTTCGGGGTATGAGGGTTAATGTTTTTTGGGGATGAGGGTTGAGGGTATTTTTTTTGATGAGTGTTGAGGTATTTTTGGGGCTTTTGATGGGATTTTTTTTGAAGACGAGGGTTTTGTTTTTTTGGAAAAAATATTGTAGGGTTTTTTGGTGATGGGGTTTAGGGATTTTCTGGGAAGATGGTTGAATGTTGTTGGAGGCTATGGTTAGATGGTTTTTTTGGGATGATGGTTAAGGGTTTTTTTTTGCACTCGGGATTTATTTTTTGGGGGTACGGGTGTTTAGTTTTTTTTAATCTAATTGTTTAGGGTTTTTTGGTGATGATGGTTTATGGGTTTTAGGGGGTGAGAGATTAGGGGGTTTTTGGGATTATGGTTAAGGATTATCTTGGCCTGAAGGGTTTGTGTTTTTTGTGTTAAGGATTGAAATTATTTTGGGATTGAATGTTTTTTATTTTTTTGTGATGAGCGTTTACTGTTTTATGGGACTAATGGTGGGTATTTTTTTTGTTTTTTGAGGGTTGAGGGGTCTTAGGGATTTTCATTGATGGGTTATTTGGGGATGAGGGTTGAGTTTTTTTACTAGGGTTTATAGTTTTTTTTAATTTAAGGGTTTAAGGTTTCATAGGGATCAGGGATGGTGGTTATTTTGGAAGGAGGGATTATGATTTTATGGGGATGAAGGTACAAGTTATTTTGGGTGAGTATTAAGAGTTTTTTTTGGGATGAGGGTTTACAATATTTTTGGGATGAGGGTTTAGGGTTTTTTATGTCAAATGGTTGTAGGTTTTTTGGGTATAGGAGGAGAATGTTTTTTGGAGTTTAGGGTAAAGAGAATAATGTTTTTTGGGGTTTATGGAATATTATTTGTATTCTCAATGTTTATGTTATTTCGGGGCTGAGAAGTTAGTGTTTTTTGGGTATAAGGTTGTAGGGGTTTTTAGTGTTTAGGGTTGAGGATTTTTTGGGGCTATGTGTCAAGGTTATTTTTGGGATAAGTGTTGAGTTTTTATAGGGACTATGATTGATTGATTTTTGGTACTATTGATTGTTGGTTTTTTGGGGATGATGTTTGAGGGTTTATTGGTCTTGCCAGGTTAGCGTTTTTTGCGGATTAGGATTTAGGGTTTTTTGGACGTGGGTTTTGTTTTTTTTGGGGGATGATGGTCTATGGTTTTTTGGTGATGAGGTTTTAGTGTGTATTATAGAAAACATATGAAGGTTTTTTGGGGTAGAGGGTAGAGGGTTTTTAATGGTAAGGATTAATGTTTTTTCATGGTAATTGTTGAGGGTTTTTTGTGCTGAGGTTTGAGGGATTTATTGGGGTTAGGGTTTAGTGTTTTTTTAGGGATGGAGGTTTAGGTTTTTTGGGGATTATGGTTTATGGTTTTTTCGGGATGAGGGTTTAAGGCCATTTTTAACTATGTGTTTTGGGTTTATTAGGGATGAGATTTTAGGGTTTTAGGGCTGGAGGTTTATTTTTTTGTGGGATTATTGTTTATTGATTTTTTATGTAGGATGAGGGATTCTTGGGGGTAATAGTTTAGGGTTTTATTGGGTTTGAATCTTTATGTATTTATATGAATGAGTTTTTACCATTTTAGTTGTAGAGTTTTTAGTGTTTTGGGGGATTGGGAGTTGATTGATTTCTATGTTTTAGGATTAATGGTTTACAATTTTTTAGGGATTATAGTTGATGGTTTTCTAGGTTTGAGGGTTAAGGGGTTTTGGTGATGATAAGTGAGGGTTTTTTTGGGTTGAGGTTTGAGGGTATTATTTTCATTGAGGGATGTGTGTATTTTTTGGATGTAGGTTGGGTATTTCTATGGCTAAGGGTAGAGGGTTTTTTGGGGATACGAGTTTAGGTTTTTGTTTACTGAGGATTGAGGGTTGATGGTTTTCTAGGGACAAGGGTTATGGGTATTTTGGGGAATAGGGATTTTGGTTTTTTAATGTCGAGAATTTATGGTTTTTTGGGGAAGATGGTTTAGGGTGTTTTGGGATGATGGTATAGGGTTTTTAGAAGATAGGTTTTTATAATATTTATGTCTTAGGTTTTATAGATATTTTGGGGATGAGTGTTTAGGGTTTTCTGGGTCTATGTTTTTTGGGATTTTTAGGTTATAGGGCTTCTGGTGTATTGTGGATGAGGGTTAAGGGTTGTTTATGCTGATAGTTCTTGTTCTTTTTTGGGAAGGTGTTTTAGGATTTCATTGAGAGAATATTTTAGTGTTTTTCTGGTTTGATGGTTTAGGTTTTTTTAGTGATAAAGGTTTAGGGTTTTTTGGGGATGTGGTTTTATAGTATCTTGGGGTCAAGGGATTATGTTCATTTGATTGAGGTTCAATGTTTTTTAGGATAATTGTCTTGGTATTTTTTTGGGATAAGGGTTGAGGTTTATTTTGGGATGAGTGTTTTCTATTTTTGGGGAACAAATTTTAGTGTATTTTAGGGTGAAGGGTTTATGGTTTACTGGGGTGACTATTTAACTTTTCTTAGCATGAGTGTTTATTTTTTTTGGGGATGAAGGGTTTATGTTTTTTGGAATAGTGGGTTAAGGGTTTATAGTGGTGAGGGTTGAAGATTTTTTGGGTATGAATGTTTTGAGATTTTAGGGCTATGAGTTTTGGCATTTTTGGGATTCAGGTTTTGGGTTTTTTGTGGTAGAGTGTTGGGTATTTTTTGGGGTTGAGGGTTTTTTTGGGGTGGAGTACTAAGGGTTTTTTGGGTATGAGGTTTTAGGGTTTTTGGAGATAGGGGTTTGTTTTTTGGTGTTGGGGTTGAGGGATTTTTGGGGATAAGTGTTTAGGGTTTATTAGGGAAGTGGTTTCATTGTATTTTCGGACCAATTGTTTGAGGAATTTGGTAGCTGAGTGTCCAATGTTTTTTGGGGTTGGGGGTTTTGGTTTTTTCAGGATTTGGGATTAGGGTTATTGGGAATGAGTGTTAATGGTTTTTTTGGGGCTGAGGGTTTATGATTTATTGGGGATGGGAGTTCCGGTTTTTTAGGGCTGACATTTCATGTTTTTTTGTGGTTGAGAATTTGGTGGTTTTTGGTTCTGAGTGATGATTGTTAATTAGGGTATCAGATGCATGGTGTTTTTGGGGATTTTGTTTTAGGGATATTTTGGTGGTTAGTGTTAATAGGGTTTTAGGTTTTTTTTAGTTCTTTTTGGAATTAGGGTTGAATGTAATGTGGCTAAGGACTTAGGAGTATTTGGGGATGAGGAATCATGTATTTTTCATGCTAAGGGTTTTGGGGCCCTGCAATATAGTCATTCAGGGATACTGGCGATTAGGGTTTTGGGATTTTTTGTGGATGATAGTTTAGGTAATTTTGGGGGAGAGTTATCATGGTCCTTTTGGAATGATGGTTCATGGTTTTTTGTGTTTAGGGTTTAGGTATTCTTGTGGTTGAGGATTTAAGGTTTTTTAGTGTTGATGGCTCAGGGTTTTTAGGGGATGGGGTTAAGGTTTCTTGGGAGTTGAGGGTTTTTGATTTTTTGGGGCTGACTGTTTATGAATTTTTTGGGATGATTGTTTAGTGTTTTGGGAGCCAAGTATTTATTTTTTTAGGGATTTGGGTTTATGTTTTTATGGGGATGAGGTTTGAGTGGTTTTTAGGGACTACGAATGTGCATTTTTTGTTGATTACGGTTGAGGAATTTTAGAATCTGATAGTTGAAGGTTTTTTATGGGTTAGGTTTGACGGCTATTTGGGGATTAAGATTTTTTTAAGAATAAGGTTGATGGGGTTTTGGAGACATGGTATTAGTATTTTTAGGGGAAAAGGATTTATCATATATTAGGGTTGAGGGTTTAGGGTTTTTTTTATGGGAAAGGGATTATAATTTTTGTGGGGATAAGGGTTTAATGTTTTCTTGCCTTGAGGGTAGAGTTTTTTTTGTTCCAAGGGTTTAGGTCTTTGGGGGGAAAAGGGTTGAGAGTTTTTTGGGGCTGATGGTTGTGGGTTTTTTGGGGATTCGGGTTATGGTTTTTATGAAGAGAAGTGTTGAGGGTTTTTAGGCCAATGATTTAGTGTTTTTTTGGAATTAGGTGTTTGGTTTTTTTGGGTTTTAGTGTGTAGGGTCTTTTAGTAGTGATCACTTATGTTCATTTAGAACTAAGGATTTATAGTTTTTTGGGGATGATGGTTTCTGTGTTTTATTGGAAAATGGTATTGGATTTTTTGGAATTATGGTTTTGGCTTTTTTGGAGATGAGTTATTCGGGTTTTTATGGATCAATTTTTTGGTATTTTTATAGAGAATTATTGATGGGTTTTTAAGGAATGAGGGTTGAAATATATATTTTTTAGCTTTAGGGTTGAAGTTTTTTCAGGGATGAGGGTTTTGGCTTCTTTTGTGCTAAGTGTTGATTTTTTTTGAGGTTGAGGTCTAGTGTTTTTCACGGGTAATGGTTGAGTGGTTTTTCGGGATGGGGATTGAGGGTTTTTGGGGCTAAGGGTTGTGGGATTTTTTGGGGATGAGGGTTGAAGGTATTTTGGGGATGAAGTTCTAGGGTTTTTTGGGTTAGTGTGTGTAGTTTTTTATTATGGTTTAGGGACGTTTTATTTATGTAGATTTTAATCCGTGTTTTTTTATGGATGAAGGTTTTCAGTTTTTGGGGGATGAGGGATTCTAGTTTTTGGGGGATGATGGATTTTGGTTTTTGGGGGATGATGAATTTTTATAACAACCTTGCTATTTATTACACATTTAAACCAAATTTATTACATATTCATGCACTTACTACATATCATAATATCTATAGGTATAATGTATTGGGAAATTAGTAACATTAAATTACAAATGAAAATATGAAATATGAAATCTTTATTGAGAAATTATTTTACATAACCACAACATTCTTTCGTACTTAACACTGAATGGGATAACCTAAGGATGTACATAAGAAATGGGTGAGAAAAAATCCTAGTATGTAACTAAACATGGAATAACATGAGTATAACAATACATGTTATACAAGGAATATCATGAAGGCATAAAGGAACATTAACATAAAGGAATGATATAGCATGGTAATCATAAAATGGAAATATGGAAACAACATAAAAACATGCTTCATAAATAAAAAGGAATCAGATAAACCCTTAGCCAAACATTATAGAAACAATTTATTATAATGGAATAATGTAAAACCCTATCCAAACATGATGTATCATGATACTATACATTACCCAATGCATTGGAGTGATATTAGGTTCACCCTTCATAATCATTTCAATCTCATTTTGAAGTGTTCTACATAGATCATATGAAATTGATTTATTCAACATATTAATTTATTCATTGATCATGGAATTTTGAATAGATACATGTAATTATTCAATAAAAAGGTCTATGTCCATAAAGATTAAAACCCTTGATAGATGAATGGGTATGGTATTCACTATAAGATGATTATGGAATGGAAAATCTTGGTGCAATTTTGGTGGCATAATTATGTCATATAGAAATTCGTAACACGGGTTAATGAGTGAGAAAGGGTTCACTAATCATTTATACATGAAACTAACAATAAAGTGATCATGTTACATAATATACCAACATGGGAAAAGGAATTTAATTTTCATAATATTAGATAATCTCTTTAATTGGAATAAAGAGAGTGAAATCCCTTATGGAATTTCAGCATAGTTATAATTGTATATATAGAATAATGAATTGATTAATGAGTTGAAGGAAGATATAATTATTTATAAATCAAATGTAAAGTAAGTTTAGTATGTATTAACATATCCCAACATATGAAATTTGACATTAAATGTAATTTCACCCAAGGAGTTCATGATAAAAGAGTAAAGTGAAAGATCTCGTACATGGATTTCTGACTACAAAGGCTTGAGAGATGCTTTGTGGGAGCACAGGGGCACCATTTGAGGAGAATATGGAGTAAGGACTAGTGGGAGCTCGAGATACAAAGAGTATAAGTGAATATAAGTGTGATCTTGGGTGGGTTTATATAGGAAAATATGGGGATTTCAATATTATTTTGGTTTTGGAAACTAGAAAAAAAATTATTCAACACCACAAACCATCCCATAATTTTTCCCATGGTTTCTAGAAAAGTGGAGTGGTATACATTATTTTATAAGGGTAAGGGCTGAATATATTAAAAAACCCCCTTACTTATGTGGAGGTGAGTTATACTTTCAATGAAAAGATTTTAAAATCATAAATTATGTTACATGTTTTGGATGATTCACTAAGGATTTATAAAATAAATAAAATAATCATAAAATAACATTATTTTAGTAAAAACATATATTGGTCCGAAAATACATTTTATTGTAATTATTTCATCACTTTTAGGTCATTATGATGTCATAAAACAGACTATATTTATATGGTATTTAATTTCCACCCAAAAATTTGACTGTCTCGGAAAATTATGAAAAATTCACCGTTGGATAATTTTGAAATTTTTATTCCAAATATAACATTAATATTATATAAATTATTTTCTAAATATTTTAATTTTAACTTTTAAAATAACAACAATAATTTATCGGAAATTGACGGGTTCTGACAAAAAATAGTTTTAAAACCTTAATAAAAATTACATTTCACTTCATAAAAATTAAATGTTAATTTATATATAATAAAATAAATATAATAATAATATTTTATTATAATATTATTTATTTCAAGCATTAATTAATTTAGAAAAACATATTGCTAAATTGAATTTGATTAATAACTAGAAAATACTATTTGTGATTTAAAAATCATTTACAATGTAACAGTAATATAATGAAAGTATATTCAATTTTCTATAAAAAAATAATGTGAATATACATAATTATTTTTTATTGTTTCTTATTACATTATTACACAAATATACACCCTAATAGTAAGGGGTGTAATGATGGGTCTTTCATGGGGCCTTTCGGTGAACATGGTTTGGACTATGATATCGAAGAGATTGAACATCTACTGTAAATGGTCATTATGATGCTTAGTTTATTGGATCTCTACTTGGGATTTGTCTAGGGAAAAGAAAATAAATGATATCTCCAATAGAATCATTTATAAATGGGATTCATAGGAAACAATCCTGCTGGTTGAGGCCATCAATTCATTTTTTTGTTCCAAAAGGATTTGTTAAAACCCTGTATTTATATTAGTCATGTGATCACATTTCAACAACTATATTATAAATGGTAATGAAACATAACAATAATTTATATCCATTAGGAAATAATAATCAAAATATTTCCATGTGTCTTATATATCCATAAGACATTTAATTAAATCAAAAAAGTAAAATTTTATTCATAACAATTTGGGTCATTGCAAACATCCCCTGTTAAGAAATTTCACCCTCAAAATTTCCTTTTCCCTCACTAAAATAGATGGTGGTAACTGTGCTTCATCACCTCCTATGGTTCCCAAATTTCTTCTTCAAACTTGTGGTTTCTTCATAAAAACATGAGAGGGGCCATTGTCTTATTTTGTAGAACTTTTTCTCTACAATCTATGATCTTCACTAGATGCTCCTAATTGGAATGGTCATTCTCTAATTGTACTACATCTAGATTGAGTACATGTGATGGGTCTAATATGTACATCCTTATGTGGGATAGATGGAATACATCGTTTACTTGAGATAGGTTTGGGGGGAGTGGTATTCAATATGCCACTACTCTAATTCAATCAAGGAGATCAAAAGGGCCAATATAACATGCACTAATCTTTCCCTTCATCCAAAATCCCATCACTATATTCCATGGAGATATACGGAGGAATACCATGTCACCAACATCAAACTGTAGGTCAAATCGATGATTTTTGACATAAATCTTTTTTTTACTCTGAGTAGCTTTGATGTGCTGCTTGATAGTCGTAACTTTATTCACCATTCCTTCGACCATTTATATACCTTGAGGTTTTCATTCCACAAAATCATACCAACATGCCAGTGTTCTTCACTTCTTACCATAAAGGCCTAATAAGGGTCCATTTGGATTCTTGAATGAGAACTATTGTTGTAAGAGAACTCCACCAAAGGGAGATATTGGTCCCATCCACCATTGAATTCTATTGAGAAATATCACAACATTTCCTTAAGTGTTTGGATAGTCTGATCATATTGACCATTTCTTTGAGGGTGATAAGCTATACTGAAGTTCATCTCTATGTTTTGAACATGTTGGAGACTTTTCCAAAACATTGTGCTGAATCTATGATTTGGATAAGATAAAATCCATAGTGGTACTCAATGCACCCCTAGCACTTCTCTGATATATTTTTGTGTCAACTGATCCAATGATAAAACCTCTCGAATTTCAAGGAAATGTGTAGTCTTTATAAGACGATCCCAAATAACCTTGATAGTATTGTTATATTTGGATGTATTCAGAGGTTTGGTGAAAAAGTCCATGGATATATCTTCCCATTTCCATGTTGGTATGGGAAATAATTGCATCATCACCTAAGACTTACTCCTATCAGCCTTCACTTTCTAAAATACAAGGAACTTTTATGTATATTAATTGTTCTCCTTCTTCATGTTATCCTAATAATAGTTCCCCCAAAGATATATATACTTTTTTGTGTTTCTTGGTTGAATGGGGAAATTCAATCTATATGCATCATAAAAAAGTTATTTTGTTAATCCTAGATTTGATGGAACACATAACCTCCACACCAATCTCACAATTCTTTCTTCATTAAAACTAAACTATAAAGATTTATGTTTTATGATAGTTTCCACTTTCTTTTGAATTCCCTCATCATCATTTTGATAATCCATTAACATTTACAAAAGAGAGGGTTTATAAATCATTTTTGAAAGGATTTATTATGTTACCTTTTAATGATTCCCATGCCCTTATTAATCAAAACTAATAAGATTGAATACTTTTCAATTCCCATCAATGATAGAATTGTGGGGTCCTTTCTACTAATAGAATATACCACCTTGTTTGCTTTCCAATGATGGAAGTGAATTGAGTAGTCATAATCCTTAATGAGATCAAACCATCTTCATTAGTTCATATTGACCTCTTTATATGTGAATATATATTTGATACAATTTTCATCTGTATATATTTCGCACTTCTCCCCAAAGAGTTAATGCCATGATATTTTCAATGAAAATATCACAACTGCTAACTCTAGATCATGCGTGGGATATTTTTACTTATTATTTTTTAACTAACTTGATATGTAGGCAAGATTTTTTCATTTCTCATCAATTGATATCCTAATCCCTTATTTGAATCATCACTGAAGATTGAAACAATCTCCCTACTTGTGGGTAGTTTGAGAACTAGGGAGGTGATAAGAATATTTTTCAAGTCCATGAAGATTTCTTCACTTTATTATTTCCAAAAAAACTTTCCCCCCTTGTGATTTAACATAGTAAGAGTGTATGAAAATCCTAATAAATTTTACAAAAATCCATGATAATATCCAGATAACCCAAGGAAGCTATGGATATCCATAACAGATATTGGTCTAGTCCATCCCAAATTTTTTTTTTGGAAGGATACAAAGATATCATGTTTCTCATGAGGATATAAACCAAGAATGATACATACATGACTAATAACACACAATTTCTATACATATGATATAGGTTCTCCATTCTCAAGTTCTTTAGAACTGTTCTTAGATTCTATTTGTTCTCCTCTATGGTTTTGAAGTATATTAGAATATCGTATATAAATACTACCCCAAATTTTTCATGGTAATATTTAACGATTCTATTAATTACGTCCATGATTATTAATGTAGAATTAGTGAGTATAAATGGAATCACTATAAAATCATAATGCCCATAGATTTTATGAAAAGCAGTCTTAGGGATATCCTCCATCATCACCCTTATAGGTTAAAATCCCAATGATTGATCCACCGTGGAGAAGTATTGTGCTCCATGTAACTGATCAAATATTTCATCAATTAATGGAAATGGATACTTGTTATTTTTCTTTTTTCTATCACTATAATCAATGGAAAGGTACAATGAACCATTCTTCTTCAAAACTATGTGGATGGGTGCACCCCATGGTAAAGCACTTGAGTGTATAAACCCTTTAGCCAGAATCTCCTGTAGTTGTCTCTTTAGATCCTCATGTTCAACCATAGCCATTCTATATGGAGTCTCTAATATTGGAAAATACCTAGGTATCAGATCAATCGAGGATTAAACATATTTTCTAGGAGGAAGACTATGAAATTCCTTGGGAAACATATCACTGAATTCCCTCACAATTATAATATATTTGAAGATGGTTCTGTCCTTAGATGTAATCATTTGATAAAGATACACCTACACATATGGTAGAAATATCTATGATTGGGATTATGGTTCTGAGGAAGATTCAACTTTTTTCCTTTCACTTTTATTAAATCAGGTGTTGATTCTCTCTATAGAGAGTGGCTTCCCTCTCATGAAAATTTATGTTTGCTCTATATAGGGAATGCCAATCCATGACTATAATTGCATCACATTCCACCAAGGGAAGTATAAAAATGTTCTATGGTATGTTCAATCCAAAATTGGTGATACGAGAAGAGTTATATTCATGGAATGAAATAATTTCCCCATTCTCCATCATCAACAACATCTCTACTTCCATTCTTCTTGGTGGTGTTTGGATTGATATAAAAACATTTGGGTTATAAATGAATGTGTAGAACCAAAATTGAAAAGTATGTTCTAAAATATTGAATGAATTATGATCATACCTATCACTACATCATTTTCAGGATTCACATTGGAAATGATGAAAAAATATCACACTTACTACCTTGGAGGTTGTTGGTTGCCTCTCAAAAGCCTTATCCAAGGGAACTGGTTCACAAAGATCATTGTTTCCTTGTAGTTATAGCAATGAACAATGCATTGAGGATTGAGCAGAGTGTTACCTTCATTTTTCACATTAGAAGGTTTGTCCTATCATAAATCATTTTCTTGGTTCCCTTCTTTTCTGCACCTAAATAATTTCATCACCCACTTGGTCAAATTTTCGGGTGCTTCTTTCTACACCTATGAAAAGCTGAGTGATATAATTTTTTACACTGTTGGATTTATCCATCTGACCAGTACAATTAATGTAAAAATTCCTCTTCATAAACCCATGATACCCCTGAGATTTACCAATCTCTATATTGATTTTTAGGGAACACCAGAAAATTTCCTCATAGCTATCAAAGTCACCGGTTTCCAAGGATTTTCGTAGGCTAGGATTTATCCCACCAAAAAAGTGGTCAACCTTGAATTATAGGGTAACGAAAAAACTGAAGGCATATCATGAATGTATGGTTATGTTTTCGTCGTACACCCCAACATATTCATCATTACTTTTCTTGAGTGCAAGGAAATATCCTTCCATCTTAAGATAGATGGTGTGGGGATAATATTTATCAATTTTTTTTTCCATAATTCCATCCACTCCATTACATCAATCTATTACTCACGATTCATATTCCTGATCAATGTCCACCACGGATCATCTTCACCATAAATATGATAAATAACCATAATAAACATATCTTGTTTGTAAAATAGAAGGACAAGGGAGATATTTTTTATTAAATTGATCAATTTCTCCATGACTAAGGGATTAGATGATACATTAAACATATGAGGCCTCTATCACATGAATCTCTCGACTACGGGTTTATCTCTCATGGGGGGTGGGGGTGGGGGTGGGGTCAGGATATCCTCTTAATACTGGTTTCGATTTTGAACATGTGTGATCTGGGAGAGTACTATGAATATGTTTTCAATTCCTGCTCCCATCGGGTTAGGTATCTCATTGGGGGCAATCCCCATACTACCCTTTGAATCGATTTTTAACATGATTCCTCCAATTACCATAAAATTCCTATAATAGAGGTAAAATCATGGATTCATATGTCTAAATATATAAAACATTCATGAAATTCAATGACATTGAAAGTATAATGTATAAATTACAATTATCTCTTTAACTTATGAGTTTCTAGAATTTAGTCTACGTTGTACATGACCTACTTCCTAACATAGATTATTATGGTCATTTTTCTATTCCCCTAATAACAGTTCAAATTGAGCATATGAATTTACCAATTTATATCCCATGATAGTGTGAAACCAGGACTTATGCAAAGGATGTTGTTGTGAACCAGTTCCCATTTGAGTCTTGCTCAAAGAATTTTTTTTTGGGTTTTATCCCTAGATACATTGGTTTCAGAGACAAAACCACTTATTCAAATCCAAATAAGGATTTATTTTCTTGATAAACCACTTACCCTATAATCTTCTAGAATTTATGTATTTTTTTCTTATACTAGTATTATCCCAAAGGGGTTCCACTGGGGTTTTCTAATCCTAATAAAAAAACTAAACCTATAATTTGATACGAACTATATACCCTGCTATTTATTACACGTTTAAACATGAATTATTACATATATTTTCACTTAATATAGCATGGATGATTGATATGTCTTGTGTAATGGTAAATTACAAACATTACATTACAACTTAAAACATGAAATACAATGTCTTTATTGAAAACATCATTTACATGAACACAACATTCCTTCGTACATAATACTGCATGGGATAACCTGAGGATATACATAAGAAAGTGGTGAGCTATAAAAACCATTAAGGGAATAAATATTTAATAACATGAGGATAATTACACATGATAGAAAATGAATATCAATAAGTTATAAAGAAAATGAATACAATGGAATCATTTAACATGATAATCATAACATATAAATGAGGAAACAACATAATACAATACATCATAAAAAAGGAATCAAGTAAACCAATATCCCAAAATGGTGGAAAAAATTACCATAAATGAATTAGCTAAACCCCTATCTGAACATGATGTATCATGATAATAATCATTATCCAATGCATTGGAGTGCTATCATGGAACACCCTTCATAATCATTTCAATCTCATGTTTAAGTGTTCCACACTAATTATATAACTAGGATTCATTCAAAATAATTATTTATTTTACGATAAAGGAATGTTGAATAAATAAATGTATGTCCTAAATAAACAAGTATATGTGCATATGTGTGAAAAACCTTGATAGAGTAGTGGGTATGGTATTTACTACACGATGATTTTGGCATGGAAAATTGCAGTGCAATGTTTTCAGTATAACGATTTCATATGGGAATTCGTAAAATTTATTGATAAGAGAGAAATGCGTATCTCTTAATTTATACATGAAATGTGATGTAATGGGATCATGTAAAATAATATCCCAACATGTGATAAGGAATTTTATATGCATAATATAAAATAATTTCTTCAATTGGAATGGGGAGAGACAAATCCCTTAAGGATTTTCAGTATGGTAACAGGTGTATATAGAGGATAAATAAAGGATTAATGAGAGTGGATGAAAGCTATAATTATTTATAAATAATATGGTTAGTAAGGGGAGTCTTTATGAACATATCCTATTATATGATAATTTAAATTAAAAGGCATATCAATAAAGTGGTTCTTGATAAAAGAGGAAAGTGAAAGATCCATTATAGGGATGTGTGACTCTAAAGGCTTGCGAGAGGATTCATGGAAGCTTGGGGGAACCTTGGGAGGAATATAGGGAGTAATTGGAAGAGGTTGGACAAACCTAAAAGAGTTTCTGTGAAGGTAAATTCTATCTTTTGTGGGCTAATATAGTAAATTTGGGGGATTTCTTTATTATTTTTGTTTCAGACACTACACAATAAAACATTCAAAACCAAAAAACATCCCATATTTTTCCCAAATTATCTATAAATATGGAGGGATATAAATTAGTGTATATGGATAAGGGATTAAGATATTAAAAATATTTCCCTTGCTTATGTGGAGGTGAGTACTACTTTCATGGATATGATTTCAAAATATTAAAATATATTATATGTTTTGGAGGATTCACTATGGATTTTGAAAATAAATAAAATAAAAATAAAATTGAATAATATAAAATTAAAAACATATATTTGGACGAAAGTACCTTTTTTTGTATTTATTACATCACTATTGGGTCATTATGAGTTCACAAAACATTGTACATATTTATATGGTATTTAATGTTCACCTAAAAATTCATCTCTCTCATAAAATTATGAAAAATTCACCATTGGAAATTTTTGACATCCAGACTCCAAAATTATTATTCGTATTATCTAAATAATAGTCCAAATATGTTAATTTACACTGTTAAATTATAAACTGACATTTATTGAAAATTGATGGGTTTTGATAGAAACAGGCTTCAAACATTAATAAAAATTAAATTTTACTTCAGAAAAATTATATGATCATTTATATTTCATAAAATTAATATAATAGTAATATTTTATTATAATATTATTTATTGCAATAATACATTAATTCATCAAAATATATTTCTAAATTAAATTTGAATATTAACCAAAAATACTATTTATGATTTAAAAATCATTTACTATGTAACAATAATATAATGAAAGTATATTCATTATTCTTTAATTGTTTTACATAATCATAATGATAGGGTCTTATAATATATAACTTTATTACATGACCATATTACCTAAGATTAAGGTGCGTGATGGTGGAGCTTTCATGGGAATGTTGGGTGAACATGGTTTGTGCCGTGATATTGATGATCTTGAACTTATCCCGTAGGTTGTTTATCTCATTCTTATGTTATTGGATAACCTATTCGGATTGTTCTAGGAAAAACCCCTAGAAATTATATATCACTTCGAATTTATGCTTAATGGTCTTCATAGGGAACAATACTGCTGGTTGGGGCTATCACTTCCTTTGACTGTGCCGAAAGGATTTGTTAAAACCATATATTTACACCAGTCATGTGATCTCTGTTCAATGACTATATTATCGATGGTAAGGATATTTAACTATAAATTACATCAAACTGTATATAATAAAGAAAATTCATGTGTCATCCATATCTATAAGAAATTTAATTTATTCAAAATAGGAAATTTTATTGTTAACAGTTTGAGACTTCACATTTTTGGGGGATAAGGTATAAGGGTTTTTTTGGATAGAGGTTCTAGTGTTTATTGGGGTTGAGGGTTTATAATCATTTGAATATGAGGGTTTAGGGTTTTCTAGTTCAGTGTATTTTGTGTGTTTTGGGCCTAAGGGTTTAGGGTTCTTGCACTGAGTGTTTAGGGATTTTCAAGGCAGAGGGTTTAGGGTTTTTTGGGGTTTAGTGTTTAGGGTTTTATTGGGTGGAGGTTTTATTGTTTTTTGTGGTGGAGGGTTTAGGGATTTATGGGTATGACGGTTTATGGTATTTTGGGGATGAGTGTTTAGGGTTTTCCAGGGGAAAGTGTGTTGGTATTTTTGGTGATGATGATGAGGGGATTTTTTAAGCTAGGGGAATAGGGTTTTTTAGTTGTTAAGGGTTGAGGGTTATTTAGGGATAAGGGTTTAAGGTTTTAGAGGCTGAAGGATTAAAAGTTTTGTGGATTAGAGATTAGATTTTTTCGGAAATATTGTTTAGTTGTTTTATGGATGAGGGTTTAGGGTTTTAGGGTTGAGTATATAGTTCTTTTTTGGGCTGAGAGAATTGGAGTTTGAAGGATGAGGGTTTTGGGGTATTTTGGGATGGAGGGTTGTAGGTTTTTTGGCGTTGCGGGTTTATGATTTTTTAGGTTAGATGATTTTGGTTTTTTTAGGGTTTAGGGTTTATGATTTTTAGGGATGTCGGTTTGGAAAATTTTTGGAGCTGAGTGTTGAGGGGTTTTTAGTGATTAGGCTTTATATATTTTTTGGGATGAGGGTTTACTATTTTTAGGAGTTATGCATTTATGGTTTTTTGAGGTATAGGGTTCATGGTGTTTTGGGGTTAAGGGTTCAGTGTTTTTTAGGGAATGGTTTTAAGGGTTTTCAAGGGATGAGGTGTTTGGGGTTTTTTCCAGATTAGGGTATTAATTTTTTTGTGGATGAGTGTTCATGGTTTTCATGGCCTAAGGGTTCATGGTTTTTATGGTTTGTGTGATTATGTTTTTTTTTGATGAAGAGGGTTTAGTGCTTTTGGAATTTTATATTATGGGTTTTTTAGGGATGAAGGGTCATGCTCTTGGGGGTGGATGATTGATATTTTTTGGGTATGAGGGTTTAGGTTTTTTTAAGGATAAGAGATTCATGTAATTTGGAAGGGAGGATTTAGGGTGTAGGATATTGATATTTCATAGTTTTTTCGATTTATTGATCATGGTTTCTGGGATTAGGGTTCAATATTTTTTTCGATGAGGGTAGATGGCTTTTGGGGTGGAGGGTACAAGGGTTTTTTAGGCTAAGGGTTCTGGGTTTTGTGAGGGTGAGGGTTAAAGATTATTTTGGGATGAGGGTTAACTGTTTTATGGGGATGCGGTTTTAGGGTTTTGGCGGGATTAGGGTTTATGGTTATTGGGGTTTATGTTTTAGGGTTCATTAGGGATTAAGGTTTTGGTTTTTTTGGGAATGAGAGTTTATCTTTCTTGGGGATGAGGGTTTAGTAATTTTTGGTGGTGAGGTTCTAGATATTTTTTTGGTTGAATGATAATGTTTTTTTGAGGGTGAGGGTTTAGTGTTTTTTTGTATATTAGGTTTCATGGTATTTGTTTTTGATAGTTTAGGGTTTAATGGGTCTTAGTGTTTAGGGTTGTCTGGGGACCAGGGTTTAGTGTTTTTTACGGATGAGGTTTTAGGGATTTTTGGGGCTGAGTGTTTAGGTTTTTTGTAGAGAAGGGTTTAGATATTTTTGGGACTAGGTATTGAGATGTTTTGGGGTCATAGGGTTTTATATTTTTGGGGGTGAGAGTTTAGGGTTTTTAGGTGCTAAGGATGAGTTATTATTGGGCCTGGTGGTTTAGATTTATCGGGGCTTATGGTTTTTAATATTTAAGGACAAGGGTTTATGATTATTTTAGGTATGAGGGTTTAAGGACTTTTCTAGGTGAGGGTTTTTAGTTTTTTTAGTGATGAGGGTTTATTTATTATTTAGGTATTTGGGTCTATGGATTGTTGGGGATAATGCTTTTTTATTTTTCATGGATGAGTGTTGAGTTCTTTTTTAGGTATGAGGGTTTATGGTTTTTTGGGGAAAGGTGTTTATATATTTTGGGGGCCTAGGGATGATTAATTTTTGGTGTTTAGGGTTTAGGGTTATTTGGGGATGAGGATTGATAATTTACTATGGTTTAATGCTTGAGTTTTTTGGTGGGTTTAAGATTGAGGGGTTTTGTGGTTTTTGGGGGTGTGGGTTGAGGGTTTATTTTTTGTTGAGGGTTGATGTTTTTTTGGGACAAAGGTTTTAGGGATTTTTGGGGGTGATGTTTAAGGGTTTTTTGTTGATGAGGTTTTAGGGATTTGAGTGAAGATGTTTGAGGGTTTTTTGGGATAGGGGGTTTGGGGTTTATAGTGATAAGGGTTTATGGTTTTTTGGGATTTAAGGTTTAGAATTTTTTTGGGTTGAGGGTTAAGGGGTTTTTGGGGGTTTATGGTCTATGATTATTTGTGGCTAAGGGTTTAGGGTTTTTTTTGTGGCTAAGGGTTTAGGGTATATTGAGACATATGGTATAGGTTTCTTTCAGTTTAATGGTTTATTGTTTTTTTGGGGGATGAGGGATGAGTGGTTTTAGGTTTTATTTTTAAGGTATATTTTGGGTTTTATGGTTGATGGTTTTTTCTGGTTGACCATTTATGATTATTAGGGATAAGGGATGAGGGTTTTATGAGCTAAGTTTTGAGGGTTTTTTGGATAAGGGTTGAGATATTTATTGGGATGGTGGTTTGTGGTTATTTGGGGTTGAGGGGGGAGGATTCAATGAGGCTGAGGGTTGAGTTTTTCTTTGGGTTGAGGGAATATGTTTTTTTGGGGGATGAGGGTTTTAGGTTTTTTGGGATAGTGTTAAAAGGATATTTTGGTGAATGTGGTTTATGTTTTTTGGGGATAACAATTTAGGGTTTTTGGGGTAGTGGTTTTATAGTTTTTTTGGGTTGAGGTAGGAGTGTTTTTTGGGGTAAGGGTGAGGGTATATTAAGGATAAGGCTTGATGGGTGTTTGGTGTCGAGGGTTATGGGTTTTTTGGGGATGAGCATTACAGATTTTTTATGAATTAGGGTTTAGGGATTTTTTGGAATTATGGTTTAAGTCTTTCTATGGATAATGGTTAAGGGGTTTTTGGGTCCTAGGGTTGAGTATTTTTTGGTTGGGGTTTTTGGTTTTTTTGGTTCTATGGATTTAGGGTTTTCAAGGGCTGAGGGTTTTTGAGTCTCATGACTTAGGGAATTATTTGTTTTGAGGTTTTAGGGAGTTTTGGGACTCCGTTTGGAGTGTTTTGTGTTTGTTTGGTAAGGATTGAGAATTTTTGTGTGTTGAGGGTTTGGGGTTTTTTGAGGATAAGGGTTCAAGGTATTTTGGGGATGATGGTTTAGGGTTTTATGGGAATGAAATTTGAGTGTTTTCTAGGGATTTGAATTTATGTTTTTAGGGGTGTGGTTTGATTAATTATTAGAGATGGATGATTAGGGTTTTGGGGGGTTGAGGTATTAAGATTTTTTTGGGAACAATGTTGAAGGTCTTTCAGTGATGTGGGTTGTGGGTTTTTTTGGGTGTGATGGTATATTATTTTTTTGGATGAGGGTTGAGGGTTTTTTGGGGAATAGGGTGGATGGTTTTTTTATGATGGTTTTGGGTTTTTTTTAAGATTTTGGCTTTGTGTTTGTTGGTCTGAGGATTTAGGGTCTTTTGGTTATTTTGGTTTAGGGACTTTTAGGGAAGAGGGTTTAGGTTTTCTGAGGGATGAGGGTTGAGTGAATTTTATGGTTAATGGTTTATGGTTTATTCAGTGTTGATTATTGATGGTATTTTAGTTATGTGGGTTTATGGATCTTTGAGTATTTTTTTGGGTAGTGGTTTTAGGTTTTCTTGGTAGAGGGTTTAGTGTATTTTGGGGCTGAGGGTTTAATGTTATTTGGGGATGAAGGTGTATGTTTTTTTGGGTATAAGAGTATAGTTTTTTTGGGGGTATAAGGGGTTAATATTATTTGGTGATTATGGTTGAGGGTTTTCATGGGTTTAGGGTTTATTCTTTTTGAAGTAGATCATTGACTGTTTTGAGGGATAATGGATTATGGTTTTTTAGGTCTAAGGGTTTATGGTTTTTTGGGGATGAGGGTTGAGGTTTTTTTTGGGTTTATTACTGATATAATTTTGTGGTTGTGGGTTTAATGGGGCTGGTGGTTTAAGGTTTTCAGTCGAAGAGTTTCAGTTCATTTTCTGAATGATGATGTAGGGTTTTATAGGGGTTGGTATTTTAGAGGTTTTGGGTATTAGATTTGATGTTTTTTGTACATGGAGTTTTCTAGTTTTGAGGATGAGGGTTTAGTGAATTTTTAGGGAGAGGGGTGATGATTTTTTAGGCTATGTTCCTAGGGTATTTTGGGCTGAGGGTTAAGGGTTTTCTTGGGGCTTAGTGTTGAGGGTTTTTTGGGGTTGTGGGTTTGGGTTTTTTGGGGATGAGAGTTTCAGGATTTTTCGTTGCTAAGAGTTTTGGGTCATTTTGGGGTTAGAGGTTTCTATTTTTTGGCGATGAAGGTTTAGAGGTTTTGGGGGATGAGGGTTTATGGGGTTTAGGGATGTGGTTTTTTGTGTTTATGGGGATGAGGGTTCAAGTTTTGTTTGGATTGAGGGTTAGGAATTTTTTGGTCGGATTTCTAAATATTTTTTGGGGATGGATGTTTTGGGTTTTGTTGTTTCATAGGGTTTATAGATTATTTGAGATATGGGTTTAGTGTTTTTCTCGATTTGGTTCTAGGTTCTTGGGAGTAGTGGGATGATGGTTTTTGGGTATTGATGGTTTAACATATTTTGGGGTTGAGGGTTTGGGGTTTTTTTGGGGTGGGTATTTCAGTTTTTTTTGGGATAATGTTTTTGGGTTTTTTGGAGTTGAGGGTTGATGGTTTTTATTGTGGATGAGTGTTTAGAGTTTTTGGGGATGTGTTTTTATTGTCATTTGGGGATGGGTTTTTATTGTCATTTGGGGTTGAGGGTTTATGATATTTTTGGGGATGAGAGTTTAGAGAAATTTAGTGAGTTGAATTCAGGGTTTTTTATGGGTAAGACGTTTTAGTGTTTTTTTTGGTTGAAGGATGAGGGTTTTTGGGGATGAGGGTTTCGAGTTTTTTGGGGCTGATAGTTGTGGATTTTTTTGGGGTACAGGGTTGATGAGTTTTATAGATGTGGGTTAAAAGGGATTTAGGTCTGAGGGTTTAGGGTTTTGTGGGTGGAGAGTTGATTTTTTTTTTGGAGTGAGTAAAGATGGTTTTTGGGGATGAGGGATTTCAAGGCCGAGTGTTTGTGTTTTTATATGGATAAGAATTGATGGTAATTTGGGGAAGAGGTTTATGGGATTTTAAGCATGAGTATTTAGGGTTTTATTTGGGATGTGTGTGGAATTTTTATTGGTGATGAGGGATGAGGGTTTTTTAGGGCTGAGTATTGGGGTTTTTTGGGTCTATTGTTTGAGGGTTTTTTTTGGATAAGGGTTGAGGTATTTTTTGGTAGGAGGGTTTAGGGTTTTTTTATGAGGGTTCATGGTAATTTTGGTATGTGGGTAGAGTTTTTTGGAGGCTGATGGGTGAGGGTTTTGGGGGGCAGATGGTTGTGTATTTTTTTGGCTTTATAGGTTAATGGTTTTGGGGGATGAGGGTTCAAGGTTCATTAGGGATGCTGGTTTACTATTTTTTAGGGTTGATGGTTTTTGTTTTTCTTTAGGATTAGGTTTTATCATTTTTTGGACAAGGGATTATGTTTTATTTTGTATAAGGGTTGAGAGTTTTTTTGGGAAGATGATTGAGGGTTTTATAGGGCTTAGGGTTGGGGTTTTACTGAGGCTGATATTTGAGGTTTTTTTGGGTATGAGGGTTGAAGGTTTTTTGGGGATATTGGTTATGGGTTTTTTGACCTGATCAATGATTTTTTTTCTTGTTCTTATGTATTGAAGGATTTTCATGGCTACGGGTTAAGGGTATTTTGGGATTGGGGGTTTAGGGTTTTTTGTGGGTTAATTTTGAGGGGTTTTTAAGGAGGAGGGTTGAGGGGTTTTTAGCGTCAAGGGATTATGTTTTATTAGGGATGATGTTTAGGGTTTTTTGGTAGGGTGTGGAGGATTTTTTGGGGCTTAGGGATGATGAATTTTGAAGTGAGGGTTTACGGGTTTATGGGGATGTTGGTTTAAGGATTTTTGTGGATGAGGGTTTTGTGTTTTGTTTTGGTAATATGGTTTTGGTTATTTGGGGATGATAGTTTACATTTTGGGGGGGACAAGGGTGGAGGATTTATTGGGTATCGGTGTTTATTGTTTTTTGGAATGATATTTTTTGTTTTTTGGGGGATTTGGGATTTAGGTAATTTGGTTCTGAGGTTATATGTTTTGTTCGGGGTGAGGGTTTATGGTTTCTTGGATATGGTTTTAGGGTGTTTTTGGATGAGGGTTAGGACATTCCGTGGTGAAGGGTTTATGTATTTATGGGGATGACGGTTTAGGGTTTTATAGGACTCAGGGTGTAGGGTTTCTGTGGGATAAGGGTATTGGGGTTTTAGGGGATGAGTGTTTAAGATTTTTTGGTGGTGGGGGTTTAGGGACTACTGAGATGATGATGTCGGTTTTTTAAGGAATGAGGGTTTAGAGCCTTTCAAGGATCTGGTTTTAGGGTTTATTAAGCAGATTGATTAAGGGTTTTTTTGGATTAAGGTCTAGGTTTTTTTTGTATAATGATTTATGGTTTTATGAAATTTCTAATTGAGCATGTATGTGGGATGAGGGTATAGGGTTGAAGGATTTTTAGTACCAGGGGTTTAGGTTAACTTAGGTACAAGGTTATTAGATTTTGGGGAATAATATTGAGGGGATTTTGGAGAAAAGTGTTGAGGATTGTTTTTGGTGGCTCAGGGTTGATGGATTATTTTGGATTGAGGTTGAGATTTTTGTGGATGAGTGTTAAGGGGTTTTTAGGGTTGAGGGTTAAGGGATTGTTTAGATGATGGTTTTGGGTTCTTTGGACCTGATTCATTATGGTTTTTTGGGGTTGGGAGATTAGAGTTTTTTGAGGCTGACGGTTGATAATTATTTGGGACTTAAGGTTGATGGTTTTTTCCGGATGTGTATTTAGGGATTTTGGGGAATGAGGGTTTACAATTTTGGGGGCTGAGTGTATTGGGTTTTTTTGGGATTAGGGTTTAGAATTATTTGTGGTTTAAGGTTTAGGTTTTTTGGGGTTGGGGATTTAGAGTTTCTTTAGGCTGAGATAAAAGGGTTAATGCTGATGAGGGTTAATAATTTATTAGGGAATTATGTTTCGGTTTTTGTGTGTGTATAAATTTTGACATTTTTAGGGTATTAAGGATTACTATTTTTTGGGGATTAATGTTGATGAATTTTTTTCATTTGGGTTGAGGGTTTTTTTGGGTATAGGATTTGGGCTTTTTAGGGCATAAAATGAGGGGGTTTATTTCTGTTTAGGGTTTATGTTTATTTCTGGTAAATGTTTTTTGTATTTTTTGGGGATGTGTATTTTTTTAGGGGCTGAGTGTTCAGTTGTTCATTGGGCTATGAGTTTATGGTTTTGGGGTATGGGGGGTCAGGTGTTTATAGGGATCAGTGTTTATGATTTTTTGGGGCTGGGGGTTGATCTTTTGGGGGATGAGGGTTTAGGTTTTTTAGGGAATAGGGTTGATAGATTTTTAAGGATGAGGTTTTAGGGTTCATTGGGGATGATTGTTTATGGTTTTTTGGGTTGAGGGTTTAGGTTTTTTGGTATTGAGTATTTAGTGTATTTTGGGACTGAGGTATTATGGTTTTTTGGACTGAGTGTTTAGGGACTCTTTGGGATGAGGGTTTTTGTTTCTTTTTTGGTTTAGGGTTTAGGGTTTTTTTAGGCTGATGTTATAGGTTTTTTGTGGATAATGATTTTGGGTGTTTTTTGGATGTGGGTTGTGGGTTTTCTAGGGTAGAGGGTTGACAGTGTTCTGGGGCTATGGGTTGAGGGTTTTTTTTGGGAAGAGGGTCGAGGGTTTTTTGTTATGAGATTTGAGGGTTTTTTGGTGTATGGTTTGATAAATTTTTCTACTAAACGATTTGGGTTTTTGGGTGGGTGAAGGTTCAGATATTATGGGGGGATGTGTTGTGGATGTTTACTGGGAATGATTTTTGAGCTTGTTTTGGACTAGGGGTTTTGCGTTTTGGAGGGTTTTGGGTTTAGGTTTTCTTGGGGATGAGTGTTTAAGTGTTACAGGGAAAGAGGTTTTACGGTTTTTTGGGGATGAGTGTTTAATGTTTTGTAGGGGATGTGTGTTTATAATTACATTGTCATTAGTGTTTACATGTTTTTATATATGAGGGTTTATGGTTTACCAGAGTCAGTTTTTAGTGTTTTGTGGGACTGAGGGTCTAGAGAATTTTCAGGTTGAGGGTAAAGAGTTTTTTAGGGGTAAGGGTTTAGGATTTTTGGTGGATGAGGGTTTATGGATTTTTGGGTCTTAGGATTTAGGGGATTTTGTGGATGTTTGTTTAGTTTTTTTATGGAAGAGGGTTTAAGGTTTTGTTTTGGGGTTTTGGGTTTTTTTGGGTGTAAGGGTTTGGGTTTTTTTGGGGTTAAGAGTTTATGTTTTTTGGGAATGAGTATTTAGAGTCTTCTATGGTTGAGGTTTATGTTTTTTTACTAATGAGGGTTGTGTGTTTTTTTTGGGAAAATGGTTTATCATTTTTTAGTGCTGAGGGTTTTGGGTTTTCTGGAGAAGAGAGTTAAATGTTTTTTTTTGATAAGGGTTTTGGACTTTTTATGCGGGGGATTCAGGTTTGGGGGGGGGGGGGGGTTAGGGTTCATGGTTTTCGGGGATGAGGGTTGTGTGTTATTTGGAGCTTACAATTTACTATTTTTGGGGCTAAGGACTTAGGATTTCAAGGTACTGAGGGTTTAATATTTTTTCTGGTTTCGGGGTATGGGTATTCAAGGATGAATGTATATGATTTTTTGTGGTTTTGTTTTGATTTTTTTTTGTGCCGATGGGTTACAATATTTTTGGACTGAGGGTAGACGGTTTTTGGGGCTATGTGTTTTGGGTTTTTTTAGGTCATGGTTTTAATGTTTTTTTGGGATTTGAGTTTAGGTTACATTAGGGATGAGTGTTTAGAAATCTATGGGACTGATATTTAAGGGTTATTTAGGTATGAGGATTAGGGTTTTTGTAGATGACGGTTTTCGGTATTGTAGAGTTGAGGGTGTAGGGTACTTTGGGGGTGAGGGTTTAGTGTTTTTTGGAGATGAAGGTTTTTTTTCCTGAGGGTAGAGGGTTTTTTGGGACTTTGGCCTGTTTTGTTTTTGGTTCTGAGGGTTTAGGTTTTTTGGGGAATGGGAGTTTAGGGTTTATTTGGGATGTGGGTTAAGGGTTTTTTCAGTGTTGATAGTGTAGGGTATTTTTTTTATGGTGAGGGTTTATGTTTTTTGGGGATCAACATCTAGGGTTTTATGTGGGTGAGGTTGTAGGGTTTTATGGGAATGATTTCCTTGGGATTGTTGTCTATGTTGGCCTATGGTATTTTAGGCTTGAGGGTATAGAATTTGTTTTGGTCTGATGGACACTTTTTTTGAGAATGTGGGTTTAGGGTTTTTTGGAACTGAGTTTCTAGGGTTTTTTGTGTTGAGGGTCTATGTTCTTTTCAGGATGAGGATTTAGGGATTTTTTGTTGTTGAGGGTTTATGTTTTTTGGGGGATGAGGGTTTATTTATTTCTTAGGATGAGGGTATAAGGTTTTGGGTTTGAGGGTCTGGGGGGTTTAAGGCATTGGGTTTATGGTTATATGGGGATGAGAATCTTGGATTTTTTTATTGATGGGGGTCTCACATTGTATTTAATGAGAGTCGATGTGCCTTTGAGGAAAAGGTATAGGGTTTTTTGTGTTAGTCCTAGGGTAATTTTTGGATAAGATTCTAAAAATTATTGGGGTCGAGGGATGTGGTTTTTTGGGGAAGCAGGTCAATTTTTTTTAGGACTGAGGGTATTTGGTTTTTATTGGGTTGATGGTAGAGGATATTTTACAAGTTATCTTGGGGATGTTTTGTGGAGAAATGTTAAGGGGTTTTCTCAAGGATTATGGTTTTTTTATTTTTGGGTTGAGGTATAGGGTTATTTTGTGGCTGAGTGAATATAGAATTTTGGTGATGAGGGTATAATGTTTTTCATGGTCCTAGGTCTAGGGATTTATCAATCTGAGGGTTTTTGGTTTTTTTCTAGGGGTTTATTGTTTTTTGGGGTAGAGTGTTTTGTGATTTTTGGGTCACTGGTTTCTTCATTTGTTAGGTTTAAGGGTTTTGGGTTTTTTGTGGTTGCCTGTTTAGGGTTGTGTTGGCATTTCATTTTAGGGAGTTTTGAGAGATACATGTTTTGGGGGTTTGTTGGAGTATGGGTATCTGATTTTTCTGGAAGAGTCTTTATGAAATTTTATGGTGATGGTGTAGGGTTTTTTGGATAAGGTTTTAGGTTTTTATTAAGAATATGTTTTAGGTTTTTATAGCATGATTTTTAGGGTTTTATGGGGATGATGTTTTAGGATTTTCAAGGATGAGGGATATATATTTTCTAGGGATGACTGTTTGGGGTTTTATAATTTTGAGAGTTTAGGGTTTTCAAGGGGAGAGAGTTTATGTTTTTATAGGGTTAAGGGTTTTAAATGTCTGATGTAAATGGTTTTTGTGGGGAATATGGATTAGGTTTTTTTGGGGACAAGGGTGCTTTTAGTTTTCGGGATTATTTTTTTGTGTTTTTTGTGGATGATCGTTTTTTGGTTTTTCAGGTAGATGGATAATAGGTTTTTGGGGTTGAAGGGTTTAGGATTTATGTAGGGTTGAGTGTTTGTGATATTTTGTGCTAATCATTAAGGGTTTTATTTGGATATGGGTATAAGTTTTATTAGGGACTATGATTTTGGATTTTTTGGGCTTATTGATTAGAATTTTTTTGTGGCTAAGGGTTCAGGGTTTCATGGGGATGAGAGTTTAGGGTTTTTTTAGAAATATGGTTTTAATTATATTTCAGTGTTGAGGGATTGATTTTTTTTACATAGGGGTTAGTGGTTTCTAAGGTTGTCATATTTGGGGTTTTTAGGGATTAATGTTTATCGTATTTCTGAGGAATTGTGTTTAAGAGATTGTTGAGTTGAGGATTTAGGTGTTAGTGGGGAAGAGGGTGTAGGATATTTTGGGGATGAGGGTTTAGGGGTTTTGGGGGACGAGGCTTGAGGGATTTTGGGGTATGGGAGTTAAGGTTTTTTGGTGGATGAGTGTTTAGGGTTGTTAGGGGAGGTTTTAGGGTTTATTTGGGTTAGACAGTTTAGGGTTTTCTAGGGATAAGGGATAATTATTTTTTGGACTGATGGTTTAGTGTTTTTAGGGTATAGGGATTAGGATTTTTGGGGATAAAGGATAAGGGTTATAGGAAATAAGGGTTTAGGGATATTTGGGGATGAATTTTTAGGGTTTTATGGGGGAGAAAATTTAGTTGTTTTGGGGATGAGGATTTCGTGTTTTTTAGATGTGAGGGTTTAGAATTTTTTGGGTAGAGGGTTTAGGGACTTTTGAGAATTATGACTAGTAATTTTTGTGGGAGCGTGTTTAAGGTTTTAGGGGGATGAGTGTTTAGGGTTTTTTTTTTATATGAGTGTTTTTTGGTTTTTTTAGTGTTGAGGGTTTATGGTTTTTTGGGTTGAGGGTTTAGTTTTTTTAAGGATGTCGGATTATGGGTTTTGTGGCTAATAGTTGATGGTTTTTTGGGATGAGGGTTTTGGATATTTTGGGGATAAGGGTTTAGTGTTTTTAGGGTGACCGTTTAATGTTTTTTTGACTAAGGTTTTCGGATTTTTTGGGGATAAGTATTGAGTGGTTTAAAGGATATGTGTTTATGGTTTCCATGGGAAGATGTTTTATTGTATTTTGTGGATCAGGGATTATAGTTTTTTTTGGATTATGGTTTAGGGATTTTTAGTGCTAGTTGTTAAGGGTTTTTTGGTGATATGGGTTTATATTTTTTTGGGCTAAGGATTGAGGAGTTTTAGTGGATGAGTGTTTGGGGATTTTTTGGGATTAGGGTTTAGTGTTTTTTGTGGGTGAGGGTTTTTTGGGGTTCAAGGTTGATGGGATTTTAGGGATATGTATTGATAGGATCTTGGGTCGAAGTTTTGATGGTTTTTTTGGGGGTTTAGTCTTGATAGATTTTTTGGATGAGGGTTTGGGGTTTTTGGGGGAAGAGGATGGATTGTTTTTTTGGGCCTAACGATTTTGGGATTTTCATGTATAAGGGTATAATGTATTTGAGGTTGTGGTTGTAGGTTTTTTTGGGGTTAATGTTTTTTGTTTATCTAGGGATGAGGAATGGGTTTTCTGGTTCTGAGGATTTATGGTTTTTGTGGATGAGTGTTGATGGATTTTTGAGTATGATGGTTTAGGTTTTTTTTGTGGGATGAGGGTTGATGGTTTTTTGGTAAGAGGTTTGAGTGTTTGGGGATTTGAGGGTTGAGGTTTTTTTCTGTATAATGTTTGAGGGCGTTTTTAGGGGTTGTGTGTGGAGGGGTTTAAGGGTTAGGGATGAGGGTTATTTTGGGTTGAGGAATCAGTGTTTTAGGGGGATCAAAGCCATGGGGTGTTTTTATAGAAGATGGTTTACAATTGTTTTGGGTGATAAGTGTTTATGGTTTTTGGGGGTAGAGGTTTGAGGTTTTTTTGGTGCTGTAGCAGAGGGTTTTTTTATGGATGGGGTTTGAGGGTTTTTTAGTCTCACCAATTAAATATAAATCATATTCATATTAAATTCAAGACTATTATATCATAGGAAATAATTATATTCTTATGTTTTACTCACTTTTTTATGCATTCTTCAAAATAATTAGTTTTTAATCCATATTCCAACCACGAAATTAATGTGTTCACACAACAATGATGAATAAATTTTTACAAAACTACAAGTTTTTTTAATCATAAAACAAATAAAAGTTCATTATGTTCATAAATATCCAAATTCATCGTATTCACAAGCTACATGAACACTTGGTGTAAAAGCATAGGGTTTTATGAGATTGTAAAATCAACATGAGTAAACCCAAAATGACAGATATCCATCCCAATTCACCATCCAAGCCATGGAAAGCCTTCAAGAAACTAGGTGGTCCTACCCAAATTCCCTCAACCCTAGTATACATTACAGAAGATAGAATTCAATTAATGAAAACTCTAAAACCTTATATGGACAGACTATTCCACAAAACTACTATGAATATCATAAATAAAATTACCAACCAAGGTCATTGTAGATGAAAAATACATTTTATGATATAAAACATAATAGGGTATTAAAGTATCAATCCTAGAATAAATTCATCATATAAATGTTGACATTAAATTATTCATAATATAAAATATTAATTACTCTGAATAAAACAAGGAATAATATATTAAAAAATGAACAATTTAAAAATTTACACATTACATAAGAATTTATGATTAAATTCATAAATAAAATCAAATTATAAAACTTGTTATAGTTTAACCATTAAAATTATGGACCTTCCACAATTTTGAATACAAACTCTTCATATTATTTCCAATTTGTGTTCATTCATATTTTTTATAATATGATATTTACTTTATATATATATATACTATCATATGGATTATACACTATTTATTATTCAATGTATATTATATAAACCTTTCATGTAATATAAATATTGTACTCATAATTATTATTCAAACCTTGATTGTATTAATAATTAAAACACCATTTATGTGTCCTAAATAATATCCCCAAAAGGACCATTTAATTTGAACAATTTAAAATTATTTCATTATAAACTAAACATAAATATTGTGGAAATATAATTAATAAAACAATTTATTTATTCTCCAAAATATTAGTCATTTATGAACTTCTCATAAATTTTTGATAATTATAAACATTTTATAAACTATAGAGAATATAATCATTTTATAGCCTTATCAATATAAACCCCTTCATATTTTATATTAATGGGAATTTCTATAATATTTCATTAATTATAAACATTTAGTAATTTAATATCTATTATATAAACAAGTTTATATAATCTAAATATCAGATATGTTGGAATTTTATAAAAACATTATACATCACAGGTTATGATTTCTTAATAAATAATTTATATGTATATCATAAATCACACAATTTAATCTATCAAATTTTATTTAAAAAAAGTTTATAAATTTATATAAATATTTCAAATTACAATATCTGTTATTTATAAATCATTTCCAAATAAAATAGTTAAATTTATAATTCAATTATCTTGATGAAAATAAATAGTTTTTTATTTTCATAAAAAATATTAATATATATGATCATTTCAATTTTATTTCCAAGAATGAAAAATCTTGTATACTATTAAAAAAAATTGAAAATATAAAAATGTTTTGATTTTTCAACGAAGTCTATTTATATGATACCATTGATATGTCTTTAATGATCATCAAATGGCCATGTGTAGTAGAATACAACCCATTCATCGTAATTTCTACCTTTGAGATCCAATGGGTAAATAATCTATATAACAATATATGAGGATATCCGAAATTACATCGGTCCTCTTCCTCAATAATGGATAATACATGAATAAGATCACACAGAAGTGAAAAACATCACCTTGGATTAGAGGGGGTTACACCGAGAAATGGTTCCATGATATTATCAAAAGGATACATGAATACGAAAGGGGTGGAAGACGCTTTATCTTAGGCAATGAGTAAAAATGTGGGAGGAAGTGAGAACTGATAAGCTATATCATATATACTTATTTTCAATAGGAGGGAACACATCCCTAAATATAGAAATCCAGGAAAATTTTAATTAAATGAAAATAAAAAAACCATATTAATTTATCCATATACAGTTATTCCCATAATTCAGTGAATCCTATTTAATGAGAAGTGAACCCTATTAATCCATTCATAATGAATTGTAACAAGTAATTAAACCATTAAGGTGAAATAAATATAAATCAACTATATATTTATTATCTCATTTAATTAATACAAGAATTTCAAGAATCAAATTCATGAAATTTAATATACACTTTTTATATAATATACAATTATATATATATAGTACACATCAAATAGATTTTTTATCGGAATACTCAATTTTCTTCATTCTAATTATCTTGACTGAATCTATATACTCGACATTAAGATGATATTGTACATAATATAACACATGCGTTATTTTCTTTTCACTTTGGTAACACAACCTCTTTTGATACAGATTAATTTATTTTTCACTTTTATTGTTTTGTAAAACAACATGATTTTTCTATTTTTATTTTTTGGTGATTCATTATTTGTTGTAACCCTATGTGTATTCCACAAGAGGGGTTTTGATGAACCAAATTTGTTCTATGACCTAATCTTCCTCACCCTGTGTCCCCCCTCGGTGGTGTCAACACCATCCATGTATAACATAATTTTTTGGGTTTCTGTAATTGTTTCATAAGACATATTAGATTTCATATAACCTAAAATTTATAGACAATTCATTTTTAGATAATTATGGTTTGATAAGACTAAGAAATTATAGTGTTCTATAATAGATTTAAGCTATTTATTTGGGTTTCCAATTGAGAATTGTATGATACATGACTATTTGATGATGATGAAATAGGAAATGAGCTTGTGCATGGAGAATGAAAGGAAGTTGGGGTAGGTCCAGTGCTGGTTCATGTTCGAGATTGGTCCTAGAGTAGTGAAACCGTCTAATGTGGACCTAATATGGCTAGTGTAATCTAGAAATTGTCATTCATGGACATTGTATTCATCTTAAAATTTTCCTATAGGCTTAGATCTATGTTTTCAAAAAAATAAAATAAATCAGGACTATAAGTGGTTGATTTTATATTTTTATTTCATTCCACATGCACATAATACATTATGGATCATTAATTTTACTATAATCTATTAGATTTTATGATTTAATCATCGCATCATTGAATTTCATAGTGATACCCCAATGCCTGAGTCCTATATAAGTAGGTTAATCTGATAGATGTACGTATATTTTTGTGTTTATTTTCCACATTCATTTATTTATTTCCATCCATTCTATTATATAATATTGTTGATCATTTATTTTATTCATGGAGTTTATTTTTGAAATATACTGTGGTAATATATCCTTTTATTTAAAAGTAAACAAGAATATAGATAAATAATTAAGTAAAGGGTTTTAAAATGAATTAATATCCTCACCATAAGTATTATTCCAACAAAATTGAAAGCATAAAATACCAAATTTAAATATCATAAAATGTATGATAATAATAAACTTCATAAACCATATCAAAGTATTCACTCAAATAACTAAACCTATTAGAGTTCTTTTAAAATCCATCAACAAATATAGTTTACCTTTTACTCATTGTGGGTATTAGACTTGAATAGTTCATTCTAGACCTATATTTCTTCATAGGGACTGAATATACCTTATCATATATCTTCTTCCCTTGGGACACTTTATCTCGATAATAAATTCCATTTTACCATATCATCATCATTCAGGTATGAGGTGTCTCCCCATTTACTAATGGATCCAGAAATATTTTTTTTCATACTCAATGTTATCATCAAAGTCAAATTTTATTTCCCCCTACACATTAAAGAATTCAACCTCTATGTGTTGAGCGTTGGTTAGTTTACTGGTTTCACTAGTTTTATATCATTTGTTTTCAAATAGTGGATCACATTACATTAATTAGGATTCCAGAACTACTATGTATATCTCAGGTTTTAGAGTTCCCCTATCGGTGAGAATAGATATTTTAGGTACTACTATTGACCATTCCTTGAACCTAATCTAGAATTAAAATTTCCTCTTGGAAATTTCAAATAAGCCTTCAACAATCTACCATCTTCATAATAAATAAAACTTTAAAAGTGTTTTCTCTCATTCTTGATAATATAATGTCATAAAAATTACCTCCATTCTTATGAAATTTATAAGCCATTAAACAGACAATAACTCAGGATTCTCTACGTGATATTTGTTACATCAATTTCATCTTAACATAAATTTTCCTTAGTTATTCTTACTGACGACCAATACCAAAATCAGTATGTCATAAAAGATCAGGATAAACCTATTGAACCATACAGATAAAATATAATCAAACCATTTACCAAATTGTTTTTCACCATCCCAATTGAGGTTATACTAACATGATGCATCAACACATGGTCCTTCCTATTAATATCCACTATAGTAAAGAGAGGTATAATATCCACTAATAGAGAAAAATTGAGCAATTAATGGAATTTCTTTGTGTAATCCTTTCATTTAATATTATTCTAAAATCATATAAAAGGTATTAAAACATTTCATTTTAAATTTAAATTATAATATCATTAAATATATATTTTTAACCACCCTTTTGGTTAAAATTTAACTGAAAAAATTTACATAGAAACCCTAGAAATGTTTCCCAAACTCACCTATTTATTTTTTCTATCCATTTTTCTTGAATAATTTGTTTCCTATGAAATTTAAACATAGATATTTGGATTCTAAAACATCCAATTCATGCAAAAGAACCTAAACCCCATATGAAAATAGGTGATTGTTTCCTAATATGGATAGAAAATGGAATTCAATTACTAGATTCAAAATGATCCAGGCTTCAGACATATTGTTCCATTTCCCCACAGATTTTAAATTAATAAAAAACATGGGAATAAAATATTATAGAATCCAAACCCAATTAGAATACATTTCAAGTTGTAAAAAACCACGATGGAGGATAAATTTATTATTAGAACAACCTTCTTTAATGGTTTTTGACCATTCATACAAATGATTTTCCCAATGATAGAGTGTAAAAAAATCGCTATTACCTTTGAAATTCCATCCTTCCTTGAAATCACTCGAGCTATATCTCCTTTTTTTTAAAATCCAACCAAAATTAGTATCATATAGATATGGGAAAATTATTCAAATCATGTGAAAATATTTAACTTTATCTTTATTTATTGATTTTATGTCTCCAGAGCATCTTGAGGGGATCTAGACCAGACAAACATTCATTTTCAGCTACTTATTGACACATTACTATCATGGGGTGTGTAAAAAAAATTTCTTATTAACTATTATACTATAGTAGTCAACCAAGGTAGAATAAAAAAGAGGATTTCACAAAAACCGATTCTATAACATTTAGTATGTTTTTAAGAAAATTTGATTTTAATTTTCTATTGTGAAATTGATTGTAGAAAAAATATTATTCTGATCAATTTTTATAACATTGATAAATATATTTACTAGAACGGATTTGGTTTGAACTAGCATGCTATTATGGTTTCCAAAATTTATCCTTTTTTATTATTCTATCTGATAAGATCGAGATTTATATACTATGTCCCTATCCCCCGTGGATTGATGGTTATGGTGAGCATAATAGTATTAGAGACACCATGTTTGTCTTCCCTCCTTCCAATGTGTCTTCCATTATAGAGGGTTCTCTTGAATAAATAGTGAAATCACTAACTGGTAATTATTATTCTCAAATAAAATAATATTTCCTATATAAACTTCTTTACATGTGCTGATGATCATCAATAACTCACCACCCAAACCAAATCTCTTCCACCCAATGAAGAAAATAAATTTGTTGAGTGGGAAATGAATCATAAAAAAATAAATTATTATTAATACAGTCAAAACCTTATGCAACTATGATATTTTATTAAAACTAAAATTACAAATTCAAACCAGATTCATAATGAAAATAATATTTTATTTAAATGAAGCATAAAATCATAAATACAGAACATACATGCATACTACCCCTTTCCCAATCACTAATATAAACTACCCATCTATTCATGGTGAAGTCATGTTCATTATAGAGTGGTGAGACATCATTGTAATGAAAAAAAGAATGAAAAGAAAATGAAGAAGTATTGTTGTACAGTAGAAGGCCATCATCCAATGATTCCATTAATGGTTGATCTATTTTATCCCACTGTTAGCCAATTATATATGGGAAGGGAAGACATTTAGGCCTTCATAAATTGATATTATTGGACCCCAGTCCGTCCCATAGTCAAAAAAATTAATTTCCATTGAATCTATAAATTTTTAGTATGTTTTCTATATTCATGTCATGTAAGTGTTACATGATGTGCATTGGTTGGGTTGAATTTTTTTTCTGAAATACATCATATCATGAATTGTGGATTCTTGATGTGTAATTTCTGGGGTTGAACTTTTCATGACTTTTATAATGGATTTTAATCCATTAATTTACACTTTTCTAATTATTTATATGATGTCAAAATTTATCTTTCAACATATTTCACTATGAATTAGCTTGGTTACACTACACATTACTTGGGATTTAGAATTTAATTTTTCCTAGAATATGATTTATCTTCTATTTATCCTTACAAAATTAGTGTTGTGACGCACCAAAAGCCAACATGACATGAAGTGTTTTTTTATTACTTTAATTGTCTCTTATTGTTCAATATTTTCCAAACTTCATATCCTACAATAAAACATTAAAAAATCAAGTAAATTATATATAAAAATTAATTTATTTAAAAATGACATTTAATATCCAAAAATATATTCAAAAAATGGTGCTATAAGTTCCTCCAAACATATAACATGCTTGTCCAAACACATGTAATGTTGTAATAAATAAAAGGGGAAAAATATTAACCAATATTTAATTTAAAAGGAAATTAAATAAAATTATTATCAGTGGGGGGTCAAAATTCCATGATTAATATAAAATCTCAATTCAACTTTACACACTTAAAACAAATTAATCAACCAAGTCATTTCACATTTCCCCATTGGGAATTAGTGATTCTTATACTATCATTTATCCATGTATCAAAATTCATTATGATCATACATACCATGTCTTGATTTAAATCACAATATTTTTATCTCTCTCTTCATTTATGAAAAAAAATCAACTAGTTTTATTATCATATCATGAGTACATGATACATTTTCATATTCTTTCAAAGGAACTATATTATCCACCTTGTATAGAAAAAATCCCATAACATCCAGAGGAATTTAAAATAATGGTTCAGATGAATCTGAGCCTTATGTGTTTTAGGATTATGGATATATATATTAAGGATGAAAAATGGGTCATATATCAATAAAACTTTATGATATCAAATCTAATGTGTATTAAAAGTAACCACCATAAAATGTAAACTCTCTATCCATAAAACTCTAAGTACGATGATGATCATTATATGTATAATGAAAGAGTTTTACCTTATAGATTTTTTTTTGTTTTTCTTACTTTTAGAAAAATTATTCTTTGACGAAATATAAGATCCACCACCTTACCACATTGGATCAATAGATCATCAGTCTGGTAATGGTGATTTTGGATTTCCACAAAAACATAACCAATGTTTTTCATCATTTTTCAAAGAATAGAAACCAATAATTAAATGAATGAAACATGATACAATCCAAATAAAAAAATATAACTCTCACACTTTTTCCAAAAAACGTAATACATCCCTTCGACCACGAATTCCCACATTCCCCACACAGAAACATTAAAATATCATAAAATATAAATAAACTATGATATGGATGGATAAAATAGAAAGTAATATAGATAATTCAATGAAATTTCATTGATTTATTCTATAAGATAAAAAGGGATTTACTTTATGGGAGATCCAAGGATAATATTTTAACAAAAAAATCTCATTCATTTTAATGTTGATTTTTCACAATCATCGTTTTTACATGTGAAAACACAAGTTATAGATAGTGGAATGCCGATAAATCACTTATGAAATATTATTAAGATGTAAATGGGAAATATTTGGCCTAGATATCCTCTCAATAATGGGATATAGAATTTGGTACAACCACACATGACATGTATTAAATATAAAAAATCAATCCAAAAAAAATTCTTAAATTAAACATGTGGAAATTGTAGGGAAAGTTCATTTAGGTGAATCTCCTAATTAAAAATAATCACATTTCATTAATTTGACATCCCTACTACACTAAAATTGGTAAATTACTAATATTATTCATTTAATTTCATTCAAATAAAAATCTAAAACATCGAATACTATGATTCGTATAAAATTTTTGTCTCATAGATTAATAAAGTAAATTAGAAAATATAACATTGAGTATAGAATTTTCATTTAAAGCACATCAATAGACAGCGAAACAAAAAAATGGTTATATAAAAGGATATTAAATGTAAATTAAAAACCCCCTTATATCCATGATTATTTAGTTGGGTTTAAAAGGTCATATTCATTAACTTCTATATTAAATTTATGTTGTATATAAATTTTATAACTTTCATTATATTCAGTTTCTCCTTTCTGTTTCCTTACTTCATCATAATTAATAGACCTAAAAATTTTTAATAAAAAAAATGATACTGGGGGTTTGTTAAATCATTATAAAATATGAATTAAGGGAGGTTTGGACTAAGGGAAAATATTTGGGTTTCCCCCCAGATGATTTTTTAAACATTGTTGGATCATATTGAGAAATTAATTTTTTATAATAATCCTAGATAATTAGAGTCCATTCCAAAACATAAATTATAATGTTCACCCATTGAATTAAAATTTATTTTTAATGATAGTAGATAAAAAATAGAATTACTATATATAATCGAGATTAATGGAAATATGAAACCTGTTAGGTATTTTTGGTAATTAGTGTGAAGTAGTGTGATCTCGTACACTAGTTCTCAATGTACAGTCCCATTGAACCTTTTCATCCTCTTCCCATTTTAGGGAAATTTTTTATCTTATTTCATTTTTAATCTATAAAGAACAAAATTTGTATAAATGAATAACTATAAAGGCACCTTCCCATATCAAATGATGTATACCTGGCCTTAGTTTATGTACCAATTTTAATAACATCACTTGATCTACAAGGTTGAAATATATTAGTTAAATTATATATTTATGGTTCATCTAGGTTATCTCTTTGTAGAAATTTTAATATTAAAAAGATACCCTCCATATTTCATCTTTCTCCTATAGCTATAATCTTCTCTCTTTCTTATATTTATCAAAGTCTAGATTCATCTCTCTTACTACCTAGTAAGATTTGTGTTCCAATTGAAGAGGGATGTGAAATCTCATTCAAAAAATCGGTCAATAAGGGATAAACCATACATTTTTCATAGTGGATTTCCTATAAGCCCATAAGGCATCGTCCAACCTTTGTCTCAAATCCTCCACATTGGTTTTAATTTCCTTCCCTAGAATGCCGTTGATTTCACTCTAAGAGGATTTTCCTTGGACAGTTTCTTATGGATGATATAATATTTCGGTTTTATTTTATTCCCAATAATTCAATATTAATGAAACAATCTTCCCATTTCATAAATGAGTTCATTGGATGATGATGATTACTTATGGAACTAAGAACTTATAAAATATTTTAACCCAAACCAAATGAAAAACAACTTCAACATCATCATTCATGGTAGATTTTTCTTCCACCCATTTGAAATATAATTTATATATAATATAATATAAGAATTTCTAAATGACACTGCTAATGGTCCATATAATTCGTCTTCCCATAATCCAGAAATTTTTAAAAAAGAATTTTTTTTGGACAAATTTCTTTTCATTTGGAGACATTACAAAAAAACAATAAATTTTCACATCTTTTACAAACTTCCTAAGCATATTTTAATAAGGTGATCCAATAAATTTCATATTATACAAATTTTATAATTTTTCTATGAGGTCCACAGTTTCTCTTAATTGTTAATGTATGATAAAATTAAAAACATTATTCAATTTATCCTCATAGAAAATAACTTATCCTGATTTTATCTTTACAAACATTCAACAGTAATGGTTCTTCCCAAATATAATATCTTGATTCCTATTTAATCATGTGATTTTGATTTTAGGTTAGAGGAAATGGTACCTATGATGTGTCATAATAATTGAAAATTTTGGTGTACCATAGTATTTACCCATACATGATGCAATAATATTTACCTGGGAGATGATCATTGAGTGGGTTTTTGAAATGGAATTTCTACTTCATTAGTGTGGGTAGTCAGTACAGATGATCATCCAATTGTTTTTGGAATCCATTTTCATAATAAAATTATTGGGGGAACTCCTATCAGAGAAGAATAAATATCACCATAAATATCCTTGCATCATCCTTATTCATTAGTTAACTAAGAGATGTATTATTATAGAAATGAAAACTTTAGATCAAAGTAGAAAATATTTGAATTTATCTAGAGAAAATATGACTACAAAGAAGTCCTTTTTGGTAGATGTGTAGTATTTTTTGTTGATCCCAATTTCCTTGATTCATATACATTGACTTGAGGCCGGATATAAATTCATTTTGCGAGTGTGTCTTAGATAGAATGATTTCATGCGTCCCAAATATGTTCAACAGGATAGTCCCAATTGGGTGGTTTCATTATTGGAGGTGTAATGAACTGTTGTTTGAACTCATCGAACACTCTCTTACACTAAAAATCAATAGTAAATTTATCTTCCTTTAATAGTAATCCTGAGAGAGGTAGATAAATATTAATGTAATCATTATTAAATCTTAGGTAGAAACCTACTTTGACTAAAAATGATCTATGATTCTTACGATAGGTCAAATATGTCAATGAGTTGATTACTTAATCCTCTTACTAATCAACCTCAATTAATTTCTATGAGATTATGTGTAGAAATACTATTCATTTTTTAGCACGAAAAGACATTTTTTGAATTTTGAATAATTATTTTTCTCAATTACATTTATAAAAAAAACTCCAAATTGAATATGTAATTATAGTATGAATAATCAAAGATAATGAAATCATAGAGAAGTCCCTCAAGTTATTCCTCAATATGATTGGAGAAAATACACACCATACGCCATTTAAATGTAAATGTGGGATCAAAAAAATAATGGAATCCTCATGTTGGTGAATGTTACCAAAAATACATGTGATGATCATATTCTGAATGCGTTCTGGCACAATTGGTACCTAGATGTATCCTCCAAAACCATCTAAAAAGAAATCATCTGATTTTCAAGCTAATCATTCTATAATTTCATTGACGAATGGGAATGTGAAGGTTCTTTTTCATGTCACATAATTCATAATTTTAAAATATATACACACTCTATAACTTTTTGTCAATATCATGTAGATCACTTCATTGTTTTGATTTTTAACAGTGGTCATGTTGGTTTTATTTGGGACTACATGAATGGTGATGACCAACTAAGAATCCGATATTGGGTAAATGATGTTAGATTATAGAATTTTTTTGTCACATTCTTAACAACCTCCATGATAGTGGGATTATGTATTCAATGTGGTTTTATAACTTGTATATATTTAATTTCTAAAAATATTCTATGAGAGATTACTCTGGGGTTGATTTTATGTATACCACTTAAAATCCATCCTATATCTTGAACATTTATTTTAATAATTTAAACAAGAGTTTATTATTTGGAAAGGTATTGGATATTGTAAATGACTATCAATAATTTCTATCCACTCATAATTGCATGTGTATGCTTTTTTACATGTTGGGAATTGGCCCAGTTACTTCAGCCTGAGGGCGTTGTTTTGCTTAGCCCGAGGGAAGTTGTTATCTTAGCCTGGGGGAAACTTCTTCTGTGCCTGTGGAAAATAGACTATGTGCCTGAGGGTGACACTACATACACGTGAGTGAAAAATCTGTTATGCCTGTGGGAAATTACTTGCGGGTTATGTTCCTGATTACCTGAGGGTAATGGTTGAGTGTCTATGGACACTACCTGTTTACATAGAAACTCACTATGGTGTTTTCTTCAAATTAAATGGATAAATGGAATATTGAAATGTAAATGTAACTATTAAGTTGGTTATTTTGAGTACTTCTTAGTTTATTGCATTCACTACTGCACACTGTGTTGCATTTTTACACCCAGTTGAGCATGGGCATTTGGTGGGTGCCTACTGAGATATATTTCACACACCCTGTTTGGGTCATGCTTTTCGACCCAAACAGATTACATTTATGCAGGTGTTGATAGTGGAAAGAGTCCCTATACAGGTACTTGATTGCTGCTGGGGTGTAGGAGATCATGGGACCGAGCATTGGTTTGTGATGCCACAGGCTGTTCTATTTTGATATTCTGTACTTGTACTTCAGTTGTATTGTATTGATTGTGTAACATGTTCTAGATATTTTCATATAATTGAGGCATGTTGCCTCATTATTCATACACTGGTTGGTTATATCTAATGCAGTTTTTTATTTCAGTTATGTATGGTTATTTGCTTCCACTATTGTTGTATGTTTTATTCTTTCCGATGTGCTACACTTTGACAAATGAGGGCATAGTTTCCCAACTATCAGACCTGGGCCCTCGCTACTATCGGTAGCCTTTGGAGTTTGGGGAAATGCGCTTGAGGTCATGTGGTGAACCGGGTTCGGGGCACCTGTTGATTGGAACCCAGAACCCAGACGTTACATTTTGGATGTTGTGAATGTGTCTTTGATGTTACACTTTTCATTGGCCTTTTACCCCTATCTTTTAACTTGTCCAACATAATAACTAATTCTTTCTTTAAGTTATTATTTATATTAGTAAACCTTACCTAAAATGTAATGAAGAGACTTTTCTATTTTTTATTCATTTTTTAATATTAAATAAAAATGGAGTAATTTGGTGAAAAATATTTAGGAATGGTATGTGATGAAAGATCATGAACCATATTTCATATTTACACGTAACTAGTGTAATCATCACCCATTCATATCTTACTTCAAATTCTCCTCACAAGATTCTCAGAGATAAGACAACAAGTGAAATCATCAATGTCCTAATGTTCTATCCACAACTCACATCAAATTTTGATCATAATATCATGACATAACCATCATATTCATCGTAAATGGGTCTCGTGTAAGTAATTTTTTCACCCTCATTTATTTAGGTTCCTTAACAGGTATTGGGGACACCAACACCTCAGATTTATGATGTTGTAGTACTTTGCGCAATAATCTATGCTACTCTTTGGAAACTCATTCCAGTTTGGACATTTTATTTGTCCAATATTATCATAGTGTACACATGATATTACAATCCATTATATAAAAAAATAAAATCCAGCACATTTTTACTTTTATATTGATTACTAATTAGACATTATAGATTAATTTAATCATCAAATGTTTCCAACTAGTTTAGAAAACTATAGAAACCCTATGTAATAGATTTAGAATACTTTGTCGCTTGAGTATTATAGTAGAAATTATCTATGAAACCTTTACTCATAGTCTACAAGCTATGGCTTCCACTAGTATATGATTTCAAGGTTGGAATTTGACTGACCAACTGCATTTAATAGTAGTTCTTTGATCTATTGAGTGATGTTCCATATTATAAAATAATAAACATGATTTAATTAATACTTACCTATAAAGTTGAAACAATAAAGATTTGGCTTCTACTTTGATTCTAAATTTTTTTATTTCAACCCATCACACTCATAAGAACTACCTAGTATTAGGAGGCACCCTAAATATTTGCTGACGAGCACCCCATATACCTGGTTTTGTTGAAATTGAATAATGGAAGGAGTTTATGACTTAATAGTTCATTGAGAATTTTTATTATTTTCAACGAATATAATCCACTTTTATTAAATATGTTCATGCTATATTTTTATCTCACAACGAAACATGCATTAATTGAAAAAAAAGAATTTCATATTTATGCTTTTTCTGTTTATTATATTTTGTGATTCCCACTGTCTTGAAAATTCCTAAAATAATAAAAAATGCATAAAGAAAATAAAATTACCTGAATGAACTTGGGAACCTAATATTGGATGATCCAATTAAATGAAATGGATTACCTGGGACCAGATGGTATCATACCCGAGTGATGTCTTGACTCATGATGCAGCTCCTCCCGGGTCCAATGTGTCTATGTCTCATTTGGAATTTTTCCTCTACTTGTTATGGTCCACGACATACAACGTCATCTTCAATAGTATATCAATAATCTCATGTATGCAAGGGGGTCTCGTAAAGTGAAATATATATACAGGTAATGAAGGACATTCAAACCCTTATACATATTGTATAAAAGAGTACGATACACAGACAGTCATAAAAATTACCTAATTATTACAAACATCACATGGAATTGTATAAATAAATAATTAAAACCAGACATGCACGGTCGATGCTCAAGACTAGTCTACATATAAATTAAAAGCATGAAAATAAATTAAAATGTATTAAATTTTAGTGAATAAATTAAATAAATTATCTAAATTTAAATATTTTAATTTCATTAGTCCAAGGATTAATTTATTTGATTTGAAAAAAATAAAATTAACCACTTAATAAATTATTATTTTTAAAAAATTTAATTAATTTTTCAAATAATTAATAATATTTTGTAAGGAAAAACAAATAAATTAATTTTGATTATATTTAAAAAACTCCCAGGCCCAAAAAAACCCTACCCTGGTTTGATGCGGGTCAGGTCCATCACATGAAAAACCAACTCAGGCATGAAATGCCTTGTATAGGGATACTTTGGGCAAGATAGACATTCCTTGACCTATTATAGGTTGGGCTGATCTACCTAAGCCCATTGAGGGGTGGGTCGAGTCCTATATAACCCATGGGAGTCTGTGGGAAACTTATTAGGGAATGAGAAAACTACTAGAGTGGGGTGTTATCACATGATAGGGGTTACTGGTAATTGGGGTGGGTGGAATCAGGTAGTTAGTCAGGCAGTGACACTGAAATTGGAGGCAGTGATGATGAAAACTCGGTCGCATGGGGCGATGATGGTAGCTCGTTTAGATGGGGCAATGATGGAGGATCAGTCGCATGGGGAACAATAGTCAATCGACATGGAACCAATACGGCGATAGAGGTATGGTGAGCAGTGTCCAAAAGGTTAGTTGGAACTATGGAGAATGGTAAGGGTGGTGGATCTGGGGAGTTGTAGGTGGAACAACATCGGTATGCAGGATTGGATGCAGCGAACCACGATGGTTGAGGATGGAGGAGACATCGCCGGTCGGCGATAGTGGCTGTGGTGGGATGTGGAGGAGGATGTGGTGGTAACATCCATGGGTAGCTGACCCAATGAAAGAGGGAAGTGGTGTGACAAGTAATCACACCTCGTTTTCTATTTCTTTTTCAGAAGGCATTGACACCCAACCTCAAAGTTAGAAAGTTTTTTTACTTCAATATTTTAAATAAAAAACATCCAAAAAACTTTCCAACCCCTTTTTTAATTAGTCTTGCATAGCGCATGACCATAAAATATTAATGATAATCCCTTTTTTGATCTATATTCCATAATCGGTGGACAAACGTGACCACTAGTTGGAACATTAACAGTGGTTGGATTCCATCCAAAAGAACAATTTTTTTGGAGATCTCCAAAATATAAAAACTCAGAAAAAAATAAATATTTTTTCTGAAAATTTAATAACTGAAAAATTGATTGCAATTCGTATTAAATTTTTGGGATAACTATAATTTGGTCATCTGATTTCGGATTAATGCTCAGTCCCTTCCATATGGAATTAATTACAGCCCTCTACTTAAAGTAATAAAAATTATTTTTTTTTCGCAGATCATAAAATTTACGCTATCACTCTAATACCAATTGTTGTTACCATTCCACAAAACAGAATTTGGTAGGACATGTATTTTGAAATTTTCATCACCAGAGCAATGAATCTTCGTCATCTTCAATGATCTAAGGCTTAGTAGAGGTCCGAGTATCTCACATGAATTTAATGAACACAAAAATTAAACTAAATGGTTAATTCATTTGAATCAAAGTGTGCTCGACTACAACTTGTCACTATTGATAGTTCCATGAAGGATATGAGTTTGAACCTATATAGATCATCCAAAAACACTTAAAAATTCCACACGATCACCATTTTTTGAATTTTGGGTGCTATTGTGGAGCTCCAATAAATGTTTCAGTGTCACGATGATTACCTTGATCCCATAACTCTGATCCATCAAAGGAGTTCTTGGATCGATCACTCATAGATATAATTTTCTTATCTATGATGCAATAGGAGAGAGAGGGTCTCATTCCATTGTAATGAATAGTCTTCAAATGGGAGTCTCTCTCCCGCATATATAGTGGGAGGCTCAAATACCCAAAAGGGTTCCCTAACCGTCAGAAATGTAATTCCCACTAAATAAGCAATAAATAAATAGTTATGAAAAGATAACTATGCTATAAATATTATTTATATTTTATCGCATACTTGTAATATATATTAAATATATTACGTGAGAACCCAAGCCATTAACTCAACTTGAAATTCCCGCTAATATTAAACAGACAAGGAATATTAAAATAACAGCCATTCATATAATATTATTCCACATATTTTATTAATACCATGTGAATACTTTTAATGTATTAATTTAACCCAATTATTATCTACAAGAATAATAATGAATTTATTTATTTGTTTTAGATCGTTAATACTTAGGGAACTCTTGAACTTGGTGGTGGGACCTACCATATCCTATACACTTATTCATGAGAATAAGGTAGATTCTTGAATATGCTATTGTGCATTACCCTCTAGGACCTTATCTCGATAGAAGTAAATACTATTCATAGACCAAGAGTGGGATCTAGTAACCAAACAAAGCCCTTAAAGAGATAAGGAGAAGTCATAATAACAAAAAAAAATCCGACAAACATGTACATTGTAATATAATCTATTTTCCTTGCGATATGTCTAAAAACAAGATGCACAACTTATGTCATCATCCATTCTTGTTTTATTATTTATTGATCTATATAGACCAAATTACTGGTGAATGACTTTCATAAGTATTTATAATGGTATTACCCTCATGATCAACTAATCCTGAGATATCACTTCCTCAAATCAGAATTGACAAATTCTCTCTTGATCATTCAATTAATGTCATACCACCAATGATACACCCAACACAAGATACCTCACAATGAATTCAATTTCATGGATTTTTCCTTAAATCAAAGTAAATTATCAAATGAAACAAACCAATAATGATCTCAAGTTAGGATAACAGTACACATGTTCATAGATAGGAGCATCGATTGACACCCAAAAGATGCGGTGTTCCTATTGGTGGGTCTTTCCTTATTATCTCACCTATTAGAGATCACTGAGTGTGAACTTAATGAGAAAAGGTCTCAATGCTTATGATATCCTAGTACCTGATAGTAAAACATAAATTGTGTCCAGTTAGTATGATATATATAGACCATAGGTAATATGTTTAGGATTCATTTCATAGTATTTTGAGGTTCTCATTAAAGCATGGAAATTGTTATAACCAATTGATAATATAAATAATATAGAGAAATTAACATTTAAATAGTGGATGTAGAAATATCAACATTATAATGGTAAGATTACATCATGTAAGGATCAATTTATGAATGATATGGTAATCTACAAGTTCCGATAAAGTTGGGTGTAGGGCACCCACATTTATAACAGTTCTGTCCAGTGAAAACCATCATTCCAAAACACACTAAAACCAAAATAAGAAATATCCATCTTATTTTTTGGGTGATTTTTATTTGATAATATCCATATAAAAACTATTTTTGATGAAAAAATGAAGAAACATCCACAAAACCAATAATTTCCCACTTGGAAACTGCTTCATAATTTTTAGTCAACTTCTTCTTTCATTCGCTAGAAATTTTCTTCTATCCAATGTGTGTAGTGCCCTAATTCTATTAGATTAACCAAGTACCATTGAGGCACAATGTTGCCTCCAGATTTATTGAACTATCAATTTTGTAAATATATCAATATTATTTTCATCCCATCAGTCTTATAATGATCTAACAATTTATACATAAATAGACTTCTAATGAAGTGATATTTTAGGTCAATGTGTTTCTTTCTGTATGAAACACTAGGTTGTGATAAAGATGAATGTAAATTTGACTGTCATAGATTAAGATTCCTCTATTCAATCACATTACAATTTCATTTAGTAAGCACATAAACTATATCAATTCATACCCTACTTTAGTATTAGCAACATAATATACTTCTGTAACAGATAAAGTGACCACTAGTTGAAACTGAGACATAAAACACACCTCTATTCCACCAAAATTAAATACAATACCTATAGTACATTTTAGTGAATCCATGTCTCTAGAAAAATATATACCTCTAAATACTTTCATATGAGCTTCATCATCATAACATAACGATGTATCCACAAACCCTTTAAGGAATAACTTGATCCAATTCATAGCTTCCTAGTGCTTCCTTTAAGTACTAGGCATGAAATGACTAACAAATTCCACTAAATAATAAGTATATAATTGAGTAAAAACCATTTAATACAAAAAAAATACTAACGATGAAGCCCAAGAAACCTTATCCATGTCAAGAAATTCTAATTCCATTAATGGAACCTGATTGTTTTTCAAGTTTTAAGTGTTTGTTGAGGGGGGATGAGATAGGGATACATGTAGTCAATATATCACCCAAAATATTTTCTTACATTTAATAAGGTTATTCATATCGAAACATCTTGATATCTTTTTATCGAGTTCATTAATCCATTGAAACTCCAGAAAACATTCAAAATATCATCCACATATAACAATATGTTCCATCTTCACAATTATTTTTTGTAACAATAGTGATCAAAATCACATAGACTAAAAATTTGTTCAAACATGAAAGTGTCAAACTTACTATTCCATTATAATAGAGCTTGATTCAATCCATAATGACTTTTTTTCAACTTAAAAACAAAATTATTCTTTCGATGAACTTCATTACACTTAAGATGAACCGTGAAAATTTATTCCCCCAAATCTAAATGAAGAAAAGATGTATTTACATCTATATAATCCAAGTGTAAATTATTGGACCCAACAATGTTGATCACTTTCTGAATAGTAGTGTGTCTCACCAATGGTGATAAAATTTTATAAAATTCAATGCCCACCATTTCCTAAAAACCATTCACCACCAACCTTGATTTGCATCTCCTACTTACATCAGCTTCCCCTTTCAAATGAAAACCATATTTGTATTCCAGATCCCTCTTTCCATCTGGTAGATCATCTAAATCCAAAGTGTTGTATAAATTTCAGGAATTAATTTCCTCTTACATGGCTGACTCCAACTATTTTGAGTCTCTAAGATTCACGGCTTCCTCAAGACTGCCTGGTTCCCCTATATTGGTTAGAAGAAAGAAGTTCATATCAGCTACAAATCTCTAGAAAATCTTCCTGATAAGAGTGGATCTCCTCAACAGAACCTCAATTTCATCCATATAAAAATATATATCTGATAGTAGGCTGTTCAATCAGTCTATTTTAGACACTTTTTTCCAAACTTTCACCATCCATCATTGGTCTATCCAATCTACCTCTGTCTGGTACTTTTACTATCGGTGTGTCACCCTCTGAAGTTTCAACTAACCTTTATGGATTGAATGTTTATCCAGTAACATAGGTATGATCATTATGAATATTTGTATTTTAACTATCCTAAACTTCATTCTTAGTTAGGTTATGTTCTTTCCAGATACAATTTTCACTGAAAACAATGCCATAACTCCATGTAACACCCCAAAATTCTAAAATAAGAACACTGTATTCAATAGCCTGTATGACATGCAAGACCAAGCAGTGAAGGGAATATAACATGATGAGAGTTTATGATATATTTATTTTTAAATAAATTCAATATCTTAAATAATTTTCATTACACACAACACTTATTTTAGTTTTCATTACACAAAACACTGAGTTTATCTTCCATTGCACACAACATCGAGTTTTAACAAATTGTAAAATATTATTAAAATATTATTATTTAATATAATAGTTATAAAATAGAAATTAAATTGGGGTATGAATAATAATAACTAAATTATGAAAATTAAGGTTATCTATTGATTAGAAATAAGATAAGAATCATTTAAAAGAAGAACAAATGTTATCATAAAAACTATATTTTTCTTCATCTAAAAGACTTTTTAATCTTGCTTTTTTTCATATAATTTAAAATTAAATTCTACAACACATTTATAAAATTTATTTGAAAATTTTTTTTTAATTTTTTTAATTCATCAAATAAAAATTATCTTAGGGTGGATTTTTGGTATTTTTCTGAGAAGTTTAATTTTTGAGGAATATTGAAATATACTGAATTTTAATTGAAAACTGACTTTTAATTTAAATAATTTATAATTATATATTATATTTATAATTGAATTTAAAGTGAAATTATTTCTATTTTAAATAAATTAATCCAATTTAGTTCGTTGGAATCATTTTCATCTTTAATTTTTAAATAAAAACATTATAAACTTTTGAAAATTCTCTCTTTAAAAACCCACTTTCTCATCACATCCATGGGATTACTTTAAAATTAATTTTTTTTTTCCAGTTTTTTGAATTGAATTTGGAATAATGGATTACATATTTTTAATCATAACAATTTATGATTTATAATAAGGTCAAAATATTAAAAGAGTGCCCCAAACCTCACTTATAAAAGGCCACCCACACTCCTCTTTTCTTTAAAAATTATAACCTAATTGATTCAGACAATAAATACATGAATGACTTACAAAATTCCATACTGTCATACTAGGATCCTTATTTCTTTTTGAAATACAACCTAGGAAGGCTTTGGTGAAAACCTAATGAGGATACCTGAAAAAGTGGCAATGTTCTTTAACGAGCTTCTTTATTTTATTTCTTTCTCAACCTCCATAAATTATGATTAAACCAAGATGATATAATAAAAGTAATATCTTAAACATAATAGTTTGATTATATAATAATTGTATAACCTACAACCATCTCCACTACTATCTAATGGGTTATGAAATAATTGTTTGTGTGTATAATAGATTATCACCTTGGGAACTGATTCCATTAGTTCTTCCCTTACAACCTTTCATTATTGAGTATGATGATGGATCTAAAGTATATATATGATATTTAGAACATATTTATACCATTTTAGTAATTAATTCATATATTTTTTTTAATTTCCACTCTGTAGGGGATACAATAATGTTGCTCGTGTGTACGGTAGACTATTGCCTCATGAAGAAATTTGATTCTTCTTTCACTAACACATTACATGGAATGAAATAAGGTTCAATTTAATAAATATAAGTTATATAAATGAAATAAATATTTTATTAATGGAATTTTTCTAATTATTAAAAACATAATACTCTTTCTTACATTTTAACTCACTTAAAGATGATAACATCTTTTGTGTACATGTGGACTACCACCTTCACGAAGCGATGTGACTCTCTTTTCATCCCCACACCACATGGATGATATATATGATTATATTTAAAGATATAATATATTATATTATTATTACAATAGAAATATAAAATTTAACTTACCTACTTTCACAAATGATCATTGAAAAATGGAACCATTACTCATGCGTAACTACGACCTACAATCTCCATGATCGCAACACACTTCATTTTTCAAAACCATTTTTCAAGACTGGGTTTCAAAGTATAAATGATGTAAAAATATTACAATTATTTAATTATTATTATTTTGGAGATGATATATATATATATAATATGTTCAAGAACTAGATCTTTCATGATTAAACGCACATGAAAAAAAAAGGTAATTAACACCCAAAATAATATAAAAAATGAAAATTTATTTAATAGGTTATAATATGTTATAAAAGGATCTTATATGATATTATAAATATTATAAAGTTATTTTACAGGTTAATAAAATGTATAAAACTTTTATATTGGAGGTTAAATCATGTTCAACTAAAAGGAAGCATGAGGTAAGGGATTTCCTCTCAATTTCATTTCATTGAGGCATATTATAATGTTATGAACCTAGTTTCATTTATACGGTGTATATAATTAAACTTTGATATGTAATTTCATGAATAATTCATTATTCTTGGTATTTTATGTTTCAATTTTAATTATTTCATCTAATGCGATTTGGCATAAAAGTCACAAAGTGGTAAATAATTTCATAACTCAATTTCTTTTCATTGGGTTATATTACCTATTTACTATATTTGATATTCTAATATTATGTGTGTAATGAATTTTCATCATCTTATATTTTATTTCCAATTTTTATGTAGATTTATATCTGATACACATAATATTTTCATTTATTAATTCTTACTTGAATGTTATGAACTTTGTGAGGGTTTATTTCACAATCTCATTCTAATCAAGTTTATTTATACTTATATTTACATTGAAAGAAATTAAATGAAATTTTTATGATAAAATCATTTATTTTTATCATACTATGGTTATTACTTATATTTTCAAGTTATAGTACCCGTTTTCCACTCTTTGACACTTAAAGTTTTTTAGAAAACGTTTTTAAGAAAATCTGACTTCATTTCACTCTTCGTTCGAAAATTCAGTTTCTTACAAAACCTTGTTTTCTAAAAGTGTTTTCAATTTTTTTTAAAAATATTACAAATGAGTTATTAAATAATTTTTTACCCATTTTTAATTTTTAATTTTTTTGAAAGAATATTCTTGTCATTTTCCATACAAGCCACTTTTTAACATTTTTACAATATAAAAGGAATGTTCTTTTTAACTTGTATGGGATGTATGTAATTAATCATCCCCATAATTTCAATGAAGATTAATTTGAAAGTTTACAATATTATTTTTAAATAATTTTATCCAAATATTTTAGAAATTCATTATTTTTAAAAAAGATTTTCAGACAAAATTATTTTGAAAATGTTTTATGATTTAAAAAAGTTATTTTCAAAATGAAAATGATATTTTCCTCGATAATTTTGTTAAAGATATTTTTATAGTATTTGTATTTTTCAATTATAATAAAACATTATTTTACATATACTCCACTAGGGATATGTTGTATTGATACCATCCTTATTTTTTACTTTGGATGGTTTATGATCATTTTAACCAAGGATAGTATTGACATTCAATTCCTTATTTTGTTTTTATAGTCATTAACCTCCCCTTAAGATCATTAGACATTAATTTTCGCATAAATATCCATATTATTTATGATAGATATTTTTATTACATAAAAGACTACCTCATTTCTACATATTGAATTTTTGTTTGAATCTTATTTTATTGATGAGGGAAATATAGACAAATCTATATCTTTTACTCAATATGGATATTTGATGTCAAGAAATACTGATTCATAAATTAAATTGATTAATATATATATATATATATATATATATATTTGAACCTATAATGACATGTTGGACATGATATTATATATCTCCTCCATGCAATGGTAGTATCACGAGGAGAAAAAGTAAGCTATTATTAAATGAGTTTTTACCTGAAGTTTAAACCATATTGTGAAAGGTCATGATGATAGAGGTATCATTTTACCAAGACATTATTTCCAAAAATTAATCATTTCCTTCATTAAAAATTTAGTTAATATCATCCACAATATTTCCACAAAGATATTATATTTTGATTCATTTCATTCTCGATTTATTGATTAAATGGAATGTGTTTTCAATTGTATACCTTAACATATTGATTATTAACCAGGAGGTTTTCACATTAATATTATCTTTGGATGCACTTACTTCTCATATTATTGATAAAATTACATTTTCAGTTATTTATATTTCATTATTGTTAATTATTATTTATTCAAAATAACTTCCACCATAATTAACCCTTATTAAGAATTTGAGCTCACAATAATTTTGTTTGCTTTCTCCAAAAATCAATGAAGTGTACTATTATTGATATGAAATGATATGTTAGATTGAATACTGATATTCTAAAGAAAATTATAATTTTTTCAAATGTAATATGAGAATCATTTATATATCTAGTTTACCAAGACTACTAAACTATTCTATCTTTCAGGATATAATTCCCAGTATCTTATATCAATGTAATAATGTAGACACCGACTTTAGGCTACTGGGGCCTGGGTCACTATGTATGGTCTCAGAAAAAGTTTGGTAGAATACTTGGGAACAATATTTAGGAAAACATATATTAAGGATCATAACCCTATGATATAATTTGAGGATAAGTATAGAATAACATCCTAAAGTTTTGGTAAGAAAGATATTATGTGGGTTCTCCTAGCAATGCATCGCTGTATAGATACTACAAGTGGATGTGGCTTTACGATAGTTGTACCTAGGGGTAATAACTCTAAAAAGGTGCATTGGTCTGACATGATTGTCACCTGGTGCATGAAAATGGGTCTTTCTAGGTACTTGGTTTGACATTCCAAAGAATATTCTTAGGATAATTAATATTTTCATTACCAACCATTATGAAGGAGTTGAATAGATGATGAAAATGAATGACCCATGTCAAATATAAGGTGATTTATATTGAAAGTAACATGATCTAATTAATACATACTAGAAATGGTTATATAGTTTTCCTACTATGATTATTATTTCTGACACTATACATTTTGGTTTTAATCAATGGTTGGAACTCGAAGGAATCTTATTAATAATGAACATGAAGGAAAAAGTGGTTACTATGAGAATACAAATAGGGTGATGATATGAGTGAAAGATATCATGATAATTCTTAATCATTAATCTCATTATATGATTAAAATCATATACATTAACCAACTCTCTGACAAAATATTGAAGATAAGGACAGATGTTTCTAAGATCTTTAGTGGTGGAGACAATATAGGAAATAATTATTTAATTCCATCATGTTATAAATTTGGAAAGCGAAAACTAGGAAAATTTCATAAATGAATTGTAAAATTATTTACGTGTGGAAACTAAGGGCCTAAAGCAATGGATTGATGAGAAAAAATGAATAGTATTATGGAAGGAAATAAATCACCTCATAGGGATCCATTTATAGTTATTTGAATTAAATATGGATAACATATGCATTATCTGAGTCAATGTACTCTTTTAAAGGTTAAATCCAAGATCAAATAAGGACCTATATTGAAATAATATAGTTTAAGTATTTATTGAGATTCCATAACTATACAGTTGGAATATTTTACCAATGCTATTTAAGTCATAAGAATAACGAAACATATAAATATTGTGTTTTTATAATCATACATGTCTTAATTAACATAAGTGTTATGGATAACATCATGGGTTTATGAGTTTGAGATTAAATGTAAGCTCAAATTCTTAAACACAATTTTTTTTAGGTTTTCTGTTATGGGTGTTTACCAAGATTATGAATATTTTGGGATAAATTTATGGCAATACAACCCCTTGGATTAATATACATTTTAGGGGAAAAGGTTTTGAGGAATTATGAATTTACATTTTATAGATATAAGATTAAAGGTATTTATAACCATTATGATTAATATGATCATTAATAACATTATAATAATAGTCAAATAATATTTTTATAATTTGTAAAAAAACTATATTAAAAAATATAAAAAAAATGATATGTAATGATTAATTTTATTTCAAGGATGTTTATCATATAATTTTTGGGAACATTATATGAATTATATTAATATGGTTTTAGAAAAAAGACAACCAACATACTGGGTGAAAACCCATCACATCCAATAAAGCCGTGGGGATTGAATCTGTTACCAAAGGATGATAAGGTTTTAGGACCTACCATTATTCTACATGATTTCCTGGTTAACATGTCATTAGTTAAACATTTTGAAAAAGAAATATTAATGATGGACTACAAGAGTTAATTTGGTGGTTTAGAGATTAATTTAATATATTGGATAACTTATTATAAGCACATTGTTTTTTGAGAATATTTAGATATGGATAGAAATAATTTTCACCTTTTATAGTTCTTACGATTTGTTAGAAGTGAATTTTAGTGCTTCAGGACTAAAAAATTTATTTTGGGATATTAATTTCATGTAGTAATGGATGAATTTAAAATTGATCAATTAATAACCGAATAAAAAAATTATTCTTATGAAATAGAAACATACCAAGTAATTATATTTACTTATATTCTTTGATGGTAAAATAATTCCTCAAATTTAGGAAAAGGATCCTGAAACAACAATATTATCTTATTATAGTCATATCCAATGAATCAGATGGTCCTCTAAATCATCATAGATTTAGGGTTTTGAGGAAATTAAATTTCCATTGATAATTCACCTTATTGTGATCAATGACCTCAATGACTCAATAATTATTTAATCTTTTCTTCCATGACTATATCTTGACTTTCTACCAATGTATTCCTACTTGGAAATATAGTTATGTGTTATTCCATATAACCTTGGTATATGCTTTTATCTATTATTATGTTGATGTTTTATTAAATCTTTTTTATGATGTGAGTTTTCAAAAAAATAATTTTAAAATATCAAACCCTAATTACCGAGATCAAGTTTAAATCATGAGGGAACAATTTATTTAAAGTGGGGAGAATATAAAACCCCAATCTTCTAAATTAAGGACACTGTATTCAATAGACATTATGACATGAAACCCCCAGAGTAGAAGGTAATATAACAACCCATGAATTTTCAATATAATTACTTTTAAATAAATTCATTATATTCAATATCTGGCATTATATAAAACAGTATTTTTAACTTGTACCACACACACCACTGAGTTTAGCTTGTGTATCATGCAACACCAAGATTAAATGAAATGTGAAATATTATTAAAATGTTATTATATAATATAATATTTATCACCTAGCCATGAAATTTTTGGGTATGAATAGAAATAACTAAATTTTTAAAATTATGGTTACTTATTGATTATAAATAAAATAAGAATCATTTCAAATAAAAGTTTTTTTCTTCTGAAAAACATTATTTTTCTAAAAGTTAGTTTAATCGCGCTTTTCACACATAATTTAAAATATTTTTTAAAAACATTTATAAATTTTATTTTAAAAAATAAACTTCTTTTTTAAGGCTACATATAAAAATTATATTTGGGTGAATTTTTGGTATATTTCTTAGAAGGTACATTATTTTGAATAGTAAAAAATATTGAATTCTAATAAAAAATACAATTTAGTTTAAATAATTTATAATGTTAAATTTTATTTTGAATTTATTTTAATGTCAAGTTAGTTAAATTTAATATAAATTAATCCAATTTAGTTCAATTTAATCATTTTCATATTTGATTTTGAAAAACAACATTGTAAAATGTTTAACATTTTCTCTTTAAAAATCCGTTTTCTCAATGCATATGCGGGATTAATTTTAAATTTTTTTTCACTTACATGAATTTAATTTGGAATTTATTATAAATATCATGAACCAACATAAGATATAATTTCTAATGAGGTAAGTATAATTTTTGACCAAAATGAATAGTGAAAATAGTAAAAAATAATTATCATGGTTATCATAAAAATGGATTTACTGAGGGGTTAAACTATGAAGATAAAGGTTAAAAATTATATAACAACTTGTAAAAATATAATTTTATGGATATATTTACCCCTTATATATTATATGTCCTAGAATTATTGAATTTAGAAGCTTTTGGAATGATAAAAACGTGGGTATGACTGCTTTTTTCAAAACATTACAAGTGTCCCACTCACCTCACTTGTAAAAGTTCTCCCACTATAATCTATTATTAAAAAAATAAAACAAATTTGTTTTCGAAAATAATAAAAAAAAAATTCCCAAATGCACTCCTATTATCCTATAAGCCTTATTTTGGGCAGAAATCCAACCTAGGAAAGACTTGGTGAAAACCTAAGGAGGATACCTGAAAAAGAGGTAATGTTCTTCAACATGCGTCTTTATTTTATTTATTTCTACACATACTTAAATTATTATTAAACCAAGTTGATAAAATATAATCATTATATTACGTAAACTATTATGATTTTATAATAAGTTAATGACCTACAAATATATCCTCTTCCATCCAATGGGTTATGAATTCATCCTTTGTGTATACGGTGGAATACCACCTCATGAATCGATGTCATTAAATCTTCTATTACCTCCTATCAATTTTGAGTATGATGATGGATATAAATTATATATATAATATTTATAAAATATTTATATTTTATTTATACTTATTAATTAATTATATATATCATTTTACTTTCCGTTTCATAGGGGATACAGTAGCGTCGTTCGTGTGTACGATGGATCGTTGCATTATGAAGTGATGTGATTCGTCTTTCACTAACGTTTTAAATGGAATGTAATAAGGTTAAAATTAATCAATATATGTGATATTCGTGTTATAATTATGATATTTATGAAATATTTATCATTATGATATGATAATATTCTTTGTTACCTTTTCACTCACTTAAAGATGATAACATCATTCATGTACGTGTGGTCTACCACCTTTACAGAGTGATGTAACTATCTTTTAAACACCAAAAAATGTATAATATATAAAAATATATTTAAATAAATAATATGGTATATATGATATTAAGATCATTATATAAGGAAAAAATGTTACTTACCTCCATTTCATAACGATAGTTGGAAAATGGAAACGTTACTCATGCGTATGTACGGTCTACCATCTCCATGACTATAACATCATTCATTTTTTCATAAAAATATTTCATGATTTATTTTAAAATTATTAATTATGTAAAAATATTATAATTATGTCATTATTATTATTATTTATATAATAAAACAATATAATATTCATAATAACCAGATCTTTTATGATGAAACGCACATGAGAAAACAAGGTAGTTAACAGGTGAAATAATGAAAATAATGAATGATTATTAAAAAAAGGGTGATAATATTTTATAAAAGGATCATATATGATATAATAAATATTAATTTAGTTATATTAAAAGTTAATAATTTGTTTAAAAACACTATACATAAGGTTAAATCACATTCAATCAAAAGGAAGCATGAGGTAAGGGACTTCGTCTCAATTTCATTTCATTGTGGAATATTGTAATGTTATGCACCTAGTTTGTTTTATATGGTGTATATACATACCCTTTGACATGTAATGTCAGGAATAATTTATTATTAATGTTATATTATGTTTCAATTTTAATTATTTATTCCAAGGGTATTTGACTAAAAAGTTTCCAATTGGTAAAGAATTTCATAACTCAATTTCAGTTCATTGGGTAATATTCTTTCTTCGTGGTATATAATATTATAATATTATGTGTGTAATTAATTTTTATAATATCATGTTTTATTTAAAAATTTTTATGTGTATTTATATATATTACACATAATATTTTCATTGATTAAATCTTACTCTTAAGTTATGATCACAATGAGGGTTTTTTCACAATTTAATTATAATCGAGATTGTTTATACTTGTATTTACATTGATGGAAATTAAATGATCACTATCAAATAAAACAATTTAATTTTATAATCATACCGTTATTCATTATATTTTCAATTAATAGTACCACTTTGCACTCTTCGATACATAAAATGTTTTGGAAAATGTTTTTAAGAAAATACGACTTCATTTCTCTCTTTGGTTGGAAATCCATTTTCTCCCAAAATCATATTTTCTAATAATGTTTTCAATTTTTTTATCATCTTAAAAATGATTTATTAATGTAATTTTTACCCATGTTATCATTTTTAAAAAAAGGTTTTAAATGGATCTTGTTATAATTTTCCAAACAAGGCACTTTTTAAACCTTTTTATAGTGCAAAAACATATTCTTTTTAACTTGTACGACATGTATGGAATTACCCAATGTCATGACCATTATCTCTTTGAATATTCCTTCTCAAGTTTACAATATTATTTTGAAATATTTTTTTTCTAAATATCCGTGTAATTATTTTTTTTTAAATTTTATTTAAAAAAAGGATTTTAAAAATGTTTTAATTTCTAAAAAGTGATTTTCAATTTGAAAATGACATTTTCCTCATAAATATTGATAAATATATTTTTATGGTATTTATATTTGTGAATTAAAACAAAACATTAATTTAAATATACTCTACTAAGGTATTTTTATTTATACCATCCTTATTCTTCCTCTAGATGGTTTATGATTAATTTAACGAAGGATAGTATTAATATTCACTTCCTTATTTCATTTTTGAAGTTATTAAATTCCCCTTAAAATATTAACTTTCTTATGATCATTAGACATTAAATTTCTCATTTATATCCACATTATATTTTCATGTATATTCTTATTTCTTAAACCATATCTCATTTATTCATACGATGTTTTACTTTGAAAGGTATTTGATTGACTGTGGAAATATTCATAAATACATATTCTTTATACAATAAAAATATTTGATATCAAGTTATATTAATTAATGAATTAAATAAATAATTTGATATATAAGGGATGTTTTGGGATTTTAGTGATAGGTGGGGCTTGGTATTATATATCCCCTCGATGCATTAATAGTCTCATGAGGTGAATAAGTAAACTAGAACTAAACAGGTTTTTACGAATTTTTTAAACCATCACGTGAAAGTTATTGATGGTAGAGGTATCATGTGATCGATACCTGATGTAAAATAATTAGGAATTTACTTCATTAATAATTAAATAAATATTATCCATAATATTTTCATAATGATATTATCTCTACATATATTTAATTCCCAATTTATTAATTAAATGTAATGTTTTTTTAGTTATTTACCTTACTATATTGATTATTATCCAATAGGTTTCCACATTTATATTATCTATCGATGAAATTACTTCTTAGATTATTTATTACATGGTGTGTGTTCAGTTATTCACCTTTCTATGATTTTTATTCTTATTAATTAATGGTAGATTCTTCTGTAATTAACCCTAATGAGTATTTGAGCCCATCCTTATTTTTTATTTCATTCACCAGGAATCCATGAAGTGTACTATGATTGATTTTCATTGATATGATAGAGGGAATAATGATATTATAAAAAAATGGTGTAATTTTTGTTTTCAAATCTAATATAGGAATCATGTATGTATCTAGTTTACCAAGACTAAAAAACTATTCAGTCCCTCAGGATGGGATTACTTGAATCTTCTGCCAATGTAATGAAGTAGAAACAGACTCTTGGATACTGTGGATAGAGTCTCTATAGTTGGTATCAGATTATGTTTAGTAAAGAACGTCGGAACAAGTATTTATAAAGCATAGATTAAGGATCATAACTGTATGATAGAATTTGAGGACAAGTATAGAAGAACATACTAAAGTTTTGGTAAGGTATATATTATGTGGGTTTTCCTAAAAATAAATTCATTTCCCCATACTAAAAGTAGATGTAGTTATTCTATAGATATAATATGGGTTAATAACTTTTAAAAAGGCTGATTGGTATTGACCAAATTTTCACCCGATGCACAAAAATATGCCTTAATGCGCACCTGGTTTGAAATTCCCTGGTGAAATACATTAGATAGTTCAAATTTTTATTACCAACCATTATGAAGGATTTGAATTGATGATGAAAATTAATGACCAAGGACAAACCTAAGGGGTATTATATTGAAAATAATGTGTCAAAATTTAGACATGTTATAAATGATTATATGTTTTCTCCATTATGATTATTTTTTCTCACACTATACATCTTGGTTTTATTCAATGGATGAAAATCGAAGGAATCAGATTAACATCAAACATGAATGAAAATGTGGTGAATATGAGAAACCAAATATGATTATGATAGGAGTGGAAGATATCATGATTTTTCCTAATAATTTATCTAAATATATGATTAGAAACCTATACATTAACCAAACCTTAGACACGCCAAATAATAGAAGGATATATGTTTATAAGAGATTGAGTGGGGGAGACAGTGGAGGAAAGAATGACTGATTTCCGTCATGTCATAAATTTGGAAATAGAAACCCATGAAAATGTCTTAAAAGAATAGGAAAATGATTTCTGTGTGGAAAATAAGGGCATAAAGCAATGAATAGATGAGAAAAAAATGAAGAATATGATTTAATGAAATAAATGTCAAACTAGGGATCCATTTATAGTTATTTTTATTAATTGTATAGAACCTATAAATTAACTGATTCAATATCCTATTATAAAAAAATAAAACCATAACTATGTAAGGATCTATATTTAATTAAAATGTTCAAAGTATTTATTAGGATTCTATAATTTTATTTTTGAATTATTTTACCAATGGTATTTTTGTTATAAAAGAAATGAAACATATTAGTATTGTGTTTTATTTTACAATAATACATGTCTTAATTAAATTAAGTGTTATGGATAACACCATGGGTTTATGTGTTTGAGATTAACCATATGTTCAAATTATTAAAAAAAACTTATTAGGTTTTATCTGATGGAAGTCCATCAAGATTAAGGATAGTTTGTGAGAAAATTATGGAAATATAACCCACTGGTTTAGTATATGAATTACTAAAAACGTTATTTTAGGAATAATGACTTTACATTTTATAGAAATAATATTTAAGGTAATGATAAACTTTCGGATTAATATTTCATTAATTTTATTATAGTAATAGTGAAATAATATTTTTTGACTTTGTGAAAAAGATTTTATTTGAAAACTATAATAAAAAGGTTATATAATGATTAATTTTATTTCATGGATTTCAATATTATTTTTTTGGTAAAGTTATAGGAATTATATTAATATGGATTTAGAAAAAGTAAAACCCATATACTGGGTGAAAAAATGTTACATCCATAAAGGCTATGGGGATTGAACCCATGACTGATGGATATGATAAGGTTTTAGCGCCTACCAATAGTCTACATGATGTCCAAGTTAACATGTCATTATTTAAACGATTTGAAATAAATATTAATGATGAAATTGTGTTGTTACTTCTTTTTAATTAATTTATTATATTGGATAACTTGTGCTAACCATATTTGTTTTGAAAAAAAATTCAGATAAAAATAGAAATACCTGGAACTCTATTTTTGGACTTTATGACCCATTAAAAGTGACTTTTTGGGATTTGGGCCTAAAAAATCTATTTCTAGATATTCATTTCATAGAGTAAGGGATAAAATCAAAATTTATTGAAGAAAAACCAAAGGATTATATTATTATTATCATTTAGAAACATATGAAGTAAGTATATTTTATTATATTCATAGATAAAAAAAATAATTCTAGAATTTGGAAAAGGATCATAAAACAAAATTTTTATCATATTACATTCTAATCTGATGAATCAGAAGACCCTTTATTTAATCACAGAATTATGGTTTTTAGGCCCTTAAAATTCCATTTATCATTCACCTTATTTTGATCAATGACCTTAATCATTCTCTATAATAATTTAATCTTTTCTTTTATGTCTATATATTCACTTTCGACTAATATTATCCTACCTGGAAACCTAGTTATGTGTTATTTCATTTGTCCTTGGTACATCCCATTATCTATTATTAAGAGGATGTTTTATTAATTTTCTTTACAATGTGAGTTTTCAGAAAAATAATTTTTAAACATCAATCCCTTGATTACTGAGACCAAGTTTAAATTATAAGGACACAATTTATTTAAGGTGGGGAGAATATAACACCCAGAACTTCTAAAATAAGAACAATGTATTCATTATCCTTTATGACATGCAACACCAAGCATATAATGGAATATTAAATTTTGAGACTTTACAATATAATTTTTTATAAAAATTCAATCTATTTAATAAATTTCATTACATGCAACAACGAGTTTAACTTGTATCACACGAAACACTGAATTTAGCTTATGTTGCACATAATAGGAAGTTTGAATGAAATATAAAAAATTATTAAAGTGATATTATTTAATATAACAGTGATAACATAGCCATTAAATTGGTGGGTATAAATATTAATCAATAAATTATTAAAATTATGTTTATCTATTGATTATAAATAAAATAAAAATCATTTAAAATAAAAAGAAATTTTTCTGAAAAACATTATTTTACAAAAATAGAGTTTAATCATGCTTTTCACACATAATTTAAAATTACATTTTACCATTTTTATAATTTCTTTTGTCAAAAATAAACTTAATTTTTAAGTCATCATATACTAGTTATCTTTGGGTGAATTTTTGGTATTGTTCTGAGGAGTTTCATTTTTTGATTAATAATGAAAAATACTAAATTTTAATCAAAAACTAAATTTTCATATAAATAATTTCTAATGATAAGTTATATTATAAATTTATTTTAATGTAAAATAATTTCAATTTAATATTAATTAATATAATATAAGTCATTTTAATCATTATCATATTGAATTTTGTTATAAAAACATTTTAAAATTTTGAACATTTTCTCCTTTAAAATCAGATTTCTCATCGCATCTGCTGGATTAACATTAAATTAAAGGTGTGAAACTTATGTGAATTGAATTTATAAAAATGTATTAAATATTTATAACCATAATAATATATATTTTCATATATTTTTAACTTATTTTTTACTAAAATTAATATAAAAAATATTAAAAATTAATTATCGTGGTTCGGGTAAAAATGGATTTTCTGAGGGGTTAAACTAAGAAGTTGAGGTTTAAAAATGAACTAAAAACGTGTAAAACTCTCCTTATATGGCCATAGATTCACCTAAATTCTTATAGGTTCTTTAATTACTGAATTTATAATCTCTTGGAATGATAAATACATGGGTATGATTTAATCATTTCAAAAAATAAGAAGTATGCCACTCACCTCACTTATAAAAGGCCACCCGCCCTCCTCTGTTATTCACACCTTAAAAAATATTTGGTTTGGATAATCCAAGAAAATATTACTTCCCAATTTCAATACTCACATAATATAAGCCTTAGTTTGTGTATAAATACAACCTAGGAAAGCTTTGGTGCAAGCCTAATGAGGATACCCAGAAAAGAGGTAATGTTCATCAACGACCATATTTATTTTATTTCTTTCTCCACATCATTTAATTATTATTAAATTATATTTATATAATAAAATAATTGTATTACATATACTATAATGTTTTTATAATAATTTCATGACCTAAAACCATCTCCACTTCCATCCAAAGGGTCGTGAAGTCATTATTCGTGTGTATGGCGGACTACCGCCTCGCGAACCAATGTCATTCTCTATTCCATTACAACCATTAAAGGTTGAGTATGATGATGGATATAAATTGTATATATATATATATATTCTATTTATAACATATTTATACCTATTAATTCATCATATAATATATATCTTTTTACTTTCTATTCCATAGGGGATACGATAACGTCACTCGTGTGTATGGTGAATTGCCACCTCGTGAAGCGATGTGATTTTTATTTCACTAACGCTTTAAATGGAATGTAATAAGGTTAAATTTAATAAATATGTATGATATAAATTAAAAAATTAATATATTAATGTAATATTTATCATTATTAAAATAAAATATTATTTCTTACCTTTTCAGTCACTTAAAGAAGATAACCTCGTTCATGTACTTGTGGAAAGACGCCTTCACAAAGTGATGTGACTCTCTTTTCAACACCACACCACATGGATGATATATATAAATATAATTATTTAAATAATATGGTATGTATAATATTATAATAATTATATATGGATAATATATTACTTAACTTATTTCAATAAAAATAATTGAAAAATGGAAATGTTACTCATGTGTACATATGGTCTACCGTCTCCATGACCATAATGTTCTTCATTTTTCATAACCATATTTCATGATTATTTTTAAAAGTACAAATGATGTAAAAATATGATAATTATACCATTATTATTATTATGGATATGATATAACTATATAATATGTTCCCGAACTGGATATTTTATGATGAAACATGCCCGAGAAAATAAGGAAATTAATACCCGAAAAATGAAAATAATGAAAGATTATTAACGAAATAGTGATAATATGTTATAAAAGGATCATATATAAAACTATAAATATTTATATTGTTCTATTATAAGTTAATAACATGTTTAAAACCACTATACATGATGTTAATGTAGGATTAACCAAACGGAAACATGAGATAATGGATTTCGTCTCAATTTCATTTCATTAAGACATATTGTAATGTTGTGAACCAAGTTTATTTTACATGGGGTATATAATTACCATTTTAAATTTAATATCATGGATAATTCATTATTCAAGGTATTTTAAGTCCCAATTTTAATTATTTCATCTAATTTTATGTGACTTAAAAGTTACCATGTTGTAAAGAATCACATAACTCAATTTATTTTCATTAGGTTATATTAAATATTCATTATATTTAATATTGTAATATTATGTGTGTAATTAATTTTCATCATATAATGTTGTATTTAAACTTTTTATAAGTATTTTATGTTGATAAAAATAATTATTTCATTTATTAATTATCACATCAATGTTATGATATTTGTGAGGGTTTATTTCACATTATCATTCTAACTAAGATTGTTTATACTTGTATTTTCATTGAAGAAAATTAAATGATAATTTTATAATAAACCAATTTAATTTTCTCCAACTATTTTTATAAATTATATTTTTAATTAATAGTTCCATTTCCGACTATTTGTTACTTAAAATATTTGATAATTTTTTTATGAAAATCCGAATTTATTTCTCTCTTTGGTCGAAAATCCATTTTCTTCCAAAACCATGTTTTCTAAAAATGTTTTTAACCACTTACAAATTATTTATTAAAGAAATATTTACCCATGTTAACTTTTAAAAAATGTTATGAAATTAATATTATTATCTTTTTCCAAAAAATATGATTTTCTAACATTTTTATAATAAAAAAAGGAATATTATTTTCAACCTGTACGACATATATGAAATTAACCTCTTTCATGATTATCAATTATTTGAATCATCCTTAGATTGTTTAAAATATTATTTATAAAAATATATTATTTCTAAACATCCTTGAAATTCTTAGTTTTTAAAATTTATTATTAATGAAAAGTATTTTAAAAATGTTTTACATTATAAAAAGTGATTTTCTAATTAAAAAGGATATTTTATTAAATAATTTTGTCAAAGGTATTTTTATGGTATTTATATTTTTTAATGACAAAAATCCATTATTTTAAATATACTCCACTAGGTTATGTTGTATTTATACCATCCTTGTTTATCCTCTAGATGGTTTATGATTATTTTAACCAATGATAGTATTGATATTAACTTCCTTATTTAATTTTTATTTTCATTAACTTCCCCTTGAAATATTAACTTTCCTATGATCAGTAGATATTAAATTTCCCATAAATATCCATATTATTAATCATGTATATTCTTATTTCATAAACCAAATATCATTTATACATTTGGTGTTTTACTTTGAATGTTATTTGATCAGCTGAGGAAATATTGATAAATCTATATCCTTTAATCAATACAAATATTTGATGTTAAAAAAATATTTATTCATGAATAAAATTGATTATTTTATATTTTAGGAATACTTTATACCTGTAGTGATGGGTGGATCTTAGTATTATATATCCACTCGATGCATTGGTAGTCTCATGAGGTGAATAATTAAGCTAACATTAAACTAGATTTTACCTATAGTTTAAAATATCTCTTGAAAGTTTTTAATGGTAGAGGTATCATGCACCCTAAAAGTGATTCCCAATAATTAGGAATAGAATTCATTAAGAATTTAGTTAATATTATCCCAAATATTTTCAAAATTATATTACTCTGGATGAATTTCATTCTAAATTTATTGATTAAATGGAATATGTTTTCAATTACTTTCCATCCCATATTGACTATTATCTATGAGGTTTTCACATATTATCTCTGGATGCCATTCCTTATCATTTTATTGATTACATGGAATATGCGTTCTTTTATTTACCTTGATATATTTTTAATTCGTATTGATTCATGATAATTTCTTCAAAAATTAACCCCTACTAAGTATTTGAGCTCACCCTTACTCCATTTTCTTTTTACAGGAATCTATGAAGGGTACTATGATTGACATGAAAGTATATGATAATGGGAATAATGATGTTCTAAAAAAATTAGAATTTTTTCTTTAAAATGTAATATGGGAATATTTTATGTATCTAGTTTACCAAGACTACTAAACTATTTGGTCATTTGGGATGCGATTCCTTTTATCTTATGCAAATGTAATCAATCAAATATAGACTCCAAGCTACTAGGGTCAGGGAATCTATAGTTCTTATAAGAGGAAGTTTAGTTGAAACCTTAGGAACTAGAGTTAGGAAAACATAGAGTAAGGATCATAACCCTATGTTAGACGTTAAGGATAAGTATGGAAGAACATCCTAAAGTTTTGGTAGGGAATATATTATGTTATTTTTCATTGAAATAAATCACTATATGGATACTAAAAGTCGGTGTGGATCTTCCACATATATACCTTGGGGTAATAAATCTGAAAAGGATTCATTGTGATTGGACCCTATCATTACCTAGTCACCATAATGGGACTTTCTTCACACCTAGTTTGACATTCTCAAGGGATATGTTTTGTATAGTTAACATTTTATTTACAAAACATTATGAAGTATTTGAATAGATGATCATAAGGAATGAAAAAGGTCAATCCTAAGGTATCTTATATTTAAAATAATGTGTTATAATTTAGACATCCTATAACTATTATATGTTTTCCAACAATGATTATTGTTTCTCACACTATACATCTTGGTTTTATTAAATGGATGGAACCTGAAGGAATAATATTAACATCAAACATGATGGAAAATGTGGTGAATATGAGAAAACAAATGATATGATGATAGGAGTTAAAGATGTCATGATTATTCTTAATCATTTATCTATATATATGATTAAAACCATTTTATTAACTAACTCCTAGACAAAACAATGAAGAGAATGATGAATGTTTCTAAGTGATCAAGTGGTGAAGACTATGGAGGAATGAATGATCAATTTCCTTAATTTAATGAATTTTGAAAGAGACACATAAGAAAATGTCTTGAAGGAATGAGAAAATTCTTTACATATAGAAACCAATGGCCTAAATCAATGAATTAACGATAAAAAATCAAGAGTACGATTGAAGGAAATAAATCTAATCATGGGGATCCATTTATAGTTCTTTATATTAAATGTGAAGAACCTATGAATTATCTAAGTCAATGTCCTCATATTAAGGTTAAAATCTAGAATATGGAAGGACCTATGTTGAAAAAAAAATATTTAATTATTTATTTGGATTCTAGAATTATATTGTTGAATTATTTTACCAAGGATATTTTGGTTATAAGAATAATTAAACATATAAGTATTGTGTTTTATTTTAGAATCATACATGTCTTAATTAAAAAAAGATTTAAGGATACCATCCTGGGTTTATGATTTTGAGATTAACAATAAGTTCAAATTCTTATACACAACTTTTTATCTTTTAAGTGATTGGATTTTATCAATATTAATGATATTTTGGGATAAATTTGCAGCAGTACAATCCATTTATTTAGTATATGTTTTATTTGAAAAGTTATTTAAGGAATAATGTCTTTAAATTTTATAGACAAAGGATTAAATGTATTGATAAAATTTAGGATTAATATGATCATTAATGATATTGTAATAATAGTCCAATAAGTTTTTTGGATTTTTTTTTGAAAAAACATGAATTGAAATCTATAATAAAAATGTTATTTAATGATTAATTTTATTTCAAGGATGTTTATCATATTTTTTGGAACATTATAGGAATTATATTAAAATAATTTTAGAAAAATGATAAACCAAATACGGGGTGAAGACCCATCACATTCGTCAAGGCCAAGGGGCTTGAAACCGTGACCGAAGGATGGTAAGGTTTTAACACCTACCACTAGTCTATACGATGTCCTAATTAACATGTCCTTAGTTAAGTGATTTAAAAAATAAATATTAATTATGAACTAGTGATATTACTTTTTAGGTTTAGATATTAATTTATTATATTCTATAACTTGTTCTAACCATATTGGTTTTAAAAAATAGTTAGAGACAGATGGAAAGAATTGTCACTCTTTTTTTGATCCTATAATATGTTAGAAGTTAATTTTAGTTCTTCAAGTATAAAAAAATTATTTTTGGATATTATTTTCATAGAGTCAGGGATGGATTAGATATTGATCAATTCACAACTAAAGGATGAAAATTTTCTTATGAAATAGAAACATATCAGGTTAGTATATTTCCTTATATTCCTAGACAATAAAATAATTTCATAACTTTAGGAAATGGATATTGAAACAAAAAAGTTATTCTATTACATTCATATGAGAATAATTAAGTGGTCCTTTAAATAATAAATTATTTATTGTTTGGAGGCCATTAAATTTACATTAATCATTCAACTTCTTGTGATCAATTACTTAAATTACTATTTATAATTATTGAATATTTTTTTATTTGTCTATATATTCACTTACCACCAATGTTCACCTACTTGAAAAACTATTTATGTGTCATTCTATTTGACCTTGGTAATTCCATTTATCTATTATTAAGAGTATGTTTTACTATATTATTTTATTATGTGGGTTTATAAAAAAATAAATTTTCAAATATCAAAAACTTGATTATCAAAATCAAGTTAAAATTGTGAGGATGGAATTTATTTAATGTGGGGATAATATAACATCCCAAAATTCTAAAATAAGAACATTGTATTCAATATCTTGTATGGAATTGAACACCATGCATAGAAGGGAATATAAATACAATGACACATACATTAAATACATTGTTAATACTTCATAATTGAAATATATTTATTACAACATATAACAAAACCATGACATGACCATATAGGTATAATATATTTAGAAACTAGGAAACATAAACAACTGGTTCATAAAGAATCTACATTGTATCACTTTTATTTGATCATATATAGACTCATTTTTGGAATATCATATTTAATAACCTTCTTCCTGACCTGATGAAAAGAAACATACAAAGGGTGAGCTCAAATTCTCAGTAAGGGTAAATAATGGAAATGTCAGTCATATCATATTCTTAAGATCATAACATTTGAAAATCTTACCCTACATAAGAGGTCATAATATCATGTCATGGGATAAATCATAGAACTGTAATGTAATCCCAATAATCATAAAATAAGACATGAAACTTTGTGGAATACACACATAAGCATAGAAAATCATTTCATATTAGTAATGGATCATTTCCAAGACCATCGTAGCGGACAATGTCCATTAATGAATCAAGTTCACTCCTCATTCTAGTCCTGTATCACTGAACCAGATTAACTTTCCATTCCATCCATTTCTCTCTCATTAGATACAAATCTTTATCCAATGCATTAGAGGGAGATATAGGTCCCACCCATCTGAAAATGAAACCATGATTATGTGTGCCACAAAATCATTAATCATACATCATAGCATCACCCATGTAATAAAATGGTATTCTTAAACATCATGCCATCATAACATAATCCATATAAGATAAAAGGTCTTCATAAAAATAATTCCATCAGAAAATAATCAAATCAATGTAAACATAGGGATAGAAACATAACCCTATATTATCTTATATGGAAAATAATTTTGATAAAACACTTGAACTTAGTTCTTGAAGAAAATATCCTTTCATATTCAAAAACAATTTCTTTTTCTCAACATGTCAAACAATATAAAATTAAAAGAAGTCAATTGAAAATAAACTTGAAAACTTATAAAGTAATATTTCATTGAAATAATTTTCTATGAAATCATAAAAATTCGTTCATGTCGTATAAGATAAAAAAACATTCTTCTCATACTTTGGCCGTAATATTCAAAAAATTTCTCCTACTGAAAATGAAAAAATATTCCTTTCACATATTTCACTAAAAATTGACCAATAGATAAAATTGGATTTAAAAAATTGTAGTAGGATAGAAATAATATTACTTGTTGAGGAAACATGTATGTGGTTGATAAATATGCACCAGAAAATACTAAAGTATAAACAATCTTGGATAAAAATGAGATTGCGAGATTTTGCATTACCTTAGTCCCGATATGGTTTGTACATATCCAAACCTAAAGTATAATGATTTAAGTAAGGTCATTAACTTATTCCCAAATCATATTCATTGTAATGATATCATACATGGTCATATTCATATCTTTTTATTAGTAACATTTCATTGTTACTCATTATTCGAGTGTTAACCGCTTTATGTTCTCATGCATGTTTTGTTGAATAAATTCTTATTCCTATTTTTAGGTTATAGATATATCATTTAAATAATGGTATTAGTATAATATATATCATATTAATTCTTTAAATTAATTTATATAATCATTATTCAATAAATATCATGTAGAATGAATAATATCACAACATGGAGACGGTAGGCCGTACGTACACACGAGCGATGATATCAATCCCATGATTATGGAATTGTATTTAAGTGTATGATGTATAATATTTAAGAATCAATATAAATTAAAATAATCATATATAGTTATTTCTTCCATCATTATACCCATCCAAGTATGTTGGTGATGAAAAAATATTACACCACGACATGGAGATAGTAGGTCGTACGTAGGAACGCATCGTGATTTCATTTTTCATAGGATGAATAGAAGATATAATATGGTTGTTTAATATTCATAATAAAATATAAGTATACAAGTTATACTAGATTTATTACTTAATAATGAAACAACTCATATAGAGTAAGTATAAGAAGAAATAAGTTTGAAATAATCAGTAAAGGATATTACCTCTTCTTCGACGTGCCTCTTCAAAACCTCCTCTTAGGGCACGAAATATAGTCTTTGAAGAAGACCAGGACCTCTAGTATGTTTCTAGGGAAGTTTAGAAGGAGAAATAGAGAGTGTGTGACTATTTCTGAAAGCTCAAAATGGAGTGAAAGGGAGAGGGAGGAGGTGCCCTTTTATAAGAGAAGAGAGGGGCACTTTTGGAAACCACTAAAATATTAATTTATAAAAAACTAAAAACCAAAATAAAATATCAAGAAAATAAAAAAATTCTAATATTATATTATATAGGGTTGTAATCTCACAAAAAAATAAAATTTAGATATGTTTTGAGTTTATTTTAGACCTTATGGTTTTGATTTATCCTTATTTAATCTATTTAAGTTTATTTGTGGTAATAATATTCTAATTTTTAAATTGTTAAAAATACATACTTATGTGTTGTGAATATTACATAATTAGATACATTATTACATTTGAGACTATATAAGTTTCAATTTTTATGTTTTTAAATATATTTGTTATTTTTATACAATTTAATAAAATGTTATTTTTATAAAATGTCAATAGTGTCAATTTTGAAACTATTCAATTATTTCAATTTACATGAAATCCAAACAGAAGATATATTCGAAAAACAATATTTCATAGATTACGAAAATGTCATATTCATCTATAAAATTCATTAATCACATTAATTAGTTCATATAATATTTATTTTAAATTTTTTAAAACTATTTATTTGATATTTATCTTAATAAAATAATTACTACAACATTATTGTATAATTATTTAATATACATTTTTCTTGAATATCAACTAAAAATAAATACTATGATGAATATAAATATAATAGATTTCATATGAAAACATTTACTCGAATTTATCATCTTAAAATCACAACATTTCAATTGTTATATTTATTAAATTATGAAGGTGACAACTTTGACATCATTTAAAATAAAATAATATAAGTGTCATAATTGCTTTTATAAGGCTCCAAATGGTCCATAAGTATACCATTGGATGATTATGGTTTATATATACACGAATAATAAGTTTTGGTCAAGTTGTTAGGCCTTTTATGGGTATTATTATTTTAATAAAAACTATATTATTCATTTTTCACTAAATAAATAGTTTCTGCATCATTAATGTATAAGCTATTAAGGTAATTATATATTTATTAAAAATAAAAAATAACATACCATGATAAATAGAAACATTTTATCTTTAAAATAAGTATTTATATTCTAATTTATATTCTGTATAACCTTATATTAAAAATAATTTAATTATTAATGTTTGAGTGAGACATATTTCACTTTCCTTTAAATAAAATAAATTAAAGGACTTAATCTCATTAAAGTGCATTCCAATAGATACCATTTCAACCCAAGTATATTTTAGGATAAAATATATTCATATAATTATATTAATACAAGTTTCAGGGTAATTTTATAATATTATTGTTACTCTTAATTACCCGATTTACCTTTAACTGTGGTAAATAAAATTTTACCGTAGCTACTATTCATATTGCCCAAAAATAAAATGTAACATTTTAATATAATTTGGACATACGGATTTCAAATATAGAATACATTTTTTCAAATTAAAGACATAGAATTTGCAAAAAATTAATTTAAAATTAATCCCATTGTAAAAAAACAAAATTTTGATTAAAACATTACAAAAGATTGAAATGATTTTACCTATGAATTCAATGTGAAATTAATGATAATGACATAAATTATATTAAATGGTAAAAATATATTCTATTTATACTTCAATTCCATTAAATATTATAATTTAACTATATAAAGTATCTCGATGAAAATGTTTATTTTTAATTAAAATTTAGCCTATTTTTCATATTCATCAAATTATGATGTTTATCAAAAGAATAACAGAATTTTAACAAAAGTAAATTTTTATATCCCACTTCCAAAGAAAATGTTTACATTGTAATATTAAAATTAGTAATGTTTCTAAATCTTAAATTAAAAAGGGTTTTCCATTAAAAGGCAGAAACCAATTTTTTTTAATATCAATTTGATGAATATCAAAAATATCATTTTAATTATATAACATACATATATTATTAATTTAATTCACTCAAATAACTAATATGAAATATAGTAGATTTACATTTATCATATATTTTTAAAATTTAGTTATATTTATTCCTGATATCATAATGACTAGGTTATAAGGGTAATTTTATATTAAGGGCATCTCATAGTTTGTTTAAACTAATGACTGCATTCAAATCAAGCTATTGAAGAATAAAAATTATTTAAATATTTCATAAAACACATGGGCATTACATTCTATCCCCCTTAAACTAAAACTCTCCCTCGAAATTCGGCACTTGGAAATAAATAGATGAGGATACCTCTCCCTCATTATATCCTCAAGTTCCCAAGTAGCTTCTTCTAATTGATGGTTCCTCCACAAATCTTTAACCAATCGAGTGGTCTTGTTTCGTAGAACTTTTTCGCTATGATCCAAAATCTATATCTTTTTTTCTTTATAAGAATGATCTTGCTTCAACAGAACGACTTCTGAGCTTAGTACATGTGAAGTTTCAGGAATGTACTTTCTCCAGTGGGATACATGGAACACATCATGAACTTGAGAGAGATTTAATGGAAGCTCCAATCAGCAAGCTACCTTCCCAACATGATCCAGAATATCAAAAATATCGATATACCTAGGGATCAACTTTCCCATATTTCCAGATCTCATTACTCTCTTCCAAGGAGATATTCGTAAGAACACCTAATCTCCCACTTCAAACTCTAGGTCTTTTCTTTAGTTTTCAACATAACTTTTTTGTCGACTCTGAGATTCTATTATATGTTGTTGAATAGATATGTCCTTTTCTTCCATTTCATCAACAAGATCAGGTCTTAACAGTTTTATTTCCCCAACTTCATCCTAGAAAGTTGGAGTTCTACACTTCTTTCTATAGAGTGCATTATAAGGAGCCATCTGAATGCTAGAGTGAAATCTATTGTTGTAAGAAAATTCCACCAATGGTAGATTTTGATCCCAATAAACTTTTAAATCCATAGAGAAAGCTATCAACATGTCTTCCAGAGTTTTAATTGTCCTTTCAGACTAACCGTCTGTCTGAGAATTATAAGCAGTAATGAAACTCAACTCTGTATCTAGAGCATGCTGAAGACTTTTCCAGAACTTCAAGGTAAACCTCAGATCCAAATCAGATATAATGGAAATTGGTACTCCATGAAATCTTACCACTTCTTTTACATATATCCTGGTAATATGATCAAGAGATAAATCCTCTATAATTTAAAGGGAAGTGTTCCGACTTTGTAAAATGATAAACTATAACCCAGACAGTATTATTGCATTTGGATGTTCTGGGAATTCCGGTGACAAAGTCCATAGTGATGTTTTCCCATTTCTATTCTGGTATGGGCAATAGTTGCAACATCCCCTTAGATCTCTGTCTTTCAGCCTTAACTTACTGACAAACCAAGCATCGAGAGACATATTCAGAAACATCTCTTTTCATTCCATCCCACCAGAAGTACTCTTTCAGGTCTCTATACATCTTCGTGCTTCTAGGGTGAATAGAGAATGAAGAATTATGAGCCTCATCCGAAATTTCCTTCTTTAATTTTGGTATGGGAGGAACACAAACCCGATTCATGAACCTTATTATTTCATCACAATTAACGTTGAATTTAGGAACATTTATCATCTTCTTTTGTAACTCTAAATATTCCTTCTATTCATATTTAACATTCCCATGTATAGATGGTTGGACATTCATTTGAAAAATATAATATTTTTTCCCTTCTGTTATAATTTCAAGAACCATCCTTTTAAAATCCATAAATATTGGATCTTTTTTGATCCTCATCATGGATAATAAGATATGATCTTATCGGATTAATGCATCTGCCAACTTATTTTCTTTCCCATGGTGGTAATGTATAGAGTAGTCTTAATATTTAATCAACTCCAACCATCTTATTTGGCGCATATTAAGCTCATTTGGTGTGAAAATATACTTTAATCTTTTATGATGAGTATAAATATCACACCTTTCACCATACAGATAATGATTCCATATTTTTAGTGCAAATATTACTGCAGCTAACTCCAAATCATGAGATGGGTAAATTTTCTCATGGATTTTTAGCTGTCGTGAGGCATAAGCTTTCACCATATCATTATGCATGAGAACACACCCCAATCCCTTCTTGGATGCATCACTTTAGATCAAAAACCATTCTCTACTACAAGGTAGTGTGAGCACAGGTGCATTAGCTAACCTTCTTTTTAACTCCATGAAATTCTCTTCACACTCCTCTGTCCAAATAAACTTAACCACTGTTTGAGTCAACCTGGTGAGTGGATTAGATAATCGTGAAAAACCTGTCACAAAATGTCGATAATATCTATCCAAACCAAGAAAAATTTGGATCTTAGTTACTATTGTTGGTCTCGAACATCTTTCAATAACCTCTATTTTTGGTGGATCCACAGATATCCCCTCTGTTGAGATTATGTAACCCAAAAATGAATCTTTTTGAAGGCAAAATTCACACTTGGTAAATTTGGAATAAAGTTTCTCCTTTCTCAGGGTCTTCAATACAATTCTTAAGTGATCTTCATGCTCTTCATTTCTATTTAAATAGAAAAGAATATCATCTATAAATACTACCACAAACTGATCAAGATAGTCTCTAAAGACTCTATTCATTAGATCTATGAAGATAGAAGGGGTATTAGTGAGACCAAATGGAATCACTATAAATTCATAGTATCCATACCTTGTACGAAAATTCTTCTTTGGTATATCCCCCATATTGACCCTAATTGATGATAGCCTGAATGAAGATCAATCATAGAAAAGTATTGATCTCCGCATAGTTTTTCAATTAAGTCATCAATGCATGGGAGAGGATATTTGATCTTCGTAATGATCTCGTTATATTCTCGATAATCAATGAAGAGCCTCATTGATCCATCTTTCTTCTTAACACACAGAACAGGTGCTCCCCAAGGTGATGCACTAGGGAATATGAATCCCTTATCATGATTCTCTTGGAGATTCATCTTCAATTCCTGCAACTCAATTGGGGTCATTCTATAAGGTGTCTTTGAAATGGGCATAGCACCCAGTATGAGTTATATTGAGAAATCAACTTCACGATTTGGAGGAAGACCTAGAAATTCCTCTGGAAAGACATCATGAAACTCCCATAAATGGGAATATTCTTAATCATGAGTTTCTCACCAACCATTTGAGATAAATAAAATTTATTTATTGGAATCAAGACACATAAGATGAAAGAAATTTCAATTAGAAGGTTATATTCATTCTTGCATCGATAGATTATCATAGATTGATATGGAATATGAAATGTGACTTACCTTATTTGGAAATTGATATGATCTCCATATATGGAAATCCAATTCATGCCAAGAATCACATCAAATTCTACTATAGGAAGGATTACAAGATTTTTAGGAATCACTTTCCCACAAACATCAATTGGAGAAGAATTATAAACTTTTGATGCAACTATTATGCCATTATGAGTTGTCACAACTAACTAAACATATAATTGTTGAGGTAGTATGACAATACCCTTAGAAAATTGTTCAAAAATAGAAGAGTATGTGGATTCAGAATCAAATAAAAAAATTTCAACTTTAGAGTGGATGGTAAGTGTAACATTCGCCACTTTGTTATCGTAATCCACATCACCAATAGAAATTGCAAGTTAAATTCCTTTGTATTTGTCCTTAAGAGTTTATTGATGTCGATCATCATCAACAACCCTTGGATTAGGGCATTTATTGGCATAATTCCCCATTTACTTGAACTTGTAACATTGAAGTGTGGGAGGTGCATTCTGTGTAGGATTTTCTCTATTCGCATCATTAGACATTTTTTCCCATCACTTCTACATTCAATTGGCCGATCACCTTCTTTTCCACATTTACAAAATTTAATTGTACCTTTAAGAAAATTCCCTCCATTTTTCTTTCCACACTTTGAGCATAACGGAAAACTCATCTTCTTTTCAGTGTGGTCTTTAGATTTTCATTTGAATACCATTTTCCTCTTCTTATCAAACCCATATGACTGATGGGTTACTCTAATCTCCATCTCATCCTTGAGAGCACATCAGAAAATTTCCTCATATCTATTGAAGTACCTTATGGATAACGCACTTCGGAGACATTGTTTTAATCCACTAATGAATCAATCGATCCTACTCTCAGGTTGGATAATAATTCCGTAAGTGTACCTTGAAAATATTGTAAAATTTGATTCGTAGGTACCATCAAATTCATCATCCTTTTTATTCAGTTCAAGAAACTCTTTCTCCATCTTTGTTTGAAGAATAAGATGGAACTACTTATTGAAAAATATGTTTTTGAACTCATCCCATTCCATGGACTCTATTTCATCTCTTTGCCTCGTATTCTTGATAAGATTCCACCATTGATCAGATTCATCTTCAAAAAGATATACTTCTATGATGAATTTATCATGTTCAGAACATTATATAATTGAAAATATATTTTCAGTGGTATTGATCCACTGTTCAACCACTAATGGATCATAAGACCTGCTGAATAAAGGTGGATGCTACCTCATGAAGGATTCAACAGAATGTTGCTCCTTCCTTTTCTTGTTTGGATGTACTAAATGATTCATAGCTTGAAAAAGTTGTGTGAGCATGGCTACAAGATTTTTCATTCCAGCTCCCATAATGTTTGGTTGCTCAGGGGGACAATCATTTAATTGCCCATTGCATTCATCATTAACACGGTTCCTTCAGGTTCCGACTATCGACTAAAACCAAAGAAGCATAGTGTGAGCAACACTAATTACAATAGGAAAACCAAGTAATCCAGAATAATATTTCACACTTTAGGTATTATCATAAGTTATTCATGTCCATTTCTAAAACACTAGGATTTTGTCCTATTCTTAGACATATCCTTAGGTTTTTTACTAAGGCGTTCACATCCTTGTTTCCAAAGGTTAACTATACCAATCCTCTGAGACCAACTATAATGATCCATAAATTACATACATTGTTAATAATTTATAATCAAAGTATATTTATTATAACATATAACAAAACCATGACAAGACTGTATAGGTATAGTAACTTTAGAAACTAGGAAACATAAACAACTAGTTCATAAAGCATCTACATTGTCTCCCGTTTATTTAATCATATCTAGACTCATTTTTGGCATATCATATTTAATACCCTTCTTCCTGACCTAGGGAAAATAAACATACAAAAGGGTGAGCTCAAATTCTCAGTAAGGTTAAACAAAGTAAATGTCAATCATATCATATTCTTAAGATCATAAGGTTTGAAAATCTTATCCTGCATAAGAGGTCATAATATCATTTCGTGGGATAAATTATAGAACTGAAATGTAATCTTAGTCATCATATAATAATACATGAAACTTTGTTGCATACAAAAATAAGCATAGAAAATCATTTCATATTATTCATGGCTTATTTCTAAGACCATAGTAGCAGACAATGTCCATTACTAAACTGAGTACACTCCTCACTCTAGTCCTGTATCACTGAACCAGATTAACTTGTCGTTCCAGCCATGTCTATCCCATGAGATACAGATCTTTACCCATTACATTGGAGGAAGATATAGATACCACCCATCTAATAATGAAACCATTCTTATGTGTGCCACAAAATCATAACTTATACATTATAGCATAACCCATGTAATAAAATGGGATTCTTAAACATCATGCCATTGTACCATAATCCATACAAGATAAAAGGACTTCATAAAAATAATTCCATTATAACATAATCAAATAAATGTAAAAATAGGGATATAAACAAAACCCTATATCATCTTAGATGGAAATTAATTTTGATAAAACACATTAACTTTGTTCTTGAGGAAAATATACTTTCTTCTTCATAAAAAATTTCTTTTCTCAAAATTTCATGAAATTTAAAAAATAAAAGAAGTTAATTGAAAATAAACATAATTTCTTGTAAAGAAATATTTCAGGAAAATAATGTTCTCTGAAATCATAAAAATCAGTTCATGCCTTATATGTTAAAAAACATTCTTCTCATACTTTGACTGGAAAAGTCAAAAAGTATCTCGCACAGAAAATGAAAAAATATTACTTTGATATATTTTACAAAAAATTAAATAATAGGAAAAATTGGATTTAAAAAATTGGAGGAGGACAGAAATAAAATAAAATATTGAGGAAACATGTATTTGGATGATAAATATTCCCTATTAAATACTGAAGTATAAAACATCTCAGATATAAATGAGATTACAAGATTTTCCCTTACCATAGGTCCGATATGATTTGTACCTATCAAAACATCCTGTATAATGATTTAAATAATTTTATTGACTTATTCCAGAATCATATTCATTGTTATGATATCATACATGGTCATATTCTTATCTTTTTATTAGTAAAATTTCATTTTTACTCGTTATTCGGGTGTTAACTGCTTTATGTTCTTATGCTTGTTTTGTTGAAAATATTCTTATTAATATTTTTAGGTTATAGATATATAATTTATATAATGGTATTAGTATAATATATATCATATTTATTCATTCAATTCATTTATATAATCAATTTTCAATTATGATCATGTAAAACGAATCGCATCTCATCGCAGAGATAGTAGGCCGTACGTATGCACGAGCGATGATATCATTCACATGATTGTGGAATTGAATTGAAGTGTATGGTGTATAATATTTAAGAATCAATATCACTTTAAAATAATTATATATAGTTATTTATTCCATCATTATACCCATCTAAGTATGTTGGTGATGAAAAAATATTACATCATGACGTGGAGATGGTAGGACGTACGTACACATGCGTGGTGATTTCATTTTTCATAGGATGAATAGAATATGGAATATGGCTGTTTCATATTCATAATAACATATCAATATACAAGTGATACTGGAGTTATTACTTAACAATGATACAACTCATATAGATGAAGTAGAATAAGAAATAAGTTTGAAAGAATCAGTAAAGGATATTACCTCTTCTTCGACGTGCCTCTTCTAAACCACCCCTTAGGGCACTAACATTGGTATTTAAAGAATAACATGACCTATAGTATGTTTATAGGGAAGTTGATAAGGAGAAACGGACGGTTTTTTCTGAGTTTGAATGTTCAAAATGGAGTGAAGGGGAGAGGGAGGAGGTTCCCTTTTATAAGAGAGGAGAGGGGGCACTTTTGGAAACAACAAAAATATTAATTTACAAAAAACCCAAACCCCACATAAAATCTCCAAAAAATGACTCAAATTCGAATATGAGATGATATAGGGTTTTAATCTCATCAACCAAAAAAATTTAGATATGTTTTGAGTATATTTAAAACCTTATCATTTTGATTTATCCTTATTTAATCTATTTAATTTTATTTTTGTTAATGATATTCTAATTGTTAAATTGTTATAATTACTTACTTATGTGTTGTAAATTTTCCATAATTAGTTACATTATTACATTTTAGACCATATAATTTTAAATTTTAATTTTTTTAAATATATTTGTGATTTTAAAACAATTTAATATTATGTTACTTTTATAAACTATCAATAGTGTCAATTTTAAAACATATCAATTATTTGAATTTAAATAAAATCCACACAGAGGATATATTCGAAAAAAATATTTAATAGATTCCTATAATGTCATATTCATCTTAAAAATTCATTAAGCACATTAATTAGTTCATATAATATTTATTTTAATATTTTTAAAACCATTTATTTGATATTTATCTTAAACAAATAATTACCACAACATTATTGTATAATTATTTAATATACTTATTTGTTGAATAGAAATTAAAAATAAATACTATGATGAATATAAATCTAATATATTTTATAATAATACTTTTAATAGAATTTATCATCTTAAAATCCAAACATTTAAATTGTTATATTTATTAAATTATAAAGGTGAGAACTTTGACATCATTTAAAATAAAATACTATAAGTGTCATAATCACTTTTATAAGGCTCCAAATAGTCCCCAAGTATACCATGGGATGATTATGGTTTATATATACACGAAAAATAACTTTTGGTCAAGTTTTTGGCCCTTTTTATGAGTATTATTATTTTAATAATAACTATATTATTAATTTTTCAATAAATAAATAATTTCTGCATCATTAATGTATAAGCTATTTATGTAATTATATATTTCTTAAAAACTGTAAATAAATTACAATGATAAAGAAAAAAAATTTAGATTTAAAATGAGTATTTATAATCAGATTTATATTCTATATAACTGTATATTAAAAATAATTTAATTATTAAAGTTTGAGTGAGACATATTTCACTTTCCGTTCAATAAAATACATTAAAGGTCTTAATATCATGAAAATGGGTTCCAATAGATACCATTTCTACCAAATTATATTTTAGGACGAAATATAATCATACAATTATATTAATACAAGTTTTATGGTAAATTTATAATATTATTTTTACCCATAATTACGTGATTTACCTTTAACTGTGATAAATAAAATTTTACCGTCGTTACTATTCATAATGCCAAGAAATAAACAGTAACCAATTAACATAATTTAGACCTAGTAATTCCAAGTATAGAGTCTATTTTTCCAAATTAATGAAAAATATGTTGAGAAATTTAATTTAAATTTAATCCCGTTGTAGAAAAAAATGGGTTTTTGTTTAAAACACTACAAATGATGGAAATGATATTACCTATGAATTCAATTTAAAATTAATGATAATGACTTAAATTATATTAAATCGTAAAAATATCTTCTATTTAAACTTTAAAACCATTCAATATTATAATTTAACCCTATAAATTATCTCGATAATAATAGTTTTTTTTAATTAAAATTTAGCGTATTTTTACTATTCATCCAATTATGAAGTTTATTCGAAAAATATCAGAATTTTATCCAAAGTAAATTTTTATATCCCACTTCCAAAGAAAAGGTTGACATTGTAATATTAAAATTATTAATGTTTCTAAATCTTAAATTAAAAAGGGTTTTCCATTAAAAGGTAGAAACCACATTCTTTTAATATCTATTTGATGAATATCACAAATATCATTTTAATTATATAACATATATATCTTATTAATTTCATTCACTCAAATAACTAATATGACATATAATTGATTTAAATTAATTTTATATTTTTAAAATTTAATTATAGTTATTCCAGTTATCATAACGGCTAGGTTATAACGATAATTTTATATTAAGGGCATCTCACAGTTTGTTTAAAATAACGATTGCATGCCAAACAAGCTACTGAAGAATAAAAATTATTTAAATATTTCCTAAAACACATTGGAGTTACAATAAAATTTTGAGACTTTAAGATATAAATATTTTAATTAATTCCATCAATTTAATATATTTCCTAACAAAAAATACATAGTTTTTCTTGCATTAAATGCAACACTGATTTTAGCTTGCATTGTACAAAACACCGAGTTTATACGAAATGTGAAATATTCTTAAAATATTATTATTTAATATAATATTAATCACCTAGCTATTAAATTGGTAGGTATGAATAGTAAAAACTAAATAATGAAAATTATGTTTGTTTATTAATTATAAATAAAATAAGAATCATTTAAAATAAAAATAATTGTTTTTTTGAAAAATTGTATTTTTCTAAAATACAGTTTAATCGTGCTTTGTGCACATAATTTAAAACTAATTTTTACCAATTTTAGAGAATTTCTTTTAAAAAATTCAATTAGTTTTCTTATATATGATATAAAAATTATCTTAGAGTGAATTTTGGATATTTTTATGAGACGTTTCATTTTTTGATGAATAATGAAAAATACTGAATTTTAATTGAAAATTGCATTTTTTAAAATAATTTATAATGTTAAATTATATTTTTAATTGATTTTAAAGTAAAATTAGTTCAATTTTAAATAAATTAATCCAATTTATTTTATTGAAATCATTTTCATAATGAATTTTGATATAAAAACATTATAAAAATTTGAACATTTTCACTTTAAAAACATGCTTTCTTGTCGGGATTATGTGATTTATTTTAAATAATTTTATTAGAATTATATGAATTAAATTTAGAAAAATTGATTCCATATTTGGAATCATAATAATTTATAATCTATAATAGGTTGAACTTAAATTTTTACCAAATTAAGTAGTGAAAACAACAAAAATTAATTACCATGGTTAAGGTAAAAAGGGATTTACCGGGGGTTAAACTAAGAAGATAAAGGTTAAAAATGAACTAAAAACTCATCCAAAACACAATATATATCTGAATTTATACCTTATATATACTTGGTTTAATAATATCTCAATTTTTAATCTTTTTGAATGCTAAAAATGTTGGCATGATTGAATCTTTTCAAAAAATTACAAGCATGACACTCACCTTACTTATAAAAGGCCACCCTATCCACTCTTATTGTCCCATATAAACCTAATTGGTTCATCTAATAACTTCCCAAATAAATTCATAAATTAAATCCTATCATAAAAAAATCCTTATTTTGGGAATAAATGCATCCTAGGAATGCTTTGGTGCATACCAAAGGAGGATACCCGAACAATGGGTAATGTTTTTCAACATGAGCGTTTATTTATTTCATTATTGACATACTTAAATTTTTATTAAACCATAATGATATGTTAAAATTAGTATCTTAAATATACTTTTATTTTTTTTGGAATAATTTCGTTACCTACAACCATCTCTACATCCATCCAATGGGTTATGAAATCATTGTTCGTGTGTATGGAAGACTACCACCTTGCGATTAATTTCATTCATTCTCCGATTAGCACCTTTCAACGATGTGTTTGATGATGGATGTAATGTATATATATGACATGTTTGACATTTTTATACCTATAGTGTCATTATATCTTATATATATATGTATTCATTCCATTCCGTAGGGTATATGATAACATCACTCGTGTGTACGATGGACTACCGCCTCGCAAGGTGATGCAATTCATATTTCAGTAATGCTTTGCGTGGAATGTAATATAGTTAATGATTTTCAATATAAGTTATATTAATGAAATAAGTATGATATTTATGACATATTTATCATTCTGGCAAGATAATATCCTTTATCACCTTTTTAATCTCTTAAAGATGGTAACATCCTTCGTGTACGTGTGGACTATCACCTTTACGAAGTGATGTGACTCTTTTCATCACAGCACCACATGGATGATATATAAAATTATATTTAAATAAATAATATGTTTTATATGATATTATAAAAATTATTTAAATATAAAATATTAATTATCTCCTTCCATAATGATCATTGAAAAATGGAAACTTTACTCATGCATACGTACGACCTACCGTCTCCACAATCATAACAAACGTCATTTTTTTGTAACAATATTTGATGATTGTTTTAAAAAGTATAAATTATGTCCAAATATGATAATTATTTCATGATAATTTTTCTATATATTATATAACTATATGATATAAAAAATAACTAGATCTTTCTTGATGAAACACGCATGAGAAAACAAGGAAATTAACATATGAAATAATCAAAATAATGAATGATTATTAACAGAAGGGTGACAATAAGTAATAAAATAATCATATATGATATTATAAATATTAATATGGATCTTTTATAATTTAATAACATGTTTAAAACTAGTATACATGAGTTTATAGAATGTTCAACCAAAAAGAATCGTGAGGTAAGGGATTTCATCTCAATTTAATTTCATTGAGGCATATTGTAATGTTATGTACCTAGTTTATTTTATATGGTGTATAAAAATCCCCCTTAACTTATAAATTATTAATGGTATTTAAATATTAAATTTAAATTACTTTATCTAAGTTTATTTGACTTAAAATTTATCAAGTTGTAAATAATTTCATAACTCAATTTCTTTTCATTGGGTTATATTACCTATTCATTGTCTTTGATATTAGTAGATTATGTGTATAATGAATTTTGGTCATATTATTTTTTATTTACAATTTATTACGTGGATTAATAGTTGATACACATAATATTTTCATTGATTAATTATAACTTTAAAGTTACAATCTTTGTGAGGGTTTATTTCATAGTGCCATTCTTATCAAGATTGTTTGTACTTGTATTTCCATTGAAGGAAATAATTTGATATTTTTATAATAAACCCATTTAATTTTATTATAATATGGTTAATTATTGTAATTTAAATTAATATTACCATTTTTCACTCTTTGGAACATATTTTTTTAGAAAATATTTTTATAGAAATCCAACTTTATTTCTGTCTTCAATGAGGAATCATTTTTCTTACAAAACTATGTTTTCAAAAAATGTTTTCAAAAAATGATTTTTATCATTTAAAAATGATTTATTAAATATATGTCTTATTCCTTTTTTAGTTTTTAAAAATGTTTTTAAAGGAATCTTCTCGTTTTTATCCGTACCATGAACTTTTCTATACTTTTTTCAGTAAAAATGGAATGTTCTTTTTAACATTTATAGAATGTACCGAATAACCTACCATCCTGATAGTCATTTATTTGAAGTTTCATTTTAAAATTTAAAATGTTATTTTTAAATAATATTTCCCATATATTCTTTAAATTCTTAGTTTTTAAATGCTATTTTCAAAGAAAAAGACTTTGAAATTTGTTTGTGTTTTAAAAAGTGATTTTCAAAATGAAAAGGATATTTTACACAAGAATGTTATTAAAGATATTTTTATGGTATATATAATCTTCAGTGATATCAAACCTTTATTTTACATATACTCATATGGGGATATTTTTCATTGATACCATCCCTATTATTCTAATGGATGGTTTATTATTATTTTAACCCATGATAGTATTAAAATTCCATTCCTTGTTTCATTTTTGTAGTCATTAACTTCCCATTGAAATATTTAATTTATTTTTATCATTAGACATTAAATTTTCCCTAAATATTCATATTATTTATCATGGATATTCTAATTGTTTAAATAATATCTCATTTCTACATATCGTGTTTTACTTTGAAAGTTATTTGATTGACTGGTGAAATATTGATAAATTTTTATTCTTTAATCAATACTGATATTTGATGTTAATATATATTGATTCATGAATTAAATCGGTTAGTCAATATATGAGGAATGATTTATACTTATAGTGATGGGCGGAGCCCAATATTATACAAACTCTCAATGTATCAATAGTATCATGAGGAATATAAGTATGCTAACATTAAATTGATTTTTATTTCTAGTTTAAACCATCTTGTGAATGGTATTGATGTTAGAGGTATCATGTGCCTAAGACACGATGTCCAATAATTAATCTTTTACTTAATTAATAATTTAGTCAATATTATCCATAATATTTTCACAATGATATTATCTCTAGATGTATTTCATTCTCAATTTATTGATTAAATGACATGTGTTTTTAGTTATTTACCATTCCATATTAATTATAATGTATGAGGTTTTCACATTAATATTATCTCTATATACACTTCCATATTAGTTTGTTGATTACATGGAATGTGTGTTCAGTTATTTACCTTTATATATTGTTTATTCTTATTGATTCATTACATCTCCTATTGTAATTAACCATTACTGAGAATTTGAGCTCCCCTTTAATTTGTTTCCTTTATCATGGAACCAATTAAGTTTACTATGATTTATATGCAAGGATATTCTATAGGGAATAAATATATTCTCAAAAAAGTGGTTTAATTTGTGTTTTTCAATATAATATGTGGATCATATATGTATTTAGTTTACTAAGACTAAAACAATTCTCGGTCTTTAAGGATGTTATTCCTTGTATCTTATGCCAATGTAATGAAGTATAGATCGACTTCGGGATACTGAGGTTAGGGTTGCTACACTCCAGATGACATGTTATTTATTTATCCTCCCATATATGATATCCAAAGTTCTTGTCTTCATATATAATAAGAAAATGAACATTGGATTTTTCCTCTAACTTATCTCTATCTTTAGTATTATTATTAAAATATGTGGTGTTTCTAAATATTTTGAGATGATTGACCTATGGTATCTTACTAGACAATTATTACTTAGGATGTTCCTATAACACAACTAAATCAAAACTTTTATTCACCAAATAATATATTGTATTCAAGATCTCTTCCTAAACCCCCTTGGCTATTCTTAAGTGCAACATCATACTTCTATATTTCTCAATTAGTGATTGATTCATCCTTTCAGCAATTCGATTTTGTTGTTGAATCCTTGAAACAACCTTCTCATTAATCATTCCATTCTTATTATTGAATTTATGAAAGTTGTGTCTGGTTTATTTCCCACCATTTTCATTTTAGAGACATTTTAACTCTATTTTACACACTTTCTTAATGAAAACCTTCCATGGAATAAAATCCTGAATGACATTATATTTTTTATTTAGGTAATAAAACCAAACCTTGAGAGTGAAAAAATAAATGATGATCAAAAAATATAGTAATAATATATTAGAATGAATAGGGGCTCGACCCCAAAAAGTTGAACGAACCAATTTTAACTTTTGGTTTCTTGGCTTTCTTCCATCCTAGTTGAATGAAACTCTATTTTGTTTTCCTAACATACAGATTTCACGTATTTCATGTAACACACTAATATTTTAAAATAGGAACATCATATTTGATATAATTTATGATACAAAACACTATTGTTATAAGAGAATATAAAAACCTAATACATTATTATATATTTCATTTTATATAAATTCAATCTCTTCGATATCTTGCAATGTGCACAACACTGGGTTTTAGAAAACATGATAATCAATTAAAATATTATTCAAAAATTACTATTATAACCTATTTGTTGAGTTGGAGGGTATGAATAAGACTTAATAAATTATTAAACTTATATGGTTTACACATGTATAATCTAAATTAAATGGTTTTATATTGATTAGAAATAAAATAAGAACCATTTGAAATAAAAAGAAATGTTTTCTAAAAAACTCTATTTCTATAAATGGAGATTTTGTCTCACTTTCAATAGATAATTTGAAATTAAATTTTTAAGAATTTTAGGAAAATTATTTGATAAAAAATCATTTTTGAAATCAGCATATTAATATTAACTTATGGAGAGATTTTGGGATGTGATGGAAAATATTAATTTTTTAGTGAAGAGTGAAAACACTCTTTTTTATAAATTTGTCATTTATTTTTTATAAATTAAGTATCATTATTATTTTAATTTTATTAAAAATTTAAATTAGTATAATTTAGTTAAATAAAATCTAATTAATTACATTTAAATAATCTTTATATTAGATTTTAGGATAAGTTAATTTTTAGGGTTTAAGTTTTTTTTTCTAAAAACTATTCTGAAGTGTATAATGTTTATCCATGTTAAATAATTAAAATAACACCTAATATGGAATTATTTAAATAAATTATATAATATATGTTTATAAAAACTAATTTAAATTCATCTAAATATGATTACTTTTCTTATAGTTATTATAAGATCATATTTTCATTAAAAACCCATTGGTTTATAAAAGACAAGAAAAAAACACTTCCCTAATTCCCTACCCTCATCCTAAAATCCTAGGTTTCATTGTAAATCCAACCAAGGGAGGATTTCGGTGAAAACCAAAAGAAGTTGCTTGAAGAATAGGTAATGTCTTTAACCAAGTGTTTTATTTTATTTCTTCCTCCACCTCCATTATATCATATAAAACCATGATGATATAATAAATGAATTATCTTCTATATATTGTTATAATTTTATGTTAATTTTTAACCTAAAACCGTCTCCCACACCCTAATGGGAAAAAAACTATTGATTGTGTGTACGGTGGACTATCGTATTGTGAACCGACGTAATTCATTTTCCATGACATCTTCTCATGTCTGGATATAATGATGTATATAATGTTTATATATTATATTTATGATATAATTATACTTCTATAATTATAATATCATATATACCATCTTAATTTGCATTCCTGATATGTCTATTTCATGAACATATTTTTGAGTAGTTTAATTTGATGACTTTTTTACTTCATTTAATGATCTTTCCAACATTGGAATGTATTTACTTGTATTATGTTTTTTTGTCAGGTAACAAAGAATTTGTGAAAAAGGAAGGAAAAGTGGAAGAAAATTTATCCAAACGACCCTTCGTGCCACTTCGCTTCTCTCGCGGCACTACACTATATTTTTGAGATAAAGTGGAGATGGAAACTGAAGAAAAATGCATTACATATTGTGTACCCCAAGTACATGTCGTGACCATTTCAATAGAAACAGAGCTGTGAAAGAAATGTTGTGAAAAGAATACACAGCGTGAACGCCAAGTTCATGTCGTGTACCACCAATATATTATGTGAAAATAGTCAAAAAAGCGTACGATATTTTCCCATATTCAACGTGATAGAAGAAAAACCGGATTTGAGGTACACATCATGTACCCCAAGTACAAGTTGTGTAGGTGGTGATGTGCAGAAAAAAATAACGTGACATGGGCCATAGATTTCGATGAGAAAATCCTATAAATACCAGTCCTCGACTCCATTCCAAGACATTCTTGGATGAGCAAAAGGAAAATCAACACCAGTGGACGAAGGAGTGATGATCTAGCGCTGTTCTTTACCGCATTTCTTCCTCAGGTACCCAAGATTATCGATCACAACATGAGAGAGTAGTACCTCTAGTGCCGAGTGTTGTGATTTGTTGGGGGAGTGCAATTTAGGGATTTTTTTATTTTTTTTATTCACGTTTTGAATTGTTGCGAAAATCATTTATCAATCCCAATCTCTTTATTTTTACAATTTCACAACCATTTCCTGTGATTTTAAGAGAATTATTTTCTAACTTCAATCAATTAGCTTACTTTTCTCATGACCATTGTGCAATCTAGGATAGTTATGTTTAAAAATGGTTTTGGGGCACCTATTTCTATGTTTGCGCCGAGTAGATGACCATTCCAAAAGTGCGATCATAAGACTAGGATGGGATACCAAGACCAATGATCCCTACTAACCCAATTTTGATACAAAAACTGATCAAACCCATATCAATAGAATCCCTAGCACACAAACCTGAAAATCACTATACCTGACATGCCACCAATATCGATCCAAAACCCCAATAATTCCTGCTATTATTTCTAATTTCTCGCAAACAACCAATCAATTGAAATTTAAATTTTCTAATTAATTTAGAACATCCAGATCATCCTTGTGGGTTCAACAATCAGACTTACCAAATAATACACTCTGAGTTAATATTTTTTGAGTTTTATAAATTTTATTTTTTAATAGAACTATAGGGAGATAACAACACCCTGTGGGGATACCAAAATTTGCACCATTGTTAGGGAAAGTTGCTGTTATGCTTAATTTATTTATAAATTTAGATAGTTGTTTTTATTTTAATTCATCTTTGACACTTGTTCTTGTCATGTTGTTGTTGTAGGTAGTAATTCATTGCACGAACACTCCACTCAAGGAAATGAAAAAATTAATGATCCCGCTTTTGACCCTGAATTAGAGAAGGCCATATGTAAGAAAAAGGAGGAGGAATAGACTGGGAAAGAACAAAAAAACCTGGCTAGAAGGGATCATTTTTAAGGAACTGATCATGAGTTCGGTCAACCAACGGAACCACAAATTCTAGGAAAGCATCCAGAGGCTAAGCGCTAATCAAATACGGGAGACTCTCAAAAGTTGGAGTCAACCCAAGCATTCTGATTCCTCCAGTTGCTTCCCAACACTTCGAAATCAAGAGCACAGTCAAACAAATGATAACTCACTCACTGCAATTCATTGGGCTACCACATCAAGACCTAAATGCCCACATAGGACATTTTCTAGAGATTTGCGGTATGTTCCAATTATCTAACATCACAAAAAAAATTGATTGGATGTAGAGGTCAAGATTTCCATTGAAAAATAATTCATGGGAGTTGATCCAAAGTCTACCCCTACATTCAATTATCCCATTGGACGATCTGGTAAGAATGTTTTTAGCAAGGTTTTTCCTGCCATAAAAGTCTTTGGATTTGTGGGTAAGTATTGTCAATTTTGAGAAATTAAATGATTAATCCTTATATACTTCATGGGATAGATTCAAAGGTATGATCCGATGATTCCCGTATCATGGCATCAAGATGTGGCTTTTAATTCAAACATATTATAAAGGATTGTCATAGAGAAATCGGTCTATAGAAGATGATGTTGCAAGAGGTTCCCTAATGATAAAGTCACCAGAGGAATGTTACGATCTACTAGATGAGATTTCCATTAGTAGTTTTAAATGTAAGTCTGAAGAAGGAAGAGTAAAAGTTGTAAACATGGTGGAAAATAGATGGATGGCTTCTCAAATGGAGATAATGACAAGTAAGATGGACATGATGATGGCCCACCAAAAACCCCAAGGTATGTACTGTGAAAATTAAAATTACTTTAATTATAATCATCAAAATTATGCGTAGGTATGGAGGCCCCAAAAAAAACAACAACAAAAAAATCAAAATCAAGGTCAAGGGTTTCAACAAAGGAAACAAGGTTTTTAACCTCAACAACAAGGGACCACACTGACTAGTCAATTCCACTCATCGGAGGAGACCATTGCATCATTCATGACCACTAAAAGAGATTCACTTGAGGAGATAATGACACACTCAAGAGATCATGGTACTAAAATTGGAGAACTGATAAATGACTCACGAAACCAACAATCATCATTAAGGAACATGGAAGTACAAGTTAGTTAGATTGCCGAGACACTGAGAGAAAGATAGAGAGGTGAGATTTTGGGATTCCCATAACATCATCCTCGTGCAGATATGTAAGAAATATTACTTAGAAGTGGAAATAAGACCAAAGGAAGAGGATAGATTTTGGAGGACAAAAAGAACCTCCACCAATTGAGGCAAGTCAAGAAAAGGAATAAGATGATGAGGAAAATATAAAAGATGAAGCACCACTACCATACCAACTACCACTACCATTTCCATATCGGAAAATTTTGTCAAATATTGATGAAAAGAAGAAAATGTTTTTAGATATGTTCAAAATGATACACATAACATTCCATTCATTGAAGCAACTGAAAACATTCCATTATATGAAAAATTCATGAAGGAGTTGTTGACGAACAAGAAGATGATGGAGGAATTAGCTACCATTCCATCGGAAGGAGAAAGTTCAGTAATAGTATCAGCATCCTAGGAAAGAAATAGAGGGATCCAGTTATTTTTTCCATTCTAGTTACAATTGGTACTAATGAGTTTGGTAGTTCATTATATGATTTAGGTACCAGTGTAAATATCATCTCATATGAAACATTCAAAAGCCTGGGGTTAAAGGATAGGAAAACAACTAGTGTTATGCTGAAACTTGATGATACAATAGTAAGACGTCCTCTAGGGCTATTTGAAGATGTCATTGTCAAAGTGTATGAGTTCCTTTTCCTAGTATATTTTTTTGTGATGGATATAGATGTATAGAATCATTCTATAATCTTGAGAAGACTGTTCGTAGATATAAAAAGGGTGCTGATTGATGTTTAAAATGGAGACCTAAGATTTAGAGTCAGAGGTCCATAAGTGAAATTTAATCTGCACTGGGCAATGCAGAAGTCATATGGACCCTTTTATGATTTTTCAGAAGTGAATTTGATGAAAGAATATGACACTATTATGCATAGAAGAAGTGATGATATAGCTGCTTTAGATACTGGAGAAAGAATTAAGAACATATTAAAGAAAGGTGATAAAGTGATGGAGAAAGTTAAAGATAGATAAGATGAATTCAGAAAAGTAGAGTAGTTTTTGGAAATAAGTAATGTTCCATTTTGGATATTTAGGAAGAGCCACGAACCGCTGGATTGGGCCTATGGAGATTAAGAAGGTTTTCAATAATGGGAGAGTAAAGTTAGTTTTAGAAAAAGGGAGAGGACCAATCTAAATAAGGAAATCACTTCTTCAACACTTTTTCAATCCTAATCAGGTAACCTCTTTCCTACCATCACCCATGTGATCCGAAGAGATATGGTCGAGCCAACAATGGTAAACAAATCACTTATGGGAGGAAACCCGAGATATTTATTTTTTCATTATGTGTTTTATATTTCTAAGAAAAAGAACTCATTCCAAAATATTTTCTAATTTCATTGTTATGGAATGTGTTTTCATTGGTAAATTTTTATTTTCACAGAACTATTAAGGAAATAGAAGGAGAAGACGTTGAAGGGAAATTACACGTTTTGATGAGATGCAGGAAGAACCTGTATAACCCAATTTTTAAAGCTTCAATGCAAGGGAAGTAAGAGTTTCCGTTGTAAGTTTTTCAATTATACTCCCCTCATTTTAATTATTTTAGAGCTTCAACTAAAATTTCATGCCCCACACTTGAGTCAGTCTATACTCAAATGATCTAAGAGACATGAAAATTCCCTAAGAAAATTATCACTCCATGTATTTCAATTTCTTTGTCAATAAATTTGAATCAGAAAAATGGAGAAAAAATTATTCGAGATAAACATGTGGATTAGTATTTGACAAATCATGATTATAGGATCATGTTAATAATTGAAAATGAAATTTTTATGAGGATTATCAATGTTTTGAATTTCTGAAATTTACATTGATTGATTTAATTATTCATATGCATTTCCATGAGTGATTGACCTATACATTCATCTCATTCCTGAGACATCCATTGAACCAAATATTTTCCATTCTTTCTTTAGTATTTTTATTGAGAAACTCGAGCATGTATTCTTCTAGAACTTGCACTGAATCTAATCGAATATATGACTGTACAAAATCACTTTCAATATGATTGAGGAATTCTCTTTGTTATCTATTATCCTGATACCCACCAGACATTAATCTTTTTTAATCTCATAGAAGTCATGAATGAACTTGTTAGAAAATGAGCCATGTTACAATCCTATTTTATCCACTCCTACCTTCATCTAAGTGATTCTCATGATATTGAAAAGAATAAGTTTTGGGGAGGAATATTTGGGTGTACCGAGACATACTTAATTATGGATATTATGTTGGGGGATTCTCTATTATGAGATGTGATAGGCCATGACATCATTAATTTTATTTCATTATTCACCTCTTTTGCTAAAAAATAGTTTGAAGAAAAAAAAGAAAAAATATAGAAAGAGTGGTTGACTTATTCATTATACTTACTTTCATCATGGAACCACTACGAGATTTTTGTGTAAATATAGAGATGAAATTTGTAATGGGAGACATTTATTGAGCATATCATTTGTTATCTTGCAAAATTCTTTAGAGTTGAACCTCTTTTTTGAGATTTAATTTTTACACGATTTACCCACCGACCCTAAAGCCTCAGTTTGATTTGATCCTTAATGATGATTCCCTCATGATTAATTGAGATTTTGTCTTTATGTATTGGAGATGTTAGATTCCTTGAAATTATATGGTAAGTTACATGTTTTTGATGTATTTACTGAATGCAATTTACATTTATACCCTGACGATGAGAATAATAATTCAAGTGAGGTAGATATCAAGTGAAATTCATATTGAAAATGAATTGAAAAAATGAAAATGGATGAATGAATAAACTTGGTTATTTTAAAAGGGAAAAAATAAAATACTTCAATAGCTTACTTTTTTTAAAAAGTGAGGCATTGAATAATTTTTCACATGTGATTCTTGAACATTTAATTATCTAGTTGATCAATTTCTTTTGTTGAAATTGAATAAAAAGCATGGTAAGGTGAATGTCTTTTGTAGTATGTTGAGGTTCCATCCTTGAGGACAAGGATGAATGTAGGTGTGGGGGGATTTGATACGTGTATTTCATTCATATATTTTTGGGTATTTTAATTTGTTGATTTTTAATAAATGAACTTTCCAATAGTGGAATGTATTTACTTGTTTTATGTTTTTTCATAGGAAACTAAGAAATTGTGAAAAAGGAACGAAAAGTGGAAGAAAAATGAGCTGAATGACCCTTCACGCCGCTTCGCTTCTCTCGCGGTGCGAAACTAGATATTTGAGATAAAGAGGAGATGGGAAATGAAGAAAAATGCATTACGTGTCATGTACCATAAGTACAAATCATGACCATTTAATGAGAAATTGAACCCTGAAAGACAAGTCGTGATGAGCATACACTGCATGAATTCAAAGTTCACATCATGTACCACCAATACACGACGTGAAGTGATGCGATTATTTTTTTACTTACACTTTACATGGAATGTAATAAGGATTAATTTGCACCCTAAGTACATGTCATGTAGGTGGTGACACACAGAAAAAAAAATGACATGGGCCATGGGATTCGATGAGAAAAGCCAATAAATACCTGTCCTCGACTCCATTCTAAGACATTTTTGGACAATAAGATGGAAAATCAACACCAATGGATGAAGGAGTGATGACCCAGAGTGATTCTTCACTGCTTTTCATCCTTATGTACCCAAGATGCTCTCTCTCCACATGAGAGAGTAGTCTCTCTAGTTCCGGGTGATGTGATTTATAGGGGGAGTTCTTATTAAGGATTATTTTTCATTATTTTATTCATGTTTTGGATTGTCGCAAACATCATTTATCAATTTCAATCTCTTTATTTTTACAATTGCATGACCATTTCATGTGATTTGAAGTGAATTATTTTGTTTCTTCAATTAATTTGCCTACTTTTCCCATGAACATCGTGCAATCTAGGATAGTTATGTTTAAAAATGGTTTTGGGTCTCCTATTTATTTGTTTTCACCGATTATATAACCATCACAAAAGTGCGATCAAATGATTAGGACATCTACCAAGACCATGGATCCCTACCGACCCAATTCTAACACCAAAAATTAACAAACCCATATCAATTGAATCCATAGCACATGATCCTGAAAATCACTGAACCTGACATGCCTCCCATATTGATCCAAAACCCCAAGCATTCTTTCTATTTTATCTTTTTTCTCGCAAACAACCAATCAATTTCAGTTTCAATTTCCTAATTAATTTAGAACAAACGGAACATCCTTGTGGGTTCGACACTCAGAATTAGCAAATAATAAACATTGAGTTATGATTTTATGATTTTTATAAATTTTATTCTTTCATAGAACTATAGGGAGATAATGACGCCCTGTTGGGATACCAATTCCATAGAGAATACGATATTTTCACTCATGTGTATGGAAGACCGCTGCCTCATGAAGCGATGTGATTATTTTTTCACTTAAACATTACTTAGAAGGTAATAATGATTAATGTTTTTTTAGATATTTTATTAATTAAATATTAATGATTATGGTTGATAAATATATCATATACTTTATTACCTTACAATCCATTGATTAAATGATAACATCGTTTGTGTTTGTGATAGACTACCACCTTGAAAATCGATGTGATTCATTCTCCACGTTTAAAATTAAATAATGATGTTAAATATGTATCTAATGAATAAAAATTATATTTATAACATTAATATAATTATATAAATTGTGGAACTATATCCTATTTTTAGTATTTAAATCATTCATGATAAAACATGAATGAGGAAAAAGCCAATTAACACCTAAAAATAGTGATATTAAAATATTCTAAATGAACGAGTGATATAACTTTATAAAAGAACAAATATATGATATTATAAATGTTAATTTGGTTCTTATATATTTTAGTAAAATGATTATAACCACCATAAAAATTTTAAATAGTTATCAACTAAAGGGATGTGTGAGGTAAGATGTTTCCTGACTCAACTTCCATTCATTGGTTAATACGTCTAACTTCATTGGTTAAATTATTCCACGATTATATGTGAAATTAATTTTTATTTTTTGTTGATTTTACACTTTTATTTGTGTTTATATACATTTTTACACATTATAACCCCCTTAATTAACTCTCACCTCAATGATATGAACTTTGTAAGGGTTTCTATTTCAAAACTTCCTTCTTAGAGACACATATTCTATTATGCATATAATTTATTTTATATGGTGTATATACTTACCCTTTGAATATTATATAATGAAAAATTACAAATTCATTTTATGTTAACTTACAATTCAATTACTTTATTTATGGGGGTTATGATTCAAAAGCTACCAAAGCGATAATGGTTTATGCTTTAATCTCATTTTTATTGGAATTTTTATACTTAAATTTACATTAAATGAAATAATTAGATCATTATCCAATGAACCCATTTAATTTTATTATTTGTTTTATTAATTATGTTTTCAAGTAATATTACCATATTACTCTCATTGATTATTAAAATTACTGTGAATTTGTTTTTAATAAAATGCGGCAATGTTTGTATCTTTGATTTAAAATCCTTTTCCTTCAAAAACCATGTTTTTTAAAAATGTTTTTAACATTCCCCAAATGATTTATTATGGAAATTTTACCCAAGTTTTATTTTTTTAATTTTTTTATAGGAATATTCATGTTGTTTACCAAAAAATTCATATTTTATTTTACTAAAAATATGAAATAAATATTTTTTAATGTGTACTATATATAAATAATATACCACTATAAAGACAATTCAATGCTTTAAAGATTACTTTTTATGTTTTTAAAGTTATTTAGAAAAACAAATCTTGAAATTTTGAGAAATTTTTAGATTTTAAATAATTTTTTTCAAAATGGAAAGAATGTTCTACTCAAGAAATTTTCAAAGTGATCTGTTAAACAAAATCTACCTAATATTACATCCTTTGATGTTACTCAAAGTGAAAAGTTTATTTTTCTTAATAACAATTTTAAGATTTTTAAAATTATTTTAATTAATGAAAACAACCATTAAATTTATGTAATTCCTATAAATTATATATATATATATATATATATCTCACATATATACTAAGATTATTCACCCATAATTTTTTAAGGTAGTACATTCCTTATGATAATTTCTAAAATTACATCATTATGTAATTTCATTTTATTATGATATGAAGAATGAATATGCAATCAATTTTCCTTATATGTGTATTTTTTTTACGTATGATTGATTGAATTTATTTAGCACACATAGATCATGAACATGGTATAATGGGTGCACCTAGATAGAGGTCCAATACATTTTGTAATGTTTTAATCCCATGAAACATCATGAATGGGATTGGGGAGTAAACCTAATCAATTATAGGACTTTTTACACAATGTTATATTGTCTAGATAGTTATCCTCGAATCATGTTTATGTCATGTTTTTTGTTTTTCCACATTTCTTATGATTCCATGATCTTATGATACCATGTTCTATATGATATACTTCCATGCAGTTAATCAAGAAATTTCCCTTTTATGATATCATATAATATCTATGACTCACATGTTATTTTTCCATATCAATTTTATTCCCTTACTAGTATTTCTAGCTCACCATTTTATTTTATGTATTCCCCAGGTTATTCTATGCAATTTTATGAGCTCAAATGGATTTAGGAGGTTATAATAGAGAAAAAATTAAGGATTCTGTGCTTTAGTTTCATTTGTTGTATTATGATCCTAGTATACCAAATAAACTTTTCCTCATGATATTTGGTATTGTACTTGCTGAATATTTATGTCAAAAAACCATGTAATAATATGCATAAAATAATTGGGTCACTATAGTTGTTATCAGAGAAAAGGTTTATTTAAACTTTGGAAATTAGGATGAGAAAACTTTAGTGAGAACCTTAAGGATAAGTCTAACCATAAGTATAATTTTTTTAATAGGTAGGTGGAAACCACCTTTTTTATTAAACCAAATAAACTCTCTTATTATTTTGGTTAGATGGAAACGATTATATAGCCTACAAGACTATTGGGTATAAAACCCCAAGACATATTGACCCATTGGTCAAAATCTGACACGAAGGCCTTGATCCTTAAGACTTTTCATCCACCCTTCCACACTGTCATCACGCAGACATGTTATTATCATCATCCACCCATTGATCCCACTTCCATACTCCTTTTTATTGTTCCATGATCCATCAGAGACCACCAAAGGTGGTCATACCATGATCTCACCTCACTCGAACACATGACTTTTCTTTCACCCATTGTCACAGATGCCCTCACCCTAAAACTAGTTATCCCATGATAGAGGCTATCACCACCAAAGTTTCTAACACACCCAAATTCCATAAATACAGAGGATTATGCCTCCCACACATTCAACCATTATGAAAATTCACTACACTATCGACCGATGCTCCACACACTCCTTCCATCCCGTATATGGGAGAAGACCACAACACATCCAAATTAGAGGAAAATATTGATGTAGTAAGTATTTTATCTTTAGGCTCCTATTGTGGTTCTACAGACTGAGTACCACTAAACTACGGTGCACAAAAAACTAATGATAAGTATAAACGTAAGTCTATGTATAGGAAAATATCATGGAATATTTGGTGAAGTTTAGAGGGAGTGGTTTCTAAGAAATTACATCCCTGTCAGGATGCTACAAGTAGATGTGGATTTAGAATAGTTTTACCTAGGTTTAATAAATCTAAAATGGGTTCATTGATATAGAATCAATCGTCACCTGGTGCATGATGAAGACCCTTACTGCACACCTGTGGGATTTTTTTGTAAATTCATAGTCTCTTTACAAACTGTCATGAAGGACTTGAATAGAAGTTAAGCATAGATAACCTAAGATAAAACTAAATTGTTTTTGGTTGATAAGTCTAAGGTTTATTATATGTTCAAAGGAATAAATTAACATTTTTATGTTTTATGTTATGGATTTCTAAGATGATTAAGATTATTTTGGGAGGCATTTATGGTAATATAACCCTTGGGGTTAGTATGGGTTTTATAAAAATGGTTATTTGAGGAATCATTACTTATATTTTATGTAAATAAGATTAATGGTATTGGTAACCTTAAGGGTTTATCCTATATTTAATGTCAAGGTAATAATATTCACTTAATATTATTTGATTTTTTGGAAAAAATAATCTTTTTAGAAAAACATAGTGTATATAAACTGATTTTATGATTAACATTATTTTAAGTATGTTCATCATATTTTTGGGAAATTATTTATTAGGTTATGATATATATAACATTTAGGTTTAGCTTAAATGATTTTTTTATAATAATACTATTTTTTTGAAGTTTTGAGTTGAAGGGTATGAGATATCCTTTGACATTAAAACCTTCTTTCATGTTGATGTTATTGAGGTTATTTGGTATATAGGTTTATTTATTAAAGGAGTGATCTATGTTAAACTTTTTGTTCCATTTCTTAATTATGGAGATTAATAGATTTATATTCATTTTGGCTATTATATTACTTTGATCTAACCATTTTTTTAATAATTATAGGATGTATTTCTTATTAATCTTTTAGGGATCTTATGATCTATAAATAGTTAAATTTTGTGCTTCAGTCCTAAAAAAATTCATATGGGATTTTCATTCCTTAAAGTAAAAGGTTTTGTGTAAAGTGATAGAAGAACAAAAAAGGATGACATTGTGTTTGTGAAACAAAAATATAGAAAGTAAGTATATTTTTAAAGTTCTATTTATTCCATCAACTCTAGGGAAATGATTTGAAACAAAATTGTTATCCTATTACTTTCATATCTGATGAACTAATGAAATTTTAATTCTTCAAATTTTTTTGTATTTGTGATTTTTCACTTTATCTTGATCATTAAATTTATTTTGACTTATGATATCTATCACTCATCATAATTATTTACGCTTTTCTTACATGTCCATTTCTTCACTTTCCACTAATGTTCTTCTATTTGGAAACCCAGTACATGCTATTCTAGATGACCTTAATTTATTTATTATCAAGAGGAAGTTTCATTAAATGTTTTTATGATGTGGGTTTTTGAAAAATGTGTTTTTAAATATAAACCATTTATTATCGAGACCAAGATTAAATTGTGAAGACAAAAATTATTTAAGGGGGTAGAATATAATACCCCATGAATTTAAAAGAGGAGCATCATGTTTAATAGGGTGTATGATACAGAACACCATGATTCGATGAAAATATAACACACTGATACTTTATGATACATTTATTTTTAAATAAATTCAATCTCTTTGATAACCAAAATTCACGTAACACTGCGTTTAAACGAAACACGATACCCTATTAAAATATTATTATTTAAACATGACCTTTATAACCTAGATGTTAAGTTTGTGAATATAAATATGAGAAACTAAATTATAAAAATTATATGTTTTATACATTTATTGGATAAATTTAATTGTTATATATTAATTATAAATAAAATAAGAACCATATAAAAGAAATTGAAATGTTTTCAGAAAAACTATGTTTTTTTAAAAGGGGGTTTAATCGTGCTTTGTGAAAATAATTTAAAGTAAATTTTCACAAACTTTATAAAATATAATTTATAAAATAAAAATAAATATTTAAATAAAAATATTGATGTTAACTTATGGTGAAAGTTTGGGATTTCTTGGAAAATATTATTTTTTCAATGAATAGTAAAAAATACAGTTTTCTATAAAATTGTCATTTATTTTTAATAAATCATAGAAAATACTATTTTAATTTAATTTAAAATTTAAAATAGTATTTTTTCTGATATATGGAATCCAATTAATAATATTTAAATAATATTTACACTATATTTTAGTATAACATTGTTTTTAGGGTTGAAAAAACGTTTTTTAAAAACTAATTTAATGTATATAATGGTAATCCATTTTGTATAATTATAATATCCCCAAATAAGGAATTATTTAAATAAAATTTATAGAATATATATCTATAAAAATTAATTTAAAATCATATTAATGTAATTAATTGTAATATATTTATGATAAGATCATCTTTTCATTAAAAAAATGCATTTGTTGAATAACCATTTTTTTACACGTCTATGTGTTTAATATTAAATTAAAAATTTCAAATAATGTGAGTTTATTTTTAGAAAATAATATTATATATTTATAATGATAATAAATTATATTAACTAATAAGTTCAACTTAATTTTGACCATAATGAATAATGAAAACAGTAAAAATTATTTACCATAGTTAAGGTAAGAATCAGTTTACAGGTGGGTTAAACTAAAATGACAGGGATTAAAAATGAACCCAAAATTATATAATTATTATTTTATGGTCATATTTATAACTTAAATATTCTAATATTTTATAATCTTCCATTTTGGATCCTTCTGGATTGAGTAAAACATGGGTAAAATTATTTCTTTTCAAAGATTCCCACTGTGTCCTCTACCCCACTTATAAAACGACTCCCCCTATCCTATCATTCCCACCATTTAAAAGAACATTGGATTATAAAATAAAAAACCAAATAAGGATTAAAGAATGAAACTTTATCATATGTTTGGGTTCCAAAACATTCGAGGAAAAACATGCATGAGAAAACTAGGAAATTAACACCTGAAACAATAGTGAAAAGGAATGATTATTAATGAATGGTTAATGAGATATTATAAAAGGATCAAATATGATATTATAAATGTTAATATGTGTTGTTTATAAGTTAATAACATTTTTAAAACCACTATAAAGGAGGTTAAAGAGATCTCAACTAAAGGGAAGTGTGAGGTAAGGGGTTTCATAACTGAATTCCATTCATTGGGATATACATCCACTGAATTGATTAAATTATTCCAAAATTATGTGTGAAATAAATTTTTATTTATTTATGATTTTTTTAAATATTAATTTGTATTTATTCACATTTTTTTAAACATAATAACACCATTTATTAAGTCTCACCTCAATGATATGAACTTTGTAAGGGTTTTTATCTCAAAGCTTCATTCTTTGAGACACATGTTATTTTATGCACCTAATTTATTTTTTATGATGTATATAATTATACTTTACATATTATATATTGAAACATTATTATTTCAGGGTATTTTATGTTACAACTCACTTAACTTATTTATGGGGGTTATTATTCAAAATCTACCATAATATAAATGTCATATTCTTCAATATATTTTTTATTGGGATTTTATGGTTGAATTTACATTAAAGGACATTATTTGATAGTTTTATAGTAAACCTCTTTAATGTTTTTATCCTTTGGTTATTCATGATTTTTTATGTAATATCCTCATATTCATCTCTTTTGAACTGAAAATTATTGAGAATGTTTTTTAATAAAATTTGAAATCATTTGTCTCTTCAGTTGATAATACTTTTTCTTCCAAAACCTCATTTTCTAAAAACAAATTAAAAAATGTTTTTAAAATTCTACAACTGATTTATTAAATAAATTTTTAACCTTTTTATAATTTTTACAAAAGAATTTAAAAGGGATATTCATTTCGATTTCCAAAAAAGGTATGTTTAGCTTTTACTAAAAATATGAAAGGATTTTTTTTGATGTGTAAAACATGTACAATTTTTACCATCATCACGACCAGTCAATGATTTAAAGCTTCCTTTTTTACGTCTCAAATATTATTCTAAAAAAATATATAATTTTTGAAAAAAATTTAGTTTTTAAATAAGTGTTTTCAAAATGGAAAGGTTATTTTATTCAAGAAATATTCAAAGAAATATTTTCAAAATCATTTTCTATCTAAGGTTACATCCTTTAATATTACTCAAAGTGAAAAGTTAATTTTCCCCAGTAATGTTATTAATCTTTTTAGAAGTATTTTCATCAATGAAAATAACCTTTAATGTTATGGGATTTTTCTAAATTCCGTATATACGTCTCTTCACATATATACCTAGATTATTCTCCATTACATTAATGGGGTAAAAAAATCATTATGATTATTTTTCAAATTACTTAATTAAGAAATTTATTTTGATTATGATATGAATAAAGATTTCACAAACCATTTTATTTCCATGGGAAATACTTTTGTTATTCCTTATGATTGATTTAATTTATGTGAAACACATAGATAATAAGCATGTTATGATGCATAATCCTAGATATCACTCTAATAAATTGGGTAATGTTTTATCCACATGGGATGTCATGTATGAGATTAGGTTGAAAAACTAATCTGTTATGAATAGTTTTCCTCTATGTGATATTGTATAGAAATTTATCCTTGACTCATATTTATGTTATGTTTTGCATTGCTTCCAAATTTACTATAATTCCATGATCTGATTATACCTTGTTGTGTATGATTTGATTCCATGAAATTACCTAGGAGCCTTACCTTTTTTGAAATCATGTTATATATATGAATCACACATTATAGTTCAGTATCATGTCTATTCCCTTATTGGTATTTCTAGCTCACCAACTTCTTATATGGGTCCCCCAGGTTATTCTATGCTATTTTATGAGCTCAAATGTATTTAGAAGGTCACTATAAATAAATGATTCCATGCATTAGTTCAGGTTTTTCTATTACGATCCTAGTCTTCTAAAGACACTTGGCCTCACGATCTCTGGGATTTTAATTATTTGATATTTACATTTAAAAATATTGTTATAATATGTTTAAAAGGTTTGGGTTGGTATATTCCAAGGTTTATGTGATTTAGTTACAATATTCTCTTAGCTAAAAAAATATTAAGATTTTTCTCAATGAGGTGACCGAACCTATAGTGTGACTTTTCTAGGAAGTCTAAATAATTATTTCCAATAGTTGTAACTTGATCAATCTATCTGATAAGATACAAGGTACCATTTTGACACTACGATAAATTACCACGTAACCTTTTATGATCTTAAAAACCCATTCAAAAAATTTATTATAATGTATGCATTCATGTTGTCCCACTGATATGAAGTTCTTTTAGAGACCTGATGTCACAAACATATCCACTAGGGCCTACCTAGATAGTGGAAGGTCATGTGAGACAATCCCAAGCTCACCTTAAATATGTTAGGGGATAGTGGAAAGCACCGAGAAGACATAAATTAAATATGAGGATTTTTCCTAATATACTTGTATGCACCCACACAACCATCTCCATATAGAATTGTAGATGAATAATATAAAGTCTGAAATATCTAGAGTAAAACTATTCATACAATAACTTCTATGAAATACATTAGATTATGAAACTAATAACAAAAGTAAAAGGAAAAAAATAAATGAGCAACCTAAAATGAAGTCTCAACCTAAGTATTGCTATAAAAATGAAAGATGAAGAGAGCCCAAATCTAATCTCAGAGTCCAACAACCAAATGCGATCAATGATCCAAAGTATCACTAAGATCAACCGATGTCACTACTAATATGTCTATCATCTACACAAGATATGAAAAATGTAAGAAAAGGCCATATAGGGGAGAGTATATACATATCTAGTAGGATTACCTAAAAACCACAATAAGAGAAATATAAAGATACAAAAGAGGCTAGCTCAACCCATAACAAGAAGGAAAATGAAAACCCAATACACACACACAGAGAGAGAGATATATATATATATACATATACTTATATACATATATACATATATATCTCTATGTGTGTGTGTGCTCAACATTAAACTAGAGTGAAAGGGAATCTCTATCTCACTACCTAGACCAGGATGATGAGTCCACCTATAGCTCCAAAGGCCCATCTCCAATTCCCATAATGTCATGTGTCCTTCCAAGGAAGTCGTGTATAGGTCCCACAACTCACCACCGATCTATAGAATGAGGGGATACAATCTCTAATAGAGGACCCATGCCCTAATTTTTAAGGGGTTTCACTCAAAAGTTATAGGGCCAACAACCTGATGCTTTAGGTGGTAATGGTCAGTATATAGAGAACTTGTGCCCTAGAGTATTGGGGGGGGGGGGGGGGGTACCACTCCGTAGATAGAATAATAATGCCCTATTTCATATGGGGGTACCACTCAGAATACATAGGACCTTCACCCTAGTTTAATAGGGGTACCACTTTGTAGATAGAGGAACCTTTCTCGAGTGTGTCAGGGGGTACCGCTTAGTAGATAGATGACCCACAACCTAGTGCTTCAGGGGTACCACTCAGTCTATGGAGGACCCTCACTCTAATGTAAGGGAGGGTGGTACCAATAATTAGTTTGATGAATTTTAGGGACTCACACCCAAGTGTGTCCGGGGGTTTCAAACCCCATAACCTTTCTAATGATCGTACCCAATTACTACAATTGGTCAAGTGTCACGTAAAGAAGAGTCACAATGTCAACACCTCATATTATATCTTGTATTCCATGAAAATGATACCATATTTTCTATGAAGAAAAACACTCAATATTGGATTCTCACAGGCCAAAATCCAAGTTCCAAAATAAGAGATATGATAGGGGAAAGTTCCTTGGAGAAGTACACGACATGTATGGGGCTCCACACGACATATGATTCCACCAAACTGCCGAACCGTGTTCTACTTTGGACATGGATTTGGAATCTATTTGATAATAATTTTTTTACTAGTTGTACATGATGTGTCTCAGCCACATGAGGCATACACGTACTCTTTGATTTATGCCTGTGTATATTGACCAGTGCCCACGTACATGTATTTTTTCTAGTATCGTGACCATGTTTGAGTACATGTATGTGCCTATGTACTCTGGTTGTGCTTATGTGAATGGGTATGTCTACACCCATTATCTCTGAGAGTATATTTTTTTTATAGTACAGGGTCACACGACATGTGGTAGGTTCCCTATGGTGTGTGATATTTATCTCTTCCTGAAACCCCATCAACCACAGCTAGGGGACTACACGACGTGTGTTCGTCATTTTCCACATCATGTAGTTAGGTTTTCCATAGAAATTTTTATTTCCTTATGTGTATCCCAGACCTTCCTTCATCACCAAAAATATAACCATGTGACCACTCAAAATTGACGGGGGTTGTCTCTGACTACCTTTTTGGGCCTCTGGTGGAAAAAATTAGAAATACATTCACCCAATGAAGATTTATCACACATCCTATGAATATAGATCCAAAACACAACCACTATCCACATTTTCATCTCCCATAACCCTTAATCCATCAATATCTTCCAATATATCACCACCACTTATGTCGTTCACAAAATCACTATGAATATGGGGTTTGATCATGCTCGAACGTAGCCCAATGAAGGATAACCATGACCCCGTGGGCCAATGGAAAAGAATTAAAATAATGGTTGGGGGAAATGAACGTAAATAAGGTGAATACATTATTGGACATGAAGTATCATAAAATGATCAAATAATAAGATATTCGAGGATAAAATCAGGTGAAAAAAATTAAAAAATGAAATCATGCTCATGAAATGAATGGATAAATTCAGATTAACAAGTAGATAAATATAATTCCATGAATATGAATTTTTAAAGGGTGGAAATCGATAAATAAAAATCCCTACATCGATTTAGGATAAAACATTGGAGAATAACACATTCACCACTGATCTATAAGACCTGATACATTCACTACAGTTCAATCCACCTTGATCCAATTTCCCATCATTCGTTGATCCTGATCCACCAATGAAGAATTCCCAATCATCCCCTCAAATACTAATAGGGTTATGAATATAAACCTAGAGATTTATTATAGTGGTATATTTATAGAAGTTTGGATTAAGTCATTTAATATAAATTAATAAATTAAATTATTTATTTTATTAAATTCACCCTATAATGGTAACTTCCCCTGGGACATTTAATGCCAAAAAACCTATGGTTGTGCCTAGGGTAAACCCCATGTTTCAGAATCGATTGTGGTATCAGATTTTCCATATAAGGTAATTAATAATGAAAAAACCATTTAAACTAAAATTATGTGAGCATATGCAATAACATATATTAATATTTTTAATATATTAATTCTGGAGTCTCGAGAAACCCAAACACTATACTGGCTTGAAGGATAAATCCACACACACACACACACACACACACACATATATATATATTCAACGGAAGAATACATAAAAAATAATGTCACTACATTCTCCCCTAAATTAATTATTCTCACCCTAAAAATAACTATCTACACAAAAAGTTGGGGATACTGAGTCAACATCTAACTCTCACATTCATAGGAGCCCTCCTATATGCTCCTTTGCCACTAAAGCACATGAATAAAAGGGAGGATCCATCCATGTAAGATCCTCTCCCATAAATCCTTGATCTCCACCAGGTACTATGTAAAGGTGGATCTATCCGAGATGTTGATCTCATCCTAGTCAATAACTTACCTAGGATCATGCACATATCTCTTCATCCATGGAACATGGAAGATGTTAAGAACCTGTTCTAATTGTGGAGGAAATTCTAGGTGGTAGTAAACCACAAAAACCCTCCATAGGATCTCAAATGGCCTGATAAACCCCAAAGATATCTTTCCTACCCATCCAAAACCCCAAAATTCTGATCATGGGGAAACTCTATAGAAAACATGGTTTCTTTACTAAAACACTAAGAGTCTATAACATCAATATGCATAATATTTCTTTCTACTATGGGTTTTTTGAAAAAACTCATGGATCACTTAAAAATTATCCCTCATCACCCACACCATCTCTAGTCTAATAAATGGATGTATCAAAAATTTCAGTCCATAATAGGGGTAACCTATAGGGTCTCCCATATAGGTCCTTAAAAGGTTCCATGTAGATAGTATAGGGATAACTATTATTTTAAGCAAACACTACCAATGGAAAGTGATCCTCCTATCTCCAGTCAAAGTCCAAAACACATTACCTCAATAGATCCTCCAAGACCTAGATAGTCCACTCATTATGGCCTTCATTATGGGGGTGAAATGATTCACTCATCCACAAATGTGTCCCAAAATCATCTTCCAGGACTCTAAAAAACCATTATTTGAACCAAGAATAATGGTCATAGAAAATCATCTAGGGTACCCCATGAAGTGAGATGATCTCATGCATATACATATACCCTAGAATCTCCATCAAAATCTTCTCTTGGATGGAAAAGAAGTGTGAAAACATCATAAGACACTCCACAATCAACCAAATAGCATATTGTACTCTCCATATCCATAGAATACCTATCATAAATTTCATGGATATTCAATCCCATTTCCACTCTAAGATCTCAATAGGCTACGTCAAACCTACCAGAATGTGTTGCCCAACCTTCAACTACTAACATGTGAGATACTGCGAGATGAAATAAGAAACTCTCAACCTCATGAAATCCCACAAAAACTACCACTAGAGATCCTTGAACATATTTTACACTATTGGATGTAGAGATAAGGGGGAAGTGTGAAACTCCCTCATCACCTTCTCTCATAATGAAACATAAATGACCATATATCTCAAGAAAAGAATGACATACTCCCCTCCTTCACAGAATCCATATAGTGAATATCTTTAGGATAAATTTTTATAGAGAACCTCATAGTAGATGTCTCCCAAAATAGCATCTCTTATATGTTGATGAAGTGGATGAGTCACCACCATCGATTGGAGAAAAAATAAATTCCTCTCCTTTATCAGGGTCAATTGTAATGTTGCTATTAACTCAAATTAATCCTACACCATGTGAGATAAGTAAATTTAGTTAAGGAATTTTGAAACCATTTTTCCATTCCATTTAGTATAAAACATCTCAAATTCATAGAACTATAGGAACTCCACCCAAGGCATCTAAATCAGGTTCACAATTCAAATAGTTCAACTCGTGGGGTCTCAACGTCCTTCACCCATATGCAATCACTATCTTCCTCTATATCTACACACAACCGAGCCTAGCTCTAGAGGCATCACAAAACACTACATACTCTATTTCCTCCATAGGTACTATGAAAATAGGATCACTAGATAACCTTAGACTCAATTTCCTGATGGTCCCATGACACTACTCTATCTAGATAAACATATTCCCTTTCCATATCAAGGTGGTCAAAAGAGATATTATCCTATAAAATTTAGGCATGAACCTCATATAGTATCCTACTAGGACATGGAAACTCCAAACCTCTAACACTCTCTTGGGTGGACTCCAATAAATAACCACATACATCTTCACTAGGTCCACAACTAAACCATTATTTGAGATTACATTCCATAGAAAGTGAACCTTGAGGATCTAAAACTATAACTTTGAGATATTACCGCAAAACTATTCCTACTGAAGTAAGTCTAGGACCAATCCCAAATTCCCTACATGGTCCTACTTATGCATAGATTAAATGATCATTTCATGAATGGAAATAAACAAAAATCAATACATGTATGGATAAAATATTCAGTTCATCAGAGATATAAATACTATGGGGTCATTAATAACAAAAAACGATATTACCACAAACTTGTAGTGTTCATAGTGACATTGGAATTACCTCTTTCTGATATCATCCTCAAAAACTCTAAACTGGTGGTATCCAAATTGATGATCAATATTTGAGAACTAGCTCGTGCATATCAACTAGTCAAAGTGGTTGTCAATCCACAATAAGGGGTACTTGTTCTTTATCCCCACCTAATTCATGTGATGCTAATCCAATCAAAGCCTCAAGACCCCATCTACCTTTTTCATGAACAAAATTGGAGCTTCCAAGAGGGAAGCTATGGTTATAATAAAACACTTCTCTTGAAGCTCCTCCAATAACACCCTCATCTCAGAAAGCTCAATAGGGGTCATTCGATATTCCAAATAATTTATCGATGTGGTCTTGGGGTTCAATTCGATGCATATGTTCATCTCTCACCTCAGAAGTAGTCCTAGAAAATCCTTAGGGAATACATCCATTTAATACTCCACCACTAAAAGAATTTATATTCTTGAAGATATTACTAATCTAATGGATAAAATATCCAACTGATGGGTTATGGTATGCAACTTCCTACTCTCAAGACCCACTTACTCTTCCATGTCATCTCTCTCACCTGCAAAAGAGAATCTCATCCCATCTTTCCAACAGAATCCAACCTACTTCTGATGATAGTAAATATAGTTTCTAATTGTGGAACACCATTACACACCCAATATGATGTTACAATGTTTCATCATGATGGTTATTTAGTCCCATGATAAACTCTCTCCATCGAGCACCATCTCACACTCCTAGTAGATAAGCGATATCAAAGTATAGAACATAGTTGGAACCTATAGAAAAAGCTGATAGTATATGGTTTCAACTATTATCTTAAACTATCATAAAATGGATATAGAAATTAAGGAGTGACTTTCATAGGTGTCTAAAAGTACGGAAAAAATTATTTAAAAGACCCATACTATACCTTGTATCATCTTGTGAGCAGTTGGGACATAACCATCCAAATATTATAGCTGCTTGCAGCCCCAACTGATAGCTCCCAGAACCTAGTGTGAGCCACCTAGTTGTGATGGTGGTTGAATTTTCTCATATTGTGACCATCCACTACAATCTCATCTCCTTAGAGCAACACCTACTCCTCTTCCATAACTGTCTCCCTGGGGTCTACTCTAGCCATGCTTAGGAGAACCCTTTTCATGGAACTACCAAGGTAGTGGTGGTCCATCCACTACCTTACTACCCTCCTCAGCCTATTGGATAAGGAAAGAACATTTCATGTGACCTTATCCATCACTTTAATAACATATCCCACTCATGGAAATCTATTTAACCTACACAAACCCAATGTTGTAGATCCACATTATTGTGTTTATCCTTGGGAAGGTATCCTTCACTAATACCCTAATGACTAAAACATGCTAGCTGCTATAGATTAATCAGCCCCATGGATCTCTATACTAGATCAAGCTACTAGATTCCCCATATACTAGTAAGATCTCTATAACTAGATATCTATCAAACAATCCATCATATGTGATAATGTGAAAGGATACCCCACTAGCACATATGTCCCTACAAAGACCTCTCTCAATCTTCAACACCTAGATGAATCCATCTCACACCATTTCAAGGGAGTAACAAGAAAGGTCAGTGAACATTGGGGAATACTCATCCACCATCATATCACCCTAATGTAGCTCAAGGATCCCCTGAATGTGAAATGAGCATAATAACTAGGGGTAATAATCCTCAAAAAACAACTAATGGAAGTCAATCTATAAGAAAATCATCTCAACATGATTCTACGTCTCTAGACTCCAATAGCACCCAACCGATCCATGGAAAATACCAAATATTAGTTCAACCATCTAATTAGTCAGGGTCTGAAAAATCAAAAAGAATATGATCACCAAATCAAGCAAATATTCCACTACTTGGGGATCAATCTCACCACAGAACCTTAGCAGGCTCTGATGTTTTAATTCACATAGCATGATAAGAATAGATTCATCCTCATACCACCCTCCTGGTACTATCTACCACTCAATAGGTGGCTCCACTTCTCCATGCCTTCCTATAGTAAGTCCCTTACAAGATTTCCATGGATTTAATCAAAATCTTATATTAGTAACTTGCATGGTTTGATCATGACATACCATGGTTAGATGAGAATATATATAGGTATCTGGTATAATAAAAAAAATAAATGGAAACAAATCCTATATAAGGTTTCTACCAATGGTTCCCTACAACCGATGTATTAGTATGTTGAGTTAACATGCATGTCGTTAGTGCCCTGGTGATTGGATATGTAAATATCCACATTAACATTGGGTTCTCTGGCCTGAAATCCTCACTCAAGACACTTTGAAACAACATCTCTAAGTTCCCAACCAATCCTCACAATGTTTTTAACTCCAAACCATGACCTGAAGATGAATAAACTTTAAAACCACTCTATCATTAACTGATACATTAGGGCCTTCCGGACTGGAAGAAGTTTGAGTGAAACAACCCCATTCCATTCTCTAGGAGGTCATGGTTTGGTGACAAAAACGAAGAAGGCATAACTAAAATGGGTGGAATTTTTCTAATGCACCTATATTCATGCACCCAACCCTCTCAATACAGAAGTGTAGTGAAATAATATAAATAATAAAACATCTAGAGTGATACCATGCATCCAATAACCTCTAAGGAATATATCATAATATGATAGTAATAAAAAAAAATAAAAAAGTGAAAATTACACCCCAACCAAAAATGAAGTCCCAACCGGAATATTACTGGTGAAATGAAATAAGAAGAGATCTTGAATCCAATATTTATGTTTTACCACAAAAACTAGTCAATTCCCCCAAGTATCACAAAGCTTAACTGATGTCAATACTTATTTGTTTTTCGTCTACATAAGACATGGAACAGGTTGTAAAATCACATACAGGGGTGAGTATATATATACCCATTAGGATTCTATTAAAACCACAAAGGAATTAATAAAAATATATAATAGAGTTCAAATAAACCCATAAAAAGAGTGAAAACAAGAATGCAAAACACATATATATTCTCAAAAGAAAACTCCAAATGAGGGAGAAAGGGAATCTCTATCTCACATCCCATTCTAGGATGATGAGTCTTCCTATAGATCTAAAATACTATCTCCAATTCCCAACATTTTACATGTCTACCAAAGTAAGTCATGTAGAGGATCATCATCTTTCTTCTACTCCTAAAATTCAAGGGTCACTATCTCCAATAGAGGACCCGCCCCCTAGTATGATAGGGTGTTTGAATCAAAATATAGAGGACCCACGCCTTAGTGCATCGGGGGTACCACTCAGTAAATAGATTCAGGTCGTAGAACTCAATAGATAGAGAACCTACTCCATAGTGTGTTAGGGGGTACTACTCAATAGACAGAGGACCCATGCCTTAGTACATTAGGGGGTACCACATAGTAGATAAAGGACCCATTCCCTAGTATGTCATGGGTAACACTCAATAGCTAGAGGAGTCGTGACCTAGTGAATTTGGGGGGTACCATTTAGTAGATAGAGGACCCACCACATAATGTATCCGAGGGGAAACAATTAGTTGATAAAATCAGGGGTACCATTTAGTAGATATATGATCTATTCCCTAATGGATCAGGAGGCTATCGCTAAGTAGTTAGAGGAATTTGGGGGACTCTCTCTCTAGTGCATCAGGGGGTTTCTAACCCCAGAATATCTCTAATAACCCTGCCAAATCATTACTATCAGTCAAGTGTCACCTGAAGAAGCATCAAACTCACATCACATCACACTGTATCTCTTTCTCCATAGTGAAGGACACTATCACATTCTTCATGGAATAACACTATGGATAGGATAATCGAAGGAAAAAATATTAGTTCCAATGTAAGATATATGAGAGGGTAAATTTCCTAGGAGAAGTAAACATCATTCATGGAGGTTCACATGGCATGTGACACTACCTCACCGTCTTGATTTTTTCTCCTATATACATGGCTTGGGAGGCCATGTCACGTTAGACTGTGTGTACTGGATATACTTTTCCTTTCATTGAAACCTAGGACCAACCCACTATCTTCTGATCATTCACATGTACAATGGCCTATTACCATGTAAATGTCCATGTCCGAGTATCGTAGCGTTATTAGAGTACATGGACATTCCAGTGTACTCTAGACATGCCCATGTGCCTAGTTGTGTCCATGCTTGTGTAATCCTAGAGTACACACCAAGACGCCAACACATGGTTATATGATGTGTGGTAGGGTCCACACAATGTGTGATATTTATCTTCATCCAAAACCCTAGCCACTGTATCTAGGGGACTACATGACATGTGTTCTTCATAGTGCATGCCATGTAGTTGGGTTTTCAACAGAAACTTTTGTTTCTTAACACGGATCCTAGATCCACCTACACCACTACAAATATCACCATGAGGACACACAAAATCAATGGGGTCTATATCTAGAAATCATTTGCAATCTTCCAGTGGTCTGGAATCATAAATCCATTCACCAAAAAAAATATTCAAAACCCTGTGGATAAAAGGTCAAAATATGAAATCGATCTAGGTCTCTATCACATGTACCCCAATATCCATCCTGATCCACCTATAAATAACTATCATATATTCCATTCATAGAACCTCTATAAATACAGGGGTTTCACCATGTTAAAACTCTCCCTAAGAATGTTAAACAATGACCCTATGTGACAATGTAAAAGAACATGATGAATGGTGGGGACAAATGCACATACACAAAGAAAATCTATTATTGGCCAAGTGATCATAGTTAATGATTACATAATCAGGGATCTGTGGGTGAAATCAACTGAAAAACAATATTCATTGAAATCAGGTTCATACGACAAATGGATAAAAGTGGATAAATAAGAAGATAAATATAAAACCATGTTTATAAATTCAGAAAGGGTGAAAATCCAAAAATAATGATACCTACCTTGATTTTTATTCAATTCAAGGTGAATAATGTGTTCAAAAGTGTTGTATAAGACCCACTATATTCATAACCTTTCGATCCAATTCAATCCGATCACTCATCATTCTCTAATATCAATATTCCAACGAAGAACACCCAAACATTCTCTCAAATCCTCCTAGGGTTTTGTGGCTAACCATTTAAATTTTTTATACTTTTATATTTATAGAGGTTTAGATTTAGGTAATTTAATAATAAGAAATAAAAAAATTATTTATTTTATGAAATGCACACACCAAATTTCACCTCCCTCAAAACGTCTGGTGCTGACCAATCTTAGGTCGCACCTAGGATAAGACCCACATTATGGAATCCAAAATGGTCAAAAATTTACCTTTGAATATCCTGAACTTTGTTAAGACCATTTAAACTAAAATTATGTGCACACTTGAAAAAAAAATTAATATTTTTAATATATTAATTTCAGGGTCCCAAGACACCCAAACACTGCACCAGCTCTGAGGATAAATCCAGATAAATACATTGAAATATATATATAAAAAAATAAGTCAAAGCAAGAGTTGTTACACCTGGAATGTATCCAACATATTCTAGATTCTAGATACTTCCACCTTCATTAAAATGTTCACATCATAATTCCTAACCATATCTTGATCTTGATTTTCATTAGATGTACACATCCTAAGATTTTTGGTACATAATATACCATGAATCCTCACTTCATATTGAATAAAAATATTCTACTAAGTCTGTAACCCATGATTCTTCTAGAATTATCATACTTAGTATCAAACTAGACCCTCTATTCATTATACTAACCAAGTTTGTCTGTCTGGAAGTTGAAGCGTCTGAATAATTCTTTCAATATTTCTTGATATGTCCCTTATTCCCACAAATTCAACATGTAGGTTATTGTAGGTTCCTGAAAAATCCACACAGGTGAATGGGAATACCCCCCTTAATTTGAGAAAGGATTCTACCCAATTTCCCTTATAAGATTGGGAAAAAACATGAAGAATAATCAAAATTGACAAATGAACGACCAGTCCATGTACCGGTTCATCATCAGTGGAACAAGACCGGTTAAGAGAGCCCCCCGCGGTCCAACGTCATCTATGAAATGGAGGCGAGAGTTCTGACATGGGTGCGGACCAGGATGAACGCCAGGCCGGTCCACCGCCACGAACTGTCCCAGTAGAGAACCGCGCTAGACCAGCCCATGTCGAGCATGTTGTCGTTCACGGAACAGATGATGAGCCTTACGTGGTCACGAAGATCCCCTCGAACTAACTTGGTTCACAGGTGAGATTCATTCAATGAACCCCCGCGAACCTCTGATTGACCAAGTCATCCGTAGGCTGACTTTTCAATCATGGGCCTCCGAAAAAGGTGCCACATGACCACAATACAACCCCCCCATAAAAGGACGCTGAGGGGGATAAGAAATTGGATTGGAATTCGGATTCTTGGATATTCGGAGGGTGGAGGAGATTGAAGGAGATAATTTTTGAAGGAAGGAACATAGGATTTCACGAACCGCAAAGTTCCAATTCGTGAACCAATACAGGTATAGAACTGGAAATGAATTGATAAAGAACAAAAAAAACAAAAAAAAATGTTGAATCGTGAACTAAAATTAAAGCCACGAGCCATGGTCCCTCCGTGGATATACTCCCCATAGACCAGGGAGTTTATGCCCCCTTTTCGACCCAACGCGCCGCACAACACCCTCCTACGTTGATGCATCCCTGACTGGTGATGCCCCTGGCGGCTGCTGCTCGCGCGGACTCCAGCGCCGCGCAAAAACATGGTACGCGGGCAAAACCCAAATCCACGTACCGCCCTGGTACGCGGAAGGCCCATCAGTCCAACTACCAACCTAGTACGCGAATGAACTCTCTAACCTCGTAGCAGTCCCCTACGTAAAGGGCGCCACTCCTCATGCACCCATGTGGCCCGCCAACTCATTTGGTGTTTCCATCCCCCAAGCCAGATAAAACCCTTCCAATCCAGCATGATCCTCCACAATCCCTTCATTGGCCTATTCACCGGCCCTGAGCCAAGGCCTCTACCAAAGCCACCAGACCTGTATGATGAAACCATCAGGCATCTCAGCGTGCCACCATGAGTTCACATACCCACGGTAGGTGAGGAAAAAGGGGTTGCCCCAGCCCTTGAGCAGATTCCTGAAGCATTTGTGCATTCACATTCCCACGATAGTGCAGGGTCTGAGCCCGGGAGTCCCCTTTGTGCCTCTACACATCCAAGGATTGAGGGATCCCACTAGCCATTCCATTTGACGAGGACCAGTGGTGAGCACTTCTCCCCTCTCCTGAGAGTGGCTCTGCATCCCTTCTGGAGTAAGCCGCACACCATCCTTGCCGGAAGTCAATGGCCTTCCCCTCCCATCCGGGAAGGTTCATTACTACGCCACTGTATCCCCGGCCCCTGATGGTGCGACTTCTACCTCCCACCAACATCGAAAAGTGGGAGAATCCAGCGGCACCGACCCTTTCTCTCCGCTACCATAGACATTGTCTCTACCGCACGACTACTACCTTCAGACCACTTGGACATCAGGGAGAAGGAGAATCTTGTAGTTCTGGACACCTTCTCGTGAGGAGGAAAAAGGTAGAGTCTTGCCAAGTCTGTTGCATTATCTTGTTTCTCACACTGAGCATGACCCACATCGTCTTAGAGATTTGTGGTGGCCGTAACATCCGCACAACGACGACAGTTAAACGAACTACATGGGTTTTGATCCCTATCTCCCAAATAGGGTATGTAGGACGCCTCCCCGAGGTTGAATCCCAACAAAAGGCAACTCTCACGTTTAAGCCCTTATCTTCCAGAACTACATGGACTTTGATTCCCAGCCAATCGAGATACGTATGAAACTTCCCCGATGTGCAAGCTTGATCATTAAGTCTGACATACACCATTTTCCCTATCAGACCATGTTCTTATACCCAAGCAGGACCATCTCTTGGTCCAGTAAATCACTTCCCTTGGGTCTTCTGGGCGGCTTCGGCATATGTCCCATACCATCTTTGACCAGACATCTCTTGCCCAGGTGTCCTTGCCACATGACATTAAACTGTATGGTTGGGTACTTGTCACATGACCTTAAAAGGTGATGTGTCCCGTTTAGTGGCATTGATCTACATGGATTATGATTCCTCTCACGAGGATACGTAGGAAGCCCATATCATGGGTTTGATCCAAATGCTCAAGTCGTTATCTGTCCCCCGTGGATGACAATAAACTCTAGAGTGCCTAGTTATGAGGCTTTAAACACATACTGTCTCAACGAGTCCAAATTCCTCAGATTCATTAATCCAATGATGGATGGCAAACCTCAGGCCTAAATGATTCTGAATCCCTATGTTCAGTTGATCATTTCCAAACAAGGATAATCCATGGATACTATTCTTGGGGATAAACCAAAGATTCATGACCATATGAATAAGTCTAAAATCTATAAGAAAGTTCCAGAACAAACAATATTTCCCCCAAGATGGTGTGATGAGCCTAAATTTCAATCCTCTCAACCAATGTGAGTTCTCAAGTGTCGCAGTCCAAATCGCCCAACAACCGCCTACCTTTGGAAAGAAGGTCCACATATTGTTTGATACAAAACTATTGGGTGTTTCGAAGAAAAAATGAATCACCTAACATGAGTGATTAAACAGAACTCAACCTTCTTAAAATCAATCATCGATAGCAGCGTTCCCCCCCCCATGTCGAAACAAAAATGGTGAACCCGATGTGAATCTTTAACCAACATGAGGGATTTACCCTAATCCCACTTTGTTCCCCCTCATAATCATGAGGAGGGTTAAGAAATGTCATTAATTACGCATGGGATTATGAGATGCTTATTTGATGGGTTTGATGTTTGTATTTGTTAAAATATTTTACAGGTACCAATCAGAACTCCCTTTGATCCAATGGCGTCACGAAGGAACTCACAGACACGTACTTCAAGAAATGAAATGACTAGGTATTCCCTCCAATGAAGGATCCCGTCACTTACTCAACATCTTTAACGATGGGTCTCAATTGCGTTGATTTGAGACTACCACTTTAATGGTACTCTACCGATTGTGGAGGTATCCATGCATGCCCTTCAGTCGGTAAAACCCACCGGCCGCCTGCCCAACAACAGCCACGAAAGCAAATCCAGACAGCTCCTATTTCCGCCCCAAAACATTTCGGGAGTCTATCCCCAGAACAGGACAATGCATACCTCCCTTATCATAGGGAGGAGGATGAGACGAAACTCAGGAATTCATCCCCGCTGAATGGGAGTTCTTCTCTACAGCCCCCACCTGAAGACATCGTCATGGTTACGCTAAGATTCAATATCCTCACACTAGGGAGGATATCACCCCGAGGATCCATGCCCATGCTCCCTAAGCTCCATTCCCTCTGACCACCCGACAAGGGCGGAAAACATGCAATCAGGGACCAGTCATCACCCTTGTCCTTGAGGAGAGGCTCTGCGGCCCAGTCACGAAGACATATCATGAGAAAGCACATACACCTGCCCACTCCTCAAAATCCATCCATCATAAAATGGAGGTATCATACGAGCATGTGAGCATTCCCACTGAGCTTCGTCAAGCCCGTCACCCACAGAGGATGAAATCTACCTGGCATGCACTTCTCCCTGCACGGGGTCATGAATTCCACAAACCAGACATTGTGGAAACCTAGAGCCGACAGAAACAACTCCTAGAAGATGCTCGTAATGCCTACCATCACTATATGGTGGTAATCAACAAATCCCACCATCTATATGTGGATGGAATTAATAGGTGGGCACATCTCCCAGCCAACAAAGCCCACTGACTTGATATGGTAGGGAACCAACATATGCAGGGCCAGCTCCTTATGGATGCAAGTAAAGTCCGCCACCCTGATGTGGCGGCAAACTGAGAAGTAAACCGGCATATCTCGGCACAGGGGTAGACTCGTTCACCTGCCCTGACATAGGTGAATTGTTAGTACCCATTGAGCAGTGGAGGACCGGAGTAGGATATTCCTACTTCGATACCGGAATGAGACTTCATACCTGTTCTAGCTAAAGATGTCTCTCTGCATATCCTGGAAATTGTGGAGGAGTAGTTATCGATCCCACATCAAATCTTGCAGAATTTCCAGAATGTAATCGCATAAGCGGAAACAGCAAGGACTCAGGCCCGTGATCCCATCTCCCCAATTGAGGTGACTCATCTAAGAGATGATATAGCCACCTTGGAGTAGATCTGCATCCCTGCTTCTGCCCAGGAGGGTCGTTGGCCATATCCCGTGATATAAGGGCAACCAGATCGAATAGCTTCACTCGTTCCAACTGGGGGACACCCATCCATCATGGTGGATGATCCAGAGCAGGCATATATCCCTTCTAAAACCCAGGATGTTCGTCGGCATATCCTGAAATCATCACGAGACACAATTAGATAGGGACCCAAAGGTGAAGGCCGTTATAAACTGCAGACGGTCCCCGCTGCCCGCAATAGAGCGCCCTGAACACGCCGAAGGCAGCTGGAAAATAAATAGAGGATTCATGACTACGCTCAACTAGAATATGGGGTTCCCGATGCCCCTAAGAACATGTAGGAGATTCAGAACCCTACCCACCCATTACCATATCATGGGAGTGGAAGTAGCAGTTGCGGAGGTCCTCCCCACAATGTCGCTACCAGTAGCTCTGAAGGTCCTCCCCAGAGAACCTGCAGGGGCCTCCCCCACGGGCATATAACGATCGATCATGTGAGATTCTCTTTTGATGCGAGTCACAGAATTCTTCTGCGTGACCAGAAGATCAACCAGCAAGAAGTCCCTCCACTTGCTGCGGTCCACCCTGAAGGTCCTCCTCGGGGTATACACTACAAACACTCTCCGTGCAGTGAGACCACAGATTATGATTGTATCCCTCTCTATCATAGTTGCAACTGTGGAGGCACTCCCATCCATGACGTCTCATCATGACAAGAAGGACCTCCCATTGTTGTGGCCTACCCTGACGGTCCTCCCCAGGGGTTACATTGCAACGACACTCCGCGCAGCCAGACATCAGATCACAATAGTATTCCTCACCACTCTAATAACGGAGGTCCTCCCCGCAGAGACCTCAAGAAATGAGAAGGACCTCCCCTCTTTGAGGTACATTCTGAAGGCCCTCCCAAGGGTTTACCCCAACGATATTCTCCCTACAACAGCTGTAATGCTAGTCCTCTCCATTTTGGCAGCTGTGATGGTAGTACTAGACACCACGACCGCCATTGCCGAGGTCCTCCTTGCAATGGCCCCCAACAACAAGAAGGTCCTCCCCTTATCGCAATGTTTTTTGAAAGTCCTCCCAAGGATACACATAGAATGTCAAACCATGATGGTCATCCTCACCATGATGGAAGTCATTGCGAAGGTCCTCCCCGTAACAGGGCGGCACCGCTAGAAGGTCCTCCCCTTGATGCGATACACCTTGGAGGACCTCCCCAGGGTATGCACTGAACACTTCCTCGATGCAGTGGGGCATACAACTATAATGGCAGCCCTCACCATTACGGAACGGATAGCGGAGGTCCTCCCTACAGTGACATATCATATCGACAGGAAGGTCCCCCCCTGCTGAATGAAGCACAAAAAATCCCACCAATGCTAAGGCACTCAGAAGGATGGGATCCAGCATGTTAGATTTCTCAAACAGTCACCAATGACACCATTCTTCAATTAGGGGGGCATTCTGGGACCACGATCATCTTCTGAGCCACCCAGGAACCTCCCACATGATGGTTTGATACCTACCAGCCCCACAACCTCTGACCACACTATCTGTGAGCGTCTCAGTTGGGATGACCAGGTAGAGGAATCACTAGTGGAGGAGCATGCCAACATATTGCACCTGAGGAAATGATTGGCCAAGGATGATGTACTAATTATGTTTTGGCCCATGACCACCTCTCAATTCGACATACCCAGAAAGTTTTCAGAAGAATGTCTGCACGACATCCGCTCCAATATATGGACAACCCTCTGCCAGTAGAAATCAATTTTCCTACCCTATGATGGGTATGTATACCATGTCAAGACAATAGGATACCTCTTGTGTCACATAGACCTATAAGCTCTTCTTTTGGCATGACAACCGTGATCAGAGAGGCGTCAAGGAAACCTTTAGTAATCCTGCTTCTATACACTGCACCAGTTGCGCCGCTCATTAGTGACGCCTCCATGGGAGTCCATATCAGAGGATAGGGAGAACATGGAAATCTGCATTTCAGTCCTCTCCCCACCTAGTATAACCCTTTAAGCATAATGTCTTTAAAGGTCACTGCTTAAAGAAATCAATCGAGTGGGGCCCCTATTCAATAAAGGTGACCCGCCCGACCGAGACAGGCCTTGAGTAAGTCTCAAAAACATCAGGCTTGATGGGAACAAGCCATTCATTAAATCCTAAATTAGGCCATTGAAAGCATATAACATGCCTCTCTTCTAAGAGAGGCCAATCAGCAATCACTTCTTGCCTCCCCAGTGGGAATCGATTCACAGGTGAACTTGGCACCAGATCCAGTTCACCCCCAAATGGTGGAACGCAAGATCAGGCAGGTATCGATAGCAGCAGCCACTGCCAGAATCTAGGGCCAACCCCAGCCTATAGGGATGGGGGTATTTTTAACAAAAAATACCCCCGTAAGACCAATAAAAGCAGGAAGATATGCAACATCTAAAGAATGGATCCGACCCCAGCCCCCATGGCTAGGGGCATTTTTATTACCTCAACAACAACCTCCCCCATGAGAATCAGTATTCTATCATCTGGGGAGTATAGTCAGAAGAGGGGGTTCTTGCCCCATCTCATCCTTTGAATCACCATCCCCTCCAAGAGGGAGGCGTACCATAAGGTCGTATCAAAGAACAATCCACATCACCCTTCATCTTGGAGCTTGAAACCAATCCCGGGATAGGAAGGGGAAGACCAGTTAAAGGCACAGAAGATACTATTCCTATTTATAAGATGACATATCCTCCACCTTGTGGAATGCTTCCATCAATGCCATAGAGGTTAACCCCATGGGTGACACTGAAGATGATTCAAATCCAGATGGATCAGGAGATGATGGTTCCGTTCAGGCTGTGACCCACAACGAACCATCAGGCATCCTCACCTGGAACCAGAGGGCGGCCCTAAATATGGAAACCCCTCCAGCCAACCCTCCTCCACTTACCCCGTGAGTCCCCAACAAGGTTAGGAACAAAGGACCAATTACATTTAACCTTCCTCCTCTCAGTAAAATCGATCCACTTGCGCTCGTGGAGAGATTCACTCGACAGGAAGAGGAGATGAAAGAATTGAGATGGATGAACACTGAGCTACTCCAAAGGAACTGTCTTATTGAAATTGTTTCCCAAGAGAAGCCGCACCTTGCGCTCCCAGCAAGTGCACCTCAAATACAAAGGTTTGCCCTGGCAAGCGAAGCACAGTCACGGCCCCCGCCCAATACGGCACTCGGCCCATCCAACTATATGAACCTGGATTCATATGAATACCAAGACTTCCCTCCAATCACGAATCAACCAGAGAAAGTATGTTTGAACCCTCCGAAGATTCCACAAACGGCATATTCACCCTTGGTGCCAGCCGAGCCAGATCCTCAAGCAACGCCTCGGGCTATACCCGCGCAAGACCAGGCTTAATAAGATGTTAATCAGGGTCTCACCAACACTATCGAGGAACTGAAAGCTCGACTAGAAGCGATGGAAAGTCGGAGTTCTATGATACAACCAGAGAGAAATCCCTATCCAGATTGGGTGTACAACATGCCACCTCCGCCCAACCTTGGGAACCCTGTATTCCCTATATTCAATGAATCAGGCAATCCAGAATAGAATTTGTTGCACTACGCCTCTTATTGCGACCCCATGAAGGGAAATTTAGAACAACAAGAAGCAGTGAAACTAAGATGATTCATTCAAACCACGAAAGGATCTGCCTTTGTTTGGTATACGAGCCTTCTAGATCAGTCAATAAAGAGTAGGGAAGACCTTTGGTAGCAGTTCATGTTCCACTTCAGCTCAACATTGCCTAAAACTATAGTCAGCGAGCTCATGAATTTCAAAAAGAGGGAGAACGAGAGGGTCTTAGACTTCATCTCCATATGGAAGGGCATGGCATACTCTCTAAACAAGCCACTTCCCCAGGATGAGCTACTCGCTATCTGCATCGATAACCTCCGAGAAGGGCTGCGAACACTGTTCATACCACTGGAGTGCACTACGGGCTTCCACAATCTCTCTGCCATCGCCCAGAGAATTGAGGACTCCCTGCAACGGACTAATCTGAAGTCCCAAATAGCCTCATAGGCTCCTACAAAGAGTTCATTTAGGGCTGAAGCATCGTCTATCATGCTCAATCCAGCCACACTGCCTACTCCACCGCCTAGGCCTCCATCGAATCATCAAGGGCCCCCTGTGTATCAGTGGCCGCCTCTGCCCTCGCAGGATGATCAGAGAGAACCTAAGAGGAACAAGTTTGAGGAACGAAGACATAGAGTATTCTTGTTCTGAGAAGACCAAGTCTGCAGCTACTTCATCACCGCCATGAATTGTAACTTGCTCCACCTCTCGGAGCCAAGGAAACCTGAAGATGTCATCCATGACGATAGGTCAGATTAGTATCCCTACCACAAAATGTGGGGACATAATATCCAGGAATGCTTCGTCTTCAAAGATCTCTGACAAAGGAGGTAGACTCCAGGAAGGTCGAGCTGGGACCACCCTTGGCTCACATAGCGTAAATTTCCACCACCAAACCCGACAAAGGGGTGGGGTGGCAGAATGTTGCCAGAAAAAAGGGGCATAAATTATATGATTTAATGACTTGAAAGACTGTCAACTGAGCTCATGGCATACTCCGAGATCAGCTGCTACATCTGGTGGTGCCGCCAATAGGCCCTAACGCTGCACAGCTAACAATATCGAATTCACAATCCTCCACATGCCGGTCATCTAGGCATAATCAAGAATGGAGGAAGAAAGCGTAAGAATAGAAATCTGCAACAAGGCCTAAGTTAACCCTAACGCTGTCGAATTTTATGCCCTCAAACATGGTACCACAGGCACCGACCCACCAAACGGAACCATCAAGGACAACCAACTAGGCTGAACCATCAAAGGATGAGGAGCTACTATTTGGTTCCATCAATGTCGTCCATATAATAGAATGATTCCCTGACAAAGGGTATAGTTACAAACCCAAATTCCTAACACAAGGGACCGGGAGGAGGAATCATAGAAGTAGATGATACCAGGGGAGGCGCAGTCGTGGCCGAAACCAACCCTATGGTTTTACCCCGAACCAAACTGTTAATATCACAGAAACCCGCGAGAGATCCCTTAAACGGACTCAGCTGGAGAAAGAATATCCCTCCACCTCCACAAGCAGCCACTCTGGCCCTATCATTCTAGGGTACCCATCAAAGGAGGAACAAGTATCTAGCCACCTAATGCGCACTAATAGACCGAAGTAGATGAGTCCCTAGAACATGGGAACATTTTCGACATCCAACTCCGTGGACAGTCCTTCCTCGTCGCATACTCCAGTTCCCAAAGTGACTGTTAAAACTCTCCCACCAATGGAGAAGCATTGACCACTTGAGAGGAAAATCAACATCATTAAGCAGCTGGCATCAGTGCCAGCCAACATGTCAATCCTAGATGCCCTATGTTTGTCAGCAGACCTCTGGGAGGCGCTTATATAATCCTTGCTTATCCCCCAGGAGTTTCAAGCCGAAGTAGCTGTCGCTGAGATTTACTAGATGGAGACTAGCCTGACTGAATGCAATGCGATGATTTACTTCACCGACCAGGACGAAGATTCCATCATGAACGGACTCATCAAGCCATTATATGTGTCTGGAACACTAAATTATGTTGAGATCCGGAATGTATTTATTGACAACGGCTCTGGAGTCTATCCTACTTCCCCTACAGACTCTTTTTATGTTGGGCTACAGTGAGGATGATTTAATACCCTCGGCTATAACTCTGTTGGGTTATGACAAGAGTGAATAGAATCCGATGGGAAAAATCAAGCTCAAAACCCATTTTGGTGACCTTGTGGCCTAATCATAATTCCTGGTGGTTCGGAAGAACACAACATTCAATGCCCTATTGGGAAGGCCGTGACTCCATAAGCACATGGCCATTCCTTCATCTTACCACCAGTGTATCAAGTATTGCATCAATAGACTATGTAGGACATTGCACACTGACAAGGCCCCTTTTGAGCTCTCCAAGTCACACTACATCGACATAGGGTTTTATGAGAAAAAGAAAATGAAACCTTTTATCAATGGTATAGACTGGGTCCACGCTCCAAACTGTCTGGAAATGGTTCTTGATGACCCCCTCAAGCAGCTCGGTGAAGACTACATACTTCCCATCAACCATGTTGAGAGTCGGGGTTCATGTCTGGATACGTACTCAGCTGTCCTCATGACTTCGTCTGCGATGCCCGCGCATTGAAGTGTAGAAACGATGACTAACCCTCAATTTGAGGGTATAAAATTGAGCGAGGACACCCATAATTCCTTGACTTTGGACTATCTAGAGCCCATGTCAAGAGATCTCTCCTCATCGGATCAAGAAGATGAGGATGTGGGAGAAGAAGAGGAGGAAGATCTCAGGGATCCACCTCCCACGTTCGAGGAAGGCATCTCCACCACTGTGGAAGAGCTCAGGGAAATAAACCTGGGTACCGAGGAAGACCCAAGGCCCACTCTCATTAGAGAAGCCTTGTCTTCTGAGGTGCATGAGGTATACACCTCCTTCTTGAGGCAACACTGAGATTGTTTTTCTTGGAATTACACAGAAATTCCGTGAATCGATCCCGAAGTGGGGACACACCACATAGGTCTTCTGGAAGACCACCGAGGCTATAAACAAGCCTCCAGAAGGATTCCCCCCACACATAATACCAGAATAGAGGCTGAAGTCGATAAGCTTATCAAAGAAGGATTCATTTGGGAGGTCCAATACCCCATCTGGCTGGCCAACATTGTCCCCATCAATAAAAAGAACAGACAAATCCACGTCTATATCAATTTCAGGGATCTCAATCAGCATTTCCCAAATGATTATTTCCCAGTCCCGATCACCGAGTTATTAATCTATGAAACAGATGGATATGAGGTTATCTCCTTCATGGATGGTTATTCTAGGTATAATAAAATCATTATGGCCAAAGAAGACGAAGAAGACACTACCTTCAAGTCCCCACAAGGAATATTCTACTACAGGGTCATGGCCTTTGGTCTTAAGAATGCTGGCGCCACATATCAACGCGCCATGCATCATATCTTTAAACCATTATTGGGGAGATTTGTCGAATGTTACGTAGATGAATTGGTGGTTAAGTCAAGACATCACTCAGATCACCTGTCAGACCTTGAAACCATCTTTATCAAACATTGAAAACATAGCTTGAGGATGAACCCCTTGACATGATCCTTTGGGGTTACCTCAGGGAAATTCCTTGGCATCTTTTTATGCCATAATGGCATCAATTTCGACCCTAAAAAGAAAATGTCTATCTTTGGTTTACCACCTTCGTATAATCTCACTAAGCTGAGAGGACTCCAAGGACACCTGGCCTACATTAGGCGTTTCATAGCCAACCTGGCTGGTAAATGTTTTCCTTTCACCAGGTTAATGAAAACGGGGGTTATGTACCAATGGAGAGATGATTTCTCAGAGTCATTTGAAAGCCTGAGGAGGAAACTCTTAATCCCACCAGTACTCATGCCACCGGTTGAAGGAAGACCTCTTCTCCTATACGTGACGACCCTAGAGCGGTAAATGGGTGCCTTCCTCATGCAGAAAAATTATTCCGGCAGTGAAAAATACATTTATTACCTCATCCAAACCATGATTAATGCTGTGACTTGATACTAAAATATTGAGAAGAGTTGTTTGTCATTGGTCTTCACAGTTCAAAAATTGCGATGTTATCTGCAACATCATGAAGTCCATTTGGTCTCATGTAGTAACCCACTCAAATACATACTTAGCCGTCTGATGCTGAATGGGCGCCTATCCCGATGGGCAGTCATCCTGCAATAGTTTGACATCCTGTTTGTGCCTCAAAAATCTATCAAATGCCAGGAATTAGAAAATTTTCTAGCATAACATCCCTCGACAGGGACCACCACACCAGACATCAGGCTACCCGATGAATACATCTTCTCAGTTCAAGAGGATCCCCCAACATGGGAAATGTACTTTGACGGTGCATCCTAAAGCCCGACTGGGAAGATGATGGAGGAACCCAAATTTAACAAAGTGGGGTTGGGGATCATACTCATATCTCTAGAAAAGGCAGTTTTTCTATATTACTTCCTCTTATTAGAAGGATGTACGAATAATGAGGTGGAATATCAAGCCCTCATTTCAGGTCTGGAGCTCACACTCTAGGTGCAAGTGCAACACCGTGAGGTAAAAGGTGACTCGGAACTGGTCATCAAGCAAGTCAATGGTGACTATGCTATTAAAAAAGAGGAGTTGATCCCCCTGTTTGACCTTGTCCAAGGGTTAATGGTGGAATTCTCCACAGAACCAACATTGACCTAGATTCCCTGGTCTTAGAACACCGAGGATGATGCATTAGCCAATGTGGCCACAACCCTAGATGACCTAGATCAGGATGAAACAATTATCAGTATTGCTCATCGTCGGACGGTATTGTAGTTTTTTCACACTAAGATGGAAGAAGTCAACCAAGTCGGTCCTATCCCTGAGCCATATGCTCATGCTACCAGCTGGATGAACCCCATTGCAAACTACCTTCAAAATGGAGAACTTCCATCAGACAGGGCTGAACGAGAGAAAATACAGAGAAGTACAATCAACTTTGTCCTATATGGTGGCATGGGCCAGCAAGAGGTCCTCTACAAGAGAGGCCTCAACAAAGTTCTCCTCAGATGCATTGATAGAGAAGGAACCACTACCGTCATGAACGAAGTACATGCCAGAGTGTGTAGAGCACATCAGTCAGGGTCTATGCTTTCCCATCAGGCTCGAAGGCATAGATACTATTGGCCCACTATGGCACGTGATTGCACACACATTAATGCAAAATTCCACTCCTGCCAAACTCACGCCAACTTCATTCATCAGCCCCCAGAGTTACTTCATAAAGCCAAGTACTCCTGGCCATTAGTCGTCTAGGGAATGGATGTCATGGGACCATACCCTCCCACCACGTCCAAACAACTAAAGTATATCCTCATAGCAACCGAATTATTTTCCAAATGGGTAGAAGCTATACCCCTCAAAGAATTTGGGGCAAGAAACATTGTCAGCTTTGTGAAAGATAATATCATCACTGGATTTGGTTTCCCTAATACCATACTGATGGATAACACCACCAAATTCTGCTCTACTGAATTGGATAAGTTGTACCAAGAATATGGTATCAAAACTAACCACTCATCCCGCTACCATGCAGTGACCAAAAGACAGATAGAGGATTTTGACAAGACCCTGTCCAACATAATCTAGAAAATGGTGGTCAAAGACAAGAATCCATGGCCAAAAACACTCCTCTATGCATTGTGGGATTATCGAACCACGATCTGCACTGCTACCCGGGCTACTCTGTACTCATTAGTATACATAACAAAAGCGGTCCTGCCTATTGAGCTCCAATTGCTTCCGCTCCATGTTTCCATTTGTGATAAGTTATCCAATGATGAGAAATTGGAAAAAATGGCTAGGTGAATTGGAACAGATGGATGAAAATCGATTAAACACTTTGCAACATCTGGAAGTATATCAGAATCGGATCGCACAAGCCTTCAATAAAAAGGTTAGTCTTTGGTCTTTCTTGGAAGGAGAATTGGTGTTGGTCCTTTGGACCCCAATGATACCTGTAAAGAATACTCCAATGGTGGAGCCCAAGTGGGAGGGACCATATATTATATACAAGGTCTACTCCAATGGATCATATGACCTAATATCCATGGACGGACAGTTAACTACTGCTCCTACAAATGTGATATTCCTAAAGAAATATTTCACATAACTAAACCCCGTTCGTTCGAGATATAAGATGTTAAACTTACAAGCCCAGTTCATCTGAGCTGCAGGATGTTAAACTGCCAAGCCCAATTCATCTGAGCTGTAGGACATTAACTGGAAAGCCCCGTTCGTTCGAGATGCAGGACGTTAAACTGCTAAGCCCTGTTTGTTTGAGCTGCAGGATGATAAACTGCCAAGCCCCGCGCTAGTCCAAACTCTATGACCCTAAACTATGAGTATTTTGTCTTTACCGCATGACGTTAATGTAACGACCCAATGTTTTTCAATGGAAATTACCTTCTTATAAATATATCACAAAATAACATGAAAGAACAACAAAATGAACTACTAAGTGATAAGTAACCTTTAAACATAAGTTTGTCACTTTTATGTTTGGAATTTTGAAAATCCGACAATCACGGTTGTGTTCAAGATGATTTTTGGAGTCTAATGAAACAAAAATAATTTTTGGTGAATAGAAACCTACCCTTATGAACAGTAACCTACCCTTATGAATAGTAATATGACCCTTATGAATAGTAAATAAGAGTAACATTACCTATGAATAATAAAATAAAATTTAGACATCTTAGAAAGTGACAATTTGACCTTAGTAAAAGTTTTTGGTATTTTATAAGTCATAAATAATTAATTATAATTAATTAATTAATTTAAAAGAATATTTATTTCCCTGAAATTTACTCATAAATTATTTAATCAATGTCTAATAGTATTTAGATAATGTTATGAGACCCTATGTAATTTTTGAAAGAACTATAAAATCAGTTTTAATCTAAAAAACTGTTTTTTTAAGTAAATTATGATTCTAATTAAATATTAAATGAATAATATTTTTGAAAAATGGAGTTTATTTTTGGATTCTACACTTAGAAAAATGGTTGGGAAAATTTTTGGGATTTTTCTGAGATACATGAAATTTTGATGAATAGTTGAATCCGATAATTCACAATAAATGCTAAATAATGTATTAATTGAGGCATCGATGATATTCTGCTGATGTAAGCCCACATGTTTCGGGATAAAATTATAAAATTACTATTCTTGGTCGTTCAAAACTCACAATTCCTTGTCTTAGGTGAAATTAATAAACTAATCAATTTTATATTAAGGAAACCCCTCTCCCCTCAACTATAAAAGCCACCCTTCACTCCCTCTTTTCCTCACACCTCTGAAGCTCCAAGCCTTATCTAAACTCTGCCCAGAAATATTCCCTAGAACCTCCCCCACTTCCAAAAGATTCTGGTCTCATCAAAATACCAAGACTTCTTCCTTAAGGAAGATCTCAAGAGGAAGATTTAAGAGGTAATTTCCCTCCCTCTTCTCTTTTAATTTCCTTTCAAGATCAAGTTCCTTTCTTGGTCTCTCCCCACATATATTCATCCAAATTGTTTTGTAACTCCATGATTATAAATATAATGTAATTTTATGATACTAATGGGATATTATATCACCCCACACCCTTTCCCTCTTCCTTTTATTTTATTAAAGAGAACGTTGTTCATGAGGTGTTAATTTATCACCTTCAAAAACGACATGCTCTCTTATTCCATTTCTACCTTCAGATCTGGTCATGAAACCATTTTTATGGTTGAAACATAATGTTATATATTTATTATGTTCTATTTTATGTTCTGGAAATAACCTATGTCCATATTACTAAGTTAAAAGTTAAAACAAGTTCGTTGTGATCCAAAAACCGCTCAAATTAACCCAAATGACCATCATTAAATTCTTATCTAATGATTCATCCACATGAATATAATGTGATTCATTATAAGATCATTAAAACTCCTTTAATATCATTAATAACATGTAATATCAGTTCTTAATGTTTACTCATGATCTACCCAAATGCCAATTTAAGAATACAAGTGAACCACTCAAGAAAACCATAAAAACGAACATCCCCAAACAATGTTTTTAAACTCTATAAGTCATCCAAAGGAACATAATATGACATAATGAAACCAGAATGAACCCTATTAAGGTAAACATGGTTCTGGATTTCTAATTAATTAATATAATTTCATTATACAGGACATTAAAGAGAAGGAGGCATTCAGGTACAAGGTATGGGGAAATTCTCGAACCCAAGTTTCATCTTTCGGGTTGTACCTCTTTCACTCCATTTTTGATATGGTCACTCCTTGAAGATAATTTGTTCATCATTTTCTTTCCTTTTCTAGGATAAACATGTTTTATAATGAAGTTTATGTCAATCCAAATGTTTTTCGAAAGAACTATTCTCTTATGAACTCAACTTTTACCTCTCATTCAAGGTTGGTGATTCTTGTATCAAGTATGTTGTTCCCTCTTTATTTTGGGAACCAAAATTTTATGAATGTGTTATAATGAGATGAAACCCATTAATTTTAATGGGTTAGTTATTTTCATGTTATATGTTCATTGTGGCATGCATGATAAATGATAATGTTATGATGTGACGGGTGCGCCCGAAATTATATAGCGCAATATGAATGTTTAAATGTGACAGGTGCACCTGGAATTATATAGTGCTCCAATGAATTGGGTATAGTGATGAATCTCATTAGTAAATGTGAAATTATGTGTGAAAAATATTCTATCTTGGTTCACAAGTATGTGTATTAGTTAACCACTAATACATGATGTTTCATTTTTATACATTGCCACATTTCAAGTCTTTTATTTATGCTCCTCTCATGTTCAGGATCTTTTGCCTATGGTATGATTATACTCACCCCATGCTATGCTGTTCTTATCTATGCTCTTACTGGGCTTTTAGCTCACCTCTTTTAATGTATATCCCTAGGTGGATACATGTACTAAGGAGAGGACAAGTGCCAATAAGAAAAAATAGAAGAAGAAATTAAATGAATGTTTATGATTGAAGTTGTATTTGTTATGTATGGTCCAAGTTTTCCCAAGACAGTAAACCTTTAGATCCTCTATGTGTAATACTATTATGTTGTTTATCTTTGAAACGATTTAATAGTAATGTAGGAAAAGTTCGGGTCACTATAGTTGGTATCATAGGAAAGGTTTAGTTAATTTGGGGATTTGGATTAGTGAACCCCAGAGAAAACCTCTAGTATGAGACTAAGTAAAAATATGCACACAAGAGTATTTACCTAGGGATCCCATATGTTATGTTTTGGGTATAATAGTTTAAATGAATAATTTATTCATGACTTGTTTACTTATGTTTTGTTCTAACCTTTTCTATTTGAGAAAATGGTGGGAACTAGGAGAAACCAGGACAAAAACTCATGCGAGGGACAATGTAACGATTTCCCGAACGACATCCCCATTGATTTGGGAGGTGGAGGTCAAAACTTCATGGCAATGCTTTCCCAATTATCTCAGGTTATGAATAATAACCATAATAATGGGGAACATCCTCCTTGACCAAAGAGGGAGCAACTGGATATTGAATGTTTTATGTGGCAATGACCACCGACGTTTTGTGGATCTTCCGATCGACTAGTTGCGGAACAGTGGGTCAAATCCATGGAGAAGATATTTTCTGTGCTTCACTTTTCTGAGACAGAGAAGGTGACTCTATCCATCTGTCGTCTAGATGGAGAAGCAGATCAATGGTGGGATCTGATTAAGAACACCATGCCAAGGGGGGAAATTGAAGAGATGGAATGGGAATACATTAAGATAATGTTTCTTAATAAGTATTTCCCAAGAACTCTTCGCACAAAAATGGAGAGAGATTTTATAGAGCTCAAGAAAAAAGAAGGAGAATCAGTCACAACCTATGAAGAAAATTTCACAAGGCTTGCAAGGTACACTTTGGGTTTTATTTTCCACAATAATAGAAATATTGATAGATTCTGTAGTGGATTAAAACCACACCTTCGAAAGGCTCTTGAAACTCAAGACTTTGGGAGTTATGAAGAAGTTTTTCGGTGTTCTCTCAAAGTGGAGATGGAGTTTAGAGAATGGTCTCATGGAAATGGTCATAAGAAGAGAAATATGGATTTTCAAGCTGGTGGATCTAACGACAAAGGTGGGAAGAAAAATCAATGACCCACATGCAAAAAATGTGGGAAGTTGCACAATGGGAACTGCCTCAAAGGGATGGGGAAATGCTTCATGTGTGGGAAAGAAGGACACCATGCTCAAGAGTGTCGAAAAGACATGAAAAGGAATGAGAATGTATCCGATGAAAGGAGAGAACCACTCGTGGTTCAATGCTGCAACTTTAGGGATCTAGGGAACTATGAAAACCAGTTCACTAAACCTCAAGCCCTCGAGGGTAATCAGCGTCAGCAGCCACCAAAGCCAGAGGAACAAGGGAAGGCTTATTCCATCACTACTGCAGAGGTGGAGCATGATAATGAAGTCATACAAGGTACACTTCCTATTCACTCATGAATGGAGAAAGTCTTATTTGATTCTAGTTCTATGCTTTCCTTTATATCAAGAAAGTTTGCTAGAACTATAGAATCGAAGCCCCGAAACATTAAAGTAGAGATATTTGTAAAAACACCAAGTGGTGAAATCATTGAAACCCAATTGTTTGACTCTTCTCCTATTGACGTATGTGGGAAGATTCTTCCAGCAAATCTCATAATACACCCATTGGTGGAATTCAACACTATAATGGGAATGGATTGGCTCTCATTATATAGAGCACATATCAACTGTCGGGAAAAGGAAATATATTTTCATATTCTGAACCATCCCATTATCCTCTACAAATACAAGGAAGATCATGATTCTCCTTTGAAAAATACTTCAATGGTGTGGTTGTTGATTCCCTATGAAGAATCATACCTCTCCCAAATGGTTGAGTTGATGGAAAGTTCCAAACTTGAGGAAATGCCCATCGTGAGGGAATATGGTGATGTATTTCCCAAAGAGTTACCCAGAATTCCCCCGGATCATGAGGTAGAGTTCTCAATTGAACTCATACCCAGAGCTACTCCTATCTCAATGTTCCCCTATAGGATGGCTCCTATCAAACTGAAGGAGTTAAAGAAGCAGCTGAAAAATCATCTGGACAAAGGGTTCATACGCCCTAGTGCATCACCTTGGGGTGCACCAGTGCTCTTTGTGAAGAAGAAGGATGGAACCATGCGGCTGTGTATCGATTATTAGGAACTCAACAAGATCACCATAAAGAACAAGTATCCTCTCCCAAGGATTGATGACTTGTTCAATCAGTTAAGATGAGCTCAATACTTCTCAAAGGTGGATCTTCGTTCTGGATATCATCAAGTAAAGGTGAAGAAGGAAGATATTCAGAAGACTACCTTCCGTACAAGGTATGGACACTATGCATTTTTTGTGATGCCCTTCGGACTTACTAATTCCCCTGAAATCTTCATGGATTTGATGAATAGAGTCTTTAGAAATTACCTCAATAAATTTGTGGTAGTGTTTATTGATGATATTCTCATCTACTCTAAGAGAAAATAGGAACATGAAGAACATCTAAGACTTATGTTAGTGACATTGAGAAAGGAGAAGTTGTACGCCAAGTTCAGCAAGTGTGACTTTTGGATGAATCAAGTCACATTCTTGGGACATGTGATCAAAAGTGAGGGAATTTCTGTGGATCCTTCAGAGAGAAAGGTGATTGAGGAATGTCCCATGCCCTCTAGTGTCACAGAAATCCGTATTTTTCTTGGATTAGCTGGGTACTACCGACGTTTTGTGATAATCATCTCACGATTTTCAAGCCCGCTAACTTAGTTAACAAGGAAAGGGGTAAAGTATGTCTGGACGGAAGAATGTGAGAGAAGCTTCAAAGAGCTAAAGAGAAGGCCGATCACTGAACCTGTACTCACACTACCAAAAAGTGGAGAAAGTTTTGTGATATACAGTGACGCTTCAAAGAATGGTTTGGGTTGTGTAATCATGCAAAATGATAATGTGATAGCCTACGCCTCACGGCAGTTGAAGATCCATGATCAGAACTACCCGACACATGATCTAGAGCTGGCAGCCGTGATTTTTGACTTGAAAATATGGTAGAACTACCTTTATGGCGAGAAGTGTGACAAATACACCAACCAAAAGACCCTGAAGTATATATTCACACAAAAGGAGCTCAACATGCGTCAAAGGAGATGGTTAGAGCTAATCAAGGATTACGATTGCTCTATTCATTATCATCCTGGAATGGCGAACAAGGTAGCTAATTCTCTAAGAAGAAACGAACCTGCTACTCTATCCATGTTGCGGATTGAGAAAGACCCAATATTCTTGGATATGAAAAAGATGGATTTGGAAATCGTAAGGGAAGGAGATACATCCTACCTTTCCCAAATGATTGCGCAACCATCCATTCAAGAGAAGATTAAGGAAGTACAAAGGGTTGATGTGGAGATACAAAAGAGGGTGAATGCAGTAAAAGAAGGGAAGCTGCAAGAGTTCCATATCGACAATGATGGTGTGATTCAGTTTGGAACGCAGCTTTGTGTTCCTTCATCACCCAGGATAAAGAAGGAGCTATTGGAAAATGTAGATAGCTCAACTTTCTCTATCCATCCTGGGAGTACCAAGATGTATCGTGATCTCTAAGAACACTTCTGGTGGGATAACATGAAGAAGGAGATTGCGGAATATATATCAAGGTTCTTGGTATGTCAGCAAGTTAAAGTTGAGCGACAAAAGTCCAAAGGTATGATTCAGCCATTGCCTATACCCATGTGGAAATGGGAAAATGTTAATATGGAGTTTGTCATGGGTCTCCTGAAAACGTCAAAGGGGAATAATGTGATATGGGTTGTGGTTGACCGACTCACCAAGACTGCCCATTTTATCACTATTAGGGAAGAATTATCACTTGAATAACATGCAACGATATATGTGAAGGAAGTGGTGAGACTGCACGGTCTTCCACTCTCAATTGTCTCTGACCGTGATCCAAGGTTCAAATATAAGTTCTGGAGGAGCCTTCAACATGCTTTGAGTACTGAATTAAGTTTCCGCACAACCTATCACCCCCAAATTGACGGCCAGTCTAAAAGGACTATTCAGACGCTTGAATATATGCTAAGAGCCTGCTCTCTTGAATTTAAAGGTGGATGGGATCAGCATCTCCCATTCGTTGAGTTCTCATACAGCAATAGCTTCCACTCGAGCATTTAGATGGCTCCATATGAATCTCTTTATGGGAAGAGATGTAGAACTCCAACCTTTTGGGATGAAGTTGGAGAAAGAAAGCTACTTGGACCTGATCTTGTTCAGGAGATGACGGAGAAGGTTCAAGTCATCCAAAAACACATCAAAGCTACTCAAAGTCGGGAAAAGAGCTATGCTAACAACCGTCGAAGGGACTTGGAGTTAGACATTGGAGATAAAGTCTTCCTTCGAATATCTCCATGGAAAAGAGTCATGCAATTCGGGAAGAAAGGGAAGCTAAGCCCAAGGTACATTGGCCCCTTTGAGATCCTTGACCATATAGTAGCCGTGGCCTATCGTCTCGCACTTCCACCGAATATGGCTCAAGTTAATGATGTGTTTCATGTATCACTACTAAGGAAGTATATATGAGACCCCTCACATGTACTAAACTCAGAGGTGGTGCAGCTGGAAGATGATCTCTCCTATGAGGAGCATCCAGTAAAGATTCTGGATCGGAGAGATAAGGTTCTACGCAACAAGACAACCCATCTTGTAAAAGTGTTGTGGAGGAATCATAAGTATGAGGAAGCAACTTGGGAACCAGAAGAGGCAATGAAGGAGAAGTACCCTCACCTGTTTGTGTAAAGTGAAATTTTGGGGGCGAAATTTATTAAGGGGGGAAGAATGTAACCACCCAAAGTTTTCCAATGGAAATTCCCTTCTTATAAATATTTCGTAAAATAACATGAAAACACAAAAAAATGAACTACTAAGTGATAAGTAACCTTTAAACATAATTTTTTCAATTCTATGTTTGGAATTTTGAAAATCCGACATTCACAGTTGTGTTCAAGATGATTTTTGGAGTCTAATGAAACAAAAATAATTTTTGGTGAATAGTAACCTACCCTTATGAACAGTAACGTACCCTTATGAATAGTAATATGACCCTTATGAATATTAAATAATAGTAACATTACCTATGAATAATAAAATTAAATTTAGACATCTTTGAAAGTGACAATTTGACCTTAGTAAACGTTTTTGGTATTTTTTAAGTCACAAATAATTAATTGTAATTAATTAATTAATTTAAAAGAATATTTATTACCCTAAAATGTAATCATAAATTAATGAATCAATTTCTAATATTTTTTAGATAATGTTATGAGACACTATGTAATTTTGGAAAGAACTATAAAATCAGTTTTAATCTGAAAAACTGTGTTTTAAGTAAATTTTGATTCTAATTAAATATTAAATCAATAAAATTTATAAAATTATTTTTGAAAAATTGACTTTATTTTTGGATTCTAAATGTTGAAAAATGGTTGGGGTACATTTTTGGGATTTTTCTGAGATACTTGAATTTTTGATGAATAGTTGAATCCGATAATTCACAATAAATGCTAAATAATGTATTAATTGAGTCATCGATGATGTTCTGCTGATGTAAGCCCACTTGGTTCGGGATTAAATTATAAAATTACTATTCTTGGTCTTTCAAGACTCACTATTCCTTGTCTTAGGTGAAATTAATAAAATAATCAATTTTGTACTATGGAAACCCCTCTCCCCTCCACTATAAAAGCCACCATTCACCCCTCTTTTCCTCACACCTCTCAAGATCCAAACATTCTATAAACTATGCCCAAAAATCTTCCCGAGAACCTCCCCCACGTCCAAAAGCTTATGGTCTCATCAAAAGTCCAAGACTATCTTCCTTAAGGAAGATCTCAAGAGGAAGATTTAAGAGGTAATTTCCCTCCCTTTCTCCTTTAATTTCCTTTCAAGTTCAAGTTCTTTTATTGAGCTATCCCCACCTATATTCATCCAAATTGTTTTGTAACTAAATTATTATACATATAATTTAATTTTATGATTCTAATGGGATATTATATCACCCCACACCCTTTCCCTCTTCCTTCTATTTTATTAAAGAGAAAGTTGTTCATGATGTGTTAATTTATCACCTTCAAAAACCACATGTTATCTTTTTCCATTTCAACCTTTATATCTGGTCATGAAAAAAAAATTATGGTTGAAACAGAATTTTTTATATGTATTATGTTCTATTTTAAGTTCTGGAAATAAACTATGGCCATTTTACTAAGTTAAAAGTTAAAACAAGTTCGTTGTGATCCAAAAACCGCTCAAATTAACCCAAATAACCATCATTAAATTCTTATCTAATGATTCATCCACATGAATATAATGTGATTCATTATGAGATCATTAGAACTCATGTAATCTCATTAATAACATGTAATATCATTTCTGGATGTTTACTCATGATCTACCCAAACTTCAATTAAAGAATACAAGTGAACCACTCAAGAAAACCAAAAAAACAAACATCCCCGAACAATGTTTTAAAACTCTATAAGTCATCCAAAGGAACATAATATGACATAATGAAACCAGAATGAACCCTATTAATGAACACATGGGTCTGGATTTCTAATTAATTAATATAATGTCATTATACAGGATGTTAAATAGAAGGAGGCATTCGGGTACAAGGTAAGGGGAAATTCTCGAACCCAACTTTCATCCTTCGGGTTCTACCTCTTTCACTCTATTTTTGATATGGTCACTCCTTAAAGATCATTTTTTCATCATTTTATTTCCTTTTCTGGGATATACATATTTTATAATGAAGATTATTTCAATCTAAATGTTTTCTGAAAGAAAACTTCTCTTATGAACTCAACTTTTACCTCTCATTCAAGGTTGATGATTCTTGTATACAGTATGTTGTTCCCTCTTTATTTTGGGGACCCAAAGTTTATGAATGTTTTCTAATGAGATGAAACCCATTACTTTTCATGGCTTAGTTATGTTCATGTTATATGTATATTGTGGCATGCATTATAAGTGAAAATGTTATGATGTGACGGGTGCGCCCAGAATTATATAGCGCAATATGAATGTTTAAATGTGACGAGTGCACCCAGAATTATACAACGCTCCAATGCATTGGGTAAAGTGATGAATCTCATGAGTAAATGTGAAATGATGTTTGAAAAAGATTCTAGCTTGGTTCACAAGTATGTGTGTGAGTTAACCACTAAGACATGATGTTTCATTTTTATGGATTGCCACATTTCAAGTCTTTTATTTATGCTCCTCTCATGTTCATGATATTTTGCCTATGTTATGATTATTCTCACCCCATGCTATATTGTTATTATTTATCATCTTACTAGGCTTTTAGCTCAACCCTTTTGATGTATATCCCCAGGTGGCTACATGTACTAAGGAGAGGACGAGTGCCAATAAGAAGCAATAGAAGAAGAAATTAAATGAATATTTATGCTTGAAGTTATATTTGTTATGTATGGTCCTAGTTTTCCCAAGACACTAAACCATTAGATCCTCTAAGTGTAATAATATTATGTTTTTTATCTTTGAAATGATGTAATTGTAATGTAAGAAAAGGCCGGGTCGCTATAGTAAAACTGCACAAATTCTAGAGAACTACGTATGGATTGATTACTGCCTTTGCAGGATACATAGCGATGTCAGGATCCCACATCTTGGCAAAGCCACCCCCAAATGAAGTTAAAAATGTGCTTTTCCCCCATGTATAGACCAACCCTGCACGGGGTATATCCCTTTGAAAAAACTATGTATGACTTGATTTCTATTCTCAATGGATACATAGTGACACCCAGACCCCGTGACCAGGTCCAGCCGCCACCTTAATCGCCACCCTCTCAGCATTCCTATTCTCATACCACGTAACTGGGATCTCTTCCATTCCTTGTTTCTCACAACGATTATTACTCACATGGGATTAGCAATTATGTTTGGGTTTCTTTGCATGAACACAAGACGAATGGCATCGAAAGAACTACGTATGTCTTGATTCTTGCTCCATTAGGATACGTAGCGATGCCAGAGTTCCACATCCTGGCCCAGCCACCCCCAAATGATGCTCAAAATGGCCATTTTCCCCCGTTCACAAACCAGACCTGCCAAGGGTGTATTGCTCGAATGAACTACATGTGGCTTGATTCATGCCATCACAGGATATGTAGAGAAGCCAAGGTCCTATATCCTATCCCACCTTCCTATCTTTTCTCATCCTTACCTCATGACGATAAACTACATGGAGTTAAAAATACCCTTCGTCCTTACTGCACTATGTTAAACTACACAGTCAAGTGTCCTTACCTCATGAAGTTAAATTGCATAGAATCCACTTTGCATGCTGGTTGATAATCATCCTCACCACATGATGTTAAACTTCATGAAAATCATCGTCACCCCATGATGATAAAATGCAAGGAAATCGTCGTGACCCACCCAAGATATACGAAAAAACGGGACAGGAATACTCCTTGCAAGTTTGGAAGCATCCTTTACATACATTAGACTCCGCAACTAGGAAAATCATGGATCTTCATAACCACCCATGGACATCGGAAGTGGAAAGTCATCGACCTGTGGACACCATTTCATTACTATGCATACCATGCCCTCACCAGCTCTACATATTGGTATCCCCTGGCCTTTCTACCAAAGGAAATATTTCCTTAGGAGACACACTTCCTAGCTCTGTACGCTTGTTAGCCTCAGATCCCCCATATCATATCTCCCAATCCAAAAATTACTAGAGTAGTGGTTTACTGGTTTGTTCCCCCCCTCAAATCCAAGCATTGCAAGGGTACCCCTACCTGGATAGCCTATGTATCCACCTGTGGTTCATATGATGATCTACATCCCTGAACACCGAGTTAGGGATAGGCTACTTTGACTCAACGGACAATTGCAATGAATATGTTTCTTGTATGCTCAGGCACAATTATCCCCATATGCCAGACTCTGTGATTTAAGAAATCCCGGATCTTCATAACCATCCATGGTAATCGGAAGTGGAAAGTCATCGACCTGTGGACACCTTTGCATGACTATGCATACCATGCTCTCAGCAGATCTGCATATTGATCACCCCTGGCCCATCTACCAAAGGAAAGATTTCCTTAGGCGATAATCTTTCTAGATATGTATGCTTACCGGCCTCAAAGACCCCACACCACATCTCCTAATCTGGGAAACCCCAGAGTTACAATTTACAGCCTCAATCCCCGACCTTATTTAGATTATACTAGAGAATCTTAACTCAATTATCCTTTGGGTGATTATAGCAGTAGTCACCCAGTGGTCTGAACTCTGCAACTGTTAAACTAAGAGTATTTCTTTCTTACCACATGATGTTAAACTACATGGAGTAAAGGTACACCCCATGCATAAGATAAATTAGCACAGGGAACCCTTCGAGTTTTAATAGCAACCAGGGGTGAGCATCCCCGACATGTACAGATATTTCCTTACCAAATGACAGACTCCGTGGCCCGGACAATCGCAGATCCCCATAAACCTCCAAGGCCATCGGACATGGAAAGTCATCAACCGGTGGACACCTTTTCATGACTATGCATACCATGCCCTCAGTGGATCTGTATATTGATCGTCCCTGGCCCATCTACCAAATGCAAGATTTCCCTAGGTGACACTCTTCCTACCTTCATACGATCAATGACCCCAGTGACCCTATATCATCTCTCTTGATCCATGAATCCCCAAAACCATGGTTTACACCATCAACCTCTCTCCACATCTTGGACATGCTAAGATATTCGAGCCCAGTTACATTCTAATCAAGAGCGGCCTTTACCACAACGTCCTTACCGCATGACATTAAAACTGTATGGAGCATGTCTTTGCCACATGGCATGGAACTGCACGGACCAAGCATTAAACATCCAGGTAAATGCCTCCAACTACAAGAAATTTTATGGATTTAAAAAAGAACCCTGTCCTCATTGCACGATGTTAACCTGCAAAGAATTTAAAATACTCCCACATCCTTACTGCATGAAAACAAACTGTACAGTATCTAATAATAATAATTCCCTCCATCCTAACCACATGATGTTAAAATGCACCAAATTTAAAATTCCCTTGTCCTCACCGCATGACATTAAATTGCATGGTTATACCCTTCACGAGATCAGTCAATAATAGAGGCTTTCCTCTGTACCTCAGTACACAGGCCAGACCTACACAAACCACAGTCTCACACTAGTGTGAGAAGGGATGACTTCACCAATTCCTGGGAAATTTATCCTAGATGTTTCTCTCGTATCTAGGCACCCTCTCTTCTAAAATCACACTCTTTACTTAGAAGGAGGTGAATTGTTGTAAGCCACCCCTGGTGGTCTCTAATCTCAACTTCCCTAAAGTTGCCCAGCTATCGGGAGAATATAATCATTGACCTAAGGACACCTTTGCATGACTATGTATACCATGCCCTTAGTGGATCTGCATATTGATCACCTGTGGCCCATCTACCAAAGGCAAGCCTTCCTTAGGAAATGCTTTTCCTACCTCTATACACTGACACAACTCCTATGCCTCGAGACTTGCCCTGTATGTTGCTCAAATTTAAACATGCCCCCTCACGTGCGTTTGAAGGTTACTAAGACATCTTTTAATCAAACAATATTCATTAGGCCCCTCACCCCACCATATTTGGAAAAATATATTCGACTTAAAACATCAGTGATGATAGTCTTATCGGTGAGACTTTAACCCACTCAAAAAAAGAGGCCCAAAGCCTGTTAGACCGAAAACCCAAAAAGGGAGACCTAAGAAAAAGTCGAGCTATACCCGCTAGTTCAACACTAAAAGGGCCTGAGAAAAAGTTAGGGTATCATCTGAAAAGACAAAAAGTTTTTTGGGGGGGGGGGGTTTCTTTAAAATCCAAGTAATAGTAAAACTATGCTCGCTGGATCCCTTGGTCCAGGAAACAATTAGAGATCATTTCTATTTTTTCATTTTCCTGAACCTTTATTATTCTAAGTTCAGTGAATTATTATTTATTCAAAAACCATACCGCACAATTTCGATCATAGGAGAAGGAAAAAAAGAGTGCTAAAAGAGAAAAAAAAGAAAAATCTTTTGCTCTATTACGAGATTGATGAGAAGGGCTTCCACAATCTGGAGCCTCTTCCTGAAGTGAAAGGTTATTACAATAGACTCTCAGAAGATTCACAAATTTGTATCAGGAACTGGTGAGATTCCTTGATCGCGCTACGAAGATTCTGTAGCAGGTCTGTCTTAGCCTCCACATCGGCTCGTAGTGCTTCCGCCTCCTGTGCTGCCTTTAAGCTCGCCCTAATCCTATCCTCTATCTGCCGCTCCCCTTCTTCAATTATGGCCATAGAATTAGCATGCTCTTGCCGCTGCCACTGTATGTCACTATTCAACACCTCCATTCAAGACCACTATTTAAGAACATCCCCTTGAAGTCTCGTAACCACCCCCGCATGGTCCTGAGCTTCTGCTATATGAAGTTGTCAGGTTTCATCAAGGTAGGCATCAGACTCAGTAGAAAAAAGGTGAGACTCAAAACCGCCAAGCCTCTCCCGGTCAGCGACCACCTGTTTGAATATGTCATAAATACCATGGTTGTCAAAGATGTCGAATCCCAACAGCATAAACAGATCATGTATCTTCAGCAATTTGGTTGGCATCTCGGCTAAGGGCATCTGAGAAACCAGCTTTCAGATCTTCTCCCATGCCCTTTGGCATGCAAGTAGATGACTATAGATGGCCCGTTGATCAGGCTCGGAGTCACTCCTAGACAAAGAGGTATACTATGGGATGAATGTCACCAGGGAGGGACCTAGTACGGCTTCAACAACAAGCTCTGACGCCGCAACAACCTCTACCCTAGTGGTTGTGGTCAAGGGCATGATTGGATCCAATGGAATAATCCCCAATGTTGACGGTTGTGGTCCTCAATCCCAAAATCCAATAAGGATGATAAGTATCCCTAATCAGAAAATGGAAGAGAGGGGATTCAGTTGAAAGAGATAGAGAAGCTTACCCCCGATCATAAAGGCATCAGTGCCCTCAAGCTCTACTCAACCACTACCGCTTGAAGAAGACGCTACGTTTTCAATGGGAAATGGAGTCCTAGAAACCCCCAGAGGTGCCCAGGACCTAAGGACATTACCAAGGCCAGAAAATCCCAATGTAGTCATCAAGTAGTCATCTACGGAGATCATGTTCAGGGAAATTACTCCCCCGGTAAACAGAACAATGACCCGCTCCGGGTTCTCAACAACTGGAATGATAGCATGCTCTTCCTCCATCAAAATGGGATCCATGCGGTCCGAGACAACTAACCCTGTTAGATCTGGGGCCTCCTCAGTAATCATAAGTGTCACATCCTCCCCCGTAGCTATAGCGGCTGTGTGATCAGTGGGAGTCTCATCTTCTAGCTGATCCTCCTCTGTCATATTCGTAATCGTTGAAGACAGAATGGAGGCATCTATACCAATAACTCCTTTGGTAGGGACCGCCACCTCATTGCACTCAGACGTGGCCGTGGGTGGTCCCTCGGATAATAAAGGGGTGGGATGTATGATCACTTGGGCAGCCACGACCAGGCCACTGATCGGATCTGCACCACAACACCAAAAAACAGTTAATAACTAACGGAGTCAGAACATATGAATTGATAATCGGGGAAATGGGAATTATAATTACCTGTTATTCCTTATCTGAGATGTTCAGATAATCGGGACACCTGCTGACGTTTCTAGATTTTCCGAAAGGACAATTCCCCTCCAGGAGCACTAGGATGAGTCTGAGGAGGAAAGAACCTCGTTTGATTCGCAATAGTCACTTCCATATGCTCTATTGCACTCGGAGACCCTTCCTCGGTGATCCCTGTAGTTAATGGCACATGTTTGCCTGCTTCAGTAACCTGGGGAGTATACTCTGGGGAAGGAAATTCCCCCTGAGATTCCCTAGCACCCTGCCTAAGGAAAAGAAATGTTAGAACCTTCACAATGAAGAAGGTAGAAGACTTGGATGGATGAGTAGGGAAACCTATTCCTCGGCATCAGACGATTCAGGATGCATTATCATAATGGACACCCAATTAGACCCGTAAAGTTGGTTTTGGAGTGAATGAACATATGCGTCCATGTCCTTCAATAAAGTGACTATTTCATCCAGATCTTCTTCCAATGAAAAATGAGGAGAAAAGATAGTCCCGACACCCAGAAGCTGGAGAGGGGACGTTTAAAGTAGCATCCAAACCTATTCATTTGAGACACTGACCCTTAGGTCAATCCACATCCTCCACGCGTCTAGAAACACAACTGTAACAAGAATAACTAGTCGGGGAGGATCGACCTGAGACGGTCAGGCAGCGATGGGGGCTGGTGGGGGAACCATTAGTCATGGTTGTTTTCTAGGTCTCGCAGCCACCCTAGAACTATCATGAGCTACCTGTTAGCGGGACCTCAAAGGCAGAGAGGGAAATACCCTTGCCTCAGCTATTGTAGGGGAATCAGTGGAATCATCACCCCCTGAAGAGTTATCGCTCCCATCCTCCTCCTCGTAAGTCACCAACCGTAGCATGGCTTGGACACTGTGAGTTAACACCACATAACCCTAGCATGCATGAATGTAGGCCTCAGGGTCTCGGAGATACTGATTGACCCTATCTGGGTACACATCATAAAATATGTCAGCAGGTGCAGATATGTAGCCCAGACCATCAAACACTATTTCAGCTTCCTGGAGATGCTGCCACAAAGAACGGGCGTACAGGCTGCGGAAGGGTGACTGTGTTATGAATTCGTCCAATTGGCCCCAGGCCGTCGGGAAGGCAACATCAAATGGGTATGACCAACTATCCCCAGGCAGCTTCAATTACATGCAAGGAGACACCGCTGTTTATTAAAAACTTCCACGGAATCACGAGACCGGTATGGTTACAAAGAACCCTTCCCATCCTGATTTGAGCACTCTCACCCTTTTACTTCCTCTTGCTCTTCAATGGATTGGATCTCGGGATAGTGGCCACCCACAACCATAACTGACCACCCGGGTATGATTGCACCCAGGAGTCTGCATAATATTTGGATAAGGATGGCATAAGGTATGCAAACGTGAGGGTCATAACCTCACAACCAGTGTCCTCCTGGGTAAACATCAGCCACAGTTTCCTAGCCACCATCAAATGGTGGTTCCCGTGGGCACCATTAAGAGAAGGGTAACATAACATCTAGAAGTATCGAATTTGACGTCTGAATCGGGAGGGTGCATACCCCTCGCAGATCAATTCCCCACTAATATGAGCCACCAACATACCCTCCCTAAGGGAAAAGAAGTAACAACGCTTGTTAAAATCCTATGATATGGCTTTCGTGATTTCGCCAGACGGGGATTAGTATGGATGGAAATTGAAATGATCATAGCTCGAGATTCGGCTCGACAACAAATGCTTATTCTGAACCGTCCATTTTCCTTCCTTCTCTTGGGTTTCCCATACATCGGGCATAACCCTGTTGGTCAATTGTAGATACGGCTGAAATGCGGTACTTGAAATCTGAGAAGGATTGATGAAAGTATAGCTATTCTTCACATGCACTCCTAGCCATCCTGAGAGGATCTGGAAAGGGTCGGCCACCTGGTTTGGCTGGTTCCCCTCGATAATGTTTCCAAACAGCTCGTAAATCCTGGCCAAGACCGGAATGGACAGATTGATAACATTTTCAGTGGCAGTTGTGCCACCATGGAAAAAGTAAAGACCCGCACGCCTACAGACTCACATATGGGCAACAAACAACCACTCAAGAACATGGCTAGAAACACCGCCTGTCGGAGCAGCCGATCAATGCCCTACACAAGTTCCCAGCCCCAGCTGTTGAATTGACCTTCCTCTAGAATCATCCAATAGCTGTCCCTCTACCTTTGTGACTTCATCGAAGGACATGTCGTTGGCCTGCACGGTAGAGTTGTGGATCTGCCCTCTCTGGAAAAAGCATTGACCCATTCGCGATATGGGATGAGCTATTTCGGAGATATATCCGGTGAACATTTCTAGGCTTGATCAATGAGTCGTCTCACCAAGGGGGGAGTCCTCTCCTCATCATCCCATACAGAAGGAGGAGGAAAGCATTCATCATACATACCTCAGACGGTTGGAACTCCTGAGATCTGGAAGACATCCCAAAGACTGATACCCACTTCCCCATGGACTAGGTGGAATGTGTTGGTATCCAAACTCCAACGGCTCATAAGCTGTTGGAAAGAGTGCTAGGATGATGGGTATAGGTCTTGGAAACCTAGGAAGCCTCATACAAACCCATGGCTCACAGTTCTGTTTCAAATTCCTTGCTGCTCTGGAAAAACCAAAAGGGCCACCACCAATCCAACAACTTAAATAACCCTCCGGTCCAAAGATCTCAGTCTGCTGACCAACCATGTTGTTCGTTAACCATAGCGTTCCAGGAAATACTCCGGTAACAATGAATTTCTCCATCCTGCCGATGCTCTTCACCTGTCGGAGACACATGGAGGTGATTCAGCACAGACCTAGTAGCTCTGTCCTTTGCGATAAGCCACCCCTTGGACGATGTCATGACCTGGGGGATAGTAATGGAGAATATACATGTTGCAGGATGATTGTCGTGAGATAACGTTGGGATCGGTGTATCAGACAATAAGTTGAACCCATAAGTAGGTAGGCTGTTGGAAAAAGGATACTCCTGTTGTGACTCAGAAAGAAAGTTTTTAAGGGGTTGGTATATCATAGCGACGTGGACTCTGTCCTGGAAAGAGCTGGCCACATCCTTTAGTCATTGATCACCAATTGGAAGAGGCTCGATGGAAGGCCTAGGTGTGGGTCAAGGAGGAACCATATTTTCTCCGTGATTTTAAAAACTAGTCAAATGGTTAGTCCAAAATAATAAAATTTTGACAAAATAATAAGTATTTGGAAAAGGACTCCATCAAGGAGCATTCATGAAGAGATCTGAGGGCTGGCCACAAAAGGTAGTTTGCGACGGCTACATGATGCGAACTAGCCCTATGAGAAAAAAGTTCGCGACACTCTGTCTGGCGGAGCATTGGTCAGCAGGCCGTGAACCCGACTGCTCCACGAAATCTCAATTCTAGATTTAAATGTTTATGGTTGGAAAACCTGAATAGTTTTCAATGTCTGAAGGATTTATAGTCCACAGACCATCCAAAACCATGTAGCGATTTCCTAAGCGGCCAGTCTTTAATTAATTTTTAATTAATTAAATTTTTTAATTCGCAACTAGGGAGATTGGTCCGTGGGTGATGGAAAGTGCGAATGAGGAGTGGTTTGTGGAAGCGGAGGCTAGCTCATGGAAGAGGCTTTTAGTGAAGGAGGTAGGCATGCAGAGATAAAAAGTGAGAGATTCTTTTTTGTGAGGAATCCGGTAAATGAAAAATGCATGGAACCCCCTTTTTATAGGCGTGTTCCACCACCAGGTCCACCCCTCTACCATAAACTACCCAAGTTTTAGGACCAATCTACATCGAAATAGCCTCCTCTTAGTTCTGATCAGACCCCGTTCTGATGGGGGGAATTTGTAGGGTCTTAAAAATCCACAAAGGGGAATTGGAATCACCCCCTTAATTTGAGAAAGGATTCTACCCAATTTCCCTTAGAATATTGGGCAAAAAACACGAAGATTACTCAAAATTGACATAGAACCGACCAGTCTGCATACCAGTTCAACATTAGTGGCACGCGACCAGTTCAGTGAGCCCCCCACGGACTAGAATCGTCCCCCAAAAAGAGGTGGGAGCCCCTACATGGGCACGGACCAGGAGGAATGCCAGTCCGGTCCACCACTGTGAACCGCCCCAGCCGCGAACCATGCCAGAACATCCTAGGATGAGCGCACTATCGTTCGCAGAATGGAGGAGGAGCCCTGTGCGGCCGCCAAGTGCCCCTCTAACCAACTTGGTTCATGGGTGAGGTGAATTCAATGAACCCCCATGAACCTCAGATTGACCAAGTCATCCATAGGTGGGGTTTTCGGTTATGGGCCTCCGAAAAAGGTGCCACATGACCACAATACAACCCTTTCCCACCCACTATAAAAGGATGTCGAGGGGGAGAAGAAAGGGGATTGGGATTTTGATTCTTGGATATTCAGAGGCTGGAGGAGATTGAAGGAGTGACTTTTTGAAGAAAGGGGCTTAGGATTTCGCGAACCGTGAAGTTCCAATTCGCGAACCAGTATAAGTATAAAATTGGAAATGAATTGATAAAGAATCAAAAAATGCATAACAAATTGGTGAACTGTGAACTAAAATTAATGTAGTGTTCCATGGACCCTCCGCGGATGTACTCCCTGTGGACCAGGGAGTTTACACCCCTTTTTCGATCCAACGCACCACGTAGCACCCTCCTACGCGGACACAGCCCAAACTAGCGATGCCACTGGCCTCCGCTACTCGCACAGACTCCAGCGCCACGTACCAACATAGTACGCGGGGCAAACCCGAAGCCACATATCACCCTGGTATGCGGAAGGTCCATTAGTCCTCATACCACCCTGGTATGCGGACGACCTCTCCAACTGCGTAGCACTCCCCTACATGAAGGGCGCCACTCCTCATGAACCCATGTGGCCTGCTAACTCCTTCAGTGTTTCCATTTCCCAAGCTAGATAAAACCCTTCCAATCCAGCCCGATCCTCCGCAATCCCTTCATTGGCCTATTCACCAGCCCAGAGCCACGACCTCTACTAAAGCAACCAGACCCGTATGATGAAACCTTCAGGTGTGTCAGCACACCACCGTGAGTTCACATACCCATGGTAGGCGGGGAAAAAGGGGTTTCCCCGACCCTTGAGTGGATTCCTGAAGCATTCTTGGGTTCACATTCCCACGGTAGTGCAGGTTCTGTGCCCGGGAGTCCCCTTTTTTCCTCACCACTTTCCAGGATTGAGGGATCCCACTGGCCTTTCCTTTTAACAAGGACCAGTGGTGAGTATTTCTCCCCTCTCATGGGAGTGGCTGGGCATCCCTTCTAGAGTAAGACCCACGCCATCCTCGCCAGAAGTCAATGGCCTTCCCCTCCCTTCTGATAAGGTTCACTACTACGCCACCGTATCCCCGGCCCCTGCCGGCGCGACTTCTACCTCCCTCCAACATCGGGAAGAGGGAGATTCCAGTGGCACCGTCCCTTTCTCTCCACCGCCATAGCCATTGTCTCTACCATGCGACTACTACCTTCGCCCCTCTGTTACATTAGGGAGAAGGAGATACTTTCGGTTCGGGCCAACTTCCCTTGAGGTGGAAAAAGTGCGAGGCATGCCAAGTCAGTTGTATTCTCTTGTTTCTCACACCAAGTATGACTCACATGGGTTTAGAGATTTGTGGTTTCCATGACGTCCGCAAAATGACGGCGGTTAAAAGAACTATTTGGGTTTTGATCCCGGTCTCCCTAACAGGGTATGTAGGAGGCCTACCTGGGGTTCAATCACAATAACAGGGAACTCTCACACGTAATACCTAATCTTCCAGAACTAAGTGGACTTTGATTCTCGGTCAACCAGGATACGTAAGAAACTTCCTCGAGGTGCAAGCCCGATCTTTAATTCTGATATACACCTTTTTCCCTGTCAGACCATGTTGTTATACCCCAACAAGGCCATCTCTAGGCCCAGTAAATCACTTCCCTTTGGTCTTCTGGGCAGCTTCGGCATAAGTCCCACACCATCTTTGACCAGGCGTCTTTTGCCCGGGTGTCCTTAACAAATGACATTAAACTGTATGGTTGGGTCCTTGTCACACGACTTTAAAAGGTGATGTTTCCCATTGAGTGGCATCGAACTACATGGATTATGATTCCTCTCACGAGGACACGTTGGAAGGCTGTATCACGGGTTCGATCCAAACGCTCAAGTCGTTATCTGTCCTCACTAGATGACAATAAACTCCAGAGTGACCAGTTATGAGACTTTAAACTTGTACTGTCTCAATGAGTCCAACTTCCACAGAGTCATTAATCCGATGAGGGATGGTAAACCTCGGGCCTAAATGATTCGGAATCCCTATGTTCAGTTGATCATTTCCAACCTGGGATAATCCATGGATACTATTCTTGAGGATAAACCAAAGATTCGGGAATATATGAATACATCTTAAATCTATAAGAGAGTCCCAGAATAGGCAATAATTCCCCCCCAGAGGGTGCGATGAGCCCGACTTTCCATCCTCGTGACCAATGTGAGTTCTTAAGTGTCGCTGGCCAAATTGCCCAGTGAATGCCTGCCTCTGGAAAGCAGGTCCACGTATTGTTGGATACAGAACCGTTGGGCGTTTCAAAGAAAAAATGATGCACCGGACATGAGTGATTAAATAGACCCCATCCTTCTTAAAATCAACCGTTGGTAGTAGCGTCCCCCCCCCCATGTCGAAATAGTCATGAACTTGTAAATTTACTTCGACTTCTTCCCTAGAAATTATACTACATGGATTTATTCTTCTCACAATAATCCAATGAACTGACCATCCACATTTTGTAGTATTCATATCACTTTCAGATTAATTCTAAACATCCTTCTTCCTCCACTCTTTATTCAAGATCACATTTAGAATATCATCAAACACAAGATATACCTTCCCACTCATGTTTTTCACTGATTTCACCATGAAATATAAAATGAACCAACTTGGGTCAACCTGACCCGTCACTCAAGTCGACCCATCACACAACCTGGAGCTTGTTCCCGATCACCACGAGCTGATGAAAAGCACTGGACACAACCAAAAATCTATTGGAAATAATTTATCCCAAGGTAAATTCACATGAACCAACCATAAAATTGGATAGACACCCCAATATAATTATAGTCAACAAATAATAACATGATACCCAAAAGTACACATAATGAAAAGATAAATAGATACCATAAAGAAAGATAAACATCACATACATGAATACCATAGAATGCCATACACATGGTATCTAAATACATATCTCAAAAAATACACAAAATATAAAAATAAAAATATTATAAAAACATATGTCCCAATGGATACAAAATCCAAAAATTACTCAACATGATCCAACTCCATGAGACAATATCTCCTCCACAAAACAATGGACAACCGTATCTACTAAGAGACACCCAAGTACATAGTTCCCTTTCCTTTATATATGTCCTACAAAATGAAATCTACATACGCCCAAAGGCATATATATGGTGTGAGGCACATATCACAATAGGATACCACTATGAATCTATTTATGGATTTTACACATGAAAAATAATAAACCAGTTTGAAATCACTTTTCAAAACTAAATTACTTTGAAAACATATCAATTACAAACAAATATTTTGAAATCCATTTTGTTTTCAATTAAAAAAATGTTTTCTAAAGCAATTTCCAATATGGATTAAATAAAAAAAAGGTCAAATGGAAACACATGATCAACATATCTAACAAGACATAATAAGGGACAATATAATAATCATTATATAATCAATAGTTGATAATGGATATAACATATCTCATCACATCAAATGTGGAAATAAAAAAATTCATAAATCATATAAATCAATCTGGCATGAGTAAATTCACCTAGGGATCTCAATATAAAGTTTTAATATTAGTTATTCAAAACCAACTATGCTAGCAAGATGAGTAAAGTGGAAGCTCTCACAGTCTTCCCTGGGCCCTACTTCAAGATATATCATGATCTATCAATAACCAAATGGAATATATCATAGTATTTCTACCCAAATCTCTCATTTTACTATGGAAATCAAAATGGAAGATCTAATCGTCCTCATCCTCGAAGGCTATCATGATCCCTCAAACAACCCGTCGCTCACACCCCGGTTAACCCCTGTGATAACCAATGCCAATACAATTAAAAAGTTAAAATACATGAAAATCTATTTAACAATACAATTTCACAAAATTATATAACTATTTTATAAAAAAACCTTTCCCTAGTAATTAAAAATTCTAAAAACATTTTAGAAATCCATTTAAATCTATAAAATCACTTTGATCTATTAAATCAAACACTTAGGGTTCATACATGACACCTCCATTTGGAAACCCTCTTTAAACATTCAGTTTTCCAGATCTTGTCATCAAACATATCAAACATGGTATATATAGAAACCATAAACCATTTATTTGTAAAAAATACAAACTTAAACAAAATTTGATTCATAACATAATGGAAATTCATGGAAAACACCCTTAAATAGATAAACCTAGCTCAGATTCAGTCTCAACCTCACTGCCTTTGATGATTACCACATGGAATCATAAGATTAAGATCCCACACACCTAAGAAATAACGAAAATAACCAAAAACCCCAAAACATTACCTAGATTCATCCAATACCCCTTATAAGGTCACAAATCTCCATGAAATTGGTGGAACAAAGAAGAGGATGGGGAATAAAGATAGAAAACAATAATAATGGGGCTTAAGTCAAGAAAAAACACCTTGAATCCCAGAGGAATCCACCAGAAAATGAGTGGGGAAGCTACAACATCAACACGAAGGGGATTCCCATGATGGGGAAGGAATATGACTGAATAAAAATTTAAAATCAAATAGGGGTAAATTGGTAAAAAGAAAAAATTAACTGACCTAGAAAGTCTATATGGTTATGAAAACCATAAACCATTCATTTGGGGATACTATCTCCAAAAAAACCGAACCTGCCAGGTTTCCCCTAGGTATCATATAGTTTGGAAAACCATTCTCAAAGCGTGCAAAAACCCACTGTCATACCTTGCACCCCTCTTACATAGTTAGCCTCATGCTTAGACAAATCACGTTCTAACCGTGTGCCTATTAAGTCTTTCCCCAAAACTACCATCTTCAATCCCCATAATTTAAGTACTATAATAATGAACCAGAAGGGTAAATAAAACTCAAAATTAGATGTACCAGTGACCTGAATGGTGTCACAAACTCCCCACCATTCCAATTTATTCCCCAAGAAAGTTCTATGGTGTCCTTATAATAACAAAGGTATGATCAATAATCCCTCACCAAATCTTCCTACTCCCATGTCTCATGGATATCATCCCCATACTTTCAAAGAACACCGACTAATGGAACAAAACTACTATATAGAACCTTTTTATAAGAATCCAAAACATGAATAGGATACTTCACAATGGTGAAATCATGATGAAGCTCTATATCCTTGCACTCTAACACATTATATTGGTCTAGATGGTACTTATTTTATTAGGAAACACATAAGACTTCATGGATCGAGTTCATCCAGTGTAGGAAATCTAACCAATAAGCTACCTTCACCAGATGCTCAATAATATGAAACAACCTGACATGGCATGCTGGAAACTTCCCCTTAATACTAAAATGATGATTTTACAGTCAAACAAATTCCCAAAAAAACACATGATCACCTAATTGAAACTACAATGGGTGATTATGATTGTTGGCATATGATTTCTTGTGACTATGAGTTATGAAAACTTTTTTCTATGTTATTAAAACTATCTCAGTCATCTCCACATTGAGACTTAGTTCAACCAAGGAACTCTCACTCACCTAAGATCAAAATAACAAGTATTGGAAAAAACATCCATATAATGACTCAAATGGTTCCATACTCTTCGAGGAGTGATAGTAATCAATATAAGAAAAATCATCCAATGATAGGTTCATTTACAAAGAACCACTAAAATCAAGAAAACACATTCTCATCATATCATTAAAAGATTGGATGGCCTCCTTAGACCAACCATCCATCTGTGGTTGGTACATGGTGCTCAAATTTAGCTGGGGTTCCATAGAATTTTGGAGTACTTCCAAAATCAGGAAGTAAAATGAGAATCTTAGTATAAGAATATTGATGAGGAAACTCTCTGAAGATGAACCACCTATCAAACATATATAAATCCAAGGTCCTCTAACTTCATCGAATCTCTAATGGGAATAAAGTTGGATAATTCCATCAAATGATCAAAAATCAACCATATGGGATCTTTCCAATTTAGAGTATAAGGTTTTCATATCACAAAATAAAAAGGGATCTCATCTTACTTATACTTCGGAAATGGATGTGGCTCCAACAACAAGGTTGGTTTTTTATGCTCAACTCTGATACTCTAATAGGTCAAGAATATGAAAAAATATATTCCAATTTATGACTCATCTCAAGACATAAATACCAACCTCTCAAGGTATTAAATATTTTGTTTTCCCTAGGGTGAATATCTCAAGTAGAATGAATAACCTGATCTATTAACTCCTTCCTCACGATCTAATAAACTATCAACCACCATTAAAATAGGATATAACCATCAGGATACCGAGACTACTCTTCTGAGGTTTCCCCTCCATTAAAAGAACTACCAATCTTCTGACACTTTAGTTCAGATACCCACTCACTCAAAACATGATCAATGAGAAGGGGTGTAACCTACACATTATCCAAGAAAACATTTTATCAGTCCTCACACACCTCTATATCTGAATTAGAAAAAAAATCATCATTCCCCACTCATCCACTATTTATAAAACATCCAACACTGGAATATTCCAGGTCAATGAATTTTCAACCACAATACACTTCCCAGGTGTATAGAAAAATAGTGAAATCAAAAGTCAGAAGGTACTCCACCCAATGTCTTTGTATAAGGTTCAGGTACATTTGGGTAAATATTTACTTTAGGATCGTATTATTTGAATATAATATGAAACACTCTCTAATGAAGTATTGTCACCCGATATTCAACACATGAATTAAAGCTACAAATTTTAGGTCATGGGTGGGATAATTATGCTAATGTGGGCATATCTACCTAAATATATATCCCACTAAATGGTCATATTACATCACCAAAAATCCCAAACCCACACCAGAAGTTCCACCATAAACATCATAAGATCTTCTTGGATCAAGAAGAATCCAATCTGGTGACGATGTTTGTTGGGTCTACAAATTATAAAAAGTACTATGGATCTTCTCATTCCACTCAAACTTCACCCCTTTCGAGGTCAAATCTATAAAGAGAGAATCCAATATAGATAAGTTCCAATAAAAGTTGCTATAATACCCAGCCAAGACTAGAAATATACGAATATCAAACAGTTTATTGGGATGCTCTCAAGACATGAATTCTAGAACATTATCTAGAACCACTGAAACTCCTTCCTTAGAAATCACATAGCCTAAAAAATTCACTTATATAATCCAAAACTAGAACATAGAAAAATTGGAATATAGAAAGAGGTCTCTCAAGACCCCATGAAAAAATCTATCTAGTAAGCATGATTAGATTTCATCTTGGAATACTCTTAGGCGATGTAAAAAACATGACCATGATGGTGTCCAAATATTGATGGATGGTCCGATTAATCAACACCATAAATACTGATGTTGCATTGGTATGACCAAATGAAAAAATTAAATACTCAAAATGTCTATACCATCTTTGACTGTCTGTATTTGGAAAATTCTATTCCTAGACCCTCAGATGGAGGTACCTTGATCTCAGATGAATCTTTGAAAACTAACATCCCCCTAAGCTAGTTAAAGAGATCATCAATTCTGGGCAAAGGGTATATAGTCTTCATAGTCACTTGGTTAAGACTATAATAAATTTGGAGGATCTTTTACACCTTATTTTCAGGTAGAGCTAGTGAAACCATAGTGAAATGATAGAACATATAAATACTTTACCCTCAAGATCCTATATCCAAACCTAAAACTCTTTCATCACTCCTAGATCTATCTAGTAAGATGAAAAAGAAATTAGGATCATCATAAGGAGCAGATTGATAGTAAACTTGACTACTCACTTAGGTGAAATCCCTAAAAAATCCTATAGAAACACATCTATGTATCAATCCATGACCACTAAAATCTCACCCTCAGAAATATTTAAAATATAATTAAGAAAGAACCTAGATATATTACACAAGATCAACCCCAAACCCGAAGCAACTAGCCCCACCCTCCCTGATCATAGTTCCCACTCTCCCTAAAAGTTGTCAGATCTCCCATCAGAAGTAAGGAACTGGACCTTGTAGTGATGATATTTGACTAGATCCTTGAAGCTAATAAAATAGTGCATATTGATGATAAGGTTGAAAACATTTAGGTCCAAAACATGTAATTCCAAGATGACCTCCATGTATGCCATAACAACATGACACTAATATCTTGAAACCATTCTCCTTCTTCCTAACCAATTGGGTTGAAAATACATAACATATGGAATCAACTCATATATAATTACCAAACCACAAATAAATTTACTTGAAATAATACAATTGGATGTATTATTGTAAAATAAAATAGATTACATGGAAGAAGAAATAAACACAATACCTCTCAAAGTGGCTGGCACAAAATCCATGTCCTCTCACAAAACCTCGGATTCATAGAGATTATATAAATCAAACTCCCCTAAATATTCTTCCCTAGGTGAGAACCCCATTACCTTGAGGGTATAATGTTACACCCTTTTAATATTCTAATTTCACCTAAGAGACCGTTGAAAAACTGTATCCCACACTTCTCCCTAGAAAATCCAACGGATAGAAGCACAAGAGATGACCCAGCTATCAGAACTGGTGGTACACTCCCAAAGTCTCTAAGAAAATAGGAATAGTGTATCCATCCTTCTTGCACTAATAAAAAGAAATTTTATTACACCCTAATGAATCCACTTGAACTGAACCTATTAAATTTTGGAAAGTCTTGTCACTACCCGATGTGGCTCATCCCACTTTTACTTCTATCTTAATGAATAACTCTAGCTTATGCTCACAAAAATAACACCATTGATACCTATATTTATAGTCAAATAATCCTCTACCATATCTTCCTTATCAACCACCTCTTAATAAGTAAGTATATAGAGAAGAATAAGTATATACATGATCTCTCGCCTCAATCCAATCTCAATATGTTGGGCCTTGAGGTAGTCATTCATGAGGATATATAATGATACATGTACCAACTTGGTAAAATGGTTGGAATGATCCATCACTAAATGATCCCCTCGCTCTAACTTTAAACACTCACATGACTTTACCACTCTAAAGGTCTTTGGGTATAACCTTTTATTGAAATTAACCTTGAACGTGGTCCTTGTGAGATCCTCATGCCTCCTAGAGAGAACCATAAATTCCCACCACTCCCTACATAGTATTTACAACAAATACATCGATAATCCCACTTTAGAGGTCTTAGGGGCCATTGAGAACACAAATATTTTCTCGATATGATGTAAATAATCCTCAAGATAATTGGGTCCTTTTTTTCTCTAGAACAACAATGGATTTTGTCTCACAAACTTTTGAGCACGGTCCACCATATGTGTTTTCTCTTGACCACCAACTTAACCTAATGATTGGATCATATGAATAACCAACTCAACCAATTCCATATCAATAGGAGGGATCACCTATGATGTGTTTCCCACAACACCCTATCTATGTATGGATGAGATTATTCTACGAGGAATTGTCTATAATACAAAAAACATGAGCTCTATCATGCATAACTAAATCTCAAACCACATTAAAAGAACCAAAATAAACTGTCATCATGGGTTAAAAAAAGAAACAATACCATCACAAGAATATATAACTAAAAAAGATAAAAAACATTAAAAATATCAATCAATTCTCACTGAATTATGTTTGGGTACACAATTAGACTAATAATATACCAACCATGTGGGTGTCACTGGATTTTGATGGAAAGGCCAGATAGGTTGTGCATGGATACTACTAATCATGATCCTCCTCCATACCTCCACGTTTCCACCCAACAATGGATCACACAAAGACTCACCATTATTTGGTAAATGCTTTAAAATATCATCCAAAAAACCTATAATCATGCTCAAAATATGACCACAATCCCAGACCACATAAATCGAGGAACGATACAAACAATAGATAACAAAAAACTCCCCTATTTATACCCCTTGAGTTATGATGGTCCTAGATCTAGTCTACCATTGAATCCAAAAAAATAGTATGATCTGATACCATTTTCTAGTGAACTGAGCTAGTTTAACCAAAAACTGCACCTGATTCATCCTATCACATAGCCAAAAGGTGGTTACTGATTTCCATGGGCTGGCGACAAGCACCGAGCACATCCAATAATCTCTTAAGAATGGTTTCTACCATTTTAAATAGGCATGGACCATCTATACAATGATATGGACACACCAATATCATCTGAATCAAAATATAATAACATGAAATCAGTAGTATGCATAATAATAAGATAATATGATGACATAAAAAAAACTAAACATGATAAACAAGGAATTCCATAGAAGTCTATACACACGGTATCTCAAGAAATAGCTCAAAAAATAGAAAAAAGTAAAAAAATACCAGCTATACCAAAATATATGTCCTAATATACACAAAATCCCAAAATGAATCCACATGAGTGAACTCCATGAGACCACATCTTCTCTAAAAAATAATTAACAATGATAATCATGAAGAGATACCTAAGTACATGGTTCCCTTGCCTTTACTAGTGACTTGAAAAAAAAATTATACTCCCAAATTCATATGTATGGTGTGAGGTACATAGCTAAGAATGATACCAATATTATTATATTTAAGGATTTTATTCATGAAAATAAATAAACTAGTTTGAAATAACTTTTCAAAAATAAACTATTTTGAATTTTTTTTTATTCTAAAAAAATATTTTGAATCCATTTGGTTTTCCATTTAAAATAAAACATGTTTTCCAAAGAATTTTCCAACATGACTCAAATACACAGCAAGGAAAAATGGAACCACATTATCAATATATCCAACAAGACATAATAAGGGTGAGTATAAACATAATCATATAATCAGTAATTGATAATGGGAATAACATATTTCATCACATCAAACATGGATCTAATAAACTACATAAATCATATAAATCAACACATCATGAATAAGTAATCCTTGGGATCTATCTATAAGGGTATAATGAGAGTAATTATCAAAAAATTATGAAATATTACTAAACAAAGTGTAAGCTATCAGAGTAATACCCTAGAACAAATCCAAGTTCCATCATGATCAATTGGCAACAAAATTAAATCTCTTAAGGACATCCTATTCAAAGGATATCTTGTTCCTTTCAAAACCAAATTTGAAGCTCTCAGGGTATTCCTGCCCAATGGATATTACAATCCCTCAGACAACCTCTAGATCACACCCTAGTTATCTCAAGTGATACCCCATGCCAACATAACCACAAGAAATCCCAATCCATGAAAATCCACTTCAAAGACAATTTCATAAAAAAAATTCCCAATTTATAAAAACACCTTTACCTAAGGTAAATATTTTTTAAAACCAGTTTTTTAAATCTATTTTAATATATAAAACAGATTTTATCCATTAAATGAAACACTTGGGGTGCATACATGCCACCCCTATTTGGAAAACCTCCTTAAACATACCATTTTCCAAATAAATCTATCAAGAATCTCAAACATGTTATACATAAAAAACATAAATCGCTTATTTGAAAAAAAAAACACAAACTAAAGGAGATTCATAATTAAAGGTAATCCCTGAAAAAGGCCCCTAAATAGAGTCAGCTACCATAGATTCATTCCCAACCTCATCACCTTTTACCATAACCACCGAAAATAAAAAGATTAAGGCCACATAAAACTATTATATATGTACAAAAATCCAAAACCCCCATCACATACCCTAGATTCAATCAAGAACTCTTATAGTGTAACAAAGCTCCATGAAAATAGAGGAACATGAAATATGAGGGGAAATTGTGGAAGAAACTAAGATGAATGGGGATTATATCAAGCGAAAACTTCTTGATTCCACAAGAAATACACAAAAAAGGATAGCATAAAATCCACCACTATATAGAAAGGTCTGTGCATGATGGGGATGTAAAATAATGGCCAAACCCCTTAAAATAAGACAGGGGTAAAATGGTAAAAACCCGACTTTTATGTGACCTGGAAAGGCAGCAGAATTTGGTTGGACTATTGGGAAAACTATGTGCTTAGCATGTGTGGCTACTATCTCACCAAAATATAAACTACACGGTGTCCCCTTGGTGTCACCCAATTTGGAAAACCAAGAAAAAATCCCATTTTCACACACTAAATCCTTCTCATATGGTTAGTCATATGGTTATAAAAACTGTGTGCTAATAGTACGCTTGTTTCCCCACCCCCCCAAACTCCTATTTTTGACCCGAGTACTCAAGAAATATAATAATGGACAATAAAGGTAAATAAAATTCAAAATAAGATGTACCCCCGGATGAGAGTGTGTTACAATATCCTTACTATTTAGAAGAGACGAAAAAAGAATCAATTCCCCAAATTCAAATTCTAGTCTCAACTTTATAGATTTGAGTTACCCTCAAATCATATTCAAGTGATTTACATGATTGACATCAGGCCTTCCATCCGATAACCTCATGTGGAAAAATCTATCAAACATTAAAACATTGTTAAGATTTGTTGTATTCTCATACATTTCAGCCAATTATTTAATGATCACTTTAGTAGTTTTCTTATCTCTAATGTAGAACACAAAATATTTAGTAATATATATATGAATTATTGCTAAGGAATTCCTATCCAACCACCCTCATGCCACACTGTCCATTATTTTTTGACACCTTATAGAAAAATGAGTACCAGGATCATTCTGTATCAAAAGAACATACAACTGCATTATCCAAAAGGAAATGTCCATTAAATTAAACTTATTATTATGGAGGTTTCCTTCCTCTAAAGTAATTCTATAAATTATAGTAAACCAACTAAAATCTAATAACATGTCAACTAAGGGATGAAGTCAACTAAATATTGTGGGTAAAGTAGAACCAAACCATACCAAACTACCTATGATACCACTTATTAAGAGTGACCACTTGAAAACCCCACTGAGAAGAATCTCACTATCTTATTGTACCAATTTATGAACCTAGAATAATATAATTTACTATAAAGAGGCATTTTTTAAATTTTATCTAGCCCATATAGTGGACCAACTTCTTCATGTTATCAAAAAAGATGTTTTTATAATATATCCACATGATACCAATTTATGTGCACAAGAACTAGGAAGGGTGGTACCAGCCTAATAACAATACATAAGCTCACATTCTTACAATACACCAAACAAAAAAAATAGACAAACAAGATTTAACATGGTTCATATAGTGCCCTACATCCATGGAGGAACACTACAAACAATTTAATTTAAGGGAGATTTAAGTGAGTAAAAAACTCTCGCTCACTTTATATCCTCTTTTAGTCATATAAAAACAAGTTTGAAACTTCCACTGTTTATATAGTTATCACTACATATTAAAGAGTTGGGCCACCACCTATTTATAGAGGTCTTCATCTGGTTAATAAGTTTTCACCAAACTCTGAAATTTGTGGTTAAAATTCCATTAACTTGAGAAATTATCAATACCCAATTGTATTTTCCATTGAAACATCCAAAAAACACTCACCAATTAAGTCCCTTACCCATTTATGGTTATTTATATTTGATTTTAATGGTACCTACATTAAGGTAACCTTTAAAAATAAATTAATAAATGACTCTAACTGATGATATTTATCTGATCATCTCATTACAGAAGACACTGTTTGATGACACTGTGTCCCCTGAGAATTTTCCAATGGAAGTACTATACAATGAAAAACAACCTTCCCAAACACTATGAAACCAAAATAGGAATCATCTATCCGGTTTTTCTAAATATCTATGCTAGATCATATCCATACAAAAACTATTTCAAATGAAAACAATTGAAGATTCTTTCACAAACCCAAAACAATTGATATGTATTGTAGGTCTCTTGAAAATCGGGATTTGGATGCTCTAGATTTCCAAATTATAATCACAATAGATATCAACATTCTAAATAAATTTTGGGAATAATTTTTTATGATCAAGAGAAAATTACACTACTTCTCCACATGGATTTATCTTACTACAAATTATGACTAGTGGATGAACTATGTATTCTATTAGTTGTAATATAACAAATTCTTATAATTTTTATCCCAAAAATTCCCATTTTATTCTTCACTATATTTTTGACCACATAAATATAAGAGTTTAAGTAGAAAATAACAACTCTTAATTTAATATTGCTTCCCAAGTCAATTTCAAATCAGTGATCATTTAAAAGTTTATTTAGAAGAAAGATGAGGTGAAAAGTAAACCAATTGAGTAAAATATATGTTATTATCTATAATTTTGTAATTACAAAACTAAACTTTCAAAAATTCTTTATCCTTAATCATCATCAGGTTCTATGGATAAAACTATTGATTGAATAGATCTTAAATTCCATCTAGATAATAAATTCATGTATCTTGGATTTCCCCATGTACTCCAACCATTTCTTAAATGAACATTAAAATATGTGGGTGAAAAAATTTACCCTCAAAATTTTATGGGTCTTTGAAAAATTAAATATCCTCTTAATATTATCCTTACACTATTTAACTACCTAGGTTATTTGATCACCACAAAAGGCAGGTGGGTTCTACCTGGTAAATTTATAAGCAATGAACCATAAATAAAGATAGATCCCATTATGTTTCCCTAACTAGATTATGGATATTATGAATTAATTATAAATCATATTAATGTTAATAAGAGGATTTCATAATAGATAATTATCTATGACCCCTCTCTAAGATTTGTTAGTGCTATTTTGGGAGACATATTTCTATTATAAAAAGAATTTAAAACATGATCCAAACATAATTTAAAATTATAGGATATATAAACCGAAACAACCCAATAATAAAATATATATACAATACTTCATTTTACAGGAATATTCATTAAACCACACAATAAATCACACCCCATATCATATATGTTTAGTGTCTTTTCATACTAGATACATAAAAAATTATTTAAAAAAAATTCAACATATCCAAAAATAATATTCACATATGATAAACTTCTATAAATTTCAAATATAATACACTTCTTTATATATCGGGGAATGAATACATAAGAAAGGGAGTGCTCAAAAACTTAATAAAGAGTGAACATAAGGGATAACAATAAAAGATCACAAGATAGAAAAAGGTAAACATGTGAGCATGAGAAAATAGTTAAAGTCGATGAAAATAACATAAGAAAGTCATAACCAATAAAAAATGGATCATAAATTATGAATCATAATGTAATTGTTTGAGTATAACATAATAATTAAGTCATAGGTGTGTAGACACATGAGTCAATAATCACGATACATGAAATCAAAACATAGGTATGTTTCATAACATAGAGACATGAGAAAGGAATGAAATGAAAAAATAATCATATTTTATCATTTATTATATCAAGGGCCACTTCAAATACTATCATCATATATTGGAAAATTTTCCATAGTGTTTTCAGTTCACTTACCATTCCCATGAACATAGTAGATAGAGTCCCATAGTTTATTGGGTTCACTCCCTAGTACCTTAAAATTCGTATCATGATATATATCATCTTATAAAATTCATTGAAGGAATATATAATTCTAGGACCTCCCATCACATAATGAAAAAACATGCACATGTTCTTCACATGAACTTGAAAACATTCATAATCCAATCTTAGATTAACTAAATCAAGTGACAGAAATAATTTTGCTAAAAACTTCGATAAAACATGATAATAATCCATTTAGAGAGAGAATGTGTATGATATCATTAGATCATATCACCAATTAATAATAAGAAATATTAAAGTATATTGACATAGATGAAATGTACTTTAGAGTATTAGAAAATTTATTTTAAAAATAAGAAGAAACCTCCTTTAAATTTTTAACAATTTTATTTTAAAATTGTATATCTCAGGTAGATGTCACCACTGACTGAGAGGGGGGGGGGGGTAGTTGCATATTTTATGAATTATTATTTTAATATCCAATCATCATTCCAATTAAAACCATGATCTTATCTTTTTTTGTTTAAGTCAACCTAACCCTATTATAGTGGAATTTAAAGATCATAGGAATAGAAGTATTTACAAGGTTTGGTGTGAATCTTACTATTTTACATGAATGGTTATCTCCCCAATAAATAATTCTCCACTATATACACAAGTGGTTTCACCCTGGATCATACTAGTCTAATTAATTTAGTGTCACACTAAGATATGAATCCTAAGTCCCATAATAGAGTTTGTAGTTTCACACTACCCCACTAAAAGGTTATGATCCAAATATTGGAAATATATATGTCTACTCATATCTTCTTCTTCACTATGTGATATTTATCTTCGTCCAAGATCTCACTAAATCATCAATTTCTTCAGTTTATATTTCTTCAAGAACTTCAACTACCACTTGATTAAATCTCCTAGCCTCGAACACTCATCCCAGATAAAGAATGATACTGATCCTCTAATTATTATGAATACATGGAAATTAATGTTCTATCCACTCAATAAATATAAATCAGTCTCATAATATTCCATATCTTCAATATTTTTCAATATTTTGAAGTATCAAGTTCTCAATATTTCTTGTTCGACAGGGTAGGTTTATTTAGGATTTCACAAAAGTTCAAACACACCATTTCATCATTTCTTGCAGTTTTTATACTAAAAGAATATCACAAGAATATTTAAATACTATTTCCATAATAATTATATAAAATCCCAGACAACTGAGGTAACATATTTATCTCACTTGAATTCAAATCAGTTAGATAATTCCATTATAGTTTTCATTCAAAACTCATTCAAAATTACTTTTCAAGTATTCCCTTCTATGTTTATTGTAGACTCGAATATTCACCTATTTAAAAATTTCCCATGATATATATTTCATGAAATATATTTTAAATTATCCATGTGTGAATGGAAATCATGTGGTTGTGATGTGGTAGTGCTTCTTGCGGCATGTATCTCACCCATCTGGAATCAGCATCACCATCAGTTTAATGATAAATTCTCAGCTTGGAAGAAAATCATCATAATTTTATTATTATATTTAAATCATAAACATTACAAAAATAAAATCATATGATTTTAATTAAAAAATTCCAGAAAATTTCTTATGATATTTCTTATATTTTTTCTGAAATCCTCATATTTTCCATTATGTTATTTCTTCTTTGTAAAGTTCTTCAAGTGTACCCTTAAAAGTACGATTTCACTATTTTTCTAGTGTATAATGGATTCTCAATTTTTTAATAAGGTTCATATATACTTTATGAAGTTGTACCTTACAAAGTCGTCATGTACCTTATATAGGTTCCATGATAAGGTTCATATACTCTTCGATGTTTACTATACCTTAAGAAGATATATTAAAAATATTACCACGCATTGGTACCATATGATAATTTTGTACCCTAAAAATATCCTCATACCCGATAAATGTCCCTTATGAAGATGAATTTACCTTAAAAAGTTAATTTTAGGGTTCATTCCTTTATCAAATCTTCAATTTCTCCTTATAATTTACCTTATAACTTATTACTAGCTATACCCTATAAATATTACAGTGTACCCTACAAAGTGTGCATGGTTCCTTCATCTTTATTTTCTCATCCCATACATTAAATGAAGAATTAATTCCAATAATCTTCAATTTTCATCCAACCATTAGAGTTATTTTTCAATCACTTAAAAAAAATTTCAAAGAATTCTACAAAAAGACTTTATTACATGTTCCCAGTAGCGAAAATTTCTATTTCTCAAGTATTCTAATAGGAAATCCAACAACTGTATCCTCACAGAGACTATTGTATAAGATATACATTCTATATAATACAACATATTTATAAAATGAAACCACTTTAATCTCCATGTTAGATTAATTTACCAAATATATATTTCAACTATTGTGAACAATACTTTTACCTTAGAATATATCTTAACCCTGAAGATTCGAACAAATAATCATCATATATAAATTTCTAATTGTTAATAAATATTTATAATCTATATTTAAAAATATAGCCTATAAATACTTTTAATCTTAATATAGAAGCACCTCTATCAACTCTTTATAACAACTCAACACATATTGACATCTAATTTAACCTCAAAGTAAATTTTCTTATTTAAAATGAATAAAATCCATCAATTGGTACATCAATCTCCCCAGTTTTTTTCAACACTATCACTCCTAATGTTAATATTTTTGAGATTTTATTTCTACTCCTTATTATAAAATACAAAGGATTTTTATAGTTTCATATCAAAACATCAACCATATTCTTATATCTTCATCAAATCTGAATTATAGTTTTATTTACACTTGAGAGAAGGATGATACCACATGATTTTCTTAAAAATAGCCTTCAGTTAATAAAATCTAAGTATACGTGTGATGACCTAGTGCAGTAAAAAGATTGAATTACCTTTGGATATTAATTATTTACATAAAATATAATAAATGTGATAGAATATTCATTTTCTCATTTATAATATTGTTTTAAATACATTTATCAAGTAAAATTAACAATTATTTATCTCTACAAACCCATAAAAATTTTATATGAAATAAATAAATAATCCCCATTTTCCATATTTTTCCTTAACCAACACTCCCCTTTTATAAAAATATTTGATAAAATTAAAAAAAAGGGTAAAATTGTTATTGTTAAACAAATTTATCCATTTTTTATGAAGATGGTTAGAAATTTTATTTTTTCATGAAATATTGGTTTAGAAAACATCTTCCTTAATCTTTCTCCATCTCAAGGGATAAACTCATTTTATATTTATCCTAGGAGTTAAATAACTTCATTATGAGAAAAATATTTTCTATATAATGTGTACATCACACATCCTTATCCTTGAATTCCCTACAATTGAGTAGAAAATAGAAAATAAATAGAAAATAAGGAGGGACCTTTTAAATTATAATTTGAAACACTAAAACTTAGAGTTTAAAATAATTTTTTTTCATTATTGTGATTTTATATAAGGAAGTTTTTTCTTTCTTGTTAATATCGTTTATAAGTTGTATTCTTATCTTCTCCTCATTAATTATTTCTTTATGTGGAGTTGTATTCTCCAGCTTAGTCAATAAGGAAACTTCATTACCTTATCCTTTTATACTTTTTTTCATAAATTATTCATGGGGTGGTAGTATTTTTAGGTATTCCTTTATTCCATGCTGAATATATACACACCTTTAACATAAGTTTCCTTATGTTTTCAAGTAACTACTTATTATGGACTTATCATGAAATTCATTCTTTTCTCTTAAAACCATTATTTTTTCCTTAGATGAAACATACATTTGAGAAATATCTACTTATTTATCTACTTCCATTTGATATTGGAAAATTATAAACCAATTCTTCTTTCAATTCACAACTTCTTTGGGTTTTTTCACATAGTTTCTTGGAATCCGTAGAAAAACGTGGCTTGCTAATTTTTATCCGATTTAGTCACTTTCCTTGTACAACAAAGGGAACTTATCCTAGTATCATATTCATGTATACCTCAAAATTGTGACCCTCCTATCTGCATCTTCCATAGAATCATTCCAAATAACAAAATATATTTTTATATGATATATTTGATGAATTTTTGGTCACAACATTATTTTTATGAGAACCAGTCTTCATCTCCTCACTATAGCCCGTTGGTCCATGCCTCTTCCATAGAAATGAAATTTTATTCCAAAAAGAGTAGGATTTTTGTCCATACATTCCTAAAAACCATAAAAAACCTCTAAATTTGATCTTCCATTTTGATGACAAGTCTATATAGAATTTTCATTTTGCTTCCATACTAAAAAATGAGACTCTTTTTTCATAGGGATAGTGAACCTATTAGCATATTCATCTTCCTATTTAGTGTAAAACATGGCCTATCACTTGTATTCTTGTTCCTAATAGGCATAAACCTAATTTTTTGACCTGTAATATTACAATTAATATATTTACATAGAGACTAATTTGGTGAAGATTAATCTTTCAAATTATAATCCCTTTTTCACTAGCTAGAAATAATCCTCTTTTAACCTCAATAAACTTTGAGAAGAATTCTATGATATTCTTTTACAAACATTGATCCTTGCGAGAAATTGATTGTTTCTCATGTAACTCTTATTATTTGTTAGAAAATTTTTCATCAATATCACTAATAATCCATTCTCACTCAAACATCCTTAATTTATATTTATTGATTTATTAAAAATAAGATAACTAAATTTTATTAAACTCTTAATTTTCTTCTAGAGTGTTGTTTTTTTCACCACTTTTCTCTTTTCTTTCTTGAGCTATGTATTTTGATTAAGAATGGATTCCAACCCACCTTTCAAAATCCACTCTAGATTTCTCCTTTCTTCACCATCATCACTATTAGAGGTATCATGAAAAATTTCAATATGAGGCACGAAATTGATTTCATCATTGTATTGATTTTTGGACAATGAGTTGATTAGTTTCTTCTTGACAATTAAGATTATTTTCCTTCTAGAATGTTTCTTCTTCTTTGTCTTACCTCATTTATATTTTAGAGTCTTTCTTCATCCTTATCATAATCCGAATTAGATTCAACCACCTTCTAATTTGAAAAATTAATGAAAAATTATCCAATTTTATTACAATTATATCCTCTTGATTTATATTTTCCCTTTCCTTAATTATTTCTCTATATAACCTTATTTGTCATGAATTGAACAACTATGGATCACTTGGCCAACTATAAGCTGAGTTTGACCACCCCAAGCCCACCTCCAATAGTCCAGGGGCTAGAAACTAGTTCTAAGTAGACATATACCACATATACGAGGCATTATCAAAATGTAACTATACACAAGCACACCTATACAAGCCCATAAAATGCTAATAATGTAAAAAGAACTGATAATATAAATGCACAAATAACATATTTACCGCATTATAGAATGATAATAAGTACTAAAAAGATATAAAAAGGAAAAGAACAATCCAAAAAAATTGAAAATGAGTCCAACCTAATCTGAAGGAGTGAACTACTTTTAAATTCAACACCAGTATACACCTCAGTCTATCTAGGCCATAACTATTCTCTACCTCCTCCATATCTCGTAGAACTCAATTATAAGGACTATCATCTACATAAGACATGAAATGTGTAGGAAAATAACATGTGTGGGTGATTCTAACTATTACAAATATTACTCCTTGAAATCACTATGCATAAAGAATGAAGAGTAGTCAATTCAACATAAGATATGTCAAAAAAATGAGAGACAAACAATAACAGACTTCTAGATATATTAATAGTAAAAAATGGTCTCAAGTGGTCACAAACCAATACTACCATCTATAGTATATAGCTCAAGTATTCAAAGTAATGTTTTTTTTGGAGTACTTAGTCCATGATCCATGTCTTCACTAATGATTCTCATCAAAAAGTTCAAGATTGTTGGGCTAGACCCGAGAAGTACTCATCAAATCTCTAAAGATATCACCACCAGGGCCACAACAAACCATACTGTATCGACCTTCTATATTGGGGATCGACACATATGAATGGTGGTCATGTCTATAACATAAACCCACCTAGTAATGATAGAGGATCCTGCCATGGTCCCATAAGGATATGACCAAAATCAATCTGAAACTAAACCCGTAGAGGGGGTCCCAATCCTAATTTGAGAACATAATTCCACACATTACCATTATGGGAATATACCAAAGATTGAAACTAAAATAAAACTGGTCTATACTTAGGAGATGAAGGTATCCAATCACCCTCAGAGGGTGTACATGATGTGTACTAAGGGTACACGAGGTGTATTAGGGGTTCATGGTGTGTAAGGAGAACATCTATCCTGACCGAGTTTTTCCATCTCAAATAGAATGTAATTATCCAAATACATGATGTGTCCTCTATTGGTACATGTCTTTTAGAGGTTTTATAGATATCTTCCTATGATGTTTTTTGATGCCCGTGTACCTCAGGTCATTCCCCTTTACATGTGGCCATGTCCAAGTCTGAGGCTCAAATCTTGTACCCTAGCCAAGTCCCAATACACGACATAGCCCATTTACTCCATCCATTTCCATGTACCCAAGTTCACATAGTGATTCACTGGGTCGGGTCACATGGTGTGTGAAATCTTTCACATGGCATGTGATATTTTATTCTCTATAGAAACTCCAGCACCATAGCTAGGGGGTCTCACATGGTGTGTATCTCTATATTACACACTGTTTACCACATAATTTCCCAGATTTCATTGTTCCTTCATCAATATGATTATGATTATATGACCTAAAGATCTGAAATTAGTCTCACCCAATAATCTTGTATATCCTTTGATTTAGCCTTACTACTGCCATAGATCTAATTCTGGTCATCTAACTCGATTGGGAAACCATCTGTCGCCTCACACCATCACCGTATTTCAAACAAGAAATAATATGAAAAAATATTCCATTTTAATATACCTCTAATATTCCATCATCATTTTATAACCTCATTCTCATCCTTAGTCACAAACCACACCTATGGTATTGATCTGCTGTGTCGAATAATGATCACGCAATGATCAAATATAATGTATTCACCAAACCGTAGGACAAAGAAATTGAACATGATCAATGTGTAAAGAAACGAGGGAGAAATACATGAAAAACCAAAGTGTAATGAACCTATTCCATGTTAGAGTATTATTCAATACATTTTCATTAGAACTATTAATGAATTATCCAACAAATAATCAGTCAGCTATAAAAAAAATCAACCGTCGATACACAAATCAATTCTTATTAGTGAAATTGACATGTGTTTGACCTGAGACAATCAAATGGGATGAATCTTCATAAATCAAACATCCTACCTTGATTTCGGATCAATCATTGATTAATAATGATCCTACAATGTAATTTTGGGAAATATGAACACAATTTGTTAGTGTAGATGATCCATGCAGTATCGATACCATCCTCTGATCAGTTGTCATCTGCTAATGATATCCTCCAGCACTCTCTCAATTATCAGGGTTATATATCTAACCCTATGAATTTTCCATAATGGATTATTTATAGAGGAGTCTAGTTCATTGGATTTAATTAAACAACTAATTAACTTATTTATTTACTTAACTATTTTTCAACACACAATGGAACCCAAGTTGAACACCCGACACACATAAGGTTTATATCACACATAATGAAAAACCCACGATATGAACTCAATGGATACCTCCTATTTATAATCTGATCCTCTGTTATGGACTTGTTCCACTTTTTCATAAAAAACATGCATGAATTATATTAATACATTTAATATTTTTAAAATATCAATTCCGAGCATATCGAGGCTTGGAATCATGCTCTGTCTCCATGAGTGGTTCTGAAAATATTAATATAAATATTTCAAAGAATTACATGAAGAAAAGAAGACTTAATATTCTCCCAACTCTCAGGATTTCTATCTCATAAAGTAAAAAAGTCTAATCAATAAGATGTGGGCGCTGAGATCACCTATGTGTCTCCCACTCCTAGGTGATCTCTTGAAGATTCCTGTTTTACCATCGGGTATGAACCAATGGAATCACTCACCCATGAAGGATATTATACTAATGATCCTAAATATCCATTGGGTACAATATAAAGGTAGCACCATCCTTGATGTCCATCTCACCCTAGTTGATAAAATGAGATGGTTCAGGAACATACCCCTTAAGTTGTGACACATGGGAAGAATCATCTACCCAATCTTAATACAGTGGTAGAGCCAACTAGTTTGACACCTTACTGACTCTGTGGAGTATTTAGAAGGGGCCAATGAATCGATAAGATAACTTTACATCCCAAATAAATCTCTACAATCCACATCATGGTGAGACCTTTAGAAATTTATGGTCTCCCTACTAGAAGCACAAAGTTATTCACCATTGGTATGTATATGACTTATGAAGTCTCTATACAATCATCATCCCCTCCAGTATGATATGCACCATTTCTATAATTGTTCATAAGAACTATGGAACCATGAGAACCGACTCTTCTTAATCAGTCCATCATAGTGGTGACCTACAAGGTCTCCCATACAAAGCCTCAAATAGTTCCATATAAACAGCATAATTGTAGCTATTTTTGTTTAAAAACTACACCAAGGGTCAATGATCCTTCCAGAAATGTTTAAAGTTTAACTTTCACACCAACAACATTTTCTACAAAACCTGAATGGTCTGATCAGTCTAGCCATCAATCTAGGGGTTAAATTATATTCTCAAAAGCAACTGATTAACAAAGGAATATTTCAAAACTCTCTATAATTGTTATGTGAAGATGGAATCAAAGTATTAAATGATCATCAAGGGAATTCCATGGTTATAGAATATCTTCCATTTCTAAACATGTCAAATTCTCTCTGCTGAACTCTTTTCTCTAATAGCTAATAAGTGGATCAACTTACTAAGTTAGTCTATAATCACCCAAATGTAATATTTTCAACTATAAGTTCATGATTACCCCATAAAAGTTTTTATAAAAATCCCATCCCACATCTACTCTAGAACCTCAAGGGGTTGAGGTAAACCCACAGAAACCTTGTGACCAACCTTCACGTACTCACATGTGGGAATTGAAAGAAAAAATCCACTACAACATTCTTTATATATGGAAATAAAAACTGATGTCATATGTCCTGATATGTCTTTTCCACATTAGGATATATCTTAAAAGGGGATATATAATACTACCTCGTCACCTCCAATCAAAATTTCATTAGTACCACAGTCCATCCTATGAAAAGGATGATGGTTTCCCCACCTTTTGAAAATACACCAGGAGAATTTCCAGTGGATATCTAAGTACATAAGGTATCATAGTTGTTATCTCCATGATGATCCTACATAACATGATGTAAAAGAGGAGTGGTAACAACCATATATTATAGATATGAACCACCATCCTTGTCCCTAATGAAAAATGAAATGAGGCTAAATAATCTGAAGCCTTAGTAAAAAATTATGAGCAATGTCACCTACCGAGGGAATCAGCTACCACGTTCCTCTTTACCGAAGTATAGTGCATCTCAAAGTCATAATATTGGGGGAACTCTAGATATCACCACTATCTAAAGTTAATATCCTCATGAAATAATATATACTTGAGACTCGTGTGGTCAGAGTAAATGATAAAATGATCACCTTAAGGTAGTGTCACCACATATTCAAAGAAATTACTAATGCTTCCAACTCAAGATCATGGGTCATGTTGTTCTTATAATGCGGTCTCAAATGATGATATCCATATGAAATCACAAGATTAATCTATCCAAATAAAATGCTTCCCCTTCTAAGTAAAGAAGTCAAATATACTGATAAACTAGATAAATCGAGAATGAATATTCTATAGTAGATTTCCAACCCAATAAATCATCACACCTCTATTATACTCTTGGGTGGATCCCAATTTAACTCTACCCCGACCATAACCAGGTCCACTACTACACCATCAACTAAGATGATATTTTCCAAAAATTAGACCTCATGAATCTATATTTGACACTTCAATAACTTCCTATAAAGTAGGTTCTCTCAGTGTATGCCCAAGACCATCCTCAAATGTCTTGTGGGCTCCTCCTCAGACATCAATTACATTAGGAAATCATCGATGAAGACCACCATAAATTGGTCTATGAATGGTTTTAAGATCTGGTTAATTATTCCTATGAACACTCCAAGAGTGTTCATCATGTCTAAAAGAATCACTAAGTACTCATAGTGACTGCAATGATATTTGAATGTCATCTTTGTTAATACTCATTCCGTACTCATAGCTGGTGATAGCCTAATTTTAGGTCAATATTCAAGAACCATCATTACCCTCTCAAATAATAAAAGTGGTATTCAGTTCTTATTAGTGGATACTTATTATTAATTGTCACGTAGTTTTGGTATGAATAATCCATACAAAAATTCAATCTCCCATCTTCCTTCTTAGTGAAAAACACTGGTGTTTCCTAGGGGGAACACTAGGTCTCAAAAATACCTTCCTCTTGATGTCCTCAAACTGAAAACTCAGATATTAAATCCTTATGTGGGACATATAATATACTGGTAAAGATATTAAGGCCTTCCAAGGGTGGAATTTAATGTTGAATTCTATCTCTCGATGGGGAGGAAATCCTGACACATCTTTAAGAAATAAGTCATCAAAATCTACCACCACTACAAGAAATTAAAATCCCACAGTATCCTCTACTCTATGTGAAATACTATCTAACTGGCCAGTAATCATTTGTATCCTCATATTCATGAGGACATATTTTACTTCATGGGTTTCCTTCTCACCCATATGTGAAAATCTTGAACTGTCTCTACAGATACACAACATCCCCCTCATGAAACAATCAATATGGACATGAACTATGGATATCTATTCTTTACTTTAGATGATTTCATAAGGCCTCATACATATTTCAAATAGATCCCATATTAATATCTAGCATCCAAGCAGTAAGTCACACTATCAGAAAAGTGTGTGATCATTGAGTCACCTCTGACCAGAGTCTCCAAACGTATGGGTTGAGCCAAGGGCATACCCATAATTTCTACATCTTGAACTAGAGAAGTGGAAAGAAAAAAGTGGATCATACCTATATCTATTAGTACTAAAAATAATGAATAAAAGACATAAATCATACCTATAATCAATATTAGAGCCTTAGGGATATAGGTATCCACTGTTTACAATTTCCCCCTCCCCTGACCACCAATTCCTGGCACCTTGCACAGAGTACCTAGGGGTGTAAGTGATAATAATTCAAACCATATTCCAACTCATGCTACTCTAAATACCCCTCTAACACATCTACTTCCCTAAGAAACTCCGTACTCTTACCTCTGTATCAATATAGGTGGTCTATTTATTGTATCTATCTTAGATATATGATGGGTCATAAAATCTCATGTGAGATGCCCCTGACCATTGGATGAGAGAAACCACCTCTCCCTCTACTGACCTGAGCAATCATGTGATCCCTAAACTACTAAAACTATATCTTGGGATCATCTCCTAAACCATTTTTCACGCCCAAATACATATGAATTCTATCAGCTACCTTCTTTCTAGGTCTTAGCTTCTGTGTTCCCACTACCAACACCTTTTTTTGGAATCTTCTATGCCAAGATATTATCGACTACTAAATCAAGCTCAAGCACTCCATCATATGTGGTATTGAAAAAATATATCACTGAATTTATGATATCTTATCACATTCCCTGTTTGAGGGCCTATGTCTTGAAGAATAAATCTCACACCACACACAAAGTGTACTATGAGGGGTTAGTAAATCTCTTAAAATACTCCACCATGGTCATACAATAGAGATATAAATGTAGATTCTCATAGATGTGAACTGATCACAATGTTTCTGGGTAAAAATATTCCATAAAAAACACTCTATGTACGAATGAAAGAGAGCTATCTTTTCATTTGTTTGAGTCACCATACTTCACAATTTCCTAGTAGATCCCTAAATGAAGATTGGCTGTGAGGACTACCATATGATCTGTAGGCAACCTCATGAGGTGTAAAACTAGGGTGACAACCTCTATCCGGTCCTTAACTAACTAGGGGTCCAATCATCATGAAATCTAGGAGTTTACTACCTCCAAAACATAGGAAGTACACTTTTCCAATTTGCATCCTCGATTAACACCACTGATTCTATATGATTCTCAATTGGGTGGTGGCATAACCATAAAAACACCTTGAGGTACAACCTCATGTACAATAATCTTTAATGAATCCTATTCACTTAATAGATCATCCTCGTGATCACAAAGTGGAATCCAGGATAGCTGTCTTTTTGGAGGTATTATAAAATAAATAATATGCACTACATTGAATGAGTATATCTGGGGACATGACTCAAGGAAATAGAAACCAAATACCATTACAATATGATGTATGTACCAATTTTTTTCCTTGCAACTAATGGAAACATTAATTGAGTTAATAAGTATGTCATTAGAGTCCTGGTGTTTTGATACATTAGCCATTGAACCACCACTAGGGTCCCTGGGCTGAAAGCTGAACTTGAATCATTTTAACATTGTTTCCAAATATCACAAACAAACCTCATATCTAGGAAAAAATATATGATCAAGACATAAGGTAGACTCATATTTTCTGATAACACTCTATCACGACCCAACCCACCCGATCCCACTTGGCCGATGATAATCCAAGTGTGACCCACAAAAACCCACCTTCAATATGACAGGGGTTGGAGACTAGTTCCAAGCAGTTATATCCCACATATGGGAGGCATTGGCCTAATGTACCTATACACACTGAAGAATCTCAAAGCCCATATAATTCTAAAAAATATAAAAAACACTGATACCATAAATGCATCAATAACATCTATCCCACATCAGAGTATGAAACATATTACTAGAAAGCGATGAAGGGGCCAAATAAAAGCCCATATAAAACTGTAAAGGGTTCAAACCTTATCCGAATAAGGTGAATACTATCAAATGGAACACAGGTATAAACCTTTGTTCCTCTAGACTATAACTATGCTCAACCTACTCTTGATCCTCCCATGACTCTATTAAAAGTTATGTCCTCAATATAAGACACAAAAAATGATGGAAAATCACATATATGGGTGAGTATAACAATACCCAATAAGACACCCCAAAATCACTAATAATAAATCATAATGAATAGTCCTATCAACACAAGTTATGTCTACAAGATGAGAGATATAACAATAAAAAACATAAAAATATAATCATAATAGACAATTGATCTCAAATGGTCTCAACTGTAACTTAATACCATAGGAAACTACTTGAGGCTTAAAAGTAACACTCGTTTCAATAGTACTCACTCCAAGAGACATGTAATAACTGATGTTGCTCATTATACAGGTCATTATCATCAGACCCTACCCGAGAAGTAATTTTGGGATATCGGAAGATCACATCACCTAGGTAGGGGATCACACCCAGGTTCATTGGGGGGACCCATTAACTCTGCTGTATTGGCCTGCTAGATAAGGTATTGACGTCTATTCATGGTGGGAATGTCAATATCGTGAACCCCACCTAGGAATGATATAGGATCCCACCATAGCCACACAAGGAGATACATCGAAATCTATCTGAAATTGAACCCATATAAGGGAGAACAATTTTTATTCGAGGATGTAATTCCACACTATAACCTCATGGGAAAGGACCATGATATCACACTAAACAGAACTTGGTCTATACTAAGGAGACAAATTTCTCCAAACACCCTCACAGGGAGTACACAATATATAATAGGGGAAGATGATATGTATTTCCAACATCTAGTTTTCACATGCCTTTTTTGTCTCACACAACATGTAATTCTCCAAATACATGACATGTCCTATTTGGGTACACAATTTGTAGAGGTCGAATGGTTATCTATCCATGTCATTTCCCCATTCCCATGTACCTTGGTCTGTGCTCGTGTACATGTGGACATGTCCGAGTACATGGTTCTACCAATGTACCCATTCCAAGATTGAGTATATGGATTAGAACATGTAATCCATACTTTCCTGTGTACCTAATGGTTCATAGTGTGTGACATGTTCCATGCAACATAAAATATTTTCGTCTCCATGGAAACCCTATTTCATCATTTAGGGGGTCCCACATGGTGTGTATCTCTTGATTACACACAATGTGTTGTGGTTTTTTAAAGATTCCATAGTTTATTCAAACATATATTCAAGTAGATATCTCCTAAAAATTGGTCACATGTCTTACAAAGGAATTGAGGATCTCATCCGGCTAATCCTTTTTAACACCATAGATCTGATTTCATCCATCCAACTTGATCAGGAAATTTCATGTCACCTTGAGAAATCACTGTGCATCAAACTAGAATGAAATGGTACCACCGATCCATTCAAATCCACCTCCAATCATACTCCATATTCATTTCACCTCAATCTCATCCTTTTTCATGAAATATAACCATGGTATTTATTTTTTGTGCCGAATAATGATCACAAAATGATCGAATACCGAGTATTCATCAAACCACAAGCCAAAGAAATTAATCACGAAGAACATGTGATGAATCAAGGGTATAAATCCATTTAACACCAAAGAGGATTGAACCTCAGAAGTTTTTGGGTTTTCCTTGATCTATTTAAATTAGAATAATGAAAAAATTATCATATAAATAATCAGTCAACCATTAAATAAATGAACTGTAGATGCACTAACAAACTTTTTAGTGGAAATGATCTGCATTCTACACAAGATAAATAAATAAGATAAATCTACATAAATAAAAAATCCTACCTCAATTTCATATTGGTAATTTGTGAAGAACGATCTTTTATTACTGTCATTGATGAGATCTATGAACTCCATTGGTGTAGACGATCCCCACAATATCGATCTGATCTTCCAAACCATTGTGTTCCACCAGTAATCTCCTCAAACGCTCTCTATAAGTTTTTTATACGGATAACCCTATAAATTAGTTATAACATAATATTTATAAAGGATTATAGGTTTCTTTATTAATTAAAAAATTATGTAAATTATTTATTTATTTAAATATTTTTCCACCTAAGATGGTGTTCAAGATAAACACCAAACACACATGAGGTTTATGACTCACCTAGGGTAAACACCACTTTGTGAAGTCAATGGAGGCCTCATATTTATGATATAATACTATGTTTTTTTTATTTATTACAATTTTTTTGGAAAAATATGCATGCATGATATTATTACATTTAATATTTTTGCAATATCAATTCCCGTCTAACAAGGCTTTGCAATCGCATATCATCATAATATATTGCCCATTTTTCTACTAGATATACTTAAATTATCTACATTATAAAAATAGATACATTACATTAGTTGATACATCATAAATAGTTTTTTGAAAACCTCATCATCTTATTTAGTTACAAAATAACAAGATTCAACAACTTATTTATCTCTCATCTTCACAATTCTCCTGGCCTTTAAGACCATTTCATCATTATCTTTCTTATTGAAAGCAATAGTTATTATCATCTCATAGGTGATGAGAATATTGTGTAGATCATCCAATGTGAGGTATTGTCTATCTTCTTTGGCTAATACTTTTAAATCAAATAAATATGGGAAATTCGACCTCTATTTTTAATAATGGTGGAATCATCAAGCTTCTCGTGAAAATTGAAGATATTACTCATAATATCATTAAGTATTATAAAAAATTGCATATGTTCTTATCATCATTAATTTTAAGTTCATTAAATTTACTCATAAGAACTTGTATATTAGCATGATTAACATTAATATTACCTTCATAGATACATTTAAATTTTCCCAAATTTTCTTTTTTAGTTTGAAGCCCCATTACCTTTGTGTGTACCTCTTTTGATACAAACGTCAAGATGAAATTTGAATATTTTCTATCCACTGATAACTTTTTATTATAATATAAGGACATAGATTCTAATTCATAAATTGATGGAATTCCCATAGTTTCTACATATATGACTTCCAGATGAAGTGTAGGAAGGTAGGGTAGAATAATACTCTTACAACTATGATAATTTCTACCATCAAATGTCGATACCCCTCAAATATTCATAGGATTTATATTACCCACACATAAAAACTTCTTGGATCTTTATAAGGAACCTAGATTTTTTTAATACCATTTTTAGATCCCAGGATAATGGTACCACTTGGGGGGATTTGAAATAGTTTTATATTTAATGAATTCTTATTTTTAATTTTCTACCTCTATGGATAGTTAAAACTAAGATCCTCTCTTTCTTATTTAACTAAACCTTGCCTGATTATATTGGAATATAAAGAGTATCAAAACACAATAATTTGTAAGGATCAACATTAAATATTATTACTTACTAGGATTTGTTAGTATACCAATAATAGATTCACCATTATATACAAAAGTGGTTACACTGTGGACCATTATAGTCTGATCATCTTAAATTCCCACTAAGCTCTAACTCTTGATTCCCACAAAATAATTTATAAATTTACACTATACCAACACAGGGTTATGATCCAAATACAATAAATATATCTATTTTCCATTGGCCACTTCTCACCACATGATATTTATCTTCCCTTTCAAGTTTAGTAGATCATTTGGTTCAACTGTGTACATTTCTTCAAGAATTTCATTGTCCACAAGAACAGATCTGATACTCTCGAACAGTCACCACTGGTATGGAATGATCCATTTCATATGTATAATTATAGATTCTCAGGTATAAATTTATTATCCTATAGTAAAAGATCTACTGTCCTTAGGATCATCTCAATCTTCAATGTTCCTCGATCCTCTGAAGTTTCGGGTTATCTATATTTCTTATTTGAAACAATAGGTTTCACATGGATTGTAAAAATAATCAAACATAATATTTTTTCATTTCATGTAGTTTTTATAATCAAATAATATCATAGTAATATTTATATAATATTTCCATAATAATTATTGAAACTCCAAGATAATTATGATAGGATATTCATCTCATTTGAAATAAAAATGCTCAATGAATTCTAGTTTAATTTTCATTACAAACTCATTCAAAATTCCTAATCAAGTCTTATATTTTATGTTTCCTACTAACTAAAGATGTTTTCATTTTTAAATTCTCTCACTAAATCAGTTGAATTAAAACTCCTTTTAATTTTCCAAATGTGCATTAAACTCTAGTATTTGTGACATGGAAGTACTTATTGAATTGTGAATCTCATCTCAGCATACACACTATCTCAAATAATAATTTACTTCAGTTTTATACTCAATTATCAATAGGAATTATAATTATCTTAATTTTATTATGATATTTAAATCATGAAGATCACATAAATTTAATCATTAAATTTTATTCTGAAAATATCAAAACATTCTATTATGATATTTTGTCACTTTATTTCGAAATCCTCATATTTAACATTCAGATTTTATTCTTCAAATAGTTATTTATGTGTAACCTACAATGTATGATTTCATTATTTTCATAAGATATAAAAGACTCTAAAATTATTCATATGGTTCATCTATACCTTATGAAGTTTTACCCAATGAATTCAATATGTACCTTATAATGATTTCATTATACAGTTCATATACCATATTAATCCTTTTAAACATCATGATGGTCCCTTACAAAGTTGTACCGTATGATGGTACCCTATGAAGATTTTGTAACATATGAAGCTCCTGTGTACTCTATAAAGGTACCATATGAAGATTATTATACCCTAAAAAGTTCATCATATGGTTCATGATTTTAAAAAAAATCTTTGGTTTCTCTTCAACATGTACATCATGTAATATTCATAAATGTACCCTAGGAATATTGAAGTGTTTCCTATGAAGTGAATAGGATTCCTTCCTCTATCTTTTCTCATCCTATAAAAATTATGAAAAATTCCCTCAAATATTCTCTAAATATCTTCTTGTCTTCATAAGTTTATATCAATCAATTAAAAACAACTCAAAGCATTATCCAAAAAAGATTTATCACATATTCCAAGAAGATACCGTTTTCATTTCTCAATAATTCCATCAGATATTCCAAGAACCATTTTCATACCCAAGTAGCTTTATAAGTTGTAAATGAAATTCAATAAAACATTCTTATGAAATGATGACTCTTAAACCTCCAAGATATCTATATTTACCCATCACACATTCAAACTGTTGTACAAAAATATTTCAAACTCAATATATATCTTAACCGTGAAGTTAAACATAATAAATATTTATATTCAAATTACTACTTTTCCCTGAATCTTTCCAAGGTATATTTCCAAGCTGTATCCTCAAAATACTTTTCCACTAAACATGGAAGCACCTTCACCAACTATTTATAACCACTCATCACATATTGAAATCTTCTTCAACATCAATGAATATTACCATATTTTCAAAAAATAAAATTCAATAATGGTTATAGAATAAATAAATAATATATCAAATAATTAGAAAAAATTACTTTGTAAAACCGTGAAAACATAGAGAAGAAAATTCATAAAGAAAACTAATGAAAATGACAGAAGAAGGTGATCATGTGAAAAAAAAGTTCAAAATATTTTCATTCAATTTTTTTATAAAATAAAATGGAATAGAAAATTCTCTGAAGATACAATAATATTATAATAAGGATACCTATAAAAATATAAAAAAATATACATGTAAGAGAATGATTTTCAAATGAAAAGATAAGATAAGGCCGACATCGCCTACAAGAAACCTTACTGTTGAGTTGTAAAAAAAGGAGTTGAAATTGTATGAAGATGTTTAAATCACACAAATTACCATAAGAAATGAAAAAATATGATGTTTTAGATACAAATAACATACAATTCTCCGCTATGTAAATTGTGTCATAAACAATATTTATTTTAAAGTGAGATTGGAAAATAAACCCTTCCCTCAAATTTCCTATTGGCTGAACATAATCTAACACCTTGCATAATAAATTTAGGCTTATTATTCATATATATATAATAACTTTATTAATACTTTTTTTACTTAATAAAATAAATTTATAATTCCTTATTAACCACATAATAACTTTTTATTTCTAAAATTAATATTCGACTTTTAACTGTTTCATTTTCAATTCATACATCAAGTTGTTGGTTCTAATCCTTACTCCAAGATCATTGATTCATAACCTATAAAGTTTTTATGAAGATTTATAATATAGTTTTGATATATTTATAGTGTCTTGTGGCCATTTCATGGAACTTATAGGGATGGTTCTCTTGTAATTCATAAAAATTCCATTTTTGGTGATTATTTAATTAAATATATAATTCAATTAAGTAGTGAATAGAAATTTGAATATTACAATTAAGGAATAATGAAAAATTGGTTAATTAATATTTATTACAGAATATTATAATCCTTTACATTATCTTAGTTATTCGTGATGTAATTGTTATAACATTGTTCATATAAGTGGTAAAACCGACCCAAATAAAAACATGTTATGACGATTGAATGAGTAAGAAAATTTTATTGTATAGTAATAATAACACTTTTAAAGAAGTATAATTATTTAAAAATCATGTTATTTATAGTTATAAAATATATTTATGAATAGGTGGAAGAAGAAGATAAAGAATAATGATTAAATAGAGGATAACAATTACATTTGACATTTGAATATCCACATAGGGATCCTCTTATTAATGAGGGATTTTGGACTCCTTATGACCAGAGGTTCCAAATAATTGGAGATTATTATTAGGATGTTAATGTTTTATTGGTATTAAAGATAAAACCCAAATAAATGTGTGGGTTTTAGTAGGTATAAGTGGGTTAATTTTATAGGCGATCTTGAGTGACATTTTAAAAAATACAGATTCCTTATTCTGTATGGAATGTATTTTTATATGTAAAGTAGATCCAGAGTGGATAAATATTGGAAATAATATAAGGTGAGGTAAATAATTCTCCTATATACTCATTTATATATAATTGTTATAATATTTAATGCATTTACCCCATAATTTACCCCTTTACATCATTTTAGCCTTTACTATGGTGCAAAACTTTTAATTTAGTAACTTATTTTTATGATTAAAAATAGAATACAAATATTTAAATATATTTTAAGTGATGATTTGAAATTATGTATCAATTTAATATAATTAAATTCATAAATATAAGAAATATAAATTTTTAACATAGACATCAATTATGGACAAAAAACTGTTTTTGTAGACAAATATCATTTTATGCATATAATGTTTTTAATATTATTTCATATAAATTAATAATTAAATGAGTATAAATTAATAATTTTATACATAGAAATATTAATTTTTATTATAATAATCCTTTAAAAGTGATCAGTTTAATTCATTAAAAATATATACAATACTAAAAAACCAATTAACTGAAAAATACCCATTTTTAACATTAAATGAATTTTAATCATATCATATTAAAATTAATTATTTATCTTATAAATTTTCAATTATATTAAACCATTAGTATTATAATATTTCTTTTAATTTTACAAAAATATAAACTATTTATTTAATAATAATAATAACGTTAAAAAATGTTTTTTATAAAGTAATATATTTTTATTTAATTATATAATTATTTATTATATGTGAATTGTAATTTTTTTTACTAGGAACTGATGAGCATCAATGTACATTTTGTATACAAGTATAGAAAATGACCATATATCCAACAACCATACATCCAATAACCATATTTTCAATGTCTATATAACCAATGACTATATATATATATTCAATCATATTACAATCCTATATATATATATGTATCCTTATATACATATCTAAAATCAATCTTCATATTCTACAATTTTACCATCAAGATATTAATTATGTTTTAACATGTTGTACTCTTTCTATAGTTATCATTGATGGTATGATCTTCATGGATGTTCATAATGATGATAATTTTAACCTTGTAGTATTTCTATTTAATTATAGTTTCATTCATTTACTAAATTTACTAATTATGTTTCTTTCAGTTATCTCTAAATGTATTTCATTTTTTATTTTAATATTTTTCCATAATGACTCATTTTTTATTTGGTTTAGTGTTTCATGTATCTTCATATATTAAGAAAATGAGATTTATTTGAAGTGAGATGCATACTAAATTCGAGAGGTGTTATATTAAATCCCAATTAAAATAATTTCTCCCTCAAAATTTATCTAATATAATGAAAACAATGAGGGTACTTATGCCTCATTACATTAGGGTTCCTATATTATTTCGTCAAACTTATGATTCCTTCGGAAATATTTAACCATGTTAGTGGTCTTTTTCACAATACTTTATCTCTATGATGTAATATTTTTATTAGTTATTCCTTATAAGAGAGATCATGATCAATATTTATGAACTTTGAGTTTAGTAAATGTAAAGGATCAGGTATGTACTTTCTAAAAAGTGATACCTGGAACACATCATGCACTTGAGAGAGGTTCAATGGAAATTTAAGATGATAAGATACCATACCCACATGATCTAGGAATTAAAAAGTCCTCATGTATATTGGGATCAACATTCCTTTCATCCCAAATATCATAACCCTCTTCTATGGAAATATTTGAAGGAATACCTTATCTATAACTTCAAGCTCTAAATATCATCGATTATATATCATTATATTGCTTCTTATGGTATTGTGTAGCTTTAATATGTCATGAAATAATATTAATATTATCTAAAATTTCTTGATAAAAATTTAGTATCATAATATTACACTCTCCAAATTCAACCTAATATTTTTATCTTCTGTAGATCTTCCCCTACAAAGCCTCATATCGTGCCATTTTAACACTAGAATAGATACTTTTTATTTATGAGAACTCTACTAGGGGAAGGTTTTGATACCTACCTCCTTTATAATCTATTTAATATTTTCTAAAAATATTTTCATAGTTTTAATGTTACTTTTAGATTGACCATGAATCTGAGGATGATAAGAAGTGTTAAAACATAACTCCATAATTAATTCCAATTGAAGAATTGTTTAGAACATCATGGTAAATCTTAGATCCAGATATGATATAATGGAAATTTATACTACATGTAACCCTAACAATACCATTATAGATATCATAGTAGGTTTATTGAGTGAGAAATATTCCAAAATAGTAAAGAATTTTTCTGAATTCATAAGGTAATAAACTATAAAACAAATTGGATTTTTCCCCTTACAAGTATAAATAATTATTAAAGAAAAATCTAGGGTTACATTCTAGCATTTTCATTTTGGTATGGGTAATGGTTGCATCATACCCTTACACTTATATCATTCTTACTTAACTTTCTAGCATACCATATGTTGAGATATATACTCTACAATATCCACATCCATGTTGTCCCACTAGAAATACTCCTTGAGATAATTATATATATTTGCGCTTCAAGGATAGATAGTGAATGATGAGATTTGTGTATCATCCAAAAAATTATTTAATTGTGATATTCGAGGGACACATATTCATTTAAAAAATATTATAATTAAATATCTAGTTATTATGGTGACGATATGATTCTCTTAAAAAACATTATAGATATAAAAGAGTGGGTAAAACAATAATCAAATTGGACATTTTTCATTATTGAGTGGATGATGAGTGTTCCTTTCACTAGTTTAGTTTCATGATACACTTCCATCTTTACGATTTCATGAGATTTATCTCTTCCCGTTGTATTTATTGGTTTATAATATTGATTTTCATCATTAAACCTAATATTAGAGTTCTAGTTGGGGTAATTACTACACTCTTAATAATTTAAGCGCTGATGTATGGATGGTGCATGTTTCTGACGCTTTCTCTGGGGCGCGCGCCCGTCCGTCCGTGGAGGAGGACGCGCGGCGCTTTGTTGCCCCGCATTCCCACTTTCCAAAGGCGGGCGACATTCGCTCCTTATTTAGGGACGTCTGCTCCATGATCGAAACGGGATGATGGGATGTCGGTTCTTCCTCCTGTGGATTCCTCCTCAGAACTCGTCACCTAGTCCGGGTCTCCCTCATAGATTTAATACGTAGTTTGTGAAACTCTTCCCAGTGCCATGTTTCCATGGACGCCGGCTAATTACACTGCTTCTGTCGGGACATTCCAAAGGGTCCGGTCAGGGCAGCAACCTTCAGTCAGGGGAGTAGTCACATTGAGGCATTAGTAGCGTGTCTGGATGCTGGGGAACCTGGCATGTCTGTCTGTTATCCCTGGTCATAGGGCTTCTCGAGGGCGTGGGAGCCCGAGGCATCCCACTTCGAGTGCGGGGAATCATATGCCATAGACACATATCTGAGGTTTTCCTCAGCTTCCTATGTTCAACATAGGGTATGTCGCGAGTTTAACGTCTAGCGGAGACGGATCAACCCAACCAGAGCATTAGCTAGGATAGATCGGATTGAGGGATTCTCCTTGAAGGGATGTCGATACCGGGGCCAGCCCATGGGCGGCTGTGAAGAAGAGTGTACCGACATCATTTCACCAGGATAAGACGGTCCGGGTGAGAATCAGGATGGGTGATAGGTTGATGAATGGAACGGAGGGGGAGTGAAATGGGACCATCGCAGGGGCGATGGTGAAGTTGGGCTTGAACCTTGAAGAGGCTTCCTACGTATCCCCGTGGTAGGGAATCAAAGTTCGCGTAGTTCGGGATTGATGGAATACAGTTTAACGTCATGCGGGATGGTAGTGAACCCTGACCTGAATAAACGACGGGCGGTGGGTGTCGGCGAGCCGACGTAAATGAGGGACCTTGGTCCGATGGGAGATGGGCTTGAACCTCTGGGAGGATTCCTACATACCATGCCTTGACACAGATCAAAGTCCTCGTAGTTCGGATTGGGAAATGCAGTTTAACGTCATGCTGGACGTAGGTGGAACACGACGTGAATTGGATGATGGGTGGGCTTGAACCTCGTGGAGGCTTCCTACGTACCATGCCTTGACATGGATCAAAGACTTCGTAGTTCAAATGGGGCTTTGCCGGTGAACCGACATGAAAGTGGACCTTGGTCCAATGAGTGGTGGGCTTGAACCTCTGGAAGGCTTCCTATGTACCATGTCTTCACATGGATCAAAGACCTCATAGTTCAGGTGGAGATGGGTGTGCAGTTTAATGTCATGCAAGACGAAAGGAGGCACGCAGTTTAATGTCATGCTGGACGAGAATGGGAACCGACGTGAATAGATGACGGGTGGGCTTGAACCTCATGGAGTCTTCCTACGTACCATGCCTTGACATGGATCAAAGTCCTCGTAGTTCGCTGGGATGGGTCGCAACGGCTTTCCATTGGACCGGAATGCAGTTTAACGTCATGCTGGACGAGAATGGGACCCGTCGTGAATGAATGATGGGTGGGCTTGAACCTCCTGGAGGCTTCCTATGTACCATGCCTTGACACGGATCAAAGTCCTCGTAGTTCGCTGGGGTGGGTCGCAACGGCTTGCCATTGGACCAGAATGCAGTTTAACGTCATGCTGGACGAGAATGGGACCCGTCGTGAATGAATAACGGGTGGGCTTGAACCTCATGGAGGCTTCCTACGTACCATGCCTTGACATGGATCAAAGACCTCGTCGTTTGAGTTGGGTTTTGTCAGCGAACCGACGTGAAAGTGGACCTTGGTCAAATGGGTGGTGGGCTTGAACCTCTGGAAGGCTTCCTATGTACCATGCCATGACATGGATCAAATACCTCGTAGTTCGGGTTGGGTTTTGTCGGCGAACCGACGTGAAAGTGGACCTTGGTCCAATGGGTGGTGGGCTTGAACCTCTGGAAGGCTTCCTACGTACCATGCCTTGACATGGATCAAAGACCTCGTAGTTCGGGTTGGGTTTTGTCAGAGAACTGATGTGAAAGTGGACCTTGGTCCAATGGGTGGTGGCCTTGAACCTTTGGAAGGCTTCCTACGTACCATGCCTTGACATGGATCAAAGACCTCATAGTTCAGGTTGGGTTTTGTCGGCGAACCGACGTGAAAGTGGACCTTGGTCCAATGGGTGGTGGGATTGAACCTCTGGAAGGCTTCCTACGTACCATGCCTTGACATGGATCAAAGACCTCATAGTTCAGGTTGGGTTTTGTCGGCGAACCGATGTGAAAGTGGACCTTGGTCCAATGGGTGGTGGGCTTGAACCTTTGGAAGGCTTCCTACGTACCATGCCTTGACATGGATCAAAGACCTCGTAGTTCAGGTTGGAATGGGTGTCAGGGTCGGTGCTCGCTCTAAGCCCACGTGAGTCATGCTCGGTGTGAGAAATAAGAGGTTGCAAGGACCTGACGATCACGTCGCGAAGGATGTGTCCGTGAGAAGCGAAGAGGGGGCTTACACGTTAGACGACCCATGGTGCTGGGACTTACTCCAGGATGGAGGCCCATGGTGCGACAAAGCACGGGAAAGATGGACCTTGGTCCAATGATGGGAGGTGCCTCGTTCCCTATCACGCCCTCCAATGACCTTGGTAGTGGGGAAGTACGGAGATGCAGAGGTGCAGCCATCCGTTGGGGAACTAGGGTCGCCCTTCTCCTACGAACATACGCCACTCCAATAAGGAGGATATCATCCCTTGTGGATGGGTGATTCCATTCCCGTGGAGACGAGTGGTGTAGAAAATGTTCGACCTGGGGGGACCCTTCTTGAGGTAGACGAGGTTGGGTCACAGTTTAACGTCATGTGTTGAGGACGTGGTGCTTGGCAGTTTAACGTCCTGCAGCTCAGACGAGGTGGGTTCACTCCACACCTCTAGGACTTACATAACCGGTACCCTCTGGTCCTTGGGGAAGGGAAGGTACCAGTAAGGCCATGGTTAAGGGGGGTTGTGGAACGAACCATCGAGGGGTCCACGTTAGCGTGGATATGCGAAGAAGCAATAGCCGTTAGCGTGCCTATGCGAAGAAGCATTAGGAGAAGCAACGATACGGGTGGTATTGTCCATGGGACTTTGAAATCGCATCGTTCAAACCAGGAGGGTCGCACGGGAAGAGGAATCGCTAAGCAAAGGAGTGTGCTTCGCGAAGTGGAGTTCCTTGGCCTTAACATGGGGCATAGGTATGAGTGGAACGTGCTTCGCGAAGTGGAACAGTGCTCGCGGAGCACTGCGTCGTGAAGAAGGGGTGCCTCGCGAAGCAGGGTCCTGCGAAGCAGTGTGCTTCGCGATGTGTAGCGATCCTGCCTTAGCATAGGGATCACTAGCATGGGTTGGGTGTTTCGCGAAGCATAAACGCTCCGCGGCTGCCCGGGTTCCCTTGGGAATCCCCTTCCTTCGCGAATGCCCTTGAGCTCCGCGAAGGGCATCCCTCTCGGAAGAGGGGCTCAAAACGAGACAATACAGAGGAGTGTCGCGAAGTAGAAGTACCTCGTGGAGCTCATGATTCCTGGGGCAAAGCATGCTTCGCGATTCGGGAGAGGAGAAGCTGAGAGGTTGGATTGTCCGTCCCCGGGGACTCAGGGGGAGTCCAGTATTTATAGGTAAGGGGCACCGTGAAGCAAAACTCGCGCGCCGCCTCCGGTGCTTCGCGGCGCGCTCGCGAACGTCAAACGCGTTCGTGGAGAATTACCGCCTCTGGAGCTTCGCGGCGGCTCGCGAACGTCAAATGCGTTCGCAGAGCATTACCGCCTCTGGAGATTCGCGAGGCTGCAAGGATCAGATTTCTTCGCGTCGGTCCTTCGCGGAGGTGCTTCGCGGCGGTGCTTCGCGAGGCAGTGTGCCATCCTTCTTTTTCGTTCCTTCCTTTCGTGTCATATTATTTTGGAGCCAAAAAATGCCCCCCCTCAGACTTGGATCTGCGGAGGGAGAAGGGTCGAAGTCTGAGGGAAAATCGCCAAAATTTTCGGTGGTTCACGATGCGGCTTCACGAACGGTGCCCGCGGTGCTGACCGGGGCCACAGATTCGGACGCACCGCGATGCTCCGTGTGGGTGAGGCACGCCGTGATGCTCTGGGGTCACCACCTATAAATAGGGGGGTCGACCTGTTTTGTCTTCACGTGCCTTTGTTGTCTTTTTGTGCTCTCGACTTCACAAAGCTCCGCGTACTCCGCGACAGCACTCCGCGAATCGAGCTTCGCGGCGAACCGCGGGACTCCGACTCCGCGTCCGCGCCAAGCGAACCTCTGTTTGTTGGCCTTTTCCAGACTTCGTGGCTTGGTCTCGCGACCGATCTTCACGATCCAGCTTCACGATTCATCTTCGCGGTCGAGCTTCGTGATCCAGCTGAAAAAATTCTTTTCTGAGTGCCAGAGTTAAAATGGCCCATCAAGAGGCTGTATTGGGGGTGCTTGCAGATGCTGCTCGTCGAGATGAGATGTACAACTATCCAGGCTTGGGTGAGATGATCCGGAGCCACTCAGACCACACTTATTTGAAAGATATGCTCTCGGAGGGTCAGAAATATTATCTGCAGTGAAAGAAACTTCCATTGTACGGCTTCAGGCTGAGGGATGATGTCTTTATCCCTGAGGCAAATAGGGATGAACCAGATTGCTGGTTCAGGAGCACACCGTGCAAGCGCCAATGGTTCAGGGCAGCCGATGGTCTTGCGCGGGAGGACTTCACACCCGTTACCGCTGACTGTCTCTACAACCATGTGAACGACATTGACGGGAAGCCACTATAGCCGGAGACTTCCCCTCCCCTCTACCGCACCATGCTGAAGGCGGCTTTGCAGGATTCGAAGAAGGGATGGTCCGATGAGTGGGACCTGCGCCAGGGCAGCAACTTTACTGATGACTGGGCCTAGGCCTACTGGGTAGGTGACTCATGTGAGGAGTTTGGGGCCGAGCTAAGGAGAGTGGGGTTGTATGAGGCGACATGGGCCTCCCAATTCCACATTTACCAACCAAAGCAACTGATGCCAGAGCTGCTGAGAAGATGGTCATCTAGGACCAACACTTTTCACCTGCATCACGGGGAGGTGGGCATCAGCCTGTTGGATGTCCACCAGATTTCTGGGGTCCCGATCCTGGGGGACATGTATGACGAATTCCTCCCCGTCGTCAGCACGTGGGGGGATACGGAGCAAATTCTGCGACTGGCGTCGGCGCTGATGGAACTTTTCCCTGGAGAGGACAGGGAGGCAGTAAGGGACGCCCACTTTAGGAGGTGGTTCAAATGCTTCCTGAATTTCCCAGAGAATCGAGAGTTCCCTCTGAGGCCTCGAACTTGTCCAAGGGCAGCCCAACGGGGCAAGGGGCACTCGTATTGGCAGGTCTTGGAGGACAGCCAATGGAAGACATGGGGTTTCAGTGTCAGCACTGAACAACAGCCGATAGTTAGTCTGGTGGCATTCATCGCGGCCCTCATCTGTGGTTGGATCCTACCGGTGAGAGATACAACCATGGGGGTACGACCCAGCTCATTTATCATGGCGTCGATGTTGCCCATGGGTTAGCGGATCAACCTGGGGATCCCGATTCTCACCAAACTATACAGAATGATGCGGCATATTAGCGAGGGCAAGAAGCCGCCAAGGATATACGGGCCCTTCCACCTCCTTTATGGGTGGATCGTAGCGCATATCAGGGGGATTTATGAGTATCCAAACCCCATTTCGCTGCCGGGATCGAACTTTCGCCCCTCCATCCTGAACGCGGCCGGGAGCTTCCCGTTCAAGCTCGCCGTTCCGATGGTGCTGAATAGGGTGTGGAGGGAGGATGCGTTTAACTTCCACCCCTTCCCATTGCCGATGGGGATGCTTACTGATGACAGACGGGGAACGGAAGAACATCGGGCTTACCTCCTGGCCTTCCGAGGTGGAGTTTTGGTGGCATGAATAGATCGTGAGCCACTCTATGAACTGTACACCCCGCATCGGTTTGCGAGGCAGTTCCGGTGCCTCCAGCGGTTGACCCCGCAGGTCTACTGGGAGGTGCGTCACGAGGAGCACCCCTGTGTGATGAGGCAGCTGTGGATCCTGTTCACATAGGAAGATGGAAAGATGCGGATTACATTGCCTCCATCCACCGCCGCTTTCGGATTGGTGAAGGAGTACGCCATCAGTTGGGAGGATGCTTACCCAGGGGAGATGCTGAAGCAACCAACTATCTGGGTCGGTGATGGTGGGCCTCCTCTATCTCGAGGTCGGGGTCAGAGGGCGGTTAGGGCCGCTCGCGGTAGCGGGGCTGCCATGTCGGCGAGACCCGCACTGGCCAAGGGTATGGCGGCAGTGGTGGATATGGTGATTCCGGAAGAGCAGGGTCATCTGGAGGGGCGGCCACTGAGGGGATTTCATAGGATATCCACTCAGGCTCTGGGGAAGCGCCTGCGTCATATTGACATGGAAGAGGATGTCGTCTTCCCGGAAGCTTGGGACATTTGGGATGTCAACTGGAAATTCCTCTGCCCACCCGAGATATGGGCCCACCTGAATCGCCTCAGGATGGAATTACCAGGCATAGGCCCAGTCCGGGCTGGATTCATGGCGTCTCCGGCGGAGGCAGTACAGTACCTAGACGAAGTAGAGGATTACGTCCACTCCAGTAGTGTCCCTCGCCCAATGACAGACCGGGTGAGGGTACTTTTGAATCAGACGGTCCCCCCACAGTTATCGGCTGCCGATCTGAGGGAGCGCTTCCCCCTTCTGGAGGAATCAGAGGACTCCTCTCGGGAGGATGAGGCTGGAGGAGGGAGTCCATTGGAGGAGGGCGAGGTCGGAGGCCGAGGCTGAGAATCTGATGATTCCGCGGAGGCTCTCGAGGTATCATTCTAAATTTCTTTCCTTACGGTCTGTTCTTGGGTCTCTATGGACTTCTCACCAATGTTTGATCCATGCAAGAGGAACTTGTTCGCAGGCCTCATTCTCGCTCCTTGGCGGGTGATGATGCGGGATCTTCAGAACCTGCGCCTATGGATGCGTCCAGTTCCACGTATGGTGGGACCAGAGTGCCCGAGGTGGCTCCTCCGGAATCTCCAGACCTTCCAACAGTATACAGAGGGCCTCTCCTCGGGGTCCCATCAGTACTGGCTCAAGAGAAGCACCAGGAGGTCGATCTCCGTAAGTCTCCTTTACCGTTCTCCTTGTTGCCACCAGTAGACCATGCCAGCTAACGTTTGTCCCTCTCTGTCGTACAGTTCTTCGACTGGCATGGGCTGCTGTGGCAAGACTGGTCGGGATGTCTGGTGGTGTCCCTCATAGGGGCATGCCGGTGATGGTGGCGATAGTCCCCCCATCTCCTCAAGCTACGGCGCACATCATCACTGGCGGGACCACCAGCAGGGCCGTACCCGAAGTCATTGAGGTGGAATCTGAGGAAGAGGATCAACCGGTCGGTCCCAGTCTTGTCGCGCCTGCTTCGACGCCAGGTGTCGTACTGGATTCAACACCAGATGTTGATCCTGCCGAGGATTTACTGCGGGCGTACCCCGCGTACGAGCCTGCCAACCGCGCAGACTGGGACGAAACGACCTCCGACGACGAAGACAGTAGCATAGTCCACCGCCGGTCGTGGAAGCTAATCACGCGCTTTATCAAGGACACTCCCCAAGCGCAATGGCTGGCCGAGATGGATAGAATTCGCTCGCGGTTGCGCGAACTATGTGCTGGGGGAGTGGATGCCCAACGTCCTCACGCACTCATCCGAGATCTTATGACTGAGAAGATCCGGGAGCATGATCGTGGGCTCAGCGAGGGCTGGCAGCGGAGGAAGGAAACCAGTATCAAGAAGCTCCAGGAGGCTGAAGGCGATGTTCAACAGATGCAGACCTGAGCAGATGAGCTTTCAGCCTCTCTTGATGCACAAAATGATCTGGTCTCACGGTTGAAGGCCCAGCTGGCAGAGGCAGAAGAGAATATGAGGCAGACCTCTGGAGAGATGGCTGTCGTCCAAGCTGGCGTGGAGAGGGCCAAATCCAGGACTGACGAACTGCGCCCTGCCGCTGCTGAGGAGGAGCGGGAGCTGATTCAGCGGCAACAAGCCTTGGATGCCACAAGTCAACGGGTGGCAGAGCTGAAACTCTCTTTTGACGGGGTCAACCCGTCCATGGGGGAAGTTAACCCCAGAGTATTGTAACAAATGCATAAACCTTTCATTGGTACTTTCGTGCTTCAAAATTTTTTCTTTGTTTTGAATGCCGTAGCGTGCACGATTTTTACTATTGAATTGCCTTGTTACATCCCTACAATGTTTTCGGGACGTTCGGCGACAATTCCCCAAGCCCACGTGGGTCGAGACCGATGTCTGGGATTCGGATTACCAGTCCGGATTTCTGAAAGGTGGGAGAGGCTCGATGGGGGAAGGAGCTTTCAGGATGACCAAATTACTATTCCCTCAGCGTGCTCTTATGCACGAACGGGGCAATGCCAGGGGCGCTGAAATCGGTCCAAACAGATGAAAATGGGAAGCATGAATTACGATACCCAAGATTCGGAACACTGTGGGGATGGCGTGACAATGAGGGGCAACCGTTAACCTTGGAGGAGAAGCAGTACCCTTACTGCATTAGCCTGTAATGGGGACAACAAATGAGGGTCGACCGTTGACCATGTTCGAAACACGGGACCATGTCACAAATGTTGTTGATCAATCCTTCGGGATGTTGGCCCAGGACAGTTGGCAGACCATAGGTCAAAAATCCATACTGTTAGGGGGTCCTTCCAGATATGACCCGTCTTCCGGAATGTTGGCCCAGGACGGTAGGTGAGCCAATGCGGCATGAGACCAGGCCGTTAGGGGGTCCCGTGGACATGAAAGGTAACTAGGGTCTGAATAAGGGGCACACAAAGCGTGGAATATGGAGTGATGGTCTGTCCGAACAGAATCCAACACTTAGGTAGTTACACCACCGTGATGGGAGTACGCCAGATAGGCGCATCAGTTTGATCATGGATCATTCCTTCTTTCAGACAGGGCCTCTCTGGCGAGGGGATCTGTCACTTCTTAGTGGGATCTTGGGGCATCCTGAACTTGTTCAGGGTAGAACCGCAGTTTAATGTCATGCATTGAGGACACATAGACTCCTGTAGTTTAACGTCATACGATAGGACGTGGAATAAGAGGGAAGGAATCATGTGGCACGGTAGATATGAAACTGACATGAATGAGGACTTGGAGTCCAACTCATACCACATACCCCCAGAGGAAACTCTTCAGGTCGAGGGACCAAGAGTGAGGATTGGGCTGGGCCCGAAGCAGAGTGGCCGGGCATTCCTACGTACCCCATGCGGATGGGAATCAAGCCATACGTAGTTCTGAAAGCGCAGTTTAACGTCATGTGAGACGAGGAGCAGCCTGACCGCGTTGGTACACATCCCGCCAAAACTACTAAGCCCACGTGAGTCGTGCTCGGTGTGGGAAACAAGCAGTAGTGTTGGGAACTTCCCGACACAGAAAGGGGCAGGTTAGGGCAAAGTGACGTTCGGTGAATACAAGCCCAGTGACACTAACACGATCATTTAGCGCACCTAGATGCGCGAAGAGAAAGAGCCGAGTATGATGGAATTCCACTTGAACATGAGGAAGTGAAAATGTGTGAATCATGGTGCTCAAGATTCAAATCACGATGATGGCGGCATAATGAAGGAGGATAACTACTGACCGTATTTGCAACACAGCATCCTGTCGCGTTAGCCTAGAGTGGGGATAGACAAATGAGCATCGACCACTGACCGTATTTGCAACACGTGATTTTATCGATTTGTTGTCAAATATCCGTAGGGACGTTGGCCCGAAACGATTGAAGGGCCCGTAGGTCCAGCATTCATGGAGATCCCTTAAGCCTAGTATCCATGCCATCCGGGGGTCCTTTTGGATGTGGGAGAGTATGAGGATCCAAATAGTGAGCTCACGAAGCTTGGTCGTGGGACGAAGGGAATGTCCGTATGAAAGTCCAAAACTTCGGGTTCTTTGTCGAAACACATCTGAATACGACAACGAAACGTATTAGAGAGAGGGAGCAGATTCCGTTCCCATAGGGAGATCTTAGTTTAGGGTCGTAGAATTCGGACCATGAAAAGTTAGGCTGGGCCCACGGGGAAGTGCCCGGGCGCTCCTACGTATCTCATAAGGATGAGAATCAAGACTTACATAGTTCTGAATGGTGACACGGTAGGATACCAGTGTCAGGGGAAAAGGGGAGTGCGAGCATGGCCCTTGCACTAAAAGAAGAGGAATTTGATGTATTTTGTTTGTTCTTTAAGGTGAATGGGTTTTTTTTGTGAAGTGACAGGCCTAGAATAGTAGGCTGTGATGTCACCATAAGGATCAGGTCATGATGGGCGTTGACAAATGGCATGGAACGTGGCCAGTGCCCAACGTGATGTCCTCTACAACGAGGTTACCACAACGCAGTGCTATTTTTCGTCGTGCGGCCAGGACGATAATGTCACAGTTTAGGGTCGTATGATAGGACCAAGCATGCATTTTATCGTCATGCAGTGCAGACGTAGCAGAGACGATGCTAGGCGGGAAATGTGCGCAGTGTTATAAAACACAATTGAAGGAGACATGATCCCACATCAAATCGTACGCCATTCGGAGAGGGAAACCTTAGGCCGAGGGGCCTATATAGAGGTAAGAGGTGAAACCGGGGGAGAGACTGGCTCTTTAAATGGGTTGTACACTAAGACAGGGTGTCCGGGCGGTCCTATGTATCCCATGAGGATGGTAATCAAGCCACACATAGTTCTGAATGGATATTAGTTTATGGTCTTAGAGCTCGGGCCATGGGAGCCCTGAAAGATGTCATATTGCAGCTTTGTCCCCCTGACATGCAAAGGTGCACTGAGGGATAGCGCCAAAAGTGTCAAGATTCCACCTGGACATGATGGGGTGGAAAATGATGTGAATCATGCAACCAACATTCGAGGACTGAAGGGGCTGGTGTGACGATAGAGGATTACTGCTGACTATGTTCGCAACACATCATCCTGTTGTGTTATCCTGAAATGGGGACAAACAAATGAGCATCGACCGCTGACCGTATTCGCAACGCGGGATTTTATCGATTTGTTGTCCAAAACCATCGGGGGCGTTGGCCCGTAACGGTAGGAGAGCACTTGGGCGTAGTGTCCAGGCCGTTCTTGGGTGTCCCTCCGAGTGTAAAAGGTGATGGAAGCCCGAATGGAGGGGAACACGAATCTTGACAAGTGGAAGGAACTTGATCAAGTTGAATCTGACACTCTTGTTCCTAGACCAGAGTACTCTTAACACATGGGTCGGTAGCTGCAAGGAGTCAAGGTACTCAACTTTGAGGGTGATCAAGAGATGGCAGATTCTCGGGGAAAGGGGCATGGCACCCGAAACCTCATATCATACCTACATATCCTCCTCCTAGAGAGGGACGGACCAAGTGGTCTAGGTGACCGGGAGATCAGGAGATCACTAAGAGGTGGGGCTGGACCCGAATCCTAGACATTCGGGTGGTCCTACGTATCCCATGAGGATGGGAATCAAGCCACATGTAGTTCTGAAGGGTGCATTTTAATTTCGTGCGGGACAAAGAATAGGAGGGATAACTATCAGAACGGGGTGCGTGTGGTGCAGTTATTGCAAACCCGACATGAATGAGGACGTAGTCCTACACTATGCCACGCGGTCCCGTGGTCGGGGTCCCAATGGCAGGACCCGAGAGGCGAATTAGCTGAACTCAAGCTGGACCCAAAGACAAGGGGTATGGGCATCCCTACGTATCCTATCAAGATAGGAATCAAGATGAATGTAGTTCCAGATGAGAATCTTAGTTTATGGTCTTAGAGATCGGACCGTGGAGGGTGACAACTCCCCGAGTAAGAACAGATGTCAACCCAATCCCTAAGCCCATGTGAGATAAACTCGGTGTGGGAAACAAGGGGGGGAAGATCCTTATTGCAATACTTGGGGCTTCCATCAAAGGGGAGTCGACAGAGAGTTCCAAAGGACACCATTGATGCAGCTTGTTCCCCCAACGCGCAGACGTGCACGGAGGAAAAGTACCAAGATTCCCGAGACTCTACATGGACATGATGAAGTGATGAAGGGTGTGAATCGTGTGCCTGACATTTTGGGCTTAATGGGTTGGCGTGGCAATAGAGGAAAACTGTTAACCATGGTGGAAACACAATGTCCATATCGCGTTAGCCTGAGGTGGGAACAACAAACGAGCATCGACCGCTGACCATATTCGCAATGCGGGATTTTATCGATTTGCTATCTGAAACCCTCGGGGGCGTTGGCCCGTAACGGTAGGAGAGCCCTTGGGCGTTGTATCCAGGCTGTTCTTGGGGGTCCCTCTGGGCATGAAAGATGCTGAAATCCCTGATGCAGGGATACACAAAGCCTAGAATGCGGGTGCGGACGTGTCCGAGTAGAGCTTGGCGTTCCAGGTAATAAACCAGAGTACTCTTAAGCACATTGGTGAACCGCCGAAAAGGGATTGACGAAACAACTCAGTAGGGGGAGTTAGATGGCGTGTTCATTACGAGACCGATGTGAATGAGGACATAATCCCACACCACACCATATAATCCCCTCATGGAGGAAGGATAGGCCAAGGGGCCAAGATGGGACGAGGGTTCCCGAGAGATGCGGCCGGACCCGAATCTTGGACATTCAGGTGGTCCTACATATCCCATGTGGATGGGAATCAAGCCACCCATAGTTCTCCAAATGTATTTTAACGTCATACGGGACGAGAAGGGGAGTAATATACCCTCAAACAAGGGAGGTATACAGTATGGCTAAGAAGCCGACGTAAATGAGGACGTAGTCCCACACCACACCGTACAATCCTATAAGAGAGGACCTGGGTCGTGGCCCAGAAAGGCCAAGGGGCATGATGGTGGTCAGGAAGGCCTGACCTACTTGTAGTTTAACGTCTTGCAATGAGGACGAGGGTCGGGGACCTGAGGAGGCCAAGGGGCCTGAGGCTGGGCCTCTCAAGGGGAGGCGTACGACATGGTACATGATCCCGACGTGAATGAGGACGTAGTCCCACAACACACCGTACACCCCGGGTAAGAAGTTGGGCGAAGGGGCCCGGGAAGGCCAGGGGGCCTAAGGTCAGGCATCGGTCAGGAAGGCCTGACGGGTCTACAGTTTAACGTCTTACATGAGGATGGGGGTCGGGGACCCGAGGAGGCCAAGGGGCCTGAGGCTGGGCATCGTAAGGGGAGGCGTATGGCGTGGTACCTGATCCTGACTTGAATGAGGACGTAGTCCCATAACACACCGTACACCCCGGGTAAGAAGTAAGGCGAAGGGGCCCAGGAAGGCCAGGGGGCCTAAGGTCAGGCATCGGTCAGGAAGGCCTGACGGGTCTGCAGTTTAACGTCTTACATGAGGACGGGGGTCGGGGACCCGAGGAGGCCAAGGGGCCTGAGGCTGGGCCTCGCAAGGGGAGGCATACGACATGGTGCATGATCCCGACGTGAATGAGGACATAGTCCCACAACACGCCATACACCCCTTATAATAGATCGGGGCCATGGGACCGATCGCTAGAACCACCCGGGGGGAAGTTTGTCACCTTGGGATGGGGCAAAATGAATCACTACACTCGATGTCTGGGACATCTCGGGGTGGACACGAAGATCTAGGACACTGTTGACCATGCTCGAAACACAGCGTTCCCATGGTGACCCGTTATGGGAGCAACAAATGAGCGTCGACCGCTGAACAAATTCGCAATGCGGGACTTGTATCGACTTGTTGCTTGAAAACCCTCGGGGGAATTGGCCCGTATCAGTAGGAGAGCCCTTGGGCGCAGTATCCAAGCCGTTCTTGGGGGTCCCTCTGGGTGTGACACAAATGATAGAATCCCAGTCAAGGAGTGGGTGAAGAATAGCTGTATCCATCCACGAAAGAGGCAAACATCTCTAGGGGGGATGTGCAGCCGGGTCGAGGCTTGCCCGATGTGAGTCGGGGCAAAAGTGCGCACACTGCCATGTCTTGACCCGAGGGGCAGATTTTGGCGTTTGGGCTGGGCCAACGGACGAAATGTCCGGGCGTTCCTACGTATCTCATGAGGATGAGAATCAAGCCATACGTAGTTCTTGAAATGCCATGCAGTTTAGGGTCATGCGGTAAGGACGTGGAAGGATAGAAGAACGGGAGCGGGCACATGGTGCGACCCTTACAATCTTTGTGCGAGCGGGGTTGCATGAACGGGGCCAATAAAGCCTACTCTCTGCTACACAAATATCCTCCAAGGAAACTATTCCCAGGGGGAATAGTGGAAGAGAAAAGCTTGGGGCTGGGCTCAACACGAGGCGTCCGAGCGTTCCTACGTATCTCATAAAGATGAGAATCAAGCAACACGTAGTTCTAGACATGAAGTTTAACGTCATGCGGGACGATGAGAAGCATCCCATTTGGGGATATGTATGGTACGAAGAGTAATCCGACGTAAATGAGGACGTAGTCCTACACCATACCGTACAATGCCGCAAGAGGGTAGATCGGGGAAAACCAGGGGGTCCGGGGCCGGACCGCGGTCGGGGAGACCTGACCAGCTTGCGGTTTAACATCTCGTGGTGAAGACGGGGGGCCGAGGCCCGAGGATTCCAAGGGGCATGAGGCTGAGCCTCAGTCAGGAAGGCCTGAATGGCTTGCAGTTTAACGTCTTGCAGTAAGGACAGGAGCCGGGGGCCGAGGAGGCCAAGGGGCCTGAGGCTGAGCCTCAGTCAGGAAGTCCTGACTGGCTTGCAGTTTAACGTCTTGCAGTAAGGATGGGGGACGAGGCCCGAGGAGGCCAAGGGGCCTGAGGCTGATCCTCAGTCAGGAAGGCCTGACTGGCATGCAGTTTAACGTCATGCAGTAAGGACGTGGATGCAGTTTAAGGTCATGCAGGACCATCTTGTAGTTTAGAGTCGTGCAGGACTTTACAGTTTAGAGTCATGTTGGACCATAATGTGCAGTTTAAGGTCATGCGGGACCGTTTCACAGTTTATCGTCTTGCTGGACGAAGATGCAGTTTAAGGTCCTGCAGGACCATCTTGCAGTTTAGGGTCATGTTGGACCCTCTTGTAGTTTAGGGTCGTGCTGGACCCTCTTGCAGTTTAGGGTCGTGCTGGACCCTCTTGCAGTTTAGGGTCGTGCTGGACCCTCTTGCAGTTTAGGGTCGTGCTGGACCCTCTTGTAGTTTAGGGTCGTGCTCGACCCTCTTGCAGTTTAGGGTCCTGCTGGACGCTCTTGCAGTTTAGGGTCGTGCTGGACCCTCTTGCAGTATAGGGTCGTGCTGGACCCTCTTGTAGTTTAGGGTCGTGCTGGACCCTCTTTTCCCTAGGCAAAGTATCGCTTGAGGAATTTGGCATTGGTGGGAGGGGTTATACGCTCTCCATCTGTGGTCACCAAGGAGTATGCTCCATTGGGGTAAACCTTATGGATGATATAGGGCCCTTCCCATTTGGGTTCTAATTTAGGCGGTTTCCAACTGGGAATCATTGGCGCTCGAAGGGCCAGTACCAGGTCGCCCTGTAGAAAAGAGCGAAGGCGAACCTTCTTTTCGAAGGCCCTTGCTATCTTATCCTGACGCCGTTCCAGATTGTGCAGGGCACGAAGCCGGTTCTCGTCCAGTGCTTCTAATTTGGCTAGACGGATCTCAACTACCTCATCTGATGTCTGGTGGTCATAAACTGCAGTGCGTAACGACGGCAGCTGGATCTCAATGGGTAGGACGGCCTCAGCTCCATACACCAGGGAATATGGGGTCACCTGGGTAGAGTTGCGAGTCATCGTCCGGTAAGCCCAAAGGGCATTGGGGAGCTTGTCCGGCCAACTTTTCTTGTTCTGACCAACCATCTTCTGCAGAATGTTAGAGAGGGTCTTGTTGAATGCCTCGATCTGTCCATTCACCTGCGCGTGGTAGCGGGAGGTATGGTTCGACCAGATGTCGTACTTGGCGTAAAATTTCTTCAATTCAGCTGCTCAGAAGTTGGTGCCGTTATCGGTGAGGACGACGTGAGGTACCCCAAACCGGTGGATAATGTTGGAGCTCACAAAGTCAACAATGGAACGGGCCTTGAACTCTTTGAGAGGAACTTCCTCTGCCCACTTGGAGAAGAAATCTGTAGCAGTCATGATGAACCTACACTGGCGGGCTGTTGCCGGCGGATACACTCCCACTACATCAAGTCCCCATACCGCAAATGGCAAAGTGTACTTGGTGGGGTGGAGGGGATCTGGCGGCCGATGCAAGAAGTTGGCGTGTACTTGGCACGCGTGGCATCTCTTGTCATATCCAATACAATTGTGGATCATAGAGGGCCAAAAGTACCCCAACCTCCGGATTTGATGGGACAGCTTCGGCCCAGCTAGATGGGCGCCACAGGAACCGGCGTGAACCTCTTGCATAACTTGAGGTATCTCCCCTCCTTGGAGGCAACGGAGAAGGACACCATCGAAACTCTGTTTATAAAGGATTTGTTCAAGACTGGGGCCGCTATGGAGGGTATATTGCAGCGCGCGGCGTCGAATTCGCTCGCGCTCGGCCCGGTCATCCGGGAGCTGACCATTTTGGAGATACTCGACAAAAGGTGCTCTCCAGTCGGGAGTGGCTTCAACCATTGCGTCTGACGAACCCGGGATCCATGACGTGGAGGGTCCAGCGGTGAGATGACTTACCCGCGGGCCATCATTTTCCTCTTGGGGGACAAGGGCAATGACTCTCCGGTGGGCCACATGTATGATTAAATCATCTTGCTCGGGTTCTGCGAGTGACGCGGCTAAGCCAGCCAAGGCGTCTGCTTGGTCGTTCTGCGACCGTGGGACATGGGTAACCTCTGGTCGAGGGGAGAACTGGGCCATTAGGCAGAGGGTGTACTCCAGCAACGGTGCGAGCTCCGGCTTCCTGACGACGTAGTCGCCATTAACCTGTTTGATTACCAGCTCGGAATCTCCCTTCACAAGTAGATGGGGCACATGGATCTCAAGGGCCAACTCGAGGCCGGTGATGAGAGCTTGGTACTCTGCCTCGTTGTTCGTACAACCTCTTGACAAGAGGAATGAGTATGGCAGGACGGCTTGCGCTGGGGTAATGAAGACAATACCCAGACCCACTCGGTTGAGCTTGGGATTGTTGGGCCTCCTACCGGTGGGGCTCCAGGAGGCGCCGTCGAAATGCATTTTCCAACACGGGACAGCATGATCGGCTGATAGGATCGTGTCATCAGGGAAATCCAGGTCTAGGGATTGATCCGCGGAGGTTGGATGGGTAGCTAAAAAGTCTGCCAACGCCTGTCCCTTAATGGCCTTCTGAGGTACGAACCTGATGTCAAACTGCTGGAGAATCACTGCCCACCGCGCTAGTTGGACAGTCAGCATAGAGCGGTTCAGGATGTACTTCAGTGGGTCTAACTAGGAGACCAATTGCACCTCATGGTGTTGCAGGTAATGCCACAGCTTCTGCATGGCGAAGATGAGCGCAAGGCAGCTCTTTTCGATAGGGGAGTATCTGACCTCCGTATCGAGAAGCATGCGGCTCAGATAGTAGAGATTATTCTCAGTACCCTAGTTATTCTTCTGGGCGAGCAGCGCACCGAGGGATCTCTCCAGGGCGGTCACATAAAGGACCAGCGGCTTTCCGGAGATGGGTGGCATCAAGACCGGAGGTTGGAGCAGATACTGCTTGATTTCCTCGAAGGTGGTCCGACACTCCTCATCCCATTCATAGGTGGCGCCCTTCTTCATGAGCTGGGAAAAGGGCTTACACTTGCCGGCCAGATTCACGATGAATCGGCGTATATAGGCTAAGTGGCCTTGAAGGCCTCGAAGCTCCCGAATGTTGCTCGGGGGAGGCATTTGGCTGATGGACTTGATCTTCTCGGGGTCGATCTCGATACCTCGGTATCTGACAACAAAACCCAGAAACTTCCCAGGGGTGACCCCAAAGGAACACTTCAGCGGGATCATCTCCAGGTGACGGGAACAGAGGAAACCGAACACTTTCTCAAGGTCTTTGAGATGGTCCTGGCGCTGACATGATTTGACTACGAGGTCATCCACGTAGCATTCCACCAATGTCCTGAGAATCGGCTTGAAAATGCGATGCATGGCCCTTTGATAAGTGGCACCTGCATTTTTCAACCCGAATGGCATAACCTGGTAGCAAAAGGTACCTTGGGGAGCTGTGAAGGTAGTGGACTCCTCGTCTTCGGGGGCCATCCGGATCTGGTTATACCCGGAATACCCATCCATGAAAGAGAGGGCTTGGAACCCTGCCATGGCATCAATCAACAACTCCGTCACTGGGAGTGGGAAGTCATCCTTTGGGCAGTGGTGATTAAGATCACGGAAGTCGATACAGACTCTGATCTGCCCATTCTTTTTCCTGACTAGCACAATGTTGGCAAGCCACTTGGTGTACTGGACCTCCTTGACAAAGTTGGATTTGATTAGCTTGTCAACTTCGGCCTCAACCATAGCACCATGACAAGGGTGCATCTTCCTGGGAGGATGCTTAAACCCACAATGTTTTGCCGGGAGGCCCAAACGGTGAACGGCTACCTGTGGATCTAGCCCTGGAATCTCGTTGTAACTCCATGAAAACACATCACGGTGCTGTTTTAGGAAGTCTACGTATTGCTGCTGTTCCTCGGGGGACATGGCTACACTGATTAATGTGGGTTTTGGATCTGCCTCGCTACCAAGGTTCACCTATACCAGTTCATCAACCGTGGTAGAGACGCCTTCTTCAAAGGCGGGGGGGGGGGGGGGGGAGCATCCTCCAGGTCTTCTTCCCCACCCGTGGGGGGACTTCCCGTGACGGAAGATACTTCTGGGCTATCAAAACCCGAGGGGCAGCTGGTGCCGGCTTGGGCAGCAGCGGTCGTCACATCGGGGGACTCACTCTCCATTGAGACCATAACAACGAAGGCAGTCGACCCTATCCCATCTGGCCTTCGGCCTAAAGGGCCACGTTTGATGATATCAAAGTAGTGGTGACGTGTCGGCTTCAGTTGGTTGATTCCAGACCGGCGTAAGAGACAAGTATGGCGCACCTCCGTTGTCATAAGCTTGACACTCCGGTACCATATAGGGGCAGGAGATTCTGGGATGACCTGAGCCTGGTTGATGTAGGAGTACGAGGTGATTTTCCATCGTCGCTTGGACACGGGAACATGCCTTCCTTGTGTACCCGAAACAACAAAACATTGTCCCATGTCGGGGGTCGTGGCCTCCAACCGGTGGATCGAGAGGATGTAGGCATCATCCATGCTTGCCCAGGGATCACTTGTGACCGGGGCGGGTTCATCCTCACTTACCAGGATTTTCTTGTCCTTACATTTGTAATAACCCGCATCCAGATAGAGGGCCTCACAAGAAGCGAAAGGGGATGCGTCTCCTTGGAGCATGCCTACTCGACCGTTAAGAGAGTATTTGAGGCACTGGTGATACGAATAAGGGACCACTGCATGCAGATGGAGCCATGGCCTACCAATCAATGCGTTGTAAGCGGTGTCCTGAGAGACAACCATGAACTCGTTGCTGGCAATTAAACCACCGAACTGAGTCTTCAAGCGGATCTTGCCGACTGGGGTTTGCTCTGTCCTGTCATACCCCTGGATCCTGAGGTCAGAGGCAGTTAAATCACCTTCAGACAGACCCAGCTTTCGCAACGTCCGGGTCGGAATTAGATTGATTCCGGAACCCATGTCAACAAGGCAGCGGCAGACTTCCACGCCATTGAAGTGGCTAGTGATGTACAATGGGATAATGTTCCCCTGTATAGGAGGGTCCTCATCTTCACCAGAGAACGATATAATCACCGGACATTCGGCATTTTCAATCGTCTCAGTATGGAAGGCTTCTGCAGCTACTACATCCGTCTCAAATTGGAGGGGGCTCCTTAGGGCCTTGGAAAGTGCCTCGAGCATTTTAGATGACAGGCGAAGGGCCTGGAGGATAGAAATACTCGCCAGAATGCCGGCCAGGTGCTTCAGGACATCATACTTTCATGCCAAACGCGAACCTCTGCTTATAGGAGGTCGTTTGGCATTTTGAGGAATAGCGGGTCCTGCTGGTTGAACCGGCGATCGACTAGTACTGGGTACATCTTGCTGCCTACTAGTAGAATCCTGGAGAGTAGTCGCCGGGCTAGGATCGGACAGCAGAGGCTGTCCTGTAGCCGAGCAAGGCTGAGTGTGATACGAACGAGGAAACTCCCCCCGATCCAGTAGCATGAACGACGGTGAAGGCAGAGCTGAGGGCGTTAGATGGGGTTGCGCATGCTGAGATCTGCGCTGAGCCTGCTGCCTGGTCTCAGTAGCGTGCACGACTTGGAAAAAAGTGCTTGCTGACGTACCTCGATGATCGGCGCGGTTGCAATTCCGCTGACGTTGACGTCGGCTAGAAACATTGGGGAGGTCTGCCTGGCGTTCCCCCTCGTCGGGGGTCATATAGGGCTTTACTAGCTCCACAGTGTTAACCGAAGCGTACCCCTGGCTGTCGCTCGAGGAGTCATCCACCTCTGGGCAGATTTTGGGAGGAATCCCCATTTCAGGGGGCATAAAGTCGTCGAGAGTGCGGGATGATAACGGCACCGGCGGTGCGCGTTGCTTCTTCTTGCGTCACTGTTGCTTGCCCTTTCGGGAAGAGGCAGACTGTGAAGACGACGCGGAGGCACCAGCTACTTCTTCTGAAGGTTTTGACTTCTTCAGGCGCGCCTTGATGATACCATGGGCACGAACGATGGTTTTTCGAGCCATCCAGTCATCGTATTTCTGGGACCCGCGGCTGGGGACCTGCTGCCACTCGCCTTTGCTGTCGCTGCCGATCTCTGATCCTGCAAAGACACCTTCCACTTGCACTGGTGCTGGGCCCAACTTGACTATGTTGTTGTTGACCTGGTCTTGAAGCTAGTCTTTAAACATATAGCATTGCTTGAGGGTGTGCCCCAGGATCCGATGATAAGGGTCGTAGCTGGGGTGATCGGTGAGATTCGCCTCTGCCGGCCTTCTACACTCAGGCAGATGCACAATCCCTTGCTCTAGGGTACTTTGGAAGTAGCCAGGGACCTAATTTTTGTTGAACGAATAATTCTGGTACCTTTTTTCTAGATAGGGGGCCCTGGGGGCCTGGCCCTGATGAGGGGCCTGCCGAGGAGGCGGCGCCTGATTGTCTCGCCTAGGTTGCTGTGGCGCATTGCGCGGGGGAACCTGTCGGTTTTGAGGCGGTCGCTGCTGGGCAGGAGCCTGTGATTGAGGTGGAGGACCTCTGCAGGGTTGCGGGGGTGGCGCCACCAGCAGTTACTCCAGCCGCCTTGGGACTTCTATTTGGGCCACCGCGGTGGGTTCAGCCCTGGCGGTCCTCCTGGCCGGGATCATAGGGGGAAACAAACGTGCCTGACTCGCCTATTACAGGGCTTCCTCAAGGTGCTGAGCCTTATCCGAGAAATCTCTAAACCCTCGAGGGTAGTTCTGGGTAATCAGGGAGGGTACCAGCTCTGTCTTGACGTTCCCCACACACATCGTCAGTAGTTTCTCCCGAGTCAGTGGCATATCATGGGAATACGTAAGTCCCTTCCACCGGGCGATGAAATCTGCAACCCACTCATCAGGCCTTTCCTTGCACTTGAAGAGGTCTGCAATGCTGGTCTTCTGCTTGGTGGAGCTGAACTGGTATAAGAACTGCCGGCGAAGATCCTCCCAACCGGTCACTGATCTGATAAGGAGCTGGCTGTACCAGATGAATGCCGGACCTTCCAATGTCTGTACGAAACATCGGAGCTTGGCGGCTTCTTGCTGAGCCGGGGTCCCCATCATGGGGCCACACCTGGAAGAAAAATGAGCCAAGTGCTGTGGCGGGTCCCCTGTCCCGTTAAAAGGCGAGAAAGTGGGGTTCCCAAAACCCAGAGGTGCGGGCATATCATCCACCCACGCGGGATAAGGCTTGGCATCCGGTGGGACCTCCACCTGCCGCGTTTCCAACGCTTCGAGGAGGGCTGTGAGCGCCGCGATAAGATCATCCGGGTGGGGGGTCCCTGTCTTGACGGGGATCCCTAATCACAAGTGCATTTCCAGGTTCTTCAACACGGTAGACGGCTTCGGCCGCTCGTGGGTCAACTGCATGGACGACCCGCGGGGCGACTGGGGGAACCCGAACTGGATTCATCAGATTGTCCCGTCGCTCGGGGGGATTTGGTGAGACGTATCACGCCCTCTTGCCATACATTCCGGCTTCTACCCTGTCTGCGGCAGTAGCATGATCAGGGTTGCCTGGAGGCATCTCATCGGGGGGAAATTGTTCCTGCCCCAACTGCCCCGGCCTGGGATTACCATAGTCGGGTCGTCGCTCTGCGGCACGCTCGGCCAAGAGTTCGTCAACCAGCATCTTCTGCTCAGAAAGCAGCTGGCGTAACGTAGCCTTCTCGGGATCTTCGTCCGTTTTCTGCAAAGATTCGGACGGGTCAGAGTGCTTGACTGTTCTGACGTGTTCTTTACCCTTGCTAGTGTTTCGACCGAGTACCAGCGACTCGGTTGGAACGGGGAGGCCTAGTAGGTTCCTCTGCTGACAGGTAACTCTCCCTGATGGGTCCAGCAGTGGCGGTACGCCCTCCGGGGGTATGTCTCCATCAAGGAATTCAAGCTCATCTTCCTTGTCCATGACGTCAGCCATGTGGACCGTGACCCCTCTCGAGGGCATGTCCTCGATGTCGCATAATGAATCGGGCTGCCGTCGGATAGGGTCAAAGAGGAGAGCGGCATAGTGTCCCCAACCATGGACTTTCACATGGGGGTGGCTTCCCTGATGATTATACATAGTGCTTTAAAACTTTGAATGCATTTTCGTTGAAGGGCGCTCTGGTGGCCTGGCGACTCAAGGTGCTGGGCCACAAGGAGTGCGGCCGCATCGACCAGGCGGCACTGCTCGCCGATTTCTTCGAAGTGCTCTCGAATTCTGGGATACACCACCCATTCTTAACGAAGACGGATGTGTGTTTCCCATAGGGTTCGACAAAAGCACGCCACTTCTTCAGGGGTAAGAGACTCCGGTACGTGAAAATTCAGCGCCGTCGTCGGCCAGAACTTTTCCGGGAAGTAATCCGCCGCAAGGATACTCCAGAAGCTCCTGGGCTTGGACTCAGGGTCTGGCCCTATGTTTCCCCACTCGTCAGCCGGGGGTGGCTGAGGGACCGGTAGCAGTACCGAGGCAGACCTCTGAGATAGTATGCTCGGCGGTGGAGAATACGGCGAACGTGCTGACTGGCCGCCGAATTCCAGGCCTTCCTCCGAAGAGTGAGGTGACCTGGCCACGATGTCACGATACGAAGGGCTGATAACCATAGCTTCCGGAACAGGAGCTGCGGCTACCGGCGACAGGTCGTTTCGTCGCTCTACCGTCGTTGGCCCCCAAAACAACTCTCCGTGATTTTTGGTAGAGGTAGAGGGCGCTTCTGGTGACAAGGACGGTGATTGTGCGGTCGAGACCTGCGAAATTCCCAGGATCTCTTCCTCTTGGATGTACCTGCAGAGGGAGATGGGAATCTGGTGGACCTCAAATTCCGGGAGAATGAGGCTAACGCGTCTGGTTCCTTCCCCAGTCCTTGATACGGAGGAGCGAGGGGAAGGTTCCATCGCTGAATCTCATTCCGCTTCCGAGTCGGAGAAGCGGGCAGGTTTGATCTCCACCTGGGCCTTCCCAAGGTTCTTCTTGTTGCGGCGACGACCCGCTTTCCTGCCCCGGGGTGGCTCTTCAGGACAGGGTTGACCCCTATTAGGCAGCCTCGGGGCGGCGCTGGCGCCGTGGCGGAGAGGGCCTCCACTGGAGATAGCCGGGGTGCGAGGGGCACCGGGGCAAATGTCGAAGGGTACATGGGGAGGACCTCCATGATCAGCACCCATATAGGCGGAGCCCCTGTAGGGACCGACAGGAGCATGGGGAGGACCTCCATGGTCGATGCGAGTGGAGCGAGGCTGACCTTCACTCCTCGAGTTGCTGGGGCGAGGAGGACCTTCACCAGTTGCAGAGAGGACGTAGGGAGGGCCCCCATGTTGGAAAAGGACCGGATGGAAGGTGCCTTCAGGTTGGCGGTCGAGGGCAGGAGGATGGACTCCATACCCTGTATAACGGGTGCCGGAAAAGTTTCTGCGCTGAGCGTCACTGCCGCGGGGAAGGTCTCCCTTTGGGATGGGGGTAGCACGAGGCATGCCTCCATGACGAACTTCGGAGCGGGGAAGGACCACGCTCTGTGGAGTAGTGGTACTGGGAGGACCTCCATACAGGGTGACATTACCGCGGGTTAGTTCGCGGCGATCACCACTTGGGCCTGCCACCCGGAAAGTAAACCCAACCTGCCCGTGGGGTGGTTGGGGTCTCGATCCTGGTGGGGTGAAGGAGTGCCCCTGCTCAGTGTATGCAGGGGCTTCACGATGCACGTCGGCGATGGCTCGGGACATTGTAGTTGTCGATGTTGACGTGCCTGGGTGAGCGTCCTCAGCCTGGGCCCGGCGCTGGCATCGGGTCAGGTGAGCTGGTGCAGGTGGTGCAGGGACATGGCCTGCTTGCTCTTCCTGCGGGGCCGGACGGCGGCGCTGATGTGGCCGGGCGGGAGCTCTCGCCCGGAGCCCTTGGGTCGGGACCCTGAGCGGGCTGAGCCTGACGGCGCCCGCCTCTTCAGCGTAAGGCGAGGAGTCGTCAAGGAGTTCCAGAGACAGGCTCTCGAAACGGTTGAACGTTGGGGTGGGGAGCAGGGGCTCCCTGCGCGGCCTGTTAGGGTGGCGTTGACGGCGGGGCCTGATGGCCTCCAGGTCCAGGCGGGCCATATCCCGAGTCGGGATGACCCCTTCTTCCTCGTACCTGCGCATGAGGTTGTTGATCACCCTTCGCTGGATGACCTCTGATGGGGAAAGGGGACGTGGGCGCCCCGTATTCCGCGATGTGGCGGCCGTCGTTGCGGTAGTGGCGCTATGTGGGGTGGCCGTGGAAGTGTTGCCCCTGCCCCTGCATGGGCGAGGAGCGGATGGTGATCACGTCTCTATAACAGTAACCTGGTTCTTGAGAAACGAAGGGATCAACTCATCAGTATTGAGAGGAAAAGGATTGATAGCTAGTGCCCCATCGTCCTTCCATTCTCCACGTCTGTAAGAAGAATCCACGCCAACACGCTGCAGAACGGAGTGCTCCACGTTCTACTGCCCCGACATCCGGTGAGTTTCACGACAGGCCCGCTATTTGCTCGGCGGGACCGGGCGCTGGATATCTAGATCTGGTGACACGTCAATATACTGGTGCCTCGAACGCTACTAATCCCCATATTGAGGAGAAGAATTTCACGTCGGTTTCACCATTTCTGTTTCCGACTCTTTCGCCGGGGGGCGCGCCCGTCCGTCCGTGGAGGAGGACGTGCGGCACTTTGTTGCCCCGCATTCCCGCTTTCCAAAGGCGGGCGACATTCACTCCTTATTCAGGGTCGTCTGCTCCTTGATCAAAACAGGATGATGGGATGTCGGTTCTTCCTCCTGTGGATTCCTCCTCAGAACTCGTCACCTAGTCCGGGTCTCCCTCATATATTTTATATGTAGTTCGTGAAACTCTTCCCAGTGCCATGTTTCCATGGACGCCGATTAATTACACTGCTTCTGTCGGGACATTCTAAAGGGTCCGGTCACGGCAGCAACCTTCAGTCGGGGGAGTAGTCACGTTGAGGCATCAGTAGCGTGTCCGGATGCTGGGGCACCTGACATGTCTGTCTGTTATCCCTGGTCACAGGGATTCTCGAGAGTGTGGGAGCCCAAGGCATCCCACATCGAGCGTGGGGAATCATATGCCATAGACACATATTTGAGGTTTTCCTCAGCTTCCCGTGTTCAAAATAGGGTATGTCGTGAGTTTAACGTCTAGCGGAGACGGATCAACCCAATTAGAGAATTAGCTAGGATAGATCGGATTGAGGGATTCTCCATGAAGGGATGTCGATATTGGGGCCAGCCCATGGGCGGCTGTGAAGAAGAGTGTACCGACATGGTTTCACCGGGATAAGACGGTCCGGGTGAGAATCAGGATGGGTGATAGGTTGATGAATGGAACATAAGGGGAGTGAAATGGGAACATCGCAGGGGCGATGGTGAGTTAGGGCTTGAACCTTGAAGAGGCATCCTACGTATCCCTGTGGCAGGGAATCAAAGTCCGTGTAGTTCGGGATTGATGGAATACAGTTTAACGTCATGCGGGACGGTAGTGAACCCTGACGTGAATAAACGACGGGCGGTGGGTGTCGGCGAGCCGACGTAAATGAGGGAACTAGGTCCGATGGGAGATGGGCTTGAACCTCTGGGAGGATTCCTACGTACCATGCCTTGACACAGGTCAAATTCCTCGTAGTTCGGATTGGGAATTGTAGTTTAACGTCATGCTGGACGTAGGTGGAACACGATGTGAATTGGATGATGGGTGGGCTTGAACCTCGTGGAGGCTTCCTACATACCATGCCTTGACATGGATCAAAGACTTAGTAGTTCAAATGGGGCTTTGCCGGTGAACCAACATGAATGTGGACCTTGGTCCAATGAGTGCTGGGCTTGAACCTCTGGAAGGCTTCCTATGTACCATGTCTTGACATGGATCAAAGACCTCGTAGTTCAGGTGAAGATGGGTGTGCAGTTTAATGTCATGTGGGACGAAAGGAGGCACTCAGTTTAACGTCATTCTGGACAAGAATGGCACCCGACGTGAATAGATGATGGGTGGGCTTGAACCTCATGGAGGCTTCCTACGTACCATGCCTTGACACAGATCACAGTCCTCGTAGTTCTCTGGGATGGGTCGCAACAGCTTGCCATTGGACATGAATGTAGTTTAACGTCATGCTGGATGAGAATGGGACTCGTCGTGAATGAATGACGGGTGGGCTTGAACCTCATGGAGGCTTCCTACATACCATGCCTTGACACGGATCAAAGTCCTCGTAGTTCACTAGGGTGGGTCGCAATGGATTTCCATTGGACCGGAATGCAGTTTAACATCACGCTGGACGAGAATGGGACCCGTCGTGAATGAATAACGGGTGGGCTTGAACCTCATGGAGGCTTCCTATGTACCATGCCTTGACATGGATCAAAGACCTCGTAGTTCGGGTTGGGTTTTGTCGGCGAACCGACGTGAAAGTGGACCTTGGTCCAATGTGTGGTGGGCTTGAACCTCTGGAAGGATTCCTACGTACCATGCCTTGACATGGATCAAAGACCTCGTAGTTCGGGTTGGGTTTTGTCGACGAACTGACATGAAAGTGGACCTTGGTCCAATGGGTGGTGGGCTTGAACCTCTGGAAGGCTTCCTACGTACCGTGCCTTTACATGGATCAAAGACCTCGTAGTTCGGGTTGGGTTTTGTCGGCGAACCGATGTGAAAGTGGACCTTGGTCCAATGGGTGGTGGGCTTGAACCTTTCGAAGGCTTCCTACGTACCATGCCTGGACATGGATCAAAGACCTCGTAGTTCAGGGTGGGTTTTGTCGGCAAACCGACGTGAAAGTGGACCTTGGTTCAATGGGTGGTGGGCTTGAACCTCTGGAAGGCTTCATACATACCATGCCTTGACATGGATCAAAGACCTCATAGTTCGTGTTGGGTTTTGTCGGTGAACCGACCTGAAAGTGGACCTTGGTCCAATGGGTGGTGGGCTTGAACCTTTGGAAGGCTTCCTACGTACAATGCCTTGACATGGATCAAAGACCTCGTAGTTTAGGTTGGAATGGGTGTCAGGGTCGGTGCTCGCTCTAAGCCCACGTGAGTCATGCTCGGTGTGAGAAACAAGAGGTTGCAAGGACCTGACGATCACGTCGTGAAGGATGCATCTGTGAGAAGTGAATAGGGGGCTTACGCGTTAGACGACCCATGGTGCTGGGACTTACTCCAGGATGGAGGCCCATGGTGCGACAAAGCGCGGGAAAGATGGACCTTGGTCCAATGATGGGAGGTTCCTCGTTCCCTATCACGCCCTCCACTGACCTTGGTAGTGGTGAAGTACGAAGATGTAGAGGTGCAGCCATCCGTTGGGGAACTAGGGTCGCCCTTCTCCTACGAACATACGCCAGTCCAATAAGGAGGATATCATCCCTTGTGGATGGGTGATTCCATTCCCATGGAGACGGGTGGTGTAGAAAATGTTCGACCTGGGGGGACCCTTCGTGAGGGAGATGAGGTTGGGTCACAGTTTAACGTCATGTGTTGAGGACGTGGTGCTTGGCAGTTTAACGTCCTGCAGCTCAGACGAGGTGGGTTCACTCCACACCCCTAGGACTTACATAACCGGTACCCTCTTGTCCTTGGGGAAGGGAAGGTACCAGTAAGGCCATGGTTAAGGGGGGTTGTGGAACGAACCATAGAGGGGTCCACGTTAGCATGGCTATGAGAAGAAGTAATAGCCGTTAGCATGCTTATGAGAAGAAGCATTAGGCGAAGCAACGCTACGGGTGGTATTGTCCATGGGACTTTGAAATCGCATCGTGTAAACCTGGAGGGTCGCACGGGAAGAGGAATCGCTAAGCAAAGGAGTGTTCTTCGCGAAGTGGAGTGCCTTGGCCTTAGCATGGGGCATAGGTATGAGTGGAAGGTGCTTCGCGATGTGGAACAGTGTTCGCGGAGCACTGCCTCGTGAAGAAGGGGTGCCTCGCGAAGCAGGGTCCTGCGAAGCAGTGTGCTTCGCGATGTGTAGAAATCCTGCCTTAGCATAGGGATCACTAGCATGGGTTGGGTGTTTCGCGAAGCATAAACGCTCTGCGGCTGCCCGGGTTCCCTTGGGAATCCCCTTCCTTCACGAATTCCCTTGAGCTCCGCGAAGGGTATCCCTCTCGGAAGAGGGGCTCAAAATGAGACAATGCAGAGGAGTCTCACAAAGTAGAAGTACCTCGCGGAGCTCATGATTCCCGGGGCAAAGCGTGCTTCGCGATTCGGGAGAGGAGAAGCCGAGAGGTCAGATTGTCCGTCCTCGGGGACTCAGGGGGAGTCCAGTATTTATAGGCAAGGGGCGCCGTGAAGCAGAACTCGTGCGCCGCCTTTGGTGCTTCGTGGCGCGCTCGTGAACGTCTACGTCGTCCGCGGAGGATTACCGCCTATGGAGCTTCGCGGCGGCTCACGAACGTCAAATGCGTTCGCGGAGCATTACCGCCTCTGGAGCTTCGCGGCGGCTCGCAAACGTCAAATGCGTTCACGGAGCATTACCGCCTCTGGAGCTTCGCAGCGGCTCGCGAACCTCAAATGCGTTCGCAGAGCATTATCGCCTCTGGAGCTTCGCGAGGCCGCAAGGATCAGATTTCTTCACGTCGGTCCTTCGCGGCGGTGCTTCGCGGCGGTGCTTCGCGAGGCAACGTGCCAGCCTTCTTTTTCGTCTCTTCCTTTCATGCCATATTATTTTGGCGCCAACAGTGCATCAATATGAAATTTATTTACATCCATTTCAAAAGTTTCTATATTAACATTTCATTAATATTCATGTGTTATACAAACATCTCTTCAATAATTAAATAATTTAATTGTTCATTTTAGGAAGTTCCCCATGCTTCTTCCCAAATTTTTGGCATGCAAGAGGATGAATCTTCTTTCCACTATAGGTTTTTTCATTTGAGTTTCCATGAAACTCCATTTTTCTCTTATTGTACCAAAAATTTAAGAAAAATGGGAGTCTACAATTTCTATTTCCACCATTAGAGCACATAATTTTTTTATCATGGCTATTAATTTCCCATATATAAAATGTTTTATGGGTACTTGAAATTAATACACTAAATAAATGATTCATTTTTATTTCAAGGGAAATGAAAAATCCAAAATCATACCTTAAAAGTCTTGTGGGATTTTCATAATATGAAACAATGTATTTATCCTTATTTTATTTCAGCAGTAAGAAATATATCTCCCTATTAGTGAAGTAGTGTGATCTCCACCCACAATGGTTGATCTTTTCTCCATATTAGTGAGATGTAACCTCAGGCTCGATGTCGTGGCTCTTCTTCGTGGTGCCCAACGGCATGCCAACTTCTACTAATGTGACCGACCGAGGGCCAGCCGCCCCTGCTAAACGCCGTGGCTTGATGTCACGACTTCCCTCTATGACACATGATGGTGCGCAGCCTACTACGACCATTGCAGGCCACCACCATCTCCCACCTACAGAACGACTGTCGGCCTACGGGTGAGCACTATAGGTACACTTTCACTTCTGAACGCACCAATGTCCTCCTGGAATGATGTTGTCACTGCATGGCTTCTAGATTCAAGCTGTTGTTGAGTTCAAAGTTCACCCACGAAGAAAGAGAAAAAAATCAATATGGAGGAGGGTTGGGGCCTTGTTCGTTTGGCCAGTGCCCTCCACGATAGCATCATAACAAGCAGTTAATAATTAAATCCTCAAATATTAACTAAGAACTATTAAAAACTTCCGCAATTGTTAATTATTTTCCAGAATTCATAAAAGAAACTAATTCTCATAAATTTAAAAATAAACAACACCTATCTAGGAATTAGAAAAGAAGTACCAGATGTGGATGAATAATCCACGCTCAATGAAGTCATCGTCATTAATCAATCACAAATCAATTCATCCAATGTTGCCGTCCAAGCCACCATTCTTCGTTGGTGGAAGACATCGCGGAACTTCATCAGTGTTTCCTCCCTTCCTTTTCAAAAACCCAAGCTCGAGCCTCATTTAAATACAGGGGAAATGTGATTAATTCATCAAAATATTAATGTGGTTCATTAGAAAATGAACCACTTAACTCTCAAAGGTGTGGCTAAAAAATAGAAGAGTCAAGCCATTAAATGGAACGGAAACTCAGCGGTCCCACCACCACCTATCAATAGTTAGTGGAATAATAAGATAACATTTTTATGTTATTTTATTATTCTTCAAAAATCAATGAAACAAACTTTCTCACCCGACTTACTACAGTTGAAGTTATGCCTCCATTAAGAGAATCCCAGTGATGCAGATTCAATGGTGCCCTCAGATTTCAATTCTATGAATCGGTTCAAAAGATATAATATTCACCTCTCATGTTTGCTAAATGTACCTTAGATAATGTTCAAAATCCCATTCTGGGCTCATCAGGACTCATAATTATGCTTCATCGATTTTTAGAAGCTCATAATATTCCCAAATAATTTCAAATAAAATAAATTTATATGGAATTTCTGAGTCTTTTCACAACCCTGTATTTGTGGGTTAGACATAGAACTTTCATATCGTATACTACATTATAATTTAGTGGTTTTCTTGTTTCAGTAATAAATTTTTAAATTTAGTAACCCGACGGGAATTAATGACACTAGTAGGGCTATCAAATTTATGGAATCATTTATAGAGATATAAGTAATGACTTTATCATTAGGTTAATTTAAACAAATTATTTTTCTCTTCTATTTTGTTTCCTAATTTTAGAAAAAGATTTTTAATTTATTTTTATTAATTGTTAACAAATTGGATTTCTTTAGTTGTGATGGAATGACTGCAAAGTAGAATAACTTCCATAGAGAGGTTCACATTCATACTTGATGGTATGGAACAGTTACTCAGAAAAAATAAAATGATGAGAATTCAAAACTAAATGTTCCCACAACCATACACATGATATGAACAAACAACACCCCATTACATGGTTCCAAAATTCTATATGTTGCATCACAAAAAAAGAAGTGTGGACAATGATGAATTGGTAAGTACCACTTACAATGCTGATATTTATACTTATCATGATGCACTTGACTAGTTAGGCTCAAAAAATGAGGGAGAGGGTGACCTTTCTATGACACATGAATGGTAGGAAGAACATTTTATAAACCAATTACAGGAATAATAGTGAGAGAAAGGAGAAGAAGAAAAGGAAGGAACTATGACTACTGAGTTTCAAAATTTCATTCTCACCAAACTGGGACCTCAGCCGAAGGAAGAAGATGATGATGATGAATATGGGGAAGAAGGGATGATGTATTCCAAACTTATGACATTTTTAGAAATTATATCTGTGTTTCATGAAGAAGAAGATAATAAAAAACAAGATAAAACCTGTACTAATTACATAGATGATGAAAATGAAGAAGAATCTCCAGAATAAATAATTGAAGAAGCTCAATGTAAGATTATATCCAATAAAGAAGAACAATAATTTTACAGAGTCTGGATTGATGATGAATTTTTTAGCAACACTCGAACTATTTAGACTTCGGCCACCACCTCTATGGTATATGGCTATTTCAAGAAGGATATTTCTAGTAGAGTTAGGAGGAATTAAATTTCAAAATTGGGTAAACATGAGATAGTTATCCCCATATCAAACTTCAATAAGCTATCCCATGTATGATTGAGCCAAGAAATAGTTAAAAAGATTATATTTTTGGAGGAAACCACATGTTTGTTTCCTTCTATTAATTTATATTTATTTGTCTCTTAGGATTGAATTTTATATTAGTATTTGATTTCAATTCCCATATTATCTTTGAGAATTATTTTAAAGCCATATACATTCACTTGTTTCTATATTATTCTTTATGTCATCAAAGGCACATTCATTCAGTGGAAAACAGTGTTAGGATGAACCTAGAAACCAAAATTTAAGCCACTAATTTGAAAGGGTGTCAGTGTTTTATTCCATAATTTTTTTATTCCCCGCATTGAAAAAGTTTTAGATATTTAATTTGAAATTTCAAGCCCACACTTGATTAATTATTTACTCAACTGATCTAGGTGTCATGAATCTTCTCAATATGATTACCAATATGTGAATTTTAAATTTATTTAAAAACTTTTAATGATAAATATGGAGAAGATAAATAGTAGAGATAAGAATTTTGATTAAGATTTAACAAATCATGATTTATGGAGGAATATTGAACATTGTAGATGAGAAGATTTCTAACACTTGTATATGTTTTGAATTTATGATGCTTACATTAATTTGTTTAATTATTCGTATACACTACCATTAGTTATTGACCCAACCATTCATCCTCTTCCTGAGATATCCATGAAGACAAATATATTCCATTATTTATATAGTATATTTATTGAAAACTCAAGTGTTTATTCATCTACAACTTTCTTTTCATCTTATAAATTCAATGATTGAATATAATAACTTTTAAAATTATTGAGGCATATTTTTGTTAGCCCTTATCCTGAGACCCACATTGAATTATTCCATTTTTAATATTTTAGATTCCATGAATGAACTTTTTCAAAAATGATACATGTAAAATTTTTATTCTATCCCTTCCAAAATTCCCTTAAATATTTTTCATGTTTTTAAAAGGAATAAGTGTTGGGGAGGGCCATTAATGGGGGTATCGAGATATAAATTATTATGAATATTTTTTTGCGTTTTTTAATTATGATATGTCAAGAGGCCATGAATCTCTCAGTGTATTTTATTATTAACCTCTCTAGTTAAAAAAATGAAAAACATTGGGGTGTGTTTTGGGAGGATCACAAATCACCAATTCCCAGACAAAATATTTTTGAAAGTATGTGGTTTGGTGATGGATGTGAGATTACTCCTATGAATAGATTTTAAAAAATGTTCAGAAAGAAAGAAAAAAGATAAAGAGAGGACGATTCATTCATTCTGGTTACATGTATCATGATCCCACTTTGATATTTGGGGGGGGGGAGAATGATGTAATTTTTAAAGGGAGATATTCATTGAGTATATATTTTTTTATGATGAAAAATGAATTAGAGTTAAACCTACTTTTTGAGCCTTAATTTTTACAACATTTAACTACCTTCCTAGAATTCTCAAATTCTTTGTATCCTTAACAATTAATCCCCCATGATTAATTTTTATTTTTTTATTACTTGGTGGATATGTTAGATGCCTTGAAAGACTATGGTAAGTTACATATTCATGAGGGATGCGCATCACGCTATTTGAATTTTTACCCTGTTGATGAGATAAAAATTAATGTAAGGTAGATTGAAAATGGAATTCATATTAATAATTAATTGAAAAATGAATATGGTTGAAAGAAAATTCTTGGTTGTGTCAAAAGAGAAAAGTAAAATACATTATTAGCTTCTTTTTTTATAAAAATGCATCATTGAAAAATTTTCTAATTATGATGATTGAAAATTTACTTTTCCATTTGATCAATTATTTTAATTGAAATTGAATTTAAAACATAGTAAGGTGACTGCCCTTTTTTGTATGTTGAAATTACATAATTGAGGAAAAGGCTAAATTCATGTATGGGGGATTTGATAAGTGTATTTCATGAATATATTTTAAGGTATTTTAATAAAATATTTTTTTAATTTAATCGATTAATCATTCCAATTTTTGACTGTATTGAATTTTTTTATCTTATATGGAAAGAAACACATATTTTGTTAAAAGGGAATGAAAAGCGATGAAAAAATTAAACTTAAATAAAATTTGTGCCGCGAACGAAGCGATGTAGCGTGACATAGTAATATTGAAGTAAAATAGAAGCTGGAAATTGGGGAGACGAGTACCTACACGACGTGTAGCATCAGTACATGACATGTAGTTTCAGATCATGACATGCTGCAAACTATGTAGAAAAAGTCATGATGCGCATACATGCTGTGAACGACCAGTACACGTCATGTACCTTAAGTACACGATACAGCAGAATTCAACATTCCAAATTAATGAATGAGATTTGTGGAAGAGTCACACAGTCATGTTGGAGAATGAGGAACAAGATTACACGACATATACTGTTAGTACACATCGTGATGGAAGTGAAACTTTCCATGAAGCATCTGCAGATTCAGTGCAGCTTAAGAAAAACCTGATCTAAGGTACATGACGTGTACCACATGTTTACGTCGTGATTGGGGCGACACTTAGAGAAAATTTTGGGACATGGGGCTGCATGTTTTGAGGAAAAAAGAGAACACAAATGGATACCTCAATCACGCCATTTTGAGCATTTTGGATTGGAATCCATGCTAGACACTCACTGGACAAAGGCACAACACCTCCTGCACTGCTTTTTGAATTATTTTCCTTGATATTTTTATACACATGCTCATCCTAACCATGAGAGGGTGATTTATTCATGTTGAGGAAAGTGTAATGAAATGGAATTGAATGTATGACCTATTTCATAATTAATTTCAATTTATTTTGTAATTTGATATTTTCTCTTCAATTCTATCTCATTCACAATTCCTCTTACATGATAATTGTGAGTGGGGATCAGGATTGGGGTCAATTTCTTTATTTCTGCATGTCCATTTCCTAGATTGAATTCATTTTTTTTAATTTGAAATATAGGGGTTGTGATTCCTCAATGACCATTGGGGTTTTTCATCACTACATTTAAACACAGTTTTGGGTTACACATTCACTGTAATCTGGAGTAACTGATCATGAAAAAAATTAGATCTTTAAATGGAGAGAGTTTCAGATGACCATTGAACTTGCAAATACCAGATTTCTGACACCTACATAATTTATAATTAGTTATACTATACCTTATCCTATCATTGACCTAGAATAAGTTCTCCCCATCACCCATTTTATGTTTTCTTCTTCCACTTTCTAAAAGAAATCCATGATCGGTATTTTAGATTATTTTTCTGAAAATCATAAATAGTTTATGTAATTTTTATTTCATTAATATTTCCTCCAACCCTATATATGTGGGTTTTTCCTCAGACTTCCATATACTATATTTTCATATAGTTTAGTGGTTTGTTTTTTTGGTGTTATAAATTTCTAAATAAGGTAACCTAGTGGAAATTAAAAAAACCCATGGGGATATCATGGACTCACACTCACATGGACCAAGACATAAATAAAGTAGGATAACATTCCAAAAACCACTGAACCCCCTATATATGGTCATTGATCCAATTCCATAAGCATCAAAACATGATCTCATTATTCTACCCAAAACACAACAAAAACAAGCCAGACCAAGGGTCTAACCAAACATGTCCTCTCAAGAAATAAATGGGTTTGGGAGAACTCCCAGAACTCTTATTATCAAAAACACAACATCCTCATGCTTGAATACATCCTTGTGATAGTATGCCTTAACATCCACACTAATTAAGAATATCCACACCCACCCAATTCATCAATTCTAGTAGGAAAGTTGGACCCACCTTTGGACCTAGTAGATAACACATCAAAAAAATTGCTCCATCTCATGAAACATGAACCATAAAATTCTAGGGAACTACTAGATTATAGTAACTTGATGCTAAAAAAGGATCCATTAAGAATCCTTTCCCTCATCAAGATACCACTAGGTAATCAAAACCCACACTAACCCACACTGACCTCCATGAGTCCATTATTGAAGGTTCTACATCTCCACCACCGGAAAACCTCTCTCTATATGATCAACATGACATATCATGAGTGTAGAGACCCAAAGCATGACATACATAGGCATTACATTACTTTTTCAGAATATCTAATACATAACAAAAATAGACACCAAAGGACCGTAATAGTTTAGTGTCTTTAGAAACATGATATATAAACTTCTAATCATGTTGAAAGATCTTCAACATCTCCCATAACGATCTTCCCCTTTTGGTTTCCTTACCTAAAACCTTTTGTTTAATCCTGGGGGAAAATAAGACATAAAAAGGGTGAGCTCAAATTCTTATTAAGTGTAATCATGGAGAAAATAAAACAAACCATATACATTTGAACTTAAAAAAATGAACATAATGTTTAAACATCAAGATCATGAGCAATGATATAAAACATGGATGTACGTAAGGCATATATCATAATGGAACATCAATAATGAATAAATAGTATGGGAATAAAAATTTTAATTGTGGAAAAATAGTAAGCACATGATATGATTTCCATAGTAGCCTAGCCATTGCTGCCAAGACCATCTTAGTGAAAAAAGTCCCTTACTGAACCGGGTTTACATGTCGTTCCAGCCCTGTATTACTGAACCATATTTACTTGCTATTTCAGCCATGTCTATCTCATGAGATATAAATCTTTACCCAATTCATTGGAAGGAGATATAGGTCCCACCCATCTCATAAGGAAATCATTCTTACGTGTGCCACAATATAAACACAAATCATTCATCATAACCCAAAGAATAAAATGGGTTTCATAAACATCATCACATCATAACATAATCCATATAAAACAAATGGATATCATTTCATCATAAGAAAAATGAAATCATGTAAATCATAGAGACATTATACTTGAAACGTAATCATACTAAATAATGTCATCTTTGATGGAAAATAGTTTTGACAAAACACTTGAAATGAATTTTTGAGGAAAATATCCTTTCTTCTTCAAAATAATTTTCTTTTCATAAAATGCCATTCAATTTTAAAAGAAAAATATTTTTTGAAAATAATCATTAAATCTTGTAGAGTAATCTTCTTGAAAATAATGCGTTATGTAACTGTAAAAAACAGTTAATGCTGTATAAGTTAAAAATAACATTCTCCTCGTACTTTTGTCGGAAAAGTCAAAAAGTTCCTCATATGGTAAACAAAAGAAATATTTCTTTAATAACATGTGGTAAAAGTAAAAAATGGGTAAAATGGACTTTAAACATACATTAAAACACTTTTAGAAAACATGGACATGGATGATAACAATAACCCCAGTAAATACTTACGAATAAACTATCTCGGATTAGAACGAGATTGGAATAATTATCCCTTACCTTAGGTCCTATAAGCTTAGTAAGTATCCAAAACTCCTATATAATGATTTAAATAACTTCATTGACTTATTACAGAATCATATTTATTGTTATGATATCATATATGGTTCACTTATGAGTTTATATTACCCGTTCTTTTATAATTCCTTGTTAAAGCATCATTCTGGGTAATCTCATTTTATTTATCGTACATGTTTGGACTTATTGTTCTTGGTATTATTATTACTTATATCATGATTTAATTACTTCCAGAATTTAAATCGTGAATTATATATAATATATATTCAGTATACATAAATAATAGATAAATGAAATGAAATACACCATTTATGGAGACGGTAGGCCATACGTACGCATGAACGTTGTTTCCCTTTCCTTATTGTATTAAATGGAAGTAAGTAGATAAAAAATATATATATACATAAATTCAGTATATTTATAATTTCATATATTTCATTATTAATCATTATATATACTTTATAATCATTCTTGAATGGTTAACATGGAGAATGAATCTCATCACGTCATGGAGATGGTAATCAGTACGTACGCACGCACGAGCGATGATATCGTTCCCATTAATATTGAATTGAATTTGAGTGGATGATATAATATCTTCGAATATGTATGATGTTGTAATAACTATATATAGTTATTCTTTACACCATTATACCCATCCAAGTAAGGTGGTGCAAAAACAGATTACACCATAGCGTGTAGACGATATTTCGTACGTACGCACGCGCGGTGATTTCATTTTCTGTAGGATTAATAGTAGGTGAAATGGGTTTGTTTGATATTTATAATAACATAACAGTATATTAGTGATACTAATGTTATTACTTTATAATGAAACAAGTAAAGAAGAATAAGTTGAAGAAGAAAGAAAACATGAAAGAATCGGTAGAAGAGATTACCTCTTCTTCGACACACCTCTTTTAAGATTTCTCTTAAGGCACTAGATTTGGACATTTGAGGAGACCAAAACCTCTATAATGTTTCTATGGATGTTGATAAGGTAAATGGGCAGGGTTTCTCTGATCTTGAAAGCTCAAAATTTTTTAAAGAGAAGAGGGAGGATGTGCCCTTTTATAAGGGAGGAGAGGGCCACCTTAGGAAAAACCTAATATATTAATTTATAATAAAGTCATATTCGGTTTATAATAGCTCAAAATTGATTTATTTTGAAGCTAAAGTGGGGATGGGTCGACATCCTCTCAACCTATAGGTTTTAGACAAGTTTAGGTTACAATTGTTACCATATCATTTAGATTTAACTCTATGTTAAATAATTTAACTTTTACCGTGTCTTCTTGTTTTCTTACACTATATGATTAATAAACTCACTATAACAAGCCAAACGAACCAGACGTGGTTCATTATTCATATATATAACCTTATCTAAGTAATTTTTCCTGTACTTAGATTTTTTGGAATAGAATAACAATTAATAAAATAATATTTATTTTAAAAACTATTTTATGTCAATTTTGGAACTATTTGCTAATTGATTTTTGTGAAACTCATAACAGTATGATTAGATCAAACAAAGTTAATTGAATCAATAATAACATATCATATTAACCTAAATATTTATTTTAATTTTTCAAAAGTATAAAATTACATTTATTTGGGTATTTATAACATCCATTATGTTAATATTTTATTAATAAGGAAATTACTGCATCATTAGTGTGTCATAAATAAATTAAAGTATTTAATGTCTAAAAATTATAAATAAAATAACATTATGTAGGAGATCCGTATAGATTTCTAATGAATATTTATAGTCGAATTTATCTTATGTAAACTCTATATTAAAAAATTTTAGTTATTAAACTATGATTTTAACTATTTCAACTCTTCTTTAAATAAATTAACAATAAATGTCCTAATCTAATCCAAGTGGACCTAAAGGGTAATATTTTATTCCTAAGGTTGTTTTTGGTCGAATTACACTTATCCAATAGAATTAGGACATGTGTTAGTGTAATAATAATAACATTTTTTCCTTTAATTACCCTATTTACTTTAACCGTGGTAAATAAAAGTAAAAACTTACTATTCACCAAAAATTATTTTTTTCTTATTGAACCACATTTTACTCCTTGATATTAACTGTGTCTCTCGGATTTTTGAAATTCCACTCAAAGAAGCGGTAAAATTATATTTTATGTAAATTTTCAGATTCTCCTAGGAGGTGGGTAAAAGGCGGTGAAAAGTTAAAGAAAATTTTTATATATCTAAAATTATTATAAAATGACTCTAATGAAATACATTGATCTTATATAGGTATTATCTATCAATTTTAACCTAAAAAAAAATTTAAATATAATAAATCATTATTTAAAAAAAGTTGGTTTTTAAATAGTAACCTAGTGTTTTCACTATTCATCAAATATTGAAAGTTTTCAGAAAAATACAAAAAATTCACCCTAGGATAATTTCGATATTCCGAATCAAAAAATGAAGTCTATTTTGAATGTTAAAATTTATAAAATTTCAAAAAGTGGGTATAAAAATTCATAACGGCTAGTTCATAATAATATTATAATAATATCTCCTTTAGTGGAACTCGGTATTGGGTACTACACACACTATCGAAGCAAGTCTTGATTGAGTGTAATGCAAGCCAAGTCAGGGCTGCATGTAGGGAAAGCACTATTTGGTGTTGCGTTTTACATAATCAAAACTTATTTCATTTATACATTAAACAAAATCTATACTTAATGTCTCTTAGAATAATTTCCACAAAATGAACTTGAAATTGTGTGTAACACAAGCCAAGAATAGTGTTGCATATACTATAATATAATATGGTGTTGCGTATAGAACAAGCTAATTTTGGTGTAGCGTACAACATAAGACATCAATGAAATTAAAAATAATATTTCTCATAAAATCTTGGGGTGTTACATTCTACCCCCCTTAAAATGAATTTTTCCCTCAAAATTCGTCGGGGTTATAGATGGTTTTGTACTTGAAAGTTATATTCATAGAAACCCACATCATAAAAAAAGAATACTAAAACTTAATTTTAAAACTATTGTATGAAACGTAATAGTTACCCAAATTAACTAATCACTGGGTTTCCACATTGAAGAGCATTTGTGAAAATATGGACATGGAAGAGAAATTTTACCACCATGTTCTGATGGGGATTGGTAGAGAATATGGCTATGAAAAAGCCAAAAATAACATAGACATACATTTGTGATGATCTATGGTACGATCTGATTCATCAGATATGAAGACACTAGGACTATATTTTTGGTTTTAAAGATCATTTCCCTAAAGTGGAGGAATTTTTGAATTAAAAGAATTATTGCTGGATTTTGGTACAATCTCACTGTTGTTTGTGCCTTGAACAATCTACAATTCATATCTTAAAGAAATGAAGTTGAATTTTCCTTCCGTGAAGTGTTACCAGATCATTTGATAGAATGACGGGTCAGTCCGTCTGTCTCAAACAAAAGGTTAGCAAAAGTTATCAAATATACATAAGCCCATCTATGGTGAGGTTAATCGTATATAATTTCAAAAATGGACTTATACTTCATCTATCATACCGCTTAATAAAATAAAACTAGCTTCTTTTAACCAGGGACTTCTTGTAGGCCAGTGGTAGGCAATATAGGCCTGTCACACTTCGGTTTTGGGTTTGATTCCTGCATCCTTTTTTGACGTGATGGGTTGTCACCTGTCCTATGGGTTGTCCATTTTCTAAAACTACACTATTAAAACATTCCAGAAATAGTATCAAAAAACGTTCTAGCTTTAAATAATTCTATCTGATGTCCAACTTACTTCATTGAAACCTTTACGCCTATCAAAATACTTCTTTCCAGTCTTATAGTATAAAGAAAACAATTACTAGAAAGGTCACATAACAAGCACGTGAATACCATCATTTATCCCTCATATATCCTAAGATATATATTGTTTATCGCATTCTAAACATGTGAATAACTTAATCATTTATTCTAATAAATTACCATAGAACCATAGTGAAAATATGAATGCTGTCAAAAGGTAACTCTTTCAATATACCAAAATCCCAAAAATTCTATATACTCAAACCCTGATATCACTTTTTCCTTGTATTAGTCATGAGATAATTAATACTATCAAACAATTCATTATCTCTTTATCCCTTCTTTAAGTGTATATTAGGTGCCTTCCAAAAATATCTAAAAAACCATTCATGGTTATCGGTACCATTCAACATATAATTTCAAAACCATAAGAAAAAATAACAGTGTAACAATCCTTAGATGTCTCTTTATTCCATAGTACCATGAGATTACTTATAAAACATTACTCTTGACAAACACGTAATCATTCTACTACCTTCTTAAACCACTGACTGAGCTTCATCATTTCTTTCATCTCATATATCATTGGTAGTATCTACATCCACATCAATAGAAATACTACCCATACAACCATTCTGATTCTCTTCATGAGATTTTCCCATAGGGCATTGGTTTTCATAATGCCCATACATTCTACATTTAAAACATTTAACCATTGTTGATGTCTTAGAAATTCCATTGTCCTTGTCCATGGTGTTAACTGAACCTTTAACTTTGAAATTACTGGCATTGTGTCCTTCTTTTTCACACCCAAAGCATCTTCCAGTTCCTTTTAAACATTCTCCCTGATGCCTCTTCCCGCATGATTTACATGGGGGAAACTAAACTTTCTTTCCTCTATGATCATCATGAAACTACATCTTTCTCTTATAAGATGAGTCAGGAAACTTACCAATGTTGAGATTATTGATCATATTTTTATATTGCTGATTAGGCATAATAATGGTGTTTTCACATCCAAATCCTGTTTCATTTGGTTGCTCATGACGAATATCTTTCCATTGTCCATCATATTCTCCATTAACCTGAATCCTCCTGTTTCCTGCCATTTCTTAAAACCCAAAAATAATAGTATGAGAGGAAAAAATCATACTAGAAAAACAACATAATCAAGAATGAGTACTTTCAATCTCTAACATCTTAGTTTTAATTCTATGATCATTACCATAATTCGTGGACTATAACCTATACTTATACGTAACCATAGGGAAATCCCTAGACATACCTTAGAAAATTATCTTCTAGAGATCTCACTAAAGTTTTCGCATCCTTGTTTTCAAAGGATTACTAAACCTCCCCCTGATACCAACTGTAGAGACCAAAAGCTTGACGTACAATGATATTACATTACTTTTTCACAATATCAAATACATAACAAAAAAAGACCCCAAAGGACCATAATAGTTTAGTTTCTTTGGAAACCTGGAATATAAACTTCTAATCATGTTGAAAGATCATCAAAATCTCCCATAATGATCTTCCCCTTTTTGTTTCCTTACCTAAAAACTTTTGTTTAATCCTGGGTGAAAAGAAAACATAAAAAGGGTGAGCTCAAAAGCTCGGTAAGGGTAAGCATTGAGAAAATAAAAAAACCATATAGATTTGAACATAAAAACATGAACATAATGTTTGAACATCAAGATTTTGAGCAATGATATAAAACATGTCAGTACGTAAGGCATAGATCATAATGTAACAACAATCATGATAAAATAGCATGGGAATATAAATTATAATTGAGGGAAAAAATTAATCACATTATATTATTTTCATAGTAGCCAATGCATTACTGCCAAGACCATCTTAGTGAAAAAAAGTCCCTTACAGAACCGGGTTTACATGCCATTCCACCCCTGTATTACTGAACTAGATTTACTTTCCATTTCATCCATATCTATATCATGAGATATAAATCATTACACAATGCATTGGAGGGAGATATATGCCCCACCCATCTTATAATAAAATCATTCTTGCATGTTCCACAACATAAACATAAATAATTCATCATAAACCAAAGAATAAAACTGGTTTCATAAACATCATCCCTTCATAACATAATCCATATAAAACAAATGGATATCATTTCATCATAAGAAAAATGAAACCATGTAAATCATAGAGACATTATACTTGAAACATAATCATACTAAATAATGTCATCTTTGATGGAAAATAGTTTTGACAAATCATTTGAAATGAGTTCTTGAGGAAAATATCCTTTCTTCTTCAAAATCATTTTATTTTTAGAAAATACCATGAAATTTTAAAAGAAAAGGATTTTTTTGGAAATAATAATGGAATCTTGTAGAGTAGTCTTCTTGAAAATAATTCGTTATGAAACCATAAAAATCTGTTCATGCCGTATAAGTTAAAAAAACATTCTCCTTGTACTTTTGTCGGAAAAGTAAAAAAGATCCTCGTATGGTAAACAAAAGAAATATTTCATTAAGAACATCTGTAAAAAGTAAAAAATGGGTAAAAATGTATTTAAACATACATAATTTTTTTTAGAAAACATGAACATGGATGATAATAATAACCCCAGTAAATACTTACGAATAAACAATATCGGCTAAGAATGAGATTGGAATAATTATCCCTTACCTTAGGTATGATATGATTCATACGTATCCAAACCTCCTGTATAATTAATTATATAATGTCATTGACTTATTATAGAATCATATTCATTTTTATGATATCATATATGGTTCACTTGTGACTTTATATTACTCGTTCTTTTGTAAATTCAATGTTAAAGCAGCATCCGGGGTAAAATTATTTTATTTATCGTACGTGTTTGGACTTATTGTTCATGATATTATTATTACTTATATAATTATTTACTTACTTCCAGAAAGTAAATCATGATTTATATATCATATATATTCAGTATATATATATATAATTGATAAATGAAATGAAATACACCGTTCATGGAGACGGTAGGCCGTACGTACACATTAACGCTATTTTCCTTTCCTTATTGACTTGAATGGAAGTAAGTAGATGTAATATATACATATATATACATAAATACAGTAGCTTTATCATGTCATATATTTAATTATTATTCATTATATATACTTTATAATCATTCTTGAATGGTTAACATGGAGAATGAATCTCATCGTGTCGTGGAGACGGTAATCTGTATGTACGCACGAGCGATGATATCGTTCCCATAATTATTGAATTGAATTGGAGTGGATGATATAATATATCCGAATCTTTATGATTTTTTAATAACTATATATTGTTATTCTTTACACCATTATGCCCATCCAAGTATGGTGGTGGAAAAACAGATGACACTACGACGTGGAGATGGTATTCCGTACGCACACATGGGCGGTGATTTCTTTTTCTGTAGGATGGATTGAAGGTGAAATGTGGTTGTTTCATATTTATAATAACATATCATTATATTAGTGATATTTATGTTGTTACTTTATAATGAAACAAAAAAATAAGTAGAATTTGAAGAAGAAAGAAAACTTGAAAGAATCAGAAGAAGAGATTACCTCTTCTTCGACGCACCTCATTTAAGCTTCCTCTTAAGGAACTGGAGTTGCTCTTTTGAGGAGAGAAAAAACTCTATAATGTTTATAGGGAACTTGATAAGGTAAATGGGAAGGGGTTTTCTGAGCTTGAAAGCTCAAAATTGTGTAAAGAGAAGGGGGAGGAGGTGCCCTTTTATAAAGGAGGAGAGGGGAAGCTTAGGAAAAACTTAAAATATTATTTTATAATAAAGTCATATTCGGTTTATAATAGATTAAAATTGATTTATTTTGAATCTAAAGTGGGTATGGGTCGAAATAATCTCAAACAATATTTTTTAGACATGTTCAAGTTACTATTTTAACCTTATCATTTAGATTAAACTCTATGTTAAATAATTTTACTTTTACTGTGTCTTCTTGTTTTCTTACACAGTATGATTAATAAACTTTCTATAACAAGCCAAACAAACCCCAAGCGGTTAATTATTCCTATATATAACCTTATATAAGGAATTTGGCCGAACCTTAGATTTTTAGGAATAAAATAAAAATTAATAATATAATATTTGTTTTAAAAACTATTTTATATTAATTTTTACACTATTAGGTAATTGATTTTTGTGAAACTCATAATATCATTATTAGTTCCAAAAATGTTAATTGAATCAATAATAACATGTAATAGTAACCTAAAAATTTATAGGAATTTATAAAAAGTGTCAAATTACATTTATTTGGGTATTTATAAAATCAATTATGTTAATATTTCATTAATAAGGTAATTACTGCATCATCATTGTGTCATAAATAAATTAAATTATTTAATGTCTAATTTTTTTAAATAAAATAAAATTATGTAGGAAATAGTTTTAGATTTATAATTAATATTTATAGTCGAATTTATCTTCTGTATAACCCTATATTAAAAATGTTTTTGTTATTAAACTTTGATTTTAACTATTTTAACTCTTCTTTAAATTTAAAAATAATAAATGTCCTAATCTGTTCTAAGTGGACCTAAAGGGTAATATTTTATTCTTAAGGTTGTTTTTGTTTGAATTAAACTTATCCAATATAATTAGGATATGTGTTAGGGTAATAATAATATCATTTTTACCCTTAATTAACCTATTTACTTTTAAACGTGGTAACTAAAAGTAAAAAAGTTACTATTCACCAAAAAACATTATCTTGTTGAATCACATTTTACACCTTGATATTAACAGTGTCTCTCGGATTTTTGAAATTCCACTCACAGATGCATTAAAATTAAGTTTTATGTAAATTTTCAAATTTTTCTAGGAGGTGGGTAAAAGACGGTGAAAAGTTCAATAATATTTTTATATATCTAAAATTATTATAAAATGACTACAATGAATTACATTGAAATTATATAGGTATTATGTATCAATTTTTTCCTAAAATAAATTTAAATAAAATAAATAATTATTTAAATAAAATGTCAATTTTTAAATAGTAACCCAATGTTTTCACTATTCATCAAAAATTGAATGTTTTTTAAAAAATATGAAACATTTACCCTAGGATAATTTCGATATTCTGAATCCAAAAATGAAGTCCATTTTGAAAGATAAAATTTATAAAATTTCAAAAAGTGGGTATAACTATTCATAACGACTAGTTCATAGTAATATTATAATAATATCTCGTTTAGTGAAACTCGGTATTGCGTACTACACACGCTATCAAAGAAAGTATTGATTGCGTGTAATGCAATCCAAGTCAGGGCTACGTGTAGTGAAAGCTCCGTTTGGTGTTGCGTATAACATAATCAAAACATATTTCATTTATACATTAAACAAATTCTATAATTAATATTGTGTGGAATAATTTCCAAAAAACGAACTTGAAATTGTGTGTAACACGAGCCAAGAATATTGTTGCGTATACTGCAAGCTAATACAATGTTGCATATATCACATGATAATATTGGGGTAGCATACAACACAAGACATTAATGAAATTAAAAATAATATTTCTCATAAAATCCAGGGGTGTTACAATCAGAGGAAAGTATAAAGTAAAAAAATATAATTAATGATTTTATGTGAATCGTACGGTCTTAGAATGATGTAAGAACACTACCTTCTTTCCCATGGACCAAGATCCAAAAACAAAAATAAACCATAAATCCACAAACTCTAGTGTATTACACATTGTGAAATCACACGAGCTTAAAAACTAATACCAAGAACAATAATTACATAACAAGGAAAATTATACATCCTATCAGTAAAGGCATTTGAGATACTCTGGTCTTATATCAATTAAACGATTTAATGAATTACTAGGCCAACTATCTACCAACTCCCTAAATCATAAAACCAAAATCTCTGATACCATTTTTAATAAACCATCCCTAGTCAATCGGACATGTAACTCGATTTGGACTTCCATAAGGCCTCAGGTGCACCTCCTCGTATGTCACACGCTGCTGAAAATCAGTGAAGGTCTACAAGATGTTGGTAGTCATTTATACCCTCTCTTAATAGCAATAAAACAATGAAAAATAACCAAACTCATATAGATGAATCAAAATCAGTGTATAAATAATAAATAACTAAAAGAGAATCATGCTATAACAAATGGAATATTGCATATGGACTCCAACAACATGCAAACATACAAAAAAACAATCTATTAGTTAAATACAACAATATATACTACCATCATTGAGTCAAGACATGTACATGGTCTCCACAATACTTGATATTCTCCACTCTAATATTGACAGTCCACATGACTTAATCCACTTAAACGAGAATCATCGGGACACATCCCCATCCACTGAGAAAATTTTTCTCCAACCTAAAAGAAACAAATTGTCCTATTTGTATACTAAGTCTCTTTTACATGGGGTTAGAAATCAACATTATTAGGACACCCCACAATAATGGACCTATAAATCTATTTTCATAAAAAGTGAATGCACATGAGATCCACCCAATATATCTAAAAACTAACCACATTTGACATAAAAGAAACAAAAACATAAAGGGGAAAAAACACAATAATACTAATAAGAAACATGATATATTATAAAATAAATGATAAATATACACCCATTGTGGGCTCTTCAAAGTTATTTAGAGCATGTAGATCACCCAACCACATGACAACTGGCGTGTCTTCTAGATCTACATAAGAGTTCCAAGACATCTAAATGAAACATGAATGAATTTCCGACCCTAGGGCTTATACCGAGGAATACATAAAGTCAAATAACATCTATTGAGAAATAGGACTATGAAGGAATGATCTAACTAGTGATAGATATAAATCCACACACCTAAGAAACTATTATAACACAAATTTTCATGTTGAATGAATTATGATCTAAATGTGGGCCACATGGTAGAAACCATTCCAGAGGACACCCCCAAAATGTGTAAATGATATTTTTACTATCTTAGGGAATTTCTTATCCCCATAGAAAAGGTGGATACCCTTTCCTAGGGGTACAAATATAGTAGATTAGATCATGAATAATATCCAAAATATTTGACATGTAGCAGGGAAAAATACGCAACAAGAGGGGTTCACTCATCCATATCATCCATATGCTCCCTGCTCACATTTAACCACAACTAACTACTAGAGAACAGTTCCATATCACAAATCATGGCCAATGCTTGATCCATTATATCCCAAAGGTATCATACTCATACTATAGCCCTAATATAAATAGCCATAGACATCATGGCCAATAGACAACTGAAAATGGGATGAACCGACATAAAACCCATCATCTATAAAACTGAACAAGAAATGTTTATCTACCCTCAAATAATAAATCATGGAGGAACTCTCATCAAAATTGATCTCATCATCTGACAAAGTATCCACCACAAGCTCTCCATGACCTATCATAGGGTCAAACCAAAATTGGGGATCTCATAGTCTCTAGGGCCACAGAAGAAAATGATGTCAACCTCAAGACTCCCCTACCACACCCAATATCTAATGACCCACAAATAGAAACAAATATAACTATAATAAATTACATTGAAATTGGGGGAGACCACATGAGGGGTTCTACTAGCTCATCCAAAAGGACGAGACACACCTAATGATGAAACAGCTCAAACATCCTTCAAAATAATTCAACTAATCATCAATAAAAAAATAACTCAAAGGGTACACAAAATAATAAATCCACTATTAAGAAAATTAATAACAGTCCTCATGAACAATTCAAAATTTGGAGATATACCATAATGATTACTTATATCTAGCTAAAAAAATATGTCATACATGCATTCTGAATAGCCAACTATAGCAACAACTGATCACTTGATCAGAAACTATCCCACATGGACATATCAAGACTATATCAAACTCATCTTAGAATACTAATTGCACCTATACTTATCTTCCATCCAAATCTATTAACCCACCCTATATATCCATTATATCTGGTCTCCAAACACAGAAGCTAAAACTCAATTGTTCTTACGTCGAGAAACCGGTACCAACACACAGGAAAAAACCAATACCTCCTTAAAAAAATACTCATTAACAATATTGTAATCATTCCAAAGAAAGCCATATATATCTCCATGGAACACTCAAGTCAGGACAATCACCAGGCTTAAAACCCTTACTTGTGCCTCCCATCTCACCACCCAAACCCCTGGAAGGAATTTAAAACCAGGCCTCACGAAAAACCTAATATTGAACTCTCATAGTAAAAACACCATCTAGATGATATATAAATGATGATAGGATACCACCATCATAATATTCATGAAAAAATAATCCAAATGGACTACTTAAAAGTCTAATTATGTATTTAGGGTAAAAACATATAAAATAGACCAAGGGAGGAAAAGTACATAGAGTTCACTTGGAGTACACTACATGTAACTCTAGAGTCCTATCTAGAATTTTTCCTTAGGACACTCAACACGTACATACCCAAATTACATGGAGTGGGGTCTTTGTACATATTTTATGCCCAACATTGGTACATGGAAATGTACCTCAGCCCAACTTGGTGTGTAAAATTACCAAGTACAAACCGTGTACCGTTTGTACACATTGTGTAACGCCCTATGGGTACCACCCCATGTATATAGACTTGTACCCAACCAGGATTTGTACTCGTACATGGTGTGTGCTCTACACGGGGTCTGGCCGTATACCTTACATGACCATGTACCCCCACATGGGGAGTCTGGATGAGCACTCAGCCACATGCCCAGGCCCACTACCCGAAATGTACCATCAGTAGATGGAATGTAGTCCCAAAAACATCATATCACCTTAATTGTAAAAACACATGGCATGTGTTCATAAAACCACACACCATGCACATTGGTTTTCCCGAACAAAAAAACCCCGAAATTCCCCCAAACCTTCGTTTTCTACATAAAAATTACAAATTAACCCACAAGGGATCCCAAGAAAGACAAAGTAGCATTAAGATGTAAACACAAACATTATATTAGTATTAGTGGAATAAAACATAAAATGGACCTGCATCCAAGTGGAAAATACGAAATCTTTACAAAGATCGGTCATCCATAACTACCACATAGTGATCTAACACAGCTTGAGATCCACAATAATTCCTCCTCATTTCTATCCCCCTCTTCTCTTCCTCTTTCTCTCTTAGATGCATGGAAGGAACACACCATGGGCATATGAAAAAATAAAGGTAAATAAAATTAGAATAAATAAATAAAAAAAATAAAAAAATAAAAAGAAAACAAAATGAAAATGAAAAGGGGGCGCAGACCCAGGCCTAGGCCTGACCTTGCATCCTATTTCAAGGTTATCCCTCATCTATGGAACCCCCCATTCCAGACTCAAAATTGAAGGAGGACTCTCAATATTGAACTACATTTAATAATATAAAAATTAATGAACACACATGAATAATTTAAAATTTAATTAATTAAATAATAAATATTTCGTGAAAATTCTAACAGCTCGAATTTCAACCAAAGTCTTATCCTAGGGTAAACACCCTTTATTAAGACCAACAAAATGGTCAAAAAAACTGAAATCATTCTATAGGTTAATTGTAACACCCCGAGATTTTATGAGATAGATTATTTTTAATTTCATTTTTGCCTTGTGGTGTACTATAAACCAATATTATATTGTGCTATACGCTACATTTTATTAGCTTGCAGTATACACAACAATATACATGGCTTGTGTTGAACACAATTTCAAGTTATTTTGATAGAATTGATTTCACACAACAATGTGAATATTTTTTTAATGAACTATGTTTTCATTATGTTATACACAACAAAAAAGTAAGATTTCACTACACGCAACACTAACATGGCTTGTGCTACATGCTAGAGTGACCTTCCTTAATAGCTTGTGTTGTACGCAATACCGAGTATCACTAAAGAACGATATATTTTTAAAATATTATATAAACATGCCGTTGTGAATATTATTAACCAAATTATTAATTTTATATAACATTATCATTTATCTTACACATGATATGAGAAAAGAAATCATATTTTCATATAAAATAAGTATTTTTCAAAAAAATGCGGTTTTACCCCCTTTTGATGGAACACGTATTTTAAATATAATTTTTGAGAGTTTTATAAGTTATATTTTACAAGATTAAATTTTTATGGAAGTAGGACATAAAAACTTACTTTTGATAATTTTTTTTATATTTTTATGATAACTTTCATATTTGGATGAATAGTAAAAATACGATAAATTTTATTTAAAAACAACTTATTTTATTGAGATAATTTATATAGAAAAATTATAATATTTAATAGTTTTAAAGTATAAATAGAATATATTTTTATCACTTAATATAATTTATTTTATTATCATTAATATTACATTGAATTCATAGGTAAATGTTTTTTAATCTTTTGCACTATTTTAACTTTTAAAACCTATTTTCTCAACAACGAGATTAATATTAAATTAATTACTGCAACTTTTGTGTTTTGAATTTTGAAAAATTTATTCCATTTTATGAATAATTAGGTCCATATTATGTTAATATGATACTTTTATTTTTTGCCATTATGAATAGTAAATTTGGCAATTATTTTATTTAACATGGTAAAAAGAGAATCTGGTAATTAAGGTTAATTAAAATATTATAAAATTACCTTAACACCTATAAAAATCATATTAAATGATTAAATAAGACCCTTATAATATAATTTTATAAACTTAATAAGTTTATTTAAACATACCTTTGGAAATGACATGAATGTAATAAATACTAATGAAATAGACAAAGTGTCACAATCTATTTTTATATAATTGTATTAATTTTAATATATGGATAACAGGAAGATAAAATCGAATACAAATAGTATATGAAATTATAAAACAATTATCCACGTAATAAAAATTTATTTATAATTTTTAGAGATTAAATAATTACCATCAATGATGACACAATAGTGATGTAGAAATTATTTTATTAATAGAAATGTCAAATAAATGTTTTTGAAAATGTTAAAATAAATATCATATAAACTATTTAATGTCCTAAATGAATTTTCTAGGTGAATATGACATGATAGGGGTGTATTTAATATTTTTATTTGACTTTATCTTCAGTTTGAATTCTATTTAAAGTATAATAAATGAATAGTGTCAAAATTCACACTATTGATATTTTATAAACATAACATTTTATTAATTTATTAAAAAATAATAAAAATATATAAAAATTCAAAGGGGATAATTATAAGTTATAAAATAATATAAATTATCTATTAATGGCCAATTAACACCATATAAGTAAATATTAATTACCATTAAATATTTAGAATGTTATTACCAAAATTAATCATTAGTAGAATAACTAAGGGTCAATTAAATAAGATATGGTTTTTCAAGGAAAAATAATTTGTTCACAATTTATTGGATGATAAGATTAAAACCCTATATCATCTCATATTCTAATTATTTATACTTTTTTGGGTTTTTTTTGAAATGTATTGGTTTTAATATAAATTAATATTTTTTAGAGTTTTCTAAAGTGACCATCTCCACTCTTATAAAAGGGCCCATCCTTCCTTTCCTCTTCATTTAGTTTTGAGCATTCAGTATCTAAAACTCATAGACCATTACTCTTCTCAACTTCCCTAGTAAAAATCTGGAGGTTATTGTCTTTTCAATAGACCAACTATAGTTCTCTAAGTAAAAATTCAAAGGAGGCACGCCGAGGAAGAGATAGTCTCTTCAACTGATTCATTCAAGTTTGTTTATTCTTCTAATTAGTTTTATTTAGTTTTTCTTTATAAAAAAATAATATAAGTATCAATATTATACTTATATGTTATTATAAATATTAAAAACCACAATTTCATATTCTATCCATCCTACAAAAACAAAAACAAAACCATCACGTGCACGTACGTACGACTAACCGTCTCCACACTGTGGTGTAATCTGTTTTACACCACCACCATACTTGGATGGGAATAATGGTGTAAATAATACCTATATATGGATAATATAAAATTATAATAATTTTGAGATATTATACATCATCAACTTCAATACCATTCAATAATTATGGGAACGTTATCTTTTCTTGTGCGTACGTACGACTTACCGTCACCACTATGTGATATGATTTATTCTACATGATATTTATTAAAACATGATTATATAAATGAATTGAATAAATAAATTTGAAATATATTATACTAATACCATAATTTAGATGATATAAATATATCCTAGAAATAGGAACATGAACTTATTCGACAAAACATACGTAAAAACATAAAGTAGTTAATACACGAATAATGAGTAATAATGAAAAGTTACTAACAAACTGATGAAAATATGACCATAAATGTTATCATAAAACGTTTTATGATTCTAGAATAAATCTATAACAATATTTAAACAATTATACAGGAGTTTCAGATACATATTAAGCATATCATACATAAGGTAAAGGATAACTTGTCCAATCTCATTTTTATCTGAGATTGTTTATTAGTAAGTATTTACTGGGGTTATATTTATCATCCATGTCCATGTTTTATATAAATGTTTTCATAAAATGTTTATACTTTATCCATATATATTTAATTTCATTTTTACCCTTTTTGTAATTTTACCACATGGAATGGAAGGTATAATTCTATTGTTTACCATAAGATGTACTTTTTGACTTTTTTGGAAAAAGAATGAGGAGACTGTTTTTTAACTTATACGGAATGAACATATTTTTACGTTTTCATAGAGAATTATTTCCATGAATCATACTTTAAAATATTTAATGTTTATTTTCACTTAAATATTATTCATTTATAATTTCACGACATATTGAGAGAAGAAAATGTTTTTTGAAGAAGAAATGATATTTTCCTCTAGAAATAAGTTCATCTGTTTTATCAAAATTATTTTCCATCTAAGATTATACAGGGTTATGTTTCTATCCCTATTATTTCTTTTATCTGATTAAGTTATTATGAAAATGTTTTTATGAATTCATTTTATCATATAAGGATTATGTTATGATATCATGATGTTTAAGAATCCCATTTTATAACATGGGTTATTCTATGATGTATGATTTATGTTTTTATGGAACACATAATAATGGTTTAATTATGAGATGGGTGAGACCTATATCTCTCTAAAATGTAGTTGGTAAATATTTATATCTCATGAGATATACATGGATGTAACAGTATGTTAATACCATTAAGTGATATAGGATTGGAATGATGTGTGAACTCGGTTCAGTAATGGACTTTTTCTGCTTTGATGGTCATTACAATGAGACTTGACTAATATGAAATGATTTTCTCTTCTAATTTGTGTATTCCATAAAGTTTCACATCTTATGTTATGATTGTTGGGAATACATTTAACTTCTATGATTTATCCCATGACATGATTTTATGATCTCTTATATAGGTCATGATATTCAAAAGTTCTGTTCTTATGAATATGATATGAATGATATTTACTTTTATTACCTTCAGTGAGAATTTGAGATCATCATTTTTATATTTTCTTTTCCACAAGATATAAAGAAAGGTTTTATGTAGTCAAAGAAAAGGGGATGATATTTATGGGAGATGTTGAAGGTCTGTGACCTTTATTAGAATATTATGTTTCAGTTTTCAAAAGGCAGTAAAGTAATATGGTCGTTGGGATTATTTTTTCCATGTATTAAGTATTCCACAAATGTAATGTAATTTCCATGTACGTCAAGAATGGGTCTCAATAGTTGGTATCAGAATGAAGGTTTAGTTATTGTTTGGAAAATGAAGATGTAGAAAATTTAGTTAGATCCCTCGAGGTATTTCTTAGGTATGTTTAGGGATAAGTATATGTATAGGTTATAGTCCTAGAATTATGGTAATTATCATGAGTAGACTAGGATTAATCCTAATATGTTATATATTGAATGTGCCCCCCTTGATTATATTGTTTTCCTTGTATGATTTTTTTCCCTCACAATATTCTTTTTGGGTTTTAGAAAATGTCATAAAACATGAGGATAATTGTTAATAGAGAATATGATGGACAATGGAATGATATTATCCATGAGAAACCAAGTGAAATGGGATTTGGAAGGAAAAAAATCATTATTATGCCTAATGAGAAATCCCATAATATGATCAATAATATCGACTTTGATGAATTTTCTGAAGCATCTAGTAAGAGAATGATGGAGTTTTATAGTGATCAAAGAGGAAAGAGAGTTCAATTTTCCTCGTGTAAATCATGCGGGAAGAGAAATCAAATAGATTATTTCAATGGAACTGGTAGATGATTTGGGAGTGAAAAAGAAGGACAAAAATCTAGTAATTTAAAAGGAAAAGGTTTTGGTAACACAAAAGACAAGGATAATGGTATTACTAAGACATTACTAATGGTTAAATGCTTTAAATATGGAATGTAAAGGCATTATGCAAATCGATTCCTCATGGGAAAATCTCATGAAGAGAATCAACATGGTCGTATGGGTAGTATTTATGTTGATGACGATGAGGATACTACAAATGATATATGAGATGAAAGAAGTGTTGAGGAAAAAATGATGAAACTCTGTCAATTGTTTAAGAAGGTAGTGTAATGATTGCATATTTATTAAGAGTAATGTTGAATAGGTAATTTAATGTTTCTATGGAATAAAGAAACATCTAAGTATCTATACACTATTTTTTTCTTTACGTATTTGAATGTATATATTGAATGGTACGAATAAACCTGAAAGGTTATTAAGATATTTTTGGAAAGCACATGATGGGAACATAATGAATAGATAAGGAGATAATGAGATGTTGGATAATATTAATGATGTCAGGACTGATATAAGGAAAAAATAATAAAATGGTTTGAGTGTATATAATTTTTGGGATTTTGGTATGTGGAAAGAGATAACATTTGACGGAATTCATGTTTTCACTAAAGTTCTATGGTAATTATTGCTTCAATAGAATTCATGATCATGGTATTCACATGTTTGGAATTTGACCAACAAGATAAATGTTATGATATATGGTGGATAAATGATGGCAATCACATACATGTTATATGACATTTCTGGTAATTGTCTTTTGTGTACTATGAGATTGGATGGAAGTATCTTGGATAAGACTAAATGTTTGAATGTATTAAGTTGGATATAATATAGTATTTTTTAAGGCTACAACTTTTTTTATATTATTTATGCAATGTAATAATAGTATAGTTTTATAAAAACGATAACCTGCAAGATGGGAGACAACCCATCGCGTCAGACAAGAAAATGGGAATAGAACCCAAAACTGATGTGTGATAAGACTTTATCGCCTATGACTAGAATAAAAGAAGTCCCAAGATAGTAGAAATTGGGTTTATTTCATTATGCGGCATGATAGATGAAGTATAAGTCCATTTTTTGAACCATATATGATTGATCTCAACATATATAGACTTATATATATTTAATAACTTATGCTAAACTTTTTATGATAGTGACAAATGGAATGAAAAATCATTCTATCCCATGATAATCTAACACATCAAGAATGAAAAATTTGAATTCATTTCATTAAATAATAGATGAAGTGGGAATTGTTCAAGACCCGAACAATGGTTATATTTTACAAGAATCAAGTTTTTATTTTTCTTTATGAATCAATTCTTCAACATTTGGGAAATGATCTTGAAAATCAATAATTTTATCATAGTTCCCACTATTAGGATAAATCAGATGGTCCCTTAAATCATCACAGATTTATGGATTTCTAGTAGTTAACATTCTTCAAACCTTGTTCTCTATCACTATCCATTTGAACAAGATGGTTGGATTTATCTTCTATATCCACATTTTCACTTTCCACCTATGTTCTCCTATGTAGAAACCTAGTGATTAGTTACATGGGGAAATCATTACATTTCTAACATTCCTTTGTCAAATGATGTCTTAGTATCCCTTTTTACAATGTGGGTTTCCATGTAAGAAACTTTCAAGTAGAAAACCATTTATAACACCAATTAATTTCGAGGGAGAAACTCATTTATATGGCGTAGAATGTAACACCCCATGATTTAATGAGATAGATTATTTTTAATTTCATTTATGTCTTGATTTTTATTCTACACCAATATTAGCTTGTTCTATACACAACACCGTATTAGCTTGCAGTATACGGAACATTATACTTGGCTTGTGTTTCTCATAATTTCATGTTATTTTGATAAAATTTATTTCACGCAACACTGAGTATAGATTTTATTCAATAAACTATGTTTTTATTATGTAATACACAACACCAAAGGAATATTGGACTACACTCTACACTGACATGGTGTACGTTACATGCCAGAGTGACCTCCCTCAATAGCATGCATTGTACACAATATCGAGTATCACTAAATAAAAATATATCATTAAAATATTATATAAAATAGTTTTTATGAATAGTATTAACCAAATTTTGAATTTTATATAACATTATCACTCATATTACACATTCTATGAGAACAAAATCATTTTCATGGATAAAATAAGTTTTTTCAAAAAAAAATGCAGTTTTACCGCCTTTTGACAGCACAACTATTTTAAATATAGTTACTATCACTTTTATAATTTATCTTTGACAAGATAATAATTTTCCTTGGAATCATGAAATAATATTTTTCTTTGGATAAATTTTTTATATTTTTCTAATAACTTTTATATTTGGAGGAATAGTAAAAATACGTAAATTTTAATTAAAAAAAAATTTCATTGAGATAATTTATATGGTTAAATTATAATATTTAATGTTTTTAAAGTATAAATAGAATAAATTTTTACCATTAAATATAATTTATTTCATTATCATTAATTTCACATTGATTTGATAAGTAAAAACATTTTAATCTTTTTCAGTGTTTAAATTTTTAAAACACGTTTTCTCAACAATATGATTAATTTTAAATTAATTACAGAAACTTCTATGTATTGAATTTTGAAAATTGCATTCACTATATGGAATCATAAGGTCCAAATTATTTTAATAGGTGAATTTAATTTATGGGAATTATGAATAGTAACTTCGGTAATTATTTTTATTACCATGGTTAAAGGCAAATCAGGCAATTAAGGGTAAACATAATAATATAAAATTATCTTAACTCATATAAAAATCTCATTTTCTGATTAAATTAGACCCTTATCATCTATTTTTTGAAATTGAATCGATTTATTTCCACTTACCTACGAATACAACATGAATTTAATAAAAACTAATGAAATAGACAAAGTATAACAATCTCTTTTTTATTAGTGTATTAATTTTAATATATGTATAGGTAGGAGATAAAATAGACTATAGGTAGTCTCTAGAAATATCAAATAATTACCCACATCATAAAAATTTATTTATAATTCTTAGAGATAAAATAATTACCATTAATGATGACACAATAATGATGCAGAAATTATTTTATTAATATAAATATAAAATAAATGGTTTTAAAAAATTTTAAATGAAATATAATATGAACTAATTAATATTCTCAATGAATTTTATAGGTGCCTATGATATGTTAGAAGTGTATTTAATATTTGGTTCGAATTTATCTTCTGTGTGAATTCTATTTAATGTCTAATAAATGAATAGTATTAAAATTGACAATATTGATATTTTTGAAATATAAAAATTTATTAAATTATTTAAAAATAATAAAAATATTTAAAAATCACAAAGTGATAATTATATGGTCTAAAATATCATAACTTATCCATTTATGGTAAATTAACACCACATATGTAAATATTCATTACCATTAAATATTTAGAATGTTTTTACCAAGATTAAAATTTAATAGAATAACTCTGTGTAAATTAAAAAGATAAGTATTAAATTGACAAAATAAGTTGTCCAAATTTTATTTTTTGATGAGATTACAACCCTATCACATTACATATTTTAATTAGGGACACTTTGGTGGTTTTTGGGTAAGGTTTTATTATATTATAAAATAATATTTTTGAGAGATTCCTAAAGTGCCCCTTGCCTCTCTAATACAAGGGCTCTTCATCCCTCTCCTCTTCACTCATTTTTGCACCATAAAGCTAGTCTAATCCATGACCATTACTAGTCTTGAATTACCTAGTATCATTCTTGATGTACTGGCCTTCTCGACCAACTCTTGTTTTCTAAGTGGAAATTCAATGGTGGCACGTCGAGGAAGAGCTAATCTCTTCTACTGATTCTTTGATGTTTCATTCTTCTTCTACATACTATTAATTAGTTGTTTAATGATAAAATAAAAATTTCAATGTCACTAATATACTTATATGTTTTTATAAATATGAAACAACACTATTTAACCTTCTATCTGTTCTACGAAAAAAAGGAAACCACGGCGTGTGCGTACTTACGGCTTACTATCTCTTTTCCGTGGTGTAAGCTATTTTTCACCATCACCTTAAATGGATGGGTATAATGGTGTAAATAATACCTATATATAAATAATATAACATTATACTAATTATGAGATACCAAACACTATCCAATTCAATACCATTCTACAATTATGGGAATGATATCGTCGCTCGTACGTACGTAAGACTTACCTTCTCCACAGTGCGATGTGATTTGTTCTACAAGATATTTATTAATACATGTTTTTATAAATTAATTGAATGAATAAATATGATATAAATTATACTAATATCATGATTTAAATTATATAACTTAACTTAAAAGGTGGAACACGAACTTATCTGACAAAACAAAAGTAAGAACATAAAGCAGTTAATACCTGAATAAAGAGTAGCAATGAAATGTTAGTAACAAAAGAATGAAAAAATGATCATAAATGTTATCATAAAAATGATATTGACTCTAGAATAGATATGAAACATTATTTAAATCATTATAAAGGAGGTTAAGATACATATGAATCATATCAGACCTATCGTAAGGGATAACCTTTACCATCACATTTTAATCTGAGATTTGTTTATTCGTAAGTATTTACTATATTTATATGTATCATCCATGTCCATGTTTTATTAAAATGGTTTAATAAAATGTTTAATATTATTACATGTTTTTTAATTTCATTTTTAAAATTTATTTACTTTAACCACATGGTATGGAATAAATCTTTTTTTACCATAGGAGGAACTTTTGGTCTTTTCTAGAAAAAGTACGAGGATAATGTTTTTTAACAAATATGGCATGAACTGAATTTTTCAGTTTCATAGAGAATTATTTCCATGAAGCATAATTTAAATGTTTTTATATTTTTTTTAAATTAACTTCATTTCTTCTAAAATTTGAGGACATATTGAGAAAAATAAAATGTTTTTGAAGAAGAAAAGATATTTTTCTAAAGAACTATGTTCATGTTTTTTTATCAGAATTATTTTCCATTTTAGATGATATAGGGTTATGTTTCTATCCCTATTACTAATTTTATTTGATTACGTTATTATAGAATTATTTTTATGAAGTATTTTTTATCTAAAATGGACAATGTTACGATGTCATGATGTTTAAGAATACAATTTTTTTACATGGGTTATGCTATGATATAAGATTTATATTTTTGTGGAACACATAAGAATGGTTTAATTATGAGATGGGTGGGATCTTTATCTCCCTCTAATGCACTGGGTAATGATTTATATCTCATGAGATATACATTGCTGAAATAGAAAGTTCATTAGGTTCAATGATACATAACTAGAATAAGATGTGAACTCGGTTCAGTAATGGACTTTGTCTTCTCTGATGGTCTTGGAAATGGGGATTGACTAAAATGTAATGATTTTCTATGATTATGTGTGTATGAAACAAATTTTCATGTCATATGTTATGATTATTGTGATTAAATTTCTCTTCTATGCTTTATCCCATGACATGATATTATGATCTCTTATGGAGGAAAAGCTTTTCAAATGTTATGTTCGTATTAATATGATATAATAGATATCTCCTTTGTTTACCCATAATGATCATATGATCTCACACATTTTATGTTTTCCTATTCCCAGGATAAAAAAATAGGTTATAGGTTGGAAAAAAGGGGAAGGTATTTATGGGATATTTTAAAGACCTTTCACCTTAATTATAAGATTATGTTCTATGTTTCCCAAGGCACTATGCTAATACAGTCTTTAGGCATCCACTTTTGTCATGTATTAGGTATTCTGAAAAATTAATGTAATTTCCATGTGCATCATGCTTGGGTATCAAAAATAAATTACCAATTTTCACTAAATATACCCTGAAACAAAAAGGTTCAAATTCCCCCTGTTTTTAGGAGCAATGATGACACACGTCGTCACACATTACGTTAGATGAAAAATCATGATTTAAATTACCCTAAATATAACATGGAATTATCTAAAATATTTATTATTTATATTTGGAGGCATCATTTATATAGAGTAAGGTGTATGATACATAATGATCAAAAACATTTTAACTATATTTTTTCTTTGAAAGAGGTAAACATGAAAATAGAGAAGATTGTTTGAACCATTAATAGATTATGACTGCATGTGTCATTATCATAATAAAAATTGAAAAATTTTCTAATGCATTGAGTCATAAAAATAATAATACATTAACCATGCTATGTTTGGAACATGACCCCATAATTAATTTTTGATGAATTTTGGCTTAAATGTTTTGAATGTGGGAACCTAATCTATTTTGTTTTAGGTGTTAGAACAATAATATCTAAAAAATGAATTAGGAAATCACAAAAATAATATCATGTTTTTCAATAAAAGGTATAATATTTTAAAAAGAGTAAGTTTCATAAGATAAATTTTAATGGATAAAGTGTTATCATATTTGGATGAATATTATGTGCGCCATGTGTTTCCCAGTTGAAGAGAGAGTTGTTAAGTGAATCTCATAGTTCTCCATTTTCAATTCATCCATGTAAAACTGGGATATACAGAGACCACCATGGGAGTTATTGGTAATATAGAAATAAAATTGATATTACATAATTTTACTTGAAATGTTCAACTTTTTAGAAACATAAAGAAGAAAGATAATTAACGAAAGAACTTCTATAACATTTAATAGTGTCATAGTGGAAATGGTAAAATATATCATTAGATTTTATGAATGGGTTTCCAAATTCATATAAACTTAATAATGTAATTTGGAATATTTTTGAACATGTAACTAACTATGTGAATTTCCTTCCCATTTAAGATATTATGTCTTTAGATCAACATTATTGAATATATCTCAAGGAGATAGTTAAGTTACATGGAGTTTGTCTCTCCATTATCTATGACCGTGATCCAAAATTTACATCTAATTTATACAAGGACTTTTGAATTATTTGAGTACCGAATTAAATTTGAGTATGGCGATACACCCTCAATATGATTTCTAGCTTGAGTGGATGATTCAAGTTATTTAATATATGCCTAAATCAGTTTCAATGGATTATAAGGGGAGTTCAGATATGTAGTTCCATGCTCTTTATTTCTATGAACAGTTATAAGGGAATGAAAACCGTTGGGTCTTAGGAATGCCTCCCCATATGAAAAAGTCTTCCAAATAGAAGCGAGGGTGTAGAAGGATGATAGTGGGGAGACTATACCCTCTGGTGGTGATAATTGTAATGATCTATATAAATGTAACATGACAGAAGAATATACCATAAGACACTGGACCAGTAACCCACCATAACAAAAGTAAAAATAGACATCATAAATAATAAACAATAGTCTCAAATATACTATTCACATAATTAAACCATTTTTATCTACTAAAACAAAACATGATACCACTTGTGGTTGACCTTAATATATAAATATAATCTTTTTAAAACAAAATAAATATGCTAAAATAAATTACAAATGATGTAAGAGCCTCATAGTACATTTACAACCATACCATTCCTGATGATCCAATATGGTAACTAAGGTCCACCATCCGATCCCAAACCATTATTTGATAATAGAATGAAAAAAATCTATACATGATCTGAATGGACAGTGTATGGTGGGAGAATAATCATAGTATTCCATCACCAATATGTGGCTAAATTACATATATGATAAAGTAAGTGTGTGATAAAAATAAATAAAATCATCAAATGTATATCATAACAATAAAAAATTCTTTTGTGCATAACATCCACAAGGAATCAGCAACCTGCTTCAGCCCTCACGTGTATACCACATGCTTGAGAAAAAAACTGGAGAGCCCTTAGGATTCTCCTATAAATGTAGCACTAAAACATCATGGAAACCAAAACCTCATGTAATTATCATATATCCGACTTGAAAATTCCTAGTCCCCTAGACCTTGGCTCAAAAATATCTATCAACCCAAATTCTGACCTATGAGGCATGGTGATATATATTCTCCACATAAAAGAAATTGAAGGCCTAATAGTCAATGTCCCAAGGAATTGAAATTTCCATCCTCCTATATAACCAAAGCCCAATAGACTTAATATATAGGGATCCTCATCCCCAACTAATGATTTTATCGCCGTCAACTAATGGGTCCTCCATATCCATGTGGTTTTCTACAGAAAAATCCTCCAACCTCACTGGTGGTCAAAACCATCCTATGATAACACTATTAGAGGCCTCTAGCCATGTGAATGTTCAACATGACCTCGTAATTTGAGTATTATTTGTGTATACATGACTCTAATGGTGTTTTCGTCAGTCATGATGAGAAAAAATCCCAAAAAAAGTACCTATACCACACCATCTCGAAACCATGTGCCACTGCGACCATGTCATTCAACCTGATGGTCAACAAAATCTCCAATACCTAGGCTATACCCTAAATAATAATGATATTGTATCCACATCCCGATGTCCAATTATCCCAAATGATGGATCAATATTAATTCATATGACTCAAGAATGTCTAATTCTAAAAGTTCATGTTTCCTCATCTTGTTTTTCTGCACCCTCTCAATACTCGGGTATATCCCATCACATTCCCATGAAAATAATTTCATGAATCATTTAAAAATAAGTTATTATTAATTTAGTTTTAAAAAACCCAACAATAATAACTTTCCCATGTTCTATGAATCCTCTTATAAGGATTAATAATTTTTATTCAAGGAGTATGATCTTTCTCATAGGCATATCATATGATCAATTAATCAATTTAAAATATAATCATTAATTTAATTGGGTCTCATTCAATCGAAAGAATAGTGAAATCACGAATGTGCCACCATAACACCATGAAATCAAAGAATAATTTAGGCACAACTTACCCTGTGTGGGTAGAATTCCTCTCATCCAATATCTTCCTCTAAATCGAGCCTATTTGGGAGAAATCAGCTTTTTCGACGAACACCCTAAACATATAGTAAATTGGATGACCTAGATTTTGCACATTATTTGGATTGAGAAAATGGGAAAAGAATATTACGGATTTTTATCCATACTGATATGAATCCAATGCCATAAAAGCATATAGAAATGGAGATCAGAGAAAATATTTATAAAGTAACTGAGGAGAGGGCGAGAAGAGCTCCAAGACCGGTTGGGAGGAAGGCCACACGTGTGAAAAACAAGAGGTAAAGCCCCCATAAATGATATTGGGGAAAATGGAAATTTTTACCCTTTAAAGAGGCCACACAGCTACAACATGTTTTGGAAAATCATGTGCAAACCTTGTGGTTCCCACTGTCCAATAACTAGTCTTGCATGGCCTAGGCACACAATTTACAAAACCATTAATAGACTATGCATAAAGCTTATGTCAAAAACATAAGAGGTACAAAATTTTCATGCACCCCTCCCACATTTTTCAATCTATTTATAGTGAAACTGGAGGGATGAATATTTTCTCCTTGGGGGGGGGGGGCACACGATTTTCCGAAACTATGTGCCCCAACCCGCACTTTCTCCAAAATTGGATTTTTTGCCTCAGATGCACCTAAAAGACACTAAAAAACCCTAAGGAGTATTTTTAGCCTTAAAACCCATCAAAAAAGGACTTGGGTCTTCAAATATTTTATAATAACTTTTTGACGATTAATAAAATAGTGTTCCTACTCAATAAACAAAAAATTTCAAATGTGTTGTGGATTTAAACCTGCTCCAAATACTATGGTTATTAATATCTCCCCACCATGACATATCTAATACCCAACCTATAAAACATAAAGATACTATTCTACTATACATACCCATTCCTCTTAAGTTATCCAATGCTACACTAGTCATAATGTCAAAGGTAAACTCTCTCAAGGCACTCCCCACCTTAGGAGTTATATACCTAGTTTCTTATTAATAAAGAACTCAAATAAACCAATGGTTCTGTGAACCTCCTTAGAATCAAAATTCCTATAGTTAATAATCATCACTCATACACCTCATTAGGTTCTCAAATCAAATTTGGGTCATGTATGAAACCCATTAGGTACTGTATCTCATCAGATGCCCACCTCATGCTCATCTATCACATGGCACATATGAGGTATCGTGTCTTAAAAAATGATCAGAAGTACTCATTCACCATATGGAACACAAAAATTATACAACTAATCAGAAGCCCACAATCATTCTTGGTTCCATGCCCCTCAAATAAATCCTTCATCACATCAATGCCCAGATGCCAATGATAAGCCACACATCCACAAAAGTTTATATGAGATCTTAATTCCATGAACCACATACATACATACATGTATATATATATATTACACATTCTACATGATTCCTACCAACTAAAAAAATGTACGGTTAGTCCAAAAATACATATTGTGCACCTCGTGAACCCAAAACCGGACATGGCTATAAAAGTTTTCATGCCAAAAATAAAAAAAGAACCCTAATAATTTCCACTATGTATGACTGGATGTAGTCAGCTCCCCGACCTGTAATACAGCTATAAGATCATATCTATGAACCTAGACTGAATCTCAACTAACTGAGCCATAACCTCCCTATAGAGATGCACTAGCTACTGGCCCCTCACCCCACTGTTCAGTTCCGCATTCACAACTACAACCTCAAAATGCATTTGAATCTACGCTACAAGCTTCTGGTACCACTCTTTGTCCAACCTCATATGTATGAGACACTCTCGGTCCATATATTTTGGCAATCCAAGAAGAATTCATATATAAACTCTCGAGATATCCTACATAGACACATGACCATCACTCCTTTAGAGGATAATCACACTAATTCCAAACATGCCCCTGCTACCCGCACAAGAAGTATAACATTATAGACACAGTTCCTAATGGGCTGTTCCAGTATCTAGCATGAAACCCTTATTGAGAATCCCCTCATCCTCACTTTCTATTATCAAAATCATTTTAACTAATATCACTTGACACCATCACCAGGATCAAATATGAACAACCTATCATATTTCCCTCGGCTATCAGCACATGATTCAAAGCCTTTGATAATGAGGATAACCTGAAGATGTTCACATGAACCTGACTGGAATTCCATAATCCATCCTCTAAATTCCTCACTCTTGAGGTATCATCACTCAATATACTGGGTGATAAAGGATATAAATCTTTGAATTTCACTTTATAGTCCATAAAGGACATGCCTCCCTACCATGGAATTAAAAACTCTAGATCTCTCTCCACCATCAATGTAACCTGTAAGAATTTACTGAAGAACCCATCCTTAAATCCCTTCAAATCCATCCTTTTCTATCCTCCCACCTAAACCTACACATCCCATATGTTTGTCAAACCCTCTAAGTATGTATATAGCCAGCTTCAACCTTCAACATGGGGTTGTCTCAACTTTCTATAAGATGGTATGACTTGACTCTATCTAGTTATTCGACAAATGTGGTCCACCCTCACCATGAAATAGTAGTGGGTGTATAATTGGATCTCATGATTTAGATATTCCACCAATAGATCATCTCATTGTGATCTTTATCAAATCAGCTATATAAACTGAACCAAGCATTCCATGAGCTTCTCGTCAATCCATGGCCAAAAATATATCATATCTGATGGATGAAAAATATATATTCTAGATCCAAAAACATGTTCATGTATCATTGGATCGTTATCTTCTCATTCATATGGGGCATCATTATGACCCTATAAGGTCTCATCTTGTTTGCGATCATGTGTCACTAAATTACATCCCTCTTGATGCTCTACTGGATCTCATCTAGGTATCATCTCACAGAATACCAATATCATGGTCAGACGACCAATATAAAATATATAATATATCACAAAAAGGGAAACATGTAATAGGTAGCGCTGCCTCACTACCCCTACACTCCCCCACTGCAACCGTGTCTAATAACATCCATCCTCAAGTCCCCCCACCAACCTATATCAGAGTTAGGTTTTATAAGATACTCGTACACATGGCCCCATACCTACCCACATCAGTGTCATGCTTCAATTATCATCTAGCCTCATGGCCCCTCATCATCAAATAATAATGTCATAAATCACATGTAATCTAAGGTACCAAAGAAAATTTACTCTGAAGATAAGATAAGGTGAATGAAATGTTTATCTTCTTTTATTGACACTTTAAACATATAACCCCTAAATCATCATCCCTAACAACTCCTATAAAATCTTATCCCATATATCACATTCATATATAGTCACATCACATAGAGATCTCATTGGAACCACATGCAAGGATTGGATGGGTAGAATACTTCCAAATGTTTCTATGTTAGAAATAAATTATTTAGTTTCCTTTGTTTCCACATGGAAGAAAACAACTCCTTTAGCCATCACCAGTATTCCTTGTGGTCGAGTAATAGGCTGGAGACCCATTAAGAACCTCCAGTAAAAGTTGCGCCATCGCCTCATGTCAACTGGAACCTCATGCTGTCATCATATATCTAACACCATGAAGGTATCCCTATGAAAATACCAGGTCCCTCAAACATCAAATCACAAATCCTCATATGCTCTAAGCCTTATGTCCAAGGAATAGAGATATATATACACCGTATGAAAAACCAGTGTCTGTTCAATAGCCTACAACCTATGCAATTGTAATATATGTCCTCCCAAATAATCCAAGCACAAAAGCCTCAATATATGGTGTGCCTCATCCCCCAACCAATGATCTCATTACAAAAAATTGATAGATCCTCACCAACCACATGGATTTCTATGGTAGGAACCTACAACCTCACTGATGGTAAACAATATCCTAATCCACATTTAATAGGGGAGTCTACCCATGAAAATTTTCAACACAACCTCATCGACAGAGTCCTATCTATGTGAACATGACTCCAATGGTGCATTGTCAAATCACGATGGGTAGAAATCACTATCAATATTTATAATCCCCATCATCTCGGAACCTTGTGCCCTACGAACATGTCTCTCAACTCGATGGACAACACCATGTCAAATTCCTGGTTCATTCCATCAATCCTAATGATATCATAGTGTCAACATGACATTAAAGTCACCTTTCCAGGTGATAAAAATTAACTTATATTCCTTGGTCAAATATCATCCTGAATAACCATGTTTCCACATCTATATTGTTAACAACATCTCAATCCTCAGGCCTATCCCACCATGTCCCCATGTAACTCATCAAAAGAAAAAATTATAAAATATTTTTGTTTAATTTAATTTAAAACAATACACACGTCCTAACCTATCCATGTGTTCTGAAGCCTACCAATATGCTTGAGAATTTTTATTCAAGGAGAATGATCTGTCCCATAGTCATCCCATATGATCCATTTAGCAATTTTAAATAGAACTATTAATTTAACAGGGTTTCTCTCATTCACCCAAATGATGTTCCAAAGAATAAACACACCAAAAAAATTGAAACATCAAAGAAAAATCTCGGTACCACATACCTTTTACTTCTATACATTCACTCATTTGATATTATCCTCTAACATGTGGTGATAAAGAAGAAATTGGTGTTTTAGACAAACACCATAAGATTTTACTATATTGGTTCACATGGATTTGAAACACTATATGGGGAGAGAATAAGTGAAAATAACTAAGAGGATTTGGATCCTTACTGATATGAATCAAATAACATATATGGATCATGAAGTGGATATTATATGGAGTAATTCTAGAGGAACCTTTCTGACCGAGAGGAGGGTCCCACGACTAACTGGGAGAAAGAACACACATGTGAGGATAAAAAAGGAAATCCCTCTTAATAAAAACTATGGTTAAATATTCACTTTTCCATTTCAAATATATTTTATGGTTTTCACATGGTTTGGAAAACCATGTGATTCCCACTATCCAAGAACCACTCTCATGCATCTTAGGTTCATTGTTTACTAAATCATGCCCAAATTATACATGTAGACATTTTCAAATACTGAATATCTCCCACATGATCATCCACCCCCTCCGAAATGATTTTTCATGTCATTTCCTATGAAAATGGAGGGTCACACAGTTTCTCATGGGAGAATTACCAGTTTTCCCATACTATGCACCATAGTTTGAGATTTCCAAAAATTGGATTTTTAGGCTTCACAAAACCTGAAATCGACTCAAAACTCTGAGGCAATTTTTGTACCCTAAAACAAATATAAAAACAATGACCTTGGGTAAATTAAACTTACATAATTATGTTTCGATAATAAAGAAATGAATTTTCCCCTCACCAAACTTAAATTTTCAGAAGGGTTGATATTTCGACCTCCACCAAAACCCGAGATGTTACATGATTAATATCATTCTATGGGTATGTTTTCTTATAATAAAATATTTCATTTCAGTATATAGATCATACAATTTGTTCCATTATACGTAAATGTTGTCAGATACTAGTATATTCAGATAAATTAAGAAAAAATAAGTTGATTGGACCAATTTTGGTAGGGGACATAGCTTAAAAAGAGAAGTTGATTAGAAACTTATGAGGATGGGTTAGAGTAGTTAGAAAATTTATGAATATAACCAAAAGAAATATTATTATTTCAAGGTAGTTGATCATATTTTTATTAAAGTATATCCATTGAAAAGTATTCTGTGATTTGATAAAAGGAGGAATTTAAATATATGGTTTATTAGACTATAAGAAATCTTAGAGAATGTTGGATCACTTACCTACCAAGTTTCCATTTCCTTCATGTTTATCCTACGTACATAATGTATATCACGTAACAATTTTATGAAAATAATTACAAATTACATCTCATGTTTTGTGTCCTGATGTAGACTAGTTAGATTATTACCTTTATTATGAGGAAAAACCTATTTAAAATTTTGAATATAGAAAGGAAGTATTGTTTTACATGTTAAGTCATCAAGATAAGTTTTTATAGAAAAAGAATATGGTCAAAGAGGCAACATGGGAAACTGAAAATACCATGAAGGAAAGAATCTATTCTTGTTTAATAGGTGATTAAATTTTTATGTGAACAATTTCCAAAAGGGGGAAGAATGAAACGACCCAGGTAATGGTACAATAATTCATTTTCATGTTAATTAATAGTCATGAATAATATAATTATATTTCTTATAAAAATATTATGTAATTTCTAAATCAAAAAAGGAAATAGTTTTAATTGAACATTTTTATTATTAGGTTGTATTAAATGTTTTCATTCTAAATTTTAGAATCTTAATTTTTAAAAAATATTATGTTTTTTCAATTCATCTTATCAAAATTAACTTATGCTGAAAATTATAGAATTTTAGAAATTATGGATTTTTCACTGAATAGTGATAAATAACGATTTTTTATAAATGTAATTTATTTTAAATAAACTAAGTGTCTTAAAATTCCAAGTTTTTATTGAATATTATTTAAAGTAACAAAAGTATTATCCATTTATATTTTATATACATAATTACCTTTATATCATCTTTATATTTTATTTTAGTGCACGTTTATTTTTGGGTTTAAAAATGTGTTTTCTTCCTGAAAACAATTATAAAGTACATAATGTTTCAAAATTTTAATTAATTAAATGAACCCCATATAAGTAATGATTAAAATGACTTTTATATATTATATATATCAATAAATAGTAACTAATTCATACAATGATGAATACTAGTCATGGTTTTAATATAAAAACAATTTATTCATGAAAAATACATTTTTTAAAATCATTTTTTCATCGTGGTTATAGGTTTTATTTTTAAATTAAAATTTTAAAACTTTGAGTATTGAGTTTTATAAAATGGATTCCATATTTTGAATCAAAAAAATTTATATTATCTAATAAGTTCAAATTAATTTTTCTTCATAACAAATATTTAAAATAGTCAAAATATTTTACCATGATTAAGGTAATAATATAATTACTAAGGGTGTTAAACTAAAAGGATAATGGTTAAATGTCCTAAAGTCTTGTATAAACTCTATTGTATGTCCATCTTTCATCCTTATCATATGTAAGTATCATTAATTTTATTCAAACATTAAAATATCTTTCACATTTTCATACCATACCCAAATACCTTCCATACATCCCTCATCATGAACTAGTGACCCTATATTGATTATAAATCTATGCTAAGAATGATTTTGGTTCTAACCTTATGAGGTTTATTGAAAAAGTTTTTTGTGCTTAGCCGAGGATTTTTTATTTATACTATCATATCATTCAAACCATATTAAATTATGTAGATATATTAAAACTAGAATCTACAATATAATTATTTGTTATTATTTTAATGGAATAACTTAAATCCATTTACTCATCTTTCAAATGAAAAAGAACACATCATTCGTGTGTATGGTGGACTGCCATCTCCTGAACCAATTAAATTCATTTTTCATCATCGCCGCTAACAGCTGGGTATAATGATGTATATAAACTATATCTACTGTATTTTTAATATAATTACACTTATTTAATTATGATATCACATATTCCTACTTACTTTACATTTTTTATGGGATTCAATAATGTTAGTTGTGTGTACGATGGACTACCTGCTCAAAAAGCGATGTGATTCATTTTTCACTAATGCATTCTATGTAATGTAATAAATATTTATTAAATTAATATAATTGAAATATATGAAATTATTATGATATTAATAAAATATATATAATTATGAAAAGATAATATATAATTTTTATTCTTACCATTCCACTCATTGAAAAATGTTAACGCCATTCATGCGTACATGTAGACTACGACCTCTATGAAGCGATGTGATTCTTTGTATACCACCACATCTCATGGATGATATATATATATATATATATATATTTAAATGAATATTATATTATTTAGGATATTAATATAACTCCTTAATAATAATATAATACTTACCATCTTTTTATAATTATTTTTAGAAAATGGAAATGTTACTCATCAGTATGTACGACCTAATGTCCCTGTTTGTATAATGAAGTTCATTTTCCATAACCATATTCCATGATTGTTTTTTGGATAATAAATTATATATAAATATTATAATTATATCCAGATTGTTATTCAAAATATTCTTATATAATGTCCTCTTTGACCATAGTCAGCATATTGAAGTCATTTTTGACACATAAGATGAATACAGTCAAAACATCTGAAGTGAAATTAAAGTATTAAGTAACTGTAAAGAAAATGATAAGTGATAAAATAAAATTATTAAGAAAATAAAATCTTTCTCAAACAATTCAATAATTAATATAAATTTGTTATTCAGAAATATAAAGAAAATATTTAATGAGTTGGACTCAAGGTTAGGGCCTTCGTCACTGTTTCCCTTCATCATAATTATATTATTTTATGAGGTCTATATAAAACCCCAATGGAATGTTATATCATGATTTTATTTATTATCATGATATTTAAAAGTTTTTCATAATGTTATTACTTCTAGGATCTTATTTTTCAAATGTTGTAAATTCCTTGAGGGAATTGTTTTTTAAAATAATCTTTTAATGTTTTCTTTTAAACTCGGTATATTCCATTTCCATGTTTTTAAAATGTTTTTTTGAATTTTTTTATATAGATTTAATTTATTTATAATAGGAATTTTATCTCTCTTTTTACTTTATTTTAATTTTTTTCAAAGGGAATATGTATATGTGTTTTATATAGAGCTTTGTGACAAATAGAAAAAAAATCAATGTTCTATTATAATGTATACAATGAAATGGAATTTAATCTCCAATGTAACCATTATATTATGTTGGTTTTCTATTAAAATAGGTCATGTTTTATTCAATTAAATCCCATTTCCCATTTTATATATTTTTTCATACTAAAAATGAGATTTTTAAAAAGAAAACGGCATTTAAATATCCAAAAATGTTTTGAATATTGGTTCAAAAGTGTTTTCCAAATGGTTTCATGATGAAAATGCTTAGGAATAATAATTATTATTCATGATATAGTTATTGAAACTTATATTAAAAAACAGTTGATCTTGATACAACGTATATGTTGGGTTGATCCGTATTATATCTCTCAAGTGATGACGATATAGCTTATATGAAGGGTTGGGCACCATTATACATCATCAAAAAATTATGGTCCAAATAAAAATTATGAAAATATTTGTTCCCCATTATATATCATGAAATATTTATGATATTGTTATGTATTATATGATGAGTTAAGACCCATTATATCTCATTTCTGATCCTTAAATAGACTATATGATGGGTTGATCTCCATTAAAGATCATGAAAAATATGTGAGCCCAATATATCTTATATAAAGGGCGATCCAAATTATAGCTCAATAAAGGATTGGATGATGATTATGTTATATATGGAATTATATTAGAAGATGGTTTTTTGTTTATTCCAATTTAATGGGTATTGAAAGGGTTTTAGGAATATGCTTCTATAAGTTTTCTCAAATGGTTTTTATTTTCTAAATATGGGATTTAATGGTTTTCATTGATAAAAAGGTGTGTGTGTTTTACATGTGGATATTTTTTAGTTCCTATGCTAATGTAAATTTGAATATAAAGGAAATCGTTACCTGGGTTTTCTTTTTTTTCACTTAAATAATATATTTCTTCTTTTTAGGTACCATACTAAGATTTTTATACTCAACCCACATTTTTAAAAAAATAATTGGTTTTGAGGGATGGGTAAGAAATAATAATATGTCATGTTGAAATTCATGAATATTTTTCATTATAAGAACATGATTTTTATTTTTTGTTGTTTTGTTTTATAGGAAAAATGGATACTGGTATGAAATGGACACAGTGTAATATATGTTTTTGTTTATGATTTATAACCTTATTCCCTAAAACTATAAGTCTAAAATATCTATGGGAAAATATTGTAAATTCGAGTATAAATAAAAAAATAATATATAATTATTCGGTCTGGATCCTTATACAACGTAATGTTTTTTGTCATGTGATGAGGACCATTGTGGTGCCTTTTAAGGTTGTGCATCCCTAACAATATACAATCCTTTTAAGGTCATGATTCCACAAACTGTGATGATCTTTTTAGATTAATGAAACTAGGACCATCATGTTTGGTAGTTTAATTTCATATTAATAAGAACTATTATAACTACTTTAAAATCATATAGAGTAGACTACTGGGTAAAAAATATTTTTTGGGTGACTAACACTTCAGCTTCAATTTTTGGTTAATCTTATATAATGTTAACTAATATAGGGAGGGTATTAATTTGGATTACACCTCACTAGTGTACCTTGTTGTTTACATATTTTTTTTAATTCATATGTATGAGATTATAAATTAGTAAATTGATGAGGATTACACCAAGAAAGTGGCCTATATTGGACTTTTCACCATTGTTTGAACATATAGAAACATCATCTAGGGGTTAGTTATATATAATATGGTCATGGATATTTTCCAAAATAATTAAGGGAGAGGAGATGGGAAATCTAACCCAGGAGTGACTTAGAAAAATCCCTTAAGGTTAACACATTAAGGATGACAAATTACATAACTCTTATTTGAGTTCATCTCTAATAATTTAAGATTACTGTGTTGATCCGATCAAAATTTGATTGATTTATTATCGATAGGAAACCTCATTATAAATGTAAGAAATTATTATTAATACCCCAATGATCCTATTAAATATGGAGTGAAACTCAAGCTACATCATCTACAAAGTCCCGAATTCACATTATCAATAAAATATTGACAGAACGGAACAACAATGGTATTTATAATACCATACTCATGAATATTTGGTGGATTTAGAGGAGGTCTTGTGTAGATGAGATCTTTTTAGGTTTCAACCATGGTGGAAGGTATCCAATAAGGTCATTTGGGTGATCAATTCTTCTCACGTGTATGAAAATAGAGGAAGGGGCCATTAGGAGGGTCCAGATATCCACAATATTCATCCTTTGATAACTAACTAAACATAGGTCAAATCTTATATGAGGATAAGACATTGTAAATTGGCATTTATACACTTTTAAAAGACTAAATTTCATATAATTTGGTAGTATTATGAGAGTTAGAAGGGTCTATAAAAGACATGGATGTTTTAGAATATCCACAAAAAAGGACCTACAAGGAGGGTATCCCTCTAAGAAAGAATTATATGGAATTCATTCTCAAAGGATATCACATGGGTGATTTCATGGAGAAATTATTTGTGGAAGGAACTAAAATTAATGAATTATGGGGTATCATACCCTATATTAGGCATAAACACTGAATCTACCCCAAGGAATGAATTAAAGGCTTTATGTATTTGGGGATCTTACAAATAGGGTGATTTTTATTGATCTTTATGTGTAAAATATACATTCTTTTCTATAATGACCTCATATTTTGCCAAAGGGAATACCTAGAAACAATTTTAATGTTACACTACGACAAAGGGTTCCACTTTGATATTATGTGGATATAATGATTTCTTTACTTATATAAATAAAGTGACACTAAATTTATTATAATTTGACAGAAAAATTATTCTTTCATGACACTGTAAACAATTCCCATGCCATGAGGTTTTCATGTGACTGGAAACCAACTCAACTAAATTGTTGATAATGATTAGAATATCTTAAATGTATAGATCTCTTAATTTCACAACATTTTATCCATTTTTATTTTTTCATTTTCTAAAAGTGAATTTTATATTATTATTTTAAGTATTTAGAAGTTTTTTTATACATTTTTAATTAATTAAGTAAATTACAGATAATATTACTGAGATTGGGAAGAATATAATAAATAATATTTATCAAGAATTAGAGAAAAACTCCTCAAAAAAATACTAAGTCCCAAATCACAGTCCATGTTTTGTGTTAAGATTAGACTATAGTTAAAGTGTCATCCATACCATATATGTTGTAATTTTTCAATTATCAAGGAATCTAGAAAAGGCTATTGATTTGAATTATCCCAATTGGTATGAATTATAACCACCATGAAATATGTGCTCTCAAACATGATTTACAGTGATTTATTCTATCTAACATGATGTTACTCTTAACAAATATTGGGATGTGAAATCAAGTAGAATGAAATAGTGATAGATTGTGACTCAAAACAATTGAAGTTCAAATAGATAAATTACCCAAATCATGATTTGGAGTTAGTATAGATATTATTTTCATTGAAGATATAGATGCATTATCATTACAGAGAAAAGTCTAACATATATACTAATCATAAAATTTTAAAGTATATATTCACTCAGAAAGAGTATAATATTTTCCAAATAACATGGTAGGATCTAATTAAATATTAAAAATTCTCAATACACTACCACCCATTTAAAGAGAATAAGGTGTCTGATGCTTTGAGTTTAATGGTTCATACTAGCTTATCTATGACAATGATCACAAAAGATCAAATATTTATAGATTTTAAAAGGATGGACCTTGAAATATTCAAATAAAGTGTGGAATATTATTTCTATAAAACGAGTGTTAAACCATCTATTTATGTAAATATTAAAGAGGTGAAAATGAGGATGTAGAGATTCAAAAAAAGGTGAGAAATTTTCTTGAGTTCAACCATGATTGTGATGGAATGATAAGGTTTTGAAACCATGTATGATTCCCATTAATACCTATCACAAAGAAGGAACTATTGGAAGATTATTATAAATCATCATTCTCAATTTCTATTTGAATTTTGAATATGTATCGAGATCTGAAAGATAACTTATAGTATGAAAAAATATAAAGTGATATTTCAAAGTATGTATCACAGTACATGGAATACCAATAAGTTAAAGCTAAGAGACAGAAGTCTAATAGGATTATAAAACCATTAACCCCTTTAAAATAAAAAATAGAGATAATCAAAATTTTTTTTTTTTCAAACTCCCAAAAATGAATAATTTCAATAATACTATGGGGGTTGTAGTGAATCACCTTAAGAATTTATCTCACTTCATTACCATCAGTGAAATTGTTTATCATCTTTTAATTTATAAGATATATTTTAAGGATATTTTAAGGTCATATTGGGTACTATATTCTATTATATCTAATTAGGTCCTGAGGTTTACCTCAATGTTCTATATAAGTATTTTGAAATATCTAGATAAAGAGTTGTGTTTCAATACTGTGATGACTTGGAATTTTATAAATAATATCCCCTTTGTGGTTGAATAATATTCCCTATTATATATTATGGTTACAGAAAATAGATTCCCTTGGTAGGTTTTATTATATCCCATTAGATTTAAATTAAGTATAATAATATTAACCACTGATAATATAGTAATTTAATAATGATCATATGATTATTATAAATATAGGGTTTTGAAATATCCAATTGACACAGAAAAAAGAAGTGATAAACTCAACATGTATGTTCATACCCTATGAAACCCATTTTATAGAGGTTATGATGGATATAGAATAATTGGGATTATCCCATGACCCATCCCAAGTTGAGATTCAATAGTTCAAGAATGATGAAAACCATTTACGAGAGAAGTTCAAGCTAATCAAGATCACGACCCGAACCATGTATGCCAAGCCACCCCATGAAAGTCTCACCATCGTGAACCTTATCCTTATGGGAGTTTTTTTGGTATGATAATGGGATCTTTATCAAGAACATAATAATAATAATGATATTTATATTGTATAGAATAATGAATATATTTTCTTCTCACTATTACTTTATAAATGGTTTGTTTTTGGATATAATAAATCAAAATATTTATTGTAGGGTAATATACAAATTCTATTAAGACATTTATTTTAATGAATTAATTTATTTTTGAAATATATAATATTCTAATAATTTATTATTATCAAATAATTTTAATTTAATATAATTTAGTATATAATTTTTATGATGTCAGGTGTAATTTTTACAAGGGATCAAAAACTGTTATTTTGAACAAAACCCACCATTTCTCAAAAAATTTTGATTATTAAATACAAAAGTTAAAATTAAAATATTTATAAAATTATTTGTGTAAAATAAATATTATTTTAGGAATCCTAATGTTGAAATTATCCAGTGGTTAATTTTTCATAATTTTCAAAGGTATTCAAAATTTCATGTTAAAATTAAATATGGTATAAATATACGTTGTATATTAAGAGGTCATAATGACTCAGAAATAATTTCATAAATTATATAATGGATATCCGTGACCAAATATATTCTCACCCAATAGATTAATTTAATTTTAATTTAATTTTAATTTTTTAAAATGCCTTTATGAATCTTTCAAATCCTAGAATATATTTTATGGTTTTAAAATCATTTCAAGAAAGTCATGACTTACTTCCACATCACCTAGGGTAATTATTATTAATTTTAGACCTTTGCCTTATAAAATAATGATATCCACCCCTCCTAGGAATAATCCATTGGAAAAAACCATGGGATGGTTTTTGGTTTTGGATAATTTATTTTATAGTGTCTAGAATCAATGTTTGAGAAATATTTATGAACTCCCATCTCTTTTCCTATATAATCCCACCCATGGTCCCATTCCTCTTCACTAAAAAACATTAAATAACATACTTAATATTTCCTATTCTCTTTATTTTCCTCCCATGTTTCCCCCAATCTCATAAGAAGCTCTTCCAAAACTTTTGCAATCACCCACTCATGGTAAGAGATCTTTTCCTTCTCCTCTTTATTAAAGTTTCTTCCACATCTTATCCCATTTTATCAAAGATTAATTATGTTGGGATATGTTATTCCATATTACCATTACATAATTTTGATTTATGAATTTTCAAATACCCATTTCAATCTCATTATGACCTCCCATGATCATTTATGTGGCCCTGTTATACTGATAAGATTTCTCCATGACTTTCCATGACAAACAATTGTGTCGTAAATACTCATACCCATTTACAATCAAGGGTGTTAAACATTATGAAATTATAATTACTTTATTAGGATATTACATGTATTTATTCCAAAATCATTGATCAGGGAATAAAATTTTATGATAAATTATTCCATGTTATATAATCTATGTGGAAAACATTTTCATTTGAATGAAATAAAAGTGATGGGTGTGCCTGAAATAATATAATATCCAATTAATTTGGAAATGTTTTAGTCGCATGAGACATCATGCAATATATTAGTTAGTGAACAGAATAAATCATGAGAATTATTCCACCATTATTTCTTGGTAGTTATCCTTAACCTATGTTTATGATGTCATGTTTAATGTTTTTTTCCACATTTCCATGATGCCTTTATGTTATCATGTTCTTTATGCATCATTGTCCATGTTCATGTTTAACCCCTATTTATGTTCCATTTAAATTCATATTGTCAAACATGTAATACTATTGACGTGTTATTCCATGTTTATTTTGTTATTGTGATTTATAGAACACCCCTTTTTTATATATGTCCTGAGATTATCACATGAAATTTTATGTATGATGAAATAATGACATGTTATGTATTCTTTTTTATAAAATATATATACCCCATGTTTTAATTTTTTATGTAATGTAACTAATTCCCCAAAAAAATAAACTTATAGATCTTTCGGTTTTTTATGAGTACTCTTATGTAATAAATCATGATTTATTGTCTAAAAGAGTAGGGTGGTCATAGTTTGTATCAATGGAAATTTTAGTTACTTTTTGAATAATATTAGAAAACTCTATAGAATTCCATAGGGATAAAATTAATGATAATAAGTCATACCTATTTTTTTAATTTATAGTGTATGTTTTTTTCCTAAAAATAAAGCCCTATATGTATACTATAAGTGGATGTTTCTCTGAAACAAATGTACAAAGGGTGACATCAAAAAAAACACCACAATCATTTAGATTTGATCGGAAACAGGTGCACAACAATGGTCCTTTCTACACACCAGGTTTGACACTCCCACGTGATATGTATTGATAAATTTAAAATCACATTAAAAACCATTATTATGGGAACAAAAATTCATATAGGTTTATATATTATCAAATAGATAATGGATAATATAAATTGAAGCCTAGAAATTCATACATTAATAAATAAATTTCATTTATATGGTATCCCTTTAATATGATTATATTCATTTCTATGTATTTAATAGTTTTAAAATACTCATCCCTAATTTTCCCTTAATTCTATACAATGACTAGAAATAAGAGGAACCCAGTAAAAAATCAAAGTGAAGGGAAATATGGTGACTTTGGAAATGAGATTCCCAACCATATAGGAAGAGGATTCATAAAATTTGTGAAGATACACTCTCATTTGACTCAAGTTATCAATATGAACCTGAATCAGGAAGAACACCCAAATACCCAAAAGACATAATAAGATACTAATGAAACCATTATGGGACAAAGGCCTCTGACATTACATGGATCATCTGATCCATGAATTGCAGAACAATTGATCAAATCCATTAAAGAATATTTTCCCCATAATTCAATGTTCCTAGAAAGAGAATGTTATAATGGAAATTTATCATATTGAGGGAGACAATGATAAGTGGAGGAAATTGATCAAGGATATGATTCTATAAGAATATATCAATGCGACGAGGTAAAAGGAGCTCTATAAAATGTATCTTGATAAATATTTTTGTCGAAATATCCAACTTAAATGGAAAGGGATTTCTTGTCCCATAATAAAAAAGATGATTAATCTATCACGGAATATAAAGAAAACGTCACAATACATTCATGATACACCTCTTCCTTTTTCATTACCACCAAATGAAAAGTTGACTGCTTATTTTGTGGGATAAAACCGTGTCTATGAAAACCCATAGTGAATCGAGACTTTGATTACTATGAATAAATTTTACAGTGTTCCCTCAAAGTTTAAATAGAGATTGGAGAATCTGAAGGGTATCAGAAGGATATGAAGCCGATAGTGGAGTTTAATTATAGTGGTTTGATAGAAAAAAATATCTTTGGAATGAAATTTCAATATCCCACATGTCAATATTGCGTAAATAAGCACCCTATAAATTTCATAAGGGGGTGAGTAAATGATTTGGGTGTGGAAGGGAATGGAACCTATCTAGTGATTTCCAATGTGAGAAACCCATAAATGTAATGTAAGAGAGGAATTTTTGAGTCATCCCACTGTATAATATTCATTTTTTCAACTCCATAGAACAAGGGAAATTTGAAAATCATGCATTAGGCTAAGGGTGATCCGAGACAATCCATTCCAATACCCTCCAAGGTAGCAGGTATGAGCTTTGTCATCACAACCACTATGATGGATCCCGATAATGAAGTGGTGACATGTACTCTAGTTATTCATAAAATAATATTAAACAAACTTTTTTATTATATTTATATTAATTCATTAATATCACAAATGTTTAGTATAAATATTCAATCACCACAAAAAAGCATGGAAGTAGTGTTTTTGATGAAAATGGAAAATGGGTTAATTATTGAATCGCATGTATATAACTACTACTCTATCAAATTTTTTGGGTTGAACCTCCCAGTAATCATTTTTATACTCCCCTTAGTATAATTTGAACCAATTACAGCTATGGATTCAATATACTTATATAGATCTAATATAAATTTCCTCAAGAATGAAATCACTCTCTATAATGTGAATCATCCCCCAATTTTGTACAAGTTCATGGAGAATGAGGAATATTATTTAGCACCAACATCTCTATAGTGGATATTGTTTCCCTACTATCAAGGGTATCTTTACAAAATGATTGAGTCTAAGTAAATGATAACCTTTGAAGGAATTCCCATTATGAGGGAATACACTGATATGTTTCCCCAATAATTTCCTGGCCTACCTCCTAGCTGAGAGGTTCTTTTTTCAATTGATCTTACACATGTCTAATACCATTAACTAGGACTCCATATATAATGGGAGTTGTAGAAAATTGGTAGTAAAATAATAAACTATAAGATAATATGAATAAAGGGTTCGTAAACACTTGTTCCTAATCATGTGGTGCACTAGTCCTCTTTAACAAGAAGAAGGATGGGTAAATGTGCCTTTGAATTTATTATCACGAGGTCAACAAGATCATGATAAAGAACACATATCATATTCCTTGGATTGATGAATTATTAGATTATCTATGTGGATCCTAATAATTATCCAAGGTGGATCTTCGATCATGATATTATCAAGGGTGATGAAGGAGGATATCCCCTCAGATTTTATTTGAACAAGTTACGAGCTCTATGAGTTTTAGTAATGCCGATTAGACTAAAAAAATTTCCATCTATCTTTATGAACATGAGTGAATATATTCATTAGAGATTACATCAGAAAATATGTTGTAGTATTTATATATGATATTATAATATACTATAAGGTGGAACATAAAGATAATTTGAGTACTATGTTAATGACCATGTGAAAGGAGAATATTTTTGAAAAGTATTGTATATGTGAGTTCTGATTGAAGGATGTCTCATTATTAGTGAAGATTATCACATGAAATGAGTTTACTTTAGACCCATAAAATGTAGAATCAATTCAAGGGTTTCATATTCCAATATATGTGATAGATATCAATAATTTACTTGAATTATTTGGGTACTATCGTCAATTTATGATAAATTTCTCCCGATTGTCAAACACTCTAACCAAACTATCATCAATGTAATTCAAGATTTATTAAGGAATGATGAATGTAAAGATAGATTTATAGTATGGAAAATAGGCTTCTCACTACACCTTTATATACACTACCCGCAATTGGAGAACTATTCATGGTGTACAACAATGCATCCAATAGGGGATCAAGATGTGTGTTAATGAATAATGATAAAGTGATAACATATTCCTCATGGAAATTGAATGTTTAGGATTAGAACTACCCAACAAATGATATGTAGTAAGATGTAGTGATATTCAAATTAAGAATCTGATTTCATTACCTATTTTTGATATGTTTGAATTATATATGGATCATGAGATCATAAAGTATATATTCACATAGATAGAGAGAAATATGAACCAACCTTGATGGTTAGAGCTGATTAAGGAAAATGACTTGTAAATCCACAACCATATTATTAATGAAAACAAAGTGAGAGATGTTATAAGTAGAAAGGATAATTTTTTTTACCATTGATAAGAATTTAGAAGGATACAATCTTCCTAGTGTTTAATTTATTTGACATGGGAATCATAAAGGAAGTAACATCAACAAGCCTTTAACAAATGATTTGTCAACCATCCCATATGGATAGAATAAAGGATTTTCAATGAAATTATGATGGAATTCAGAATAATGTGGTAGCTATAAAAAAATGTAAATCATTAGAGTATTGTGTTAATGAAGGTGTTTTAAAACATGGGCCATTACTATGTGTACCATCAATTCCAAAGGTAAAGAAGGAGCCATTGAATGATGCACATAACTCAACCCTCTCTGTCCATATAGGAATCACAAAGATGTATTGAAATAATAGAGAGAACCTTTTTTGAAAATATGGAGAAGGAGATTTCATTATATACATAATTTTTTATTACATGTTAGAAAGTGAATATAGAAAGGAATATATCCAAGGGGATAGTGACAAAATTACCCATACCTATATGAAAATGGGAAAACATAAACATAGACTTTGTCACCAGTATTCTAAAGATATCAATAGTAAATAATTCTATATGGGTTGTGGTGGATCATATTACAATGGATTATCATATAATTTATATTCAAGAGGTCTTCTCTCATGATCCACATGCAAGGATATATATTTGAGAAGTTGTGAGGATTCATGGAACACCACTATCGATTGTATCTGATTGAGATCCAAGATTTACCTCCATAATTTGGAAGAGTATTAAACTTTCTCTAAATAATGAGTTGAAATTTATAATATCCTATCACCCTCAAACTGATTGATAATTATAGAGGACTGTCCATAATATTGAGGATATTTTGAGAGAATTCTTAGTTGACTTCAAAGGATGATGGGATCGATATCTTTCTCTATATTGGTTCTTATAAAATAATAATTTCCACTCAAGCATCAAAATGGAACCATATGAATACCTTTATGTGAAGAGGTGCATAAGACCTTAATACCGCGATGAGTTTGGTTAACACAAACTCCTAGGTCCTAAAATGGTTTTTTAAATTTTAGATAAAGTGAAGACCATTCAACATCACATCAAGGCTACTCAGATTCAACAATAGAGATATGATGAAAAACGTTGGTGATACCTATAGATTGAGTTTGGAGATAATGTATTCCTCTACATATATCAATGGAATAAATTCATGGGATTTGGGAAGAATGGGACGATTCTTCCAAGATACATCAGTCCCTTTGAGATCCTTGATCACATCGGAGCAGAGGAATATCGACTGTCTCTCCCATAGAACCCATCTGAATTACATTATGTGCTCCCCATATAAATCTTGAAAAGGTACATATTAGAACCCTCAGATGAGATGAATTCAGAGGCAGTAAAATTTAAGAATTATATTACATATTAGGAGAAATTCATGAAGAGATTATATCATAGAGATAATGGTCTACAAAATAAGGCAATGAACCTGGTTAATGTGTTATGGGGAAACCGCAACATTAATGAAGCAATGTCCGAGCTAGAAGAGGTGATGAAACAGAGTTACCATTTTATATTTTAGTGTTTGTAATGAAACTTTTAGGGTGAAATTTCCTAATGGGGGATGATTGTAATCAACCAAGATTTTATAAATAAAATTATCATTTGGGTTGAATTGGAATCCTTGTTATTTATTATGTCTATTGAAAAAATGAACTTATTTTGTTTTATTTTGTCCTACCATATTTAAAAACCATTAAAAATATTAACCATAGGTAATATATCCATCAAAAAGTGATCATATGATTAGTATAAATACAGGGTTTGGTAAAATCCAATTGACATAGACAGAAGATGTGGTCGCCTCAACCAGTTGGATCTAACCCTATGAAGCCCATTTATCAAAGCTTCTGAGGGAGGTAATATCAATGAGATTTTTCATTGAACAAGACAAGGCTAAGATCGAATAACTTAATCATGAGAAAAACTATAAATGGGATATGTTCAAGCTCAATAGATAATAATCCAAACCCTGTATATTGAAAATCACTATAAAAGCCTCACCATTTCAAACCTTATCATTATGGAATTTTTAGTGTAAAAAAAGGAAATGTATCAAGACGCTAACAATATGAATACTTACATTGTATGAAATAATGAATATATTTTATTTTTATTTCTATAGATTTAGTTTCAAATAATCCCAATAATGAATGATTTGAATCTATTTGGGTGAAAAAGTTTTCTCATATAAATCTACTTGGACCCTAGTTGCATGGGTTCCAAAATAGTTCATTTGTTTTTTTAATTTTAGGACTTCTATCTAATAAGTCGCAACGACTCATGGTATATAGATAATGGATTCTCCAGTAACATGAGAGGTGATATTTTAAAATTAGTATCATTTAATTCATGTGATGGTGGCCTTGTCACATTTTGTGAAAACTCTAAAGGTCATATTAATGGTATTTGGGATGTTTATTTTCTAAAACTATTATTATTTCAAAAGTATTATATTTACATGGATAAAAAATTCTTATAATTATATCACAATTTTTTAATAAAATGATAAATGTACTATTTTGAAAAATAAATTAGTTTTTTTAATATTAAATATATTTTATATACTATTGAATTTTCTAATCTAAAAAATAGTACATAATGTGTCTAAATGCTAAATAAGTAGATGACATTCGGTGGCAGATGATTCATGGCCATGAAAATTTCAGATTGTTGCACAAACTATAAAAGCATGAATAGGTTCTACAACTACGCAATTTACATATAAGTACTCCATGTGTGATTCATGTTTGGAATGTAAGCAACAAAAAAAAAGATATAAATCTTTAAATGATTTTACTATTTTTATATGTTTATAGTTATTACATATTGACTTTTCTGGACCTATACAACATAATAGTTTTGGTTGTAAAAATAATGTCTTTGTAATTATAGATTATTACAGTAAATTATTAGGGATTTATTTATTATCCAATAAAAATAAAAATTTATCCATTTTTTTTATTTTTTATGCAATTTAAAAATATAAAAAATGAATCAATCATCTCTTTAAAAAGTGACAAAGATTTTAGATTTTTAAATTTATAATTTAATTAATTTTGTGATTCAAATGGTTAAAAAATTATTTGTTAACCCATAAGACAGCATAATAAAATGGTGTAGAAGAAATAATGAAATTATATATTTAATAAATGTCTAGGTATATAGTAAAGAAATTTAGTTTTACTATGTATTTTAAGGTAGAAGATGTAAATATAGATTTCCATGTTTTAAATAGACCTTCAATTAGAACATTACTAAATATGAACCCTTATAATGTTTCCCATGATTTTGAACCTAACATTTCTTGTTTCAGGGTCTTTGGTTGGATACTGTTTATCATCAATAAAAAATATATTTTAGAAAAAAATTGACTCTAAATAAGATGAAGGGATATTTTATGATATTCCATTACTATAAAAGTTTATAGATTTTTAAATAATAAAACATTAGTTGTTGAAGAATCTATATATGTTAATATTATTGAAAGGAATAATGTGTTGTATTTAATTACTTTTCGAATAGATTAACCAGTTATAGGAACTGAAAATATTATTTATAATAAACGTGGTGAAGCTGGAAAAATATTTAAAAATAACGAAAGACTAATATCTGAAGTTTATTACCATGAAGTTATATATTAATTAGATTATTCATTTCCTCCCATTTCTAGGATGTATGAAATAATAATTCTATTTGTACTTTAACGTTTTCAAAACATAAAATAATTTAAGATGGATGTAAAAAGTGACTTTTTAAATAGAATTATTTCTGAGGAAGTCTATGTTAGGTAACCTCCATGATTTGAAAATGATGTTTTTCAAAACCATGATTTTATGATTAATAAATCCTTCTATGGTCTTAAAAAATCTCTAAGAGTTTTGTATGAAATAAAAATAATGTTTAAAAAAATGATTTTATAAATGGAAATGTAGATCCAAACTTATTTATAAAATGACTTTCAAGTGATATACTAATTATAGGGATAGATGTTGATCATATAATATTTGGTTCAACAAGTGATTCACTGTGTAGTGATTCTTATAATCCAATGAAATGTGAATTTGATATTATTTTAATGGGAGAACTAAAATTTTCCCTTGGTTTACAAATTAACTGAAGAAAATATGGTATTTTATTCAATCTATATATGTATGTGAAAGAATACGTAATGTGTTTTGGATATAATTCTAGTAAAAGTATGAAAATAACAATGTATACTAACTTAAAATTTGACTTAAATGGATTTGGTAATTTAGTTTTTATTAAACTATATAGAGGTATGATAGGAAGCATGTTGTATCACACTACTTCAAGACCAGACATAATGTTCATATTTTTCTCTAGTGCTAGGTTTCTGTCAAACCGAAAGGAAAGTCATCTTAATTATTTTAAAAGAGTAATTATATATATCAAGGTTACTATTTTTAATGGACAATTCTATCCTAATTATAATTGTTTGGAATTACCATCTAAATGTGATTCTGAATTCGGAGGTTGCTGACATGATTATAAAAGCACCATAGGTATGTGCCACTTTTCAGGGAAAATTTTAATTTTATGGAAATCTGTGAAAATAATGGAGTAGAATTGTCAACAGATGAGGCTAAATATGCCACTGCTACTAGTTTTTATTCCCAAATCATTTGATTTTTTTTTATTTTAATATCTGTTTCGATTAAATTCCTATATACTATCATAACTGAAGTTCTATTTCATTTTATAAAAACACTCTTCAACATTATAGAACTAATCACTTATATTTTATACTTCACTCTCTAATAGATCATGTATATAATAGTGATATATTTTAGAATTTGTTTCTACTGAGAATCAATTAGCTTACATTTTCACAAAACACTAAGATTTTGGTAAATTTGAGAGGATAGAAATTGAATTGTGTATGTTAGAAGCTTATAATATCTGTTAGTATAATCACTGATCTTAAATATGTTTTTACATTTTTTATGTGATTTAATGTTACTTTATACTTTAATTAAATTACTATTTGATCATACTTTTTATAATTTATTTATTTGAATATAATACCATCCTGATTCTTTTTTTTTACTTTGTTACATTTATATTAGTTATTTTTTGATTAAAAGGCAATCCATATTACATATTGATATAATTTAATAGATTTCAAAAGGGAATAGATTTTGTTTTGAAAATTAAATAAATAATTTGTTTCGTTATTTACAAAAGGAGCTGTTTATTAGTATTTGAAATTGATTCGAATAAATTAATAGTATTTTATGTTTTGATAAAATAATCTCAATTAACTTTTTATTAAATTCTAATGTGTTTTAATTAATTAACAAATTTTAATTAAAAATTATAATAATATTTGTGTAATTTTATTATGTTGTTCATGTTTTAATTTTTTTTAATAATATCATGTTTTAATGCAACTAAAAGTTTTTTATTTTTAATGATATTATGGTTTGTTAATAATTTTTTTTATTTTTATTTTATGAAAAATTGGTGCGTCCTTAGTGAGCCATCGGGCAAGCCCTCAACAACTTAGGGGACCCATTAGGTCAACCACATGGGAAGGTCCTCTTAAGGAAGCCCACAAGGAGGCGGGTGTAGTTGGTGTGCATAGTGAACACTCAATTTGTGTGGGACCCCGTATAAGGCCTGAAAAGTATGTACATAGGCACATAGGTTAGTATAGGTCCCCTACTATATGTAATGCCCATGTTTGTGCATTGTAAAAACCAGAGCCGATCCTCGATATCCATCTTATTGTGTTGTTGGAGCACCATTATTGACATAACTATAATCCTTCGCTTCTCCAAAATAATTTGGGATTAAGATATATTATTACTATTAATAAATACTTAAAATATAGAAAAGATGTGGTGAGATCATCGATCATTATACCTGATCCATCTCATCCATTCGATCTACAACTTATATTATTTTTAACTCCAACACAACATTCTTCTTACCTTGCTTCTTATTATAATTTTTTTTATTGTTCCTACCTTTTATCACTAGTTTTCTTCAGCATGATGGTTCATTAAACCCATATTTATTGTGTCTTTCACTTATACTTATCATTTGTACTAAGGTTGTTTTAATATTTTATATATATTCTTATTTGGTCTCGACATCTCATTATGCATATTATGTTGAGAAAATAGTAGATCAAATTCTTTTTCATTGGAGATCTATATTATCTACTGAGTTTTTCTTATAGTGTTGATATGAGCTATTGTTAGATGACTTCGAAGCCTCATCAGGTGGTTTCAATTATGGGACACCATTACATTTCCATGGTGAGTCATGAGTCACCATTTAAAACCAATAGTGAGTCCTGAGCCACTATCTTACACCAACAATGTGTATTTTCTTACTCACTATTGGATATTAACAGCGATTCGTTAGTAACTATTTGACATCAAGGGTGAGTCTTGTGTCGCTGTTGGACTACAATGGCAAGAAATGTTTTACCCACCGATAGACATCAAAGGTGTATCTTTTTATTCCATTTTTATTCATTTTTTTCTATTTTAAAATGTATTTGTAGAATCTTCTTCAAGCTAAAACATTATATATTCCTTCTTCGATGAGGTGAATGAGAATATTATTTCTCTTTAATGTTGTTATCTTAGTCTTTTTCATTATATTTATTTTTAAAATTTTTTATTCCAATTGCTTGGAAATGCATTTAATTATTCACCATTAGACTTCTATAATGTTTATTCATGAGCCACTATTGAAATTATTTCAATGGAGAGTCATGAGCCACCATTGGAAACCTCCAATGATGAGTCATATGTCTCCATTGGAAATCTTCAACAGTGAGTAATAATTAAAAATTTGAAATAAAACAGTATCGATTTTTTTCATTTCTCATGAATCCCTAGATTGTTCAGAGGCATGGAATTATTATTTTTGGATGTATCTTATGATTTTTTTCTAATAAGTGAAATAGTAGTATATGCTCTATTTTCCACCATCAGGCTACCATCACTCTCTATTATTTAGCTGCCGAAAATTAAGACACCCTACTTTGTTTTCAGTGGTAGGAAAATACTCAACTGCTATCTCTTTGAATAGTATATAATTTATTCACCAATAGTTAATTTTTTCATTTTTAAAATTTTAATCATTATTTTTTTATTCAAATAATTTCTCTATTAAATTTTTTTTATTTTATGTTGAAATAAAAAAGTAAGGTGTGTAAAAATGAGTTATTTCATTAATTTATTTACACATTTTCTTGCAGTTTAAATTAAATGTGATACTGTATTTTACAAAATTATTATCTCTTTATAGTATGGAAAATTATATATTTTTTTAAATTGTTATTTTTATACAATTTATATACTTAACATATTAATTATTTTATATTAATCTTTCGTAATGAAATATAAATCCCAATTGTATGCTGTTTTTCATCACAAGGTAATGATAATATTATTTTATTTTTATACACTAAGAAGTGTCGTGTTGTTATTGGACACCAGCATGTTCCAAGAGAATATTAGTTTTAGTGATACATGAGACTTATCCAATGAGTAAAAATAATGCTAGTGAAAATCTAACACAATTTAAGAATTCCATACTTCCTCTATATTCTTGATTCTCTCAATTATTAAAGAATTTATGCAAATTCTATATTCTTTTTCTGATCAATAAATCTATTAAAATTTTACATTTTTTAATTCATGTAATCAATGATCATCAAGCTTCAACATCTTTGACATTTTTGACCATATTCTAATTTCCATGTATTTGTTTATAATTTTGTAATGTTTTTTCCTTATGTTTATATTTCCTCATGCATGTTTTATGATTTTCCCCTCAAATGAATGTCTCAATATTTCCTGGTTATTCTAAAACCTAAAAGGATGTTCGGGTTGTGACAAAAGATCAATAGTTAGGTAATTAGACCAGGCTAGTCTCTAATATCTGACTAGGTAGTGCCTCTAGGAACATGTAAAAGTCATGGCCTATTTTATGATTCTCTCACCATTAAAAGTGAGGTTCTTAGTAGTTAACAATTTCTTCATGGAGAGGACAATGGTTTGAAAATTAATAAGATATTTTTTTACCAAAACCCCTATAAGTCTTTAAGTTTTATTATTTATTTCCACTACATCTTTTTCCAAGCATTCAAGAGTCACTCCATTTCTATCTTTTATTAACTCTGTTTGTTTTTCTCTATAAATTTTTAAATTTACTATCCACCCCTATAAATGGATCATATTTATCCTAAGGAGAATAATTTTGGCTTGATAAAATTTTTAATCCAAAGGGTTATTCGAATTGGACCAGCCCAAACTTTTTAAATCCATCACCATGGTGATCCCATCAAACTAATTTGGGGCCCAAAGTGACTTATCCACATGGAAAAGGAATAAAATTCATTGCATCCAATTAAATAGGAGAAATAAGGTGTAGAAAAGCATCATTAAATGATAAATTTTCTAATTTAGTTTTGTGGGTCATTAAATGGCAAGAGAAAGTGTTGTTTTATGCTTTTTTATGTTTCCTTTTGAGTACCCCATGATTTTTAAATCGTTTTGGGGAAATTTAACTCAATTTAATTTTTATTTGTAATTTATTTTCAAACCTCTATAATAGTTAGACTTGAATGTGATGAATATTTGGATTTTTCAGTGCATTCTTCTTACTTTAGCCTCTTCCCATTTCCTAGAATTCGTGGTGAAACTCCTTTTCTGATGACTTTGTCCATAAGAGTAGAGAAACCTTGATGGGTGGAATTTTATTTATGCCTATGTAGTTCAAATTTATTTTGATGATCATATTCACTTACTCATTTTGATCTTATGGAAAAACATCGGTTTCATATCAGAGCTATGGTTCCAACGAGTATGTTCCATCAAATTCTTCTTGTTAATCTCCATCATGTCTCACACGACCAGATCACATACTCCTCCTGATCCAAGTGAAATAGACAACAGAAAACTACAATTTCAAATTACTGAAATTGGTGAGACACTTTCTCAACTATAGAGAGAACTATGACCTGATTCCCATCAACCATAGTGGCATCCCTAACATTCATATTCACATAACATGCGCAATCCAACACCATTTTCTAATGATCATGCAAATAGTGATGATTCTAGATATTCAATGATGGATATGAAAAGAATAATAGAAATTGATGATTTTGAAATTTGGTTGAATATTGACCTTCCAAATTATTATGGGAGTATGATTTCATATATCTTTCTAGAGAGGATGTGGGAAATTTAATAAATCTTCAAAATTAAAAATTTTTCAAATGAGAAGAAGTGCAAGGTATCCCTTCTGAAATTTGATTATTATACATCTATTTGGTGGGAAAATAGGAATAAATAATAGTAATGTGTTGGGAAAGAAAACATTTTCTCATGGGAGAAGTTGAAAAATCTTTGGAGGAGACGATTTATGCATGAGAAATATAATAAATAGATTCATATTAGAATTCGTATATTGTGATAAGGAGATAAATTTAATGATGATTACATTCAAGAGTTTTATTGTTTATTGTAGTGAAGTGATGTTTCAAAGTATAAATAGAAAATAATTGCAAGGTTTTTGGGTTGATTAATTGAATAGATTGACCATTTAGTGTTGTTACAACCATTTTTCTCACTTAATGATGTTTGCAAGCTATCAATCAAGGTGGTAAAAGAATAATCAGAACTCAAAGGCATCGATATTAAAAACTAAAATAGATGTAAATTTTTTATTATTTTATTTTTCTAACAGATAAAGTGTTGTTGAGAATGAATTTGGAAGGAACCAGATTATGGATAAAGGTAAAGAGACGGTTATAGAACAACCAAAAGTGAAATATAACTCCTTTGAAAGTGGGAAAGAAAAGTGTTTAAAATTCCATGGGTATTGTCATTTTTAAGATAATTTCCATAACAATACAATTATTACTATAAATTATACTGAAGGGATTGAAGAGTAAATCAAAGAGGATGAACCAGACTTTGAAGAATTTAAAAATGATGAACATATTTCAGATGGCACTGATGTGGTAACATGCTTGTGATATGATCAGTTTTGGAATAGCAAATATTCTAAGAAGAATATAAAAGATAAAAATTAGTCCAATATCACTAAAACATTAATTAGTGGGCATGTTTTGTGATTATTGATAGTGGGAGCTATAAAAATATGTCATCAAAAACACTATATGAGAAATTGAATCTTCCAACTCAGAATCATCCTCACTGAAATAAATTTCTATGGTTGAACAATGGGGGAAAACTCCAAGTCAAAACAAAAGGGTTATGATTTCATTTTTCAATTGATAAGAACTATGGTTATGAGGTATTTTTTAATTTTATTCAAATGTATAATTGTAACTTATTATTGGGATTGCCTTGGTAGTTAGACATGGAATTGATATATAATGGGAGGAAGAACACATATAATTTTTGATATAGGGAAAATAATATCACACTTGATAATTTGATGTCATCCCAAACCATTCAAGAAAAATTTGTTCCAAAATTTCCCAAATATTTTATCCTTATCAATAATGCTCATGTAAAGAAATAATTATTTAAGAAAATAAAGTTTTTTCATTATTGATGATGGAAAATTCACACCCTAAGGAGAAGTGTCATCACCATCCGTTAGGTAATTCATGGATTGGGTAATATCATGAAATTTTTCTTATTATTTTTATAATCTGATTACCATTATTTAGAGGTTATGAAAACTAGACTGATCTTGTACCAGGTGAAAATTTTTGTAATAAACCAATGTATTTTGTGTACCCTTGAAGAATCTAGGGAATTACTGAGTCAAGTGGATGAGTTGATAGATCAATGATTTATAACTCCAAACATGATCTTCTATTCTATTCTAGGAATATTGGTGCTAAATAAATGTGGTACATATCACATGTGCATTGATAGTATAATTATCAGTAATATTACCAGGAAATATCGACATCCCATTCCTTGACTCAATGATATTCTTGATTAATTTCATGGTTCATCAATCTTATCAAAGGTTGATCTTTGTAGGGGATACCACTAGATTCAAATAAAGGAAGGAGATGAGTGGAAAATAGCCCTAAATAATAAAGGTATTGTAGACGCCGGAAAAGTCCGTTGTTCCCAAACAAAGCTCCGGATGCGGAAAGCAAGGTCATATTTGGAGTCAGAGGCATGTTTCGGAGGGCCCGGAGGCCTTGCGCGGAATTTTGGAGACCCGCGCGCAAAGTTGCAGTAAGGCGCGCAAACCTTCCGGGATGCGCGCAATGCGCAGGGCCGGCGCACAATTTTGCGCGCCCGTGGCCCACGCGACTCCCATGCGCGCCAGGACCTATTCCGCGCCCGCGAAGGAAATTCCGCGCCCGCGAACCGGATTCCGCGCCCGGGGTTGCCTATAAATATAAGGCGACCCCCGATGTTTTGAAGGTTGCCGGAATTCGAAGAGTCGCTCGTTCGCTCAATCCAACCACTTCCGCGCGCAATGTCGATCTTCAGGTAACCTCCTTTCTTTCGCGCAAAAAAGCCTCGGGGTTCGCCTTCGCGCGCAATCCCTTTGGCTCCTTTCTTTTGAATTAACCCTTCACCCAAAGGCCTTCGCGCGCAAAAGAAGCCTCTTGCGCGCAATTGCCTCCGGGTGCGCGCAATCCAGCCCGATTGCGCGCACCCCCCATTTCAAAGTGGCCATTCGTTAAGGAATGAGCCGTTGCCCCCGCGCGCTATCCGAAGCCCGGTGCGCGCAATCTCAATCATCCGCGCACAAAGTGCTGGCCGAATTACACGCCAGCCGTCCATTTGCGCGCCGACCCGCGGTATTGCGCACCAAGCTCCTCTTTTGCGCGCAATCCGCTGGAGTCACCCCCTTTGACCCCCTGAGGGTACCCGCCTTCGTGGTGCCCGATGATCTTCATCATGGATGCCCGCACCGTGCATTGTCTTCCCGTGCGGCCCCCCTAGGCTTGCGCGAAGTGACACGGACCTATCGGCGGCTTCTACGTCCTGCACGACGTTAAACTGCATACGTCCAAGATGCACGACGTTAAACTGCCTAGCCCCAATCGTCCGCGCTGCAAGACGTTAAACTGCCAAGTGTTTCATCCTGCATGACGCTAAACTGCACCTCGTCCGCGCTGCAAGACGTTAAACTGCCAAGCATCTTCGTCCTCAACACACGACGTTAAACTGTACTTCGTCCGGCAAGACGTTAAACCGTCCGTTTCGTCCTCAACACACGACGTTAAACTGTACTTCGTCCGGCAAGACGTTAAACTGTCCGCTTCACCCGATCCTGTGCCCTGCACGCAGGGTCCCCCCGGTTTGGATGTGGCCCCCACCCGCTCGTCTCTGTAGGGATGACGGGATTGCCCCTCTTTAGGGACGATTCATGGAGTGGCCTTCGCCCACGGGGGTAGAGTGTTACAAACCGAACGAACTACGTTGACTTTGATCACTGTCTCCTAAACAGGGTACGTAGGAAGCCTCTCCGAGGTTCAAGCCTGCCACCTGGTCGTCCCGGTCGTATTTACGTCGGTTCGTCCATCAGTGGACCCCTCCCGGGTTCACACTTGTGTCGATTCACCTATGAATCCGCCATTGTGGGAGACTGCACATGTGTATCTCCATTGTGCTTCCCCACTGCCTTTTTCTCCTTTCAGCGTCCAGCATGACGTGAAACTATGATCCACCCAGCCGTTCCATCCCCCTCTATGCGAGGTGGTTCGGTTCAATCCTCCGCCCGGCGGCCTCGACCTCTTCGTGAGTCGGCTTGCCGACATCCAGCATGACGTGAAACTGTGATCCACCCGGCCGTTCCATCCCCCTCTGTGCGAGGTGGTTCGGTTCAATCCTCCGCCCGGCGGCCTCGACCTCTTCGTGAGTCGGCTTGCCGACGTCCATCATGACGTTAAACTGTATATCCGAACTACGTTGACTTTGATCCGCACTAACGCGCGGTACGTAGGAAGCCTCTACGGGGTCCAAGCTCTTCACTCCATCATCCACCCTGATCCTTACCCGGGCCGCCACATCCCGGTGGGGTCATGCCATTTCATTCCACTCCACTTCACTCGGGAAGCCGCCCATGTGCTGGCCCCAGCGTCGGAGGTTCCTCGCAAGGGGTTCTGTCATCTGATCCACTTCTCGTGTTGATCAGTCCGATGCCATCCCCGCTGGACGTTAAACTCGCGGCATACCCCGTGTTAAACATGGGAAACTGAGGAAAACCTCAGGTAACGCAGTTCCCCACACCCAACGCGGGATGCCTCAGGCCATCACGCCTTCGAGAAGCCCTATTAGGGACGGAAGGCAGACATGCAGAGTCGCAGTGTTAAGACACGCCCCCGACACCCAGAGCCACCCGGTCTCCTCACCGCAGGTTGCTGCCCCGACCAGACCCCTTGGAGCGTCCGGGCGGAAGCAGTGTAATTAACCGGTGTCCATGAAGATATGGCGCCGAGAACGAGATTCATGAACATTCTTAAATCTATGAGGGAGATCCGGATTAGGCAACGAGTTCCGAGGAGACGTCCATGGAAGGAGGAGCCGACATCCCATCATCCCGGTTTCGATCAAGGAGCGGACGCCTCTGAATAAGGGACGAATGCCGCCCGCCCTTGGAAAGAGGGACTGCGGGGCCACAAGCCGCGCGCCCATCCCCTCGGGTCGACGGGCGCACACTTGAATGCGTCCTGGCGGAACAGCGTCGGAACAGAAACCCGACGCACATCCGCACCGAAACAGAAAAATGGTGAACCCAACGTGAATCTCTTCTCCTCAATACGAAGACCGATTGCTTTCGGAGGTGTCGGAAGACCAGCATGTTGCCCGGCCAAGCATTCAACACTGGGGCACGGAACCCGCCAGGGGCTGGGGAAGGGAAATCGGGCACTCCGTCTCACGACGTCGAGGGCCTAGGTTCCCCCCATGGAAGGCGTCGTGGCGCTAATGGTTGGTTGTTGATTCCTTTTCCTGTCAGTGTTAATGGGTTTTTCTCCCTGCTTTCAGAAATCAAGTCCCCCAATCCAGTGCCCGATCGCCACCCGCCCAATGGCGCAAGAGTAGGGGAAACACCGACGCGGCTACTCCGCGCGGTCCCGCCCGTTCCACAGCCATCCCAGCAGCCGCAGCTGCGGGGCAACCACGCCCTCTCTCCCCCTCGGAGGCCATCCAGAGAAGGGTGATCAACAACTTGGTGAGGAGATATGAGGAAGAGGGAGTCATCCCCACCAGGGACATGGCTCGCCTAGACCTCGAGGAAGCTGCACCTCACCACCAACGCCGCCCCCGAGGGCCGCGCAGGGAGGCACCGCTGCCAACCTCGACGTCCAATCGCTTCGGGATTTTATCCCCGGAACGCTCCGACAGCTCCTTCCCCTATGCGGACGAGGTGGAAGATGTCCGGGACCACCCTATCTGGGATTCGCTCCAGGGATCCGCGATAAGGGCTCCTGTCAGGCCACGACGACATCGCCGCCAGGCATCTCAAGTCAGAGAACAGGCTCTCCACCTGCCCGCGCCGCACATCCCGACTCGTCTGTCTCGACGCCAATGTCGGGCACGAGCGGAAGAGGATGCACACCTTGGGGCCCTAGCAATAGCGGCCGCGTTGGCTCAAGCCACTGCTGGCTCCAGTCACCAGGCCCCTGCGCATCCTGAGTAGGGGCACTTCTATGCCCAACCTGGATCGAGGCCCCGACCGCCCCAAAGGCAGGTTGGGTTGACTCTCCCGGTTGCTGGTACAGGCAATAGCCACCGCGGACCACCTCGCGGTAGCGCTATTCACCAACAGGGTCTACTCCGTGTGGCCGATCCAAGAGGCATGGGTCATCCCACCTCCCGATCCCGGCCCGGAGGCCTGCCCGGAAGCATATCTCCTCGTGTCCCCTTTGATATCTGTCCCGGTGCTCCTCGCACCTTGGTTTCCAGTCCTCTTGGCCCCAACACCGGTGCGGCCGGAGGACGCCAGGATAGAGATCATCCATGCCCCGAAGAACCACCCAGGGGCAGGAGGGCGAGGCGTTGATGCCGAGGGAAGAATGTTACGGAATTCCGGACAAAGATCCGACCGGTTCGTTTCTTTGATACAGAGGCGGAGTATGATTCGGCGACGGAGCCCTCCCCCCGATCCCGCCAGTTAGGGGCAGGGGTAGGAATGCGGCACGTCAGCCTCGTACTTCCCGAGAGCGAGATCGATATGATCCCCGATTCTCTCCGAAGGTATATCCGGAGTAGCGAGGGCCTGGTAGACCCCCAAGGATCAAGCTTGCGGTTGGTACCGGCCCCTCTGGAAGCGCCTTCTGCCTCGATCGGAGAAGCCAGAGACCTTTTCTGGGGACCGGCGGTCGAGCCACGATCTAGTGCACCGTCGGCGAGCACCGACGCTACGGCAGGATGTTCGCTCGCCGGCCCGTCCTATCGTGATGTGGTAGCCAGGGCACCGCCACCCTCAGGGGGCGACCCGGGATACGGAGGCCAATCGGCCTGCTCGCCGTATTCACCGCCGGCCAGCCCGTCGGCCTGGCGGCCCGCCTCGGCACCACTGCCGGTTCCCCGTCCATTCCCAGTCGTTGAAGAGGACCGAGGAGACCTGGGTCCCGAGTTTGAGTCGTGGAGCTTCTGGACCGTCCTTGCAGAGGGCCACTTCCCTGAGAAGTTTTGGCCAGTCGCAGGACCAGACTTTGATGCACCCGAATCACTCACCCCGGATGAGTTCGAATGCTTCCGCCGAACTCTCCGGGAGACTCACTCCTGTCTTCACCGCCTAAAAATGCCATATCCTGGGAGTCAAGCACACTTGGAGGATATTGGTGAGCAGTGCCGTCAAATTGACCTGGCCACGCTCCCCGCGGTTCGGCACCCCGGGTCATTTTGGGCACCACGAGGCCCTCCAACAACGATGCGTTGAGTGTTTTCAAGTACTCCGCAAGGTTATCGAGGGAGCCACCCCCCACGTGTATATCCGTGGATGGGGGTAGTACGCTGCCCTACGCTTCAGTGCGATTCGTCGATAGCCCGATTCACTGGGTGGCCCTGAGGGTATATCCCCAGGGACGGAAACGGTCAATATGGCTGACCTGTCGGGAGAGGGGAACGACTCGGAACTTCTCGGCGGGGGATCTCCCCCCGAAGACAAGCCATCGTTGGATCCATCGGTGAGAGTTACTCATCACCAGAGGAACCTCCTGGGTCTCCCCACGCCTACTGAAGCACTAACGTTGAGCCGAAACGTCAACAAAGGTAAAGAGCACGGCGGGGATGTAAATCCCGCCGACCCATCTGCCTCCATGCAGAGGGCGGATGAGGATCCCGAGAAGGCTATGCTACGTCAGCAGCTCGCCGAGCAGAAGAAGCTAGTTGACCAGCTCCTCGCCGAGCGCGCTGCAGAGCAGCGGCCTGACTACGGTGAACCTAGGCCAGGACAGCAGGGACAGGAACAACCGCTCCTCGACGAGACTCTCCCGGGAAACCGTGATTATGCCGTGTTCGCCGACAGGGGAGAGGCCATTGCCTATGGTAAGAGGGCGCGGTATGTTTCACCACACCCTCCCGAGCGGCGTGACTACCTGAGAGACCCCGCTCGGATTCCTCCCGCTGCCCCAAGGGCCGCTCCGCCCGCCGTCCCACGAGCTTCCGAGTTCGATGACCCGGTCGATGACCCGATTGAAGGGTCGTGCAATGCGCTCGTGGTTAGAGATCCTCGCCAGGACTGGAACCCATGTCCGGACGATCCGATGGCGGCACTCATCGCCCGCTTGGAAGCCTTGGAGACTCGGCAAGTGGCGATCCCACCGGACGGCAAGCCATACCCAGCATGGGTGGATGACATGCCGGCACCTCCGGGATTCGGGAATCCCACTTTTGCCCCCTTCAATGGGACTGGAGATCCGCCATAGCATTTGGCCCATTTCAACTCGAGGTGCGGGCCTATGTTGGGAACTCCGGCGCAGCAGGAGGCCGCTACGCTTCGCTGCTTTGTCCAGACGCTGGAAGGGCCAGCATTTGTCTGGTACAGCCAGCTCCCCGTCGGGTCGATAACTAGCTGGGAGGACCTTCGTAGACAATTCTTCTACCAGTTCAGTTCCACGACCCGGAAGACGAGTATCGCAGACCTCTTCAAGTGCAAGCAGAGGCCTGATGAGTGAGTCGCGGACTTCGTCGCCCGATGGAAGGGTCTCACGTATTCCCTTGACATGCCATTGACTCAGGAGCAGTTGCTGACAATGTGCGTCGGGAACGTCAAGACCGAGCTGGTCCCTTCCTTGATCACTCAGAATTACCCCGGAGGGTTCAGGGAATTCTCAGACAAAGCTCAACGTCTTGAGGAAGCCCTGCAACAGGCCAGCCAGGCACACCCGCTGCCTCCTATGATTCCTGCAAGGAGAGTCAGCAGGGCTGAGCCCGCTGCTGTTGCCCAGATAGAGGCCCCCAGGCCGTTGGAGCTGCTGCCGGCGAGGCCAGCTCCACAGCCTCACAGGAATCCGCCTCCACGGGCTCAGTTCCCGGCCCAGCAGCGGCAGCCTCAGAACCGGCCGGCACCTCCGCGTAATGTACCGCCACAACCCAGGCGAGATAATCAGGGTCCACCTCCTCGGAAGGCCCCTCCAGCCCCTCGCCAAGACCACGCTCCCAGGGGCTCGTGATACTTGACTTACTCATTTCACGAGGATCAGGTCCTCGGTTATTTCCGGAGCGCCCTGGAGCAGGGGATTGTGCGACTGCCTGAGTGTTGGAGGCCAAAGGAGGCACATCTCACGGATAACCCCCGCTACTGCCCTTACCATCGGGCCCTGGGGCACACCATCCAGCGGTGCTATGTGTTTAAGGATTGGCTCCAAGACCAGATTAACAACAATGTAATCAGGTTGTGCCCAGCTCCAGCACAAGTGGCGGGCGTGTTCGTGGGATCAGATGACGATAGTGGCAATGAGGATGAATGGCAGCTGGTCTCCGACCGCGGATCCCAGAAGTATAATAACTGGATGGCCCGAAAGATGATCATTCGCGCCCATGGAATTATCCGTGCGCGCTTGAATCAGCCTGAGCGCCCAGAATCTGTGGGTGCTGCTTCGGCATCGTCGTCCCAGCCTGCCTCTTCCGAGAAGAGCAAACGGCGGCGGCGCAATAAGGAAGATCGCGCCCCGCCAGTTCCGCCGCTATCCCGCACTCTCGGCGATTTCATGCCCCCAGAGATGGGGATCCCTCCCCGGATCCGCCCAGTGGTGAATGATTCGTCCGATGAAAGTGTTGGGTACGCTTCGGTTAATACCGTCGAGCTGGTAAATCCCTTTTCGGTTCCCGACGTTGAAGAACACCAGGTGGACCTCCCTAGTGTCCCCGGTCGTCGCCACCGTCGGAGGAGCCGCAACAACAGGAGTCGCCGGGGCACAGCAGTTGGTACCTCCAGCCAGGCCGTGCACGCCACTGAGACTAGGCAGCAGGCTCAAAACCGAGCTCAACGTGCGCAGCCCCCCCATCCGGGGATGACAGATTCACCTCCGCCACTGTTTGTGGTGTGGGACCAGGCAGAACCGCCTCAGCCGCGTCGTGATCAGCTCCGCCCTGCCACGAGTCCGTCCCGGCCTCCTGACCCCAATACGGTGACCACTTCCCGGGCTTCAACCAATGAACAACGAGATGCGCCAAGCACCAGTTGGCCGCCGGCCCAATCGGCAAGGCCTGTCATGCTTCCAACCGTAGAGCAACCTCCTGTAACCAGGGGCTCGCGCTTGGCCAAAAAGTATGATGTCCTGAAGCACTTGGCCGACATCCCAGCGAGACTCTCCATCCTTGAGGCTCTGCGCATGTCATCTGAGATGCGCGAGGCACTCGCTGAAGCCCTGAAGAGCCCCCTCCAGTTTGAGACAGAGGTTGCGGCTGCAGAGGCCTTTCACGCCGAAATGATCGAGGACGCCGAATTTCAGGCAGTTATCTCATTCTCTGGTAAGGATGAAGACCCTCCTATACAGGGGCACATTCGTCTGCTGTATGTCACTGGCCAGTTCAATGGCCTTGAAGTCTGGCGCTGTCTTGTTGACACGGGGTCTGGGATTAACCTGATTCCAACTCGGACGCTCCGGAGATTGGGGTTGTCTGAGGATGACTTGATTCCCTCCGACCTCAGAATCCAGGGGTACGACCGCACTGAGCAAACTCCGGTCGGCAAGATACGCTTGAAGACCCAGTTCGGTGACTTGGTTGCCAACACCGAATTCATGGTAGTCTCTCAGGACACTGCATATAACGCATTGATGGGAAGGCCATGGCTCCACCTTCATGCGGCGGTTCCCTCATCATACCACCAATGCCTCAAATACTCCCTTAACGGTCGAGTAGGCGTGCTTCAAGGAGATGCCTCTCCTTTTGCCTCATGTGAAGCCCGCTATCTGGACGTGGACTATTACAAGAGCAAGGATAAGCAGATCCTGGCAGGTGAGGTTGAGCCTGTCGCTGTTGCAAGTGATCCCTGGGCAAGTTTGGATGACGCTTACGTCCTCCCGATCCATCGGTTGGACGTAGCCATGGTCTCGACGGCCTGTGAGTCTCCTGATGAGATGACCGCGACCGCCCGTGCCAGCACCAGCGGCCCAGCAGGATCTGGTAGCCCCAATGCAGTTTCCAACGCAGTCTCTCCTGTGGACGATCCCTCCCTGAGTGGAGAGGATGTGGAAGATGCACCCCCAGCCTTTGAGGAGGGCGTCTCCGCCACGGTCGATGAGTTAGTACAAGTGAACCTTGGAACCGAAGCAGATCCAAGACCCACATTGGTCAGTGCCACTATTCCCTCTGAGGAGCGGCAGCAGTACGTGGACTTTCTCAGGCAGCACCGTGATGTGTTCGCTTGGGGCTATGACGAGATGTCGGGGCTAGATCCTCAGGTAGCCGTCCACCGCCTTGGTCTCCCGGCGAACCATCGCGGGTTCAAGCAGCCTCCCAGGAAGATGCACCCATTCCACGGTGCCATGGTTGAGGCCGAAGTTGACAAGCTTATCAAATCCAACTTCGTGAAGGAAGTCCAGTACCCCAAATGGCTGGCCAACATTGTGCCGGTCCGGAAGAAGAACGGGCAGATCAGAGTCTGCATCGACTTCCGCGATCTCAACCGCCACTGTCCGAAGGATGATTTTCCCCTTCCAGTGACAGAGCTGTTGATTGATGCCACGGCAGGGTTCCAAGCCCTCTCCTTCATGGATGGATACTCTGGATACAACCAAATCCGGATGGCCCCTGAGGATGAGGAGTTCACTGCCTTCAGGGCCCCCCAAGGTATCTTTTGTTACCAGGTCATGCCCTTCGGCCTGAAGAATGCAGGTGCCACCTATCAGCGGGCGATGCACCGCATATTCAAGCCAATCCTCGGCACACTGGTGGAATTCTACGTCGACGACTTGGTGGTCAAATCGCGCCAGCGTCAGGACCATCTCAAAGATCTTGAGAAAGTGTTCGGCTTCCTCCGGTCTCGCTGCCTGAAGATGAACCCGTTAAAGTGTGCCTTTGGGGTCACCTCCGGGAAATTTCTTGGCTTTGTGGTAAGGTACCGGGGTATTGAGATAGACCCGGAGAAGATCAGGGCGATTAGCCAGATGCCTCCCCCAGGTAACCTCCGGGAACTGCAAGGGTTCCAAGGCCACTTAGCCTATATACGCCGATTCATCGCGAATCTGGCCGGCAAGTGTAAGGCCTTTTCTCGGATCATGAAGAAAGGTGCCACCTATGTATGGGATAAAGAGTGTCAGACCGCTTTTGAGGAGATCAAGCAGTACCTGCTTCACCCTCCGGTTCTGATGCCGCCTGTATCCAGGAAGCCGCTGGTCCTTTATGTGACTGCCCTGGAATGGTCCCTTGGTGCCCTTCTCGCCCAGAAGAACAACGAGGGAACAGAGAATAGCCTCTATTACCTCAGTCGCATGCTTCTCAATGCGTAAGTTAGGTATTACCCCATCGAGAAGAGCTGCCTGGCGCTTATATTTTCCGTGCAGAAATTACGGAACTACTTGCAGCACCATGAGGTACAGTTGGTTTCTCGGGTAGACCCGTTGAAGTATATCCTGAGCCGGCCCATGTTGACTGGCCGTCTAGCGCGGTGGGCTGTGATTCTACAGCAGTTCGACATCAGGTATGTGTCTCATAAGGCCATCAAAGGGAAAGCATTGGCAGACTTTCTGGCTGCTCACCCGACCTCCGCGGATCAGCCGCTGGATCTAGGCTTTCCTGATGAGGCCATTCTCTCGGTCGATCATGCCGATCCATGCTGGCAGATGCACTTTGACGGTGCTTCTCGGAGCCCCACCGGTAGAAGACTCGATAATCCTAAGCTCAACAGAGTGGGCTTGGGTATCGTATTCATTACCCCGGAGCAAGTCGTGCTTCCATACTCTTTCCTGTTGTCAGAGGGCTGTACCAACAATGAGGCGGAATACCATGCCCTCATCACCGGCCTCGAGTTGGCTCTCGAGATCGATGTGCCCCATCTGTGTGTGAAAGGGGACTCCGAGTTGGTCGTTAAGCAGATCAATGGAGACTATGTTGTCAGGAAGCCGGAACTTGTGCCATTGCTGGAGTGCACCCTCCTTCTGATGGCCCAGTTCCCTTCTCGGCCAGAAATTGTCCACATTCCCCGGTCGCAGAACGGTCGAGCAGATGCTTTGGTGTAGAGACCCGAAGCCTGACGTACATGGACATTACATTAATTTTGCGTAATACTTAGTACATAACAAAAACACACACACACAAGGATCGTAATAGTTTAGTGTCTTTGGAAACTCGGAATGTAATCTTCTAATCGTGGTGAAAGATCTTCAATATCTCCCATAAAGATATTCCTTTTTATTTTACCTAAAACCTTTCTTTATATCCTGGGGAAAAGAAAACATAAAAGGGTGAGCTCAAATGCTCAGTAAGGGTAAACAAAGGAAATATCAATCACATAATTTTCATAAGAACATAACATTTTTTGGAAATCTTAACCTGCAAAAGAGAGCATAATTTCATAACATGGGATAAATCATAGTAGTGAAAATGAAACCATAACTTAAAACATTACTCATTGTGGCATACACACATAATCATAGAGAATCATTTCTTGTTAGTCAAGACTCATTGCCAAGACTATCTTAGTGGACAAAGTCCTTTTCTGAACCGAGTTCACTCCTCGTTTCAGTCCTATATCACTGAACCGAAATAACCTTCCGTTCCAGCCATGTCTATCTCATGAGATATAAAATCTTTACCCAATGCATTGGAGGGAGATATAGGTCCCACCCATCTTATAATGAATCCTTTCTTATGTGTGCCACATAATCATAAATCATACATCATCACATAACCCATGTAATAAAAATGGGATTCTTAAACAACATGACATCATAAAACAATTCATATAAGATAAAGGAATTCATAAAAATGTTTCCATCAAAACATAATCAAATCCAAGTAATAATAGGGATAAAAACAGAACCCTTTTATTATCTTAGATGGAAAATAATTTTGATAAAACACTTGAACTTCATTCTTGAGGAAAATATCCTTTCTACTTCAAAAACATTTTTCCTTTCATACCATGTCATAAAACTTTAAAATAAAAGAAGTTGATTAAAAATAAACTTGAAAACTTGTAAAGGATGCTTCTTGGAAATAATGTCTTAAAAATCCATTCATGCTGTATAAGTTAAAAAACAAATTCTTCGTACTTTTGTCGGAAAAGTCAAAATGTACCTCGTACGAAAAACGACAAAAGATTCCTTTCATACATATTACTAAAAACTCACCGAAGGGAAAAAATGGATTAAAACAATTGTAGGTGGATGGAAATGATATTACATATTTATGAAACATGGATGTGGATGATAAAATACACCCCAGTAAATACTTACGAATAAACAATCTCGGATAAAAATGAGATTGTGATATTTTCCTTACCTTAGGTCCGACTTGCTTTGTAAGTGTCCGAACCTCCTGTATAATGATTTAAATCATGTTAATGACTTATTACAGAATCATATTCATTGTTATTATATCATATATGGTTCACTTATGACATTATATTACCCGTTCTTTTGTAAATTCCATGTTAAAGAAGCGTTTTGGGTAAAATCATTTCATTTATCGTAGGTGTTTTGACTTGTTGTTCTTGACATCATTATTACTTATATCATGATTTACTTACTTCCAGAATATAAAATATGATTTATATATCATATATATTCAGTATATATATATATATATAATAGGTAGATAAATAAAATGAAAAACACCGTTCATGGAGACGGTAGTCCGTACGTACGCATGAACGCTGTTTTCCTTTCCTTATTGTCTTGAAATGGAATTAAGTAGATGACATACATATGTATATATATACATAAATCCAGTAGCTTTATAATGTCATATATTTCATTATTATTTCTTATATATACATTATAATCATTCTTAAATGGTTAACATGGAGAATGAATCTCATCGCATCGTGGAGACGGTAGTCCGTACGTACGCACGAGCGATGATATCATTTCTATAAATATTGAATTGAATTGGAGTGGATTATACAATATATCAGAATCAATATGATGTTGTAATAACTATGTATAGTTATTCTTTACACCATTATACCCATCCATGTAAGGTGGTGGTGGAAAATAGATTACACCACGGCGTGGAGACGGTATTCCGTACGTACGCACGCGCGGTGATTTCTTTTTCCGTAGGATGGATAGATGGTGAAATAGGGTTGTTTAATACTTATAATAACATATCAGTATATGAGTGATACTGATGTTATTACTTCATAATGAAACAACCTAATAAGAAGAAGTGGAAGAAGAAATAAAGATGAAAGAATTGGTAACGGTAATTACCTCTTCTTTGAAGTGCCTCTTTGAGACCTCCTCTTAGGGCACTAGAATTGGTCTTTGAGGAAGACCAGAACCTCTAGGATGTTGCTAGGGAAGTGGAGAAGAGATTTTGTCAGGGGTTGGCCGAGCATGAGTGCTCAAATTGGTGTGAGGAGGAAGGGGGAGGAGGTGTCCTTTTATAGGGGAGGAGAGGGGCACCTTAGGAATATCTCAAAATATTATTTTATATTAAAGTCAAAATCGGTTTATAATGGTTCCAAAGGGTCTTATTTCGAAGCTAAAGTAGGGATGGGTCAAAATCCTATCAACCAATAGGATTTAGACAAGTTTAGGGTATTATTTTAACCTTATCAATTAGATTTAACTCTAAGTTAAATAATTTAACTTTTACCGTGTCTTTTTGTTTTCTTTCACTATATGGTTAATAAACTTACTATAACATGCCAAACGAACCCCAAATTGTATATTATTAATACATATATCCTTATCTAAGTCATTTGGCCGAACCTTAGATTTTTAGGAATAAAATAACAATTAATAATATAATATTTTATTTAAAAACTATTTTGTGTCAATTTTGACACTATTTGATATATGATTTTTGTGAAAGTCATAACAGAATTATATGTTCGAACTAAGTTGATTAAATCAACACTAATATATCATAGTAACCTATAAAATTAGTGTAATTTATAAAAAGTCTTAAATTACATTTATTTTGGTATTTATATGATCAATTATGTCAATATTTCATTAATAAGATAATTACTGCATCATCTTTGTGTCATAAATAAAATATATTATTTGATGTCTAAAAATTACAAATAAAATACCATCATGTAGGAAATCTTTTTAGCTTTATAATGAATATTTATAGTCGAATTGATCTTATGTATAACCTTATATTATAAATGATTTACTTATTAAACTTTGATTTTAACTATTTTAACCCTTCTTTAAATAAATTAATAATAAATGTCCTAATCTAATCCAAGTGGGCCTAAATGGTCATATTTTATTCCTAAGTTTGTTTTTGGTCGAATTACACTTGTCCAATAGAATTAGGACATGTGTTAGGGTAATATTAATATCATATTTACCCTTAGTTACCCTATTTACTATTAACCGTGGTAAAAAAAGTAAAAAGTTACTATTCACCAAAAAATTATTTTCATCTCATTGAACCAAATTTTAGTCCTTGATATTAACCGTGTCTCTCGGATTTTCGAAATTCTATTCACAGAAGCGGTAAAATTAAGTTTTATGGAAATTTCAGTTTTTAACCTACCACTTAGTAGTTTCACTATTCATCAAAAATTGATGTTTTTCAGAACAATGCCAAAATTTCATCCCAAGCTATATTTCATATTCCGAATTCAAAAATGAAGTCTATTTTACCAAATTCATAACATAAAAGTTGCATTAATTAATTTTATAATTAAATCCCGCTGTTAAAACAAATAGCGTGTTTTTAAGAAACAATATCTATCAAAAGATTGACACTTGGTTATGTCTAGTTTAAATGTGAAATTACATCCAATGACCAACATTGTATTAAATTGTAAAAATATATTCTAAATATACTTTAAAACCACTCAAATTAATGATTTATCACTATTAATTATTTCGATTAAAAAAGTTGTTTTTAATTATAATTTAGTAATTTTCACTATTCATCAGAATATGAAAGTTATCCGAAAAGTACCAAAATTTCACCTTAGGCTAAATTCGATACTCCGAATCCGAAAATGAAGTCCACTTTGAGAGTTAAAATTTCCAAAATTTAAAAAGTGGTTATTACTATTCATAACGGCTAGTTTTAATAATATTTTAATAGCATATCATTGTTTCGTGAAACTCAGGATTACGTACCACACACGCTATCGAGGAAGGTTACGATTGCGTGTAATGCAAGGCAAGTCAAGGATGCGTGTTGTGCAAGCTCCTTTTGGTGTAGCGTATAACACAAGACATTAATAAAATTAAAAAGAATATATTTTTTTATAAAATCTTGGGCTGTTACATTCTACCCCCCTTAAAATGAATTTCGCCCTCGAAATTCGTCGGGGTTATAAATGGTTTACTATTTGAAAGCTTCTTTAATAGAAACCCACATCGTAAAAGGGAATACCAAAACTTGGCTTTAAAAACTAAAGTATTAAATGTAACGATTACCCAAATAAACTAATCACTGGGTTTCCACATAGGCGAAAATATGGATATGGAAGAGAAATCTAACCATCATGTTCTGATGGAGAGTGGTAGAGAACATGGCTATGGAAAAGCCAGTAATCACAAATCCATAAATTTGTGACGATCTAAGGTACCATCTGATTCATCAGGTATAAGAGAACTAGGACAACATTTTTGGTTTTCAAGATCATTTCCCTAAAGTTAAAGAATTTGAATTAGAATAAATACTTACTTTATTTTGGTACAATCTCGCTGTTGTTCGTGCCTTTAACAAATTCCACTTCATCTCTTAAATAAATGAAGTTGAATTTATTATTCGTGAAGTGTTAGCAGATCATGTGATAGAATGACGGGTCATTCCATCTGTCTCAAACAAAAGGTTAGCAAAAATTATATACATAAGTCGATCTATAGTGAGATTAATCACATATGGTTCCTAAAATGGACTTATACTTCATATATCATACTGCTTAATATAATAAAACTAGTTTCTACTAAACAGGGACTTCCTGTAGGTCAGTGGTAGGCGATAAAGGCCAGTCGCACTTCGGTTGTGGGTTCGATTCCTACAGCCTTGTCCGAAGCGATGGGCTGTCGCCCGTCCTGCAGGTTGTCCCTTTTTCTAAAACTACATTACTATAACATCACATAAATAATATCGAAAAACAAACAATACTAACTTATGTCCAACATAATTCATTCCAATCCTTAGGCTTATCCATAATACTACAGTCCACTCTCATAACAAAGTGAAAACAATTACCAGAGATTTAATACCATCGTTGATCCCCATATATCATAAGATATGTTTTGTTGGTCACATTCCAAACATTCAAAGTCCTTAATCATGTATTTTCTTGAATAACTTAGTGGAAACATGAATGCAGTTAAAAGTTAACACCTTCCACATACCAAAATCCTCAAAATTCTATATACTCAAACCATGATATCACTTAGTCCTTATATCAATCATGAGCTCATGCATACAATCAAACATCTCATTATCGTATTATCCCTTCATTATGCGCATATCATATACTTTCCAAAAATACCTCAATCACTTCGAATACCACATTAGACCAATACATAAATATTCCAATACACCATAAAAGTACCTCAACAACATTATTCTTGAATACCAACACTTCAGTCCATCCACTTCAATGACTGTCCTGGAATAATTCCTTCCTTGATTTAGAAGTATATTTTCAGGTCAGGGCATTGAGTTGGGTAATGCCCATGTTCTCCACAAATAAGACATTGAACTCCATAACAATCTGTCACTCTATGACCCTTTTCTCCACACAGATAACATCGGTCCCTCCATTTGAGGTATTCCTCAAGGTTCTTCTTCCCTTCTTTAGAAATCTCAATCTTCCTTTCTTTATGCTCCTCAACATGCGAACATGCATAATAGTTTATCTTCATCTTCTTTGATGAATTATTCATACCACTAAATTTCACCTTGTTAATCATATATCGCGATGACTGATTCAGCATAATCAGAATATCTTTATCTCTAGGCATCACACAATTTTGTTGCTCATAGTCACCAATTTGTCCATTGGATTCAATGTTAACCAAATTCCTTCTGGTTCCCTCCATTAACTAAAACACAAAAATAATTTTGTGAGAGGCGAAATAATGCTAGGGAAGACAACATAGTAAAGGGGGAGCACCCTCAATATCTAACATCTTAGGTTAAATTCTAATATCGTTACCGTAGTTCTAGGACTATATCCTATACGTATACTTATCCTTAGGGGCATCCCTAGACATACCTTAGAAATATCTCTAGGGATCTCACTAACGTTTTCGCATCCTAGTTTCCAAAGGTTGACTAAACCTTTCCTCTGATACCAAATGTAGAGACCCGAAGCCTGACGTACATGGACATTACATTAATTTTGCGGAATACTTAGTACATAACAAAAACACACACACCCAAGGATCGTAATAGTTTAGTGTCTTTGGAAACTCGGAATGTAATCTTCTAATCGTGGTGAAAGATCTTCAATATCTCCCATAAAGATCTTCCTTTTTATTTTACCTGAAACCTTTCTTTATATCCTGGGGAAAAGAAAACATAAAAGGGTGAGCTCAAATGCTTAGTAAGGGTAAACAAAGGAAATATCAATCACATAATTTTCATAAGAACATAACATTTTTTGGAAATCTTAACCTGCAAAAGAGAGCATAATTTCATAACATGGGATAAATCATAGTAGTGAAAATGAAACCATAACTTAAAACATTACTCATTGTGGCATACACACATAATCATAGAGAATCATTTCTTGTTAGTCAAGACTCATTGCCAAGACTATCTTAGTGGACAAAGTCCCTTTCTGAACCGAGTTCCCTCCTCGTTTCAGTCCTGTATCACTGAACCGAAATAACCTTCCGTTCCAGCCATGTCTATCTCATGAGATATAAAATCTTTACCCAATGAATTGGAGGGAGATATAGGTCCCACCCATCTTATAATGAATCCTTTCTTATGTGTGCCACATAATCATAAATCATACATCATCACATAACCCATGTAATAAAAATGGGATTCTTAAACAACATGACATCATAAAACAATTCATATAAGATAAAGGAATTCATAAAAATGTTTCCATCAAAACATAATCAAATCCATGTAATAATAGGGATAAAAACAGAACCCTTTTATTATCTTAGATGGAAAATAATTTTGATAAAACACTTGAACTTCATTCTTGAGGAAAATATCCTTTCTACTTCAAAAACATTTTTCCTTTCATAACATGTCATAAAACTTTAAAATAAAAGAAGTTGATTAAAAATAAACTTGAAAACTTGTAAAGGATGCTTCTTGTAAATAATGTCTTAAAAATCCATTCATGCCGTTTAAGTTAAAAAACACATTCTTCGTACTTTTGTCAGAAAAGTCAAAATGTACCTCGTACGAAAAACGACAAAAGATTCCTTTCATACATATTACTAAAAACTCACCGAAGGGAAAAAATGGATTAAAACAATTGTAGGTGGATGGAAATGATATTACATATTTATGAAACATGGATGTGGATGATAAAATACACCCCAGTAAATACTTACGAATAAACAATCTCGGATAAAAATGAGATTGTGATATTTTCCTTACCTTAGGTCCGACTTGCTTTGTAAGTGTCCAAACCTCCTGTATAATGATTTAAATCATGTTATTGACTTATTACAGAATCATATTCATTGTTATGATATCATATATGGTTCACTTATGACATTATATTACCCGTTCTTTTGTAAATTCCATGTTAAAGAAGCGTTTTGGGTAAAATCGTTTCATTTATCGTAGGTGTTTTGACTTGTTGTTCTTGACATCATTATTACTTATATCATGATTTACTTACTTCCAGAATATAAAATATGATTTATATATCATATATATTCAGTATATATATATATATACTAGGTAGATAAATAAAATGAATAACACCGTTCATGGAGACGGTAGTCCGTACGTACGCATGAACGCTGTTTTCCTTTCCTTATTGTCTTGAAATGGAAGTAAGTAGATGAAATACATATGTATATGTATACATAAATCCAGTAGCTTTATAATGTCATATATTTCATTATTATTTCTTATATATACATTATAATCATTCTTAAATGGTTAACATGGAGAATGAATCTCATCGCGTCGTGGAGACGGTAGTCCGTACGTACGCACGAGCGATGATATCATTTCTATAAATATTGAATTGAATTGGAGTGGATTATACAATATATCAGAATCAATATGATGTTGTAATAACTATGTATAGTTATTCTTTACACCATTATACCCATCCATGTAAGGTGGTGGTGGAAAATAGATTACACCACGGCGTGGAGACGGTATTCCGTACGTACGCACGCGCGGTGATTTCTTTTTCCGTAGGATGGATAGATGGTGAAATAGGGTTGTTTCATACTTATAATAACATATCAGTATATGAGTGATACTGATGTTATTAATTCATAATGAAACAACCTAATAAGAAGAAGTGGAAGAAGAAATAAAGATGAAAGAATTGGTAACGGTAATTACCTCTTCTTTGAAGTGCCTCTTTGAGACCTCCTCTTAGGGCACTAGAATTGGTCTTTGAGGAAGACCAGAACCTCTAGGATGTTTCTAGGGAAGTGGAGAAGAGATTTTGGCAGGGTTTGGCCGAGCTTGAGTGCTCAAATTGGTGTGAGGAGGAAGGGGGAGGAGGTGTCCTTTTATAGGGGAGGAGAGGGGCACCTTAGGAATATCTCAAAATATTATTTTATATTAAAGTCAAAATCGGTTTATAATGGTTCCAAAGGGTCTTATTTCGAAGCTAAAGTGGGGATGGGTCAAAATACTATCAACCAATAGGATTTAGACAAGTTTAGGGTATTATTTTAACCTTATCAATTAGATTTAACTCTAAGTTAAATAATTTAACTTTTACCGTGTCTTTTTGTTTTCTTTCACTATATGGTTAATAAACTTACTATAACATGCCAAACGAACCCCAAATTGTATATTATTAATACATATATCCTTATCTAAGTCATTGGGCCGAACGTTAGATTTTTAGGAATAAAATAACAATTAATAATATAATATTTGATTTAAAAACTATTTTGTGTCAATTTTGACACTATTTGATATATGATTTTTGTGAAAGTCATAACAGAATTATATGTTCGAACTAAGTTGATTAAATCAACACTAATATATCATAGTAACCTAGAAAATTAGTGTAATTTATAAAAAGTCTTAAATTACATTTATTTTGGTATTTATATTATCAATTATGTCAATATTTCATTAATAAGATAATTACTGCATCATCATTGTGTCATAAATAAAATATATTATTTGATGTCTAAAAATTACAAATAAAATACCATCATGTAGGAAATCTTTTTATCTTTCTAATGAATATTTATAGTCGAATTGATCTTATGTATAACTCCATATTATAAATGATTTACTTATTAAACTTTGATTTTAACTATTTTAACCCTTCTTTAAATAAATTAATAATAAATGTCCTAATCTAATCCAAGTGGGCCTAAATGGTCATATTTTATTCCTAAGTTTGTTTTTGGTCGAATTACACTTGTCCAATAGAATTAGGACATGTGTTAGGGTAATATTAATATCATATTTACCCTTAGTTACCCTATTTACTATTAACCGTGGTAAAAAAAGTAAAAAGTTACTATTCACCAAAAAATTATTTTCATCTCATTGAACCACATTTTAGTCCTTGATATTAACCGTGTCTCTCGGATTTTCGAAATTCCATTCACAGAAGCGGTAAAATTAAGTTTTATGGAAATTTCAGTTTTTAACCTACCACTTAGTAGTTTCACTATTCATCAAAAATTGATGTTTTTCAGAACAATGCCAAAATTTCATCCCAAGCTATATTTCATATTCCGAATTCAAAAATGAAGTCTATTTTACCAAATTCATAACATAAAAGTTGCATTAATTAATTTTATAATTAAATCCCGCTGTTAAAACAAATAGCCTGTTTTTAAGAAACAATATCTATCAAAAGATTGACACTTGGTTATGTCTAGTTTAAATGTGAAATTACATCCAATGACCAACATTGTATTAAATTGTAAAAATATATTCTAAATATACTTTAAAACCACTCAAATTAATGATTTATCACTATTAATTATTTCGATTAAAAAAGTTGTTTTTAATTATAATTTAGTAATTTTCACTATTCATCAGAATATGAAAGTTATCCGAAAAGTACCAAAATTTCACCTTAGGCTAAATTCGATACTCCGAATCCAAAAATGAAGTCCACTTTGAGAGTTAAATTTTCTAAAATTTAAAAAGTGGTTATTACTATTCATAACGGCTAGTTTTAATAATATTTTAATAGCATATCATTGTTTCGTGAAACTCAGGATTACGTACCACACACGCTATCGAGGAAGGTTACGATTGCGTGTAATGCAAGGCAAGTCAAGGATGCGTGTTGTGCAAGCTCCTTTTGGTGTAGCGTATAACACAAGACATTAATAAAATTAAAAAGAATATATTTTTTTATAAAATCTTGGGCTGTTACATTTGGCCAGCCTTGCTGTGTCACTTGCAGAGCCTGAACAGGACAACCTGATCGTCCGCGTGACGCACCGCAGGCTCATCGCCCCCGTTACCCCGGAGGGAGATCGCGACCCGTCAGTAAGTAATCTCACCGCGGTTACCCCTGTGCCCGGAGCCCCGAGTACCCCAGACATGGCAGTCGAATCAGCCCCTGATTGGAGGGCGCCTTTGGTTGAGTACCTCCAACATGGCATTCTCCCGTCAGATCGGGCCGAGCGCGAGCGAGTTCGACGCCGCGCATCGCAGTTTGTCCTCCAGAGCAGTCCCGGCCTGGAGCAGATCCTCTATAGGCGCGGATTTGATGGTGTTCTCCTCCGTTGCCTTCAGGGAGTTGAGATCCCACGAGTCATGCAAGAGGTTCATGCTGGTTCATGTGGTGCCCACCAGACTGGGCCGAAGCTGTCCCACCAGATTCGGAGGTTGGGATACTTCTGGCCCTCCATGATCCATGACTGCATCGAGTATGCCAGGAGGTGCCATGCGTGCCAGGTTCATGCGAACTTTGTGCATCGGCCGCCGGAGCCTCTCCATACCACTAGGTATTCCTGGTCCTTTGCAGTCTGGGGTCTGGACGTTGTGGGACCTTACCCACCGGCGACGGCTCGCCAGTGCCGGTTCATTCTGACCGCCACGGACTTCTTCTCCAAATGGGCAGAGGCGATTCCGCTCAGAGAGGTCAAATCCTGTTCGATCACTGACTTCGTGACCTCCAACATCATTTATCGATTTGGAGTGCCTCACGCTATCCTCATGGATAACGAAGCCAATTTCCGACCAGCCGAGTTGAAGAAGTTGTACGCCAAGTACAACATTCTCTCGAACCATACATCTCGCTATCATGTGCATGCGAATGGACAGATCGAGGCGTTTAACAAAACCCTCTCTAAAATTCTGCAAAAGATGGTTGGTCAGAACAAGAAGAGTTGGCCGGACAAGCTCCCCAACGCCCTCTGGGCTTATCGGACGACGACTCACAATTCCACCCAGATGACCCCTTATTCCCTGGTGTATGGAGCTGAGGCCGTCCTGCCCATCGAGATCCAGTTACCGTCCTTGCGCACTGCAGTCTACAACCAGCAAGCACCGGACAGAGCTGCTGAAGCCCGTCTAGTCGAGTTGGAAGCACTGGCTGAGAATAGGCTTCACGCTTTGCACAACTTGGAGAGGCATCAAAGCAGAATGGCTCGAGCTTTCAATAAGAAGGTTCGCCTCCGCTCCTTCCTGCAGGGTGACCTAGTGCTGGCCCTAAGAGCGCCAATGATCCCCTGCAGGAAGCCACCCAAGTTGGAGCCCAAGTGGGAGGGACCTTTTGTTGTCCACAAGGTCCATCCCAATGACGCGTACTCCCTAGTAACTATGGATGGTGAGCGTGTCACTCCTCCCACCAACGCTAGGTTCCTCAAGAAGTACTTTGCCTGAGTCCACCACGTCCGCGCTACAAGACGTTAAACTGCCAAGAATCTTCGTCCAACACGACGTTAAACTGTACTACGTCCGCGCTGCAAGACGTTAAACTGCCAAGCATCTTCGTCCAACACGACGTTAAACTGTACTACATCCGCGCTGCAAGACGTTAAACTGCCAAGCATATTCCTCCAACACGACGTTAAACTGTACTACGTCCGCGTTGCAAGACGTTAAACTGCCAAGAATCTTCGTCCAACACGACGTTAAACTGTACTTCGTCCAAGCTACAAGACGTTAAACTGTTCAGCATTCATCCAACATGACGTTAAACTGTACATCTTCCTGCATGACGTTAAACTGCCCCTCAAGAACTACATGCGCCTTGATTCCCATCCTTATGGGATACGTAGGACCGCCTGAACATTCATGTTTCAGGTCCAGCCCCTCCTTCGGGAATTTCCATCCCATCTCGGGCCCTTGGCCCAGTTGCCTCTGGGTATGCGGCGTATGGTGTGAACGCGGGGTTATGCCCTCATTCACGTCGGTTTGCTCGCCACGCTGTACGCACCCCACGTTTGGGGATGCCTCCTGCTCCCCCCTTTTTCTTTTCGTCCTGCATGACGTTAAACTGCACTTCAAGAACTACGTGCGGCTTGATTCCCATCTTAATGGGATACGTAGGACCGCCTGGACATTCATGTTTCAGGCCCAGTCCCATTTCTCGGGGATCTCTATCCCGCGTTGGGCCTCTGGCCCCAGTTCCCCTCCTTTTTGTGCGAGGCTTGTGGCGTGAGTGGGGGATTATGTCCTCATTCACGTTGGTCTACTGGCCGCGCCGTACGCCTCCCCCATGTGTGAGACTACCTCACACCCCTCATCGTCCTGCATGACGTTAAACTGCCTCTCAAGAACTACGTGCGGCTTGATTCCCATCCTTATGGGATACGTAGGACCGCCTGGATGCTTGTGTTTCTGGTCCAGCCCCGTCTCTTGGTTGATCATGGGGATCTGCCGTCTTTTGGTTGCTCTCAGGGTGAGTCCTCCGACCCTTTCCGGTGATCTGTTAACGTGTTTTGGGTACTCAGGTCTATGACCCGTAGTGTCGGATTCAATCCCGACAAGTCCTGTGTTGCTTGTCGGGCCTTGCGCTTCCTCTTGTTCGAGCCTTCACTCAAAGGGATCCTCGTTAGCAGTTTGGGTACGATGCCTCAGTGCTCTCCTACCGCTCCGGGTCGATTTACCGGCGGGTCCTGGTCCGCAAATCGATATGAATCCTGCGCTTGAGCGGTCGATGCTCGTTTGCTTGCCCTATCCTAGGCTGACGCGATCGGATGTTGTGTTGCGAATATGGTCAGCGACATCCTTGATCGCCATGTCGACTCTTTCAGGCTCTGAACATTGGTTGCGCAGTCCTCATCACACTCCGCCTTTGTGCATTGTAGTGGAATCTCAACACTCTCTTCATACTGACCTTCAGTACACCTTTACACGTTAGGCAGGCCAACCAGGGTAATGGTGTCTGTCGAGGCTCCCACGATCTGAGCACCAAGGATATATGCTGATGTCCTCCCTAAGGGCCATGTGTAGCTGGACCCTCGTCCCCATAAGAAGGAAGGAGTCACCCGAACAATCGTGTTCTGGGCCCAGTATAGCTGGAGGCTAGCATCTCTGCCCCTCGGGTGATGGACATACGCAGGCCCCTATCCCAGGATCCTTCTCCTGGAATCGTGCGTGACCGCATGGCTGGGTATGTTCCCACCTCCGCTGAGTCCGCCATATCACAATAAGCGGATTCCTCCATGGTCCGAACCACACGACCTTAAACTGTGTTGTCTGGTCCTACCGCACGACTGTAAACTGTGATCGTCTTGGCCGCCCGACGAGAAACGGCACTGCATCGTGATGTTCTCCTCAGAGGACACTCACGTTGGGCGCTGGTTAATAACCACGCCATTTATCAATGCCTTTCATGGCTTGATTATTGTGGCGACGCCAGGGATTCCTTAATCACAGGCATGTCGCTGCACAGAGAAAAACCATCCACCTTTAAGGACAAACAAGAAATATCAAATACCGCTTCTTCTGTGTGCGAGGGTCAGACCCGCACCCTTCCCCGCGCTGGTGCCCGATTGTGTTGCGCCGCGCTTCAAGAACTACGTGTGGCTTGATTCCCATCCTTATGGGATACATAGGAACGCCCGGATGTTTGAAACTTTGGGTCCAGCCCCCCACCTCTTTAGAGATTCCCCCTTCTCTTGGGAATCCGCCGCCTTCGGGTCACCCTCAAGGCGTGTCCCTCGACCCCTTGCAGTGATCCACCGGTGTCAAGAGTACTCTGGTTTATTGCCAGGAGGGTCAGGTTCAGCTTGGTCAGGTTCCTTCCACTTTTCAAGCTTCGTGTTCCCTTTCATTCGGACCCATCGCCTGTGCCCTGGGTGGAGCCCCCGTGAGCGGTCTGGACACAATGCCTCAGTGCTCTCCCACCGACTTGGGCTGGTGCCCCCAAGGGCCTCGAGCAGAAAATCGATATGAATCCTGTGCTTGAGCGGTTGATGCTCGTTTGCTGCCTCATTCCATCAACGGTCAATGTGATATTGATGCTGCTTTTCCGCCACGGTCGGCAGTACTCCCATATCGTTACGCCGGTGCCCCCAGTCCTTGAGTGAATGGCCGCATGATTCACATTACGTTTTCCACCCCCCATTCTGACCAGGCAAAATCTCGAAACTCTTGACACTATCCCTCAGTGCATCTTTGCATATCCAGGGGATAGGACCACGATGTGGCGTACTTTGAGGTTCTTATGGTCCGAGCTCTAAGACCTTAAACTAAGATCTACCCCTATGGTCCGAGCTCTAAGACCTTAAACTAAGATCCACCCTTATGGTCCGAGCTCTAAGACCTTAAACTAAGATCTACCCCTATGGTCCGAGCTCTAAGACCTTAAACTAAGATCTACCCTTATGGTCCGAGCTCTAAGACCTTAAACTAAGATCTACCCCTATGGTCCTAGCTCTACGACCTTAAACTAAGATATCCCCAAATGGGGTTCTACGTCCTGCATGACGCTAAACTGCACTTTCAGAACTACGTGTGGCTTGATCTCCAGTCTGATGGAGTACGTAGGAACGCCCGGGCATTTCGACTCGGGTCCAGCCTCAGGGATCGCTAAGTCCCGCCACTCCTCGTCGCCGGCCGTCTGGCCTGGCTTCTGGTAGAGTGGTGCAGTTGTGATATTCTCCCCGATGCAGCTCGGGATGCCCCATTGCAATGATGGGAAACAACAGTTTCCTCATCAAAGAGGTTCTGTCTGAGAATTGGGGTGATTCACGACCAGATTAGTGCATCCACCTAATACTCTTTCCCCACGGTGGCGCAATTTTAAGAGCGTTAGATTCTGTCCGAACAAATCGTCACTTCGCCCCACGCTTCACATGCCCTGTTGATCTGGATTTCCACCCTTGTGCCTGAAGGAACCCCCAAAGCGGCATTGATGATGACATGTGATCCGCCTCCTGCAATATGAATGATGACCTTCGGTCCATCTATTGCGGTAGTATGGTTGATTGATCCATTGTCTGCTTTCCATCTTGGGCATTTCCTGGAAGGCCGACTGTTGTGGATTTCTGAATTCGGGACACGCGATTCACCCTTTCTCATTTCCCTATGTTCGGATAAAATCTCAACACCCCTAGCGTTGTCCCGCTCGTGTGTCGGAACAAGTGGGGGGATGATACATTGATTAGGCTTGAGGTCTCCTTTCCTAGGAACGACCTCCCTCTTTTCTATAGAAATCCAGGCCCAATTGTGGATGCCTGAAGCTTGGTTAACACTCCCGCAAGACAATAAATTGTGGTTGAGCACGTTAAGCCAAAAGATGCAGATAAATATATTGGTTCATACAAATGGATCGAAGTATTGAGTAGAGAAAGCAAAATATTCTGGGAATGGAAAAAACAAAGCCCCTAGGGATTAGCGTGCTGAATGAATCTTTCCAACGCCGCTACCCTTTGGCTGGTAGCCTCTAGGGCTGCTTCTCGCTCTCTGCGTGCCCTCTCCTCGTCGGCGGTCGCAGCACGCAGCTCACCGATCCTGGCCTGCGCACGCTACCGCTCGACTTGGAGTGTGACCATCTGTTGGCCCGCCTCCGTCATCTGTACCTGGGCGTCAACCAGCTGGGCTGCTAGTTGCTCCACAAGCTCGGTGCACGTTGCGACGAAGGCATCCTTCTCTGCCGCCTGCCCTTCCAGACGCCGGACTTCCTGCTCCGCCGCGAGGAGCGCCCGCGTGTTCTCCGACATGTCCCGACATTGTGCGACGTCGGCACGCCGGCGGCTCTCGCGCATCTTTTCGGCCATGAAATCACGGACCGTCAGATGGAGGCGTTGAGCATCAGCTCCCCTGGCACACAGGAAGCGCAGCCAGGTTTGAAGTGATCCCATGCGCCCCAGCCACTCCGATGGGTCTCGCTTGAGGAAGCGCTGGATGCACTTCCACCCCCCTGCGTCGCGTTATCCGGCTCTCTTCGACCGCCTCCGCGTCTGAGTCGTCCATCTCCTCGGGGTCGGCAGGCCGGTAGGCAGGGAAGGCAGCCAGCAGGTCTGCTGCAGGGTCCGCCCCTGGGATTTCCTCACGAGGGATAGGTTCCCCAACATCTGGGCGACCTTCTTCTCCCGCCCCAGCGGCGTTGACACCCTCGTCAGCCCCCGACCTCTCTCCGATGGCAGCACCGCCGACGTCCGTTGCCCCCTGATCAGCAGTTGGTGGGGCCGACTCGGTGTGAGATGTCTGTTCCGGAGCAGGCGGCATGTCTTCCACTGGTCCGCTCGTGGATGGCCTGGGTTCGGCAGCCCGACGAGCCTCCAGTACTGAGATCACTGCGCAAGGCATGCCATGGTTAGTCACGGATCGTCAACGGCAAACACCAACAGTGAAGGGAGAAGACTTACGGGAATCCAAGGTGTCATCTTCCGCTGTCCCGGCCGCCGCAGGAGCAATTGCAGCAGGGGACCCCTCAGCGCTTGTCAGTTCAATGATGGGTGTCTGGCCCCCGCCCTGTCCTGCTGGCGCCTCTCCTACTCCTGCTGAGGATGCCTGACCAGCATCCGTGCACTCCTGAGAAAGGTGGAGAAATGGGTTAGAAGCTGCATAAGAGAATGGATGAAGCAGGTTGGGTAGGGATAGAAGCGGACCTCGAGGAGCTCAGTGACATCATCATTGTCAGAGCCGGCCACCTCGCCGCTCTCCCGCAGGCTCCCCTGATGGGGCCTTCCCTCGGAGCCTTCATCCTCCCCCGTCTCCTCCTCTTCCTCAGAGTTGTCGTTACTGTCATCTTCCTCCGGCGGCATCTGTTATGGAGCAGGCTCTAGACCGAGAATCACCTTCACCAGAAGGGACGGCTCCGCACGCTGACCACGTTGGCGCGCGTACTCGTCCATGGCCGTCAGATACGCATACCGCCGGTGGAAGTTCACCCTGTCGGCGACCTGGAGGCGCCTGACCTCTGGCAGATGGATTCCTTCGCTGGTTATCTTCTGCCAGATGATTTCGGTCCCCAGCAACTGCCGTAGGGTCATCCAGGCTGACCACAGCGCCGGGAAGACTGCATCGTGGGAGGGTTCGAGCAGACACCTTACCTGCTTCCCGGGCCGCTCCTCGACCACCGCACGTGCCCCCTCTCTGGGCGCCGAGGCCGTGGCGGCAGCCTACGATGTGCCCGCCGCCGAAGTCCCTGCCCGCGCCGGCTCCGCTGCTTGGCGCGCCTCCGTTCTCCCCCGTGTGGCGGCGCTTCGCCTCCTTCCTTGACGCCCGTTCTCCGCACGGGTGATTTCGAGCCGCCGAACTGGCTTCCGTAAAAGCCCCTCGGGGTACGCGATGGCCCAGTGTTTGGCGTACTCGATTGCCAAGCCTGCGTCGACCCCGGTAGGAGGGAGAGTGATTACGTCACCCGAGACGAAAGCGGCGAACATCAGCCACATCTGGCGAAGGACGCAAGGGTTCGTCTCCTCCCGAACAACAGTGAATACCCTCTTCGGCATCCGTTGAAGGCACCCGAACTGCCTGGCGAACCGGGTTGGAACCTAGGGCTCGCAGATCACCTTCCCGTCGATCCGAGCCACGAGCACCTCACCCCGCATGTTCAGGAAGTATTCGTGCTGCTCCAGCGGACCCTGCCCATTGTCGATCATCTGGCCGACGGGAGTGGGGAACGGGCTGAAGTTGAAATTGGCGTGATTTCCAATCCGAATCCTCACGCCCTCCTCATTTAGGGTCATTGGAGCGACCCCCGCGATGTTCAGCAGGGAGGGTTGCAGGCCGTTGCCCGGAGGAATGACGACGTTTGGAAACGTGTACCCACCGAGGTGAGCAGCCACCCAGCCATGGAAGAATTGAAAGTGTAGAGACCCGAAGCTTATCGTACATGGAAATTACATTACTTTTGCGGAATACTTAGTATATAACAAAAATACACACACAAGGATCGTAATAGTTTATTGTCTTTGGAAACTCAGAGTATAATCTTCTAATCGTGGGGAAAGATCTTCAAAATCTCCCACAAAGATCTTCTTTTTTTTTACCTAAAACCTTTCTTTATATCCTGGGGAAAAGAAAACATAAAAGGGTGAGCTCAAATGCTCAGTAAGGGTAAACAAAAGAAATGTCAATCACATCATATACATAAGAACATAGCTTTTGGAAATCTTAACCTGCAAAAGAGCTCATAATATCATATCATGGGATAAATCATAGAAGTGAAAATGAGATCCCCATAATCATAACATAAAACTTGAAACTTTGTGTCATGCACACATAATCATGGAAAATCATTTCTTGTTAGTCATGACTCATTGCGAAGACTATCTTAGTGGACAAAGTCCCTTTCTGAACCGAGTTCACTCCTCGTTTCAGTCCTGTATCACTGAACCGAAATAACCTTCCGTTCCAGCCATGTCTATCTCATGAGATATAAAGTCTTTACCCAATGCATTGGAGGGAGATATAGGTCCCACCCATCTCTTAATGAATCCTTTCTTATGTGTGCCACATAATCATAAAACATACATCATAGTGTAACCCATGTAATAAAAATGGGATTCTTAAACAACATGACATCATAAAACAATTCATATAAGATAAAGGAATTCATAAAAAATAATTCCATCATAACATGATCAAATTAATATAATAATAGAGATAAAAACAGAACCCTTTATTATCTTAGATGGAAAATAATTTTGATAAAACACTTGAACTCCATTCTTGAGGAAAATATCCTTTCTTTTTCAAAAACACTTTTCCTTTCTTAACATGTCATACAATTTTAAAATAAAAGAAGTTGATTAAAAATAAACTTGAATACTTGTAAAGGAAGCTTCTTGGAAATAATGTTTTAAAAATCCATTCATGCCGTATAAGTTTAAAAAAAACATTCTTCGTACTTTTGTCGGAAAAGTCAAAAAATACCTCGTACGGAAAAACGAAAAAAGATTCCTTTCGTATTCTTTACTAAAAACTCACCTAAGGGTAAAATTGGATTTAAACTATTGCAAGTGGATAGAAACAATATTACATATTGAGGGAACATGGATGTGGATGATAAATTACACCCCAGAAAATACTTACGAATAAACAATCTCGGATAAAAATGAGATTGTGATATTTCCATTACCTTAGGTCTGATTAGCTTTGTACGTGTCCGAAGCTCCTGTATAATGGTTTAAATAATGTTATTGACTTATTCCAGAATCATACATATTTATATGATATCATATATGGTCATATTATTAGCTTCTTGTTAGTAATATTTCATTGTTACTTGTTACTCGGGTCTTTATAACTTTTTGTTCTTATGCGTGTTTTGTCGAATAAATTCTTATTCTTATCTTTAGGTTATAGATAATTCATTTACAGAATGGTATTAGTGTATTATATACCATATTAATTCATTCAATTCATTTATATAATCATTATGAAATGAAGATCATGTAGAACGAGTCGCATCACATCGTGGAGACGGTATTCCGTACGTACGCACGAGTGATGATATCATTCCTATGATCGTGGAATTGTATTGGAGTATATATATATTATTTCAGTATCAATATTACTTCATAATAATCATATTTAGTTACTCATTACACCATTATAACCATCCTTGTAAGGTGATGGTGGAAAATAGATTACACCACGGCGTGGAGACGGTATTCCGTACGTACGCACGCGCGGTGATTTCTTTTTCCGTAGGATGGATAGATGGTGAAATAGGGTTGTTTCATACTTATAATAACATATCCGTATATGAGTGATACTGATGTTATTACTTCATAATGAAACAACCTAAGAAGAAGAAGTGGAAGAAGAAATAAAGATGAAAGAATTGGTAACGGTAATTACCTCTTCTTTGAAGCGCCTTTTGGAGACCTCCTCTTAGGGAACTAAAATTGGTCTTTGAGTAAGACCAGAACCTCTAGGATGTTTCTAGGGAAGTGGAGAAGAGATTTTGGCAGGGGTTGGCCGAGCTTGAGTGCTCAAATTTGTGTGAGGAGGAGGGGGAGGAGGTGTCCTTTTATAGGGGAGGAGAGGGGCACCTTAGGAATTCTTAAAAATATTAATTTATAATAAATCTAACCCCACTTAAAAACCTCCAAAAATGACTCATATTCGAAGATTAGATGAGATAGGGTTGTAATCTCATCAACCAATCAAATTTAGACATGTTTGGATATTATTTTAAACCTTATCAATTAGATTTAACTCTAAGTTAAATAATTTAACTTTTACCGTGTCTTTTTGTTTTCTTTCACTATATGGTTAATACACTTACTATAACATGCCAAACGAACCCCAAATTGTTTATTATTAATATATATATCCTTATCTAAGTCATTTGGCCGAACCTTATATTTTTAGGAATAAAATAACAATTAATAATATAATATTTGATTTAAAAACTATTTTGTGTCAATTTTGACACTATTTGATATATGATTTTTTGTGAAAGTCATAAAAGAATTATATGTTCGAACAAAGTTGATTAAATCAACACTAATATATCATAGTAACCTAGAAAATTAGTTGAATTCATAAAAAGTCTCAAATTACATTTATTTTGGTGTTTATAACATCAATTATGTCAATATTTCATTAAAAAGATAATTACTGCATCATCGTTGTGTCATAAATAAATTAAATTATTTGATGTCTAAAAATTACAAATAAAATACCATCATGTAGGAAATCTTTTTAGCTTTCTAATGAATATTTACAATCGAATTTATCTTTTGTATATCCCCATATTAAAAATGATTTACTTATTAAACTTTGATTTTAACTATTTTAACCCTTCTTTAAATAAATTAATAATAAATGTCGTAATCTAATCCAAGTGGGCCTAAATGGTCATATTTTATTCCTAAGTTTGTTTTTGGTCGAAATACACTTGTCCAATAGAATTAGGACATGTGTTAGGGTAATAATAATATCATCTTTACCCTTAATTACCCTATTTACTTTTAACCGTGGTAAAAAAAAGTAAAAAGTTACTATTCACCAAAAATTATTTTCATCTCATTGAACCACATTTTAGTCCTTGATATTAACCGTGTCTGTCGGATTTTCGAAATTCCATTCACAGAAGCGGTAAAATTAAGTTTTATGCAAAATTCAGTTTTTAACCTACCACTTAGTGGTTTCACTATTCATCAAAAATTGAAGGTTTTCAGAAAAATGCCAAAATTTCATCCTAAGCTATATTTCATATTCCGAATTCAAAAATGAAATCTATTTATCCAAATTCATAACATAGAAGTTGCATTAATTAATTTTATAATTAAATCCCGCTGTTAAAACAAATAGCGTGTTTTTAAGAAACAATATCTATCAAAAGATTGACACTTGATTATGTCTGGTTTAAATGTGAAATTACATTCAATGACCAAAATTGTATTAAATTGTAAAAATATATTCTAAATATACTTTAAAATCACTCAAATTAATAATTTATCATTATTAATTATTTCGATTAAAAAAGTTGTTTTTAATTAAAATTTAGTCATTTTCACTATTCATCAAAATATGAAAGTTATCCGAAAAGTACCAAAATTTCACCTTAGGCTAAATTCGATACTTCGAATCCAAAAATAAAGTTCATTTTGAAAAATAAGATTTACTGGATTTCAAAAAGTGGTTATTACTATTCATAACGGCTAGTTTTAATAATATTTTTATAGCATATCGTTGTTTAGTGAAACTCGGTATTGCGTACTACACACGCTATCGAGGAAGGTCGCGATTGCGTGTAATGCAAGTCAAGTCAAGGATGTGTGTTGTGCAAGCTCCTTTTGGTGTAGCGTACAACACAAAACATTAATAAAATTAAAAAGAATATTTCTTTATAAAATCTTGGGTTGTTACATTCTACCCCCCTTAAAATGAATTTCGCCCTCGAAATTCGTCGGGGTTATAAATGGTTTACTATTCGAAAGTTTCTTTAATAGAAACCCACATAGTAAAAAGGAATATCAAAACCAATCATTAAAAACAAAAGTATGAAACGTAACGGTTACCCAAATAAACTAATCACTGGGTTTCCACATAGGTGAAAATATGGATATGGAAGAGAAATCTAACCATCATGTTCTGATGGAGAGTGGTAGAGAACATGGCTATGGAAAAGCTAGCAATCACAAATCCATAAATTTGTGACGATCTAAGGTACCATCGGATTAATCAGATATAAGAGCACTAGGATGACATTTTTGGTTTTCAAGATCGTTTCCCTAAAGTTGAAGAATTTGAATTAGAATAAATACTTACTTTATTTTGGTAAAATCTCACTATTGTTCGTGCATTGAACAATTTCTACTTCATCTCTTAAATAAATGAAGTTGAATTTGTTATTCGTGAAGTGTTAGCAGATCATGTGATAGAATGATGGGTCATTCCATCTGTCTCAAACAAAAGGTTAGAAAAAGTTATTAAATATACATAAGTCATTCTATAGTGAGATTAATCACATATGGTTCCTAAAATGAACTTATACATCACATATCATACTGCTTAATATAATAAAACTAGTTTCTACTAAACAGGGACTTCTTGTAGGTCAGTGGTAGGCGATAAAGGCCAGTCGCACTTCGGTTGTGGGTTCGATTCCTACAGCCTTGTCCGAAGCGATGGGCTGTCGCCCGTCCTGCAGGTTGTCCCTTTTTCTAAAACTACGTTACTATAACATCCCATCTTCTATCCTTAAACAATACTAACTTATGTCCAACATAATCCAGTCTAATCTTTAGGCTTATACATAATACTGCAGTCCACTCTCATAATATAGTGACATCGATTACCAGAGATTTAATACTGTCGTTGATCCCCACATATCATAAGATATGTCTTGTTGGTCACATTCCAAACATTAAAAGTCCTTAATTGTGTATTCTCTTGAATACCTTAGTGAAAACATGAGTGCAGTTAAAAGTTAACACTTTCCACATACCAAAATCCTCAAAATTATATATACTCAAACCATGATATCACTTAGTCCTTATATCAATCATGAGCTCATGAATACTATCAAACATTTAATTTTCTCCTTATCCCTTCATTATGCGCATATCATCTACATTCCAAAAATATCTGAATAACCTTTCATGGATACTGGTAACATTAATCATACACTTTCAAAACACAAGGAAAGACAACAGTGTAACAATCCATAGATGTCTCTTTATTCCAAAATTACACATGATAAACATGTAATCATTCCACTACATTCTCAAACCATTGACCGAGATTCAAAAATTCTTTCATCTCACATATCATTTGTAGTCTCTTCATCATCATCCACATAAATACTACCCATATGACCATACTGATTCTCTTCATGAGTCTTTCCCTTAGGGCATTTGTTTGCATAATGCCCATACATTCCACATTTAAAACACTTAACCATTTTTGAAGTCGTAGCAATACCATTATCCTCATCCATGGTGTTAACCGACCCTTTTCCTTTGCACTTACTTGCTTTGTGTCCTTCTTTTCCACACCCAAAGCATCTTCCAGTTCCCTTGAAACATTCTCCTTGATGCCTCTTCCCACATGATTTACATAGGGGAAATTGAACTTTCTTTCCTCTATGATCATCATGGAACTCCATCTTTCTCTTATTAGTCGAGTCAGGAAACTTACCAAATTTTACTTTATTGATCATATTGTGAGATTGTTGATTCGGCATAATAATGATGTTTGGACATCCAAATCCCATTTCATTTGGTTGCTCATGAATAATATCATTCCATTGTCCATCATATCCTCCATTATTGTGAATCATCTTGTTTCCAGCCATTTTCTAAAACCCAAACAGAATAGTGTTAGATGAAAAAATCATAATAAAGGGGGAGTAACTTAAATATCTATCATCTTTGGTTTAATCTAATATCGTTACCATAGTTCTAGGACTATATCCTATACGTATACTTATCCTTAGGGGCATCCCTAGACATACCTTAGAAATATCTCTAGGGATCTCACTAACGTTTTCGCATCCTAGTTTCCAAAGGTTGACTAAACCTTTCCTCTGATACCAACTGTAGAGGCCCGAAGCCTGACGTACATGGACATTACATTACTTTTGCGGAATACTTAGTATATAACAAAAATACACACACAAGGATCGTAATAGTTTAGTGTCTTTGGAAACTCGGAGTATAATCTTCTAATCATGGGGAAAGATCTTCAAAATCTCCCACAAAGATCTTCTTTTTTTTACCTAAAACCTTTCTTTATATCCTGGGGAAAAGAAAACACAAAAGGGTGAGCTCAAATGCTCAGTAAGGGTAAACAAAAGAAATGTCAATCACATCATATACATAAGAACATAGCTTTTGGAAATCTTAACCTGCAAAAGAGCTCATAATATCATATCATGGGATAAATCATAGAAGTGAAAATGAGATCCCCATAATCATAACATAAAACTTGAAACTTTGTGGCATGCACACATAATCATGGAAAATCATTTCTTGTTAGTCATGACTCATTGCCAAGACTATCTTAGTGGACAAAGTCCCTTTCTGAACCGAGTTCTCTCCTCGTTTCAGTCCTGTATCACTGAACCGAAATAACCTTCCGTTCCAGCCATGTCTATCTCATGAGATATAAAGTCTTTACCCAATGCATTGGAGGGAGATATAGGTCCCACCCATCTCTTAATGAATCCTTTCTTATGTGTGCCACATAATCATAAAACATACATCATAGTGTAACCCATGTAATAAAAATGGGATTCTTAAACAACATGACATCATAAAACAATTCATATAAGATAAAGGAATTCATAAAAAATAATTCCATCATAACATGATCAAATCAATATAATAATAGAGATAAAAACAGAACCCTTTATTATCTTAGATGGAAAATAATTTTGATAAAACACTTGAACTCCATTCTTGAGGAAAATATCCTTTCTTTTTCAAAAACACTTTTCCTTTCTTAACATGTCATACAATTTTAAAATAAAAGAAGTTGATTAAAAATAAACTTGAATACTTGTAAAGGAAGCTTCTTGGAAATAATGTTTTAAAAATCCATTCATGCCGTATAAGTTTAAAAAAAACATTCTTCGTACTTTTGTCGGAAAAGTCAAAAAATACCTCGTACGGAAAAACGACAAAAGATTCCTTTCATATTCTTTACTAAAAACTCACCTAAGGGTAAAATTGGATTTAAACTATTGCAAGTGGATAGAAACAATATTACATATTTATGGAACAGGGATGTGGATGATAAATTACACCCCAGAAAATACTTACGAATAAACAATCTCGGATAAAAATGAGATTGTGATATTTCCCTTACCTTAGGTCTGATTAGCTTTGTACGTGTCCGAAGCTCCTGTATAATGGTTTAAATAATGTTATTGACTTATTCCAGAATCATACATATTTATATGATATCATATATGGTCATATTATTAGCTTCTTGTTAGTAATATTTCATTGTTACTTGTTACTCGGGTCTTTATAACTTTTTGTTCTTATGCGTGTTTTGTCGAATAAATTCTTATTCTTATCTTTAGGTTATAGATAATTCATTTCCAGAATGGTATTAGTGTATTATATACCATATTCATTCATTCAATTCATTTATATAATCATTATGAAATGATGATCATGTAGAACGAGTCGCATCACATCGTGGAGACGGTATTCCGTACGTACGTACGAGTGATGATATCATTCCTATGATCGTGGAATTGTATTGGAGTATATATATATTATTTAAGTATCAATATTACTTCATAATAATCATATTTAGTTACTCATTACACCATTATAACCATCCTTTTAAGGTGATGGTGGAAAATAGATTACACCACGGCGTGGAGACGGTATTCCGTACGTACGCACGCGCGGTGATTTCTTTTTCCGTAGGATGGATAGATGGTGAAATAGGGTTGTTTCATACTTATAATAACATATCAGTTTATGAGTGATACTGATGTTATTACTTCATAATGAAACAACCTAAGAAGAAGAAGTGGAAGAAGAAATAAAGATGAAAGAATTGGTAACGGTAATTACCTCTTCTTTGAAGCGCCTTTTGGAGACCTCCTCTTAGGGAACTAAAATTGGTCTTTGAGTAAGACCAGAACCTCTAGGATGTTGCTAGGGAAGTGGAGAAGAGATTTTGGCAGGGGTTGGCCGAGCTTGAGTGCTCAAATTGGTGTGAGGAGGATGCGGAGGAGGTGTCCTTTTATAGGGGAGGAGAGGGGCACCTTAGGAATTCTTAAAAATATTAATTTATAATAAATCTAACCCCACTTAAAAACCTCCAAAAATGACTCATATTCAAAGATTAGATGAGATAGGGTTGTAATCGCATCAACCAATCAAATTTAGACATGTTTGGATATTATTTTAAACCTTATCAATTAGATTTAACTCTAAGTTAAATAATTTAACTTTTACCGTGTCTTTTTGTTTTCTTTCACTATATGGTTAATACACTTACTATAACATGCCAAACGAACCCCAAATTGTTTATTATTAATATATATATATCCTTATCTAAGTCATTTGGCCAAACCTTAGATTTTTAGGAATAAAATAACAATTAATAATATAATATTTGATTTAAAAACTATTTTGTGTCAATTTTGACACTATTTGATATATGATTTTTTGTGAAAGTCATAAAAGAATTATATGTTCGAACCAAGTTGATTAAATCAACACTAATATATCATAGTAACCTAGAAAATTAGTTGAATTCATAAAAAGTCTCAAATTACATTTATTTTGGTGTTTATAACATCAATTATGTCAATATTTCATTAAAAAGATAATTACTACATCATCGTTGTGTCATAAATAAATTAAATTATTTGATGTCTAAAAATTACAAATAAAATACCATCATGTAGGAAATCTTTTTAGCTTTCTAATTAATATTTACAATCGAATTTATCTTACGTATAACCCCATATTAAAAATGCTTTACTTATTAAACTTTGATTTTAACTATTTTAACCCTTCTTCAAATAAATTAATAATAAATGTCGTAATCTAATCCAAGTGGGCCTAAATGGTCATATTTTATTCCTAAGTTTGTTTTTGGTCGAAATACACTTGTCCAATAGAATTAGGACATGTGTTAGGGTATTAATAATATCATCTTTACCCTTAATTACCCTATTTACTTTTAACCGTGGTAAAAAAAAGTAAAAAGTTACTATTCACCAAAAATTATTTTCATCTCATTGAACCACATTTTAGTCCTTGATATTAACCGTGTCTGTCGGATTTTCGAAATTCCATTCACAGAAGCGGTAAAATTAAGTTTTATGCAAAATTCAGTTTTTAACCTACCACTTAGTGGTTTCACTATTCATCAAAAATTGAAGGTTTTCAGAAAAATGCCAAAATTTCATCCTAAGCTATATTTCATATTCCGAATTCAAAAATGAAATCTATTTAACCAAATTCATAACATAGAAGTTGCATTAATTAATTTTATAATTAAATCCCGCTTTTAAAACAAATAGCGTGTTTTTAAGAAACAATATCTATCAAAAGATTGACACTTGATTATGTCTGGTTTAAATGTGAAATTACATTCAATGACCAAAATTGTATTAAATTGTAAAAATATATTCTAAATATACTTTAAAATCACTCAAATTAATAATTTATCATTATTAATTATTTCGATTAAAAAAGTTGTTTTTAATTAAAATTTAGTCATTTTCACTATTCATCAAAATATGAAAGTTATCCGAAAAGTACCAAAATTTCACCTTAGGCTAAATTCGATACCCCGAATCCAAAAATAAAGTTCATTTTGAAAAATAAGATTTACTGGATTTCAAAAAGTGGTTATTACTATTCATAATGGCTGGTTTTAATAATATTTTTATAGCATATCGTTGTTTAGTGAAACTCGGTATTGCGTACTACACACGCTATCGAGGAAGGTCGCGATTGCGTGTAATGCAAGTCAAGTCAAGGATGTGTGTTGTGCAAGCTCCTTTTGGTGTAGCGTACAACACAAAATATTAATAAAATTAAAAAGAATATTTCTTTATAAAATCTTGGGCTGTTACATTCTACCCCCCTTAAAATGAATTTCGCCCTCGAAATTCGTCGGGGTTATAAATGGTTTACTATTCGAAAGTTTCATTAATAGAAACCCACATCGTAAAAAGGAATATCAAAACCAATCATTAAAAACAAAAGTATGAAACGTAACGGTTACCCAAATAAACTAATCACTGGGTTTCCACATAGGTGAAAATATGGATATGGAAGAGAAATCTAACCATCATGTTCTGATGGAGAGTGGTAGAGAACATGGCTATGGAAAAGCTAGCAATCACAAATCCATAAATTTGTGACGATCTAAGGTACCATCGGATTAATCAGATATAAGAGCACTAGGATGACATTTTTGGTTTTCAAGATCGTTTCCCTAAAGTTGAAGAATTTGAATTAGAATAAATACTTACTTTATTTTGGTAAAATCTCACTATTGTTCGTGCCTTGAACAATTTCTACTTCATCTCTTAAATAAATGAAGTTGAATTTGTTATTCGTGAAGTGTTAGCAGATCATGTGATAGAATGATGGGTCATTCCATCTGTCTCAAACAAAAGGTTAGAAAAAGTTATTAAATATACATAAGTCATTCTATAGTGAGATTAATCACATATGGTTCCTAAAATGAACTTATACATCACATATCATACTGCTTAATATAATAAAACTAGTTTCTACTAAACAGGGACTTCCTGTAGGTCAGTGGTAGGCGATAAAGGCCAGTCGCACTTCGGTTGTGGGTTCGATTCCTACAGCCTTGTCCGAAGCGATGGGCTGTCGCCCGTCCTGCAGGTTGTCCCTTTTTCTAAAACTACGTTACTATAACATCCCATCTTCTATCCTTAAACAATACTAACTTATGTCCAACATAATCCAGTCTAATCTTTAGGCTTATACATAATACTGCAGTCCACTCTCATAATATAGTGACATCGATTACCAGAGATTTAATACTGTCATTGATCCCCACATATCATAAGATATGTCTTGTTGGTCACATTCCAAACATTCAAAGTCCTTAATTGTGTATTCTCTTGAATACCTTAGTGAAAACATGAGTGCAGTTAAAAGTTAACACTTTCCACATACCAAAATCCTCAAAATTATATATACTCAAACCATGATATCACTTAGTCCTTATATCAATCATGAGCTCATGAATACTATCAAACATTTAATTTTCTCCTTATCCCTTCATTATGCGCATATCATCTACTTTCCAAAAATATCTGAATAACCTTTCATGGATACTGGTAACATTAATCATACACATTCAAAACACAAGGAAAGACAACAGTGTAACAATCCATAGATGTCTCTTTATTCCAAAATTACACATGATAAACATGTAATCATTCCACTACATTCTCAAACCATTGACCGAGCTTCAAAAATTCTTTCATCTCACATATCATTTGTAGTCTCTTCATCATCATCCACATAAATACTACCCATATGACCATACTGATTCTCTTCATGAGTCTTTCCCTTAGGGCATTTGTTTGCATAATGCCCATACATTCCACATTTAAAACACTTAACCATTTTTGATGTCGTAGCAATACCATTATCCTCATCCATGGTGTTAACCGACCCTTTTCCTTTGCACTTACTTGCTTTGTGTCCTTCTTTTCCACACCCAAAGCATCTTCCAGTTCCCTTGAAACATTCTCCTTGATGCCTCTTCCCACATGATTTACATAGGGGAAATTGAACTTTCTTTCCTCTATGATCATCATGGAACTCCATCTTTCTCTTATTAGTCGACTCAGGAAACTTACCAAATTTTACTTTATTGATCATATTGTGAGATTGCTGATTCGGCATAATAATGATGTTTGGACATCCAAATCCCATTTCATTTGGTTGCTCATTAATAATATCATTCCATTGTCCATCATATCCTCCATTATTGTGAATCATCTTGTTTCCAGCCATTTTCTAAAACCCAAACAGAATAGTGTTAGATGAAAAAATCATAATAAAGGGGGAGTAACTTAAATATCTATCATCTTTGGTTTAATCTAATATCGTTACCATAGTTCTAGGACTATATCCTATACGTATACTTATCCTTAGGGGCATCCCTAGACATACCTTAGAAATATCTCTAGGGATCTCACTAACGTTTTCGCATCCTAGTTTCCAAAGGTTGACTAAACCTTTCCTCTGATACCAACTGTAGAGGCCCGAAGCCTGACGTACATGGAAATTACATTACTTTTGCGGAATACTTAGTATATAACAAAAATACACACACAAGGATCGTAATAGTTTAGTGTCTTTGGAAACTCGGAGTATAATCTTCTAATCGTGGGGAAAGATCTTCAAAATCTCCCACAAAGATCTTCTTTTTTTTTTACCTAAAACCTTTCTTTATATCCTGGGGAAAAGAAAACATAAAAGGGTGAGCTCAAATGCTCAGTAAGGGTAAACAAAAGAAATGTCAATCACATCATATACATAAGAACATAGCTTTTGGAAATCTTAACCTGCAAAAGAGCTCACAATATCATATCATGGGATAAATCATAGAAGTGAAAATGAGATCCCCATAATCATAACATAAAACTTGAAACTTTGTGGCATGCACACATAATCATGGAAAATCATTTCTTGTTAGTCATGACTCATTGCCAAGACTATCTTAGTGGACAAAGTCCCTTTCTGAACCGAGTTCACTCCTCGTTTCAGTCCTGTATCACTGAACCGAAATAACCTTCCGTTCCAGCCATGTCTATCTCATGAGATATAAAGTCTTTACCCAATGCATTGGAGGGAGATATAGGTCCCACCCATCTCTTAATGAATCCTTTCTTATGTGTGCCACATAATCATAAAACATACATCATAGTTTAACCCATGTAATAAAAATGGGATTCTTAAACAACATGACATCATAAAACAATTCATATAAGATAAAGGAATTCATAAAAAATAATTCCATCATAACATGATCAAATCAATATAATAATAGAGATAAAAACAGAACCCTTTATTATCTTAGATGGAAAATAATTTTGATAAAACACTTGAACTCCATTCTTGAGGAAAATATCCTTTCTTTTTCAAAAACACTTTTCCTTTCTTAACATGTCATACAATTTTAAAATAAAAGAAGTTGATTAAAAATAAACTTGAATACTTGTAAAGGAATCTTCTTGGAAATAATGTTTTAAAAATCCATTCATGCCGTATAAGTTAAAAAAAACATTCTTCGTACTTTTGTCGGAAAAGTCAAAAAATACATCGTACGGAAAAACGACAAAAGATTCCTTTCATATTATTTACTAAAAACTCACCTAAGGGTAAAATTGGATTTAAACTATTGCAAGTTGATGGAAACAATATTACATATTGAGGGAACATGGATGTGGATGATAAATTACACCCCAGAAAATACTTACGAATAAACAATCTCGGATAAAAATGAGATTGTGATATTTCCCTTACCTTAGGTCTGATTAGCTTTGTACGTGTCCGAAGCTCCTGTATAATGGTTTAAATAATGTTATTGACTTATTCCAGAATCATACATATTTATATGATATCATATATGGTCATATTATTAGCTTCTTGTTAGTAATATTTCATTGTTACTTGTTACTCGGGTCTTTATAACTTTTTGTTCTTATGCGTGTTTTGTCGAATAAATTCTTATTCTTATCTTTAGGTTATAGATAATTCATTTCCAGAATGGTATTAGTGTATTATATACCATATTCATTCATTCAATTCATTTATATAATCATTATGAAATGAAGATCATGTAGAACGAGTCGCATCACATCGTGGAGACGGTATTCCGTACGTACGCACGAGTGATGATATCATTCCTATGATCGTGGAATTTTATTGGAGTATATATATATTATTTCAGTATCAATATTACTTCATAATAATCATATTTAGTTACTCATTACACCATTATAACCATCCTTGTAAGGTGATGGTGGAAAATAGATTACACCACGGCGTGGAGACGGTATTCCGTACGTACGCACGCGCGGTGATTTCTTTTTCCGTAGGATGGATAGATGGTGAAATAGGGTTGTTTCATACTTATAATAACATATCAGTATATGAGTGATACTGATGTTATTACTTCATAATGAAACAACCTAAGAAGAAGAAGTGGAAGAAGAAATAAAGATGAAAGAATTGGTAACGGTAATTACCTCTTCTTTGAGGCGCCTTTTGGAGACCTCCTCTTAGGGAACTAAAATTGGTCTTTGAGTAAGACCAGAACCTCTAGGATGTTTCTAGGGAAGTGGAGAAGAGATTTTGGCAGGGGTTGGCCGAGCTTGAGTGCTCAAATTGGTGTGAGGAGGAGGGGGAGGAGGTGTCCTTTTATAGGGGAGGAGAGGGGCACCTTAGGAATTCTTAAAAATATTAATTTATAATAAATCTAACCCCACTTAAAAACCTCCAAAAATGACTCATATTCGAAGATTAGATGAGATTGGGTTGTAATCTCATCAACCAATCAAATTTATACATGTTTGGATATTATTTTAAACCTTATCAATTAGATTTAACTCTAAGTTAAATAATTTAACTTTTACCGTGTCTTTTTGTTTTCTTTCACTATATGGTTAATACACTTACTATAACATGCCAAACTAACCCCAAATTGTTTATTATTAATATATATATCCTTATCTAAGTCATTTGGCCGAACCTTAGATTTTTAGGAATAAAATAACAATTAATAATATAATATTTGATTTAAAACCTATTTTGTGTCAATTTTGACACTATTTGATATATGATTTTTTGTGAAAGTCATAAAAGAATTATATGTTCGAACCAAGTTGATTAAATCAACACTAATATATCATAGTAACCTAGAAAATTAGTTGAATTCATAAAAAGTCTCAAATTACATTTATTTTGGTGTTTATAACATCAATTATGTCAATATTTCATTAAAAAGATAATTACTGCATCATCGTTGTGTCATAAATAAATTAAATTATTTGATGTCTAAAAATTACAAATAAAATACCATCATGTAGAAAATCTTTTTATATTTCTAATGAATATTTACAATCGAATTTATCTTATGTATAACCCCATATTAAAAATGATTTACTTATTAAACTTTGATTTTAACTATTTTAACCCTTCTTTAAATAAATTAATAATAAATGTCCTAATCTAATCCAAGTGGGCCTAAATGGTCATATTTTATTCCTAAGTTTGTTTTTGGTCGAAATACACTTGTCCAATAGAATTAGGACATGTGTTAGGGTAATAATAATATCATCTTTACCCTTAATTACCCTATTTACTTTTAACCGTGGTAAAAAAAAGTAAAAAGTTACTATTCACCAAAAATTATTTTCATCTCATTGAACCACATTTTAGTCCTTGATATTAACCATGTCTGTCGGATTTTCGAAATTCCATTCACAGAAGCGGTAAAATTAAGTTTTATGCAAAATTCAGTTTTTAACCTACCACTTAGTGGTTTCACTATTCATCAAAAATTGAAGGTTTTCAGAAAAATGCCAAAATTTCATCCTAAGCTATATTTCATATTCCGAATTCAAAAATGAAATCTATTTAACCAAATTCATAACATAGAAGTTGCATTAATTAATTTTATAATTAAATCCCGCTGTTAAAACAAATAGCGTGTTTTTAAGAAACAATATCTATCAAAAGATTGACACTTGATTATGTCTGGTTTAAATGTGAAATTACATTCAATGACCAAAATTGTATTAAATTGTAAAAATATATTCTAAATATACTTTAAAATCACTCAAATTAATAATTTATCATTATTAATTATTTCGATTAAAAAAGTTGTTTTTAATTAAAATTTAGTCATTTTCACTATTCATCAAAATATGAAAGTTATCCGAAAAGTACCAAAATTTCACCTTAGGCTAAATTCGATACTCCGAATCCAAAAATAAAGTTCATTTTGAAAAATAAGATTTACTGGATTTCAAAAAGTGGTTATTACTATTCATAACGGCTAGTTTTAATAATATTTTTATAGCATATCGTTGTTTAGTGAAACTCGGTATTGCGTACTACACACGCTATCGAGGAAGGTCGCGATTGCGTGTAATGCAAGTCAAGTCAAGGATGTGTGTTGTGCAAGCTCCTTTTGGTGTAGCGTACAACACAAAACATTAATAACATTAAAAAGAATATTTCTTTATAAAATCTTGGGCTGTTACAGAAAGGGCCCACAGATCCTTCGTGGCGACCCCCCTCGTGAGATGCGTCCCAGGATGGCATACAGCTTCGCCAGTACTGGGACCCCGAGGTTGTACCTTTTGTTGGCGGCCATAGCACCCGCCATCGCCAGTGTCGCCGGGCGAACGCCCATTCTCGCGTCCCGCACTGGCAGGAGCCACCCACTCAGAAAGGCGGCCAGGAACGCCGCGTACCAGACATTTGGGTCCCGGGCCTTGATGACACGGTACCCCCATGAGCGGTAGTCACCCGTCTCCAGGACCCGCCAGTACGACCCGTTCCGGCTCCTCTGAGCCGCGGTCGGGCACCGCTTCCCCCTGCCTGGCATCTTGACCATTGGGTCATGCTCCAAGAACTGTCTGAACCACTCCTTGTAGGCTATGTCCTTGTAGAAGTCCTTGATCCCGAGCCGCTGCGTAGCCAGGTCAAGTAGATGCCATGTCAGAATGGGAGTCCGTGACCTGTCTTCCCAGATGTTCTTCAGAGGCAGGAACTCATCGTATTGGTAACCCTCCAGCGGGATACCTCCGATGCAGTGGATGTCCCAGAGACCGATGCTGACCTCCCCATGGTGAAGATGGAAGGTGTTGGTATCCGGGGACCAGCGGGGGAACAGCTCCGGCCTGAGCTCGGACTGCTGGTAGAAGTGGAACTGCGACGTCCACACCGCCTCAAACAGGCCGATGTACCGCAGCTCTTCCGCGAAGTGATCGCAGGTGTGGCGTACCCAGAACGCCCAGGCCCACTCACTGGTGAAATTGCCCCCAGACTGCAAGTCCCAGTCCTTCAGCCATCCCTTGGTGTCGTCAGTGACACTCTGGCGATATGTGCTCGAGTAGAGGGCTGGAGAGTTCTCCGCAGTAGGCTCACTCCCGAAGATGGTTCGCGTCCTCGGGTTGAGGACATAGACATCTAAGTGCCTGGTCTCTCTGGCAGGATGCCCGTTGTTGGTGATGTTATAGCGGGGAAGCTCGTCCTCCCGAGTCACCAAGGTCCGTGGCACATCAACCTCGAACCCTGGCACCGGAACCTCATCTAGGATGCCAAAGTTCCAGATCGGCAGGTTGTCTGACAGCGGATATGTCTTCTGGGCCGGCGTCAGCAAGTCGAACAAGGATTGATTGTTGGAAACAATCTCCTTGGCTCCGTAGACCTCCTCGTTCGCCGCCATCTAAGCTCTGCGAATGGCGGCATCCCCCAACTTCCCTCAATTCGCGGCCATCTCAGAAGCTTCGGGAGTCGTGTGGGTTAAGGGATGAGGCGTGCGGAATCAGAAGAGGCTGGTAGAGAAGTTTGAGAGTTGGCGCGCAATCCTAGTGGACGGCGCGCAATTGGGAAGTCTGTCGCGTAAAACCTCAGGTGTTCGCGCAAAAACAGGCCGAAATCCGGAAGGTTTGCGCGACGAATGGGTGAATTCCGCGCCGGAAAGGGCAATTTCGCGCACGAGAGCTCGAATGATTATCGCGCGGAAGGCCGGTTTACGGTACGGGGGGACCCAGGGCCCCTATTTATAGGCGAGGTCGGGTGTCCGCGCTGCGCGGAAAGCGCTTTGCGCGACCGAGACATCGAATTTCGCGCCCGACGCCCTTTTTTGCGCACCACAGTCCCGCGCCACCAGGACTTCGGCATTCCGGCGTCTCCCTCGGAACCCGATCGTTGCGACCTTTCGCCAATCAGATTCCGAGGGGGGGCTTTTGTAGACGCCGGAAAAGTCCGTTGTTCCCAAACAAAGCTCCGGATGCGGAATGCGAGGTCATATTTGGAGTCAGAGGCACGTTTCGGAGGGCCCGAATGCCTTGCGCGGAATTTTGGAGACCCGCGCGCAAAGTTGCAGTAAGGCGCGCAAACCTTCCGGGATGCGCGCAATGCGCAGGGCTGGCGCGCAATTTTGCGCACCTGTGGCCCGCGCGACTCCCTTGCGCGCCGGGACCTATTCCGCGCCCGCGGAGGAAATTCCGTGCCCGCGAACTGGATTCCGCGCCCGGGGTTGCCTATAAATATAAGGCGACCCCCGACGTTTTGAAGGTTGCCGGAATTCGAAGAGTCGCTCGTTCGCGCAATCCAAACACTTCCGCGCGCAATGTCGATCTTCAGGTAACCTCCTTTCTTTCGCGCAAGAAAGCCTCAGGGCTCGCCTTCGCGCGCAATCCCTTTGGCTCCTTTCTTTTGAATTAACCCTTCACCCAAAGGCCTTCGCGCGCAAAAGAAGCCTCTTGCGCGCAATTGCCTCCGGGTGCGCGTAATCCAGCCCGATTGCGCGCACCCCCCATTTCAAAGTGGCCATTCGTTAAGGAATGAGCCGTTGCCCCCGCGCGCTATCCGAAGCCCGGTGCGCGCAATCTCAATCATCCGCGCGCAAAGTGCTGGCCGAATTACGCGCCAGCCGTCCATTTGCGCACCGACCCGCGGTATTGCGCGCCAAGCTCCTCTTTTGTGCGCAATCCGCTGGAGTCGCCCCCTTTGACCCCCTGAGGGTACCCGCCTGCGTGGCGCCCGATGATCTTCATCCTGGATGCCCGCACCGTGCATTGTCTTCCCGTGTGGCCCCCTAGGCTTGCGCGAAGTGACACGGACCTATCGACGGCTTCTACGTCCTGCACGACGTTAAACTGCATACATCCAAGCTGCACGACGTTAAACTGCCTAGCCCCCATCGTCCGCGCTGCAAGACGTTAAACTGCCAAGTGTTTCGTCCTGCATGACGCTAAACTGCACCTCGTCCGCGCTGCAAGACGTTAAACTGCCAAGCATCTTCGTCCTCAACACACGATGTTAAACTGTACTTCGTCCGGCAAGACGTTAAACCGTCCGCTTCGTCCTCAACACACGACGTTAAACTGTACATTGTCCGGCAAGACGTTAAACTGTCCGCTTCACCCGATCCCGTGCCCTGCACGCAGGGTCCCCCCGGTTTGGATGTGGCCCCCACCCGCTCGTCTCTGCAGGGATGACGGGATTGCCCTTCTTTAGGGACGATTCATGGAGTGGCCTTCGCCCATGGGGGTAGAGTGTTACAAACCGAACGAACTACGTGGACTTTGATCCCTGTCTCCTAAACAGGGTACGTAGGAAGCCTCTCCGAGGTTCAAGCCCGCCACCTGGTCGTCCCGGTCGTATTTACGTCGGTTCATCCATCAGTGGACCCCTCCCGGGTTCACACTTGTGTCTATTCACCTATGAATCCGCCATTGTGGGAGACTGCACATGTGTATCTCCATTGTGCTTCCCCACTGCCTTTTTCTCCTTTCAGCGTCCAGCATGACGTGAAACTGTGATCCACCCGGCCGTTCCATCCCCCTCTGTGCGAGGTGGTTCGGTTCAATCCTCCGCCCGGCGGCCTCGACCTCTTCGTGAGTCGGCTTGCCGACGTCCAACATGACGTGAAACTGTGATCCACCCGGCCGTTCCATCCCCATCTGTGCGAGGTGGTTCGGTTCAATCCTCCGCCCGGCGGCCTTGACCTCTTCGTGAGTCGGCTTGCCGACGTCCAGCATGACGTTAAACTGTATATCTGAACTACGTTGACTTTGATCCGCGCTAACACGCGGTACGTAGGAAGCCTCTACGGGGTCCAAGCTCTTCACTCCATCATCCACCCTGATCCTTACCCGGGCCGCCACATCCCGGTGGGGTCATGCCATTTCATTCCACTCCACTTCACTCGGGAAGCCGCCCATGTGCTGGCCCCAGCGTCGGAGGTTCCTCGCAAGGGGTTCTGTCATCTGATCCACTTCTCGTGTTGATCAGTCCGATGCCGTCCCCGCTGGACGTTAAACTCGCGGCATACCCCGTGTTAAACATGGGAAGCTGAGGAAAACCTCAGGTAACGCAGTTCCCCGCACCCAAAGCGGGATGCCTCAGGCCATCACGCCTTCGAGAAGCCCTATTAGGGACGGGAGGCAGACATGCAGAGTCGCAGTGTTAAGACACGCCCCCGACACCTAGAGCCACCCGGTCTCCTCACCGCAGGTTGCTGCCTCGACCAGACCCCTTGGAGCGTCCGGGCGGAAGCAGCGTAATTAATCGGTGTCCATGAAGATATGGCGCCGGGAACGAGATTCACGAACATTCTTAAATCTATGAGGGAGACCCGGATTAGGCAACGAGTTCCGAGGAGACGTCCACGGAAGGAGGAGCCGACATCCCATCATCCCGGTTTCGATCAAGGAGCAGACGCCCCTGAATAAGGGACGAATGCCGCCCGCCCTTGGAAATCGGGACTGCGGGGCCACAAGCCGCACGCCCATCCCCTCGGGTCGACGGGCGAACGCGCGAACGCGTCCTGGCGGAACAGCGTCGGAACAGAAACCCGACGCACATCCGCACCGAAACAGGTATATTTTTTATTATATTTTCATGTCTTTCAGCATCCCAAATGATCCTAGAACATTCATGAGACTCATGAAGGATATTTTGAAAGAATTTTTTGGTAATTATTTTGTTTTTGATTTGGACGATATTTTGACTTATAGATAGGATGTAGAGAACCATGTTTATCATCTTCGGCATGTATTTGACATTATTAAGAAACAAAAGATATATTTGATGTTGAAAACATTTTTTTCAATTCAATATAAGTGGTGTTTTTTAGATATGTGGAAACCAAAAAATTCTTCATGGTGCATCAATAAAAAATTTATGTAATCAGGTACTGGACACAACCAAAATCCATAATAGAAGTAAAGAGTTTCCATGGTTTGGAATATTTTTATTATCACATTGTTCCAAATTTCATAACTATCATGACACCCATAATTGAATGATTTGAAAATGGGAAATTTGAGTGGTCAAAGGTAGAAAATGAAGAATTTTAAATAATTAAAAAAAGTTGTTTGAAGCACCAGTTTTGTCATCACTTGGATTTGATCCTGTCTTTTAAGTGGAATGTAATGCATGTGTAGTTGGGATATGTGTTGTTCATATCTTTATCATGTGTCCTATTGAAAATTTCTGGGATAAATTAAATTATTCAAAGAGGAATTACAAAATCTATAATAAGGAATTTTATGTGGTTGTTATATTCTTAGATCATTGGTCACATTATTTGAGACCAAGGACATTTGTTCTTTATTTTGACCATCATACATTGAGGTTTATCAATGGTCAACACAATCTGTGTTTGTGGAATGAAATGTGGGTGCACTTATTACAATCATTATCACTAGTGTAAAAATACTATAAGGGCTAAGATAATTTAGTTATAGATTATATATCTAAAATATATGAATTACATACCATTCTAGATGCTTGAATTCTTTAATTTTATCCTACGAAATAAGATTATCAGCATGATATAGAATCTAATGGTATTTTATCCCAATTTAAAAATGGATTTTTTTAGGATTGTTCTATACACGATGGGTTTCACTTTAATATAAACATGTTGTGTGTTCTAAAGGGTAATTACAGGGACTTTCACATTTGGGAATCACAAAAAGGGGGACTTACTGGTTATTTTTGTATCCATAAATCCATGGAGATAATAAAGAATAATTTCTACTAGATGAAGATGAAATTAGATGTCCAATAAATTATTTCAAGATGAAGAACATTTAATAGAGTGAAGAGTCATTTCATGTTTGGTTTATACACTCAGTTACCTATTACGAAGCATCTATGGGAAGATCTTAGAATTGATTTCATTATGGATTTATGAAAGAGTAATCTAGGTAATGATTGAATAATGGTTTTTGTTCATTGATTTTATAAGATGGATCATTTAATACCTTTATCTATGACTAAAGATGTGGTGAAAGTGGAATATTTTTTCTTCAAGGTGATTTTTCTCCATTATGACATTCAACACAATATTGTTTCAAATAATGACAGAAGATTTATCATCCATTTTGGGAGGAAATTATGGAGGAAATTCAATATGAAACTTATTTTCATCACACAAAATGACCATAAAACTAATTGGAAAATGTAAGTTTCCAATCCGCATTAATCACTATTATGAGACCATTGGTGAACAAGAGTACAATTGATTGGGATTTATAACTTGAAAAAGATAAATTTTAATAGAATAGATATCTCAGTTCTACTAGTCAACATTCTCCCTTTAAAGTTGTTTATGCAATGAATCCAATCACTCCTATAGAATATTTATCTTTGCCTATTTATTATCTAGTGAATATTGATGTGGAGTAGAATACAATGTAGATAAAGAAGTTCCATGGATCTATTAGTTCTCAAATAGATAGGTCTAATAAACCATATAAGAGGTGGGAAAACATTCTTCAGAAGTATACCATTTTCTAACCTGGTGATAAAATGTGGATTCAAATTCAAATGGGGGGATGTCAATCAAAAAGGAAGAACAAGATGGCACCACAAGTTAATGGCCCATGATATGTGCTTGAAAATGTGGGAAACAATGCCTATAAATTTGATTTACTAGATTATTTCTACATTATTTCTACAAAATCTAACATTGGAGACATATCCCCATACATTGAAGAATATGATTCCATGAATTTGAGGGATAATATTCTCCAACTAGGGGGAATGATATGGATCGGATTTATCCCACGGAGAATAATTTTTTGCTTGATAAAAAATGAAATCCCAATTTTTATTCGAATTGGACCACCCTGCACACTCTGACATCCAAAACCAAGGTTATACACAATACACATATTTCAGGACCAAGGTGACTTATCCACTTGGGAAATGAAGAAAATTTATATCATCACATTAAATAGTAGAGAGGTGGTGAATAGAAGAATCATTATGAGATAAATTCTCTACTTTAGTCTGTGGGGACATTAAATGCCATGGTAAAGTGTTATTTTATGATTTATATGTTCCTTTTGATCTCTAAATTCCTTATAACTCATTTTTGGGAATTTATTTCACTTTAATTTTTCTTTATAATGTATTTTAACACCATTTTAATTGGTAAACATGGAAGTGAATAATTTTTTATGTTTATTGTGTATTCAAATTTGGTTAGCATCTTAACTATTCCAAGAATTGGCGGTTAACTCCATTTTTGGTGACATTGTATTTTTGAATGGAGAAAACATGGAGGGTGAAATTTTTAATATTCCTTGCTTGTTTAGCTTAATTTCACTACTCTTCTTCACTTACTCATTCAAAGCCTCTGGAAACCCATCAGCTAAAATCTCAAATTACTCAAATCAATGAGGACCTTTCTCAACCTTTAAGACCATGGCAACCTGATTCCCCACTACCACAGCTGTATCCCTGATGTCCATCTCCATATAATAGGCACAATCCATCACCATTTTATAAAAATAATGTAAATGGTGATGATTTCAATTATTCAGAGGTGGATATGTGATAAATAAGAGATGATAAAGACATTCAAATAGGGTTGAATATTGGCATTCTAGATTGTAATGGGTGTATGAATCCAGATGATTTTCTGGATTTGATGTGAGAAATATATAGATTATTCTAATTTAAGAAATATTATGATGGGATGATGTTCAAGGTATCCATTCTAAAATATAATGATTATTTATCTCTTTCATGGGAGAATCTAAAGAAATAGTGGGAACATGATGGGGAATACAGAACACACTCATGGAAGAAGTAAAAAAAGATTTTTAGTAGAGGATTTGTGCATGAGAATTATAATAAAGATCTTTATTTTCGAATGCATAGCTTGTGATATAGAGATAAATATGTTGAATTGTACATTAAAGAGTTTAATCGTTTGTTGGTGAAAAGTGATGTTCCAGTGATTAAAGATAAAATAATTTCAAGGATTTTGGGTGGATTAAATAATGATATTAATCATTTAGTGGAATTACAACCATTCTACTAACGTGATAATGTTTGCAAACTGCTGATCAAGGAGGAAAAGGAAAATATAACAACAAAGGAATAAGAACTCTAAAACTACAATCTAGGTAAAAAAATTAATAATGTATTTCTTCAATTAAATTTGGTGTTTTTGGGAAGGAACATGGAAGGAATGATATTATAGATATATGGAAAGATTAAGATATATAACAACCAAAATGGAAGTCCAACTCCTTTAAACATGGTAATCAAAAGTGTTTCAAATATCATGGGTATGGTAATTTTTAGGACAATTTCCCTAACAATCAAATTATTACAATAACGAAGACTGAACAGATTGAAGAGGAAATAAAAAAGGATGAAAATGATGGTTATAAATTTAAAAAGGATGATGATGTTGTAGAATAAGATGATGTGTGTGACATGATTATTCTATGAAGGGTTTTGAATGATCAAATCTTCCTAGAAGAAGATCATAGGGAAAACTTGTTTCAATGTCATTTCACCATTAATCAGTGGGTATTTGTGGTGATTACTGATACGTGGTGCTGTACTAATGTTTATTCAAAAAACTAATGAATAAATTGATGCTTCCAACTCATAATCATCCCCACTCGTATATATTAAAATGGACGAACAATGGGATAACACTACAAGTAAACAAATAGGTTATGATTTCATTTTCCATTAGAAATAACTATGTTGATGAGGTATTGTGTGATTCTATTCCTATGTATGGTTATTATTTATTGTTAGGAAGGCATAAATAGTTTGGCAGGGAAGTGAAATATGATGGGAGGAAGAACACATATTTTTTTGATATGGGGAAAAGAATATCCCACTTTGTCCTTTGAATCTATCTGAAACCCTTCAAGAAAAATCAATTCAAGATGTACCCAAAGATATTATTTTTATCAATAAAGCTCAATTGGAGAAAGCAATAAATAATAAATGTCATGTTCTTTTTATATTGATGATAGAAATTTCAATTCATGAAGAGAAGAGTCATCACCTTCCATTAGCTCATTCCTCAATTCGAAAATATCAAGGTGTTTTTCCTAGTGGTCTCCCAGTAAAATTACCACCATTTAGAGGCATTGAACACCAGATTTATCTTGTTCTTGGTGCACAATTACCTATTAAAACTGAATATTGGGGCAATCCTAGAGAATCAAGGTAATTAAAGAAGCCAGTGGATGGGTTCATGGATTGTGGATTTATAAGGTCAATCATGAGAATGTATTGTGTTATAGCATTATTGGTGCTGAATAAAGATGGTACAAATCACATGTAAATTGATAGTAGAGATTTAAATAATATTTTCTTCAAATATAGGCATCCCATTCCATGACTCAATGATATTCTAGATGAATTTCATGCTTCATCAATATTTTTGAAAGATTCTCTTCATAGTGGACACTACAACATTCAAATGAATGAATGGTATGAGTGTAAAATGACCTTCAAAACTAAAGGGGTATTGTTTAAGTGGATAGTCATTCCATTCAACCTCTAAAATACTCCTTTAACACTCATGTGACACATGAATGATGTTGTGAAACCGTTTATTGGTATATTTTTTGTTATTTAGTTGGATGATATTTTTATTTATCGCAAGGATGTGGTGATCCATGATGATCATCATAGGTGGGTATTTGAAAATATTCATACACAAAAGATATATTGAAAGTTTAAAAAATGTGATTCATTTTCAACAGAAGTGGTGTTTTTGGGATATTTTGTAACCAAACAAGGCATTATGGTGGATCATTAAAAAGTAGAATCAATCGTGTCCTTCCCATATCCAAAATCAATCAAAGAAGTATGGAGTTTCCATGGATTATATTATTTTTCTAATCGCTTTGTTTCAAATTTTTGAACTATCATGGAACCCATAACCGAATTCTTAAAAAATGGGAAATTTTATAGTTCAAAGGAAGAAAATGATGAATTTGAAATCAATATGAAAAAGTTGGATGAAGCACCCGTTTTGGCAGTAAATTTTTTTGAACATGTAATTTATGTGTAATGTGATTCTAGTTGATTTGGTATATACACCGTTGTGATCAAAATAAAGTATCTTATTCCATATTTTTTTGAGAAATTTAATTATTCAATGAAGAATTATATCTCATTAGATAATGAATTTTTTGATTTTGTGAGATCCCTAGATCATTGGTCCCATCAATTGAGAACAAAGAAGTATGTTCTTCATTATTACCATCATGAATTGTGGTTTATCAATTTTCAACACAAGAAGAGTTAAATGCTTGAAAAGTGGGTGTAATTATTATAGTTATTCTCATTTATGTCAAAATACAGGAATGGGAAATATATTCTGGTGGCAGATGCTTTATATAGAAGGTACACATTACTTACCATACTAGATACTCAAATTCTTGGACTTAATATTATTAAATAATATTATCAGCATGATATGGATTTTATTCTATTTTAATCTAATGTAAAAATTTATTTGTGTAAAATTATTCTGTACATGATGGGTTTCTATTAATGAGAAAAAAGTTATTTGTTCCAAAGGGTAATTACAAGGACTTGATGATTCAGGAAGCACATAAAGGGGGACTTGCTGGTCATTTTTGAATCTATAAAACCTTGAAGATACTAAAGGATAATTTATACTATCTGAAGATGAAATCATATGTCTATCTAATTATTTCAAGATTCATTGTGTATCTTTTATTCCTCAATCATTCAACATTATTTTGCAACTCATCATTACTTACTCATTTATATCTTCTGGAGATGCATCACCCCCTATAGTTATAATTTCCATCAATAAAGATCCAATAGTTCTATATTATTAATAGTAAGAATATAATACTTGGAAGTATTAAACCAATATTAATTATAATAGTGACCACCAATGTTTCAAAAATCACATATTTTCTCAAATAAATTAAATTTGTTCCCTATAGAAAAATTATTCTTCATATGCTTTGTCTTTTTTATTCTAGAATTTTGATTCATTTCGATATCTTTTATTCAACTTGATTTTGGGATTTTTAAATGTTTTCATAATTTCATATTATTCAAAAAACTCCCCTATGGCCTGTAGTATCTATCTTTTCCAATAACTATCTTTATTTTCACATCAAGTACCATCTTTTTAAAAATGACATTTATTTTATTTTTGGGATAGAACCTATAACTTTTGGGCACATTTTGTGGGGAAATATTTTTACGATATTCTTACCTCAAATATTGTTGTTTTGGTGGTTTTCTTTTATTTTTTTTCTTCAAATATGTAAATAATTTTTATCTAATCATGAACATCCATAAAAAAATTTACTTCCAACCACATTATCAGAAAAATTGGATACCATTTTATAATAACTAGAGGTGGATATTTATCCATGTGATACAAGGGTATCTTTGAAACCATTTATAATATTTCTAATTGTAATATTAATATTAGAGTTATATGTGTAATAATAGTTATTTTAAACTCATTGGGATGAATATGTTTTTGTAGAAGATAGATTTCATAGTTTAACTTCCAACTCCAGATTCTTAAAACTCATAGAATTCCTTTTATAGATAACTGAGTTAAGTGTTTCATAAAATTATTCCTTCAAATTTTTATTTTTATCCTCATTCAATTTCTTTGTTTATATAAGATACATTCCTAGATATTTTACTAATTCTGCCTTTGATTCTAGCTAGGGATATTTGAAATCCACATAGATCATGTTGAGTTTCTCCAATCATGGAACATCTCCATAGAAACATTTTCAAAACATTATTTATAACAAATACCTTTATAAAATAATCCATTAATTAGGGAGAAAGTTTCCTGGAAATGTGTGGAATATGATTCCTAGAATTTTATTAGATTTATGGGAGTGTTAAATTTACTCATATTATTTTCTAATGAATCCTCCATAGCATCAACCACATCTTCTACTTGTTAATTTTGATCAAAAAATTCCTTGATAAATCAAAATACATAGACAATAAATTCATTATGATCATTATTAAAATATGATACAACGTGAGAGTATAGCTCTTAAACTATTATAATATATTTACACCATCAAAATATTGAACCAATGATATCAAAGGGATATATTTCAATAGATTTAATATATACGTACACAAAAAAATATGGGAAGAAACTCATCCTCTAATTATAGATTTATAAAATTTGGATGACTTATCATTTTTTAGTCCTGGGAAAATTAATAGCCCTCAATCTTATTTTCTCTTCATCTTCACTCATAAGATATGTGATCCCAATTATTTAGGCTTTAATAAATAATAGATTTATATTTAATTTGAATTTATCAAAATAATTCTTGAAAACTAAATAAATCCATTTTTTTCATTAAGAAATACATATAGTGGAACAAAACCCGCATTATTCTTCAATAACAAACTCATATTAAGTATTGAAAAATATTCATGATTATTTGATCACTTAATAACAGCATCAATATAATCAGTTCTAATTTTGTAAGAATTATGTTTTTTTAAAACCTAGATTTATACTTAAGCAGGTCCAGATGAAATTTACATATCAATATGTAACCATAGAAAACCATTACACATTTTTATCCTATCCTTATATAGAATATAATTTCTTATTTCTTTTATTTTTCATTTTTCATGGATGAAGACAACATTAGATATTTCTTCTCAATCTTGGATCACAAATCCATTTATGTGTTTTAGATGTTAATACCATGATTTAATATCCCTTCAATCACCCCTTTTGAATTATTAATTATTATATTTTGTTATGTAAAATTGGTGTTTTTCCTTGAGTAAAACTTTTAAATTTTTTTATGTTTCTAATTATTAAACTAAGGACATTAAAAATATACTCTCACTATAAAATCTCTGTTTTTCAGAGTGGTGAATTTTATTTTATTTTTGGTTAATCTAGATATCCTTCCTATATAATGACCCAACATTTTCTTACATTAATATTACATCATATTAAAGTAAAAAACATAATAAGGTTCAATATGGTTTCATTAAGTTATTTTATGGGTATTTCGATGAGTTATAGAGTTAAAAAACATTGTTCAGGATTGTTTATTTTTATGGTTTTCTTGAGCGGTTCACATGTATTCATAAATGGATGTTCGTGTAGAACATGGGTAAACATAATGAACTGAAATTTCATGTTTGTAATGATATTCCAGAATTCAAAATGGTCTTATATTGAATTATTTTATAGACAATGTGGATGAATCATTATATAAGAATTAAATGACGATTGTTTGGGTTAATTTGGGTGGTTTTTCGACCACAACGATCTTGTTTTGTTAAATCATTTTGAAATATGTACATAAGTTAGTAATACAACATTAAATATGAAATAATATATATAAATTATTCTCAGTCAAAAATAAAAATGATTTCATGACCATATATAATGGTAGAAATGGAAAAATAAAACAAGTCGTTCTTGAGGGTGAGAGATAAACCCCTAACAAACAATGTTCTCTTTTATAAAATAAAAGGAATAAGAGAAGGGGGTTAGATTGTATAATATCCCATTATTGTCATAAAATCATAGTATATGAATGATACTAGAGTTACCATACAATGTAGTTGATGATATATAGGGAGGGAATATGAAAATAACTAAAAATGGAAAGGAATTTGAAGGAAAAAGAGAGAGAGGAATTACCTCTCAAATCCTCCTCTTGAGATCCTCCTTAAGAAAGCTAGGATTGGACTTTTGATGATACCAGAAGCTCTAGAAAATGGGGGATGGTCTATGAAATATTTTTTTCCAGAGTTTAATCACGTCTTTAAGTTTGTGAGGTGTGAGGAAATGATTGGGTGAATAGTGGTATTTATAGTGGAGGGGAGAGGGGATTTCTCAATATAATAATCATTAATTTATTATTTTCCCACAGGACAAGGAATAGTGAGTCTTCCATGAACATGAATAATAATTTTATCATGTGAACCGAAACTAATTGGGCTTACATCAACAGAACATCATGCATGACTCTATAATTAGCTTATTAACTTATTTTGTAATTTTTGATATTTCACTACTCATCAAAAAATAAAAATATTTCAGAAAAATCCCAAAAATTCACCCCAACCATTTTTTGACATGTATAATAAAAAAATGAATTCCATTATTCAAAAATAAATTTCTAAATATTATTTATTTGTTTTTTAATTTAATTCATAATTTACTTAAAAAATACAGTTTTTAAAATCAAAAATGATTTTATAATGCTCTAAAAAATTAGGTAAGGTCATATAAAATTATCTTAAATCTAGAAGGCATATATTTTTAAATTTATTAACACATTTTAATAAAATATATTTTCTTATCAGTTATTTAATTAATTATAATTAATAATTTATGACTTACAAAAATACCAATACTTTCACTATAGTCAAATTGTCACGTATAAGATGCCTAATTTTTTTAATTATTCATGGGTATAGATACTATTATATTGGAGGATTTAATATTCATAAGGTTCATATTACTATTCATAAGGGTAGGTTACTATTCATAAGGGTAGGTTACTATTCATAAGGGTAGGTTACTATTCACCAAAAATTATGTTTTCCCGATCGGACTAAATATATCTCACTGATCACAACTGTGTATATTAGATCATAAAAATTCAATACATAGAAGTGGAAAAATTATGTTTAATGATCACATAGTATTTAGTATCAAAATATGTCATTGTGATTCCTAATGAGATTATACTATATGGCATAATTATAAGCAGGGAATTCCAATAATAAATCATTGGGTCATAACATTCTACCCCCTTATGAAATTTCTCCCTCGAAATTTCATTTTAAACAAATAGGTGAGGGTAATTCTCCCTCATCACCTCCTCCGGTTCCCAAGTTGCTTCTTCAAACTTATGGTTCCTCCACAACACATTGACAAGGTGGGTGGTCTTGTTTTGTAGAACCTTATCTCTTCGGACCTGAATATGCACTTTCTACTCCTCATATGAGAGATCATCTTCCAGATGTACCACCTCTGAGTTAATACATGTGAGGGATCTAGTATGTACATCCTCATGAGTGATACATGAAACACATCATGAACTTGTGCCACATTTGGTGGAAGTTCAAGACGATAGGCCATGAATCCTATGTGGTCAAGGATCTCAATGTGGCCATTGTACCTTGGGCTTAGCTTCCCATTCAGTCCAAACCTCATGACTCTTTTCCATGGTGATATTCAAAGGAAGACATTATCTCCATCTTCGAACTCCTAGTCCCTTCTACAGTTGTCAGCATAGCTATTTTTCTGACTGTGAGCAGCTTTGATGTGTTTCTGGATGACTTGAACCTTATATGTCATCCTTTTCACATGATTGGGACTAAGTAGATTTCTTTCTCTAACTTCATCCCAATAGGTTAGAGTTCTACATCTCCTTCCATATATGGCCTCATATGGATCCATCTAAATACTCTAGTTGAATAAATTGTTGTATGAGAACATAACCAATGGGAGATGTTGATCCCATCCACCTTTGCATTATAGAGAGCAGGATAATAGCATACCATCAGGCATCTAAATAGTTCTTTTAGAGAGGTCATCAGTTTGGGGGTGATAGGCCATGTTGAAATTCAATTCATTACTGAATGAATGTTGAATTCTCCTCCAGAATTTAGATGTGAACCTTGGATCACAGTCAGAGACAATTGAGAGTGCAATTACATGTATTCTCACTAATTCCATCACATATATCATTTAATTTTGTTCACACAAGAGGACTTCTTGAATAATGATAAAATGGGATGTCTTGGTGAGTTGGTCCACCACAACCCATATTGCATTATTTCCCATCAACGTCTTTAAGAGACCCATAACAAATTACATAGTGACATTATTCCATTCCCACATGGGTATATGAAATGGATTCATCATCCCTTTTTACTTTCTTCACCCCCTTTAACTTCTTGACATACCAAGCACCTTGATATTCATTCTGTATTCTCCTTCTTCATGTTATCCCACCAGAAGTGTTCATGGAGATCTCAGTACATCTTGGTACTCCCAATATGGATAGAGAATTTTGAGATATGTGCATTGTATAATACCTCATTCTTTATCCTAGGTGATGGAAGCATACAAAGCCTCATTCCAATATAGATCACAACATCATTGTCAATATGGAACTATTACATCTTCCCTTTATTTTTTGCATTCACCCACTTTTGTGTCTCCACATCATCCATTTGTGCATACTTAATCTTCTCTTAGATGGATGGTTGAGAAATAATTTGGTCATGGAAGGATGTATCCCCTAAAATTATGATATATAAATCCATCTTTTGCATATACAAGAAGAAAGGGTCTTTCTCAATCCATAACTTGGATATAGTAGCGGGTTCTTTTCTGATGAGAGAATCATCTATCTTTTACTCCTTTCTTGGATGACAGTGAATGGAGAAATTGTAATCCTTGATTAGATCTAACTATTTCCTTTGATGCATGTTGAGATCCTTTTGTGTGGATATATATTTTAGGCTCTTTAGGATGCTGTATATGTCACACTTATCGCCATAAAGGATGTGTAGCCATATTTTCATGGAAAAAATCACAACTTCCAGCTCTAGATCATGCATCGGGTATTTCTAATCATGGAGGATTAACTGTTGTGAGGCGTAGGCTATCACATTTTAATTTTTCATTAGTATTAAACCCAACACTTTCTTTGAATAATCACTATATATCCCAAAACATTCTCAAATTTTTGGTAGTGTGAATACAGGTGCAGTGATCATCCTTCTCTTTAGCTCCTTGAAGCTTCCCTCACATTCTTCTCTACCGACATACTTAACCCATTTTATTGTAATCTTAGTTAGAGGGCTTGAAAATTGTTAGAACTTTCCCACAAAAAATTGGTAGTATCTATCTAATCAATGAAAAATATTGGTTTATGTGACACTAGAGGGCATGGGCCATTCATAAATAGCCATTGTTTTTTAATGGTCCAGATTAATTCCATCACTTGTGATAACATGTCCCAAGAAAGTGACACGCTTCATCAAAAAATCACACATGATGAAATTGGAGTAAAACTTATCCTTTCCCAATGTCACCATCACAAGTCTTAGATGTTCTTCATGTCCCTCCTTTCTACTGGAGTAGATGACGATATCATCGATAAACACTACTACAAATTTTTCAAGGTAATTTCTAAAGACACTATTCATCAAATATGTGAAGATTTTAGGGAAATTAGTAAGTTTGAAGTGAATCAACAAAAACTCATAGTACCCATACCTTGTACGTAAGGCAGTCTTATGAATATATTCCTTCTTCACCTTAAACTGATGATATCCAGAATGAAGATCTACCTTTGAGATGTATTGAGCTCCTCTCAACTAATCGAATAAATAGTCAATCCTTAGAGCAGGATACTTGTTCATTATGGTGATCTTGTAGAGTTCTTGATAGTAGATACACAACCATATTTTTATATCCTTCTTCTTCCCAAAGAGAATTGGCACACCCCAGGGTGATGCACTAGGTTGTATGAACCCTTTATCCATATGTTCTTGTAGTTTCTTCATTAACTCCTCCAGTTTGATAGGATCAATTCTATAGGCACACATTGAGATAGGAGTAGGTCCGGGTATGAGTTCTATTTATAAATCTACCTTAAGATCTGGGAGAATTATAGGTTACAATTTGTGAAATACATCACTATATTCACTCACGATGGGACATCCAGCAAAGTTGGTACTATCCTTTATCTCATCCATTTGGACATGGTATACTTATTCTTAGGGAATCAACACCAACACCATTGAAGGATTTTTCAAAGGAGATTCATGATCTTCCTTGCATTTTTAGTGGAGCATGGGATGGTGTGGAATATGAAAAGATATTCCCTTTTCCTGATAATTGATATGTGATCTATATAGCGAGATCCAATTCATTCCCATTATAGTGTCAAATTACACCAAGGTAATTATTATGAGACATGTTAGAGAAATATTCCAACATACACCAATAGGAGAAGAGTCAAACACTTGGGTTAGAATGATTTCACCACTTGGTTTTTATAAAGACATCTCGACTTGAAGGTTTTGAGGAATTGATTCTATAGTTCAAGAAAACATCAAGACATAAAGGAATGCGTAAAACCATAATCAAATAGGAATATTTATATTCATGAGGGAATAGAACTGTACCTTTTACGACAACATTATATTTGTCCACTTCTGTAGTTGTGATGGCATGTTCCTTCCCTTTTTTCCTTTGGACTTGGTGGCTATTGACGCTGATTACCCTAAAAAAATTGAGGTTTAGTGTATTGGCTTTCATAGTTCTCTTGCTGTCTATAACTGTAGCATTTAACCATGGGTGGTTCTCTCTTATATTCCAATACATTATCCTTCCTTTTCATGTCTTTTATAAACTCTTGATCATGGTGTCCATATTTCTCACACTTGAAGCACTTCCCTGTACCTTTGAGGCACTTCACATGGTGCAACTTCCCACATTTTTGGCCTGTTGGTCATTGAGTTTTCATCCCACCTTTGACATTAGATCCACCAGCATGAAACTCCATATTTTGTTTCTTATCACCACATCCATGAGACCATTCTCCAAAATCCAACTCCACTTTTAGAGAACATCGAACAACTTCTTCATAACTCTCGAAGTCTCAAATTGCAAGAGCATTTAGAAGGTGTGGTTTTAATACACTAAGGAATCTATCAATTTCGATATCATAGTTGATAAAAATACCTGAAGTGTACTTTGAAATACTTGTGAAATTATCTTTATAGGTTTTGATAGATTTCCCTTCTTTTTTATAGAGTGATATGAATTCTATCTCCATTTTCAAGAGAAGAGTTCTTGGGGAATACTTGTAAAGAAACAATATCTTAAAGTCTTCCCATTCCATCACTTCAATTTCATAACTTTGTTTGGTGTTCTTAATCAATGCCCACCATTGATCGGCCTCTCCATCTATACGATAAACATCTAGAGTGACCTCCTCTTTCTCAGAACAGTGAAGCATAGAAATGATCTTCTCCATGGATTTTACCCACTACTCTGCAACTAGTGGATCAGAAGATCTACTAAATGTATTTAGTTGTTACTGTATAAAACACTTGATATCTTGTTGATCCCTTTTTTTCATAGAGGAATTTCCCCATTATTATGGAAATTTTTCATAAACTAATACATTTGGGTAGGATTATCCATGATGTTTTGAACTCGACCTCCAAAATCATTGGGAATGGTTTTTGGGAAATCATTGAATTGACCCTCAGACGAGTTGTTGTCCTGGTTTCTCCTGGTTCCCATTGTTTTCTAAAATGGAAAAGGATCGTACAAAACATAAGTCAACAAGTCATGAATAAATAACTTATTATTTTGTACGATTTTCACTAAATTCTTAACTTATGGAATCCCAATGTAAATCTTCTTGTGTCCATCTTAGTCTCATGATATAGGTTTTCTCTAGGGTTCAGTAGTCCTAATTCTCAAATTAACTAAACCATACCTCTGATACCAACTATATTGACCCATAATTTTCTTACATTACTAAGGCATCATTTTAAAGATAAAAAAAATTGTATTACACATATATTATCCAATGGTATAGTGTATTTTGAAAACTAGGAAAATACATAACCATTACAAAATAAATCATAAATATTTATTTAATTCCTTCTTCTCTACCTTATTATTGGAACTTGTCCTCTCCTTAGTACATGTAGGCATATGAAGATATACAAAAAATGGGTGAGCTAAAATCTTAGTAAGAGGATAGAAAATAAAAATATAGCATGTAGTGAACATAATCATAACATATGAAAAATATCATGAACATGAGAATAATTATTACTAAAAGACTTGAAATGCTTCAATGCATAAAAATGAAACTTCATGTCTTAGTTGGTAACTAACATACATAATTGTGAAAAAAAGGTAGCCTCTTCCACACACATCATTTCACAATAACTCTTGAGATTCATTACTTTATCTAATGCATTAGAGCACTGTTTAATTCCAAGTGCACCCATCACATTGAAACATTCATATTGTGCTATATAATTCCAGGCTCACCCGTCACATCATAACATTATCATTTATCATACATGACACCATGAACACAAAAAAATGACCATAAAAATTGCATAGACATGAATGTGTTTCATCTCATAATCACACATTCATAAACATTGGTTTCCAAAAGTTAGGTGGGAATAACATACTAGATATTATAACTATCAACCTTGAGTGATCAGTAAAAGGGGTGTTTTTGAAAGAAAAAATATTTTAGAAAACTTTTTATTGAAATAAACTCTTGTTGTAAACATGCATATCCCCAAAAGGTAAGATAATTATGAAAAAATTATTTTTAAGGATTGAGAATACAAAAAACTGGAGTGAATGAGAGAGAACTCAATGAAAGAAAGTTGGGTTCGAGATTTTCCACTTACCTTGTATCTGAATACTTTTTTGCTTTAATTTCCTACATAACCACATTATATTAATTAATTAACAATTCAAGAACCTTTTTTACATGAAAATGGTTCATTATGGGTTCTTTATGTTATTTTATAGGATTATGGACGAGGTATATAGTATAAAAACATTTTTTGGGAATGTTCGTTTTTATGGTTTTCTTGAGTGGTTCACATGTATTTATAAATCGAAGTTCATGTAGAACATGGGTAAACATAACGAACTGATATATCTTCTATTTAATGATATTACGGATGTTTAAATTACCTTATAATGAATTATTTTATATACCATTTGGATGAATCATTATATAATAATTAAATGACGATTGATTGGGTTAATTTGGGCGGTTTGTCGACCAAAATGAACTTGTTTTGTTTAATCATTTAGTAATATATAAATAAGTTAATTCATGAACATTAAATAGTAAATAATATATATAACCAATTCTAGTGAAATAAAAAAAATGATTTCATGACAGGATCTGATGGTTGAAATGGAAATAGAAATCATGTCGTTCTTAAAGGTTATAGATTAACATCTCACGGAAAACGTTTCCTTTTATAAAACAATAGGAAGGGGAGAAGGGGGATGGATGGTATAATATAATATTATAATCATAACATTAAAGTATATTTATGATACTAGAGTTACCATACCATGAGTATGAGGATATATGTCTGGAGAATAAGAAAATTACTATAAATGGAATGAAATTTTAAAGAAAGAGAGACATGAGGAATTACCTTTAAATTCCTCCTCTTGAAATCCTCCTTAAGGAAGCTAGGATTGGTCTTTTGATAAGACCAAAATCTCATGGACATGGTGGATGGTCTAGGGATGATTTTTGGGAATATTTTAGACAAGGATTGAAGATTCAAAGGTGTGTGGAAGTGAGGGTGCGAAGTGTGGTATTTATTGTAGATGAAAGAGGGGATTTATCAATATAAAATTAATTAATTTATTATTTACCCACATTCCAAGGAATAGTGAGTGTTACATGACCAAGAATATTAATGTTTTCATTTTATCCCGAACCAATTGGGCTTAAATCATCAGAACATCATGCATGACTCTATAATTATCTTATTTAGCTTATTTTGTAATTTATGGTATTTCACTATTCATAAAAAATTCAAGTATTTCCAAAAAATCCCAAATATTCTACCCAAACATTTTCCAACGTGTATAATCAAAAAATGTATTCAATTATTTAAAAATAATTTTCAAAATATGATACATTTTATTTTTAATTAAATTCATAATTTACTTCAAAAATACAATTTTAAAATTAAAACTGATTTTATAAAGCTTTAAAAATTTACTTAAGGTAACATAAAATTATTTTAAATCAAGAAGTCATAGATCTATAAATTTATGAACATATTTTAATAAAATAAATTTTATTTTAAATTATTTGATTAATTATAATTATTTATTTATGACATAAAATTACCAATACAGTACTATAGTCAAAATGTAACTTATAAGATACCGAACATTTATTTAATTAATCATGGGTAAGGTTACTGTTATTTAAGAAAATTTACTATTCCTAATGTTAATATTACTATTCATAATTTTAGGTTACTATTTATATGGGAATTTTACCATTCACCAAAAATTATTATTTTTCTATCGGACTCCCAACATCTTGCTAATCACAACCCTATATGTCGGATTTTAGAAATTCAAAACATAGAAGTGGAAAAATTATATTTAATGATCACATAGTATTAGGTATCATAATATGTCATTGTAAATCCTAATTGGATTATACATTAGGGAATAATTATAATAATTAATTCCATTGATAAAACATTGGTTCGTTACATCTAAAGTGACTCTTTGTTATTTTCTAAAGAGGATGAATCTGGCGGGATAATGCTTGGTTATAGACCAAAATACATGACATGTATTTAAATTCAAATTGTGTATTAAATAAATGTTGTTTCTTCGGCTAGCCAAACCCCTTTCACATCATGTATAGGCTTTTCCATAAGAGGTAAATACAGAGAATTTCAGGGAGTGTAATGAATTTACATGTCATGTAAATCCCCAACACAATTTTTTAAAAATAGGGTTGAACCGTTATTTTTTATCAATGGAAAATATCTCTTCCACACATAGAAGGAGAAATGCAAGAGAGGACCTTGAGTACCTAGCCTTGTTTTTTCAATAGTTCATATATTCAGAATCCATTTCCTTTTCTAGTAGATGAGTTGGACTCCTCTTAGTAGTATCTGCACTCCACCTCCTTCTATGCTTGGTTTCTCTTTACATCTGTTGTTCTATCTTAGTGCAATATCATTCTTCCCCATTTTAGGTAATTTTACGATTTCATAATTTTCTTCCATCCTAGCATGAATCATTGGTTGATACTTGATGAGGGGATCTCTATAAGTCTATTGTATGTGGTCTTTGATTTTCCCTATAATTTCATTATATTCGACAAAATATGCCATTGTACTACAAGACATACACTTCTGTCTTCAACCATATATTTTCATATTAAATTAAATTGAATTCCATACCATTTCCATAAATGTCGCGAAAAGTGGAGAATTATCCTCTTGGATTTATTTCCATGGATTTATTCCAACCAATAGGTGTGTTTTTTACATGGAGCTTATCTCTCCTTTATTTAGGGAACCTGAAAATCCCTTGAAGGGTGTTGCTTATCAATAAAACCTTGAATTGGGTGTGCTAGTTTGAATTAAATGAATGGCCAATTTCATAAAGGCTTATACCTCACAAATAATAATAAAAATGGTTTTCCCAATGGGTTTCCTTGACTAATATTCCTTATATATTTTAAATATGTGAATATCATTGAAATAGACATCCAATTGAACATTTTATAAATTATTTTCTTATTTACATGCTTTAACCATAACATCATGGGTAAAAAAAGGGGTTACAACTTAATGAACCCTTGGAAAAAATTTATGTTCCTTTTGTTAGTTTTGTTAATGCATTGAAATCACATTTGTGGTGACATCTGATATGCCTTAGATGGGCTCGCCATGCATTGTATATTTTTAACACCAGACGAGTGACACTAGTTCCCTAGGGGAGACCCCTTTGATGGTGTTTATGGCTTGGTTGGTAGTACCATTCCATTAGAAAGACTTGATCCCCTATGTTTTATAATAGGTATGTAATTGGATGTCTTTTAGTACATGACTTTCCACACCATACCAAAGTGAAACTTGGTAATTCATACTGGATCACTTCAGATAGGGTCCTTGATAATGGTCATATGATGATCCCCTCTAGTGATACATGCAAATTCTCCTTTGATTGTCATGGATGAGATTAGGGTGACTCTCTATATTTTATAAATTGGTTTTTAAAATTAAATTAAGGTAAAGGTAAATAAATGTATTCAAAAGATAAATGATCATTTCTTTAGAAAGTACAAGACATGTCCTTGAGGCCTAAGAAAAAGATTGGGGACAATACATCTTCTTAAAAACTATTCCTTACATTACCATTGGACGATCCTTGGGTTCAGAATCACTAGATTAGCCCGAATTAGGTAGATTGTGTGGCTATCCAAGTAGAACTTAGTCCAATATTTTTACTAATTTAATTCTATCAGTAATTAAATTGTTAAGGAACAATGTTTATTTTATATTTCAGAAAATGGAATGTCCTAGACCCTGTGGATACTGGACTACATAGATTATATCTCAAACCATGATCATACACCTTTGGTACACGAGTATACATTATATTCATAGATATTGAAAAATGGAAGCAGTCATCTTCCAAATCTTAATTTCTAGTCTATGATGGTGTTTTAAAATAGTACTGAACCTATTCTTTAGATTATAGTCTTATTAGTTCTTCCATTTTTTAATATTTTATTATCATTTTGATTATGCTGGAATCCCCTTCCCCTAGCACGATCAATTTTTTATAAAATAATCATCTTATTGTATCTTCTGATCATTTATCATCCTCTAGTTTCTTATTTATATTGCATGACTATCTGTTTAGTTTCCATTTCTGTCTATTATTATTTCTATTGTATCATATCAAATTTTATTATATGTGTTTATATTATACACTATGAACAATTGGATAATAGAATCCCCACATGCACACCCTAGACCCTCAATACTATTCGACACCCTCTGAAATTTGGGGAGGCATGATTCAGGTCTTATGGCCAACCTCTTTAGGGTACGGGTGAGTGGGATCCGGGGAGGGATTCCATAAAGTGGTATCATAACATATTTTTTGTTTTCTCTTGTTTTTTGAGTCTGTATAAAAGACTAATAAATAAGAATTTGGTTATGATCATGTACTTTAATATAGAAACCCCATATATAGGGTAAAAAAAATTATCTGGGATAGGTAAATTTTGTTTTTCTTTATCTAGTTATTATATCCTAGTATTTCACCATTGGGGGACACACTTATTTTATTATTATTTCTATTATTATTATTATTTATGTTTGTTAAACATTTCATTATAACATAGTATAATTATATGAGGTCATTCTATAAAAATGCATCATCCTAGCCATCAAATGAATTAAAATTTCAGGCATTATGCCAATACATATCTACGTTCTATGTGCATTGAATAGTTTTTCTTATGACTGCTTTTGTGCCATGTTTTTTATGCCTTGTAGTTCCTTTGTTGTTTTATATACAAATATTAAAATTATTCTTTCAAGATTTATAAAAACATTGCATTCACTTACAGAATACTTTTTAAACTAATATTGTTTTCCTATATAGGTTAAAGAAAATTCCCTAAGCATCCAATTATGGAATGTTCATCCCTAGAACATTGGTTACATGTGCTGGATGGTGTTGTGGTTAGGATTATATGGACACCACCATCTAATTTATAAGGTGTATGGGCCCTTATAAACTGGGGATGGAGAATCATCTAATTCATCCACTTAAAGGAATTAAATATATAAATAATTCAAATGAATACAAACATTAAATTAAATGGACCCCTTTTGTGTAATGTAAGACCTTGAACAAGTTTCAGTCTCAGTAGTGGGCAGTATGCCATATCCCCTCTATCCTTTATTTGATACTTCTTATCACCCATACCTATATCTAGGAGAAGGCAGAGGGATGTGTTTATCTAGTAGGATAGCATTGTTCTTGATAACTACTTTAATGCTTTCTATACCTATTATAAATCATCTCATAGGTAGGCACTTGGATTTTATAGAGTATTTCCACCATGGAGTCCTTGCATTCAACACCTGATGAGTGGCAATGAGCATACTCTAGAGGTGATTGGCTCTCCACCATATCCTCCATTGGGTGACATTTCTCAATATCATGATATATTCCTTAGATTTATGAAATACGTTTAGGGTGCACATTGACCTTCCCCTTCTATGGAAGAGATGACCCATAAGATTCAATAGCAACATCCACTAGCCTTCTTGAGGGATGGCGGAGAACATGCTACTAAATCATGGTTATAAGATAAGATGTATATCCTTGAACATGTAGAGATTCTTCTATATTGTACAGTCATGAATGAAACCTATATGTTATGTTTATCCAAAAAGAATTTGTAGTATGTTCTGAATCAGATGGGTCATCCTCAGGGTATGGTCTGTGAGGAATTCTGGAAAAAATAGTTAATTTTTTTCTTTCCTTCGAAAACAAGAATAGATCATTTTAGATAATTCATAAACCATGAGCAATGTGACATGTCAGTGATGGAGTAACCATCTCACTTCATTGAATCATTTCGTTTTTCACCAACCATAACTGGTGATGAGCAGACTACCATGATTCATTTTGTGGTTTCGATTTCTTATTCCGTCTTATCTTAGGTAAATTTATTTGGGTGACCACTATTTCAGAGATAGTAATCCAAGTCCTCATAATTGATTGGAACCTGAGGGAATCAGATGACATGAATTAGGATAGATCAGCTTCCAGGCTGGGAAGTGGTCTATCGAGTTGTAGGAAGAGACACATCGAGGTTACACACAGAGGCAATACTAGCCTACTGGCATGCACTAATACCTATGTTGTGTGTCACCAATATACAAGACATGTCATAGAAATCCCTACATTATGAGGAACCCAATCGAGTGTTAGGCTTGTGGAAGGTTGGGTCACCTCTAACATTTTTTGAAATATTTTTGTTTACGGCCAAGAGAGTGATGTTCTATGCCAGCACCGCCTTTTGGTGAAATTTTAGTGAAACATCATTTAGATGAAATCTATTCTTCTATAGAATATTCAGGCTGAGTAGGTGGTCATACCCAATAAAGGCCTGCTTCATTATATCACCATCAGCAGAGTGGACCTGCTCTGGCTACACAGAGAGTATCTCGGGGAAGTGGTTCAGGCCATATCAATGTTTTTCATCATACACCAATATAGAAGAGTCTATGTAAATATATAGTTAGAGGTATTATTTTGGTATTATCTACGCTATCATATACCTTATTTGATATTGTTTCATCACACTATTTTCAATCTATTGTTACTATGGAATGTTCAGGTCTAACGATAAAATACTCTAGTGGTGTTATGAACTTTGAAATACAGTTAGGAGTTAAAGAAGATGGTATATGTTAGTTATAGGAATTCCCCCTTTAGATAGGTGGGTAATTTTTTATATGGATTTTTTTGTCGTCGAGATGAGTGGTTTTGATGTCATTCTTGGAATGGATTGTGTTGTGCATTATCGGGCCTAAGTGGATTGTTATTGCCATCAAGTATCATTCACATCACCATTGGGAAACATGTATATCCATAATTTATAATGAGATCTATAAGCTAGTATATCTGGAATCAAACATATTGTTCTATTTGGGATGACAAACCAGATTTTCATTCCTTTCATGAGTGAGAATGTATTACTACTCATGGAGTTTCCTCATATTTTGGATCATTTAGGGGTGTCTTCCCTTGTTATTTCTCTATATTTCCTATTAAGAGAGAAATTTAGTTCATCATTTATCTTGTGCTAGGTGAGGCACCAATGTCTATTCATCTATATAGGATGGAACCTAAAGATATCCAGGAACTCAAGAAATAGCATTATGAATTAAAGGATGAGGTTTTTATCTAACCAATCACATCAACATCACAGGTACTCTTCACCAAGAAGGTGGATGGTACTCTTCGATAGTGAATGAATTACAATCGACTAAACTAGATTATGGTGAATAGTAGGTATCCACTTCCTCAGATTCATGACCTCTTTGACCAGATCAGAGGATAAATGGTTTTCTCCAAGATTGATTTGAGGTTGGGGTACCATCAGGTTCATGTGAGGCCATCAAATATACCATTTACAATGTTTTGAAGTAAGTTTGTTTGTATGAGTATATGGTCATGTTGTTCGGTCATAAGAATCCAACAGAAGTCTCCTCTACCTCGATGAATTTGGATTTCCACCCGAATTTTGATTCATTTGTGGATGTCTTGGTAGATGGAAACATAGTGTACTCACGTACCATACATGACCATTCCAATAATCTTGAGATGATGCTTAGTACCCTGAGAGAGAACTATATATATGTGATGCTCGGAAAATGACACTTTTGGACTAGTAATGTTTACTTCTTTGGTTGTATCATATCTAAGGAAGGAGTATCAATAGACCCAGAGAAGGTGGTGGCTGTAGTGTCCTAGTAAAAACCCAATAATGTTCCCAATATAATCAGCTTCTTAGGCATTTCTGGTTATTATAGGTGATTCATCCATGAAATATCATACTTGGAAGCACTACTTTCAGGATTGAACAAAAATGGTGTAATTTTTTACTAGATTGAAGTTTTTGATATATTTTTTCAGTACTTAAAGGGAATACTGACTTCAATGCCAATATTTATACTTCAAGACATGGGATGAAGATATTCAATTTATTGTAATTCATTAAGTATCAGACTGGGTCTAGTTTTGAATCAAGGTGATCAAGTCATGACATATGAGTAAAATTATCCTATGCATGACCTCAAGCTAGAAGTAATGGTTTATGCTCTATTCTATTGGAAGAATTATCTATTTCTTGAGATATTTGTTGTCAACATGGATCATAAAATTTCCAAATACATCTTTTCTTAGAGAACATGAATAATAGGTTGTTCATACCAGTAGAATACCTAAAATAGTGTGATTTTTATCTTGACTATACACATAGAAAGGGTAATCTTATTGCCAATACAATGAGATGAAAAACATGGAATCAATCCTTCAATGATGCCCATAGTGGGTTGAAGCTGGTGGATTTATTCACTAAGATACATGTAGAGGTTTATAAATAACACATATAGTTAGTTCTAGATGGTCTAGAGGTCACTTATAATCTTCTAGAGCAGGTTCAGATGAGAAAATTATCATATTCTAAGGAAATTATTCTGAGGGAGAGCATCACATGAGAGAAGCCACCTCCATGTTTGGTTATTGATGGCAGTGAAACTCCACTATCAAATGGACGTTTTTGGGTGGCTTATGAAATATGAGAAGTGAAGATAAGGGAATAACATGCCTCGTATGGGAGGTTCACCCTGGTATCACCAAGATATATGAAGATATATGTTGTTTGTATTGGTGGCCATGTATAAAGAGGCAGATAAAAGGATATATCACTAAGTGCTCTACTTGTTAGCAGGTGAAGGAAGAGCAACAATAACCTACTGGACTTCTACTGCCTCTCCCCATTCCTAAGTGGAAATAGAAAAATTCTAGCATGGAATTTGTGATAGGATTACTGAGATCTCTTTGAGGTATAGATATAGCATGGGTGATCATCGATAAAACAACTAAGGTCACACACTTCCTACCAATTCAAGAAACTGTATCTGTTGATAGGTTAGGAAGGATATACATCTTAGAGATAGTGTGATTTCATTGTGCACCCCATTATATTGTACCAGTCTAACATTCCCACATCCTTTAATGGTTCTTGAAATGATTTAAAAATGCACTAGGATCACATGTGAACTTGAGTACAACATTTCACCCATAGACCAATGTGCATTCTAGACAGTCCATAAGAGTGTTATAGGATATTCTAAGGGTCGGTATCCTTGATTTTGGTGGTTCTTGGGAGAATAATATTCCCCGATTATAGTTTTACTATAGAAAAAAATTAAGGAAACAATTCAGATGTATTCTTATGAGGACCTCTATGGTTGGGCTTATCATTAACCTCTGTTTAGCCTAGATCCATGTGAGAGAACTCTAATAGGTCCTAATCTCATTTATAATACTTTAGTGAAATTCTAGTGGATTAATAAGCATGTGTCTACAACTCATTCAAGGAAGAATTCTTATATTGACCATCACCATATACCACTAGAGTTTGAGGTGGGACATCGGGTCTTTAGGCATGTATCACCCAGATTCTGTCAAAGACAAATCATGAGACATGGAAAGTTATTACCTTGATATGTGATGACCATTGAGATAGTGGGGAGAGTTTGTATGGTGGCCTATTAGTTACACTTACGACATAGATATCATGCCATGCATGATGTCATCCTTGTATCTCATCTTCAACAGTATAATCAAAACCCATCTCATTCATTTGAACATAAGGACATTGATTTGGTGGAGGATGTATACTTTAAGGTGGATCTGATATGTACAATTGATTTATTAGAAACATATATCTGAGGTAGGTTTGTTCTTCTAGTCCGAGTGCTATGGTAGCAAAAACATGTACATTATGAGACCTGGGAGTGGGAATTCAATGTATGTGCACAATGATTGGAGATCTTATCAGATGATGTTCTACTACCATCAGACGTGTAACTTAAGGAAAAGATGTCTTAAGGAGGAGAGGTTTCAACATCCTTACTTTTTAGAGAGGATCATTTTCTTTTAGTTTTGGTTAATCAAGAGACCGTGCCTAAGTACTGGTTGGATCATTTCAAAAGAGGAGGTAGATGGTGGGATGGAAATTGTTTATAGACCAAAATATACAACATGTATTTAAATAAACAATGTGCACTAGATACACGATGTGTATTAGGCTGGCCATACCCCTTTGAATTTTGTAGAATCTTTTCACTTGGAGGGAAATCCTAATCATTATATGATGTGTAATTCATTTCCATGTTATGTAAATCCCCAACCTAGATTTTTATAAGTACGTAATAACCCTTGTTTTTATAACAATGTAAAATATTTCTTCCCCACATAGAAGTTGTAGAATGAAATATTTCCTCTATCACATAACCTAGGTCCATCAAAATATCCTCCAACTCGACTCTGTTTCCTTCACCACAATATGTGTTATAATCCTCTTGGTAATCTCTCCACTATGCCTCCTTATATTCCCAGTTTCTCTAGTCTTCCATTTCACTATCTCGATGAAAAATCTTCCTCCCCATTTTTGGAAATTTTAAGGGTTTTAAATTTTATTTTAGCTAACCCAGAATGAAAGATTGATACTGATCATGGGAATCTCTATGAGGATATGGTAGCTGGTCTAGGATTTTTCACATCATTTCTTTTAATTCCATAAAATACACTATTTTTCCATGAGTTGAACCCTCCCATATTTAGCCCAATTTTGTCAAATTAAATTAAATGAAATTCCTTATCATGTCCTTGGGGACTTGAGAAAGTGGATAATAAACCCCTTAGTTTGATATCCATTGATTTATTCTGACCAATGAGTGCGTTTTTCTTAGATATTATCTCACCCTACCATAGAGAAACTGAACAACCCTTGAGGGGAATTTATTATAAATATCACCTTGAATATGTTGTGTTGGTGTGATTTAAATGAATAGAAATGTTCTTACAGGCTTATACCCCATTCTTTAGGATAAAATCGTTCGTCTAATGGGTTTCCTTGACTAATACACATAATATTATATAAATGTGTCAATATAAATGTAGTGGCCATCCAATTGAACATGTTATAAAGTATATTCATGTTTATGAGATTTTCATAAAGTGAAAGGGGTGAAATGAGGGGTTATGACTTTTATAACCATTGGAAGAACTCACATTCCTTTGGTTTGATTTTTAATGCTTTCTAATCACACCATGGTAGACACAAGATACCCATGAGATGGTAAATCTATGTGTAATCTATTTTCACATCCATATGAGCAACACTAGTTCCCTAGGGGATACCCCTTGGATGGTCTCGATGTCGCGATTGGTTGTATCATGTTCTGATAGACACTTAAGACCCTATATGTGATACTAAATTAGACTTGGAGGTATGTTAGTAATTTAATTTCCACTCCATGACTAAATGAAACTTGGGACTTCGTACTTGGGTCACCTTGAATGTGATCCTTGAAATTGGTTATATGATGAGCACCATAAGTGATACTTGGAAATTATAATTGTATTTTCAAGGATGGACCCAGGGTGTATCAGAATATTTTATAAAGTATTTATTTCAAATTGAATAAATGTAAACGTAAATAAATTTTTTCAAAAACAAAATTATCCTTCGATTAGAAAATATTGGGATTTGTCCTCCATGACTGAGAACAAGCTTGTGGACAGTTCAAATTCTTATATATTATTCCTTAATTTACCATTTCATGATCATTGGGATAAGACTCACCATATTAGGATGAAGTAGGTATATTGGGCGGGTATCCTTATATAACCATGTTCAATGTTTTTCATCATTAATTCTATTTTTATTTAAACTATTAAGGCCCACTATTTATTTTATATTTCATCAAATGAAATCGGCCAGGCACTATTGGTTCTAGCCTACTATGGTTATATCTCTCACCCTTCTCAGGATCCTTTGGTACATGAGTAGAATTTATGGTCACAAATATTGACAAAGGGAAGAAACACTTTTCTAATGTTTGATTGCTAATCTAGGATGGGAGTAGAGGATTGAATATATGGTCGAGATTCTAGTCATAATAGTTTTTTCCTTTTTTTTTGTATATATTTAGCATGTTTTATATTCTTGAATCCTTTAACCATAGAGTGTTCATTTTTGTAAAACATGATCATCATATTTTATCTTATTATTATTTATCTTCCTCCAATTTCTTCTTTACCTATCATGAATATGTATTTATTTTCTACTAATATCTATTCATGATTCCACTGTTTCATATCATATTGTATTATATATGTTTCTCCACTCTTCTCTAATCATTGAGGGAATAATATCCACATAGGCACACCCTAGGACCTTACTACTAGGTGGTATCCTCTGGCATTTGGGGAGGCTCATTTTAGGTCTTGTGGCCAATAGACTCAGGGAACCAGTGTTTGGAATCTGGGGAGGGACTCTACAATCAAAAATACTTATGATGAGTAATTATTCATAGTGATAAAAGTCTTATGCTGAAGTCATATGCCTATTACTCTAACTAATGACTCTATGATTGAAGTCTTATGACCATTCCTTATTCAATGTTTACTAGAATCTAAATTCATACATTCAAATCGTTAAGTCTTATCATCATAAGGAATTCATATGTTCAAAATAAAGTCATACAATCAAGTAAGAAAAGTATTATATCTAGGACATAGACATATTTAGTGGACTCCAAAGATCAAATATCTACAAATGAATTCTAACAGACTCCAAATTGCTCGTGGGATTCTCCGAACTCTTCAAATCAACTCATAACATCATTAAATGAATGAATTTTTTTTAAAATAATTCCAATCTCCTTCCATCACCATTCTAAGGGATTGAAAAATATAAAATATTCAATTTTAGTGTATACTAGTAAACTCTTCTACTAGATCAGGTATATCTTGTAATTGACCTATCTAAATAATTTTATCATGGAGAGGGGGATGTGTGAATCAGTGATATCATTTTATTTTATGTTTACTGTCATGAGAAATGACCTTTCCTTCCTATTAAAGATTTATTTTCATTCTAAACACAATTCAAACACATATCCATAGGAACATAACAATTTACAATGTTCTATTTTCAATAATAATATCTACAGTATTGGAATGTTTTGGAAATGATCCAATATCCCACTATCCACTAGAAAACAAAATCCCATTGTGTGGAATATAATGAGTATGATATACCCTTTCACTCATGTAGAACTATGTAAAATTTAATATTGCGAGTGATCCTTCTAGAACAAATTTTGTAATACAATGTTTTGTAGAAAAACATGTTATTGTTCTTATTTATCAAAATTTGAAAATATAATCAATCAAAAATGTTCTTCACTTTATTACTGATAACTGGTAAGAACATCTTGGAATTTTTTTATAAAACTCAGTGTGATTCTCAATCTGATTCTCCTAGTCTGATTACACAATATGGAAAATTATAAATCTTTCAGAATATAGTTGTAAACATTATGAATAACATCTTATTCAATCCAAAAACACTAATACAATAATGAAACCCAATACCATATCCATATGAATATGATAATCCACTAAATACTATGATTAGCTAAATATATTTAAATATTCATTCTACTACTTCCTCTTCTTTCTGAAAATAATTCTTTAAGGAAAAAATCCAAAAATCATTTTTTTTTTCTCTATGATTTCATCATTTCACTTCATTCCCACCTCCTTTTTCATGAAAAAACACAATTTTCAGAATGTAAAAGGTTTTTTTACCTTTTATAGACACCCCAAAATTTGTTTGGATGGGATTTATGAAAATTTTCCAAATCAACCAAATTTACTCAAAACCTAAATTTCCCTTCAATTTTGGGTACATTTATAACTAGTTCAATGCTTCTTAACTGTACTCGTTTCTTCTCAATCCTTCTTGAATCATCTAAAAACTTCTGCTTTTATATGAATTTATTCACAAATATCAATCTAATTTTGATTATTCATTCTTATTTACAAAAATTGATTCCTCGTACTAATTACATTTATAAATAATTGGACAACATTAATCATCATTATGATATTATAATTTGGTCATTCAAATATCCTTGACCCTCTCAAAAATAAATCAGATGTGAAGATATATCACTTTTATACTCTACAAAAATTAAAATCAAATTCATTCTACTTAAAAATTTTCTTGTTTCTTGATCCCTTTCTCAGCACTTTCAAAAAGTCATTAAAAATAATATCCTTATTTTTCTTCATTCGTACATGTCGATGATATGAAATCTAATTAAATTATTAGTGTTAGTTTACATCTGTTTATCAGGATCTCCTTCATTCTGACAATCTGTGAAAACTAAAATATGAGGGATCGTGAACCATTTGAAATAAAAAAATTAATCTTTGATGAATGATTGACTACATTGTTGACCGGTATCTAATATTTACATTTGAATCAAATCCAACAATATCATTTACATTATCATTGATCCCAACATATCCTAATCAAAATAATTCCTCCATTGATTTATATGATGATATACTAAATATTATGTATCGATGTTGGAATTTTCAACTTTACTATCTTCTTTATATTATTCATTATGACCATGATTCTCATAGTTTAAATAAATATGCATCCAAAAAAACTCATTGTGATGATCTTGAGATCAAAAAACATTTGATTTACCATCTATCTTATTTAACAAACATTAGATTGTATCCTGACCTCCTTCATTACTTTTATTATGTTCAAAATAAGCTTCAACATCATCTGATCTATACTAGAGAGTATTGAGACCTTCCAACCAACATCATTCTTTGCTTCTCAGATCTAAATATGATTTACATGATTACGATCAGATTGAATCTGATTTCCAACACCATTTACCTTCTAATCAGATTCTCAATACAATAATGCGAACATATTTTCCCCCTTTCTTTTATCATGTTAGAATCACATGTTTAACACCTTACTTTTGATTTTTTAGAAATAAAAATAGAACATAATCATCGTATTTATATAGTAGGCATCTGATGGAACACCTCATTAAGATTTTCTCTTCCATTCCAGACCTGAGATGAGTCCGATGAATCCATAAAACATATACCCATTACATCATACTTTCATAAACATTTTGAATCCAATTTTCTGGATTACAAGGGTCAATCATATTTTCACAAAATAAAAAGTGTTTTTGTTTTTTTATTCTTAATTATATTTGACAACAAATGGAAATACCTGAATATGAATATCATCCTTATCAGCTTGGTCCTAACAATCTACCCCTTTGGATTTTTTGTCAACTAAGGTTCATAAGTCACTAAAATTTTTATTATCATGTTATAGATTACTCATCAAGAATTCTAACCCGACATGAACTAACTCATTTAATGAAATAAAAAATATTGATAGAAGGTCCATTCTATCTAAAAAGTAGTTTTTATGAAAAACTTTCTCAAATTTTCATCCTATGTTTTTCTTCCATAGTTTTCTTTCTCTCCTTATATCATCATATTTTAAACCTTCCTAGAATACAAAAATCTTGTTTCCCACAACTACTCCAACAGAAATTTAGAACAGTTCACACTTATATGATTTTGAGTTCAGATCTTACCCATAACTCCCCCTATTTATATGCTTCCACAAAGATAGATTTATGAAACAATTATCCCCCTTGAAAACACTATCCACATGTAATATGAGTGAGGGGAAAACATACATACCTAAAACTTAATGATAAAGAGGTTGCATTTCCATGTTCATCCTCAATTTAGAAAAATATTCCTTCAGTAATGGTTTAGTGAAAATTTTAGTAACTTGTTCTGATGAGGGAATATACTATGGATTCAATTCATTTTTCTCCACATTCTATTTGATGAAATGATATTTTATATCAAATGTTTTGAATGTGAGTGTTGTACCATATTCTTGGTAAGGGTTATTACACATTGATTATCATATCCCAATATAAATGGTAACATTAATTCAATATATAAGTCTTCAAACGCAGTCTTCATTCACATACGTTGGGAAGTGGCTTGCGTAGAAACAACATAATCAGAATTTTCAATACTAATAGTTACTAAGTTCTATTTTATTAAATTGCAACTAAAAATAATTTTCTCCAAAAAAAACTCCACTATATGAATATCATCTATCATCATAATTTCCTTCCCAATTAACATCTAAATACATAAAAAAGGTAATTCTTTTTGAGCTATTGTAATACCTGAGATTTTTATGATAAATATTTTGTTTTTGTTACATAAATCATCAAAGTAATCATTCACTACACACAACACTTGATTGGATTGCTTTATACGCAATCACGACCTTCCTTGATAGCTTGCGTTGTACGCAATACCGAGTTTCACTAAACAGCGATATGCTATTAAAATATTATTAAAACTAGCTGTTATGAATAGTAATACCAACTTTTTGAAATTTTATAAATTTTATCTTTCAAAATGGACTTCATTTTTGGATTCAGAATATCTAAATTAGCCAAGGGTGAAATTTTTGTATTTTTCTGAAAACATTCAATTTATGATGAATAGTGAAAAACTGGGTTACTATTTAAAAACCAACTTTTTATTTAAATAATTGTTTATTTTATTTAAATTTATTTTATGTCAAAATTGATACATAATTCCTATATAAGTTCAAAGTAATTCCTTCAAGTCATTTTATAATAATTTTAGATATATAAAAATTTTATTAAACTTTTCATCGTCTTTTACCCACCTCTTAGGAGAATTTACAAATTCACATAAAACTTATTTTTACCGCTTCTATGAGTGGAATTTCGAAAATCCGAGAGACATGGTTAATATCAAGGACTAAAATGTTGTTCATTGAGATGAAAATAATTTTTGGGGATTAGTATCTTATTACTTTTTTTACCGTGGTCAAAAGTAAATTGGGTAATTAAGGGTAAACATGAAATTATTATTACCCAAAAATATGTACTAATTCTATTGGATAAGTGTAATTCTACCAAAAACAGCATTCAGAATTAAACATGACCATTTAGGTCCACTTGGATTAGATTAGGACATTTTTTAATAATTTATTTAAAGAAGGGTTAAAATAGTTAAAATCAAAGTTTAATAACTAAACCATTTTTAATATAGGGTTATACATAAGATAAATTAGACTATAAATAATCATTAAAAAGATAAAAAATATTTTCTACGTAATTGTATTTTATTTATAATTATTAGAATTTAAATTATTTAATTTATTTATGACACAATGATGATGCAGTAATTATCTTATTAATGAAATATTAATATAAGGCATGTTATAAATACCCGAATAAATGTAATTTGAGACTTTTTATGAATTACAATAATTTTATAGGTTAATATAACATGTTAGTATTGATTTAATTAACTTTTTTTGAACTAATCATGCTGTTATAATTTTCAAAAAAATCAATTACCAAATAGTGTCAAAATTGACATAAAATAGTTTTTAAAAACAATATTATATTATTAGTTTTTATTTTATTCTTAAAAATATAATGTTCGGCCAAATGACTTAGATAAGGTTATATAGATTAATAATAAACAACCTGGGGATTGTGTGTCTTGTAATAGTATGTTTATTAACTATATAGTGTAAGAAAACAAGAAGAAACGGTAAACGTTAAATTATTTAACTTAGAGTTAAATATAAATGATAAAGTTAAAATAGTAACCTAAACTTGTATAAAATCTATTTGAGGAGAGTATTTAGACCCATCCCCACCTTATCTTCGAAATAAATCAATTTCGAGCTATAAAAAATGAATATGACTTTATAATAAAATAATACTTTATGTTTTTCCTAAGGCGCCCCTCTCCTCCCTTAAAAAAGGGCACCTCCCCCCTCTCGTCCTCACACCACTTTGAGCCGTCAAGCTCGGCCAAACCCTGCCAATTTCTCTTCTCCACTTCCCTAGAAATATCCTAGAGGTCCCGGTATTCTTCAAAGACCATATTTAGTTCCCTAAGAGAAGGTTAAGAAGAGGCGTTTCAAAGAAGAGGTAAGGTCCGTTACCGATTCTTTCAACTTTTCTTCTTCTTCTACTTATTCTTATTTAGTTGTTTCATTTTGAAGTAATAAAATCGGAATCACTCATATACTGATATGTTATTATAAATATGAAACAACCCTATTTCACCTTCTATCCATCCTATGGAAAACGAAATCACTGCACGTGCGTACGTACGAAATACTGTCTCCACGCTATGGTGTAATCTGTTTTCCACCACCACCTTACATGGATGGGTATAATGGTGAAAATAATTACTATATATTATTATTGTAAAGTGATATTGATTCTGAAATAGTATACATACACTTCAATACAATTCCACGATCATGGGAATGATATCATCGCTCGTGCATACGTATGGCCTACCGTCTCCACGATGTGTTGCGAATCATTATACATGATATTCATTACATAATGATTATATAAATTAATTTAATGAATAAATATGATATATATTAAACTAATACCATTCTGAAAATTAGGTATCTATAACCTAAAGATAAGAATAAGAATTTATTCGACAAAACACGCATAAGAATAAAAACTAATAAACACCCGAATAACAAGTAGCAATGAAATATTACTAATAAGAAGCTAAGAATATGACCATATATTATATCATAACAATGAGTACGATTCTACAATAAGTCAATAAAATTATTTAAATCATTATACAGGAGGTTCAGACACGCACGAAGCAAATCAGACCTAAGGTAAGGGAAAATCTCACAATCTCATTTTTATCCGAGATTGTTTATACTTCAGAATTTACTAGGGAATATTTATCATCCACATCCATGTTTCCCCAATATGTAATATTATTTCCATCCACCTACAATTTTTTAAATCCAATTTTACCCTTTGGTGAGTTTTTAGTAAAAGATATGAAAGGAATATTTTGTCGTTTTTCGTACGAGGTACTTTTGACTTTTCCGGCCAAAGTACGAGAAGAATGTCTTTTTTTAACATATACGACATGAATGGATTTTTAAAACATTATTTTCATGAAGATTACTTTACAAGTTTTCATGTTTATTTTTAATCAACTTCTTTTATTTTAGAATTATATAACATTTTAAGAAAAGAAAATGTTTTTGAAGTAGAAAGGATATTTTCCTCAAGAATGGAGTTCAAGTGTTTTATCAAAATTATTTTCCAACTAATATAATATAGGGTTCTGTTTATATCCCTATTTTTACACTGATTTGATTATGTTATGATGGAATTATTTTTATGATGTCATTTTATCTTATATGGATTATGTTATGATGACATGATGTTTAAGATTCCCATTTTTATTACATGGGTTATGCTATGATGTATGATTTATGATTTTGTGTCACACATAAGAATGGTTTCATTATGAGATGTGTGAGACCTATATCTCCCTCCAATGCATTGGGTAAAGATTTATATCTCATGATATATACATGACTGGAACGGCAGGTAAAACAGGTTCAGTGAAACAGGACTGAAATGAGGAGTGAACTCGGTTCAGAAATGGACTTTGTCCGCTAAGATAGTCTTGGAAATGAGTCTTGACTACTAAGAAATGATTCTCTATTATTATATGTGTATTCTACAAAGTTTCATGTTTTAATTTATGATTATTGAGATTACATTTTACTACTATGATTTATCCCATGATTATGAAATTATGATCTCTTTTGCAGGTTAAGATTTCCAAAATGTTATGTTCTTATGAATATGATGTGATTGATATTTCTTTTGTTTACCATTACTGAGCATTTGAGCTCACCCTTTTGTATGTTTTCTTTCCCCATGCCAGGAAGAAGTTTATTAAGTAGTATATGCCAAAAGGGACACTAAATATGATGAAATAAATGGGAGACAATGTAGATTCTTTATGAACCAGTTGTTTATGCTTCCCGGTTTCTAATGACATTACACCTATACAGTCCTTTCATAGTTTTGTTATATGTTGTAATAAGTGTTCTTCAATTCTGAAGTAATAAAAATGTAGGTAAAGTATGGTTTGTTATAGTTGGTATCAGAGGAAAGGTATAGTCAACCATTGGAAACTTGGATGTGAAAGCCTTAGTGAGAACCCTAAGGATAAGTCTAATCATAGAACACAATCTTAGTGTTTTAAAAATGGCCATGAACAACCTATGATAAGACATTAAGTGTGAAATTTTATTCTTGATTATGTGGTTTCCTGTTAAAATTAGTGTTACTCACACTATTCTTCTTGGTTTTAGTCAATGGCTAGAACCCAAAGGAACCATGTTAACGCAGAATGCGACGGACAATGCAATGGTTGTCCCCCTGGGCAACTAAACATTATGGGAGATGGAATGAAAAATCTTGTTGTCAGGATAACACAACTTTCTCAAGCTATGAATAATACATGACATCCAAACGAGCAAAGTAAAGAGTAACATTCTGTTGAATGCTTCATGAGGTAGGATCCACCCTCGTTCAGTGGGTCTACTGATCCATTAGTGGCTGAACAATGGATCAGTACCACTAATAATTTTTTTTTTCAGTTCATCAATGTTTTGGACATGATAAAGTCATCATAGTAGTATATAGTTTGGAAGGTGAAGCCGATCAATGGTGGAATATTATCAAGAATACGAGGCCAAGAGATGAAATTGAGTCCATGGAATGGGACAAGTTAAAGAACTTATTTTTGAATAAGTACATCCCTCGTATTCTTCGAACAAAGATGGAGAAGGGGTTTCTTGAACAAAAGAAAAAGGATGATGAATCTGTTGGTACCTATGGAAGAAAATTTTACAATACTTTCAAGGTACACTTCTGGGATTATTATCCAACATGAGATTAAGATTGATCAATTCTTTAGCGGCTTAAAACCAAGTCTTATAAGGGCGTTACCCATAAGGGACTTCAATAGCTATGAGGAAATCGTTTGATGTGCTCTCAAAGTCGATATGGAGATTTGAGTAACCCATCAGTCATATGGGTTTGATAAGAAGAGGAAAATGGAATTCAAAGGAAAATATAAAGACCACACTGTAAAGAAGATGAGTTTTCCCTTATGATCAATGTGTGGAAAGAATCATGGAGGGAGTTGTCTTAAAGGGACAAGTAAATGTTTCAAATGTGGAAAAGAATTTCATCGGGAATTTTAATGCTGCAATGATGGGAAGAAGATGTCTAGTGATGCGAACAAAGAAAAGGCTACACAGAGTGAACCTTCTATACTTCAATGTTACAAGTGCAAGGAAATGGGGCATTATGCTAATAAATACCCTAATCCAAGGGTTGTTGAAGATGATCGACATCAACAAACTCTTAAGGCTAAAGATAAAGGAATGTCACATGCAATTTCTATCAGCAGTGTGGAGTACGATAATGAAGTGGTGAATAGTACACTTACCATCGACTATAAAGTAGAAAATTCTTTATTTGTTTCTGGATCCACCCACTCTTTTATTTCTGACGAATTTTTTAAGGGTATCGATGTATTACCTCAACAATTAGATGTTGATTTAGCTGTGACAACCCCTAATGACACAACAGTCACATCAAAAGTTTATAATTCTTCTCCGATTGATGTTTTTGCGAAAGTGATTCATGCAGATCTTGTGATCCTTTCTCTAGTGGAATTTGATGTGATTCTTGGCATGGATTGGCTTTCTTTATATGGAGCTCATATCAATTTCCAAATAAGGGAAGTCACATTTCATATTCTAGATCAATCTATGATCGTCTATCGATTCAAGGAAGAACATAACCTTCCAATAGAAATTTATTCCATCTTATGGTTCGTGATTCCACAAAATTAAGGTTATTTATCTCAAATGGTTGGTGAGAAACTCATGATTAATAATATTCCCATTGTACATGAGTTTTATGATTTCTTTCTAGAGGAATTGTCGGGTCTTCCACCAAATCGTGAAGTTGAGTATTCAATAGAACTCGTACTGCGTTCTTTTCCTATTTCAAAGAACCCTTATAGAATGGCCCCAATTGAGTTGCAAAAATTGAAGAAGCAACTCCAAGAGAATCTTGATAACAGATTCATATTCCCTAGTGCATCACCTTCTGGAGAACCTGTTCTGTTTGTTAAGAAGAAAGATGGATCAACGAGACTCTGCATTGATTATCGAGAACTTTACAAGATCACTATCAAGAACAAATATCCTCTCCCATGCATTGATGACTTATTTGACCAACTACGCAGATCTCAATACTTTTCCAAGATTGATCGTCATTCAGGGTATCATCAATTAAGGGTCAAAAGGGAGGATATACCAAAGACGTCTTTCTGTACAAGGTATGGACACTATGAATTTATAGTGATTCCATTTGTTCTTACTAATACCCCTCCTATCTTCATGGATCTGATGAATAGAGTCCATAGAGACTATCTTGATTAGTTTGTGGTTGTCTTTATAGATGATATTATTGTATATTCAAAGAGCAAGGAAGAACATGAAGATCATTTTAGAATTTTATTGAAGACCCTGATAAAGGAGAATATTTATTCCAAATTTACCTAGTGTGAATTTTGTCTTCAAAAAGTTGCATTTTTTGGGTCACATAATCTCAAAAGAGGGGATATCTGCGGATCCAGCAAAAACAGAGGTTATCGAAAGATAGTCGAGACCAACAACAGTTACTGAGATCCAATGTTTTCTTGGTTTGGCTGGATATTATCACTGTTTTGTGAAAGATTTTTCACGATTATCTAATCCACTCACCAGGATGACTCGAAAAGGAGTTAAGTTTGTGTGGATGGAAGAATGTGAAGATAATTTCAAGGAGTTAAAAAGAAGGTTATCCAGTGCACCTGTACTCACACTACCTTGTAGTGGAGAAAGGTTTGCGATCTACAGTGATGCATCCAATAAGGGATAGGGGTGTGTTCCCATGAAAAACGATATGGTGATAGCTTATGCCTCATGATAGTTGAAAATCCATGAGAAAAATTACCCAACTCATTGTTTGGAGTTAGCTGCAGTAATCTTTGAATTAATGATTTGGAGGCATTATCTTTATGGTGAAAGGTGTGATATTTATACTGATCACAAGATTTTTTAGTATATTTTCACACAAAAGGAGATGAATATGCTCCAAAGAAGATGGTTAGAGTTGATTAAGGATTATGACTGCTCAATTCATTAGCACCCTAGGAAAGAAAACAAGGTGGAAGATGCATTAAGTCGACAAGACCATGCTAGCTTATCCATGATGAGGATCACAAAAGATCAAATGTTTATGGATTTACAATGGATGGATCTTGGAATTTTAATGGAAGGAGAAAAATCTTATCTTTATCAAATGAATGCTCAACCATCTATACATGTGAAGATTAAAGAGGCACAAAAAAAAGATGTAGAGTTACAAAAGAATGTGAGAAATGTTCTTGAATTCAACCTTGATAGTGATGTGATAATAATGTTCAGGAATCAGGTTTGTGTTCCTCCCATCCCAGAATTAAAGAAGTAGATGCTAGATGAGGCTCATAGTTCTTCATTCTCTATTCACCCTAGAAGCACGAAGATGTATAGGGATTTGAAAGAGTACTTCTGGTGGGATGTCATGAAAAAAGATGTTGCTGAATATGTCTCTTGATGCTTGGTTTGTCAGCAAGTTAAAGCTGAGAGACAGAAGTCTAAGGGGATGTTACAACAATTACCCATACCTGAATAGAAATGGGAAAACATCACTATGGACTTTTTCACTGGACTTCCTAAAACATCCAAAGGTAATAATGCTATTTGGGTCATAGTTGATCGTCTTACAGAGTCGGAACACCTCATTGCTATTAGAGAGGATTTCTCTCTAGATCAACATTCCAGGATATATGTAAAGAATGTGGTAAGATTGCATGGAGTACCACTTTCCATTATATCTAATCGGGATCTGAGGTTTACCTCAATGTTCTGGAAACATCTTCAGCATACTCTGGATACAGAGTTGAGTTTCAGTACTACTTATCATCCTCAAACAGATGGTCTGTCTGAGAGAACAATTCAAACTCTATAAGATATGTTAAGAGATTGCTCTATGTATTTTAAAGGTGGTTGGGATCAACACCTTCATTTGGTGAAAAATTAATATAATAATAGCTTTCACTGTAGTATTCAGATGGATCTTTATGAAGCTCTCTATGGAAAGAAATACGAAACTTCAACTAGCTTCGATGAAGTTGGGGAAAGAAAGCTATTTGGACCTGATCTTGTTGATGAGATGGCAGAAAAGGTCCGATCTATTCAACAACACATAAGAGTAGCTCTGAGTCGACAAAAAACTTATGCCGATAACCTAAGAGAAGACCTAGAGTTTTAAGTGGGTGATAAAGCATTCTTACGAATATCTCCTTGGAAGAGAGTAATGAGATTTGGAAAGAATGGAAAGTTGAGCCCTAGGTATATCGGTCCTTTCGAAATACTGGATCATGTTGGGAAGGTAGATTACCAATTGGAGCTTCCACCAAATCTCTCTCAAGTTCATGATGTGTTCCATGTATCTCTCTTGAGAAAGTACATACCCGATCTTTCATATGCACTCAGCTCATAAGTTTTACCGCTGCAGCAAGATCTTTCTAATGAAGAACATCCGATAGAGATTCTGGATCGTAGCAAAAATGTCATACGGAACAAGACTACTCACTTGGTGAAAGTTTTATGGAGGAACCACCAATTAGAAGAAGCTACATGTGATCTTGATGATATGATGAGGGAGAGGTATCCTCATCTGTTTGTTACAAAGTGACGAATTTCAAGGGCGAAATTCTTTTTAAGGTGGGTAGAATGTAACACCTGATATTTTTATGAGAAATATTTTTTTTAATGTTATATAAATCATCAAAGGAATCATTCACTAAACACAACACTAGATTGGCTTTCTTTACACGCAATCGCAACCTTCCATGATAGCTTGCATTGTACATAATACCGAGTTTCACTAAACAACGATATGCTATTAAATTATTATTAAAACTAGTAATTATTAATAGTAATACAAACTTTTTGAAATTGTAAAAATTTTAACCTTTAAAATGGACTTCATTTTTGGATTTAGAATATCGAAATTAGCCTAGGGTGAAATTTTGGTATTTTTCTGAAAACTTTTAATTTTTGATGAATAGTGAAAACACTAGGTTACTATTTAAAAACCGACTTTTTATTTAAATAATTATTTATTTTATTTAAATTTATTTTAGTTCAAAATTGATTCATAATACCTATATATGTTCAAAGTAATTCATTGGAGTCATTTTATAATAATTTTATATATATATAAAATTTATTGAACTTTTCATCGTGTTTTACCTATCTCCTAGGAGAATTTGCAAAATCACATAAAACATAATTTTACCGCTTATGTGAGTGGAATTTTTAAAATCTGAGAGACACGGTTAATATTGAGGACTAAAATTTGGTTCAATGAGACGAAAATAATTTTTGGTGAATAGTATTTGTTTTTCTTTTTTTAACCATGATTAAAAGTAAATAGGGCAATTAAGGGTAAAAATGATATTATTAATACCCTAAAACATGTCCTAATTCAATTGGATAGGTTTAATTCGACCAAAAACAACCTTATGAATAATATATGACCATTTAGGTCCACATGGATTAGATTAGGACATTTATTATAAATTTATTTAAAGAATGGTTAAAATAGTTAAAATCAATGTTTAATGACTAAATAATTTTTAATATAGGGTTATACATAATATAAATTAGACTATAAATATTCATTAGAAATATAAAATGATATCATACATAAGGGTATTTTATTTATAATTTTTAGACATTAAATTATTTAATTTATTTATGACACAATGATGATGCAGTAATTATCTTATCAATAAAATATTAATATAATTGATGTTATAAATACCCAAATAAATGTAATTTGAGACTTTTTATGAATTACAATACTTTTTTAGGTTAATATTACATATTAGTATAGATTTAAATAACTTGATTCGAACTAATCATGATGTTATGATTTTCACAAAAAACAATTACCAAATAGTGTCAAAATTGAAATAAAATTGTTTTTAAAAAAAATTTTATATTATTAGTTGTTATTTTTTTCCTAAAAATCTATGGTTTGGCAAAATGACTTATATAAGGATATATATATTAATAATAAACAACTTGTGGTTTGTGTGGCTTGTTATAGTATGTTTATTAACCATATAGTGTAAGAAAACAAGAAGACACGGTAAATGTTAAATTATTTAACTTAGAGTTAAATATAAATGATATGGTTAAAATAGTAACCTAAACTTGTCTAAAATCTATTTTATTAGAGGATTTCGACCCATACCCACCTTAGCTTCTAAATAAATCAATTTGGAGCTATAAAAAACCGAATATGACTTTATAATAAAAGAATACTTTAAGTTTTTCCTAAGGTGCGCCTCTCCTCCCTTATAAAAGGCCACCTCCTCCCTCTCATCCTCACACCACATTGAGCCTTCAAGGTTAGCCAACCCCTGAAAATATCTCTTCTCCACTTCCATATAAATATCCTAGAGGTCATGGTCTTCTTCAAAGTCCATATTTTGGGCCCTAAGAGATGGTTAAGAAGAGGCATTTCAAAGAAGAGATAATGTCTGTTACCGATTCTTTCAACTTTATTTTTCTTCTACTTATTCTTATTTAGTTGATTCATTATGAAGTAATAACATAATTATATCTCATATATTTATATGTTATTATAAATATGAAACAAACCTATTTCACCTTCAATCCATCCTTTGGAAAACGAAATCACGGCAGGTGCGTACGTACGGAATACCGTTTCCACGCCGTGGTGTAATCTGTTTTCCACCACTACCTTACTTGGATGGGTATAATGGTGTAAATAATAACTATATATGATTATTATAAAGTGATATTGATTCTTAAATAGTATACATACACTTCAATACAATTCCACGATCATGGGAACGATATCATCGCTCGTGCGTACGTACGGCCTACCGTCTCCACGATGTGATGCGACTCATTCTACATGATCTTGATTACATAATGATTATATAAATGAATATAATGAATAAATATGATATATATTACACTAATACCATTCTATAAATGAGGTATCTATAACCTAAAGAGAAGAATAAGAATTTATTTGACAAAACACGCATAAGAACAAAAAGTAATAAACCCCCGAATAACAAGTAGCAATGAAATATAACTAATAAGAAGCTAAAAATATGACCATATATGATATCATAACAATGAGTAAGATTCTTTAATAAGTCAATAACATTATTTAAATCATTATACAGGAGGTTCGAACATGCACGAAGCAAGTTGGACCCAAGGTAAGGGAAAATCACACAATCTCATTTTTATCCGAGATTGTTTATATTTCAGAATTTACTGGGGAATATTTATCATCCACATCCATGTTTCCGCATTATTTAATATTATTTCCATCCACCTAAAATTTTTTAAATCCAATTTTACCCTTCGGTGAGTTTTTAGTAAAAGATATGAAAGGAATCTTTTGTCGTTTTTCGTACAAGTTACTTTTTGACTTTTCCGGCCAAAGTATGTGAAGAATGTCTTTTTTTAACTTATACGACATGAATGGATTTTTAGAACATTATTTCCATGAATCTTACATTACAAGTTTTCAAGTTTATTTTTAATCAGATTTGTTATTTTGGAATTATATAACATTTTAAGAAAGGAAAATGTTTTTGAAGTAGAAAGGATATTTTCCTCAAGAATGGAGTTCAAGTGTTTTATCAAAATTATTTTCCATCAAAGATAATATAGGATTCTGTTTATATCCCTATTTTTACATTGATTTGATTATTTTATGATGGAAATATTTTTATGATGTCCTTTTTTCATATATGGATTATGTTATGATGGCATGATGTTTAAGATTCCCATTTTTATTACATGGGTTATGCTATGATGTATGCTTTATGATTTTGTGGCACACATAAGAATGGTTTCATTATGATATTGGTGGGACCTATATCTCCCTCCAATGAATTGGGTAAATATTTATATCTCATGAGATAGACATGGATGGAATGGAAGATTAAACCAGTTCAGTGAAACATTACTGAAATGAGTAGTGAACTCGATTTAGAAATGGAATTTGTCCGCTAAGATAGTCATGGAAATGATTCTTGAATACTAGGAAATGATTCTCTATAATTATTTCCTTATGCCACAAAGTTTCATGTTTTATGTTATGATTATTGGGATTACATTTTACTACTATGATTTATCCCATGATTATGAAATTATGATCTCTTTTACAGGTTAAGATTTCCAAAATGTTATGTTCTTATGAATATGATGTGATTGATATTTCTTTCGTTTACCATTACTGAGAATTTGAGCTCACCCTTTTGTATGTTTTCGATCCCCAGGTCAGGAATAAGGTTATTAAGTAGGATATTCTAAAAGGGGCTCTAAATATGATGAAATAAATGGGAGACAATGTAGATGCTTAAGAACTAGTTGTTTATGTTTCCCAGTTTCTAAATACACTATACCTATACGGTCCTTTCATGGTTTTGTTATATGTTGTAATAAGTGTGCTTCAATTCTAATGTAATTACAATGTATGTAAAGTTTGGGTCATTATAGATATCATACCTAATTGAAAAATTTATTGTTCCTTTGATGTATCTGACAATTATTTTTCCAAAAAGTAAATGTGATTCTTTAGGAGAACTCTAAAATATTTTTGATAAGGTAATGAAATAAATAATGTTAAATCTTGAGGCTGTCAAATATAAAAAACACCTAATTAACTTTTGAAATTATTCCTAAAAAACTCCCTTATCTTTTCCTTCTTTAAACAATATTCCTCCCCCCTAAAATTGGTGTCAAACCAGGTTATTATTTTTCCATGCTGAAATTCGTAAGATCTTACTTATCATAATTTTATTGAGAAATAAAAATGTGTTTCTTCTTTTGTAAAATTTGTAAAACAAGAATGTATTTCATTTTATAGAACATCTAATTCTCAATCATCCAATTAATTTCATTAGAAAATATTTCATAAGATATTTAATTATTCCCATCAAGGATAATTTCAACAACATAAATAATTAAATTTGGGAAAAAATCTTGAATTTATTTGAAGTAAATATTGATATAAACTCTTCCTCTCTGAAACCTCATATTCATTAAGAATGTATCCAATTTGGAATATCATTCCTTCAGAACAAGTTTCAGTACATACAAGTATTAATTTAATCTTCACACATAACATTGATCCTTCTCAACAATAAAGACACATTGTTGGTCAATGTAAACATCTTCACTAAGTTCCCCATTTAGAAATGTAGGCTTTACATCCATTTTATTTTTTTGTAACATCATTTTTCAGTAATATCAAGAAAATATCTGGTTATTTCTATCCATGATAATGAAGAAAAAATTTCTTCAAAATCATCAACTTTGATTTTATAGAAACCATTGAATACTAATCTTGCCATGTTTATTATCACATAATCTTATTCCTTCATCTTGTTCTTGAAAACCAACATTGTACTAATACTATTTGTTTATCTGGTTTAGCCATGACTTCCCATGTATCATTATTTTATATATGATCCATCCCCAGATGCACAAACTGGATCCATTCTGGATATTCAAAATCTCCATTGACATCATTCAGCACAACTTTTTAATACAAACAAGTATGTGAAATTGTTCTTCTTATTTGAAATAATCACAAAAATAAATTTTGAGCCTCCACTTTCATTCACATACTAGGATGATATTTTTGAAATTCTCCCTCGTCATTATAAATAGTTGATTCTGATTCTTCTTCTTGCATAGGATTGCGATTGTCTGAATCCTTATCAAAAATTATAATAAACCTTTCCTTACCCAAATCTACTTCTTTATAATTTAGATTATGTTTATCATCCTTAGGTTTTTAAAAATCATTCAAATAAATAAAATAAAACATTAAACAAGATTATTTTATAAAAAATATGTGTCCTATACCATCCAAAACATGGTAAAAAAAATCCATCTTCCACTTTCTACTAAAAACAGTCACATGTTTTGACATTTCTTATTTATAATGTATAGACTCACAAACATTATTAAGTGTTTCTGGATTGGAGTTTTTAAATGAAACAATTCATAAGGATTCATATCTAAATTTGGTATATAGAAACAATGGTTTTGAATATATATTGCAATACTCATATAATTCCTCCAATATTAATGAGAATGGCCATGTTCAAGTAACTCAGTTCTCCCCATTTCCAACAAACATATATTATTTCTTTCCAAAACTCCATTCTTTGAAGAATATATGGGGACCTATACTCATGATTAATACCATGTTTATCAAGTTAAATTTCAAATTGTTCATTATTATACTCACCCCCATTTTTATTTCTCAACATCTTCATTGAATACTATCATTCCTTCTCAGTTTTCCACTGAAGACTTTTAAACATTTTTAAAGAATATGACTTATCTTTCATATATATATCTCAGCTAATGTGAGTAAAATAATCAATGAAAATTATGATGTACGTATCTCTATTTGTTTTATTTTTTTCTCATTGGACTACAAATAACAGAATAAATAAATTATTGGGGGTTTTCTGAACAGATCTCAACTTTCTTATGCACTATCATTGTAAATTTTCTATTCTTTAAAATAGTGAAACATCAATATATTCTTCTTTAAAGATCTGAAATATCTCAAACACTATCTCAATTTGATAACATGGTCATGTTTCTTTTACACATGTGTCCCACAGAGTTTTCACAATTGATTGTCTTCCACTATACTCAAATAACAAGTGTTTTCTATTTCACCAACATAGAACAAGTATCCTTTCGTACATTGGAAACTTGTAAATATCTTTACATCTAACTCAAATATAAAAAAACCATATTTACTAAAAATAATTTTTTCCCAAATCACAATGTTTTGAAACACTTAGAAATTTGTGTTTCATCCCATAAACATATAATCCTTTCTTGGATTTCAACTTTTCTTTTCCCAATGATGGATGATGAAACACCATTGATTCTAAAGGATTCATCAATAACAAATGTATATGTTTCTTCTTTATAGTCTCTCACATTTATCAACAACATAAAATCTCATATCATTTGAGAAGAACAATAACTGCCAATAGTCCATGTTTTTTCTCCTTTTTTTTCTTTCATAGTGGTTTTTATAATAAGTTCATTTTTTATTCATTTATGAATTTTTAATGTTTTTATGAAACATTTTTTTGTGACAGTAATAAAGAAAAACAATATCTTTTAATTTGTACAGGTTTTTACACATTTCACAACTAATTTCTTGGGATTGGAACCTATTTTTCTACATTTATTACATCCTTCTCAAATAATCTTCTGAAACATATTCTATTCAGGTTATTAACCCTGCCTGAAAACATTCCTCATATAATTTGTATAATAGTAGTAACATTATTGGTATAACCAAAACATATTTTTTTATCTCTTAATCCACCAAAATACCAACAGAATCCATTTAAAATAATATTTTCCTATGAAACATCCATACTAACCAGAGTTGTCCACATATTTCTCAACAACCTTATTGTCTTTATAATCTTAAATTTGTTATCAAAAATCCTCTATGATATTAATATAAATCTTATTTTACATTACATCCTTATAAAAACTAGAATTAAAATAAACTTTTTCATATTCCGGATGTTTAAAAAAAATCAAAACTTTGGATTTTTAGAAACATCATAATTCCCAGAATTTTGGGTCTTTCCCACAGAAATAGATTTTCTAGCATTCTTTTAAACCTTTGAAGGTAAATATTTTGATCCATCTAGGTTTTTTCCTTAAGAAAAATTTCACCAAATTTAGAGATATGGTTTTTGAAACTATTATGTTTTTGTTTAGCTATAGATGGGTTTTAATGGAAAATTTTGAACTCTTCCTCTTTTTCCTTCAGCTTCCCTTCCATATGTTCATTATGATTACTTTCTTACTCAAGAGATTTATTCAAATAAAAAAAATTTCACCAGCCTAACGTTATAATTAGGAAGTCATACTTGATTTTTGGTTGAGGAAAGCTTATTTTTCAACTTCTTGATTTCTTTCTCTTTCCTTCCAATATTGCTTAGCCATTCTTTTAATTCTTCTTTCAGGTGATATGCTAATAATGATTCTTCTTCTTTAGGACTCCTAACTACAAACTTTTAATTTTTCACTGTTTCAATAAATGTATTCTGACTAACATAATCAATATATTTTTCTAATTCTCTATAACTATCTTCTTCTTCATCATATTTAGATAAAAAACACCTTAACTCTATTTTAAGAACATTTTATGTTTCCCTCTGGAAAAATATTTATCATTTTCAGCCTATTTATTTCATAATCTTCTTAGATTCCATTATTATTCATCACTACCCACTTCTTTATTTCTCCAAGAATAATTCGCGAAAAATTTATCAATGGCTCCACATTCAAATAATTTCAAGGGTTGTTTCACTTTATATTTAATTGAATCTCTTCTCACAATTTTAGAAAACAAGGATGAAATGTCATTAAAATTTTTATATACAAAAATTGAATAATTAAAATCACCATATTCTTCTTCAATAATAAACATATTTGATTGTATTTCTTGGTAGCCTTGAATGAAATTTCTCTATCAATTTTTTTTCTTCTCAAATATTTCTCCCTTATCATTTCATAAGTGATAAGAGTGTGATGTAAATCATCCATATGTAATGTTTAAAAATCTCTGTATTACAATGAAGAAAAATTAGATTCAAACATTTATTAAAGGATTATTAAGATATTTTTAAGAACTATAGAAACTTATAAACATTCACCAATAAATCTGATAGTGATTATATTGTCATTTACTCTTGTAATTAAATCCCCAATATATTCATACCCACCCATGTTTAAACCATTATACATCTGCCACCAGATTTTTTATTGGGCCCAATTTAATTTTTTATTTTCCTACAATATGTTTTCGAATTATCCTACATACCATTGGCTATGGAAGCACCCTATACCCTTAAAAATATACTTTCAGAAAATGATGATAGTAAAGCATTCTGGGCCCTTCCTTATTTCTTACGATTATTTTAATCAAAATACTTAAGGGGAAATTCTTAATATATAAGAGGAAATCCAGCTTTTGTAGCTTCAATACCGTCAAACCTAACTGACATAACAAAAAGAAAAATTTTATCTTTACATATCTAATAGTTTTTACCATTGAAAATTGGAATACAATTAGTGTTAACACAATTCAGATTCTCCATCAACTTCTCTTAAAAAATTCAACAAGAATAAATAAAGGTAACCTTCATCTATGATACAAATTGTAATTTTCCATTCAATATAATTACATCACTAAGAGGGGGAGGGGATGTATTAGTGATATCTTTTTCATTTACATGTCCTTAATTGAGAAACAACCTTTAACACCTTTCAAATATTTATTTCCCCACAAAACAATCAAACACCCATCCATCAGAACAAAAATAATATATATGGTTCCCTATTCCATAACAATAGATACATCCTTGGTATGGTCTAGAAAGGATCTGATACCACACAATACACTAGAAAACAATCCTTTTTTTGGAATATAATGAGTAGGATATTCTCTTTCTCTGGTGTAGTAAAATGGAATCCATTCAATAGTGTGTGTGATTCTTCTAGAAAAAATGATGTAATACAATGGATTGTAATAATAAAATGTTATAGTTCTTATTTATCATCTATAAAAAATATAAAAATTCAAAATAGTTATTCAATTTCTTACCCAGAACCAGGTAAGAATTTCTTGGAGATTGTTATAATTCTTAGTCTGATTCACATTGTCTGATTTCTTAATACGGAATAATATAACTCTTTCAGAATATGGTCGTGAAGATTAAGAACAAATTCTTCTTTAATTTAGAAATGCCAATTCAATAATCCCACCCAATACAGTAACCGAATGAATATGATAATAAGATAAATACAATGAACAGTTGAATACATTGAAATCTTGAATCATCTTCTTAATCTTATGTTCAACATAAATTAATCAAGAAAAAAAATAAAAATAACATTTATTCCTACTAGAATTTCATCATAACTCTACATCATCTCCTCCTCTAAATGAACAATACATCTATTAAAATTAAAAGGTATGTTTCGTTTTATATTTTCCCCACAAGTGGTTTGGTTGGGATTCCAAAAATTTTTACCACTCAACAAAATTTACCCAAAACATAAATTTATATTGAATTCTATGTACTTTTATGAACTTTTCATCACTTTTAAACTCTTCACATTTCTTCTCAATCCTTCTCGAATCTTCTAAAAAAATTATCTCACATCTAAATTTCTTTAAAAATATCTATCTGATCCATATTCATCCTTCTGATTCCCCCAATATGATTATTTATACAAATTACATGTTAGAATAAATAAACAACATTAATATTCATTACTATGTGGGAATTTTCTCATTCTGATTTTCATAACCCTCTCGTAAACTTATCAGAACTGATAATATCTATCATTGATACTTTGCACTAATTCACAAAAAAAATCTTCTTCAACCTCTTTATTTTTCTTAATTGATTTGACAGAACATTAAAAATGTATTTGAAACAAGATCTCTCTTTTTCTTCTTTCCTCCAGTACAATGTTTCTAAATCAAATTAACTTATCAATGTTAGGTAAAATCTATTTATTACTCTCACCGTCATTTAGAAAACTAGAACCAACATCAATAAATCTGATATTAACCCATTTTAAATCAAAAAAATTTATACCTAATGAATGGTTGACTACACTATTGATCATTCTCAAAAATTTCATTGTTAATCATATCCAAAAATCTCAATTACTTTATCAATGGTCCAAATATCTCGTGATAAATACAATTCTTCCCTTGATGAATACAATGATATACCAAATACGGTGGACTGGTTTATGTAGCTTCGGCTTCAAAAACGTATTTTTTTCATTATTAAGATCATCCATTTTATCTTTTAAATAAATATGCATCGAGAATACTCATTACAATGACCTGGAGACCAGAAAAATGGGAATTGACCATCTTTATTCTATTAAAAAATTCAGCCTATATCTTGACTTCCTTCATGATTTTTATTACTTTGAAAATCAGCTTTGACATCATCTGGCTTATAGTGGAATGAATTGTGACATTCCAACTGACATATTTCATTCCTTCTTAGTCTGGATACAATTTTCATTATTAAGATCGTGCTGAATATAATTGGAAACACGTTTTATCTTCCAATATAATGCTCAATTCAATTGTCAAAACATCTTCATACCCTTTCTTTAATCAATACAACATCACATGTTTTACAACTAACATATTATTATTGATAAATAAAGAATAACAAAGAATCATCATGTTTATATCATAGTCATACAGACTCTGATAAAACACCTAATTTTGACTACTCTTCCATTCCAGACTCAAGGTGAGTCTGATGAATCAAGAAAACATATAGCTATTACGATGAACTTTATTAACCATTTTGAATTAGATCTTATTGAATATGTTGTTCAGTATGATTTTCACCAAATATAAAGTGCAGTGTTTTATTTTCTTCTTCTATATATTTGAATTGAAAATAAAATATCTAAATAACATAGTCTTCCTTTTTAGCTGGGACCTAATAATATCCCACATTATATTTTTTTGGGAACCAATGTTTATAAATCATGAAAATTTGTATTCTCATGAAATTAAATACATATCAACAATTCATAGCCTATGTGAGGTAACTCAATATATGAAATAATAATTATTGACTTCAAAGCCATGCTGCTCAAATATTAGTGATTATGAAAACATCATAATATTTTCATCCCCGTATTATCTTCCTAAAGTTTCTTCCTCATATTTTCAACATTTATGGAATATAAAATGTTTGTTTCGTACAACCACTCCAAAAAAGAGTTAGAATAGTTCACACACAAACAATGCTGATGTCACATCTTACCCATAACTCCCCCTCTATACATGATTTTATAATGGTTGATATAATAAACAATTATCCCCCTTAAACACACTATAAAAATATAAGGTGATATAGGGGAGAAAAAAACAAACCTCAACCTTAATTAGAAAATAGCTTGAGAACCCATGTTCAACCTTAATTTAGAAAAATATTCCTTCAGTAAAGGTTTTATGAAAATTTTAGTAATGTTTTGTGATGTAGGAACATGTCGAAGCTTCAATTCATTATTCTTAATAGGATCGTTTATGAAATGATATCTGTTATCAATATATTTTTAATGAGAATTTTGTACCAGATTCCTAGTAAGGTTGATTGCATTTTGATTATCACAACCCAACAACATTGGTAACATTACTTAAATAAGTACATATTCTAACTAACTCTTAATCCACAAAATTTGAGTTTTAACTTGAGTAGAAACAATATACATAGATTCATCTCCACTAAGGGTTACTAAATTCTATATCTTTATATTCTGACTAACATAACTTTTACTTAAAAGAAACACTGTACTAGATTTGGATATTTTATCATCAAAAATTCCTTCCCAATCGGCATCTGAATACTCAAAAAAATCAATAAATTTTGATCTATCAAACCTGATTATGGATTTTTTGTGTTCCATTGTTGTATCTAAGAATTTTTTTTCCGATAGTAAATGTAATTCTTTGTGATCACTAGGAAATATTTCACATAAGGAAACAACATAAACAATGTTGGTTCTAGACATATTCAAATATAATAAATTTGAAATTAACTATCTGAATCATTTTTTATCAATATCCATACCTTCTCCCTTTATAGAAAACATTTTCTCAAATATATTTGGTATGAAATCATGTTTCAATTCATCCATGTGGAACTTCTTAAAATATTCCATAGCATACCTTTCGTGAGAAAGAAAAATATTTTTCTTATTTAGTAAAATTTGTAACTTTTGAAATTATTTCATTTCTATGATAATGGAAACATCAAAAAAACTTTTCATTTCTTCATAATATCTTTTATAGTATATTTCAACATTAATTTACAGGATAATTTCATCAAAATAAATAATTATGATGAAGAAAAACTCATGAATTTCTTATATGTAAGGATTTCTATAAAACATCATTTTTTAACAACCATATTCTTTTAGAATTTATCTAATTTGAAATAACATTTTAATATATATTTTTTCATCCCATACAAGACATTCTTCAATATGTGGATATAAATTTAATATTTCATAACAACAAATCCACAATTTCGTTAAATGTAAAATTACTCATCGAGGTCCCTTTTTGAAATGTAGACTTTACATACATTTGAATATTTTGTAATTTCCATGTGAAGAAATAGAAAGAAAAATTCATATTATTTCAAACAATTCCACTAGATTAAAATTTTCCTCAAAATCAAAACCTTGAATTTTAGAGTAACATTGTCACACTAATCATGCCTTTTTTCTTATAACTTCACCTTCTTCATTTATCTTGTTTTGGGAAACCCACTACGTACCAATAGTATTTTTCGCATCTCGTTTAGGTATGAGTTACCATGTGTCATTTTTTCTATCTAATCTAGATATACATTCATGGCCTGAATCTTTTTTAGATATTCAAAAGCTTCCTTCAAATCATTTAGCTCATCTTTTGAATACAAAGAAGTAAGTGAAATTGTTCTTCTTGTTTGAACATTTTTATGATCATCAACCATAATGTTCTGATACACAATTTTATTTCTCATCATAGGATTATATATTCAAGATTATTACTCATAACTATAAATATATGAGTTTTATTCTTCATATTAAGTAGGATTACGATTTTCTGCATCCCTATCAGAGATGTTAACAAATATTATCTAAACCATCTCAACTTTCTTATCAGTCTGAGTGTGTTTTTCCTCCATAGGTTTTTCAAAAACATTCACATAAACAAATTAAAAAACTATAATTTATTATTTATGGAAATATATATATTCGCATCCATCTAGATCATAGTAAAGAAAAATTCCATCTACCCCTTTTTATCACATTTTCCAATGTTTCCACGTTTCTTATTTATAATGCATAGACTCCCAAATGTTCTAATTTGTTTCAACCTTAGAAGTATTAAATAAAAAAATTAATATAGAGTAATATTTAAATATTTCCTATAAAAATACTAGTTTTGAATATATATATATCATAAAACATGTCCTCCCTCTAATAGAAATGAGAAGGAATATGGTCAAGAAACAAATTTCTCCCCATTTCCACCAAACTTATATTATTTACTTAAAACCAAATTTTGTTGAGGATTGTATGAAGATATATACTCATTTAAAATAATATTCTTCTCATGATAACATTAAATTTTTTCAATCTTATATTTACCACCATTATCAGTTCTCAACTTCTTCACCGAATAGTCAAATGCTCCCCAACATTCCTCCTAAAACTTTTAATCATTTTTAGAGCATCTAACTTATGTTTCATATACATAACACATGTAATTTGAGTAAATTCATCAATTAATGTGATGAATTACTTATTCAAATTTTCTTATTATTTTTTCATTATCCCTCAAATATCATAATGAATAACTTCTGTTGGTTGTTTTGAAGAAATATCAACTTTCTTATGCATTGAATTTTAAAATTTTCCCATCTAGAAAATAGAGCAACAACAATATCTTCTTCTTTGAAAATCAGTAATATCTCAGATGCTATCTCTATTTGATAACCTTATAATGTTTCATTTATATAAGTGTCTCATAATTTTAAGAGACAACTGATTATATTCCACCATACTCAAATAAAAAGTGTTTTGATTTTCACCAACATGAAACATGTTTCATTTTATTCATTGGCTTCTTGTTATTATCTTTCTATATTCCATACATTTTATAAAAAACACATTTTTATGAAAATAATTTTATAACCCTCATCATATTGTTGTGAAACACTTATGAAGTTATGTTTGATCCCATCCGCAAATAAACATTTCTTGGATTTTAAATTTTCATTCCCAATGATAGATAATCCAAAACCCTATATACCCAGAGATTCATCATTTGGAAATGTCATTGTTCATTATTTAATGTATTTCACATTATTAAGAATCATTAAATGTCTATTAATATGAGAATAAAAACCACTATCAATAATCCAAGTCTATTCTTCTTTTTTATATGTCAATGAGATTTCTATAACAACAGTTATGTCTTTCCTCATTTTTGGCATTTGATAATTGCTTAAAAACTTTTTTCGTGTCGGTAAAAAAACATGACAACCTTTCTAAAGATTTCCATGATGTTAACACCTTCTAAAAATAGTTGGAATATGTTTTAACCTATTTTAATCTTCCACTCCAACCTTCTCAGGTTTCTTCAAAACAATCATTTCATACTTCTTCAATTGAGGTGAATGATTCCCCCTTCAAATTTTCCTTCTATAATTTGTTATATACTATCAATGTTGTTGGTTAAAACAACACATATTTTTTTTATTTTAGAATCCACAAAAAAAATAGTTGTATTTATTGAAAGTGTATTGTCCTCTGAAAATTCCATTCTAACCAGAGTGGTGAAATTGTTTCTCACCAACAATATTCTATTTTTTATCTATACTTTTCTGACCCCTAAACTATATGTTACCAATCAAAACAGTATTTTTATTTAAATTCTTAAAGGAATAATGTTATTGAAAAATAAATTTTATGTGATAAAATATGTTTTTTATGTAAATATAATTTTTTTTGGATTTTCAATCCAACAATTTATGTCATGTGATTGTTAAGAGGATACCACATGAGATGGGTTAACATCATAAAATTTGATCATATGGAATAAGTTAATTGTGACCAATATTCCATGTTTTCTATATGAATTTTTTGTTTAGATTATTTTAAAACCTATAGTTTAGATTTATGGTGAATGTTTTAAAATTCATGGATTTTATGCCATAAATGTGGGTTTTAATGCCATAAATAAGGAAACTTATATCCTTTTTATATAACTTTTTCAATTGATTATTTTATCATTTAGTGATCACTTTAGATAATAATTTTGGAAAGTATAAGATATTTTTTAGAGATCATCTTGACAATTTACCCCTTCTTCGATATATGCATTCCTATTAATGGTCAGTGGCGCTAGGGGGTGATTTATCCTCTATTATCCCCTTGATTTTCCCAATTATTATCTTTTATTTTTATTATTCTATTTTTGGTTTTTTTTGAGATATGTTGGACTCTATTTTTTGAGAACCCTTTTTTATGGTTTATATTAATCTTTGGTTTTCCTATGCATTTGGGATTTTCAATCACATTCTTCTCTTCCCTGTGGTGTGAAAGTAGATCAAATGGCTTCTTAGAAGTAGGTGATCCTCATTCTCTTATTTATACATTCTATGTATATGTATTTCATTATTTTTCTTCTTTTGGGTGGATCTTAATGATTTTTAAAATAATGATAATCATATGGGTTAATTGAATTGATTGGGATGTGGAGTTACATCATCTTTTGGATGCTTGATATTATTATCGATGAGATTATTATTATTTCTTATAATACTGAAAATAAAGGCTATTGAGAGTGCTATTGTGAATTTATTTAATATTCCTCCAGACCATTGTTGTGTTGTTATGTGATTACACCCTGAAGAAAAGGCTAATGAATATATATTTTTCTAATAACATAGTTTCCCATAGAACATATTTTGAGTGATAATGCCATTTCTATTTTAAGAAGTAATGTTATGAAATCACTTGAATACATTGTTGAAATCAATGCATGTTTTCGTTTAATGTGTTTGTGCTTGTTATGTTTCCCTATATAGTTTAGGGGATTCATTTTGAGGTGGTGTTGATTATTGACTAGAATTTTTAATGTGTAGGGCTATGAAATGGTGGTTGGTTGGAATTAATGTTATGCGATAAATTGAGTGATGAGGCGTGGATGTGTAGAGGCAATGATGTGATGTTGTGGTCCATATTATTAATGATGTGTGGTGATGATTTGTGTTGATGATGTGTTGTTATGATCTGTGACTATTAGGTACGGTGATGATGTGTGGCGATGTTTTGTTGTTGTTTTCTATATAAATTATGTTTTTAGATGTGGTTGGGATGTGGATATGTTGTTTCTGCGGTGAGATGGGTTGGCTGATGTAGAAAATGATGACAGTTTATGTGATATGGGTGAGTTTTGGTGTGGTGAGGTTGTTAAAGATTATTGGTTATTCATGAAATAAATGATGATGCTAAATGAAATTAATAAATGAATGGGGTAGCATGGATGTGTGGTAAATATATCAAATGAATTGAATGAATGAACATGTTGTGAATTGTGAAATGGAATGGATAAATGACTAAAAGTGTTGGAACCTGAAATTTAGAGTTGAAATATTGCATGGATTGTGTGGTAGTTGTGTTACATGTTTCATATAGTGGTCTTAATATTTCTGACAACTGGTGTGTGTTCTTGTAGTCATGACGTGGTGTGAACTAGTGTAATTATTTTTTATTAATAGGTTGGTTAATGTGTATATCTATATAATGTATGTTTATTCTATTTCTTCATGCACCCCTGCTGAGTTTTATAACAGCACAAACACACAAATGTTCTGGGTTAAGGGTGTTTTCCCCAAAATCTGTGATGATGATGATACATATGGCTAGTTACCATCTTCCCTAAACATTCATTAATAGTGAGGGTCTAGGTTTCTTCAAGTGAGTTTCATAGTTGTGGAATAATTTTTTTTGGGTGAGGTGTGATTTTGTGAGTGAGTTGTATACATATAGTTGGGGTCATTCCGAGAAGGAGGAGGGAATGAGGATGATTTCCTTCACATTAATGACACCCAAATTCAATGTTTTTATGATTATTTTTAGAGTTATTCAATTTTTTTCTTTAGGAAATATGTGTTGTGATTTCCTGGGTTTCTTTAAGCGATTTGTTGTATGACTTGACTATGATGTGATAGTTCCTGATTTTAACCTTGAATTTTAGGCCTTGCGAGGGTGAATTATGTAGGTATGTCTCCCAACCCACATTAGTGTTGGGTGGTATTAATTATGATTCTATGTGTATTCAAGGTATGGGAGAATAATAAATTTAATGTTGAGGCATCAAAGTAGAAAATTAGTGGGGAAGCGGCAACATGGTGCCCTTCTTTTTATGATCTAAATGTTATATTAATATATTGGATGTGGGATTTAGTGGGAAATTCATGGTGAGTATGGGTTTAGATTTATGACCTGTATGGGTGCATATTTGTTCTTATATTTGTAAACTGGAACATTTGCATTCTCTTTTCACATGTGCACTTGGGAGCTTGGTTATGTCCTTATTGAGTATAATAGTATGGCCTGCATACATATATAATCTATTTTTATTTTTTCTGGAGGTATTTGGATAAAATGATAGACATTACTATATACATTGGAGCTATTGTTTAGTAAATGATGTATACTATACATTTGGTATTTACATTAGAGACATTTATTTGTGTCGATTAACATTATTATTGCATTGTGGGATCATTTTTTGTTTACCATTATATTTTCTATTGGATTTGTAAGGTGGTTATTTATCCTATATTCTATTCCTATTTAATTTATAAGGGGTAATACCTCCAATTGAGTGAGATTCTTATACCCTCAGTTCTACTTACTAATCTAAGGCCTATTAGAGTTGATACTTAGGGTCATTATCTTTCTTCCATCATTGTGAGATATTTTATGGGTGTGGGTCAGGAAAACATTAGTTTAAAAAAAGTTAAAATATTAGAATAGAAATAAAATAATAATGGGAACCATATAATCTTTAAGGATACCATTTCAATTCATAATAATAATAAAATAATTCACTTAAATCTTATAAATATAAATCAGGAAAATGAGAAAGAGAATTTCATTTACATGATGCGACAAGACCCCCCAAATCGTGATTCATAAAGTTGACACACCCATCATTATCTATAGTAATTCATTATCTATATTACTTGATGGAAATATATTTTTTATTAAGGAAACACTTTTATGGAAAAAAGTGAGAAACCCAGAAGGTCCAACAAAATAACCAAACAAACCCAATCAAAGACCGAAAGGAACAAGAACTACCACATACACGCAACAACCACAACCGCCATCCCTAAGCTAGACACTCGGCGATCCCATGCAACATACTATCATGGAAGTACTATGAAATATTTGTATCTTATATTAAAATTGTAAAAAAATTACAAATTTTTCTTGAAATTTCCTCTTAAAAACCCTAAAATAAAATTCAACCAAAAAATTGTAAAAATAATGAAATAATGCATTTTAAAATTACTCTTATTTTATTTTGAATATCTTTTACCATTATTTATTGTCTTCTTTTGTTCCCATATCATCATGGACCAAAAATATAGAAACAAACAAGTGAAATAATATAGTACATGAAATTTATTGTAGAAAATGTATGTGAATTGAACAAATTCCATATATATTCCTAAAATAAATACCTTAAGGAATATAATAAATTCATTAAAATTAATTAAAAGAGTCATGCTAACTCACAAAAATCATTTATACTTCGTATTATTCCCGACGTTACCTCTTTCTATCATATAATAATAGTATGTAACAGAGTTACCATTGTCGAATTATTCAAAAAATAATTTTGTTGTGAATCTGGTGTATCTCCCCTCTTCTTCTTCATTTAAATTACCATGAAATGTTTTATTGGAGATAACAATGTATTGGATGACACTAGACACTGAAGAAGCAATTCATCTATTTTCTAATCATAATAGAATTTTCTGTTGTCATCTTCTCTTGGTGGAACTTCTTTGATTTATCTAGTGTAATCATAAATTTCAATAGTTGTTACCTCCTCTTACTTATTTTCTTCTTTTGATTATACTTTTTCTTAATTCCATTCTACTTTATTATAGATTTCAATCATTAATTCCTTTATTTTCATATATTATTATTCATATTTTTCTACCCCAACCAAGACTTCATATTTTCATCCCATTTGGATTTATCCTCAACTTGTTTTCAAGGAAGGAGCCATAAGCTTGATAACACTAGAGATTAGTCATGCTATTTTTTGGTTTTCCGATATTGGTAAAATTCATCATTTGTTATCTAAAATAAAAAAATTCATATTTCTCATTAGATGATTCTTCTGATTCATCTTTAATATTATCAGCTTTCTTGTGGGTCTCCATTTGGATAGCTTAATCATGGTATTCATCCTTTTACGCTCCCATTTATCCCTAAACTTATTTAACCATCCTTTAATGGTCATGGAAGACAAATTTAACCAAAAAATAATGGTCATTTATTTTCACGACAACATCACTACGGTATGGTTTTTGGCCATTTATTTCTTGCCTCTTACTGATATCATCCATAAGATTATCTCTTTGATATTATAAGTTCATCAATTGGATGAATAACTTATCAAGAAATGTGAAGATATATTCTATCCATGATATGAAAATAAAAAATACAGAACTATAAATGGGATGAAAATGGTAAAACCCATAAGATAAAATAATATAATAGAAATGATTGAGTTAAAATTAGTGTCTTTAATATTGATTAAATTTGTTACAACATTGTACATATTTTAAAAAAATAGTTAATACCATGTAGAGCATCATTACATTCTATAGTAAAACAAGTTATTACTTTTTTCACTTAAAGTACCTACTATCAAAATATATTCTAGTTATAGGTAATGGAAACCCAATGTCAAACCCACAATGAAAATTAATTAATTAAAATCCAATAGATCTAACTACTACTTAAAACAAATGGAAACAATTAAGTATCATAGATCAAACTAAATGTAATATAATTTTTTATAAATTTAATACTTCTTGTTCATTATATGATATTATTGAATGTAGATGATTAATTTCCTGAAGTTGATATAATCTAATCATAGAGATTCCCATAGTGCGAGTAGACACTCTCTACTCCCTTAAGAAAACCTTTTCTACTCTCAGATACATTGAATCACTACTTAGGGGGTAACCTGAGACCCAATATAAACATTTAATTTTGTATAACTCAATGTTCATGATGTAATAAAAACACTATCACTCATACTATAAAACAATCTCTCAAATGAATATAATTTTCATTCTCAACATTTGGACAGATAAATGAAAGAAATTTAATGAGAGTGATAAATCATCATTAAAACTACAAAATAATTATATATTAATAACTAATCCACGTAAACATTGAAAATAACTTGAATAAAATTCAATCAAATAATTCTATCAATGAAAGGGAATAAAAAATAATAAGAAAAATAAACCCTAATATATATCCACATTAGACTCTTCAATTATATGCCAAAAATACATCCTATTATTTAATATATTGATTCACAATGGATTCCTGAATTTATAGATAGATGTAACCTATTTATATATTCATATGTCTCTCCAACATATATTTTTAAATCTTCCAAATCACTATTCATATCGTGGATGTATTATTCCCACAGAGATTCAGCTTCCACCTCTTCGGGATAGAGGAAATCATTATTTAAACCCCCCATATATCTCATCAAATAAAAATATCACACTTTTATGGATCTCAACTTTGTATCTCCATATCTCAATTTAAATTATATATATTTAAATAAAATTATACCTATGATTGATACTTTTTAGTTTATACAAGAAAAAATCCATCAAATCTCCCATAATATAAATCAAAATCCTCTAAGAGAGAAAAATTGATAGACTATTATATATATATATATATATATTATATAGAAATAATATTCATAGTGAAAATAAAATATTATAATTCAACTCTAATTAAAAAAATCCATAATTACATAGAGTTAATCTTTTTTTTTGAAATTATCCCTTAGTAAAAAACATCATCCAATGACAATACAGCACCCTCTACAACATATCGGGATATGTTATTGAATAATTTCATTCCTTCCTTTCACTGCATGAATGTATTTAAGAAATAACCTTATGTGAGCCCTCATGGATGATCAATAAATTCATTATTCACCATATATTCATATTATACTTCTTAATGGATCACTTAGTTATGGTAAATATTTATTCCACATTTTAATAGCTTTGTCCTCATAGTTGAAATTATGAGATCCACTTAGGAATGAATGACTCTTCTGGACCATCATAGATGCAGTAGAAGGATTACCCAAGCCACCATATTGGCCCTTAAAAACATTCATGTTTCATGTTATATGACCTTGAGATTCCAAAATATTTGAAATGAAAGATTCAATATTGTATGGAAAATATGTAAGTAGTGGTGCAATAGTCCGAGAATACCGATATATTTGACAAAAATGATGCGAGTGACAACCCAAAACAACACTATTTCAATATTTTATGCATTTATATACACTCCTTAATACCACGTTGATGCTTCCTTAAATTGGGATATTCTTAATGATTAATTACATATAAGGTATATCTCTAATGGGAACTTCTTAGGATACCCCTCCAAGGTTTCCTCGTACATAGAACTGAAATTCATTTGTCCATCCTCTAATACTATTCCTAGTACCAAACCAAATTGGAATGATTTATCTACTGTGATTCACGACCTCCACAGTTGATGATCTTCTACCCACCCTTGTGATGGATAGCTTTATAACCAATATTTTCCAATCTATACTATTTTTTATAAAATAATTCTTTATTTCTCATTCCTTTTTCTCTACATTCTACACTTTAGTTTTTCCTTCTAAAAAATAATTTTCCATTTAAATGTATTCCATTAAATATAATGTTTTAATTTCAATTTTTATTCCATAAAAGTTGAAAATCAATTATAATTATTAAATAATGATTTGTTAAACTCTAAAATTAATGATATGTAATTTTTAAATTGATGTATGAAGTATAGAAATCACCAAAAAAAATCTATATCTTTAATAAACTCGATTAGTGCTCCTCCAATATATTAATACCATTATGGATACAGTCAACCACGCAATAATTAGGATTACATACCATTACCTCTATCAAACTACATTAAATCAACCCTTCCAAATAAGTGGGTTGAACAAGTGGTGAATAATAGACCCATCATGATTTCCTTAATTCTCCCCAAAACCCCATTTTTGGGAAATACCTATAAAGACTCAGTAAGATTAATAAAAAATTCACACCCTATAGCACCCATAGTTCTAGTTTCATTACCCTTTTGTTATTATTTTTTATTTCATAAAATATATTTGTTGAGTTTCAGATGTTTCTAGACAATATTTAGTTTATTTGGATGTGTTTTGAATGGTTTATTTTCTGACCATGGTTAGTAGAAACCCTAAAATAGATCTAGGAAATGACATAGTGTTATCTTGGGAGTCTTCGAGATATTTCATGGTTAGAGAATTGTTTTCCAAAACTGTGACCATCTTAGGGGAAACCATGATAATAAGGATGTTGGCGAAACACAGTTATCACATTGTTTATCAAACTATGTGATCATACCATTCGAGTGTATATCCTAAAGATAATATCACAAAATAGTTATATTGTTGTTTTATGAACTGTGTAGAACAACAATGTATCTCTATTGGTTTTTTCTAGTAGCACATGCGTGGTTGGTATATGGATTGAATATTGGTGATGCTTAACAATGATAGAGGAATTAAATATTATAGAAATTATACTTTACATTATATTGGTTCCCAAAGACTGTTATTTTTCGCCTATTATATTTGGATCTCAAACTTTTGAACATTCTTAGGATCCATTGGAGATTTCATTTGATCCAGAAGAATATTTTATTGAAATAATGTTTTATATAGAACCACAATCAATGGTAATTCCTCATGATCTTTCTTTTTCACAAACCTCCTCATATTCTCTCACCCCAAAAAATGTTAGATATATTTTATTTTGGATGGATATATTATCATAGTTGTGTTATTTACAAGATAATATTATATTTAATGAACAAAACATGATCGAGGAATTTAATAAGAGGTTTCAGGTGTTGTTACTCAATTTCATTAACCATTGTATGGTAGGTTGATTCTATCTCATCACTAATTGTCAGAGGTCATGAATCCTTGGTTTTATTTGAATTGAATTCTTAAATATTTTATGGTATAATTTTGTTACTTATTGATGAAAACAATTTTGGTCTACGTTTATTGAAAAATGATAAATTATATAGTTTTAGGAAAACCTATTTGTTTGTAATTTAAAAATAATTTTTAAAATTATGAATTATTTTGATGAAATATTTTCAAAGGAATAGTCATTTTATGTGAAATTAATTGGAATGGAAGTATCTATTTTTGGATTATCTTGTGTTCAATGGGATGAAATATGTTTTTGTGAATCACCACTAACAATTTGGGATGGATTATGTTATTATGTACCCCATCAATATCAGATAACATAATTGAGTGTGTGTATGGGTGTGTGTGTGTGTGTGTTTGTGTGTGCTTGAGACTGGTTATGATAATTTTTAATAAATGGTAACATTATTGTTTTTTATTTTCTCACATCAATATATTTTATGGATTTGGTAAACTGTTTATCAATTTCTCAATAGTTTTATATTAAATGAGGTAGCAATTTCTTATCCAAGTGGCATATGTTGGGAAGTCTCTAGAGATTTCCTATCAATGACATACTCACACACCTACATGGTAACATTCATTAATTTGATAATTTCATCTAATAGAACACAAGATATGGAAATGAATATTACTTCTCCATTTATTCTTCTTGATATTGTATATGAGGCATGATTAGCCATATCTTAGAGTTATTTAGAGTGATTCTTGGGATGATTTCATTTGGGTGTCATGATGATATGTCGTATTTTGATTTTTTGGGTGTTCCAATTTTTTCTATTTCCACTATAATTTTTTATTTTATTTTGGTTATAAATTTGATTTATGGATTTTATAAACAAGAATCATATATATTCTAATGATTTTTAATATTTTTTCAGGTTTTTTTATTTTATAGGGAAAATCATCACTCATTTCTCTCTTATAGAATTGGAATTTATTACTAGCCTTTAGTGTCATCGGGATGTCACTTAAGGATAATAGTATCTCTACTTCCCCTCATGAAAAATAGTCAAGGTGAGAGGTTTCATATGGGATCATTCTAGTTCGTCCTTGTATATTAGGCTGGAAGTATGGAGAATGAAATATCAAAACCTGAAATGTATATCATAAGGATATATAGATAACCTTTCTATTATTAAATCATATTAACAAGTTTATTCAAATACATAAGTATTCTAAGAAACTTCTTTGTGTGTATTCATCTCATCGTCGTGGGTTTAATTAATGAGTGTATAATATCATTCATTATTATTGAGAGTTTCCTCTATGAATTCAGTGTTCATTTTATGTTTCATGATTTCTGAAAAAATATATTTTTAGTGGTTGTTGATTTTTTTGATTCTTGGAAATACATTATGAGGTTTTTTCTTTTCATGAAATGAATTATTATAACCATTAAATTTCTAGTGAGTGGTGATTTGTGGTATTTTTCATGTTACATGAAATGGAATAGTATAGATGTGGTAGATATCATTAAGAAGATGACTTCAAAAATTTTGTTTCAAATGAGCTATAGTTGAACCAATATCTTATCTAGATCATCATTCAGTATTTCTAAGTTGTTGATTTATGAAATTGGAATGATGAACTATGATAAGTGGATCCTTAAATATCGTTTTTAATTAGAATCTACTAACCTTTATAATTATTTGAAATAGAAAAATTAAAATGTGTGGTGAAATAGAAAAAATAAAATATTTGAATTCCTAGGGAAATCATTTGAGAACAAATTCATGTTAGTAACCAATATTCATCAGGATCATTAATGAAAATTTTGCACTTATATTTAAATATAATTTTTTCAATTAAATTATGAGGATGGTTTTTAAGGAAATATTCAACAAAAATTTATATCCCTATACGTTCAAGGCATCTTGAGCAACAATTTTATTTAACATCCAGAATGAAAATATCTTAGTTAAAAAGTATGAATCTACAATTAAGAACATTTTAAATTTTAATATGAAGGTATATTCTAGTGAATCATTGAATGAAAACATATTGGAATCGGGATTTAATCCAGATATTTTCACGAAAATAGTTATTCTATGTATTACTATCCTTTCCAAGATGGTTAATAGGGAAACATTAGAAAGGTGAGGCATATCTAGAAAACTTGCAAGAGGAACTATATTTATCTCAATAGTAATGGGTGGGAACTATAATATTGTGGTAAAAATTAGAGGTAACCCAATTTCTATGGTGGTGAAGCATATCAAAATTAGACCACTCTATTAGTTCAAATTCCCCCCAGACCGAAGAATATTTCATGATGCTTCAAGTGCAGTTCACTTGAGAATATCAAGTGGGATTGTATGAATCCACCAAGAGAATGAAACAACTGTAATCATATTGGAATTATCTAGTTTTTAATAACACTATATTTTGTTATATATATAAAATATATATAATACAAAGGTTGATATGTTAGTGTTAAAAGGTATTTTTGAAATATATATATATATATATATATATATATTCTTGTTTATGGGTGAAGGTTTGAGAAATATTAGTAGAACTCATGTACTATCTCCATTAAACATTGTAGCGTGTTTCCAAGAGTCTCTATTAAGGTGCATTTTTGGTTCATGGTTTGTCTAATACGTGAACATTTTAGGGTAAAAAATATGTATGGAGGAAGTGTTAGATGAATGGTGTGGTTTTTTTGTAAAACTATGTGAGCCAACACAATAAATTTTTTCCCTTAAGATAGTAGCAATACATAGTTAACACATGGATTTCCAAACCATACGGTATAACTATGTGAATCATTGTGATTTTTCAAGTAGCACCTATATGGTAGGCGCATGGTTTGAGAAACCATATGACCTAATGATATAAAACTAGACATTAATATGTATTAGGGCCTCAAAAACCACTTTTTTATTCTATTACAATACGCTCATGAACTCATCTCTTTTCCAAGGATACCATGGAAATTACCTTTGATCAAATATCAAATTTTGCTAAATCATGTGATTTGGAGATAAAAAATCATAAGAAATTTTTTATTTTATCTATTTATTCAGATATCCTCAAATTCCTTTTCCTAGAATGTTAAATATATTATTTTATTGACATATCTATGAACCATGTTGTGTTCTTGAAGAAATAATGTTAGATATAATGAAGGAAATAATATCCATGGCTAGAACAAATGGTTTCATGTGTTTTTTCTAAATTTATTTGAACATTGTAAGGTATGTGTATTATCTCTCATATCCACTTATTCTATAACATTAATAATTTTTATATTTTTATTATTTTCTTGGAATTAATATGATAAAATTGTGTGATATCATAAATAACCCATTTTTTGTTTCTGTTTTTGGAATTATGGTAAATTTTATGGAATTTTCTAAAACTTCATAATTTTAAATTTAATAATGATGGTTTTAATATTATGATGATATTTTAATGCATAAAAAATGATAAAAAAAATATTTCAAGGGAATAATTGTTTTTGAAATTTTAATTTGAATTTAATTTGTCATATTTGGGTCAGCATGTGTTCGTGGGGGTCAAGTATGTGCTGGTGAACCACTATAAAAACTGGGCTACGTAAAGTATTAAAGTACCATTATCAATGGGATACACCAATATTGAGTGTTTTTAGGCACGCTTCTGTGTGTGAGAAATTAATAATGGTTATTTCATGTTTTAAATAATGGAAATATACATGTTTATGGTTTTACCACATGGATTTCCATTATGTATTTGATAATAAATTTTTCCCCAAATTTGTTATATAAAATGTTTTAACAGCTTATTGTCCTAGTGTTGTGTGTTGGGAAGTCTCTAAGGACCCTCTACTGAGGGATATACTTTCCCCCTCCTTTGGAACATTTTTGAATTTCATCTACAGGGACGAAGGGAAGGGAAATGTATCTTATATCCTTATTAATCCTTATTGATAATATGGGTGAGGCATGTAGAGATAGATCATGGAGCTAATTTTTGTGATTTTTGGGACGATTGAACTTTGGTTTCACCATTTCATGTAGTTATTTTGTATTTTTTGTTTTTGTGTCTTGTTTCTACTATCACTCTAATAATTTTTTCATAGGATTTTATCTTTGAGTTGTGTTTTATATACTGACATATCATATATAATGTCATGGTTTTTATTTTTTTTTATTTTTAGGTCATTTTATTCCTATGAAGAATATCATCCCCCAATTTTCACTTATGCCCTTGGCATTTATTCCCCACCATTAGTGTCTTGGGGATGTCACCTTTAACAAGTAGTGTATCATAATCCTCTCAAATGAAGGAGTTGGCGAAGGATGTCACACACACCATGATATTTTATAAAAAAAGTTAATATATGAATTTAAAATAAAAAATCATTCAAGAAACTATGACCATATCAAAGAATAACTATAATTCAGAAACACAAACCACACACATATTTATCAACATAATCTTAGGCATCCCATAAATAATATGTAACCATCCCATAATTCAAATTACCCTCTTATAAGAGAACATACTACCCCCAAAACATTTTTCATTATCGATATGGTCCCCATAACCATGTTAGATTTTACCACATTCTCAATATCACTGCATATTCACAAATGTTCCACCCACCGAACTAGGAGTTAACCACAACTCTTGTCTAATATCTTGAAAAAAACAAGGCAACCTAATCCACAGAAATTAAAATTAAAACATAAATCATGAAAAATATTTATTGGAATGAATCCCATAAATTTATTTTCATTTATAATATATATATTTCCGACATTTTCCGTTATTTTTAGGAATACCTATCATCTTCTGGGAAATTATACAACTGTGTTTACTCAAAAACACAAACAAAAAAATACTTAATTTCATAAAATAAAAATTATATGAGTGTTATATAATTTTAGAAAGAAGATTCGGGCGGATCCCTCTTATTAAAATAAAAAAAGGTACAGGAATGAGATTGAACGGGCCATACAATAATCATGCCTTCATGCCAAAATAAACAATAAAACATCACAAGTCATACTCAAAATGTCACTAATCATCATAATAATTATACCAATCGGAATCATCTAAGGGTCTACAAGACCTGGTGACCATAGTTGGCTTGAGATAGGAATAGTCATTCCTCTACCTGACTTTCCCAGGTGAAACAGGTTGAAGGTTGTCCTCATCCACAACAATAGCTTTCCCTTTAAATAATATCTAACTATATGACGATTTTTAGGGAATCATCCTCAGTGTCCTCCCATATTCCATGGATCCATTGGGTTTCCCTTAATTTATTGATTTCCTCCTGAATCCTTGAGATGTTCCCATCACCCATATTTCTTTTCCCTTCAATTTCCTGATCGGATTTTTGCATCGAAGAGACAATATGGACCTCATATTTTTAGATCAATGCTCCATCTCCCCTTCCATATGAGTCTCTTGTGTCAAATCTTTAGCCGCACTATCTCTAATCCACACACCGCATTTGTAAAGAGTGGGTTTTGTGACACCAATTGGGTCTGCCTTATTTTGTGTCAATTGTATCCTCATGTTCTTTATAAAATAAGCTTCAAGGTTCCATTTGTAGGAGAAAAACGAGCTAAAAAAATACTTGTGAAATTTATCCTTAAAATGACCAATCATTTGGAAATCTAGAAAAAAGTCTGAAAGTCATTAAAATTCCACATTTAACGAAATATCACCATCATGTTCTGAGAAAACAGCATTATAGATCAAGCTAGTGATCAAATCATCCTCGAAAAGAACACTATCATAGTGACCAAATCTGACATTCTCAATATTCTTATCCATCATAATTGAGATCCGCACATCAAATGATATATCAAATATGATTTTAGGATGCCACAATTTCCAATTAAGGCCAATATTCTTGATACAGACATGATCTTTTTAATTTTTAATAGTAAAAGGATTAACCTGAAAATCCAACTATTGAATGCATAACATACTTGGACTTAAGGCGATTGTGACAAACCCCCAATCCCTTCTCTTTGACTCATATGATGGAAACATGATATGAAAATAACCCCGACCTAGGGGAATGCACCTCTAGCTAGAAAAACAACATACAAAGGTCAGCTTCCAAACTAAATACACCAGTATCCAAGGCTTTTCATCAGTAAGAAGAACAGGGATAGAAATTATGGAGTGTTCACATATTTTAAACCGGTCAAGAATTTCTTCTCTACTAGCGGTCATGCGATAAGTTTTTCATTTCTTAACGATTCGCTCTGGAGAAACATCTATAACATTTGAAAAATACAATTTTCTCAGATTAAATTACTTAGCCTCTTGATGTGGGCGCTCAGCTGCTACCCTTTCTTTCCTAGCAACCATTAATGAAGGCCTCACATTTCCCAAAATTGCAGTAGGCACATCCACTGCCATCGTACTACGGATCTGGTCTGATCCAGTGGGTATAACCTCTTTCATAGTCATGCCTCCCATTATAGGAATCACCGCCTTACTCACATCGTCGAGCATCATCATGCCACCCTCACGATTCCCAACATCCATCATCGTTTCATCAATGAACGTATTCTTTCCACTTCAAAAATCCACAATGGTCACTTCCTCCCTCGCATCACCAGACGGCAACACCGCCACACCACCCTATCCATCCACATTGGTGACCATCGCTGAATTAACACAGCAATATGAATTAGGATCCATTGTCGTAGGTATGGATTCACCGAAACTCAAGCCGCTCATACCACCCCTCACCTTGTAGCCCTCCAATTGACCCCGAGGAAGAATGTCCCCACCCTAAATTAGTGACTTTGTAATGAAACCAAGCCTAATACCCTGAGTCGATGGTTACTATATTTTATTTTCCTAATGTACAAGGAATAACATCCTAATGGAATAAACAGTATATTATAATTGTTAAAATAGATATATACATGAATCTCAAATTCTAATTAAATATATAAAATAAAACATTGTATTTTTTTGAGTAAACCATTATTCCTTTTTCCATATCCCTATATATAAATCATAAAACACATTATATAATCCTAGGGAATTGTAACATAAGAAAGGTTTGTGAGATAATTATCATTAATGGAATTTATATAATATAATCAATCGTGAATAAATATGGAATAATAACTATGGAATGTTAAATAACTGAAACACAATCCATTGAATCAATTACATGAGCATAATATAGAAGTAATAAGTAATGGTAAAATAATTCCATATAAATAATCACATGAGATGGGAGCTCAACCATGTATATTAAAACTTATAAAATAATCATATTGAATATTTATAACTAATCTCATAATTAGGTAATTCATAATGTGGAAAATCATACCCATATTTTCAAGGCCTCAATTCAAGTCATCTTATATAAATTGTTATGTACTTTCCTGAAAACCCAATATAGTTAATCTCATATGACTTACCAACACATCGATGTGTTAAAAGTGAGCCCACCCATCACTTACTAAGTCTAATATATTCCTCATAGAAATTGGGAGTAACATAATCATTATAAACATTCATATTGAAAAACTACCATATCAAATTTAAATAATTTCCCCATTCAATTAAATTAATAAAAATAAAAATTATTATTACAAAACTATCATAAAATGTTAATATATTCCCTAATTAATAATCATAATCATAAACCATCGAGAGTACTATGGAGAATGGTATCAAATATACATCATAGTTAAACTAACCATAAACCATTCAAGAAAAATAGGGTCGTTATCATTTCAACATTTTCCCAATGGAGTATAAGGTAAAATGAGGGTTTTTGTTAATCATTAATAGAAATATAATAAAAAATCCATCGAATACATTTATTAGTAACATATCCTTTTCCATTTAGAAGAAAAATTTTAAAACTAAAAATTTCCAAAATAATAGTAATTTTTTCTTGTAATCTTTTAAATGATTCCTCAATTCAATGGGTGATCATGATAGTGAAAAATTACATAGATTCTGAGTATGGGAAAACAAATATCCCATTCAAAACATGGGTAAAATTCAAACAGAACCTCATTAAAAAACAATATTTTCCTTTAAAACCATTTTCTAAGAATAAACTCATGTCCTAACAAGATATTAAATTCCTGAAAACATGTTTTTAAAATTCATGGTTTTTAAAGAAAATAATGTTTCAACCATAGAGATAAATATAGTAATTTTTTCTTTAAAACATTTTTCAATAATTTTATGTGTAAATGAATGTATAATGGTACTATTGAATGATAAGTTAATTAATAACTATAGGGGAGTATGATTTATAATGTTTACGATTTAAAAATCAAATTATAATCACAATGTAGACTTAAATACAAACAATAATAAAAAATTGCATGATTACGAAATAAACCCATGCCACTTTGGTCACTATTGAATCATAAGACCCTTGAAAAAAATAAATTAAAATGAATATTAAGTAGAATTAAGATAAATATATTCATTATATAACATAAAAAAGGGGTAGTATATACACCACACAAAATATATAAGTGGGGAATAAGACATATGTCTCGTGGAAGTAGAAGTGACTCAATAAACACTTACCTCATTTCTGGTTTTATTTTTATGTCGTTGATAATAATGTATAATAAAAATAGATTTATTATAAATATATGAAATAACCATAATCATATATTTAATACCACAAATTATTTACCTATTGTATTGTTTGACATGATTATTTACAATTAATTGATAAAATAACTATTTTAGGTTATAATTACTTTATTTGGTATTTTGGTTTTGTAAATTAGGTCCTCTTAAATTGATCATGGTTGCATAATATCCAAAATATTAACCATGAAATAAATATAATAAATAATTTTTATATAAATATTAATAATATTCCATTAAATTTAGATATTTTAAAATGAGTTACACCATTCATGGAGACATTAAAACGTACTTACGATTGAACACTATTTCAATTTTCCTAACATATGGAATGTAAAAAGGATAAATTATGTTTCAAAAGTATATATCCCTAATTATATCAAATATTTCAAATATATTAATTAAATAAATATTTATTTCCATTAATTTCTAAATAAAATGAAAAACAATTCACATAAATAATCGGAGGCAGTAGTCCACACGTACGAATGAAGGACATTATTGTTTTCAAACATATTTGATGGTAAGAAGGTATATGTGAAATAATAATTTTAGAATTATATAAATATCATAAGGATAATATAAACATGTTACATGAATAATTATTTCAGGTTTATATAGGTAGTTAGGTAAAAATAATTACATCGGTTGACGATTTGATAGTTTTAGGAACACAAGATCGATAGTTTTGTTTCGTATTTTATGGAAGGGGGAATAGATATAGGTTATTACATTAAAATTATAACATATTATTATAAATGATATAGTAGAGTAATTTTTTTATTATATGTTGAAATGATTTTAGGGAGTTATAATATGAACTATTGGAAATTAACCATATACCCACGGTTTTTAACTATGGGCATAGGATATACCCACGGTTTCAAGGAACCATGGGAATCCGAGGAATCAGTATAGATCTAATATATAACCATGGTTTTAAATAAATATACCCTTAGTTATAAAATTTTGGGTATAGAAATGACCTAATCCCATAATTTAAAAATGTTACTCCCACAGTTCTGAAACTGTGTTTATAGGATTAAAAAAATGTTGCATGTGGGCTTCAAACCCTCACAGTCTGTACAGAACTGAATTCCCTTAACATTAAATCATTTATAATTATGTGAGTATATATATATATAATATATATATTTATAAACTACGGGTATAAGAAAAAACCATGGAAATTAGTTTTCCTGCCTGATTTTTTCCCATGGAAACATAAGGAAACACACACCCACGGTTAAGTAAAATTATGGGTATAGGTTTCACATATACCCACAGTTTTAATGAACCATGGGGATATCCTTCGAGACTAAAAACTATACCCACAGTTCTACAAAACCATGGGTATAGGGGCACCTATACCCACAGGTTTTGGAGAACTGTGGGTATAGGTACTAGTCCGGAAGGCTATCCCTTGGGTGCATTAAAACAACATGTATAAGCCACATATACCCAAGTTCAATTTAAAATGTGGGTATAGTTTTTCCTATAAAATTCCTATGAAAATATTTTTCTTCGTGTGCGTATGAAGGAACCCTATTTCTACTGTTTATTAAGAACAATGTGTATATGTTTGAAAATATCACATATACTACCTGTTCATATAAATCATTAGTATATGTGGTCCTACAGCCGTAATCTGTTGGAAAACCATGGGAATAATCTTATTTTCTAGTAGCCAAAAGTAAAACTAAAATTCATGTTAAGGATCTTTACCTCATCATCGAACAACCTCCCTAGGTTTATACATAAAGCGTTTATATATGGGATTTATAATAAATCCAAGGAATCTAAAATGTTTGGAAGGATTTAATAAATATATTTTTGTAGGTATTGGCTGAACAGAAATTCTTTGGGAGTGTGATGATTATGGGAGAGGGTTATCCTTTTATATGTGGGGGAGAATACACACTTGGAATTTTATAAAACAAAAATGGATAACCACATTTTACAAATGAATAATGGCTATAAATTAGAGTATTGTAGAAACAATTGATTATATAAGGTTCAAATATTTATATATAATAGGATTTAGAAACTTTTATGGCTCATTTAACCATTATAATTTTAGTTCAACACCTATTAAACCTATTATAACCTTAACCGCGGTAATAACCTTTTACTATTGTTATTGCTCATTATGAATAAAAACTATTTTTACCTTATTATATAATATTGATTATTTTGATAGAATTTATGGAATTTTTTCTCAAATTACATTTATTGTAGTGTAAAATTTTAATTTAAAATAAATACCATAAGCAAGATGATAAAGTGGTTCTCCAAGGATAAAATTATCTTAAATAGAGAAATATTTAATATAAAAAATAAAAATTTATTAGATTAAAATGTTATTAAATGAATTAAATATTAAAATTTGTGAATATTTTAATTTTAAATTAATTTTTAATCGAAACAGATCTTCCAAATTATTTAAATAAAATGGAATTTTTCATTAAAAACCTTTATTTTTAACTATTAATTGAAAGCTTAATAATTTCCAAAAATTCTAAAATATATATCTATTTTAATTTTTACATGGTGAATTTAAAATTGAGTTTAATTTATAAAAATATGTTTTCCCAAATTGGAAAAAATTTAATTTTAAAATAAGTTTTGAAAACATGACGAGACCACTTTTAGAAAAAAAATATAATTTTTCATAAAATGAATTCATTTTTCTTTTAATTTTTATTTATTTAAAATATATTTATAAATAATGAATTTATTTATAAATTTTAAATAATATAATTTAAAAAAATTAAGTTAGTCATATTCACACTTATTAATTTAATGTAGGGATTATAATGTTATACTATGTTATAGTCAATTTAGTCTCACGATTTTGTGTATCAGAATCTATAGAAGAGGTTGAATTTAAAGAAATATAATTTGGGGGTCTTTTAATCATAGTTTTTTGTGTCAAAAAATCGATCGTACGTAATATTATTCTTTTGAAATATCAAGATGCTACATTCTACCCATATAAATAAATTTGGCTCACAAAATATTATTTTGGTCATTATAGGACTATCCATTATTGAAAACACAAAACATAAAAAGGGTTTATAAAACATCCTCTTAATAATAATGAAATGAAATTATGAATATCATGTACAATAACACATAACATGATTTCAAATTTTGAAAAAATTTGTGGAAGATGAAAATATGGACTCCAAGGAAAAGTGGAAATAATTGTGGAGAGTGATAGATATCATTGACCACAAGAAAGTGAATTATCATAAAAAATCAAAAATATTCTATGGAAATGAATAAAATAGTATAAAATTTTCATTTCATGTTCCTTTTCCTATATTTTATGAATTATTTTACTATAATGTTCATGAACACTAGAAAATATACTTACTTAATATTTAATTATTTTATAAGTAAAAATTTAGCATTTGTTTGTGCTTCGATGTACTTCCATATCACTTCTTAATCCATGAAATGACTATACAAGTTGAATATTTATTCTTAAATTACTATAACTAACTTTTAATATACCATAAGATCCATAAAATAGTGAAAAGTATTTTTATATGCCACTAAAATTTACCAAAAATAAAATGCTTAGCATGAGATATCCTAAACAATTCATTAATCCCTAGACCTCAACTACAACAACCAAAATAAAAATTAATCTATTCCATAAGTGACTATCAGACAAATCATTTATGTAAAACCAATTTCATACTAACCAATAAATCATATATTCCAGTGGTAGGTGTTTCACAATTATCACCATTTAGTCATGGGTTCATGCCCCACGACCATCCAAGATGTGATGTGTTTCAACCCAGTAATAGGGTTATCCATTAAAAAAAACCATATTAATATTGTTCTTATAATATTACCAAAAATATAACGATTATCTTAAAAAACAAAATTGTTCATCAATTCACTATTTAACCACAATAGATCCCTACATGACATATTTTTTCCCACAAAATAAAATAATCATAATGGGATATTATTACCTTGACATCAATTATCATATTTACTATAAATATTATCAGTACCTTTAATTGTATTCCTAAAAAATATAGAGGATGCATTTCTATGAAATACGTTTTACTATAATATAAAGTAAACAAATTGGTTTTATTTCCATAAAAGTAGCCCAATGTATCCTTAATCTTGACAAACTCCTATCACATTAAACGTAAAAATGGGTTGTTTAATACATTGAACTTATGATCAAACATAAACTCATAAACACATGACGGTTTCTATAAAAATTAAATGAATAATACCAAAATACATATATGCTTCCAAAATTAACACAATCCCAATATGTTTCATGATTCTGAAAAAAAATCACTGGTAAAATACTTATATAACATTAATCTTGAATCCAACTCCCCGAATACTTTAACTATTCCACTTCACCTATATTAATATCATAAGATTTATCTTGATCTTATAGCTTCTTCTTAGATATATTTTCTTAAATCATGGGGAATTCATTTGTGTAGTTCCTTATATCTTAATATTTAAAAGAATAAACATTACAAGCTTCTTTCTTTACCATGAATTCACTTGCCTGATGGCCTTTCTCTCTTCACGTAGTGAAAAATCATATTCTCTTAAATAAAGTACTAGGGTATTTCTTTCTATAATTACAATATTTTTGGGAATCCTTCATTCCCTTATTCCCATAATCCATTTTGTTATCTACTATCTTATACTTTTATTTATTACCCTTGAAATCCATAAGACTATGATAATTGTTTATATTTATTGAAAGAACTTCATACTATTTCATCAAATGATGACAATTTTTGGGAGAGCATTTCAATTTGGAGGATTAGATTAACCCCATCCAAGAAATCATCAATCATTATATTTGGATTATGTATGTATTCTGATGAATTCTTTTTTAGCCATATAAATTTTTATTCATTCTTATAAATATATTTATCTTCAATTTTTCATATAAATAGGAAATTACTATCAATATCCACTCGTTTCCCACGAGGACAATATTTTTCAAAGAAGAGTACCATAAAATCCTTCCACTCCATGATCACAATTTTCTCATCATTCATGTTTTTTAAGTCAATCACCACCATTGTTCAATGTACCTTGAGATGAAATAATTTATAAGGAAAACATTTCCCCTTTCATTAAATCCCAATGTGAGAAACATCTTTTATATGTATCATTTCTATTAATCTATTAACAATGCATTTGTAGTCCTATTAAATGATGGATTTTGTCGACTCTTGAAGTAGTCTAGAATTATTACACCACATTGTAGATAAGTAATCTACTCAATACAAGAATGGTTTTGAAATATTAACTATGTTAGATTAAATTATAGAATTATAAGTTGATATTTTGTATTATTAGGATTAGATTTGTCATCATTATCATTCTGGTGAGGTAAATCCCTCCATGGAGTACATGCATTGATAATGTTATAAATCCATATACTATTTACCATTTCTAAACAATTGAATACACTACATTAGATCATAAAAATATGGAAACAAATTTATTATCCTAAAACTAATGAAATACATAACATAAATTATTATTATTTGCAATGCTAATATCATAATCATAAACATTGTTTCTATTTGAATGTTATCAAATCTCAATAATATTTTGAAATAATTTTTAACGGTTTAATAATAAATCAAGAATTATCCCAAGAATATCCATTGAGAGGGTAAAACCAGTTTTGTAGTATCACCTATTGTCTTTCACCTTGTAACGATTGAGTCAAATCACAGTGTTCCCTTTTTAGAGTTATTACCCATAGTATAACTGTTCTAGAACAACATCCACTTTATTATCAAGACATGGATATAGAGTTAGAGAAAAACCACATAATATCTTCCTCCACAAAACAATAGGATGTCTTTATATACTTATCCTCAATGACAATCATAGTGTTATGTTCCATTATCTAGATTTTTGTAAATCTAGTTCCCAATTATTCAACTAAACATCCATTGACAACTACAACAGTGACCCCAACCCTAGTATCCAATAACCGGTTGTTATCTTATTACATTTTCATATGACATAATGAAACATATACATAATGAACAAATAGTTTAGTAGTTTTGGTAAACTAGATGCTTATGTTAATCTCATATAAAAATTGAAAAAATATAAAACATAGTGTTTTCTTTTAGTACACTATTTTTAATTTTAACAGATCCATGTATATGAATCATAAAACACATATGGGAATCATGTGAAAGGAATCAAAAGAAATGAGTGACCTTTAATCCTATTTGGTGTACAATTAAAATGGAATAAATCATGAATAAAAAATTCATAGTCAATATGTAAAGGAAAATAACTGAAACACATGCCGTTCAATCAATAATTCTAGTATAATATGATAGGAATAAATGTTGATCAAATAATTACACACAAATAACATGTGCATGAATCATAACCAAATATATTCTAAGAAATCATATAATCACATCAAACCATAAAAAATAATTTCAATAGAATATGGAATGTATAATTATTTAAATTATAATAATAAAATCAAGGCACCATTCCATGATATTATATATAAATGTTTAATTCCTCATCCAAAAATCCAAACTAGTTTGTCTTATGAGGACTACCAATGCATCAAGGTACTATTACGTAAATGATTTTTAGCCTGAATTCCCATTGGGAATGAATCCCATAAAATGTCATGTAGGCCCACCATAGGATGTCTTGATGGCTCATCTTTCATCACGCTTGCATCTTGATTGTGTTACTTCCCTGTTTGATAGATAGAAGGCCCATGGGGCCCATAGGCACAAACTGGTGACTCGAAGGCTAGAAAAAGAATAATATTTATTGTTTTTATAGTACTTCTATAGAACCAGCTACATTTAATCTATAATACTACTACTATAACACGTTAATCATCCTCTACCATGATTTGATCCTTAGTTTCATGCAGTATTATGAAAAATGTTATCAAATAGTTCGTCTAAGACAAAATAACAATAAACTATTCAAAACATAATATGGTTGGAATAAATAGAACATATTCGTAATGGTGAATAAGTTAAAATGAAAGTTTTTTTAAGAATATAAAAAAATGAAAAATTACATTTTAAACATTTTTGGGGAAAATAAACATTTTTACATTGAAAATTAATTTGAAAAACTAAAATTTTCCAGAATTTTATTAAAAACACTTCATTGAAGAGAACACTGTAAACATGAAATGTATGTTTCAAAATAATTAGAGGTTATAATAGAGGTAAATTATTTACATGTAGATTCCATTAAAACAAAAATTCAATTCACATATTTTGTGATTGTAAAAAAGAACAACGTTCATAAAATATATATAACTTTGCATTAAAGATTTCTTAAAAAAATCACGGGTAAACCTGATATCAAATAATTTTATGATGATTTGAAATAAAATTCTTGAAAACATTTTTAGAAAATAATTTTTTGAAAGACACTGGGGTTGCAGTCGAAGAGAAAAGAATGTCCGATTTTATTGAAAACATTTTCTCACTAATTTTTAGTAACAAGGGAATAAAAATGGTACTATTAACTAAAATTTAATTGATAACAAAATTAAGAGATAACATATTTCTATTAAGATATAAATATCAAATAGTTCCCACAAAGAAGTCTTAACCATAAAAAATCAGAAATAATAATGAGATTTTGAAATGAACCATTACCACATTGGTTGCTTTTGAAACATAACCCTCATGAAGTAAATAAAACTAAATGAAAAATTAAATAGCATGAGTAAAAATATATTTAAAATATATAATATTAAAATTTATGTATATAAATAGAAATATAAGTGGTGAATAAGGCATTTTTATCATCGAAATAAATTTGAGATGAGAAACCCTTATCACAAGTCTGATTTACTAAATAACTATTTTAATGTCATATAAATTAAATTTTAATTTATTATAAATGAATTATACAATAATAATAAAATATTTCTTAGCATATATAATTTACCTATAGAATTTTAGGACATGTATAATAACAAATATTTGATAAAATCATTGTTTTTGGTGATACTTATTTCACATTTGGAGTATGTTTGGGTTTTGTAATTTTGGACCTTTCAATTTTGTCATGGTTACATCATATAATAATTCTAAAAATGAAATTAATATCATATATTATCATTATATAACTTTTTAAAATATTCCATAAAATTTTCGAGATGGGAAAACGTTTCACACCATTTAGGGGGATGGCATGTCGTACGTACGCATTAACATTGTTCATATTATTCCATTAGGAGGAATGTAAAAAGGGTATACAATGTTTCAAATTTATAAAACCATTATTATATCAAATATTTTATTCATATTCAATATATATATACATATTAATATTCAATTCAAAATAATTTGAAAAACAATTAACATCAATACGTTGAGGTTATACTCCACTCCTACGCACAAGAGACATTTTTGTTTCCCAACGAATTAGAATGTAAGAAGGTATATGTGATATTATTAATAAATAATAATATTAATTTCATAAATACAATATAAATATTTTAAATCCATAAATATATGAATATGAGAGATCGGTTTTGAAAAATGAATTACATCGTTTTGAGAGGTATTGGCCCTCACTACACATGATTGGCACGTCTGCTGCCTATTTGATGGATGAGGAGAGAAATATATGTTATATAATTAACTTAATAGCACATAATTATATATTATATGATGGTTGTAATATTTTTTTATCATTTAAAATATTTTAATGAGTTAAAACATGATGTAAAAAAGAAAATGCATTCTTAATAATATTACTTATTTTTCAGGCAACATCCTTTGGATTATACCCAAAGCATCCCTAGATTTTTATTTATGATAAAAATGTGGCCAATTTGATTTGGGTAGGGAATTAAATATAAAATTTTTTGAGATATTTTCAGAATATAAAATCTTTGGGATTGTTAATAGTGGAAGAGATGGGGTGTCCATTTATAAGTGGGTGTGAGTACACATTATGACTTTTTGAAAAGAAATAGTGAAACCCAATTATTCACATGCTAAAAGCCTAAAAAACGGATCATTCTCAGAAAATTTATATGATATGGTAGAAATATGGACATATAATAGTAATTAAAAATTAATTTGTAAATTTTAATCCTTATCATTTTAGTATAACCCCCAAGTAAACACATTTTGACAATAAATGCGGTAATTAATTATTTCTGTTTTTATTATTCATTGTGACCAAAAGATAAATTTTCCTCATTATATAATATTAGTTATTATGTTTAAAAATATGGATTCCATTTTTGAAAATTCCATTCGCATAACTGTATAATTTTTATTTTAATATATACTTACTGATGCGATGAAAATGTATTTTTCCAAATAAAATATTCCCAAAAGTATACAATGTTTTAAACTAAAAAATAAAAATGAATTTAATTCCTAGGAGATAAATTGTATTTATTATAATATTGTTGTAAAAAATATACTCTTGAAATAATATTAAATGAAAATAAATCCTTTAAATATTTTTAATGAAATAGATGTTTTAATAAAAATCTGAATTTTCACTTTTCATTGAGAATTTAATCATTTAAATAAAAATTAAATAAATCACTCTATGATAATTTTAACATGATAATTTAAAAAGTTAATTTAAACTTTGAATATATATCTTAAAAAATTGGTAAGTATTAATTTTAAATTAAATTTGGAAATCGTTATGAAACTGATGTTGCAAAAAATACAATTTTCAAAAAAACATTCTTTTAATTCAAATGAATTTTATATTTCTAATAAATAAATAAATAATTCTTTTATTTTTTCATGCATAAATAATATAATATTCATAATTCAGCTAGTGTTATTTTTAAAATTAAATATAATAGATTTGGTTATACTGATATATTATATTACGGTTCATCTTGACACGTGGTTGCATGTATCCAAAGCTTTCAAGGAGATTAAATTTAAAGAAATTTATTTCATGGTTCTTTTAAGCTCGGTGATTAATGTCACGTATTCTATCGAACCTGATTTTCTTCTTTAATAATAGTTATATAGTATTACACGGTGTTTTAAGATGATTTAATAATGAAATTACTTGTTGAAAATGATATAAATAACATATATAATCTTTATATAAGTTTTTATAATAGTACATTAATGTTAGATGTGGGAAAATTAGTAACTCCATTTGTGTAGATGGTAGGTCATACATACAGATGTACGATTTTTCTAATTGTTCACTAGAAGGAATTTAAAAATAGTAAATAATGATTCAAATTTATTAACATATTATTATATCAATTATTTCATGTAAAATCACTAAATATATCCTTGTTACCATCTAATTAAAAATATAGTCAAAAACATTTTACATCAAAATATTTAGACGGTATGCCCCATGTACGTATGGGAAACACTATTTGTTTCCAAATGATTGGAAGGAAAGAAGGTATATGTGATATTATAAATAAATAGGTATATTAATGTTATAAATATCTTATAAATATGTAAAATCAATTAATATATCAAGCTGAGAGAGGTGGTGAGGGGAAACAAATTACATTAGGTCATGTGGGGATAGTTTTCCAAACACACGATCAATAGAGTCATTTCCCATTTGATGGAAGTGGAGATGGATATGGGTTATTCCATTAACATAATAAAATTGAAATATATAATATACACTACTATTATTATTTTATCATATTTTTGGAATATTTTACGGCATTTGTAGATGAAGTAAAAAATAAACTGCATGGTTATGAAATTTTACCTATTTATTGAAACAACATCAGCAGGTTTATACCAAAAACATCCAAGAACGGTTTTGTAATCAAACTGAGTCCTATAGGATGTAAGGAGTGATTTAAAGAAGATAATTTGAAATATATTTGTAGAATAAAAAAATCCTTTAGATTTTGAATATAATAGGAGTGGTGTGCCCTTTTATATGTGGAAGAGAGGACACACTTTGATTTTTCGAAAAGAAAAAATGATGCCCACTTTTTTCAAATGCCAGAGGGATCCAAAATGAGTCATTATCAAACTTTGGATTAGATAAAGTTGATATATGTCCATAAAATATTACTTGTAATTTTTTTTATTTTTATAATTATCTTTTTAGTTTAATCCCCGATAAAACCCTTTTAACCATAAACACAGTAATTAATTTTGACCATTTTATTTAATAAATATGACCAAAAATTAAATTTAACTTATTAATTAATAATAATAATTATTATTCCAAATATAAAATCTATATATAAAAATTAATTCATAAATTTGAATAATTTAATTCTAAATTAACCCTGCACTAGATAAATATGTTCATCTCTAAATGAAAAATTCACAAAGTATAGAATGATTTTACATCAAAAATGTAAATTATTTTTATCCAATGAACTAAATTTTAATTATAATAATATTATTAGTTTCCATTTTATTTGAATAGAATATTAAATGAAAACAGATCTTTAATTTTTATTAAACAAAAGTCAATTTTAAATAAAAACAAATTTTTCATCATTTATCGAGAAATTAATCTTATCATAAATAATCACAAATTTACAACATGATAGTTTTGACAATTTATTTTTAAATTTTAATTTAATAATTAAAATAAATTTAATTAATGTTATAAAAATTAATTTAAATATTAGTTTAGAAAACCCAAAAAATATACTTTAATTTTTTTTCATTAAAAAAACATATTTTTCATTGAAATGTTTTTTGTTTTTATTTATAATATTTTCGTAAGAAATAATTTCATTTATACTTGTATTAACCATATAATGTAAATTGTTTTTTAGTCATATTTATAACCTCCAATATAATGTCTAGGTTATAATGGTATACTATATTAGAGATCATTTAGACATGATATTATGTGTATCATAATCTACCAAATAGAATACATTTAAAGAAATATTTTTTCAAGGGTCATTTAAGATGGTGTTTCATGTGATTTACACAATCGAACACAATGATATTATTTTATAATCTATTGCTGTTATAGATTTGAAATAAAAAGAATACCATACATTAGATCCAGTATATATTTATTCATCTTAGATCCATATAATAAAAATCTGAAATTTATTTCAATATAAAACACTAAAAATGACAAAAACAATACCCAGTTAGGGTTTCATTGAGTTAAAACCAAGGAAAAGTTAATATTATAATATTTTGAGGTACTTACCTTATATAAAAACTGTAATAATACCAAAATCAATGGGAAATTTTTGCTATAAGGAGGGACTAGGAAAACTCACTATAAAATATGAGCCTTATGTGAGAGGGAGTGAATATAACTAAAATCACATGAATGCAGATAAAATATAATTTATAAGGGGTACGAAATATTACCTAACTAAAATATCCTAATGAAAATTGATTTATCATGAAAACTATTCTATCCCCATAATTAAGGTCATTCATGGCCCAATTTCATGGCCATCAAAGACTATGCATCGACTTTGTAGACCCCACTGTATCCTAGGAATCCCTAAAATGATATTTATGGGAATAATTAAGGGTATTGGAGACCATGAATCATCTTTAAAAATGAAAAAAATTTAAAAACACCTCATTTTAATATTAACCTGAAATAATTAAATAAAAACATCTCATACCTCAAACATTCCCTTACAATACTCCATAACCTTAAAAGTCTCATCCTTGTGATGTTAGAGTGTATTGATCCTAGAAAAAGTACATTCTAATATGCACAAATCATAGACTCTCTATACAATGTTTTATCTTATATGATATTATGTTTCCAAAGTACACACAAAAAAATTATACACCACAAAACCTTCTATCAACAATTCATTATATGGATGAGCTTTTGAATAACGTATGATATAGGTATAACTGTAATCAATCCCAAATAATGACTCGTGAAGGGTAAAATATATATTTTCAAAATTATGATATGTGAAAAATATCATTGATTTAATTAAATTGATATTGTAATGTAACACCGTGAGATTTTATAAAATATTTTTTCTAATAAATTTAATTTCGTCAATAGGTTTAATTACACGCAGCATCATGTTTTAACAAACTGAAATATAATAAAAAATTATTATATAAAAATGATTTTTATTGTATATTTTTTAATAATTAGGGAATGAATTAGAATAATTTTTTTAAAAAATTATTTATAAAATATTTAGACTAAAAATATTGATAAATAAGAAGTTAATTTTTGGTAAAGTCTTTATATACCTCAAAAATATATTTTTATTAAAAAATTATATTTATTTAATTTTTGGAACTACTAATAAAAATTATATATTCCAAATTAAGATGAATTATGGGAAACAATTATGGCCATTTCTTAACAAACATTTCATAATTTTCATAGGGTGACTTGTTTTGATGTTTTATGAAATGTTTAATTATTTAATGGACAGTGAAAATAATTATTTTTATTCAAATAATTATTTTGATTTAAATAATTTAAAAATTAAAATTTAGATTTTAAATCTTTTTAAAGTAAAAATAGGTAGTTTTTTCTATTTTTAATCTGATTTATTTCATTATAAAATATTCAATATTCAATTTTATATAAAATCATTTTTTACCCATGAAACGTTTCTCCTTGGAAAACCCTATTTTCATCGCATCAGTGGGATTTACATTAAATTTAATTATGATATTTTTTTTCATGGAATTTGATAAAATAGATTACATATATTTAATAATAAAAATTTATAATATTTAATAAAGTCAATTTTTTGACATAAATAATACAAAAAACAGCAAAAAACTAATTATAATGGTTATGTTTAAAAAAAGGTTTTCCATGTTACATATACTCATGTTAAATATTTATTTTAAATAAATTTAGGATATTTATTTAATTATTTTTATTTAATATTCATAATAATTGGGTATACATTATCAAATAAATTTTATTTTTTAGGTACCTAGCTAAATAAAAAGAGACTAGTTTCTGTGGTGAAAAAAATGGTTAAAAAGGGTGAACCTTGAGGATAATAAAATAACGAGATTAGAAAATATTTTTTATGTTGAAGGTGTGGATAGAACATATAAACCCTAAAATACTTTATTTAGTAATTTATAAGGCAAACAGATTTTTATTTACTTCCCGTTATTTTATTGTTTTATTTATTTTCAAAAATATCAATGTTTAATTAAAAGGGGATCTCATCCCATCAGTTATACAAACATATAAATCAATTTACCTAATATAAACCCATCCAAAATATCTTCCCAATATTAATATAAATTTTAAAGATCTTTCGGTCTTCCCAAAATACCAACCATAGTTTCCTTAATACGATATCTAAAAGTGGTTTTTCTAAGAAAAGGAAATTTTCTTCACTAATTTCATTCTTTTTTAATTATTCTCCTATCAAATTCTCTCAGGTTTTAATAATTACATTATAATAACATCTGTATTTGACATGTATTTATATAATATCATATAATAATATGTATCAATAACCTCTTTCTTTAAATGGGATACAAAATCATTGATTGCGTGTAAGGAGGACTACCACCTCACGAACATATGAAATTATTTTTCCATGTCCAACTCTCATGATTGGATAAAATGGTTTATTTAACATATTTATATTATATTTATAAAAACATTATACTTATTAAATTATAACATTATAAATACCATTTTACATTCCAATCCATTGTAAAATGATAACACTGTTCATGCGTACGTACATACTCCCTCCTCCACGAGATGTGATGAGTTTTACATTTTACATTGACATGGATAGTAATATGGGTATATTTAATAAATATATATGATATTTATGATTAATAAATGATTCAATAAATATTAAATCATATATACCATTATTTCATATAATCCATCACGAAAATGGATACAACGTCAATGCGTACATATGATCTACCGTCTCCATGAACACTATAATTCATTATTTATCTTAAACATTTTTATATTTATGAAAATAATTTTATAATCAATATATATGATATTTATATCATGGTAAACATTATGAATATAATATAACTATGATTAATGTAAAAGGAACAAAAACACAAAACAAAAACACACATTAAAAAACAAAGACTTTATTAACAGAAATGACATTTTAAAAAGAAATTGTTAATAAAAGGGAAAGAAAATGCACTGTTATGTAATAGATATATAATTAACCTTTATTTATTATACATTAATTTTTAATGTGTATGAATATATTTGAGTCTTAAGGAAATAGATTTCTAGTCTCTCTTTTATTTCCCTGATATAAGTGTGAAATTCAAAACACGTTTCTTTTGTGTGGTTTATATACTTACCCCTTGACATGAAATGTCATGAATATAAATTTTTAAGGATATTTAATATTTAATTTTATTATTTTAAAAAATTATTATTTCTATTAAAATATTTCCAAATTGGTAAGTTATTTGTTTTCTCGAATTATTTTCTTTGGGATATATGTTATGCTATACAAATATATTCTTTTATGATGTGTATATAAATCCCATTTGACATGTCATATCACGAGTTTTTATATATTTTTGATATTTAATGTTTCATATTAGATGATTATAAAATGATGATTTGGTCACTAGAAATCCATTTAAGGTCACATCATGAAGCTCTTGGATAGTTCTAGCTAGATTATCGAGTGTGGGGAGATTGACTTTTGGGACCATAATTGGTCGGCTGTTACGCTTGTTTTTAGGGTTTTTAAATGCAAAAAAATATTTCAGGCCAGCCATCACCCACCCCTATTCATCAATACAATTCTCAAACATCATTAATGGAAGATCACCACTAATATTAGTATTAATAACATGAAGGATTATTATATATTCACCAGCTCCACACAGTAAAATTCTCAGCATTGGTGGACTACCGGGTTATTCATGGAAATGATAATGATGATGCATGGGGTAAAAAACTATAGTGAAAATGGATTCCCATGAAATAAATCTTCCTTATTTGGAACATTTCAGACATAAAACTCTTAATGGATGTGGAGATTGAATGTTATGGTGCCATAATCTTCTTATGGTTATTGTGTTGTTTGCACACAATGCAATAATATTCCTTTCACTTATTATTCAAAGGTGACTAGGAGAAATTTATATATGGAGAGTTTTGATCATTCATAAGAATTTTGATGCAAGCTATTAGTGGTGGAGTGTTTCTTCAATAGAGGATTAATATTGATGTTAGGAGTATCATTGAAAAGTAAGCACATGTTATTCTGGTTTCCGATTTTTTGAGTGTATGGAATGCAAAGAATAAGGCTACACATGAGCGTACTAGGAGCTATAATATCCTCCTGGGTTTTCGGGAATGATTATTGGTGTAAGGGTTTTCTCCCTTTCCCAATTTATGGGTGACTACCTAGTCCTTATAGAGTATCATGAACCATAGTGGAACTTCTACCCATAGGTAATACATGTACCCTCAAGGCCACTGGGTAAGTTTGGGTCCCCTATCATATAGCTTTAAGACCATAGTGGTTGGGTCCTTTAACTCTCATATTATGCAATGAGGTGGTATTTAACATGACACTCATTAATATGTTATATTTTCTTACAGTTAAACATATGAATATTCAGACTCTCTTACTATGGAGGATTATGCTATGTGTAATTGGATAAAACTATGAAATAAGAATAATATTTATATATTTTTGATTAAATCATAATCGCTGGTTGTCCTCCAATCACTCAAATATTATATAGTTGTTCCTTATTCTATTCCTTAGAAAAATCACATGTGAGAAAAACTCATCAATGGTCAGGAAACTCTTATTCATAACTTCTGTGAGGGGAATAGTGTGGCGGACCCCCTATATTTAAGTGTGTTATCATTTCTTGCATGTAGTCTTTTTTTATAGCTTTGTATATCACCCTATCAGCTATCTGATCAAGGTTATGGGTGATTCTCTTAGTTTAATCTATTTTAGAACCCATTACCTTGTTTAAATATTCACCATTGAAATAAAAACAAAAAATTTATATCATGGGGATTATGATTGAAATGTTGCAAAAGTGGTATAAAATATACATGACAATCTCCTTGTTTATCAAGATTATTTATGATTATGTTTATGATGATGAAATATTTTTATCTAACTCTAAATAAACTCATTAATTTTATTATCCTCTGGTTATTTATATTGAAATGAATTTCTCATTTCATTTTCTTCTATTAATATATTAAAGAAACCATAAATTAATTTTTAAAAATTAATATTTATGTCACACTTTGGTCAAAAGTCTATATTTTTCTTTTTTCATGTTTTCAAAATTTTTAAATAATGTTTTTACTATCCTTCAATTTGATTTTTAAGTACATTATTACCCATGTTTTTCTTTTCAAAAAATAGTTTATCTGGAATCATCTTTTCATTTTTTGAATATGCTATTATTTAATTTTTTCTAAACATGTGAAATGAATCATTTTTTATCTTACACGACATGAACAAAATTTTCCACCATAATAACCACCTAATTATTTGAATATTCCTTCAAAAGTTTAAATCTTTATTTTCAAATAAAATGTGTTCATTAAAATTTTTGAATGTTTATTATTTAAAATAAGTAATTTCAAAATGGAAAGGTTATTTTTCTCAATAATGTATAAATTATCATTTAATTGAATTTTTATTCATCAAATACATAAAACTTTGATGTTTAATTTCTTTTATAAGGGATATGATTTAATTATTCCATCCATATTATTTCCCTATATATTTTATGTTTTTTATTAGTGTAAAGAGATGTTTATGAATCCTATTACATTCCCACATGTTATAATATGATGAAATGTTTATGAAACATATTCGTTTTCTAGGGGATAATCTACAATGAAAAGATAAAAAATTTATGAAACATGTTTCATATCCACATGATATTTCATGATGAAATTATTATGAAACCAATTTCATTTTATGGGTGCTTGTATGATGAAACTTTTATGATATTATCAAATGAATATTTATTATTTTCATTATGTGATGTGTGACCTATATCTACCTCCAATATATTGGGAAAATATTGATATCGAACGAGATAACTCGGACTGGAATGTTGAGTGAAACCATTTCCATAATGGTCTTTATCCACTATAATATTCATTGAAGTAATACTTTACTACTATGACACATTATGGAGTAAACCAATTCAACTATGATAGTTTTTTCAAAAAACCTTGATTACAATGGAATTGATTTTATATAACTATTTGTATTCCACAAGTCTATGTATTATGAAAATTTTATGTTATCATGTATCATGTTCTCTGATTTATTTATCATGCATGTATTATGAACTTTATTGAATCATTAAATGACTCTAGATTATTATCATTGATATGTAGGGTATGGTTATCTAATGTTTTGATCATGTCCCCATACATTTATGGTCATGTTATAGTTTTCTGATCATTGATATCTCTTTTAGTTAGCCTCACTGGGAATCTGTGCTCACCCTTTCTTATGTTTCCTTCACCCATGTTATGAATAATGCTTTAATGAATGATATTTTTGAATAGGGTTATAGTAATCAAGAACATATCATGAAATGATGGTTTTTACTTATGAATAAGTTTTTATATACCACTATTTCCAAAAATAGTAATACTTTATCATACTCAAGCACGACTCTATAACAAGATTTTAATATTCATATATTATGATTTAATATCTATGCATGTGATATTTGGGTCATTACTGTTAGTATTATAGGATATGTTTTCTTAACATTTGGTAACTAGGATGATAAAATATTAGTAATATCCCAAAGGATACTTCTAATGATACATCTATATATAGGAAAAGGTATTGGAATTTTGTTATAGGGTATGGATAGTGATTTCAAATAAACTTCATCCATGTATACATATAAAAGTGGATTTGGATATTAAAATGTTGTATATAGGGGTAATAACTCTGAAAAGGGTGTATTGGTCTTTTACTTGGTTGTCACATGGTGTACCATAACGATCTATGATTCACACCCAGTCTGATACTCCTTTGGGATATTTTTTGGGAATTCACAAAATATTTATAAAAAATCATAAAAGTATTGAATAGATAATGAACATTAATGAACAAGGATAAAACTAATGTTTTATAGATATAAAAAAGTAGGATTATTTCTACTTCTTATGAATTATTTTCTTGATTGGACACTCCTATCGTATATGAATGCTTGTCATGAGAACTATTTTTTTAATTGGGATTTCTGATAGACTAAGGATATTGAGGAGGTAATAGGTATGATAGAATATTTAACTACACTATTTGAGGTTAAGTAATGTATAATGAAATTTTAATAAATATATTGAAGGATTAAATGTTAAATTAAATGTTAAAATATTTATCTTATGATGAAAATATCTCATTTCTATGAATATTATTCAGTTTATGTAAATGGGGATGTGCTTCCTTTAAATATAATTATTCTCCTTCTAGTTGTATTTGATGTTATCATTTGCAGGGATTGGATTTATTCACCTAAATACAACATCAATTCCCAAAGAATATATTTCATGTATGATATTATAAACCATCCTATGAATATCTATTTGTGTGAAGATAAAAATTTACTTACAATGCAGATCACGTCAATTGTATGAGTCTTTATTTATATTGTAATGGGGTGTTTATCTCATTTGGTTAGGGAAAAACTTAACATAAATGACTATACTATTGGGAAAGAGTTTCTAAATTTATTTCTAGAATTGATACCTATTCTACATTCAAATCATGATGAGGAGTTCTCAATATACATCATACCAGGTTCTATGCTAATTTCAAAGACTCCATAGAAAATGACTTTGATTTAGTCGCAAAAATTATAGAATGAACTCCGAGAGAATCATGAAAAAAAGTGATTCATCCAAAAGGGTCACCTTTGGGTGAACCTACCAATTCATTGAAATGATAGATCTATGGGACTGTACAATGTTTATTGGGAACAAAATAAGATCAAAATCAAGAACAAGTATCATCTATAATTTATTGATGACATGTTTTAACAACTGTATAGAGATTGATAAGTTTCCAAGATTAATAATCATTATTGATATCATCAATTGATATTTAAGTAGGAGGATATATCCAAGACATCATTATATACAATTTATAGCCACTATGAATATATAATGATTCCATTTGGTATTACTAATAACCCTCTTATCATTGATAATTTAATAAATAATGTCTTTATAGATTACATTGTTCATTTTTTGGTATTGTTTATAGATTATGTTATTGTATATTCAACGAGGGAGGAGGATCGTGAAGATCATTATCTTATTTTGATAATGACCCTAAGGGATGATAAACCATATAAAATCATTACAAAGTGTGAATTTTGGATATAAAATGTTTAATGTTGGGTCATATGACTATAATTGAGGGTATATCATTGGATCCATCAAAGATGGAGGCAATTGAATATTTCCTGATAACAACCATCATGACTGAGATATAATGTTTTCATGGTTTATATCGATATTATCGATGCTTTATAAACATTTCATAGGGATACCCACCCCACTCATTATTCTAAATTGGAAGGTAGTAATATAACTTTGGGTAGATGAATGTTATTAAAATTTATAGGAACTGAATAAAAGGCTAGTTAGTTGGCCTATGCTTATATAACCCTATAGGGGGGTAGGGTTTGTAATATATAGTGATGAATCAACTAATGTATTGGGATGTATCCTCATGTATAATTATATGGTGATAACATATCCCTCATGAAAATTATTTGTTAATGATAAAAATTACCTAAATCATGATGTGGAGTTACCTATGAAATTTTTACTATTATAGAATTGGTGGCAGTATCTTATTTATAATGGTATGAAATATATACTATTAAAAACTTTTATGAACATATCCACTTAGAAATAGTAGAATATGTGCCAAATATGACAGTTGGATTTGAATAATGATTATCAATACTCCATTCATTACCACCCAACAGAAGTGAACAAGGTGGTCAATGATTTGAGTCAAAAGGATTATACTAGCATATCTTTGATGAGGATCTCAAGAAATATTGTATTAATAGATTTTTAATGGATATATTTATAACACATAATGTTAGTGAAGAAAAATTATCTTTCTCAATTAAGTGTTGTACCATCTATCCAAGTGAAGATTACAGAGGCAATAAATGAAGATATAGAGATGTAGAAGAATATAATAAATATTCATAAGTTTAACCATGATTATAATGGATTTATATGTTTTTGGAAGTTTCTATTTGTTCCACACATATGCGATTTAAATAAGGATACATTAGAGGAAACTCATAGTTCATCATTATCAATTTGTCATTGAAGTTCAATGATGTAGAGAGATTTGAAATAATATTTTTAATGGGAATAAATGAAAATAGATAATGTATAAAATATATATTTTTTTATGGAATTTTATCAAGTTGAGGCTGAGTGAAAAGAGTCTAAGAGGATGTTACAACCCTTACTCATATTAGAATGGAAATTCGAAAAATCACCATGGAAATTTTCATTGGACTCGCCAACACTTCTAAAAAAAATGGTGTATGGGTTATTGTCATTATCCTTATGAAGTCATCACACATAACTATTAGTAGAGAATATTTTTAAATGGATCCTATTCCTTTAATATATGTAGAGGAAGTGGTAAGGTTACATAGATTACCACATTTTATTTTATCTGATCGAGATTTGATGTTAACCTTGATGTTTTGGAAAAATCATCAATAGTATTTGTATACTGAGTTATGTTTTAGAAAAACTAATCAACCTCAGATACATTTTTAGTCTAAGAGAATAATTAGATATTAATATGATATGATAAGATAATTTTTCTATGGATTTCAATGGTGGTTGGATCAACTCATTCTTCTCGTTGAGTTTTCATACAAAAATTACTTTCACCCGAGCATTCAGATGGATATTTCTAAATCCATATATTAAAATAAGTTTAAAAATGTAAAATAATGGGATGAATATATGTAATGTATGAAATTTGGAACTGATCTAAATGATGAAATTTTAACAATGATTATAGCTATTATGAAACACATAAGGGATTTAAAAATAGATAGAAAAGTTATGATGATAAAGATCAATGTATCTACAATTTGAAGTTGGTGAAAATGTGTTTCTATGAATTTAACTATAGAAAGAGTTCATGAAATTATGAAATAAATGAAATTTTATCCTTAGGTATATTGTACCTATCAAGAGTTTTGATCAAATATGGATCATTTATTCTCTCTTGGCACTTCTATTATACCTCACCAATGTCTGCGATGTGTTGCATGTATCATTCATGAGGAAGTACAGAACTGATTGATAGAGAAAATATTTTCAATTAATTTATATTGAAAATAATTGTTTTAAACCCACAAAAGTGTTCCCTTAAGATGAATTGTTTCATTTTAATGATATTGGTGTTATTTTGAGCTCAATAGTAAAAATGGGGTATTTTGGGTTTTTAGCTGTTTTAAAGTATTTTTTATTTTGGTCATAACATATTCTACACTAATCCAAATAGTAAAATTATTTCCTTTCCATATTTTACACATCCTGGGATTCATTTCATATCTTTGGACTAATAGCTTAATCGACCATATGGAAGCTCTAAATAAGCTAACACGTTGGCTCAAGAAAACTGTTTGCAGTTATTCCTTGTTTTGATGTGGGCACTATACCTCTTCCATGGTGGGCCCAAATGTTGTTATATTCGGTGTGTGGATGTGCAAGGAGTTTTGGAGAATCTTTAATGAAGTAATGGATGTGTGAATTTGTCGTTTAAGGTGTCATTAAATCACCCTAATCCGTAGAATTGCGTTTTGGAGATTCTTACTGGACAAAATAAATGCTCAGAGTAAAACGTCAATAACTCTTGGAATACGTGTCACAATACGCTGAGATTTTGATGGGACACAACCAAGAGAATTATAATAAACATCTAATAAGGGATCAATGCGTTAAGATGTCAGTTAAAGGGGATACAATGCCTCAACTTTCAGGGAAAAAATTCTGGCTATAAAAGGAGGAGAGCCACACCCTCTCAAAGCATCCCATTCTCCTCCCCATTCTTTCTGGGACACCAAGAAGGAAATATTTTTATATTTCCTTTTTATTTATTTTCTTTTTAATAGTTTTTTAATTCCATATTCTTCCCCATTCATCTCGATTACCCTTACCATGGTGGAGTAAACATTTGGACTGATTGGGGAAGGGTTGGTTTTCTACATTGTAATGCTTGAGTTCTTGGATGAAATTGAATAAATTTCTTCTTCTTTTATGTTGTTTTCAATTTATAATAGTGTATTTTATTATCAAGTGCGATTGTTCTTGAATATTAATTAAATTAATCATTTTTTCCTTGGTAAAATAATCATAATCTCCATCCACTATTTTTTGGTTTATATACATTGGAATAGAACATAGATTAGTGGTGAGGTACTCGACGATCGTCAGTATGTGTATAATGTGTAGTGAATGTTATGGATTTTTTGGGATAAAAAAAACCTGATTGGGTATTTCCCATTTAAATTAGGGATATTCAATACAACTATTTTACACATGGAAGGAGAGTTGACCAAACCGAGATCTTGGTAAGGTTTTCTCTCACCATCATAATTTCACCAAGGAAGTGAGAGGAAACGATTGTGGAAACTCACTTTAATCAACAAAGAAGAAGAGTTTTGAATTAAATCGAACAAGGATAACATTACAATTATGAAACCTACCCCAACCTAATCAACCTTTTAATTTCATAGTTTTTTGAATCATTTGAATTTCAAATTTCCTTTCAAAAGCACAATATTTTTACCCCCGTTTTAAAGTGACAACCCATTTTTTGTGCACTCCTCTTCGGGAGACATCATAGATCAACAACATTTATAAATTTTAATTTTGGAAATAATTGTTTTTTCCATTCCCTATGACAGGCGTGCGTCAAACTTGGCGCCATTGCAGAGGAGGCAATGCCTCAAAAAATCCTTAAAAACATTTTTTACTTCTTTTGAATGACCCATAGTTCAAACAAAAATTTAAATGAATTTGATCTCGAAATTTAGAGAACAATAACCCAATTAAGAAAGAAAAATTTTCAATTCGATTTTGATGAAATTCAACTTACAGATTCATGTGACACATCCAGTGATCACTCTGAACCTCCAATGGATGGAAATCCCAACCAAAAATTGCACGATCTTTGAGCCACACAATTCACTAACAAACAAAATCAACTAGCTATTCCTGCATTAGAAAATGATTTTGAATTTCACATTAACAGGATTCAAATTCTTCCTAAATTCCATGGTCTTGCAGGTGAAGATCCCAACAGGCATATCCAGGAATTTACAAATGTGTGCTCCAGCTGCAGACCCTGAGATGTTGCAGAAGAACAGGTAAAGTGGAGGGCATTTCCCTTCTCACTTTAGGGAGCACAAAGGAATGGTTGTATATTCTACAACCAGGAGAAGTACAAGATTCAGATGATCTTAAAAGATGCTTCATTCAATGGTTTTTCCCGCATCCAGGAGCACATCGATCTTAAAAGAGATCTATGCCATTCTCCAATCAACTGGTAAAATATATTACGAGTAATGGGAATGATTCAGGAAGATCTGTGCCAGTTTTCCACACCAGAATGTAGAAGAACACCATTTCATTGTTTTCTTCTATCAAGGATTGCTTGACAATGATCTAAACTTGATAGATGCATCATCTGGAGGAGCCTTGATTGACAAGTCACCAACGGATGCCAGAGTATTGATTGAAAAGATTGCATAAAACTCACAGTTGTTTGGAACCAGAGGTACGATCACTAGAGGAATACATGAGATAAGAAAATCTGATTCAGTAGATTTAATTAGGAACTAAATGGGTAAACTCACCAGGTTGGTGTGAAAAATAGCTGTGAACCATGTTAAGGAACAACAAGGTCCAAATCAGGTATGTGGTTTATGTTCTTCTAATTCTCGTTACACTAATAAATGTATAGAAGTGAGAGGGACAGAGAGTTGTGCTACAACCTATCAACAATGGCAATACCAACCGCAAGCCTGACCAGGGTATGGGTTTCAACAAAACCAAGCCAGAGCACCTTTTCCACACCAATATCTGAACCCAGTTGCATTCCAACAACCTTATAAGCAGCCCTTACAACAAAAACAAACTTTCAAACCACCAACTTTCCAGTGGAAGAATTATGAACAACTGTATAGAAGTGCACCGACAAATGAAGATCAACAGCTGAAGAAAAGAGTTGCGGGATTAGAAGATAAAATGGACATGCTATCTGATCAATTTACAAGCATTATGGATGGTCTCACCAATAACCAAGGTAAATTTCCCTCACAAACAATTCCCAATCCAAAGGATAATGTTATTGAAATCACCACCTGAAGCGGGAAGGAGCTTACAGCACCATAAAAAATGAGGAGGATGATTCCAAGGAATTTTCTGAAGCTCATCTTATCCAACCAAAAGTTGGAGTCTACAAAAAAGGAGAAAGAACAAGGTTTCGGAAGGAAAGAACAGAAACAACTCTTCAAAAAAAAAAAACAGAGAAAAAGGATATCCTAGCACCATTCCCATCAGCATTGGTTGAGTCAAAGAAGGGTGAAGAAGAACAACTTCAAAGGGAAATTCAAGAAACATTCCAAAAAGTTGAGAATAACATCCCACTACAGGATATAATCTTACAAATCCCTAAATATGAAAAATTTCTGAAAGTGCTATTTACTAAAAAAGTAGGCTAGATGGAAATGAAAGAATCAACTTAATAATAAGCGTCTCAGCATTGATCACACCACTGATACTGCAAAATTGTCATGATCTGAGGACTTTCTACATTCCCTGCACTATCGGTTCTTTAAATTTTACTAATGCATTATGTGATCTTGGAGCTTCGATAAATGTGATGCCTCACTCAGTGTTTTCATCTTTCCAGATATAAGAACTAAAACCAACTCAGGTGGAGTTAAATTAGCAAATAGATCCACCATTTTCCCAGCTGGAGATGTTGATGATGTACTTGTAGGAGTGACCGGAATAATCTTTCCAGCAGACTTTTATGTCCTTACCATGGAGGAAGACCGAGCACCAGCACAATCTCCCATCATCCTAGGGAGACCATTCCTGAAAACAACAAGGATGATCATCAACGTGCATGAAGGAACCGTCACTATGGAGTATGGAGAGAGCACGGTTCACTTCAATGTTTTTGAATCCATGAGGCACCCATCAGATGATCACTCCCTCTTTTCACTCTCCCATGAAGTTGGTGCAGAACTAATTGAAGAATTAGGTATGTTCTATGAATTCTTAGACTTATGAGAGAATTATTCCCTTGGAAATAACATTGAACATGTGTATGTTGAAGATGTTGGATATTCTGACGTCATGTGGGAGGAAGAGGACGTCCAAAATTTGGAAGTGGGAAACGTCAATTTAGTCTCATACCTTGAGCATCCCCCTGATCTGGAACTCAAACCACTCCCCACTAATTTTAAATATGTATACCTTAGGAATGGAGAAAAACTACCAGTGATAATTGCTAATAATCTCTCTAAAATCCAAGAAAAATCATTGATTGAACTTTTGAGAGAGAATGTACATGCAATATGATGGAGCTTAGGTGATATCCTAGCAATAAACCCAAAAATATCCTCACATAGAATTTTTCTTGTGGGAGATTCCATACATGTTAGCCAGCCCCAAAGGAGACTGAATTCGACCTTGATGGAAGTTGTGAAGAAGGATATCAAGATGCTTTTGGAAGTTGGGTTCATCTATCCCATTTCAGATTTGCAGTGGGTCATCCCTATTCATGTCGTTCCAAAAAAACTAGCCTGACCACTGTGAGGAATGAAAAGAATGAGTTAATCCATATGAGAATTAAAAATACCTGGAGAGTGTGCATTGATTTTAGGAAATTGAACCAGGTCACTCGAAAAGATCATATCCCCATCACCTTCATTGACCAGATGTTAGAATGATTGGCAGGGAGAACTCATTATTGCTTTTTGGATGGATTTTCATGTTACTTTCAGGTACTCATTGCTCCTGAGGATGAAGAGAACACGACATTTACATTCCCTTTTGGTACTTTTTCATATAAAATAATGCCATTTCGATTATTTAATGCTCCAGGTACATTTCAGAGGTGCACAGTGAGTATATTTTTTGATCACATTGAAAACTACTTGGATGTTTTTTGAGATGATTTCACAGTTTTTGGAGATTCTTTTGATCATTGTTTGAAAAATATGGAAAATGTTTTGAAAACCTGCATTGAAAAAAATCATGTTTTAAATTTCGAAAAGTGTCATTTCATGGTTCAAAGAGGAATTCTACTTGGTCATGCCATTTCCCAAAATGGAATTGAAGTGGATAAATCAATAATTGAAGTGATAAATTCATTTCCTTACCCTACTTTTGTGAAACATGTTAGATAATTTATAGGACATGCAGGATTCTTCTAGAGGTTTATCAATGATTTTAGTAAGATTTATCTCCCTCTATCTAGATTACTTTTTAAAGATGCTGATTTTGATTTCAATGATTCCTGTAGGGGATCTTATGATGAGTTGAAGAAGAGATTGATTTCACCACCCGTGATGAATCCTCCAAATTGGGATGACCTATTTGAACTAATTTGTGATGCCTCCAACCAAGCAGTTGGAGCAGTCCTTTCTCAAATAATTGAGGTCAGAACACAAATCATTTCATATGCCTCGAGAACTTTAAATATGGACCCATTCAATTACACAACCATGGAAAAATAGTTCTTTGCGGTTGTTTTTGCTTTAGAACGATTTAGATCATATCTTCTTGGAACTAAAATCACTGTGTTTTCTGATCATGCAGCTTTGAGGTATTTGATGAAGAAAGCTGATGCTAAACCAAGGTTAGTGATATGAATGATTCTGCTGTAGGAGCTCAATATAAAAATCAAGGATAAGAAGGGATCTGAGAACTAAGTGGATGATCACTTAAGTAGACTACCCAAAACTGCTGAAATTGATGTTCCAAAAAGAGACCCACCGAATGATCAAATTCCAAGAGAGCAGTTGTACTTGATTGAAGGAGAAGTTCCTTGGTATGCTGATATAGTCAATTTCTTGGTAACATCTCAAGTCCCATCTCATTTAAATAATCACCAAATTAAAAAACTGAAAGCTTAATGTAGATATTACATTTGGGATGATTCATTCCTTTGGAAGATTTCCAATGATGAAGTAATAATAAGATGTTTACCTGAAAATGAAGTTAAATCTATCTTCGATTTTTGTCACACTATTGATTGTGGAGGCCACTTTGGACCTTAAAGGATAACAAGGAAGGTTTTAGAATCTGGAATTTATTGACCCACCATTTTTATAGATGCTCATGAATTTTTCAAAATATGTGAAAAATGTCAGTTTCCAGGAAATAATTCAAAGAGATAAGAAATTACCCAAAAGCCATTGAATTTTTGTGACCTTTTTTATGTTTTGGGAATTGATTTCATGGGACATTTCTCGATGTCATTTGAAATCCTTATATCTTTCTTGCAGTTAATTATGTTTCCAAATGGGTGGAAGAAAAAGCCACAAGGACTGACGATGCTAAAGTTGTTTTTTATTTTGTCAGGTCTAACATATTTTGTAGGTTTGGAGTGCCCAGAGAAATCATCAATGATCAGGGGACTCACTTCTGCAATTGTAGAATAGAGACTTTGCTGAAGAAGTACGAGGTGCATCATAAAACATCAACTCCCTATCATCCACAGACTAATGGGCAAGGTGAAGTTTCCAACAGAGAAATCAAAGGAATTTTACAAAATACTGTTAATTCAAACAGGAAGGATTAGATCCATATATTGAAAGATACATTATGTGCTTATAGGATTGCCTACAAGACCCCGATTGGAATGAGTCCATATAGGCTGATTTATGGGAAATGTTGTCACCTACCTATGGAACTGGAGCATAAGGTGTATTGGGCTGTGTGGAAGATGAATCTAGATCTTGGAAGTGCTGGGAAAGAGTGAAGGTTGTAGTTAAAGGATATGGACGAAATTATAAAAGAAGCATTTGAAAATTCCATGATTTACATAGAAAGAACAAGATTGGCTCATTACAAGATGATCCAACCGAAAGAATTCAATCCTGGAGATAAAGTGTTGCTATTCAATTCCAGACTCAAGCTGATTCCAGGTAAACTTCGTTCTAGATTGGAGGGTCCATTTATAGTTACTCATGTATATCCTTTTGGTGCTGTGCAGATTGCGAAGGATTTAGAGCAGGATCCATTCACTGTGAATGGGCATAGATTGAAGAAATTCTTTGGGACTCTTCCATCAAAGCTAGTGGAGGAGATCTCACTCCTCCAACCTATCTATAAATAAGATCCATCAGGTTGTAACTCTCCTTCACACTTGCTTGATGTTGTGATTCATTTGAAAATTTTCTTACATGTTAAATCCACTTTAATTCATTGAGGAAACTGTATCACTTATGTGTGGGGGAGGGCACCTTTGTAGTATAGGATTTTCTTTTGATGTTTGTTTTCAAAATAAAAAATCAAAAAATTTTGTGTTTTCAAATTATTCTGTGTTTATTTTTCAATTTTTGGTGGGTTTCTGAAACTTTTGAGCTGAAATGATTATCAATACCATTTTTGAAACCCATTTCAATGAGTGAACCAATCTATTTCATGAAATAGAGCTTAAATTAATTCTGAAATTACTGTTGTTTCAAGTTCAAATCTTTTTGAATTTCATGAAAAGTACACTGATTTTTGAAACCCATGTCATATTTCACTGTCTATATCTTTGAAATCACTTTCCTGTGAGGCTTCTGAACCGTTTTTGTCATATGCCTTTCATTCACCTCATTTCTTGAGAGAACCAAACCATGATTGCTTTAACCAAAATTTGATTTATTACATTAAAAACATAAGGGTTTGGGGTCCGTGTGTTTTAACTGATTGAGGAATTTATTTGGTGTGAAGCCCCCTTTTCAAAATAATCCTTTTCATTATGTCCCACCTTTACATTTATCCTTAATTGTATCCCCTAGTAGCCATGAATTGTCTGTTAGGTTAGCCACATTACAAGCCAATTTTCCCTATCCTACCTACTCTTGAAGTGATATTGCATGATCTAGTTGAATTTAAGTGTGGGGGAAGATGTATTGTGGTGTACTAGAACATTTGGTGGTACATTTGGTGGAATATAAAATGTTGAAGATTTAATGTTCCTACTGAATATTTCATTTTGTTAAAATTTGTGCCTTTCAATAGATTTCCTAATAAGAGAAGCTGTGCATTTCTAGAGCTTCTGATGTAAAAACAAGAAAGTTGTGCCTATCTGGATATTTAATGAAAAATCATGTTTGAATGGATTGAAATTTTTTCTACTGAAATCATGATCTGATTGAATTAATATAGAGCTAAGTTTCTATAAAGGAGAAGATAAGGAGACCATATTTGAGTGAAAATTAGAATCTTGCAATTTTGCTTCAATAAGACCCAATCCCTCCTTTTTCGGCCTCAAAATTTCTAACATCTAAATCCTACCAACCAGAAGCCACAGAACAACCCTGAAAAGTCCTCATGAGAAACACATGTCCATGACTCACATCTAGTGGAGAAGTAGGAATTTATCAAGCATATGGTGACTCTTGTGTGAGTTTGGATGAGAAAAGCCTTGTTCAACATTTACATTTTTGAGATGAGATAAAATTCAACTGAGGTAGGTGTTTTGTGTGCATGGGATACTAAATGAAGTGTAAATATATTAAAATATAAAATGGAGAACTTGAAATAATTTTTTTGAATGAGGCATGATATCTTTTTGTTTCTTGGAATTGATTTGGTTGGTCTCATTGATATGTGTTTTGGATTTGATTTGATTTGACTTTTACTTGTCCAAGATTCCAAGTTCAATGTGTGGTGGAATTGATAGAGAAAATATTTTCAATTAATTTATATTGAATATCATTGTTTTAATTCCACAAAAGTTTTCTATTAAGATGAATTGTTTAATGTTTATGATATTGGTGTTATTTTGAGCTAAATGGTAAAAATGGACCATTTTGGGTTTTTAAATGCTTTAAAATATTTATTTATATTCATAATAACATATTCTACACTAATACAAATTGAAACATTCTTTCTTTTCTAGATCCTACCCATCTAGGGCTTCATTTCATATCTTTGGACCAATAACTGAATCGACCATATGAAAGCCACAAAGAAGCTCACAAATTGGCTCAAGAAAACTATTTTCGGGCCTCCCTATTTTTGGTGTGGGCTCCATAACTCTTCTATGGTGGGCCCCAATGTTGTGATATTCAGTGGGTGGACGAGCAAAGAGTTTTGGAGAATCTTTATTGAAGGATGTTCTGCGTTCATTGGCCATTTAATGGGTCATTAAACGACCCTAATCCAGAGGATTTCGTTTTGGATAGTCTGACTGGACAGAATAAATGCACAACGTAAAACGACAATAACTCTAGGAATCCATTTCCATCTCTGCTATTCATACGAGGGGACATGGCCAAGAGAATTATCAACAAAATTCAAGAAGGGATCAACACATGAAGATGTAATTTAATGGGGCTACAACTCATCAAATTTTGGGGGAAAAATTCTGGCTATAAAAGGAGGAGAGCTCCACCCTCTCAAAGCATCTCATTCTCCACCCCATTCCTTCCGGGACACCACGAAATAAATTTTTTCGGATTTCACTTTTGTTTATTTTATTTTTCATAGTTTTGTAATTCTTTCTTCTTCCCCATTCATCTCTATTACCCTTACCATGGTGCGGTAAACATTTGGAGTGATTGGGGAAGGGTTGGTTTTCTACATTGTAATGCTTGAGTTCTTGGGCGCAATTGAATAAATTTCTTTCTTTTCAAAGTTGTTTTCAATTTCTTATAGTGTATTTTATTATCAAGTGTGATCGTTATTGAATATTAATTCCGTTATTGATTTTTTCCTTGGTAAAATAATCATAATCTCCCTCTACTAATTTCTGGTTTATATATGATGGAATATACCAGGGATTAGTGGTGAGGTGCTCGATGATCGTCAGTACGTGTAAAAGGTGTAGTGAAGGTTCTTGATTGTTTGGGATAAAAAACCCGATCGGGTTTGTAACACCCCAGGTAAATAAAGAATATGAAATTTCCATATTTATCCATATTTGTGAATAAAGTATTAATATGACTTTAATGGGGACTCTATGCTCGATGGCGTACCCAACACGCAACAACGAGTTTCTTGGGAATCTTACGTTGCACTCTAAAAATAAAATAATATTATTTTAAATGGTAGTTATCATGTAGTCGTTGTATTGGCGGGAATGGATATAAATAACTAAAATATGATTATATATGTTTTTTAATGTTTTTACATTTATCCAATAAAATATAAAGGCATAAAATACGGAAATAATTCGATTTTAGGCGTATATGCCCTAGTTTTCACTAAAGGTTCACTTATCGCCTTTTGATGGAGAACCGTCATTAAATATAGTTTTGTTCACTATTATACATCCTTTTGGACCAAATAAAACTCTTCTTAAGAATTGGGACATCAAAATTTACTTTGTGTAAATTTTTGGTATCTTTCCGATAAAGTTCATTTTTTTATTGAATAGTGTAAAATGTTGTATTTTAATTCAAAACCTCTTTTTAATATAATTTATTTATATGATTATATTATCTTTTGAATTGATTTTAAAGTGAAATTAGAATATATTTTTACCATTTAATCCAATAGTGGTCGTTGGAATTAATTTCACTTTGAAATCTGACTTAAACTAGTGTCAATCTTTTGAAACTTATTGTTTCATAAAAACACGCTATTTGCTCTGACAGTGGGAATTAATTATTAAATTAATTAATGTGAATTATATGGTTTGAATTTTTTAAAATGGACTTCATTTTTGAAATCGTAATATCAAATATAGCTTAGGGTGAATTTTTGGGATTTTTCTGAAAAACTTCAATTTTTGATGAATAGTGAAACCACTAAGTGGTACTTATAAAAACTGATTTTTCCATTTAAATGAAATTTTGCCATCTTTGTGTTTTGAATTTCAAAAATCTGACATACATGGTTGTCATTAAGAAGTAAAATGTGGTTCAATGGGTTTAAAATAATTTTTTGGTGAATAGCAACTTATTAAGTTCTTAATCGCGATTAGAGGTAATTAGTGTAGTTTAAGGTAAAAATAAAGTTTTAATAATATGAAATGAACATGAAACATGTCCTAACCTCATTGGCTGTGTAATGGGAGACCATGAAAACCCATGGGTCAACTTGGGGACCCCATGAAGCCACTTTGGTTGGAAAATGACATTAATATCTTTTTATTTAAAGTTAAAGTAAAAATGAGACAAACGTGAAATGTTTTACTAAATCAATTTTTACATGGGGTTATACAAATCATATTTTTGACTATAAATATTCATTGGAAATCTAAAACTATTTCCTACATCATAGTAGTTTTTATATAATTTTTATACATTAAATAAATTAAATTATTTATGACATCATGATGATGCAGCGATGACCTCATTATTTAACGATTTAAATAAAATGGAAAGATAATGTAATATATAAGACCTACACATGTCCAAAACCTATTGGATGAGTGTATTTCTAACCCTTATCACCTTAAAATCTAAACACATCAATGTGGGACCTCCTAAATCTGATTACCATTTTCAAATAAAGTAACATTTGCTTACTTTCCAAGAGTGCCCCTCCTCTCCTCTTATAAAAGGCCCCCACCTCTACCTCCTTACCCACACTCCCAAAGCCTTTGGATCGGAAACCCTCTGCCAATTTTGTCTCTAAACTTCTCTCTATTACTCGTTGAAGCCTCACTTTGGGCATGAGTCTTCCCAAGGAAGCCTTTGAGCTCAAACCAAAGGGAGTTACCCGATTTTAAGGTAATGTCTTCACTTGCGTCCTTTTGTTTTATTTTGCTTCTCCAACCCCCTAAAATATTTTTATTCTTTTCTTTTGTAACAACTCCAGTATCTTCAATATACTAGGATGTTTTTATAAGAAGTATTAGAGCTACACTTACACACACCTACATCTAATGGTTAAATAACATACTGTTTCCGTGGATGGAAAATTTCTGCCTCCCGAAACGATGATTGTTCAACATTCTTTTAACACCTTCAAAGGTGTCCATTAAGATGTCACTATATTTATATATGATATATAATATGTTTATGTTTTCCTTAAGCTTCTGTATTTTTCATTTTGGTCATACCTTTATGGTTTCCATTATGGGTAAACACGATATCTTCATTTAAGGAAGTGCGGACTACTACCCCCTCAAAGTGAGTTGATTCATTAAATACCATATTTGGGGTGTATAAAGTATGAAACTATGATATTATATATGATATTATACTGGAATTATAATATAACTTTATATAATTATGATCCCATTCTATAAAATACGAAATAGAAATGAAAGTAGCGTTCATACGTACGTACGGCTTACCATCTCCATGAACGGTACATTTCATTTCTTATCTCAAAATGTTATGTATTATTATAAGTATATATATATAATGGATATATATGAAATATATTACATCAAAATTATGGATATCATTATGTAATTATAACATATATATATCTCTCTTTTTTTTCTTTAATTCCATTAATATGACAAAAAATGAAAGTAGCGTTCATGCGTATGTACGACCTACCGTCTCCATGAACGGTGCTTTTCCTTTTTTATCTCCAAATGATATGGAATAGTATGAAATGAATATTTACTGGATATATATGATATTTTAATAATTAATACTATTATTGAAATTATTTACTTATAACTACATGGGCAATCTTTTTTCAAACAAGTTCATTTTTGACTCATGGACCAAACATCGGCAAAAACGTCTGATATGATCTAACATTATTAAACAATTATTATAACATTATAATATGTTATATGAACTGAATAATAATCTCTAAATGAGGTACTTATTAAATTATTAATTTACCAAAGTTTATTATTAGGGAATATAAATAAACGAACAAGACAAGTTGGACTTGATGTAAGGGATCTTACTCCTCTCTTTCTTTTTAAGTACACTCTTTTATGTCATTCCCTATAAAGCTCATCTTTCTTATTATTGGGATTTTATTTTATATTACACTTACTGTAATTTTTATGTTCATGTGATGAGAGACCCTATTTCCTCTCATCAATCCATTTTGAAAGTTTTAAGTGGCGTCGTTAGGCTGCCGAGTTTTCGTAAGTGATTTTTCATCTCACTTTTATTCCCGTGAGATTTATGCTACATTTGCCACAATTTCCATTGAGTGGTGTATGTAATGACCATTATTTTACTCATTGTGTAATATTATTTCATTTATGATTATTTACATCAATGTTGTATTTTCCTTCTTTCACGGGGCGTATGTTTCGAAAGATACTCATGTCGGTAAGGAACCTTTCACCCTCCTCTTTTTAAAAGACTTCGTTTGTTATGACTTTTAATTCACATACTATTATGTTGGGATATGTTCTTCTATATCCTGATTGACGTAAATTTTATGTCCAAGTGATGAGATTCCCTTTTTATCTCTCATCAAATCATTTTCTGAATTTTTGAAGTGACGCCGTTAGGCTGTCAAATTTTACCAAGGGAACTTTTTAACACAATTTCGATTTCTTTGGGTTCAATGTGTAGTTATTGAATATGTCATCCTTTGAATATGTGTGAATGACCTTTTATTGTTTTACACTTCATATCAAATTATATTGGGTGTATTTATATTTTTCACACATATTTTTGAGATTGATTTATCCTTAATTTCAGGATATCTTCTTTATAAGGGATTTCATCACATTTTACATCTCTATTGAGACTTCATTGTTGTTATGAACCAATTCACTCTTATATGGTGTATATACTGTCATTTGGAATATTATATAATGAATCCATTTATTCTCATGATATTATAAAGTTCTGATTAAATGTTATTCCTCAATTATTGTATTCAAGTGTCTCTAATTTTGGTAAAAACCCTTTAACCAAAATATCGCTTTAAATGTTTTAATGATTTGTTCTTATTAATATCCATGTTTTCTAAATGGTTTTAAGGATTTTTTTTATATGGATATTAATGTTTTAAAATGTTAAAAGCTTCAAGGTGGTATGGGACACTTTGATTCAAAAATCTCTTTATTAAATGTTTTAAATGGTTTTGAAAATTGTATTTTTTAATGGATTCATTATTTCAATATCCTAAAATGTTATATTGTGATTGGAATGTGGAAATGTTATATTTCCTTTATGCATTTTTTATGTGATACATTTATGTTATGGTTCTTGGGAATTGTTATGAAAATGGGTGGTTTCATGATAAACTAAGGGTGGGTGAGCCCGATATAGCTCTCCAATGCATTGGGTAACGCGAAGGAGTGAAACGTTAAGGTTTATCCGAAGAGATTTAGGGAATATACTTTGATGGGTATTCCAAACGTAACCAAGAGGGTTACTTCCTACATAAGAATGTTATGAATTCCTCAAGTTACCTTTATGTCTCATGTTTTCTATGATTTATTCATGGTTTGATGAGGTATGTTAAAGTGCCTATGTTTTATGGGTAAAGTATGATTTCATTATTATGTATATATGAAATCATGTTTCCTTTCCATATTTTTATAACCCTTACTGATATTTTTATGCTCATCCCAAGTTTTTGAAATGTTTTTCACAGGTCAAGGGAAAGGTACATGATGTGATGATAGTGTCAAGGATTTGTCAAGAAAGAATCCATGTTTTATTTTCAATATGTTTCCGTTGATGGGAACAATGAATATTGTCTTTTATTTAACCACTTTGTTTAAATGTGGAATGTAATGCAAGTTTCATGATCTAATTCTCTAAAAATCTAAACCTAAAAATATCCTCAATGTGTAATCTTGTAATAACTCAAGATTAAGTAAGGTTTAAGGCTGGGGCCTTATAGTTGGTATCAAAGGTCGGTTTAGATAACTTTAGAGGTTAGGGTATTCTTTAATCATAAGTGACATTACCATAATGGTTAGGATTTCAGAAAGAGTCCTAGTTTTAGATAAAGTGAATGAGTAAGTGTATCTTAGTGTTTACCTTCCTCATTAGTACATGATGGGTTTGTTGATATACTCACACTGACATTTCTGTTTTTAGTGAATGGATGGATCTAGCAGGCACCAAAGAGACAACAGGTTTAAAGGAAACTGTGGTGGTTCTATGATTAAGATACTAGATAAAATGGGGGATTCAATGAGGAAACTCGTGGTTGTTCTAAACCAACTATCAAGGAGTCATGATCAACCACTTGAACCTTGGTATGATCTTTAATGCATCATGTACGAGATGACCAATCCATGTGGAAGTTCAGGTAATAATTATAAAGGTAACCATTAGAGTTTATATGATCCTTACTTTTGAGGTAATTATGGGTTATTATATGATATGCTGGAAAATGAAAGGCATGAGATAATCTTGAGGTTAAAATATGTTATGATGATTTTTGATGATTTTATCTCTTTTTGGGGAATGATTAAAGAATTATATAGTTTTGGAAAAAGGACAACACGCAGACCGTGTGACAACCCGTCGCATCAGACAAAGCTGTGGGAATCAAACCCACAACCAAAGTACGACTGGTATTTATCGCCTACCACTGGACTACGTGAATTCCCTGGTTAGTTTGACCGATTTTTTTTATTTTGATGATTTTATGAATTAAGAGTATGTTTATTTTGGGTTATTTATGAAAATGATTAACCTATCATGGAGGATATGCGATTAGGTTAATTACATTTCAATACGAGACTTTAGGTTCAACTGATATTGTTTGGAGATAAATGTTACGATTTAACTTGGAAGACTATGTGACTAAATCCTTCAAATATTTGGGTTTAAATCTTATATTGGATTAATTTGAAGAATTTTATGGACAAATTGTTTATCAGATGGTCCTCGTTGAACTTTGTGTTTTGTTGGACAAATTTTGGAGATTAAGCATAGATTTTCTTTTTAAAGGGTTTCTTTTTTTGGATTATCTGACCTTGTACTAACCTTTCTAGTTTTGGTTTTGGTTAAAGCCTAATGACATGGGATGTATATAGTTCTATTTTGTGGATTAGGTGATTCTCTAGAAGTTGAATATAGTACTCTTAATGCGAATAAGTCTCCCTAAATACTCGTCTTTGGGAAAAAAAATATGAGTTTGATTAAGGAATCTAGGAAAAGTTGAAAGTCAACATGATAAGTGATTATGTTTCCTTATGAATAAATTCCTCAATAAAAAGTAACTTAAAACAAAAATGTTGTCTATTATCTTGTCCTACTGGGGAACCCAACACCGTTTAACCCATCACAAGTTTGTGATTTTCTTATTGTTAACTTTCTCCTAAACATGTTTTCTATCACTATCCACCAGAACATGAGCCTATGTTTTCTCCTCCATGTCCATGTTTCCCTACATGGAGTCCTAATATGGGTTAACTCGGGTGAGCTCTGTACTTATCTTTCTTTATTTTAGAGTGATTGTTTTATCGACTCTTGTTCCGATGTGGGACTTTCAAGGATGTTTCCAAGCTCAATTTTAAAAATTGCGAGGACGCAATTCCCAAAAGGGGAGAAGGATGTAACACTCCAGGTAAATAAAGAACATGAAATTTTAATATTTATCCATATTTGTGAATAAAGTATTAATATGACTTTAATGGGTACGCTATGCTCGATGGCGTACCCAACACGCAACAACGAGTTTCTTGGGAATCTTATGTTGCACTCTAATAATAAAATAATATTATTTTAAATGGTAGTTAACATGTAGCCGTTGTATTGGCGGGAATGGATAAAAATAACTAAAATATGATTATATATGTTTTTTAATGTTTTTACATTTATCCAATAAAAGATAATGGCATAAAATATGGAAATAATTCGATTTTAGGCGTATATGCCCTAGTTTTCACTAAAGGTTCACTTATCACCTTTTGATGGAGAACCATCATTAAATATAGTTTTGTTCACTCTTATACATCCTTTTGGACCAAATAAAACTCTTCTTACAAATTGGGATATCAAAATTTACTTTGTGTAAATTTTTGGTATCTTTCCGATAAAGTTCATTTTTTTAATGAATAGTGTATAATGTTGTATTTTAATTCAAAACCTCTTTTTAATCTAATTTATTTATATGATTAGATTATCTTTTGAATTGATTTTAAAGTGGAATTAGAATATATTTTTACCATTTAATCCAATAGTGGTCGTTGGAATTAATTTCACTTTGAAATCAGACTTAAACTAGTGTCAATCTTTTGATACTTATTGTTTCACAAAAACACGCTATTTGCTCTGACAGCCGGAATTAATTATTAAATTAATTAATGTGACTTATATGTTTTTAATTTTGTAAAGTGGACTTCATTTTTGAATTCAGAATATCAAATATAGATTAGGGTGAATTTTTGGGATTTTTTTGAAAAACTTCATGTTTTGATGAATAGTGAAACCACTAAGTGGTACTTATAAAAACTGATTTTTCCGTTTAAATGAAATTTTTCCATCTTTGTGTTTTGAATTTCACAAATCTGACATACATGGTTTTCATTAAGAAGTAAAATGTGGTTCAATGGGATTAAAATAATTTTTTTGGTAAATAGTAACTTATTAAGTTATTAATCGCGATTAGAAGTAATTAGTGTAGTTTAAGGTAAAAATAATGTTTTAATAATATGAAATGAACTTGAAACATGTCCTAACCTCCTTGGCTGTGTCATGGACGACCAAGACAACCCATGGGTCAACTTGGGGACCCCATGAAGCCACTTTTGTTGGAAAATGACATTAATATCTTTTTATTTAAAGTTAAAGTAAAAATGAGACAAACATGAAATGTTTTACTAAAATAATTTTTACATGGGGTTATAGAAATCATATTTTTGACTATAAATATTCATTCGAGATATAAAAAGATTTCCTACATCATATTAGTTTTTATATAATTTTTAGACATTAAATAAATTAAATTATGTATGGCATCATGATGATGTAGCGATGACCTCATTATTTAACGATTTAAATAAAATGGAAAGATAATGTAATATCTAAGACCTAAACATGTCCAAAACCTATTGGATGAGTGGATTTAGAACCCTTATCACCTTAACCTTGAAACACGTCAATGTGGGACCTCCTAAATCCGAATACCATTTTCAAATAAAGTAACATTTGCTTACTTTCCAAGAGTGCCCCTCCTCTCCTCTTATAAAAGGCCCCCACCTCTACCTCCTTACCCACACTCCCAAAGCCTTTGGATCGGCCAAACTCTGCCCATTTTTTCTCTCCACTTCCCTATATTACTCCTTGAAGCCACACATTGGGCATACATCTTCCCAAGGAAGCCTTTGAGCTCAAACCAATGAGAGTTACCCAATTTTAAGGTAATGTCTTCACTTGAGTCCTTTTGTTTTATTTTTCTTCTCCAACCCCCTAAACTCTTTTTATTCTTTTCTTTTGTAACAACTCCAGTATCTTAAATATACTAGGATGTTGTTATAATAAGTATTTGAGCTACACTTACACACACCTACATCCAATGGTTAAAGAACATACTGTTTCCGTGGATGGAGAATTTCTGCCTCCCGAAACGATGATTGTTCAACATTCTTTTAACACCTTCAAAGGTGGCCATTAAGATGTCACCATATTTATATATGATATATAATATGTTTATGTTTTCCTTAAGCTTTTGTATTTTTCATTTTGGGCATACCTTTATGGTTTCCATTATGGGTAAACGCGATATCTTCATTTAAGGAAGTGCGGACTACCGCCCCCTCAAAGTGAGTTGATTTGTTAAATACCATATGTGGGACGTATAAAGGATGGAACTACGATATTATATATGATATTATACTGTAATTATAATATACCTTTATATAATTATGATTCCATTCTATAAAATACGAAATAGAAATGAAAGTAGCGTTCATGCGTACGTACGGCTTACCGTCTCCATGAACGGTACATTTCATTTCTTATCTCAAAATGTAATGTAATATTATAAGTACATATATATAATGGATATATATGTAATATATTACATAAATATTATGGATATAATTCTGGAATTATAACATATATATATCTCTCTCATTTTGTTTTAATTCCATTAATTTGACAAAAATGAAAGTAGCGTTCATGCGTACGTACGGCCTACCGTCTCCATGAACGGTGCTTTTCGTTTTTTTATCTCCAAATGATATGGAATTGTATTAAATGAATATTTACTTTATATATATGATATTTTAATCATTAATACTATTCTGTAAATTATTTAGTTATAACTACATGGGCAATCGTTTTTCAAACAAGTTCATTTTTGACTCATGTACCAAACATCGGCAAAAACGTCTGATATGAACTAACATTATTAAACAATTATTATAACATTATAATATGTGATATGAACTGAATAATAATATCTAAATTAGGTACTTAGGAAATTATTAATTGACCAAAGTTTATTATTCAGGAATATAAAGAAACGAACAAGACAAGTTGGACTTGAGGTAAGGGATCTTACTCCTCTCTTTTTTTAAGTACACTCTTTTATGTCATGACATCTAAAGCTAATGTTTCTTGTTATTGGGAGGTTATTTTATATTAAACATACTGTAATTTTTATGGTCATGTGATGAGAGACCATATTTCCTATCATCAATCCATTTTGGATGTTTTAAGTGGCGGCGTTAGGCTGCCGAGCTTTCGTAATGGATTTTTCATCTCACTTTTATTCCTGTGAGATTTATGCTACATTTGCCACAATTTTCTTTGAGTGGTGTATGTACTGACCATTATTTTACTCATTGTGTAATATTAATTCATTTATGAGTATTTAAATCAATGTTGTATTTTCCTTCTTTCACAGGGCGTATGTTTCGAAAGATACTCATGTCAGTAAGGGAACCTTTCACCCTCCTCTTTTTAAAAGACTTCGTTTGTTATGTATTTTAATTCACATACTATTATGTTGGGATATGTTATTCTATATCCTAATTGACGTAAATTTTATGTACAACTGATGAGATTCCCTTTTTATATCTCATCAACTCATTTTCTAAATTTTTGAAGTGACGTCGTTAGGCTGTCGAATTTTATCAAGGGAACTTTTTAACCCAATATCAATTTCTTTGGGTTCAACATGTAGTTATTGAATATGTCATCCCTTGAATATGTGTGAATGACCTTTTATTGTTTTAAAATTAATATCCAATTATATTGGGTGTATTTATATTTGTCACACATATTTTTGAGATTGATTTATCCTTAATTTAAGGATATCTTCTTTATAAGGGATTTCATCACATTTTACATCTCTATTGAGACTTCATTGTTGTTATGCACAAATTCACTCTTATATGGTGTATATACTGTCCTTTGGAATATTATATCATGAATCCATTTATTCTCATGATATTATAATGTTCTGATTAAATGTTATTCCTCAATTATTGTATTCAAGTGTCTCTAATTTTGGTAAAAACCCTTTAACCAAAATATCACTTTAAATGTTTTAATGATTTGTTCTTATTAATATCCATGTTTTCAAAATGTTTTTAAGGATTTATTTATATGGATATTAATGGTTTAAAATGTTTAAATCTTCAAGGTGGTATGGGACACTTTGATTCAAAAATCTCTTTATTAATTGTTTTAAATGGTTTTGAAAATGGTATTTTTTTAATGGATTCATTATTTCAATATCCTAAAATGTTATATTGTTATTGGAATGTGGAAATGTTATATTTCATTTATGCATGTTTTATGTGATACATTTATGTTATGGTTCTTGGGCATTGTTATGAAAACAGGTGGTTTCGTGATAAACTAAGGGCGGGTGAGACCAATATAGCTCTCCAATTCATTGGGTAACACGAAGGAGTGAAACATTAAGGTTTCTCTGAAGAGATTTAGGGAATATACTATGATGGGTATTCCAAACGTAACCAAGAGGGTTACTCCCTATGTAAGAATGTTATGAATGCATCAAGTTACCTTTATATCTCATGTTTTCTATGATATATTCATGGTTTGATGAGGTATGTTAAAGTGCCTATGTTTTATGGGAAAAGTATGATTTCATTCTTATGTATATATAAACTCATGTTTCCTTTCCATATTTTTATAACCCTTACTAAGCTTTTTATGCTCATCCCAAGTTTTTGAAATGTTTTTCACAGGTCAAGGGAAAGGTACATGATGTGATGATAGTGTCAAGGATGTGTCAAGAAAGAATCCATGTTTTATTTTCAATATGTTTCCGTTGATGGGAACAATGAATACTATCTTTTATGTAACCACTTTGTTTAAATGTGGAATGTAATGCAAGTTTCATTATCTAATTCTCTAAAACTCTATACCTGAAAAGATCCTCAATGTGTAATCTTGTAATAACTCAAGTTTAAGTAAGGTTTAGGGCAGGGGCCTTATAGGGTTTTTCCCATTTAAATTAAGGATATTCAATATAACTATTTTACACATGGAGGGAGAGTTTACCAAACCAAGATCTTGGTAAGGTTTTCTCACACCATCATAATTTCACCAAGGAAGTGATAGAAAACGATTGTGGAGACTCACTTTAATCAACAAAGAAGAAGAGGTTTGAATTAAATTGAACAAGGATAACATTAAAATTAAGAAAATGACCCCAATGGAGTCACCCTTTGAATATCATAGTTTTTTCAATCATTTGAATTTCAAATTTCCGTTCAAAAGAACAACATTTTTACCCCCGTTTTAAAGTGACAACCCGTTTTGTGTGTAATCCTTTTCAGGAGACATCTTAGTTCAACCACATTTGTACATTTTAACTTAAGAAATAATTTTTTTTCTACGCCCTACAACAGGCGTGCGTCACTGATCCTTCATTTTTAATGAAATCGTAGGACATACCACTATATCATGATATTTCCAATGAAAAATAACTTGTATAGGTCCTTGTTCATAGTGATAAAATTCTATGAATCAATTCCACTAACCTAGTCAACGTTTTGTGGTGAAACCACAAACACATGAACCTATGGATTTGATAAGGTATATTTAACTTATGTTGTTGGTATCAATGTGATGTAATTTTAAAAGTGAAATTCATTTAATGGTGATAGAGTATAACTCCATTAGAATTTTGTCAAGCTTGTGAATAATACTAAGTTTTGGAAGGAGGTTATAAGGGGAATGGATGTTACTATAGTGAACAATTATGACAAGGATATTAGTGATCCATCCACGGGACTAAAATGAGACAAAACTACTGGTACTATCACCACATGGAGTGCATTAGTAGAGGAGGAATAACAACAGAATAGCTCTCCAGTTGACTCTCTAAGGACACTTGACACTCCAACTGATTTAGAAAATCAATTCAATAAATTACATGATTGTCAGGTTATGTAAATTTCCGTAGACATTATTTTCACTACCTTTACTATGAAAACCAAATATTACCTAGTATAACTCGTCTTTACCAATATAAATTATTATGTACATCTTTATTTTCCAATGGTGGATAATCTTGTAGGCTATCCACAGATTCTAGAAATAATAAATGAATCAGGCGACCCACCTAACCAACAAGAAGATGCTACTTTAATTAAGGAATTGAGAGAGCACAATTCATTCCAATATTAGGAACACATTTATGAGGCTCCAAAATTGGCACAACATGATTCCAAGTCCATGAAGTTAACCAACTCCCAAATAATAAAAAACAATACAACAGATGGAGAAAAATGATAAGGGGGGGTTCCACCCCTAAAACCAAATCAAAATGAAGATACTCTTCTGGAACTACTAGAGAATATCCAAACCTATAACATAGTGTTCCCTAAGGATCTATGCATTTAGGTACAAACCTAATTTCATTGGGATCTCTGAACCAAATAGAAACAACTCTAGTCATAGTTTATATTTTTTTATGAGTGGGTTTTCACTCTTGGACACTGTATAATATACTTCTATCCTGGATAAAATTTGGATTATGGTTAGTAGTAGTATATAATGTCCCACCTTAGTTCAAGAGGATGAAAAAATCATTACACACAACATCAAAAAATCTAGATGAATTGTTTTCTTATATATTATTTATGCCTCTAAAACCTTTATTGATAGGATATCTCTCTGGATTCATATGAAGGATATTTCTAGATGAAATGGTGAATCATGGGGGATTATTAAAGACTTCGACTCTATATTAATGATTATGAGTAAATAAAAACTATATAAAACACTTAATCCATCAGAGATTTCATATCATCTATCGAGTAAGAAGGCATCATAAAATAAAACCTCATTGTGGCTAAATTCAACAGGTATAAAAGATATTTAAATGGAATGAGATAAATTAGAATTAACAGGGTCATTAGAAATGATGTCACACTTGGAAAATGAGGATAGATTTCCCGTGTTACCATAGATAAACATAATTTTGAATGACACACTATCATGGAGAGTCTTATTGAAAACATGGAGGGGAAACCTATTCCTTTTAGATTTAATAATTCTTTGACAACTGTTCTGGAGTGAATAGAAATTTTCAAAGATACATGGGGCTCAGATAATATAAACATCAATCTTCTAATATTAATTTATAAAAAAAAATTCTAAAGATCAAAATAAAATATTGGGGAAAAAATGTTTTATCTAGATTGATGAAGATATTGATTCCCATGAATTATCTCTTCATGATTTACAAGAATCAATCACTATTAATAATTTTTCTGGAGACAATGATCAAGAAGATGTGATGTCATATAAGATACATAACTTCATCAATCCTAGAGGAAAAATTAGATGAGACACTATCAAAATTAGATGGATTACTAAGGGATATAGAAACACCAAATTCTTAAAATCCCTCTAATGGTACATGGGGGAAAATAAGCTACTATATCTAATCAAATATGGTGATCGTATCCTTGATGAATGGCATGACCCTTATAGTCACATTGTCTCCTTCTATAGAAATATATTCAATGTCTGACCAAATAATTTGAGACTCAAAGATCAAATAATTCCTAAACTAATAAATTAAGCTTATAAAACATATCATACCTGCATTCCCTTGAAATTTTAAATCAAGTAAGAAATATTTGGCCTCAAAAAATAATTTTCACCTAAACCAGATAGATTCAAAAATCCATTCTTCCAATTTTATTGGGATGTGATCCGGAAAGTTGAGTGAAACCTAGTCAACAATATTTTCAAATTTGTATCCTTCACTAAGTGTTTCAATGCCCATTTTATTTCCTTGAATCCATAAGAGGATAATTCTAGTGAAATCACTCAATTAAAGCTTGTTTCTCTTGTTGAAAAAATTCAAAAATTGATCGCCAAAATTCTTCTCAAAAAACATGATACTATCTTATACATAATATTTTCCTAGAACCAATTTACTTTTTTCAAAGGGGGAAACATCTAGTATTTTTTTACTCGTTACCTCGGAATGTGACAATCTTATAAGAAATCTCACCAGTGGAGGAAACAACGCTCTCAATATTGACATCAAGAAAGCATTTGATATAATAGAGTACTGTTTTGTTGGTGATGTTATTCACATATTTGGCTTTAATATTACTTTTATTTAGTCAATCAATGATTTAAATAGTTCTTCTTATATCTCAATTCTAATAAATGGGTCCCTGAAAGGATACTTCAAATACTATACGGGAGTGCGACAAGGAGATATGATTTCTACCATTATAATTTCCATTGTAGAATCTTAGAACGATTTTTCTCAATATGGTGTAAAGGTGTGATATCTCAACTCTCAGAGTGGCTAGAGGTATCTATAACCCTTCACATCTATTTTTTGTTGGTGATATTTTTATTTTTACATAGGGACTCAAGATGAAAAATAAAATCATAAAAAAAATCAACAATTTTCTCTTTCATTGTGAGGGTGTCTTCGGACAAGAAATCAGTTGGATCAAGTCCTTCATATATTTTGGAAAGATAATTCAATCTTAAAGGAATGTATCCATCATCAATGATTTGGTAATTCATGAAATCTCTCTCCCTTTTACAAATATTAGAGTCCCCTTATTCTTGGGAAATTGTCAAGCCTCTCACTTCAAATATAATTTGGTTCATATATGAATAACCCATGCCGCATGGAAGGGAACATATTTCAAAATGGTAGGGAGAGTTTGTCTTGTTATTCATGTGGTGGTCTCAATGGGGGTCAATTATCTTATGATGTATTCTTTGATTTCCGCTATTATTAAAACCATGAACTTGATAATGATAAACTTTTTTTGGAGTGGTTGTATCTTGGAATGGAAATTCATTACTTCATATTAGATAAAGTGGTTCTTGCCTCATATTTTTAGTGGCCTCGGTAAAAAAATCTAATATTTGTTAACTATTATCTTCATGATATATTTTACTAGAAGGATAATAAAAAATCATTCTAAATTTCTATGCTTCTTGTGATCTCGAATTTTTTAAAATATTATTTCAGGAAATTCAAGTTACATGGAGTCCTCCATTTTGGCATAGCTTGAATAAACTCTTTCAATAAATTCACTTGTTCTCTAACTAGATAGTTAACCAAAACTTTAATATTATATTCTGGCTTAAAAACTGGATGGGATCCCCACTGATTGAGCAGATTAACTCCTATGATTATGAGATTTACCGTGAAATCTCAATAAAATAACATGTAACCAACATAGAAAAATCTTTTGGGTGACAGTACTATATCTATTTAAAAATATGAGTTGCCCAATAAAGGTGACAAGATCCTATATGAAATGTCCATTAATGGAATCCTATAATCAATGAATATTTATATTCTTATGCATTATGTAATCAACAAGTAGATTGGATCGTCAATAAAAAGTGTATTTTCCACCCATATTTACTCTTATTTAAAGACTCTCTCATGAAGGTTCATGTCGATGCCAATCTAAAAAGTGTAGGCATATCTCATTGATCAATGTTATTCACGTGTCACCTGCATAGGGAGAAAGTTGATCACCTATTTTTGTTATAGTAGAACACATAATATCTCTTGAAATATGTTTTTGACATATTTTAGGTTCAAACCTCTAATTCTACCTCCATTTAGAAGATTTTTTTACAATATTCTATGTATCTAGTTATATAAGGAAATCACTATTCTTCTATGGGTTTCCAATGTGGAATTGTTACATATTATTTAGAGAAGTAGAAACAAGAAATTCATGAGTAGAAAGGAATCAATGTTTGGTTCACTATTTTTGAAATAAAAGATGAATAATTACTTCTAATGTGCTACATTATGTAAAATACAATCAAATTCTGAGGTATCTCACCATTATTAGAAAAATGAGAATTTCAGGGAACATTCCTATGCCACTCGGCACCCTTTAAGTCTTTTAGTAACCTTCCTTCCATGAATGGATTACAAGAAACACTAATGGGGAACTGATGGAAAATTAGGGGCTCTAGGATTCAGGTCTATCTTTATAGATCATAATGGTGATGTGGTGGAAGATATACATGGTCTTTTTGGCCATTACAATTCTCTTGAATATAAAATGATAGGATTTATCAAAGCTATTTTCTTCATAAGACAAAGAAACTTGAACAACATATGGATTTGGTGTGACTATACTACCAATTTCAAGGTGTCTAGATGAGATTGGTTCATATTTCATGGTATCTGAAAGAGGGTTGGGAAAATAGGCTTGACATTCTCTCTTTTGTGAATTATATTATCACATATATATTTCATGAAGTAAATTACATTGCTGCAAGTCGTCCCAACAAAAGGGTGACTAATGAGGTTGTCTATTACTATAAATCTCAACATAGTGAAATGATACATATATTTCAATGAGAAAAATGTAAAATAACTTCTTTAATACTTTTTAAACATTTTTTTACTTTCATATAAGATCACAAGTGCTCACTTTTCATAAATAATTGGGGTTTTCGAGTTACAAACACATGTATTAAAATTTTATTTTTTAAAAATAAAGGATCATTATTTAATAAATTATATTTCATATATTGAATCAGTGAATTTGAATTATAAAATAATTATAATTTTATTTTATGGATTAAATGATAGCTTTAATAATAAATAAATAGAGACTAGTTACATGAGTAAAATCTAAAATGGTAGAAATTAGTAAACGTTGAAGAAAAACTAATAACATGTTTTACTGATGTGTTTTAAAGGATAATGTGGGGATCTACCTTATAATCCATATACTCTATTATTTATCAATTTTCCATCATGTTTCTTGATATTGACTTCCCGTTATTAAATAGTTTTGAGAATTTACAAAAGGTCCACTTCTCCTCGATTATAATAGGGGAACTCATCCCATAAACTCAACAAACAATTTATGAACTTTAACTAAAAAAACCCAAACAAATATATCCCCATAATTATTATACATGTTATTTTTCTTTTATTCAATCCTAAATACAAACCCCATGGTCCTTAATAAGATATTCAATGGAGATTTTTATAAGAAAAGGTAATTTTATTCCCTACTCTAATTCTTTTTTACTTCTTCTATTAAAACATTAATTAATTTTTTTAATGTTAAATTATAATTATAACATTATATACCTTGTATTAATGTGTTATTATGTTGATATAACATTCTATAATCATCTCCTCTTCCAAAAATTGGTAATAAAACTGTCAATCATGTGTACAGTGGACTACCGCCTCGTGAACCGATGTAATTCGTTTTCCATCACTATCTCTCACGGCTATATTTAATGATTGATTTACCAAATTTATATTCTACATATGAAATAATTATACTTCTTGAATAATAATATTTTATATAACTTCTCACCTACACATCCGTTTGAAAACATTAATATCGCTCATGCGCACGTTTGAGATACCACCTCCACGAACAAATATGACATATTTTTCATTATATTTTTAAATTTATGGAAATTTGGGAATATTTATTGAATATATATTATATATATGGTATAAAAATTATTATTTTTGGGTGAATTATAATTTAAATTTTTTTCTATCTATAAAAAAATAGAAACAATGTTCTTGTTTCTGTATAACCTACAGTTTCCATGAACAGTGGAATTCCATTTGTATCTCTAAATTTTATATATTACAATAATTAGAATTATAATTAATATATATTATATTTATGTCATGGTTAATAGTTTTTTAGATGATGGAAATATTATAAAATTAAAAGGAATAAAAATTAAAAACCAAAACATACATGAAAAATGAAGCAGTTATTACACAAAAAGTATTTAGAATAATGAATTACTTATTAAAAGGAATAAACGGTCAAAAGTATAAAATATATGATTTGAAATATGTTATTATTTTTATTATTAGAATAATAAAAAAGTATATTTATTATATAAATTTTTTTAATGTGTACAATTAATGTCAAGATTTGAGGAATGGAATTCATAGTCTCCCTTTTATCTCTAGGGTATACTTTACATATTTACCACTAATTTCATTTGTGTAGTGTATAAAATTATTCTTTGATATGTTTTATAATAAATATTATTCTTTCATGATATTTATATTTTCATTTTCTGTTATTCTTTAATAGGGCTTATGATTCTAAATTTTCTTAAATGGTACATGATTCTTGTCTCAAATTGTCTTTTTTTGGACATATGTAATGTTATGTACCTACCTTATCTGAACAAGGTACACATGGATATTTACAAAAAATCTAAAAGGAATAATTTGATTATGATATCTAGATTGAATCGAATTTTCTGCCATCATGGCCACTCAATTATTTTAATCATGAATAAAAATTTGTCATGGTTCCTTTAAAATAATGTTTTTCCTAAATATTCTAAAAATATGTAGATTTTAAAGATTTAATTGAAAATGGAAATAAAATTTTCTCCAAAACATTTAAATACTATTTTCAGGGATCTTCTATACATATACAACAATAACCTATGTTGTAACTTATGTTTTACTTTAGATATGATCTGATGGTACCATCATTATTATTTCACTACATAGTTTATGTTTATGATTATGATTAAAACATGTTAATGAAAACAATATCATTTCTATATTTCATACTATGAAGAAATGTTTTTGACATATTTTTTATTTCAATGGATTAATCTACAATGAAAATATGAAATGTTTATTAATCTTGTTTAGTTTCCATGGATGATTCCATAAGGAAATGATTATGAACCACATTTAATTTTATCAGTTCAGATATGATGAATTTTTTATGATCTTTTGGTACACATATGTATGATTATAATAATGTGATTGGTGGTATCTATAACTCCATCCAATGAAATGGTTAAAGATTGATATATCATGGGATAAAATAGATATGAATGGAGAGTTATCTCAGTTGATGCAGGTACCATTACTATTATGATATGATTGAGAGTGAATCTTATCTTCTATGATGGTTTGGGGAGTGAAGTCAATACACTATGATAGTTCTAATATTAATACTTGAATTCTAATGAAATGATTTTATATTCTTATGTGTATGCCAAAAATATATGAATTATGTCAATGTTATGTTATCATGGGTCATATTATACGATTCTATTATGATCCATCTCTTATTAACCACCATGAAATACTATATGACTAAATATTAGGACCATTGATCTGAATGGTATGGTTTTCAAATGTTAATATCACGTTCTCATTCCATTATTCTCATGTTATTCTTATGTGATCATTGATATATCCCATTTTTACCATTAATTTAAATCTGAGGTCACCCATTATTTTATTTTGTTTCCCCAAGTAATGTACAAAGGTTTTATGCATGATATGTAAAAGAATGGAGTTATCAGTAACTCAGTAGGAGATGATGTGGTTCACTTTTGAAGGAGTTATTTATATATCCATATTTTTAAAGACACTTAACCATTTCATTCCTCATGCATGTTATTCTATGAGGTAATGGATATTAATTAATTAATATGTTTTAATATTTTTTTTATTTTTGGTTATTTATTGAAAATTCAATTCTATATTAACAATCCTATATATTATCAGTAATAACTAATAGTGTTATATATATCAGAGAAAGCTTACCTTGATTTAAATTCCTCCTTTGTACCAATCATTGGGAAAACTGTAAAAATACATGATCTATCATAATAAAAACTAATGGTTTGTGATTATGATTAATACTCATATTTTTTAGAATTTGAGTTGTAACAATATTATTTTAAATTAATTGAATATTTTTTAGTATCACATAGAAAATGAATAGAAAAAATAATAATAATATTTACACTCTTATTTCTAATCAAAACTATTAACATGATCTACCAAAATAGTTATTTTGATGATCCTCTCAAACCAATGAAATAGAAATTAAGTTAGAAATATAACAAACACTTGAGTCCCACTTCCATTAAGCTCTGGATTGATGACATGCATCGAGTGTATATAAAGCTCACAATATTGGAGGTATTTCCATCTTTAAGAATCATATCTCATGAGATAAGATGAATCAACACCAACAAAATCCATGAAAAATTTGAATATATGTCATAAATGTAATAAATCCAAAATCCATCCCAAAAGGAAGTTTAAATAAAATTGATACAGATAAAAAGTCTCATAAGTAAATACTAAAAACTAAAAATTAGAGAAGCAACACAGAAATTATCTAATTATCCGGGATAGTGAGGCCTAGAATGGAACATGATGTCCTCCAGAAATCCTAAGACATGTTTATATACATATAGTGAGAATACAAGTATACTCAGTACTGAAACCAATGTCTCTCGTACACATGAGACAATATAAAACTAATGAACCCATATAAAAGAAGTAGAACAAAACAATACATCACCAGGTATACAAAACGAAACCACGTCCTAACCAAATATCACATACCAACTAACACATCCATGTATATAAAATAATATAAATCACATTGATGATTGTGTTCCCTCCAAAACATACCCACTGATTTTTGATATCCCCATGAGTGTAGTTAATTCCTTCCAGGTTACTGAATTTAGAAATTTAAAAATGGGAAACAAATAAAATCTCTAAAATATAGTGTATTGTAAGATATTCATGTTTGAGTTCAACCACATAGAGATAAAGATGGATGAAAAATTAATAAAATGAAATAAAAATAAAATATTTTATAAAGAAAATCAAAATTATAAAAATGAAATAACATATTATGGAAGATTTTTATTTAATAAAAATTGAAAAAACATGTTTAGAAATTAAAAACCTATGTTAATGATTATTTGGGTATAAAATAATTAAATAATAGACTTATGGTATCATAAATGTGTTTAGTCAAATCCAATGGTCATGGTAGATGGCCTCAAAATCACTGGCATCCCCTTTTAATAGTGTTTATGTTACATCGGGTATTCGTTGGTATGGTAACTCAAAACCATTTTTTGAACATAGAGGATGATCTACCCAATTTTCATGGTTTGAATAATCCTATAGTCGAATTCTCTAAGATAACCACTCCCTCACCGATCACACAATATTCATGAATGAAAAAGTGAGGATGAGAATTTAAAAATTTAGGGTTGTGACAATAGACCCAAAATGAATTTCATTTAATAAATACCTTAATAAAATCAATCCTACTTACATATATTTTCTTTGTAAAAGGTATACCCCTCATTCTTTTCATGATGCACTTGGAAAATAAAGATCATATTCTACTCATTCATATAGTGGCAATCTGTGATCCCAGTGCAAGCGTCTCAGAATGAATCCATTGTGCAGAGCCTTGGACTCTTATTAATAATGCTACATGGTGCTCAGGATTCATGAAGATCATTATGATTTGGTCTATAAGTGGTCTAGTGTGGGTCCCATCTAAAATATTTGGTTAAAAATGATCATTTTTGGAATTAAGGTGAAAAATTCTTGTCTGGGAAATTACACCACATGTAACCAGGTTCCTCCCCCAAACTTATTTTTTAAATATCATGAAATACATTTTAGAGGTGGGTGGGAATGGATTAAATAGGATTTTAACATGTATTATTTACTAAACATTATGTTCATGGATTCAATGGGATTAAACCTGATTAATGAGAGGTGGGTCCCAAGATAAAGGATAATAAAAAATAATGCCTCAATAATTCATAAAGTGATTATATTCATTCATATCTTTGATAAAATATCATGAAAGTTCAAAATGAAAACATTTTAGAGTTTCTGAAGAAATACAATATAGAAAGAATGAAAAATATTGTCTCAGTGGATGTATCAGGAATGAAATGAATGTTTGTAAAATTCACTAATGGAAATTAATATGAATAGTTAAATCAATTAATGAAAATATCCTAAATTATAAACATGCCCAAATATCAGAACCATTTAATCTATAGTGTTAAATATGAACCCCTGAATCATAATTTGTCAACTCTTACTCCACACGATTATAGCTAATAATTCTTTTCTCCATTTTTATCAATTAAATTTATTAATAATGAAATTTAAAATTCATGGCATGGTAATTTTCCTAGATAGTTTATGTCTCCTAGTTCAGTTGAGTAATGAAAGACTAATGTGTGCGGAATGATATTGTATATGAAATATTTAATCATTTAAAATATGGGAAATTCAATATAAAAGTTATGAACATAAATTCTTGACCCCCTTTCAAATTTATTCTTCAAATTAGAATTCACAAGTAATTACACCACTATATTCACAACATGTAAAAGGAATTAACATCATGTATTTTTTTCTCAACGACATGAAATGGTCATGCAACTTATCTTATTTCTCTCTACATCTTGTTTCATGTGTCTTTGTTGGACCTGAAAAATAAATAGAAACAATTGAAAGTATAGACCCTAAAATTAAATCTAAAAAATAATAAGGGTAATCTAAATTAAATCATAATATAATATTAGATTCTAAGAATGAAATAAATATTAATTAAAAGAAGTCGATAAAAAATCAATTTCTCTCCCAAAAGATGCTCTTTTATTAATGTATTTTATCAGGACCATACATGGAGTAGCTGATTGGAGTGTCGTATAATGATATTCATCTTTTGTTCACCAAATATTGACTTTGAAATCCACTAACCTCATCTTAACTTCTCCTCAATGGAATTGGCATGGACCATAGTGGTGGTGACCAGAGACTGAACAAAATGAGCATTATTAGCAAGATTTCAGCATCCTTCGAGGCGTAGTAAAATTATTCTTCATTAACATTAAATAGTGTCTCTTGAGTTTAATCATGAATTTCATTGGGTTTTATAGCCCCCTATTTAACTTCATTTTTATGCTTCTTTTTGTTTCTCTGTGTAATCATCACAGGTTGGATCTAGTTCTTATTCTTACGATACACACAAATTTTGTAGAAAAATTGTAATAAATGTGGTAGCCTTCATCGCCTATTCTTCCTATTCATTACCATATTCTTCATTTACCTTCAGCTGCAGTCCATGTATTGTGAGGAAGGTTTGTATCATCCCAGTAGCTGAAGTTCCTCTTTATCCATGTTAATCTTATTTCCTTCTCTCTTCTTCTTATAGTTATTTGATTAAATGCACTTCATCCCACTCAAAATGTGTAGCATGTTAACCCATTTCATCATATTATGAACCTAAAAAATCAATGGAATCATGGTTAGCATAAATATTAGCATTGAATGTGGTAATTACCTCTATATTGTTTTCCATGATTCTTTGATTTTTATTCTCCTCGCAAAATTATGTTTCTAGGCTAGGGGTGTTGTGAATTCAATGCTTTTTATGGTTAAGGGAACACATAGGGTTGATGTCTCATCATTTTGAAATTGATGATAATTTGAGCCATATTATCTAGAATGAAGGAAACTGTTTCCCTGATAGTGATCATACATTGAATCTTGGACATCACAATGAAAAATACTCAGTGAAGAAAAATATAATATAATAATAATAATAATCCTACACTAAAATCAAGAAATATAAAATTTGAGAAAAAGGGTATGTATAAATTATTCAACTATTAAATTCTTCATTATTATCCCAGATAACAGCAACAAAAATTTGACAACCATATGGGTGTTGTTAATTCCCACTAGGTTACTAAATTTAGAAATTTTAATTACCTGAAACAAATAAATCACTAAAGTATATGGTAGTATAAGATATGAATGCCCGAGTTCAAACCCATAGAGACAGTGCTAGATTAAATATTAATTAAATAAAATACAACTAAAATATTTTATGAACAATATCTAAACTAGATGAATGAAAGAAGATATTATATTTTATATGAATTTATAAAAAATAGAAAAACATTCTCATAAATTGAAAAATTAGGTTGATGATTGATTAGGGTATGAAATGATTAAATAACAGTCATATGTTTTTAGAACCGGGATTAGTCAAATCCAATGGGCATGGTAGACAACCCCAGAATCATTGATGCCTCATTTCACAATGTCTATGTTACTTCGTGCATTAACTAATCTTGAAACTAAGAACCATTATTAAATATAGTGGAAAATGACCCCTAATGGTCATGGTTTGAATTGTTCTCTAGTAAAATGGGATAAAATAATCACTCCCTCACCGATCATCCAATGATCATGAATGAAGAACTGAGGAAGATAATCTAATAATTTAGGGTTGCGAAAAATGACCCAAAATTAATTGCATTAAATAAATACATTAATACAAAAAATCCACCTTCTTTATACTTTCCTTTCAAAAAGTCAAACCACTAATGCTAGTTATGATGGTGTAGGAATAAAATGATCATATTCTACTAATCCTAGTTGATGTAGTACTTGATCCCAGTGGTGGTGGGTCTAAATCAATACATTGATTGGATCCTTGGACTCCAATTTACATGCCTCTGTGGCACTTGGGAATTGATGATGGTAATAATATTTGGTCTATAGGTGGTATAGGGTAGGTCCCATGTTAAATATTTGGTAAAAAAATGAATATTTGATGAACCTAGGATAAGAAATCATGTTTGGGAAATTACACCACATGCAACTGGGTTACACCACATTTAATTTTCTAGGATGTTTTTATTTTCTTCATTTCATGTACTTATTTTTTCCGCCTACACCATTACAAGACGTGTAATGAATACACAATTTTTATATTTCATTTTCATGTTATGGATGCCTCATTTTATTCTGTTCTTCAGTTTTATAACCCGGAAGTTCTCTATGACCATTGTAAAAATTCCAATGTCATGCTACTTCACTTTGCTCGCAGTGAATACTACCATTTAGCTCCAAAATTCTCCTTTTTTTGTTCATTTTATAATAATCATTGTATCCCTCTATAAAAACATAAAAAAATCAATACTTTCAAAAATTGGAATTATTAATCAATTAAATTCAAAAATCAATATACTAAAAAACCCTAAAATGTATACACAAAATACACATATCAATTTTCACCTATCACACAATATTATCATACGTCCTAGAGATCCCACCCCTTCTAAATAACATCCCAACACATCAAATACTGCCTACACACACTTGCTCTACCACATCACTTTTTTTCTTAACACACTAGGGAAATCACATCACATCACATCACAACTCGACAACGACACTTTTGACTTCTGACCATTATAACCAAATAATGTAATTATCAAATCCTTGAATTGGGACAAATGAATTAAGGGTAGCAAACTATCCATCATCCCAAAAGGTTGATGGAGAGAACACCCCCATGTGATTATGTGGGTGTGATCACATAGTGCCCGACAAGGGTGGGGTGAATATTAAAATCATAAGAACCTACCTAGTATATGAATATAGATAAAAATAATACAATTCCCATTCTAATGGTTCATGACCAAGTTATAAAACATTTCACATAATACTCTACTTTTATGGAGGAATCTAAATACACAAAACCCTATAACAGAAACACATTCCATAATTCATATTTTAATCTTTGAGTATTAATAATACATTTTACATATTATCCATTACCAACCTTTTCTAGTATAAAATTATCTTTTTTATTAAACAAAACAAGAAATATAATTTTATTTATTTAAACATGTCAAAAATTTTCATTATGTAATTTATTAAAAAAGGGGTTACTTACAGAGTGTGACACCCAATAAGAACCAAAAAAACATTCGAAAACCCATATCCAATTCCACCATCCACCATAGCCTTTCTATAAAACCAAATTGTAACAACCATCAAATTCCTACTGCACAACCATATCTTATCCCCTCCCCCACCCATATCACATTATATACAACAACACAAATTGTTTTCATAGTTATCCAGGGTTTTATCTTTCAACTTGACTACTTTATTAAAGGGTGTTATCACAGAAGGAATTAAATTATGGGGAGTCCATTCCATTAACAAAATATATGTCATTAGCCAGTTATTTATAATGATACTGAATGATCAAAATAATATAGAATTCAAAATAAAGTTTCTGTAATATAATAAAAAACCCAAAAAAAATTTATTCATCAAGGAATTAAACCCATACAAATAAAATAGAACAAATTTAAATCAAATCAATAAAAAGCTTCAAGATCATACTTCGCATTCCCCAACCCCAATAAATTAAATTTAAACTAATTAATTATCTTTAATAATCAAGATAAAGATATTTTCACAAGATATTAAAATAATAAAAACATCATGAATGGTACACATATGGGGAAATGAAAGAAAACCCAATTTAGAAGAAGTAGGATTTTCTCAAACACACTGCACCAAAATAGGTGGTGGACGTACATGAGGTATCTTCTTCCAGGGGAACTCAAACTAACTGCAGAAACCAATTATACAACTCACTTGGAATAAGTATTTGGAGCCTCCTATATCAAGATAAAGTTATTTAAAATGAAGTAATGAATGTTTACCTCTTTAGAATGAACATATTCGATACAATGGGGGATTGGATATGATTTTAACTAGCTATTTTAGGTGGACCCCATCCATCTATATGGTTATTACATTTTAAATTTCACTAAACATTTTAAAAAATTATATGATTAATCACTTTTGAAATTGATTTAAACCCCTTAATTAAGGATTTTAAAATAGTTTTTCTTCATAAAAGCCATCAAAATGTCAAATCTTTGATTTTTTGAAAGGATGGAAAATTATAAAGAAATGGAAAACTATTGAAAGCTCTCAGCATTAAAAATATATCACCATTGGAGATGTCTCACTATTGGAAACGTCTCACCATTAGAAATGTCTCACTATTGGAGATTTCCCACTATTAGAAATTTCTCACCATTGGAAGTGTATCACCAGTGGAAAAGTATTACCATTGGAAATTTATGACCATTAAAATTTATCACCATTCAGATTGTCTCATAGTTGGAAATGTTTCACCAATGGAAATGTATCACTTTGGAACTGTCCCACTATTTAAAATGTATCACTGTTGGAATGTCTCACTGTTGGAATTATGGAAATTTGGAAAACTATTGGATTGTCTCACCATTGTAATGTCTCACCATTGGAATGTGTCACCATTAGAATTCTATAAATTTGGAAAACAGTTGGAATTTTAACACATTATAATGTCTTACTGTTGGAATGTCACACCATTAAAATTATATAAATTTTGTAAACTATCGAAATTTCACACCATTGGAATGAATCTCATGTTTGAAAACACCCCAAACATCCCCCCAGACATCCCCCCAAACACCTTAATTATCAGATTTTTCATAAGGTGAAGGTTCAGGAGGTTTAGTTCCTTACACAAAATTACTCTGAAACTATTCTATTCCTCAAGAATCCAAAACTAATATTGAAGAATGAGAGAGAAAGGGTCTAAAAATACATCCCTTCAAATACATCTCAAGGATCATATTATCCATGAAAAAAGGCCATAAACTATACCTTATATCCCAAACACCAACATCAACTAACCAAAATATAAATCCCCTATTATGGGAATTAAGGAATTCCATCTCAATGTCAGGATATTTTCCACTCTAGGCGACACTGGCTCACCCACACATGGTTAATCCTGTCATATAAAAATTTTACCTTGAATATGAATCATTTTGTCCTTTTTTCAAATGTAAAATTATTTTCCCACATCACAAAACACACATATCATCTAGGGAAAACAATATATCACATAAAAAAATAATTTTGGAACAAAATATCACATTGAAAATAGACAAGGGATAACTGAAAACAAGTCCAAGTACTGTGATCCTGAATACGTCTCACAATACTTTGTACTTTCCTGAAGGTCAACATGCCTCTATAGAACATGAACCATGTGAATGGTCCATCCACAAAACACCTTCTCTCAACAGTCTTGGATCCTTCTTTGATACTCATTGAATCTATCATTATTTTCAATATTCAACTCTCACTTGTCAATGACATGGGGGTTATCATTAAGATACTAATAGAGATGATAGACGTGGAATACATCATGGATCTAATATAGTTGAGGAAGAATTCCCAAATGGTAAGTTACCTCACCAACATGCCCCAACACCTCGATGGGACCAAAAATCTGGGGAGAGATATTACTTCCATTTCTGAACCTCCACTACCCACATCGAGGGGAATTAAGAAGGAACACATGGTCTGCTACCTCAATCTCAAAGGACCTCCCTCTATGATAGACATAATAAATTTTCTAATATTGTGTTGTTTCATCCTATCTTGAACCAACTGATGATTCTCTATCATTCTCTACGCAACATTAGGGTAAAGAACTGTTTCATCCCAAACCATTATCATAAAAAACAGATATCAACCTGGAATCCCTTAAAAATCGATAAGTGTATCCATTCCAATGGAAGAGTGGTATCTATTGTTATAAGTGAGCTCAACCTTGTTTAGGTGTTATGGCCACAAACCACCGAAGCCCAAGATACATTCCCACAAAATATCCTCTAGTTTCTGGATAGTCCATTCAATCAATCCATCTGTATAAGGGTTGAAATTAGTACTTAGGTGCAACAGGGTGAAAATATCATGGTGAAATCCTCTTCAAGCTCAGTGGGAAAAATATGAAGCTCAATCTATGAAAATATTCATCATAAATACTTGTATCCACAACAAATCCTCTTCATAAATTATCACCAAACATTCACTAATACAGACTCCTTTATTTCTAGGGATTGAGATGATTTTTTAACTGATCCACAATAACACAGATGGAATCACAACCACCCAGATATCTAGGTAAGCCTATGATTAAATCCAGTGAAGTTCCATTCCATTTCCACATGGGAACATCCAAGGGCTGCAACCAATCTCTTGGAACCTGATACTCGACCTTTACCTACTGGAAAACCAGACACTGATCCATATACTCCACCACTTCCCATTTCATTACAAGCAATCAAAACTCTATCTTCAATCCATGGTATATCTGGGAAACTATTCATTGTAACACCAAAGGTTATATGTGTAACTCACGAAGGTATCCCTCATGAATTTATACTAGAACAGAAAACCTCCCATGAATCAACATCTAGTTCTGAGTATCCACTAAGAATTACTATGGATTATCACGATAGAAAAGATGATCTCACAAAACCTCTACATCCAAATCAACCTAATGAGAATCCTCAACTTGATACCTTGTAGATTACCAAACCATAATTTGAAACAAATAGGCTCCACCACCATCCATCCGTTCATTTATGCGTATGGATACCAACACCTCTATAGCTCTCCAATCATCCAGAGGAAAACAAAATCCTTCTACTGATTTATACTAAAAGCATAATCCATGTAATTTCCATTTCCTGAGGTGTAAGAGATATGAAAATCACCATCCAAAATAAAACCTATCAACCTTCACATACTTTTATTCATATCATGTTGATAAATGACATAAATATGACTCTTTTGAAATCTGAAGACAACAATGTACTCACCAATGAGGTAATATCTTCATAACATCATCGCGAACTCAAATTCTTCTTACTCAAGAGAATGGGCATCATAGTGACATTACGGAGGGCATAACTTCCTAAACACATAATAGATCACTTTCTTATAATACATCAGGATGCACCATAATCCAAGATGGTATGTGTCATCGAATACCTCAAAGAACACACCCTCCCCCAGTAGCTAAAGCACTAGAGAACTGACAAAAATCTAGTTCAGGTAATAGAATGCTATATTTCAATGATTTATCCACACAAAATCTTTTACTTTCTTGGAAAAAGATTTCAACAAGGGTAAAAATTGATATAAAATAGGAAACAATATCTGATAATCTCCACGGATACCATGGAATCTATGATCTTCTTCCACATTATTTGGTGGTTCCTATGAAACAACTTATTTTTTACTTTGATAGGTCCACTGTTGCACCACATTGGGATAAAAAAACCCTTGGAAATGAACCTCTAATTTTCGAAACATAAACATAGAAAACGTTTTGTAGAGCTAGTAGAGTTAAAAAATCTTCAAAACAGCTATGTGATGTTCATCATGCTCCTCCTCTAACCTTGATTAGATCAGTATAACATCAATAAAGAAAAATTAAAAATCGATCAATGAACATTTGGAACATAGAGTTCATATGCCTCATGAAAATATATGGTGTGTTCATAACAATGAAAGGAACGACTAAAACGTCAAATTTTACATAACCTTATTTGAAGGAAAACATCAGGATATCTCCATCCTCAACCCTTAAATAGTTGTATCCAGACTATAGATCATTCTAAGGGAACCGACTAGCTCCCCTCAAGTTGTAGAAAAGACCATAGTTCCCTAGAATATGATATAAATTCTTAGTCATCAATAGGTTCAACCTCCAATAGTATGTTAAAAACCTTAGACTATTATTTAGCATCATAGAGACTAGGGAACCCCATGGGGACATTCAAGGTAAGATGAAAACAATCTATATCTGGTCATTTATCGGAATCCTTAAAACCTAAAACTCATAAGGCACCATCCGTTAGGGAGCCATCAAAACCATAGAAGGACCATGATATAAGTCTATCCCAAACTCAACATTGCGTCGAGGGGGTAGTGTTACAACCTCATCAGGGAAAACTTTTAGGAATTTCTAGATAACCTTGGGAGCCTCTTATGTCTCTATGTATACAGATTCTACAGAAAAATATTCAAACAATGAATGAAGTGGTTCCAAATGCTGACTACCACCCCGTAAACCCCTCTCTCCAATAAAAACCACACATCTGCCATCTATATCTGAGAACACGACTATCTTATAGAATATTTTGATAATTACACACACATAGTAGAAACATTTGATACATAGTATGACATCATATGGTTGCATTTAATTTTATATTAGATACAAACATGAATGATTTTTCCCCATCATTAGTGCACATCCTTGAAAAATGTAAAACAAACTGCTCTGGCCTATAAATGGAATAGTCAAAAACATGGGTATGTAAATCCTCTATACATGTAATTTTAATGCATCTATTAGAGAGGGAGAAATAAATAAGTGTGAAGATCCTAAATAAAACATGGCACTGATAGGGGAACATGATAAATAGTGCATACCACAAAAGATCTATGGACCCTCTCGTGTAGTTTCTACCACTAATTTCTACTGTACATGCCCAAATTATATTCCCCTCTCGTGAAGACAACCACCACACACACTCTCGGGCCAGGGTCCCTAAGTATGATGTTCATACTATGGTCGACATATACCTTATCCACATCCTCTTGAAAGAGAATAATCCTACTAACCCTGTAGGTGGAATTAATTCACTGGTAACCTCTGTTGAGATTGATGTTGAACCTAACCACCTCTTCCAAGATGGCCTCGAGTAGCAACTGTGAACGGATCACAATGTTGTCCATGAACCCCACATAAGAAATACACCATTCTGAGGTCCATAGGATGATTATGGAAGCAACTAGGCCTATATTGATATAAGGGAAGGTGTTGAGGTAAACTCTTTCCTGGTATAAAAAATAATGGCCCAAGCACATGAGAATTTCCATTGAAAACTTTAGCCCTCAATGAACCATATCGTCTCTTCTGTTGAATTATTCGTCCTCATGAGTGCATCCAATCATTAAATTATTCCTTGTATTTAACATCAAGATAACTTGGAAATGCAAAAGGAGTAACTAAATACTGTATCGAATTACAGATTCCCTCTTCACGATGTCTCTCAAGGGATTCCTCATATAGTAAATGATCTATGGAAAATCATATATGGTCCATGAACAAGATCCCAATATCCTTTAAAGACATTCTTCTCTGCAAAAGGGAGAGTTGCTCCTGCCTCTTCATAACCATCATTAATGATGAAAGTAACTCCACATAGAACTCATTCTAGAAGTCAACCCATGAAATATATACCTCCTTCTATTCACTAAGGTACAATTTCCACCATAGTTGCATATCCCCTCTCTTCTGACAAACTGATAAGGGGACCCAATACACCATCGAGGCCTGAATCACACTGAATGGGATCTGTAGATCCTATAGTCATCCCACTTTCACAACATCATAAATTCTTCACATAAACTTTTAAATGTTTGAAATAGAAAATATCACAACATCCTCTACCACCGATCATTATGCTCAACCAGATCAACCCTCCAGCGATCAACTGGGTCAGCATATTGAGCATCGACTACCTGATCTACATGAGGATGTTAACCAGGAGACCTAAATGAAAGATAAAAATAGATTTCCTAATCCCAGTAGTATGGATTTTTATTATGATATATTTTAATTAACTTTAACCAATTTTATTCATTTTACCAATTTTTAACATTCCCCAAACAACCGAATTCAATTAAAAATACAATTCATCATAATGTAAATACCTCTCCTTTGTCACTACACTTTATGAAGTAATATCAGTCATGGTCATTCAATATGATCAGATTCCATGCAATGGATCATGGAGGCCCCAAAATCCCATATCCTAGCTGGTCTCCCTAGAAAATTTCTTGCACTGATATGAAATGGAACTACCGCCATACCAACCCATGCATTCCTCACCTTGCCTAACATCGAACCTAACACTATATCAAAACCATAAACACTTATACAACTCTATCATGAACCCTCTCTCAGAAGAAAACATTATGAATAGAGATAGATACTGCCCCCCCCCCCCCCCGAGTTCCACCACCAGAAGAACCTAGTTTGGAAACTAACACCGAGGGTATCAAAATATGACAATTTTGGAGGCATTTCCTTCTATATGAAAAACTTACTGAGAGGTAGGATGAAGTAACCAAAATAAACTCCATGAGATATATATAAGAAATCTGAAAATCATCCCATAGTGCATGTGTTAATAAAATTGATATAGATAAAAAACTAGAGAAGCGAAACAACAACTGTGCAAAGGTCTATGCTAGTAAGATCCTACACAGTCCGTGAAATCATCAGGAATTTCTAAAAAATTTTATATATGTTGGGTGAGAATACAAGTATAATCAGTAGGAATACTAATTTATCTCATGCACATATGAAAAGAGAAAACTAATTTAGTCGTGTGAATGGAGTAGAACCAAACTAAACCTAAACATGTGTACAAATTAAAACCCCAACCTCACCAAGGATTGTTTACAAACTAATTAATCCTTGAATATAATATAATATAATGAACATTTATGATGGTGTACACCACTCCACATTCCCAATGATTTAAACTCTCAAAAACCAATGTTGTATGTCTGGGAACACCCACCGATTTTGTATAACATCATGAAACATCCCATCCCACCCTCATAGAACTGGTCCATCACATCACATATCTCTCGAACACACCTTTTCCATCACATCTCCTCACAAAAAAACATTATAGGTAAACTTTGGACTTCAAAACATCACAACCCATCTATGTCCTTCTCATATCCTATAAGAGGGAGAGAGGAAGAGTGTTCAGACAAACATACATCCTCCCTTTAGTATATTTGGAAGAAAACCCCACACATGACTATGTGGGTGTCTGAACATAGTTATCAACGATGTTTGTCTACATATAGAAATCCCACAAACACAAAGGGTTAACAAATATAGATAAAAAGAACATAAGCCCTATACAAATGGTTTAATACCAATGTTTTAATAATTTCTCATAATACATAACATTTTATAATTAAGATAAATTAACCACCCAATATAATAGAAATATAATCAACAATTAATATTTTAATCTTTGATTATCATCAATCCATTTTCAAGATTCTCAGTTACTAACCAGATCCTATTAAATATTCAATTTTTCTAAGAATACAAAGAGAATCAAAATATTTATTAATCAAACATGAATAAAAATATTCATTCAACCATCCATTACTAATTCAGTTACTAAAAACGTGTATCACTCAACAAGAAGAACAAAAAAAAATACTGATAGTCACAAGAATTTTCACCATCCACTGTATCCCCACTACACAACCACACCGTAACAACAACCACAACACTATTTCACAATATATCTCATCCACTTCCCCCACACATATCACATCATATACCACAACACACCACATTTTTTAATTTACCAAAGGTTCTCTCATTTAGATTCACATTATTTATTATTGGTGTTATCAAATAATCCATTAGATCCTAGGTAATCCATTACATTATCTGAATATAAATGGTTATCCAATTTTTAATGATGATGCCAAATGACTAAAAAAATAGAGGTTTTAAAATTAAGTTGTGCTAAATAATCAAGCCACCAACGGAAATGATTTTCATCATAAAATTACACCCTTAAAAACATAATAAAAAAATCTAGTCAATAAAAAGTTGGAATATCATACTACACATTCTCCTACCTCTTAAAATTCAATTTAATCATAACCATAGTCTTTAATAATCTGAATAAAACCATGTTCAATCAGGATGAAAATAATAAAGCTGTCCCAAATTATACGCATAACGATTAATGAAGGAACAACCTACTTAGAAGAAATAATTTTTCCCAAAACATCCTGCACCAAAACCTGGGCAGTGCATAAAAGAGGGATCTTCTTCGGGGTGAATTCTATATAACTAAAGAAAATATTCTTATGAATCCTAAGGAAGAAGGATTTTGGGCCTCCCATATATAGAGAATGTAATATTGGAAGAAAAAAGAATGATATCATCTTTAGAATGGTCAAATACAATACTTGGGTAATTGGATATAATTTTAACTTACCATTAATGTTGTGTCCCATAAATCTACATAGTTTAAGAATTTCAATGTTCAAAAAACTTTTCAGAAATTAAGAATATTATTAATATCTTTTGAAATGACTTTAAAAAAATTAATTAAGGAATTTAAACCAATTTTTATCATAAAAGTCATCAAAATGGAAATTTTATAATTTTATATGAAACTAGAATGTTATGGGAAAATGGAAAACCATTGAAATATCTTAACACTTGAAATGTCATACCATTAGAAATGTCTCACCATTTTAAATGTCTCTACATTTCAATTGACTCACTATTGGAAATGTATCACTGTTGGAAAAGTGTCACCGTTGGAAATTTCTCACCATTTGAAATGTCCCACTATTTGAAATTTCTCACCTATGGAATATCTCATTATTGGAATTCTGAAAACTTTCCAAAATGTTTGAATATCTAACCATTGGAAGGTATCACAAATGAAATTATATAAATTAAAACTATTTGAATTTGTCATTGTAGGAATGTATCACCATTGGAATGTCTCACTATTTTAATTCTAAATTTTTTGAATGTTTTTGGAATGTATCAAAATTGGAAAGACTCACATGTCCCAAAACACCTTAGGCTTTCCCCCAAACAGCTCAATTATCAAATTTTTTAATTTAAAGGTCCACATGGTTCGGGTCATTATAATTCCTAAAATTTATCCATTCTAATTTTAATTTTACAAATAAAATTATATGAATACTCCACTTCAAGGGTTTGGTATTTCTATGAAGTATTCAAATCCATCACACATGCAATAAAAATGTCCTTAAATATTTATATATTGTTATATAATAGATATGAAATCTAAGGAAGTTATGATGTACTAAACATAAAATGTATTCCCAAAGATCCTTGTAATTATTTAAAAAAGTAAATAGAATTATATATCCATATAAAATATTGTCATCAGAAATAAAACAAATATTGAACGCCTTCCCTAAAATATATATTTTACAAATATTCCAAAATTCATATCTCCAAAATTTGTAATAAATGGTTTGGTTTTGTTAGTCTATCAATGAAAACCCAAATAGAACCATGGTTTCAATAATTTTTTATAAAATCTAAATATATATATATATACATATAAATATTGTCCCACATACCAAAAATAATAGAAAACAGTTATAATATTTATGTAGGCCTCTGAAACGTTGACTTTATGAATTGGTAAATAAAATATTTTGAAACATAAGATACATCATTATTTTTATACCAGAAAAAATTGTTATTTATTATCATTGAACATTTTTTCAAAATTGGGTTGAATTACTCAATATTAATGATATATTTTCTTATGAAACTACTCCAATGTCGAAGAAGGAATGACCAATCACTTATAAAAATATCTCATCATGTTTGGTGTTTCCAACCATCAATCTAGAGCCACTCCACCATTTACAGAATATCACTTTAAAAAACATTCATTATCTAAAAACTGAGAATCTTGTAACTTATATAATATTTTTTGGAACAACTAGAATAATCATTAGAGATATAAAATCACCCTTATTAGTAATATAAAATCATGATTCTAATAATAAAAATTAATATTTTGTTCCTCTTTAGCTTCCTAGACTACATCTTGATGCTTATTATGTCTCAATGAATCACCTACCATTTTACATTTCACATGATTATTTGGTAACTATATAGGAAACATTTCAAAATACCTCATCCAACTCCACTACATAAGATTTAGATAATAGTGAAAGAAGATATACTTCAAGTTATTATTATCAATATTTATATGGGAATTATCATCAAAGTGGCATTGATGAGGGGTTATCAATGCATCCAAAACAAATAAAATTGATATGTCATGTATTGGGTAATTTATATTATGCACTCAAAACGATAATGACCCATAATAAACCATCTAATTACCTTATATAGATAAACATTTAATTCAAGAGGGATCAAAATTAAAATAATTTTTATCCCCTGGTTAGGTAAATCAAAATATATCTATCATCTTCAATATATGATTCAACTAATAAAAGCACGAATAAAATCTCATAGTAACACATAATTCAAGTCATTTCAATTATAAATCATCATCATAGAGTTCAATTGTAAAACATAATGGAAAATTCATTTACTATAGCCACATAAAACCGAAAAACTAAGACCCTCAAATCATTTTTTTGATACATTCCCTAATATCACCACATGAAACATACATGGATGAACTAGTACACTTTTTTATAGATAACATGAATGTGAAACATTAAATTTAAAATAGAAAAAAGTTATTTTTATAATTTTATATAATGAATGTTATTCAACAATATTCTCAAAACAATATTTATGTGGAGTTTATGTTTTTTCCTTGAATTTGAATAAAAAAAATGTTTTCAGTGAGTATCGCAACAAAATAGTTAAGATATCAATGAAATATTTGTAAAGTTTTTTTATTAATATATCAAAATTTTAATTTTTACCATGATCAAAATGAAAATTCCTATTCTGAAATATATTAGTGGAATATCTTATATATTTACCATAAGTCGATGTTACCTAGACCTCAGGTCAATATGAGAAAACAATCCACCACTATTAAATTAATTTAAAAAATAATAAATTATATGATGTATATATTTATTCATGACAATGAATTTATTTAAATTCATATAATCAATACATAATAACAATTTTCCATCCTTATTTTCAAAAATAGTATTGGGGCCATGCAATGTGAGGTAGTCAGTCTAATAAAATCATTAACCTCTAAATCTTCTAAACAGAATTTTAGGTCCATCAAATTAGTTGGTGATATCCTATATGAATTAAAATGTATAGGTCACATTCTGGAAATCAACTAAAAAAAGATCAAAATCACTCTCTTAATGTAGGCTGAGAAATCATTATTAAATAATCTGGATTGTGGATAACAAACACAAGTAATATATCTTGACCAACTATCTATATTATCCCCAAGGTTATTTCCTCTATCAAGATTGAGATAGTGATTAACCTTAATATCATGGACCTAGATATATAATTATTCATATCTCATTCAATTTTAAATATATGAATCTCATCCTTAAATGTTTAAACGATCACTATCTAACTATTTGAAATGATTTGGGTAGTATGGTCAATAAACCAATCCATAAATATAATGAAATTTAAATGTTAATATCAAGGATGTTTAAGTATTTTGAAAACTAAATTTACCTGTCACAATAGTACAATATAGAAATTTTATTCCTTGTTCTTCCTATTATCATAGAGGTTTTTAAGAATACATTATATGAAACAATATCACTACTTGTGTTCCCAACTGATCTATTATTATTATTATTATAAATGAATGAAGAGAACCTATATAGAATATTTGGAAAATAAGAGGTACGTCATGTAATAGGGTGCCAATAATTGTCAATGTACCTTCATGTACCATATGTGGATATTTCACTACATCGCATAAGTTTCATTGAGTATACATAGACACTAGTCATCAAATTTTGTGTGATGATGGCTATTGGGATAACTAAATAACCATAGATTCAGTTCTCATGGATTGAGAATGTCGACCAAACTTATCCTATAAATATATTCATACATGTTCCCATGATACGTTTTTTATAGAAATCCATAATTTTCTGGTAGGCATATAACCTTTTTTTTGAGTTTCACAAGATTAAGACCTCTCATCTGGTAAAATTGAAAACTTATCCACTAAAAAAACCTCATAAAAATTTTATACAAGTTTTTCTTATCTCATGTTGTGGTGATTAATTTTAAGATGATATTTGGTGCATTAAACAAAACATTCAATATTAAAAGATATTTAATGTTTATTATTTTAATAAATGTTTATCTTGTGAGTATAGATGTTGGGATCCCCTAAATGAAGGATTACACTGAAATTCTGACACTTCTATTAAGTTTAAAATTGTTAATATACCATTGGGAAATATAGATCCATTCGTGTTATGAACCCTCGAGAATGCCTATTTGGGGGGTGTTAGTAAAATTATTAATTAAATTATTAATAATTTGAGAACCCAAGAATTCCATAATAATGAACTACCTAAGATTTCTATAGATTCTTAACCTCATTCTTCATCAACATAAACCTTATATCATGAAGAGGGGAGGGATTTTGATATCATTGATGGTGGGAGTGGATTGATATCAAATGATTTCCAAGTTATAAAGTCATTTATTATTCCATTAAATGATAATTATTAATAGATTTATATTATAAATTATAGATTAATGGGAAAAAAATTTCTCTGAGCCATATATTTTTTTCATCAAATTCATTGATTTTTTTCCTAAATATATATTCATTGAAATATAATATTGTAGTTTCTTATTATCATTTGTATTTTTTTGGATTTTCTAAAATCCCTCATTATTACATAAATTTTGAAGTACCCCATCTAAATATTGATCTTTTTTCATGTGAAAATTTCTTGAGATGTATTCATTAAATTATCAACTCATTTAATTATATGGAACTTCTGATTTCCCGATGTTCTCTACGGTTCCCTTGGAATATAGATATTTGAATGTTATGTATTAAAAAAACTATTTCTTGATCTTTTAACTCTAAATTGCAATGGATGATCATCATCATCCTTCACAATAAACATCTATTTAACCATGGGTTATTCTAAAGGTGTAGAATTCGGTGAAATGTGGTGGTAGAACAAGAAATAATGTGGTGGATAAATAGAAATTTTGGAGTCATTTCATTCCAATTCCAAGGGAAAATGGAGATGGTGATGGATTGAGTGATGGTACGAACACAGAAGGGTCCTAGATAGTGATGGGTTGTGTGATGGAATTATTATTGGCTATTCTAGGTGGTGATGTTAAGAATATCATAGGGATATTCAAATTTGGATGAAGAAGATGGATACATGGCATATAGAATAATGGAACCCATATATTGTACCTTTACGGTTGTGATGATAGTGTTTTAGGAAACGATTAAAATCAAAAAAGATATAATATGCGTTCACATTAAATGTATCCTATGGTAAATTAACATTTATGTTCTTGAGTTTATGTTAGATAACTAAGTACACACACAAACACATGGTTTTTAGTTCACGTACACATAATGTATATCATGTAAGGCATTACTTGAGGGAAAGTACATATATAATGTGAGACCATGGAACACACACTATGTGTCAATGGAAACACATCATTTATTTAGGGACTAAATGAAATGGATGATAGATAGTACTTTTCGAGTATTCATGTTGGTGTCACACAATGTGTACCACATCAAACACATCATAAACCATGTGAAATCATAGACCTATGTGTTTGTAATATTAGTAAACTACTTCATCAACCCCACTTGTCATGTACATCATAGTGCATGCTATATAGGATGAAAATAGATTCCATGTCAAGTGAATCACTTGAAAGGGATTCTCCAAATGGGTTGTATAACTTGTACCGATTTTGTACATGTCATGTACTTTGTCGAGGACAAGAGAATTTTTATATCTCCTTGTCCAAGATTTAAAATTTCTAATATGAATAAGTCATCCAAATAATTTTTCCACATAGAATTATGTTCTGAACATCATATTATCATTATAGTTAGAATAATAAGTAGCATGAGCATATTTTTCTTCTATGCACTGTAATACTAATGATTGGGATGAGGTTTAATCATCATGTAATTTATATGGTAGGATACTATCTTAGTCATGGGATGATAGTATGGAATGAGACCCCTATATTTTTAAAATAGTTCGTTACTCCTCCATATACTTGGTTTTTAGGTCCTCCGAATTAAACATGGGATCTATAATCCCTAGATTTAAATGAGGTGTGGGTCCTCTAAAGGCAATTAATAGAGGTTTTCACCCCCCACCACCACATAATTAAGGATTGAGTCCTCCATCTAGGAATATCAATACTCCATAATCTACTGCATGGTACTCAATTGGGTGTGGGTCCTCCGTCAAAGATCAACACTCCCTTTTCCGACACATATACTTCAGTGAGCTTTTGATCCCATATTATACTTCTTGAGAGATGGAACTTGTTTCCGCATAATTAATAAATTATGATTGTAGGGGTTCATACTCGATAGATGATCATCTATAATTGGAAATGGTGTGGTTTTCCTTATTGGTTTCCAGAATAATGATATAATAATGCTGGATTCTAATATAAAATACTCCCATGAATGATACATATGCTTTATTAGGGAGTGGTTTCCATAAATAACACCTATTGTGGGTTTTGAGGAATGTTTGAAAAGATCAGATACCCCAATACTTTCTCCTCTAAACAAACCCCTTAGTTACCTTTGGTATGTTAAATATATTTGAGTTATAAACATCAGACTTATTGTATGTTTTTTATTCCGAGCATCCATTATTACTTTTTAAGTTTGAACGTCATTAATTTATGGAAATATTACAAATAATTCTTCACATCCCTAATAATTACAGTGGTATTTAATATTAGGATCCTTCCAAATCTTCCTTTTTACTAGTTTCCTATGTTGGGGGTTGAGTTCACATGTTTCTTGTCTATTTTATATGGTTTTGAATATTACTATTGAGTATGTTTATCCTCACCAATATATGGTATTATTTACCACACATTTTGTGTCATTTTGATGATTCAGGGTTAAAATTCTTCCTTTGTGGCTATGGAGGTGGTACTGATTGTCCAGATTTAACACTTGATGCTACCTAGGGGTGTATTGTGGATTCTGGTTGTAGTGATCACCATTGTAGTTGGAGACTAATCTGAGATTCCTTTTATAATGTATTAATTATACCCTTTTCTATGTTCATCGTTTTTATCCATTTTTAGGTGTATGATTCTTAATGTGTGTAACCTATGTGGTGATATATGGAGTAAATGATGTTTCATGCTTTCATTTTAAATTGATCAGTTTTATATATATATATACACACACCCACAAAAAAATTGTTGTTGTCCTTGGTTATTTTATCAGTTAGAGATACATATACATTCTAGGTTGATATGGTCTATGAAATCCCATATTGTGTGATATTTAAACTTTAATCTAAACACCCTTTAATAACCTACTGTATGAGGGATTGGGGTGGAAATAATAACTTAATTCTAGCCTGGTTATAGCTATGATGGTTCATTTCACATCTGAGTTGTATCAAATTGATCAAGTATTCAAGAAAAGTTTTGGAGTCAACCGTCCATTAATTAATGGTTTGGGAATTTGGGTCAGATAAATAAAGGGGGTCTTGTGTATAGCTATAAAACTAGGAATAGTAGTTTTGATATGGAAACTAATTCATTCTTTCACCATAAATTTTATTACATGTTAGTCAACTTGGATTAACAAGTAAACAATTTTATGTTAGACTAATGTTTGTATAATCCTTCAATATTTTTCAATTATAATCATTTATAACCATATTATGTTATCGCATTGAAATATTCTCTTATCATTGTGGGTTTATTCTAGAAAATAAAATTTTTATCCATTAAAATATATTATTTTCATAGTGGAAGCATCATGAAAATATCATTCCGATATTTCGGCCTCCCTCTATTAATTAGTGGGTGATGATCTTTTTTTCAAGGATTAGTTGAGAGATATTCGTTCACTATGACCTAAGGCTATTCCCCTCCATGTTGTACATAATAGAGATATTATCATAGAGTTGATGTTGGTTATTACTGAGTTATACATGAAAACATATGGAATAGATATCATGAATGTGTAATAAATACTAGGGCCTCATTGGTTTATCAGGTGAGACTAATCCTTGATAAATAGTGGTTTCACTAGAGCATGAGACATGAAAATTCATATCTTTTGAACAGTAACTACCTAAATAATTATTATGTTATTGTTCTACCTATAAATCATAATGAGATGCTATTTTCTGATTTTTTTTCTTGAACATATGATGGGGTAACTCAATAATTATTGGAGTTTGAGACATTTTTCACGATGAAATTTTAGTTCATTGATGTGGGGACCTCCGCAGGGTAGCACGGTCATGTAAAAGTATGATTCATAGACCACAAAAGTTATGTAGTGTTTCCTATATATGATTTCCAATGGAATTTTTTAACTCATTAGATTAGGTGTAAACCCTAGAGGAAAAAATTTAATTTTATTGTTATCTTTCAAGAAAACATCACCAATGACAGAGTCACCAAGTAAAGCGTTGGTAGTTGATCACTAATAGTGGATTTACACTTCACGCAAGGGAGAAAGTTATAATTTTTCCTCGTGATAACTAGAGGTTCTGTGGATGGAATTATTCTTTCAAGATAACATCATGATTAGGCACTTCGTAGTTGAAGTCCTTTTTTTCTCTGGTAAATGTTCAGTGAAAGAGAAAGTGGTGTGAGATTATTTTGAGAAGGATGATTCCCCATCCCACTGTCACAATCATCACCTTTTGTTTGTTCCTTTCACCCATTGAATTCTTACATTTATATTTGTGATAAGATACACATGACAGGTGACTATGGTCATCCATCAATTGGTAAAATTTATAGTACAATTCATGTAATATTTTTATTGAACCCTAATATTGGTTTCTCTAGGAAAGATCTATTCATGTATCACCATATAGTTTTGAGTACAAGAAGTTAATAGAACCCCTGGATTGACCTTATTTAACTAGAGAGTTCCCACTAATGGATACTTTATTTCACATACGACTTCTAGTATTGGTATCTTATCCTTAGTGAAGACAGGTGTTTATTCTAAGATTCCATTATGAATATTTTGAGATATAGTGCTTCTTACCATTGTATCGATTTTTTATCAATAATATTATTGAAGAGTGATTCAAAAATGAATAAATGAGGTGAGGTTCACACCCAATAGTTTGTGGGATCCCTTCAGGTGTTATGAAAGGTTCCCACCCTGAAATGTTTCATGTATTCTAACCATTATACAATAACCATAGTTTTACATTTTATTTTAATTCATTTGAAATAATTTCATATTAATGAGGAGGAATTTATGACTACTTCCAAAGGGAAACCTATGGTTTCCCCTCGCCTATAGACTGAACTATGTTTTAGCTTCTATTAAAAGGATTTAATTAATGTTTTTATAACCTAAATGATGAACACCCTTGTGAAATTTATCGAGAAAATGGAATTGTATTGTTACTAGAAGAATAATTTATGGAATAATAAGAATCTCTATTGTCATAACTATAGAGTATCAATCCTGGATAATCATAAAATAACGTGATTTATTGTTTCTAAAATATAATTTTTCAATTTTAAATTTAAACAATGATGTATGATAAGATCAATGTGTCACCATAGGGGCATGGTTGTTCAAATGTCCATTATAGAAGTCTATGTTTTGAAAATAGAAGAAGTTAACAAGAAAATAAATTTTTATTAGTTAATTAATTCTTGTAGGGGGATAATTGTTTTACCTTAGATCAATTATGGTGACCCCACACTCTTTCATATGGGGAGAGAGGCTCATAGTGGTATTATTGGCTTAGTGGTCCTCTGTTAACATATGTTCTCAAGATATTAACCTAAAGAGTTTTCTTAATGTTTGGGAACTCACCACCCAAATATCCTAGAATATATTAGTTTTCTGTGGATTTTTTTATTAAATATGATATTCAATATCCAAATCATTGTCTACCATGGTAGAACATGACCATCATGGTGGTATGTACAATTGATTTTTTTGGGAGTACCCCTCACATGGGAATCTCTTCCAGTGTAATAGAGGATATGGTTTTCCCTAGAGGTTTTAGTTCTTTGTCACTCTAGTTTAGAAAGTGTTATCATTGTATATAGAGATGATTAAGGTGGGTTATATAAATTATAAAATCCATCTATATTGGATTATTTCATATTATAACAACTGATCGGTAGTGGTGTGATTCTAATCAGTTGGATGAGATATGTGTTGCGCATGATGTACTTTTCAATAGCATTCTTAAATTATTAATGACACCACAACTAGGTTACATTTTATAGTGGGTTAAAACACATTTCATAATAAGACATAAATGGAGTATTCCCATTAATGTGTTTGAAAACACTATGAACAAAGGCCCATGATTCCTTGTTTCTGTGAGATAATGATACTGGTGCATGTTCATTACTAGAAGAAGATAATATATAATATTACATGGGATTGAATATGTGTATAATATTTTAACTCTTTTTTCACCAAAAAATATATGTTAAGTGATTAATATTTTATTGTGGAATTGATAGGTCCTTCGTATATAAAAAACATCATGGAAACTGTTTAAAAGTGGGAAGTGAAGCAGTCACATTAGGGGACATCATGGGAATTTACTATTTGGAAGATGATATTTAGGGTTCTTGGTTTAATTGTCTCTTATGTGGATGGATTACCATTGGTTATGAAGTCTTAGAAATATAAACAAAGAGTGTGCTCATTTTCATACTAAAATCATGCCTATATTTGACCATTATATGGATGCATTGGTGATGGGTAATGATGATCTATTTTAATTGGTTTTTTAGTAATGGTTTCTATATATATACCCCAAATATAGATTATGTGTGCATTATGGTTTCTAAAATGAGGTTATTTAGTTATATTATTTCTTAGAAGCATTATTTTTTCCTTAAGATGGTTGAGAAGGATTAAAGGCATGGAGGATAAAATTTCCTATATTTTTCTCAATTGATACTTAGTGGATTTTGATTTTCTAACTCCCAATATGTCATTAGGCATATAATGAAATATATAACATATCATAAATCCTTATATATTTTTTCTATGGAACCCATTGATATTAGGGTAAATTAATTAATCCTTGGGTATGTATCAAATAACTTCTATGCATGATGAAATTTAAGGTATATTTAACAATTTGTATTTAAATTAAATTTTCCCAGGACTATGGATACCCAGATTGAGAAAATCGATTTTCAAATGAAAATCCTGAAACCAATTTTGAGTTCGAAAAAATGGATTTACCATGGGATTATGTAAACTCTATTCTAATTTGGGACCCCTGAGGAATACTCCTTGTGGGTTTGTTTTTAAAATGATAAATTTAATTATTGTTCACATGTAAACCGTATTAAACATTAATAATTTTTTTTGATTTCTATATTAGTTTAAAATCATTATTAATTGAAACAAACACTAGATAAAAAATTTGTGAGGGAGATTGATCACTTTGATTGTTGGAGTTTATTTACTTCAGATCAGAGTTGAGTTTATGATAGTATCGATGAACAGATCATTTTACAATGATGAATATTACCATGTCATCAAAAAAGGATTAAAGGGGTGGTTATAAAATGATTACTTAGAATTTATTTTGTTTAGTTTTTTTACACCTTATTCATCCTATTAAATTCATTAAAATATATTATAATGTAATATTTATTCCATTTTAATTCATAAAAATTATTAACATCCATCATTTTTTAGATCATTCTATAGAAGTATCCAAATTTTTTTGGAACTTATATGTCATATGATTCCTTAAAATGTCCTCCGTTGATTATCATCTTGTTTTTTCCTATGCATTTTATCATTTCCTCATATTCTCTACGGTGAATTTCAGAGTGACCTAAGGTAAACATAAAATTAATATTATATTAATATCATTATTTAGAAAATAAATCCCACAAACTATCACATAACTGAATAATCTAATGTTTTATTGTCTTGATGATTATCTACAGAAACCACTTACTTTACAACACTTGAAAACATTTATCTACAATCATTCTCATTCAGATCTATTTCTAGACATAACATGTGATATAATCATCATCAAAACCTTAGAGATGGAAAACATAAGAAAGGGTTGCGCTTATATTTTCATTATGGGGAAAAAATATCATATTGCGTCAAATCATAAACATAAAGGAGTAAATAATGAAGACATAAATATTGTTATATAATATCATAATAGTATAAATGATTATCATAAAATGTAAGAGTGAAATTTGTGGTCGTAATAAACTGTTTGACAAACATAAATTATATGATATGTATCACAATTCATATCAATAATCATAAAATATATGACCAATATATTATGGTTTGGAATAAGTTAACATTAAGGAATAACCAGGAAAGAAAGAAATTTCATAGAAAGGAAATGCATCATTAATGTTTGGAATAACATGATAAATATCATAGAAATGTGGAAAACCCATAATAATTAAAAACCCATTATTAGGAAATAAATTATGAAATATCTTATATAAACACACTAATTATTTCTAGGTGTGAAAATATGAGAAATCCTATCATTCACATGATTAAAAAACAAACTCATTATGTCCGCACATGACGATGTAATGATATTTAATGATGAACCAATGAATTAGATGGTAATATAGGACCCCACCCATAATCATCCTACTTATGTGTGCAACATAAATTTTTATCACCATATATTAAATAACCCATTGAAAAAGAAACCATTTCAGAAGCTTCCAAACTAAAATTACTTTTTGTAAATAACACATGAAAATATAATGGGTTTCATAATACATCCAAATAGTATAAAATAACATCATAAAATAAAAATATTTATTATGATATATTGATATCACAAAATAACCACATATAAAATTAAAATAAAGTGGGAAACATGAAACGTATATCAATTGGAGAATGATCATTTGAAGGAAATTTAAACCAAATCATTTACTTAATGTTTTGATAATATTTTGTATCCATCATTTAGAAAATCTTAGTCATAGGTCTCCTTTCAAAATAAATGCTTGTAAAATAAAATACGTGAAAAGGAAAACATTTTTTAAAATGGATTTGGACAAAAAAATATTTTTCCCAAAAACAAAGGGAGAACATTATTTAAAATGGAAAATTTAGAGACCATATTTGAATGAAAATATAGAATAAAATGTATAAATCAATGGAATAATTTTGAGTCTCCAAGTCCCTTACATTTTAATTTTACATCCATGCATGTTCTTGAAAATACTATATAGTTAACATAACAGTCAAAATAACTTTTCTCATAACTTTAATATAAACATATATCCCTTTTTATAATTATTTTATGACCAAATATTACAAATATATTAATTGACTATAGTTTTATTCATTATAATGATTTAGAAATTTTGGTTGTTTCTTTTATATAAAATTCATGATGATGGGATAAATTATCACTATGTGATTCAAGTTCACCAATATAAGTAAATAAATATATAATGATCATTTTTTTCTTTTATTTCTTATGTATAATTTTCATTAAGTGAATTACATGAACATGAATTGTGAAAATGGACATCATGATAACTAGTTTTCAATGTGTTTAATGATTTAATGGTGATATATTAATAATGTTAGTAAATATTAACAAAACTTATATAGAATAAATTATAAATTTTATATATATCCTTTTAAATGATATTGAAATTATATTACATCAGATAAAAAGTTTTTCCATATTCGTTATGGCATCCCTTACATAAGTGGTAAAACCGATCGAAAGGGTAAAATATTTAAATGTTTCAATGAGTAAGAGAATGTATAGAGATAATGAAAATATAAATATTTTAAATCCTATACATGACATTATTATGATATATCTATAGTAAAACCATTCTTAAAACCATCCACAATGGGTAGTAATGAGAAATGTATTTTTTTGTACATGGGGCAGTATCCCTCTCTACAAACAACTAACGATCGTATTTCTAAATGTATATATATAATGAAAGTGTATGAAAAATTATCATTACATATTTTTAATTTTGAAATATGGAACATATTTAATTTTCCAATCCATCCATGATACCATTTTTTAGATATACTAATGAAAAAATAACAACATCACGTTATGGAGGTGATAATCCTCACATACGCATATTCAATGTTATTATGTTTTCTTAGGGGATGGAAAGAATTGAATATTTTTTTTATAAATAATATAAAAATATTTTATTATACTAAGGACACCTATTAAATTATATTAATAAGTATTAATAAGGATCATAAAGTAAAAAGTTAGAAAAATTCACTAAGAAGAAGTGAATACCCATGTTAGGGTCTTGAGATTCATCAAGAAATTTTCCTCTGAAATTATTTCTTTATGCTAAATAATAGTGAACATTGGATATTGGAAGTGGTATTAGTTTCTATGAAGCCAAAATTGGTATAGGTTCATGGATAAATTCAATGGGAATGTGGGTCTTGAAGTTGTGGTAATTTTACTCATTAATATTTTAAGAGAATTGTAATTTTAAGAATAAACATTTCATTTGAAAAGTTTGACATGACCTAGTCTATCATGGATAAAAAATTGAGAATCTTGAATTGGTAGGGGAAACAGTGAGTAGAAATTGATATCGATCAGGAGAGGGTTTTTCAATATTATCTTAAGATGAAAATCATATCTGAACTCAATTTTGAAAATTTGGATTTTACGTCACAAACATGGGGTTCAGCGAATCCCAAAATGGGATATTAATTTCGAACCCTTCAACCCGATAAAATCTACATATAAAATTTGGATAATGATACATGTTTTATGATATGTTTCTGGAACCTTAAAATCCATAATGACATTTCTTATTTAATAGATATATCTTTATATTTAGATAATCACACTCTTAATTGTTAACTATGTATATATGACATAATTCATGTTGATGTAAAAATATACACAAAGCTTACATATCATATTATCATCCATGATAATGAACAAAAATATGAAATCAACGTAAAATATGAATATAATCATCCTTTATATGATGTTTTTAGAATTTTAGGCCACTACTTTGAGAACTACATGATGATCGTGAAATAGTAGGAACAAGTTAATGATGATATTTACTGGAAATATTTCAGTAGTGATAAAATGAAAAACTATTTCCTTCAAAAATTGTGAGGTTTCTATGAAACATGATTATAAGAGGTTGGTGAATTTTACACTAGGTAACATCCCTGATCCAAAATATTTATCCATAAATACATGGGTCAAAATAGAAGATAAAGATGAAATGAATTAATTTATTACTACAAAGGGACTGTTATAATTGTAGTGGAATGTAAAGAAAAATTGGAATGTGATAGAATAATTGAATATTATATAGTTAAAGATATTACGAAAATGTCATTCCCTTTTCAAGTTGAGAATTTTTTTAAAATTTACACTGCAACATGGATATCATATTCTATCAATCAATATAAAGTATAGTGAATATTTATAAATTTTCAATAGATGAAAATGCATTACATCCTTCCAATATTTTAATTAATTCTAACTAAAAACTAGGAAAAAATGTTTGAATGGTTAATAGATTACATACACTCTAGATCACTCACTACAAAGTGAATGAGATGGAATCCTTGAGGATAAATTTTTTCATTTATATGATTTTAATTTTTCTATTTTCTCATCCATAATAGAATCAAAACATTACAATAATCATGATAATGCAAGAATTATCAGGATAGGTACTTCTATGAGGGATAATATGAATAATTTCATTATATAACCCACACATTCCTATTAATATTCTATAATTGATGACCCAAAGAAATCTTCTGATTTGAATGTGATTGTAACACCCCATGCTTCCACGGTACACTTCTCTTTGAATAATACAGTAGCGTGTGTTGTATGCAACTTCATGTTCTAACACACCACAACCAATTAAACCAGCCGTTATAAATAGTAATACCCACTTTTTGAAATTTAATAAATTTTATCAATCAAAATGGACTTCATTTTTGGATTTTTAATATTGAAATTACCATAGGGTGAAATTTTGGTATTTTTCTAAAAACATCAATTTTTTATGAATAGTGAAAAAAACATTGAGTTATAGTTTAAAACCGAATTTTTATGTAAATAATTATTTATTTTATTTAAATTTATTTTTGGTAAAAATATATAAATAATACCAATATAATTTCAATATAATTCATTGGAGTCAGTTTAAAATAATTTTAGATATATAAAAATTTTATTGAACTTTTCACCGCCTTTTACCAATCTCTTATGAGAATTTGCAAATTCACATCAAACATAATTTTACCATTTATATGAGTTGAATTTAAAAAATCTGAGAGACACAATTAATATCAAGGATTAAAATGTGGTTCAATAATATAAAAATAAATTTTGGTGGATAGTAACTTTTTACTTTTATTTACCACGGTTAAAATTAAATAATGTAATTAAGGGTAAAAATGATATTATTATTTCCCTAACACATGTCATAATTCTATTGGATAAGTATAATTAGACCAAACAAACCCTAGGAATAAAATATGAACCTCATTGGTCCACTGGGATTAGATTAGGAAATTTATTATTATTTTATTTAAAGAATAGTTAAAATAGTTAAAATCAATGTTTAATAACTAACGAAAATTTTAATATAGGGATAAAAATAAGTTAAATTCGACTATAAATATTCATTATAATGATAACTAGATTTACAAAATAATTTTATTTTATTTATAATTTTTAAACGTTAATTAATTTAATTTAGTTATGACACAATGATGATGCAATAATTACCTAATTAATGAAATATTTGAATAATTGATATTATAAAGATCCAAATAAATGTAATTTGAAACTTTTTATAAATTCCACTAATTTTATAGGTTAATGTGACATATTAGGGTTGGTTAGATTAATTGTTACTGAATTAATAATGTTTTTATGAATTTAACAAAAACAAAATACCAAATATTGTCAAAATTGACTTAAAAGAGTTTTTAAAACAAATATTATATTATTGATTGATATTCTATTCTTAAATATCTAGGGTTCGGCCAAAGGACTTATATAATGGTAGGTGTATCATTAATAAACCATGTGGGGTTCTCTTGGAAGTATATTGTATGATTATTAACCGTATAATATAAAAATACAAAGAAACATGGAAAATGTCAGACTATTCAACTAAGAGTTAAATATAAAAGATAAAGTTAATAAAGTGACGGAAACCTGTATAACACCTATTGGATGTGTGTTTTAGAGACCCGTCCCAAACTTAGCCTTTAAATAATCCATTTTGGAGCCATTGGAAACCGAAAATGATTTTATTATAAAATAATATTTCTAGCTTTTCCTAAGGTTCCCCTCACCCCTCTTATAAAAGGGCACTCCCCCTTATCTTTAATTCACACCATCAAAGCAATTGGGCTTGGCTATACTTGGCCCAAATACCCTCTCAAATATCATCCCTTCATCCTAGAGGCCTTAATTTAGTTATAAATCCAATCTAAGGATAGCTTTTGATTAAAAGAAAAGGAAGAACCCGAAGAAAAGGTAAATATTTAATCACCTCTTCCAAGTTCCATTCTACTACAACATACTTTTTCTTTTTTGTTTACATTATAAAATAATAACTCCAGTATCTTCTATATAATGTGATGTTTTTATAAATATTTTACAACCATATTCATTATTGTATCAATATTTTTAATGACATGTCACCATATGTGTGTACGTACAGCTTACCGTCTCCACGTCATGGTGTAATTGTTATTAAATAAATTATTATTTGGATGTGTATAATAATGATGTCTAATTGATGTAAATAATAAATATAACAAGTTAATTATTCTATATATATGATATACCATCTAATTATATATTATTTTAATATCAAAAGAATGATATTGTCGCTCGTGCGTACGTATGGATTATCGTCTCCACAAACGCGATGAGATTAATTCTCCTTTATATCTATTAAATGATTATTTTCATTAGATGATTAAAACTAATGTTTAAAGACTTGATATTATTTTGTATATGAATAATATACATCCCATACATATCAAATAAGACTAACATATCAAATAATATTAAGGTAAATGTATCCTTTAACACCTGAAATGACGATAATACTATGATATTATTACCAAAGCAATGTTAAAAGAAAATATATGATATCATATTAATGTTTATGAATTTAATAAAAATGATTTTACCATTATACAGGTGGTTAATGTAACCTCTTCCAAATAAAAGTACAAGTTAAGAGTTAGATCTACAATCTCTTCATTATCCGAGGCTTTTTATACATAATTATCTACTGGGACTTCATTATCATCCACATCCATGTATATTAAAAATGCATTAGAAAACATTTTCACTATTTACAAGACAATGGGTTAAAGTAATTTATACCCTTGTTTGACTTTTATAATATGTTTATAAAGAAATATTTCAATCATTTTCAAAACAAGGTCCTTTATAACCTTTTCGTCAAAATTAATTTTAGAATGCCTTTTTTTAACTTATACGTAGAGTGCGACTCTTTTCTGCCAATATAAAATCCTAAAATCTCCCCTTACAAGCTTATAAATAATTGTTCTTAAAATAATTTTTTTCTTTATTATTATGTGACTCATAAATGATTTCAATATAAATTATTTATTTCTCTAAAAAAAGTTTTTATTTCATCTATGTCAACATCCATGAATGGATATTCAGTTTGTTTGAAGTCGATTTATTATGATACAAAACATCCATATTGTATTGAAGGTTTTGTGATATATTTGACTATAGATTTTTATTTCATACCATTCATGGTTTATGGGTAAAGTATTAACATTTTGTATGACAGTTTTAATACGATTTTTATGTTATGTTTAAACCTTTTCATATGAGAAATCCATTGGAATTATTATATGACGGGTAGTGCCCTCTATAGCTCCTCGATGCATCAGTAGGTATCATGAGACAAATTATAGTCTTGGCACAAGGCATTGACAAAATATTATTTGTAGTATTGAAACAAGGCCGTGACTATGAGGTTTTGATAGTCTGGAATTATGCATTCCGTCATTTTGAATGTGTCTATTGATATTTTATGTGATTATTTGACTATTAGGATATCCATGTTAGTATGTAAATGGAATTATTTGATTTTATCTTTTCTATATTATGATGATGTTCAAGTTTAAAAGGCTTTTGTTTTAGTATTATACATTTACATAAATGTTTATGCTTATTTATGAAAGTTTCCACTATAATGTTATCCTTACTGATCATATGAGCTCACCGTTTTCAATGTTTTATTTTTCCCATGATTCGAAGAAGTATTTTATGACTGGCCTAGTAGGATAATATGAGGGGATATGAATGTGGTGTATGGAAACATGTTATTTTAGTTTTTCATGTAATCATATAATGTTTGACTTATGAATGTATCTAGTGTTTCCAAGGCTACTAAAGTAATCGGTATTTCGAGACTTGATCTTTTGTGATCATGCTAATGTTATGTAATAATTCACCGACACTGGGTAAATGGGGTTAGGGAATTACAGTTGATATCATAGGATGTTTAGTACAAACCATGGAAGCTAGATTTAGACAAACTCTGATTAGAGCACATAACCCTTAGATAGACATTGAGGATTAGTATATAAGAACTTCCTAGAATTTTGGTATTGTAGAGATTTTGTGAGTTTTTCATTAAATACATCCCTGTATGTATTCGAGAAGGTAAAGGGGGTTCTGGCACAAATTTACCTAGGGGTATAACCTGATAACATCTCTTTGAGCTAGACTCGAATGTGAACTGGTGCATGACAACGGGCCTTGATACACTCTTTGTTAAGACACTGTTGAGGGATATGATTAGGATAATTATTATTTTCATTACAAAACATTAGGAAGGGTTTATGAGTATATAATTCCTTAAAGAAAACATTTCTTTATGATTATAGATCTTATCCATAAACTGTTCAATTTATGTTAAGTGAATTACAAGTTTGGAATTATGTATTTTGATTCATAAATTGATCTAGTTTATGCCATTGTTTAGAAATGGAGCCTAGTGGAAGGAATGAAAATCATATCAATTAATGCACTCCATGTAGGGATTTCCCTCCTGAGCAAGATAATTATAGTGGAGCTCGTGATATAACCGGTGCTAATCAGCTTATCACCATAGTGGGACAACTCACTCAGGTTATGAATTACTACTTTACCCATTGGAGCACCCTGATCCATAGAGTGGAGGATCAATGTTAGATCTCTTCATGAGGTAACGACCACAAACATTAAATAGGGGTACAAATCCATTAGTAGCTGAGCAATGGGTAGATTCCTTATAGAAAATATTCCACACCTTGGGGGTAGTGAAAGGGAAAAAGTTGTCATGGCAGTTTAGAGCCTCACTGGAGATGATGATCAATGGTGGTCTGTGATTCAATACAAAAATTAAGGTGATGAATTATCAAATATGGAATTGAGGGAGTTTAAAGAGCTTTTCATAGAAAAATACTTTCCTCATGACCATCGAGAAGATATGGAAAGGCAATTTCTGAGTCTGAGGCAAAATGAGGATGAGAATGTCATAAAGTATGAGGCTAACTTTACAAGGTTAGAGAGGCATGTTGTAGATTATATACATAACCAAAGAACTAAGATTTTTCATTTCTCTGATGGGTTAAAAATGTTTCTCCATCGAGCATTAGTCACACAATCCTACTCGTCGTAAGAAGATATTGTCTCAAGTGCTATCAAGACAGAAAAAGAATTCCCTAGGTCTTACAACGTTAAAGCAAAGCAAGAGAAGAGGAGATATGTTGATCACTATAGAAATGGAAATAAGGGGAAGAAGGGAAATTTTGAATATCCATAATGCATTAAATATGGATAGAAACACCCTGGTACTTTCTTGAAGGGAATGGTATTTTGTAATAAGTGTGGTGAAACAATCCACCAAGCTTTTTATTTCTAGGGAAAAAAAGAGGCTATCGATGTTGAATTCTACAATTATAGAGAATGGAGTCATTATACCAATGAATGTCCAAAGCGTCAAGGGAACTTACCTTAGAAAATTCCAAGGGATCAAGGCCAAGCTTATGATATCACTACTACTGAGGTAGAAGCTCTGAAAGTCATGGTGGTAGGTAATTTAATTGTTTCCTCAAGTTTAGAAAATGATTTATTTGATTCTGGATCATCGCATTGTTTCATATCTTCTGATTTTAATATGAAAATTAGATAATTCCAATTTGATTTAACAAGGGAGTTGTCAGTTAAAACTCCTATGAGAAGTATCATCGCAAAAATGTTTTGTGAATCTATTCCCATTAGAGCATATAAATGGTATTTATCTGCTGATCTCATCGTCATATCTATGATTTAATTTGGTATAATCCTCGATATGGATTGGTTTTTGGACCATGATCCAATGATTTATTGTATGAAGATGAAGGTTATGATTTTTCATGATGATGATAAAGAACACCTTATCTTTAGAGCAGAAGAATCACCACTTAATTCATATTTATATCCACCCCTAGTAGCTTAAATAAATTCAATTATTGGGGAGAAGAGAAAGAAATAATTGTGGGTGAGGAAAGGATTGTACAAATAGAGGATGTACCAATTGTGAAAGAATATGTTGAGGTGATTCTAGAAGATTTACCTGTACATCCTCCAGAATGATAAATTGAGTTTTCCATTGAATTAATTCATGGATCAATGCCCATATCGAAAACCCCTTATAGAATGGAAACTGTGGAATTAGTGTAAATAAAGAAAAAACTGTATTAATTGAGAAATAAGGGATTTATTCGCCCTAGTGTTTCTCCATGGGGAGCGCTTATCCTTTTTGTTAAGATGAAAGATGGATCTATGAGGTTATATATCGAATACATGGTGATCAATGCTATAACAATAAAGAACTTTTATCCCCTACTTCACATTGATGATTTATTTTACCAACAGCATAAAGATCAATAATTTTCAAATATTGTACATCGATCTGGATAGCATAAGTTGTGTGTGAAGAAGGAAGCCATTCTAAGGACAACATTTCTAACTAGGTACAGGAATTACGAGTTTACAGTAATGCCTTTTGGATTGACTAATGGACCCTATGTTTTCATGGATCTAATGAACTCAGTTTTTAAGGAATATCATGATGACTTTGTAGTGGTATTTACTAATGATATCTCGGTATACTCCAAAAGCTACAGAGATCATGAAAATCACTTGTGCATTATCCTGAAGACTATTAGAAGACATGAATTATATGTGAATTTTATCAAGTGTGAATTATGGCATCAGGAGATTTTTTTTCTTGGCCATATTGTCTCTATGTATGGAATTTCTATTGATCCTTAAATGACCAAGGCATTCCAAGAATGGCCAACATTGACAAGTATAACTGAGGTATGCAGTTTTATTGGCTGAGCAGGTTAGTATCAATGTTTCGTCAAGAATTTTTACCGGTTGGCTATCCCATTAACAAAGATCACACGAAAAGGGGTTAAATTTGGTTGGACAAAAGAATGTAAAAAATGTTTTGAATAACTGAAGAGAATATTAGTCAATGATTCTATATTGACTCTACCATCGGAGAATGATGGGTTCATTACTTATAGTCATTCATTAATGAAAGGACGTGGTTGTGTCCTTATATAGAATGATAGGGTTATTGTCTATGCATCATGATAGATGAAAATTCGTGAGAAAAACTATCCTACTAATGATATTGAGTTATCAGCTCTAATCTTTGCATTGAAGATTTGGAAACAATATCATCATGGTGAAATATTTTAGATTTATATAGATAACAAGAGTTTGAAGTATATTTTATAATAGAAAGAACACAACAAGAGGCCAAGGAGATGGCTTGAGGTACTCAAGGATTATAATTGCACGATATATTACCACCTAGGGAATGAAATTAAAGTGGAAGATGCTTTGAGTAGAAAAGATCATGGAGTTTTGAACAAAATGATAGTTTAAAGGGATCCTATTTTCATGGATCTAGTTATGATGGATATGGTAATCATAATGGATGGTGAAACCTCAATAATTTTTCAAATGGTTTCAAAACCATCTTTACTATAAATGATAAAGAGTTCTTAGACCGATGATGAAGAGTTTAAAAATAATATTAAAGATGTGAATGATGGGAGATTGAGTGACATTTTGTCTGTAGATCGAATTTTGAAATTTGGGTAGAGACTTTGTGTTCCCAATATACCTGATCTAAAAAGAGAATTGATGGATGATGGTCATAGTTCCAACTTCTCTATACACCCTGGGAGCACAAAAAAGTATAGATATTTGAAGGAACATTTTTGGTGGGACGACATGAATAACGAGATTTCAGATTTTGTGTCAAGATGTATGCTTTGTCAACAAGTGAAAGATGGGAAGGAAACAGCCTGGAGGAGTCCTGCAACCTCTTCCCATACTAGAGTGTAAATGGAATAATATTAAGATGGAAATTGTCAGGGGACTACCAAATACTCATAAGTGGAACGATGCAATATGGGTCATTGTTGATCATCTTACCAAGTTAGCACGTTTTCTTGCTACAAGGGAAGATTCACCACTTGAACGTCTAAAAGACTATATATTAATGATGTAGTGAAACTTCATAGAATAGACTTATCTATTGATTCAGATCATGATCCCTGTTTTACATCAAGATTTTGGAAAAGTCTTCAGAAATCCCTGGATACTGAGCTTTGTTTGAGCACTGCCTACCACACCCAAACTGATGGAAAATCAGAACACACTATTAAAACCTTAGAAGACATGTTGATATCATGGTCACTTGACTTTCAATGTATGTGGGATCAATATTTACCTCTGGTAGAATTATCCGATAACAATATCTTCCATTAAAGTATTCTGATGGCACCATATGAAGCGTTATATGGAAAGTGATGTCGCACCCCAACCTGTTTGGATGATGTTGGAGAAAGAAAACTCGTAGGCCCTAAACTTGTGGAGGAAACGATGGAAAAGGTTATGGTAATCCAAATACACATAAAAGCAGCCTAATGTAGGCAGAAGAGCTATGCCAAAACCAATGGAAGGATTTGTAATTTCAGGTTGGAGATCATGTTTTCATGAAGGTATTTCCATGGAAGGGAATTATATGGTTCGGTAAGAAGGGAAAATTGAGTCACACGTACATCAGACCTTTTGAAATTCTAGAACGAATTTGAGTTGTAGTTTACCTGTTGGAAATGCCACCAAGTCTCTTGAATGTCCGCGATGTGTTCCATGTATCACTGTTGAGAAAATACATGTCTAACCCAAGGCATGTACTCACCAATGAGGAATTAGAACTGGAACCCTGTCTGTCTTATTGCGAATAGCCTATCATGATTTTTTATAGAAGAGAGCAAGTGCTGAGAAACAGGATGACTCTTTTGGCAAAAGTTCTATGGAGAAAACATAAGATGGAAGAGTCAACGTGGGAACCAGAGGAACTTATGATGAAGAACCACCCAATTCATTTCATGTGGTAGTATTCTAGAAATTTCAAGGATGAAATTATTTGAATGAAGGAAGAATGTAACACCCTATGCTTCCAAGGTACACTTCTCTCTGAATAATATAGTAGCTTGTTTTGTACGCAACTTCAAGTTCTAACACACTAAAACCAATCAAACTAGCCGTTATGAATTGTAATACATTATTTTTGAAATTTTATAAAGATTATCATTAAAAATTTCCTTCATTTTTGGATTCATAATATCGATATTAGCTTAGGGTGAATTTTTGGTATTTTTCTGAAAACATTCAATTTTTGATGAATACTGAAAAAAACTAAGTTGTAGTTGAAAACCGAATTTTTATTTAAATAATTATTTATTATATTTAAATTTATTTTATGTCAAAATAAACAAATAATTCCTATATATGTTCAACATAATTCATTGGAGTTAGTTTATAATAATTTCAGATATATTAAAATTTTATTGCACTTTTCACCATCTTTCACCCATCTCCTAGGAAAATTTACAAATTCACATAAAACAAGATTTTACTGCTTTTGGGAGTTGAATTTTGAATATCCGAGAAACATAGTTAATATAACAGAGTAAAATGTGGTTCAATATGATAAAAAAAATTCATGAATAGTAAATTTTTACTTTTACTTACCACACTTAAAAGTAAATAGGGTAATTCAGGATAAATATGATATTATTATTACCCTAACACAAGTTATAATTCTATTGGATAAGTATAATTAGACCAAAAACAACCTTAGTAATAAAATATTATCCTCTTTTTTCCACTTTGATTAGATTAGGACATTTATTATTATTTTATTTGAAGATGATTTTAAAGAGTTAAAAACAAATTTTAATAAATAAAACATTTTTAATATAGGGATAAACAAAAGATAAATTATAATATAAATATTCATTATAATTCTAAAACAATTTCCTATATAATTTATTTTATTTATATTTTTTAGAAATTAAATAATTTAATTTATTTATGAGACAATGATGATGCAGTAATTACCAAATTAATGAAATATTAGAATAATTGATATTATAAATATCAAAATAAGTATAATTAGAGACTTTTTATGAATTACACTAATTTTATAGTATAATATGAAATATTAGGGTTGGTTATAGGAATTTATTTTGAAGTAATAATGCTATTATGAATTTAGAAAAACAAAATATCAAATATTGTCAAAATTGACATAAATGAGTTTTTAAAAGAAATATTATATTATTAATTGATATTCTATTCATAAAAATATATGGTTCAGACGAAGGACTTATATAATGATAGGTGTATCATTAATGAACCAATTTAGGTTCTCTTGGAAGTATATAGTATGTTTATTAACCATATAATATAAAAATAAAATGTGATATGGTAAATGTCAAACAAATTAACTAAGAGTAAAATCTAAAAGATAAAGATAATATGGGGACCCAAACCTGTCTGAAAACTATTGGTTTAGTGTTTTTCGACCCATACCCACCTTATATTTTATATAGTTCCATTTTTGATCCATTAGAAACCGAGATTATTTTATTATAAAATAATATTTCTAGCTTTTCCTTGAGGTTCCCCTCACCCCTTTTATAAGAGGGAACTCCCCCTTATCTCTAATTCACACATTCAAAGCCATTTGGATCAGCCAAACTCTACCTGAATACCCCATACACTATCCTCCCATAATCATATAGGCCTTACTTTATTCAGAAATCCATATTAAGGATCTCTTTTGATCAAATCAGAAGGAAGGACCCGAAGAAGAGGTAAATATTTCATAACTTGTTTTTTAGTTCCTTTCTTCTTCCTCTTACTTTTTCTGTGTTGTTTCCATTATAAAATAATAACTACTGTATATTCTATATACTATGATGTTATTATAAAATTTGTACAACCATATTCATTATTATATCCATTTTTTTAATGACATGTCACTATACGTGCATATGTACGACTTACCGTCTCCACGTCATGGTGTAATTGATATGCATTACATTATTATTTGGATGGGTATAATAAAGACGTTTAATTGATGTAAATAATAAAAATAACATGTTAATGATTCTTTATATATGATATAAAATTCTAATATATATTATTTTAATATCAAAAGAATGATATTGTCGCTCGTGCGTACGTACATATTATCGTCTCCATGAACACGATGAGATTCATTCCCCAACGTATCCATTCAAGACTAATTTTCATTAGATGATTAAAAATAATTTTAAAATACTTCCTATAATTCTGGATATGAATAAGATACATCCCATACATTAAAAATATGACTCATATAAGAAATAATATAATGGTTCATGAATCCATTTAAACCAGAAATAACGATAATACTAAGATATTATTAACAAAGAAATATTAAAAGTTCATTTATGATATCATATTAATGTATATGATTTTTGAATAATTTAATAACAATTATTTCACCATTATACATGAGGTTAACCTACTATTGACCAAGGAAATGTACAAGGTAAGGGTTAGTTCCACAATCTCTTCATTATCCGAGGATGTTTTTACATAATTTTCTAATGGGACTTCTTTATCATCCACTTCCATGTTTCTTAAAAATGCCTTCCAAAACAATTTCACTATTTACAATACTATGGGTTAAAGTCATTTATACCCTTTTTTGAATTTTATAATATGGTTATAAAGAAATATTTCCTTCATTTTCCAAACAAGGTCCTTTATAACCTTTTCGACAAAATTAAGGTAAGAATATCTTTTTTTAACTTATACGGCAGGTGCGACTATTTTCCGCCGTTATAACATCATGAAAGCTTCCCTTACAATCTTATGAAGATTTTTTTTAAAATAAATGTTTTCTTTATAATTATGTGACTCTAAAATGATATCAAAATAGAAAGATATATTTCTATAAAAAAGGTTTTGATTTCATCTATGTCAACATCCTTTGATTGATTTTAAGTTTGTTTGAAGTTGATTTATTATGATACAAAATGTCCATATAATATTGAAGGTTTTGTGATATATTTTACTGTGGATGTGTTATATCATACCATTCATGGATTATGGATAATTTATTGACATTTCTTATGCCAGTCTTAATACGAATGTTTAGGTTTTGTTTAAACCTTTTCATATGAGGAATGCATTGGACTTAATATGTGACTGGTGGATCCCGTTATAGCTCCTCGATGCATCGGTAGGTATCATGAGACAAACTAGTGTCTTTCCACAAGGACATGAAAAAAATCTTATTTTTAGTATTGGAACAAGGCCTTGACTATGTGGTTATGATAGTCCAGCGTTATGCATTCCATCATTATGAAAGTGGATATTGATATTTCATGTGATTATTTGAATAGTAGAATATTTATGTGGGTATGTAAATGGAATTATTTGATTTTATCTTTTCAATATTATTCGGAAGTTCAAGTTTAAAAGGCATTTATTTTATTCATATACATTGCCTTAAATTTTTATGCTTATTTATGAATGTTTCTGATATAATGTTATCCTTACTGAGCATCTCATCTCACCCCTTTCTATGTTTTATTTTTCCCTGGATGTGATGAATTTTTTTATGAGCTGTAGGGATAGTCTGAGGGGATATGAGTGTGGCCTATGGAAACATTTTGTTGTAGTTTTTCACTTTATCATGTAATGTAAGACTTATGGATGTATCTAGTGTTTCCAAGGCTACTAAAGTAATTGGTATTTCGAGACTTTATCTTTTGTGATCAATCCAATGTTATGTAATAATGAACCGACTCTGGGTAACTGGGGTCGGGGCATTGTAGTGATATGTTTTAATGGTGAAAAAAACATCAAATATAAGAATTAAGGGTATAGAAATTTTGATCATCCATCTTCACAACACTGGTAAAATGACTAAAACCTTGCCATGGATGGGAAACATTATAGTGCTTCTAGGAAATATTATAGAAAAGAATTAGGAGGCATTAAAATGGAGGTTCCAACCCAAAACACAGATTTAAATGATGACCCTCTCATGGAACTGATATGGCCAATGGAACCCTAAAAATCTTGTTCTATGAATATATCCATTAAAAAAATAATAAACATAACATTTGGGGGTTATCCAATCCTAAAAGGATATTCTCTTCAAATATTTCCTCCCATGAATTCATGGTCTATAAGCGGATTGAAACAATATAACCCTATATGTCCATCAAAATAAATTTTTTATTAGCTCATTCAATTATGGATGAAATTCATCTTATCATATCCTTCAAAAAAATATGTACACCTTGAGTTATAAATACATCAGAGTATAGATTTTTTGTAGTTTAATTAATAAAAATAATAGATATCATGAACAAAGTTGGTTTTGGAAATGATTCTAAAACATGAGTGGAATAACCAATAGACCTTAGATCCTTCTTATATATTTCAATGATATTCTAAATCCCAATGAAAAAATATAGGATTAATGGATCTTCTTCAACTCAATATTTTAAATATTTTATTGAATATAGTATCCCTTATGAAGTAAATTTGGTGGATTCCAAATACACTTGGAATAGAATTCACCTAAATAAAATGGTTGAAGAAACAATTGATAAGGATATTTTCAATGACTAAGACCTTAATTCATGGAGTTCCATTTCATCTATAACTCATGAAATATTTAATTCCAATCATCATCCATTGTTTATAAACTTTTGTAATAATGGAGTTTAATCAACTCTTCTATTTTCATTTAACAATGCATGAGCCTTTCTTCCAAAACAAAAAATGTTAGTACATGATACATAGAGATATTTCAACTATAAGGATGAAACTTTTGATTTTATATTAAAGATCCAATTTTTCAAGATGAATTTGGGAGATTGGATCATTGATTTGTCAGCACTAATGATAAAATATCGAACAACCGGGAACCTCTCTTCATTCCATCCAATAAAATAACACTCATAGTGATTTTCCGTAGGTATTGAGTAGGAATGTAAGATATTATTAGAAATTAATGGTGTAATAAATCTAATGGGAATCTTGAAAAGATAAAATTTTAATATTAGCATGATTATGTACAGTTACTGAAACAATAAATTATTCAAATATCTGTAATGAGGAAGGAAACTGAGAAGGCCTATGGAAAATTTATATGATAATGGGGAATTGATTAATTATAGAACAGAGATTTCTAATCATATTGAATCTAATTATGGAAATATTTTCATTGTAACCATCTACATATATGATTTTTTTGTATAATTTATTTCCCATTTTTTCAAACATAAGTAGAATTAAAGAATTACAACATTTCCTCTTGATATTGAGATCAAAGAGGTTTTTTTACTTAACACCGGAAACAACCCTAGTCTAGATGGCTATACCAACCACTTCTACCAAACCTATTTTTAGAACATTCATATTGATGTTTTTAGAATTTTTAATAAATTTTTCATGGGATGAAAACTCTCTAAGATAAATAATTCTCAATTTATTTCCCTTATTATAAATTTAGAGAATGATAATGATAATAATATTTTTATGTATTAGTTTATTATCAACATGATATAAGAAATTATTGGGATGATTATTTCTAATAAGCTATAAATCATTGATATCAACATCATTTAATAAATTCTATATTGATTAATTAAAGGGAGAACCATACATGATTACCACATCATTGCCTCTAAATTTGTTAATCTTATTAGGAAACAACCATGGTTGATAACATTTATTCAAGAAATGATTTCAATAATTCATTTGAAATTATGGATTGGGGTTTCATATATAACATCTTATCCACACATGGTTTTGATGAGACATTAATTTAATCGAAAAAAATAATTCTCAGAAAATCCCATATCTGAGTGCTTATAAATGGATCCCCTGAAGGTTATTTCACATTTTCTGAAGGTGTCAAACACGATTACACCCTCTAATCCATTAGTTTTTTGATTTTTGAATATTACCATAGGTAACTCCTCTTTAACATGGTGGAGAATCATAGTAATGCCCATTTGAGACACCCGATTATTGGTTTCCTCCATACATATATTATATACTGATGATATCATTGTATTTACTCAAGGACATAAGAAAAATATCAATAACATCAAGTATTCACTATAATATTTTTAAAATTTCACAGGACCAGAGATTAGTTCGAAAAAGTCTTTCTTATATTTTGTAAAAATATTTCTATAGCCAAAAAAGATGGCATTATCAATTAGTAAAAAACTAGGTAATGAATTTTCCCATTCAATTAACATTGGGTACCTATGTTTTCTAAAGGACCATGTTCTTTTCATTTCACTAATATATTAACTAAAATAAGAAATCAGTTAGCATCATAAAAAGGAAACTCTTTATAGATGGACGATTGAATTTTTCTTGAGAAGGATATTATTATTATTTTATTTGTTTCTTATTTCATAGTCTAAAACTTACTAGATTCGCATATTATGATTATTAATATATAAATACAGAAATTGGTGTGGGTGTGTTCTTTAATGGATGATATTAACTATTCCCTAGAATAATATCAGTCAATCATTTGATCACGAGGGACTTTTAATAAAAATATATTCAATTTTAATCAATATATACAATTTTTTATGTGGAGGCTCATCAATGATAAATCCAAGACACATGGTTTTTCGATTTCTAGATTCATAAATAACCCAATATATTAGAACTTAATATATATGTATTTCTCTCTATGGATTCTCTGACGAATTTATTGTCCAATATTTCAGCACAGTCATTCTTGTTAGTTAATGCAAACTCAACCCTCAACATTTGGATAAATAAATCCATATATACTCCTTTATTAAATCGTTTTATATTTTCTATATACATTATTAGTTACTAAAAAATTGGTTAAAGAGATAATGGATAATTATTCATATCTTCTTCTTGATGAAATCAACGAAATGATATCCTGACATAGTTTCATTTGTAGTAGATACATGATAATTTGGGAACCTAATTCTGATGAAACACTCTCTTCCGAAATTCATTACTGGGTTGTGGAATGTGGAAATATGAATATATGGGTTATAAAAATGAAAATAAGTAGATATTATCTTCTAAATTCATGAAATTATGGAGGTTAGATTAGTCTAATATTTTGATTGATACATGTATTTAATTTCTTGGTATTTCTACTTTCTCAATGTTTATTATTTATAATAAACATGTTTAAGAACATAATCATATATTTTTAAGTTGTGTTCCTACCTCTGTAGAGTAGAATATTATGGATATCTTATTCAATGTGATGATCCACAAGAGAGATGACATAGATGGGTGATGTAATGCCTACATTAGGCTTCCTCAATCGTAGATGATCCAAACCTTCTTTTTATTGACATCAATAAAATTATTAATCTTATATTTCTTACTCCAAAAAATATTATTTATGAAAATGTCCCATTAAACATTAAAAAATTATATTCACTTGATCATAGTTGAAATGTAAAATGATAAACCTATTGAAAATGATTATTATTTAAATTTTATTCATCACATTATTGTTTTAATAATTTTGGAATTATATGTAATTTCTATCCTCCTAAAAATATTTAATATATGTGTATTCCTCCATTTCATGGATGGATTGACTATAAAAAATATTGGTATTCAAGAGGAAATCCATATCATTTTATATTTTTAGCAGTCTTTATAAATCAAAATGGTGATGTCTTGGGATACCTATTTTTCTATGTTGAGAAGCCATATCTTTTGAGGCAGAAATGATAGGCATGATAAATGAGGTTGAAATGGAAAAGAAAATAAAATGGTAAAAATTATGGTTGGAATGTGAATCCTTCATTATTGTATAGTCTATATGAAATGGAACCATTCACCTTTCATGGAATATAACCGTAGTTGGATCAAATGAATGGGATATCTTTTGACCAAGAGTTAGATCATTATACACACATTACATGAGGTTATTTTTTTCATATATTGGATTTAAAATATGGGTTCAATTATTATGAAATGATAAGTCTTAGTGTTTCACCATATGATCTTTCTACTATTTTACAAATGGATTTGGAAACAAATATTTCGATCATCTCTTATAATCTTTTCTTTATTCAACAAAAGAGACATATCGATTTGGTCATGATATAACCTTTTACCTTAATAATGTTTTTTTATAATTCAATGTTCACAGGAATAACATAGAAATAGGTGTGGGAATGTGAGTGGGGTCTTTAACTCACCTCAAACACTCATTTGGGTGACAACCTGGAGTGTTAGAAGGATTTTTTAAACTTTTTTACTTTTACCCTAATTTAAATTTACCATGTTAATTAATATATAACCATATTAATTAATTTTAATGAATACATTTTATATTGATCTATTTATATAATTTTAAATATATGAATTTTAATTTTTAAATCATTTCTTCAAATAAAAATTTTAAGGGTTTGAAAAGTTAATTTTAATATTGCCTCATATAATGCATCATAATTGCTTTTTGAAAAAATGGTGTCTTAGATTAAAATTTATATGGAAAAAATTAATAATAAAATTATAAATTCACAAAATTTAAATTGGTTTATAATAAAACATATAAATGGTATTAGGATTTTATTCAAATTCAAAGATGACTCTGATCTTGAAAATATTTGATTCAATGAAATGATTAATTTTTTTAGAATAAAATTTCAATTTTTGTTATAAAATTACTGGACATAGGATTTATACTCTCAAATAATATATTAAAATGAATAATTTAATTCCATAAATATATAATTTAATAAATCAATTTTTAAACAACTAGGATACTCATACATAGGATAAAATTTGAAAGCATATAATTTTTGTAAAAAATTATATTTTTCAAATAAAAATAAATATTCTCATAAAATATTAGAAAATACATACTAAGTACATATGGATATAATGAATTGGAAAATTAAGTTTACTTTACCAAATTTACATTTTATAAATTTTAAATTTGGTTTATAAAATAAAATAAATAATATAAATGAAAACAATACTAATACAAATAAATTTATCAATATTAACTCATATTAATAATTAATCATAAAATGTGAATATATTTTTAATGGTTACCATACTAGTGATTATTTTATATTTATTAATAATATTCTCATAATATATTATGGTAAATTCATGTTGGGTGAATTGTCTAATAAAAATTATCAAACATAATATCAATTTTACAAGTTCAATAATTTCACTTTATTTCATTACATCACCCTTAAAAATAGTTATTTCCAATGAATTTTGTTACATATAGGAAAATAAGCGAGGGTACATCTCTATCTTCATAACCTTAGCTTCCCATTTAGCCTACCTAAATTTATGATTCTACCACAAATCATTGAGTATATGGGGGATCATTTCCTCTAAACCATTTTTATTTAATCCGTGATTTTCATATGTTGTTATTCATATGAAATATCATGTTCTAGTTTTATAGAATCTAAGATTATTACATGCGATTTATCTTGTATTTTAATCATGAAAAGATATACACGGAACAAAGCATCCATTTGAGAGTGGTGTGGACAGAATGGAAAGTGATAGTATTTGATCTTGTCATGATCAAGTACCCCAATGGGACTGATGTATCAATGGATTATCAACAATTTCATCTAGAACCTAAAACCCACTTTCATGGAGATATTCAATATAACCTCTTGTCATAAAATTAAAAATATAGATTTTTTTGAAGAATATATTCATAAATCATATATCAAATTTATTCCACATTCATATATTGTTGAATGGTTTGAACCATATCCATAATGCCTTGAACAATATCCTAACCAATCAACTTCCTCTCTCAAGCTTCATCTCATCATATTAGATTCCTATATATCCTCTCACACAGATCCTCATATTATTCCATATGAATGATAGAGTGGAAACAATATGTTTAATGATATGTCTATCAAGGGGAAATTATGATCCCTACATTCTAAGAAATGCATTAAACTGAACCCAATATATTCACTATTGTATACATTTTCCTCAAATATTGACAAACTATTCGAGGATGATAAGAATTTTTAAATATCATATTTTTATACTAAAAATTCTATTTATATTTCAAGAACATCAAGATAAAACATCGAACGTGATATGATTCAATGGATAGTGATACTCCATGAAACCTCGCAACATCCCTTACGTATATCGTGGTATGTTATTCAAGGGATAAATATTATTTAATGGAGAAAAAATGAAAAAACATCATAAGGTGATTGAATACAACCCAAATAGTATCGTGGCATATAGAAATTTTGAGGAGGCCCATAATTAAGTCCATGGTGATGTGTTATCATTTCCATACTGATATTGGTACTAGTTAAAACATACCGTTAGAATTTTTTTTAGCTTTAACATGTGGGTATAATTTTTATTGAGATATATATTATGCAATATATATTTTAATTTTATCCCACAATAAGTTTATTTAGTTCCTTATACATCTTCGCACATCTTATATTTATAGATAAGGATGATATATCTTAAATGATCCCATATGTTTCTCAGAACATCATACTTGATTTTTAGAGAACCTCATTAGTTGGATTATATTTTCTTCATTAAAAAATAGTGGTTGAGTTTATTTTGAGGATGGGGATATTTTTTTTAAAATGAAATATTTTTCAGGGATAGTTTTTAATCAATTGAGTTTGGTTATAATGGATTCAAAAGCTTATGATGGTTGTTCGTGTGTTTGAAAATGTTTAGAGGTGGTTTGGGGGTTTTCTACAAAATCTAGGATGGGATCTATAAGAATTAATATTTAACATTGTGAACTGTTTACAAATCATGCACATGTTTCCAAGAACTAGTTGTGAAATCATTTAGAGAATGAAATATTAATACATCATTAAACCTATTGAAGTCATATAACGTTTGTTCAGTGTAATTTTACCTCAATCAGATACATTTTTCAATGTATCTTATAAATCAGGTAATTCTTTTTTTAAAGGGGTTTATGTTCTTAATATCTCAATATATGCGGTTTTATCCCATTTGGTTTGTGTGAATTAGTTTAATTAATGATAAATCCTTCTCTATCAAACAAAAAAGTAATATGGAGATATTTTTGAGTGATTCATTTCTTTCCTAACATCTCATAATAGTATTCAATCTATGGTGATTTCATTTATTTTAATTTCTCCATTATTCTATTTTCTCCATTATTTCATTGTGATCTATTATACATCATTGAATCAGTTTATTATCTTGATTGTGTGATAGAGGTTTTCGCCTTCTGATCACCATATCCTTTATTCTTTTTTGGAATTACCTATTGAGAGTGTTTCTCAGATCTACAGATTCATATGGGTGGCCTAAATATAATCTCTTTTGTTTGATTTAAAGATCTATTGTATGTTAAACATCCATGACGATGTCAGAAAACGTTACAAGAAACATAATAAATTGGATATACACTTTTAAATATTTATCCATTATCTTTTTTTACCATCCAGAACAACCCATTGAGTCTATAGGCATGGAAAATAAGACAAACAACCACCTGATAGGTGATCCATCCATGGACCATGCTGATGCTTGGTCAGTTGATATTAGACATTAAGATATATTAAACTATTTATTCACTGTTGGATTAATATTTTCTATTGTAATAACATGTAATTAGTGTGATTTCATAAGTTATAATCCCCTCAGCTAATTGTTCTTAATTGACATGTTAATATCCTTAGGGTTAAATTATAAATTAAACAAGTTTGTTATATTAATGAGGCTAATTGGAAACCTTGATTTCTAAAACATAACTACCAAGAAAAATGATAATTTGATTGTAGTGATATATAATTTATGTTTTATTTTTTTCATTCGGAATTTATATCTTTAATTTTTAGATTATATTAAAATGAATGTGATTGATTCTAGAGGAAGGGATTCTTTTTTGAATTTTGAGTTCATCTAGATACGACTCTTGATTTATGAGAAACATTGTATGAATGGTGCATGATTTCATACTTCCATAGGGATAGTATCAATAGTACTTGATTCCTGAGGAATGAGTCTATGATTATGCGGTTTATGAGGAAAAAATGAAGTGTATCTATATACCCTATCTTGAGATTCCAGATAGCCTATGGGAAGAGGACATTTTTTGACATGATGTTTCTATGATTAATCCTTGATTATAAAATCTTCCACTAGTTGGGTGAGTGGTAATAATTATGGATGGTTCAACTTTAGAAAAATAAACCTAGTAGAGTTCCAAAGCAGGCTTCGATGAGTAAAGGTGTCAACTCAGATCATTAGAGAACAGTGGGTTTACATTATATGTAGTACTAATTTATTAAATTAAAACCATTTTTAAGTACATTTTTCTTGAACAATATTTCACAGACTGTATTGTTTAGACATCGTTGTTTTGGCCTAATGATTAGTACTCACATCCTAGATGGTCTTCTATTTGGTACCTTGATAAACCAAATAGATAACGGATTAGAAATGTGTGGGGGACCCTATTGTAGATTTGTTTCTTTCTCGATGGGTTGTATATTTTTTTATATATGAATTTTATTTTCATTTGGTTCTTGAGGAAATTTAACATGATATCATACCGTCTATGTTATAGGTGAATAGATAAATGATTCATGAGAGAGTGCATGAATATGGGGTGTTTAAGGACTAGATACACTATCTATGGATGCACTACAGTGATATTCTCAAAACAATATGGTATGATGCAATTTGTTAATTTTATTTTTCTGTGAATAATATTAAGTAGGAGAATCTACCACCATTTGGGTGGTCTGTCTTAATGTAAGAGGATTCTAAAATAGTTAAATATACTTGATTGGGAACCAAAATAGGTTTGAATGACCCTGAGTATCAACCTGATGTTTAGTGGATTAGTTGGATTACATTATTCATAATATTAATTTTTTAAAGTAATCGTATATTTATCACTATATTAAATATACTTTATTTCTCATAATCCATTGTTTAGACATAGTGGTGTAGACTTTTTGATATGTACTTATAATTTGGATAAGATTTCATTTGGTAAACAGATCGACATTATGGATTCGTGTTTGGACATGGTCAAGGGATTGTGTTGTTGATTTGTGGCTTATTGGATGGGCTAGTTCTTAGATATAAGACTAATATGGTATTTTAGATCATGGTATTTGGAATATTTATTTGAGTGTGTTTATTTTTTTATATATGGATCTCAGCATGTCATTTAGATACATTCACACTTTGATAACATTATACTATTTTTATTTGGATTTATTCAGTTATTCTTTCACAGCTCTGGTTTGTTACTACATTATACATATTGTTTATATTATTTTCATTAATCTTATATTATTCTTCCTATCCAATTGAAATTATTTAACAGAGGGTATACTCTCCCCAACATATTCCACACATCCTCACTATTTGTAAAAAAATTCTTTTGGCATATGGGGAGGTGTACCTGTGGCCATGTAGCCAATCAGATTGATCACTTGAGTGAGCACCAGGTCGGGGATGTTACATATATACATTATCCAAAATTTCCTTCTTCAATTCCAACTATAATGTGATATATATTTGGTTTTTATAACTTATAAATCAATCTTTATCAAAGTTGAACTCTAAAAAATTCCCAAATGTTTTCTATAACTATACATCATCTATCTAGATTTATTTAATATTAATTTGGATTTAAGGTTAAGTAGTCACTTGGTAACAACATGATATATATCCTCACATTATGACTTCATGATTTATATTTTTTAAATGCATGAGCATTGGTTCTTTTTCAATCATCATCAATGATAAATAAATGTTATATTTCTTTAACATAGGGTCAGCAATCTTATTTTCCATCCCTAGGTGGTAATGTATTGAATAATCATAATCCTTTAACAATCCCAACCATATTATGTGGTTTATATTCAATTCCTTCTATGTGAATACATATTTAAAAAAATTGTGTTAAATATATATATATATATCACACCATTCATTATATAGATAATGTCCCCAAATAATTAATGAAATGATTAGTTTCTATATATCTAAATCATGTGTTGGGTAATATTTATCATGATTAATTTATTTTAATGAAATATACAATATTATCCCACCATTATACAATATGAATATCCTAAAACATTTCTCAAAGATTAAATTCTTATTAAAATTCATTCCCCGCTATATGGTAATGTAACTATAGGACAAGTGACCAAATGAACTTTCCTTCCTATATTTTTTACTCGTTCAGTGGATTTTTTAGTCATTATAAATTTCTTACAAATAATATATATTATCTTATTATTCTAAGAAAACTATGGTTCTCAGTTTAAATGGTTGGTCTTTTCCATTTATTGATGACATCCATCATTGATGGATCTATTGATTTTCATTTTCTTGTAATTACATGACCCAGAAATGAATTGTTATGCATCCAAAATTCACTCTTATTAAATTTATCTAATTGTTCCTCAATTTTCATGGTATTTAAAACAACATGAAAATGTTCGTCATGATATTCCATACTATTTAAATATATGATAATATCATCTATAATGGAATCTAAAAATTGACCAAGGTTGTCTCTAAAGACTATATTCATTGGATTCATGAAGATAGAGGGAGATTATACTAGTCCAAAAACAATCACTATAAATTCAAAGTGCCAATACCTCATATGGATGTTTTTATCTAAAATACCTTCCCAATAAAATATAAACCAATTATATAAAAATGAAATGAAAATATTTTAATTTTTTTACATTCACAGATTTTATTAAACTATTAATCGATATGGGTAGAGGATACTTGTTCATAAATTTAATCTTTTTTAGTTCACAAGTGTAAGTGTAAGAGTTCATTATAATATCATTATTTTTGAAAAAAATAGTAGTTAACCCCTATGATTACTAATATTTCCCTTGAATGCTTATTTGTGGCTTTATAATGCGAGCCGGTTCAATAATGTTTGTTTCATCATACCCTCCTTTAACATGGTTCATTTGGGTTGTCACTATTACATTGACTAAAGAAAAATTTAAATATGTATAAAAAGATAGTGAATTTTCCTTAAAATAATGTATAAAATTTCAATGAGTATTTCATAAATGACATTCGTATATTAATCAACAAATAAATCAATTTTAATCTAGCTTATTCATGGTCATGATTCTTACGGAACTATTTATATATATTCAAATCATTCATAATAGATTTTAAAAGTAGTTTTATTAAGATAAGTATATAAAATGAATGTTTCAAACTAGGTGTGTAGTTTATCCACTTTTTCCTGCATATGGTCATGGTTGATTTAGTACCCAAAATGACCTATTTGGGATTCTAAACCCTAGGTATTTGTATGCTATAATTTTATCCATTGGTAATATCATAAGAGGGATGTAATTTCATGGATTAATTATCAATATCTACTTTACCAAAACATCAACATATTTTCCTATACATAGAATATTAAATTTTACATTTATATAGTTTTTGAAAAACGTTTTCAATGAAAATCTCAAAAAATGACTAACCCTATCTATGATAGTAACTAAAGTGATCCAATTTTTTTTAAATAAATAGTAAATTAATCTCACGATTCAAATAATATATATTATGAAGAATCACAAATTCCATGTACCTATAGGATTAATTTCTAGAATCGTATAAAAATAAATACATTATTTTAGAACACCTTACATCATTACTCTTTAGTTGTTATCCAATATAATAGTTTGTAGACATCTAATATTATGCAATCATTATCATAACATAGGGGTTGGAAAATTTATGAAATGTGTGATATTATATGCTCAGTTAAATAATAAATAATCATAATGTATCAAATCATAATAAATAAGGAGTACATGAAAAATAATTAAATATTTTAATAAAATATCACTATACAATTGATGATACTAAAAAAAAGTAAAAAAAAAGCATAAGATCATAATTTTTCCAAGTAACTATAAAAGTAATGATGGGACCCCGAATACATATCAATAATAATAAATCATGTGATCATGATATAAATTTAATAATACTTTAAAATAATCCATAACATTGAAAACATTCCATTACATAGAAATGAAATACATTATAATTGTTTTTGCATAAAATGGAAAATGTAATAGTAAAGAGGTTCAACCCTAAGAATCTGATATCTTGTTTGTGAAAATTTATTAGTTCAATGGTTATTAGAAACAATTCAATTTTTCTACACTTGAAAATGTATGAAAAACCATAATTCCCATCACCACGTCAACAAGCTCATTTTTTGCATAACTGAGTATCTCATGAGATAGAAACATAAACCAATGAGTTGTAGGTAAATTCATTACCCCTATCATAGAAATCCACACATTTTCATCCAAATTAAAATCATTCATCATAATATCTTAAATTTCCCATTAAAAAATAATTGGATCCTTAAATATCCAAATGTAACTCTTTCACTTTTCATAATAAACCCGTGGAAATATAATGGGATTCATTAAACATACAATCTGTAAGAAAATATAATCATGAAGCATATTCTTTTTTAACGAAAATAGTATCTCCCAAAATAATCACATAATAAAATAAAATATATGGTGATTAAAGATGAATAACTCTGTTGTAGAGATTTTATTTTATGATAATTAAAACCAAATCATGGAAATAAATTTTTGAAAAAATATTAGTATCCAACATTTTAAATATTATATATATGAGTCTATTTTAAATAAATGTTCTTTAAAAAAATATGTAAAAAACTATTCATGTAAAAATATATAAATCAAAAACACATTTCCCCAAAATTTAGATAGTGAAAACCATTTAATACAGAAAATATAGTGATCATATAGGAATGAAAATCCAAAAGAAAATGTATAACTCAAATAAATATGTTCGAGTTACCATATCCTTCACCTTTAACATATATTTACAATGAATTTATTTAATTTAAATTGAAATAAACATTAATATATTTATCAATTATTTTAGAAAAATAATATAAATATACTATCCTTTTATATCTATTTTATAATCATATATTTCAAATATTCTAAATGATAATTATTTATATTCATTATTGACTGTTACAAATACGGGTTGTTTATTTCATAAAGAATACAAAACTAAAAATATATTAGAAAAATTTGGATCTATTTTAATAATTAATATAAATTTAAACAATTTTTTTTAATTTTTTTCAATTATTTTTGAAGTCACATTTTTATTAGATGAAAGAAATTAACGCGACATGTGAAAATAGAAACAACTATAACTATTTTTACATGTTTGTAGATTGAATGGTGTTATATCAATAAATATTTTAAATATTAATGAGAACATTTATATATTAATAAAAATGTAAAAAATTTATTATTACAACATGATATTTCCTGTATATTAAAACCCATAATCATTTAATACATATTTGTTATTAAATCGATTACATAGGTGGTAAAACCAACAAAAATGGTAATGTGCTATAATGTTTTCATTATTATTTTAATGAATACATATTATGATAATATTAAATAATTATAATCATAAAAATTTATTTTTTTCACATATCCACAATAAATCCATTTTTATAATCATCCTTTATGGGTGGTTATAAAACGAAAAATTTTTGTCTGTGGAGGTGGTAGTCTTCTATACACACGATTAAAGATACCATTTCTCAATAAATTAAGGGAATGATGGTATATGAAAAATTATTATTTAGTAATTTTATTAGTGACTTATAAAAAATAATTATTCATCAAATCCATCCTTTGAAATTTCTTTGAGAGTTAGTGAAGAATTTTTTTTGTTGACGTAGTACTCTGCACGTATGCACAATCGATGTTATTTTATTTTCACAGTGGAAATAATGGACTAATTAATTTAATTGAAATTAATAATATTATATTTAATTATACTAATTATATTTATTTATTAATATTAATAAGGTTATTGTAGGGTTGATTGTTAAAACTATGAAGGGGAGACTAATGAGAATTGAATACTCATGTTGGGGAATTTAAATTTTTATCATATTTATCCTTTAAAATAAAGGACTTATAATAAATAATAATGAAAATATTATTCTGGAAGTAGTATGGGGTATACATGAAAACATTGTATATTTTGAAGGATAATTTTGAATATAAATTTATTCTTAAAGTCAGGGGGATGTTACTCTTTTATAATTGAAGTGAAAGTGTACTTTTATGAGTAACCCTTAAATTTTCAATAATGTAAAGTTGCTATAAATTTTCAACAAAACAATTTAAAAAAATAAGAGTATAAAGTGATTTTGTGTTTAAAATAACCACAACCACACATTTTAGAGACCGAACTGGGTGTTTTATGTCTTTTTCCTTCAACATCATATCTAATACCCTAATTTACTTTACCTTGGTAAACGTTTTACTTCCATAGAAATTCATTTTAATGAAATAATTATTATATAATGTTTTTATTTATTTTAAAATTTGGATTTAATTTTTTTAATCATTTTATGAAATAAAATTTCTAAGGGTTTCAAATTTTAATTTTAATATTAGCTCAACTAACACATCAAAACAATTTTTAGAAAATGAAAATTTTTAAGCATAATATTAATATATCCTCCATAATTATTTAAATAATCTATTCCAATGACACATAATTATTTATAATATTTTTATTATTATTTTAGGGAACTAATTAAATGAATATGATGTTGAAAATATGTGATTCAAATAAAGGAAAGAATATAATTTTTACTATACAATCATTTTAATTTAGTTCTAAAAAGTTGGATATAAAATTTAATGGATCAAAAAAATATAATAAAATTCAAAAATTTATTCCCTATATACATATTCGGTAATTTAATTAGTTTATAATCCTATAGAATATTATTAAAAAATGTTAAAATGAAAAAAATTATAAATTTTGCAGAAATGTAATTTTCAACTAAAAATATAACTTTTTTGAAAAAAAATTATTAACTTTTTATGTGAGTAATTAAAGAATGAATTTTATATTACCATATTTAAAAAATAAATTTTTTATTTTATTCTATAAATGAATATTGATATTATAAAGATAATGTATTTTTTATATAATATGTTTTTCAATATTTACTCATATTAATTATTTCTCATCTACTGGTAATAAATTTTGTTGGATTACCATTGAATTATTTACTATAGTTTTCTTAATAATTTTTTCAATATTTTATGGATGATTTACCTAGGGTGTAGTGTAGAACATGTTATCAAACTAAAAATAACGTAAATTTTATAAGATCTAGAATTTTGGGTCGTTTTACATGTTGTATATGGATATTAGGGTTATTTATATTCTCAACAACTAGTATTTCATCATATTTTTTCCTCTAACATGTGGTGGATAACCAACCACCATCTTTCACACTAGTGATTTGTTCATCCTTGGGGATATATAGGTCATTTGGTTGATGACTACTGGTAATGAAGATGGTCGGGGAATCATGATAGTATTTGGGAAAAATTTGGCAACCTGGATAGTGATTTGTGTGATAGACCAGGCCCATTCAATGGTAAAAGGAGTAATATGGTCGATTAAGTGTTTTAAAGGACCACTAGTGCTTCTGGATAGTTACGAGTAATACAACAGTGTGATTAGAGCCAATTTTTGGTGGAGAAAGAATGAAAATTATGGGAATCTAGAAGTTTGGGTGAGGAACACAACTATATTGTGTGTATTTTTGTGGAACACACCATTTTTACATTCCAATATATGAAAATAGTGTTTTGGGAAATTATGGTTATCTCCCTGATTATGTTATGGTTTTATATATTTTTTTATTTTTTACATTAACATACCCATGTGTGAGATTATGAATGGTAGTTGATTATATTCCCAACCATGTAGAATGTTATTTGAGTACACTCTATGTATAGCTTTCAGAAAAAACATTTTGGTAGTAGTACTTGCACAAGGTGAAATATAAGGATCATACAACTTGTTTCCAATGATAAATGTCATGTAGTTAGGGACTAAACAACTAGATTTACTATAAATAAACATTGATTACTCATGTTGGGGTAATAGGTTGGGTAACACATCGAACACAACATGCACATGAATACGAAAGAACCCATGTATTAAATATATAAGTAGTATACTATGTTGACCCCATGCATTGTGTAAATTTCACATTACATCATATAGTCTGAATTCAGATTCCATGTGAACAAAAATACAAAATGACTCTTTTAAATAGGATATAAACATTATGCATAATTATAGTAAATGTTGTGTATTTTTTATAGACATTGTTGATTTTCATACCATGTTTCTGGGGTTCCGTATTTGAGATTGATAATAGAAAATCCATATTATTTCTGAACATAGATACCAGGGGTTCAGATTTATTCCATGTAAGAGGTTATATTTAAAGTGATATGAGTATATTGTTATTCGCATCTATATAGGAATAATAACAACTATTGAGCATGATGATTAGATCACTATTAGATTAGATTTCGCCCCTTTTTAGGTGATAAGAACAATTCATGTGTCCCTAAAATTATTCATAGTGTTTGAAATCCCCCATATAATTCCAAGGTGAGTCCTCCAGATCATACATGAGGTTGGTACTCCCTCATTAATGAAATGGTGAAATCCCTCCATACACAGTTTATAGATTTTAGTACTTCCCAAGTTACATAGTATATGGGTACTTTATCTATAGAGTTTTGTAGTCCCCCATTAATTATACACACTTCAATGAGGAATGATTCATTAATTAGGGATATACACTCCCTTGAATGGCTCATACACATTAGAATAGTATTGGTCACCTATTATTATTTCTGATATGTGACGTGGGTTACCACATATCTGGGTAGTTATGATAGTAGGGGCTCGTACTCCCTTAAATAACACTATCAATATACAATGTACTAGTTACCCCATTGGTTTCTATAATAGTGGCATAGTAATGGTAGAGAGTAATGTTTGATAATCCATTCACTAACAATAATTATTCAATGTGGATTAGGTTCCCCTTAATTGATTTTTGGGGTTGTGTAGAAGATATGATAATCATATAGGATAATTTAAGAAATGTGACTTCTATGGAACAACTTTTTTTCCATAAACATGTGGTATAATGTGAGTCTATAAAATTTATAATTTTTTAAATTTTATTTAATTATTGAATTTATTGTCTCCCATGTTATATGACCTATACATATTATATTTTAGATGAAATTAACTTCTTTGCAACACTAATACTTATAGTCGGAGAGAATATATATATATATATATTAGTTCCTTCCTCTTGGTAACATTCCAATATTTGGGTTTGGTAAAACTAATTTCATGTCATTATTATTTGATTATTTGAATCTTATTGATTATATTTATACAAACCCTTTCATGATATTTGGACCCACAAAATTTGTGTGTATGAAGATGAAATTGAGCTCAGAGGTCATCTATCTGGATATGGATATGGTGAAACTTGTTTAGAGATGTCACCTGATGGTACTTGGTATATATTGGTGTTTTATAATGATAGTTTTTAGTAGTTTATTTTGTGACCAAACCATGAATCATTGTATTATGGATGTGCTATTTATAATTAAATATTCTTTAGTTTCAAATACCTTGTGATATATACAAATCTTATAATGTTTTACATATGTTTTTTTACTAATTATGTGACGTATCATATATTCATTTTTTACAGTGCAGTAGTTTATATATATATATTTATATTTATGGGTTCATTGGTCATTTTATGCATTGATGATTTATGTTCGATATAGGTTGATATATGATAAAGCCTCTTAAATTGTGTGATATAACTACTCGGTGCTTGTCATCTTCCCCTGGCCTATTGAAGTTGTGATTTCGGAGGAATTTATGGCTTATTACTGACATAGGCTGGTCCATGTTAGGCTGAATCATTCCTTCATGACTAATTAGAATCTTCCGACATAGATAAAAAAGGATTTTTACTACAATATTGTAATAGATATCACTAATTCCCAAAGCTAAAACAGTTTTGAGGCAACCACGTGTGATTTTTAATCATGTTATCTAAGGAACCAATCTAAATTTATTCTGATGGAACATACTATCTCATATAGATGAATTATTTTATATATGAAGTCTAAATGATACCCTTAGTATCCAAAAACCTCGACATGGTTTCATAAGTGGTTCTAAAACCAAATTGTCTACATGCACATCACATTGACTAATGGTTCTCTATAAATGTTTTTGCTATGATTTTATAATAACTGTTTCCTGGGTTATAATTCTATCTATCGCTATGCCTTCCACTCAAAAGAAAAAATATAATAAAAATTATAAAAATATGATCTGCTCCATCATTCCCCCAACCTTACCCATGTCATGTCGAAATGCTACTAATACTTATGTGTGTATTTCGTATCCCTAATGAATGTAACTAAATATAAGGGTATAGAAAATTATATCTATGAGAAAATACCATTTACTAAAATTCTAACATAGGGATCTTACAATCATATGATAAAACAATAGAGTGGATTATCCTCTAACCATGATCATATAAAATAAATCATTAAAATATATTTTAAATAGGGTCCAAAATTTTACAAATCTGAAATTCAAATGTGTGTATGACCCCATATAATTTCCAATTAAGCCACTATAAACCATCCAAAAATGGAGATTCAATGACGTCCCATGATACCATTAATATCCATGTGTCCTGAAATATATTTAAAAAATTATACACTAAATCACTAATGTCATGGATATGGTACACCAATAGCTGACTAGGTTTAATTTTCCTTCCCAATGTCTAACTATATAGAATGTGAATTTCCACAAAAATGGGTTCATATAAGGTGTGTACTAGACCTTGTAGTATTTCAACACACCACATCATGCACACAATGTGTGTAAAAAATCCATCAATCAACAACCAGTTTAATAACAACAAGTCCACATCATTACACTTTGAAAATAATGAAAATTAAATGTACGAATCAAAATGAGCAAGCTTAAAAGAAACCACAACCATCTCAAAGAAAGAAACATCAATACGCATATATCACACCAATTAAAAACACAAACCTATTATATCCCTTATAATATGAGTAACTATCCAATAGTGGGTATCAGCTAATCATAATAGGAATGAATATACAAAAACCCTTCCTTTTAATAATTTATAAGTTCCCCACACCTAAGTGGGAGTTTATAATAATCTCAACATCACGCCATCATATTTGATGATATCCTAACACCAAAGTGGGTGTAAACAATAACTCATTTATATGTCATCACAATATGCGAAAACACTAAAATCTATCATAATAAAAAAAACCTAATCCATAAAAAATAATTAGAAACTCATTGTTTTCACAATTTTTTAAAAAACCAATCAAAATACTGAAAATATCTGTTTTTTATTTAATAATAAAAAATATAACCAAAAATATTAATTTCAAGAAAGAAACATTACACCATCACAAATCTATTATAAAAATATTTAATAATTTATTGAAAACAATATAAAAAATTTACATGATTTTCATAAATTTCATACAAGATATACCACTGAACATGACATAGTGATTTCATAAAACTCTGTTTGAAAATATGATATTCACAATCTACACAGACATATCAACTCTTTAAAATAAAAATTCAAAATTTATTTTAATTAAAAATAGACAAAACAACAAAAAAAATACACAGTTTTGATTTTACTAAGAGAAACAATGACATAAGGATGAAAATAAGTTATTCAAAGTCCCATACATTAGAGATGAACTCCAATCCTAGAAATATCCAATTAAAAATGTAATCTTTAAGAAGGTATTTTCCCAAAGGCACACTAAAATGAGATTCATGTATTAGAGGGATGTAATCAAAGTAATCTTTTTTGAATTCTGAAAAATATAATTTTTATAGGGAATTTTTAGTGATTGCACTGCCTGAAAACACATCTTGGAAGAACACTCACAAACCATAAGAACTGTTATATATGATGAAACTGATTATACATGTATCATGTAAATAGTAATGTGAATTTTTTTTCCAACTATGTATACCATATTATCTCCAAAGGGTCACTTCATTGATCTTCCATGGAATCATGTATGGTCTTGAAGACTATTAATCGAGTATGATCTCTCCATAAGCCCTCATATAACACCCTAATTAACACCTAACCCAGAAAAAACCAAATCCATTTTAAATATAGGCCTTACATTCCTCAAATGAGCCCCTATGGTCTCATTAAAGTTTTCAATTGTTATCTCTCTCTCCCGTATATCTATTTTAAATATATTATTATATAAATATTATATACAAATTAAATTAAAATTATTTATTCCCATTTTACATCATTTTTACTTAATTCATTATTAAATTCATTGTTCATAAAAATATTATAAATGTTAAATAATTGTATCAATAATTTGATTACAATTTACTCGCTTTGTCGTAGTGAATATTTTTATTTTTATTTGTTATCTTAAATATGATTTACTCTTGCAATGTCACTTAAGGGAAATTTTCTTATATTTTATTCAAGTTTCAATTCATTTATCATATCTCTTAATAAATTCATGTCTAAATTCTCTTTTTTATTGTTGTATAAAAATAATTAAAATGACATTGAACTGGATTCTTGCATTACTTATAATTTCATCTCTTCCTTTCAAATAATTTTCATCTATGTTAGTATATTTTTTTGTTAAACCATTTATAATTGAATTATGTTATAATATATATCATTCTTTGAGGATTTTCATTCATGGTATCTTCTATTTTTTCTATGTGGATTAATTTTATATGTCATGAAAATAATTTTGTAACATAGGTTTTTTCATGTCTTAATAAAAACCTGAATTTTAATATATCAATAATTTTTTTCATTTTCATTTGTAATACATATGTACAAATATATTAACAGGTGAAGGGTGGGGAAATAATTTTTTAATCCTCCAATGCATTTTATAAATATTTTTTCTAATGTTATTATTATGTTTTAGGCAACGGAAATCATCATAATGTACTATATTTTAATGTATTAATTAGGTATCAGGAACCTAAGACCTCATATATTAATAAATAAATAGATAAATTTAATTTATTTTGGAAAAAATTACTTTTATAACATATTATCCAATGATATTAACAGAAACACCATTTAATATTTTTATAACAATCATTGATTACAAATAAATTTTTTTTATCACGTAAGAAGAAGTGTATTTAAGAATAAATATAAAAGTTTCAAATTAAAAAATTCATAATTATTTAAAAAATCCTTTCGATTTAATTTTTTTATTAATAAATATATTCCAAATTATATTAATGAAATATTCAAGATTTATTTATTAATTCTTCCTTAATTTTAAACGCTTGTACATAATCTTAAAAATTATTTTCTGTAAATTTGGTATCATTTACCCTTCAAAATGAAATATTTGAATTTTTAACATTAATAAATGATATAGAATATCCTTCTAGTTTTATGCACCCATATAAGTATTATTGGAAATTATATTTCTAATGTGTGATCATTTCTAAATGGAATGATTATTCATTCTTTATGATTCCTCCATGATGATTAATTTATAAATATCAAACATTAATTAATTATAATTTCTTCATTTTGAAATATAGTTCCTTTAATAAATAATTTTTTAATGAAAATTTGGTATCATATTCCCTTTAATGTAAAATAATTCATTTTTATAACATTAATATATGTATTTAATCCCAATATATTTTTATACACCCCTCTAAGTATTCAAGTAAATTACATCACTAGTTTCAAAAACTCCACTATTGGAAATATTATCCTTTCTTTTTGATTCCTAGTTTTGGTTTCGACGACCTAAAATCAATAATTTATAGTCTAATAGTTTTTTCTTTTTTTAGAATAACCTTTTATCCTTATTTAAAATTATAACAAGACCAAATCCTAGACAACCCATGTCCTTAACAACATTTGTCAACATACTAAATAAAACATGAAAACGTTTATTGAAATCATTCAAATTATATTTCATAACAAATTTTAAAAACATTTATTAAATTTATTTTAGAATTATATCGATATAAGTTTTAAAAAATAATAAATATATTAACCTATCTAATTTTAACAACCTATCATTCTTTATTATATATATATATATATATATATTAATTATTAGTTTAATATCACGTAAAATATTTCATGTTGAAAAAATATTTTAGGAATCACGATTAGATGAATGACATCTAATAATATGAAGCATAACCATATGAGTTCAATTTTTATGGTAATATCAAGACATGAATTGATAAAAGGGTTTTAATAAAAATAATTCGAATAATTATATCCTGGAATAATTTCCCTATAACACAAAATTTGGCATCTAGACTTCATGATATGTTTAATAATTACATATAAGATTGTTATTATGTTAATTTTTTGTGTCTGATTTATTCATGAAAATGATTAATAGTGTTACTAAGAGTTAAATTTCGTTTCCATATAAAATATACATGTTATTTCATCATAGAAATGTTTTTGGTTAATAATATTATTATATAAATATTTATGATATATTTTTATTAATATTGGACTAAAATATAAATGTCAGTAATTAGATTATTCAATTGTAAAATGAGATATTAATAAAAAGTGTCCCATATGTTTTTTAAATTTTGAATTATAACTATAATTATAATCATAACATTAATAAAAAATTGAAATTAAAGGAGGATATCTCTACCTTTCATCACTAATTTTTTCATGGATCATAGGAAATATAGGAGATTATATTCTCATTCCTTTTTTCACAACCTCGTCTCTTCAACTCTAGAGAAAATATATCGACAATGTGGAATGTCTTCACACTGTTATTCTATTTTCTTCTATATCCACTCTCTTTTCCTATTATTCTCATCTTTATCACTAACCAAGGATTAATATCTGATGTGGGTTTCCCCATCAATGTGAAATGACATCAAACCATGGGTATTCGTCTCTTAGAAGTAAGAGTATCCCTCTATGTTTCATGTTCCCTGGGATGGTGGTATTAATTTCCACAAATAACTCATTAATAAATGTTTTACATTCCAAGGATAATATCTATCATCCAATTCTTATGATAGAAGTTTTTAATTTGGTATAGATGATTATTTAGGTAGCCAAGAGTTTAGTAACATAGATAATTCCCATAATAATTTATTTAGCAACCCACAAGCTATGTGATCGTATTTTTAACCTTTATTTAAGGGACCATGGATGTTTAAATGTTTTACATGTTATTTTTGTCTAAACTAAGGTTATAACATATATCCATGATAGTTTATTTTGAATATATTTACACTCATCTCTATTTAAAAATGTTTTATTTTAGGGTGTGATAAAATTTTGAAATTAGACTTATACAATAAGCTCATATATGGTGTTCATTAAAACACAAAAAATGATTTATTGTAATATAAATAGAAATAATTTATGTGAAATTTTTATTTTTAATTATATATATTTATAGAAAAAAGAATTAATGATAAATTCATGGGATAAATTCGAGTCTTCTTAATTAATTATTTTATAATTTGGATTTGGTTTATGTTAATTATGATGATATTACTCAAAAAATGATCATGTGGACCATGATTTATTAAAAATGGTTGTATATTAATAGGTTTTATGATATTTATTTAAAACCATAGAATAATTTCAATTTGGTAAGGCTTAATGAGAAACCATTGAAATTTTGGAGGGAACCAATGACAACAATCAATACTAGATGATTTCTATACCCTAGATACATGACACTCCATTATAAAAAGTTACATGGGAACATTGAACACCATTAAGAGTCTAAGAATGTGGGCATGATGCTTGATAAACCAATTTTTATTGAATATTTTATTGATAATAATTTTTATAATATCCCCTCATTAAGACATAAGTGAATATTTAAAGGATTGTTTTATTAAATCATAAATTTTAAACATCTATAATTTTTTTTCCATTTTGAATTCACTATAGTGTTTTTATAATAAAATATTCCCTATGTTATTTTTATTTGAAATTATATTGAATAATTCTAAACTTATTGGGGTAAAATGTTCATTTATATTATTCTTATCAGATCCCATTTCTTGTAGGAATACATTGGTCATTAATTTTATGTTGGACAAGACTCATTAACAGAGAGCCCAAGTCACTATTTAGGTAGTAACATTTTCATCCAAAATTTGGTTTGGACCACATTTTGAAATCTATTAAAGGAGAAATTTTTAATTATTTCATTATACTATTTGGAAAAAAATACATTTTTGGGAAATCACTCAAAAATAAATTAATGTAGGTTAAATGTTTTGAGGTAGATTTCAATATAAATAATTATTGTATTTTTAAAACATATCACCCATATAATCATTTTTTTCATAACTAGTTAGGGATAGAATTGGATTGAAATATGTGTCTGTGATGATATTGGTTTCTTCCAGCTTATGAAACTATTTTATGATGGATTAATTTAGGAAACGATATCCTCTAATAGGCTCTCTTCTTCTTCTTATTCCACATTATAGTGTTTTTATATTTATATTCTGAAATTATCTTCAAATTATCATGTTTTTTCATTCCATAATACACTATTTCAATTTAATATTTTATGTTGTAATATACGAGTCTATATGAGATTGATTCATATTATAGTGACCTAGTCTTAACATATATGGATATTACATCATTTTAGATGAATATTCAGCACATTTAAAAAGTACATGCCAGAGGACAATAACAGTTTATTGTCTTTCACAAAATGGAAACACAATCTTCTAACTTAGTGAAATATATTCAACATCTCCCATAAATATCGCCCCTTTTGTAATCTATCATAAAACCATTTTTTGTTACCTGGGGGAAAGGAAACATTAGAAAGGGTGAGTTCAAAATATTTGCAAGGGTAAACAAATGAGATATGTAAGGGTAAAATGAATATTAGGGTATGAGAACATAATTATAATAGGTGAAGGTCATACAATACATATCAAAGAACATATGCATGAATCATGGAATACATTTTCTATGTTCATTAAAAATGAATCATAATAAAATTAAAGAACATGATTTGTGAGAACATAATAATTGCATAAGAAATAGAATTGTGGAATACACATCAACATATAATACTATTAACTTGTATAAATAGAAAATGGTTCGGTAGTTATGTTAAGGACCTGAAATCTGGCCCTCGCATAAGCACATGTACATGAAAACATTTCGATTCATAAAATTATGAACATGAAATATAGGTCCATAGATAACATTGTGTACAAATAATAAAGTTTATGAATATCATTGTGAACATGTAATCAGTTTCATGCATAACATTTTGAACATGTAATCAATTTCACGAATAAAATTTTGAATATTCAATAAGCATCACACATAACATTATGAAAATTTATTCATGTTCATGCATATCATTGTAAATATGTAATAATGTTCATTGATAACATTATAAAGAAATAATCTTGTTCATGTATAACATATATATTCATGATTAATCTATCGTTACTCAATAAATTTGTGTAATATATAGGTCCCACCCATAATATAATTAAATCATACATATATGTGAAAAATGATCATAAACATTGATAATATCATAACCCATGAAATGAAAAATGTTATTATAAAATTTTTATCAAATCATAACCTACATAAAAGATACTGGTTTCACAATCAATTCCTAATTGAATAACCAATGAATGGAATCAGGTTTCAGAATCATTTTTTTCATGTTATAAACCATGTAATAGGAATGAGTTTCATAAATTTTTTATTATCATAACCATGAACCATTCAAAGAAAGAATAAGAATTTTATCCTTATATAATATAAAAATAAATTAGAAACTATATCAAACAATTTAATTATAGAAGGAAAAAAATTTAAAGGCTAATTTAAAAAATTTCATTAGGAAGATATCCATTCCTATTTGCAAAAAAAACTTTTTAAATCATAACCCATTTCGAAAACCATTTTCTTTGAATGTAACCTTTGAAGCTTATAAATTAATGTTTACAAATCATTTTAAAATCTTTTCAATAAATTATAAAACATTTAAAAAAATGATAAATAGTTAAAATACAATTTAAATATATTTTTTATTCTTTTTTAATTGTATTTTGTGAATAACATAGATTTATGACTAAAGAGCGAAATACTATCATATTTTCAAAAATCAAATTATAAATTATCTTAAGTAAAAAAGTGTGGAAAATAGTATCATTACATGAATATATCTTGAATAAACATAGGATATAAAACTTCATGTGAATTATTGTGTTTTGGGTTATAATATCTCATCAATGGAATCATAATCAGAAACAATCAAGATAAATGATGAGATTATAGCAATAAGCTCTTAAAAAATTGTTAAATTTGATTCATAATAATAAAAAAATAATAAAATTGAAGGATGATTAAAATATCATTAAAATATTTATATTATTGGTAAAACATTTAAAATGGAATTATATACATCTCATTAAATAATATAGGTCTATAACATAACATGTTTCTTAGAGATGGAAAATTGAGACAATATTTCTTTATCGATTTGGAAATATTTGAACCGAAGACCCATTGAATGAATTATCATAAAATTGATATTTAATAGAAATAAATTTAATTATAATATAAAAAATTCTTGGTTTTTATATACACCACAAAATATAAATTGTTGGTGAAAATTGAATAAGTCGCTTAGAAATAAAAGTTAGACTAGAAATTCCATTACTACTTGAGTAACATTAGAATCATCAGAGAATAAATTCAAGTTAATATTTTAGAATTATGAAATAAATAAAATTAATTATATAAAGTTTTACAGATCAGTATGTACACCACTCAACATTAATATATTGTGAATATATGATGTATATCACAGAAATAAATGTGATTCGAGAAATCCCTTACAATAAGTCCAGAATATCATTGTACATGTAAAAAACTATTTTACAATAAATATTCATAATATATATATAAAAATAATCATATTATTATATATAATACCATATGAAGTGCCCAGATCAGTGTGAATCACTGAGAGGGGGAGGGGGTGAATCAGTGATCCCTTAAAACTTTTTACTAATTGATTCTTATCAATTAAACCTCTATGGCTGGTTAAAGGCTCGATCCACTCTTCTTGTATCTCTCACCTTTCCACGAATGATGCAGTAAATGTAAAGGCACTGGACACAAGGATTTACAAGGTTCGGCACCAAAGGCCTACGTCCTTGCCATGTTGGTTATACACCCCAACATGGTTTCTCCATTATAATCGGTTAGTATTACAGTGGTCGATACAGAGTCCCACTGTATCTCTCCTGAGTCCCACAGGAGGGTCTTTATACTGCGTCCCACAGTGTTACCAGAGTCCCACTGGCCTGCTCCAGAATCCCACTGAAGACTTCTTCTCCCTGAGTCCCACAGGGTCTTCTCTTGGCTCCTCGAGTCACACGAGTAGCTCTTCTTCACTTTAAGCTTCTTCAAGTATCTTCAGCAGTCTGGGATAAAGACTGCTGGCCTTGCTCTGTACCTCTGATCACTTGTGATGATCAGGTCTTCTCGTCTTGCTCAGGCTTTATCACCTTCTTATAAGGATGACCTGGCCTCTCTCCAACTACTGAATACTCAGACAACTGATGTCTTTAACTTCAGTCTGGTCCAGTCTCAGTTCAGCTCAACTTCATGCACTGAGTGCATGGAATCTCTGGTTCCTCATGCCCTGATTGCATGGATTCTCTAAACCTTCTTCAAGAACTTTCAGTCTTGTTCAACTCAGATGCACACAACCAGATTTGGCTTTGTTCACGTGTGCACGTGCATGCATGTAAGCATGCACTCTCCTTCTTCTTCTCGGTGCAATAAACCCACAAAAGGTATCGTCTCTTTAAGCACACACCTTCTCACTTGAACTTCACACTTTGTTCAATGTGTTTAAACACTTAAATGTGTGTTATACTTTGTGTGAGGATCTCCTCTTTCTTCCTTCTTCTAAGTGTGTTCACTTCACTTAGTGCACACACACTAGGTTCGGCCACTTTGTTGTTTTGCACACACAACTTGTTCTTTGATTTGCACACACACAATGAGTGTATATTTGGCCTCCACTCTTTTTGCACACCCCCAATCTATGCCTCGGCCTTCCTTTATTCTTTGTGCACACAAAGCACAAAGCCTCCTTCTCTTTCACACAACAAAGGTGTCTCGGCCTTGATATTTCTTTTGTGCACACACACACACCAATGTGTGGTCTCGGCCTCCTCCATTGCACATCTACTGCCCGTAGGTTCTTCTCGCAAATCCAATGGGTGAAAGGCGTCGCGCAAGGGTGTGCAGCCCCTCTCCTTCAACACTGTCGTGCAAGGGCTTGATGCAAGCGCGCAAGTGTGCACTGCCAACCAGTCACGCAAGCCTCGGGTGCAACCGGTGCAAGGCGCGCAAGGCCTCGGGTGGCCACTACCGCACAATTGCTTACCGCGCAGGGGGCCGCGGTGCATAGAGGGAGCGCGCAAGTTGGCGCAGCCCAACCTCTTCTTCTTATCGCGCAAAGGAGCAGCGCGCAAGGGACTTCACCATGCAAGTGTGCGCGGGGCTTCTTCTTCGCGAGGTAGAGGGCTCTCACGGGACACAAATCTTCAACAAGAACTTCAGCAAGCACAATGAGAGCCTCGAGCTCTTTTTATATAGGCAGAGGAATGCCCGGATCATCCGCGTGCGATAAAACATGAATCCCCGAGTTTTTCGGGATTTCGAGATTCTGTGAAATCTTGTATATCTCTCTGTTTCCACGCGGGTTCATTTATTTTTCATTCCTCTACGTGCATGCGCATGCAAATGCATGCATACCTTCGTTTAAAAACAATCCACGCAAAGCACGAATACACCGAGGCCTCGGCAACGTTGTTTGCCTCGGCCGAACTCGAAATGCTCCCCTCGTTGCATGAAAGTATATTTTTATGCATGGATGGGTTCGGTTTGGCCAGACGATCACGAGGGAGCCTTCAGTTTCGAGAGATACAGCCGGGAGCTCAAAATCGGTGATCGGGTTGCTCCTGGTTCGACGGAGGCACGCGGGTGGCTTTGGCATGGATCGAGGTTGAGGACGAACGGGGAGCCATTGGATCAGGTGATCAGAAGACTTTGGACGGCCTGGATCTGAAGATCTCACGCGGGATCGATCGTGCGGTCGAGATCTGGCGCGCGATCGATCGAGCGGCCAGGATTCGCTCCCGATGAAAAAATGCGCGTCCCACATCGAAACGGCGGCCGATTTTTCCACGATTTATCACCCATGCGCTTCCATCAGCTCAGCAATTGAATCTCCTCCCCTCTCGGTGCCGCCCCGTGCCGAGTTCTCCCTGCGGGCACGCTCTGCGCCCACTATGCACCTTCGGGTGCGGACTTCTTCAGCTCACTTCATCCACTTAGGAGGCGTGGATGGATCATCGTCATCTCCTCATGCATTGTCTTAACAATGCATGGTCTTCTATGATTGTTGTGACTTTGTATCCAGTTGATACAAGTTCTTGGAACTTAATGAACAGCTCAACAATCGTCTGATTTAATGATGATGTTCCATCATCATCCATTCTTCAAGTGGTGTAACTTAGTATCATCTTGATACAAGTATTGAAACATTAAGATCAGTTCTACAATCGTCTGATATTCATAGAGAATGTTTCAACCACAACATCCTATGTCACTTAGTGAATCTCCTAAGTGACATGCATCTTAGTACCATGGTCATTCTCCTTTCCTCACCAACACCATCACATCCTTTGTCATTCACATATTGAACCTCCTTGACATCCATCCATTCATTCCTTGACAACAACATACCTCATTGACAACAAATGCAACACAGTGCACTTCAATCTCCCCCTTTGTATTTGTTGGCAATACACTAGAGCACATATGAATGGGTCAATATGTGTGCCAATATTTCTCCCCCTTATTGGCAATCAAATGCAAATGTGTGGTGTGGTTCTCTTCAAAAATCTCTTCCTCCTTTATAAAAGCATTTTCTTCAAAATCACTAAGAGAGGGATGATGTCACATGTTCTCTTGAGCAAGGAACCTTTAGTAGATCAACTCTAAGTCTACTTGGGCTAACCTGGTGTAGAAAACAAGAGTGATGTAACCAAGGTACTCAATGCTTTCCAACATTCACTATACATGTGACATCATGCTTCAAGGGGCTTGAAATATTTCAGATATAACAATGAATTGCTAAATCCTGCACATACTACACCAAACACATTAGAAAGTTCAAGTGCAAAGATAAAGCTCCCCTTTCATCCATTTGCCTTCAATCAATACTCCCCCTTAATTGACATGATGAATACAATTAAGAAACAAGGGATGAAAGTATGATTGGAATACCTTCACTTTTCTCAAGATGGTATTAAATCTTATAATCCCATCTTCTTTTGATTGGCTCCCCCTCAAGGGGTGCACTCCATTCTTTCCAAACCATCCTCCAGTTGAGAATGATCATCATCTTCAATTCCCTGCAATGTCAGCACATGTAAATACAAGTGATTAGGGAATAAGATGGAACCTCCTTGGTTCATCAATGTGAACAACAAGGTTGAGAAGATTCTCTCAACCGAGATGTCCCATTTTCACCATTCTTCACACTTGCACATTTGATCTTCAATGATGTTTGTGCTGGTGTGGATCTCAACACATCTTCATGTGAAATCTTCTTCTTCTCTTTTGCCTTAGCAATTGCCAGAACTTCATCTTCAGCTCTTTGTATATCTTTGGCAAGTTGCAACTGATTTGGCCATATGACTAACAAGTCATTTGGAAGTGAGGCCTCATTTTTGGAAATTCCACATGGTTCTTTTGATACTGTTAACCTACATTTCTTAGGTAACTTGTTTTCAATCAATCCCTTCTGCTTCTTCTGGATTGATTGTCTGTTTGAGTCCAGTCTTCCTCTATTGAATTTCATGGCTTCTTTACAAAGATCCATGGTATGGCCTTTCATTCCATAGTAGAAGCATGTTTTCTTCTTGGTGGTCCTTCTGGATGCATCACCCTTCTTGGATTTAGACTCCAAGGACTTCTTTCCCTTTTTCAAAACCTTCTTGGGAGTATCTTCAACTTTCTTCTTGCTTCCCAAGGATTCTTTTTGAGCCAGGTTCTGTGATCTTTTCTTCTTTTGAGCTCTAGATACAGTTGGAGATTGACATGTATCTATTTGACCACTTTTGCAATCATCCCATATGTTGTCAAGTAATCCAAATCTATTTGCAGTAAACAGATATCTCTTGACCTTTGGATGCTTCTTCTTTTCTTCTGGCTTGCTCCCCCTTGGCATGGGCTTCCTTTGTGCTTTCACATTGAGAGGATTGTACCAACAATCCTTTGCACAATGCCCATACTTATTACAACACCAACACTGACCCACAAATCTTGACCTCTTGAGTCCTTCTGATTGTAGGGTACTTTTCTTGACATGTTGTGCTGTTTCAGGAGAGCTCTCTTTCTTCATCTTCTTCATCCATACTTGTTTGGAATTATTCTTCCATCCTGCACTTTTTGTGGAAACACAATTAGAAGCATTAGTACAAGATGGGATGGATGGTACCTTCCATTTAGAAGATGTTGCCCTTTTATTAGAGGATGTACTCCTTTTGGAATCATCCTTCTCAATGCACACTTGTGTAGCAACATTTCCACTTTCAGCTGACTGGGAGGATTCCGCATTGGGTGATTGCAGATTTTTCAATATCACCTCTAGTTCTAATCATTTCATGTTAAGGGAGTTCTTCTCATCCTCAACATTTCTTAGCCTTCCTTCCCAATTTTCTTTCTGCTGTTCTAACAGGTCTTTATGCACCTTCTTCAATTCTAGTAATGAATTGTCAAGCTCCTTCACCATTTTGACTTTGTCTTCGAGTTGAGCATTTCTGACATTCATTGAAACTTTGTGCCTCTTTTCCAGTGCATGGAAAACATCTTTGACCATAGACTTAAAGATTTCTTTCTCAGAAAGGCTTCTTTGCAATTCTTCAGCAGTGTCTTCATATCTTTCATTGCAAAGAGAAACAGTTTCATCTTTAGCCTTCACCAGCTTTCTGAGAGTGTTGGTTTTGCCAACCCTTTTTTCCAATTGGACTTCCAGAGAATTGGCTTCATCTTCTAGCTGTAATTTTTCTTTTTGAAGATCAAGGAGGCCTCTAGCTATACACATTTCCACTTCCTCGGGGACTGTCTTCTGAAGATATTTGATTGCATTTAGAAGATCATTGTTCCTTCCATCTTCATCACAGCTAGAGCAGGCTTCATCAGAAGAATGATAAAAGGAATTGTCATATGATGTGACTTTCACATTTCTTTCCATAGAAGGAGTTTCTCTGATTGCAACAACCTTCTTCTTCATCTTCTTTGCCTGTTTCTTCTTTCTATTTTTCTGAGTCTTGGCAGATATCTCCATTTGAGGCTGGTCACCCATTTCCTCAAATCTGCACTCCATAAAGACTCCCTTGGATCTTTTAGAGGTAACCTTCGCTCTGATACCAATTGAAGTGCCCAGATCAGTGTGAATCACTGAGAGGGGGAGGGGGTGAATCAGTGATCCCTTAAAACTTTTTAGTAATTGATTCTTATCAATTAAACCTCTATGGATGGTTAAAGCCTCGATCCACTCTTCTTGTATCTCTAACCTTTCCGAGAATGATGCAGTAAATGTAAAGGCACTGGACACAAGGATTTACAAGGTTCGGCACCAAAGGCCTACGTCCTTGCCATGTTGGTTATACACCCCAACATGGTTTCTCCATTATAATCAGTTAGTATTACAATGGTCGATACAGAGTCCCACTGTATCTCTCCTGAGTCCCACAGGAGGGTCTTTATACTGCATCCCACAGTGTTACCAGAGTCCCACTGGCCTGCTCCAGAATCCCACTGAAGACTTCTTCTCCCTGAGTCCCACAGGGTCTTCTCTTGGCTCCTCGAGTCACACGAGTAGCTCTTCTTCACTTTAAGCTTCTTCAAGTATCTTCAGCAGTCTGGGATAAAGACTGCTGTCCTTGCTCTGTCCCTCTGATCACTTGTGATGATCAGGTCTTCTCGTCTTGCTCAGGCTTTATCACCTTTTTCTAAGGATGACCTGGCCTCTCTCCAACTACTGAATAATCAGACAACTGATGTCTTTAACTTCAGTCTCGTCCAGTCTCAGTTCAGCTCAACTACATGCACTGAGTGCATGGAATCTCTGGTTCCTCATGCACTGATTGCATGGATTCTCTAAACCTTCTTCAAGAACTTTCAGTCTTGGTCAACTCAGATGCACACAACCAGATTTGGCTTTGTTCACGTGTGCATGTGCATGCATGTAAGCATGCACTCTCCTTCTTCTTCTCGGTGCAATAAACCCACAAAGGGTATAGTCTCTTTAAGCACACACCTTCTCACTTGAACTTCACACTTTTTTCAATGTGTTTACACACTTAAATGTGTGTTATACTTTGTGTGAGGATCTCCTCTTTCTTCCTTCTTCTAAGTGTGTTCAATTCACTTAGTGCACACACACTAGGTTCGGCCACTTTGTTGTTTTGCACACACAACTTGTTCTTTGATTTGCACACACACAATGAGTGTATATTTGGCCTCCACTCTTTTTGAACACCCCCAAGCTATGCCTCGGCCTTCCTTTATTATTTGTGCACACAAAGCACAAAGCCTCCTTCTCTTGCACACAACTAAGGTTTCTCGGCCTTGTTATTTCTTTTGTGCACACACACACACCAATGTGTGGTCTCGACCTCCTCCATTGCACATCTACTCCCCATAGGTTCTTCTCGCAAATCCAATGGGTGAAAGGCGTCGCGCAAGGGTGTGCAGCCCCTCTCCTTCAACACTGTCGTGCAAGGGCTTGATGCAAGCGCGCAAGTGTGCACTGCCAACCAGTCACGCAAGCCTCGGGTGCAACCGGTGCAAGGCGCGCAAGGCCTCGGGTGGCCACTGCCACACAATTGCTTACCGCGCAGGGGGCCGCAGTGCACAGAGGGAACGGACAAATTGGCGCAGCCCAACCTCTTCTTCTTGTCGCGCAAAGGAGCAGCGTGCAAGAGACTTCACCGCGCAAGTGTGCGCGGGGCTTCGTCTTTGCGTGGCAGAGGGCTCTCACGGGACACAAATCTTCAACAAGAACTTCAGCAAGCACAATGAGAGCCTCGAGCTCTTTTTATATAGGCAGAGGGATGCCCGGATCATCCGCGTGCGATAAAACTTGAATCCCCGAGTTTTTCGGGATTTCGAGATTCTGTGAAATCTTGTATATCTCTCTGTTTCCATGCGGGTTTATTTATTTTTCATTCCTCTACGTGCATGCGCATGAAAATGCATGCATACCTTCGTTTAAAAACAATCCACGCAAAGCACGAATACACCGAGGCCTCGGCAACGTTGTTTGCCTCGGACGAACTCGAAATGCTCCCCTCGTTGCATGAAAGTATATTTTTATGCATGGATGGGTTCGGTTTGGCCAGACGAGCACGAGGGAGCCTTCAGTTTCGAGAGATACAGCCAGCAGCTCAAAATCGGTGCTCGGGTTTCTCCTGGTTCGACGGAGGCACGCAGGTGGCTTTGGCATGGCTCGAGGTTGAGGACGAACGGGGAGCCATTGGATCAGGCAATCAGAAGACTTTGGACGGCCTGGATCTGAAGATCTCGCGCGGGATCGATCGTGCGGTCGAGATCTGGCGCGCGATCGATCGAGCGGCCAGGATTCGCTCCCGGTGAAAAAATGCGCGTCCCACATCGAAACGGCGGCCGATTTTTCCGCGATTTATCACCCAAGCGCTTCCATCAGCTCAGCAATTGAATATACTCCCCTCTCGGTGCCGCCCCACGCCGAGTTCTCCCTGCGGGCACGCTCTGCGCCCACTATGCACCTTCGGGCGCGCCATTGGCGCCCACTATTCACACTGATACTCTTGGGGGCGCGCTCCTACGCCCCTGCCGCGCTCCTTCAGGCATGCCCTAGGCGCCCATGCGGTGTCTTGGGTGCGCCCTGCCGCCCTGGCTTGCCCCACGGGTTCCCCCATGTGTGTGGTGCCTAGCGCCCATGCCTTGGGGTTGAACCCTCAAGGTGTCCTTGGCTGGCCAATTGTTTACTAGTGTAAAACACTAAGTAACTTTGTATAAAAACAAAGTACCAAGTGTAATATGCCAAATGCCACTTCTCCCTTCTTCATTTTTTCTCTTCTCTTCTTCTTAAGAATTCCACAAATTTCCTCAACATTTAATCATTACTTAGGAATGGAATTCCCGAAGGTTCGTCTTCTTCAACCGAACTCCTGAATCACTTAAATTCTTCAATGTGCTTCATTGATCTAATCAGAGATCAATTGGATCTTCTTCTAATTCTCATGAACTAAGTGATAGTGCATGGACTTCTTCAGCTCACTTCATCCACTTAGGAGGTGTGGATGGATCATCTTCATCTCCCCATGCATTGTCTTAACAATGCATGGTCTTCTATCATTGTTGTGACTTTGTATCCAGTTGATACAAGTTCTTGGAACTTAATGAACAGCTCAACAATCGTCTGATTTAATGATGATGTTCCATCATCATCCATTCTTCAAGTGGTGTAACTTAGTATCATCTTGATACAAGTATTGAAACATTAAGATCAGTTATACAATCGTCTGATATTCATAGATAATGTTTCAACCACAACATCCTATGTCACTTAGTGAATCTCCTAAGTGACATGCATCTTAGTACCATGGCCATTCTCCTTTACTCACCAACACCATAACATCCTTTGTCATTCACATATTGAACCTCCTTGACATCAATCCATTCATTCCTTGACAACAACATACCTCATTGAAAACAAATGAAACACAGTGCACTTCACCATATTTAATTTTATTATGACTATTTATTAACAATTTCATGTAAAAGGTATGTTCTGGGTAATAACTTCTTTGTTATTAATATATGTTTTGAACTAATATTCTTTATATACTTACGTAGTTCATGCTTTAAATATTTCCACAATGTATATATATATATATAACATTAACTATACAAATATGAAAAAGAATATATAAAATATATAAATAATAAGTGCAATAAACCGTTAATGGGGATAGTTTGTCGTACGTAAACATGAATAATGTTTCCATTTCCATGTCTTTTTTTAATAAATGAAAATTAAAAGATATATATATTAGTTATAGTATAATTATTATTTCATAAATTTCATATATTTTATTAAAATCAACATTAATACATTCCATGTAAATCATGAATGAAACAAAATGCTTTCAAGAGGCATTAATACCGATATCCAAAAATAAAGTTATCAAATTCCCCAAATATAGAAATCATGAAGGTATGTGTCATGTAATAATTATAAAAGCATAAATATATCATTAATATAATATATTTTATATAAAAATATTAATTCCATTTTTGTACCCAACCTTTAAAGGTGGTAATTGAAGAATGAACGTCATCATTTAGTGAGACGGTAGTCCATTGTACACAAGAATATTGACTTTGTATCCTATTTCGTGGAACTGTGTGAAGGTGTAGGTATTAAAATAAACATAAAAAATCACTATAATAATGCAAATTATTTTATTATATAATAATATAATAATAATATATTAATGGTGGGTACATAAAAAAAAGTGCATGTTGAATAACGTTACCTCTTCTTCGGTTAACTCCTTTTGGTTTTATCAAAAGGAATTAATTGGTTTTATTTATTATAAAATTTGGAATTTTTTTAGAGGAATAAATTTATAATCTTAAATTTTAAGGGTTTGTAAAATCCAAATGGCTTGTGTTGTGGGACAATGTTTGGGAGTTTAGTTCCCTTTTATAGTGGAGGATGAGTTCCATTCTTGTAAATACAAAATGTTAAACACTATTGGATGGTACCCCATTCATATATTCCACCAAAAATGGTAAATGTCAGATAACATATAATATATGGTCGAAATATGGTCATCCAATTGGTTTTTTTTCATGTTTCTAGGTAATTTTATCCCTATACATTAATATTTACTCCCTATGTAAACTCATTTTTCTCTTAAAAGTTGTAATTAATTTAAATTTCATTCCCTAAAATTTTTGTCAAAATTTAATTAATACTTATTATACTCATAACATATGAATATTAAAAATATGGAATCCATTTTTCCAAAATTCAATCACATGAGTGGATGAAATGTATTTAAAAATAATTCGGTAGAAGAGGTGAAACAATGTGGTTTTAATGTGGAAATGTTCAAAATAGATAAATATTTTTATATCAATCATCAATGTAAAATTGATTAAAATGACCTAAATTGTATTCATATATTTATCAAAGAGATAAATATACTTTAAACCCAATTTAAAGTACATTTTAACATTAATAATAAATAATTTAAAAACGGAGTTTCAAATTTAAATTTAGTGTCTGTCCCTATTTTTCAAAAAATGAATCTTCACCAAAAATACAAAAAACTCACACAGAGTAAAATTTTATATTAAGATTTAAATAATTATATTTATTTAGTGAAATAATAAATATAAATGTTTCAAAAAATAGGTTCAAAACAAGTGTGGCATTAAAAGTCAGTAAAACTTCTATTTAGAATAATACAACATTTTATAACTAAAAGTTGTTTTATTCTTATTTTTTGCCTATCAAAATTATTGAATGAGTTTGAAAAAATTTGGATGAATTTATAATATATAAATTTCTTTAATATCTCTCACTAATGGATATTAATTGAATTTATTAATATAAAATGATTTAATTGGAATAAAAATAATTTTTTCATTAAAAAATATCCTTTATATTAAATTTGTTTTTATTTTCATTTTTAATTAATTTATGATGAAAGAATTCATTTTATAAACGTGTAAAAACCATATTTTCATAATTTAGTTAATATAATTAATATATTCCATTTTTAAATCAAAGTGATTACTATATCAAAAGTTAAATAATAATATTAAAAACATATTGTAGTTTTTCTTAACTCAATCTTGTGTGAGATAAGAGCAATCGAATGAACATAGAATTGTGTGAAACAAAAGCCCAAAATAGTGTTTCATGTAGTTAAATAATTACATCATGATACATATAAATCATGATTAACATGTTGTATCATTTAATATAAGATGTAAAATTATCTTACCTTATTTGAAAAAATAATAATTCTAAAAAACTCATGGTGTTATATTATAATCCCATTAAAATTTAATTTCACCCTCATAATTATTCTGGGTCATCAAAATTTTAATACATAAAAGTTTCATTCATAGGAGACGGCACATTAAAATATAAAAATTATACTTCCCTTTAAAAGGTAATTTTTTGAAACATAATGGTTATCCAATGTAACACATAAATAGGATTATACATAGGATAATATATGTGGAAAGTGAAAACATGGAAATATAAGAGAAAACATATATTAAAATACCGTTGGAGATGATAAGGATCATTCGTATGCATATGTGGGTGATCGGAATAATGTTAACGATAAAAACCATAAATCTAAAATGACACGAGGGACCATTTTATTCATTTGAAATGAAGGAATATAGTGACCATATCCATTTAAAATTATTATAACATTATTTTAATCATAATTAACCATCAAATAAAAACCAATGATCACAATGTAAAGTTTATTTGGGGGACTAGGTACATAAATATAAAATATAGAAACAAAATAAAAAAATTATTTCAACCACACAATGAGAACATATATTCCTTTTAGTTATTAAATATGAATTGGATAACTTGGGAAAAACCTAGATGAATGGGTAGAGATAAAAAACCAAATATGGGAACAAACATATGATTAGGGAAAAACACATGGGTTAGAAGGAATAACATGATGACATAAAAAGGCATCAAAAAGGAATAATCATGTGGAATCATAACATGTAGTACATGGGATCATGTAACCATGGCATCATAAGAATGTGTAAGCAACATAAAACATTAAATAAACATGATTCAAGGCTATCTACATGGACTATATCTAATGGTGGGAAAAGTACCATAATAGATTAAGTTTACCCTCTAATCCCTTACATGGAAAATCATGAGACTAAAAATTATCCAATGTATTGGATCTCTATCTAAGGGAACCCATCATGTAATTTTAAGGCATATATGGTCTACAAGAAGACTTTATCACAAGTGATAAACATGATGGTTACCCATGTAAATAAATGGATATCGTAATCATGTCATAAATCATAACCAATTGTCATATCGTAATGTTTTCAATGAATGAATGGATTTAAATCATACAAGGATATTAATAAGGTAAAAATTCAATATATCATGAAAATGATCTCTAAATGAACCGAAAAATTGTCAAAAGGGTGTTTAAGAAACAATATAAATGATCCACTTTAGGGAGGTTGTTTTGTAGTTCCTTGAAACGTGTGGTCTAGTTTTAAGAATCACTATTTCCAAGTGGTTTCCATTGGATTTATTTATGGAACCGGAACTTCCAACTATTCTATATCCAATGGGGACTTACATTCAAAAGGCAGGAGTTCATTATGTTTGAACTTTACAATACTTAAGAACGTGCATTGGTCGAGTGGATGAGAGGTCAGACTCAACACACCCTTTGGGGGGATTATTTTTTAATTTAGGACTCTCTTTGTAAATTTAAAATATTTTCATGAATCATTATTAATTCACCATGTATGTTATAAGTACCCCTTGGAATTTATAATCACTTATTAACATGTGTGAAATTTAGAATCGTCTGTATGCATTCAAGGTTCATCATTAATGGAAGTATCTGTATGTATTCGAGGTTATCCATCAATGGTATCCTCTAATATACTTCTTAGAGATTCTGTTAATAAACATTGTGATGATACTAGTTTTTAAGCCTCTTAGTGGGGCGCTTTGGAAGTTTATTTTCATCTATGGAGACGAAGGTTTGGTTTGATATTGGGATCATTCCCATAAGATGGGCTACCTATATAACCTTGATAAAGGAATTAGAACCCTTTTTGTTCGGTGCCACAGAATGGGACACATCATACCGTTTATTTTCATGTAATAAGGACCTCTAAGTGGAAGTTTCATATTCAAAACATAGTATGGTACTTATTCTGAAGCAGCCCAATGAATATGGAAATTATATGGGTTTCTATGTAAGATCAAACCCTATTGGGGATATGGCCCATGAAGATCATGATTTATTTATGTGTTGGGATTGAACCTCGAGGAGGCTTCCTATGTATCACATATAGATAGAAATAAAATCTTATGTAGTTTGATACGTTACATAGGAGAGTATAGTCCTTTGAGAAAGATGATTTTGGGATTACATCTTGAAAAAGATTCCTTGATGACATAGGGGTTTAATTTGTGGTTTATTCCTTAGGAGGATTCCTTGATTTAGGGAATAAGGGTTGGATTTCTGAGGAGGATTTCTAATGAGATCAAGCCTTGTGAAGGATTCCTACGTATCCCAGTCATGGTCGGAATCAAATTTCTCATAGTTCTTTCTAGTGAGTGTTTGTGAACATGTTGTAACCATCACATATCTCTAATCCCTTGTGAGTCATGCACGGTGTGAGGAAAAAGAGGATGTGAAATATTCAACAATGAAACTTCACAATTTTCCTCCTCCGCTGATGCAAGAGCACGTGTCGACCGTGGAAGAGGGTGAGGCATTGAGGCTTCCCTCTATTCTATTTACATTGGACAAGTGTTAAATGTAACGAGGAAGGAAAGAAGGTTAGGGGATTATACTTGGATGGATGCCCTTAAAATTGATCATGGAATGGGAAGGAGACTTCTCCTATGCTTGCATGGAAAAGAAAGTGTGAAATTTACCTTCCCCTACCAGAAACCTGAGGTTTTGGGTCATCTCTTCAAGAAAGGAGAGGTTAGTACTCAACCATACACCAAACTAGGAACTTCCCAACACTATTTATGGTAGAAATGTCCATGTGACTTTGTATATTCAAACCCACATACATTCCATGAATCCTAACCCCATTGTGAAACAAATGTTTGAAACCCTTGACTATAGAAATACAAACCCAAATAGGAGACACACTGATGTTCCTTTGCCAATGAATTGATAAGTCGGGAGGTTTTTGTGGATGTCACAACATAATCCCTTTCAGAAAAGTGATCCAATGAAGAAGAATCCTTTCCATGAATGGATTTGATGAATGCTTGATGTCATACAGACTAAAGATAGTGAAGAGAGTGAGTGAATCAAAGAGGGGAACCCATGTAGAGAAGGGCACGCAAGTATGGGTGTGCAAGTACACTTGGGTGACCTGATGGTCACTTAGGATATTAAAAACATGTATGGTAATACTTGGGCGAGGCCTTGCACTAGCCTTCAATATTATTCACAGGTGATCAAAGAAGTGTGGAACTTAAAATCCTTTGAGAGGAATGGGTGACACAAAAATATTTCTAACTTTGTGAGGTAAAGTGAATTAGGTGCACAAGTGTTGTTGTTTTCAAAAACTAAAAGGACATAAGTACAATGATCCTCCCTTAAGTCCTCTGCTCAGGGATTTTAATAACTACCTTGATTGTTTCGGAAGACTAGGGTGAAGTACTAGGGCAGTGAGAGCAGAAACTGTGCTTCACCGAAATTCATTCGTAAAAATGAGGGCCCCAAGGGTCTCTTTATAGGAAAATAAGTGACACTGTGAGAAATGAGTTTGGGCCCTCAAGTTACATTCATTCCATATGGGGGCACATAAGTAGGCTTCATGACATATGAGGGCGTACAAGGTGGTTGCGCGACATATGGGGTTGTGTAAGTGGGCTGCGCGCTGCTGGTGTTTTGGCTTGACTAAGGCGATTCAAAATTCATGCCTTTTGAAATCATGATTTTCTTCATTTATTTTCCCATTTTCTTTTTATGGGGATCCCCTTTTTCATTTTTTAGACTATTTGACGAAATAGAATATCAACAAGATCCCCCCCCCCTCAGAATTGGATCTGAAATGAAAATAGGATCTTTTACTGACACAAAGTAATGAAGAAGAAAGACAAGGGCACTGGGGTGCGCATGTATTGGCTCTCAAGTAGACTTGGGAACCCAAGTTTTCAATGCATAATATTTATGACATGTAGGGTGACCTCCATCACTTATAGATAATGGCCTCACTTCCACAAAAAGTCTCACAACTTCCAACTTCTCAGCTCTAAGCACGCAAGTCTTATTCTATTCAGAAGCTTCTATTTCTCCATGCTTCTTCTATACATTTTTAGATGTGATCCGTAAGATGGGTTCCATACTTGCACACCGACTTATACATGCGCACCAAGTTTAAACGTGTGCGACTTAATGAATTTTCCTATTTTTTGTAAAACACCAAAAAAGAACTCACTTTTAAAAGTTGATATCTATCTTTTTTCAAGATCAATAGCTCCTAAAATAATTGGAACTACTGATGAGATTTGTAGCAAGAGGATAGTTGATGTGATGAATGTGCATGGTCATGATTATTTTGAATTTCGGGAAACCAAACTTCCAGATATAGAATTTTTTTGAAGAAGTATCATTTCAACTTTCCTCAAAGCATATATCTTTCATTGTATAGCTATGACCATTTACAGGATACTAACATTCCATATCCAAAGAACTATGTCCCACATTCTTGGGTTCAGGATTATACCAACATCTCATCGGACAATGATTCTATTGGGGGCTCATTTGCTAAAGCAGAGGCAGTAATGAAAACCCATATTATGCATCAAAGCCCGTGTGCTCTAGATATGAAGGAACAAGAACCCGAGCTATAACCACACTGATATTCATCTATCTTCCTAGATTCTCACACAGATCAATCCAAGGGTTTTAAGAATAGGTGGGATTTCTTCCTAGGATGAGGTGTAAAACCTGAATGGATGTTGGCAAACTTGGAGCGAAGGAAATGTGCATAATTTACTGATTATTTGAGAGTTATTGGGATTTATGAGGTTTCTGGGTTGGGAAACCCTATGTGTATAGGAATGATGACTTCATGCCAGAATTATTATGTCTGTGGAGTCTAGGGACCAATTCTTTCCATTTAGCACTTGGAGAGGTACGTATCATCTTGTGGGATGTTTACAAAATTTCTGGAGCTCCAATCCTTGGAGGCATGTATAGTGAGTTTATTCCTCCCAAGGTGACATGGAATGACCCGGATAAGACACCATATTTGGGTTGAGAGATGATGAAAATATTTAACAAACTCAAGCATTCAATCACCGCTAAAACTCACACCAGGTGGGATATTGATTCGGAGGAATGGATGGGAATATTTTTAACAACGAAAAAGGAGAAGGGATCCTCTTACACCCGCCTGACTAGATATCCATGGATAGAGAAGAGAGTCACTCCTAACACATTTTGGTCAACATTGGAGAAAGGATAATTTGATGAATAGTAATATGATATCAACCCAAAAGTTCCTACAAAGACACGTCTAGAAGGTTCCATAGCCATGTGGATCAACATGCAATTTTTACCAGTCCGAGACACCAAAGGTGGTGTGAGGTTGAGAACCATTGTTATTGTGGCTAAGATGGTAGGTAAATGGATGATAGGGTTGGCTACACCAGTTTTTTCCAACACTCACAGGAGTTTGATGCATATTTAAAAATGGAAATATCCATTTAGTATAGCAGGGCCATTCCAAATGTTGTGGGGATGGGTTGCTACTCGATTTTGAAATTGTGCTGTACAAAGTGGAGTACAGGTTTTTGGAAATTCTTTCTAATCTTCTGTTCATGCCTTTTCTGGTATTTCACCATTGTCTTTGAATGATTATGACAACAAGGTTATATTGAGCATGCATAAGGAATTCTATTTCATTTCTATATGGTAATCTGCCTACTAAGCAATTTTTTGATGATGGTACTGCCAATTTGGAACTGAGGGAATATATGCTATCTTGTAAAGATGTCTTGTGGGCCACCAGAATCGATAGAGAAATCATATGTGAGGCCTATGATCCTAATATATTTGAGAATCGATTTGAATTTCTACAAAAGAATACTGTATCCCCTCCTTTTCTTGTCAGATTAGAGAAACACCCAATGGTTAATTAACAACTATGGTTGTTAAAATCTGTGGAGAAGACTTGGGTAGTATTTAATTTACCTGTTGCTGATGCAGTATGCAGAATACCATCTGGTATGTAGAAAACTGGGATTCTTCTTAACTTGATGGGGTATTAAATCATGTCATCCCTATAGTTGGCATAAGGACAAGTAGCATAAAGGATTTCCGTCATTTGGAAGGTAATTATTCATCACCATGCGCTGAGTTACAAGAACCATAGGATGGATGTGACGATACTCCAAATTCACCAAAGAGACCTTGCTCCAGGTATAATCCTCATACTATAATTAAAATATCCACTCCATCAATCCCTACAGAAGTCGTATCAAGGCGATCTGGTCACCATTACTTTAAAGAGCGACGAGTTCTGTTTTCTAATCCTTCATCTATCACTGTGGGTGATGGGAATAAACTCAACTCCAAGGTTGTAATATCCTCCTCACAACCCTCAAACATATATCTTGAATATATACGACTGAAGGATATTCGAACATGGAAGATTATGTACTATGATGCTGAGACCATGTGGATGGATTTGTGCGAAGGACTGCATATTCCAGGAGTAGGGGATTTGTGGGATTCTTCTGAAATTATTTTTAAAGATAATACTAATTAGGTAAGGACCTATATTCGAGAGCAGGAAATTCTCATATATTCCATTGATGACTCAATTCCTACCATCAAGTGGGTGAAGGAAATGATAGATCACGATACCATTATAGAGATTAATCCTTCATTAGATGAAGAGTGAAATGACATTATAGATCATAAGGATGTATGTTCCCTTTTATTTGCAACTTCATCCATTTTTCAAGTTGAATATTAATCAAAACATTGTTACTTGGGAGAAATACTATCTTATATTACAGTATGGTAAATAAAGGACAACTGATGTTCCATCACAACAATATATCCATGTAGGAACTACTACTGGAGCTACCGGATCACCCTGTGAATCGAGAGAAATATCTCCAGTCCGATAAGCCATGGAGGAGGAAATAGAGAGGGTACTAGTATCTACGATACATGTCTTTATAGATGATTATGAAAGCACTCTCAAAAAGGTGAAAAAGAAAAATGCATCAAAGAAATAAGACTGTGTTTAAGCACTTTCTTAGTAGTGGTAAGTCTCCCTGATAATCATGAATTTTAGTCTTCATTCATGAAAAACAGTTTTAACCTTTTGATATTAGAGGTACTACTTCTGTTTCTTATTTTAATGAAACCACTGATAAGATTAAAGGATCCATATGATGTGTTTCTGAGAATAAACAAATTCTTGTAAATTCAATGGTTCTTGAAGAGGCATGGATTCCAAATGAACCAAAATATATTCCCATCACAGCTCCGATTCCTACTCTTAAAGTAGAGGAAGCTTTAGGAAAATCAATAATACTTCATAAAGAATCAAATGCAACAATATCTAAATTCCATTATGTGATACTTTTAGGTTCGTCACATGCACCAGAACATCGGTAAAAAACAAACATTGACCCTATAATTGTTGATGAAGAAGCTACTTGGGGTCACAAGTTGCCGAAGGATAGTTGTGAAGAAAACATGACAAGTTATTCCATAGGTGAGACTATCCTAGGATCTAAGATATCATTCGATGAAATGGTGAACCTTGACATGTATTTCGATGAACTATTAAAACATGTTAAAATAACGAATGATATAGAAGATTATGGGGTTCCTTGTATAAAATCAACTCGGCATGAGTTCTTATTATTCATCATGTTAATCTACTAGTGATAAACCTTCTAACCATGGTTGATTGAAATTTGATGTTCCATATAAAGAAAATGTTTTCGCAATGTTACTCGAAGGAAGTGTTGATATTAACATCAACCCAACCATTACAAATAAATTATCTTAGGTAAATTTTGAGATAACAGGTCTTCCTGAGATTCACTCTAAAATTTCTGAGCATATTAATGATAACACTCCTCAACTAGAGACATAAAACCAAATTATTGAAACTGATAAGGTTGGGGAGGATTCTTCTCAAGCTGTTGACCTACCTTTAGGTAAGAGATACATTTATTTTGATCACATTAACTTTGTATTCTCTTGAATATAACCATCATTCTTGATTTACTATATAGGGAAGTTTACTTCATTGGCTAGGTCTGGAGGTGAGGCCTCTGCATCAGCCCAAAGAACATTGGGAGGTCAACCAACCATTGTTCAAGAAGGAACAGAGCATGGAACTTATTTAACTACATTAGTCCAAGAATATATCACTCTTTATGAAAATGATTCTAAATCCGACCCAGAACTATAGAAGGCACTTCATATTTCTTGTGTAAAATCATGGAAAAACATCTGGAAGATAATATCTGAGATGCCACTTGAGGAACTCCCATCAATAATTCCATGACTTTTGTCTATGTTGATCATGCTAGGATTTGGCAGTTTTGAATACCGTGAAATTCATACTGTGGTGAAAGATATTATCCGGAGGAGGGAGCAAGAGAAATAGCTTCAACTAACCTTGCTAAAATCCAAACTATCAATCAAAATTGAATAGTTCAAAGAATAATAGTCTCAAGCTAAGGTTAATCATAATGAAAATTTTAAGGTACTAATGTAGACAATTAAAGAATAGAATTTTCATCAAATAAACCATCAATAGAAGTTAGATATCATTACAGGGGAGAATGACAAGCTAGAAATCTCATTAGGAGATGTCTAGAATGATGGTGAAAAATCCATGGAATATTATATTGAAGCACTTCATCTTGCTAAAGGGAGCGAGGCCGGTCAAATAGATATCTCTAAAAAGTAGTTGATGGGGCTTGGGAAGATGTTAAAAAATGAGGAATTACGTAGAATGCCTTTTTAAATTTTTGAGAGAGTCTCAAATTTTTGGATGCTCATTGGTGAAAATTTTTATATATGAAAGGTATTTTGTCTTTAGTAATTTATGTTTTCACATGCTTTTGTTTTAACAAGGCCATTGCTCCATGTAAGCATATTATGATTTTTTTCTATGGTTATATGGGAATCCCCAAAAACATTATATCTCTTGACTTTTTATTGCTCAATATTACCTAATCCATAAACAATTAATGTTTAGTGAATTGGGACTTTACTCTTGTTGAGAGTTCCCTTTGTGGGTTATCAATCTATTGAGTGCTTTGTATTTTGTTGTTTGGCAGTTTAGAGTCATGAATGATGGACTATAATAAGCTAATATTTATGTTCTAATAGCTTTGACCATATAGTTTTAATCAGATCCCAAACAAAACATTGTGGCTACGAATTGCTTTAATATTCATCAAATATTTCCAAGGGGAATCTTGAGAAATGATTTTTATGGTCACCAAATTTGAAATCTGTATCAACATAAGGGATTTCTTTTCCAAGAATGAAGTTACAATTATTTTACAAACCCATTATGGAGGCTGTATTATGCAAGGATAACTGGGGCATTTGATGCATTTCCATATAGTAGCATCATTTTTACTAACAGGCCTGTTATGTAGGAAAATTATACAAGGACACCTATGGGAATGTGTTTTACTGTCGAGAAAAAAGAGATATTTCAAGTTTTAAATTTTTATTTTGATAGAGATAGGAAAATATGATTTGGGTGACTCAAGACCACAGTGGGTGGTTTTTCCAAGGAATGGAATTTTAATAATGAAAAATGGATTGTTTAGACCAACATATTTAATGAATTAAAAAACCATTTCAATAAAAATTTGGTGTACGAGTAATGGTTAAAATTTATCAGAAAGGGGAATTTATGATATCTTATTATGCAGTTTTAAGTCATGCAGTGAGGAAATTGGTAATGTGTTGTTTTAAATCTTGTGGTGGGGACATTATTACTATGAAGTTTTAAGTCATGTAGCGAGGACATTGGTATTGTGTAGTTTTAATACTTTTATTGAGGACATTGGTATTGTGCAGTTTTAAGTCATGCAGTGAGTACTTTGGGTTGTATTAATATAAGGTATTTAGCTATGACTAAAGGTATGAGAAAACTATCCCAATTTCATGCACATTTTTCTGTAAACATAGTATCATATTATGGTTTGGAAGGAAAAATTGAAAACTATGATTTGGGAGTTTATGGAACTGAGGAATGATATGGGAAAAGGGATAAAATCATTTGAGGAAGTCCTTTAAAATAACCAAGTTACCATTACTTGAAAAACCCATTATGGGAGATATGTTATGTAGAGCCAACTATGGCATATGTTGTATATCCAAATAGTGGAATTATTTACTGACAAGCTTGTTATGTAGGGAACTTATGCTAGGCTGCCTAAGGTCATGTGCTGCATAGTAAAAAAAAGAGCTCCTTGAAATTTGACATTCTATTACAAAAAGCTGAAGAAAGCTTATAGAGATTCATATTTTCTGAAGCATAGAGATTTGATAATGGAGAATGGTATATGATTATGGAAAATGTATTTTGAACCAAAATTTCTAATGAATCAGAGGAAAATTAATTTTACGAAGGTTTGACCCAAAAATAAAATTTATGATGTATGTAGTTTTAGGTCACTCAACCAGGACCACAAATGGAAATAATATATAATTTTTGGCCAAGTGATTTCAAATTTATTTCATATTGTATTGAACACATGATGAAACAAATGTGTAAACCATGTTCTTGAAGAATTTATGATTTGAGAAAGATAATCGTATAAGTATACTTGAATGACTGTTTCAAAATATAGATTCTTACATATTTTAACTAAATATTAATGGGGATAAAGATACTATAACCAAGAAAGAAGTTACCATTATTTGAAAAACCCATTATGGGGGCTGTATTATGCAGAGCCAACTAGAGAATATACAGAAAATACAAATAGTGGAATCTTTTTACTTACAGGCCCATTATGTAGGCAACTTAAGCAAGGCCACCTAAGGGCACGTGGTTTATAATCAGGCAAAAAAAATTCTATGATATTTGAAATCATTTCACCAGAAACCATAAGAATGATTATGAAAATCTAAAAATATTCAAGAACAAGAGTCTGGAATATTGAATGAGGTCTTTCTTAATGCACATGAGAAATGTTTGAATCAATTTTGACTATAAATTTTATGTCTTTTACATAGATATGACTCATATGTAAAATGGAGACTTTCTTTGTTTCCTCTGAAGGAATATGGTGATGTGCATTTTTAAGTCATGCAGTGAGGATATTTGAACCCCCATAATGAATTGAAACACCTTACAAACACATTACTTATATAATGAATCATTTTACCTAATTCCAAAGCTCACTTGAGAAATTCTCGGTGTGAGAAACATGGAATAGTAAAGGTCATTCTATAATACAAAGGTGGAACAGATGAAGAATGGGGGATGTTAGATTTCCAAGTAGTTTAGCATCATATAGTAAGGATGAAAATTAATCAATGTGAAAAGAAAGAAATATTGTAACTAGATTAAGGGATAACACCCAAGTGTGAATATATGTCTTGCTGGGGAAAGGATCAAGTCATACTTAATTATCAAAACAATTTCTATGCATATTTTATTCTTTAACAAGAAATAAAAGTGTATTTTTAATTTTTGTGGCTGGAACCAAGATTAGAGATGTAAGAATCTCTACATATCTCAAAATAGATGACAACCAAGTTGAATGTTGTTCTTTTAAACAATCATTCCTCACACTAATACAGTTTGTCATGGTGAATTATGGGCTTTTGAAACGTTCTAATAGAACAGTAAATCCTAAGGCAAAAATGGTATACAGACCAAATCAAATAACTTCTAGAAACACTCTGTATAGATTTGATTCATATACAGGAGGTGAAATGAAAATAAAAATGTTTTTTTGATTACGGATGGGCCCAAAATTTGAGATTTAGGGGTCTCTACGCATCTCATTGAAAATGAGAATCAATCCCTACATAGTTCTGGAAACATGGTCTCTATGCAGATCTGACTCATATATAGGAAAGAGACGAACTCATGTACTACTAAGGAGTAGTGATGATGTCAATGATGTTTGATTACAGAACAATCTAACATAAAATAGAGATAACATTAGTTGTACAAATGATTTCATGCATTTTAACGTCATCCGAGAAGGATGAAGATCCAATACATTTTAATGTCATGCAGCATGGACGATTATAGTTATTATATAGTTTAATGTATTGTAACTAGGAAATTGGGGTTGTGCAGTTTCAAGTCTTGTAGTAAGGAAATTGTACTATGAAGTTTAATGTATTATAGTGGGGAAGTTGTACTATGAAATTTAAAGTCTTGTAGTGTGGACGAAGATGTATAATTACACAATGTATTTCTTTATAAATCTCTCATTGGTTGGAGTTGTAATAATCTCTCAATCTATTGAGATTAAGGAATATACACTATTTTAATAGACCTTATTTATATAATAAGGTCCTTCCCAGTTTGGTTCATTTTATGGAGGTTTCTTTCTTGGTGTCATTGGAGTTTAAAGTACCAATACCAATTCTCCATGAAAGAATGAACGAAGGGGAACTTTCATATAAAAAACTCACACTATTCTGTTCTGATAGACTTCTATATTAGGAAAGTATGAAATATTTTCTAATATAATATTAAAAACACATTAAACCTTTCCTGAGACCTCTCATCTATAGAAAACTGATCACAGATTGCAACTGTAAGTGAGGAAAACTGTATTTCAATTGGAAAACTAATTCGGTTCCATATACTAATGAATATGGAGTTTCTAGAGTAGCAGTATGGGTAATATTCTGATAATCCCATAAATAATTCAAAAGTTTATTAGGACATGATTTATTATCTTTATCCACGATATTTTGAAGTATATTTGATAGGGTCCTATTGAAGTCCTCTATATGTCCATTGGCCGCCGCATGATAGAGAGATTATTGGTTGGACTTGATATTATGTTCCAGAGATAACATTTTTACATCATTAGAACAAAAATTGGTTCAATTGTACATCAAAATAGTTTGAGGGACACCAAATATGGTGATGATATTTGTTTTGACCAATCTAAGAATGATTTTTGCCCCGTATTCCTTGAGTGGTATTTCCTTAGCTCATTTAGAGAAGAAGTTAGTAGTAGTGAGAATGTACTTGAACTGCTTAGCTGTGGCTAGAGGATATGGTCTTATTACATCAATTCCCATGTGGGAAATGGCTAGGTGTATTTATATTTATTTAGCAACATTAGGGGTTGATGATACAGTTTGTCATGTACTTGGCAGAGATGACATTTTTTAGTGAAATTTTTGCAATCTTTTGTCATTGAAGGCAAAACGTTTCCAAGCCTTCAGATCTGATCAGAGAGTCTAGGCCCAGATTGGTGGAACCACAAGTTCCCGAATGTACTTATTTCAAGATAGTTGTGGTCTCTTCATGATCAATATGTATGAAGGGAATTCTATCAAAGCCTCTCTTATAGAGGATCTTTTTGTGGTCTGGACTATCATAAAGTGTAAAATTAGCTGCTCATCACTGGATCTTTCTTTCTCATCCCAACATGGTGGATATAACCCATTTTGAAGATATTCATTGATAAATGATCTTCATCCCATGGTATGGCCATATGGTTCAGATATAGGCCACATTTACTTAATTTCCTCCGTTATGGTCTAAAAAATGGGGAGACCACACAACGATGGGTTATGTTGATAATTATCTCATCCTTATTTGGATCTTCCCAGGTTGTTGCTTCATTAGCCATCATCCTTGGGTATTTTGTGATCGCGGTATATAAGAAAATGTCAAATCTGAGGAAAATTCATCCATTAACCCTCTGACGTAATCACACAACTGGATTAAATCTTCCTTTCTGATAGATGTCCCCCCATTGATTTGTTTGATTACCAATTCTGAATCAACTTTTACCTTTAAATGATCCATTTTCACCTGATGTGAAAATTCCAAACCTGTGATGAGAGCTTCATATTATGCCTCATTTTTTGTACCACCTTCCTATAATAATAATGAATAAGGAAATACCGATTTTTCTGGGGAAATAAGAACAAATACTAACCCATCATTGTTGAGTTTAGGGTTTTTCTATTCTCTTCCCTGTTGAACTTAAAGAAGAACCATAAATATTAATTTCCCATATTTGGGAATTATCTTGAATAGAGAAGACATATTCATTCGGATGTTCAGAATTTAATGATGCTTCTTCCACGGGTGGATGATCTGGAATGAAGTCGGCCAAATCATGGACTTTTATTTCCTTTTCAGGCAAAAAATAGATATCATACTATTTGAAAATGACCTCCCACTATGCGAGAAGCCCTGTAAGAATAGGAAGAATGAGGATAAATTTAAGAGGATTATTACGAGATACCAATTGGAATTTATGATGTTGCAGGTAGTGTCTCAATTTCATTTCTATAAAGATAAATTATAGGAATCACTTTTCAATAATTTAATATCGAGTTTCTGTATCATGTGTATTACGAATTAGATAGTAAAGGATTTTTACATGCCAAACATCATTCTTTTAGGAGAGGAAGGCACATAGTGATCACTCTAAAGAAGTCACGTAGTGAATAAGTGGTCTTCATTCTAGTAAAGGAATTAATACTAGTGGACTCAATATATATTTCCTGAGGGTATCAAATACTTCTTGGAAATATTCAGTCCATTGATAGGTAACTCCCTTCTTCATTAATATAGTGAAGGGAAAACACTTGCCTATCGATTGGCAGTGATGTGCGAATATAATCCAAGTGTCCTTGGATTTCTTTTAATTTGTTCAAATTTTGAAGAGGTGACATACCAAGGAATGATTTTGTTTTCTTAGGATCAACTTCGATACCATGATGGCGTACAATGAAGTTAAGGAATTTTCCTGAGGTTACCTCGAAAAAACATTTTAAGGGGTTCATCATCAAACTATGATTCCAATTTTTATTGAATATACTCTCCAAATCAACCATGTGATTGAATCATTGTCTGTATTTGACCACAAAATCATCCACATAATAGTCAAAAAAATTCCATAAGAGGTGTTTGAATATATGATGCATAGCACGTTGATATGTTCCACCTGCATTGGTCATGCCAAAGGGAACAACTCGATAGAAAAACACACCTTGAGGGGTTTGAAGGATATATATTCTTTATCCTATGGGGCCATATGAATTTGATTATATCCAGAGTATCCATCCATGAAGGAAAGATCTTCATATATAGATGTGGCATCAATTAGATGTTCGTTAATCGGAACTAGAAAATCATCTTTAAGACAAGGCTGGTTAAGATCTATAAAATCAGTGAAGACTCTAATTTTTCCATTCATCTTTTTTATTAGGGCAATATTTTCCATCCATTTGGGATATTGCACTTCCCTAAAAAAGTTAGCCATTATAATCTTATCATCATCAGCTTCAAATTTAAAGGCATGAGTTGGGTGTGTTCTTCTTGCTGCCTACTTGAATCCACGATGCTCTTTTGGAAACCCCAAATAATGGATGGCTACATCAAGATTGCGACCTGGAATTTCAGTATAATTCCAAGAAAATATATCTCGATGTTTCTTTAGAAAATATGTATACACCTCTTTCTCTTCAGAGGAAATGGCCGCACTAATTAGAGTGGGGTGTGGATCTTCTTCTATACCTAGATTTAATTTTCTTGAGTACATCCACGATGGTAGATACACCTTCTTCAAATGCGGGAGGAGCATCCCTGAGATATTCATCATCATCATAATTATCTGTTACCTTTTCTATTCCCACTTTCATAGTAGATGATGAGTCGAAACTCCCATAGCTAGAAGAGGAATTAGTATTTGAACATCCCAAAGAAGAGGCCACTATATCTAACCCTACTGATGACAAAGGGTCTTTCTATGGTAATAAAGATGGATTTGTGAATTGAGAATCAATATCTTTGTCTTTATCTAGTATTGCTACAATCTATTCTACTTTGGTTAATGAAGTATATGACTATTGTAATTTGAAGGATTAAATGAAATAATCTCCATTCAGGCTTCCATCATTTCATGGTGGATCAATAATATATCCCATGTTTTTAGGATCAGTTTCCACAATTGACATTATGGAAATTACAAGACATGTCTTTGGTTTTTTTTTACCCTTTTAGTTTGATTGATGGGTAACACATAATCTGTTCTCAAATGTATGAATGGATTTTCGGGGATCTTTTCAAGTCCATTTGGAGAATTAAATATGGTTATTTCTTTTGTCATGGGCTTCGTTACATTTGTGTTATAAAATTATGCCTCAATATATTGAGATTCACATGTTTTGAACTAATCCTTGTCACCATACAATGTCCCGATTTGACCATTGAAATATTATTTCAGACATTGGTGGTATGAGGAAGGTATGGCAGCATGTTGATGCAACCAAGGCCTTCCAAGCAGAATATTGAAAGATGTGACCTAACGAACAACCATTAAATTTGAATTAGACACATGATCTCCAAACTGTGTTCTGAGTAAAATCTCTCCCATAAGTTCTTGTTTGTTCATGTCATATCCTTGAAGAATGAAAGTGGAAGGAGATAGATCATATTTAATAAAACCTAGTTGACGAAGTGTACGAATATGAATGTGGTTGACTTTGGAGCCATTATCGATGAAGACTCATCAGATGTCTACATCATTGTACTTTCTAGAAAAATAAAATGGTCTGATATTTCCATATACAACATCATCTTCATCTTCATCTATAAAAGATATGACTTCATGACATTCTACATGATCATTCCCTATATGATAAACTTCATCAGAAGCAACATCAGTTTAAACTCTTGATGACATGAAAAAGCCTTAATGAGCACCTCTCGAAGATATTTTGTGAGATTCAAAGAATCTAGAATTGACAACATGGCCGATATATGACCCAATTGTTTCAAGAAATCATACTTTGGGTCCCAAGGTCTATATTTCCCACCATGAAGATGTGGGTTTTCAGGTGCATTGGAAGTTTATGCTTCTGTTGTAGATGTACACTGTGATGGAGTAGAAGCTGGAAATACTGCTGGCTTTGGTAAATTAGACTGACTAGGTCTATTCATTTGTTGAAAGGTAGATAGAGTGAATTATAATCGGTCTTCAAAAATAATTGTGCCAGAACCGAACCTGTCATTTATGGAAGAAACTTCGTGTTCCTGTTGAGCCCAATAAAGGTCCCTTAAATGAGTTTCTACTACATATATGAATTGAGTATGGGTAGAGTTAAAATGTTAATTTCCAGAATTCCCACATCCTCATATGAATCCTTCAACGTGGAATCTTCATCTTGTTCCCCAATTAGTTACAAGGATTAATGGCTCACTATAATCAGAATCATCATAGGCATAAGGATCTTTTAAATTTATAAAATTAATAGAACCAAATATTATTTCTTCATCAGACAAATATCCTTCTTGATAGGTTAATTCTGGCTAAACCATCTGGTGGGGCGTTGCCCATGTTTTTGAAACATATGGCATAAAATCAATAATGGTCAAGGACAACATTTTCCTTGACATGATTTTGTCTTCGTATGAGTGTTCTTTGTCCTTATAATCATTTCACTTCATTGAGGAATGACCTTTTGATAAAGGTGGTTTTTTTGTTGCAGGAGTGGAAGAAGACACATTCAGTTGTTTCAACTATGTTCATAAAATAGAATGAGGTTTGTTGATCATTTTTTTGTTCATCCAATCATAATATTTGTTCATATTTTTAATTTTGAACTCTTTCTATTCCCCCTCTTCCTCTGGATTGGTAGTAGTAACACATGATACTTGCGCTGATGAACTTTTCAACTTCACATGTTTAGAGTCTAACATCTTTTATAGAAGGTTTTTGAACACCAAGAACTCCTGAATTGGGTTTCCAAATATCTGGTGAAATGGAAAATAATTTGGAAAATATTCATCTCCTTATTTATTTGGTTTCTTAGTCCTTGGAAACTGAACCAAATTATTTTCTAGGGATGATATGAATTAACGAGGAACTTGTTTTTTCCTAAAAGAATAAACATTATTCTTTAATTCCTCAAATTATTTACACCTTTGTTCTCTTTGACCATAATGATGATACAGACATTGCTGATGAAGTTTAGGAGATGGACCCCTTCAGTATAATGAAGGTCTTTTTTTAGAAGTAGGTACATCAGCTTGCTTAAGTGCAACATTAGCAGCTTCTTCCTTTCCTATCCTCCTCCCCGAAGCTGATAGAATTACACTAGTTTTTTCCTTAGATTCGATAATAGAGTATTCGATCTATTGAATGATTGATGTAAGGTATCAAAACCCTCCTATGTATTTCACAGGGATCAATGGTGTGTGTAATTCCTCACACAAATTGGCCGCAAAAATTTTCAGAAAATCTCCTTGAGGAAGTTCTAGACATCAGGAATATGTTAATCCTTTCCATCATGAAATGAAATTGGAAAATAATTCATTCTCCCTTTTTTTAAAATGGTAAGATCAAAAACTGTCATCTTTGGAAGCATTGACAAAAATTGAAGAAGGAATTTCTGACAGAGAGCTTCCCATCCAGTAATTGATTGAGATTGAAAACTTGTATGCTAGAGAAAAGCTTTTCCTTCTAATGAATGCAAAAAACACCTAACCATAACTGATTATTGTTTTTGAGAAGTTTCCATCATAGGATCACAATAAGAAACACAATATGTTAATTGTTTTTCTGGATCTCCCGAACCATTAATTATTGAGAATATGGTATTCCCAAAATTTGGTGGGGGTGGAATTTCATCCACTAATTCAGGGAAATCACTCTTTTCTATCTGAACTGGTTCACATCATTCCTCCATAGAATCCAATCGAGTCGTTAATTTCTCAAATGTGTTCATAAGTATTTTGGGATCATCCGAATGAGCTAGAACCTGTGAAGGTATAACAGCAGGAAGTTGAGCTAATACAGTGACCAATAAAACCACTAATTGTGGTGCTGATATCTGCCTTGGATAACCATCAAAAATAGGCGTATCAAGATGTATATGGTCCTTCCTTGATTTTCTACCCAGTGGAGGGAATTCATTATCTACATCTATATTTAGCACAAATCCTCTTTTCTGAGGAGCTCCTATAATATTTGCAAGTTGAGGGCATTCCTGGAGAGTATGTCTAGTAGAAATTTTGTTTCGAAGTACTCTTTATAGAGTATTTTCAACTCCTTTATTTCCTCTTCTTACTGTGAAAATATATCTTCAAGAATATGAGATTGACATTTTGTAGTGGAAAACTGAGATGTCATCTGATTTTTTTCCTTTCCCTTTGTTAGATGCCTTTCATAGAGGGGGGAGATGGTTATTTGAAAGCATACCTAAATTCTAGATAAGCCTCCGATTTCGAGTGTGCACACTGTCTTCATTTTCCTTGGTGTGTACCGTATTATGGACAAGAACCTCATCTTTTGATTCCCTTGAACTATACGTATTTTCTAGAGGATCTTCTACAATTTTTTTTGTAGAAACACGGGTTTTGGCCCTGTATGATTTTGGAAAATTCCTATGAATAATTCATGTGCTATGCGGGAAGACGGTGTGCGATTCCAAGGCCCGGTGTGCCCAAAATTAATTTTTATAAAAATATTAAGTATTTTTATACTATGCACATGTCGTGGGTGTGTTTTCTATTAAACGGTAGATCATATCAGAAATATGAGGGCAGGGTTGCATTTGGATCGTGTCGTTAACCCTTGGAGGGTGTAAAGGTTGCAGGCGTGGGCTTTCTTTGAGAGATTTCACCCATTGGAAAAACTGTCATTTTGAAATATTGACTTAGTGATTTTTATCGCTGGTGTTCTCTTCATATAAAATTTCAACGAACTCTCAGAATGGAAATCTGAGACTTCTGTTGAGTTCAAAATGGGGTGTTTTAAATGTGCGTGATATAAATAGGTGGGTGCGGAGGTTTCAGAATCTGTGACTGTCAGTGGCGTTTCTGTGAGTTTTTTTAAATTCCACATACATGTTGGAATTAATGGAAAGCCCTAATTTACCTTCTCTTTTCCCTCTATCTCTCTTCTTATTCTGCATTCTTAGTTGTTCTTCACTGGATTGAGGAGCGAACTCTGGCAGATCGATATGAGATCACAGAGGGCGCGTCTCCAACGATGAACGCCCAGATCAAGGTAGGATTTTGGTTGATTTTCCACTCCATCCTCAATTTCATGAGATTTTTTCTAATCCGTTGTTTAAATTCTATAATTTAGAATTGGTACGATGGTCGAACGAACACAGCCACCATCCAAGTCATGTTCTAAATCTCGTGCTCGACGCATTCTTCTACGTTCTTTATTCAAATTTTTGGATGTTCCAAAACTCTTTTGGATCATCGATTGGGGGAAGGAGCTATTAAGGCCTTGTCCCCAGGATTCCAAATCCAATTATGGATTTCAAATCGGGTCTCCAGAGTGGTTGTGGTGGACGACGGAAATCTCAGCTCCGGCAAGGGGCGGTGGCCAGAGGTCGGGGTGGCGTAGCGATGGAATAGGTTGGAGGTTCACCGGTAGTGCGAGGCCATAGCGATGTGGCACACGGCCGGTGTGTTGTAGAAAGCGGATGAGAAAATTCTTGAAGGGTTCTGGCATTAGGCAGAGTGGCTGGAGCACGACGCTCAGGTGAGGAATGGTCAGGGATTTGGAGGGTGATGGTGGTGTCCGGTGTGGCCGGCACATACGGGGTGGACCAAGAGGAGTCACAAGGGCTAGCAGCTTCGGACGGTGTATCACCGGTGAGTAGAGGCAGTGGTTGTGGTAGGGTGACCAGGAGGAGCCGAGCAGGTCGGCGGCTGAGGCGAATGGTGGCGTCGGGTGGTGCAGTGCCGACAGGCGGCCTCGGTGAGTCTGTGAGGCAGTCGCGGCCTTCTTGGTCAAGAGGAGCCCTGAGGCGCTGACCTCAGGGGGAGATATAGACAAATACATGTGTTCGTCGGGTCTTTTTGGTGCAACATACGGAAAGGGACCAGCCTTGCGGCCATTTGGGGAGGAAGAACTAGATGTTGCGGTTCAAAGGTTTTGGGACGGGCCGCGACAAGCTGGATCGGACCCGCGGCTTGTCCACAGTCTAGCGGTCTAGACTATGCCGGCTGAGGTGCACCAGCCCTATTTGGGCCTCCTTGGGTTCATCACCCCAGGGCAGGTGACTCGAAATGCTTTAATTTAATAAAAATAAATTTTTATTAATGTTTGCAATAGACATACCTCGTGAACCGAACGTCCGATTGATGCGCCATCAGTGGAAGCATGACCCTAGTCATCATGAAGACTTGTTGAGATTCATCATTTAGTGTTCGGGCTAAAGGAAGCGTGCGGGCCCCAAAGGGCCCACATTGCACGTTTTATGATGAAATGTCACTTTTTTACCCGACGTCCATTTGGTGTGTTCGAGTAGTCGATCTCATGTGTTTTTCCAAGGGGATCAAAATGGTGCGATCTTCTTGATGAGTTTTGGGAGCATGATGTGGGACCCAATCGAGCTAGCTACGGTGAATATTTCATTTATCACCAGTTGTCCATATTGGGCAAGTAAATAGCCAATCCTATGTGTTTTCCCATGAGGATCATGATGGTGGCCTCGGAATTGGCTGTGGAGGTGTGTGATGTGGTGTTGTGGAGGGTCACTTGGGTTAGCGACGTTTGGACTAGCAATTGATGGGGGTACTCCATTGGTTTGTTCCTAAGAGGGTTCGCGCACCATCACAACCTTAATATAGGTTGTGATCCTCTCGATGGGATGTTTAACCTGTTAGAGTTGTGGAATCCCTTCAGTGGGCCCAGAGCGGGATCCTCTAGCATCGTTTCCTAAGATCGGGTTCTTGGTGTTGTTGTGACTGCTTATCCATAGGCAGTGATCCCCTATCTAGTGGTTTCACCCCATAAGGTTTATAGAATCCTTGGGAATATGATCACCTATGAAGTGGGTCATGCTCGGTAGGGTTGTGGCATCATCGGGTATAAAATACCCTACTCCGCATGTGGTTTAAAGTAAGGTTGAGACCTCATTGGCTATACGATCCCCTACTTCGCTTATGGTTTCTCTACGGTTGTGGAATCGTCGGGTATACAATCCCCAACTCTGAATGAGGATTATAATAGGGCTGCGGTATCATTGGTTATATGATCCCCTACTCAGGACGTGGTATCGGTAGGGTTGGCTGTTCATCAGTTCGATCCCCAACATTTCAAGTTATAACAGAAAGGGTTCTGGTATCACCATGACCACCTTTACATGGGCAACGATCCTCTATCTGAGTGACATGATCCGTGGAACCCCAGATTGGGTTGTGGAATCCCCCAGCGAATCCTGGGAGTGATCCCCTATCTGTGAGATCTACAAGTTACCATAGTGGTATTTTTTTATCCCCTAGCGGACCCAGGAGTGATCCCCTATTTGAGGAGTTTGGTATTTCCACTGTTTCAGCATGAGGTTCGTAGTAACGATATTTGATGGGCATGTATCTCTCGGACAAGGGTCATTTGGGATGACATACCTCGTTGAGTGTGTTCTCATAGTTATATACTTTTTGCGTGTTACGAGGTCGGAACCTCGTGAAGTTTTGTGCGTGGTTGATTATATCTGGATGTTCATGGTGTATTTATGGGTATACACATGAGTTGATCTGAGCTGACTAGTCGTGTTTCGCTGAGGATGGTATCGATATGGAGTCTCTCTCTTGTTTGGGTTCCCTCTCGCTGCGATGAGATAACAATTTCCTTTTAGTTTCTCCCTATTAATTTGTGGTTTTGGGGTTCCTACTAGATATTTTATATACTCACCCATGCACGGGATTTTACCACACATGATTGTGTATTGTGCAGACCATATGCCTTTTGACAGAGTCCTAAGAGGACCCAGAGCAGGCGGGGCTTTGTGTGCACGACCGACTGGGGAGGGGGGGGGGTGGTTACTAGATTTGTTCTGAGGAGATTACCATTGGGTGGTTTTGGTAGCATTTCCATCCTTCTGAGTAGGTTGGGCGCTTTTGTATTTTTCTTTTAGTGGGACATTTTTTCCCTTTTGTACGTTTGGGGTACTTCGGTTTGGTATAAATGTATGCATGATTTTCCTTTTCAGTTTTTATATACACATATTTTCACTATTTCATGGAGGTGTATATGGGTGTGTGTTTTTGTACAGGTACCATAGGCTTATGCATCCTATGAGTGTGATATCCTACTAGGTGCTAGATGCCTACCCCAGGCCAATTGGATGCGGGCTTGGGGAGTCGCAGCTCAAACCCCGTTGGGTCGGGTCGTGACAGAGTGGTATCAGATTTGGTCCCACCATTGGTAGCTCAGATCCTATCTAGTCTAGATGTGAGTTTGTTTTGGGATGCGTAGCGGCAATGTTATGATGATTCAAGTTCAGATTTTAGGCCAGGGACACCAGTGTTGGTGTAGCGACCGATGTATGCATACACCAGGAATCTGATAACCAGCCTTTTGACTCGGTAAATTTGGACACTAGTCATAGGGACATAAGGGTACTTGCATCATATAGAAATAGGTTATTGGGTTTCCGTTATTCTTCTTAAGTCAGCTCTCCAGATATAATCTTTGACTATGGTGCGTCTTTATTGTATTTCAGGATGCCTCCTGAATGATAGCCATCGAGAGTTCCGCAGCAGGATTTTGGTGATGATACACCCTGTGTAGAGGTTGTAGACCAGGATGAAGGTTCTAAGGCTACACCTCCAGGTGGTTCGCCTGTTGATCCACCACCTGTCAAGCAACTAGTTGTGCCGATAGTGCAGGACGCTGTTGCGCGCAGGCTGAGTGCGCTGCACGAGTTCAAGAGGCAGCGACCTCTGAGGTTTCGGGATGATACAGACCCCGAGGTAGCTGATGACTAGCTCGACGCAGTCACTCGAGTTTTCCTCCTAGTGAAGACACCCCCAGATCAGATGGTGGTCGTAGCGGTGAGCCTTCTGCATAGTTCGGCCAACTATGGTGGAGTTCGGTGATGCAGTACCATGATGAGTAGACACCCACATGGGAAGAGTTTGAGAGGATATTTAGGGAAGGGTTATATCCAGTGACGCTAAGGTCAGTGCGAATCCAAGATCTTCTGTATCTTCGATATGAGGGAATTACTATGTTAGAGTACTCATCAAAGTTTACCGACCTATCGCACTACTCACTACATATGGTTTGAGACCCGTTCATTAGGGCCCAGACTATCGAGCAGGGCCTACACAGAGACATCCAGGCATGTGTGGTTTATTTGCATCTTCCCACCTATGTGGGAGTTCTTAAGCGAGCCTTTGTGGTGGAGATATTTATGGTTGAGAAGATTCATCCTGTCAGTGTTGGGTGTGTGGCTGCTGGGGCAATAGCCGCATCTAGCCGGCGGCAGACGTAGGGTTCTGGGCATGGCAGACATTTCAGGAAGCAAACAAAGGATGGAGGATATGAGGCTCAAGGCTCACAGGGCTCCCAGGCCAGTTTGGTTCAGCCATAGGGGAGGCAGTGTTACACTTATGATGATCAGGGTCATCTTGCTAGAGATTGTCTGACTCGTCATGCTGCTGAGAGGGAGCCAATCGATAGGACACCTTGGCGGCGGCAACATCTCGAGTTTGGAGGTCTGTAGGGTGGCAGACGTGGTGAAGGAGCTGGTACAGTAGTGGGATGTGTTAGGCAGTATCATATGCCACCACCGCTACCCTCAGGTGGCTCACGCTGAGCTCAGGGAGCTGGAGGGTGAGGTCGAGGACAACTGCGTGCCTTAGAGTATGTTGACCTAGAGGCTCCGACGATGGAGAGAGGTGTGCCTTGTGTCCTTTCTACTTTCTACTATAGTTTTTTAGAAACTGTTTTGAGGTACTCTTCCCTTTGTGTTGCTTACTCAAGTTTGTTCAGGGCGTTGGTCAGACCCTGTTTCGGTGTTGTTTGGCGTGCTTAGAATGAGTGAGGAAGAGGGATATTTCCCCCACCAAGATGCATTTTTGTGACACAATTAAAACCATGTGGGTGAGTCAGTACCATCCAATGTGGATAGTGTTGAGGTGTGGTGGATGAGTCCCTGTGACTTATGCATTCGGGAAGCGGTGTTTTTTGAAGAACTACCTGGCATGGGAGGCCTAGTTGAGAGTCCAGTTTCATTCCTTATGCTTATGGATTTTTAGGGATGAAAAGTTATAAGGTGGCGAGGATGTAGAAACTTAGGGATTGTCCTTGCCAGACATTGGAATATTTCTATGAATAATTCTAGAGCTAGTTGTGAAGAAAGTAAGCGATTCCGAGGCCCAGTGTGCCCGGAATTAATTTTTATAAAAATATTAAGTATTTTTATAGTATGGACATTAAGAGGGTGCATTATCTCTCAAGCAGTAGCTCAGATCAGAAATCTGAGGGCACAGTTGCGTTTGAACCATGTCATTTACCATAGGTGGGGTGTAAAGGTTGCATGAGCGGGCCTGCTGTGAGAGATGTTACCCAAGTGAAAAACGTTAATTGTGAAATAATGACATAGTAATTTTTATCACGGGAATTGTCTTCGAATAACTTTAGAAAAAAGTCTCGGAATGGAAATATGAGACATCTGTTGAGTTCAAAATTGGGCGTTTTTCCTAGGAATTATATAAAATAGGTAGGCGCAAATGTTTCAGAATCTGCGACCGTCGGTGGTGTTTCTGTGAGTTTTTATAAATTCCATTTAAGTGTTGGAATTAAGGGAAATCCCTAATTTACCTTCTCTATATCTCTCTAAATTGTTCTTCAGAATTCTTCGATGTTATTAACTGGACTAAGGAGAAAACTCCATCCGGTCAAAGTGGGATCGCAGTGGGCATGTTGCCAACGATGAATGGCTGGATTGAAGTAGGATTTCGTTTGATTTTCAACTCCTTCGTCAATTTAATGATATTTTTTCATATCCGTTGTTTAAATTATATAATATTAGAATTGGGACGATGCCTAAATTAATACAAACACCGTACGAGTCCCATTCTAAATCCCGTGATCTACGCGTTCGTCGTCCGAATTTTCAGAGGCGCCAAAACTCATTTGGATCATTGATCGGGGGTAGGCGATGTGAAGTCATCGTCTCGAGGATTCCAAATCCCCCTACTGATTTGAAATATGAACACCAGAGTGGTTGTGGCGGCCGACGGATGTCCTAGATCTGGCAAGGGGTGGTGGCCGGAGGTCAGGGTGGAGTAGTGGTGGAACCGGCCGGAGGTGCACTGGCAGCACGAGGCCTTGTCGAAGAGGTACTCGGCTGGTTAGCTGTGGCCAGCGGATGAGTGGAGTCTGGACGGGTTCAGGAATTAGGAAGAGTGGTTGGAGAATAGAGAGAAGGCGAGGAATAGTCGGGGATTCAGAGGCGGATGACAGTTTGAGGTGTGCCAGTGCGGACGTGGTGTGGCCCGGAGGAGTCGCGAGGGCCGACATCATCGGGTGGTGCAGCGCCGTAGAGTCCAGGTGGCGGCTGCAGCGTGGGGATTAGGAGGAGCCGAGAAGATCGGGGGTTGAGGCGGACGGTGACGTCAGGCGGTTCAGTGCCTCCAGGTGGCCTCAGCGAGTCTGAGCGGCTTCCTCAAGCTGTTGCGGTACGAAGGAGCCCCGAGGTGCTGACCTCGAGGAGAGCTACGGAGAAGGTCCCGCATTTGACAGGTCATGTGGGTGAGGCGTGCGGAAAGGGACCGACAGTGCAGCCTATCGGGGTGGAAGAACCATACCCTATGGTCTGGTGGTTTTGGGACAAGCCACGACTAGTGGTCCGCGACGAGCTGGACCAGACCCATGGTGGGGCGGCAGGCCGGTGGTCTGGTCTGGGCCGGCTGGGGTGGTCCAACCCTATTTGGTCCCCCTTCTATTCAAGGGGACATAACTTTTAAATGGAGCGTCCGTTTGATGTGTCATCTATGTCCATGGGTTCATCTCATAGAAATTCACATCTTGACTTTGGTTTCGTGGATTTTGGGTTCTCCACCTGGGGACAGGTTACCTGAAACTCATTAATTTAATAATAATAAATTATTATTAATGTTTGCAACAGATGTTCTTTGCGAACCAGACGTCTGATTAATGCGCCGTCAGCGGCAGCATGAACCTTGTCCTCGTGCGGATGTTTTGAAATGCGCCTTATAGTGTTTGGGCTAACGGTTTGGTGAAGGCCCCATATGGCCCAGTTTTCATATTTTACGATGAAATATCGCTTTTTCAGCCGATGTCCGTTTGGAGTGTTCCAGTAGTCGATCCCATCTTTTTATGAGGGGATCACAATGGTGTGATCTACATGATGAGTTTTAGTAGAGTGGTGTGGGACCCACCCAGGATAGCTATGTTTAATTGTTCCTTTTTCACCAGTGTTTCGTATCGGGCGAGTAAACAGCCTATCCTATGTGTTATTTCCCATGGACCGCGATGGTGGCCTTAGTATAGTTCTTGGAGGAGCGCGGTTTTGAATTATGGAGGGTCACTCGTGATAGTGAAGTTTGGACAAACAGTGATTGAGGGTACTCCCTTGGTAAATTTCTATGATGGTTCGCATGGCATCGCATCCTTCGTCTTGGTAGTGATCCTCCCAATGGAATGTATAACATGTTAGAGTTGTGGCATCCCTTTGGTGGGCCAAGAGAGGGATCTTCTAGCATCGTTTCCATAGATCAGGTTCTTATTATTTCTATGACCAGATATCCACAGCTGGTGATCCCCTATCTAGCGGGTTAACCCCATAGGGTTTGTGGCATCATCATGAAATGACCCCTATGTAGTGGGCCGTTCGTAGTAGGGTTGTGGCATCGTCAGGTATATGATCCCCTACACAGCATGTGGTTTATAGTAGGGTTGCAGCATCATTGGTTATATGACCCCCTACTTAGCTTATGGTTTCAGTATGGTTGTGGCATCATCGGGTATAGAATCTCCTACTCTTCATGAAGATTATGGTTGGGTGGTGGTATCGTTGGTTATATGATTCCCTACTTAGCGCGTGGTCGCAATAAGGTTGGTGCATCATCGGTTCGATCCCATACATCACAAGTTATACCAAATAGGGTTCCAGTATCATCATGACCAATTTTACATGGGTGACGATCCTCTATTTGAGTGACGTGATCCTTGGATCACCATATTAGGTTGTGGTATCCCCCAGCGGATCCTGGGAGTGATCCCATATCTGTGAGATGTATGAGTTACCAGAGTGGGTTTTTTTGTATCCCCGAGGGGACCATAAGAGTGATCCCCTACCCGAGGAGTTTGGTATTTCTGTTGTTTCAACATGTTGTTCTCAATGAAGATATTTTATGAGTGTGTATCTCTAGGACGAGTGTCATTAGGGATGATAAAGCTCGTGGAGTGTGTTCTCCTAGTTATGTACCTTTTGTGGGTTACGAGGTCAGAACCTCACGAGGCTTGGTGTGTAGTTTGAGAATACTTAGATGTTCATGGTGTATGTATGGAAATACACTTGAGTTGAGTTGAATAGTCATGTATAGCTGAGGATTTTCTCGAGATGGATTTTCTCTCTCATTTGGTTTCCCTCTGGATGGGATGAGCTGACAGTTGCCCTTCAGCTGATCCCTTTTATTTTGAGGTTTTTTGGGGTTCTTACTAGGATTTTATATACTCACCCCAGCATGGTAATTTCCCACACATGTTTGTGTCTTGTGCTGACCACATGCCTTTCGACGAAGTTCTAGGAGGACCCGGAGTAGGCGAAGCATAGTGTCTGTGACCGACCAAGAGGGGAGGGGGGTTACTAGAGCTGTGCTAAGGAGGTTACCAGTGGGTGCTTTTGGAAGCGTTTCCCTCCTTCTGAGAAGCTTGTACACTTTTGTAGTTTTCTTTTTGTGGGAACTGTTTTTCCCTTTTGTACTTTTTTTGTACTTTGGTTTGGGATAGATGTATGCATGATTTTCCTTTTCAGTTTTTACATACATATATCTGCACTGTTCCATGGAGGTGTATGTTGGTGCGTGTATATAGCTACCTTAGGCTAATGCCTACCATGTGTGTCATAGCCTACTCAGTGCTAGATACCAGCCCCTAGCCTATTTGAGGTGGGCTTGGGGAGTGGCAGATCGAGCACCGTGGTGTTGGGTCGTGACAGTGTTAATGAAATTTTCTGACTTGTAATACATCAATGTTATTATATTAGTATTTCTGTCATATTGTCTTACTTTTTTTCTTCCATGAGACTCCACTAACCTATATTAATAATTCCCTGGAACTGTTTGGTGGATAGTAACTTAATGGGAATCATTGGATATTTCAGTTTTACACTTTCCTTGTGGCTTCAACTCTAATCGGGTGAAAAATAACTTCTACTGGAGAAGGGATTGTAGATGTGAAAAATCCTCTAGCCCTTCAGGCTGGGGATGTTTGTGTTCTTCTTCATCGAATATTTGAAAATTGTTTAATGAATATTAAGGTTAAATTAAATTATCCCCCATCCTTTCAAGATGGGGTGATTCTTGAACTATTATGTTTGAAATTCGTGTAACTACTTTTCTGATTATTCAGATTTTGGTTCGGAAATTTGCTGGGTGCATAATCCAACAATCACATAAATCAACTATTTCAGAAGATTTTTGTTTTATTTCAAACATTTTCATTCTCAGATGCCTGATATTCTCTATGAGGGATGCCTACTCAAGATTCTAATATGCATGATGTAAAATTTACTCAACAACTTCTTTTCTTTGGGACTTATTCTGATGAGAACTGGTTGAGGACAATTCATAAGAATAATTTTAATTACACACAAAACATATTGATTGGGGCCAACCGTGGGAAATAACATTACATGAGACCACTTTTGGCGGACTTTTCTTATTTTGGAGTGCATTGATATGCAATGCTCTATATGCACCCCATCCTCTAATACGAACAATATATGGTTAATCCTAAATTAATTGGTGTAGCCTATATTGAGCATTGAGACATGAATGCTAATGGGCTATCTAATTTTTTTCATCCTTTGGATGTTGGGAATCTTAGATATATTCCAATTCAATTTGTCACTGCAACCATTATATTACCTTTACATGATTTTGATATTCTTTATATAGTAATACATTGGTTTTCAAATGACAAAGAGTTTTCCATAAATTGAGGTGGATATCATGAATGCAATATTCTATCATCAATTCTATAATGTTATAATTAGAATTTTACAAAGGCCAAAATATGACTGGTATTCCACATTTAGCTATTTGTTTCCTCATATTTAACACATCTTCATCATCATTCACTTGTGGTTTCTCCACTTGATCTGACTAGAGTGGATGCTTTGCATTAAAAGAAAAATTACATAAGGGAGGTTTAGAGAATGAATTTTCCCTTAATATTTATTCTTGTTGAGAAAGTGTTTCAACCGAAAATGACAAGGCATCAGAACTGACTAAACTTGTGTTTCAAGTTCCTTGAGATATGAGGTCTTTCCCATTGCTACATTTTCAATTATTGAATTGTCTTGACAGTGCAAAATACTAGTTCGAAGAGGATTTTTGTAGAGACCCGTAGCTTGACGTACATGGACATTACATTACATTTGCGGAATACTTAGTACATAACAAAAAAAACACACACACAAGGATCGTAATAGTTTAGTGTCTTTGGAAACTCGGAATATAATCTTCTAATCGTGGTGAAAGATCTTCAAAATCTCCCAGAAATATCTTCTTTTTTTTTACCTAAAACCTTTCTTTATATCCTGGGGAAAAAGAAAACATAAAAGGGTGATCTCAAATGCTCAGTAAGGGTAAACAAAAGAAATATCAATCATATCATATACATAAGCACATAACTTTTGGAAATCTTAACATGCAAAAGAGATCATAATTTCATAACATGGGGTAAATCATGGCAGTGAAATGTAATCACAATAATCATAACTTAAAACATGAAACTTTGTGGTATTCACACATAATCATGGAGAATCATTTCTTGTTAGTCAAGACTCATTTCCAAGACTATCTTAGTGGACAAAGTCCCTTTCTGAATTGAGTAACCCTCGTTTCAGTCCTGTTTCACTGAACCGGTATAACCTACCGTTCCAGCCCTGTCTATCTCATGAGATATAAAATCTTTACCCAATGCATTGGAGGGAGATATAGGTCCCACCCATCTTATAATGAATCCTTTCTTATGTGTGCCACATAATCATAAACCATACATCATAGCGTAACCCATGTAATAAAAATTGAATTCTTAAACAACATGACATAATAAAACAATTCATATAAGATAAAGGAATTCATAAAAATAATTCCATCACAACATAATAAAATCCATGTAATAATAGGGATAAAAACAAAACCCTTTTATTATCTTAGATGGAAAATAATTTTCATAAAATACTTGAACTCCATTCTTGAGGAAAATATCCTTTCTATTTCAAAAACATTTTTCCTTTCATAGCCTGTCATACGACATTAAAACAAAAGAAGATGATTAAAAATAAACTTGAAAACTTGTAAAGGAAGCTTCTTGGAAGTAATGTTTTAAAAAATCCATTCATGCCGTATATGTTTAAAAAAACATTATTCGTACTTTTGTCGAAAAAGTCAAAAAGTACCTCGTACAAAAAAACGACAAAAGATTCCTTTCATATTCTTTACTAAAAACTCACCGAAGGGTAAAATTGGATTTAAACTATTTTAACTGGATGGAAACAATATTACATATTGAGGGATCATGGATGTGGATGATAAAATACACCCCAGTAAATTCTTACGAATAAACAATCTCGGATATAAATGAGATTGTGATATTTCCCTTACCTTAGGTCCGATTTGCTTTGTACGTGTCCGAAGCTCCTGTATAATGGTTTAAATAATCATATTCATTGTTATGATATCATATATGGTTCACTTATGACATTATATTACCCGTTCTTTTGTAAACTCCATGTTAAAGAAGCGTTTTGGGTAAAATCGTTTCATTTATCGTAGGTGTTTTGACTTGTTGTTCTTGACATTATTATTACTTATATCATGATTTACTTACATCCAGAATATAAAATATGATTTATATATCATATATATTCAGTATATATATATATATAATAGATAGATAAATGAAATGAAAAACACCGTTCATGGAGACGGTAGTCCGTACGTACGCATGAACGCTGTTTTCCTTTCCTTATTGTCTTGAATGGAAGTAAGTTGATGACATACATATATACATATATACATAAATCCAGTAGCTTTGTAATTTCATATATTTCATTATTATTTCTTATATATACTTTATAATCATTCTTAAATGGTTAACATGGAGGATGAATCTCATCGCGTCGTGGAGACGGTAGTCCGTACGTACGCACGAGCGATGATATCATTTCCATAAATATTGAATTGAATTGGAGTGGATTATACAATATATCAAAATCAATATGATGTTGTAATAACTATGTATAGTTATTCTTTACACCATTATACCCATCCATGTAAGGTGGTGGTGGAAAATAGATTACACCACGGCGTGGAGACGGTATTCCGTACGTACGCACGCGCGGTGATTTATTTTTCCGTAGGATGGATAGATGGTGAAATAGGGTTGTTTCATACTTATAATAACATATCAGTATATGAGTGATACTGATGTTATTACTTCATAATGAAACAACCTAATAAGAAGAAGTGGAAGAAGAAATAAAGATGAAAGAATTGGTAACTGTAATTACCTCTTCTTTGAAGCGCCTTTTGGAGACCTCCTCTTAGGGAACTAAAATTGGTCTTTGAGGAAGACCAGAACCTCTAGGATGTTGATAGGAAAGTGGAGAAGAGATTTTGGCAGGGTTTGGCCGAGCTTGAGTGCTCAAATTGGTGTGAGGAGGAGGGGGAGGAGGTGTCCTTTTATAAGGGAGGAGAGGGGCACCTTAGGAATACCTCAAAATATTATTTCATATTAATGTCAAAATCGGTTTATAATGGTTCCAAAGGGTCTTATTTCGAAGCTAAAGTGGGTTTGGGTCTAAATCCTATCAACCAATAGGATTTATACAAGTTTAGGGTATTATTTTAACCTTATCAATTAGATTTAACTCTAAGCTAAACAATTTAACTTTTACCGTGTCTTTTTGTTTTCTTTCACTATATGGTTAATACACTTACTATAACATGCAAAACGAACCCCAAAATGTTTATTATTAATATATATATCCCTATCTAAGTCATTTGGCCAAACCTTAGAATTTTAGGAATAAAATAACAATTAATAATATTTTATTTTATTTAAAAAATATTTTGTGTCAATTTTGACACTATTTGATATATGATTTTTGTGAAAGTCATAACAGAATTATATGTTAGAACCAAGTTGATTAAATCAACACTAATATATCATAGTAACCTAGAAAATTAGTGTAATTCATAAAAAGTCTCAAATTACATTCATTTGAGCATTTATAACATCAATTATGTTAATATTTCCTTAAAAGGGTAATTACTACATCATCGTTGTGTCATAAATAAATTAATTTATATAAAGTCTAAAAATTATAAATAAATTATAATTATGTATGAAATCTTTTTATATTTCTAATGAATATTTATAGTCGAATTTATCTTATGTATAACCCCATATTAAAAATTATTTACTTATTAAACTTTGATTTTAACTATTTTAACCCTTCTTTAAATAAATTAATAATAAACGTCCTAATCTAACCCAAGTGGGCCTAAATGGTCATATTTTATTCCTAAGTTTGTTTTTGGTCGAATTTAAACTTATCCAATAGAATTAGGACATGTGTTAGGGTAATAGTAATATCATTTTTACCCTTAGTTACCCTATTTACTATTAACCACGGTAAAAAAAGTAAAAAGTTACTATTCACCAAAAATTATTTTCATCTCATTGAACCACATTTTTCTTACTGACATCCACCGTGTCTCTCGGATTTTTGAAATTCCATTCACAGAAGCGGTAAAATTAAGTTTTATGAAAAATTTAGTTTTTTTAACTACCACTTAGTAGTTTCACTATTCATCAAAAATTGATGTTTTTCAGAAAAATGCCAAAATTTCATCCTAAGCTATATTTCTTATTCTGAATTCAAAAATGAAGTCTATTTTACCAAATTCATAACATAGAAGTTTCATTAATTAATTTTATAATTAAATCCCACTGTTAAAACAAATAGCGTGTTTTTAAGAAACAATATCTATCAAAAGATTGACACTTGATTATGTCTGGTTTAAATGTGAAATTACATTCAATGACCAACATTGTATTAACTTGTAAAAATTTATTCTAAATATACTTTAAAACCACTCAAATTAATAATTTATCACTATTAATTATTTCGATTGAAAAAGTTGTTTTTAACTAAAATTTAGTAATTTTCACTATTCATCAGAAAATGAAAGTTATCCGAAAAGTACCAAAATTTCACCCTAAGCTAATTTTGATATTACAAATCCAAAGATAAAGTCCATTTTGAAAAATAAAATTTACAAAATTTCAAAAAGTTGTTATTACTATTCATAACGGCTAGTTTTAATAATATTTTAATAGCATATTGTTGTTTAGTGAAACTCGGTATTGCTATTGATGCGTGTTGTGCAAGATCCTTTTGGTGTAGCGTACAACAAAAGACATTAGTGAAATTAAAAAGAATATTTTTCATAAAATCTTGGGCTGTTACATTCTACCCCCCTTAAAATGAATTTCGCCCTCGAAATTCGTCTGGGTTATAAATGGTTTACTACTTGAATGTTTTTTTTAATAGAAACCCACATCGTAAAAAGGATTACCAAAACCAATCTTTAAAAAAAAAGTATGAAACTTAACGGTTACCCAAATAAACTAATCACTGGGTTTCCACATAGGTGAAAATATGGATATGGAAGAGAAATCTAACCATCATGTTCTGATGGGGAGTGGTAGAGAACATGGCTATGAAATAGCCAACAATCACAAAGCCATAGATTTGTGACAATATAAGGTACCATCTGATTTATCAGATATAAGAGCACTAGGACAACATTTTTGGTTTTCAAGATCATTTCCCTAAAGTTAAAGAATTTGAATTAGAATAAATACTTACTTTATTTTGGTACAATCTCACTGTTGTTCGTGCCTTTAACAATTTCCACTTCATCTATTAAATAAATGAAGTTGAATTTGTTATTCGTGATGTGTTAGCAGATCATGTGATAGAATGACGGGTCATTCCATCTGTCTCAAAAGGTTAGCAAAATTTATATACATAAGTCAATCTATAGTGGGATTAATCATATATGGTTCCTAAAATGGTCTTATACTTCATATATCATACTGCTTAATATAATAACACTAGTTTCTACTAAACAGGGACTTCCTGTAGGTCAGTGGTAGGCGATAAAGGCCAGTCGCACTTCGGTTGTGGGTTCGATTCCCACAGCCTTGTCCGAAGCGATGGGCTGTCGCCCGTCCTGCAGGTTGTCCTTTTTATAAAACTATATTACTATAACATCCCATCAATAATATCGAAAAAACTTCTATCCTTAAACAATACTAACTTATGTCCAACATAATCCATTCCAATCTTTAGGCTTATCCATAATACTGCAGTCCATTCTCATAACATAGTGAAAACGATTACCAGATATTTAATACCATCGTTGATCCCCATATATCATAAGATATATCTTGTTGGTCACATTCCAAACATTCAAAGGCCTTAATCTTGTACTCTCTTGAATACCCATTGAACCTTATTGAAAACACAAATTCTATTAAAAGTTAACTCTTTCCACATACCAAAATCCTCAAAATTCTATATACTAACACCATGATATCACTTAGTCCTTATATCAATCATGAGCTCATGAATACTATCAAACATTTAATTTTCTCCTTATCCCTTCATTATGCGCATATCATCTACATTCCAAAAATATCTGAATAACCTTTCATGGATACTGGTAACATTAATCAGACAACAGTGTAACAATCCTTACATGTCTCTTTATTCTACAGTACCATGAGATTACTTATACAACATTACACATGATAAACATATAATCATTCCACTACATTCTTAAACCATTGTCCAAGATTCAACAATTATTTCATCTCACATATCATTTGTAGTCTCTTCATCATCATCAACATAAATACTTCCCATACGACCATACTTATTCTCTTCATGAGACTTTCCCTTAGGGCATTGGTTTGCATAATGCCCGTACATTCCACATTTAAAACATTTAACCAGTGTTGATGTCGTAGCAATACCATTATCCTCATCCCTGGTGTTAACTGAACCTTTTCCTTTGCACTTACTGGCTTTGTTTCCTTCTTTTCCACACCCAAAGCATCTTCCAGTTCCTTCGAAACATTCTCCTTGATGCCTCTTCCCACATGAATTACATAGGGGAAATTGAACTTTCTTTCCTCTATGATCATCATGAAACTCCATCTTTCTCTTATTAGCCGAGTCTGGAAACTTACCAAATTTTACTTTATTGATCATATTATGAGATTGCTGATTCGGCATAATAATTATGTTTGGACTTCCAAATCCCATTTCATTTTGAAGAATATCATTCCATTGTCCATCATATCCTCCATTATCGTGAATCATCTTGTTTCCAGCCATTCTCTAAAACCCAAAAAGAATAGTGTGAGAGGCAAAATTCATGCTAGGGAAAACAACATAATAAAGGGGAAGTACCTTCAATATCTAACATCTTAGGTTAAATTATAAGATCGTTAGCGCAATTCTAGGACTATAACCTATACGTATACTTAACCTTATAGACATCCCTAGACATACCATAAAAATATCTCTAGGGATTTCACTAAAGTTCTCGCATCCTAGTTTCCAAAGGTTGACTAAACCTTTCCTCTGATACCAATTGTAGAGACCCGTAGCTTGACGTACATGGACATTACATTACATTTGCGGAATACTTAGTACACAACAAAAAAAACACACACACAAGGATCGTAATAGTTTAGTGTCTTTGGAAACTCGGAATTTAATCTTCTAATCGTGGTGAAAGATCTTCAAAATCTCCCAGAAAGATCTTCTTTTTTTTACCTAAAACCTTTCTTTATATCCTGGGGAAAAGAAAACATAAAAGGGTGAGCTCAAATGCTCAGTAAGGGTAAACAAAAGAAATATCAATCATATCATATACATAAGCACATAACTTTTGGAAATATTAACATGCAAAAGAGATCATAATTTCATAACATGGGGTAAATCATGGCAGTGAAATGTAATCACAATAATCATAACTTAAAACATGAAACTTTGTGGCATTCACACATAATCATAGAGAATCATTTCTTGTTAGTCAAGACTCATTGCCAAGACTATCTTAGTGGACAAAGTCCCTTTCTGAATCGAGTAACCCTCGTTTCAGTCCTGTTTCACTGAACCGGTATAACCTACCGTTCCAGCCCTGTCTATCTCATGAGATATAAAATCTTTACCCAATGCATTGGAGGGAGATATAGGTCCCACCCATCTTATAATGAATCCTTTCTTATGTGTGCCACATAATCATAAACCATACATCATAGCGTAACCCATGTAATAAAAATGGAATTCTTAAACAACATGACATCATAAAACAATTCATATAAGATAAAGGAATTCATAAAAATAATTCCATCACAACATAATCAAATCCATGTAATAATAGGGATAAAAACAGAACCCTTTTATTATCTTAGATGGAAAATAATTTTCATAAAATACTTGAACTCCATTCTTGAAGAAAATATCCTTTCTATTTCAAAAACATTTTTCCTTTCATAGCCTGTCATACGACTTTAAAACAAAAGAAGATGATTAAAAATAAACTTTAAAACTTGTAAAGGAAGCTTCTTGGAAGTAATGTTTTAAAAAATCCATTCATGCCGTATAAGTTTAAAAAAACATTCTTCGTACTTTTGTCGGAAAAGTCAAAAAGTACCTCGTACAAAAAAACGACAAAAGATTCCTTTCATATTCATTACTAAAAACTCACCGAAGGGTAAAATTGGATTTAAACTATTTTAACTGGATGGAAACAATATTACATATTGAGGGATCATGGATGTGGATGATAAAATACACCCCAGTAAATTCTTACGAATAAACAATCTCGGATATAAATGAGATTGTGATATTTCCCTTACCTTAGGTCCGATTTGCTTTGTACGTGTCCGAAGCTCCTGTATAATGGTTTAAATAATCATATTCATTGTTATGATATCATATATGGTTCACTTATGACATTATATTACCCGTTCTTTTGTAAACTCCATGTTAAAGAAGCGTTTTGGGTAAAATCGTTTCATTTATCGTAGGTGTTTTGACTTGTTGTTCTTGACATTATTATTACTTATATCATGATTTACTTACTTCCAGAATATAAAATATGATTTATATATCATATATATTCAGTATATATATATATATATAATAGATAGATAAATGAAATGAAAAACACCGTTCATGGAGACGGTAGTCCGTACGTACGCATGAACGCTGTTTTCCTTTCCTTATTGTCTTGAATGGAAGTAAGTTGATGACATACATATATATATATATATACATAAATCCAGTAGCTTTGAAATGTCATATATTTCATTATTATTTCTTATATATACTTTATAATCATTCTTAAATGGTTAACATGGAGGATGAATCTCATCGCGTCGTGGAGACGGTAGTCCGTACGTACGCACGAGCGATGATATCATTTCCATAAATATTGAATTTAATTGGAGTGGATTACACAATATATCAAAATCAATATGATGTTGTAATAACTATGTATAGTTATTCTTTACACCATTATACCCATCCATGTAAGGTGGTGGTGGAAAATAGATTACACCACAGCGTGGAGACGGTATTCCGTACGTACGCACGCGCGGTGATTTATTTTTCCGTAGGATGGATAGATGGTGAAATAGGGTTGTTTCATACTTATAATAACATATCAGTATATGAGTGATACTGATGTTATTACTTCATAATGAAACAACCTAATAAGAAGAAGTGGAAGAAGAAATAAAGATGAAAGAATTGGTAATGGTAATTAACTCTTCTTTGAAGCACCTTTTGGAGACCTCCTCTTAGGGAACTAAAATTGGTCTTTGAGGAAGACCAGAACCTCTAGGATGTTGCTAGGAAAGTGGAGAAGAAATTTTGGCAGGGGTTGTCCGAGCTTGAGTGCTCAAATTGGTGTGAGGAGGAGGGGGAGGAGGTGTCCTTTTATAAGGGAGGAGAGGGGCACCTTAGGAATACCTCAAAATATTATTTTATATTAATGTCAAAATCGGTTTATAATGGTTCCAAAGGGTCTTATTTCGAAGCTAAAGTGGGTTTGGGTCGAAATCCTATCAACCAATAGGATTTAGACAAGTTTAGGGTATTATTTTAACCTTATCAATTAGATTTAACTCTAAGTTAAACAATTTAACTTTTACCGTGTCTTTTTTGTTTTCTTTCACTATATGGTTAATACAGTTACTATAACATGCCAAACGAACCCCAAAATGTTTATTATTAATATATATATCCTTATCTAAGTCATTTGGCCGAACCTTAGAATTTTAAGAATAAAATAACAATTAATAATATAATATTTTATTTAAAAACTATTTTGTGTCAATTTTGAAACTATTTGATATATTATTTTTGTGAAAGTCATAACAGAATTATATGTTTGAACCAAGTTGATTAAATCAACACTAATATATCATAGTAACCTAAAAAATTAGTTTAATTCATAAAAAGTCTCAAATTACATTCATTTGAGCATTTATAACATCAATTATGTTAATATTTCCTTAAAAGGGTAATTACTGCATCATCGTTGTGTCATAAATAAATTAATTTATATAAAGTCTAAAAATTATAAATAAATTATAATTATGTAGGAAATCGTTTTAGATTTCTAATGAATATTTATAGTCGAATTTATCTTATGTATAACCCCATATTAAAAATGATTTACTTATTAAACTTTGATTTTAACTATTTTAACCCTTCTTTAAATAAATTAATAATAAATGACCTAATCTAACCCAAGTGGGCCTAAATGGTCATATTTTATTCCTAAGTTTGTTTTTCGTCGAATTTAAACTTATCCAATAGAATTAGGACATGTGTTAGGGTAATAGTAATATCATTTTTACCCTTAGTTACCCTATTTACTATTAACCACAGTAAAAAAAGTAAAAAGTTACTATTCACCAAAAATTATTTTCATCTCATTGAACCACATTTTACTTACTGACATCAACCGTGTCTCTCGGATTTTTGAAATTCCATTCACAGAAGCGGTAAAATTATGTTTTATGAAAAATTCAGTTTTTTTAACTACCACTTTGTAGTTTCACTATTCATCAAAAATTGATGTTTTTCAGAAAAATGCCAAAATTTCATCCTAAGCTATATTTCATATTCTGAATTCAGAAATGAAGTCTATTTTACCAAATTCATAACATAGAAGTTGCATTAATTAATTTTATAATTAAATCCCACTGTTAAAACAAATAGCGTGTTTTTAAGAAACAATATCTATCAAAAGATTGACACTTGATTATGTCTGGTTTAAATGTGAAATTACATTCAATGACCAACATTGTATTAAATTGTAAAAATTTATTCTAAATATACTTTAAAACCACTCAAATTAATAATTTATCACTATTAATTATTTCGATTGAAAAAGTTGTTTTTAACTAAAATTTAGTAATTTTCACTATTCATCAGAAAATGAAAGTTATCCGAAAAGTACCAAAATTTCTCCCTAAGCTAATTTTGATATTACAAATCCAAAGATAAAGTCCATTTTGAAAAATAAAATTTACAAAATTTCAAAAAGTGGTTATTACTATTCATAACGGCTAGTTTTAATAATATTTTAATAGCATATCGTTGTTTAGTGAAACTCGGTATTGCTATTGATGCGTGTTGTGAAAGATCCTTTTGGTCTAGCGTACAACACAAGACATTAGTGAAATTAAAAAGAATATTTTTCATAAAATCTTGGGCTGTTACAATTTTCACAGCGAATGGAATCATGGATAGGATCACCATGATGGATTAAAACAAGGGATAAATTTTCTAAATCCTTTGTACTAAGACCACATGGAGGGCTGGCATGGCTCTCATCCAAGGATAGGCACTCTAGATTGATCGATTTTTCATTAAGTAAGCCTTCATGATGATGTGCCTGATGAGGAACTTCAGAATTACAACTACCACTCCAATAATTTGGTAATGAGAGGATAAGATCTTGAGCATGAACAAATAAATGTATGAGGGCTTTATGAAATCCAGCAATTAGAGGATCCACATCATAGATTAATTCTTGATTTTCCAACAATGAATGATGAGACTTCTTCTTGTATGTTCTCTTATATTAAGATGGAGCCACTTGTTGTGAAAAGTGGTTATCATTGGAAATTATATGTGCATTCCTTGGAATAGTTTCTTGAACAAACTGATTACCTCTAATTGGAAAGGGTCTATATCCCGATCATATTGTTTGTATGATAGGAGGTGTATTCCCCATTACCCTCTTGGACTGAAACAGGGGTGTGTATCTACTCTAGGATGGTATGTTGACGTGTCATACCATGTGTGGGGATATATTTTTGTGTCTCTTCCCTTTATACCGCTGTAGTATTTAAAACTTCCTTACATGCTTTCAAAAAACAGGCATGGATATGCATCTTCCCATTCACCATTGATAATATATGTTTGGTGACTTTAGTGGCTAGAACGGGGATATACGTCTATTCCGTATCTGGAGTAGGTGTATGTGTCTTCTCCTATCCTCCTTTTCATGTTAATGGCTATTGACGGTACTCATGCATGGTGGAAGAGTGTTGGGTATGCCCCAAATTTGTCATCAGAGCTTTCCGACTAACATCTCTAGGTGCTACCAAACGAGACTGTTGTCAGGCTTGATGAAAATTAGTAGGTTTATGTACCTATTAGCTGTTTGTCATCATATATGGTTTCTAGACATCCTTCAATACTGGAAGACCAGAGTGATGGCATAATTGGTGATTGTAAATATGTGTTTGTTCCTGTTTACCAGTTGCCACCATAGTATATTGGAGAGCTTATTTAAATGCAGCCAGACGAGACTGAAAACTAGTTGATAACTTTTAAGAGGGTGCATGTTTCTGTTCAGGGTACTTCACCAGGTTTAGCTAATGGGATTTGTGGGTTACAGATAGACAAGACTGCTGATCAGTATAACTAAGACAGACTGGTGCATGTTTCTTCTATTTGTTTTCCATCATGTTAATCTGATCGACTTCTACGGAGGAGGAAGAGGTGAGAACCTACTACCTATTGGCCGGACAAGGTCACCAGTGGTTCTTCATGCATGCTCGGGTCTTAGAGACCTGGTCCAAATGTACTGATCCAACACCACCATCTTGTTGGGGGTTCGTTACCACATGATTATGATAGCGGCGACTGGTGATGGGAGACCTCATGAAGGACTCCTACATTCCTGAATTGAGGATTTTTAAGACCTCTAGATCCACCTCACTTTATTATAGAAGGGATTTATTGTTGAATTACAGGGATAAGGAACCAAAAACGTTTAAGACAGTGGTTGGAACTATTTTCTTCGTGATCATTGGTCATCGTTGGCCAGATGATCGTGGATTATTAATGACCTCGAGTGCCTATCGAGCAGCCTCTAAAGTCGAGATTGTACTATGCCGGTAATATTCCTCCACCATCATATTATGTACCTATTGTATAAGAAGGTGGGTTGGTTATTTTGTCCATCTCATTGATAGATATACACCTTGATCATCAATCTGGAAGTTCACAGATGAAATTTTGGAGAAACCCATTCTTTGAATTGATGGGAATTTTGAGAAGAAAAAATGTGAAAACAAAAACAAACTCTATTAAAGAAAAATATTTTTAGATGGATACATGTGTGATTATTTCCTTTGTCTGGCCTTCCTTTATCAATTGATAGGGGCCTAAAAAGTGGGTAACATTATTAATTTGGTTAAGGATTCACATCGGGGTCACCATTTCTGTTTTGATGTTCCTTGAAACGTGTGTTATAGTTTTTAGATTAACTGTTTATCGGTGGTTTCCATTGGATTTACTCATGGAACTGGAAACATAAAATATTTCTTTATCCAAAGGGGACCTACATTCCAAATGCAGGTTTCCATTATATTTGAAGATTAGGATACTTAAGAATTTTTATTTTTCGAGAGGATGGGAGGTCAGATTCATCATACCGTTTTGGGAGGAATTATTGTCTACTCCGAGACTCTCTTTGTAAATTTAAAATATTTTCACAAATCCTTATTAACTCACCATGTATATAATAAATATCCCTAGGAATATATAATCACATATTAACATGTGTAAAATTTAGAATCATTAGTATGATTTTAAGGTTCTTCATTAAAGGAAATATCTGTATGTATTCATGGGTTTCCATCAATGGTATCCCCTAATATGCAACTTAGATATTATTTAATCATCATTGTGATGATACTGTTTTTTAATCCACTCAGTGGTGCACTTTGGAATATTATTTTTATCCAGGGAGATGAAGGTTTGGTTTGCTTTTGGGATACTGCCTATAATATGGGCTATCTACATATCCTTGTGAAAGGAAACAAAACCCTTGTAGTTCTGTTCCATCGAATGGGACACATCATACCTTTTTAGGTCATGTAAAAAGGACCTCTAAGTGGAAGGTGCTAAGTCAAAATATAGCGTGGGACTTATGCGGAAGCAGCCCATGGAACATGGAAAGGATATGGGTTTCTATGTAGGATCAGAACCTATTCGGGATATGGCCCAAGGAGAACAGTTTTGATTTGAAGTGTTGGGTTTTAACATCAAGGAGGCTTCCTAAATATCCCATAAGGATGGTAATAAAATCCCACATAGTTCGATAAGTGTCATATGGGAGTATAGTCCTTTGAGATAGATGAGTTTGGGATTACATTATCAAAGTATTCTTTGATGACTTGGGGGTTTAATTTGGGGCTTATTCTAGATGAGGATGCCTAGATTAAGGTAGTTATGGTTGGATTCTTGAAGAGGATATCTAGTGAGCTTGGGCCTTGATAAGGCTTCCTACGTATCCCTTTCACGGTTGGAATTAGAGTTCTCGTAGTTCCATCTAATGAGTGTTTGTGCACATGTTGTAACCATCATGTATCATTAATCCCACGTGAGTTATTCTCAGTGTGAGAAACAATATGATGTGAAATATTAAACAATAACACTTTACATTTTTCCTCCTCCACTGATGGAAGTGGGTGCGTCGATCGTTGAAGAGGGCAAGGTGACAAGCCTTCCTTATGTTATATTTTCATTGGACAATGGTCCAATGTAAGGAGGAAAGAATAATGGTGAGAGGATTATACCAGGATTTCTTCCCTTAAAATTTATCATAGTAGGGGATGGAGACTTATCCTATGCCTGTATGGAAAAAAAGTTTGAACTGTACCTTCCCCTACTAGAGACTTAAGGTTATGGGTCATCTCTTGGAGAAGGGAGAGGTCAGGACCCAACCCTCCTCCAAACCAGGAACATCCAAACACTGTTTTTGGGCATAAGGTCCATGTCACTGTGGATATACATACCAACATACATTCCATAAATCCTATCCCAATTGTGAAACAAATGTGGGAAACCGATGACTGTGGAAATACAAACCCCAATAGGAGACATGCTGATGTCGCTTTCCCAAAGGTTTGATAAGTCATGAGGTTTTGGTGGAGGTCTCAAAAGAATCCCTTTTAGATGAGGGATCCAATGAATAATAAGCCTTTCCATGAACAACTTTGGGTAAGTCATGATGTCTTATAGATGGAAGAGAGTGAATAGAGTGACTGAATCAAAGAGGGGAGCCTAGGTTGAGAAGGGTTCACAAGTATGGGCACGTAATTACACATGGGCGACCTGATGTTCACTTAAGAGACAAAACACATGTATGGTAATACTTGTGTGAGACCTTGCTTAAGCCTTAATGAGTATTCATAGGTCATCCAAGAAGGGAGGAGCTCAATTTCTTGTGAGAGGAATGGGTGTCGCGGAAGTGTTTCTAACATATATTGGTTGGGAACATTAGGCACACAAGTGTTAATGTTTTCAAACACTAAAAGGACTTAAGTCCAATGATCCTCTCTTAAATCCTCTTCTAAAGGTGTTGAAGAACTACATTGAATGTTTATAAAGACTGGAGAGAAGTTCATGGGAGATGAGAGCAGCAATTGGGCTTCAATGAAATTTGTCTCTAAAATGTGGGACCTAATGGTTTATTTATAGGAAAATAAGTGACCTTGGGCGAAATGAGTTTGGGCGCGCAAGTGACATGCATGCCATATGGGGGCACACAAGTAGGCTGCCTGATATATGGGGCTTTCAGGTAGGATACATGACATATGGGGGTGCATAAATAGGATGTGTGCTGCCTGTGTTTTGGCGTTACGAAGGTGATTCAAAATTCATGCCTTTGAAAATATTTATTTTCTTCTTGTATTTTCCATTTTCATTCTAGGGGGATTCCCTTTGTCATTTTTTAGACTCTTTGACAGAGACTAGTGTCAACATCGGTTTATGGGAAAATATTGAAGAGCATTTAAAGAAAAATGGAATATTAATTTTTATAAAACTAGAAATTATATAATATATCTTTTAATGATTAAATTATGGGTTCTATAAAAATAATTCATTCTTATCATATATTAAGGAGTGTATATAAAATTGGGTATGAAATTCTAAAATTCTCTTTATTAGGGCTATCTTATCAAGGGAAATTTAGAAGGAAACCTTGTAAAACATGTAACTCCCATTAAGAGATGGATTAATTGATATGGATACATATGTTTGGAACATTTAAATAGAATTTATAGTAAATATACAATAATAATTCAAGAATCCATTTGGGGTAAAGCGAGATAAATCATAACCCAAATTAAATAAATTATATTTAGTGGTAATCCACTACCTTATGTTCGAAAGTGTTACGCAATTTAACTTAATGTCTTTGATAAGAAAATTATATCCATTTTTTAAATAATTTAGATCATATTATACATTTAATTGATTTATTATAATTTTATTAAGTTCATTGATGGTTATTTATAATAGTTTTATTCTTTAATGTTGTTATTCTAAGAGCATTCATTTCATGATTTTATAATCGGTTCCCTTGAGTTTAATAATGGTATTTCATTTAAAATTGAATAAATACTCTAGATGTAGATTTATATAGTATTAGTATATTTATATAATTTTAAATGGCCTCATATATCATGTTTTTATATACTATAATGATTCATTAGACAATACATTTGTGAAAAATGATTTGTTTTGGAGGATTTTCGAGCATCACATACTATTTTGTTTGGTTATTTAATATTATGTACATATATTAGTTACATAACATGAAATAATATATAATATAAAATATTCAATCTAGTTTAACCCTAACAATTTTTTATTACCATCCATGAATGTGGTAATGGAAAATGAAAACTCATCATCCATGAAGGTAGTGAATCGACACCTCACATATTACATCTTCATTTTTAGAATAAAAGGAGAAGATAAGGGATTTGATGATGGATATTAAATTAAAAAATGAAATTAAATATATATATATATATATATATATATATATGATACTTGAGTTATAATGTATCATTTTATATTTTAGGAAATTACGAGGCTGATGAAATAATGAATTTAAAAGAGATAGGTGGAGGAATTTACCCATTCTATATCATCTCCTATAGAACATCCTTAAGGAACAAGGGATTGGTCTTCAATTGAGAAAAAAACTCACTAGATATGTAGAAGAGTCTTGGGCATTTAATTTGAAAAAATTTAGGTAGAATCAAGGCATTGGAGGTTTCAGTAGAATGGCTAATGGGAGATGGTATTTATAGTGGGAGAATATGGGTGTTTGTATTCTTTGATTCAGTTGTTTATAATTTTTTTTCATAGGAAAATAAATTGTATTGATCCATATCACTAAATAAATTAAATATTTAATTAAATTAATATATAATGGTTCTTTCATATTCTATAAATCATCAATGGCTCATAAATTCATGTATTTAACTTTTACCATAAATTATTGTATTTAAATTTTCACAAAAAAAAATATTTTATAAAAATCCCCAAAAAATAACCCTAAATTTTTTTGACCTGTATATTTCAATAAATTAATCCCTTTTATGAAAATAATATTCTAAATTTGATAATTTTAATTTTTTATGAAAATATTTATTTATAAAAAAAATACTTGATTTCAAAATTATTACTGATTTTCTTACACTTTGAAAAATTAATCTATGTAACATAAAATTATCTTATAATTATAAGAAAACAAAATATTAATATATTAATATATTTTAAAAATATATATTTTCCTTTAAATCATATATATTCGTTATAAATTTGTAAATAAATAATTATGACTTACAAAAATACCAACACATAATTAATTATTTTTAAAACATTTATTTTCTTATACCATGATATAAAAATTTCATATTTTTATTTTTAAGATTCCTAAATTTTATTTATTCTTTCATTTATACCATTCTATTTGCTGGATTACTATTCTTAATGGTCATATTTATATTCAAACGGACATGTAACTATTAAATAAGTATCGGTTCCTTAAATTCTATAGATACCACATATTTCATTGTTCATTTATGAGAATAATTTTTTATTGGGTTATCTAGGTGATGTATGTTTTTTATACTATATATCCTAAATATTATAATTTAAATTACATTTGATAAAATTTTTGGTCGTTTCATTGTTCCCCCCAAAAATTTCATTTTACACACTTAGGTAAAAATTGGTGATGCTATTTCTCCTTCATTGCTTTCCCCTATCCCCATTCCACCTCTTCATAAATATGATTCTTCAATATCACATTAAAATGAAAAGTCTTCTTATATCATATGACTCTTTCATTATGTTATAGTAAATTCCTTAGGAGCACTTAATAATAGTGTTTGTTCTACAATTGTACCACCATTGAATTTGGTACATGTGAGGGGTCATGTATGTACTTTTTTGAGAGAGGTAAATGGTATACATCATGTACTTGAGGAATATTTTGTAGTTGTACCAGAAAATAAGCCACTATTACTATATGATCTGGGATCCTAAATAGGATAATGAGCCTTATGATATTCCTCTATTTCATTCCAAACCACATGACTCTCTTCTATGGTGTTTTTTGAATGAAGGATTTGTCTCCAAAATCAAAATCCATGTATCGTATAAGGTTATAATCATAAATATTATTCTAATTTTGAGAAAATTTGATATGTTGTTAGATTACTTGATCCTTCTATTTTATCTATTTCATAATATCATTTTTGAGTATATTTCGTTTTCCAACTTCATCCCAACAATTTGGAGATCAACATAACTACCCATACAGAGCTTCATATAGAGAATTTTGAATACTATATTAGATGATATTATTGTATGGAAACTCAACTAAGGGGATATTTTGATCTTATCCTGCTTTGAACTCCATTGTGGAAGCTCTAGGAAGATCTTGGAGTGTCTTGTTATTTCTTTTTAAATTGGACATCATTTTAGGGATGATAGGTCATGCTGAAATTCAATTCGATACTCAAATAATATTTAATACTTCTCCAAACATTAAATGTGAACCGTATATCTAGATCATAGATTATATAATGTGAAATCCCATGAATTTTCACCAAATCATTCACATATATCTTGTAAAATTTTTCAAGATAGAAATATTCCCTAAAAGAAATAAAGTTGGCAGTCTTAGTGAGTGGACTACTTAAACCCATATCACATTATTTCTATTGATGGTTTTTAGGGTACCTGTGAAAAATTCCATAGTAAAATTATCTAATTTATATGCAGGTATAGAAAATGAAGGCATCATCCATTTGGACTTCTATTGATATACTTTTCCTTGCGGACATACTAAACACCTTGATATATAATTCAAAATCTCATGCTTCATATTGTCCCACCATAAGTTCTCTCGAAGATCACGTTATATCTTTGTAGTTACACGATGGATGGATTAATATGAGCACTTTGAATTATCCAACATCACTTTCATTATCATAGGTGATGAAGGAAGACATAGCCTTATACCTAATTGAATCAGACCATACTCATCAATTTAGAACTCTTATAGATTCCATTATTTTACAAATTATACCTTATTTTATATCTCTATATTATCTCTTTATGATTCCATGATAGTCTCTCTAAATTATTGTAGGGAAATAATTTGGAAAATATATAATGAATTACCTAACATTATAATTTAAAAATCCATCATTTGAATATCCATGAAGATGGGTCTTTCTGAATCTGCATCATTGATATGGTATTAGGATTGTTTTTTATTACAACGTCAACTAACATGATTTCATATCCTAAATGTAATTGATTAGAGAATTCATGTTCCTTGATTGGATCTAAGCATCTTATTTGACACATGTTGAGTGCCTTGTTTATTAAAATAGAAAATATAATATTATGATTAGTATATAAGTCACACTTATCACCATAGAGGTAGTGTCATCATATTTTCAATGAACCAATCACACATTATATAACTAGATCATTCATTGGGCTATTATACTCATCGATATTAAACAATAGTGAGGTTTATCCTATCATGTTGTCATTATACTTGAGTAAAAAACCAAATAATTTCGTTGATACATCGATATAGATCCTAAAACATTCTCTAATTGTTAGTAGTGTGGGTAAAGGTTATGTGATTTGCCTCTTATTAATATCCTTGATGAAGTCCCCACATTATGCTGTCAAGAAATAATTGACCCAATTCCCCGTTGAATTATTTATAATGTTATACAATCAAGAAATAATCATCAAAAAATATTAGCAGACACCAAAAAATGTAAGAAAAAGACAGATTTCCATCACAGATGTTGGCCTGGGCCACTCTTTGATTGTCTATTTCTTAGAAGGACCAACATATATTACATTTTTTGTGACAACAAGACCCAATAATGATACTTCATCCATACAAAAATCAAATTTAACATACTTTTCATAAAGACTCTCCCTTCAAATAGTCTTTATCACAGTATTCAAATGCTCCACATTTTCCGCCTTGGTCTTTATTTTTTTAGAATATCATCTATAAAGAATAAAAAAAATTAAATGTAATCTCGAAATACTATAATCATTTTGTCCATGAATATTTCTAGAGAATTAGTGTGTCTCAAGGAAATCCCTATGAACTCATAGTTTCCATACCACATTCTGAAGGCAGATTTTTGGAATGTAATACTTCCCCACATTTAATTGGTGATATCCTAACTGAAGGTCTAACATATAGAAAGAATTTCTCCACACATCTAATCTAAAAATTAATCTATCTACAGTAGGGGATAATTTTTTATTATCATGATTATTCAAGCTCATGATAATCAATGGAGAGGTTCATTGATTAATCTTTATTCTCCATGAATAGGATGGGGGCACCCCATGGTGATGCAATCAGTTGTATAAAACCCTTATCCAAATTCTCTTGTAACTATTTCTTTATTTATTCCAACTCTTTGGTGGTAATTCTATAAGGGTTCATTGATATATATATATATACAGTGATCCAAGAATATGTTCCATTGATAACTCAACCTCTTGGTTATGAGGATGCCCAATACATTTTTCAAAGAACACATCAGTATATTCCCTCACAATGGGCATGTATTCGAGCATTATTCTCTCATTTGTCTCAATAATTATCCTAGAAATGATTTATCATACGGAAATAATATCCACAGTTGAGATTATTATTCAGAAAAATATTCATCCTAAACGATACACATATAAAGAATTAGAGGATTCCATGGGGGGTGATGAGTGATATCCCTATCATGGAATTTGATATTGTATTTTTATATAGATAGTCAGTACATTCCCATTATAGCAACGAACTCAACCAAAGGAAGTAAGATGATATTTTATGGGAGGTTTAGTCCATAAATATTAACTAGAGAGGAGTTATATAATTTTTAGTAGTAATTTCACCATTGTTTCTAAAAACACATCCTTCATATTTTGAGTAAGAATTTGAATAGATCTACTAAAAATTAATGATATGAACGAATTTGTATAATGATAATGAAATAATATGTTTTCTATTCCAGACTGAATAACTAGTTTACCTATCGCCACATCATTTTTGGGCTCCACCTTAATAATAATGATAGAATAATCCATTCTAAGTTTTCTTGGAGGTTGATGTTATTGATTGCCTCTGAAAAACTATGGATTATGGAAGTAAATCACTTAATTCCCATATTCCTTAAAGGTGAAACAATTCATTGTAGGATGACTATTGATTTCAACCTTCCTTTCTTCCTCCACATTTTTGGGCCTCTTTATATCACTTCGGTAATAATTATCTTGATTCCCTTCTCCCACACATCTGAAGCGTCACCTAGTTCCCATTAGAAAAATCCCATGATGATTCCTCCCATAATTTTGACACATGGGATGTTTGGTTTTATTACCAAAATGGGAATTTTTTTGATCTATCCATAGTAAACTCTATTTTATATTTTTTATCTATGAGCCCCTGCACCAAATTAGAGTCTCCAATATTTATCTCAACCTTATTGGAATAATATAAAATATCCACATATGATTGAAATCCTCAAGTCTCCAACTCTTTTTATAGACAATTATTTATCCTATAATGAAGATATAGACATTTAATTTTGAGTTCATGAAAAATATGGATGTGTATCATGTAAGTATTTTGATGTTTTCTATATATTCTCTAATAGACTCGTCTTCCTTTTTCTTATGTCTAAGGAACTCCCTCTACCTCTCAAGACTATAATTTCATGGATGGTATTTATTTAAATATATTTTAATGATTTATTCCCAATCCAGGGAATCAATTTTATCATTGGAATTTTTTTTGATCATTTTTAGACACTGATCATAGTCCCCATTAAAACAATTTACCTCAAGCGAGACTTTCTCTTCTTCTACGTACTAATAATAGATATTATCTTTCTGATGGATTTAATCAATTTTTTGTGATGTGTAGATCATACGATCCACTAAATATATGAGGCAATTATCACATTAAGTATTTAACCATAACTTTTTATTTATTTGGATAAATAGGTAGTTTCACATGATTCAAGATATTATTCATAACATGATCCCGATGTGATAATAGTGTCATGAATTTGTTAGCTCCCATTAGCATCCGATTTATCATTTCATTAGGGAAATTGTCAAATTTCCTAATACATTGATTAATTTATTGATTTTTACTCTTTCAAACCATTAAATAGAAAAAAGAAATTTCAATTTGTGGGGGATTGAATAATTATGAAATAAGCATATAAAAATGATACTTTAAACATTAAAGGACAGACTTCTACATGAAAATTATATCCTTACTTGTGATTCCAAATGTTTTATTCTAGGTTATAAAAGGTGATATAATAATTCCTCAGGTTCTTAATAATGTGTTCTAGTCATAATCTCAAAAAAATTATAGATATTGTAGTGATACCTACTATAGTGACCCAATACTTTTACACATATTATGAGATGATTTTAATCACAATTAACCATCAAATACAACCAAAGGATCACAAATTTTAGTATTAATATTGGACTAGGTAAATAATTATAAAACATCAAAAAAAAGAAACCTATTTTATTTAATATCCATAATGGTCTCCTAACATACATTGATCTCTTATATATTCAATGGATAACTTAGAAAAAAACATAGGAAAAAGGGATGAGCTAAAATTCCCATAATGGGTACAATCATAAGAATAACGCATTTGACATGGGTGATTTGGAATAGAAAGAAGACATAAATAGGAATGGTACATTAATAAACATATAGAATCACAACATGTAGAATATGGGATCATATAAACATATAATTATAGGAATGTGGATGAAACATAAAACCTGAAATAAACATGAGTCGAGGCTAACACCCAAGATAATATCACATAGTGGACAAAGTCCCATAATAGATTAGGGTTATTCCCTAATCAAATACACGACATCTCATTAGACTAAAAATTTCCAAATTAATTGGATTTATATTGGGGTTCACCCATCATAACATGTTCATGCATTTGTGGGCTACATGAAGAATAATGAACATGGGATAAACATAAGGGTCACCCAAGGAATGAAACAAACACCATAATCATGCAATAAGGCATAACCAGTTAGTGTATCATAATGGTGTATCTAAAATAATTGATTCATATAAAACATTGAAATTCATAAAGTAAAATTGTAATATTTTTTGAAAAATTATGTACGAATTAAATGTGATCATGCGAAAAGAGTGTTTTGGAAAATTTAGAAATCTACAACTTTTATGTAGTTTAAGGGAAATTTTTAATGATTTGTTAATGATGAAAAATTAATATTTATTTTTATAAATCCAAAAATAATGTTAAAAAGTTTTTAATGATTAAATGAAGGATTAAATAAAAATACTAGTGTCTTAAAACATATTATGGACTGAACATGCTGATGGGTAAGAAATTAGAAATTTCTCTTTACTTGGTCCTACATATTTCGAGGGAAAGAGAAGGGAACATTTTCAAACATGTACATCTCCAAAAGGGAAGGATGAATTGACCTTGATAATAATTCTTATAAAATAAATAATGATTTTTGGAGTATTATATAATAATATTAACTAAATACATTGTGGTAAAGGCGGAGAAATTGTATCCCGAAGTAAAAAATGGTGGTCTGGAGATAATCTTTTACCTTATATAGGAATGTGTTATCCAGATGATTATAATAGTCGAGATAATAAAATTAGATAACTTAAATAAATAATTCATACCTAATTATACATTTATTTGATTTATTTTAATTTTATTATGTTTTTTTATTATTAGTTTGATGAGTTATTATTTCAAATGTTATCATTTTGGGAGAGTTCATTTCCTGATTTTTTAATCAGTTCCCTTTAGTTTAATTGTTAATTTTCTTATTAAATAGAAGAAAAAAAATCCATAAGTGGAATGATATGGTATTAATATAATTTCATTTTTTAATGGGTCACACACACACACACACACACATATATATATATATATATATATATTCTTTCAGATATGACAATGATTCATTACATAAGACATTAATAAAAAACAATTACTTTATTTTGTATATTTCAGGATCATCATGAACTAGTTTTGTTTTCTAATTTAATATTATGTATATATATTAGTTATAGAACATAAAAATTATATATAATATATTCTATTAATATTTTTAACCATTTTAATAGTTTTATGACCAGTTTTTATGGCGGTAATGGAAATCTAAAACTCATCGTCCATGAAGGCAGTGAATCAACACCTCACAGACGATGAATTCATTTTTATATTAAAAAGAGAATTGAAGGGATTAGATGATGGATATCCCATTAAAATAATATAATTCTAGTGTATATATGATAATGGAGTTATCATGTAACTTTTTATGGTGGAGTAAAGGATAATTTAGAATAAAGAATGATTTTAAAAGAGAAAGGTGGAGGAATTTACCATTTAAATATCATCTCATTTTAAACCCCCTTATGGAATTATGGTTTGGAGTTTTGTTGATACCAAAAGCTTCTAGAAATGGGGAAATTTTTTTGGGAATGTAACTGGACAAAATTTAGACAATATTAAAGGCTTTTTAGGCATGAGGAGAAGGGATGGTTAGTGGTGGTATTTATAGTGGGAGGAGAGGGGTGTTTTTTAATTATAATATTCATTTGTTTATTATTTTGGATCAAGAATATCAATAATTTTGATCCATGAAACTAAATACATTAAATAATATAGGGTATTTCTATATAATTATGTTAAAATTATCCATACATAATCTATGACTCACTATTTTATGTGTTTTACTTTTACTATAAATTATCGTATTTCACTATTCCCAAAAAAATTTACTATTTTAGAAAAATCCCAAAAAATAACGCTAAAAATTTTATAATGTGTATATATTTAAATTGGAATATATTTTATGAAAAATTATGTTCTAAATATAATAAATTTATTTTTTAATTAAATTCATCATTTATTCAAAAACCATATCGATTTCATGATGCTTAGAGAAATTAATTAATGTCTAATAAAATTATATTATAATGATAAGGAAAAACTATTAATATCTGATTCTATTTACTAAAATGTTATTTAAAATAATAATATTAATTATAAAATTGTAAATAAATATTTGTGACTTATAAATATACTAACACTTAATTTATCATTTTTAAAACACTAATTTACTTATACGATGATATAAATATATCATGTTTTCTTTTTATAATATTCTTAAATTTATATCAAACATTCATAGGTGAGGTCACCTACCTATTGGCCAGTTTACTATTCAAAATGGTTATATTTCAATTCCAATGGTCATGTTACTATTCCTTTAGTATAAGTTACTTAATTTCTATAAATACCACATATTTCATTCTAAATTTATTAGAATAATATTTTTTTGGTTCTTTGTGTGATGAATGTGTTTTACAATATATAACCTTATTATTAGAAGATAAATCCCAATTATAATATTTAGTGTCATTACAAGGTACTAAGATAACTTTATTTTTTTTCAATATCCTTTTCCTAGATTATTGATTTTTAGAATAAGATATACTTACTTGATTTCATTCTATTAAATATTCACAATCTCACACTTTGGTTGTCCCTTGATTAATTTTCACATCATCTATTACTATAGGGAATGAAGGTAAATTTTATATTCCTAAAGAACTAACATATCATTATATATATATATAAATATAATGAGAATTCATTCCTTCCATCCTTAGTTAACATCATAGAGAAATTGTTAGCACAAGTTATCCAGTATGCCTAGATCCTCATATTGTGAGATTGTACTTTAATCTCTCAAACCATCCAAAGTTTAACATAAACCATTCCATAAGTGGTTAATCTTATAAGAAATTAGAAACATGAAAATCCAATACTTAAGAAATAATGTCAATAAATTTATAAAAATTAACATAACATTGGTCACATATATATCATAAAGTATGTCTTGTTTTTAATATACCAAACATGTGAATACCTTCATCAAGTACTCTGTAGAAAATGGTAACAACCAAATTTACCATAAATCCTTATTGAATTCAAACTTTCTTGCTCATTATAATTATTATTAGATTTATTCCTTAAATTAGAAATTCTATAAACATAATTAATAATATCATAAAAAACATTTTCAATAAATCCTTTATTAGTTATGAGTTCATAAATACAATCCAATTTACTTTATCAATGTCCCCATCTCTTTATCCATACTAAATATCATATTCTAATCCTTAGGAACAGGTTAATGGATAATTTCCCATTATTTAAACCATCATTTAAATAACATTTGTTGGACATCAATATCATAAAAAAATTATTTAAAATCCTTATATATAAACTTCTATAAAAAATCATGATATACATAATGATTCATATAAATTAATCCTTGAATAAAAATATATTAATACAGGGATTATTCCACCTCTTTCATAAGAAATTAAATAAGCTTCATTTTCTTGTTATTTTATATTTTTTTTCCAAAAATATGAAATATAAGTCATGTCTACTCAATTTAGTCATGCATATAAATAGTAAAATTAGAAAATAACATATGTTTCATATGTTTCACTTTGTCACTTCTTCATCAGTAGAAAAGAAATTAAATTTACACCATTGAATATTTCATACACAAGACTTCCCCCTAATACATTGATTTTCATAATGAACATACTTTATACATATAAAACATTCAAATTTTGATAATAGCTTATAGAGGCCATTATTATCATCCGTTACATTAATTGAATTTTTTCATTTTCCTATTGTAGTTACTTGGCTTGTGTCTTTATTTTACACATTGAAAATAAATTCATATTCTACTAAAAACATACCCTTGTAGCATCTATAAAGGGGTGTAATATCTTGGAAACTACTCAATCAATATATACCAAAATTCTAGTACATTTTCATAATTTTTGAATCATCTTCATAATTGTCCTTATAGACATCCCTAAACATATCCTTAGAAATATCCCTAGGGATTTTACTAATGTTTTCTCATTGTAGTTTCTAAAGGATGACAAAAATTTTCCTTTGATACCATCTATAGAAACCTAGGGTTAAAATATATAGATATTACATAATTTTAGATGAAAATTCATCACAATATAAAAGTACATGACCATGGACCATAATAGTTTAGTGTATTTGGAAACATTGAAACACAATCCTCAAACATGGTGAAAGATCCTAAAATATCTCCCAAAGATATCTTCACCTTCAGTAATCCTACAGAAATCCAATATTTATAATTTGGGGAAAGGAAATATAAGAAAGGGTGAGATAATATGATTATTACGGGTAAAAGGGAATATGTAAGCATAACATGAATATAAGTGTTTGAGAACATTAGTATTACATTTCAAGGTCATACTAGGTATATAAAAGATCATATACATGAGTCATGGAATTAATTTTTTCAGTTCATAAGACATGACTCAAAATGAAATAAAATAAAGTGATTCCTAAGAATTTAACATTTATATAGGAAATAGTGTTATGTCATACACATCATATTATAAAATTGGGAACATGTATAAATATAAACATGTTAACTCATTATGTTAAGGACCAAAAATCAATGCCTCACATAAACTTATGTGCATGGAACTAGGTACAAGAATATCATTATGTAAATGAAATATAGGTCTAAGTATAAAATTTTGAACATGTGATAAGGTTCATGCATAAAAATTTGAACATGTAATCAGGTTCAAAGATAAGATTGTGTAAATTTAAATTAGGTTCATGCATAGCATTGTAAACTTGTAATCTAGTTTACACATAACTTTGTGTCATGTAATTAGGTTCACACATATACCTATAAACATGTAATAAGGTTCACTTATATCACTGTGAACATGTAATCATATTCATGATTAACATAAATACTTGTAAATTATCCAATATTTCCCAATTCAGTGGAGGGAGTTATATGTTCACCTATTCGAGAATGAAATCATACATATGTGTTCAAAAATGTCATAAAAATTAATAATATCATAACACTTGAAATGAAATGGATATTATAGACACATCATCCTATCATAACCTGTCACAAACCATCCTAGATGGTCCCATTCTATGACAACCCCATTCCCTCCTCCAATAGGACTACGGCTGACAACTAGCATGAAAGATGCGTATCCAAAAAAATGGGAGGCATTTTATAAAGTACATGTAGACAAAAACACAATATCCAATCGCAAAATGCTGAAATTTAAAAACAATGAGTAGAAAATGCATACATAAATTAAGATACCATCCATAGAGTATGATAGAAGGAAACTAGAAACTAAACATGGCCAGAATACAAGTCCACAAAAATAAAGAGTCTTTCGAAGTGAATGTATATGATCCTGAAACTCATTCGTAGAATCCCAAACCTATTAGGTAAGGGTAAGAAAGTTGTTTAATGCAATATGGGAACACATCATATGTCTGATCACTATAAGAGCCACCAATTCCTTGTCCACCTAGGACTTTTTCAAAGCTTTAATCATTTTCACAACCCACAACACGTGCAATAAAAATCATGTGCATGGGTGAGTAAAAAAATACTCAGTAAAACACACCAAATCAAAAATGCAATACCACTAAGAAACACATGAAGTATACCACCTAGAAATTACCCAAACTACACCATAGTTGAATTACATGAATTATAGTCTATTGGATAAGAAATAAGATTATCAGACATAGTCTATAGAACACCTAGTATCGGTAACACACAGAGTATTGAAAACACATAGAGTGTCGATAACACACAGAGTTTCGATAACACATAGATTGTTGATAATCCATACAACCCTCAGGTCACATAGTCACCAAGTCACGTAGTCAACAAGTCATAGCCAATGGAATAATTCCTCTCATAGTCTGATTGTGCCATGAGAAACTACTAATTAATCGATTATATTGTATTCAAAAATCCAAAAGAACTTACATAGTTTATTTCAAAAGGATCATCTCTCCACAAGGGTCCCAGCACCGCAAACGATTCATCAAAGACACCCCTAGTTTGAAAGTTACATCTATTATTTGTAAAATGTCTGACTGGGGTCCGTTTAGGGTCCGATACGACCTTCTAGACCCATCTTGATAGTATAGTTGACCCTAATAGATATGGATGACCTGAACTAGTCCTATTTGGTTTAGTCTAGCCTGCTGGTCTCGGCCCACTGGGCGAGTTGTACTCGGCCCGTTGGGCCTTTGGAGTAACCCAACTCCCTCCAGTTTGGCCCCCATGTGCGATCTGGTTTAGAGCGTTACATGTGGTCTATCCTGACCACATGCCTATTCATTTAATTTGGTTCCATGTCGCTTTTCACATGGCCATCCCATATCTTCTTCTTGCATCATGTCCTCACCACTACAAGTTCCTTTGACGTGGGTCTGAGCCGCGTCCTAGCTTGCTTTCACAGCCTCTTGCTACAGACCCTGGTCACTGCCCGCGGCTTCCACCACCACGGTATCCCATGAAATACTTCCTAGTAGGTGGCCTCATTCTTTTCTGGTGGTCAACCCATCAACATAAAATCTTCCTTGTACCCTGCCTGGAATCTGGCCTACTACTAGGCCGCATGGTGACTCCGTCGTCGGCCACCCAACGATGACCCACTATCGACCTCATGCTCTGCAGGAACCTGATCGGAGCCATTGCTTCTATCACTACCATATACCACTACCTAAGATGATTCACATCAGTCATTCTCAATCAGACCTTTGTGACATTGTTTCAATGTTGGATCGATGGTCTTGGATTGTTACACCACGAATCGAAGGTGCAATGATCCTCGGTTCTTATTTTGCGAAGAAAAAGAAACACAAAAAGATTTCAGGAATTATATAAGTGAAAAGGAATGACCAAAGAATGGATCTTGTCCATGTTCATGTTAGATTCAATCCCTAAATTCTAGAAATATCAGGATGAAAAGAATCAACACATAGATTTAATCCCCATTCAAATCCTTGTATGATGATATCTATCACACATGAATGGATGTATCACAGATCAACCTGTTCGTGGGGTGGTCGATGTTTTTCATTTTAATTTAATAGGAGAAATATAATTATAATGATATAAAATACCCTACATAGAGTTTGGATCGATTTTTTATGACGGACGAAGCTATATCATTACAGTTCGATGATCAACTGTTCTCCGATCCGAGTTCCGGTCTTGAATCACCAATCCATCAGTGTTTAATGGAGGAACTTCCTTGTAATTGTATCAAGGAAACTTTATGGTTATCATGATAAACATGGATCCCTAGAGAAAGAAAAAATAAATAAATGGAGTTTTTTCATCTAAATTTTAATATTTTATTACTCATACGTCTAAAAATTAACTTTTATGTTTGGCATGAGTCAGAAGATGTTAGGCCCCACATAAGGTAAATTTTCTTTTCTAAATAAAATTCTTCCTCAAATTTCTGATCTGGGTACCCATTTAGAAGTTAATCTATTTTTAAGGAAAAACTGCCCTCACACTTTATTAAAAACCGAACATTATTCAATGAACTATTCCAGGCACACCGTGCCTCAAAATCTCATGTTGTCTCATTACCTAGTCTCGAAATTTTCAAAATAAATTTATATAAATAAAATTAGAGATAATAAAAGTCATTACATTCTCCGCAACATATGGATTTACATCCTTGAAATTAGAAAACAGGGCTAAACAATAAAAATATGATGGTTATGAGAATGAATATGAGGATCCCACTCCCATGTAGTCTCTTCTAGATTCTCTTGTTTCCACTATATGTGAACCAGGGGAATCGACTGCCCATGAAGCATCCTCTCTTATCAATCCTTGATATCTAATGAGTATTCCTAAAGAGTCTCTCTATCATCAATTTACATCTCTCCACCATCGATGACATGAATATAACATGCACCTACCTCCTCAGCTACAACACATGGAAGTCATAATGTTCTTGGTGAAACCATAGCAGTAGATCTAGGAGGTATGCCACCATGCTATCTATACTCATTATATAAAAATGGATGATGTATTACATAGATAACTTGTCTCCCAAACCATATATATGAAATCCCCATAGAGGAGAGACCTGATAGATCACATGGTCTCCCTCCTCGAACATCAAGGGAATATGTATCATGTCAACATATGAATTCTTTCATCTTTGTGTAGTTCTCATCCGTTCATGGATTGTCTACACCTTCTATGTGGTATCCCGCACCATATCGGGACCCATGAGTAACGACTCTCCTGGTTCAGTCTAGAAAAGTGGTGAACTACATGTCCATTCATACAGGGCCTCAAAGGGTGCCATACCAATGGTGGAGTGGTAGATGTTGTTATACGAAAACTCCACATGTGGTAGGTGATCCTCTCAATAGTGTCAAAAGTCTAGGATGCAAGCACTTTGAATATCTTGAAGAACCAGAATGGTCCTCTCTGACTGGCCATCAATCAGGGTCGAAATGACGTGCTCAAGCATAACTTTGTCCCAGAATCATCCTAAAGTCAATTAAACAACTGATATGTGAAATGAGTATCATGATCTGAAATGATCATTGATTGCACTTCATGAATCTGATCTATGTCCTGCACATAAAAGAATCCCATGCTCTATACTGAACTCTGCTCACGAATTGGTTTGAAGTGGTCCAACATGGTGAGTCTCTCAATGATCACACACATGGTATCATGTCCCCTTGACATGCATGGTAAACCCGTAATGATGTCCATAAATATCCCATACCACACCACTCTAGAACCTCAACTAGTTGGGTCAAGCCTACTAGATCCTAGTGTTCATCCTTTACTTGCTAGTAAGTGAGGCATCAAGAAACAAACTCTACCACTTCCTTCTATATCCCCGACCACCAGAACTCTCATCAGAGGTCTTAGTAAATCTTCACCACACCCAGATATACCACCAAAGAGAATGTTTAAACATACCTCAGAACCTCATTCAACAAGGCAACTGGTACAACTATATTCCCTCTGAAAAGAAATACATGCTCCTTACCTATCGAATATCAATTAGGGGCACACCATGTGTAAAATAAATCCCACTAAGTCTTGTAGTCAGCATCCCCAAATTTTTCTTCCCTGACTCATTACAAGAGTGGTAGGGTGAATACCATTGATTGGAGGTAAGCCACTCCATCTCATTCCACAAAGGATTTCTGCAATATGGCTAATAGCTCTGACGCCTCACTCAATAATTACAATCTAGATTTCCTTCTGAGAGAATCCCCCACCACATTCCCTAACCCAGGAGTATAGACAATATCAAAGTCATAGTCCTAGATGAACTCTAGCCATCTCCCTTGTCTCATGTTCATATCCTTCTAAGATAAGGTATACCTGATATTATTATGGTCAAAGTAGAGGGTAAACCTCTCTCCCATCAAATAGTGAATCCACATTTTCAAAGAGAAGGCTATTGCACTAGATCAATATTGTGGGTTGCAGTTTTCTTCTCTTGTTTTCTCAATTGGAGAGAATTATAGAAAAACACCTCATTCCCTTGTTTCATGAAAACAACCAATCCTAGTCTCTAATGCATCGTAGAATACTATATACCCAACACCATCCTCTAGTAGTCTCAAGATGGTAGCGCTCTTCGACCTATGCCTCATCTCACAAAAGATCTGTTGGAACTTCTTTGTCCACATGAAGGGAATCCCCTTCTATGTCAATTCGTTAAAAGGTGCTACTACTCTGGAAAATTTGGGTATAAACCACATATAGTACCCTGCCAAAACTGGGGAACACCACACCTTGGTAACACTCTTGGGTGGCCCCCAATCATGTATCACCTCAATCTTCACCAGATCCACGGTGAATCAAGCCTCCGAAATGAGGTTTCATAGAAAGTGGAACTTCTAAATATTGAACTAAAACTTTGAGAGATTTCCATAAAGTTGGTGCACTCAGATTTTTTCCAGGACAAGCCTCTAGTTTTTCACATTCTCCTCCTCGAACATTGAGTAAAAAAGGATATCATCAATAAAGACCACAGTAAAATGGTCTATGTAAGGCTGGAATATACATTTCATGAGTCCCTTGAACACTTATATGGAATTATTCACACCAAAAATCATCACCAAGTACACGTAGTGCATATACATACATCTGAATGATGTCTTCGGTACATCTACATCATGTACATGAAACTCATGATAGCCAGCCTTGAGTTCAATCTTTGGGAACAACCTCACTCCCTTTAGTTGATCTAAGAGGACGTTTATCCTCAGCAGTGGATAATTGTTCTTCACCATTACTAGATTTAGGCACAAGAATTTGACACATAACCTTAAGAACTCGTCTTCCTTCTTGGAAAACAGAACTGGGGCCTCCAAGGTTGAAACGTTAGGTCTCATTAATCAATTTCCCTACAAGTCCTCCAGCTGTACCCTGAAATCATGAAGCTCTGTGGGAGCCATACAATAAGAATTAGTAGATATTGGTTCCCCCTTGGGTATTGATTGATGTAGATATCTACCACCCTACATGAGGTAGTTTGAGTATATCCTCGGGAAATACGTCTTTGTACTCTACAACCACTATAGAAAAATGAGGAATACAAGTGTCGACTACACCAAGGGTGACGCTAGTATACTAGTGATTAATAAGATACACCCTCATATGAGTATGTCCATATAACACTGAATACATTCCCATTTCACCAATAAAGGAAAAACACATCCCATCACCACCGACACACTACACTATGTGCCTAAAATAGTCAAACTCAACAAGGACTCTAGATAACCAGTCCATATCGAGAATGATGTTGTAATTCCTCAACCCTGATACCAAGAGATCCCAACTGAAACACTTTCCTCCAAGAATAATCTCCCACTATCATCACAAGTGGGTGATCATCGAATCCCCTCCCATAGAAGTATCTTAATGTTGGGATTAAGTCAAAGGATTAAAAAGAATCTATGAGTCTTGAACAGGGTTCATGGAAAGAAAAGAACGACTGACACCTGTGAATATCAAAAATAAAACTATGGTGGATAAGACACAGATCATACCTCTAATAATCCTTAGAGTAAAAGGGTTATATGCCTTTATCGCCTTCATTTTGCCTCATCCCTGTCCAACAGCTTCCTGAGACCATGGTGGACCATAGGGGGTGGTGGTGTTAACAATTCGAACCTATTCTCACCTCCTTCTTCCCTACCTTCTCCTCTTCCCTAACTTCTAACTTATGGATCACCCTATTCATGCAACCTCCGCTTCCTCGACAATCCCTCGACTATATCTTGATAATACGTATAGCAGGTCTAGAAATCTCATGCCATATGTCCCTAACCGCTGCACAAGTAACACAACATACCCTTGAAATAACACACCCAACCATGCGATCCCTGCACCACTGATCTCATTTCCCAGGGTCATCCACTAGATCTATTACCCGACATGGGTCCCTATATTAGCTGTCATTTACTGACTATTGAATATTCACCTACCTGGTTCCCAGCATTATCTCTCACTAGTAGCATTTTTCCAACAGAAACCTCTCCTTAAATAGTGCTCTCTAAAGTACCCCCTCATATGTAGGGATTCTAAGGGACAACATCAATTCCATAATATCCCATATTAGCCCTGGAATATGGTATGATCCATGAATAATGGGTCTCACACCATATCTAGGGAGTAGTGAGAATGATATGTAATCCCCTCTAAGTAATCCTCCATAGTCTGACTGACCTACTGCTGATACATGAGCACCTTGATTTAAATGGATCATAAAATAGTTGGAAATAACTCATCTAGGAAGAGAAATTCAATGTATACTCTAGGGAGAGTGTCTTCATCATTTTATTGGGTCACTAATATCCATCATCACCTTGATGATCCCTGAATATGACTCACAGATAAGACCACCATCTTGTCAGAAGGTGTCCTCACAAGGCGGAAGACACATGCAACTACCTCCAACCACAATTTAGCTACTTGGGGGTCCAGATCACACCTAAACCTTGCATGTTTCTGCCTCTAGAACCCATGCTACACACTCATCTTGCATGAATCCTCAAACAATTTTTCTTATAGTAACTACTACTTGACAGCTGGTGGTATCGCAGGTAAACCACCTGGAGATGCTATCTCTATTGTAGAGAGTATATCTGGTACATTACCCTGTAATGGAACCTCCTCACTAGGTAGATCATACATATGATCATACAACATAATCCTATCTTGCTGTCTACATGGAGGAATCCTAAAACAGATCAAGATGTAACACATTCAATAGAATAAACCAGGTGAGATGAATCAAGAAGTAATTAGGAAACATCCAAATTCTATATGATACATGTACCGTTATTTCCCATGAAACCAATGTTTTTATGTACTGTGTAAAAAATAAGTTGTCTAGAGTCCTGGTGTATAGATAGGTCAGCTGCCACACTAACAATAGATTCTATATCTTGAATGAAAAACTTGAAACACTCGACCCTATTACCCCAAAACAACCACACAGACACCCGGTACTTAAATAGAACTGACCTCCTCTGATACCACTCTATCATGACCCATAAAAGAGGGTCCCATTCCATTACTACCCCAATCATGTCTCTTATAGGCTTGGGGATAGTGACTAGCATTGAGTTGTCATATCCAAAAAATGGGAGGCATCTTCCTAAATACTTTCACAAACACACACAATCTGCAAGAACAAAATGGTGAAATTTAAAAAACACTATATAGACAATTCTTGAATACAATAAGATATAAACCACCAATTATGATAGTATTAAATTTTGAAGGTAAACATGGTTAGAATACAATCCCACTAAAATAAAGACTCTCTCAATGTGAATTCACATGTTCTTCAAATTCATCTATAGAAAACCCTACATAAAGGGTATGTGTAGGATAGTTGTTTGAATCCATCGAAGAACACCATTTATTTATGAACACACTAAGTACTACATAGTTATAGTCCACCTAGGACTCTATAAGAACATCGATCATCAGCATAAGACCCAGTACATTCCGGAAAATCCCATGTAGGGGTGATTAAAATTGTACTATGTAGGACACTCCAAAACCACAACGGAATACCACTAAGAAAAAGATGAACTATGAAAAAAATTTAAAAAATATATAACAAAAGTTATTTACATTAAGTACATTCATCTCACATAGGTATAAGTCAATAGCATGAAAATCTGGATTTTCAGACATAGCCTAATGAATACCCAGTATTGGTAACACACAAAGTGTTGATAACACAAAGTGTGTCAATCACACATGAAGTGTCAACAGCACATGGAGTGTTAACAAAAAATAGAGTTTTGATAACACATAGAGTGTGGATAACACAAGTAGTGTCGATAATCATTGAAACCTCAAGTCAATTAGCAACCAAAGCATGTATTCAATAAGTCAAAGCCAGTCACATGATTAAACTTGTAGTGAACGTGTACTGGGAGAACCTACCACTCAAGCAATTAGATCATATTTAAACATTCACAACATCTCACTTAAATAATATGAAAATTACCACATCTTTTCAAGGGTCCCAACACCACAAATCGCTTATAAAAAAGACACACTATTTGAAATTTAATGATGTTATTGTAAAAGGTCCGACTAGGGTCTGATCAGGGTCCAATCTGACCCACCAGACCAAGCCCATCCCATCAGCGACCCGAACCAATCTGGCCTACCCGACCCAGTTTCACTAACCTGACCTGGCCCTTTCTAGTCTGGTCAGGCTTCAACCAGCTAGACCTGCTGGGCTTGGCCCTAGGCACGACCTTTGGGCCGACTGAACCAGACCCCCTAGGATCAGCCTACTGGGCCATGGGAGTGGTCCAGTTCCCTCTTTTCTAGCCCACCACTTACAGTCTCGATCGAAGCATCAAACAAGGTTCACCCTGAATTTGTGCCCAGTTGTTCAACACAACACCATGTCACCTTTCACAGAGTCATCCCTCCATTTCTGCATTCCCCCGTGTCCTGGACACTACAGGTTCCTCAGACGTGGCTCTGAGCCACATCCCGGCTTGCTGCCATGACCTCCTGTCGTGACCCACAGTCACTACCTATGTCCTCCACCACCACAAGCTCTCACACAGTCCATTATGTACCACTGAATCACTCTCCACTTCTAGCCACCCCACTGGTGGCCTGTTCTCCATTCCGCCCTCCTAAAACTCAACCTCCCACCGTTCCATGTGACACCTCTGTCACTGGAAGGCCTTCATGTATCCCGCTTTCCACATCACACTATACCAAAACCTAATCAGAGCCACTATTATGGTAACCTCCATAAGGCACTAACTTAGGTGATTCAGCTCGTGGATTTTTTGTCACACCTCTTCGACATCATTGTGGTGTCCTATCCCTTCTCTTGGAATCGAATGTGCAACAATCCTCTATTCATATTTCATGAATAATGAAGAACACAAAAAGATTTGGGGAAGGAGATAAATGAACAAGAACACCCAAATAATGGATATTGGCCTCATTCATGTCGGCCTCATTCATGTTAGATGGATCACAAAAAAAAATCAATACAACGATCTAATCCCTATTCAAAAACCTACAAGAAGTTATCCATCCTGTAAGAACAGATGACCAATGAATCATCTTATTCATGGGTTGGTCTGTGTTTATCATTTTATTTTAATAGGTGAAATTAAATCATAATGAATAAAAATACCCTACATAGATTTTGGATCTATTTTTGACATAGGGTGAAGGTGAGTCATTGTTGTTCATTGATATGTCGTTCTCTGATCCATGTTCCGATGTTGATTCACCTATTGATTAGCATTCACTGATAGAAACTCATTCTATTATTCTCAGGGAATATCCAGGGAAATTGTGATAAACCCATATCCCTAAAAAACCCTAAAAAATAAAAGGATTCAGATTATTAAAAATAAGTTATTTTTATTTAATTTTAGAAAAGAATAGATCCAAAAATTAACTTTTACATTTGGCCACTACCAGACAATGTTAGGCCCCACATACGGTAATGTTTATATTTTTAATGAAATGGTTCCCTTGGAATTATGATCCAAGAACACAATTATATGTAATTCCAGTACTAATGAAAAACCACCCAAGTGATTTATTAAAAACTAAACATTATTAAACATAATTTTATGGGCACATCGGGCCTCTAAATCACTTGTCGTCTTGGAAAAGAGTCATAGAATATTCCCGATTAACTTATAAAAATAAAATCCAAGAAAATGAGGGTCATTAAATAACCTATGTAAAAGAGATAGGATTCATAATCACTTCATTATTAAATTACAAATTAAATAAATGTTTTTATAATTCTTTTATCCTAGTATAAAATGTGGAATAAGAACATGTTTCATAAGTAACATGTCATCATAAACCAAAACCATTCAATTAAAAATATTAATTGTTTACATGGAATATATATCTAATAAAAAAACTATATCTTAAGATTTAATCATAGATGGAAAATAATTTTTAAAGATCACATAAAACATATCATTAATAAAATATCCTTTTCACATTGAAAAAATATTTATAAAACCAAAAAAAAATTAAAACCTTTTTCATTGTAAGTTAAAATTTTAAATTATAAAGCAATAAATGAAAATAAGTTTAAACACAATTTTTAAAACATAAATCTTTATAAAAAAAATTCACTAAATTGAATTTTAAAATATAATTTATAGTATCTTTTGAAAACAATTTTGAAAACATGTATTTTTAATAAAAAAAAATTCTGATTTAAGGGAGTAATAAGGTTAAATTTTCAGAAATTTTTTTTCTTAATTATAATAAATATTAAATAGTGGAAAATGGCACCATTAATTGAATATACCATTAATAAAAATTTAATAATAAATATAATGATAATTCTTGAGAGATGGGAAATATTATTTCATCAACGGAACAATAATCATAAACATTCATAATAAACATTGATATTGTAGAAATAAATTACTACCACTATTGTAACTCTGAGTCAACATCCTAATGAAATAATAACATTTAATGATGATTAAAATAACATTTAAAGAATTATATTCATGACACATCATGTCAAATGGAAGAATATATAACTAATAAAATATTATATTTGTATAATATAACATGTTTCTAGAAATAGGAAATTTGAGAAAAAATACTTTATCAATTCGGTATGAATATAAACATAAACCCCATGAAAGAGAGATTATAAAATTGATGTGTAAATGAAAATATTTTTAAGGATAAAAATACTCTAATAAATTAATTGTTTGTATATACACCATAAAGAACTAATGAGTTGTGAATATGGAAGAAGACTTGTAGAAATAAATGTGAGAATAGAAATCAAATTAATACTGGAGTAATGTTTAAATCATGGGGTTAATGAAAAAATAAAATCAATTTAAACTTTGAATATAATGAAAAAATTAAATTCAGGATATAACATGTCATAGGTTATCACATACACCACCTATCATGGATAAGTGTAAATATGACATATATATCATAGAAATAAAAGTGAGATGAGAAAACCATTACATTAACTCTTGAATTTCATAGTACATGTTAAAACCTAATGTATAATAAATATACATTTGTTAAACTTATAACATATAACCGTATTCTTATATATAATATGATATATGATTTTATTGTTACTTTATATTACCCTTTTATTAAAAATTTATAGTTAAATTTATGTTTCTAGTAATAACTGATTTCTAGTTTGAATAGGTTTTGAATTTTTATTTGGGATTATATTATATAGATAATTAATTAATTAATTCCATAATATAAAAAATGATATAAATATCATATAATATATATATTTATATATGAATATATAAAAGGTTGAAATATGAAATGAAATACAATGTTAATGGAGACGGTATGCCTTACGTAATCATGAATGTTGTTTCAACATTCTTGCTCTATTTTAAATAAACAAAATTCATTTATATATATTAACATTCCATTATAATTATTATTTCATGTTTATCAAATATATTTACCAATCCAATCTTTAATAAATTCCATTTAAAGTGTAAACAAATCATATCACTATAAGGAGGAGGTAGTCCAGACGTCCACAAACGAAGTTATCGTATTACCAAAAATTAGAAATCATGAAGTTATAAGTTACATAATTATTATAGAAGAATAAATAAATAATAAATGTAATAAATATCATATAAAAATATTATTTTCCATCAATATTACCATCCTTTAAATGTGGAAATGGTAGAATAATCAACATTAGTTCACGAGGTGGCAGTCAGTTGTACATACCAAAAATGATTACATATCCCATATGATGGAAGTTTGTAATAGTATCGGTTTAGAAATATGTTAATAAAATATCAATATATATAGGATAATTATATAATAATTGAACAATAATAAATTAAGGGACATTGAAATAAATACAATAAAAGTTCTCACTGAAAACTGTTACCTCTTCTTCGGGTAAGTCCAATTGGTTTTCACCATATAACTTCATTGGTTTTATTTATGACAATAAAAAGGATTATAATTTTAGATGAGGGAATTTTGGATATAATCTTTTAAGGGGTTTTACAAGCCAAGGATTAAGGACATTTCCTTAAACAATATATAAAATTGTAAAATCAACTAGAACTCACTTTATAAAATTCTTAAAGAATTGTATAGAATTTTAGAGAACTATTTCCTAATTCATACTAGTGAAACCAAAAGAATTAAATGTGGATAATACTTAATCAATATCCATTTTATTAATAATACAATGTTTTTAATAAAACATGAATTATTTTCTTTATAATTCGTTACAACATTCAGATTAGATTTATCTGTTCTCTTACCCTTCCCTAAACCCTATGAAAAAAACATATAAAACATTGGATGAGAAAAAATATATCATTAAGAGAAATACAAATAATGATAGAAACTATTAGTCCATTAATACATATAAACATATTAAACATACAATTCTAACATTGAAAAGTAACATATACTATATTGGGGAAACACAAGGATTCCATAAAATATAAGAATAATAAAAAAACATTTAGGAAACTTAAGGAATCATTTCATTACCATAATAACTTATGATTAGGATCCTCATAGCTACTATATTATTTGTAACCCTCAAAGCTACCTCAGAATGTAACCCTTGTGTATTCTTTATTGTGTAACTATCATAGTTACACTTGTAATAACCATTACGGTCAAATTCCAACATACCCAATGTATTGGAAGGATATCATAGACTGACATCTATTTAGTTTATAAATAAAATCGTTGACATAAAAAACAATGACCAAGAACCAGAACATATTCATTTAACGGGAATACTTCTATCATAAAAAAACCATCAAAACAATCAAATACATCAACAGAATATTGCGCATATGCACAAGAAATAATTTTCAATGAATATAATCAATAAATCCTATAAAAAAACTTTAAAATAATAAAGATTCATGAAATAGGTAAATTAGTCTTATCTCATATATGTAAAAAAATTCTTTTTGTTTTTCAAAAATAAATAAATAATAAAAGTGGATTATTAAAGAAAAATTCATTTAGCTTAGATACAATTTCCTTAAATTTGTTCAGACATCCTATATAATGGTTTAAAGTGTGTCATTAATTTATTAAAAACTATATTCATATATGAAATACAGTAAATTATCTTCTTATAACCTCATTCACAAATTTATTAATAACATTTTTTATTTCAATTGTTTCGGGTGTGTTCGCTTCATGGATTCATGATTGGTTCATTAATGATTTTATTTTATAATGGAAATAGTACTCAAAAATAGAGAACATATATGTATTTTTAGGTCATTTGAAAAAATAATAATGGAATTTAAACTCTCCAGGATTGTGGTAAGGTGAAATGAAATCTCATCGTCCATGTAGGCGGTGAATTGACACACCGTGGATGATGATTTTCTTTCTAAAAAATAATAGAAGAAAATAAGGTATTTGATAATTAATATACCATTAAAAAATAATAAAATTATAGTGTATATATGATAATAGATTCATCATGAAACACTAGATAAGAGATGGTGAATGTTTAAGTGAAATTGCTTTAAAAGAGAATGATGAGGAATTTACATATTGAAATTTTCTCCTTGAGAACTTCTTTAAGGCTCTATGAATTGTTCTTTTTGTTAGATTGGAAATAGGAAAATGTATCATGGGATTAGTATAATAGAATTTGGTAGAAGATATTTAATAAATATGTTTTATAGTTGTTAAATTATGTGAACGAATGTGTTTCATTTCATAATTGAGGTGAGGGGAAATTTAGGAATTAAATAAAATATTAAATTATAATAGGAATGATATAGGGCTGAAGACTTCCAAAAGTCTTGAATAACATATGAGATCACATATTCGACATAATATTATAAATTTTTCCTCATTAAATATTTTCTTGTGACTTCTAAATAATTTAATAATGTATTTTAGTAAATAAATATAATTTTTGTCAAATTTAACAATATTCATAATCATGACTTCAAAAACATCAATCAAAAGTGTCTTAATTAGAAATAAATATTTTATTATATCTTATAATTTTCATATTCATATATATAATTATAGTATTACGTTACAATTATAAAATTATATTTATTTAAATATTTGAAATATCATATATTTGATTTGTTAATTAATTAAATAATTATTACATCATCGATGTGAAAGACAACAATGTAATTATTTATTTCCTAAAAATTAAAAAAAATAAATTGAAGAATATAAACTTCTTATCCATAAAATAAATTTTTATGGTCTAATATCACTTTTTAAAAATAAAATAATAAAATATTATACTAATGAAAATATTATTCTCTGAACAACTTGACTTTATTTTCAATAAAATACTATACGGATCATAATCTTATCCATGTGGATCCAAATTTTTACAAAATATAACATGGGAAAACTGTGGTCAATATATAATAAACCAAAGGGATTTATCCATGTGTTTTGGTCATTTAATAGTTCTTAAACTTTTTATTCACAACATTTTATTTATTTTACTTCTTCTTCCACAAGCACTACATCAGCGTCACACAACCATTAATGCTAATTATTTCATATAAAAAAATTAAAAATAAATTAATATCATAAATATAAATTAGTTAGGTTCAATATTGTCATTTATATTATTTCATTATTTATATTTAATCATATCCTTGTTGATACAACTTCATTAATAAGTCAATTTGACTTTCTTACTTTGTGTAAGCACGGTACATGCATTTGGAAATGATTCATGTTATATAACTATATAATTAGAACTTATCATCCAAAAAATAATATATATGTAACAATTAATAAATAAGTCTATAAAATAACTATTTCCCTCAACTATTTTCTATAAAAAACAAAATATGACTTTCCCACCACTACGTATGCTCTGCGTCGACACAAACAAGTATTTTAATACTTATCATGAAAAAAATAAAAACTACATGTTCTAAAAATTTTTTGTAAAATATTTATCTTATATTATCATTATTTATAAATTCCAGAAGTATAATAAATTTTAAATCATAACTATGTCATGGTATTTGGAAAAAATACAGTAATCCTTTAAAAAACTATACATTTACTATTCCCCAAAAATTAATTTTTTTCATAAAACTCTAAAATTTCAGGGTAAGATAATGTGGGCATGGTGTATTCAGATGTGAAGATATTTTTTCCATTTAAAATTTTATAATTTGAAAATTCGTCATTTGAATTTAATTAAATGAGAAATTAGTTTAATAAAATTATTTATTTTAAAAAATACGTTGCTTTTAAATTTTAGAATAACAATAAATATGAAAATGAATTATTCTATTAGTACTTAGGTTGTTACGTTATCACCACCCCCTTTTGGAAAATTTTGTACTCACAATTTATTCACTTTTTAAACAATTAGGGATACAATTACCTCATAGAATTTTTAGATTCCCAAGTTTCTTTTTTAACCATGTGTTTTCCTCACAAAAACAAAACATCGTGAATCAATCTTTTTCACTATACTTTCTCTATAAAATCTAGAATCTGAATAGGATTTTAATAATAGGAAGGGTTTATTTATATATGATCTACTTATGGGTTCAAAACATGTCATGAATCTAGCATATAAATTCTTAACACCAAAATAAGAAAAACATTGTGTACCAGGGATAAACTCGGAGGCAATGCTACATGGCCAGAAACGGGTCCATCTTTAACAAGGATTTAATATGGATTGATTAACCAAGTAATTATATTTCCTTTCTTACCATAATTTATAACACTTTTCCAATGAGAGATTTAAAGGAAAATACGATCACCTAGCATGAATGAAATTTCTTTCCTTGTGTTAACAGTATAAATATTCTACCAGATCTGAGCTGTCCTTATATGTTATAGGATCATCTTCACTATCTTAGCCACTTTCTCTTCTAATTCACATACAATCATCATAATTTCTCAGACATCATCCAAAAATCCATTATTTATACATCACTTTCCATATAAGTCCCCAAAAATTACAATATGTATACTGGAATGAAAACTACAATAAGAAAACTCAACTAACGGAAGATAATGATACCAAATTCCTTGGTTATCTATTGAGAATGTGCTTAGCATGCCTTATAATTTTTATGTTTTTCACTTTTTTCATCTAATTTAGGATGAAAAGGTGTGATTAAATTTAATTCAATTCACAATGGAATAAAAATAATACAAAATGTTGGATGTGGACCTCAGATCACTGTCAAATACAATAAAGAGAGGAAATCAATGTAACCTCACAATATCATTGAGATGAAAATTATAAAGTTATTCTAATGAGAGTGTATATTAAAAAGGAATTGAATTATCATATTTTTTTATCCGATTGACATTAACTCAAATTGCATTGTTACCTCAAGAAGTATTTTGAAGTCCCACCATAATGTCCATGGATATATTTTATCATTTTCATTATAGAAATAGAAAAGGACAATTTATCCCTATTATGTATTGTACCTCTTCTTTAAAATGTTGATAGGTAAAATATTTCATAGTAAAATCAGCAATACCTCTGTTCATTCCATCCCACCATTAATACAACTGTAGGTCTCCTTACATCTTAGAGGTTCTAGGATGAACTGAAAACAAAGAAAAATGTGCTACACTAAACAATTCAATATTTAGGTTTGAATAAAAATTCACACTTAATCTCTTTACAAACATCAATACAAAATCTTTCTCAACATTAAATTCAGGAAACATAACTGTCAGTACAAATTCTACCAACTTTTGTAACTCTTAGTCTTCCTTCTTCTAATGCATAATTCCGTCTGATAGAGAACAATACAATGACACAAAAGAAAGATTAATTTCATTCCACAACAACTTAAGATCCAAAATTCATCAAAACATTAATCAAATGGTTATGTTATACACATAAAAGTTTTAATTATGTGGGATATTTTTGACATAATGTATTCACAACTTTTTTTTTCATTTTTAGGATGATAATTAATCTTTCAATAATAACCCTTTATTTGTTACATCCATATTCATTGACTAATTATCAATTCCTTCTATGTGAAAATATATTTTACAATTCTGTGTTCTGTATATATTTCACATTATGATTCATATAAAAGATGTCTTAGAATATTTAATGAAAAAACCATTATGCAAATTCCAAATCATGTGTCCAATAATTTATATTTATTCAGTTTTATTGAATCATAAGCAATTATCATATCACTCTTCATTATACCACAATTACTCTTTAATGAAGCATCACTATAGATGAAAAAATCACCATTTATCAAAGGAAGGTCCAAAACCGAACCATTCAATAATAATATTTTCATTTCTAGAAAATAAATATCACATTGATCTATCTAGATAAATTTAACTTCTTTTCATTTTAAATTCTTTAGAGATCTAGATAACAATGAAATGTTCTCAACTAACCATCGATAATATCTTGCTAATCCATGAAATCTATTAATATCTGTAACATTTTTAGGCATCACGAATTCATAAACCACTTATTTTTTCAAAGGATCAATTATTATTCCATCCTTATTGACAGTGTTCCCATGGAAATAAATCTGTTGTAACCAAATATCATAGTTTCTAAATTTCCTGTATAAATTATTTTCTTTAATAGTTTATAGAATAATACTTCAACATTTTTTATGCTCTTAAATAAATTTTTGAAAAAAATAAAAATATCATCAATAAAAACCACAATAAACATATCCAAATATTCATGGAATATTCTATTCATAAGATCCATAAACATATCATTATCATTTAGCATAGAATTAGAATAAAAAAATTCATAATGCCAATATATAGTAGGGAATACTATTTTGGTATTGTGATCCTCATTAACCTTCAACTGATGGTATGTGGATCTCATGTTAATCATGGAAAAGTATTTATCTCCCTGTAGCTGATAAAACAATTCGTCGATATGAGGCAATGAATAAATATTCTTTACAGTAAAGTTATTTAATTATATATAATCAATGAAAGCCTCATGGAAATATATTCCTTTTTAATAAAAATAAAGTAGCACCACATGGTTATGCTCTAGGATGAATTAATCCTTTATCAAGAAACTATTTCAACTACGTTTTCAATTATAAAAGTTCCACTATTGAAATTGAATTAAAGAGTTTCATAATCAGGGCTACATCGGTCACTAAGTCAATGTTAATTTCATCTTTCAGATCAGGTATAACATCATGTAAATCATTGAGAAAAATATATATGTATTCATTTAAAACTAACATATAATTAATCTAAACATTTCTGTAGTTTGGAACAATATGTACAAGATTACATTAATTTCCATCTTTTAATAGTTTCTCAAATTCTTAATTTCATATCAATGGTTTGGGTTCATTATTTTATTCAATGTAAAACTAATTTTTTAAAATAAATTCTTTACTCTACAATAAATCTTAGCATGATAAACATAAAGAAAATCCATACCTAGAATAACATAAAATATGACTAGAGGAAAAAAAGGGTATGATGGTTTTTTCTTTCCATCGACAACAACATGACGATTATTATAATTCATTTTCCTTTAATATTTCCCTCTGGTGTTTTTACCATAATTTCTAGTTTCATTTCTTGGGGGTAAATTTCCAATTTACTAGAAACTTATTCAGAAATAATGGAACATACTGACCATGTATAAAACAACACTTTAGCATAATATGAGTAAACAAACAATTTAAATGATATTAATTCATTGGATTGAATAACATCAATAGAAATAGCCATAAAGTATTTCACCATAACATTATTTTTATAGTCCTGATTCTTCTAATCATTCAGATACTTCTTTGGGATGGTATGTTCATAATGCCATATCTCACCACAATTGAATGAATTTTATAGTATTCTTATTAGAATTATACATACAATCATAAAGATATTTTTCATTGTAATATCATGAAAAATTTAAAAATATAACACATTGGAAACAATTCCCATATTTTTTAATGCATCATCCATGGTGATATTTACCAAACATCCCATGAACTAGAAACTAGATGTTCTTAGCTTCATATTTCATTCCATGACTCATACACATTTCAATCTAACTAGACCTTTTATTCTATGTTTTGTCAAAGTAAACATGATAATGAACAACCTCCATTTCGTCCATCTGAAGAAATTTAATTATGTTCCCACTAATTTTAAATTTACAGGAGGAGAATGTCCTCAAATATCATGTATTCAATCATGAGTAAAAATGTTTGATTTTCCTATTAATATCCTAAATATGATATAGATAATACCTTTCCAAATGAGTGAAGTTTGACTCATACACAACCAATAAATATTACTCCTTTTGTAGCAATTCATGGAATTTAATTTTTATCACCAGTAAAACCATATTAGGAGAATAGTTTTCAAATAAAATATTCTTAAATTCAACTCATTTCAAATAATCAATCCTCTATATTTCAATGATATCCATGAGCATTAAAAACTATTGGTCAGGTTCAAATTAAAATTGATAAATATAAAAACTAACCTTTTGTTTATCCGAACACCCAATGATATATAATATAATTTCAATGGCTTAAATACACACTTCAGTTACCATTGATTTAGAAGATCCATTGAACAAAGGTGGGTACTGCATCCAAAAATCTTCCATTATCCACATTTTCCTTTGAGGTATATCTGTTTGTTCCATTACATAGATTCCACAACTATTTATAGACTACTTATACTACTCTATTACTTTCACAAGTATATCAGTTTCTAATTACCTCCATTTGAGGTTTCAGATTTGGAAAGATGTCATTCTCTTATTGCCTTCATACTTTAGCTTCCTTTATTCTTTTTAGGAAAACCAATCCAAACAGAAATATCTTCGATGAAGAAACATGGTAATATTCATATGATATATCATTTCAAATAAAAACTAAATTAAAAATAAATTAAGTTATTCTATTATCATCATTATAAACTATATTTTTATATAAACCATGATCAGAAAAAAAAGTTCGAGGTCCATATCAAAAACATTAGATAATCCAGTTAATTAAACTATAATTCACTTTTGAACATTCCAGAAGATCTTTTGAGTTTATTGTTTTTTAAAATTGGGTCATAATTCATACATGTCAACATACAAGAATTAAAATTATAAATTACTAAAATTGAATCCATTTTTTTCATAACATATTACTTTTTAACAAAAATGAATTCCATTAATGAAAAATCATCACAACATTCCACATGGTTTATTCGTTTATCATACCCTTCTTTAAAACATGTGAACTAATTTAAAACAATGGATGTGAAAAAAATCTCAGCAATGGACATATAAAGAAGGAATGAAACTATTTTTTCATGAATACATATAAACAATTAAAATATATAATTAGTACCATATAAAGTATCTTATACTTTTTGAAAAAATGATATTTCAAAAAAAAAAAAAAGCAAACCATTTATGTAATTTGTGGAATCATTTTCTTACCATATTTAATTATTATTGTTACCCAAATTACTACTAGATGATTTGTAACCGTCACATATACCTTAAAATGTTACCCTTGGGACAACCTCATAATGGAACTTTCAGAGTTACACTTTGAATAACCATTATGATCCACATCAAAAATAAACAATTAATGGGAGGGATATCATGAAAAAACATGTATTTGTTTTATTATAGAAATACGCATTATAATAAAAATTTCACAAAACTAGAACATAATTATAAAACATGAATACCTGAAACTTAAAAAACATCCCATGAAGGAAATAACATATTTCAAATAGAATATTGCTCATATACATAGAAAAATAATTTCTATGAAAATAATCATGTAATATTGTAAATAATACCTCCAACTAATAAGGATTCCTGAAATTGATAAATGAGTCTCATGTTTTATATGTTAAAAAATATTCCTTTTGAATTTTGTTAAAAAATTGAAACTAAAAGAGTGTTTTTAAAGAATAAATTGTTACCCCAAGTTCAAATTCCTCCAAATGGGTTCAATTATACTGTATAATAGTCTAATTTTTTTTGTTATTTTATTAAATAAAATTTCATAGTTAATACATTACATTATCTTCTTATAGAATCATTCAACCCATTTATTAAAAATATTTTTTTTATTTCCATTGTTTCGAGTGCGTTATTTTCATGGATTTGTGGTCTGTTTGTTAAGTACATTATTTTACAATGGGAATAATAATATAGAAGACAGAACAGACACATAGACACACACACACACACTCACTTATATTTTTGTGTCATTTTAAAAAATTATAAGTGAATTTAAACTCTCCATGATTGTGGTAAAGGGAAATGGTAACTCATGGCCCACGATAGAGGTGAATTGACGCACTATAGACGAAAATTTATTTTTTATTGAATAAAATGATAATGTAATAGATTTGAGGATAAATATACCATTTTACATATAAAATTATAGTATATATATGATACTGTAGTTATCTTGTATATTTGGAAAGGGAGTTATGAAGGTAAAGGTGGGAAAGAATTTAAAATGGAAGAAGGAAGAATTTACATCATGAATATTTATCCTTTAGAACCTCCCCAAGGAACATAGAATTGGAATTTCTATGAAACCAGAAACACTACAATGTGGAAAGGGATGAATTGAATATAATTTTTTTAATGTATTGTCAGGAAAGAAGACTTATGTTGATCAAATTATGTGATGCAATAATTTTATTTTTTAATTTAGGTGAGGGTCACCTTAGGAATTTTGTGATATATTAAAATATAATAAATATCATATAGGGGGTAAGGACATAAAAAAAAATCCTAAATTTCATTGGAGCTCAATTTTTCAACATAATATTTTCATGTTTGTCCATATTGAATTTTTTCTTATTTTTAAACAGTTTAATAAATATTTTATTCATGAAATATTTTTTTTGTCAAATTTAACACCCTTCATTATCAAGACATTAAAAACATAAAATAAAAGTTTCATAATTCAAAATAAATATTTTCATATATCTTACAAATTTCATATTCATGTTAATAAATCATGGATTACCTAAAAAATTGAAAAGTTTATTTATTTTAATATTTTTAATAACATATACATTATTTTTTCATTAATTAAATAATTACTATATCATCATTGTATAATCCATTAAGATAAAAATTTATTTATTAAAAAATAAAAATAATATAAGATATAGAATATAAATTATATATATTTAAAATGACTACTTATGGTAAAAAATATCTTCTAGAAACCAATATATTAAAATATTGTACTAATTATAAACTATAGTGAGAACAACTTGATTTTCTTTTAAATAAAATGCTATTATGGTCTTAATAATATTTTATGGCTCCAAAATATTACTAATTATACCTTTGAAAAACTATGGTTGATATATAATCAACAAAAAATACTTATACAAGTTTTTGTGTCATTTAATTGTTCCTATAATTTTAATTAAAATCATTTTATTGAATTTTTTATGCTTGAAAAATTAATGCATCAGTGTTTTATATCCATTAAAGTTAATTATTTCTTATATAAAATTTAATAATAAACTAGTACCCTAAAAATAAAATAATTATGTTCAATATAATCATTTAGATTAATTCACTATATATATTTAATCATATCCATGTCAAGACAACTTTTTCAATTTGTTAATTTTACTTTTCTTGCTCTTTGCAGGTATTGCACATGAATTTAGATAAGATTCATGTTAAATAAATGTAAAACATGAAAATATCATCCAAAAGCATCAATAATTTATAATAATTAATAAATATTCCAATAAAGACTTTTTATGTCCCTATTATTATCTGCAAAGAATCTAATTTTACAATTTTACTGTTGTGTAGACGTTGCGTCGACACCTTCAATAATTTTTTTACTTGTCTTGAAAAACATATAATTAAAATGTTATAAATTATTTTGGTAAAATATTTATCGTATAATATAATAATTTATTGATTCAAAATGTTTAATAATTTCTATATCATAAATTATTTCTTTTTGCAGTCACAAAAATACTGTATATAAAAAACACTGAATTTTTTTACTACTCACCAAAATAAGTTTTTCAAAAAATTATCAATAATTAATGATAAAATAATTATAAATGATTAATTAAAAAAATTATGTATTTTTTCATTTAAAAAATCAATAATTTTACAATTAATCCTTTCAATATAACCATATAATAAATTACATAAACAAAATCATTTATTCTAAAAATTATGTAACTATTCAATTCATGAATATTAATAAAGAATAGAATAATTATTATATTAGTATTTTGGTTATTTCAAAAATATATTTATAGGTGTCATTAATTTAGGGGTTAGTTCCCTTTTATAGTGGAGGATGAGTGGCATTCATATAAATATGAAAACATAAACATTATTTAGAGGTCTCCCTTCCATAATTTGCCTCGAATAATGGGTACTTTTGTACCCAGAGGTGAAATGGTAAATATATGGTCATAAATTGGGGTTTTTACATGTTTATAGGACATTTTTATAGATTACGTTAATGTTTAGTCCCTTTTTAAACACTTGTTTCTCTTAATCATTGTAATTACTTTTAAATGTTTTAAATAATAATTTTGGTAAAAAGTAATGTTGAAATTATTATAAATTTAAATTTATTCTGATTCCAAATTTGAAATAAATTTTTTCAAATTCAAATCACATAATTGGATGCAATTATTTCAAAAATAATCTTTGAAACATGATTTGACAACATTTTTTAAAGGGAAAATGTTCAAAAGCTTGAAATGTTTTTAATCTATTCTAAATTTCAAAGTGACTCAAACTATATAAATTGTATTAATAGATGAATAGTTGAAAAATATATATGTTAAAACAAATTTTAACTATAATTTGAAATATAAATTAGAAAAAAATGTAGTTTTCAATTAAAATTCAATGTTTTTTACTATTTATCAAAGAATGAATCTTTCCAGAAAAGTACCAAAAATCACCCAAAGATAATTTTAACACCACACTTTAAAAATTGTAGTTTATTTTGAAAAATAATAATTATATAAGGTTTAAAAAATTAGTTTTAAAATAATTATTTCATTAAAATTCTGTATAACAGCGATTTAGAATAATAAAACTTTTTATGCTTAAAACATGATTTGTTCTTATTTTATGCCTATAAAAATTATTGGATGACTATTAAAGCATTTGGATAAATTTATAAAATATAAATTTAATTAATAACTCCCAATAATAGTGATCAATTCAGTATATTAATATAAAATTCCATTGTGTGTATATAAATTTTTTTAAAACACATCAATTATATTCAGTTTGTTTTTATTTTAATTTCTAATTAATTGATAACCACAGTTTCATTTGATAAACATGTTTGAACCATTTATTTCTAATTTAGTTAATCTTATTAATATCCATGATTTCAAAATCTAGGTGATAACTATAATAATATATTAACAATAATATTAATAGTATATTGTAGTTCTGTAAAAATTGGTCACACATGTAACAAAAGACATCAAAGGAACCCAACATTGTGTGCAACAGAAGTTAAATATAGTGTTTCTTATAGTTAATTCCTGATCTTGTGTAATATTTAGAGCATGTTTAACATAGAGTGTCATTAAATTCAATCAAAAAATAATTATAAATTATTTGAAAAAATTATTTATAAAAAATTACGGTGTTACACATACCCCCTAAAATGTTTTCTTAAAAAATATTAACCAAAATGGAAACTCATGATGTGGAAGAGTAGCTTATCTTTATATGAAATATATGTTTTAATCCATTTAATTTTTTTTAATTCATCAACATATTTTCATTTATAAATTGTGATCAATTGATAGATTTTTATATTTTAGGGAACTCAATTGATGACCACTTAGACCAAAACCATGGGATTTTATGAATCAATGGAACAAAACGTTATATATCAATTTTTAAAAAAATGGATAGAGTTATTAGGTTCAAATATTCTCCCTGAACTCATCAAATTGTAATTTATATGGTTGAGTTACTTCTCTAATTGTTCACTGGATCTTGATTATCATTAGGTCAGCAATAAAAGAAAGTTGTTTTGATTGGATGTCTCGGAGTTGGCCTAGGTTTCAATTATTTATATCCTTATGTATGTGTTGATTTCCATAGGGTTCGGGGATTGAAAATATTATGGGATAATAATTATATATATCTTCAATTAAATTATAACGATGAATAAGTGAATAAAAAGGTAGATTAGGTAGATTTTCTCACAAAGTTGTTTTTAAGTAATTATCATACATGCATGTATTTTTTCATCACATTCCTTCAAAAAATCAAATAAAATTTTAAATAATTTAAATCGTTATGTTTTATTTCATTATTAAAACCTATTAAGGTTTGTACAACACACTTCCTCCATAAGATAATGGCAAAGGATAGAAACTTTTCTAAATTTTGTAAATGATTATAAATATGTTGATAGTGTAAATGACAAATCTCAAATAATTTTTATTATTTTTAGGGAGAAAAGTGTTTTATTTATCCCATATTAATTAATTATTTTTATATTAATATTTTATTTCCCTTTCCTCTTCCACATCATATAATTACATCTTTATTCATTGCATATTAATTTTTGGACTATCAATCAAAACCATATTTTATGATTTTACATTCCACTCTTATGATCTTGTTTGTATCTCCAATTTAAGATTTAATAAACCACGATGTTAATTTTTTTAGAAGATGGAAATGTTTATTAGAGATTAATCATCAAATCAATAAATTTCAAAATTTAAATTTTTTTAAAATTCAACCATTTCATTATTTATATCATTTTGATAATAGTGATTTTAATAGTGAATCTAAAAACTGTGAATATAATAAAATGTTAAAATACGATATTGAATGAATAAATTTAATATTGGTTTCAATTGATATTAATTATTAAACACACATAATTTCATAAACAACACATAAATTTGAATTTTTTATCAAATTTCTGTTAATTCACCATCTCCATAAATTTTATATTCCATATTATGATGATCAATGAATATCTATAAAACAATTCGATGTGGATTTCTCACACATTAATGTAACGTAGAACAAGTTAAAATAAAATTCAGAGAATAACCATTTCCACTTTATGTAACCGTAAAATATTTTTTGCATTATTTACCTCCTTAATATGTTACTTGTTGGAATGATTTGAAACATATTATGACAACCCCAACTTGAATAACCTATAGTCAGTATCTACATTATTACATTGTAATAGGTACAAGGGGGATTAATACCTTTGTAATGATCTATTTATTTGTCTTGGAGATTCAGATACATAAATGATACACATTTTTCATTTGGTATATAATATAAAATATAGTAGAAGTAAACATTTCACACCCTTGAAACTCATTCAATCATTTCTTTTTCAGAACCCAGGGAAACGAAATAAAATAATAGTGAACTAAAATTCCCGGTTAGGGTTATGTACAATTGTATATACCTTTAAAATATATGGAATAATCAATATAGAAACATGTACAATTAATAACATATTTAATTTAATCAATAAAATAAGAAGGAAATAAATCCTTGGATAATATTAATTAATTAATCTTACAAATAATTATAATTGAATTCTCAAAAAAGTAGAATCCGGAATATATAATTCATGATCTTTGAAATCTAGATATCTATAAAATTAATACATTATGAAACGATAGTTTAATTGATGGGTAGGAGTATACAAATAATTTATTTAATTTTTCCAACTGATTTGCCTCATGGAAAATATCAATGCATAATGGTGCAACCTATAACTGGGAACCACTTCTCAATACATTATGAATAAATTTCTAAAATATTTATTGATCGATTCATTTAAAAAATAACACTCTTTATCAATAAATTTCCATATAGAGTACGTGATAATTATTTATCAAGATGTTACCATGTTAAAAAACATATTTCCTTGAAAAAGACTATATGTAAAAATTGTATTAGATATAGGCAATAATAATATCCATTATTAAAATAATATGTATAATTATGAGAAATTTAATTTAAAATGATCAGAATATTGTGAATGTTTCAATATAATGTTAATTACCAAAAAATTAATGAGAGTTAATATAGATTTTGTAATAGTTTGATATCTTTTGTAGAATAAAAGAGAACAGAATTGAAAATTTAAAATAAGATTTCATGACATAGTTTTCATTATAAAATCTTTGAAAACCTTTAGAAGAAGTGAGTGGATAATAATATATTTATTGGGGATATAAAAGCTGTTGAAAAAATATATTATAAAAGTAACATTTATTTTAATTGTTATATTGATTGTATACAATTACCCTTAAAAAATAAATATTACTTCTCAAACATTTGAAAAAAGGATAAATTAAATTATCCTTAGTTAATTATTTGAGTAAATAAAAAGAAATTTTGCAAAAAAATTGAATAATGTGGATATGGGAGAAAAATATATCTTATCAAATGAGAAATAAGATTATTTTTTAATCATTAATTTATCGTGATTCATAGGAAAAAGAAGAAGTGTTTGAATAAAATATGGAAACTCATAAAATATACATAGGATAAGAAAATATATTACATTGATAATTGATGGATTATGAGATCCCATCAACGAAAATTAAAGCAACCTAAAAAAATGTTATTTCCAAATTAATCCTTAAGAAATTGGTATCATTTAAAGTATATCCCATTTAAAGAATAACAATAAATTGAAACATTAATCATATTGAATTAATAATTATTAATTTTAAATATATCAAAGGGGATATATATACATGACATAAAAATAAATTGGTTCATAATATCAAATATATCATAATGGAATTTAAAAGGAGATGAAATACCATACCACATCCTTCAAATTAGATAAAAATAATTTAACCTCATTTATAATGGTTTTAATTTTTTATTAATTTATATGTGAAACACATTCATATTTATAATTTTATATATTATCTTTTAACATATTATCATGTGTTCACTAATAATATTTCATTGTTAACTTGTTTTGTGTGAAACCTACATCGTTTTCTCATACATGATTTATTATAGAAGCTCTGGTAATTTTTAACATGATGATGTACTATAATATAAATAATTATATTATTTTTTTAAATATAATATTAATTCATTAGATACATTTTTAGAATCATTTTTGAAATGTGTACATGGAAAATGAATCACATCCCTTTGTTGTGGGGATGTGTTATACACATGGATGAGAAATGTTATAATTTTCTTAATAAGTTAAAGGGTAAGTATGTGGATGATATATTTATTTTAAAGAATAAATATTATTCCATAATAATAAAATATATTGATTATATCAATAGTTATGATTATCCATGTGATTTGGGGTTGGAAAACAAAATACATCGGTCCGTGATGTGGTAGTTCGTAGTACACAAGAGTGATGGTTTTATTTCCAGTTTAACAGAGAAGGAAATGGGTAAATATTTTTTGAAAAGAATAATAACATCTCAATATATGGTATTTTTTTTATTATATCAAAATTAATGATACATAACTTTATGAAGGTAAAATAAAATGAAAAAAGGTAGCGCTTTGTGGAGATGATTTACATATCCTGGAAAATCCTCCTTCGAATCACTTATAAAGTACCCTAAGATTTTAATTTTTGGGAAAAAGATATAAAACATTGATAATGATGATGGGGATATAATTTAGTCAGTTTTGGTCATGGATAATGGATTAATATAAGTAATGACGTTATAGGAGGAGGTTCCCCTTTATAATTTAAGTGACTAGAACACATATATGATTTTAATGTTTTAGAATAAGGTTGTGTCAATTTCTAGAAAACATATATCCAAATATGATAATTTTATACATTTATAAGTTTGAGGTAAAAATTAATCTTTCTAATGTGTTTTTAAATACATTTTAGTTTATTTTTGCCTTTATCTATTTATGATAACTCTCATTAAAGCCATTTAAACCTTAATTGTGGGGAAATTTTTTTACTGCTTTTACAATTAATTATAGAATAAATTATAATTTTACCTTTAAAAAATTCTTGTTTAATTATTTTAAATAAGAAAACCATTTTATCAACTTAAATTCACATAATTTCATGAACATAATTTTACAATAATCCCACAAAACATGTTGGAAAATGTGTTTTCAATAAATTAATTTTTCTTGAATAAGACGGTCATATATACACAATTTTAATTGTATTCAACATTATATGGATTTAAATTAAAGTATTTATATATATAATATATATATTTTATTTAAATATTTGATCATTAAATATTTATTTAATTAATTACAATGGAGACACATTTTTCATTTAAAAATAGTTTTATGAAAAATATTCCTTTTACCTCCAAATGATATTTTGTTTATTTTTATGAAATTGTATCTCCATAAAGAGAAAAATATAAATATTCTAAAATATTATTATAAATAAACGGAGAAATACTCAAGTAGTATATTTTCAATTAATCATAAAATCCTTTTTTGAAGTATAATTTCAATGACACATCCAAGGATTAGTTTGAACCTGTGTGTTTAAAATCAAAATTCATTATATCAAGTTACAGTTTTTATTCAATGAAATATTAAATTGTCAATTATTATATATTTTTTATTACAATATATTATTAACACAAAATTATTAATTCTTAGGTGTTACAATCTTCCCTCTAAAATTATCATCGATATTAATTTCTAAAAAAACATGGTGGTTATTCTTCATAACATCCTATAGTTCCCAAATTGCTTCCTCTATTTTTTGAGTTCTAAAAAACCCATTTTCCAATCGATTCAACTATTTCCATAGTAAATTCTCTATATAATCAATAATTGGAATGTGATTTTCACATAATTATATATGAGGTTACCATTATATTTCAATACAGTGTTGGGTCTGGAATGTACTTTCATAACAATGATATATAGAACACGTAATGTATTTTAGATAAGCATGGTAGAATGAACAAATATTAATCCATATAACAAATTTTTTTATATTTTTAAAATTTATATTATATCTTTGGCTCAGTTCATTTTTATTACATAACATTATAATAGCCATCAATGGACATACTTTTAATAAAACATATTATCCCACATGAAATTCAATGTATTACCTCAAATTATCTCCACAACAATATTTCTTGATTTGATCATATTTAATATGAGTCTGAATAGTCTGGAAAATTACCATTTTATCATTAACATATTCTCAGAGTAAATTATTCATTTTACCAACATTATACAGTTAAGGTAGTATTTAATATCTCTTTCAATATAATTCTTTATAAAACAAAATTTGAATTCTTAATTAAAATATATTATTATAATAAAACTCTACAAATGGTATAGACTGATCAAACATACCATGAATGTTATGTGATCTGGATCTCAAGATGACATCTAATGTATGAAATGTCCTTTTAGAATGACCATTAGTCTGAGGATGATATGCACTGCTCATATTAGTGTCAGTATCAAAAGCCTTCAGAATATATTTCATGAATTTTGAAACATGGATCATGATAAAAAAATTAAAATAAGTGTTCCATTAAGTATTACATCATCATTAATATAGATGCATGAATGGTGATCATGATCTCATGATTCAAATATTGTAAGGAAATTTGTATATTAGGTTATTCAATAAACAATAAGTCATATTTAATAACTCTTTCTAGTAATATTTTTTAATCTAGTGAAAATATCTAAATTAATGTCATATTATTTCCACATAGTAATTGGTAGAGGTTTTGTGATTCCATGTGTTTTTTCTCTCAGTAATCACCTGTTGACAAACAAAACATCATTATTCATAGTAAATAATTTCCAACTTCATATTATCACCACAAAAATGTTCCTTGAAATTCATATACATCTTGGTTCTACCTAGGGTTATTAAAAAATTATTTCTATGAGAATCATATAATAATTCCTTTTTTAGCTGAGGTTTATATGAAATATGTTTCATATTACCAAATTTATGAATTCTATCATCATATATAAAGTCTACCAATTTCTATAATTCGTTGATTTAATTTTATTTTGAAAATTATCATCACCATGTTGAAAAAATTAAATATTTTCAAATAAATATAGTGTTTAAATCCTATAAAAATGAGTCATGTCTCCCTTAACTTAATAATTACCATATCTATCTTCAATAGATCTATGATCATAGGATACTTTTTGATCTAAATTTTGGTCAAAACTCCCTGATATTTTCTAATCAATGCATTTGCTTCCAAATGTTTCTTCCCATAGAGGTTGTTTATTAAGAAATAAAAATACCAGAGCATTGAAATCCATACTATTTGTTTCATATTGACATAATTATAAGAAAATATGTACTTTATAGTCTCTTGATCTGTGTATATCTCACATCTTTCATGATAGAGATAATGTATCTATATCATCAAAGAAAATATTACCATTGTTAACTAGGGAACATGAGTTGGATCTTTTTGTTCATGAGTTTTTTCATCCATGATGAATACGCATTATACTTATCATTCTATATAAGGTACGTACCAAATACCTTCCTGGATGTATCAATATATATGAAAAATACAAAATGTTATACTGGTAGTTTAAAAATAGGAGCATTTACCAATATCCAAATCACTTATTCAATGAGTTCTTCTCATTCCTTTATCCATGAGAACATAATCCATTTTTGGTAATCATTGTTTTCTAGAGTGAAAAATGGGATTTTTTTTGAAAAAAATACGCATGTTAATCTACTAAAACAATGAATCTAAATAACTAGACTATATTTATTTGTCTGGTTTATTATTAGTGTACCTTTATATGCATTGGGTCAATTGATATTCCATCTATGGATAAAAATTGGGTGAGAAAAGAAACATTCAGATTACATAATAATAATTGTTAAATTTATCATACAACTCTTTTCTTATAAGAGTGTCATGAAATATGAATAAGTGATTATCATAGTGCTCATATAATTTAGAATACACCATGATGTGAAAAATAAATACTGAAAAAAATCATCAAGGTCTTCCTTGAAGACTCTGTTCATTAGATCCATAAAAATAAAGGGTGCATTCAACAATCCAAATGGATATTCTATAAGCTCATAAGGTCAGTACCTCAATAAAAAAATGATGTCTTCCGAAATTATTTTTTCTTTACTAGAAACTTATGTTAGATATATTGTAGGTAAATATTTTAACATTATTGAGTTCATGAAGTTCATCAAATTTGTCATCAATTAAAGGTATATAATAATTATTCTTTACCATAATAACATTTATTTACATATAATAAATGAAAATATATATAGATCCTTGTTTCCTCATAATGAAAAATGTAGGGGATTTCCTTGGATAAAAACGACAATCAATTGATCCCTATCACAAAACTACTATAGTTATTTCATTAACTCCCCTAATTCTACATGGTCCATTATATAGAGAGTATATGATATAGTTCTTGTGTCATGGATTAAATCAATGGAAAACTCTAATTCATGACCTATTGGATGTCCATATAATTCGTCCAGAAATATATAAATTTATTTCTATAAATTAGTATACCCTTAATTTGGGGACAAACATTTAAATTTACATATTTTTATACTCTTCTTATATAAAAATATAATTTTTGAGAGCTATAGTGGTGAATATAGACATGAATCAAATGATTATGTATCCTCTATAAAGAAATGGAATTCCATATCTTCATTATGAATATTTCTTTTCTTTTCATTACAATAAATTTTTTCATCATATTTTAAAATACAGTCCATATGAATGATTATATATAATTCTACCATTGTTATCATAATAAATACTATAAATAGGAAAAGATTATGTGAAATAACGATGTGTACCTGACACATCCGTGTTGTTGTGAGATTCCAACTATGAATTCTTACTAACAACACCCTTTTTACGGTTCCAGTGTAATATATAACATTCATGGAAAAAATAGTCAATTTAAAATTGTTTGAGGGTATTTTATAAAAAAAATTTATCTATATTGAAAATTATTCTTAATGTACCTATCACCACATATTTAGAAACTTCAAACTTAGCTGTAGTTATCCCTTAATCTTGGAATTTTAATCATTGACTCTTATGTGGTAAGTTCCCTTGATGATTCAAACATTGGATTGATTAATTCCAAATTACATTATAGTTGATGAACTAGATATTAGTTATCTATTTATTTTCATTGTTTTCATTATCTAGATGACCCATATCTCTAAACATGTAACAAACTCCTATTCCCATCAATATTTTTTCTAAGATGTTTATTTTATCAATTTTCATTGTGTTAATATAACATCTTATTCATTTGATTTAACTTGAATATAAAAGATCTAGAAAACTCATTCTCTATTTTTAAGGAATATGAAACTCTTTCATCATATGTTGAAGACTATTGATAAAGAAGTCACCTTCATAGAATTGGTCTAAGACCTTAAAAAAGTGTTCAATCATTCTTTAGATAATACGTATTTAATGTTTGGAATACATATCCAGTCTTGAAAATGTATCCTCACACACTGAAACACATTCTTCCTCTTCTTTATTTAATATAAAGAGGTTTATATTCAATTTAGTTAGATGATCCTAGTTGAAATGTTCATTAAATAAATTAACATCAAAATATCTCTAATCTATATGTTATATTTATTATTATTCTTAAGTATTATAGATCCACAACCACCATTTATTAGCATTATATTTGATATAATATACTAAAATGTTTTTCCCCATTAATTACATCCGAAGGATAGAAATTACATTTTAGGGGATTAATCCATTCCTAAACTACCACAGTATTTGTAGTTCCACTAAAATAAGGAGTCTTTTTGGTATTAAATAATTAAAAAAGGAGTATCGTTTTGGGGGTCATCATGTTTTTCCATTAATGTAAGGTTTTTTTGCATAAACGTGGTCATTTGTCCTAATATTTCTATGATATGGTCATCATTGACAATAGTTGTATTGTCTTACTCTATAGGGAAATTTCCAAATTATCCATGGGTATTAAAAAATTTCACTACACCATGAACTATTTGTAAACAATTTATATACTAAATTATTTCATGGCATTATGAATTTTTAATATTATATACAATTCTAAATCTAGTGAATCATTTAAAATGGATTGAAAATTTATTCATTATTATTCTCAAAACCATAAACATGGTGTCTTTTGTAATATCAATAAATCATACAAATATTTTCAAATCATACATAAGGTGTTCTAAATGAATTGCGAATTATCCCTACAATATCCTCCTCCCAATAGTGTCATAATATGGCAATAGTAAGGGAAAAATCTGTATACACCAGAATAATGGTAATTATATACATAAAAATATCACTTCTAGGATATTACCCTTTGTTTTATCTCTTACAAAATCACATCTACTTGTATTAACTGAACAAGGATATATATCAAAGATAACCACAAAATCTCTACATTACTAAAATATTTAGCAAATTTTCTTGAAATTAAATATATCATGAGTGTTTATTTTATGGTCATGTTCTCTAATCTATTTTTTATAAATCTAGTTCATTGGTATTCAACTAGACTTCCTCTAGTACCAATGATAATAAAAAAAATCCATGAACCCAGATTTGGTGTCTATATTATTACATAGGAATAAATACAAGGGGTATAATCATGAGTGACTGATCAATTTAGTAATGTTAGAGATCCATATGCATACATAACACCAATTTTATATTGGGATTGAAATATAAAATAAAACATAAGTAAATTTCACCAATCTTTTAATGTCATTAAATGATTTTATATTCAAAACCTTGGGCAGTAATGAAAATAAGGGTGGGATAAAATCCTCATCAAGTGTTATGTATAGTGGAATATACCCTGAAAAAACATGACAAAAGAAATATATATTTTTTGTAATTAAAAACACATTACACTTAATCAATAACATTATAATGAAATAAATCCAATTATAATATCGATGAAATAATTTAATTAATAATAATAATATAATTATCAATGAAGTAATAGTATAATTTTGGATTTTATGATCATAGAAATAATGAAATCTATACTTAGAGTGGCTATCAATTACTGGGTACTACCCATAAATACATGTCCAAGGTATTTTTGATATATTGAATGATAAATTAATTTCATAAATAACATTCCATGCAATAAAAATATGTATTCAATAATGAATATAGATTTATAAATATTTTCCACAATTAGTCAAATAACATCCATAGTAAACCATTGTATATAAAAATGGTATATGATTTAGATAATAATGATATCCATAATATAAATAATATGGTTATATAAGAGAAATATATTTTATATTGATCATATGAATGTGAAAGTTTCCAGATAAATCTAATGATCAAAAAATTAATGAGAGGTAATATAGATTTTGTGAAAATTTAATGTCTTTATGGAATAAAATTGAATATAATAGAAATGTATTAAAAAATTCTCAAAATATTTATATTTTTTAAAATCATTTATTTCATATAAAGAAGATAAAATACTATAATTTTTTTCTTTTAGGTGGTGGGTGATTTTTAATTCCATATATTCCAAAGGAAATATTCTATTCGAATTTTATAGTGAAAGTAAAAAATTGTGCCTTTGAAAAATATTAGAAATATTCAAAACATATGAAAAGATGAGTATAACATTAATTTTATTTAATAATTATTATTTGTAAATAAACAGACTCTTTTAAATAAATTTAATAATATAAACATTAAATAAAAATAAATTTGATAAAAATAGAAATAATATAAGGTTTTCATTTCAAAATATCAGTTCTTACCTCAATTGAAAAAGTAGAAAATTTTCTGTAAAAATATGGATACTCATTAAATTTTTAAAGGATAATAAAATACATGTATTTTATGAAGGATGGATCATAATATTAATTAAACCAAAATTAAGGTAATCCTAAAAAATTATATTGAAAAATAAATGCTTAGTAATTTATAATTTTTAATCTGTAACACATTAAAATAATAATAAAGAAATGAAAAATTAATAATCAATAATAAATATTAAATCAGGTTAAATATATTCAATGTTATATATATACACTATGTAGAAGTAATTAACTACATAATAATAAATATATCACAATAGAATGGGAATTGAGATGAAATCCCTTTATTTAAGAAGGCATTTTGTTGAACATGAATTAAAATAATTTTTAATGAATTTAAGAATGTTATTAATTTATTCTTGAACCAAATTCATATTTATTATTTCTTATATAGTTCTCTTATACCATGTTATCACCCATTCACTAATAAAATTTCATTATTATTGGTGTTTCGGGTGTTAACTATTTCATTTTCTCATTGATATTTGGTCGTGAAAGTCCCAGTTCATATGCATAGGATATAGTTATATCAAATAAAGAATTATATTAATTTTATAAAAACAATATTTTTATTTATTATATAAAATATTAGAAACATTCATTAAATTTTGACATGCAGAGTGATTCATATCGCATTATATAGAAGGATGAAAATATATATGCAAATCGATGATGTTATTCATTAAAGGGTGAATGGGTACAAAAATGGATGATTTATTAATTTTAAAAAACCAAAATATTTTCATAAGTATCATTTATATTCATTATTTTTATCATTTTTACATTCAATGTGATTTAGTGATGGAAAATAAATTACATTAATTCGTGAGGAGGTAGTTAGCAATAAACATGAGTTGTGGTTTTGTTCCAAATTTGATAGGGGTGGATATGGACAAATATTATTCAACAATAATAATAACATATCATTATATTCTAGATACTATATTTAATATATTTCAATTATTAAGAAATAATTAGAAGGAGGTAAAAAATTAAAAAGAAAGAACATGGTGAAGACAATTACCTTCGCTTAGAAAATAATCTATTGGATCTCTTATTAAGAACACTACGGTTGGTGTTTTTGGAATATTATCATCTCAGTAACATGGAAAAAGTTGTTTGGGAGTTTTTTTGGTAGGGTTTTTGAGCTAAATGTCTTAAGAGGTGTGCATAAGTGAGGGTTGGAGGTTTATGTCAATAATTTAGGTGATTGACAAACACATAATTTTTCAACATTTCAATATATTTTCAGGATAATTTCATTTTAAAATAGCTCAAAAAGGCTCATAAGAGAAGGTGATTATCATATTTCTGAAATCCAACCAACTAATGAGGATTAAAAATGTTTTTACCGCATTTTAGCCCTTATATTATTACGTTACCCCTGGTAAACCAATTTTATCCTTAAATTCGGTGACAAATGTTCACTGTTTTTATAATTCATTATTAAAAAAAGGAATATATCTTTAATAAAAAAATATTTCAAACTAAAAATATGAACTCAATTTTATCTATTTAAATTCAATGAAGTTGTTGAATTGAATTTAAAACTAAACCCACAAATATTTCTAAAATAAATTTTCAATAAATGGATTTTTCAAGGGTAATATGATCTTACATTACCATTTTGGATCTTAATCATAATTATATTATTTTAAATTAAAATTGATATATATATAATATATAAATGTAGTTTAATTATTCATTAATAAATATTATAATAATTATTTAATAATGAAAGACATTATTCTATTATTAAACTGTTTTCTGAAAAAATATCCAATTTACCTGAAAATAATATAATATTTATTTATATAAAATTTATAGTCACTAAATGGTTAATTGAATATATTTTTAAATATTATTAAACTTTTAATGAATAATATTTAGATTTTAATTTTAATATTTTCTTAAAATCATTTTTCTAAGAGAAAACTTTGAATAATCATTCGTGTATTATTTTAACCATGCATGATTAAAATATTTATTCAACATATTAAATAAATATTTTTGTTCCAAGACATATCAATATTGACATTTAATTATAGTTTTTTTAAAATTTAATGTTCTCTTACTATTATTGATTCTTGGGTGTTATATGAATTTTATTATATGTATTCATTTGGGCATCAAGCACTATAAAAATTCAAAACGACATTTTGTAATAAAGAAAACGTTAGGAGAGTCGTTGTTTTAGTATTGTGAATGGTTAAAGTTGTTGTGTGTAATATGGGAATATCACTAAATTAGTGAGAATTCCAAAATCCAATACCTATTTAAGTGTCTCTCTCCTATGAAATAAATCATGGTCGATGCCACACCTGGGGATATTTGTTCAGGAAAACCCCAACGACATGATCTAACACATATTGATAATGTGAAACAAAACACCCAAGCATTTGGAAACCAATGTAAACTAGCTATGACGGGATTGAACCTCATTATTCCATATACTCTAGAAAATAATTTAATAATAATAATATCTGTGAAAAATTTATTTCAATGATGAAGAGGATTAAAAAATCTCAAAATAAATCATAATCCATTGTAGTAAAGGTTTATGGAATATTTATAGCACTTGATCGACCCAAATATTATTGACAATAAATTAAAAATATAGACGACCATTCCAAGGGTTTATATGGATACCATACCAACAAAAAAACAAAAAATAAAACAAAATATTTATAAGAATTATGATCCATTCATACCATAATACATTCTATGTCAAAACTATTATTTAACTCGTATTTATAGTAAAAATAAATTGATAATTCCCCATTATATTAAAATATTCAATAAAATCCATCTTAATAATAAGGGTTTAGACAACCCCAAATGTTATTCAATTCCTAATAATAAATAATAGAATTATAATAACCGATGTTATAAATAATTATAGATATTAAAAATGATGATATTTTTAAACCATGTTTTTCGTAATGCGATGAATTAATTGAAGTGTTAATGCAGAAATTTATGGATAAAATCATATAAATATTCCATATTATTATGAAACTAAATTAATTAATAAGTAGAAACTATGTGATACTTCCAACCCAACTTACTAAAAATCCAATTGGGAATTACAGTATGGTCATGTTGATATAGAGGAATAAAATAAGTGAGGGAACTCTTCCTATTATTTTACTAAGATTCACCCGAGGAAGTGATATCCTTCTATCAAACAGAGTTAATTATTAAAAAAATAAGAAATATAATTAAAACCAAAAGATTTATGAGTTACATCATAGACCACTTCTCCTTTCAAATTAATGTTTAAAAAACCAATAATATAGTTGATGATGAAGTATAAAAAAGTTTTTTTGAACATCATCCAGTATATCAAGATCAAACTATCACTTCTTGATTAAAAAATATATATTCCAATATATATAGAATACCTAAAAATTATTTTAAATAGTATAAGATAGATAAAGGGAAATGAGTTGATCAGTTTTAGAAGGAATGTTCCTATAGTTATCACTACCCAAACAAGTGATTCATATGAAGTTCAAGGACCTAGAGGTATTAACCATATCATGCACTATTTGAGTTTTGACCATATCTAATGCTTTATGTGATTTAGATTTTTCTATAAATGAAATTACTCACTCTATTCTCTATTATATAAATATTGATTAGTGGGAGATCATTTAATTGGTTGAACAATTTTCAAATAAGGATATGGCATATCTATTGGAATTATTTAATCATGTACTTTTTTAGGAAAAATGTTATTTATAATAAATTTTATTTCACTTAACATGATGGATGATCTAGTACATGGACACGATCCCATTATTTTAGGCCATACATTATTAATTTTTTTTAAATCAATAATAAATGTTCATCAGGGAATGATATCTATATAGTATGGGGAATAATGAATTATATTTAATATTATGAAATCAATGAAGTAACCCTCAAATGAAATTTTTTATTTTATTGTCTCCCATTTTGATAAATCTTCTTAAAATCCATTTTATTTCAATTTTATTATGATTATGAATTTAACGCCTTGACCCCAGTTACCAAGACTCTGTGCATTATTTCATAAAATTTGCATGATCACAAGGGATCAAATCTTGAAAGACCAATTAGTTTAGTAGCCTTAGATGTACTAGATACATACATATGCTTTACATTACATTATAAAATGAAAAACAACAACAACATTTTCTACTTTGACCACATTTAATTCACTTATACTATCACTGAAAGTCGGTCATAATATACTCCTTCACATCCTAGGAAAAACAAAACAAAGAAAGTGGTTAGCACATATTCTCAGTAAGGATAAGAATTTAGTAGAAACATTCATAAATAAGCATAAATATTTAAGGAAATGTATAAAAATAAAACAAAAGACTTTTAAACTTCAACTTAGGTATAATATGGAAAATATAAATCAAATAATTACATTAACTTATTTACACGGATATTTTTCTAGTCGAATAATCACATGTAATATCAATAGCTATTTTTATAATGATGGAATGTATAATTTCAAACATTATAACCACATAGTCAAGGACTTGTTCCAAGACAACATTTAATATTTTTCCAATTCCTTGTTCCAAGACACTAGTTTTTCCCATGAGACCTATTTAAGAATAAAGGAGTTATAGCGGGCTCCACCATTCACATACTAAGTCCAATGCATTACTCATATGAAAATATTGAAACATAACATAAACATTTATATTAAAACTATCATATGAAATGTCAATACTTCAACTATAAACCATGAAGGGTATAAATAGAGCACATACACAACCATACATATCATAACTCATTCAATATAATATATAATATTTTATTATAATAAATCAACCTTAATCAATAATAATATCCAGTAAAGGATGCTGACATAAATGAGAATGAAGAGTAATTTTTTTGTGACAAATATCCCTTTTGTGAAATCATTTTAAAGTCACAAATTTATAATTTAATTAATTTAAAATATATTTTTTAATAAAAGTGTCCCATACCACTTTGAAACTTTTTAAAATAACTATCATTTTAAAACAATCATGTCCATATAAATAAATCTATAAAACTATTTTTAAAACATAGAAATTAGTTTGAAATATATAAAAGAATACATATTTAAAGTATTTCAAATTATATTTTAGTATAATTAATACCTTAAAATAATCATTTTGAAATGTATTTTATAAAACATGGTCATGGATAATAAATATGTCCCAGAAAATACATACATATAAACAATCTAGGATAATAATGATATTGAAGAATTAACCCTGACCTTGTACTTTTAGTTGGTATAGGGTTGGTTAACCTCATTTATAATGGTGAAATCATTTTAATGAAATTATACAAGAACCATATACAATAATATGATTTCATATATGATCTTATAATATTTCATTGTTAATGATATTTCAGATGTATCATCAATTCAGGTGTTAACTTATTCGTTTTTGTTTATATGGTTTGTTATGAAAGTAATGTTTGTTATGGATATGATGTATATTATTCATATCTAGAATGATATCAAGTCTTTAAACATTATTTTTAATCATAAAATTAAAATTAGTCTTGAATTGTTACGCTGGGGAATGACATCTAATCGTGTCGTGGAGACGGTAATCCGGACGCACGCATGAGCGATAATATCATTCTTTTGATGGTGAGATATCATACTATTGGATGTTATATAATATATATACCATCATTAACATGTTATATTTATTATTTAAATCAGTTATACTCATTATTATACCCATCCAAATAATGAAGTGTCTGAATAACAGACTACACCATAATGTGGAGATGGTAAGCCGTACATATGCATGAATGGTGACTTTGTCATTTATAGGATGGATAGAATAACTAATAAGGTTGTACCATATTTATAATAAAATAACAGTATTTATTAGTTACTTATGTAATTTGTTTTTATGGAATCAACAAAAAATGTGGATGTGGAAGAAGAAAAGAACTTGAAAGAGGTTAGTGAAATTACTACCTATTCTTCGGGTGTTTCTTTTTTGAGTTGATAAAAAGGGCTCGTTAGGATGGATTTATGATCAAGTTAAAGACTCTAGGTTTATGTGAGGGGAGTTAGAAGGATATTTGGGTAGGGTTTGGCCACAAAAACTCTCTTTGGAGGCATAAAATTAAGATAAGGGGATGTTCTCTTTTATAAGAGAGGTGAGGGGAACCTTAGGGAAATATTGAAATGTTATTTTATAATAAAATGATTTTCAGTTTATATTCACCCAAAAATAATTTATTTAGATTATATGGTTGGTATGGGTTGATAGACTATAAAAAATAGGGTTTATACAAGTTTAGGTCACCAGATAAAGCATATCTTTTATATTTAACTATTAGTTAAAAAGTTTAGCTTTTACATTGTCCTCTTGTACTATTATAATAAATGGTTAATAAGCTTACTATAAAATGAAAATCTATCCCCAGGTGGTTCATTAATGAAATATGAATTATTATATAAGTCATTTGGATGAACCGTATATTTTTAGGAAATTATATCACTTAATAATATAATATTTTTTTATAAAAGTAATTTATGTCATTTTTGACACTATTTAGTATTTGGTATTTGAAAAAATTATAATAGAATTATTATTATGAAAAAAAATATTTTAATCAACTCTATCATGTCATATTAACATAAAAAATTAATGTAATTCATCAAAAGTCTCAAATTACATTTATTCTGATATTTATAATATCAATTATATTAATCTTTCATTAATAAGGTAATTATTGAATAATCATTATGTCACTCATAAATTTAATTATTGAATTTCCAAAATTTATAAATAAACACCCATTATGTAGGTAATTGTTTTATCTTTATATGTATTATTTATAGTTTAATTTATCATATGTATAACCCAATATTAAAAATATATTAGTTATTGCAATTTGAATTTAACTCATTTAACTCTTCTTTAAATAAAATAATAATAAATATCAAAATCTAATTCAAGTGGACCAAAAAGAACATATTTTATTCATAAGGTTATTTTTGGTCGAATTACAATTATCTAATAAAATTAGGACATGTTTTTGGGTAATTATAATATCATTTTTACCTTTAATTACAATATTTACATTTAACTGTGGTAAATAAAAGTCACCAGTTACTATTAACCAAAACAAATTTCATTTTATTGAATAACATTTTTCATACTGATTTCAACCATGTATTGTAAATTTTTGAAATTCAACTCACAGAAGCGGTAAAATTATGTTTTATGAAAATTTTTAAATGCTCCTAGAATTTGGGTAAAAGACGATAAAAAAGTTCAATAAAATTTTATACATCTGATTTTATTATAAAAATGACTCCAATGAATTAAATTTAACTAATATCAATATTATGTATCTATATTTACTTAAAATATATAATATAAATAATTATTTAAATATAAAGTCAAGTTTTAAACTATAACACAGTGTTTTCACTATTCATCAAAAATTGAAAGTTTTCAGAAAAATAAAAAAAAATTATCCTAAGATAATTTTGATAGTTTGAATTGAAAAATTAATTCTATTGTACAAAAATCACAACATATAAGTATCATTAATTATTTTAAAATTAACTCAAGTTGTCAAAACCAAAAAGCGGGATTTTATGAAGAAACAAACTATCAAAAGATTGACATGTGATTATGTCAAATTTAAATGTGAAATTACTTTTACTGACCTACATTGTATTAAATTATAAAAATGTAATCTAATTATACTTGAAAATCATTAAAATTTTTAATCTATCACTAAAATTAATTTTTGTTACAAATGTTTTTTTAAATAAAAATTTAGTATCTTTTACAATTCATCATAATATGAAAGTTATCAGAAAAACACTAAATCATTATCCAAACTAAATTTTTATATCCCACATATAAATAAGAAGTTTTATTTTTTCAAATTTACTATAAAAGTGTCACACATTTCATTTAAAAAAAGGTTCACCATTAATAGGCGGTGAAATTTCATTTTTTAAAAAATACATCATTTAATTGAAAAAAAATTATTTTGTTCTTATATTATGTCTAACAAAAACATAATATTGATTTAGAAATTATATTGATCATATAGAATTTAAATTTTAGTTAATACTATTCATAAATACTTTTTGAGCGGCTAGTTTGGTAATTTGTGGTGCGCTCGAACTCGGTGTTGCGTGTAGCGCATGTTATTGAATTACATTGAAAAAAAACATGCTATGAAATCTTGGGGGTTAAATTCTCTCATCCTTCAATAAATTTCGCCCTTCCAATTTTCAATTTTTATTCGAAAATAAATGGTTAAAAACATAAAAATACATTTGTGGAAAACCTAAATATATTTTTTTTGTTAACAAACTTTTTTCTTTATAAGAGGGAAAAGGAAATGATAAAGCCACCAAGGACTTATGATCTCAATTGTGAGAACATTGGTGGAAATTAGGGACACATAATTGGATGAAAAACATAAATATTTATAGGGAGTGATTGAGTTAATCAATCACAAACAAGTGTAAAATTTAGGGCTTCAAATCCATTAGTCTATGATGATTTAAAATATCATCGGTTAAACAAAACATAAATTATTAGGATAAAACATTTTTGGTTTTATGACCCCTTCCCTAAAGTTTAAGAATTAATTTATTCATATAATAAGTGGGAATAAATTTACTTGACAAGTATAATTTCATCCTTCAACTAATTCCTTCCACTAACTCATCCTTAACTCCAAAAGATATTAGAATTCAAAAATATTCTATTTATCCAAATCTTATAGGGTTACAAAAATAATCAATTTATAATTCAATTTTGAGAATATTTTTAAAAAATAAATTATACATAACAAGACATCACGTATGCCATTGGTAGGTGATGCACCCTTGTCTCACTTCGGTTGCAGCTTCAAGTCTCACGACCTTTCCGGATGTGACGGGTTGTCGCTCAACCTCTGGGTTTTCATTTTTATAAAAATACAAAAACAATCATAATAAATTATTTAACCTTAACAATAGTATCCAATTTCATACATAATCTGTTCCAACCATTAGACTTATCCAAAATACTTCTATCCAAACTCACAATAAAACAATTATAAGGGGGGTTAACTGAATGAAGATCTTTTTGCCGCATAATAACATGTGAATACCTTCATCGTTTATTATGATAAAACATTGAATTACCATAAAAACTTATTCATTGCATTCATGCCCCCTTATTCCATATATAATAAAAGATATATTCATTATATCCAAATAAATACTCCAAAATGATTGAATAAAGAAACCATTAATCAATTCCATGGTAATCAAGAATATCTAATATAATTTATCCAAATCCATCATCTCTTATTCTAAAACAACTCCCTCATTATCAGGACCATATTAAGTTTTATCTATCCTTTAACCATTGAATTTAAATTTTTCTAACTAGAAACATTGTGACTGTTCATAGTACCATAACATCTCAAATCTTTAATGAAAATGTACTGTAATAAAATAATTATATACTTTATAGTTCTTATAACTTGTATATCATTAACACAATACTCAGATGGCACAATTATTTAATAACAAAACAAGAACACTAATAATTCTTCTTCATTTGAGGATGTATCATAACATTATTATTATCCAATAGCATCATTTTGGGAATACTATGATGATTTGGAAAATGATTCGTGCAGTGTCCCAGCTCCTTGAAGATAAAGCATTATATATTTGAAACCTTTTTCTAATCCTTTCAATCATGTGATTGGTGTCCTTTTCTCTACACTTATTACAAATTATTATTCCTTTAATGCATTTAGCAAGGGGAATTTTCCACAATTATCACATATGGGAATATCCTTCTTTCCCCTCTTCCCTTTATCGATACTTTTTTATACCATCATTTTCATATCTTACATCACTTCAAATCTATAGGACTCAGAGAATTCCTTAGTCATCTTATTATCAAATGATATTATTTTTTCTTATGATTAGAAAACGTGGGAGACTATTTCCCTTCTAAATGTTGGATTAATACCAGGAAAAATATGATCCTTCTTACTCTTTGGATCATGTGCTTTGCTGTAGTTCTCATTCCTTCTACTAGGTGCCATTTCAAAACAATGCCATACACTATTTCAGTTTATGAATCGCAATGCATAATTTAAAGCATGTAAAATACCATACGTAAATTGAAAAGATTATGCATATAATCTATAATCATAAAAAAATTCTCTAAGGAAGTATTTACTCATAAATCCTTCATAATGTCTTGTAATGAAAACGTGAATTATCCTAACCATATCCCCCGGGAGTGTCGTAACCAAGAGTGCAGCAAGGCCCAATTTTATGAACTAGTTCCCGTTCGAGTCTATCTCAAAGCAGTGTTTTAGGGTTTTTCCCCTAGGTACATTTGTTCCAGATCCACCTCTACCTTCTTGTATCTTAAAATAGAAGTATTCCATGGAAGACACATAAAATCTCTACAGTACTAAAATTCTATGAAGTCCATCTATAATAATCCTAAAATTCCATCTGAGGGTAGTGTTCTCTAATCTGAGTATTTAAAAATATAGCTTCCAAGGTATGTACTAAAATTTCTCTGATACCAATTTGTAATGCCCCAACCCCAGTTACCCAGAGTCATTACATTATTACATAAAATTGGAATGATCAAAAGGGATCAAATCCGGATAGTCTGATCAGTTTATAGCCTTGGAAGTACTGGATACATACATATGTTTTACATTACAATATAATATGAAAAAACAACAATGAAATTGTCTCATTGGATGACATTCATTTCCCTTAGACTATCCCTTCATGTCAATAATAATTTACTCCATCACATCCTAGGAAAAATAAAACATAGAAATGGGAGATATTAGATGCTCAGTAGGGATAAAAATATAAGAGAAACTTTCACAAATAAGAATAATATTTAAGGAAATGATTAAAATTAAAACAAAGGCCTTTTAAAACAATTTATCATAATATGGAAAAGATAGATCAAATAATGTCATTTACTTATTCAAATGAATATTCTACTAGTTGAATAATCACATGTAATACAAATTTCAAATTTCATAATGATGGAATTAATAATGTCGGACATCATAACCAAATAGTCATGGCCTCATTTAAGATTACAAATAAGATCTTTTCAATGACTTATTCCAAGACACTAGTTTGTCTCATTAGACCTACCGATGCATCAAGGATCTATAGCGGGCTCCACCTGTCACTTACTATGTCCAATGCATTCCTCATATGAAAATGTTGAAACATAACATAAACGTTCATATTAAAACTAGCATACAAAATGTTAATACTTTAACCATAAGCCATGAAGGTTATAAAAATAGAACATCCACAGTCAAACATATCACAACTCATTCAATATAATATGGAATATTTAAATACAATAAATTCACCTTAATCAATAATAATATCTAGAAAAGGATGCAGACATAGTTGAAAATGACCAGTATAACATTTTCAGAGAAATATCCCTTTTGTGGAATGATTTGAAAGTGAAACATTTATAAAAGAACTAATTTAAAATAGATTTTTAATCAAAGTGTCACATACCACTTTGAAACTTTTTAAAGGAATTAACATTTTATAACAATCATGTCCATATAAATAAATCCATAATTGTTTTTGAAAATGTTGACAGTAATGAAAAAGATATAAAAGAATAAATATTTAAAACATTTAAAATAATTTTTTAGTATAATATAATCTTTAAAGAATAATTTTTAAATTTATTTTATAAATCATGGACATGGATAAAAATTTTCCCCAAAAATACTTACACATAAACAATCTCATATAATAATGAGATTGAGAAATTAACCCTTAACTTATACATTTCCTTGTTTGAGGGTAGGTTGACCTCCTGTATAATGGTGAAATCATAGTTAATAAATTTTAAAAGAACCATATACATTAATATAATATCATATATGATCTTCTAATATTTGTTTGTTAATGATATTTAAGTTGTATCATCGTTTCGGGTGATAAATGATTCGTTTTACATTATATTATTTGTTATGAAAGTACTGTTTATTATTAATAGGATGTATCTTATTCATATCCAGAATGATATCAAGTCTTTACAAATTATTTTTAATCATTAAATGAAAATTAGTCTTGAATTGTTATGATGGGGAATGGCATCTCATTGCGTCATGGAGACGGTAATTCGTACATACGCAAGAGCAAAAATATCATTCTTTTGATGGTGAAATCGTATATAATTGGATGGTATGTCATATATACATAATAATTGACATTTTATATTTATTATTTTCATTAGTTATACTCGTTATTATACCCATCCAAATAATGAAGTGTTTGAATAATAAACTACACCATGACGAGGAGACGGTAATCTGTACGTACGCATGTATGGTGAAATTGTCATTTATCAGATGGATAGAATAACGAATATGGTTTTACAATATTAATAATAACATCACAGAATGTATATGTTACGATATTTATTATTTTGGTATTGAAATACAATGAAATGATAAGTGAAAGAAGAAAAGAACATGAAATACGGTGGTGAAATTATTACCTCTTCTTAAGGTGTTTCCTTTTGAGTTGATCTAAAGGTCTCTATAGGTTGGCTTTTTGATCAATTTAAGGACGCTAGGTCGAAGTGAAGGATGTTGGGAAGATATTTTGGTAGGGGATCACTGAGCCAAATGGCTTTGGAGGTGTGAAAATAAGAGAAGTGTAAGTGCCCTTTAATAAGAGAGGTGAGGGGAACCATAGGAAAATATTGAAATATTATTTAATAATAAAATCATTTTCAGTTTTTAATGGATCCAAAGGGATTTATTTCGAGGATAAGGTGGGGATGTGTCTAAATACTCTCAAACAATAGGTTTTAGAAAAGTCTAGGTCACCATATTAACCCTATTGTTTAGATTTAACTCTAAGTTAAGCAGTTTAAATTTTACAATGTCTTGTTGTATTATTATAATAAATGGTTAAGAAACATACTATAAAATGACAAAGTAACCCCAAGTGGTTCATTAATGTCATATTTATCGTTATATAAGTACTTATACCGAACCATAGATTTTTAGAAATATTATATCATTTAATAATAAAATATTTGTTTTAAAAACAAATTTATTTGAATTTTTATACTATTTAGTATTTGGTTTTGGGAAAATAATAACATCTTGATTAATTAAAAATATATTATTTAATCAACCCTAAAAACTCATATTAACCTATAAAATTAGTGGAATTCATCAAATGTCTCAAATTACATTTATTTGGATATTTATAATATCAATTATTTTAATCGTTCATTAATAAGGTAATTATTGTGTCACCATTGTGTCAAACACAAATTTGATTATTTAATTTATAAAAATTACAATTAAAATACAATTATGTATGAAATATTTTTATATTTGTAATGAATTTTTTATAGTCAAATTTACCTTATGTGTAACCCAATATTAAAAATGTTTTAGTTATTCAACATTAAATTTAACACTTTTAACTCTTATTTAAATAAAATTATAATAAATGTCCTAATCTAATCCAAGTGGACCAAAAGGATCATATCGTATTCGTATGTTTTTTTGGTCAAATTAAACTTATCTCATAGAATTATAACATGTGTTAGGGTAATTATAAAATCATTTTTACCTTTAATTACCATAATTATTTTTAACTACGGTAAATAATAGTCAAAAGTTACTATTCAGAAAAAATTATTTTAATTTTACAGAACAAAATTTTAGATACTAATGTCAGCCATGTCTCTTGGATTTTTTAAATTCAATTCACCAAAGTGGTAAAATTATGTTTTATGCAAATTTTCAAATGCTCCTAGAAGGTGGGTAAAGAAGGAAAAAAAGTTTAATATAATTGTATACATCTAATTTTACTACAAAAATGACTCAAATGAATTACATTGAACTAATATAGGTATTACATATCTATATTGACTAAAAATAAATAAACTAAATAATTATTTAACTAAAAATTTAGTTTTTAAGCAATAACGCTGGGTTTTTCACTATTCATCAAAAATTGAATGTTTTTAAAAAAATATCAAAAATTCACTGTAAGATAATTTTGATATTCCAAATTCAAAAATGAAATATATTTTAACAAATTGAAAACATAGAAGTAGAATTAATTAATTTATAATTAATTCAAACTATCAAAACAAAAAAACATGGTTTTCAAGAAGTAAAAACAATCAAAATATTGACAAGTGTTTATGTCAAATGTAAATGTGAAATTACATATAATGACATAAATTTTATTAAATGATAAAAATATAATCTAATCATACTTAATATCAATTAAAATGTACAATTTATCATTATAAATTATTTTTATTAAAAAAATTGTTTTCAATTTAAATTTAACATCTTTCACTATTCATCAAAATATGAAAGTTATCAGAAAAATACAAAATATTTATCCAAAATAGATTTTTATGTCCCAATTCTAAATAAGACGTGTATTTTTTCAAATTTAAAATAAATTTGTCAAAAAGTTCATTAAAAAACTTTACCCCCAATAATAGGCAGTAAAATTTCATTTTTTGAAAAATACTTCCTTTATCTAAAAAAAATGAATTTGTTATTATATTATGTATAAGGAAAACATAATATGGATTCTAAAATTATATAGAGAATATTAAATTCAAAATTCAGTCAATAATATTCATAACAGGTTTTTGAATGGCTAGTTTGGTAAGTCGTGGTGTGCTCAAACTTGGTGTTGCGTGTACCACATGTTATTGGATTACTTTGAATAAATAACGTACTATGAAATCTTGGGGTGTTACAATGTTTGAGAACTGGTTTTGGGTTTCCTGAAAATAGTATTTTTACACCTATTTCTTATGAGAAATTATTTCTCTTTTCTTATTTTGATATGGTTTCTAATTTTGGATTTTGATAATATTCTTTATGATTATTACATGTTTATTGAGTATGTTGATATATTTTATGTGTTATCCTGTGATTTGATGATTTTTATTTAGATATTGGCATTTATTATTGATCTGTTCTTATTATAATGATTTCCCCACTAATATAGCACCCTCACACATTGATAAGCAATTAATTTCAACCAAATATAAAAAACTCAAACATGTTGAGTTGTTGGGAATTTCCTATTATTATTTTAAAACATATCCATTTTGAATAAGGGGAAAAGATAAATATTTTTTAAAATAACATTAGGGAAATTAGATTATCCTTAGATGAATCACTATGTACTATCTAATCTATTTAAATGTATAAGAATATGTTTTTGTGATATTGATAAAAGAGTAAGGCTGTCAGATAAGTGACATAATCCACTATTTTGGACATTTATAAAAAATAACATTATTTTTTTATTTTTTTAATGAACCATTTAATCAATATATGATTCGTAGTGGTTCAGACCCATTTATGATTCACCTACAAATATTTGGGTCATCATTATTGTGAATTATAGAAAGGATTTAGGTCTAATGTGGGTAAAAAATAGTTGGGATGTGAGTATTGACTATAGTATATTTAATATATAAAACATATAAAGATGTTTTACACTCTCATTTATTGATTATGTTATTAAGATATATGTTTATAGTGTATGTAATTATTTCATGGATAGATTATCCAATTTCTCTAATGTCAATATTTCTATATAATATCAAAATAAGATGATATTAAATTATAAATTTAGTAAATTTTCATACCAAATTATACCTTTTATACTTTGTAAGACCTTAGGTTCATTAAAAATATGCATGATGAGTATATTTTATAATTTTCATGACAGTTAAATTGTAGTATTTCTTGAGGATTTTATTATGCATTGTTTCTTATATTTTAGTTTCTCTAGAGTATGATTAATATTTTCCCTTATTCAATTTAAGAAATATATAATTTTTAAAATCCAAAATATCATTTCATTATATATCATAGAATTTTATTAAGTAATGTTGGGTGAAAACATGGAATAGAGGTTGATAAATCTAGGGTTGATAATATTTTATCCTTATAATACCCTACTTATTTCTTAATTAAATGTCATTGTTATGAAATTTATTATTTTATAATCGATTCGATATATATTTTTGCAATACTACTTTACCTTTGTCAATATTTTATCAAAAATATTTCAATTCATTTTAAATGGATTATATAGACTTACTTTAAATGATATCCAGAAAAGTATTACTACAGAAATTATAATTTAGTCTTCAAGGAGGTAGATCATGTTAGAGATTATGTGTGACGATTCAAGCATTGTAGTTGGAATGGTATTATCTCATTTGGTGGAATGGTATCCACTTTTGTTTTCCCATACATATATTGCATTAGATTTATCCTAAGAAAACTATATAATTAGGGAAAATAAGTTTATTAATTTCATATTCTATTTTGATGAATTTTATTCCTATTTCTTGGGCTCTAAAGTGGTTTTCTTCTCTAACTATGAAATTTTGAGATACCACTAGAAAGAAACTAGATCTCAATCTATGAATTATCTTATCGATGATATTTTATCAACTGTTTTAGACTGACTTAAATGAAAAAATAAATTCATCAATGAATATAGTGATTGATTACAATATTAGGTCCACTTATAGGTTAGAGGATTTCATTTGAAATTAGGTACCACTTTAGGACATGTTTTCTAATTTTCATATATATTCCATTTCGGGTACACATCCTTTGAAGTTTTTTATTGAATTACGTCATTACAACTAAAATTACTAGAATCCTTTATAAACATAACATTAGAAAATTAATTGGTATTTCATGGTAATTTTCTTATTTAAACAAAAAAATTTGGCATATTTATAGTAACCATGAGATTAGAATTTGTGTTCCCAACTATGAGTTTGAGCTTTTATTTCATTTCTACCACTCACATTATTATGGAAAAATATTTTTAATCCAAAGATAATGTAAAAATGTATTAGATTATGGAATGTATGATCATATCTTGTTCTATGATTCCTATGTGTTTTTAAATATTTTCATTCTTTCAAACACATTGATAATATTTTTATTAGAAATAAGATTATTGAGAAACCCAAATTTTTTATGATATTTTTTATGTATGGGGCATTGTTTTTATGAGATTAATTACTTTTCATTAAGTTTCGTGTATATTTTAGTTTTTGTTGATTATTCCAAAATAATCGCTGGAATCTAAGGCCACTAAGTCGAGTAATTCTTTTATTATAGTATTTTGTTTTGTATAAATTTTTTTAGTATTAGATTACTGAAGATGATAATTAGTGACCAAGGGTCAATCTTTGAAAAAAAATATTTTGGTTCCCTCTATTAAATTTTTTGGGTGACAAAAAAAACATACACACCATACTATTATAACAAAATTTCCCATGTTGATGTTTGAAATCCTTGAGTTGAAGCACATATTGGTGAAACTATGAATCTAAATTGGAAGGACTGGATAAATCACAAAAATGTGGGTTTTGGGATTATAAAAAAATTATATATACCACTGACAAGACCCCCAATAAGCTAATTTTTAGGAAATAATGTCATGTTTTAGTGTTTCTCTATCTTCAAGAATTTTGGGTTATAATGAATTTCAAAATGTATTTATCAAAATCAAAATATCAATGGTTGCACAATTTCAAGAGATTAAGGAGATTCGGTTTTAATCATATAGGAAATCATGCCTCAATAAAGAAAGATCGAAAGTAACATATTATAAGATGATTAAAAAAAGTAGTTTTATAAAATATAGGATGTCCATCTATGTAGTTCATGATTTGAGGATAATTATTGGTAAGTAGCATTCAAGATGATTAAGCATCTATGTCGTGTCTTATGTTGAATTGGGGGTTACAAAAGAGGACACATGAAGGATATTTATAGTCACTCGGTTGTAATTGAAGTTATATATCTATATATTTACCTCACATACACTTAATTTAATCACAATTAATAAACCCACCACCAATTGAGGACATCAAGTACCCTAACCCTATTAATTGCATATTATTTTTATTAATTTAAATTATATATTTCTTGTGAATTTATGATTTCGTAAATTCACATCGTGGATAATGCACTAATTTTTGTATGGGTGGGGATAATATTTTGTATAGCTTCCTTAAAAGTTTTCCCCTTTTTTAATTTTCATATAATTATATTTTAAAATAATATTAAAAAATATAAATAAGTAAAAATTAAACAATTTAGTTTACATGATCACTATATCCTTTAAAAATATTGAAAATAGAAATTTTATATTTTGATATCATATTAGTATCATCTTATTAATGAGTGATGTTTCTTCATTAATGGTCAATTTTAAAAATATTGGATGCTGTTATGATATTATTTTTTGAATCATTAATAAACCTTTAAGACATTACCACCCTTTTTTTGTGACATATTTGTTTGGTAAATAATTTCATTTGATATCCCCACAGATCTTCACAGAAGCCCATTTATTTTGAATTTTTCCTACTAAATTGAAGGAACGACGAGATTAGTTAATATTTTTCCATATTATAATAATTTTTTTTCTAATATTACTCTCTAATATAATAAATTTTTTTACGTTGATAAAATTAACTATGTGTATAAATTTTATCTAACTATATTATATGATCAAAAATAATAATATATTTAAGGGTAGTGAAATTATAACTAATGGGGTGTCTATTTCAAGAAAATAAGGTTTTATTTTTTGTAATTCATATGTTTTTGGGTTTTCAAATTTGATTACAATGGATAAATAATATTTTAGTAATAAAAAAGCAAGTACAATTTTATTACTTGATTTGAATATAAATAATAATGTGTTGAATGAAAATATTGACATATGTTTCACCCACAAGAATAACAAATTTTTTTAATAATATACTCGTATAGTTTTTCACCATGAATATTATTATTAATCTCAGTATATTTTTTCAAATAAAATTTATATGAAAAATACATTCAAAAATATGTAGACTAAATTTCTGATGTTATTTTTTCTTTTCTAATATTTCTATAATTGATATAGAAACATAAAAATTCATATCTTATCAGTATTTTTTTATACAAATGACACTAGAAATTTACCAAGTGGGAGAAATTATATATATTAGACCGTTAAATAATTTATTTTTTGGATGATTTATTGATAATATTTGGAATTACATTCCCATAATGAGGACTTTGTGGATATTTTTTAAAAAAATATTCGAACATGAATTAGGAAATTGTAAGAAGTTTTGTAATACATCAAAATTAAGTATAGTGTTTTTATTATAAAATACTATATGGGTAAATTTTTATGTATACTTATATGAAATAATAATATATTAATTGAGATATAATTTTCCTTTAGATCATTCTTACTATACCCGTCTTTTGGGATGAGAAAATAATTCTTGAATTTAATGCTAGACTGTAATCATTAATGTGGACCTTATATCATGATTTTTTATATAAATATTTCATCCAAGAATAGATTAGGATGAAATTTTTACCTATTTTAATTGAATTAATTATTTGATTTTAAACAACATGGGTGGAAATATGGTTTGCATGGAATGTGAGTAAAAATTTAGTAAAATTTAGAGGAATTAAATATATGAAATTCTATATATATCATTATTTTCGTTTGAAACCCTAACTCTAATCCATTCTATTTATTTTTGTTTCTTACAATAGGGGAGTGTTGGATATTTATTAATGGTTTTTTTCAAATGAGAGAAGTTTTCTCCTACATATATAAACATTTAGAAAAAAGGAAGGTCTTCATCTAAGGATATCTTCCAAGAGTTTATCGTCTTATTCTTCTTTCAATTAATAGTGCTTTTTCATTAAATTTATAACCTTAATATTTCATAAATTAATAAAATTATGTTTTTGCTCTTAATATCTTTATATTTTTCTTATTTATGATATAATCAAATAGGGGAGATGTTATTGGTTCAATCCCTCTCAAAATATTACTTTTGAAAACCATCTCTATGATGATAGCTTCACGCGTTGAAGAATAGTGTCCCTTCACAGTTTCTCCAATTCATCCCCAAAAACATATTATTAATTAAAACTATTAATATCTATAATTCATAATTTTTTTCAACTAATTGAGATTGAAATTCTATAGAAGTCGATCTATGAGAACATCGACAATAATCTAAGGATTTTATGAGTCATGAGTGTGTAACATTAATCATAAAACTTATGAAACTCATGATAGAATTATAGGATTAAAATATATTCCTTAAAAATATATAATTCTCATATTTAGAGTCTATAAGATTCCATAATTTTCTACTAAACCTAATTTATCTTTGGTATATCAATAAATTTAGGGTGTTTTGACTGGATTTCCTTGAGTTGGGCTATAGATTAATTTTTTCTTTTAGTAAGGATGAATCGATTTTTATATGTTTATGGGATTAATGTTATTATGGTATTAGAATTAAATAATGTTTTGTAAAATAATTTTTTTAATATGTACATTAATGGTTATATTAGATTAATAATGTTTTCTCACATAGATATTTTTAATGAATCTTCTTTAATGTTTTTTTACAACACTTTCCTTAATAAAATCACTCAAATTTTGAAATATTGAAATTTTAATTCTATTTAAGACCAATTATTAGATAATTGATAAATTTCATCCAAAATAAATAAACCAATTCAACCACTATTTTGTAATGTGTAAAAATATTTATTATTTTAGGAGTTGCGAGGATAACTCTTATCAATGATTTAATAGAAATATATCTCAAATACATGAAAGTCTAAGTTGAATTCCTATTTTTCCCCTATATTACACCCACATTTACTTGATAAAATGAAATTTTATATTATATATAATTTATAATATATTTTATATTTCCACAAAATTTGCTAATTTTTTTTATTTATTTAAAATATATAATCAAAAAATGAATATGATACTTTAAAAAAATTCAGTTTTAACCCATCGAATTAAACACTAATATATTTGACATAAATATTATTTTAGATCAAATATTAACATTAAATTTAAATTCCTATAGCATTATTTCACTTATTACTAAAAAAATATTTTGATCTCCTTTGATTCGATTCATGTTTGGGGGCTGTTTAGGGAAAATTTGATGAATTTTGGAAGCTCTATAGAAAATTCACAGTTGATGAACGTTTAGGGAAAACCATGTAGTTTCCTCTAGAAAACCATTCCCCCATGGATAGCGGGGAATGAAAATTTTTGGTAATGTTTGTTCAATCATCTATAAAAACCATGAACCCCATTCAAAATTCATGTCAGGGAACATGGTTAGGGTGCATTGTTTGTCTAATAGTGCATCCCTCTACCGAAAACTATGCATACAGTTTTTAGTTCTTCTTAAAGATATTTTAAAAATCTAAAACCAATTTTTAATATTCTAATCTCCCCTATTTAACCATAGAACAATTTTTCATCTTATTGGGCTCTCAATAAGTGATGTTGGACCTTCCAAACCCATCCCTTAGCTAATAGAAGAGGTGTTGATCATGGTTGATCTCTCCCTGGTAAGTGGATCTACTCTGATGTGGTTTCATTTGATATTTCATTATATACAACTTGGATTTTATTAGATCATCATTTAATTTATGTATATAAAGTCTATTAGATATTTATTATAATTTGAGTTCATATATAATTTGTACCTTCAATATTTGTTGGCATTACCCAATAAAGGTGTTGATTTCTAGAACATTATTTTATGTTATGTGGCTCCATAATTTTTTTTCACATTGATTAAAATGTTAAATTGTTTAATTAAAATGAAATATATATTTAAATAATTTAAAAAAATGTTTTTGTGATGATTTTGTTTTTTATTTGAAATTGGCATGAGTTTTATGAAAACACTCTATATCAATGTAATTGAAATTTTGGGGGGATTTTTGAAAATTATGGATAGATATAGAAATATTTTTGATGAAATGATATGATGTTGATATTTTGAAATTACATTAAATTGAAAATTTATTTGAAATGAAATGAAATGATGAATACGTAATATTCGGTTTTTAAATGAGAAGTAATATTGAAAACCAAAATTGGTGAATTGTATTTTGAAATGATTTGAAATAATTAATAGAATGTTTAATAGATTTTAAAACATTATAGATAGATTAATTCGTGGAAACTAGGATAAGCATGCATAAAACTTGTCTCCCTAGAAAAAATTATTTATAAGGAAAATTAATACTATAAAAATTGTTACATGATTTCTTACAATGGGTCGCCATATTGAGGTGTGGACTATTTGTGATGGGTTCTCTTATTGGAATGTATTTGTGTGTTCACATCTAACTAGTGATGAGATTATTATTGAGATTTTTGAGGATATTATTAACAGAAAAAATGACATTTTGTGGGTTCCCCTATTGGTGTAAATTGTATAAATGTTTTATTCATGGATATCGATTTATATAAACTATTTTATATATACTATTAGTTTAGTAATATTTGAAAGCAATGTTGATATATCTTCCATTTTTATATTAAATCATGTTTTAGGTTAAAATATTTTAATTAAATCCCATTACTTGTATTATTATAACTGATATAATAAATGATAAATGCTTATGGTATTGATTATGGAAGTCTTGGTGAGACCTAACTAGGCATTATAGTTCATGACCAAGCATTACCTTCAGGCATTTTAAATCTTTCTTACATTAGTTCTGAGAAAAGGGAAAGAACCACATAGTGATGGTGGATGTTATTGATCATTTGGACCATACATTGATGTTTATTATTGGTGGATCAGTTGTCCATATATTTACACAAGATATTTGAAACATTTTTCAGCTTATCATTGTTGATTCCCTTTAGATTTCAATCTATCTATTAGGGTATGGTTTTTTCCTTTTAGTAATGGTAAATTCTCATTTTAAAATATTGAGTATAATGAAATTCATCTAATATCTTCCATAGTTATTATTTAAAATTCATTCCATCCCGGATCATCTATAATGTCAATCTCTAGGTGATAACATATAGGAATCAGTAATTCCCTTTGTGCTATGTGAGGGTTGTAAATGTATGAAGGCACCGTGTTTCTTATGATGGTTTTTGAAATTGTGTTATGAGAGGTGCATGTTTAGAATTAATCATTGATGTTAGGATTTATTTTTGGTTATCTTGGTATACATGAGATAGTTTTTTATATATGGGGTGTTTACTGGTGAGTTCCTAGAAATCTCTCATTGTAATGAGCCTTAAGTCACCGTGGGTGTATGGGAAAAGTTTTCATGAGTAATAATTGAATCTATGAATGTTATTTTCATTGATATTGATTTTTACTATGTTATAATACAAATAATGAAATATTAACTAATTGGATTGATATTATCGTTTCTCTTGTTTGAGTTGTTGAACCATGTATTATTCAAATGTTTCAGTTTTTATTACTAATGTTGTGTTGCATCATGACTTTGATAGTATGTATGAATATTACACAACAAGACGTTTCTCATGAACCATAGTTAGAATATCCTGTTGTGGACTAGAATCATGTTGAGATTGTTGTGTGATCTGTCCAAGATATGGGTTAGGCATCGAAAATAGTTCATGTTTAGGATCTAATTGTAGAACCTTAAATGGATGAATCTTATAATCCTGATCAAGTGTTTTTTCTCTAGAAGACACCTTCCCTCCAAGGATCCAATGATCCTAGAGAGTATGAGAAATATTTTCATATGATAGATCATATTTTTGATATCCTAGAAATGCCTGAAGCTATTAAGGTGAAATGTGATACCTTCAAGTTGGAAAGACCTAGCCGTAGAAAATAGGATTATGAGGTAATGTCGAAGAATAAAAAGGGTCTAGAGTAGAATTACATTAGAGTTCAATTCACTAGTCGGTTCTATCCACAATATATAGTATTAGTTATGTATATGGAGAATATAAACCTCCAACAGACCAAAAAAAAATGTGATGGTGTATACAAACCAGATTTCAATTATCTTTATTTTTTCACCTAAGACAATATCAAATGAGAATTTGATGGATCAATTTTGTGATGTGGGTCTTCAACCTAATATACATTCATAGGTTTTATTACTGGGAATTATTATTTATACTGGCATACTAGATAGGGTGTTGATGGTTTATCTTGATCTTCTTGGTAAATTACGGTTGATTGGAGTAAATGTTTCACATAGAAGAACGTAGATGAGTTATTTTAATTTTACGAGGATTCATTATGAGTTTCAAAGTGGTTCTCAACATCAGTAATCCTATATACCTCCTTCAGTTCTTGGTGGAGGTCCTTTTAATTGATTCTTATATTTAAATAAATAGAATTTGAGACATGTTTTTATTAAGGTGCTAAATCTGTATAGTTCTTATGGACGTTTAAGAAACCTAAAAAATTATTTCATTTATTTTCTTCTCTATATAGTGGCATAGTATTATTAGAACCCAAAATAACATCAGTGAAATTATGTGATATGATATATAAGGGGTTCCTTCCATTGGAATCCAGAATAAAGATTCTTCATGTAGTCGATACTTCTCCAGAGGAAGCTGTTAAAGGTCTATTAACTATGAGGGGAACCATTACTATAATCTCATCATTAGTGATTTTATTTCATGATACTAGTAAATCTCACTTCTTTATACTGATTATTATTGTGAACATGGTAAATATTTATACAATATTATTGAACTATGTGATTTATATTTATATGGTCATCAAATTAAGGAGACATAATAGTCTCTGTTTCCATACTTATGTTTTCTCTTTATCAAAAATAAATATTAACTATAATTTTATTATTATTCACATGAATACTTTTTAAAAAATCCTTAAAATAGATTGTAATGCTTCTAATAAGGCATTAAATTACTACTATCTTTAGTGGGTATCTTTTACTTTACCTGATGGTTTGTAGAGTGTAATTTAGTGAGAATGCAACCTAAGGGATTTTATATCTTTACCTTCTTATCTGGTGTGGGAGATAGTAATTTCGATATTTTATTTTGATATAGAAGATGAATATATTATTAATGATATCCTTCTAGTTTTCATTGAGTTTCTCAATGTGTATTCATCTAATTTCTCTAGTTTTCCACTAGTAAAAGAGGTAGAATTTTCTATGGATTTAGGTTTTGGTAATTAGATGATATCAATAAATTTTTATTATATAGGACTAGATATATCATCCCCATAAATTTTATAGATAAAATAATTTATAAATATTTATTAGGATATGTTACATGTCTTCATTATTGATTTCGGTGGAGATTGGGATATCTATTTGGGATTGGATGATTTTAATTATAATTAATGTTACGATTTTTCAATTCAGATGGCTCCTATTGAGGAATTTTATACCAAGAATTATAAATATATATTTTAATGGTTGGTTATTTATAATGTTAATTGTTTGGAACAAGATTTTTCCATGAAATGATTGTATAGTTTCAGTTGATTCATTATAGTATGGTAACAAAAGAAAGTCGATAAAAATCATATGATCACCATTGTAGAAAACCATTTTTTTTACATGCTGAACTAGAGATTTTTAGGGATTCAGTCCATTTAGGTCATTGATTTCATGGGAAATAAGGGAAGATTTCACCTATGTTTTTTGGACCTTTTTAGTTTTTTGATAATGTGGGAAATGTGAATTACTCTTTTGAACATCCTCCACATTTTACATTAATACATTATTTGTTCCTTGTATCATAGCTTCAAAAAATAATTTCAAGAACATGTGGATAACAGAAATCTAAAATACAAGATTCAATATCATTAAGAGAGAGTATAAGATCTATTCGAATAATGACTATCTAATTGAATATTTTAATGCATCCATTGAACAACATTAACCTAAACCGGAGGAATTTCCCTTAGTATTCCTTTATTTTTATGTGGTCATCCAAGATGTTGTGTCCATGCCTGAATAATATCAAAAACCAACATATTTAGAGATATATATTCAATAGAAGTGAAATAATGTGATAATTAAGACTTAAATGTTGATATATATATTGGAATAGGATTCAATCAAATTGGGATATAATGGGTAGATGATGATATACTGCAAGACCTCACTATCTACAAGATATAATTATCATCACCTAACTAACTATTTCTAGACATAAAAGAATAAGAATGAAATGAGGCGGTGGAATTTTGAAGAATGAATAGATCCCTACTACCTACATCCATCTACTTCTACTCAACTCCAAGAGGTTCCTTCCATAGAAAATAATATTAAATCCACACCATCATAGGGTGTTAACCCCTTCGTCAACAGAACATCATTTAATTTTATTCAAACTGTACTGAGTATAACCCCATGATGTTTAATTTTTATTATATCTGATGACTATTATTATTCCACATAGGATGATGAGGAGAAATAAGATTCAGTTATTAAGGATCACCTAGAGCACCCTTAATAAACATAACATTTACAAGAAGGAGTACTTGGAGAGATTTAAGTGGATCTTACTGATGAACCATAGATACATGTATCCTATATAAATGGGAAAGAATATAATATTTAATTTTAAAATTTAATATTTTTAAAATTAAAATTACACTCTCACTTCCCTATTGACTACTATTATAATTCATCAAAGCTTAAGAATCGACTGTATAAGAAAGAAGATTTTTTGCATATTGAAACTGAAGAGGATGAGGTTCCACACATCATTCTATACCTTTTAAACATGTTGTACTACATTATGAAGGGGGTATACATTGTATACTCTATATATAGAATCCACCTTAATAAAGAATAAGAAGTATGATATGAGAATAATAACACGTGTTGGTTCAAATAAATGGAAATTAACCCCTATCATATTTACCATAATAGATATTATTGACCATCTAGAGGTAGTAAATTCCCATTGAAACATAGGAGATCAAATTATGATTTATCTTTTTATTATTTATCTTTGTATTAATTTTCTAAAATAAATTAATAGTTTTGGAAGAAATTAGGAATCCACTTATTATACATCTCTTTTGAATCTTAATTTGACTTGGACCTTGTACTTACTTGATTTGTTTTATTTGGAGGTACCATTATGGACAAATGTAGGAAGAGATATGTTAAATGAAAATTCACATCATGAAAATGATTTACAATGTGAGATTCTATAAAATATGATAAATCCTATAGAACCTAACAGATGATTAAATTCAAGGGGAGTATGAGTTTTCAATTATATATTAAATTCTTACTCTCCATATTTTAAAATAGTTTAGAGCTTTAAAAAAAAATTTATGGTTACTTCAACCATTTTACTGTTGGGTTGATCTAGGAGATATAAGTTTCTTAGAGCAACCATTATGTCATGTTTTAATTTTAAATGTAGACATTATTAAATGTGTGAAATAGTAAAATTAATGAGTAAGCTTAAACATGAGGGGTTGAATTTCAAAAATAATTTTTTTGGATAAGTTTAATTTATAGACAAAATTATTCATAGATTTGTAATGTTTTAAATTTATGAAATAGATATGGACTAGTTTATTAATTTTTTTCTTTTACAGGAATAATATTCCAGGACAATATGTTATCCTCCCAGAATAATGATTTGGGTTAATCAAATTCAATTGGAAAGTGAAAAGTGATCATGAAAGTATGTTGGAAGAGAGAGTTAATGAGATTAGGGTTGGAAGAGAAGTATAAATTTAATAATATGGTAAGACATTAATTAAAATAATTAATGTGTTACAATATATGAAAATAAAAAATTATAAAAAAAACCAAATCAGTAGTATCCCTACACCACAATGCAGTGGATGATCCTTAAGAACCAATATCTTTTCATGGATTGAATTATTTCCTTAATCATACACTAAAAACGTCAGCATTTAGACATTATGTAAATGGATTACATGATATGTAGTTTTTTTCATTCTATATTAACTTTGAATCATCCTTGTTATTCATTTTTTAGTTATGGGCTCAATCATTTACAAATAGTGTGTTCTAATGATGCTACAATATAATTTCAAAAAATTTGTGTCACACCATTCCATGAGGTGGTGGAGTGGAATTTTTTGGAATAATACTATATTAGTCTCTTTTTCATTATTTTATTCCTCCATAATAATAAAAACAATTTAATTCTAATGAAATTAATTAATTTAATTATGTAAAAATTGTATTTAAATAAATATAAAAATGAGAAATATGATTCTTTTAGAGAAATATTATTTATTAGGATTTTACCCAATTTATGTCATTGTAACATCCATTTATTCTATGGTATTCCTCTTTTTAAATTTAATATATTCGATAATTTACGTTATATAAAAGACCAAGCTTAAGAAAATGATTATATATTATTATTTAATTGTGATAGTTATGACCTAGCCATTAGAATGGTGGGAATGAATGATATTAACTAAATTATCTAAATATATTCTAAAAATGTTTATAGAATTAATTAATTTTTTATTAATTAATTATAAAGGTAAAAAACAACTAATTGAACATAAATGATGTGTTTAATAAAAAACTATTTGCATGCCCATAATTGCATTTTGTATAAACCAAATAACATTATCACTATAACTAAATGATCATAATGAAATATATATGTCATTTATTAAACCAACATTTCTATTAAATTCATTCAATATGTTTGATATGCTTATGATAAGAATAAATCCAATTTTAAGAATAAAGAGATATATTTTTCTAAAAGGAATTTCTGATCCCTTTAAACGTCACATCCATTTTAAAACAGTATTTTAACACATTTATAATGTTAATTTGAGAATATAAACTTATTTTTTTAAATCATATTATCAAAATTTTCTTTGGGTGGATTTTTTTGAATTTATCTGATAATTTTAATTTTTTTAACAAAAATTAAAAATGCAGTATTTTAATTGAAAATTGAAATTTCGTAAAATTAATTTATGTAGTTAAATTATTTTTTATTTTTGAAAATTTATAATTAGTTAAATTATACATAAAAACACAATTTAGGTCCCTGTTATCAATTTCACATTTAAATTTGATCTAATGAAAATGCAGACTTTTAAACTTTTTCAGCTTAGAACCCCACTTTCCTGTTGCGTCTGCCCGATTAATTTTATATTTTTGTTTAAAATTTTAAAATATAATTGGGGAATATGGATTCCATATTTTGAATAAAAAATTATTAATTAGTTTTTATTTTCATTGTTATTTTTATTCATAATGATGTTACCCTATTAAAAAGGAATATTTACCACAGTATAGGTGAAATAATGAAACATATTAAAGATAAAAGGTAAAGGATTAAAATTACAAATAACTAAAAACTAAAATGGATAATTAATATATTTATAAATAATATCCATCCATTGAAATCGTAAATATCATCAAAATTCAGGGAATTATTTCAACCTTCATGTGGCTGGCTTTAATTATAAAATAATAATTATTTAACCACTTAAAAACAAATATCCTAATGTATTAATACAATCCATAACCACATTATTTCTCCACAATAGACTTAAACCACTCCAAATAAACTCAAAACACTCTAATATACATACTCCCCATGAAAAGGTGATACTATTCTCACCAGAATACCAAATCAAAGATTCTCAAGGGCTCCTTCGTGGAGGTGATATTCAAGAGGCAATTTTCTTAAATAACCTATTTGAATTTATTTTCATATTATAATTTATCCCCAACTACATAATATATCATGGAATAATAGGTCAAGAATAATATAAATACTTTATTGTTATTCTTATATTAGAATATATTATATCCATTACTTTTATTACCTCCTCTTATTCAAGGTAATGAAACTACTATCAAAATTGTCTTGGTCAATTGCCTTCATTAATAATGATTTTGGTTGTCTTCCATTACATACTTCATGGATGATCATAAAACAAATATTATAGATAAATAAATTTTATTTATTATTTTATAAAAAAAATTAGGTTCTGGAACTATTATATCATTGTTATATTCAATAAAATGAAACTAGTTCCCGATGGTCGGAAAACATTCCCAATTAAACTAAACATTTATAATTAAATTTTTTTAAAATGAATAATCCTTGTGTGTGGAATGAGAATGATAAATTTTACCTTTTAAATTTATGGATGTTGATGAATAAAATTTAATTTCACTCATGTAGTTTTATTTCCAATGATATGAAAATCCTTACTTATACACAAATTAACCGACTAAAAAACCATGAAATTAATGCATCATAAAAATGTAAATAATGAAATATTACTTATAAACTTGTGGTAATATGTTATAAAAGGATATTATATGATATTTTAATATAAAATTTTTTATAATGATTTAAAAACATTCATTAAACCATTATACATGTAGTTTATGTATGGACCACTAAATGGATGTGTGTCATAAGGGTTTTCTTATCTAACTTTTACTTATGTGAGATATATTCCTTATTCACCACTTATTTCATGTGCGTGCTATATATAGGTATAGAAACATCGACATATAATAATATGAATGTCATTATATTCAGGATATTAAATGTTTTATTTGATAATTATTACACTTATGTGGAATATGATTCGACTGATTACAAAGTTGTATGTTATTTTTTAACTCAATTTCAATTCATTGGGTTCAAATTATAATTAATGAATAGATTATTTGAAGATTATGTGAGAAATTCGTTTTAGATATATTTTGTTTTTTAATGAATTATTTGTATTGATAGTGAATATGCATAATTAATTAAAATAATTAACAGTCATTTCAATGATATGATATCTTTAAGGGACATTTTTTAAAAAATCCATTTTTAAAGTCTTTTTTTTAAATAAAGTTTTTACATATATTTTCTGAACATAAATTTCCAAATTAATTTCAAATTATTTTTTGAAGCTTCATTTATATGGTTATTTTCAAGAACATGTTTAGTTTTATAATTATGGTATGTTTTTTAAACAAATGAAATTCAACGTGATAAGGTTTTTTTCATCATGATTTTTTCAATGATCATAATAATGTATTTTCATCTAAATAAACATCATTTTTTGAAATATTTTTCTCAATTGAGGTTGATATATTATGATACTATATTCTATATTTTATAAAATGGTTACTGATTTTTTTCTATTTTTGTACCATTCATCATATTACGTTGGATGTTTGTTGATTATGTTTACTTAATGATGAATGTTTTTTTATTTTGTGTGTTAATTTCAATAAAAATATATATGGTGATTATATTTCACATTTTTTATATGAGGCATATATTTAACATAGTATGTGATGGAAACATCCTGTTATAGCCCCTTGATTCATTGGAAGGTCTCATGAAGTAAGGTAAATTGTGTTTTCCCCAAGCCATACCAATTTATAATATTATTCGCATGAAGCCTTGATGATGTTACATTCATGGAATAAATTATCTATAGTATCTCTTCAGATGTATAGAATTATATATTTCACCATTATGAGATTAGTTTTTTGATTTCCAGGTGATTTTTTTATTAGTATAATATCTATGGTTAGGTTTTCTAGTTCAAGTTAATATTCATATGGAATTATTTGATCCTCTTTTAATCCAACCATTTTATGGTCATTATATAGATTTAATGGAATATATTCTAGTTTTATTATCTTTCAATAATTTTTATTTCATACTTATGACAACTTATAATGTAATCGTACCCTTACAATGAATTTGATCTCACCCCTTCCTTATATTTATTTTCCCCCGGGCATCCAAGATGTTAATTATGATTGATATGTATGGAGAAATAAGGGGATTAAAAGGGTTTTAAAATGAATTTCTATGTTATATTTTATTAATTCAGACTCAGATTTAGTTTCAATTATGTATCTAATTTTAAAATACAACTAAACTATTCAGTCATTTGGGATTATATTCCTTTTACCTTATTCCAATGAAATAAAGTAAGGAAACTAGCTCCGGGCTACAAGGGTCGGGGTTATTACAGTAGGTATCAAATAAAGATTAATAGAAAATTTTGGATGTTTATTTTAGAATAAATATATTTGAGAATGAATCAAAATGATATATTTTGTAAATATATCAAATTAGTCCAAGATTATGATTCAGATATTAGATGTACCTAAATATTCAATTTAGGGCATGTGATTCAATAGTTATGATATTATACATAATTATTCATAATGCTATGATCTAACCTAGTGTATCCCAATTTTTAGAAATGGCTCCTAGTATATGGAATGGGAACTTTATTAATGAACGTAGTCCATATATGGGTATCCATATTGAAAAATTTAATTATGTTATACCAGGATCTGTGGCTGCAGCTGAAGATATAGTTAGAGATGAAACAATTATAAATATATTTGCATAATAGACTTGGTTTATAAGAAATAACCTTTCATGTATAGAATATCATACTTATCTTCAATATTATTTAATGATTTTGGATGAATTCATGTGACAACAACCTCTATAAAGTAATTGGACTACGAATCCATTTATAGCTGATAAATGGATATGTTCCATAGAAAATATATTTCTCACATTGGGAAGTACTTTAAGGGATAAGGTTTTCATGAAACATTCTCCTCTCTCATGAGATTTATATTAATGGTTTACATTGATTCAAAACACTAATGAATTGGTGGAAATAAAAAATATGGAATAGAAGTATAATAGGGAACTCTTCTTAGAAAATATTTTCCTCGTGAGAAATGGGTATATATGGACAGAGAATTATTGATTCTCAAGAAAATGTTGGATGAGAATGTTGTTAAGTATGAATTCATTTTCATAAGATTAGAAAGCCTTGATATGAACTACATACCTGATTTAAAGATCAATAATGATCATTTATATGATGAGGTCAAACCAATTCTTCTATGGGAAGTAGTCTTCCAAACATTATAAATATATAAGGATATATTATCAAATTATATCAAGAAAAAAATGATTTATCAAAGTATTATGACTTTGATAGTAATAAAGATAAGAAGTACTTGCTAGATTAAGAGATTACTAAAGGGAATAAGGGAAATAATGATTTTCCGACAAGTGATACTTGTGGAATTGAACACCAGGGTACACGCTTAAAGAGAAAATGAGTTTGATTCAAATGTGAGGAAATCATTCCCTCATCCTAATGATTTCAGAAAATAGAAATATTTCTCTAATGTGAAATGGTTCCCCTTTAATGATATGGGGCACTAGGAAAATTAAATCCCCTAGAATTAAGTGAATATAACTCAAAATAAACGAAGGGATCATGGTTATGATTATGCTATTACAATAATCAAAGTTGAGTAATTTAAGTATATGGGTTTTTGGACTTAATAATTGTATTGTAAAAGTGTTTTATTAATTATATTTTAATTGAAATAAACATGGAATATATAAGTATTTTACTGCATTACTTATCATTAAGGATTTAGAATTAGTCTTGTGTTCATTATGATTTTACAGTTATCAATGTAATTATATATTTAGAATGTGAAAATAAGAGCTAAATTATATTCATTGGGGAATATAATTTTATGTTTAATTTTATAATTTAGTGACCTTCATTATATTTTTTCTTGGATTTTTAATTTGGATAGATATATTTTGGATGAGTCATAAGATTATGTAATTATGGAATGGATTAAGTTGAACATTGGATATTTTTTTAAATATGTTCGAACCATTTTTTTCATTAAATATTAGGAGGAGAAAAGAATGGGTCTTGGATCTTATGATTCATAAAATTATCTTAATGCTTGAAAAAGTAATCTTTAATATCCACCTCATGTTATAATAAATGAAGTGGGGAAAGATCAAAGAAAAAAATATATGAGATTATGCTTATGAAATAGAAATAAATCATGCATGTTTACCTTTTAAAGTGTTTATATAGATATTAAAATTATCCACTAACTTTTTGAAAAGGATTTTAGAGCAAAAATGTTATCCGTTTAATTTTTTTATCGACAAATCAATGGTCTTAACCTATCACAAATTTTCTATTTTGTGATAGATAACATTCTATTTACAATTTCTTCTATCACTTAATATCATAACTAGATAGTTATATTTCCCATCTATGTCCCCATTTTCACATCCATCTAATTTAATCCTATTCGAAAGCCTAGTTTTTTTACCTTTTCATTTACCATTCCCTCTTATAAATAGTATTTTTTATTAACCATATTTAGAATGTGGGATTCTGAAAATGGAATTTCCAAGTCTCATCCATTGATTTTCGAAGTAAAATTTTAAATTCCGAGAATAAAATTTATTAAAGGGTGTGAGAATGTAACACCCAAAGATTTTATATTATGCCTCTTTTTAAATTTGTTCTCCTTGACAGCTTACGCTACACAAAACACCTAGCTTAAAAATGATTAAATACTATTATTTTATTTTGGTAGTTATCAACTAGTTGTTAAAATTTTGGTAAATAATTAGATTGGCTAATATATGAAATTATATGTTATACATGTTTATAATATTAATTCTATGGTTATTAGTAATTTATAAAAAAAAATAGAAACCGATTGAACATTGAGGATGTGTTTCTATAAAAAATACATATTCCCACAATGTAAATTTATTTTAATAAACTAAACTAATCACTATTATTTAATGATCATAATAAAATTTATAATTTATATATTAAATATTTTTTAAAAAAAATCATCCCATAATTAAGAATGGAATAAGATAAGAAGAAATCCAATTTTACGCATAAAAACTATATTTTTTTAAAAGGTAATTTTACTCCTTTTAATGGTGCATCTATTTTAAAACTAAATTTTAATTGTTTTTCAATTTAATTTTAACAAATAAACATCATTTTTGGATTTTTAGTTTGAAAATTATCTTATGGTAAGATCCTGGCCTTCCCTAGAGTCAATTTCAGGCACGTTTTTATGTAGTATTTGATGTTTTAAGTAAATTTTACTTGGTGTAGTGACTTGGGGTGCATTTGGGGGAACATTTGAGGAAAACTAAAGGATAGTTAGTTGTGCATAGTTTTTGCATGGTTTAAAAAACCATGCAACCAAACCGTGAACACCATGCAAAACTGGATAGAATGGTCCGCACGGTTTGCGCACGGTTTGTCTAACCACAAGCCCTTATCCAGGAAAACCGTGCGAGCGGTTTCTAATTCCGAAAATCCCATTTTAAATCCACCCGAACCCCAGGACTTCCATTATTCCATCCTTGGATTAGGCTAGACACGTTCTAGGTGTTTCTAAAGCCTCCCAGAGATATTCCATGGTGATTCGAACATCTTTCTTCAAGATTGAAGGCCTGGATTGAAGATCTTCTGTCCTCCCGGTAAGTGGATTTCATCATGTTGTTTCTTTATTTCTTTCCTCTATCTACCCTTAATCATTTCATGGGAGATTTTGATCATTTCCATGGATCTAAAACTATGAGTTAAGGTATAGATCTAGGATTATGGATCTAGATCTAGTTTTTCATGATCTTAATTCTTTTGAAATTGTTTTTGGTTATAAAGATTTAGATCTAGAACATGAGCGACGACGTTGTGCCGCTCGGATTTTGGTGATTTTAGTTGGGATAACTTCCATAAATAAATGTAAGTGGTCTAAATCCAATCCCAGAGTCTCATCTGTTTAAGCATATGCAGTTGTATAAATGTCATGGTATAAATAATTAATTGGTGGTTTGGTATTGCGGTTTATAGTAAATTGTGGGTCTAGTAGAATATGGGTGAGAGTTATGATGGAAGGATAAAGATGATTGAACATTTGAATATGGTTGTATATGTGAATTAGAAATTTGATTTGAAAAATGGTTGTGTGACACGGACCGATGCTCCTAATACCCACAGAGGTTCTAGATATGGCATTCTAGAACAAATGACATGCCTGAAAATGATATTTTATGGGACAATGATTGATGCTCCAAATTCCCATGGGGTTGTGAGATAGGGACTGATGCTCCAAATACACACATGTGTGCTAGACATGATGTTCTACACTCTTTCATTTATTTTGTAATATGATTTCATTTGGATATTCATAAAAATAATATTGTGACATAGTAATTATGAATTGAGCAGGGGAAATGGTTTAAGCTCCTACACGGGCCGAAGCAGGCATTGTGTTTTGGGTGTTCTCGGGAACCTGGATGTTTAACATATTAAAGAAATGTTAATTTTATAATTATAATTGTTTTCCCTATTGTATTTCTTTATTATTAATGCAACTACATACCCAGCTTATGACTGGATTTGTTTTTACACTGTTGGTAGTGATCTGCTGAGTCATACTCACACCCTCCTTGGGTTGCCTGATTGTTACCCAAATAGATATTATTGTTGCATTATTGTACAAGGGCACAAGACCTGGATAGATTGCTGAGTTGGGGATGGAGCTTGGTTGAGGTAGCCAAACATGTTTTGGGACCCATTTGGATTTTTTGTGTCTTTAATTTCAGTTTTATTGTGGACACTTGGCACTTTCACTATAGTAGCATGTTTTACCTTTCAGTTGAGTATTGTATTTCTTGTTTTGGTTATACTAGTAAAATTTGTGAAATTAGATTTATATGCATTCCCACTATTTCATGGTTACATCTACTGGTTTTTTAATCTTATAAGAGTGGTTATAGTCTCCCCAAGACTGACTTACCAGTCCCTCACTGCTATTCGACACCCTCTGGCATAGGGTGAGGCGTGCTTGAGGGCTTGTGAGAAATCGGCTCGGAGCACCATTCAGTGGCTCCCAGGCCGAGACGTTACAAAGTCGTTTCAATGGTGAGGTATTTTCTTTATTCTTATTTTTTTTGTCTTAATATTTGTGGAAGGTAGAAAGAAGACTCGAGAATGTCGGGGCTTGATAATGAGCTCGTGCATGGGAGTTTCAAACCCATGGATGAGGGAAAACTCATGTACTCAAGGTGGGATTGTCGTTTTTATTATTTGTCGTTATAGTTGAATATTGTATCTCCTTCGGTGATACACTTTTTGTGTGATGTGATTATTATTTATGGAATTTTTTGAGTATTGATTCATCACCCAGAATGGCATGAGTGTCTCGCCTACATGCATCATTCTAGGTAATCAGGATTATTGTGACATGCATCATGTTAGGACCGCACGGGAAAACGGATTATGGGTAGATTGTTGAACTTAAACTATTTATTTTCCATTATTGGGAAATTTAAATGAAAATGGAGCCTAATTTTTAAATTAAAAGAAATAATTGTGATGTTATATGAATAATTTTGTTGTATGTAATTCTGAAAACATATTGAACTCTTTTCTAAGATGCATGTTTAAAATTGTAGAATTATGCCTCCACGACGCTTATTGAGAGGATGAGAAAGGGGTATAGTTAGAAATGGTCCTCCAATGGGTGAACCTGAGGCACCAATAGTACCAACTAAAGAATCAGGGAAAAGGTTTTAGGATAACCTCACCCGTTTCATGCAAATTATGGAATGATACCCAGGGTGGGTTGTGAAAGTATTTCTGATCTTACGAGGGAGTTTCAGTTGCAGCACCTGATGACTTTTATAGGAGAGGGTGGTCTATAGAAAGATGAATTCTGGAATGAATATCCCCAGACTAGACTTTACCACATAGAGACACCTGTAGAGAAGAGATTCAAGTTGGCAGCTTACATGTTTTGCAGTCAAGATAAACATTGGTGGAACATACAGACTCGGAATGTGCAGATCGAAGCTATGGAGTGGAAGGAATTTCTGGAGATGTTCTTTGAGAAATTCCATCCAGAGATGCTCATGAAGGAGAAAGTGGTTGAGTTTATGAGGATAAATCAAGGAAATATATCTGTAATGGACTATGCTGGATGCTTTACTGACTTACAACGTTTTTCTCCAGTATTGGAAACAGACGAGGCCACTTCAGGAAGAATATTTTAGGATGGACATAAATGTGAAATTAAGTGTCAAGTGAATATTTTCAGGCTGAATATGTTTTTGGAAGTGGTAAATCAGGCTCTCACCTCTGAGGGTAACCATAAGGAGGCTTCTAGTGGTGTACAAATGGTTTTTAATATATGACCATATGGTGGGACGTTTGAGAGAAGGAAGTGACATTATGAAAATGTCAGCCAGGGAGGTGGGAGACAGATTAACTTGGCAGAGGGTTTGGTTACACAAGACCTTAACCAAGTGTTTTTCCACTAATGTGGAAGGACAACACATTATCATAACCAATGTTCCTGACCCCCCCTGTTGAATGAAGATCTTGTGGTAGGATGATACATCTCCAGAAGTTATTCAGGAACCCAAAAGATTAAGGTGGTGATGGATTAGCTAAACAGAGTCAGAGTGTGGGAATGGGATCCTCTACACCCTTTCAGTCTCAAAGTTGTAGTTCTACTAGCCGAGGTGGTAAGGGTGATGGACGTGGTGATCTTGGGAAGAAATTCCCATGTCCACATAGTGGTACAAGTTAGGGGAGTCATATGAAATCATAGGGAAGAGGAGAAGCACAATTGCATGCAATACAACATACACTTGTGGATAGAAAGCATTGACCATCGACAGTGAGATGAACTATCCTTATGGATTCTACTTTATCTAATGCCTTATTGGATATTGGATCCTCTAATTCCGTTGTATATACAAAACTTTTCAATGGTTTGATTTTGGTGGTGGAGTTTGTGAGTGGTGATATAAAGATAGTCACACCTTTGAGATAATAGTGTAGAGACATCTGTAGGTGCTGGGGATGTTCTCTTGAGATCGGGGAGTAGAGTTTCCTATGGGATCTCTATATACTTGATATAATAGGCTTCGACCTTATCCTAGGTATGGACTGGTTAGTCACATACCGAGCCCAAATTGATTATAATTGTCATAGGGTGACATTTATGTCACCTGTGGGTGACCATATCATTCACCATGGGGAGTGGGAAATCCAAGAAGGCAGAGAAGGGCCAATTACTCAGCCACTAGGAGAGATCAGATCCTAATATGCTGGTCTTTTACTAGATGATGATGGTGTTAGGAAATATGTCATTCCGCCAGTGGTTGACTTATTTCAGGATGTATTCGAGTAATACTTCTCTGGGATTCCACCTAAGAGAGATGTTGAATTTACTATTGAGATCATGCCAGGAGCAGAGCCAGTATCTATTCCACCATATAGAATGGCACCTACAGAGCTTCAATAACTCAACAATCAATTGGAATAATTTAAGGATAAATGATTTATCCATCCATGTACGTCACCATGAGGATCTACAGTACTGTCTGCAAAGAAGGATGATGGGAGTTTACGTTTTTGTGTCGATTACCGCACGTAGAATAAGATGACTGTGAGGAACCAATATCCTCTACTTCGTATTGGTGATCTATCTGACTAGTTTACGGGAGCTTACGATTGTTCAAAAATCAAATTTAGATCTGGGTATCACCAGTTGAGAGTTCGGACATCGGATATACCGAGGACTACTTTTAGGAGTAGATATGGAATTTATGAGTTTGTTGTAATGCCATTTGGGTTAACAAACACACCATCACTATTTATGGCTATGATGAATAAGATCTTTCATCCTTACCTAGATCAGTTTGTGGTAGTGTTTTTGGAATAAATCATGGTGTACTCCAATACTCCTGATGATCATGTCCATCATCTTGACATCGTCCTGAGTACACTGAGAGAGAATCGGCTATACTCCAAGCTGTCTAAGTGTCAATTTTGGATTGATAAGGTACACTTATTAGGACACATCATCTAAAAAAATGGTGCTTTAGTGGATCTAGATAAGGTGCAAGCTGTGATTTCTTTAGATCATCCCAAGAATATATTAGATATATGAAGCCTTTTGGGGTTATCTAGATATTATAGGAGATTTATCTAAGACTTTTCCCATTTGGCAACACTAATTTCGGGCTTGACCAAAAATGGAGTAAAGTTTGAATGGTCAGAGGCTTACGAGACATCTTTTCAATAGTTAAAGAAGAGTTTGACATCCGTACCAATTTTGGATCTACCAGAGTCAGGTGAAGAGTACATGGTGTATTGTGAGGCTTCTAGGATAGGACTCGGAGCTGTTTTGATGCAAAGAGATAGACTTGAGGAATTAAGATCTCGATAGTTGAGGCCACATGAATGGAATTATCAAATGCAGGACCTTGAGTTGGCAGTGGTGGTTTATTCTTTGAACTGTTGGCAACACTACCTCCTGGGTGAAAGGTTTATGGTTTATACTGATCAAAATATCTTGAAGGACATCTTTTCTCAGCGCTATTTGAATCTTCGATGGGTGATATGTGTTGAGTACATGCAATATTTTGATTTTGAACTGGTATATACACATGGGAAAGGAAACGATGTGGCTGATGCTTTGAGTAGGAAGACTCAGACATTGATTGGTCACGAATCTAGTTCCGAGTGGAGGATGATGTTGTTGATAGATGAAATACATGTTGTAGTCCAAGAGTGATGGGAGAAAATGGAAATTGTGTCAGTTATAGTGGATTATACAATTTTGAGAGGAATTAGGGACAAGAAATATGAGGAAACTGGATGCTTATCCTTGAGGGAAAACACTAAAGGTAGGGAGACACCTTCAGACTGGAAGATAGATAAGAATGATATCGTTTGTATGAAGAATCGACTAGTTCTTCCAATGAGCAAGAAAGAGAAGATCATGTGGTAATTTCATTCATCAAGATGGGCAGTGCACCCTACTGTGACCAAATGTATCATAATCTGCGACGACAGTTTGGGTGGCTAGGCATGAAGAAGTAGATAGAAGGGTTTGTGACATGATGCTTTATCTATCAGCAGGTGAAGGTAGAGCATCAACGACATGGAGGTTTACTACGACCTTTGTCCATTCCAGAATGGAAGTGGGATGACGTGACCATGGAATTCGTGATAGGTCTTACAAAAACACTTAGGATGAATTATGCTATTTGGGTCATTGTGGATCGACTGAAAAATGTGGCACATTTCTTGCCTATAAGGGAAACTTTTACTATTGAGTAGTTGTTAGAGCTGTATATACATAAGATAGTTTTACTGCATGGGGTACCACGAACTATAGTTTCAGATCGAGATTCACTTTTTACTTCTCACTTCTTGAAGGGTTTCCAAATGGAACTTGGTATGCAGGGTTTATTGAGTATGGATTTCCATCCTCAAATAGATAGACAGTTAGAGAATTCTATACAAGTGCATGAGGATATTTTGAGGGTGTGTGTACTTGAATTCGGTGTTACATGGGAGAAGCACCTAGCTTTAGTGGAGTCTGCCTATAACAACAATTATTAAGAAACTATACAGATGGCACCATACCAGGCTCTTTATGGTGGGACATTTAGATCACCGCTATGCTGGATGGAAGAAGGTTAGTCAAAGTAGTTGGGACCGAGTCTCGTATAGGAGACGAAAGAGGAGGTTCATCTAGTTCAGAACCATATGGCTACCGCTCAGACTGGGCAGAAGTCATACACTGACAGATAGAGACGAACCATAGTGTTTATAGAGGTTGATCGTGTTTTCCTTCTGGTGTCACCTAGGTTGGGTGACCGCAGGATACAGAGGCAGGGAAAGATGGCACCCATGTTTTTTGACCTTTTGAGATCGTAAAGAGAAACTGGCCGATAGCATACCGATTGGCTCTTCCATGAAATATAGTGTTGTTAATGATGTTTTCCATGTATCACAACTACGAAGGTATCACCCCGACCATTCTCATGTGATCGATGTTAATGATTTTGAGCTTGAGATAGATGTGTCCTTCGAGGTGCATCTGATACGTGTGTTGGATCACAGTGAAAAGGTGTTGAGGGGAAAAAATGTACCAGTAGTTCGTGTCTTATAGCAACATGGACGTGTGTAGGAAGACACATGGGAATGGGAGGCAGATAAGCGGGCATAGTGTCCTGATCTTTTTAGCACGTAATCTCAGAGAAGTTCGGGAGTAGAGCTCGAGGACACGCTATTATAAGGTGGGGAGATTGTAAGATCCCGGCCTTTTCTAGAGTCAATCTTTGGCATGTTTTCAAGAACTTTTTGAACTTTTTAAGTACCTTTGAGTTTTTTTAGTGACTTGGGGTGCGTTTGGGGGATCTTTTAAGGAAACATAATGGACAATGAGTTGTGCATGGTTTTTGCATGGATTGACAAACCATGCGACCTAATTGTGCACACCATGCAAAACTAGACAGAATGGACCGCATAGTTTGTGCACAGTTTGGAAAACCATGTGACGAAACCATGCCCACCATGAAAACCATGATAGAAGGTTCCACACGGTTTCCCTAACTATGTCCCTATGTCTAGGAAAACCATGCTAGTGTTTTCTAATTCCGATAATCCCTTTTTAAAATCAACAGAACCACGGGACATCCATTTTTCTAACCATGGCTCAGGCTGGACACATTCTCGGTGTTTATAAATCCTCCCAGAGATATTCCAAGGCGATTCAAACATCATTCATCGAGATTTAAGGCTTGTATTAAAGAGCCACTCCCATCCCGGTAAGTGGATTTCATCCTGTTGTTTCTTCCATTATTTCTTCTATATTCCCTTGATCTTTTCATGGGATATTTCCATCGTTTCCATGGATCTAAACCTATGAGTTAAGGTATAGATCTAGTAATATAGATCTAGATATAGTTTTTCAATATCTTAATTCCATTGATATTATTTTTGGATTTACGGATTTAGATCCAGAAAGTGATCGGCGTCGTTGTGCTGTTTAGATTTTGAGGATTTTCGTTGGGCTAACTTCCATCATGAAATCAAGGTAGGTGGTCTAAATCCAATCCCACATTCTCATATTTTTATGCATATTATGTTTTATGAATGTCAAGGAATAAATAATTAATTTGTGGTTTGGTTATGCGGTTCTTTGTGAATTGTGGATGTAGTTTAATATTGGGGAGAGTTATGATGGAAGGATAATGATTATTAAGCATTTAAATATGGTTGTATATGTTAATTGGATATTTGATTTGAAAATGGATGTGGGACACGAAATAATGCTTTTAATACCAACATAGGTTCTAGACATGGCGTTCTAGAACCAATGAAATTCATGAAATTGATATTTTATTGGACAAGGACTGATCCTCCAAATACCTATGGGGTTGTGAGATAGGGACTGATGATCCAAATAATCACATGTGTCCTAGACATGACCTTCAACACTCATTCATTTATTTTTATACTACAATTTCATTTGAATATTCATAAACTTAAAATTGTGACATAGTAATTATGAATTGAACCGAGGATATGGTTTAGGCATCTACATGAGCCATAACAGGCATTGTGTTTTGGGTGTTCATTGGAACTTGAATGTTTACCATATTAAAGAAAGGTTAATTGGATAAATATAATTTGTTCCATATTTTATTGATTTATTATTAAAGCAACTACATACATTACATATAAAGATATTTATTTTTTACACCATTGGTGGTGATCTACTAAGTCGTACTCACACCCTACCCGGGCTGCCTGATTGGTACCCGAATAGACATTATTGTTGCAGGATAAGACAAGGGTAAGATATCTGGTCAGATTTCTATGTTTTGGATGGAGCTTGGTTGAGGGAGCTAGGCATGGTTCGAGAACCATTGGGAGTTGTTGTGTCTTTACATTAAGTTTCATTGTGGAAACTTGGAACTTGCATTGTAGTAGCTTGTTTTACCTTTCATTTGAGTATTTTATTATCTATTTTGGTAATAGTAGTAACATTTGTGCTTTTATATTTATATGTTATCCACTATTCCTTGGTTACTTCTGATAGTATTTTATTCGGATAACAGAGGGTATACTCTACCCCAGACTGACTTACCAGACACTCGCTGCTAGTTGGCACCCACTGGTGTTCGGAGAGGTTCCCTTGGGGGCTTGTGACCGACCAGCTCGGAGCTCCGTTCAGTGGCTCCCAGGTCGGGACATTACACTTATGGTGAATGTTTTGTAATTTTTATAATGTTTTATTTTTTTATGAAAAGGAAAAAATGTTTCATTTTAATTAAATAATGACTTCATATAAATAATTCAATTGTTTAAATTAAATTTTAAATTGGTTTTATTGTTCAATTCAAAAAATTATAAATAAATAAAACCAAATTCATTTATTGTAATAAATTTCAAATTTTAATTGGGTGTAAATAATTTTTCAACTTTTTTACATTTTCACTTTTGAAATTGGCTTTCACATTGCATCAACGATATTAATTTTAATTATAAATTTTCCACATTTTTTAAACTTGATTTAGTAAAATAGAATCTATATTTAGAATAATAATATCTAAATTAGGAATTAATGTAATATTAATTTTTATGTATAATAATTTAACCATGTAAAATAGAAAGATTTACCATGCTATAGGTAAAATAATAAAAGAAGTTAAAGTTAATAGGCAATTGATTTATATTATTAATAAAATTCAACATTAAGTGGTTGGTTAGTGTGTTTATAAACCATAAAAATCCTTCCAAACATTAATTATCATCCAAGTTCGTGTAAATTACTTCCACCTCAATGCGAATGGCATTGATTATAATATAATCATTATTTAATTACTTAAAACCACCCCTCCTGAAGTATAAATACCACCCATCACCACTCCATTTCCCATAAAAAGCCTTTATGAACTCAAAATATCTTCCAAAAACCCTCTAATATAAAAAATTACCAAATCTAGGTTCTTGGGGTTTTATAGAAGACCAATCCCAAGGTCCTCACAGAGTCCTTCAAGGAGGTGATATTCAAGATCTTATTTTATCAATGCACCTCTCTTGAATTTTTTATTCTTCAACTTTATCCTTACCTCCTTCATCCATAATGTAAAAAAACTATATAATAATATAAATTGTTTAATTTTATGTTTATAATGGGATATATAAAATCTATCCCATTAATTTTCTCCACTTCTTAAATGAAATGAAACTATTGTCCATCTTGTGTCGGATAATTGCCTATGTGAGTAATGATTTTGTTCATTGTCCATTATTTCCTAAATTTATATTCATAAAACTATTATTCATTATAAATAATTTATAAATTAGTATATTATAACACATTTAGAATTTTTTATCTAATAGATATACATTATATAAAGTAAAATGAAGCTAGTATGTGATGGTCGGAGAAACCACTAAATTATACTAATCAATTTTCATTATTATTTTATCAAATTAATCATCCTCATGTATGAAATAAAAATGATAAATGTGGCCATTAATACATTTTTATTTTCATTAATACCATTTATTTACAATTCTTCAGTTTTATTTCAATTTGATAATAAAATACATAATATATAGAAATGAACCGACCAATAAAACATGAGACGTACACACCTGAAACAATAAAAATAATTAAATATTATTTATGAAAAGGTGGTAATATGTTATAAAAGGATTATATGTGGTATTATAAATAGGAATAAAGTTATATAATTAATTAATAACATTAATTATATAATTATATTGGAGGTTAAAGTATGAAGCACTAAAGGGAAGTGTGAGGTGAGGGTTTTGCTCATCTCAATATTATTTTTGTGAGATATATGACATATTCAACACATATTTATTATTTATAGAGTATATATAATGTCATTTATCTTTCATATCATGAATACAGTTATCAATATTATATTTAATATATCCGTTTATAATTATTAATATTAGGGTTTATATGATTGGACTGATTACAATGTTTTATGTGATTTCATAACTCAATTTCCTTCGATTGGGTTAAACTTATAAGTCTTGATTACCTCATGATATGATTATGTGAGAAATGAATTTTCATTATATTATTTTGCATTTATTCTTTTTTAGGTTACATTATTTCAAATACTCATAATCAATTAGTTTGATTAACTATCAATTGAATGATATTATATTTGAAGGATACATTATCTTAAAACTCATCTTTTAATTTTCAGTTTTTAAAAATAATGTTTTTTAGATATATGAATGAACAAATTTTATCACTTTCATGTCAGAATATTCATTTTAACTATCATTTATAATTATGGATAGTTATATTAAAGTAATTTTTATTATTTTATAAGATGTTAGTTTTTTTTTAAAAATGATTTTCAAACTGAGAACCGGTGTTTTCTTAAATAAATTTTCAATGATCTGAAAATAATGTATTTTATTCTATGTCCAAATCCTCTATTTAATCCAATGATTTATTGAGGATGATATATTGTGATACCATATTCAGTATTTTATTAAAATGAGATATATTTGTATCCTATTTTGAAACCATTCCCCATATTACTAAAGATGGTTTGTTACTACATTTACCTAATGTGGAATGTTAATTTCATTTTTAGGCTAGTTTAAATAAAAACATATATGTTGATTATGTTTCAACCCTGTCATATTATGAATGTATTAGACTGAATAAAAGATGGGTGGGGCCCTCTATATCCCCTCGATGCATATTAAGGTCTCATGATACAACCTAAAGTGGGATTTGGTCAAGGCCTCACTAACTTATTATATTTTTGGAATGAAGCCTTGGTGGTGATAGATTCTTGGAACAAAGGCTAGAAAATATGTTTTAGATGTATTTAATTTTGTATTCGATGATTATGAGATAATTTTTTGATTTACATGTTATTACTCAACTAGTATATCATTAATTGTTATGTTTTCTAGTTGTTGTGATTATTCATATGGAATTATTTGACCATATTTTATTCCATCCATATTATGACCAAGTTATTGATAAAATGGAATGTGTTTCAGATTTTTTTCTTCCATAATTATTACTACTTATTTCTAATACATTTAACTATATACATACCCTTAGAATACATTATAGATCTCCCCTTTATATTTCCCCATGTTGTGATTAATTTTATTATAATTGATATGTAGGTATAATCTATGATATTAATGGTGTTTTAAAAGGAATTTATAGTTTTCTTTTATGTTTATTGGTAATGTAAGAGATATGTAGGTTTCTAGTTTCCCAAAACTATGAAACTATTCAATCCTTTGTGATGAGATTTCCTATATCATTTTCTAATGAAATAATGCATGTCACTAAATCTAGACAACTGGTGTTGGAATCATTACAATCATCAATGGTGTGGGAAACAAGAAAAATGTGTACATTGGTTTTGGGGACCGTTTGAGGAATTTGAGTAGGTATGTAATATGGAATACCAATTATCACTTACACCATAGTCGATGTCGATAAATAATGTTTTCTATGTATCATAGATATAAAATTATCTTTATGACCTTTATCATGTCTTGAAATGGGAGGATCTTGATATTAAGTATGATTTTACTATGACTAAGAATCCAATAAGGATTATTGATTCTGAGTAAAAATTACTTCATGGGAGGATGACACCTTTATTCGGTGTTGTATTGCAGTATGGTTCGTATTGTAATGAGATGTAGGAGCATGAGAAACTGATGAGAGAGAATTGACTGCAAATATTTAATATGGAAGCTTTCCGATATGCTTACATGGGAAACAAATTTTTATGGGGGGGAGGTTTTAACAACTCTTTAACATTTTTCATGTATTCTTTGAGGATTTTTTTGATCACGTTTTAGACAAGTATTATTTAAGGGAAATTTTACGAATGCTTTTAGAATTTTCGCAGCCCAATTGTCTATGAATGGTTGGATCGTGGTTTGGGAAACCCTTGTAGCATATACTAGAAAAGAGTACCCAGTATTATATGGGAATTATGTTAAATTTTGGATTCACCACATCATTATAGTGAAATTTGTTACATTTTCAACATCTCATGGTTATAGAAATATATACCCAAAATCAATTATATTATTTTTTATAATGCCATGATGTTTTTTCAAATGATTCATTTTTGGAGAAACTAGTAGATATATTAGATTGAAATGAGAATCTATAATAGGAAAAGATTATTCCCTTATTACCAATATATAATAGTATAACCGGATTTCATATGAGATTTCAGAGTGTCCATATGAGATGAAGGCCCAATGGGTGAGTCTTTTTCTTTATTGAATGAGTTAATTCTTATTAGGTGTGACAGACTGATGGTGCAGTAGTTGTGAAGGTCCATACCCTTCTGATTTAGTTTTTACCAAATAATTTTATACATTTAAAATAATTGTTTCATATTATATCTTTAAAATGGATTGGTAAATTTTAGTAGAAAATGGGAGGAGTAAAGAATGACCATTGGTGGGACAGAATTATTGGGTACTTAGTGGTCATGTACATTGTACTTGGTGGGGTATAGGTATGTATGTGGGTATAATCGGATCCAATTAGAACCATATCTATTGTACCATCTTATAGGTAATACCTTTGAAAAAATGGCTTAAAAGATATGTATTTTTATCTTTTTAATACCTAAAATTAAATTATTTTTATCCCTAAATCAAGATTTCCAATTCATTTTCTATATTTGGGTACCATTAAGATCCCTCCAACCATTACATGTCTTTTTCATCATCCTTAGTTGAATACTCATTCATATTCATCTCTAAATTATCACAAGAGGCCATCATCAATCAAGTTACGATAGGATCTTGCAACACTTGTAAATTTTAAACAAGTAATGTAATACATTCTAATACAACCCTAGCATTAAAAATATATATTTTTAATCATTTACATTATTTAAAAATTACATCTCACAAAAAAATAAAAAAAATATAACATAAGTCTTTAATAATCTTCGGAGATTACTTTGATAAATGATTTATTGTAGATTATTTATTTGATATTTACATATAATTCACCACACATGAATTATTTCTAAACATTATAATGTACTTAATTACCTGGATAAATGGTAATGATAATAACTTGTGATGTAAAATGTTATTTAAGGGAAAAAACTATCAATGAGACAAAAAGTGTCAGTAAATAAGTTTGTTATAAAAAATTATCACAACCGAAACAACTGAATAAAAGCATTATTTCATCATTACCTTTATATATAAATAATGACATAATAATATATAAACTCAAATGGATACATGTGATATCTAATAAGAATTTAGGAACATGAGACAATAACCATGATCAATGGATCATAACATTGGATTATACCATGGAAGATAAATTTAACCCAAGCATTAGTATAGAAAACTTTTACATTGTGAAAACACAAAGCATAATCCAAATCACTCATATGGTTGGGAGAATATATATATTTAATCACATCCTTGTAATGGTTTTTGGGAAAAGGTTAAAAAATCCTTCCCATGGATAGTGTTTTTAAAATTGATAAACCTAATCATGGTATCACATAAATTTTGTGACTCATACATACAAGAAGCATGGTTACAGATAAATATTTTTCAAAAGATAACTGTAATGATGTCCATTCTAAACATCAAAATCTAATTAGTTAAAAAATATTATAAAATGCATTGGAGGGTTTTTTCATACCCAGGTTTCAAATAATAAAAATTTCTATATATTTCTGCAACATGAAATCAATCATACTTATCTTCATGAAATCACAATGAAATAAGAAGAATTTTATTACAATTTAAAATGTTATCATAAAAGATAAAATCATGTATTGGTTTGGTTGATACCAAAAATTCAACCCCTAGAAGAATTATATAAAAATTGAAATTAGTGGGTAATTAATGAATCAATAGCTCATATGAGATATATATTTTATGGATAGATAAAAAATGGATAGTAAATTGTAAAAAGATTTTTTTTAAAAATAAACATTTTATTAAAATGTCAAAGAAATAAGGAACATTAAAATATTATTTTCAAGAAGGTGATATGATGTGTCTTTTAGAAAAATATTTTTCAATTAATCCCTTATATTGAAACATTGAAAATTAATAATTTATAATATATGTTTTTATAAAATATAAAATAAAATAAATTCATTTTTATGATTTTGAGGTAGTTTTAGAGAAAAATAAGTTCAATAAATTATTTAAAAAATTTCTTATTAAAATAAAGATAAATATATATGTATAGTACATAAAATAATACATATTTAGATTTACCAATAATATTATAAATAAATATTGTAAAGGATAATATAGAAACAGAGTAAAAAAAAGCAAAATAATGGACAATAATTATTCCAAATAATATTATTTATTATAATTAACGTAATCCATCTATGTAAAATATATTCACATTAAAAAATAACATCAACATAGTGAAAGAAAAAATATATTACAAATTAAAAGATTGTAAAATATATAAAACATATAACAATAAAATCTAGGAACAAAAATTATGACCAAATAAAATTAAAATTCACTATGAAAGAACAATATACATTTGGTAACGGATATGTAAATTGGAAATGAAATAGAGAACATGAAATAAGAATTTAATTACCATGACTAAAATGGGAATTATGATATTATTTGTCCTTGGTGTATAATATGGTCTATAAAAATTAAAATAGTTACATAATTTGAAATATAATATAAAGAAGGAAATTTTATTTGGAAAACATTTACCTTGGAATCCTACTTGGTCAGACCAGATCTGACATCTTTGATAAAATCAATAATACTCATAATTTATTTCATTAAAATTAACGACCCATTTTTTTAACTATTATAAATGGATATTATATGTTGTAGAATAATTAGTAGAGAAAAATGGGTTGGTATTTATTAAATAAAATAGATATTTTTGTGGTTTGTAATGAGTTGAAGAGATTCCCTTTAATAGGTAAAAATGTGGGATATTTCGTTGTACTTATATGTTTTTTGAAGGTAAAATATTGACTAAGAGGTTATGAAGGTTAGTTGTGTAAGGAAAGTTTGGTGAGACATGCATGGTTGACTGTCACAGCAAAAAGTTTCTTTTAGAATGTGTTTATATCATTTTAATTATAAAAACTAAAGAAATGTAATTTTTTCTGATTTTTACCTCTTTTTACCTTGATTATTTATTTTGAAAAATAAATTTTATTTTATAAAACATAAAATAAGAACCATATTACCTAGTTTGTAGATGATAATTCCAAATATGTAATCTTGTTTGTTATAGTCAATTTTTTATGTCATAAAATTAATTTCATGGATGAATAACATGTAAAAAATGGTTAAAAATAATTTTTTTCATAGAATGATGTTATTTTGTATTCCTTATGGTTTAATAACAATTATATTAATATTATATTATTTTCATCATATAATATTTATACATTTAAAAAAACCACTCTTTAGTATTGATTAATATAATTTATTTATATAAAAATACACAATACACATAAAACAATTCCTTAAAAACATTCTATTACTAACATAAAATGATTTTATTTCTTTTTTTAAATTCAATATTTACTTAATATATATTAATGAATTTTTATCAAAACATTTCCTTTAAAAGCTAATTTTTAATTAAAATATTTTTTTAAAATTAAAATTTATAAAGACATACAAATACAATTATTACATGTAATAAAAAAATATATATAACTAACTTATTTATATCAATATAAATTATATTTAAAAATCTCCTCAAGACCTACACTGTAATCCCCTAGACCCTCCTGGTCCATCATTTTCCAAATTTTGTGGTGTTTTTCAAACCATGGACCCATCAGGTTCGGATCATAGGGCAATGACTCAGTGGAAAGGCGTCATTGCAGTGTCAACCCTAAGTGACATCGATCGTTTTATCACCGATCGGTGCCAGAGGGGCTTATCGGGTCTTTCTTTGCCAGTTTTTGTTTTCAGGTAACTCCACTTTTAAGTCTTTTTACACTTTTGAAAGTGTTTCAAGGCTGTTTTTAGCCCCATAAACAATGGTTTAAATTCATAGGTATGGGGAGACTCGATGGACCCAAGTTGTGTGCTCGTGTAATGTGTTTTCCACTATTTAAATAAAATCATTTAACTCACAGTTTTTACGACCACCTCCCCGATGACCATTATAAAATAACGATTAAATACATCATGTGTAACCACCCAACTTCACAGTGAAACCAAGATCCATCTTTAAACCTGATCCAAATCTTCATATCTAGTAACCCTAGGATCTTTCTCTTTATATCGCACTAGAATTATATTCTTCTTCTTCTTGGCTGGGTTCGTTCTTCCCCTTGGTGTGTTTGTTGTCCCCATCCTAAGGAGAGTGGTGTGCTAGTGCTGGAGCCCATCCTGGTCATTCTCGGAGTACTCGGAGTTTCCTCTACTGCAAGTCACACATCCCACCTATTGGTTTAAGGATAAAAACATTGATCTTTGATCATCTATGTAGGGGTTCTCCTTTGTCTCTCCTTACTGTGTATCATGCAGGGTGGTATGCTATTGTTTCTATGGGGATGGATGAAACCCAAACCTTAATAAAGATAATAAACTGACTTTTAAAGGAATAAGGGGTTTGTTTGAAGATGATGTTGTACTCTTCTATCTTCCACTATATGTTGTGAATTATACATGCTTATGTCCACTAAAACTCATGGACGTTGGTGGTCCTTATTTGCACAACAATGAACCCTATATTCTATTATGATTGAATGGATATGACTTTAAAACTAGTTAATCACATAAACTCATCTGATTAAATGGATGCCCAGTGAACAAAAATCCCTGTGTGATCACACTGGTTAATGGAATATTCAAATTTGAGAACTCCCTTTCTCTGTTAGGGTGATGTTTATGGTTGATTCTTGGAAAGTGATGTGGATGGGGATGGGATCCTCTATTGTGGTGTAGTTGTTGGTTTGTGGATATGAGGCCGTTTTGGGCCGTATCTTGAGTCTTGGTTTGGTTCCAATACTTAGAGGGATATCACATATCCCTATTGTTGTTTTGCCTTTACAATAGAACTGGGTGTGAATGCTTAAATTGATGTTTGACTATTTTCATTCCCCGGGCTTGTGGAAATGCATCTTAGTTTCCTAGTAGTGAAGAATTACTTAAATAAAATCACTTGATTATGAAAACAAGAACAGGTTCAATGGGAAATTGGTTCCAAGTATGAGTTGAGATATGTTTATGGGTGTTGTTGGTGTTGTTCATCTAATGAATGTATAGTAATAAAGTTGTTTGTAGTTGGGATGGTTTTGAAACCCTCGGTTGGGAAGTGTACCTGTCTACCTATATATATAATTGTAGTTATTAGGTTTCTTATTTGTGCCCCACCCCTTGTTGAGAACGTGGTGCCGAACACCCCCATTTCATGGGGAGAGTGTTTTTACCAACACTCCTCTGAGTGGCTGGTTACTAGCCCCCATTTTTTCTCTTGTTCCCATGTATCCCATGATCCTTCAGGTAGGCTGTTTTGGTTTGATGTCCATTATAGACCAAGATTTTTTGGGCAGGGTAGTTGTGGTGATTGGCTCAGGTGTGTGTGGACGGTTTGTCTCCCAAGTGTCTTCGGGATGATGCCCAGGTGTCTTCGAACATGGATGTAGTTGTTCTTTCATAGGTGTGTCTGGGTGTGGTTATGTTTGGTTGTTGTGGCCTAGGTTTTTGCGGGTTGTATGTGTGGTAGTGATGGCCCAGGTGTGTGCGGGCGGGGTATGGTAATGGGGCTGCGGTGAGAATGGGAAGAGAGGTTTGATGCATATGATTTCTTCAATAACCAGTGGGAAAATGGCGATGGGTACCCAAACATCGATGTGTTATTACTATTACATTACATTACATACATTATTTGCGGAGTGTTCCTTGGTGAGGTTGGGTGGATAGTTTCCATGCTAGGTGCTCTAGTTATCTCTTTTTTTCATGGGATATTGGAATTCCTCCCCAATTGTGCATGAGAGCTTTTGGTTTTCCCCATTGATTATACCTGTATAGGAACCCTACGCATGTAAAAACTGTTTTCAGGTTTTTAGGAGGACATCGAGGATCGTACAGGACCGTACTAGTTTTGGACCATGGGGCAGTTGCTGTTTCTTTTTTCTTTCTTTTCATTGGTACATCCCTTAGGGTTTTTCTATACTTTTATAGTATCTAATTTTGGACATGAATATGGGAATGGTATTATTTAGACTTTACTTTTACCTCATGTCTTGGTGTTGCTGGTATTTACTAGATTATCTCATGATCCTACTAAATAAAAAGTGTAATGCCTTCTCTTTTGTGTGTGATTCTATACCCTTTTTTCTAGTCTCCACTCCTGGACCTATTGAAGGTGGATTTTGGGGGTTAATATTCCTTCTTCAACATGAATATGGAAGGGTCTGGAAATCTGATATCCCTTCCCTCATCTTGGTGGAACCGAGTCGTGAAAGAATGGTATCAGAGGCGAGGTTGGGAGATATTAAAAAGAAATCATCTAAACTACTCAGGCTTAGACAATCATTATTTAACTTGCTGCAATGGCACCAGGACAACAACCATGAGTAGTGCGGGCCATTGAGGACCATGAGGTTGTCTTGGATGACCGGAAGAGGAATGATCGATAGGAGGAGGATGATCAGTGGAAGAGGATTCTTCTTTCCTTTCAGCGACAAACACTCAAGAAGTACAAGGGAAACACCTCGGACATGGAGACAGAGAGCTGGATAGAAGTTTTGTTGATAACATTCAGCTCGATCCGGGCTCCAACAGAGTATTGGGTTCCTATGGATGTAATACATATACTGGGAGTGGCGCATCAATGGTGGACTCTCTATCTTCAGGAGAAGAGGGAGACTGACGTTTCATGGACTGACATTGAGAGGGAATTCCAGGCAGAATTATTCTCATCCAAAATGAATGCAAAGAAGAGACATGAGAAAATATCCCTTCATTAGTGGAAAATGTAAGTAACAGAGCTGGGAATAAATTTCAAGGATCTCCTTTATTTTTCTCCAGACCTTTTTCCGGATGAGGAGTCTCGGGTGAGACTTTTAGAGGAGGAACTCCAACCTTCTCTTTAGTATACAATTACCCTCTTCACTCTACCAACGTACTGGGAGGTCTATAAGAAGGATTAATTGGTGAAGATGTTTCATATACTGGGATGTGTGCCACGAGAGGAGAGCTAGTTGGGTTAGTCAAAGGGATATGCTATCAGCAGCAGGCCTCCAGCATCAGGCCCTTCTAGGTTTTGACCAGTGGGGAGTAGGCCCCAACAGTTCCAGTTCTGATACCCTGATCCTTGTTTCTTCCGTGAAGGCCCAGGACCGAGATGATTCATCCGTGAAAGCCATGGGCAGCATCAGAATTAGTGCCCAGACCGAGCGCAATATATTGGGTGTGGGCAGGTTCAGCACCCACCTCAGTAGCTGCTGCTTCCAGCCAGTACCTTTTAGTAGCTGCAGCAGGGACAGTGAGTTCCCGCTCCACCGAGAGCTGACGTTACGGGTGGAGGTCATCCATAGGGTGCTCCTCAGGGACATCGATGAGGGCGTGGTCAAGGAGGTGGCCAACAACCGAGGGGCAATAGAGATGGGCATGGATAGATGCACACTACAGAGTTAGCTGTACAAGTAGCTCTAGATGTCGACCAATGTACGATTAGCCTATTTAGTACTCTTATATTTTCCCTGTTTGATACAGGAGATTCTCCCTCCTTTGTTTCACCCAGTCTGGCCCATGCAATGTGTTTAGATGTTGAGAGACCTCCAGTTCCCCTGGTGATGAGTACACTAATTAAAGGTTAGACCAACTTGGTTAATGTTTTCTGTGGATGTAGACTGATGATAGGGTCACATCAGTCTAGAAGGGATCTTTTAATGTTGCAAATATAGCCATATGATTTCATCCTAGCCATCGACAGACTGTTTTTTGTGCACACTATTATCAAAATTTTCTGAAGAAGAGTCATGTTCTCCGATGAGGATGGAATGTGTGTGGCTTTTGTTGGTGAAAAAAGTTGCCAGGTGGGGAGACGGAGTGTGGATCCACTTCTTTCTATGTTGGCCGAGCTTTCAGCAGAATAAGTGGATGCTGCGATGATGGATATTCTGGGAGTTGTTAGAGTGTTCCTGGAAGTTTTTACCAAGGAGGTTGTGACTCTACCCCTTCGATGTCACGTTATGTTTGGGATAGACTTACAACCTGGTGCCCATCCAATTTCCATGTCTCCTTATCGAATGGTGCATTCAGAGTTGTGAGAGTTGTGGATTCAGATTGAAAATTTGATGAAGAAGGGTTTTGTATGAGCTATCATGTCACCTTGGGGTGCTCTGATTTTGTTCGTAGATATGGGAGACAAATGTCTCAGGATTGGCATTGACTACTGGAGACTGAATCAGGTAATGGTCAACAACTTTTTCTCCGTTTCGACGATAGGAAATCTATTTGACCAGCTGAGGGGAGCAAGTTCGTTCTCTACGATTGATATGCGGTTTTGATATCCCCAGTTAACGGTGAAGGATATTTCTATTCTGAAGACTGCTTTTAGGAGCAGATATGGGAATGTTTAGTTCGTAGTATTTTCATTCAGTGCTACAAACACACCTTTTGTGTTCATGGGCATCATGAACTCCATTTTCTGCAATTTTTTGTACCAGTTCATCATTATGTTCATTGATGACATTTTGATCTACATAGGATCAGATGAGGATCATACTAAGCACCTCCGGACGGTCTTCTAAATCCTTCGACACCACCATCTTTACGGGAATTTTCCATGTGCAAGTTCATTACACCATAAGTAAATTTCCTTGGACACATGGTGTTTTAGGAAGGGGTTGTTGTTGATCCATCAATGGTTGAAGCAGTAGTTTCTTGGGAAGAAGAAAAAAATGTGATAGAGGTTCACAGTTTTTTGGGTCTTCCAGGCTATTATCAAAGGTCTGAACCTGACTTCTATCGAATTGGAGCTCCTCTGATAGATATGACCAGAAAGGATTATGCCTTCGTGTGGAGAGAGCAGTGCTGAGAATCCTTCAGTTATCTAAAGGGGATGTTGGTTAGTTCCCTAGGGCTGAGGTTACCAAAAGAAGGGTTGTTGTTTGAGGTGTTTTGTGGTGCTTCTAGAAATAGCCTCGGGTGTGTTATAATGCAGCAATGAGGAGTGATATCTTATGGGTCTAGGTTGTTACTCCCTCATAAGCGTTACTATTCCTCCCATTACCTATAGCTTTCATTAGTAGTGTTCGCATTGAAATTGTGGTGGAATATCCTAATCAAGAGCACATTGTGGTATTCACAGATCACAAGAGATTGAGGAATATCTTTACCTAGTGGGACCTGAATTTGTGACAATGAAGGTGGGTGAAATTTCTTCAGGACAACAACTTCAAGATCTCTTACACTGAATGTAAGGGGAACACTGTGGCTGATTCCTTGAGAAGGATGTCATGGAGAGAAGTTGTTCATGAATTTGTGGGTGATTGGAAGGAAATGGAAGGGTTGGATACCCGACACCTAGATGTAAGGAAGGATGGTGGTAATGGTTGTCTGTTTTAGATGAATGTGCAGTCTTATCTTTTGCGGAAGTTGGAGGATTCTTAGTGGGTATACATTGAGATTGAAGTGATGCGCGATCATGTTAACAACGGTCATGCTCCATAAGTGTGGGTAGAGGATGGTCAATGTAACACCCCAAGCATCCACGATACGATTCTCTTTCAATAATGCAATATCTTTCATTATACACATGTTCGAGATTCTTACAAACCGAGACCAATCAATGTATCCATTATGAATAGTAATACCCACCTTTTGAAATTATATTAATTTTATAATTCAAAATGGACTTCATTTTTGGATTCGGAATATCGAAATTAGCCTATGTTGAATTTTTTTATTTTTCCGAGAACTTCCAATTTTCGATGAATATTGAAAAATACTTAAAAAAAATGTTTAAAAAAAATTATAGTGATAAATTATACTATTTAGTGGTTTAAAAGTATAATTAAAATATATTTTTACCGTTTTATCCAATGGTGGTCATTATAATTAATTTCACTTTGAAATTTGACATAAACAATTGTCAATCTTTTCGTATATATTGTTTCTTAAAAACACGCTATTTATTGTGACAATGGGAATTAATTATAAAATTAATTAATGAAACATATATTTTTTCAATTTTTTAAAATAAACATCATTTTTTTAATTTGGAATATCAAATATATCGTAGGGTGAATTGTTTGGTATTTTTCTGAAAAATATCGATTTTTGATGAATAGTGAAACCACTAAGTGGTAGTTAAAAAACCGATTTTTCGTTTAAATGAAATTTTACCACCTCTGTGATATTAATTTCAAAAATCCAACATACATCATTTTCATTATGAAGTAAAATGTGGTTAAATGAGATTAAAATAATTTTTGGTGAAAAGTAACTTTTAAGTTCTCTTACTAGCGATTAAAGGTAATTAGTGTAATTTATGGTAAATATAATGATATAATAATATGAAATAACCTTTAAACTTTTCCTTCCATTATGGGATGAGTCATGGATGACCAAGACAATCCATGGGTCAACTTGATGACCCCATGGAGCCACTTGGGTAAGAAAATGACATTAATAACTTTTTTATTTAAAGTAAAAATAACATTTTCACAAACATGTTTTGTTTTACTAAAACAATTCTTACATGGGGTTATACAAGTAATATTTTTGACTGTAAATATTCATTAGAAATCCAAAAATATTTCCTACAACATGGTATTTTTTTTATAATTTTTATAAATTAAAAAAATAAATTTATTTAGGACACCATGATGATGCAGCGATTATCTCATTAATTAATGATTTAAATAAAATGAAACGATATTGTAAAATCTAATACATACACTTGTCAAAAACCTATTGGATGAGTAGATTTAGAACCCTTATCACCTTATACTGTAAATATAAAATTTTGGGACCTTTAAAATCCAAAACTCAACATATAAGAAAGTATCATTACTTGACTTTCCAAGAGTGCCCGTCCTCTCCTCTTAAAAAAGGTCCCCACCTCTACAACCAAATTCACACCATAAAAGCCATTTGGCTCGGACAAAATCTGAAAAAATACTCTCAAACCTACCCTATCTTACTCATATAAGCCTCAATTTGGGCATAAGTCTTCCCAAATATGCCTTTGTCTCAAATCATTAAGAGTTACCCGATTTTAAGGTAATGTCTTCTCTTAAGTTCTTTTGTATTAGTTTGCTTCTACAACCCCTTAAACTCTTTTTATTATGTTATTTTGTAACAACAAAATTATGTTAAATATACTAGAATTTTTTTATGAGAATTATTTGATATAAACATACATAGACCTTCGTCGAATGGTTAAAGAACATAATGTTTCTGTGGGTGGTGAATTACTGCCTCACGAAACGATGATTGTTCAATCTTCTTTTAACACATCTCATGGTGGACATTATGATGACACTATTTATATATATGATATATATATTATGTTTCTATTTTTCCTATGCTTTATTGTTTTTCATTTATGGAATACCTTTATTATTTCCATTATGGGTAAACGTGATATCTTCAGTTTAGGAAGTGCGGACTACCGCCCCCTCAAAGTGATTTGATTCGTTAATGCCATATGTGGGAAGTATAAAGGATAGAGTTTATGATTTTATATATGATATTATAATGGAAATTTAATATACCTTTATATAATTATGATTTCATTCCATTAAATATGAAATAGAAATGAAAGTAGGGTTCATGATTACGTACGACTTACTCTCTCCATGAACGGTGCATTTCATTTCATATCTCTAAAAGTTATGTAATATTATAAATGCATTTATATACTTGATATATGTGATATATATGATATCTACATAATGAATATAATTCCAGATGTAATGGATATTTTACCACATGAACATCATGTAATTATAAGAAGTTTATTGTTGACTCAAGTATCAAAGATCGAAAAAAGACCATTATTAACTTGAATGACTACATAATGTTCATAACTTAGTAATAAGTGATATAAAAGGAATAATGAACTTGAAAAAGGTTCTTAAGAACGTAAAAATTAACTCTAGTTTATTATTAATGAGATTAAAGAACGACTGAGTCAAGTAGGACATGAGGTAAGGGACTTCGTCTCAATCTCCTTTCATTGAGGCATATTCTGTTTTATACACAACATTATTTTATACGTTGTATAAACCCCATTGAATTTTACGTTTATTCAAAAGGAATATTTTTTATACGAAAAAGTTTACTAAACAACAAAAGGGATTGTTTTTTTTTTGTTGTATGTATGTTGCGACTGTAACATCCCAAGTAAGTAATGAATAATAGATATTTTTATCTATGTCTATTAATTAATTAGATAGTGTTTTAGAGGCTTAAAATGAAAATAAATCCAATCTTAAGCATGTAATACACTAATATTTTTAAAAGATTGTTTTACTGCCTTTTGATGGCAAACCATTTTTGAATCTATCTTTTGACAATTTTATAAACTATGTTTGTCAAAATAAACTCATTCTTTATGATTGGGACATCAAAATTTACTTTTTGTGAATTTTTGGTATTTTTCTGACATTGTTCATTTTTTTATGAATAGTGAAAAATTCTGCATTTTACATCAAAACTGCTTTTTAATCTAATTTATTTATATGATTAGATTGTCTTTTTAATTGGTTTTGAAGTTAAATTAGAATATTTTTTTACCATTTAATCTAATGGTGGTCATTGGAATCAATTTCACTTTGAAATTGGACTTAAACTGGTGTCAATCTTTTGATACTTATTGTTTCATAAAACACGCTATTTGCTCTGACAGCGGGAATTAATTATTAAATTAATTAATGTGACTTATATGTTTTGAATTTTTTAAAATAGACTTCATTTTTTAATTCATAATATCAAATATAGCTTAGGGTGAAGTTTTGGTTTTTTTCTGAAAAAGTTCAATTTTTGATGAATAGTGAAATCACTAAGTGATAGTTAAAGAAACTGATTTTTCGTTTAAATGAAAATTTACCACTTATGTGTTTTGAATTTCAAAAAAACCGACATACATGTTTTTCATTAAGATGTAAAATGTGGTTCAATGAGATTAAAATAATTTTTTTGGTGAATAGTAACATATTAAGTTTTTAATCGCGATTAGTGGTAATTAGTGTAGTTTAAGGTAAAAATAATGCTTTAATAATTTGAAATGACCTAGACACATGTCCTAACCTTATTGGATGTGTCCTGGCCGACCAAGAAAAGACATGGGTCAACTTGGGGACCCCATGGAGCCACTTTGGTTGGGAAATGACATAAATAACTTTTTATTTAATATAAAAGTAAAAATGACACAAACATAATATGTTTTACGAAAACAATTTTTATATGGGGTTATCCAAGTCATATTTTTCTACTATAAATATTCACTGGAAGGATAAAAGGATTTCCTACATCATATTATTTTTCTTATAATTTGTTGACATTAAATAAATAAATGTATTTATGACATCATGATGATGTAGTGATGACCTCATTATTTAATGATTTAAATAAAATGGTAAGATAATGTAATATCTAAGAACTACACATGTCCAAAACCTATTGGATGAGTGGATTTAGAACCCTTATCACCTTATCCCCTAATTATATCAATGTGGGACCTTTTGAATCTGAAACGTATTTTAAAATAATGTAACTTATCTTTACTTTCCAAGAATGCCCCTATTCTCCTCTTATAAAAGGCCCCCACCTCTACCTCTTTTCCCACACTCCCAAAGCCTTTGGCATGGCCCAACCTTGCCCAGTTTGTCTCTCCACTTCCCTCTATTACTTCCTGAAGCCTCATTTTGGGAATAAGTCTTCCCAAAGATGCCTTTGAGCTCAAATCTAAGAGAGTTACCCGATTTTAAGGTAATGTCTTCACTTGAGTCCTTTTGTTTTATTTTGCTTCTCCAACCCCCTAAACTATTTTAATTATTTTCTTTTGTAACAACTCCAGTATCCTCAATATAATAGGATGTTTTTATAATAAGTATTCGAGCTACACTTACACACACCTACATCTAATGGTTAACGAACATACTATTTCCATGGATGGTGAATTTATGCCTCCCGAAACGATGATTGTTCAACATTCTTTTAACACCTTCAAAGGTGGCCATTAAGATGTCACTATATTTATATATGATATATAATATGTTTATGTTTTCCTTATGCTTATGTATTTTTCATTTTGGGAATACCATTATGGTTTCCATTATGGGTAAACGCGATATCTTCATTTAAGGAAGTGCGGACTACCTCCCCCTCAAAGTGATTTGATTCGTTAAATACCATATGTGGGATGTATAAAGGATGGAACTATGATATTATATATGATATTATACTGGAATTATAATATACCTTTATATAATTATGATTCCATTCTATAAAATACGAAATGGAAATGAAAGTAGCGTTCATTCGTAAGTACGACTTACCGTCTCCATGAACGGTGCATTTCATTTCTTACCTCTAAATGATTTTGTAATATTATAAATTCATGTATATACTGGATATATATGATATATAAATCATGATTATAATTCTGGATATAATGGATACATGAATAACTTGTAATTATAAACGGTTTATTTTTGACTCAAGTACCAATGATCGTTAAAACGAACTTTATTAACTTTAATAATTACATAGTGTTCATGACATGGAAATAAATGATATAAAAGGAATAATAAACTTGAGAAAGGTTCTTAAGAAAGTAGAAATTAACTCAAGTTTATTATTTAGGACCTTAAAGAATGATCGAGTCAAGTCGGACCCGAGGTATGGGACTTCGTCTCAATCTCCTTTCATTGAGGCATATTTTGTTTTATACACAACCTTCTTTTATACGGTTTATAAACCCCATTGACTTTTACATTTATTCCAAAGGAATTGTTTTTATACAAAGCGTTTACTAAACGACAAAAGGGAATGTTTTTGTCATACGTATGCGATGACAATGACTTCTCCGCCGCCGTGACCATTACTTGAGTTTCGGCTTCCTCTACAAGCCATACCTTCTTTTTAAAAGAAAAAAATACCATGTTTTAATTTTCTATTATTTTGGTATTGAAAATGGTTTTCATAATGTTTTTATATCAATGTGTTGATATCTTATGATTGAAAGGTGGAAATGTTATGTTTCCTTTATGCATGTTTTATGTGATACGATTATGTTGAGGTTCTTGGGCATTATTATGAAGACGGGTGGTTCCGTGATAAACTAAGGGAGGGTGAGCCCGATATAGCTCTCCATTGCATTGGGTAACGCGAAGGAGTGAAACGTTAAGGTTTCTCCAAAGAGATTTAGGGAATATGCTGTGATGGGTATTCCAAACATAACCAAGAGGGTTACTCCATACGTATGAAGTTTATGAATGCCTCAAGTTACCTTTATGTCTTATTATTTCTATGATTTATTCATGTTTTGATGAGGTATGTTAAAGTGATTATGTTTAATGGGTAAAGTATGATTTCATTCTTATGCATATATGAACTCATGTTTCCTTTCCATATTTTTATAACCCATACTGAGCTTTTTATGCTCATCCCAAGTTTTTTTTGGAATGTTTTTCACATGACAAGGGAATGGTACATGATATGATGATAGTGTTAAGGAAGTGTCAAGAAAGAATCCATGTTTTATTTTAAATATGTTTCCATTGATGGGAAAAATGAATGCTATCTTTATATAGCCACTTTGTTTATATGTGGAATGTAATGCATGTTTTATGATCTAATTCTCTAAAACTCTAAACCCGAAAAGATCCTCAAGGTGTGATCTTGTAATAACTCAAGATTAAGTAAGGTTTAAGGCTAGAGCCTTATAGTTGGTATCAAATGGAGGTTTAGATAACTTTAGGAGTTAGAATTATATTAAATGATGATCCAAAAATATTTTTTTTTGAAATGATATAGCATTTGAAGATTACCAGGCTGCTTCATCTAAGACATGTTTGTTCAGAATGGTTTTTCGTAGAGGAAATAGGGAAGCAGTGCTAGGAAGGCATACAGAAGAAAATAACCTTCTGAATCAGCATCCTGAGATGGTCTGAATTGGAACTGAACAGTTTTTTGCAGTAATGGCGTAGTTGACTCAAGCGATAAATGGTGGTGGTATCCATGAACGAGATCAGCCAGATCAACCGCAGAGGAACATGTCAGTGGTGGAACATTTCATGAGGCAACATCCACCTTCATTCAGAGGATCATCTGACCCTATGTTAGCTGAAGGGTGGATTAAAGCACTGGAGAAGATTTTTGATGTCATGGGGTGTTCAGACAATCAAAAGGTTAGTCCTGCTATTTATCGTTTGGAGGGTGAAGCAGATCAGTGGTGGTCGATGGTTAAAAACATCAGGGACGCTGATGAGATTGATGCTCTCGACTGGGATGAATTCAAAGGTATGTTTCTTGAGAAGTATTTTCCTAAGGATGTTCGACTTAGGATGGAAAAGAAATTCTTGGAATTGAGGCAAGAGGAAGACTCAATGGCTGCCTATGAAGAAAGGTTCACTCGATTGGCAAGGTATGCTCCAAATTTTATCCGAGACCTTGATAGTAAAATAAATCGTTTTTACTCAGGATTAAAGCCAAAATATCGAAGGGAATTAGCTTCTCGTGAGTTTAAAGGTTAAGAAAAGCTTGTTTGATGTGCTGATAAGGTGGAAATGGAGTTTGCCGATGACCAAGTGTTCTATAACAACCAGTAGAAGAAGAGACAGAGGTGGCAGGAGAAATGTAATAATTCTTCAAAAAAGTATTATGGTAAGAAAACTAAGTTTCCAGTTTGTGATAAATGTGGAAAAAGTCATGCTGGGGAATGTCTTCTGAATTCTGGAAAGTGCTAACGATGTGGTAAGATGGTACATAAGGCTCGTTATTGCGCTAAAAAGGATCAAGGTGAAGGTAAGACCAAATTTGATTTACAGTTAGTGAAATGTTATAAGTGCAATGAGATGGGTCACTATGCAAACGAGTGTCCGACAAAGAGCTTGAGTGATGGGAAGCAGTTAGACTACAAGCAGAAAGGGGTGGTGAAATCCTTTGCAACTACTTCAGCAGATGTCGGGCCATCAAATGAAGTTGTATCAGCTCCAGGGAGCTCAGTATTTTTCAAAGATTGACTTGAGATCGGGGTACCATCAGCTAAAGGTAAAAGAGGCAGATGTTCCGAAGACCGTGTTCCGTACAAGATATGGCCATTATGAATTTGTAGTAATTCCTTTTGGGCTAATCAATGCACCTGTTGTATTCATGGACTTAATGAATAGAATTTTCAATGAGTTCTTGTATAAGTTTATGGTGGTTTTCATTGATGATATTTTGGTGTTTTCTAAAAGTAAAGAGGAGCATGAAAGATATTTAAGGGTTATCTTGCAAACCTTAAAAGAAATGAAACTATATGGAAAATTCAGCAAGTGTGAGTTTTGGTTGCAACAAATTTCTTTCCTTGGTCACATTGTTTCTAAAGATGGGATAACTGTTGATCCTGCAAAAACAAAAGTTGTGGAAGAATGGCCAAGACCCACAAATGTAACCGATATTTGTATCTTCTGTGGTTTGGTAGGATATTACTGAAGGTTTGTTAGAAATTTTTCATGGTTATCTAGTCCAATGACTAAGCTAACTCGGAAGGGTGTTAAGTTTATCTGTAAAAAAGAATGTGATGATTATTTTCAGGAATTCAAAAGAAGATTGGTGAATGCTCCAGTTTTGGCACTACCTTCCAGGAATGGTGAGTTTGTTATATATAGTGATGCTTCATTGAAAGGACATGGTTGCGTCCTAATGCAGAATGATCAGGTAATTTCTTATGCTTCACGACAGTTGAAAACTCATGAGGTAAATTACCCTACACATGATTTAAAATTAGCTGCTGTTGTTTTTGCATTAAAAATTTGGAGGCATCATATGTATGGAGTAAAGTGTGAAATATATACCGATCATAAAAGTTTAAAGTATATATTCACTCAGAAATAATTGAACATGAGACAAAGGAGATGGCCAGAATTAATCAAGGATTATGATTGTACAATTCATTACCATCCGGGAAAAGCAAATAATGTGGCGGATGCTTTGAGTCAAAAAAGTATTGCTTCATTAGCAATGTTGCGTTTGAAACGTGATCCTTTGGTTAAGGATTTGATGAACTTTGGCATAGAAGTTTTTGGTGCAGGAAGTTCTTCTATTTTGTTTCAGGTATCAGTGAGATCAACTCTATCAAATAGAATCAAGCAAGCACAGAATCAAGACAGTGAGTTGCAGAAGAAGGTAGAGATGGTTCAGAAAGGTAAGTTGCCTCAATTCAACTTTGATAGTGATTGTGTTTTGAGATTTGGGAAGAGATTGTGTGTGCCTTGTGATTCACAGTTGAAGAGAGAGTTATTATGTGAAGCTCATAGTTCTCTGTTTTCAGTTCATCCTGGCAGTACTAAGATGTATAGAGATCTGCGGGAGTATTACTGGTGGGATGGAATGAAAAGAGATATTGGTGATTTTACTGTGAAGTGTTTGACTTGTCAGCAGGTTAAATCAGAGCGGAAGTTACCAAAAGGGATGCTTAAGCCTTTACCAGTGCCAGAGTGGAAATGGGAGAATATATCCATGGACTTTGTTGTGGGATTACCGAAGACATCTCGAGGTAATAATGCAATCTGGGTTATTGTTGATTGCTTGAACAAGTCTGCTCATTTCCTTGCTATACGAGATACTTTTTCCCTGGATCAACCTTCACATTTGTATCTTAAAGATATAGTTAGGTTACATGTAGTTCCTCTCTCCATTGTATCTGATCGTGATCCCAGGTTCACTTCTAACTTTAAGAAAGGCCTTTAGAAGTCATTGGGTACTGAATTAAATTTTAGTACAACTTTTCATCCTCAATCAGATGGGCAGTCAGAACGAACAATTCAGACCTTGGAGGATATGCTACGTTCTTGCTCTATGGATTATTAGGGAAGTTGGGACCAACATATTTCTTTGGTTGAATTTTCATATAATAACGGTTTTCAGTCCAGTATACAGATAGCACCATTTCAGGAAATATATGGGAAGCGGTGTTGAACTCCTGTTTTCTTGGATGAAGTGGGTGAAAGGAAGCTGATGGGACCAGAATTGGTAGAAGAGATGGCAGAAAAAGTTCAGCTGATTCAGAAGCATATGAGAACAGCTCAGAGTAGGCAGAACAGTTATGCAGATAACAGGAGGAAAGATCTATCTTTTGAAGTAGGTGATCATGTTTTTCTCAAAGTATCACCATGGAAAAGTGTGATGCAATTTGGTAAGAAAGGAAAGATGAGTCCAAGGTTCATTGGACCATATGAAATTCTGGAGAGAGTTGGATCAGTTTCTTACTGAGTGGCTTTACCTCCGATTTTATCTCAGGTACACAATGTTTTTCATGTTTCGATGTTGAGAAATTAAATGCCAGATCCATCTCATGTTTTGAGTCCAGAGGTAGTTCAGCTGGAAGAGAACCTATCTTAAAAGGAATTACCGGTCCATATTATTGACCACAGGGAGAAAGTGTTACGAAATAAGGTGATTAATCAGGTAAAGGTTTTGTAGAAAAACCACATGATGGAAGAGGCAACATGGGAATCTGAAAATTCAATGAGGGATAAGTACCCCCATTTATTCAATAAGTAAATAAGTTATGGGGACGAAATTTTCTAAAGGGGGGAAGGATGTAACATCCCAAGTAAGTAATGAATAATATATATTGTTATCTATGTCTATTAATTAATTAGATAGTGTTTTAGAGGCTTAAAATGAAAATAAATCCAATCTTAAGCATGAAATACACTAATATTTTTAAAAGATTGTTTTCCTGCCTTTTGATGGAAAACCATTTTTGAATCTTTCTTTTGACAATTTTATAAACTATGTTTTTCAAAATAAACATATTCTTTATGATTGGGACATCAAAATTTACTTTGTGTGGATTTTTGGTATTTTTCTGACAATGTTCATTTTTTATGAATAGTGAAAAATACTGCATTTTACATCAAAAATTCTTTTTAATATAATTTATTTATATGATTAGATTATATTTTTAATTGGTTTTGAAGTGAAATTAGAATATATTTTTACCATTTAATCCAATGGTGGTCATTGGAATCAGTTTCACTTTGAAATTGGACTTAAACTGGTGTCAATCTTTTGATACTTATTGTTTCATAAAACACGCTATTTGCTCTGACAGCGGGAATTAATTATTAAATTAATTAATGTGACTTATATGTTTTGAATTTTTCAAAATAGATTTCATTTTTGAATTCAGAATATCAAATATAGCTTTGGGTGAGGTTTTGGTTTTTTTCTGAAAAACTTCAATTTTTGATGAATAGTGAAATCACTAAGTGGTTGTTAAAGAAACTCATTTTTCGTTTAAATGATATTTTACCACTTATGTGTTTTGAATTTCAAAAAATCCGACATACATGGTTGTCATTAAGAAGTAAAATGTGGTTCAATGAGATTAAAATAATTTTTTGGTGAATGGTAACTTATTAAGTTTGTAATCGCGATTAGTGGTAATTAGTGTAGTTTAAGGTAAAAATAATGTTTTAATAATATGAAATGACCTAGACACATGTACTAACCTTATTGGATTTGGCATGTCCGACCAAGACAAGCCATGGGTCAACTTGGGGACCCCATGGAGCCACATGGGTTGGGAAATGACATAAATAACTTTTTATTTAATATAAAAGTAAAAATGACACAAACATAATATGTTTTATGAAAACAATTTTTATATGGGGTTATAAAAGACATATTTTTTAACTATAAATATTAATTGGAAAGCTAAAAAGATTTCCTATATCATAGTATTTTTTTATTATTTTTTTACATTAAATAAATAAATGTATTTATGACATCATGATGACGCAGCGATGACCTCATTATTTAACGATTTAAATAAAATGCAAAGATAATGTAATATCTAAGACCTAAACATGTCCAAAACCTATTGGATGAGTGTATTTAGAACCCTTATCACATTATCCAAGAATTATATCAATGTGGGACCTTTTGAATCTGAATCTTATTTTAAAATAAAGTAACTTATCTTTACATTCCAAGAGTGCCCCTCCTCTCCTCTTATAAAAGGCCCCCACCTCTACCTCTTTTCCCACACTCCCAAAGCCTTTGTCTTGGCCAACCCCTTCCCATTTCGTCTCTCCACTTACCTCTCTTACTCCTTGAAGCCTCAATTTGGGCAGAAGTCTTCCAAAGAAGCCTTTGAGTTCCAATCTAAGAGAGTTACCTGATTTTAAGGTAATGTCTTCACTTGAGTCCTTTTGTTTTATTTTGCTTCTCCAACCCCTAATATCTTTTTATTATTTTCTTTTGTAACAACTACTGTATCATAAATATACTAGGATGTTTTTATAATAAGGATTCGAGCTACACTTACACACACCTACATCTAATGGTTAACGAACATACTGTTTCCGTGGATGGAGAATTTATGCCTCCTGAAACGATGATTGTTCAAAATTCTTTTAACAACATCAAAGGTGGCCATTAAGATGTCACTATACTTATATATGATATATAATATGTTTATGTTTTCCTTATGCTTCTATATTTTTCATTTTGGGTATAACTTTATGCTTTCTATTATGGGTAAATGCGATATCTTCATTTAAGGAAGTGCGGACTACCGCCCCCTCAAAGTGATTTGATTAGTTAAATACCATATGTGGGACGTATAAAGGATGGAACTATGATATTATATATGATATTATACTGGAATTATAATATACCTTTATATCATTATGATTCCATTCTATAAAATACGAAATAGAAATGAAAGTAGCGTTCATTCGTACGTACGGCTTACTGTCTCCATGAACGGTGCATTTCATTTCTTACCTATAAATGATTATGTAATATTATAAATTCATGTATATACTGGATATATATGATATATAAATCATGATTATAATTCTGGATATAATGGATACATGAACAACTTGTAATTATAAAGGGTTTATTTTTTACTCAAGTACCAATGATCGTTAAAACGACCGTAATTAACTTAAATAATTACATAGTGTTAATGACATGAAAATAAGTGATATAAAATGAAAAATGAACATGAAAAAAGGTTCTTAAGAAAGTATAAATTAACTCAAGTTTATTATTCAGGACATTAAAGGACGATCGAGTCAAGTCGGACCCAAGGTATGGGACTTCGTCTCAATCTCCTTTCATTGAGGCATATTTTGTTTTATACACAACCTTTTTTTATACGGTGTATAAACCCCATTGACTTTTACGTTTATTCCAAAGGAAACTTTTTTATACGAAGAGTTTAATAAATGACAAAAGGGAATGCTTTTTTCAAATGTATGCGGTGACAATGACTTCTCCGCCGTCGTGACCGTTATTTGAGTTTCGGCTTCCTCTACAAGCCATAAATTATTTTTAAAAGAAAAATAAATACCATGTTTTAATTTTCTTTTATCTTGGTATTGAAAATGGTTTTCATAATGTTTTTATATCAATGTGTTGATATCTTGTGATTGAAAGGTAGAAATGTTATGTTTCCTTTATTAATGTTTTATGTGATACGATTATGTTGAGGTTCTTGGGCATTATTATGAAGACGGGTGGTTCCGTGATAAACTAAGGGCGGGTGAGCCCGATATAGCTCTCCAATGCATTGGGTAACGCGAAGGAGTGAAACGTTAAGGCTTTTCCGAAGAGATTTAGGGAATATACTGTGATGGGTATTCCAAACATAACCAAGAGGGTTACTCCATACATATGAATGTTATGAATGCCTCAAGTTACCTTTATGTCCTATGATTTCTATGATTTATTCATGTTTTGATGAGTTATGTTAAAGTGATTATGTTTTATGGGTAAATTATGATTTCATTCTTATGTATATATGAACTCATGTTTCCTTTCCATATTTTTATAACCCATACTGAGCTTTTTATGCTCATCCCATGTTTTTTTTTGAAATGTTTTTCACAGGACAAGGGAATGGTACATGATATGATGATAGTGTCAAGGAAGTGTCAAGAAAGAATCCATGTTTTATTTTAAGTATGTTTCCATTGATGGGAAAAATGAATACTCTCTTTATGTAACCACTTTGTTTATATGTGGAATGTAATGAAAGTATTATGATCTAATTCTCTAAAACTCTAAACCCAAAAAGATTCTCAAGGTGTAATCTTGTAATAACTCAAGAATAAGTAAAGTTTAAGGCTGGGGCCTTATAGAGACAACAAAATCTCCACTGTCGTGACCAATATTTGAGTTCCGGCTTCATCTACAAGCCATAACTATTTTTTAAAGAAAAATAAATACCATGTTTTACTTTTATTTTATTTGGTATTGAAAATTGTATTGATAATGTTTTTATTATATCAATGTGTTGTATTGATATCTTGTCATTGAAATGTGGAAATGTTATGTTTCCTTTATGCATATTTTATGTGATACGATTATGTTATGATTTATGATATGTTTAAACCTTTTCATATAAGGAATGCATTGGACTTAATATGTGATGGGTGGAGCCCGCTATAGCTCTTCGATGCATCAGTAGGTCTCATTAGACAAACTAGTGTTTTGGCACGAGGCCTTGACAAAATATTATTTGTAGTCTTGGCACGAGGCCTTGGATACGTGGTTTTGATAGTCTGGCATTATGAATTCCTTCATTATGAAAGTGGTTATTAATATTGAATGTGATTATTCAACTACTATATTATCCATGTGAGTAAGTAATTGGAATTATTTCATTTTTATTTTTCCATATTATGCTGAAGTTCATGTTAAAAAGGCTTTTGTTTTAGTTATACATTGCCTTAAATGTTTATGTTTATTTATGAATGTTTTCGCTATATTGTTATCCTTACTGAGCATCTGAGCTCACCCCTTTCTATGTTTTATTTTTCCCAGGATGTGAAGAAATATTTTATGACTGAACTGTAGGGATAGTCTGAAAGGGATATGGGTGTGGACTATGAAGAAAAGATGTTGTTGTAATTTTTTTTGTATTTTACTATGTAATGTAAGACTTATGAATGTATCTAGTGTTCCAAGGCTACTAGACTAATCAGTCTTTCGAGATGTGATCATTTTTTATCATGCCAATGTTACGTAATAATGCACCGACTATGGGTAACTGGGGTTGGGGTGTTATAGTTGGTATCAGAGGCAGTTTAGTACTAACCTTGGAAGCTAGATTTAGATAAACTCTGATTAGAGCACATAGCCCTAAGATATCATTTGAGGATTAATATAGAATAACTTCCTAGAATTTTGGTAATATAGAGATTTTGTGAGTTTTCTAAGCAATAAATCCCTATCTCGATACAGGCAGGTAGAGGCGGCTCTAGCCCAGATGTACCTAGGGGTAAAACACAAAAACACTGCATTGAGCTAGACTCGAACAGGAACTGGTGCACGGCAACAAGACTTGCTGCACTCTTGGTTACGACACTCCTAGAGGATATGATTTGGATAATTCTCATTTTCATTACAAACCATTATAAAGGGTTTATGAGTATATAATTCTTCAAAGATTTTTTTTTATGATTATGGATTTTATCCATAAACTGTTCAATTTATGTTAAGTGTTTTGCAAGTTTGTTATTATGTATTTAGATTCATAAACTAAGCTAGTTTATGACATTTTTAGAAATGTCTCCTAGTGGATGGAATGGAAACCGTATCAATGCACACACTCTATGTCGGGATTTCCCTCATGATCAAGAAAATTATAAAGGAGCTGGTGATACAATTGGTGCTGATCAGTTTATCACCATACTGGGACAACTCACTCAGGTTATGAATAATAACCTTTCTCGTATAGAGCACCATGATCCGCAACGTAGAGGATCAATGTTAGATTTCTTAATGAGGCAGTAACCACTAACATTCAATGGGAGTACAAATCCCTTATTAGCTGAGCAATGGATAAATTTCTTTGAGAAAAATATTCCATGCCTTGGGGAGTAGTGAAAGGTAAAAGTTTATCATTGCAGTTTACCGCCTCACTAGAGATGCTGATCAATGGTGGTCAGTGATACAAAACTCAAAATAAGATGATGAAGTATAAAATATGGAATGGAGTGAGTTCAAGAGCTTTTCGTAGAAAAATAATTCCCTCATGACCATCGGGCATATATGGAAAGGCAATTTCTGAGTCTGAGAGAAAAGGAGTATGAGAATGTAGAAAAGTATGAGGCTAAATTTACATGGTTAGCAAGGTATGATGCAGATTATATACGTAACACAAGAATAAGATTGATCGATTCTTTGATGGGTTAAAACCATTTCTCTGTCGAGCTTTAGTATCACAATCTTTCTCGACGTATGAAGATATAGCCTCATGTGCTATCAAGAGAGAAAAACAATTCTCTAAATTTTATGATAATAGAGTAAAGCAAGAGAAGAAGAGAACAATGAAAAGAGAGATAGATAAAGGGAAAAAGGGAAAGAAGGATTTTACATTAGGTGATAATTGTGGGAAGAATCATCCCAATACTTGCCTAAAAAGAATGGGAGTTTGTTATAAATGTGGAGAAAAAGGTCACTAGGCTCGTGATTGAAAGGGAAAGAAAGTGGCTATCAATGTTGAATGCTACAATTATTGGGAAATAGGGCATAATGCAAATGAATGTCCTAAGCATTAGGGGAACTTACCTCAGAAAAGGCCAAGGGATCATGGAAAATCTTATGTTGTTACTATAATTGATGAGGAATAATTAATGTATTGGTACTTTTGGACTCAAGGATTATATTATGGTAATAAGAATAATTTGATATATATAAGGATTATACTGCAGTACTTGTTGTTTTAATTAAGGTTTTAATATAATGAAGGTAATCATATTTTTATTATGTGACAATAAGAGAAACATTACTTTTTTTGGGGAATCTGATGTTACAATTGATTTTGAAATTTAGAGGCCTATTAGAGAATGTCGAGACTGAGGTATTTTGGATAAATATAAAGGTTGGAATGTATTAAGATGAACTTTGGATAGTATTGTTTATGGTTAAAACATTTCTGAAGATTATTTTTGGAATATTATAATACTATAGTTTTAGGAAAAGAACTACTAGTAGGTTGGGGGATAACCCGTCGCGTCGGACCAAGCTGCAGGAATCGAACCCACAACCATAATACGACAGGCTTTTATTACCTACCACTGTCCTACAGAAAGTCCCTGGTTATTACAAAATATTTTTCTCCATGGTATGTGTTAATATTTGGAACCCTGTACGATTAAAATAAATATAATATTTTTGAGTTCTATTACCTTTTGGAGTGAAAGATGAGTTTGTGGTAAAAATTTATTAATGAATTAAAGTCTACATGACAAGTAAGTATATTTCCTTACCTTCTTAGTAAATCACCTAAATAAATTCCTCAACATCATGAAAGGTAACTTAAAAAAATGTTGTCGGTTATCTTTTCTAACTGGGGAATCAATGACCGTTTAACCAATCACAAGTTTGTGATTTTCTTATCGTTAACTTTCTCCTAATCCTGTTTTCTACAACTATCCATCCGACCTTGATGGTTTGTTTCTCCTCCATATCCATGTTTTCATCGAATCCTAGCATGGGCTATCTCAGGTGACCTTTGTACTTTTCTTTCTTTCTATTAAAGTTGTATTTTTATTAACACTATTTCCGATGTGGGTTTTCCACAAATGTATTTTCTATTTTCAACCTTTTATTTTCGAAAAAAAATTTCAAATTGCAAAGATGAAATTTATTTAAGGATGGTAGAATGTAACACTCTAATCTTCCATGATACGCTTCTCTTTCAATAATGCAATAGCTTGCATTGTACACAAGCTTGAGATTCTAACACACCACGACCAATCAAAGTAGCCGTTATGAATAGTAATACCCACCTTTTGAAATTATATTAATTTTATAATTCAAAATTGACTTCATTTTTGGATTAGGAATATCGAAATTAGCCTATGTTGAATTTTGGGTATTTTTTCGAGAACATCTAATTTTTGATGAATAGAGAAAAATTATAAAAAACAACTTTTTTAATAAAAATAATTTACAGTGAAAAATTATACTATTGAGTGGTTTTAAAGTATAATTAGAATATATTTTTAAAATTCTATCCAATGGTGGTCATTATAAGTAATTTCACATTGAAATTGGACATAAACAATTGTCAATCTTTTGATATATAATGCTTCTTAAAAACACGCTATTTCTTGTGACAACGGGAATTAATTATAAAATTAATTAAGACAAATTATATGTTTTCAATTTTTTAAAATAAACATCATTAGTTAATCCCAAATATAAAATATAGTTTAGGGTGAATTTTTGATATTTTTATGAAAAAAATCGATTTTTGATTAATAGTGTAACCACTAACTGGTAGTTAAAAAACTGCTTTTTCGTTTAAATAAAATTTTACCACCTCTATGATTTGAATTTAAAAAATCCAACATAATTCATTTTCATTAGGAAGTAAAATGTGGTTCAATGGGATTAAAATAATTTTTTGGTGAATAGTAACTTTTATGTTCTATTAATTGCGATTAAAGATAATTAGTGTAATTTAAGGTAAATATAATGATATAATAATATGAAATCACCTTTACACTTATCCTACCATTATTTTATGTGTCATGGACGACCATGAAAATCCATGGGAAAACATGTTGAACCCATGGAGACACTTGGGTAACAAAATGACATTAATAACTTTTTATTTAAATTAAAAACAAAATCGTCAGAAACATGTGTTGTTTTACTAAAACAATTATTAAATGAGGATATAAAAGTCATATTTGTGACTATAAATATTTATTAGAAAGATAAAAATATTTCCTACAACATGGTGTTTTTTTATAATTTTTATACATTAAAAAATAAATTTATTTATGACACCATGATGACGCAACGATTACCTCATTAATTAACAATTAAAATAAAATGAATAGATAATGTAAAATATAAGACATACACTTGTAAAAAACCTATTTTATGAGTATATTTCGAACCCTTATCACCTTATCCTTGAAATATATAATTTTGGGACCTTTAATGTCTGAAAATCAATATATAAAAAAGTAACATTTCTTGACTTTCCAAGAGTGCCCCTCCTCTCCTCTTATAAAAGAACCCCACCTCTACCACCTTATTCACACCATCAAAGCCATTTGGCTAGGCCAAACTATGCCAAAATACTATCACAACTTCCCTATATTACTCCTAGAAGCCTCCCTTTAGAGAGAAGTCTTCTCAAATAAGCCTTTGGCTCAAATCAGAAAGAGTTGCGCAATTTTAAGGTAATGTCTTCTCTTAAGTTATTTTGAATTATTTTTCTTCTCCAACCACTTAAACTATTTTTATTCCTTTATTTTGTAACAAAACAAGTATCTTCAATATATTAAGATTTTATTATGAGAATTATTTAATTTAAACTTTCACACACCTTCATCGAATGGTTAAAGAACATACTCTTTTTGTGGGTGGCGAATTACTACCTCACGAAACGATGATTGTTCAATATTTTTTTAACACTTATCATGGTGGCAATTATGATGAAACTATTTCTATATATGATATATATATTATTTTTATGTTTTTATTATGGTTCTGTATTTATCATTTATGTCATACCTTTATGATATCCATTATGGGTAAACACAATATCTTCATTTTAGGAAGTGCGGACTACCGCCCCCTCAAAGTGATTTGATTCGTTAATTCCATATGTGGGATGTATAAAGGATGGTTTTTATGATTTTATTATGATATTATACTGGAATTATAATATAACTTTATATAATTATGATTTCATTACATTAAATACGAAATAGAAATGAAAGTAGCGTTCATGCGTACGTACGGCTTACCGTCTCCATGAACGGTGCATTTCATTTCATACCTCTAAAAGTTATGTAATATTATAAATGCATTTATATACTGGATATATATGATATATATGATATTTAAATCAGGAATATAATTCTGGATATAATGGATATTTTACCACATGAACAACTTGTAATTATAATAAGTTTATTGTTGACTCAAGTACCAAAGATCGACAAAACAACCGTTATTATCTTAAATGACTACATAATGTTCATTACATGGTAATAAGTTATATAGAAGGAATAATGAACTTGAAATGCATTTTTAAGCATGTATAAATTAACTCTAGTTTATTATTCGTGAGATTAAAGAATGACTGAGTCAAGTCGGACACGAGGTAAGGGACTTCGTCTCAATCTCCTTTCATTGAGGCATATTTTGTTTTATACACAACTTTCTTTTATACGGTGTATAAAACCCTTTTACTTTTATGTTTATTCAAAAGGAATCTTTTTTATACGAAGCATTTTACTAAACGAAAAAATGGAATGTTCTTTTTTCTCGTACGTATGCGGCAATACTGACTTCTCCACCACCATGACAATTATTTGAGCTTCGGATTTTTCTACCATCCATAACTATTTTTAAATGAATAATAAAGACCATGTTTTACTTTTTTTTGGTATTGAAGTTGGTATTAAAAATGTTTTTATTATATCAATGTGTTTTATTGATATCTTGAGATTGAAATGTGGAACTGTTATGTTTCTTTTATGCATATTTTATGTGATACGATTATGTTATGGTTTATGATATGTTTAATCCTTTTCATATAAGGAATGAATTGGAATTAATAAGTGACGGGTGGAGCCCGCTATAGCTCCTCGATGCATCAGTAGGTCTAATGAGACAAACTAGTGTCTTGGCACGAGGCTTTGACAAAATATTATTTGTAGTCTTGGCACGAGGCCTCGGTTACATGGTTATGATAGTATGGAATTATGCATTCCATCATTATGAAAGTGGTTATTGATATTGCATGTGATTATTTGACTAGTATAATATCTATGTGAGTAAGTAAATGGAATTATTTCATTTTAATTTTTCCATATTATACTGAAGTTCAAGTTTAAAAGGATTTTGTTTTAGTTATACATTGCCTTAAATGATTATGTTTATTTATGAAAGTTTCCTCTATATTGTTATCCTTACTGAGAATTTGAGCTCAACCCATTCTATGTTTTATTTTTCCTAGGATGTGAAGAAATATTTTATGACTAAACTGTAGGGATAGTCTGAAGGGGATATGGGTGTGGACAAGGAAGACAATATGTTTTTGTAGTTTTTTTGTACTTTATGATGTAATGTAAGACTTATGAATGTATCTAGTTTTCCAAATATACTAAAATAATCGGTCTTTTGAGACTTGATCATTTGTGATCATGTCAATGTTACATAATAATGGACCAACTCTGGGTAACTGGGGTTGGGGCATTACAGTTAGAATCAAATTCTCTTCTGAGGGAGGTTTTTTTCCCCGTGATGATGCACGAGGGAGTTCTCAACTAGTTCCATAACTCACTCATAGTGGTACACCCTGGAGTTTCCATGATTTACCGATGCCTAAGGGAACAGTTTTGGTGGCCCCGGGTGAAACGGTATGCGGCAAAGTTCGTGGAAAGGTTCCTGGTGTATTAGTAGTTGAAGGCTGAACACCATGTACCATGATGTTTTGGTATCCTTTTGATTTCCCCGAGTGGATGTTGGATGACATATCGATGTATTTCATCTCAGGATTACCTAGGGTTCAAGGAACCTGTGATGTTATCTAGGTAGTGGTTGATTGGATGATGCAATCAGCTCACTTTCGGGTGATCAAGTAATCAAGTTTGGTGGATGATTTAGCATGGAGTTACGTAGATGAGGTAGTATGATTTTAGGGAGTTCTGAGGTCCATAGTCTCGGATAGGTATTCACAGATTACCTGATTATTCTGGAGGGGATTGCAGCATACTTTTGGAACCCGGCTATGACTTAACACTGCTTTCCACCCCCAGACATATGGGCATATAGTGAACACCATCCATACATTGGAGGATATGCTACAGGAATGTGTTTTGGACTTCAGCGGAATGTGGGAATGACATTTTCCCTTAGTAAAGTTTGCCTACAATAATATTTATCACTCTAATATTGGCATGGAACCATTTTAAGCCTTTTAAGGAAGGTCGTGTCCTTCACCTATTTTATGGACCGAGTTTGGGGATGTAGGTTTTCCTAGCCTAGAGGTAGTGCAGAGTACAATGGAGAAGGTTCAGCTTGTGCGCAACAAAATGAAGCTAGCCCAGGACCAACAGAAGTTGAATTCCGATCATAGGAGGAGGCCCTTTGAGTTTGAGGTTGGATACCATGTTTTCATGAAGGTTTCCCCTCGACATGGGTAGAAAGTGTTCAGCCAGTGGAGAAACGTCTCCCCGAGGTACATCGGGCCTTTCAAAGTGTTGAGTCGAGTCCATGAGGTGGAATATCTGCTGACTTTTCCACCTCAGTTGGAAAGGATCCATGACTTTTTCCATGTCTCCCATCTTCACCGATATCTACATGATGAATCACATGTCATTGACTGGGAGGAGTTGGATATTGGGGATGATTCTATGTTTGTGGAGATACTAGAGAGAATAATGTATCGGAAGGAGAATGTGCTATGTGGAAAAACCATCCTTTTGATTCATGTGTTGTGGAGGCATGATGGACTGGAGGAGTGTACTTCAGAGTGGGAAGCTCATATGCGTGCCCAGTACCCAAGGCTATTTTGAGTATCAGTTTTGAGCCTTCCTTGTTGTTCTTGTTTCGTGACTTGTTGTGATGTAATGATGACATTGTTGGGTTTTAAGATGTTTTATCCTTACATTTTGAGTGTTTATGGAAAGACATGATATGTGGAGAAGGGATGATCAGATCCCAAATCAAGAATCTTTATGATGGATGTGATTAAACCAATGTGGGTGAGTCAGTACTACCCAAAGTGGATAGTATCTTGACATGGAGGAATGAACTACTAAATCTGTGTGTCAGGACAATGTGATCCTTGGGATAGGTTTGGCTATTTGGGTTGGTTTGTCCAAAAGAGGTTCACTTTGAGGTTGTTTTCGGACCCCTCCCTTCACTTTGGGTTTATAAATGATTCTCGAGGTTTAGAATAGTTGGAGAGTTATCTATTGTAATGTACCAGACCCTCTTGGTCCATCAGTTTTCCAAATTGTGGTGTTTGTAATGCCCTGGACCCATCTGGTCTAGATCCTAAGGGCAGAATCATAGTGGCAAGACATCCACACGGTGTCAACCATCGGTGATACTGATCGGTGTGTCACTAATCGGTGTGTCACTGATCAGTTCCAGAGGGGATTGTTGTGTTTTTCTTCCCCATCTGTTTCCTATAATTCCACATTTATGTAGTTTTAACCTTTTGAAAGTGGTTCAAGGGAATTTTTATCCCCATAAACAATGTTTTAAATAACAATGGGTGGTGTGACTCAATGGAAACAGACTATGTGCCCGCATAACGCGTTTTCCACTTTTTAAATAAAATATTTTTAACTCACAACTGTTACGACCACCTTCTCTATGACCCTTATTATATAACAATTTTTTCCATCATGTGTAAATACCCAACCATGTGGTGAAAGCATGATTGACATATAAAGCCGCTCAAGAACTTCATATCCTGTAACTCCAAGATCACACTCTTTATATCGCACTAGAATTCCCTTCTTCTTTTTCTTGGCTGGGTTCGTTCTTCCCTTGGTGCATTTGGAGTCCCCTTCCCAAGGTGAGTGGTTCACCTTTTCTGGAGCCCTTACTACTCATTCTTTGAGTCCTTGATGTTTCCTCCCCACCATTTCACGCATCCCACCTATTGGTGAAAGGATAAAACGTCGATATTTGATTATCCATGTAGGGTTTTGTCCTTCGTCTCTCCATACAGTGTATCATGCGGGGTGGTATGCTATTTTTTCTATGGGAATGGATGAAACACAAACCTTAATAATGATAATAAATGAACTTTTACAGAAATAAGGGTTGTGTTTGATGATGAAGTTGTACTCTTATATCTTTCCCTATTTGATTTGAATTATATGGGCTTATGTCCACTGAAAACCATGGTCATTGGTGGTCCTCATTTGCGTACTAATGAACCCTGTATTTTGTGATGATTGAATGGATGTAACATGGAAACTAGTTAATCACATAAACTCAACCAATTAAATGGATTCCCAGTAAACAAAAATCTGTGTGTGATCACCCTGGTTAATGGAATATTTAAATTTGAAAACTTTATTTCTCTGTTATGATGGTGTTTATAGTTGAGTCTTGGGAAGTGACATGGTTTGGGATGGGATCCTCTATTTTGGTGTAGTTGTTGGTTTGTGTATCTGAGGCCATATGGGGTCGTATCATGAGGACTGGTTTGGTTCTAGTACTTATAGTGATCTCACAGATCCATTTTGTTGTAGTGACAGTACACGAGAACCTGGTGTGAATTCTTAAATTGTTGTTTGACTGTTTTCATTCCCCTGTCTTATAGATATGCCTTTTAGTTTTTCTGTAGTGAAGAGTAACTTAAATGGAATCACTTGAATATGAAAAGTATAATAGTTTTGATGGGAAATAGGTTCCAGGAATGAGTTGTGATATAGTTGTGGGTGTCTTGCTTCTTAGGAATGAATATTAATGAAGGTGCTTGTACATGGGATGGTTTTGAAACCCTAGGCTTGGAAAAGTTCTTTTCTAGATTTATATATAATTGTTTTTATTATGTTTCTTATTTGTAAGCCACCCAATTTGAACACTTTATGCCGAACACCCCCATTTCAGGGGGAGGTTGTTTTTTCCTACACTCCTATGAGTGGCTAGTTATTAGCTCTTTTTTGATCCTCTTCTCAAGTAGCCGAAGATCCATCGGGCAGGCTGTGATGGCCTGATGTCCATTATAGCCCAATATCCTTCGGCCATGGTATTTTTTGTGGTTTTCCTAGGTGTGTGTGGGCGGGTTGTGTCCCATGTGTCTTCAGGTTGAGGCCCAGGTGTCTTCGGGCGTGTCGGTAGTTGTTCCTTCCGAGGTGTGTGCGGGAATGGTTACGTTTGGATGTTGTGGCCTAGGTGTTTGCAGACGAGATGTGTGGTATTGATGGGCCAGGTGTGTGTAGGAAGGGTATTGAAGTGGGACTGCCGTGAGAATAGCAGGAGTGGTCTGATGCACTGGATGTCTTCAATAACCAGTGGGAAAGTGGCACGGGGTACCCAAACATCGATGTGTAATTACTATTACATTACTTTACTTGCGTTATTTTGGGAGTGTGCCTTGGTGAGGATGGGTGGATAGTTTCCTTGTTAGGTGCTATGATTATCTCCTTTTCTCACGGGGCATTAGAATGCCTCCCCACTTGTTCATGAGTGCTTTTGGTTTTCCCTCCTGAGTATACCTGTATACTCACACTATGTTTATTAAAAATATTTTCATGTTTCCCGGTGGACTTCGAGGATCGTGTTGGACCGTACTAGTTCATACCATGCAGTTTTTGTTGTTGTTTTATTCATTCTTTTCTTTGGTACATCAATTGTGATTTTCTTTAGCTTTTGTAGCATTTAATTTCGGACATGCATATGGTAATGGTTTTCTTTTGTCTTTACTTTTACCTCCATTCATGGTGTTGTTGGGATTTACTGTCTTATCTACCGATCCTATTAAATAAAAATGGAAATACCTTATATTTTGTGTGTGATTCTATACAATTGATGCTAGTTGCCACTCCGAGACCTATTTCAGGTGGGTTTCGGGGGCCATTATCCCTTCTTCAACTTGAATATCGAATGGTCTGGAAATCTAATGTCCCTTCCCTCATCTCAGTGAAGGCTGGTTGTGTAATATTCATAATCCCTTATTCTGAGATAAGAAATTGTGAATGTCGCAGAAGTTGATTCTATTGGAATTGACTCTATAATGATTTCGAGGACTATGATCTAATCCCACAAGAGATTTTACTAATGTTTTACTTCTTGAAGGTTGATATAGTCTTTGTGTAAGGAAAACCTTGTAATTCTACCTTCCATAAGGGGTCATAAATTTGCACCTCCTAAGGAATACTTATACTAATTGTTTATATTTCGTCCCCTTCCAATAACTATTTAATTATGAGGTTACATATATTTATATCCATCAATTCCACAACATTGATACAATGATCAATTTTAAATAAAATATTACTTATAAATTATCTCCAAAATTATTATCAAGTCTAATGATTGTATCACTATACATACAATCCTAATAATTATATTATATTATTATATATAAAACCTTGAATACTTAATTAGAATCACTCTTTTGATTTTATCATTTCAATCCTAACTATAGCTATCATCATTATAAAATTATGTACTATTTACATAGTTATTATCGATGGTATAATCCTTAAAGAATATCATGATGATGAATATTTCAATATTTTTATATTTTTATTTACTTGTAGATTATATTATTTTAAAATTTTATAATTATGTTTCATTTATCAATATTATAAATTATTTCATTATTTATTGTAATTTTATACCGTAATGAAATGTATTAATGTTTATTTTAATTAAATATTAGGGTAGAGTATTGGGGAATGTAATTGTACACAAAATAAAACAATAATAGAAAATGGGTTTTAAGTAAATCTTAACTAGAAATGGCTATTCCCAATATTTTTGTTCATACTCAAGAATTATTCATGATTATTTGGTAAAACCCATGTATATTAACAATGAAAAATGAATGATATGTGTTTATTGAAATGTATTATCCTTGATTATTCCATTTTTTGGATAGCTTAATTATAAGTCCATGATAATGGTACAACGAGCTATCACTTTATCGTAATTATACAAAAACATGTCATTATGACCATTGAGTATCCATTATTTGGCATGAATACTGTTAATTTTTAATTCATTATGTAATTAATTCACATTATGAATATTAATAGACCATAATTATGGGTTTCAGTAGGGACCATACATAATATAGACTTTTCTATTATCTTTAAAGTGGAAAAAATGCCTAATATGAGCTATTTAGGGATTCTTTTTTTCAATGTCAACTACAGAATTGCCTTATGGAACTAAATGTCATTCTCAACATGATTATTCTTGTTTTTTTATTTGGTAAATAATGTAAGATATAATTTCAATCTTTTTTTATGTTCCATTCTTCCTTGATTTTTCATATTAAAGATCATGTTATTAAAAAGAAAATTTAATATTATTTCATATGTTAAACCTTATGTTTGCCTGTATTTAATTTGTAAACATCAAAACATGTTCTATAGTTTCTTAATTGTTGATGGACTATACATATGATGGACTACATATATTTATGAAATAATTATTATTAAATAAATACACGTTACTTCCTATGAGAAGATGTGCCTCTAGATTTCGTATATCACCTCCTAGGTTGGAGTGATTTATTGTAAAGACCTAGAAATCCCGTTAAATTTTTTATAATACAAGGGATTTATATGATTCCGTGAAAACTAACGGTGCTTGATTCCATGGCCCGGTGTGCCCAGAATCAATTTCTGATGTTTTGTTCGGGTACGTTTAGTAAACGTACCATCGAATTTTTATGACTTTTGAACTGGTGCTCGGAATTGAAATCTGAGAGCATCGTTGAACTCGTAGCGCTGTTATTCGCATAAGAAAACTTTCACTTTGATGGCATTGAGTCAAGTATAAAATTTAGTTTTTTGGTTTTTGTGTGATGTAATAAAATAATGTAATATCACATTATTTTTTTTAAACTTCCATGTGGATGTTGGGTGGTTAAAACGACCTCATGAGAGTTGTAGGTGGGAACACCACACCAGACCTCACTTTGGAGGTTATAGTGGTGGGGCCCACTTGGGCATAACCTCCCGTGAGAGATTATGACGTGGTGACCACATGAGGCTTAACCCCTATTAATGGAGGAGGTAAAAACCTCCTCAACTCCCCATGAAATGGGGACAAACCCTTTGAACTTCTCTACCTTAATGAATCCAACTCCCCTTTAATTTAATTTGTGCCACCTCTCAAGAATTAAATAGGTGGAGCCACATAATTTTAAATCTCCAATTTGAATTATTATTCCAAATCCACCCCATTAATTAAATGAGTCAAGTCATTTAATTAAATATCTCAATTTGAATTTACGCCAATGTACATAAAAGACCCTAATATATTATTTGAAAACGATTTCATTTTTGGGTGGATTGGAGAGAAAGGAAGAACTTGGGAGAAATATTGGGAGAAGGCTCCCAACAAAGAACACTTCTAAAAAAGAACAACATTGAAAACTAAGAACGATCTTCCTCGACATTCTTCCTCAGAACCCCCTTAAACGCGGGAAGTCTTCTACCTATCTTCCCATCTTATCATCGTCAACCAACCAATGAATGAGGTTTGATTGGAAGTGCATGGCAGATGCGACGAACGACAAAAACATCATCTTCTTTCCGCGACTTCATCATCGAGCAACGATCAAAGGTAGGGGGTTTATCTTTAGTATTATTCCTTTCCTTCATCTAATTTTTGTTTAACTATAAATTGATGCTATGTATTGTAAACAATTGTTGTTCATCTTTGTTCCACTTTGTTGAACAAATTTCTTTCATCCCTAACGTGGAGGGTGTGGGTCAAATTAACATGGCTTGACTTCCTTCGCCGATATCATTGTGATGTATCTTTCAGCATGACGATGAAGTGTCAACAAGGTGATGAAGGTTCCAATGGAAAAGGCCGCACTACCCGTGGCCTCTGTGAACTGCACCGCCCCCATAGCATCCCCCATCACCTCCAGCCGAGCCCGCGCGCTGTCTGCGCCCCGTCAGCCTAACCACGCCATGCCCAGCACCTCGTGGCCTACCTACGCGCTCCCCCGTGCCCCACCGGCCTACCATCACCCTACCCGGCACCCCGTGGCTGCCCGCGCCCCGCGCCGACCTGCCGGCGCGCTGCCTACGCCCCGTACCGCCTGCCCGTGCGCTGCCCGGTGCCCTGTTGGCATGCCTGTGCCCCGACACCCAGCCAAACTGATCGAGTAGCACATGCCACCCAAGCCAGCCCACAGAGTCCTTCGTGGTGTCGCTCGTTGAACCAGATCAGCTTTTCAGGCCGAGTTTCCCGAGTCGTGCCCACATGGTGCTGACCGAACCGGCCCCGGCCTCTGGGCCGAGCCGCCTACGCGACGACCTTTTGGCCGAACCGCCCCTACAATCCGTTAGGTCGGGCGCAGTACACCGAGCCGAACCTAGTGGGCGGACTGGGTCGGCCCAGTCTGGGATGGGCTGAGTCGGTCCGACCAGGTCGGACTGTGCCCAGTCCAATTACCGACCCTTTTATTTCCTTTGGTCTTATCTTTGGCACAGGACGACCATTTGATGAACCATCCATCAACGCTTGTTTTCATGGAGCGTGATGATCCCTTTGAGTATAACCCACTGGAGTTTGGGGTAATGTTGAGATACTATCAGTTTGGATAGCACTCGAATCCAACTGGGCCCCCCGAACTAAAAAGCTAATAAATCACAGACTGGGCTTCCTATTGATGTGGTGTCTGTTGCATTGAGACCTCTATGACGAGACAGAGCTATGAAATACTTCTTCATGGGACTTGGTGGCAGTTGACGTTTCAACCCATGGCTTGAGGAATGGACCCTCCTGGAATCAACCGTGCTTTGTGAAAACCTTGTGGATGAATGTGCACTGATGACTGTTCCTGGATCATTTGTTGGTCCGAAAGTTATAACTTATTTTCCTGGATCATGTGTTGGTCAGATAGAATAGATGGTCCATGATCATGTGTTGGTTCAACAAAATAGTTGGTCCTTGATCCTGTGTTGGTCCAACAGCTCTGATGATTCAATGGCTATATCTGATCATCTCTATCTCTCAACATAAGTTGTATACCTTTGTGAGATAATTCAGTAACTCTTATGTTTCCTCGTGATTGAAATAGATTACTTGATAACTTAGTTATATGTATGGCCATACACCAAAGTGGGGATGTCTGTTGATTTAATTCTTTTTGGTTTATCCTTGTTGGATTTTGTGACACCTTGAGGGTCTTGGGGTCCCTACTGAGTATTGTTATACTCACCCATGCACAGGCTATTCCTGCACCATGTTGTGTTGGATGTAGACAACGGATAACACTGACTGAGGTTGAGTAGCAGGACTGGACGGTACCCGGAGGTGGATCATACAACAAGTCGGTGGACAGAGGAGACTGATGGACGTGGATTGCGGAGGAGGCCATCTGTACCTACCCTTCAGGTAGGAACCTCAGAGGATGAACTCGTGGCTTCTTTACTTTTCATCATTTTTACATTCCTATCAATTGTATGGGTACTTTCATTTTGGGCTTGTATTTCCGGCTGCCTTTACATTTCATCACTCTTTTGTATACAGCTTTACTTAGGGTTTTGTTTTCAACTCGTACTCTGTTGTGAGAGGTTAATATATATTAAGGAAATACCTCCCCAGTTTTAGAGATTTATGTCGTTGGTTCTAGTCGCCAGCCCCTGGCCTATGGAAGGTCGGCTTGGGGTTGTCACAACATGGGCCTCGGGGGATGGGTCGTGACATTTATATATAGTTCAACTCCAAGAAGATGAATATTTATACGTATATGTGTGTGTGCGCACATAAAAACCTATATACTTACATATTTGTGAACAACCTGTGTCCCTATTTAGCACAACTACTTTATTACCCTTATCAACTAGTAGTTTACTTTAGTTTACTGATTACTTTCATTCTTCATTTCGAAAGACACATCATTACCACATATAAAAATTAGATATTAGTAGATGAATATTCATTTCATCTAAAAAACGTCTAGTGTTGACCATTATGTTTTAGTTTATTTGGACACATGTATACAGAAACAACAAGTTTATAAGTGAATTACATCATCTCCAAATATGTTATTCATAAATAGAACCATTATTAGACATATCATACGTAATACAATTATTAATAAAATGTGGACATGAAATATAATAATAGGAGATATTAGATGCTATGTAAGGGTAAACAAGGGAGATATAAAGGATCATATAGGCATTACAAGATAAAAAGGGTATGGGAAAATGAGCACAAAATTAAAAACCATACCCTTCATATCAAGGATTCTAATATTGAGACATGGCATAAATCTTGTCAATTCATAAGATATCAATCATGAAGGAATAAAATAACTTAATCCATGGAAGAATAACATTGAAATAAAATATGTAATTTTGGAATAAACATTAGCATATAAAATGTAATTATTATTTGTCAAGGGTCTTTACCATGAAAATCATAGTGGAATGGTTTCACCCAAGAAACTATCATAGTATTCAATGATCACTCCCAAGACTATCATAGTATAAAAATTTCCTTACCAATCATGGTTCACACCCCATTTTAGTCCTATTTATTTCTTGATATATAAATATTTACCCAATGTATTAGAGGGAGATATATGTCCACCCGTCACATATTGAATATCATCCATATGTGTGCCATAAGATAAAAATACACATATCGTATCAGAACCCATGATAATAAATGGGTCCATAAAACGTTTATTATTTCATATTGTATTACAAATAAATAGGTTTCATAACCATTTCAATCTTTCATCAAGTCATAACCCATGGAAAAGAAATAGGTTTCATAAAAATTTCATCTTTCCATCTTACCATATCCCATGGAAGAGGAACATGTTTCATAAATATATGTTCTTTATATAAATAGACCATAAATATAATTAATAAGTAGCATATCATTATATCTTGTCCCCTATAATTCTTAATTAATATCAAAAGATGACATCTTATATATGAAATCATTTTAAAACATCATTTTGAATATTTCACGATGAAAATATAATTTCTACGTTGAAAAAATATACTCAATATATAAAAATATCATAAATAATAATTACAAAATAATCGTTCAAAATAATCTTTTCAACATATAAATGAATCATTATATCAGGGACTGTTTATGAATGTGTAAAATTCCATGCATTCCATACGTGTAAATATGATGATTATTTCCAAATTTTCATTAATGTATCAACAATGCCATATATGAAAAATGTAAAGGAAGAAATGTTTTAAACCATTTAGTAAAAGATAAATAATGGGTAAAATTTTCATTCACAAATAACTGGATAATTGTAATTTATTTTAAAAATAATTTTTACAAAACATAGACATGGAAGACAAATGATTTTCAACTAAAGGAAGAAATAAAGTATGTTTTTCTTAAAATAAATATATTTGTTGATTTAAAACATTAAAATATAAAAATGAAAGGAAAAAATATATTATACATGAATAAAAAGAGGATAATAAAATACATTAGTTTCTTTAAAGGTAGACAAAAATAATTCGTCATAGGAAACAAAATCTTAAATATTCTCGATAAATAATGGGATTGTAAAATATAATCATTACCATGTTGGTGACTTTTTCCTCATAAGTCCAATGAATGAATAAGATTACATGAAACATTATATATCAAGACAATAAATTAATCGAATAAATAAAATTCCGAATGTTCTATATACACATGTCATATAAGAATATAGGTGCATCTGATAACATAAGACTGAATGAAGATAATTTGAGTTAATAATGCATTACCTCGAGTATCGACTATATTCATAATACTTTTAACCTCATGTATATTAAATATATATTTGTTATAAATATATTCCAAAACCCTAATAAGATATATCAAAACAAATATGAATTACTTATAAATATTTTTTACTTTTTTATTAATAATACATTTTCTAAAACCTTATCTCGTGTAATAACTTATTTGTTTTTTTATGAATCCTTTGGTTCAGTTGTTCTAGACCATGTAATTTGATCGTAGTTACAAGTTATCCATTATTATAATCATTATATATATTTATAATATATATTCAGTATATATTTATTTATAAGAACAAATTAAGTATATAGATTGGAAATGAATTACACTATTAATGGAGACTGTAAGCTGTACGTATGCATAAACATTGTTTCCATTTTTCGATAGATGGAATAAAATAAAATTAAAAAATAGGAAACCCATAAAAATAAATTATTATACCATATATATATAATATTTTTTCTATAAATTCATCTCTATTAAAATTCATATAATACATAAATAAAGAACACCTCACATTAGTTCGAAAGTCTGTAATCCTCCATACATACAAGAAACACTATTATTTTTCTATGGGCTACAATGAAAGAAGTAATATGTGAGATTATAATCGAATAAGTATTTTTAGTTCATAAAAATTACATATATAAATTAAATACATCATTATATTGATTTGCAAGAGGTTTTTATGGAAACAAATATTACGTCATTTCATGAGGCGGTAGTCTTTCATACACATTTTGACATATACATTTCCAATTTGATGGAAGAGAAAATTTATATGTGTTATGAAATTATCAGAATAAAATATATGTGTCACAGAGAAACGAATTTTATTTTATGAACATATATTAAAAATGTTTGATTATCTAGAAGAAAAATAATACAACAACTCTAGGTTAATAACGATACCTCCTCTTCAGAAAACATCCTTAATTTTCTAAAAAAAATTCTTAATAATGAATAATAATAATAATAAAATGCAGTTTATGATGTGGCTGTATATTTATGTACTGTTATTTTATGGGTTACTGGAACTTAGAGGATTTCTAAGTGTCACGAGGGGAGGATTGTGGTGACCTTGTATAATATAGGTGGTGTGGAAATTATGTAAATACCTAAATCTATTGAATAATGTGAATTCTCTCGCTACTAAATTGACTAAAGAATTAATTAATAATTTATTTTAAGTGTTATATGGTCAATAAAAACACTTAAAACAGTGATTTTTTTAAAATATTTCATTCCAATATTATCAATGTTTTCTCACTTTTACCATTTTAGTTTTCATTACGGTAACTAGTCCCTTTTTATTTACTTAGTTAATTTATTATTTAAGCCAAAAAGAAAAATTATGTTTAGTAGATAATTTATATACAAATATTATAAATATTAAATCCATTTTATAAAATTATAATTCTATGTGTGCGGGTGATTAATTTTTACACAACTATTGTAACATGCAAAACCTCAATTTAAATTTAAATTTGGTAATTAATTTTTAGTGAGTTTAATATTCAACATGAGGGGAAACTAAGTTGGAGATATTATATAATATTTATTTTGATGATTCCAAATATGGAATTCATTTTAAAAAATTAAATTCACATAAGTTACAGAGTTTAATTTATATTATTAACACACAAACATGATGAAGATTCAAATTCTGTAATTTCTCTCTTCATGCAATCCCAATTGAACCAATCTGTCAAATCTTTATATATATTTGTAATTCATTTATGCCTAGTGAATTAATTACTATGAGATTTATCTAATAGACCCTTATTCAAATATGGTATGGATAGAGCACATACATAGTTCCTGAATAGTATTATTCCACCATATTCAATGTTACACTTAGGATCATTTCTGACCTTCTTCCATAGATCTACATATTCCTTTTGTGAATCATATATATTTACATTGGTAGATAGTTTAAAACATATATGAGAGAGACAATATTTAACCAAATCAATTAAAATTTACAAAATCCTTCTTTATAAATACAAAATTATTGGATATTTTCGGATCTTTATAATTGATATGCTAGAATGATCCTTTCAACTCAAGTCATCGACCACCATGTTCGCTTTCCATCGTGGTAATGTTTTTAGGAATCATAATATTTAATCAAATCCTACCTACTTATATGGAAAATATTTAAATCATTATACATTAATATATAATTTAAAATTTTATGATTCATATATATATATCACTCTTTTTTTCTTATAGATAACTCCTCTACATCTTTAATGAAAAAACACATTTTTCCTGAGTCAAAAGACTAGGATGGGTAATTTATATCATGGAAACTAAAATATAATGATTATTAATCTATCATCAAGCCTTTGTTTATCATAGGTCATATGTATCAATGATCACTAATAGACAACCCCATCTGAGTGGAATGATTCAGTGTGGTCTTGAGGGTAGTCTTATTTAACGTAGGTTTCCTAATGGGGAAAGATAACATTACTTAGATTCATCCCTCTCCATGATCATCTTTCAAAATGATATAAAAAAATCAATGAGGATCTATATTTCCACCAATTAAATTACACAATCACCCTCCTAATAAATAGTTACCCCATCCAAGGAAGGCAACAATGGCACAAATTACCCAATCCCAACATGGAGAGACAGTGGAAAACATAGTAGTACCAGGCTTTAATGAGTCTTGTAATTGGAATGAGTAAAATATAAACACATTAATGAGTATCCATTGGTACCACATGATTTTCAACCAAGTGAAATAAATAATTATGTGAGTCAACATGTCCTCCCATACTAGGTTGAATTACTATCATGATTCCCTCATTAGTAGTGTAGAATCACTAAAGAGATCATAGTCAATCAATCATTACTCAATCTAAACATGGCATGTTTCCCCTTGTAAAGTCAAATACCTATATAAGTTTTCATGTTAACGCAACCAATTCCATTCATTTATGTGTTACTATATATAACAAATCTATATCCACTGAATATTAGTGTAATCTTAGGTACACTAAATATAATTCTCTTTAGTTTCTGTAAATTTTATTTACATTAATCTATCAAAATAGTATTTTTTCCCTTATAAGAAAACATGGTAAGTGGATTGGAAAGTGGAGAGTAATATTCGACAAATCTTCTCTAATATTCAACCAAACCATGAAATCCATAGATCTTAGTCACAAAGGTTTTCTTATACAAAAGTTTAATATCAACTTTATTTAAAGGTTCCGCCAATATAACCGTGATTGAGATTACATGGTACAAAAATGAAACATTTATTAGCTAATATTAATTATTTGTAATTTGTTCATATATTTTATACATCCCTAGGTTCTTTAGAAAATTCCTCATCTAATATTCACAAACATCCATTCTCTTTGAATATATGTAAATATAATCTATAATGACTATCCCAATCTAATCAATTTAATTTCTTAAGACTCTATTTATTAAGTTAATAATGATATGGATAATTATAGCCCTATAGTTTTACACTTATTATTACTTGATTGTAGACATAATAAACCATCAAATACTACAATGGATCGTAAAGTCTACTATGTTAGGAATATACGTCCCATAATTAGAAAACATGAAAAAAAATATTATAATTAATCTCTGCAATGAAATCCTAAATTCCATTTATCCATTATACATTCATATGATAACATAGGGAATAAATGAAAAAGGTAAAGAGCTAAAATTTCATTTAATGGTATAAAATAGAAATAAAGCATAACCCTTTTGTTAAAAGGCATAACATGAGGAAATAAAAAGGCATGAATAAACCCAAGGAAGTATAACATGTTTTACATGGGATAATGTTATCATGGAATCATAGTAGTTTTTCAATAACATACAACATTCCATATTCATGAGTCAAGGATAACTTCCAATACCACTACACATGGATGAGCATGAGTAGGGCTAACCGCAAAGACCATTTAACGTGTTAGAAAGAATCCCATTAAGGATTCAAGAATACTACCTCATCCAACATAAACAATCATGAGACTAAATGTTACCCAATTAATTACATTGATATCGAGGTATACCCATCATTACATGTTAATTCTTATGTGTTCACATGGAAAATCATACAAAATAAATAAACATAATGGTTATCTATGGAATAAAATTCGTATTACAATCACGTCTGACAGATTAAAAATGTGTGTATCATAAATTTTTCCATGAATAAATATATTTAAATCATACATAAAAATTACCAACATAAAATAGGAATAACACATAATAAGGGATGTCAAACTAAAGTGAAAACATGTAAAACATGAGTTTAAAAAACATTATAAATGAGCCACTTTAGTGTGGTTTAAGGGAAAATATAATGATTCATTAAAAACAAACATAAATAATTGTTTTTTTAAAATAAATTAACCAATATATTTTTTCAAGATAAAATTATTTATTTTATAAAAATATTGGTGGCATAAAAAATTTTAGGGTGTGAACATTAAATGGGTATGAAATCGGGAAGTTCCCTCTATTTGGAATTACTTTTAGGGAGGAATTGTGAAGGGAAGATTATAAAACATATATTTAAATATAAAATGAAAAATAATTTCTAATAGTTACATATTTTTGAATCATATAATAATAAAATCGGAGGATAAAATAAAAAAATTAATAATTACATTTGGCTAAATAGAAAAAAAGAATAACGTAAAGGAAAAAATGGACGTTCAAGGAGATTCCCTTACCTTATGACTGAAACTATTTTTCAATTGAACATAATGCCTTGATAAAAAAATTTAATACATTAATTAATTAATTAATAATATATTCTACATGTATTTAATTATTTAAAATTTTATTCTGTTAAGTCATGGCCTTTTTGACAAATTATAAGATACAATTTCATTGTTCTGGAGTGTTTGTTTCCCACGTTTTCATGATCGTTTCACTTATAAATGTGTAAGAAAATTCATGTAAAATCAAAATAGTAATCTAGGAATGAAATTATTTTTTATTGATTAACTTCAATAATAATAAATGTTCTTATATATAATGTTGTTTTTAAAGGTGAGTATGATTCATTTGAAAAACGATTATGATAACTATTTAGAAAATTTTTGAATTTTTTTTATCATCACGAAATAAATTTTTTATTTAATTAATATCATAAATATGTTGGTTTCATAAAATTAAATAATATGTAATACATATATTATTACATTTTTAACCATAAAAATGGATTTACGACCATCCTTGGAGATGTTAATGGAAAATGAAAACAAATCTTTTGTGAATGTGATAAATAAAGTCATCATTGAAATTGTTTACATTTTTGGAAGAAAATGGGTGGGTTAATGAAATGAAAACGGATTCTTAGATTAACATAATAAATTTATAGTATATTTTAGATACTGTATTTATAATGTAACATGGAAAATGGGAGGTGAAGAGTGGAATGGAATAAAAATCAAAGAGAATAAATAAAAATGAACGATGATTTTTCCTCTTTAATTCCATCCCCTTGAGAACCTCCATGCGTCAATTGAGTTTGGTATATTATTACAACACAAGGATCTTGGATGTGGGATAGTTACATTGGAAGAGTATTGGGACGAATTTGGATAATATTAAATTATTTTGAGGAGTGATGATAATAAATGGTGAGGGGTAGTATTTATATTGGAGGAGAGGGGTTTTTTGTTTATTTTATATATATTTTTACTATATTGTCTCAAGACTATTAATAGTGTGGATTCATGTGATTTTGTACAATAAATAATGCATGTTTGTTTGAACCAATGGTTCATACACCAATCACATATCATCAATAACTCAACAATTCATGTATTTAGCTTATATATTAAATCACTGTATTTTACTCTTCACCAAAATTCAAATATTTTTGAAAAATAGAAAAAAATCACCCCAACCATTTATAATTGTGTAGAATTAAAAAAATTAAATCCATTTTAAGAAGATAATGTTTAAAAATATGAGAAATTTAATTTTTATTTAAAATAATCATTTACTTAAAAATTTCACATTTTAACATTAAATCTGATTTTACGAGACCTTGAAAAATTAATTAAGGTCTCATAAAATTTTCTTATAAAAATAAGAGAAAAATATATTAAATTTTGAATTCATTTATGAAAACATATTTTCATTTAAATCATTATATTAATCATAAATTCGTAAATAAATATTAATGTTTTATAAAAATATCAATACTTATTTATTAATTTTTAAACATCTATTTACTTATTCCATGATATAAATAAATCATCTTTTTATTTATAAATTAATTAGTTTTTTATACTTTAATAGGTGATGTCACTATTTTATTAGCTGGGTTACTTTTCTTAATGTTCACATTACTATTCTAAAGGCAGTGTTACTATTAAAAATGTCTTTTCAATTCAATTGGTTTAGCTTCAATAATATACATAAATACTTATTATTTCAATAATTATTCATTTATAATGTTTTTATGTTGTTATATAATTTTTAATGTGGTTTATATTATTTAAAATAATTATTAGAAGGAATATTTCATTGATACAATTCTATATCGTTACATTCTTCCCCAATATAAAATATCTCCCCAGATGTTTCTTTTTTATCATATAAGATAAAACCCAAAATATCACTTTCTAAGGATAATTATTTTATTCATCTTCACTTAAATTAGGTCTTCAATTTTTCCTTTTGGAATTTCCTTCATGGATAAAGGTTTAATATCTCACAATGGTACTTGAGGATATTTCCAAAATGAGTGACTTCCTTTATCCAGAAAACAACTCCTCAATCTTGGATAATATCGATGGAAGGATTGATAAATCATAAGAAATTATTTCTAATATATAATTTTGGAACATAATTTTGAACTTATTTTTTATAAAATAACATTGCTGATTTGTCTTCATATAATTCAAAATAAGGTTTTCATAAATTATTTTTGATAATTACTAAAATATAGAAATTTAAAATATGATACATATAGGATTGTAAATAGTTTCCATCTTCTTTGACATTAAGACAATAATTGATTTTTTCATTTTATTAAATAAATTTACAAATAGGAAAATACATTGATAGTAATATCCATGTCTAAAATGATAATAAAGTTGAGAGCAAAATAATGTCAAATAGAATATGCATGATCCATGAATTAATCAGTCTATAGAAGAGGTATTGGATGCCATGTAAAGTTTTCTTCATGTAAAATGGATATTGGAATATGTTTTGAAATCATCTGAGAATTAATTAAGGATAATGTTTTTATGTAGCTCTTCCATAAGAGATAGAATATTTGTTCATGATCTCCCCCCTTCCACATTTTAACCATGAAAGAGAATATAAAATATTGTGGCTTGAATAATTCTTTTATAAGAACATTGAAAGGAAAAATTTAAAATATAAGGATAAACTATTAAAAGATAATTATATCCTAAATTGTGATTCCATATGGTATAATATAAGTTATCCAGGGTTATAGTATTATCCATATGGTTCATACAAAATTTCTCCTATCCTAATCTCCAAAAATAACTAGACCATACCCTGATAACTACTATAATGGCCCTATAATTTTACCAATATTTTTTCATGATTTTGATAATTATTTACCATCACATAAAACCATAGATTGTAAAGTCTATTTTCTTTGGAATATTACGAACATAATTAAAAAATGAAGCAAAAATAAAAACACCATTTATTTAATCACTACAAGAAGCACCTGACAGATATTGAGATTTTAAATCTTTATATGAAAACTAAATAAATACATGAACAAATGGATGATATAAAATGGCCAGTAAGGGTATAAAAATAGAAATAAAGAATAACACCTTGGTTAGAGGACATAACATGATGACATAAAAATTCATGAATAAACATAACAAAAAATTACATGTAGAACATGTGATCATGTAATAATGGCATCACATTAAAGTGGAAAAAAAATACAACAACACATAAGAATGAGTAAATACTAACTTACAAGACCATTTTACACAGAGGTTCATGAATAAAGGATAACCACTAAGAACATTTCAAATGTCAGACAAAGTCCAATATGAGGATTAAGGATTACACCATGTTCTAACATGACATCTCATGATAATAAAAATTAACAAATGAATTATATAATTATCATGGTGTTCTCATCATATCATTTTCATTCATATGTGTTCCACGTGAATAATTATTCATAAGGAATAAGAATAATGGTTACCTATTGAATGAAATGGGTATTATAATCATGTAATAAGGTATAAATTTTAATTGTCTCATAATGTGTCCATGAAAGAATGTATTTAAATAATAAATTGATATTCATAAGGTAAAATAGGCATAAAACATGATACGTGATGTTAAAATGAAGTGAAAACACGTAAAACTAGTTTTTATGTGACATTTGAAATGAGCCACTTTATTTCCGATTAAGGAAAAAGAATAATGTTTATTTACAAATATAATGGCATAATTGGTTTTTTAAATTGAAATTAAAAAAGACATATTTTCATGATAAAATTAGTGATTTTAGAAAATTATTTGTGTCTTAAAATAGGATATTTGGTGCACTTTAAAATGGATAATAAATAATGAAGTTACCTTTAAACATGTTTGATTATCTAGAGGAATTGTGAAGGGATATTTATAAAAAATTTATTTCCCCATCGAAAAAAGAAAAATTTGTAATAGGAAAATATTTTTGGAACATAAAAAAGAACATGGGAAGATTAAATATGAATGATTAAGAATAAAATTGGTATTAAAAATGATATAATATGTAACCCGAATGAATAATGAAGGTTTAGGGAGAATATACTACATTCTGTATGAAAATGTTCTACACTTGAAATTAAATTAATTAATTAATTCAAATACCTTATACATGAATTTGATTTTTTATAATTTTATTATCTTCATTCATGGAATTTGTGATGAGTTAAAAGATAAAATTTCATTATTCTGGAGTGTTTGTTTACATGGTTTTCATGACCTGTTCACATGTATACCTATGGAAAATCATGTAAAATGATAATAGGACTATATAATTTAAATTATATGTTATTAATGAAATTAGAGAATATATAATGGTCATATATATCAATTTTTCCATATTTTTGGACCATTCATTAGATAAAATGTTAATGGTAATCATTTTTATTATTTTGTCATTTTTTCGATCAACATGAAATGTTATTGTTTTATTGAATAATATTATGTATGTATAACGGTTATAGAACATTAAATGAGTTTGGGTTATTTAATTAACATAATAAAGTTATATTATATACAACAATGTTATCATTTAAAAAAAATAAAGGCGAAATGAAATGAGTATGGATTATTTAATTTATATAATAAAATTATATTATATATAATATATTGTAGTTATCATTCCATGTGGATGAGGGGAGGTGAGTAGACAAAATAAAATAAAATAAATTAAATTAAATTAAAATGAAGGATAACTTTACCTCCTGAATACATTCTCCTTGGGAACCTCTTTTAGGCACATGAGGTTGGTTTTTAATTAATACCAAAAGATCCTAAATTTAGGGTACAGACTTGGCAAGAGGATTGGGAATAATTAAGAAAATCATCAATGATTTTGAGGTTTTATAAGAAGAGGGTTTCTGGGGTTGTTTTTAAAGTAGAGGAGACTTGTCATTTTGATTATTTTACTCGTTGGTTTATTATTTTGGCATAAGAAAATGAATAGTGTGGATTACTATCACTATTATAGTAACTAGTGCATTAGAGAACTAGAAAATGGTTCTTACATCAGCACTAAATCATCCACGACTCAACAATTCATGCAATTATATTATATCATAAATTATCATATTTCTCTTTTACCAAAAAATTCAACTACATTTGAAAACTCCCAAAAATTCACCCTAAATATTTTTAGGCATTAAGAATTGAAAAATAGTATCTATTTTATGAATAAAACTTTCTAAATATGAGAAATTGAATTTTTAATTAAAATCAACATTTACTAAAAAAATTAATATTTTAAAATTATAGCTTATTTTATGACACTTTGAAAAATTAATTAATGTATCATAAAATTATAATATAATAATAAGAAATTGAAGTATTAATTTATGAATCTATTTAATGAAATTGAATTTTCTGCTAAAATATTCTACTAATTATAATATTGTAAATAAAAATACAACATTCATAAAAATATTAATACTTTATTTATCATTTTTAAAACACTTACATGCTTTATCCATGATATAAGTATTTCATATTTTTATTTATTAGAAGCTTTAATTATATATATACATTTATATGTGACGTCACTATTCTATTATCCGAGTTACTATTCTTAATAGTCACATTACTCTTCAATATGCCATGTTACTATTCGAAAGGACATGTTACCATTCCATTAGTTTAGGTTCTGTAATTTCTATAAATACATTTACATCATTCATTATTCATTTATAATATTTTTATTTTGTTATCCAAGAAATTTTATATTATTTATACTATATGAAATATTATAATATTGGAAATCTTATTGACAACATTATGGGTCATTATACTAATTGTCATCACTATATATTCATAGCATCTATACCATGTATGTAATGATATAATGGGTGTGTCTTTTTTTGGGACACTCAATTGATTATATCCCAAATCAAGGTCAATTGTTTTTTAAAAATTGATATCCAAACATTTAAATAAACAAATCATCAATATGATTTATATGATACATATTCTTGATAGTTGTCTTCTTTAGTTCCATGTAATTAATTCATAGTCATAGAAATAAATATTTATTATTGATGAAAAGAACATGTGACCTTAAAGTGATACACATGGACATATAAATACCATTTCAATATTTTTCTATAGTTTGTTATCCAATTACTATAACTCAATTAGGGAAATTCAATGAGTGTCCATGAAATAGGCATTGCATGATGTATGAGTTTTATTCTGAACACAACATCCTTGTTTATTTGGATGACCATGTAACACTCCTAAAAATACATAAAAAATACTACACAATATGTATATCATTGATGTTGAGTTTATATGTAACCGTATGAGATAAAAATCATTTTTAATAAGAATCAAAACTTGTATGATGGATGCGATATCTATTAGAAAATCATGTTTAACATCACACTCATAAAGAATTAATGGTTAATTTGGAATTCAAATCATGACTTCCCATCCCCAAGAATTGATAATGAATTTTTGTATAGAAATCCAATCCATTCCTAATATAACATAAAATTACACAAGAGGGGGAATAAAGGGATTTTTAGGAAGCACATGCCCAGAAACATCAAATGTTAGTGAATCATATATTAGAGATATTATTCTCACACTAATTGTTTAGAAAACATATAATTCAAAATCTAAATATAGTGATGGTATTATGATACCCACAGATAATTATTTAGATATAAAAGAGTCCTTATATCCATAATAAAATAATACATTAGTATTTCTAGAGTGGATAATAAGTGTACCTTTCACTCCATCATTATAATACCAAAAAATAAAAATATTTATCTCTTGATATGTTTATTTTTTGCTGGATTTAAGAGGTTGTTGATATCATTTATCATTAATAACTATTAGATTTGGGAACTAGTTAGATTAATTCCCATTTTATATTCATTTAAAACACGAGAGTGTGGGTGGTGAATTATATTGAGGATTCTATTTATTCATATCATTTAATATCTTCTTCCTATAACATCTGCATTTTATTGATTGATGACCATTTTATCCACACATAAAACATCTACCAATCCCCCTAAAATAATTTACATATTTTTAATTCAAAACTTTGAGAATAATGAAAATCACATATTATTATCTCTTTGGTTTATAATGTTTCATTTTAATTTCATCTTTATTTTATTTTACAAACTAATACATATATGGGTATATCTAATCTCCCATTCCACTTTCATGTAACATAGAATTCTTTATTTATAGCTTCTATAGTCTATTATGGAAAATTCCCTTCAGGGACTTTGTTTTAAACAACTGAATAACCGATCATCCTTACATTCATGTGAGACGATAATACAATAAGTATACCCCACATTCCTAGTAAAATCTTCATCATAGGTTCAAATAGAATCATCATTGCTTTAAATTATCTTGAGGGGATCCATCTCCATTTTTCAGTGAATAATATATGGAAATTATTTATTGGAGTATAATATCTTAAAACAAACCCACTCTATAGAGTCTATTTCATCTAGTTAAATTATATTATCACTAAGAGTCCCCAATTTCTCCACTTCCCCATCCAAATAATGGACATCCATATTGAATTTCTCATTCTAAATACAACTGATAATGGAAAATACCTTTTCAAGGGTTCAGATCCATTTTATAGAAACATCCGGATAAGAAGAACAACGAAAAGAGGGTGTATATTGTCCCATGCAGGAACACACTGAATGTTGTTCCCACCTTTAATTGTTTGGATATTTAAAATAATTCATATCTTGAGAATCATATATGATCCTAGAAACATGATTTTGTTATTTGAGCGACCATAATGTTTGGTTTCCCATGAGGACAATCAATTCATTGTCTATCACATTCAACAATATCATTTTTTTCATCAAGTTCCATCAATTGACTAAAATCAAAAGGAAAAGTATAAGAAATCATACTAATTGTGGGGAACCACAAAATCATGGAAAATCACGTATATCTTATATTATACATGAAACATTAACTTCAATATATGAAACATTATGATTAAACACATCATTAATGGTTATTTTTCTAATCATTCAATATGGTTGATAAAGTGTTTGTTGATTTCTAAAATATAATACCTGAGAGTGTCAAAAAAGGTGTACCACAAGGTGTGTAGTTGTTAACTAGGTGATAATCATGTAAAATCCCTATTCACCCCTTATAGAGTTATTATACCTAGGTAAAGTTATTCAAGAGCCACATCCACTTGAAGTATCTTGACATGTATGTAATTTATTTAAAACCAATATCTCAATCCTCTACTAAATTTCAAATATATTTTCCTATACACAAGAATATACATATACTAACCTTTATACATATCCCTGGAGATCTCAATAAAATTTTCGCATCCTATTTTATAATGGTTAACTAAACATGTCCCATGATACCAACTATAAGGACCCAATATATGATACATAGATACAACATATTAATAGATTAATATTCGTTTAATATTATAAAAACATTCCTGAAAAGCATAATGGTATAGTGTATTTGTTAACACGGATAAATAAATAATTTCTTTATTTGTGACCTATATCATCCCACACTATGTTATTCATAACTAATAATTATCTTAGATAGCATACATAATATTATTCTTTGTAACCATGAGAAATGAAACATAATAAATGATAACATTTGATGGTTGTTATGGGTTAATAAGAGAGATATTAATGATTTCATACAAATAACATGAGAATAAGTTTATGAGAACAAGTTCTTAACATTTGAAAACCATACCATGCATACGAGTGTGAGTAATCTTGAAACATATAGTAAATTATGGTATTAAATAAGACATAAATCCTATAGGAGTCAACGAACTTGATCCATAAGTGCATTATATTGTAATAAAACACTAAATTATTGTATACACATAAGAATAAAAATAATTTCCATAGTAGTCAAGGATCATTTTTGAGAAAATAATTTTCGAATAGTTTCACTCCCCAAACCATTATTGTAGTCAGGGTTTAAACTGAAGAATATAATAGTTGAAAATATGCATTACTGAACTGGGTTTTATCCTCATTCCCATCTTATTGATCTCATGGGATATCAATATTTACATAATTCATAATAGGGAGATATACATAATTGTTTTATATAAATCATATATATATGTTCCATAAGATCATAATATATTAATCATATTAGAACCCACTAAAATAAATGTATTTCACAAACATTTTATCTTATCATAAAATTTGAAAAATAAATGACTTCAATAAACATTTCATTTTCTCCTCATCGTATAACCCATGGAAATAAAACTGATTTCATAAATATATGATATTTTTATATATGAATAAACCATGAAATAGGACATATTTTCATAAACCTATTCTCGTTATAAATAAAAACCATCGAAAGAAATAAAAGGGATGAAATCATTGTATCAAATTACAGGTAAATCTTATATAACATCTACATATTTCACCTTAGATAGAATTTTTTTTTGAATGATCAATCAGATATTTTATCAAGGAAAATATCCTTTTCACATTAAAACACATAAATAATATATAAACATCATAAATAATAAAAGAATTTTTTTCATTCAAAATAACCCAGTAAACATGTACCAAAAGACGTAAAACATTGAGTTCCCATGACGGTGGAAAATATTGTTCATGTTGGAGACATTTAAACAATTATTCCATTCACATTATGGATAAAAATTCAAAAGTTTGTCATTTAGAAAAAAATAAAGAAGATTAATTTTACCCAATTTTATAAAAATTAAATCTTGGGTAAAAAAATTATAAAATCATTAGATAATTTTAAAAAATATTTTTTCTAATCATGTACATATAATAGGATGTATTTTTGATCCAAATTATAAATAATGTTTTATTTTTTTAAAAAAAAATCCACAGAGCTCTTTAATTGTTATAGAGAGGAAAATTGAAGATAAAAAAACTATTCTCCAAAAACAATAATAGCATATTAAAATAAATTATTTTCATGAGATCTATACCATATAATGTTTTCCTTGGAGTAATTAAAATAAACAATGAGGACAAATAATGTGATTTTAACTAAAAACATTTACCCCAATTGTAACTATTGAATCATAATCCCCATAAGAGAATAAAATTAAAAGGATCATTAAGTATCATCAAAGTAAAGTATATACTAATTTAAAAATACAAATGGGATGTATATATTACTCTTAAAACAAGATAATTTCATTATATAACATGTTTTACACTAATGTCAATTTTAGTCAAATACCCATACCTAAAATATTTAATTTAATCGTAAAATTTTGAAACACATGAATAAAAAATATATGTTTATTATAAATATATAATAAAACCAATATAATATATTTCATATAATATATTATTTACTAATGACATTTTATTACATTTTTATTATGAATTGCTTTTTGAAATTATGTTTCGGGAAATAACTATATGGTCTCATCATTATAACATTACATAAACTTTAATTAAATGAATAATTTAAATTGAGGATCTTTTTAGGTTTTGAGTTTTAGAGAATTAGGAATAACTATTTTATTACATCTCCAAAATTACAAAGTAGACACTTCTCTTCAGTTTCAATATTTTTCAAAAAATACGATCTCTTGAAAAAAAGAGTCATGTCTAGTTTCATGCATTATACAACATGACTTTTCCTTGATCCCATACTTGACCCTATTCATATTTATGTCATGTGAAAAACATTTCAAAACTTGGGATGAGCATAGAAACCTGAGTATGAGTTATAAAATAAAGAAAGAAAAAATTAATCCATCAAAACAAAAGCTTTTCTACATAACTCATGAAATCATAAGATTTATGAATAACACATTGAAATCATAAATCATAATGATAACTTATGGCATTCATAACATACATATGTTGTATCTTTCACAACTACTTAGAGTGTTACATTTGGAATACCAATAAAATTATATCCCCTAAATATCTTTGGAGAAACATTCATGTTTACCTCTGTCATGTTACCCAATGCATTAGAGAGCTATCTCGGGCTCACTCGCCCTAGGATTATCACAGAACCACCCGTATACGTAAAAAATACCCAAGAACCATAACATAATCCAAACACATTACATAATCATAAAAGAAAGATAACATTCCCACATTGAAACTACAATATATCATTTTATGATATTGAAATAATAACTCCATTCTCAAAACCATATTCAATACCAAAATATGTAAAATATTATTTTGTATTTATGTTCCATTTAAAAACATTTCGGCTTATTAAGGAAGCCAAACATCAAATAATACTCGCGTCGGCAGAAAAGGTCATTGTCACAGCTTATGTTAAAAAGATACATTCTTTTTTACCCTTTAGTAAAACTCATCATAGAGAAAGGATTCCCTTTTAATGAAATTAAAAGTAAAAGAGGTTTATACAACATATGAAATAATGTCATCTAAAAATAAAATGATGCCTCAATGAAAGGTGATTGAGAAGAATTCCCTTATCTCATGTCTGACATGACCCGTTGGTTATTTAATCTCATTAATAATAAACTAAAGTTAGTTTATAATTGATAAATAAATTTTTTCATATTTATTATTCCTTTTATATCACTTATTAAAATGTTATAAACATTATACAGTCATTTATGTTAATAATGGTCATTTTCTCGATATTTGGTACTTGAGTCAAAAATTAACTTCTTATAGTTACAAGTTGTTCATGTGGTCAAAAGTATATTATCTATAGAATTATATTAAAAATTTATATATCATATATATCATATATCTCCAGTATATATATGTATTTCTAATATTACATAACATTTGGAGGTAAGAATTAAAATGCACTGTTCATGGAGACGGTAAGCCGTACGTACTCATGAATGCTACATTAAATTGTATTTCATATTTAATGGAATGAAAACATAATGATACAAAGGTATATTATAAAATCCAGTATAATATCATATATTATTTAATTTACTCCATCCTTTATATGTCCCACATATGGTATGAATGAGTAATATAACATTGATGTGGCTGTAGATCATACATACTCAGATTAAATTATCACGTTTACCCATAATGGTTTGATATGAATGGAAAATAAAAAGGAATAAAGAAAACATAAACACAATATATATCAAATATAAATACGTTTCCATACTAATGGCCAAAATAATAGCTGATAGAAGATAATTGAACAATCATCGTTTCGTGAGGCAGTAGTTCGCCCTCCAGAGAAACTGTATGTTCATTACACATTAGATAGAGGTGTGTGGGTGTGGAGTTATAGTACTCAGCATAAAAACATCCTAGTATATTTACGATACTATTTTTGTTATAAAATAATGTAATAAGAAGTTTTTAGATGGATGGAGACGTAAAATAAAAGAAATGAACATAAGAGAAGACATTACATTGAAATCTTGTAACTCCTTTTGGTTGGAACCAAATTTTTTTACTTTAAGTGCCTTCTGCATAAGGTAAATATTGTAAGAGTAATTGAGTAATTTATAGAGCGTAATTGAGTAGATGTTGGATGAGCCAAGGTGCTTGAGAGGTGCGAGGAATGGGTTAGAAGTGAGGGATTTTTATAGGGGGAGAGGTCCTCTTTATGAAAGATTTAAAATATTATTTTATTATTTAAATATTTTCGGTTTCTAAAGGTCTAAAAATTATTAAAGTCAAATATTAAATGACTCTTGTTATAAATAAAATCATAAAATAAAATTTTTACAGGTTTTGGATATTGGTTTATTCTTTATAATCTAATTTATTTAAATCATTCATTAATGAGGTAAACACTGCATTATTATTATATCGTAAATAATTTATTTATTTGATTTCTAAAAATTATAAAACAATTATAATTATGTAGAAAACTATTTTATATATCAAGGGAATATTTATAGTAGAATATATAACTTATATAACCCCATGTACAAATTGATTTACTAAAAGATATATGTTTAAGTCATTTTTTTCTTTACATTAAATTAATTAATATAAACTGTCATTATCACTCTTATGTGGCTCCAAGGGGTCCCAAAATAGACCAAATGATTACCATGTTCGTAAATGTATTATCAAATAGTATTATGACACATTTATTTGGAAATTTAATATTATTATAAAAGAACATTGTTACCCTTATTTACCATATTTACCCTTTAACCCTCGTAAATTAACTTTTTACTAAAGTAAATATTCATTATGTCTAAAAATAAAAGTGACCTATCTACACAATTTTTTAATTCATGATTCAAAATAAGGAATCCATTTTCCTGAATTGAAAACACATAAGTGGATGAAATTAATTTAAAATTAATTTTCATTGTCATAACAAAATGCTTGTTTTTTAAGAAATAATAATTATCAAAAGATTGACATTTTTTTCTGTCCAATTTCAACATGAAATTATTTCAAATGACAAAAATTATATTAAAGGGTTAAAATATAATCTAATTACAATTTAAAACCAATTAAACCAATAATATAACTATATAAATAAATTAGATAAAATTTGAATATTGAAATGAAATTTGGTGTTTTTAACTATTAATTTTAAATGAATTTTATCAGAAAAATAACTAAACTTTCTCCAAAGTAAATTATGATATCCCGATTCTAAATAAGAATTTTATTTTTTCATGTAGAACATTAAAAAGTGAACAAAACTATATTTGAATAGGTTTCCCCATCAATATGCGTTAAATCATCCTTTTAATGAATATTGGTGACTTTATGCTTAAAATCATGTTCTTTATTATTTTTAGCATATAATTTTTTTGTATTAATGAATAAACATTTAACAGATAATTATAATCACATTATATATAGTTCTTTTCATTCCATGCATTAAAATGAATAGGCGTTAACTACCATTTAAAATAATAATATAATATTATTATTTTTCAGTATGACTCAGCCTTGTGTGCAGCATGAGATTTCAGAAAAACTCATTTTTGTGTGTCGGGTAATCCATAGAACATATAATCCACATTTATGTAAAATTAATATTTAATTCAGAATATTAATAAGTATGAAAATATCATATTTCTATATTTACGAGGGATGTTACAATAACTGCTTTATTTTCCATTCATGTTTTGGTAAAATAGTTTTAGAACTTGTTTATTGATCATAGTTCCATAATATATTGTATTTTAATTATGATATATATTTAATATATATTAATTATATATTTATTTATAATAATCCATAAATTTTTGTGATTTAAAATTCATTACACCATTCAAGTAGATGATTCATTGTATTTACGCTTGAACATTGTTTCCATTTTCTCAATGGATGGAATGAAATAATATTATTTTATAAGCGACTCTTAAAAAATCATTACGATATGTTTTATATCATATATATCATATAAATATATCCTTATTACCATAAAAGTAAATCATATATGGAAAACACCTCACATCACTTAGTGAGGAGCTAGTCCACCATAAAAATGAGAAACATTATTGTTTTACAATGGGTTATATGGTAATAAGTTTTATATGATTAAATAATCCATGTAATATTTTTAGGTAATTAATATCAAATATTTACTTTAAATTTATCATTATATCTATCTGCGAGAGGTGGTGATGGAAAATAAATTAAATCAGTTTGCATATTCATTAAACAATTCATTCCCTTAGGCTCTAATTTTTATCACTTTTACATATTTGGATTTGACCACAACAAATCTTCTCTTTTTATTTACCTAGGAAATTTATTATTGAATCATAAAAAAATCATTATTAAAAATTTTATACCAACTTATTATAAATATCAAATCCAATTTTAAAAATTATATTCCTATTTTTTGTGAATATAATATTTACAGAAGCGCATGTATCTCGCAAAACCCTGTTTTAACAGTAACATTGATAAGTAATTTTTACTATCTTTAATATTAATTATGAGGAAAAATTATGTTTAACTTTGTACCTAATATTAATTATTATTAAAAACATTTAGTACATTTTATATAATTCATTTCATAGATGTGTAAAATTTTAATTTAATATTATTCCTGCAAATGTGGGGAATTAATGGTTTTTCAAAGAAAAACTATTCATATCTACAAAATGTTATTATATTAATATTTAATAATTAATTGGTTCCAAATAATAAATTTATATTAAATATTATATAATTTTACAACTTTTTTCTATTAAAATTTTTTGAATATTATTTAACTTCTTAAATGATTTAAATGAAAATACAGTTTCTAATAAGAACCAATATTTTCACACATTATTGAAAATTTAATCCTTTTAGAAAATCATCAAAATTTAACCAATAGATAATTATTAAATTAAAATTCCAAGAATAATTTTAATTGTTTCAAATAATTTTTTTTAATATTGTAAAAATTATTTTTATTTTTTGTTCAGAAAAACCAATTAAAATCATTTTTCAAGAAATTTTATTTTCGAACAGACAAAGACTTTAAAAAAGTTATGTTATTTTAAATCATTATGTTTTCATTATATAAAACCATTATAATAAATTTTTTAAATTTTATTATTCATATGACCGTTTATAATTCCTTGGTTATAATGGAAATGTTTTAATAATAAAATTGAAAGTATATCATGGATTCTTAAATCCTAGTGTTCCATGTAATAAATGTTATCGAAATTAAAACTATTTGAAAAAGATATTTCATAAAATATTATGGTGATAAATTATATTCCTCCATTGTATACCTAACTTATGGAAGGACTGGATGAGGTATGGTTTTGACATCCATGGGTTAAACCCTACAGACACCCTATATTGAGACCACTTTATGCGTTGTATTTGTTTTCATTGTTTTTTATTGAATATATAATATCATTTAAGATTACTGTAAATATTTTTAAGAGGAGTTTTAGATTTAAAAAATATGATTATAATATTAAATTAGATCCCACAATTTTGGTTATATAAGCATATCATATGATATTTTCTCATTTCCACTTGGAAATACACATCTTATAATATTGGTGTATGAAATTGTAAAGGAAGTTGCTATATTTTATTTGTAAAAAGTATAAATAGTTTCTATCTTGGTTAATTTTGGAATTTATTCATGGAAAAAGATTTATTATTATATGATTATTTTTTAATATTAAAAAGTAAAAAAAATTCCATGTTTAGGAACGAATATCTTTGGGACATTGTCTATATGTATTTGTAAATAGAATTTTACAATATGAACAGTGAATAAAAAATGATGGCCATGATAGGCCTAAAATTTATCAAATTGTATCTTTTGAAAAAGGCTAGGAAAATATTATTATCCAGTCAAGGCCTAACTATAATGGTTTTTTTGATGATAGAGGAGGGTTACTTCTCTCACTTAGTGTTCATATTAAGGGTTCAAACATGTAATCTTGCAATTTAAGGAACTATAAAATAGTGAGGAACAACATATTTGAATTTGTGAGTTTGATTAAGGATCCCACCCCAACAAGAGGATTTTTTGGTAGCTGTTACTCATATAATATGAATATGAAAATCTGTCTAAATTTTCATTCTGATATTGGATACTGCAAAAACATGGTATTATTTATCTATTAAAAACATTGGTTATGGGGAAAAAATCAATCCACTCACTATTGATATCTTCCTACCTATCAATTGAAACACACATCATATAACTTCATTTGTAACTCTAAAAAAATCATATCATTTATTGCTATTAGGATGTACTAAATATAATATGTATCGACTCTATTTCAATGGATGCATAGACCATATAATTTGAAAACAGATCAACTAATTTCTTTAAAGAATATATCATGATTGGATATTTTTTTGGTATAAGTTTTGACAATCATGTACCTACATGAATATTTTGTATGTTTTCATGTCAATCATTCATGAATATTTAATGAATAACTATCTTCTATGACTCCTCCATATATCATAAGTGATGAATTTTCTTCCATGGAAATAAACACGAATCTTCCATATGTATAACCATTCATGAGATTAAGGATTGAAATGAACTTCACTGTTAAAAAGTTCATCAATCATGAACCATAAAAAATTGATGAGTGACATCAAACTTGAAGATAGAGTGTAAGAACAATATTTCTTATGTTACTATCGTGTGAAGAAGATTAAAAATAGTACATCAAAATTTGAATCTATATATGAATAACTTTCATTAATTATCTTTTAGGATAATGGATTCATTAAACTCGTGATTCGTGAATGAGTTAGAAGAAAATTATTACACATTATGTTAAAACTTTCATGCATGTATGTCAAATATGAAGAAGTGAAATTTTCCGTCCACATGTTCACAGTATATCTAAAGGGAAAATCAATGTTTGTGATCTATCTTATGTCAAATGTTCATGACACATATTCAATCATGAAATAAGATGATGATCATTGTGAAGAACTAATAAAAATAATTTTTTGGGAATTATAAATTATTTCACTAAATATATGAATCCTAAAAATTATTTTTGAAATATCATGAAAATCCACAAAAAGCATTTATATGGCATATGTTTTTTGAGAATGATAAAATGTTTCCTGAAAAATAAAATTTGTGCCAAATTATAAAACTATAAAAATATAGTGCATATAAAATTCATGCATATAGAAGTTCAGGATCATGGTGAGAAATGGTGTATAGAATGAGTTTACATTTTGAATTATTATTTTTACATTATGTATCTAGAAATAAAACAAAATCGTGGTTATTTATTAATCTCATGAAATAGTAGAGGATTCCAGAGTAACTTTTGTATACAAATATTTTGATGTAGATAAGATTAATTTTTAATCAAAAAATATCACAAAATCTTATTAATGATTTATTTAGTTAGTGTTTCAGTTTAATTAAAAGATACTAAAATCCATAAATTTTAGATCGAGTCATGGGAAGTTACCATTGACATTAAAGTATTTGAATTCTATTAAACATGGTAATTAATGTCATTTAATTGGGTATTTTTTTCTAAATACTACAATGAATAAGTGAGTTAGATAATAATAATATTGATTATATATTTGTTATCAATAAATTTATATATATTGTTGGTTACAGATGATTTATATTTTGTTTCATTGAGTTATGATACTAAAAATGACGAAAAAATGTAGTTATTATGCCATAATAAAAGAGAGAAACTCAATTCAAATAATGTTTATAATTTATGATGTATTAAAGAATTAAAAATATATCAAGTTCATTCTAGTTCACATTGAATAGGGGTGAAGGAAGAATAATTCTAGAAGATAAAAAAATCTAATTCAACTCAATTTTACTAAAAAAATAAGAGAAAAAAGTAGTGTGCCCAATAGTTCTCATAGAATAACATTGTCCAATAATGTCTTCCACTAGATGAATAAGTATTATTACTGAGTATGAATTGTGATTTTTTATTATTATGAAGAATTTTTGATGGATTATTCACTATTTTTCATTGAAAATAATAATAATTGTTGCTCTCATGTTTTTGAAAAATTTGGATAGGTTGATGAGAAGAAGAAGGTATCACTATGAAATTATATAGAATTCTTAAATGGTGAATGAAATTCTTGGTTTTAAAAAGTTCTCGATGATGTTTAAGAGTATTGAGACATAAAATATTAAGATCTAGTAGAATCCATTATATTGAAATGAACTACCACCAGATTGGGGATTTAGGATTTTTTCTATTTTCCCCCTCTTAAATTTTATAGAACCAAGCATGGGTTCAAGATTATTCAAAAAAAAAACCACTATAATGTTATTTCATTATAGTAGAGAAAATATGTCTGAGTAACCAAAATATAGAGAAAGAACTAGCTACTATTTTTCATTAACAAGACTTTTATAAACCTCATGTGTAATCTTTAATATTCCTTAATCTACTTTAATACATGTGGGATGTTAAAACATGCTCATCAAGATCCAAATAACTCAAGTATGTAATGGGAAAAAGTTTATTAATTGGACTAAAAATAAAAGAAAAAATATTCTCCCACCTCTTAATGGTTAAAAAATCCTAGGTGATTCATTATTATTAGTATAAAATGGTGGATCACCTCTTTTTAATTATGTTATTTGATATTTTTTATTTTTATATATTTGGAATTTATTTCAAAATTTCACAATGATATTTATTTTTAGTGAATAATTATTTATTTTAGAGTATAATTCTATTATACTAATACCATAATGAATAAAAAAACATGTAGTAAATAATGCTGAAAAATATATCCCGATATATCCAATAATAATCACGAACAATATATCTATTCCCTGATAATTCAAAAGGTATACCTAGCATTGAAGAAGAATAATGGGTAGATTAATTTACCACTAAGAGATTTCATATTCTTTATACCTCAATTGGTTAATTAAATTCACGTGATTAGTAACTACATGACAATTATTTTCAAGACTATCCTGAAAATGATCCATGCACTAGTGGGATTGATAACATGTTTGTCGATTTTTCAAATGATGAATTAAAGTATATTATTCATGGTTTTTCCAATGAATTAGTCACTGTTATAAATGGGATATTTTGAGTCATATATGATGATATGAATATTTTTTAATAGAAGAATCAAATATTATAGAAGGACCTAGGGGACATGATTATATCATATAAAAATCTCTCCATTAATGTTGGACCAATGAATTTAAAAAATGACATCCTTAAAGAAAATTTCTCTAATATTGATGAAGTGTTCGTCACTACAATCCATAAAAATTATATTAAATACTAAATTGTTAGAATACAATATTCCAGAATTAGAGGAAAAGAAAAAACAATTTATGTCATGAATACATAATTAGTTATTTAATATAATAATATCAAATTGATTGAAACTTTTTTGCACAAAAAATATGAAATAATGAGGAAGTGTAAAGGATGAATAATGAGGGTGATGATAATGTGATATTGATTTAATATTAGAAGAAATTTTTTAATATTTTGAATTTATAATTTCATGTAACCATGGTAAATATAGAAATGAATCATCTTGATTTAAAAAAAAAAGAAGGAATATGTTTCTGTTTCTACACTATTGAAATATATGATAATAATAATAATATAAATTAAACATTTAAAAATTAAAACATAGAAGAAATTAGTTTTCTACCTCAAGAAGTTGTGAAGGAATTGGTATCATCCATACCTTTTTAACAAATTTCATAAATATGCTTTTCTGGAAAATACAAATTTGAATCAGATTTTTATAAATATGGATGATGAAAAATTATAATAGGCCTCCCACCATGTCTATATGTGATAAAATATTGAATTTGGAATTTGGTTCCCCAAGAACATCCAGAGTTGTGGCATAGAATGGAAAAAATTATATTGGTCATAAATCATGTCAGTAATAATATAATGTAAAAATATCAAGATTTGTATCGTTTTTATGGTGTTGAAAAAAATTCAATAATTTTGGATTGGATTTTCGGTGTAATCTTATAAATTATAATTCATATAGGAATACCATGTAAATATGGATAATGTCAAGAATAAAAACTTCTAATAGATGAGAAGGAATATATCTACACCAAACAAATAGGATATATATGAAGACATCTATGACTATTAGAATAAGTGTGGGAACTAGAGTTATGAATGTACATAAAAACATGTATTAAATTACATCAAGAAGAAAAATACATAAGAGAAGGTGAACAATGATGTTCCTTCCATGATAATGTAGATAGAGAATACATAATATCATAATTCTTATAAGTAAATATCAGGAAAGGATGATTGTTTTTCCTTGGGTAACGAGAAAAAGAATACTGGGAAGAGTGTTACATTGAAAAGCATAAATAAAAATAATAACACTCAAAATATATTATATAGACACCATAAAGTATACCAATGTTCCTAATTATTTTTTAGTAATCCAGATATAAATTTTGGAGAAATAAATGAAATTGGATAAACAATACTCAAGGGATAGTGAAAAATGAAAATAGAAGGCACCATACTAAGATGAAGAATTTCATGAGAGATTTTCAATAAAATAAAAGCCTTGTTTTGAAGATGTTTTTTTGTGATACATATACGAATAATGGAAAAAATTAAAATGTTTTTTAAACTATTCTTTTATAACTAGAAAGGTCCATAAGAAGAATTCATAACTCAGTCTTCGTGATGACCAATGAAAATATATACACTCCAAATGATGAAATTCACTACGTAAAAATATTAGAACTCTATAAAAAATGAGAATTCATTAAAAATATTAAATCATATAGAATATGGATACATAGTTGACACCATTTTATCATAATTTTTAATCAAACTAATAGTAAAGTTTGAGCCTCAATTTCGTCTTAAAATTTTGTATTATATTTGTTCTTATAATGAAAGGAAGTAATGGTGAATCATTGTCTAACATGGAGTCCATTACAACTGAGTACTTCTATATCATGAAAGTTATAATAAGAATAAAAATATTCATTTTTTGGATATATCTATTAATTGGAAATATAAAAAAAATTAACAAATCGTACTTGATATAACTAAAGATAATATTATTATTTTTAGAGAAAAAGTGATAAAATTATTTAATCTATCAAATTCTGAAACACAAAGAATTCCATTTTTGGGAATTTTATATAATAAACACCATGAAAATATTTAAAAAAAATATAGTCATCATTATTTAGAAAATTTTGACTTACTTTTTTAAGGGGGATAAAGAGGTTTATTGAAGAAGCTGTGAGAACAAATGGTCTAATTCTAATCTGAATCTTCCAAAATGTTTTTTTTTAAAAATTATAAAAAAATTATTGTTCCCATTATCCATTGTAACTAAAATAAAATTATATATTTTTTGGGGGAGAAATTTATATAAATTAATTACATAAATTTGAAAGTTTTAGAGGTAGTTCCAAGGGGCATAAAATTACATTTATACTTTTTTACGTTCAAATATTTTTAATCATATGGATGTATGATGTTTAGGATGATATATCTTTTGATAAATCTACATTGAATGTGATATATTAGTTATTTTTTTTAAAATATCTCATATTGAACTATAGTTTAATAAACCTTGAATTTATATTTAGAGTTTTTCTTTTTTAGTTTCTATCAATCTCAATTGACATGTTGACATGTTTATTATCTAAATAAATTCCCAATATTTTCTTCACTATGAACGAATCACATATTAATAGACTAAAATGATTAATGTAACATTGCATATATAATAATTGATAATAACCTATATTAGATACATTGTATTTATTTTAAATAATATGGGTAGAAAGTAAAATTAAATTAATGATGAGAAATGTGGATTTAAAAAATGATCATAGATTGGTGATATTAGTTTTTAAATATTTAAATCTAATATTTAGAGATAATTTAAAAATATATAATGGGAGAATTTTTTGAAATCGAATATCATGTGTTTTATTTCTTATCAATGTTTAGTAATGATTATGTAATATTATTGTTTATTGTGTCACTTTTATACTTTGAACGCAACATCTTAGAATATTTTTTTTATATTGTGATGATAATTGTAATATTTTATATAAAAAATGAAATATAGTTCTTTCCTTGGTAAATATATATATATATTCCATGAAAACGAATTTGGAAGACTTGAAAAATTTATTAAGAATATAATATAAATAAGGAGAAATTATATGTTAATGATGGATTCCTATACAGACCTTGTCTATGGGTGATTGTAGTTAATATTTTACTATGTGTATATTGAATATAAAATTATTTCGAGGACCCAACTCAAATATAGTGATCTCCAACATAAGAAAAATTACATGACATGCTAGTAAACAAGTTGAAGCCTAGTCAGTATTGATGTATATAATATATTTATGGAGTATATCTCTTTTATTGTTCACATAAAGAATAGTTCACATGGGTAAGAATTCAGAAGGCGGAATCATGAAATACTGAGAAAAAATAACTATCAGAGTGTGAGAGTGTGAGTTTATTTGGGTGCTAATCGTGTTGCAAGGGTTTATTGGTTTCTAAATAGAATATCATATTTTTAATTAGAATCATTACACTTATCAGTCTAGTGATAGAAAAATTAAAGAGTATGGTATTTTTCATGTTTTAAAAATATTTTTTATTAGACTAAATCTCAAGATATTCACTATTTTTATCCTTTTTCCACTTGCTTGAATCAAATTTTATAAACCTATACATTACACTTGAACAATAAAAAACATAATCGACCATGGGTGTTATGATATTTCATATGTAATAGGTATTGTACCCATGAGTAATGAGGATGTTATCATATGATGTGCGAAGAGATCAACCATATTCTTTTGATCATCGATCAAGAATGTATCTTTTTGAAGAATAAGGTTCATCCATGTTGTTCCTACATAGATCTTCCATGAGGTTGAGTATCAACTGTGCATGGATAACCTATAAAGAATGATCTTTAATGGGGTTGATATTCTATTAGACATATATAGATATTTCATGCTGAAATTTCATCCATGAAAATAGGCATATATTTCCTATATGAATGAGATTCTATGAAATTGATTCTTACACGGACCGTCCATGAGACGAAGACCATTAATCATGAGCTAAACTTGGAAAATGAATGATCGCACACCTAAATATAATCCATAAAAAAATAATCTATGTGTTACTATCACATAAAGAAGACGAGAAACAAATCATTTGATTTTGATTTTATACATGTATAATTGTGGGGGAATTACCTCATAGGAGAATCAGTACATATAAATCATGATTCATACATGTGTGCAATCATAATGGGAATACATGTTGTTAATACATCCATGCATGTAATTTAAATATCATGAAGGGAAATAAAGAATCATGATGTTTAATAAATATCTCTATATAAATTCTAAATGGATGAACTTACATATAAAAAATTTCCATTCCGTGAATTGATTAATGAAATAAGATGATTGAACACATGAAAATGATATAAGACCTATGTTTTTTGGACATGATAAAATGTTAAATTATGATTATAATTCATGAAACATGGAAAAAAATGAATCAAATATTGTGGATATGTTATAGATGAATATAGTAATGAATTAACATAATGAAAAAAATGTAGGGGATGAATTTATATGTTTCACTATAATGGTGGAATCTTGCAGTTTGAAAAGAAGAAGAATATTATAGTTTTTTATTATCTAAATGGATAAGTGAGGATACCATAGGTAATTTGGTTATATAAATGTGTTGATTTAGTTAATATGAATATTAAATGAAAAAATATCATGAAAAATGAATTGAAATTTATGTCATTAATGAGTCTGTTTTATGAAAAGTAAATGGAGGACAAGAATTGTCGTTATGGTCAAGGGAAGTTACCATTGATCATGGTGTATTTTAATTACTATGGAAAGTGTGAATGAAATAATGTACTTAGAATATGTTTTAAATAATATAATGACGAAAAGGGGGTGGATAAGTTAAATTATGTTACATTTTTTACTATTAAATATATATGTTGATGGTTTTCAAAGATGTGATGTCTGTGTGTTAATGATCTAATCGGGAAAATGAATAACATATTTTTATTATAATAGATGAATTTAATAGTGATATCTAACCATATGCATTCCAATAAATGTTGAATATTCAAATAATTTTGAAGAAATCATGTTCATTTTATTTTTCATTGAATATGAAATAATTAAAAAAATTGGTAAAGAAGAAGAACTATTTTCAATTCAATTACACTAGTATAAGAAGTGAAAAATGTTTCTTTCACATAATTTCACATAAAATATGAAGATGGTATATAGCCAAATTTATCACGTGATAAATAATTCTTATCACTAAGATAAAATGTTGTCAATTTGGATTACTGATGCGAATGAGTTATCCATGTTTGTGAAGTCATGTGAATTCAGAAGAAGAATTTGTGCTTCATTTATTTTTTATTGTAAAAAATAAAGAGAATAAGAACAATGAATCACTTAAACATTCCCTTGATGTAATAAGTGTTGGGGGACATTCTTGGTGATATAAATTAAATGAAGAAGTTGATGACTTTCTACCTGTGTAATATAATGATCCAATATAAATATTTATATTGGAGTAGTCTATATTAATTCTAGGGAATCATTATTGATTTATGTCCCCACTCTTATAGTATATAGAACCAAAATTGGGTTTATTATTGTTCCCATGCCAAACCACAATGTTAGTACCGCTTTAGAGTGAAGAATATGTGTGTTGTTTACCACCATACCCAGAAAGGAATAATTGAACTTCTTGAATAATGAACATTGTAAATACCTTGTGTTTCATCCTTTACATGCTTTCATCTACCTTAATACAGAAAAGATGTTAAAATAATAGAATCAAGATCCTAATAGGTCTGCAAAGTAAAGGGATAATAAGTATTATATGGATTATGAATTCTTGAAAACATATCCCCCCATATCTATGTTAAACTTATCCCAAATGTTTCCATAAAACTAACATGTGATCTATTAGGATTACAAGTATAATGTTTTTATATAATCTACATAAAGGAAAATTGAATGAAAAAAAGGGATATAAGTTCCACTACATCGGTAGTTTATATACTTGGATTCCATAGTTGAGTTGGAAACTTATTATTTTCTTATTCGACATGTGGATAATCATCAATGGGGGTGTATGTGGTTATTATTATGAATGATTTAAATTTGTGACTTCATAATTTTCATCTATTTAGTTTGGTTTTGGGTAGTACACTTTGTATATATGTTATTTTTTACTAGATTCACCATATGTATAAATAGTTTTAATGATTTTGACAATGTTTTGATATTTTTCATTTTGGTATAGTTTTATCAAATTTAATTGACTAGGATTCATGATGAATATGTGTTGTATTTGTATATGGTTGTATTTTTTTCACTTAAGTCCAATTACTCGAATGGTCAACCAAAAGTTTCAGATAAAAAATTCATTTATTATGAATTTACAGATCGAAAAATAAATAATGAAAAAAATATCCAAATCATGTATCCATCATATCCCATAGTATTTATTCCAGCATTTGTTAATCAAGAGGTTAACATGAGGTCTAGTGAGGATTTATTTTGGGGTTTTTCAGATACTAGGGTTAGTCATTATAGAAAATACCTTAAAGATTCATCTGGGAGGATGGAGAATAATTTAATGATAAAAATGATCACAGTTGGTTTTTTATGATTTTTTTCTTATTGTTTACTTTTTTCTACTAAAAATATATTAATTTATAGAAATGTAGGGTATATATAAAATAATATATAATTGAGGCATTTTTTTTTAATTTTTTTAAAAATTGGTTATCTATAAAAGTGTTTATTTAAATTTTAAATTTAACTAGTTTTATTTATTTTAAATGAAAATACACGGGGATTCATGGGAATGATTTTTTTGAAATATTACTAGGTAATGGGTTATTCACCCGTACCCACACATTTTAGTGTCTGCATGTGTGGATGTTGTTTTTCATGAGATATGAAATTATAATGATGCCATATTCAGCAATTATGAATATCTAGAGGTAAATTTATGGGAGTATATAATGGTTTTATATCATACATTTATGTATTTTTTGGGTATTCTATAGTGCATAGGTGCAGGTTATCTACTTTTAAAATGATGTGTTTTGATATAATTATATTGTTTTAGATTTTTTGTACTCTTTTTATTTGATATTATTATTTGACAATATATTTTTTTGTTTTGGTAAAAAAAAAATTCATAATGTTTCTTATTCACATGATGGGAAAATCACTTCTCAATTATTACATTTTTTCCTTAAATATTTGTTTCCAGCTTCAGGAGATCATGTAATGTACATCGTTTTTATGGAATTCTAATTTGGATATTGTGTTTTTGGGTTATGGGTTTAATTACTATAAAATGGAATGAAAAAAAATAGTTTTTAAAGATTTATTTTTGAATGTTTTTTAGGAATATGGAAAATAATGATTAAAAATTATAAGGTTCCAAATAAAATATATAGATAACATATTTATAGTTAATCATGATTTATTAGGGAGTTTTGTTATGGCTATTTATTATAGTATCTCTTATATAATATTGTTACCAATAGGTTTCTATAACCATGATTGGTTGAGATGGGTAGTGTATAGATGCATTATGTTACACAAGGATAGAGATGAAATACATGTGCATGATTTTTTAAAACACTATTATCACCCAAAAGAGGATTTATGAATGTTTAATCTATTTAAAATAAATTAATTTTTATAATAAATTTGGATGAAATTATTTCATATAAACTTGTGTGAAATAATACATATGAATGTATGGAATCTCATGAATGTAAATATATTAATTTAAATATAGATGGAAATATTTGAATAGAGTGATTAGATAACATTTTATATGTTCATACAATTTCTATTGATTGTGAAATTATTACTTTTTTTTAGAAATGTATAAATTCCTCAAAGTAGAGATCATATTTTTTAGCAATAATATGAGATCATGGATTATTATCATGAACTATGTAGTTTCTTAGTCCAATAGAACTCTAAACGTGGGAGTGTAAATATTAAACTAAAAAGTAAATACAACTATATTGTTTGAGAAGATGAATCCTCAAATATTTTTAAGAGATGGTAGAATAATAGAACATGAATATTATTGGAGAGAATAATTTTAATATTTTAGTTTATCTACACTTACGACACAAATAAGGTAATTCTAGCAAGTAAAATTTAATATATGGAATATAGTAAGTGAATAGAGATGGTTGTAGAATAAATTATACATAAGGATATAGCATGGGATAAATGTTACCAGATAGCAAGTGAATGAATTTATTTAGAGGCTTTGAATATAATTAAATAATATGAGTTCCAAGAGTTGGGTAGAGGAAATAAGATATTGTGGAAGCATAAAAGTTTTTTTAGGAAGATTATATTATTTTTAGAAGATATGTTTATAAATGATAACCTTAATCCCAAAAAAATTTAAATATTTCATTAACATGATATATTTATTAAAATGTATTGTAGTATATACCAACTAATGCAGTGGTCATTAATAATGTAGCTATGAAAAAAGATTATACAATGGATGATTAGAGTGTGAGAACATTTCATCATGAACCTAGTAAAGGTAAAAAAAATTCTAGTGGATATAAAATTTAATGGAATGAATTCTCATTGGAATAAAATTAAAATAAATTGGGTATTTTGGATTTAACACAGGGTAGGATTTAACTTTGTTATTATTAGTATTTTAACATGTTGCATTAGATGTGGGACAATAATAATAATCCAAAGACACAAAATCATTTTTTGAATACTGGATAGTTAATGAAGTTTTATAGGAAATTTACCAGTAGAGCTTCAAACTAGATGTAGTTATCAAATATTAATTCCATGAAACTAAATAAAACTTGATTTGAATCACAATTGATAACAGAGGGAATTTCTTTAATGGGAAAATATATACGAAATATAAAGATTTATTTTCTATAGATCATATGAATAAATATTTTGAATTTGGACATGTTATAATATGAGGTGCCTTGTTCATTAATTCTACTATGATATCCACCATTTTTAATATTGTTGTATCTCATTCATCTGTGTCTACATGAGTAGTAAACTAGTTGAATTTTTATTTTAAAATGATGTCTCCCTTTATGAATATTAAGAGAACTTGTAAATAAATGGTAGAACAAGGACTCAAATTTCCTTATTATTCTAGTATAATCAGTTATGTTGAAATATTAAATTAATTTTTGGTCATATATATGAGAATGTATGATATCTTTATTGAAATAGACTATATAGTGATTATTAAGAAATATACTAACTACTATGGTCATATAATTTGTTTGAAGATTCCTTAAAAATTCCATAAATATATAATTATAGATTCTATGAATTTTTATGGTAATATTATATATTTAAAACATGATAAGTATTACATTTATTTAACTTAGTAAAATATTCCATAATAACTTTCTAATTATTTTTCAAATAACTCAAACCCTCTTTTTTGGAATAGTTACTAAAAATGAATTGTATTTGTTTAAATTAAAATTTCCATTAAAAATTCATAACACATTATGAATTCAAGAAACTTTTCCAATATTGGATATAGGTAATTAGGAAAATTATAAATAATTACAAGATTGTATAAAAATAACTACAACAAATAATTTTATTCTCGTTCACTGCATATTTATACGAAGTAGGTACCACTACAAATTTGACTAAACCTATGAAAAATATTTTATATAATCATATAAACATTAAATTTCTTAGTAAGTGGTTTAAAAACAACTGGAAAATAATTTTATACATAGAAATATTAAAACACCAAAAAATTTTAAATTATGTATACATATTTGATACATATAGTACCTTTCATAAATACTTATCATTTTTAAGAAATTCATTTCAAAAAGCATCATTTGAAAAAAAATGGGATTTCACCATGAAAATAATTTGAAATTAATAATAATATTATGGATTAGAATGTTACTTGATAGATCATATAAAAACTTTTTGGCCACTTAGCAGTATCATCTATATGACAAAGTCATGTTGAGGTCGTGGGTTCATTACCCATTCCTCATTATCTCATTTTATATGAAAGATCAAAATTTCAATTTAATAAAGCATTTTTATAAAGATATATCTTTCTCATAAATAACCAATTAAAAAACATTCCAAAATTTACATAATTTATTTTCATAGAAGAAAATAATTTACATCATCGATACATTTTCAAAAGATATTTTTTTATAAATCCATTTAGAGTTAAGATAAATCCTTGAATTTCATTAATTAAATGGATTAATTTAAACATACTATAATTAATAATGTTTTTTAAAAAATGATTTATTGAAATGAAAGAAATGTTAATGATAAGAAAAATGATATCCCATATCTATATGCATATAAATCCGTTATATTTTTAATAAAATTATAGTTTTAATATTGTAAAATATGCCTAAGATACTTTTATAATATTGAAGATATAAAAATTCAATTGGAAGTAACACATATAAATATAATTATTATTTGAATATAATAAAATTACATAACTTAAGAATGAGTTTTTAATGAATAGTTTTTTAAAACTAAAAATCATGTTTTCATTTGAAAGAAATTTTTTTATGAAATATGTTACACCCTTAAAAAATCCATCACTCATGCTTTAATAAAGTTAGAAATAATAATATATCGTTTTTGAATATAATTATTTACCTATAATTTTCCAACAGAAGTATTCATATATGCTTATGAGAACAAATTACACCCTTACCTTGAAGATATTTAAGAAATACTACTATAATGTATGTTAGCTCACTGGATGAACATGCGGAATGAGAGTTTCATGTTGTAGATAATTTTCTATGTTGAATTATATGAAGAAACACCCTATTTATACTCTAAGCCTAATATTTAAATATATTATTAATTTAAGGGTCATTATATTTATTTACGATGATATCTATGTAGTCTTCAAAATTATGGAATATATATATACCGAAAATTTGAAGAATTTAGTGTGAAGAAGATATATAACCAAAAAAGTTGTGGCATTATATATATTTTTGAACAATGAAATAATATACTACCAATAGTAACAAAGTTTTAAAATTACAGGGATTTTTGAGAAAGACAAAGAGACCAAAAAAATGTAGTTTTAGATGAAAACATTTATACTCATTCAAAATTATTGAAATAAATATATATTTATATTAGATATTTATAGGTTTGACAATGAATAATTTAAGAGAAGGCAAAGGGAACCAAAATAAATTTCAATTTAATACCAACACTTAGAACAACCACTGTCTTCATCACCATTTAATTCGAGAAAAAAATCCATAAAATATGATATCAGTATTCAAATAACCACTAAAATGAATGTAAACATAGGGATAGTTTATGTTGATTGAAGATGAAAATGAAGATAAAGGTGAACATACCATTTACAAGTTGAAAATGAATCTTTAAAGAATATTTGAATACCTATGAATCATGATTATTGGTGGATGACAATGAAGAATAGATCACACATGATTTATTCTAACCTGCATTTGAAACCCCTATATGATTCATATCCCGCCTTTGATGCTCTCTAGTGTTCAATCCCCACTCGATCCACAATTAGTGTTCGACCACCATCTTGATCAGCCTTTAGAAATAGAAGCCTTTGAATTTAATTTTTTTCATCACTACATTTTCTATCCCCATGTAATGAGTTTGGTTCCTCCCAAGGTATTTCCCTGCCGCACCTTAGATCAAAGAAAAAATAAACCCTCATATCCATAAATTTAACATTTATTATATCATAATATATTAAAAAAATTATTTTATAATAATTATTCTCCTCTAATTATAAAATTTATTTTATTAGTTATATATAATTTTGAAATTTTATTAATAAAATTCATATACATAAATATTTTAAATTTTATTAATTTATAATTTCATATAATTGTTATAAAAATATATTACCACATTTAACTCATATTTTCATAATTTTGTTTATTTATATTTTCCAAATTTCTTAATTATTATAATTGCATTAATTTATAATTTCATATTTATAATAATATATCTTGCAATTTTATTATATTTTGATTAATTTTACAAATTTTACTATTCGATGTCAAATAAAAAGATAATTTATAAAGTTATATGTAGATATAAATTAATATAATTTAAATAAAAAAGTAATCATATTAATTAATTTATATATATTTAATTATTTATAATATTAAATTCTATTTTAAGTTTCAAATTATATTTCAAATAATTTATTTATTAAGGTAAAATATTATTTCATAACTATTTCACTTTTAAATATAATCATAGATTATATAATGCAAAAATAAAAAATTATATTGTTAAATTATATAATTTGTGATTCAAAATATATCAATCAAAATAAATAACTTTTTTTCATTTATGAATTTTATTGTATTATATTTTTTGATTCTTTGAGAAATAATATGATATTTAAGTATTAATATATAAATTTATAAATTTATCTTAACTAATAAATCAATTTCTATTTTGGATATTTTAAATTTATATGAAATACATTTAAATAATAACTTACTAATATTGTCAAATTTCTATGTTGTTACATTCCCCCAACCCCTCCCCTTAAACAAATTGTGTCACCAGAGTTTGTTCATTAGACATAAAGAATTATGTATTTTCATATTCATTATTAAGAAAAGAATGATCTTCAATATTTTCAGTGGTGGGTTTTTACTGAGAAGATTTAAATAAAATTATATTGGTTACATTTTTTCCTTAAATGAGAACACATAGTTTCAAATGTTTTCTAGATTGTGGCACTGATACCAACTGTAACTCCTCAAACTCTCACGTCCAAATTCAATGCGAAAAATGAAATGTATTTTTTTGTATTAAATTTCCATTTAAAAATATATAAAAAATTCTGAATTCAACAGAATTTCCAGATATATATTCTAGAAAATTATGAATATTATTATAAATTACTAGAGTTTAAAAAAACACTAAAATAAATAATTTTTTTCATCTATTCCTCCTCCTTATACGATGTATGCACCATTGTAATTTCTACTAAACTATTGAAAAGTATCATAAATCATGGTATGAGCATTAAATTGCCTAATACAGGGTTTTCAAACTAAAGGAAAATAATTTTATACATATTTATTTAAAATATATTAATCTATATTATATTAAATATAAATACTTTATATATAAAATTATTTTATAAAATTCATATCATGTTGAGAAATCAATTTCAAAAAATATATTTTGATAAATAATTTTTATTTCTCCTCATGAATCATTTGAAATAAATAATTATTTAATTTGTTAAAATGATACCTGATAGGTCATATAAAACCCTTCTGGTCACATAGTAGTATAATTGTTAGGATAACATCTCATTGAGATCATAGGATCACTCCTTATTCCTCATTATCGCATTTGATATGCAATAACCATGTTTTAGTTTAATATTATTTTTCCTAAGGATCCAAATTTATTAAAAATAACCAATTAATAACAATTCCAGAGTATAAATTTATTATTTTTGAAGTAAAAAATTATTTTAAAATCTCAATACATTTTAAAAGGATACTTTTTAAAAAAAACGTTTGAGTTTAGAGATGTAAATAAATTTAATAAATTAAATGGAAAAAATTGAAACATAGATTAATAATTAAATTTAAATTTAAATTTATTATTAAAATTCATTTAATGTTAATGATAAGAACAATTAATGGAAAATTATATATTCATATTCAACATCTATAATTTAAATAAATTGATATTCTTAAAAATTTAAAACATCCCTACGAAACCTTTCTAACATTGAATGTATAAAAATACCTTCGTAATTAACCCTTATGCATAAAAATATAATTAATAGATAGTAAAATTTCATTATATAATTATGAATTTTGAAAACATATATTTTATAAATTTAGAATGAAATTTTCTTGGGAAATTTTTTTGGAAAATATGTAACCCCCTTAAAAATGATTGATTAATCTTTTAATGATCCTAATAATAATTATAACAATATTTTAAAAAAATATTTACTAGGAGTTTTGAAACAGAAATATTCACACGTTCTTATGAAAAAAATTACTCACATACCTTGAAATCATTTAAGGTAGCATACTACCAGGTACATGCACTCACAGGATGAACAATGAAATGGAGAGTTTCATGTTGTAGAGAATTTTCTATGTGAAACCATTGAAAACAACTACATGATTATAGTCTAACTGCACTATTTAAATATATTATTAAATGATGGATTCTTTCATTTATTTAAGGTGATTCTTGTTTAGTTTTGAATGTAATAGACCATATATCAATACTAAATTTTAATAATTCAATGTTAAGAAGATATATATTCAAAAAAGTTGTGGATTTAAATATTTTTTTCAATAATGATATATACATATTTATATACTTTCTAAATAATTTAGATGAATTCCATGTATTGATGATCATGAAAAGAAGCAATTTTTTTTAAATGATAATTGTTCTACTCATTCAAAAGGATTAAAATAAATATATACTTATAATGGATATTTAATGGTTTAACAAAGAATAATTTATTATGAGTCAAAGAAAACGAAAACCTATTTCAATTTAATACCAAAATTTAAAATAGACACGGGGTTTATCACAATCGACTTAGATAAGAAAATCAATAAAATAAGTTATTGATATTAGAATAACCCTTAAATAGAGATAAAGAATAGGGATTACTGATGTTGATCGAGGAGTAAAATGGAGAAACTGGATAACATAATACTTTGATGTCCAAAATATAACCTTGAATAAATATTTTAGTACATATAAATCATGATTACATGTGGAATATAATGAAGAATGGGTGAATCTTGATTTCATCCCACCTGTATTGGAAACCCATTCACGGTTCAGATATGACCCTCTATTCTCACTAGCATTCAAACCCAACTTGATCTTTACTCGGTGTTCGACCTCCATCCCACTCCTATTGAAATCAAAGACTTCATGTATGATTTCCTCCATCTTAATGGACCATATCCCCCTCTACCGAGATTATTTTCTCATGTGGGAAATCCATACTATGCCTCAACTTCCAAAAAAAAGGTAAACCTCCAATAATAATATCTATCATTTTTTAAATCATATAGCATTGAAATTTTGATTTTATAATAATAATACTCATTTAATTATAAAAACAACATTTATTAATTAGTAATAAATTCAAAATTCAACATAAATAATTCTTAATACTAATCATTTTTAACATATCTTAATTTAAAATATCATATATATTATGTTAAAATATATTACCACATTTAATTCATATTTTATTAATTTAATTTATTAATATTTTAATAATTTCATAATTTTTAGAATTAAATTAATTATTTGATAATATTTATTATAATATGTATTACCCATTTTTATATATTTATTAATTTTACAATGATATATAATTACTATCCTATAAAAAAATTATAAAAATTATTATAAAAAAACTAATATTAATTTATTAAAAATTACATGTTATAATTAATTTATATATTTTTAATTATTTATACGTTATAAGTCTATTTTAAGGGTTAAATTATAATTTTGATAATTTAATTATTTAAATAAATTATTATTCATAATTATTTTACTTTTCAATGATCATAATAAATTATGCTATACAAAAATACTCACTTATATGTTTATGTTAATACATTTATTATTCATATTATAGTAATAATAATATAAAATAAATTTTCTTTTATGAGTTTCATTATAATTTTATTTCTTATTCTCTGACAAATATTATGATGTCAATGTATTATTATATAATTTTAATTATTTAACTTAACTAATATAACGATGTTTATTTTTATTTACATAAATTTTAATGTAAGAAATTTTAATAAGAACTTATTAGTAATCCCAAATTTATGCAATGTTAGCATTTTCGTTATCTTGGGATGGAGTGTTTACCCTATGGTTTATGTTTGGTATATAGGGGATGCGTTTTGAGTTATGGATCATCTAATAATATAAATAATTAAGAATATATTTTAAATAATTAAAATCATATAATTTCATAGTTGAATATTTTAAATTTTAAGTAAAAAAACATTTTACATGAGAAGATGGATCAAGAAATTTTTCAAACCACATCATGAATTCCAAAAAATGGTGATTAAAAAATATTTCATGATTGGTGAAATTATAATGATTTTTAATTCCAATCATGTTTAAATTATAATTAATTATGTTGTGAAAGAGAATATTTATTTGTCTTTCTCCCAAACCATAACAGCTATTGACATTCAATTATCATTTTTATTCTATGGTTATAATGATTAATTTTATAGAGACTCTAATTTCATTACGGCCTCATGCCAAGATCGGGCTGGTGTTGTGAAATTTTTCAATAAATATTTATCAATGCCTCCAATGAAGCTTAATTAACACTTGGATTAAAAATTGAATATCAATAAAATGTGAGAATTAAAATTGAGGTTCTAAGGGGTAGTATTTTTGAAACTCAAAATATAAGCATATTATAATTTTAGTATTAAATTCATAATTTAACACAATAATTTTTTTATATAGTTTTTATTATATAAAATGAAAATTATTTCATAATTAACACCATGTGGTTGGTTTTACGAGTCATATGAAACTTTTCTAAGGAATTATTAATTATTTAATAAGAAATGTATATGTTAAGGAAACCATAAACCCCAAGATCGTCATTACATTGAAAATATAATTGAATGAAACTAGAAATGTAAAACATGTATCATGCATTATATATCGATTTTATCATTTATTGCAATCCATGATTGATAGAGATCATGATGGAAAGATTAAATGGATGGGTTTTCCATAGTGTATCCATATATTACACTAAACCATAGAAACTATTTGTGTTAGATCTTCTTGTCCTTCAAAATACTTGAGTACCTTATAAGAATAAAAGGAATAAAGAAGAGAGCTACAAGTGGGAAGGATTATCTATTATAGATTACAATATAAGATAAAAAAACGTCCCATATAAAAGATTCAATTATATAGGATGTGGATATGCTCACAAATCACATGAATTTATACTTACATTTCAAAAATGTATGACTAATTCCACAAGTTACAACTCATGTAACCTTTTGAAGTAACCAAGGTTATTATTATACCATTGGGCACGTGGTGAATTAGTTGTTCTTTTATTTTAATTAATTTTTTTTAAAATTATTTACATGTATTTTAAGCTCATCATTGACTCAGTAAAAACGTTCTCTCAAATAGTATTAAACAATAATGTAAAAAATCATTGTAAACATTTATTTTTGTACTGTTCAGTCTTAATATGGAAACCCACTCCCCATTCTATGTGGGTCAAGTTTTTCTGCCAAGATTATCACAATAATTTTCAAATGATTACATGATAACAATATATTTCCTCCTTGACTACTATATGGATGTCTGTGTTATCATAATAATAGCGAAAAATGTATTCCATAATATTTCTAGAGTGACCACAATAATTGGATGATTTATAAAATAACAATTAGAACACCATTAATGTCTTATGAATATTATATGTATAATATATTAATGTTTTATTAGAATGAATCTACACACCAGCATACATATATATTCATCGAGATCATTCTTAGATCACATGGTGAAAATTAATCGTGTAGTATGCAAGTCAGCATCCTTTCTCTTTCTTTCAAAATTATCATTGTGCGCATGCAATTAAATAAACATAATCCTCCTCAAAATAATGCCTCCTAATTATTATCATTTTAATTTAATTCATCATTACTAAATATCAATTAAGGATGAAAATATTTTGATCTTTTCTTCCTCTTCTTCCTTCGAGACAAGTGTTCTATCATTTCACAAAATATATATTTCTAAATTCTAAAACAACTTAGTATTTTCTCTATGTACATATCTCAATGTTTTAGAAATATGTGAATAATATTTCCACAATAAAATATGGAACTCCACTTAATTCTCAGAAATAAATTTACCACCAATTAATAGCTTCTGATAATTTCTTACATTTAACCATGATAATAATGTTCGACTATTTCGGTTGGAAATTCCCTTTAATAAGTCTCTACTATCTTCTCATTTTATACCATTAAAAATAATGTCTTATATCATTTATTGTATGACCTTATATGATATCTTATGATATGAATTGGAATAATGAATTGTCTAATTTTTAATTTGACACAGTACTTTGATATAGAGACCTATATCATTACAAAATTTTAATGGTTTTTGAACAATAATGTCCTCAATATATGTGTAAATAATCATATACACATCAAGAATCATCATAGTATTTTCAAAATATTTGTTTGGATTTCATTTTGTATTTAAATGACCCATATAACCTTTTAAACCTATAAAGTTCTAATGATCCTTATGGTCTTTTCAAGTGAACCATATGATTTTAGAATTGTATATAGTTCAATAAATCCACTTTATGAAGTCTCGAGTGATCCTTAAAATATTATGATTAAAACATATTAAGTATCACATCAGTCTTTTGAATTCATATATATCCTTATAATTCACTTCAATAAAACTTATGAAATCTAAGCTAATATTATAAACTTCATTATAATGTCATTTTCCAAAACACCATAGAGGGATAACCATATAAATCACCTCAATACATTCTACGACTCTTAAACTGAACTCATAATCATTTCAAATGAAATAATAAGGTTTATACATATATGGTTTAAAAAATATAATCTTCAAAAATGTAATTGGGTACTACAATATGCCTTAATTTTAATTTTCATCCACCTCACTCAAATCATCTCAGAAAATAATAACTCACTCATATGTTCATTTAATCACAACATTTCGCAGTTGAAACTTTTCTTGTCACCCCACCATTAGATAATTTAGTTCTTTTAAATAAATTAATCTCTTTATGATATGACAATTTTTATCCAAGTAATTTAGCTGATCTCTCCCTCAATACAAACACTTATATAAAATTGTCTCCAATATTTCTTGATAGCACAAACACTGATTTTAGTAATGATGATGGAAAAATGTTGGGTGCCACGTATTTAAAATTTAAGAAATAGTTAATTAATATTATAATAATGGCCAATGCCTCTCTAGTGAGTGGTAAGGGGTTTGCCATCACTGTTAGCCTCATAGTCTTAAAACAACCCTTGGTCATTAATTTTTTTAAATATATCAAAAAACTCAGTAGAAATGAACTAATGCATTATATCAATATTTATAACAAAATTTATGATGAATATAAACCTAAAAAAATGTTATTGGATCTTCAGTGTATCAAAATATTTTCCATAATATCAATGTATGTTTGACTCTCTAGTGAAATATATAGAGGACATTCAGTCGCCACTCTAAAATATTTGAGTTATTAATTCATACATATCATCTTGGTAAAAGAACCTACAGTATCCATAGATTTTACTTGTTTTTTTCTTCATGTAATAAAATTATTCCTCTTACAGAGAAAATTCATAGAACTTTCTCCTAGATTAAATACCCCACCTTACGTAAACATGATATCATTACAATATTCTGAATAATCTAAAAATTAAATCTATAGATATTTATGTTCATAGATATTATTTACATCAACCCAAAATTCAAGATTCTTTTGATGTACTTGAGAAATATTTTAGAATCTATAAAAAGTGATTCCTTAGGATCACTTTGATACTATGGACAATGGTAACTACATAAAAAATCACATATCTATATCAAGTGAGATAAATAAATCTACCATTTAGTTTAATAACGTATTTTTGATTCTAACATTATCTATTATCAACTGCTCAAATATTTATCTCAAAATTTATGGTTATTGATACCATTTTGGATTCACCCATAAAATATTTTTCAATATTTATCTTATATTCAATTTTTTTTTGAAATTAATATAAATTGTATCATTTTTTAGCACTTATAGTTTAAGAAAAATGTAAGAACGTAATTTTTGAATCAGGTATGGATCCTTCAAATTTTGTTATGAATTTTTATTTTTGACATTTTTTTGATAGTTAATGTGTTTATGATGGTGTATGGGGTGTATGGGTCTTGTTCAGAGCCCAAAACACAATTTGTTTGGACAACATGGCACTATCAATTTGGTATATTAAACCACGATGGTTGGATTCACAGTTAGTCTAACCTGTGTATATCATATTAATTTTCTTGAACATCCATATCACACATTTGGTTCATGATTTTTCAAACCATTGGAGTTCCCCCATTTCTCCAAGTACCCATTCATGATTGTCTCATGAATTAGAAAACCATGCACCCAAACCCTGCACATGTTAATATTTGGGTGATTTTATGATTTTCCCATAACAATCTAATTTACATATTGCTTCTTCTGGAATCCAATTCTAGTGTACCTAACCTCCATTTGTTCCCCACTGGATTTCTATGAAATCCTAACTGGGGATAGAAATATATTCTTCATCTTTGGCCTAATCAAGCTTCTGATTTTCACATTGGATGTGCAAGAGAAAGTAATTGAGTCTTCATAATATGTTCGTTGTTTATCTTAATCTCAACTAATTTTTTGAGGTTTGATTCCGTATACTGATTTTTCATATCTACTATGATACAAGACAAATTGAAGTCATATAATATAGGAGTATATTCATATGAGTTTTTGGTGGTTGTTCTATAACTCATTCTTCATGTTTGTTTATTTTATAATTGACGTGTAGGGCCTGCCAATTTCATTGGGTGTAATTTATTAAGATAATATGAATTTCTTGTATTAATTATAAATGTATAGATATTATCTTTCCATAATTGTGATTGCTTATTGGTGGTTGCATCCACAACTCCAAACACCCCATGTAGGGTGATATGACATAATTGATGTTTTAGTGTTTTGACACTTTTAAGCCATCGTTCGGGTGTGCTAGAGCTTGAACACAGTAATGTTAATCCTCTGTATATTAATTCCATAATATATCATGATAATTTAAATATCTAGTACTTTTTAACTCTCATTTGAAATTCCTAATTTAAGTGCCTAAATGTAAGTAATTGATTCGATGATATTTTAGAAATCATAGATAAGCATATGACTTGGCATTGTTAAATTTAAATAAATGTTTGTTTTTATGTTCATAGAACACATTTCCATGTTTATGGATTATAGTGGAGTGAAACTTATTAATTTAACTTGATATAAATTGTTTGAATTAAAACATTTCATTCTACTTATCTCAATCAAGATAACTAAAGGAAGAGAATGAACCAAGTGAATTTGTTCATGGAATAATTATCATATGACCAAATTAACAATATTGAATGAAACCTATAGTGACACTAAAGGTATGTGAAAAGTGGAATCATTATAGGAATTATGGAATCATGTTAGTTGTTGGATTACCAAGGGAATAACTTGGGTACTCATAGATGTCATTCTAATTTAACGATGTTGGTTTCCTTGGGTGAGACCTACTCAAGAACCTAATCCTTGTATACTTTTGGATTCCATGTATGATTCCATAAGATCCCTTAATTATTATTATAGGATTCATCAGATACAATCCTTGGATCATGTTGTACATAAGGTTCCTTTTCCATATCATGGGTCCTGATTAATTGTTATCTTTTGTTTTACCTTGGATTAATTCTATGGACTCAATTAGAAAAATTATTATAGGAATTCCGTGGATGATGCTCCTTAGATGACACCCTTACCCTTTATATAGACATCATTCCTACTAATTTTTCATCCCATGAGGTCTATGTTTCCTTCATGATAACCATGAAACCACATCATATTAATTATCAATTATTGTTTCCTTTTACACCTTGGAACCTTCTATAATTATACCATCATGAGGTGATGTTATTTATGCCTGTGGATCATGTGACATGTTTATATAAACTAGAAATTAATTAATTTATTAAATGTTTAATCATTCATCCACCATCCAACAGTTGAAGTAGGATCATTAGTATTTTGTAACATTTTACTACTTTATTTATATATGCATTCCTACAAATTTTTACAATTTCCATTATAACGGGTGGATATTATAGACATTGTTGGTGGTGTCCCACTAGGATTTATCTAACACCCTCCCTAGGTGATTTTTTTTACCCATGGAAGCGTACATGTATGTATGTTTTTATAAAGGGATGCAAAATGATTTAGACACATGCTTTCTTATTGTGCTAGGATGGAGTTGGAAGTAGATGGCCATGTTGTAGCTAGGGATTATTTTGATAGTATATGTATTTCTATTATTCTAAATTGGGTTATGCATGTATTCCAACAACTTTTCATCCATATTTCATATATTTCATGTGACATGAAATATATAATCATTAGTTTTAATATGTTATTCTAGTTAGTTTAGTTATCATTGATTTGTCTCTTTTCACTTTTCATTCTATTTATTTATATTTCTCCCATTACTTACCTCTATTAATAATTATATTTTTTTGGTAAACTCTCTTAATGATTTCATAGTCTCCGCTTGGACACACCCTAGGCCCTCACTACTAATTGGGAGCCTCTTAGATTCAGGGAGGTTCCCTTCGATCCATGTCGCCAACCGGGCTTGGGGAACCTCTTAAGTGGAATACGGGTCTATGACATCCCAAAGAGGTCTAAGAGTGGTTCCTTTATTCCTTTAATATTGGGAGACAATATATTTTATGTTTTGAATGATTCTAACTTGGTCTTAAGCCATGATTACGCATTGTGAAACCATGTTCTGTGTAAAGGTAGTGTTTCCAGAAATAGAATTGTTGTTATGTTTTTTTTTTCAAATTACAGTCGATATCATTTCACCATTAGGTGATGCACTTTCTATGTGGTGTTTTTTTATTCTGATTGAGAATATCATTTTTTATTTAGACTGATGATATGATGGCAATGTGAATTATTACATGCGTCATAGTAGGAACCTAGTTTCCACATTTCATGCATATTACCTTTCAATATAGGTGAGAATCACTCTTTTCATTACTTGATAGGATTTTTTTGTTGATTGATACTTATTAATATATTTTTTTGCTGCTACGGGCTATGATTTAATGGTTTACTATTTTAATTCCCGAGGTGGTATAGTCCCTTGTGGGTTGGAATGAATAATTTACCGAATTCCGCATTTAATTAGAAATTCAATTGGCTGTTAATCTCCATGATAAAGAGTATGTGTCATTATTCACTGAGATGAAAAACCCATTTTATATGAATCAAGGTATATGAAAATAAGAAATTTAAAGGTGATAATTAATCATTACATTAAAAATGTATGGATTTCACGTCCTTATTTTCCATTCTCATGTCAATGAATGGTACATGAGTGAAAAAACTAATTAAATAAAAAAATGAAATAAAATTGTTGAAAGTAAATGATGAGGAAATGTAATATTAAACCTTAACCTAATACAAACCATATATCAAACACCTGATCACGTACTGATACCTAGACATCTTCATGGGATGTTTGGTCATATACCTTTGATAGTATGTCGTATCTCACATTCAACTTCCATAAGTATTTATATCTACCTACTTAAATCATGTTATGAGGCTAGTGATTGTCTTCAAAGTTACACAAATATCCCATGTAGGTCAGTTGCATCCTATTTCATTATTGACAACCCATTATGTCTATTTATGATCTTGAGAAATAAATCATCTACTATAGGGTGGTATTGCTAATGGTCCCAGGTTATCTTGATGAGACCCACGTAGGTAACCCTATCTGTTAAAGAGATGTTTTATATGACTTACCCATTATTACCTTGAATGGAAACATGAGAATATTCTAAAGGGGTTATCCTTCCGAGTAATGACTTGAATAATATAATTTTGTTCCTGGTGACTTTTGTTTGGTGTGACCTAGTGATTGGTTCGATGCTTGTGCTTCGTAAGGGGCTATATTTGGTAGGTAAAACCAATATATCTAATGTTTCATACTAAATGTTGTCAGTTTAAAATTTTTGGTACCGTAAGAGTGCTATTATCCACAGTAGGACTACTAATTTCTAGATTATATCATTTTTTGGATGGGTGGTCATTGTATTGTTGTACTTTTTTATAGGCGTTATCATTGTACACATCTCGGTTTCAACAAGTTATACATGATGAGGTCATGGTCGAGCATTTCTAAGGACATGTGGCCCTTTTTTATTCCTCGGTAATTGAAATATTTTTATATCTTTATCTAGGTAAAAGGTTATGTGGTCTAGTTTTGAAGCATTTCAATGTGTGCTCTCAAAACTATCTATAACTAAATGTGTCATATGATCATACCTATGTTATTCTCTTGAGTATTTGTTGTGGTGAATCAATCAATACATAATATATTTTTTATATTTTTTAGTTATGAAATAAAACATAAAAAAAATTATGTACCAGAAATGAGGATGCATGGTAAAGAAAAGTAAATATGAAATGCATAATGTAGACAGAATGAATGGAGACAAAATGATGCTAGACAGAAAGGAGATCCTCCCAAGAGTTTTTCCATAATGAACCTTCATCGTCTCCTTATTATCTAAAAATATATTTAATGATCATTCTCCATCTAATTCATAACAATTCTCTTCTACATATCGGTGTGGATGTTCGATGTACTCATCAATCGTCGAGAGACTACACATCCACCTCCTCAATTGATAGAGAATATTATGGAATATAATTTATTCCTCGGGGAGGAAATTGGAGACACAGAGGTGCCTTTCCCACAAAGATCCCCCTAAGACAAAACCTATGTAAATTATGAACATAAATAATCAATGTATATTGACTTGTTTTCAACACCTAATTGATCCCTCGAGAAGTTCCTCAGGTTAGTTACTCATGGTAACGAGTACAAGAGAACACAATGTAGAAGAACGAGGCATAAATCAAAAGGTAAAAAATGATAATATGATTAAGAATAATAGAAAAATATATAAAAATTGAATAATTTTATTATTATAGAGGAATACTACATAACAATAATAAATGGACACAAATGAGTGACAATATTTTGATAAGGGGTGTGGATAAATATTTATAGGGAGAAGAGGTGAATGAATTCTCCCATTAAAGATTCCTCCTAATGATTCTACTTTTATGTCTCATTAAATTTATGAATTTTTAGATGTTTTCTTCATTACATTGGTTTCATTATATATCCTCCATTTACCCTCAACATTTTATAATCATTGAGCAAATAACGATATATTTGTGGACATTTTACTCCACGATATTAAATCTATCCATGTATCACGCAGATTCCACACATTCACATTCACTTACAATTATGACCCTCCATCCTATATATTCATGCATTGGATCCTTATAGAAAATAGTTTATTTATTAATTTTTTTTGTCTTGAAAAATAATGAGTCATTTGGGGAACATGTTTGAGATGGTGTTTATTAATTATTGAATGGATCCTTTTTTTCCTGGTAAATTGTTTTATCTTCTATATGTCTGATCTGTTCAAAGAATACCTTAATTATAGTATATGGACTTGAAACTCATCAAGAAGGTTCTTTATTGAATCCTATATCATTTGCATCTGGAATAATTTCATTTTAATGTGTTTTCACCATGTTATTCTTCCGTTATAAATGTGGGGTCCACATTGTCTTCCTGATAAATTTCCCAAATTTAATCATTTTTCTGGCCTCTACATGCTTGAATTAGCCCATGAACAAGAATAAACATTTTTAGTAAATAAATTAATAATTTCATAAAAAACAAAAAATTTGGAATAATTATTTAAATTTTGTGACCTGAATACCCATGTCATAAAAATCTTTCATGATTTTATATTTAATCGTTTTTGCATTTGAGTTCAAAAAATCACTAAACCTAAAGACATGAAAATCACCAACAAAATAACAACATATAGGGAATATAAAAATTGAATTATAGATTAAAAGTTATGAAAATGGGAGACTCGTCACTCCCCCCACACTTAACCATTGCACTCCTAGGAAATAATATTACATCCAAATCAATACCCACACAACAACCAAAAAATGAGAAAACACCATTGATCTGATCCAAAATAGAATTTAACCATGTCTCGTCTATTAACAAAAATTCTCTCTCATTTTAATTTACCACATTTAAATTTGTTCAATATCTAAAATAAATCCATGTAACATCCACAAACTACCTCGAATTGAACATTATGTTAGTCTTCACTAATGAAAATTAAATATGTAGTTATGCCCAAACTCGAAAATCGTACCTATCTCCTTATGCTTTAGAAAATTATCATTTCTCCACAGCGCTAAACAAGAAAATGGACTCAACCATGATTAATTTTTCAAGGTAAATTTTATGGCTTAGGGTTGGTTGGTAGATGAACGAAAAACATTAAAATCTGTGAAGAGAAGGATTGAATCCTAAGTAAATTGAATAAATAATCAAGTGAAAACATTTGATGAACCTCAGTCAAATACCGCTAAAATTGTGTAACAAAAAACCAATAATATTTTTATGACATGGTATATGATACAAATAATTATTACAATGAATGACATCATCCATGTTGTCCCCTTTTTTCAATTCTTTAGAATGGAACAACTTTATTATCATTTTTTAATTTTTTTCTTGGAGAATGAGAATAAAATTGAATATGATGGAGGAATTAAAATTCACACCCTTGATTTTTGAGAGGGAAATGAGTCCTTAAATAATTTCAAAAGAGAAATTCAAGCTAATATCCATTTTTTTCATTTTTTTGAAGGACAAATGGAAGAAACAAATAAATCACAATGAAATGTGGACACATTCCCAATTCTCTTATTATCTACTACCCTAAATATTAACACATAGTTAACACCACCCATAAATTATACACTTCACAACGAACACAAATTAAAGGCCCTTCCCCACTCTCAAACTTGAAATATCTTAGTAAAAATACAAATAGTCTAGGTAGGTATGTAAAAAATCACCTTGTAATTTATCTTAAACCTATAAGGGAATTCGTATAATCTATGGGATTATGAAGGATAAATATAATGGTAGGTCTTAAGTAAATAAGAGTCTAGCCAAAGATATTTCTATGTCATATAAAAACCATTCCATGAAATCCAAAGCATCGAAATAGAAAAATCACAAATTTTGGTTCTCATAAAAAATAGATGATTCCCTCAAGATAGTTTTGGTATTAGGATGAATATGTCAATGTGGTTTAAAGTACCTCATAGGATTGGAAAAATATTATGAGTCAGTGTTTCATGGGCATGGATTTCCCAAATCAGTCAAACTCAAAAAAATTCTTGATAATCCAATTCAAGGAAAACCTTTTCACATCAAAAATAATTTCACATCCATTGTATCAAAAATAATTTCAACTCTTTCAAAATAAATTGATGTGTGAAATGTGATAAAAATATTCATTAAAGATTCAAAATACTAAAAATAAGAATAATAAATAAAATTAAAAGAACACAAGAAGAAATACAGACATTGACACTCCCCCTATAAATAAATTTTACTACACCTCCTTTCAACTCAACAAAATATAAATATAAGGGTATAAAGTCAATTGGAAGGAATGATAAAAGCTGACATTATTTTTGAAGAAGATTCAATGTGTTAAGCTCTTATCTACTTCCAATAGACCTAGTAATCATGGAATAAAACAAAGAAAATGAAAATTAAATAAAAAAAAGAGAAAGGGAAAATAGTATAGAACAAGGATTATACCCCCATGTGGGTGCTTGGATTTCACTACCCTTAGTCAGACAGTTGTAGTGGATTATCCCAAATCAGTTGGTGGGAGTGGTTTCTATAAGATGAACCATCACATGTGATATTTCCCAATTTCCATGATTAAACACTGAATGTAGTGAATCCTAAAGGAGATAAGAATGTTTTCAACCCCCATTAAATAATAAATATGTAATTTTAGTTTTAGAGTAGGAGGGAATAGAATATAGTGTTTCCATATTTGGTCTTATGTGGTGTCCTCCTCCACATGCTCTAGAAATTATTGTTGATGAGGTAGTCTCGCAATCGCATGTTTGTACAACTCTTTTTCTTCAATAATCACTACTTGGGTAGTCACTTTTTTAACATCCACAGTTTGATCCATTTGTGCTGTATTATAAATTTCAAAGAATGAGATGTTAGAAAAAAATTATCTGGAATAATATTAAAACAAGAAGAACAAAAAAGGAATTCTTCCCTTTCATGTAATTCAACATTGTAATTGATATCTTCAATAATGAACATTGTAATCTCAATCTCAATAGGTGAATCTTATTCATTTCAATTCAATGATTGAGAGAGGAATAATATTTCAACTGTTACATTATTAAGTAAGGTAAGATCATAGTTAATGTTATCTTCAGCAAAGCTATTTCAGGATTCTTCCCAAAAAATTTGATCTCTCATCAGTGCATCAGTTGAAATGTATACATCTAAAACCACCACTAGAAATGGTTCAGTGTGGTGTGATGTGAGTAATTCCTTTAGAAGTTTATTCTCATTCACCTTACGTTATATAACATAAAAAATGATTCATGAAATATCTTCCACCACTCGTTCTTGTTCAGGATTCTACTTAGGTTTGGGTTGCTCTTGGGATGTGCATACATTTTCAGAAATCAATTCAATTTGGATCTCTTTGTTTTTCACATTATCAATAATCATTTGAAACTGAGAATAAAGATCATTACAAATGCTTCTGTGTGTATGTACCATTTCATTACTAACATGGTAACAATTTTCTTCATTAGAATTGTTCCCTAATATCTACTCAATTCACCCTAACCATTTCATCATCATTGTGAACATAACGATGGAATTATAATCATTTAACTCTGAGATATTTAATTTGTCCATGTGCCATGTAAAATTTGATGTATTCACACTCCTATACCATTATGACCCTCCATCATGTCTATTCATGCATTAGATCCTTGTGTAAAAATTTTCCTCTATTCCTTGTTCATGTTTACAAAAACTATAACATATTTTCGACACATGGATTAGATGGTCGGAATTAATTATTGAATTAAAAGGTTTCTTCTTGGTGAGTTGATTCATAAATCAAATTTTTTTAATTGTACATAGATTTCCTTAGTTATAGTATTTGGGCATGAAAATAATAATGAAATATCTTTATTGAATCCTCATTCATTTAATGTTGGAATAAAATCATTTTGAGGTGTTTTAAAAATTTTATTATTCCATTAGATAGGTGGGGTCCACACCATCTGCCGAGAATATATCCCAAGTTATATGACTTTTTCATGCCTCTATATGCTCGAATATTCCCCTATTCTCAACGACAAAGTTGTAGTAAATAAATCATGGATTTAATCAAAAAAGGAATCACAAAATTTAAATTAATAATTTAAATTTTCAGGTCATAATACCACTTCCATAATTTTTCTGTAATTTCTATATTTAACCATTTTTTCATCTGAGCTCAAAATACCACTAAAATATAAGAAGTTGACAATTAAAAAAAATTAATATGTGGTGATTATAAACATTGAATTATCGATTAAATTTTTTGAAAATGGGAAATTATTTATATTGTATAACTCTAGGTTAATTCTTATATATGAATATCATGATACTCAGAAATATAGGGCAGATAGCGTATGTATTGTTTCAATGTGTTCTCCTACTTTTAGAACCTCAAGGTAGTATTAATACACATATGCGGTAACCCTCATGTTTTTAAACAATATAATGAAGTGGTTGGGTTCAATAAAATTGTTGAGGCTTGTCTTTTTGAGTACCTTATCAGGGAATCTATGTAGAAGAGTGAATTGTGTGTTAATGGAATGAAGTTCATCCCAATTCATAGGATGACCATCAAGAGACTCGGTAGTTTTGAAACGCTGATCAGTTTGGTTTTGGAATTCATGAAAAAATATTTGATAAATATAAGAATGACTCAGAAGACTATCAACAATGAAGTTAATTTGTGTTTGATCTAGTGTTCTTATTAGGGGATGGTGTGTATCGTAGTTTGATAACATTAACACTCTGGAGGTGGGGATGCCACGCCGGTCTTGGAAAAAAAACATTCCCTTCCAAGTAAAATTATAATTTCCTAATAGGAAAATTGGGAAATTGTTTGTTTTTCTTGAATTACCTTTAATTCTACAAGTTGGAATAGCCTATTTTCATGATCAATATCAGAAATTTTAAATTATTAGATGTGTATGAAACCTATGAGAAACACAGCTGGTCTACGATGGACTTCAGTGGTCTAGCTTGAGCGATCAAAAGATTCCTCTTGTAGTGAAGAATTGTGATTAGGTTGTAACATCGCATCAACATGTGAAGTTGATCTTATTTCTATGAAAGTTGACTAGTGGGGGTTTGCATGATCCTCTTGAAATTATTTATATCTTCTTAGTGGAATCATCTTAACGAGAAGAGTTTGTACCCTATCTTGATAAAGAGAGTGTCGGTTTCATAACCTACTAATGTTTAAAATATGTTTAGATAGTCAATGACCTCTCTAATAATTGAGTGTTGAATTCACTGTATTTACTATGGTTTGGTTACTTCGGGGTGATATGTGGGTCCTTGAGGAGAAACACCTTGGATGGACATTTGGAAACTAGATGCATTCTTCTAATGTGACCCCCAGGAGAATGCTACTCTGGGATTTTTCAACGCTCTTATGTAGAGGATTTGTCTTGTATTAATTTTTCACTTATAACATATAATATTTACTACTGAGGGATTGTTTCTTATACTCCTTTTTAATGAATTCAAGGTTACCCAATCTTGTTTTCAAGAAAAAAAGTGACGTTGGAAAGGGGTGAGGATTATAGTGGGCTGGATCGGGGTTACATCGGTGTTTGTGTAGAGGTGTAATAGTTTAAATGGTAATATGGTGGTTGACTGAGGAATGTCACAGAAAGTTATTTGTGGGATTCGGGGAACCTGATTGCGGAAAATTTTGATCTCCTTGGAGGAAGGAATTGTAGTTCAGTTTCTGATGTTTCGATGGTGTAAGTCAGAAATATTCGAGGATGGCCATCTAGATGTAGTTTGACGGTTATTTTGTAACACCCCAAAATTTTATGAGATATATTAATTTTAATTTCATTGATGTCTTGTGTTTTATGATGCACCAAGATTATCATGTGCTATACACAACTGTGTATTAGCTTCCGGTATACGTAACACTATTATTCGCTCGTGTTACACACAATTTCATGTTAGTTTTGTAGAAATAAATCTATGCAACATTTATTATATATTCTTTTCAATAAAAAAACTAAATAAGTTTTTATTATTTTATACTCAACACCAACGAAATCATTCACTACACGAAACACTGACTTGCCTTGCATTACACGCAAGAAGCAACCTTCCTCGATAGCTTACATAGTATGCAATACCGATTTTAACTAAAACCATGATATGTTATAAAATTATTATGAACAAGCCGTTATGAATAGATTTAACCAAAATTTAAATTTTATAGCATTATAATTCATCTTACATATTTTCTAGAACATGGCCTGAGAACAAAATCAATTTTTCAGATAAAAGAATTAATATTTTCATCTAAGATGATATATGGTTATGTTTCTATCCCTATTATTACATTTATTTTATTATGTTGTGATGGAATTATTTTTATAAAGTCCTTTTATCTTATATAGATTTTGTTAAGATGGAACGATGTCTAAGAATCCCTTTTTTATTACATGGATTGTGGTATGATGTATGATTTATGATTTTTCTTCACACATAAGAATGGTTTCATTATGATATAGGTGGGACCTATATCTCCCACCAATGCATTGGGTAAAAAAATTTATCTCACGAGATAGACATGGTTGGAATGGAAATTTAATATGGTTTAGTGATATGAGGCTCTAACAAGGAGTGAACTTGGTTTAGTAATGGACTTTGTCTTCTATTATGGTCTTGGCAATGATACTTGACTAATATGAAATGATTTTCAATTATTATGTTTGTATGACACAATGTTTCACATCAAATTTTATGATTATTGGGATTACATTTCACTTCTATGAATTATCCCATGACATGATATTATGATCTCTTTTGCAGGATAAGAATTTCAAATTTTATGTTCTTATAAATATGATAGGATTGATATTTATATTTCTTACCCTTACTGATTATTTTTTCTCACCCTTTATATGTTTTCATTTCCAAAGGACATAAAAATATTATTTAGGTAGGAAAAAAGGGGGACATCTTTATGGGAGATGTTGATGAACATTCACCATGATTAGAAGATTATGTTTTGAGTTTCCAAAGACAGTAAACTAATACGGTCAATGGGAATATTTTTGTGTCATGTATTATGTTTTCGGAAAAAATATTATAATTTCCATGTATGTCATGTTTGGGTCTCTACATTTGGTATCAGAGTGAAGGTTTATTTAACCTTTGGATACTAGGATGTGAAAAAATTAGTGAGATACCAACATATATGTTTAGGGATGTCCTTAAGGTTATGTAAATGTATAGGTTACAGTCCTAGAATTATGTTAATGATCATATAATTAAAGCTAATATGTTATATATTGATGGTACACTCCCTTTATTATGTTTTTTCCTAGAATGATTTTTTCCTCTCACACTATTCTTTTTGGGTTTTAGAAAATTGATGGAACCGGAAGGAACCGTGTTGATCAATATAATGGGATATGCAATGATTTCCCTCTTGAACAAATCAATGTTATGGGAGATGGAGTGGAAAATCTTATTTCTATACTTATAGAAGTTATGAATCATTATGGACTTCCAAATGAGTAGATTAGGGAACAATATTCTATTGAGTCTTTCATGAGGCTACATCCACCTTCTTTCAGTGGGTCTTCTATTCAAATTATTGCTGAACAATGGATCAGTACCATTGAAAATATATTTCCCATACTTCACTGTTCATAACATGGAAATGTCATTTTGGTTGTTTTCCTTTTTGAAGGGGAAGAAGACCAGTGGTGGAATCTAATTAAGAATAAAGGGCATCAAGATGAAATTGAATCCATGGAATGGGACGAGTTCAGGAACATGTTTTTCAATAAGTACTTCCCTCATATTCTTTGAAAAAAGATGGAAAAAGAGTTCCTTGATATTTATAAGAAGGATGATGAATTTATTGGTATATATGAGGTGAATTTTACAAGGCATGGAAGGTATGCATTTTTCTTTATCATCCAACCTGAAAGTAAAGTTGATCGATTCTTCAGTGGCTTAAAACCAAGTCTTCGAAGGGAATTAGCTATAAATGACTTCAGTAGCTATGAAAACATTGTGTGTTGTGCTATCAAGGTAGAACTGGAATTTGGTGTTACATATCCATCTCATGGTTTTGACAATAAAAAAAGATGGTGTTCCTGGAAAAATCTCATAACAATGGTGAAATGAAGATGATTGTTTCTTTATGTAGAATGTTTGGAAGGAATCATGTTGTAGATTATCTAAGAGGTTCTGGAAAATGTTCCAAGTGTGCAAAGAAAGTTCATCGGGTAACTGAGTGACAAGGTAATGGGAAAATGGTTTATTATGATTTGAATAGAGAAAATAATACATAGAACTCACCACCAACACTTCAAAGCTACATGTTCAAGGAAATGGGGCATTATGAAAATCAATTCCCTAATCATAGGGTTAATGATAATCGATGTGAGCAACCTCCTAAAGAAAAGGATAAAGGGAAGTCACATGTGATCACTATTTGTGATGTTGAGTATGACAATGATGTGGTGGAATGATTCAGTGTTTATGTAGTGGGATTTAAAAATAGTATCATGGAATCTCATTTATAGTATTATGGAATATTGGAATATATATTTATTGGTTTATTGTGGTTTTCTATAATTATATTGAACTAGTAACCATGAAATGTGATTGAAATATTTTTGTAAATCAGCTGATATGCGCATAATGAAGGGATAAGGTGAAAATAATATGTTTGATAGTAAAAATGAGCTCTTGATTGATATAAGGATAAAGTGATATCATGGTATGAGTATATATAAATTATTGGGATTTTGGTATGCCGAATGAGTAAACTTTTTACAGTATTCATGTTTTCACTATGGTTCAATGGTAATACATGTTTTAAGAGAATACATGATTAAGGTATTCACATGTTTGGAAGGTTACCAACAAGATATATTTTATGATATATGGGAGATAAATGACGGTATTCACAGTCTTGGGAGATGACCTTTCTAATAATCATTTTCTCTATACTATGAGATTAGATAGCAGTATTTTGGATTAGATTGGAATGGATTAATTTTGACATTAGATATTATTTTTTAAGGATATAACGTTTTTTATATTATTTCTGGAATGTTTTAATGGTGTAGAATTAGAAATAGGACAACCTGCAGGATGGGAGACAACCAGTCGTGTCGGACAAGGATGCGGGAATCAAACCCACAACCAAAGTGTGACAAGACTTTATCACCAACCACTGGCCAACAGGAAGTCTCTGGTTATTAGAAATTAGTTTTATTTTATTAAGAGGTATGATAGATGAAGTATAAGTCCATTCTAGGAACCATATACAATTAATCTCACCATTGATGGACTTATGTATACTTAACAACATTTTCTAACATTTTTGTGATAGAGACAGATATAATGACCTATTATTCTATCACATGATCTGCTAACACTTCATGAATGAAACATTCAACATCATTTATTTAATAGATGAAGTGGAAATTGTTCAAAGAATGACAAAAGGAGAGATTATACCAAAATCAAGTAAGTATTTCTTCTAATTCCTAATTTTTTTCTTTTGGGAAATGATATTGAAAACCAAAAATATTGTCTTAGTACCATCATATCCAATGAATTATATGGCACCTTAGATAATAAAAAATTTATGGCTTTGTGATTGCTGTCTTTTGTAAGGTCCTGGTTCCAGAAGCCACCCAGAGGCACCTCGTACCAGGTTGGTCACATGACCTCAAGAGAATTTCCCCAAATGCCAGATGCTGCTGACTAGTATCGAGGGCCATGGGTGTGATAGTGGGGAAACTATTCCCTCATTGGAAGAGCACACAACGGAAGTAAACAAGCATTCAATATTGGAAGTAGTAAATATCCAACAACAATAGACAATGGAAGACTAAAACACTATAAATATGGAGAACACATGTATATATGAAATGATTCATGATACATATGTCTAGGAGAGTATCCAAACAAGTCACAATGCTAAATACAATACTAAACCAAAGTGCAATGAAATAAAAATAAGCAACTGTTCAGCATCGTAAGCATCATCTTGTTCTGATGCTCTCCTGCTCCAAATAATCAAGTACTAGAAGTCGAAGGGCACTTTCCCTTGTCTATACCTGCAACAACATTATCTTTTTGGGCCCAAAAGCATGGCCCAAACATGTGCGTGAGACTAAATCCTAGTAGGAAATCACCCGTAGATAATTTCCTGACATTCAGTGAGTATATGGAAGTTAATCATATAGTAAGCAGTAAACAGTAATAGTAAACAGCAGGCAGTAAACACTAAGCAGTAACAGGATGATATAGAACGGGAATCAATCCACAGAACAACAAGCAGTAGAGAAAAAACAGATAACCACAACAGGAACCCCTATGGGAAGTACTTGAAGTGAACCCCTCTGGTCATATCCATGAAATACCTACAACCCTCTGGGCAGTGCACTCTGTCTAACCACTTTGGTTTCGTCATACGAAATTATAAGACTCTCTGGGGAAGATCCCTCCGTAAATTCCGCTTATAGTCTAGGGTAGTTAGGGACTCTCTGAGGAATATAAATCGGTCTAACCCTCTTATAGCCCCAATGTCTAGAAAATCTCTAAGGAATCTCACTCGATCAATAATCCTATATTTTTAGGTCTATCACAGACTCCCTGAGGAAGCTCGCTCGGTCAATTCCTCCTCTATCCTGGAAAGGTTTTAATGAAATTCAAACAAGTAAAGACTCTCTGAGGAAGCTCACTTGGTGGAATTTTCACATAAAACTCAACGACATCAAAAGGTAAGGCACAAACCACCAACCTCGAGGCTAGGAGATCAATATACTTGAACCACGAGGCTTGATTCTCCCTAGAATGACATATATCAATGAAAACGGACAAAACGTTGAACCCATGATATCTTGAGAATGAGGTAAAATCAATGAATGAATCTCAAGAGGAAGGAAGAGCTCAGCGATGTTGTTCCAGCATAATTGAAGACGGTTGATCCGGCAAAAATATGGAGGATCGGGGGATTGGAGAGTGTTCGTGGCCATACTGGAGCTCTCGGTCAATGAACTTGGAGAAGAAGGTGTTTTAGTATATTAGGCATGACCCCGGTCCGTTTAATGAATTGAAAAGAAAGTACACGTCTTGTACTTCTGGGGTACACGACATGTACATATAATTTCCGTACTCCGCTTTATGCGGCCTCCACATCGCCCTTACACACTGTGTGTGTGGCCTGGATACGGTCAACACACGGCCTGGCGCAGCATGAAAGTACACGGCGTGTACTTCGAAAATTTCTATATTTTCATATTTTCCTTAAAAACGACAAGAAAAGGAAAAACATTCCTGAATGGAAGATCTGGGTTCTTAGAAACTTCCCCCCTTAAAGAAATTCATCCCCGAATTTCCTTAGAAAGGGGTAGAAGAAGAATCCCCGAACAGCTCCAGCCACTGTGATCGTACATCGACCTCCCTCTCCCAAGTCTTGTCCTGTACTCTCTCGTGTAGCCACAACACCTGTACTAGAGGAACATACCGGCCATAGAGAACCTTTTATACTTTGATCGAAAATCTGGATAAGATTATCCTCAAATGATGCATCCTCTTCAAGATCAATCTCCATGGGTTGATAGACATGAGATGGATAAGAAAAATAACGTCGGAGCCGAGAAACATAGAAGACGTCGTGAATAGCCCGGTACCTTTGAGGTAAAATGTAACTGATAGGCTATTGGCCCAACTTTTTCCAACACCTCAAACGGCCCGAAGTACCGTGGTGAAAGATTACCCAATCTCTGAATCCTCTTGTGTCCCAACCTCGGTGCGACACGTAGGAAAACCTGACCCCTCGACCGTGAACTCCAGAGGCCGTATCCGCTAATCCGTATAAGACTTCTATCGAGACAGTGCAGTACCCATCCTCTTCTGAATCAACTCTATCTGATCTGAGGTCTCCTGAACAAGATGAGGTCCCAGCAAAGTTACTTCTCCTACCTCCAGCCAGCACAAGGGTGATCGACATGGCTTACCGTACAAAGCCTCGTAAGGTGCCATCTGAATAGTCGCCTGGAAACCGTTGTTATATGAAAACTCCATAAGATGAATATGATTCTCCCATGAACCTCTAAAGTCTATAATTCATGCTCGGAGCATATCATCAAACTCCTAGATTATACACTTGAACTGACCATCTGTCTAGGGATTGTATGCTATACTCAAAAGTACCTATACAACCAAAGCCTTCTGAAGCCATTGCCAGATCCGAGAAGTAAAATGTGCATACCTGTCTGAAATAATGGAGTGTGTAACTCCATGCAGATGTACAATCTCTTGAATGTACAACCACCCCAGCTCATCAACACTGATGGTCTCCTTGATCAGCAAGAAGTGTACATCCTTCGTAAGCCTGCCGATGACAACCCAAACATCATCACTCCCTCAAGGTGACCTTAGTAACCTGGTGACGATATCCATCGCAACATCGTTCAACTTCCACTCAGGAATGGGTAACTGCTGTAGAAGCACTACTGGTCACTGATACTCCGATTTCACCTGCTAACATGTAGAACATCTCATGAAGAACCCAACAACATCCCTCTTCATACCTGGACACCAGTACTGGCGGTGTAGATCACGATACATATTGATGACTCTAGGATGAACTTCCCAAACTGAAGAATGAAAATCCGTCATCATCTCCTCATGTATGTCTACAGGTACCCATACACATCATTGGAAACGCAAGATCTAATCCTCTCCCACTATCCATCCAGGAAGAGGATCATATCCTATCACACTCTCCCACAGGACTTGGCCTTCAGCGTCCGATAGCTTCCTCATCTGTACCCTATCAAGAAGGGTAGAGGTAACAGCTACAGAAGAAAGAAAAGTATGTCCCTATTTGTCATCCACCTACAAATGAATCTCAGAGAATAGATACATAAGATTCCACTCACTTATGGCCCCCTGAACTTCCTGAATCTGAGTTCTTCTTCTCAATGCATCAGCCACTATGTTTCCCTTCCTAGTTATGTTGGAATGCTCAAAGTCAAAGGACTAAAGATACTCGACCCACCTGTGCTATCTCAGATTAAAATCACGTTGAGTGTTGATGTACTTGAGACTCTTGTGGTCGGTGAAAACCAAAAAGTGATATCCCAGAAGGTAATTTATCCAACAGCATAAGGCATGAACAACATATGCCAACTCCAGATTTTGTGTCGGATAGTTCCTCTCATGTGGCCTCAACTATCGAGACCTGTACGCAAAGGCTCCATCTCCCTTCATAAGCATAGCTCCTAGTCCAACACCTGAAGCATCATAGTAGACTGTATAGCTCTTTCTCGGCTCATGTATGACTAGTATCGGTGATGATGTCAACCTCCCTTTCAGCTCCTGAAAGGCTGACTCACAGGAATCTGACCATAAGAGCTTCACACCTTTCTTGGTCAGACTTGTCAGTGGTGCTGCATGGCATGGAAATTCTTGTATGAAACGCCTGTATTATCCAGCTAGACCTAGAAAACTCCACACCTCAAAGACATTCTTCGGCTTCTCCCAAGAAACTACAACTCTCACTTTCTCTGGGTCTACTGATACTCTTGTCTCTAAGATAACATGACCCATGAAGTGAATCTGATCCATCCAAAAGTGGCATTTTGAGAGCATATCACATAACTGATGCTCTCTCAGTGTACTCAGAACGATCTCAAGATGGGTAGCATTGTTGTGTTGAGTGTGAGAGTACACCAAGATTTCTTCCACGAATACCACCACGACGGAATCCAAGTAAGGATGGAACACTCGGTTCATCGCTGCCATAAAAACTGCTGGCTTATTCATGAGACCAAATGGAATGACCGTATACTCGTATAGACCATACCTTCTCCAGAAGGCTGTAAGAGATATATCTAACGGTATAACGTGAAACTGATGATAACCAGACATCAAATCGGTCTTCGAGAACAACCGGGCTTCTCGAAGCTGATCAAAGAGGTCATCGATCCTTGACAAGGGATATTGGTTATTGACCTTCAACTGGTTCAGCTTCCAATAATCCACGCAAATCCTAAGGTTGATGTTTTACATCTTCACAAATAGGACAGGTGAACCCCAAGGGGAAGTACTAGGTTAGATGAAACCCTTTGCCTGCAACTCCTCCAACTCCTTCTTGAGCTCCTAAAACTCAGGTGTAGCCATCCTATAAGGAGGAATGGACACCGGTGCCGCTCCCGGCAGGAGCTCAATCGAGAAGTCTACCTCACACTCTGGAGGAAAAATTTAAAATTCCTCTGGAACGACATCCCTGAAACGATCCACCACTGGACGAAAGGCTGACTGTGATGTCCCCTGGTCATCCAGATAAAGACCAGAAATCTAGGTTGTAACCACTCCTAGAACATGTTGCTCGGGACCAGCTCTACCCGCCTGGACATCCCACTAGCCTCTATGAAGAAATGATCCTCCATCTGGTGATACCAAACTCACCTTGTGGCGATAGCAACCGATGACTACATGGAAGGGAACTAACCAGTCCATACTGAGAATGAATTCATAGCATATCTTCTCTAGGAAATATAGGTCCCATAAGAAATGAAACCCTGCAACCTCAAGAGGGAACTCTCTGCACTGACGTATGCTTGAATGCCTCATTTACATCGGTGTATCAAGAGTTAACATGTCGACAGATGAAAAGATACAGAGCCCAAGGATCTCCACAACAGTAACAGAGATAAAACTATGCAAAGAATCCGTATCGAAATGAGCTGAATAAAAAACTGAGTCTACTAAGATCGTACCACAAACTGTGGAAGGGTCGGGATCCTGATACTGATAGGTGTACTCTACGGCGATAGTCTGTCCTATTCCGCGGCCCTGTGCACCTGGATGATGACTCTAAGCTGATCAAATCTACTGTCGCTGGTGACCTGGTGACTGAACACCATGGCTGCAACCTCCACCTCGGCCCGAATAGATGGAAGAACTCCAATTCCCTGATTTGTGAGAAAATGGCAATGCATTCCCGGAACACTGGGTCATTGAAGAACCCGTACCACCAGCTGTAGTCAAGAAGTTCTCGAAAAACACTGAAAATGACCCATCTTGCTAGAAGATCGGAACTCCATCGGTTCTCTCTGGCATTGAGGCCTAGTATGGACACTCCTACCACACTGGTAGCAAACAGCCTGGCTGCCCGAAGATACATCCTGCATACTTTGATCTCCTCAAGCAGACTCTCTACAGAACATCCTACTATCATTTGGTGGAACACATACTCTGGATGTCGAATCACCCTGGCCCACTGCAATAGAATATCTCAGATTGTGCTCAGTGATCTGTGTCTGGTTAATGATAGAGGATATCGAAGTCAACCAGACGATACTCACTTGGAAATGGATCTCCTGCCTGAGAACATCCTTAAACTTCATAGCAAGAAACATATCATCACCTGCTTTAATCGGCATGAAGCGTTGTAGCTCGGTAAAATGAGATGAGTACACCATAATAGAGAGAGTACCCTGCTCGAGACTCTTAAACTCTCGGGCTCGGTCGGACCTCAAGGTTTTCGGATAAAATTAGTCGTAGAAGATGCACCGAAACTCATCCCAAGCCATACTCTATTGGTGCCCTGACTATGGGATCAGCTCCCACCCCCTCTTGGCGGTGTCTCAGAGCATATACGTAGCCAGATTTACCCATTTCTCTAGAGGTATCTCGAGATGCTTGAAGATCGTCAGTGTGGCCTCTAACCACGAATCTATAGCTTGGGGCCCTCCATCCCCTGAGAAAGTAGGAGGATGTTGCTGCGAAAACCCCCTGTCAACTCAGCCATCAACGGGGCAGGAGGCGACACTCCCTGAAAGGTCTACATCATCCTCAGGAAGTCATCCCTGAACTGTGCATCAGTGCCTGCAAAGGATATAACTGCTGGTTCAAAGGCTGGCACCATAGTAAGACCAGCAAGAGGTCCTTGATTGTCCATATCCGGTGTCTGATCACTGTTTGGTAGCTGACATACAACCGGAGAAAATCTTAGATGAATCACTCTAAATGATTAAAAGCACACCTTAGATCAGGATTTCCAAGGACAGAGAACACAAGAATACAAGACGAGAATAGGAGAAAAGAACAAACAAGTTTTACCAAACACAACTACATACTGTTTATAAAATCTACATGGTGTTTCCTCTTAAGCCAGACACATGGGCCTTTACATATTCCACCACTAGTTGTGTAACACCCAAGACTACACGACATGTTGTCCCCACACACGGCGTGTACTTGAAATCTATTCCCCTGCGCGAGAATCATTACATGGCTAACTCACATGGTCCTCTTAACCCTAGACTACACGACATATTCACTAAGGACACAGCATGTACTATACATGGTTTCAGCGACCCGTGCTGTTAGTTACATGGCCAGCCACACAGATGAGCCTTACACGATGTGTTCCGAACAAACCCGGCATCTATATAAGAGATAACACCAACCCATGTTGTTCTTGACATGGTCAGGATCCTAGAACAAGACAACACAGTGGGTTCATAAAAAACACGCCATGTACTACATGAGCTTCCCTGACCCGTGTTGTTAGTGGAACGACTGGGTACACAGCTCAGTACTACACGGCGTGTACCTACCGTACACGGCATGTTCCTGAAAACTTTTTCACAACCCTGTGTTTCTTCTCACACAGTCAGTGACACAGTTTAAACCTACATGGCATGTAGTCATAATGTACATGCCGTGTATTCTGGGTTTTTCCAGGCAGTAGCTCAAAAACAGCAATGAATCCCAGAAAACAATGAAAAACAAACATGGAGGTGTGAAATCCCAATCCGTGAGGGCCCATACTCCCTGCAAATCAAATCTTTACATCTCCTAAATATCATATACAAGGTACACAAGTCAATTATCCACTAAGTTCTTATTCATGAGGGCCCATAACACCTCAAGAACAAAAATTCTATGTTTATTTATGTAAAGGTACAATACAAACAATTTCTCTATCAAACTGCAGGGATTCTATCATAGCATATATCACAACAGCATGAATAATCTACACAACGTCAATCACAACATCATGCAATCGCTAAGGCACCCAGATGGCATGGCTAAAATGCATGGTATGTGATTTCTAACAAGTTCTGATATGATGCATGAGATGGCATACCCTCATCTCATCAGGTTGTGAAAGTAATAGAACCACAATAACAAAAACAATAACAACAAAAGGCATGTGAATCACTCTATGTGAAATTGTGTCAATCATAAAATCTCAAAACCAGAAAACTGCAATAAACGTGGTAGAATGGCTTTTCTCTGTACATGGGTTAGCTAATCCTGGGCACAACTTATTACCAATTATTGAATCTTCCTTATCCCTGGATAAAGGCTCCAAACAGTAAATCAGGATAAAATAAGCCCTCTAATACCACTTTGTAACGTCCCAGTTTCGAAATCCACCGAGAGGCACCCCATACCCAGTTGGTCCCATAGTCTGAAGCGCATTTCCCCTAATGCTAGAGGCTACCGACTGGCAGTGAGGGAATTGGGTGTTATAGTGGGGAAACTATGCCCACATTGTCAGACTACATAGTGGTAGTGAACAAAAATACAATAGAGGAAGAAGTAAATATCCAACAACAATAGACAGCGGAAGACTAAAACACTAAACAGCTAGAGCACACATGTATATATGCAATGATACATGATACATATGTCTGGGAAAGCATCCAAAGAAGTCACAATGCTGAATACAATATTAAACCAAAGTGAAAAGAAATAAAAATAATAAACTCCTTAGCATCGCAAGCCTCAGCTAGGTCCCATACTCTCCTTCTCCAAGAAATCAAGTACTAGAAGTCGAAGAGAGCTTTCCCTTGTCTATACCTGCAACAATATAGTCCGTTTGGAACCAAATTCATGGCCCAAACAGGGTGTGAGACTAAATCCTAGTAGGAAAACACCCTAAGATTTGTGCCTAAAAGTCATCGAGTATATGGAAGGTAATCGTACAGTAAGAAGTAAACAGTAACAGTAAACAACATGCAGCAAATAGTAAGCAGTAATAGGATGATATACAACAGTAGCCAATCCACATAACAATAAGAAGTAGAGAAACAAACAGCTAACCACAATAGGAACCCCTCTGGAAAGTACTCTCATCCAACCCCTATGGTCCTATCCAAGAAATACCAACAACCCCCTGGGCAGCACACTCAGTCTAGCCCCTCTGGTTTGGTCATATGAAATTATAAGACTCTCTAGGAAAGCTCTCTTGGTCAATTCCCCTTATAGTCTAGGGTATTCAGGGAATCTCTGAGGAAGATCATGCGGTTTAACACTATTATAGCCCCAAAGTCTAGAAATTTTATGAGGAAGCTCACTCGGTCATTCCTCTTATAGTTTCAGGTATATCACAAACTCTATGAGGAAGCTTTCTCGGTCAATTCCTCTTCTATCCTGGAAAGGTTTTAAATAAATTCATAAAAGTAAAGACTCTCTGAGGAAGCACCGTCTGTCTATCCTCCAATAGTCTATAATGTCAAGGACTCTCTGGGAGTCTCACTCGTTCTACCCTTTGTAGTCTATAATGTCCAATACTCTCTGAGTAATCTCACTCGGTCTATCCCCGTACAGTCTATAATATCCAAGAATCTCTAGGAAGATCACTCGGTCTATCCCTTATAGTCTATAGCACCAGGTTCTCATGGTCTCGTGCCGGTCAGTGCATAATAATGCTTTAAGGACAAAGCACACCAACAGAGCTACTTGGATAACCTGTCAACAGAGACAATCATAACAAGAATATCATTCCATCCTACAGTCACAAGGCATGGAAAATAGTTATAGCTGCCAAAGGCTAACAAGAACCAAAGGTCGTGACAAAAACAAGGCATTGGAAATACATCCAATAACATTTAATTATCCAAAAAGATGATCAAATTACCTCTACACAAGAATACATGCATGGCCGGAAATTAACAGGGGAAAAACAGTAAACACGCAATACCCCGTTCATGGGTATTGGTGGAATTTGCACATAAAACTCAAAGAAATCGAAAGGTAACGCACAAACCTCCTGCCTCGAGGCTAGGAGATCAATATAATTAAACCACAAGGCTTGTTTCTCCCTAGAACATCGTAGATCTATGAAAATGCAAAAAACGTTCAACCCACAATATCTTGAGAATGAGGGAAAATCGTGGAATGAAACTTAATAAGAAGGAATATCTCACCACTACGGTTCCAACACAATTGATAGTGGTCATTTCAGCATATAGACGGAGGCTTGGGGTCTCAGTGAGTGTTCACAGACGTATGGTCACTCTCGGTCGAAGAACCTGCAGAAGAAGGTGTTTTCATCGAATAGGCGTGACCCATGTCCTTTTAATGAAAAGAAAACAAAGTACATGGAGTTTACTTTTGGGGTACAAGGAGTCTAATTGAATTTTCTGTACTCCTCTTTAAGCTTCCTCCACATCGCCCCTACTCACCATGTTAGTGTGGCCCGGACACGGCCATCACACGTCCTGGTGCAGAATCAAAGTACACATCGTGAACTTATAAAGTACACGGCGTGTACTTCGAAAATTTCTAGATTTTCCTCTTTTCCTAAAAATAACTAGAAAAGGAAAAAAATACCTAAAAGGAAGATCTGGGTTCTTACATATTTTTCATAGCCATGTTCTCTACCACTCTCCTTGAGAACTTGACGGTCATATTTCTCTTCCATATCCACGTTTCCATTTATGTTCTCCTGTGTGGAAACACAACGATGAGCTACTTTGTGTAAGAGTTTTGTTTCTATGTTTCCTTTTTTAAAATGAAGTTTTATAATTCCATTTTACATTGTGGGTTTCCATGAAAAATTCTTTCATGTAGAAAACCATTTATAACCCCAACGAATTTCGAGGGAGAAATTCATTTTAAGGGTGGTTAAACTATAACAACCTAAATATTTGTGAGATATATTATTTTTAATTTCTTTGATGTGTTGTGTTGTACAATACCCCATGATTATCTTTCAGTATACTCAACACCGTAACAGCTTGCAGTATACGGAACACTATTCCTAGCTCGCGTTATAAACAATTTCATGTTCATTTGTTAGAAATTATTCTACGAAACATTGGGTATAGATTTTTTTAAATTTATAAAAGAAATAAGTTTTGATTATTTTATATGAAACACTATATGAATCTTTCACTACATTCCACACTAACTTGGATTTCATTACACGCAAGAGTCGACCATCCCCAATAGCTTGCGTGGTACGCATTATTGATTTTCACTAAACCATGATATATTATAATAATATTATGAAATAGATGATATGAATATTATTAACCTCATTTTAAAATTTAAAACAATATAATTCATCATACACATTTTCTAGGACATTGTATGAGAACAAAATTAATTTTTCGGATAAAAGAAGTAATTTTTTAAAAAAGGTAGTTTTGTCGCCCTTTGATGGCACAAACATTTTAAATCTAATTTTTGACATTTTTATAATTTTAATTTAACAAAATAAACGTATTCATTACAATCAGGATATAAAAATTTACTTTGGATAAATTTTTTGTATTTTTTGGATAACTTTTATATTTTGATGAATAGTAAAAATACGCTAAATTTTAATCAAAAACAACTTTTTTCATCAAGATAATTTATACGGTTAGATTATAATATTGAATGTTTTTAAATTTATAATAGAATATATTTTTACCATTTAATATAATTTATGTCATTATCATTAATTTTACATTTAATTAATAGGTAAAAACATTTTAATCTTTTGCAATGTTTTAATAAAAACCCATTTTTTTGACAACGGGATCAATTTTAAATTAATTAATGCATCTTTTGTGTATATAATTTCTTAAAAATGGATTCCATATTTCTAATCAGGAGGTTCAAATTGTTTAAATAGATAACTTTTATTTTTAGGCATTATGAATAGTAACTACGATAAATTTTATTTATCGTAGTTAAATGTAAATTAGATAATTAAGGGTAAAACTAATATTTTAAAATTACACTAACACTTTACTTGATATCATTTGTTGATTATATTCCTCCATTAAATATATTTCGATCGAAATGAAATCTACTGGAACCCACTTGGATGTGAGTAAAACATTTAATTAAATTTATTTAAAAGAAAGTGAATTATGCTTCACTCAAACTTTAATAAATAATGTATTTTTAATATATGGTTATAATGAATATAAATTATATTATAAATTCTCATTTTAATGATAAAATGTTTTCATTTATTATGGTAATTTATTTGTAATTTTTAATAAATATTTAATTACCTTAATTGCTTATACATTAATGATGGAGAAATTATTTATTTATTGAAAAACCAATAATATAGTTTTAATTAAACTAATAATACCTATAAAAGGCCCAAACACTTTGAACAAACATATTGGTCGAGTATAGATAAACCATAAGCATCCAAGGGTTGATTTTTCGACCATTTGGAGGCTTATAATAGTGATTAGGCAATTATATTATTTTATTTTAAATGATGTCAAAGTTTTCACCTTCATAATTTAATAAATATAACTATTTAAATGTTGTTATTTTAAGATGATCAATTTTCGTAAAAGTTTTCATATGAAATATATTAGATTTATCTTCATCATAGTTTTTTATTTTTATTTTCTACGCAAAAAACCTATATATTAAATAATTATATAGATAATGTTGTAGTAATTATTTTATTAAGAGAAATATCAAATAACGGTTTTAAAAATATTAAACTAAATATTGTATAAACCTATTAATGTTATACAAGAATTTTTTATAGGGAGATAACATATTAGGAATCTTTTAAATATTTTTTTTGAATATATCTTATCTGTGGATATTATTTAAATTCAAATAATTGAACAATTTCAAAATTGACACTATTGATATTTTATAAAAATAACATATTATTAAATTGTTTAAAAATCAAAAAAATATTTAAAAATTGAAAATTGAAAACTATATGGTCAAAAAAGTAATAATGAATCTAATTATGGAAAATTAACAACAAATATGTAAGTATTTATAACAATTGAAAAATTGGAATATTATTACCACAAATAAAATTAAATAGATTAAATAAGGATAAATCAAATTGATAAGGTTTAAAATAAATTTTAAACATGTATAAATTTTATGGTTTGATGTTATTACAAACCTATATAACCTAATCTTATAATTTTAGTCATTTTGGAAGTTTTTATGTGGGATTTGATTTTATTATTTATTAATATTTTTTGAGATTTCCAAAAGTACCCCTCTCTTCTCTTATAAAAGGGAACCTCATCCCTCTCCTCTTCACACCATTTTGAGACTTCAATCTCAGCCAACCCCTAACCATTACTCTTATCAACTTCCCTATTAAAATTATGGATGTTCTTGTCTTCTCAAAATACCAACTCTAGTCCCTTTGAAAGAAGTTTAAAGGAGTCACGTCGAGGAATACATAATCTCTTCTACAGATTCTTTCAAGTTTCTTTATTCTTCTAAATCCTCTTATTTATTTGTTTCATTATGAAGTAAACACATAATTATAAATAATATAATTATATGTTAATTTTAATATTAAACAACCCTATTTCAACTTCTATCCATCCTACGACAAACGAAATCACCAGGCGTGCGTACGTACGATCTACCATCTCCACGCCGTGGTGTAATCTATTTTTACACCACCACCTTACCTGGATGGGTATAATGGTGGAAATAAAAACTATATATTATTATTATTACATCATACTAATTATGAGATATTATATCATCCAGTCCAATTCCATTCAATAACTAGGGTAACGATATCATCGCTCGTGCATACGTATGAATTACTGTCACTACGACGCAATGAGATTCATTATCCATGTTAACCATTCATGAATGATTATAATGTATATATAATGAATAATAATGAGATATATGACAATATAATTCTACTTTATTTATGTTTATATATATTTCATTCACTTTCTTCCATTCAATTCAATAAGGAAAGGAAAACAACGTCCATGCATACGTACAACCTACCATCTCCATGAATAATGTATTTCATTTCATTTATCTATCTATTATATATATATCTAGATACATAATATATATGATATATAGATCATGTTTTACATTCTGGAAGTATGTAAATCATGATATTAGTAATAATATCATAAACAAAAATTCCAAACATGTACAATAAATTAAACGATTATTACCCAAAACGTTGCTTTAACATGGAATTGACGGATGAATGGGTAAAATAAAGTCATAAGTTAATCAAATATGATATAATAAATATTATAATGGTTCTTTTACAAGTTAATAATGTGTTTAAACCCACTCTATTGGTGTTTTAGATACATAAGAATCATATTGGACCGATGGTAAGGGATAATTATTCCAATCTCGTTCTTATCCGAGATTGTTTATTCATAAGTATTTACTAGGGTTATATTTATAATCCATTTCCATGTTTTATAAAAATAATTCATAAATTATTTACAATTCTTCAATGTTTTTTTAAATTCTTGATTAACCCTTTTCACTTTTACTATGTGGTATGGAAGGAATATTTCTTTTGTTTACCATAGGACGTACTTTTTTAATTTTCTTGCCAATGTACAAGAGGAATGTTTTTTAACATATACATCATGAACGGATTTTTACGGTTTTATAACTCCTTATTTAAATGATGATTCCTCTAAAATATTTAATTATTATTTTCAACAATATTCTTTTCTTTAAAAGTTTTCTGTCAAATTGAGAAAAGAAAAATGATTTTGAAGAAGAAAATATATTTTCCTCAACAACTAGGTTCAAGTCTTTTATCAACATTATATTTCAAATAAGATGATATAGGTTTATTTTATATTCAAATTTTTACATTTATTTTATTATTTTATGATGGGATTATTTTTATAAAGTCATTTTATCTTATATGGATTATGTTATGAAGGCATGATGTTTAAGAATCCCATTTTTATTACATTGGTTATGCGATGATGTATGATTTAGGATTTTGTGGAAAACATAAGAATGGTTTAATTATGAGATGGGTGGGCCTATATATACATCCAATGAATTGGGTAAGGATTTATATATCATGATATAGAGATGGCTGGAATGAAAAGTTAATCTGGTTTAGTGATACAGGGTTGGAACGAGGAGTGAACTCGGTTCAGTAATGGACTTTGTCCACTATGATGGTCTTTGAAATGATCCTTGACTAATATGAAATGATTTTCTATAATTATGTGTGTATGCCATGAATTTTCACTTATTATGTTATGATTATTGGGATTAAATTTCAATTCTATGATTTATCCCATGACATGATATTATGAACTCTTTTGCAGGATAAGATTTTAAAATGTTATGTTCTTATGAATATGATATGATTGATATTTTCATTGTTTACCCTTAATGAGCATTTTTTCTCACACTTTACATGTTTTCCTTTCCCCAGGATATAAATATATTTTTTATGTAAGAAAATAATTGGGGAATATCTTTATGGGAGATGTTGAAGATCTTTCACAATGATTAGAAGATTATGTTCCAAGTTTTCAAAGACACTACACCAATATGGTCATTGGGAATCTATTTGAGTCATGTATTAATTTTTCCACAAAATTAATGTCATTTCCATTTAATTTACATTTGGGTATCTACATATCTTTATGGTTTAATGTATTCTATCAGTGAAGGACTATTTTTTTGGGAAAATCATCAGGTGGAGGCAGGTGAATTTTGTGTGCACTAGGGATTTTTATGGAATGATTAATTGACTTGGATAATGTTTTTGGTGGGTAATAAACCATTTAATTGTTTTAAAAATTATTCAATAAGCATTTTTAGAATTCTTAGAGGTATTCTTTGAAAATAAATTCAAACATTAGAGATACCATTGTAAGGAATTTGCATCTTTTTGTGATATAATTCATTGTGGGGAGCACCATCAACTAGATGAAAAAAGAGACTACGACATGATAATGTATCTATATAAATGATATTGGTGGCCTTGGATGAAACATAAGATAGTGTGTTTTATCACTAGGTGTTTCTCCTATCAGTAGATGAAGCCAGATAACCATTTACCTAGATGTTGGTTACATCCGCTTCTAGTACAACAATTCAAATGGGAAGAGATATATATGAATTTTATAGTCATCTTACCTAGGTCACCAAGTTGTAGCGATTTTTTCTGGTATGTTATTCAATGACTAATGATAGTATAACACTTCATTATTATTTGTGAGACATTCTCAGTTGATGAAGTGGGATGATATTATTTCTGTAAGATCATATGACTAAAGGGGATCCCTCATACTATAGTTTCAAATAGGGACCCTCATTTCTTGTCAGGTTTGTGGCCGGGCTTGTAGAAATATATGGGTATACATGTGTTTTTAATAATTTATCTTAACCGTTAGACTGATGGGAAACCATAATAGACAATACCAGTTATAGAAAACATGTAATAGGGATTTGAACTTGATTTTTGTGATTCATGGGAGAATCATATCCCCCTCATTGATTTTTCCTATAATAATAGCATTCATGTAACAATTTAGATGGTTCTGTTTGAGGCCATTTATGGTAGGTCGTGTTGTTCACGCCTGTGTTTTCATAGGGAAAGTATAGGTACTTTTCTCATGAAGGAGACTTTGGAGTAGGTTCAGATGACCATCAATTGTATGATTACGTTTTATTCTATATAAATTTTTTGATGATCATCATCGACAACCTATAGAGATATCATTCGGGGATCATTTTTTATTACAGGTATCATATATGCTAGTGAATAGATGGTTGCATATGAAAGGGAAGTTGTTTCTTCATATATAGGGACATTTTAAATCTTGGATAAAGTTAGCCCGAAATCTTATTGGTTGTTTCTACCACAGAAAAACCATTATATACATGATTTCTTTGACGTTTAACATCTTCTCCATTATCATGCTGAACTATTTTATATTTATGAACCCAATGAAACTGAGCTTGTTTTTAATTCTTATATTGAGGAGTATATTATACCCATCATCGATAGGAGTAGCAAGTCTCTATGAGGCCAGTCCTTCCATCTAGTCTGACTGATATGGGAACATGGATGCTTATAGGTTGAAGTTTGGGAGTGGAAGGTTGATAGGCATTCTTAGTGGCTGATGTTATATTAAGATAGTAGTTCACCTCCCTTGGAAGGTGAACTCGGGGACAAGATCCTTTAAAGGGTGTGCATTGTATGAACTTGGTTTTTTGAATCAGGTATGGTTCCTTTATGTTTTGGACTAAATCATTATTTTGGACCTTTTTAGGATGCCTAATGAGTTCACAATGGTCTTAGGGGTGTTTGTGGATTTTTCTGACCCCAAAAACCAACGTTTTTAGAAAAATGGACCTATCATGTGGTTAAAGTAAACTATGAAAGGAGGAATCAAGTTTAGTTTAAACCATATAAGCTTACCATTTGAGTGACCCCTTTTCTCTAGGAACCCATGCATGGTTGGTGTGTAGTTTAAAAAACAGTGAAACCAAATTGTGAAAAGGATACATTTTTTTGTGATTTTAAAATTTTACCCTTAATGATCTAATTAACATAACCCTTTTCTCCAATCAGATTTCAGCAGAGAAGAACCCCCATTTCTTCCCATTTTGATATCTTTTATGGCCTAATATGTTTTTTGAGAGTTCTTATTTTTATGGGGTCTGATCATGATTCCATTTTTCATGTTGGATGGCTAACGGTAAGTACTCTTGTTTTCTTAAGCCGTTCTTCTTTTCTCTTTCAATAAACCATGTTATCATGGATTGAGTTCTTATACTATTTTTTAATATCATCTCTGATCCAAGATAAATTAAAAGATGATACTAGATAATGATAGTTGTACAAGTATTAGGTTTATGGTCTATTACTCAACACCCATGTTTGTTGTTTTTGGAATTTACTTGTGGGGATTGGTAGATTCCATCGAGTTCCATTTACTAAATTTATATTACCTTCATATATTCATTAAAACTGTATGGATATTCTATTTCCGTAAATGATATTGGTTATTAGTGGTTGCATCCAAAACTCCAAACACCCCATATAGGCTGAAATTCCATAATTTATTTTTTAGTGATTTGACACTTATGAGCCATAGTTCAATTGTTTTCAAACATGAACACAATAATCGTGAGCCTCTTTTCATTAATTTAATATTGATTCAAGAAATTATGAATAACAAGAACTTTTTCACTCCCACGTGACCCTTCTATGGTATGTACCTTAATGTAAGTAATAAATTCATTGATATTATGAAAATAATACACAAGTATGTGACATGGACCCATTATATGTAAATTAATGTTTTGTTGAACGGATATAGAATAATTTTCCATTTTTACAGATGGAAGAAGATTGAAAATTATTGATTAAACATGATATATATATATATATGTGTGTGTGTGTGTTTTAATTAAAATGTTTCATGCTACTTGTCCTTGTCAAACTAGTGAAGGAAATGATTGAACCAATAAAATATTTTCAGGTCATACTTATCATATTCCAAAATTAACTACAATGAATTAAATGTAAGTTTATGTTTTATGTACATGGAACTTGACATCATTATAGGAATCCTTTACTCATGTTTGATATTGGATTCCTCATGGAATTCCTTAAGTACATGAGGATGTCTTTCTGATTCATTGATGCATGTTTCCTTGGGTGAGACCTACCCATGAACTTGATCCTTATATACCTTTGGATGCTTGATAAGACACCATAGGATTGTTCCATTATTATTACAGGATGTCTCAGATACATTCCTTAGATCCAGTGTGACATGAGGTTCCAGGGATACATCTTTGGTCTCGACCACTTCTTCTCTTCCATTTAACCTTGGATGAATTCCTTATACTCAGTTAGAAATATTATAGTGGGAATTCATTGGATGATGCTATATTGATTACACTCTCACCCCTTATCTAGACTCAATTACTACCAAGTTAGCGATGCATGAGGTCTTGTTTTCCATGGTGATAACCACGGAACCACTTAATATTAATTATCAATTCTGGTTTCCTTATTTGAACTTGTATCCTTCACTAATTATACTATCATTAAGTGGTGTTAGTGTTGTCCATGCCTCACGTGCATTGTTTATATAAACTAGAACTTATTTAATTGATGATCTGGTTACACTTTCAGACACCAACAGAGTGAAAATATAGGTACTTGGGTATTTCGTTATATTGTACTCCTTTTTTATACAATATTTCCTAAAAACGGTTACACTTACATTATATGCGATGAATGTTATTAACACCATTGGTGGCAGACCACTGATATTTACCTCACACCCTCTCCAGGTTCCATTTGGTACTCGAGATTGATTACAAGTATAAATGTGTTGATAAAGGGAAGCTTAATTTTCTATACACTTGATTGATTATTGTGAAATGATAGAGATGGAATTATATGACTAAACTGTTGCTCCTGATTCATTAGACATTTTATGAATTTTCTTTTTTTACATTGGGTTATTCATATATGTCTACTACTTTGTATCCACATTTCAGAGATTTCTAGTGACATGGGATATATTATCATCAGTTGTAGTATTTTATTCTATTTATTTTAGTTATCATTGAATTTTCTCTTTCCGTTGTGTATTTTATTTACATAGATTGCTTCAACTAATTTCCTTTATTTATTATTATGTGAGGTTATACACTCTGGTGATAAGGAAATATTCTCCACATAGAAACACCCCAGGTCCTCACTGTATGTTTTTTTCCTCTTGAATTTGGAGAGATGCCCTTGAGGCTATGAACCCAACCGAGATTGGGGAGACTATTCAGTGGTATATATGTCTAGGATGCCACAAAAATACCTCAATTATCATTGAATAGAATACCCATATTGAATCTTCATTTGTCTTAAAAATTCATCACAATAACCCTATTAATCACATAAAATGATAATTTCATCAACATATTCAACAAAAAATAATGTCCCATCAACCACTACTTTTGAATAAATATTTATTATCACATTTCCCTTAGAACAATTATCTTCTCTCATGTATCCATCTAATTTTGATTACTAAGATCTAGTGTCCTATTTTATACAATTTATATCCTTTATCATCCTACAAACCTCAATTCAATCATTTATAATATTAAATTTATCAAGTGACTCAGTATAAAATTCTTCTTTAATTTCCCATCAATGAAAGATAATTTTACATCTGTTAGATATATTATATATTTTATAGGATATGTTACTATTAAAGAAAATTTTGATAGATTCCATTCATGAAATAGTGGAATTAGTATTGTAAAAATTAACTCGCTCATCATATGAGTAACCCATAAAAATTCTTATGTACTTATTCCCAATGAAATTCCTTTATCATTCATCCTATTTCTAAATAACCAGTTAGTCTAAATCATGTTTTTATAATTTCATCTAAATAAAATATCACATTTGGTATTTATCTCAATATAATATTGTTCATAATTCATAGTATTGAACCATTATCTATGTTTCAATGCGTAATAAACTAATTGTGGCATAATATGATTGACATGTGTTGTCTGATTATCGATCCATTATCACCTTATACTCTAATTTGTTGAATTTTGATCTCCCATAATATTCATTACATTGACATTATTCTTTAATATAAGATTGAACTATTTTAAAATATAAATTGTCTATTATTTATAACAAGTCTAATTGGTGTGAATATTAATAAAATTGGTATCATTTCATACTTGTTCTTTACTAAAATTCTCAGTCATCCAATATTTATCCTCATCAAAATCCTCAAAATATTATTCCCGAAGAATATTAATATTGGGATAATTCTCAATTTTATTACATCACAACATTACATCTCTTATGAATCCTATTATTCCAGTATATTTAGACTTTTATACTATATAATAATCCTTGAAAGATATGATCCTTGCACTTTTTATCCAACATTCCATGTTTTTATTAATATTAAAAATAAAAGGACACAAAAACACCATAAATTAGTCTGTAGTTGAATTATTTTATAATTGAACTCATAAGAGGTCATATTAGAGATTTTCCAAAGAAGAAAACTATGTGTATATGCATATTTGTGCATATAACCTCTCTCTAGTGAAACATTGAGATGTAACAATCTAATAAAATTGTTCTCCAAATCTCCACCAAGCATATATACAACCTCATTAATACACTATTTTTTGGGTGTATAACGTGTAATATATTAACATTTGATTCCATAATTTTCAATGTAGGAATAAAATTATTTTCATGTAATCTTTTTATCAGTATCATATGTGAGCTTCTTGATACACATTCATAATTAGTACTCATATATTTTTGTAAACAACTCAATCATATACAAATTTTTTATTTATGAATGATAAGAACAATATTAATCATTCTAGTATGATAATAAATTAATGTGATAAAAAATAACATAAAAGGAATTTATTCCTCAATTTCCCACATATATAAAAATTTATTATCTCAGGTGTCTATATCAACTGGATTTCAAACAATTTTTGGATTTTGTTTTCCAACTACCCCATTTGGAATCCTTTATAGATCACATCCATTTCCCTCTTTAAATAAGGAACTTTTGTCTCCAAATCTATCTTATGGATATTTCAGAAACATGTGTGTTGTATATGGACCAATCAAGTATTCCATATATTCTTTTTTTTCACATTTTGAACTCAAATAAGATGAATTATTTATGTTTCTAATTTAGAGATGGATAAAGATTGTTCATTAACCTCAAGTGACATGCTTTTATAATATTTTTTTTCAATTAATGAAGCCATTATGTGTTCTAAAAATAACCTAATTTCATTCTTCATAATGATAAATAATGCTAAAATTCAAAATTTATTTATCTTTTTATTTTTTTCATTTGTGCTTCAACATCAATTATTATATATTGGTCAGTGTATGACACTTAAGAGGAGGGTGTCTTGAGTTCCTATAAAAATTTCTCTTAAAAATTATTTGAATGAATCCCAAAATTTAAAAATAGAACAGACCAGTTGAACAAGTTATAAATTTACAATAGTTTGACTATCCAATTAATTTCTCAATATATTGATTACTTCTTGGTTTTATCAATATGAGATATTTTTATAAATTATGAAACCAATTTACTGAAAAAAAAGTTATAAATATTATATATGACCAACTATTAAATTTAAATATAGTTTTCAATAATATAATTTAAAACATAGTACACTAAATTTGAAAATGCAGCAGATTAATGACAAGATGTTCAGTCTCATACTGAGATGTAGTCCTCTCTAATTGGTGATCTCCTTCCACAATGATATATATATATATATAATGATTTTATCCACACCTTGGATTGAGGTTTACACAGTAGTATGCAAGTTTTATAGGCCACAAGACCTCTACCACAGTTTTACATGGGAACTAAAATTGGCATGTTACATAGGACCTCAACCACAGTTCTACATGTCATATAAAAGGTGTAAAAAGATTTATGTGTTAGGATATATTGTATCCTCTAGTTCAGTGTAAGGGATAGTGTGTGTTTAACAGACAGATACACACAATATTCAAATTGTAGTAAACATGCATACAATAGAGTAGGAAATAAAGTGATAGAGTTAAATAATATTTTTTTTTGTTTTGACATGCATATTTGGACTCTTCGGATGTAGCATATGTAATGTTTGATTCCTCTTCTGGATACAGACACTGAAATAGAGTGTCGTTGGAGCTATGTTTTCTAATTTCCAGGAAGATGGGATTCTTCTCCTTATTGTTTGATTAATCCAAGGATGATTGAATATTTGGAGCACAAAATTCTTCATTTAGAACACATCTAGAATTAATGACAGCTCTTCGTGTGTTCTTCGGCTTGGTCTACTCTCTCTGATTGTATATGATTTTTTGTTATGCTCTCCATCTTTTGTAACTAGTGTTAAAAGAATTCATTTTATTTTGGGTGTCTTATATTGGATGGCATGAATCATGTGGAGGTTCCTCATACCTCGTACTATCCACTAACATAGTCATTAATATTTTCTTCAAAAATCATTAATTTAATTAGTAGCATTAAAACACAAAAATATGACCATTACATATGATTTTAAATGAAAGAAAATTTAAACTGTTTATTGGGGACTCATCTATCATTAAGTCATTATATCATTGAATTCACTTATTAGTGAGTCCTTATGTTGGAATTAGAGACTCATTCTATAAGAGATTCATTCTATCGGTATCTCCATGCATCAATGAATCAATGTGTCAGTGACTCATTTTGTTTTTTCAGTGAGTTATTCATTCTGTCGGTGCCTCATTTGTATTATCAGTGAGTCCTCTATTAGTGAGTCCTTTTTTACTAGTGGTGATACATTTTTTATGCTAGTGAGACATCAATTTTTTAGTTGAGAAATTTGTTATTTTAGTGAGACATTTTCAACGTTGGTTAGTCATTTTGTATGTCGGTGTCAGTGACTCATACTTAGCCAATTTTTTGTTTTAACTATCTTACAAAGTTATTTTAAACATAATTTGTTAAACATACAATGACACATATATAATCACAATTAAACTAAAATAAAAACGATTTAATATAGATAAACATGATTGAAATTACTGGAGATGATTTTACATGATTTGTGATTATTAAAATCATTTAAACTAGAGAGGGGATATCAATCTCTTATGGTCCAACAATCTCCCCCCTTTTGATGATATAAAATCATAGAATTATAAAGTACACTTATTGGATGAATAATATAATAATTACACTTACATTCTCCCATTATTTATTTTGTATAAAAATGAAAATACTCAAAAACAATTAAGGTTCAGTGGTAAAATAAATAATGCCTTATTCTCTCCCGCTTTATCTTTTCTCCACCTTTATCTTGATGTGACGTAAAAAAGAATAATAATAATGCCTAGATTTTTTTTTCCCTTTAGGGATTATAAAAAATATTAAAGATATGAAATTATAGAAATAAATAAAGGTATAACAGATTGAGAGAATTGAATGATTAGTGAATTTCATAAAAATTGTAAACTATAATATAGTGGAATCAAAAAAAAATACAATCAATTAGCCCTATCAAAAACTAATCATACCTACTCTTTGAGATCTAGTTTTTCCTTTACTTTGTAAGAATGATCAATATTAGTTTTAGTGGAGAGAGGAAGATAGACTAGAGCGTTTGAATGAATACTCAAGGGAAGATGTATAATGAATTTAGGAATATAAGGTTCAATGGTAGGTTTGGTTGAATCTTGAGGCTGAATTTGCTCTGTGATGATTGGCCTTATCTTGATCAAAGCTTGAGCAACTGAAATAGTCTGTGGAGGAGGTGGCACATAGGTACCCTGATAGAACGAAGAGGTAAGTGGTGGTCTGTGAGTTACAGCTTGTGAAAAACTATGGACTCAATCTGAACAGTGATATAGGGATTCAACAAATTAATTATATATGTGATTATCTCCCCACCATATTGCATTTTCGTTTCCATATCATCCTTGTTCTCTATAATCATGTCAATAATATGTGTCAAGTCCTTAAATTTTTGAACATGATCCTTAAAATATTGAGTAACTGGATGGAAATTCAGATTCTCTACGAAATATTTAATGTGTTTGGTAAGTTTATTCTTGGTGTAAATGCTACTAAAATAGGAATTAATCTTATTTGTGAGTTCTTTCAATGTTTCAGATGAATACATGGAATTAAATCTGACCATAACATGCACATGATCAGAGTTCTTGTCATTTTTTGCAAGTATTTCCATAACACAAGAACCAAACTAATATTGAAGCTCTTCTCGAATTCTAGATATGAACATTTCATTGTCCAGATATTGAAAAGGTTGTGTATAGGTAGAAGGAACAACATGAGATGAGGAGTGTTCCTTAATATATTTAAGAATTATCTCCAAACATACATTATACTCATAGGTTAACCCATTTATAAAAGAAACCAGTTTTCTCATCTCATTCCCATGATTGGTATTGTTATCAACAATCCTCTCAGGCATTGTAATTATTTTTTGTTGAATCTCAGGTATAACCTTCTGTAAAACATCAGCAACATCATTCTCACTTACACCAACTTCTAGAACTGGAGTATGTGCAGTGTGAATATACTATTTCATCTCTTTAATCAAAATACAATAAATAGTTTACCGCGTCATTTGGAGTATTAATAGACACATCTTGTGTGTGAATAGATTCCTCAATAGATGGTAATATTTCTTCTTCAAAAATATAATAATATACCCTAGTGACATGGTTACTTATAGGGACTTGAGCCGCCGAATCTATTGGAAAAGGGATAAGAACCTCACGATGACCCCTCTAATAGGCATATTTTCATTTTTTGGCATCAAAAAAATTATGTAGAGCTGGTAAACTCTGGTAATCAATTCATAACCACTAAAGTGACCAAAGGTTACATTTATTTCTTCATATCTGCCTTCTATGGAATATGTGATCTACATCAAAGTGAAATGTTATGGATCAATCTAAATTCTTTCGACCCTAGAACCCACCCATGATTTTTTGGAGGGGATTTCAATGTTGTGGCCAACCTGGAGGGAAGGAAAGGAAGAGGCCCTTTTCAAAGGAAGGCTAGTAGGGAATTTTCTTAGTTCATGGATGGGAAAGGATTATGTGATCTATGCTTATCAGGGGACTAAATGACCTAGTATAACAACCGAAGGGGGCCACATCACTCATGGAATCAGTTTGAAAGATTTCTGGCTCACATCCACACCACAACTGCATTCTCTAACCCTTAGGCAAGTCATCTGGCTCGCGGCATATCTGACCACTCCCCCTTCTGGTTTGTAATTTTATAGGGCAGGATTACCAGGAGAGGTTCTACTTCTACCATCAGGGCGTTCACTCCCTAGGGTACCAGTAGTTGTTTCATCATTTATGGGGATCACCTATTCAAGGCCATATGTTGGTTGTCTTACATGAAAAATTAATGCACCTCATGTTCGGCCTCCTGTTTTGGGAAAATGAAATCCCCTCCAAGGACAATATCATAATCGATGCTATGCAAGAGGTTTATTTCCTTGAGCATTAACTATAAAATGCATGGGATGATATCATTTCTGAGGATCTCTCTATTAAGAAGGTTTCAGTGGAGAATCTGCTTTTGTAACAAGAACGCATGGAAAGGGAATCTTCAAGGATTAAATGGATTAGAGAGGGTTACACGAATACATAGTTTTTCCATGCATTTATCAAGGATAGAAATAGTCCTATCAAGCCAAACTTTATGATAGATGGTGGATCATATTCTGATGAAAGAGACATAGTGGGGACGTAGGCTTTCGATTATTTCAAGAAGCTGCTGACCGAGCCTTATTCACGGATGCCAAATAGCTATACCGGAAGGGATAATGATATCATTTTGGTGATTCATAAAAATGTTTCAGATCAGAATAATAAGAAGATGAGATCCATATCTGATGAAAATGTGGTCTTTAACGCCACGATGAAACTTCATCCAGATAGTGCCCCTGGTCTAGATGGGTTCCCGGGATCATTCTATCAGCCTTCATTAGAGTTGGTGAAAGCGGAAATTGTCTCGGCCATTCAAGATTTTATAGGGGAGGTAATCTTCCGCGGGTGGCCCGTGATACTACAATGGTTCTTTTTCCTAAAAATAACAATCCATCCTCGATGTCGCATTACAGACCAATTATCCTATTCAATTTTCCATAAAAAATCTTCACAGGCATCATTAACACAAGACTCTCTGCCCATCTTTCAAAGTGGATCTCCATAGAGCAGCACGGGTTCGTGAATGGTCCGTCCATTCAAGGCGCCATCGCTCTTGCCCAGGAAATGGTAAAAGATATCCATCAAAAATATCCGGGCTCCAATATCATTGTCAAGCTGTACATGAGAAAATCATATGATTTTATAGAGTGGGTTTCATTTATAAGGTGATGGTAGCATGGGTTCTCCCCCTGGAATGTTGATGCGGTCTTCCGATGTTTCATCTCAGCATCGATGTTGATCTTAGTCATGGTAAAATCGTACTATTTTTTAAATACCACTTGTGTCTTGAGACAGGGTGTCCCGATCTCTTCATGAATTTTCTCCTTATCCTAGGACTTCCTCAGCCATCTCATCCATAGGAGCTTAAGCATAGGAGAGACTCTGGTGTTTCAAAGTAGTATGAGAGCTCAAACCATTTCACACCTTATGTTCACTGATGACACCATTATTTTCCCGAACACTAGCAGGTCCTCGATTAGAGGCATGAATTCGAAGCTGGAGGATTACTGCTGATGGAGAGGCTAAGTGGTCAATAGGGAAATATTCTGTGCTACATCTCAATACATTTCACATCCAGGAGGATTCAATATATTGAACACACCCATCCAATGAGACACAGAGGCTTCCCTCTAGAATACATGGGGGCTCCCATTTCTCCCATCATACTACTTATTCGGTATTTTCATTCTCTCAAAAGTAAAATAGAAAACCACATCCTTAAAAATAAAAATAGGTTTATTTCATTTGATGGTTGTATTATACTCATTAACAGCGTTCTCTTGGCAGCTCTGGTCCATGCTCTATCATCTTATAACCCTCTGAAGGGGGTCATCACTAACATTGAAATGCTCATGGCCAGATTCCTCAAGGATCCCCTCACGGAGGAAAAAAGTTATTGGGCTTCGTGGAAGTAGATAGCTAAGCCCACAAAGAAAGGATGTATTAATGTGCACTTTTTTAAAGACACCCTCAAATGCATGCATGAAAAACTATCCATGGAAGTCGTGGAGAAGGATACGCTGTGGGGAAAAACCTTGCATGCGTAGTATGGGTTTCAACCCACCATAGAAGGTCGTGGATTTCCATTATGGTATAAAATTTCCCCCATTATTGTAGAGTTGTACCATCACTTTCAATGGACTATTGGCAGAAGATATTTCTCCTTCTGGAACCACAACTAGGCAGGGTGGGTGCTCGCGTTCCCGGGATGACCAGGAACTACCCTCACGTTCAGGAAAGCCAGTATGTATACAAACTTCATCAAGGTGGTACATGATGAGGAGAAATAGGACACCTTTAACCTCATTGACATCTCCTCGGATCCAGATCGTTCTGTGTTCACCCTCTCCCCATCATGGGATTTTAATTCCAAGTACTACCGAAGATCATGGGAGGTTCTGGCTCCTGGTGATTTATGGAATGAGATTTTATGTTGTAAACCAATCCCTTCGGAATACAACTCTCTACTATGGAGAATTAGGAATAAGGCCATTCCAACTGATGAGAATATCAGACGATGTGGGATCCATACTATGTCTTGTTTCACTTGTTGTGTTTCCACTGATGAGGAGAGTGCGGGTCATCCGTTCTTTAGAGGTGAATGGGAAGGTGCTGTTTGGAGCTACTTCTGGGAGTTTACAAGACTTCTGGTTTAGAACATGGCAGACGCTCGTTTCCAGGATTGGTTGTATCACGAAAGAGGGGATATAGGGATGGAGATGGCGGCTGAAACCTTGATCCTGCATGCAGGTTGTTGGTCTATTTTGAAGGAGAGAAATAGACTTCATCATAAAGGGTTTAGATCTTCTTTTCAGTCCATCATTCTCAAAACAAAGAGTCTACTCATCAACCAGGCCCATCTCCTTAGAAAATGGAGAGATGATCCCTCCCTTAGGTGGATGAATATGCAGACTCAAGTCTCCCAACCAATTTGTAGCAGTTCTCATGGACTTTGGATTGATTAGAATCCTCCCACAAGGGGCCTGAAGCTTAATACATATGGGTCATGTCGTGGAGGAGTCCAGCGCATCAGTGGTGCAGTCCAAGATTTTCAAGGTTCGGTGGTTCTGGACTTCTCGGATCGTCTCGGCTATGGATATTCTCTTCAATCTAAAGCCATGGCTATGATTAATGGCTTATTCCATAGCAAGAAACATGGTAATGTGATATCAGAAGTGGAAACAGACTCTAAAAGCCTCCATGATACTCTACATGAACTCTGTCAAACTTTGTGGGCTATATCCTACCTCATCAGGAAAGGAAGGAACATGATCAACAATGATACCTCTGAAAAACATTCTTGGATAAAGTTAATTCATGTTGTGGATTACTTTTCTTCACTTGAGTTCATTGTGCCTGATTCGATTTGCTTTCACAATGTTCAAACATTGAAACCCGAAGGGGTCAACCTCAACAGAGGGGATTCCCTCTGCCTTCACTATTTTAAACCACCTTAGGTGTCATCCCTAACTTGTGGGCATGTGCGTAGTGGTCTTGTGGTCATGTGGTCCAGTGTACATTTTTTTTTCTTTACCTCTTCATGAATAAAAATTGAAATGAAGATGATGAGTAACTATGGTGTAAAGACAAAAAGATAATCCACAATTTTAGAAACTTGAAATATTTTTTCTTCTTCTCTAGAAGAAGATTCTACTTGACCAGAGGGGTCCAAAGACTTTCCATGGTCCATTGAATGATTTAGTTCTATGGTTTCATCTTGATTATCACCAGGATTATCAGATCCATTATCATTCCCACTTTCCTCACCTCTTTCATCATCTCCATTATTTCCATCATGTTCTTCATTTCTTTCATATTTTTCTCCAATCCCAGAGCTACATCCATTTTTTTCTTTTTTTCCCAATACACATTCTCTTACTACTTCTTCTTATTACTTATCATCTGAATCCTCTTTAGAACCAATATAATTTCTATAATACTCCACATTTCATAACACTTCTATCTCATCATCACCATTGTCTCCAATGGTGGTTCATTAGAATGTAAGGAAATAGGTGGAATAAGAGGTAAATATGATAATACATTTTGATATTCAGTGGTTTCAAGGTAACATCTATCATCAATAGGAGACCCTTGATCTCTATCAAGAGTTACAATCTCTTCCTCCTCAGAAAACATATGCTCAGAATCAACTGAAACCTAGACAGTGATCCACTAAATCTATCGGGCTAACAGAATAGTCCACTAGGTTGAATTTTATATATATATTTTGCTAATCACAAACCTATTCCTTCTTCCATGGGTTTCAATGTATTTTGATGTTATTCCATATATCCTTACACAATAAAACTACACTATAAGATGAAATAGTTTCTTCACCTTCATCCACACATCCTTTCACTTATAGCGTGGCTGAGATCATCTTTGGGTAGAATATGGAATTGGCCTTACAACAGGTCCTAATCATTTAATTGATATGAACTATAAGGTAACTATATAGATTTACATTCATTTATTTCTTCATCTGGTATACATGGTACACATCTTGGTACATCATGAATGATAGGTATCATTTTCTGGGACTGATCTAGTGCGAAATAAACATTAAGAAAAGTATAATCTCTATATCTAACTCAGTAGAAATAGGCCTCATGTGCTCTTTATTTCTAGATATCTCCTTCAGAGATGTCTCAAAGTAAAATATGTCACTTTCATGTTGAGAATTTCTTTGGTAATCATCATACACTTCTTCATGTGGAACCTTATGGAATTTTTCCCAATGCCTAGATGGAAACGAAATTCAACTTCCATTACCTATAAATTTGATCCAACATACATCTATACCATCAAATAGAAAATCATCATTTATGTATAACTCATGAATGATATTAGGATAGAATTTCCTTTCATAATTTTAAAACTAGTCCTTCCAACATTGAGCTTTCAATTCATTTAATAATAGAGACTAACTATCTAGAATCCTTTCAATAAGAAATTACATATCTAGTGTTACTACATAATTATAAAGTGCTATATTAATAGGATGAGACTTACTAGATTCTCCCTTCTGCTTCTTAGTAGGTTGTGACTCGTCACCAGATGCTTCTTCAAATGTGCACTTCATCCTCTCAATTTCTGATGGTTCAGATTAAAGTTGGAAGGTGAGAGGTGGAGGATAAGTACCAATGAAAACATAGTGTATGGTTAGATGTTTGAGGGTAACTAGTAGAGTGTATCAATTAAAATTTATCTAATTTAGGGCTTATATTTTAAATTAGTGAACTTGGTTTAATGAAATAAATAATACAACACCATTTTGGTTAAAATATAAAATAGGCAAAACAATGGGTTCTATCGGTGCCTACATGACAATATTGTCATGACACTATCCGTGTTGGCATGGAAGTATTTACACAACATTATCAGTGTAAACATGATACTATCAACATGACACAATCATTGTCAGGATTACGGTATCTGCATGACCCAGTCGATGTGGGCTTGACAGTATCAGCATGACACTATCGCTATCAGCATGAAAGATGTGTCAGTGTTGGCATGAAATTGTCTGCATGAAATTATCACTGAGACATAACTAGTATGTTTATCATAATTGTGTGGAAACTACACCAGGTTTTAAAAAAAGGATCATTAACATAAGGTCCTCAAAAATTAATTATCCCTAATTCGTGTTTTATTTAGTTTATTATTTCAAATTTTAATGGATCTCTGAATATGTTTGAAAGATGATGTTTATAGACAATAACTTCTAATGATATATCACATTTCTGATAATGATCTCTCAAAAATTAATTTATTAAATCAATATTATTTTTTCTAGAATGAGAAATAGGAATCTTGTAGATGTTAATAGCACTTGTATTATCACAGTTTTTAGGGAGATGTATGAATTGATATCCATAGTATATTAAATTGTGTTTCATTCATAAAATATGAGCTTAAAAACTACCTGCATATATGTATTTAGCTTCAGTAGTAGATAATGCAATTGAATTTTGATTTTTACAACACAATGAAACTAGACTTACCAAAAACGTGACATCATGTATAGGTTCTCTTTCTTTCTAACATACAAGCTCTGAAACCATCATCATAATAACTCGCTTAAAAAAAGGTTACCCTATAGGGTATAACAGTCCTACGTTGGTTGTATATTTTAGGTATTTAAAAATTCAACTGATGACATTTAGATGTGATTATTTAGGGTTATCTTGAAAACGTGAACACATAAACACACTAAACACAATGTCCGACCAGCTAGTGGTTAATTAGAGTGAACTCTAAATAATTTGATTGTAATTTGTTTGATCAATAGCTTTACTATTTTCATCAAGATCCAAATTACAGGAGGTACTCATTAAAGTGTCACTACTTTTTTTTACTATCAAATACAATCCTTTTTAAAATATCATTACTATATTTTCATAATTTAAAATAATTCATTATTTATTTTGAAATAATTTAAATCCAAGAATGAATTTTATTTCCGCCATTAATGACATTTCAAATTCACTTTGCATCATTTTTTTAAATCAACACGTAAATTATTTTTTAAAGATGAAAAAATAATATCATCTAAATAAATTTTAACTAAAAAAACATATTTATAAATTTCTTTTATAAAGGGAATAGGATCAGCTAAACCTTTTCTAAACCCTTTGGAAATAAAAAAACTCAATATTCTATCATACCAAGATCTTGGAGCATACATTAAACCATATAAAGATTTTGTTAATTTAAAAACATGATTTGGATTATGACGGTGTGTAAAAAAAGGGTGTTTTCAACATAAACTTCATCAACTATATGCCCATTTATGAATTCAAACTAATGATCCATTTGATATATTTTTAAATTTAGATGTTCGTCATATTTAAGAATGATTATAATGGCATCATGTATAGAAACTGATGAAACTTTTCCTCATGGTCAATCACTTATTATTGACAATAACCTTGTGAATCCAATCTAGGTATATTTATTATAATATTACCAAATTAATCTAATTTATTTCTAAAAACCCATTTAGTGTGTATGGTAATAGCGTGTTTATGACTGTCTACAAGTTTAAAGGCATTATTTTGGTCAAACGAATTCGGTTCTTCTTGTGTATACTTTCCCCAAAATTCAAAATTGATGGCATCATTAATGCTTTTAGGTTCATGCTGTTACATGAAGGCTTGATGTTAAACCTAATTTCTCAGAGAATCTTTTGTCAGTGTCCTTTATCGAGGTCTACAACTACAACACCTAATGGATGGTTAGAAATAGTTCATGTGGGTCCTGATAAAGAAGGGCATGTGATTTAAACTTCTTGAGTAGGTTCAGTTTAATCATAACTAGATTATAGATAATATAAAAACTAGATGATTTAATATATTTCTTAATAGAGGGGTATGATGATTATTCATTTATGTACAGATTTGGAAAATCATCCACAATATTTTCTAGAGATGAATTAGGTTTATGTGGATCTATTTCATCAAATTTGGCATGTAAATATTATTCCACAAATTTGGTTCTTTTATTAAACTCTCTATAGGTTTTACAAGTAATTGGAAAGCCTAGAATGATATTTTCATCACCTTTGGAAGAAAAGTTTCCCATATTGTCTTTTGAATTACGGATATATACTTTGAAACCAATGACATTAAATTAATTAACCTTTGTGTTTTCTATTGTTCTATAGCTCATAGAGTGTTTTCATAAGAATTGGTCTGATTAAGACTCTATTAATAATATAACAATACTTATTGATAACTACATCCTAAAAATACACAGGTAATTCATATTTATTAATCATTATCTGGGATGTCTTTTTTAAGGTTCTATTTCTTATTTCTACAACACCATTCTGTTGGGGTCTCCTAGAAGTAGATAAGTTGTGGATATAGAAGTTTTATGAGCAAAAAGATTCAAACTCATAGTTTACAAACTCGTGACCATGGTCACTTATTAATTGTTTAATTCTATGAACACTTAGGTTTTCTATTATTCTATCATACTTGATATAATGATAGAATGATTCACTTTTGTGAGGTGAGAAAAATGTCCATGAATTTCTATAATAGTCATTTACAGAAACATAGACATTGTGATTCCCATTTAGACATGAAACATTAGATATTCCAAACAAATCCATGAAAACCAAATCAAGATATTGATAAGTTGAAACTTATTTCTATGGTTTTAATGATACTTTACTATATATACCCTTTTGACATGATTAAAGAATGTTTCATTTGGAAACTCATGTTTAGGTAGATAATTAAATAGTCCTTTCCTAGTAATCTTTCAATTTGAATGAATCTTAAAACTTCCTAATCATCTATTTTAGATTAAAAACTATTTTTCAAAGGAACATAATCATGAAAAAATTTGAGACACTATGGAATATATGTTTTCAAAAAAATTAGATTCATTTCTAAAGGTAGTAGATAATAACAACTATTTAGAATTAAAATTATTTCATGAAAATTTTTAAAATTTATCATTAAAACCATCATCCCATAAATAAAATATTCTAGGAATATTATACAATAATCAATCAAAAAAGTGAATTTTAAGTTAAAACTGAATTAGAGTTACCAATCTTGCCATGGACAATGAATTTTACTTTAAGAAAAGTCACCAAAAGTAACATGCCCACAACCAATCATTATCTGATTCTTGAAGCATGAATAATCTCATTTCATGTGTCCTGAACATCCACTTTTCATGTACTATATAATTATATAGGAGATACTAAAACATATTTCCAACAAAAATAGATTAGACAAGAAAATATTTCTCTATAAAAATTTTTTGGGTCGAGTAACATTAGAAATAAAATATTTTGGAACCTGAATTTCATTCATGGTTTTCCTATAAATAGTTTGTAACGTATTGAAATAATATACTTTATTTGAGCCATCAAAACATGAAAAATTATAAGATATTTCATTGAAGGACCATCTATATAATTTTACAGAACTATGAATAAAACTAGATTCTCTAGATTTTGATACAAATTGGTTTTTAATAAATTTCTTTTAGCAGGTTGTTAGAAAATACTACTATTTTATTTGTTAGAAACTTTTTTACCAGTAATTCGAACCATGATTTCATTTCCATTTATAAATTTCTCTAAATCATTTTTTAATTTCTCATTGAACAATTTATGCTAATTATTTTCATTAAGAAATTGATCATTATTGTCCTTTAATGTAGTAAGATTAGATTTAATAGTAGAGGTAAGAGCATAATGTTTATTTCAAGAATTATGTTTATATTTTAATTCAATACATGTATCATCATGAATTTTTAAATATTCATACATTTCCTCATTGGTCATATTTTCATAATAAATTTCATCTATAGACTAATAAGATTTTAATACAAGAAGATAAAGGGTTACTTAAGTTTTCGTAGTAATGAAAAACATGTTTTCCATGTAAAAATTCTAAAAATGTGATGATTCTCAATCACTTGATCTTTCCAAATAAGAACTCCATGTGACCTTCATTTCCATTTTTATATTTTATATTTTTACACTTATTTCTTCTTATATTTTAACTTAGGACAATCATCCTTCACATCCCCTCTTCTATTAAATTCATAACATACTATTTCATTTGATTTATCATTCCTTTCCATTTTATTTTTCCAGTTTCCCTAATTATCATATTTACCCTTTTAGCTAGGCTTCCGGGAGAATTTATTCATTTTGTAAAACTAATTAATCCATATGGATAACTACGAAATTTCCTCATCACTGTCATATGGTGAATAATCACTACTTGTACTATCATAAGGAGTTTTAATCCTTTGATTTTCTTTATTCGTGGTTGTATTGGTTTTGAAATTTACTGACATTCTCATTGTTTCATCCTCCTCTTCCTAGTTCACTTTAAATTCTTCACCATACCTTATAATCTGTCCTACTATTTATTTAACTGATAACTTATTGATATCATAGTGTTTTATAATTTATACTATTCTTCTTCTACATCTTTTATGTAGAAATATAAGTAGCCACATTATTTGTTCTTTGGAACTCACTAGTTTCTTAAGGGACCTCATTCTATTGACTGTCTCATTGAAAATATGATACATATCAGAGATGGGTTTATCAGGCTTCATCATAATGTTATCATATTTAATAGTATAAGTATTAAGTCTCATTTATTTAACATTAGTGGTTATTTCATGTGAAATAGCTATGGTATCCAAAATTTAATAATAAGATTTACATGTATATATTTTATTAAAATATTCATCCCCTACAGAAGAAAATAAGGTATTCATGGATTTACAATCATTATTGTAAGCAGTTCTTGTGGCAACACTCCATGTAGTTCTTATATTTCTAATTTGTCATATTTATTATCTATTAAAGCCCAAATATCAAACCCCATGCTTTATAAGTTCATTTTCATCATTATTTCCCATTGGGAATAATTTGAACTATTAATATAGGGAGTTTTATGGGTATCAGAAAAATTATATCAATTATCCATGATAAATGATAAATTCAATAATTTTAAGAGATAAAAAATTAGATCTAACATAAATTTAGATATCTTTAATATAAAACTAAAATGATAAATGAAAAGATTGGAAAGTGATTTTAAACCACCTATGATTCCAAATGATTATTTGGATAGGACACTAAAGATGGGATTGAATTAGGTTCCTAAATTAATTCATGTTAAAAACAGTAAGTGAAATAATCCACCAATTTAAAAACAAACCATGCTAATAAATAAAAGAAGTAAATTTATAATAGTTTGACTGTTCAATTAATTTATCAACAGATTGATAGATTTTCAGTTATAACAACATGATATGTTGATATATCTCTTGAAATCAATTTACTAAAAAAATATTGTTATAAATAATATTCAAGATCAACTATCAAAGTGAAACATTGTTTTTCAAAATTTTAGTAAAAAGATAGTAAACTAAACTTGAATACACATTGGATTAAAGACAAGAGGTTTAGTCTCAAGTCGATCATTTTTCTTCTCAATTTAGTGATGTCCTTCCACCAAGAAATATATATAATGCTTTGATCCACAACCTGGTTCATGTAATACACAACAATATACAAACATCCCAGGTCATAGGACCTCTACCTCAGTTCTATGTGGGAACTAAAATATCCAGGACACGAATGACCTAGACCACTATTGTACATGGGTTATAACAAGTGTAAATAAATTTTTATATTGGGATATATTGTATCATCCATTTCAGTGCAGGAGACCATGTTGGTTTAATAGGAAGATTCACACACTACTCAAAATGAAGTAAAAAATCACACAACCAAGAATGAAATAAATAGATTGATTTTAGAGGGCTATGTGTCTTGTGAAATATATCTTTTGAATAATTGGATATAGAAAATGTACATTTTGGGTCCTCTTCTAGAAATAGACATTAAATAGAGTGTTGTTGGAGCTTTGTGTTACAGTTTCCAGGTTGATGGGATTTTCCTCCTTAGTATTTGTTTTCTATTAGGACGATTGAATCTTTGGTGAACAAAAATCCTCATTTATTTCATAGATAGAAGGAAGGATAGTTCTTTGTATGTTCTTTGGCTTTGTGTAATTCCTCTACTTGTATATTATTTTCCACTATACTCTCTTTCTTCTTCATCTCATGTGCCAATATTTCATTTTATGTTGGCTGTCTTGTGCTGGCCGACAAGAATCATGTGTAGGTACCACATAACTCATACTATCCACTGACATTGTCATTAATGTTGCTATCAAAAATTATTAATTTAATAAGTATAATTAAAACACTCAAATATGACTCTTAAGGATAATTTAAAAAAATGAAAATTTAAATAGTCTGTTGGTAACTCCTTTGTCTAAAAGTTATTCTGTGAGTGACTCCTTATATCACTGAGACCTTTTATTGGTATCGGTGACTAATTCTACTGGGGAGGTATTCTATCAGTATCTTCTTGCATTGGTGTCTCACATTATTATTTTAGTGCGTCATTCCTTCTCTCGGTGTCACATTTTTATTTTTGGTGAGTCATCTACCAGTGAGTCAGGTTGTACTGTCATTGAGACATTTGTTATTTCTTTTAGGCATTTGTTCTGTCTGTGAGAAATTTTTTCTGTTAGTGAGAAATATGTTCTGTAAATGATACATTTTCACTATCATAGATTCATTTTGTATGTCAGTGTTAGTGACTCATACTTAGCCAATTTTCAGTTTTAACAGTCTTGTAACATTAATGTCAAGAAAATGTTTTGAAATATATATAGATGTATATATAATCGTAATTAAACACATATAAACCTTATTTAGTATATATAAACAATATTTAAATGATTATACATTATTTGTGATTATTAAAATCATTAAAACCAGAGAGGGGTAAAAAATCTCATATGGGACAACATTATAGTTCATTTTATCATCAGTGATCTCTAATTCAAAAAGAAAACATGAAAACAATCAATTTAATTATCATTAATCATTATCTTGAGTTTATTAACTATTTGTGATGGTCGTACAGTATAAATAATCCTAGGTATTCTTCTCTTGAACGAAATAAGATCCACTTATATAATAAGTGAATTCTCAAATTTTGTACCTCACTGATATTTCATTCTTTCACAATCATGTTGACTTTTTCTTGAAATCATATAAATATATTCCTCCACACATTAAAATTTTTTGTCACATATTTCACATATTTCCTTTAATCATTCATACATATTATTTTTAGGTGACTATGATGGATTTAGTTTTGTAGCTTCCTTTTATAGAGGCATGTTTCTTAGGATCACTAACCCTAAATCCTTAGTTTCTTTAGTTCCATGGAAGTGGAATGATATACTATAAAAAATATTATTTGTTATGAAAAAATAAACAATAACAATATTATCCTTGAAAAAAATTTCTTCCATGAAACCACTGAGACTTCCAAAAAATTTATAGTTGGATTCTTTTATACTATTATATATTTGATCTTCTTTAGTACCATATAATGATAAATTTGTTTAGATATTTTAAAATTACTTGTAAATAGAAGTGATAACTTTATATTTTTTATTATCCACAGATTCAAATGTTTTTATTTTCAATCCTACATTATTAGATTAAAAAATTTTAAACATTTTTATCAATTACAGGTTCAATTTTTACCGGAGGTTTTGTAAAACATTTTTTAGTATCTTTAGATGAATCATCCTTAATTTCCATAGCATTATCATAATAATTTTTCATTTCCCCATTTAATTCATAGAAATAAGTAGCCTTAAATATTCTATGTTATGATCTTATTTTTTATATATCATCTTTATTCTTAAAATCTTTTAATATCATATTTTAAAAAAACTACTTTGAAAAGTTCAGTTTATTCAAAAATATAATTCTTTGTTAAGATAATTATCTATATCTCCCTTAAAAATCACAAATTAATTTTACATTTATTTTATTTTTATATTGTGTTGTGTATTTCTCCCAAGTAAAAATTAATTAGTAGTCTATAGAATGCATGCAGTGTATGTCACTTATAACTCTTCCCCGCAATTTGAAATGTATTTATGTTTTCCAAAACAGTCCATGAAGTTACTAAAATTTAATTTCATGTCATATTATTATTTACTACTAAAAGTGAAGTACTCATCCCCTTTCATACTTAATGACACATGATTATTGTGGGGTGTGACAAGAACAAATATTTCTTATGTTAAAATGATTTATATTTTTAAACAAGTTTGTATTTAGAGAAAATCACCCAACAATCATGTTATTCACTTCAAATTAGAAAATTAAGTGGAATTTTTTTTGATATTGTTTGATGTTAAAAAGAAATACGGAAAAAAGGTTGAACAAAAATAGGTGAAGAGAGTTTTGGGGTCAGGGTAGGATAACATTTTGAAATGTCATCATGTTATTAAAAATCTTTTCCCCCTAAACTTATTGAGTGATAAATGAAGGACTCCTCGATCAAGTTTCCAATCACTCATGGTTAAATAATGTAAGGAAACCCACACTTGTACGAATGAAAAATCATAAACCCTTCCCAAAAATCTATGCCAAGTCTTAATAAATATATTTTTCTCCTTATAAATCTATAAATAAATAACTAAATTCACGCACATTACAACGATCTCAAGAAACACACTACCTAAAAAATATTCTCTATTAAAAAAATTAAACTAGGAAGAGGGAACAAAAAAATATTAAACCAAATCTATAAAAAATGAATGATACCAGAAAAAATATATGATCACATTAATATAAATGGGAACCACTTAAAATAGATGTCATTTAATAGAAAAATATGGTTTTATATTATATCCCATGACTCCTTCATTATAAATGGATAAATCCTCCTTCCTCGATCATTAAAAATATTTATAACTCTATGTAAAGGATAATAGAATTTATTTTGGAAGAATAGAAAATTATTAAACATATAAAATACAAAGGCAGGATCTGCATCACTTTATGGTTCCTGTCCTCTAGTATAACCCCTTATCTTTATTAAACCCTTTTAAAAGGAAGTGAACACACAAAATTATAGGGTTGAGGTTATTTGTGGGAAGATGGAACTTGGTCATTGATATAGTAAATATCATTAATTATTAGAGTGAGTCTCATACCCTTCATCATCTGCTTCTCAGTAATCAAACATCATTCTTGGATTGTGATGTCTCATGGTCACTTTGGGTGGGGTGGCTCCCACCTACCTGTGGTATGAAGCACAACATTGATGGTTCCTACTGTTTGGAAGTCATTAAAGGATGTGGGGTTGTTTGAGACTCTCGATGATCAGTCATATTTTCTTTTTCTACATACCTAGTTAGTGGTTCCTCTATCCAGTTAGAATCCAAGGACCCCCTCACTAGATTATCTCTATACAGACATGCAAACATTATTCTCTATGGATTTGAGATTAACTTCATGATTCTAAGTATTTATTTTAATGTATTTTGATCTATCCCATGGTATATATATTACACCATTACAAAATATAGGGTTATTCTCCAAATCTATATCAAAGTGCTTCATACTTGGCATGAAGGTAATAAAATGGAAGACCAACTTGATTCCTTAGCTGAACAATGATATAATATTTCTTTCTTATAGAATGTGGATCTCTTGAAACCGTAAGGGGTGAAACTTATTTTTGGGGATTCCATTAGGTAACATTACTTTAGGCCTCCTTAGTCTCATGATTTCGTTAGACTTTACCCTATGTTTCATGTAATTATTTTTCAATTTCTCTTTAATAAATAAATAGATGATGATGATGATGATGATACCATTGAGGGGTTGAAATGTTTCCCTCGAGAATCATTCCATTGAAATATTGACTTTAATTCACCTAATAATGGCTGATTATTTGGTCCATATCTTTACTAAATTTATTCCCTCTATCTTGTTCGTCCTCCAATAAAATATCAACAAATGTTTACAATTTTTTAAATGTGATGCTCAAATTACTAAAGATGAATTTTCTATCCTAGGAGACCCCTCAAGCCCATCAACATTGGTGCTCTCAATGTATTATATAATGACAAAAATTCAACAGGAAATTTAATTTTATAATAAGGCCATGTGTCCTATTTCTTATCCATCTAGAATTGCCACATTTGGATTTCCCAAGGCCGATATATTCCTCAATTACTAAGGTGGGGTTCATTCTGTCTTCACGATTTTTTTTCCAAGTGATAGATTTTTTTAGGCCATTGTGTTTTAAATTGAATCAATATCCATAACATAATGGTGAATACTGTGAAAAAATGTAGTGTAAAAAATAATCACATAAATTTTATCAAATTTGAAAAGTTTATTCTCTAAATACTAAAGAATCAGAAATTTTTAAATATCATAAATTATGAAATTTTCACAATTACAAGAAAAACCTAAAATACTCAAATAATTAAAAAAAGATGATATTAATTAATTTTATGGAATTAAATAATTTCAAAATATAATAAAATTATGAAAATATCATCTCAATCAGTTCCACCATACTTAGCACTTGGACTCTTTGACAAGTTAGTAACAAAATCAAAAAAATGAAAATTAAAAACGCCCACTATGAGATTCAATAATTCCAAAACAAGAAATGAATTATATCATTCCTTCTCAAAAAATTATTTTATGTCATTTATTCAGGTAATTTTATATATTTCGATTTCGTTTTCTTCCCATGAATACAAGACACGTACCTCACATGAATTTTCTCTCATCTCAAAAATGTAAATGTTCAACAGGGATTTTCTCATCCTAACCCTTTAAAGAGTCAACATAGGCTTGATAATTTCCTACATATTCACACGATGTTAGTCAAAATTAGGGGGTTTATCATTAAGACTATGAAATGTTATTGTGTATATTTTTTTTGTGTTTTTTAGCTAAAAATTATGATGAATAAAAAGTGGTTATTGGCCCTTTTGATGAAAAATTTCAAGATTCAAATTTTCAAGAAAGTATTTTATCCTCCTCAATAACCATTATAGAATATAATCTCTATCATCATAATGACTCAAGTGAAGTTAAAACCATTCATCAATTCTATAGAACCTATTTAAATCCTCCAAATATTATTTTGTAATGCTCAAGAAAGGCACACTTTCTTTATCTATTGGAAGCCCCAGAAAGGCACAGATTTTCTTGTCCTGAATGATCCCAAAAGATACAGATTATGTGTAACAGCCCGAGATTTTCTGAAAAATATTCTTTTTAATTTCACTAATGTCTTGTGTTGTACGCAACACAAAAAGGAGATTGCACAACACGCATCCTTGACTTGCCTTTCATTACACGCAATCGCAACCTTCCTCGATAGCGTGTGTAGTACGAAATACTGAGTTTCACGAAACAACGATATGCTATTAAAATATTATTAAAACTAGCCGTTATGAATAGTAATAACCACTTTTTAAATTTTAGAAATTTTAGCTCTCAAAATGGACTTCATTTTTGGATTCGGAGTATCGAATTTAGCCTAAGGTGAAATTTTGGTACTTTTCGGATAACTTTCATATTCTGATGAATAGTGAAAATTACTAAATTATAATTAAAAACAACTTTTTTAATCGAAATAATTAATAGTGATAAATCATTAATTTGAGTGGTTTTAAAGTATATTTAGAATATATTTTTACAATTTAATACAATGTTGGTCATTGGATGTAATTTCACATTTAAACCAGACATAATCAAGTGTCAATCTTTTGATAGATATTGTTTCTTAAAAACACGCTATTTGTTTTAACAACAGGATTTAATTATAAAATTAATTAATGCAATTTCTATGTTATGAATTTGGTAAAATAGACTTCATTTTTGAATTCGGAATATGAAATATAGCTTAGGATGAAATTTTGGCATTTTTCTAAAAACTTTCAATTTTTGATGAATAGTGAAACCACTAAGTGGTAGGTTAAAAAACTGAATTTTGCATAAAACTTAATTTTACCGCTTCTGTGAATGGAATTTTGAAAATCCGACAGACACGGTTAATATCAAGGACTAAAATGTGGTTCAATGAGATGAAAATAATTTTTGGTGAATAGTAACTTTTTACTTTTTTTTACCACGGTTAATAGTAAATAGGGTAACTAAGGGTAAATATGATATTACTATTACCCTAACACATGTCCTAATTCTATTGGGTAAGTGTAATTAGACCAAAAACAACCTTATGAATATAATATGACCATTTAGGTCCACTTGGATTAGATTATGACATTTAATATTATTTTATTTAATGAATAGTTAAAATAGTTAAAATCAAAGTTTAATAACTAAAACATTTTTAATATGGAGTTATAAATAAGATAAATTCGACTATAAATATTCATTAGAAAGCTAAAAAGATTTCCTACATAATTATAGTTTATTTATAATTTTTAGACTTTAAATAAATTAATTTATTTATGACACAACGATGATGCAGTAATTACCCTTTTAAAGAAATATTAACATAATTGATGTTATAAATGCTCAAATGAATGTAATTTGAGACTTTTTATGAATTCCACTAATTTTCTAGGTTACTATGATATATAAGTGTTGATTTAATCAACTTGGTTCGAACATGTAATTCTGTTATGACTTTCACAAAAATCATATATCAAATAGTGTCAAAATTGACACAAAATAGTTTTTAAATCAAATATTATATTATTAATTGTTATTTTATTCCCAAAAATCTAAGGTTCGGCCAAATGACTTAGATAAAGATATATATATTAATAATAAACAATTTGGGGTTCGTTTGGCATGTTATAGTAAGTGTATTAACCATATAGTGAAAGAAAACAAAAAGACACGGTAAAAGTTAAATTATTTAACTTAGAGTTAAATCTAATTGATAAGGTTAAAATAATACCCTAAACTTGTCTAAATACAATTGGATGATAGGATTGAGACCCATCCCCACTTTATCTTTGAAATAAGACCCTTTGGAACCATTATAAACCGATTTTGACATTAATATAAAATAATATTTTGAGGTATTCCTAAGGTGCCCCTCTCCTCCCCTATAAAAGGACACCTCCTCCCCCTCCTCCTCACACCAATTTGAGCACTCAAGCTCGGCCAACCCCTGCCAAAATTTCTTCTCCACTTCCCTAGAAATATCCTAGAGGTTCTGGTATTCCTCAAATACCAATTTTAGTGCCCTAAGAGGAGGTCTCAAAGAGGCGCTTCAAAGAAGAGGTAATTACCGTTAACAATTGTTTCATCTTTATTTCTTCTTCCACTTTTTTTTCTTAGGTTGTTTCATTATGAAGTAATAACATCAGTATCACTCATATACTGATATGTTATTATAAGTATGAAACAACCCTATTTCACCATCTATCCATCCTACGGAAAAAGAAATCACCGCGCGTGCGTACGTACGGAATACCGTCTCCACACAGTGGTGTAATCTATTTTCCACCACCACCTTACATGGATGGGTATAATGGTGTAAATAATAACTATCCATAGTTATTACAACATCATATTGATTCTGATATATTGTATAATCCACTCCAATTCAATTCAATATTTATGGAAATGATATCATCGCTCGTGCGTACGTACGGACTACCGTCTCCACGACGCGATGAGATTCATTCTCCATGTTAACCATTTAAGAATGATTATAAAGTATATATAAGAAATAATAATGAAATATATGACATTATAAAGATACTGGATTTATGTATATATATATATATGTATGTCATCTACTTACTTCCATTCAAGACAATAAGTAAAGGAAAACAGTGTTCATGCGTACGTACGGACTACCGTCTCCATGAACGGTGTTTTTCATTTCATTTATCTATCTATTATATATATATATATACTGAATATATATGATATATAAATCATATTTTATATTCTAGAAGTAAGTAAATCATTATATAAGTAATAATAATGTCAAGAACAACAAGTCAAAACACCTACGATAAATGAAACGATTTTACCCAAAACGCTTCTTTAACATGGAATTTACAAAAGAACGGGTAATATAATGTCATAAGTGAACCATATATGATATCATAACAATTATTATGATTCTATAATAAGTCAATGACATTATTTAAATCATTATACAGGAGTTTCAGACACTTACAAAGCAAATCAGATCTAAGGTAAGGGAAATATCACAATCTCATTTTTATCCGAGATTGTTTATACTTTGGAATTTACTGGGGTGTATTTTATCAACCACATCCATGTTTCCTCAATATGTAATATTTATATCCTTCTACAATAGTTTAAATCCAATTTTACCCTTCGTTGAGTTTTTAGTAAAAGATATGAAAGGAATCTTTTGTCATTTTTCGTACGAGGTACTTTTTTGACTTTTCCGACAAAAGTACGAAGAATGTTTTTTTAAACTTATACAGCATGAATGGATTTTTAAAACATTATTTCCAAGAAGCTTCATTTACAAGTTTTCAAGTTTATTTTTAATCAACTTCTTTTAGTTTATAATTGTATGACATATTAAGAAAAGAAAAGTGTTTTTGAAGAAGAAAGGATATTTTCCTCAAGAATGGAGTTCAAGTGTTTTATCAAAATTATTTTCCATCTAAGATAATAAAGGGTTCTGTTTTTATCCCTTTAATTACATTGATTTGATTATGTTGTGAGGGAATTATTTTTATGAAGTCATTTGCCTTATAAGATTTTTTTATGATGTCATGATGTTTCAAGAATCCCATTTTTGTTACATGTGTTATGCGATGATGTATGATTTATGATAATGTGGCACACATAAGAAAGGATTCATTATAAGATGGGTGGGACCAATATCTCCCTCCAATGCATTGGGTAAAGATTTTATATCTCATGAGATAGACAGGGCTGGAACGGTAGGTTATACCGGTTCAGTGAAACAGGATTGAAACGAGGGTTACTCGATTCAGAAAGGGACTTTGTCCACTAAGATAGTCTTGGCAATGAGTCATGACTAACAAGAAATGATTTTCCAAGATTTTGTGTGTATGCCACAAAGTTTCATGTTTTAAGTTATGATTGTTGTGATCTCATTTTCACTTCTATGATTTATTCCATATTAAGATATTATGATCTCTTTTGCAGGTTAAGATTTCCAAAAGTTATGTGCTTGATGTGATTTATATTTCTTTTGTTTACCCTTACTGAGCGTTTGAGCTCACCCTTTTATGTTTTCTTTTCCCCAGGATATAAAGAAAGTTTTTAGGTATAAAAAAAAGAAGATCTTTATGGGAGATGTTGAAGATCTTTCACCAGGATTAAAAGATTATATTCCGAGTTTCCAAAGACACTAAACTATTACGATCCTTGTGTGTGTGTTTTTGTTATTTACTAAGTATTCCGCAAATGTAATGTAATGTCCATGTACATCAGGCTTCGGGTCTCTACAGTTGGTATCAGAGGAAAGGTTTAGTCAACCTTTGGAAACTAGGATGCGAGAACTTTAGTGAGATCCCTAGAGATATTTCTAAGGTATGTCTAGGGATGTCTCTAAGGTTAAGTATACGTATAGGTTATAGTCCTAGAATTGCGCTAACGATATTAGAATTTATCCTAAGATGTTAGATATTGAGGGTACTCCCCCTTTATTATGTTGTTTTCCCTAGCATGATTTTTGCCTCTCACACTATTCTTTTTGGGTTTTAGAAAATGGCTGGAAACAAGATGATTCGCAATAATGGAGGATATGATGGACAATGGAATGATATTCTTCATGAGCAACCAAATGAAATGGGATTTGGACGTCCAAATATCATTATTATGCCGAATCAGCAATCTCATAATATGATCAATAAAGTAAAATTTGGTAAGTTTCCTGACTTGGCTAATAAGGGAAAGATGGAGTTTCATGATGATCATAGAGGAAAGAAAGTTCAATTTCCCCTATGTAAATCATGTGGGAAGAGGCATCAAGGAGAATGTTTCAAAGGAACTGGAAGATGCTTTGGGTGTGGAAAAGAAGGACACAAAGCCAGTAAGTGCAAAGGAAAAGGTTCAGTTAACACCAGGGATGAGGATAATGGTATTGCTACGACATCAACAATGGTTAAATGTTTTAAATGTGGAATGTACGGGCATTTTTCAAACCAATGCCCTAAGGGAAAGTCTCATGAAGAGAATCAGTATGGTCGTATGGGTAGTATTTATGTTGATGATGATGAAGAGACTACAAATTATATGTGAGATGAACGAATTGTTGAAGATCGGTCAATGGTTTAAGAATGTAGTGGAATGATTACATGTTTATCATGTGTAATGTTGTATAAGAAATCTCATGGTACTATGGAATAAAGAGACATCTAAGGATTGTTACACTGTTGTCTTTCCTTGAGTTTTGAAAGTGTATGATTAATGGTACCACTATCCATGAAAGGTTATTCTGATATTTTTGGAATGTAGATGATATGCGCAAAATGAAGGGAAAAGGAGAAAATTAAATTTTTAACAGTATTCATGAGCTCATGATTGATATAAGGACTAAGTGATATCATGGTTTGAGTATATAGAATTTTGAGGACTTTGGTATGTGAAAAGTGTTAACATTTAACTGTATTCATGTTTTCACTAAGGTTCAATGGGTATTCAAGAGAATACATGATTAAGGACTTTGAATGTTTGAAATGTGACCAACAAAACATATCTTATGATATATGGGGATCAACGATGGTATTAAATCTCTAGTAATCGTTTTCACTATGTTATGAGAGTGGACTACAGTATTATGGATAAGCCTAAAGATTGGAATGGATTATGTTGGACATAAGTTAGTATTATTTATGGGATGTTATAGTAAGGTAGTTTTAGAAAAAGGACAACCTGCAGGATGGGCGACAGCCCATCGCTTCGGACAAGGCTGTGGGAATCGAACCCACAACCGAAGTGCGACTAGCCTTTATCGCCTACCACTGGCCTACAGGAAGTCCCTGTTCAGTAGAAACTAGTTTTATTATATTAAGCAGTATGATATATGAAGTATAAGTCCATTTTAGGAACCATACGTGATTAATCTCACTATAGATCGACTTATGTATATAATTTTTGCTAACCTTTTGAGACAGATGGAATGACCCGTCATTCTATCACATGATCTGCTAACACTTCACGAATAACAAATTCAACTTCATTTATTTAAGAGATGAAGTGGAAAACCAAAAATTTTGTCCTAGTGATCTTATACCTGATGAATCGGATGGTACCTTAGATCGTCACAAATTTATGGATTTGTGATTGTTGGCTTTCCATAGCCATGTTCTCTACCACTTTCCATCAGAACATGATGGTTAGATTTTTCTTCCATATCCATATTTTCACCTATGTGGAAACCCAGTGATTAGTTTACTTGGGTAACCGTTAAGGTTCATACTTTTGTTTTAAAATATTGGTTTTGGTATTCCTTTTTACGATGTGGGTTTCTATTAAAGAAACTTTTGAATAGTAAACCATTTATAACCCCGACGAATTTCGAGGGCGAAATTCATTTTAAGGGGGGTAGAATGTAACAGCCCGAGATTTTATGAAAAATATTCTTTTTAATTTCACTAATGTCTTGTGTTGTACGCAACACAAAAAGGATATTGCACAACACGCATCCTTGACTTGCCTTTCATTACACGCAATCGCAACCTTCCTCGATAGCGTGTGTAGTACGCAATACTGAGTTTCACGAAACAACGATATGCTATTAAAATATTATTAAAACTAGCCGTTATGAATAGTAATAACCACTTTTTAAATTTTATAAATTTTAGCTCTCAAAATGGACTTCATTTTTGGATTCGGAGTATCGAATTTAGCCTAAGGTGAAATTTTGGTACTTTTCGGATAACTTTCATATTCTGATGAATAGTGAAAATTACTAAATTATAATTAAAAAAAACTTTTTTAATCGAAATAATTAATAGTGATAAATCATTAATTTGAGTGGTTTTAAAGTATATTTAGAATATATTTTTACAATTTAATACAATGTTGGTCATTGGATGTAATTTCACATTTAAACCAGACATAATCAAGTGTCAATCTTTTGATAGATATTGTTTCTTAAAAACACGCTATTTGTTTTAACAACCGGATTTAATTATAAAATTAATTAATGCAATTTCTATGTTATGAATTTGGTAAAATAGACTTCATTTTTGAATTCGGAATATGAAATATAGCTTAGGATGAAATTTTGGCATTTTTCTAAAAACTTTCAATTTTTGATGAATAGTGAAACCACTAAGTGGTAGGTTAAAAAACTGAATTTTGCATAAAACTTAATTTTACCGCTTCTGTGAATGGAATTTTGAAAATCCGACAGACACGGTTAATATCAAGGAATAAAATGTGGTTCAATGAGATGAAAATAATTTTTGGTGAATAGTAACTTTTTACTTTTTTTTACCACGGTTAATAGTAAATAGGGTAACTAAGGGTAAATATGATATTACTATTACCCTAACACATGTCCTAATTCTATTGGGTAAGTGTAATTCGACCAAAAACAACCTTATGAATATAATATGACCATTTCGGTCCACTTGGATTAGAATATGACATTTAATATTATTTTATTTAATGAATAGTTAAAATAGTAAAAATCAAAGTTTAATAACTAAAACATTTTTAATATGGGGTTATACATAAGATAAATTCGACTATAAATATTCATTAGAAAGCTAAAAATATTTCCTACATAATTATATTTTATTTATAATTTTTAAACTTTAAATAAATTAATTTATTTGTGACACAACGATGATGCAGTAATTACCCTTTTAAAGAAATATTAACATAATTGATGTTATAAATGCTCAAATGAATGTAATTTGAGACTTTTTATGAATTCCACTAATTTTCTAGGTTACTATGATATATAAGTGTTGAGTTAATCAACTTGGTTCGAACATGTAATTCTGTTATGACTTTCACAAAAATCATATATCAAATAGTGTCAAAATTGACACAAAATAGTTTTTAAATCAAATATTATATTATTAATTGTTATTTTATTCCCAAAAATCTAAGGTTCGGCCAAATGACTTAGATAAGGATATATATATTAATAATAAACAATTTGGGGTTCGTTTGGCATGTTATAGTAAGTGTATTAACCATATAGTGAAAGAAAACAAAAAGACACGGTAAAAGTTAAATTATTTAACTTAGAGTTAAATCTAATTGATAAGGTTAAAATAATACCCTAAACTTGTCTAAATCCTATTGGATGATAGGATTTCGACCCATCCCCACTTTATATTTGAAATAAGACCCTTTGGAACCATTATAAACCGATTTTGACATTAATATAAAATAATATTTTGAGGTATTCCTAAGGTGCCCCTCTCCTCCCCTATAAAAGGACACCTCCTCCCCCTCCTCCTCACACCAATTTGAGCACTCAAGCTCGGCCAAACCCTGCCAAAATTTCTTCTCCACTTCCCTAGAAATATCCTAGAGGTTCTGGTCTTCCTCAAATACCAATTTTAGTGCCCTAAGAGGAGGTCTCAAAGAGGCGCTTCAAAGAAGAGGTAATTACCGTTAACAATTCTTTCATCTTTATTTCTTCTTCCACTTTTTCTTCTTAGGTTGTTTCATTATGAAGTAAAAACATCAGTATCACTCATATACTGATATGTTATTATAAGTATGAAACAACCCTATTTCATTATCTATCCATCCTACGGAAAAAGAAATAACCGCGCGTCCGTACGTACGGAATACCGTCTCCACGCAGTGGTGTAATCTATTTTCCACCACCACCTTACATGGATGGGTATAATGGTGTAAATAAAAACTATCCATAGTTATTACAACATCATATTGATTCTGAAATATTTTATAATCCACTCCAATTCAATTCAATATTTATGGAAATGATATCATCGCTCGTGAGTACGTAGGGACTACCGTCTCCACGACGCGATGAGATTCATTCTCCATGTTAACCATTTAAGAATGATTATAAAGTATATATAAGAAATAATAATGAAATATATGACATTATAAAGATACTGGATTTATGTATATATATATATGTATGTCATCTACTTACTTCCATTCGAGACAATAAGGAAAGGAAAACAGTGTTCATGCGTACGTACGGACTACCGTCTCCATGAACGGTGTTTTTCATTTCATTTATCTATCTATTATATATATATATATACTGAATATATATGATATATAAATCATATTTTATATTCTGGAAGTAAGTAAATCATGATATAAGTAATAATAATGTCAAGAACAACAAGTCAAAACACCTACGATAAATGAAACGATTTTACCCAAAACGCTTCTTTAACATGGAATTTACAATTGAACGGGTAATATAATGTCATAAGTGAACCATATATGATATCATAACAATTATTATGATTCTATAATAAGTCAATGAAATTATTTAAATCATTATACAGGAGTTTCAGACACTTACAAAGCAAATCAGATCTAAGGTAAGGGAAATATCACAATCTCATTTTTATCCGAGATTGTTTATACTTTGGAATTTACTGGGGTGTATTTTATCATCCACATCCATGTTTCCTCAATATGTAATATTTATATCCTTCTACAATAGTTTAAATCCAATTTTACCCTTCGGTGAGTTTTTAGTAAAAGATATGAAAGGAATCTTTTGTCGTTTTTCGTACGAGGTACTTTTTTGACTTTTTCGACAAAAGTACGAAGAATGTTTTTTTAACTTATACGGCATGAATGGATTTTTAAAACATTATTTCCAAGAAGATTCCTTTACAAGTTTTCAAGTTTATTTTTAATCAACTTCTTTTAGTTTATAATTGTATGACATATTAAGAAAAGATAAGTGTTTTTGAAGAAGAAAGGATATTTTCCTCAAGAATGGAGTTCAAGTGTTTTATCAAAATTATTTTCCATCTAAGATAATAAAGGGTTCTGTTTTTATCCCTTTAATTACATTGATTTGATTATGTTGTGAGGGAATTATTTTTATGAAGTCATTTGCCTTATAAGATTTGTTTTATGATGTCATGATGTTTCAAGAATCCCATTTTTGTTACATGTGTTATGCGATGATGTATGATTTATGATTATGTGGCACACATAAGAAAGGATTCATTATAAGATGGGTGGGACCTATATCTCCCTCCAATGCATTGGGTAAAGATTTTATATCTCATGAGATAGACAGGGCTGGAACGGTAGGTTATACCGGTTCAGTGAAACAGGATTGAAACGAGGGTTACTCGATTCAGAAAGGGACTTTGTCCACTAAGATAGTCTTGGAAATGAGTCATGACTAACAAGAAATGATTTTCCAAGATTATGTGTGTATGCCACAAAGTTTCATGTTTTATGTTATGATTTTTGTGATCTCATTTTCACTTCTATGATTTATTCCATATTAAGATATTATGATCTCTTTTGCAGGTTAAGATTTCCAAAAGTTATGTGCTTGATGTGATTTATATTTATTTTGTTTACCCTTACTGAGCGTTTGAGCTCACCCTTTTATGTTTTCTTTTCCCCAGGATATAAAGAAAGTTTTTAGGTATAAAAAAAAGAAGATCTTTATGGGAGATGTTGAAGATCTTTCACCAGGATTAGAAGATTATATTCCGAGTTTCCAAAGACACTAAACTATTACGATCCTTGTGTGTGTGTTTTTGTTATGTACTAAGTATTCCGCAAATGTAATGTAATGTCCATGTACATCAGGCTTCGGGTCTCTACATTATGACTAAAATAAATATTTTATCTAGAAACAAAACCTCTTCAAATTTTTATTTTCCACCCAAATTATTACCAAATAATTCAGCATAACATAATATATGTCACCCCCCACTTAATTTGAAGTATATCCTCAAATTTTACTTCAAGTGAATGTTTGATATGGAAAGTTGGATTTTAATTTTCCCATCCTAACCAGATGTTCTTAGATTATAAGGGATAAAAGGAATAAATATATAATGATTGAATAAATAAAATTCTTTTGAAAAGGGGGATTTAAAATAAAAGTTATCCCTAAATAATTTAAAACCAATGTACCTCAAGACATTATGTTTTGAGATAAATAAATCAAATTCTTGTTAAACAATAATAGTGTGGTTTCCACAAGAAGTGAGGTGAATAAAAATAATATTAAAAAATAGTTCAGAGGCCCTATGGGAAAGTGATTTCAAATATAATAACAGTGATATGTGGCATGGGATTAAAAAATTAGAGTACATTTCTTAAAATTTAGAAATATTTTAACATGGAATGATGCCATTTTCAGTATGAATTTAAGTTCAATTTCATTAGATAAATTATTTCATCCATTAAAACATGTTTAAAAATTTGAAATTATAGTCATTTTAGCTCATAAGTTTTTAAATCTCAAATAACAACATTACTTAGAAACACACATTTTTAAAGAACAATTTGTTTTTGTAAAAAACAATAATCTTAAACTAAAAAGGTTCCCTCCTCCAAACATAAATGGTGAAGTTTACCATTGTATTAATGGGTATTTAACATGTATGATGATTTTAAATTATATAATATAATGAAATAAATATTAAATTATAGGTACAACCTGACTTATTAGTATTTCAAATTTCAGTTAAGCTCATAAGTGTCGCACATTGAAAACAACTAAGGAAAAAAACATAAAACCTAAGGTATTTATTAGAATAAAATAAAATAGTAATAGAATGGATAATGAGGGGATATAACTTGGTTTAATCCCCTATGTGGGACCTTGGTTTTGACTTCATATAGATGGACAATTTGAGTTTGATAACCCCAATGTGACGGTGGATATATTTTCATTGAAATGAATTACATGTAATTATTCCTCCTAGGTTTCACTTATTACCTTTTATTAAGGAATCCATAGATAGAGTATAGAAAATTTAACCCCATGAAAATGATACACAAATTTTTTGGTGGAGGAAGGACAAAAAATGAGTCCTCCCCTTTCTTCTTTTTCACTTGTACAACTTCCTCTTTATTCTCTAGTGATTTTTGAATGTATGAGGCATCAATTGAATAATATAAGGGAATGTTATTGGGTAATTATATTTTAAAAAAATTAAACAATAAAGAGTCAATATCAAATTATTCACCTTAATTTTAATAATCTTATTTAACTTTTTTCCTCAGGTAAAGGCAAAATTTATCTCCTCTTGAACTCCCTCCAGAAATGTTTAACAAGTTTAGGGAGCTGAAGATGTTCCTCATTTGGTTGATCTTCTTTTTCTTCCTCATATACGAAGGAAATATAATTGTTGGATGAATATTAAAATTAAAATCAATGGGAGTTAATACTAAATTCCATTTCAATAAAATAAGGATATAATGAGTTTAAGAAAATTCCATCTCCCTATGCTGGTTCAACAACAATTGATTCTTTATTGGAAAGTGCCTCATTGAGTTGAATTTCACTGGATAGAGGTAGGTTGTTAGGATTCCTGATTTAAAATATGAGTGGAGAATTAAATTCCAATAGTGGTTCTAATTATGGTTCACTTTGAGGTCTTTTATACAATTCTACTTCATCCTTGGACTGTAGTCTTTGATTATCTGTTATCAATTGATTAACCACATGATGAAGTTATTTAAATGTGATACATGTATCATGGACAGTAAACATTTTCTTGGTCAAAATAGCGAGTTCATAAACCTTTTGTAGGAATGTTTCCTCCTAATTAATAACTATTTATCCCTTCATATTTTAGTAATAAAACTAATAAGAATAGTTATAGTTGGGATACATCAAGGAAAATTTTTCGTTAGTTTTTTTTAATTAGAGATAAATTAATTAATTTTAAAATCTGTGAATTAGATTGTTGGAACCACATTCTCGACACTGGAACCATGTTTTGAAATGTCCCTATAGTGGGGTGTCAAAAAAGTTATTTCCTATGTTTAAATGCACTATAGTTGTTCTTCAAGTTTTTATTTATAGAGTATAAAACCAAAATCATGGTTGTCACTTGAAATTTGAAAAATAATTAGAGGTTATTATTGTAATTGGTTGATGTTAAAAAATTAAAAAAACTATAAAAATTAATATTAAACAAAAACTGAATATGAGAGTGATGGGGTTAGTATAGGATCACCTTTTTCAATGACATCAGGGATTTAAAAATCATTACTCATCTCTTCATATTAAATGATAAATGAAATCCTCCTCGAATAATTTTACAATCACCCTTGGTTTAATGATGTAATGGAAAAAACATTGGTGTATATAAAACATCATAAACCATTCCCAAAAAACTAAATCATGTCATAATCAAGAATTGATGATTCTGTTAAATATATAAAAAATTCACTAAATCTATACACATTAAAATGATCACAATACACTAACCACCTAACACAGTATGGTTTATTTTGACGAACTACACTAGGAAGATTGTTGACGCTCCTTTCGTCACAGAATCTAATGATCAGAAAAGGGGAATATCTGAGCTCAAAGTGATTCAACCTTTGAAGAAAATATCAAAAATCGACAAAGGAATGAACAAAGGATCAAAATCAACTGCACCGCGCAAGTTATATCACTATCGCTCAAGTGACTTGCGCGACGCAACTTGGCGTGCAAGTGACTTGCGCGACCTAATTGATAACCGCCCGGGGTCTTCTCCTGCCTATAAATAGACCCTGTGGGCCCCCCATTCGAGAGGATCTTTTATCAGAAACTCGGATTGAAGCTCCTGACGGCCAAGTCTCTTCTCAAAGCTTTCAGAACACTTCTATGGTAATTTCTTACCTAGAAAGGAAGATCTAAAGAGTGGGAGGAAGGCCTAAGTGTTGAAACTCATCAACACTTGCGCGCCTGAGTGACCAACCCTTAAGGGAAATGGTCACACTTGCGCGCCACCTTACTCCTTCGATAGAACTTGCGCGTCCCTTTTCTGGAAGAACCTCAAGAAGATTCTATAGGATTTAAAAAAGAGTCGCTCAAGTATTTCAATGCTGGTTGACCATCGCGCAGGTACACCACGTGTCGCGCAGGTATACCTGCGCGACCAATACTTGCGCGCCCACGCAGTACTTGCACGTCTTCCAATACTTGTGCGCCCCTTCCTTTTTTGTGTTCCTTTCTTGTCCATTTCACCCCTCTTAAGCCATTATACATCCTTTTCATGATTCACTCCTCAAGACACTCTTCAAAGCCATTTATGGCATGATTTCTTGAATTGACTTCCTTTTCTGAAAGGAATTCTGTGGAATATCTCTCAAAACCTAGTGATTTAAATATCCTTATGTCACTAAATATGGAGAGTTCATTCATTCAACCTCATCCTTTATGATGAGAGAATCCTTAACCTTGGTCTCCTTTTCTGGAATAACCCCCAGTCATAAGTCCTCTAAATTTGGGCATCCTTTTCAGGAGTAAGCCCCAAACCTTAATCCTTAACCTGGGTCTCATTTTTAGGAATTAGTCCCAGTCATAATTTTGGGCTTCCTTCTCAGGAGTAAGCCCCAAGTCTCTTAACCTGGGTCTCCTTTTCAGGAATAATTCCAAGTCCTAATCTTGGGATTCCTTTTTTAGGAATAAGCCCCAAGTCCCTTAAATTCTCTTTAACCAGTCCTAATTTACATTTTGATCTAGGATTCCTTCTCAGGAGTAAAACCCAGTTATCAATCCTCTCTTAATTTGGGTTTCCTTTTCAGGAATAAGTCCCAAGTTAGAGTATTCAAATCTCCATGAAGCACATATACCTTTATGGACCCTGTTTCTGGATTTTATCCCTAAAGTAAATCCTCTGGGCAGTCATACATACATAAGCCCCAAACTATTTCTTATGATTGCATCTTTCATGGCACGATTGTCTTTTTTTTTTACCAATACCTCTTGTTTCTCACACTGAGCATGACTCACTTGATCTTAGAGTGTAAAAGTAATTGTGACATCCTGCTTTGAGACATCAATCATAAACATCATACCCTTACTCGAACTACGTGGGTTCTTATTCATTTTCCAAAACAAAGGATATGTAGGTAGCCCATCTATGGGTTCGATCCCAACTCTGAAATAATTCATGTCCTTACGAATGACAATAAACTTCATGTGCCCCACAGAGTGGCTTTTAAACCAGCCTGGACATCATAATGACCAAGAGACTTTTATATGAATGTTTAGAAGGATACCATTGACTAAGAATCTCTAAATAGATATAGATGATTCTCTATTGATGAAGAACCTCGAATACATATAAAAGAATCTCTAAATTTCTTACATATTTAATCATTGATTGTCAAAACTAAAGGAAAAGATCATTTTATACTTGGTAATCTAATAAGGATTCATGAACATAACTTAAATCTATAAAGAGAGTCCCGAAATAGACAATAATTCCCCTCAAAAAGGTGTGATGAGTCCGACCTCCCATCCTCTCGACCAATGAAAATTCATAAGCCTCATCAGTAAACAAGAAAATGAGCACCTACCTTTGGAAAGTAAGTCCAAATGGATGTGGAATCATTGGATGTTTCCGGTTCTACGAAAAAACCCGCTAGAAACCGATCAGAACGTTTGAATCTTCCATCCAGGAGGTCATCCCAAAATTTCGAGGGAAACAAAAAATGGTGAACCCGACGTGAATCCTTAACCAAGTTAAAATGATGTTTTACCTATTTGTTAAGCCCCTATTCAAAACTCAATAAGAGGGCTAACAAAAACAATCATTATAATGTGTTCTCATCCAAAGGATGAAGTGGCTGAATTTTATCTTGATTACATCTGTTATATCAAACAGGCACTCCTTTCCAAGATCTTCTGTATTTTAAAAATGGCTGCTCTCAAATTCACATCTGTGAATACTGCTGCTGCAAATACCACTACTGCTATTCCTACTGGATCGTCATCCGCTCTAAGTATGACATCACCTACTCAGCGTCTTCAATGCTGGGTATCAAATGCGCTGGTTATGGAGTACCGTCAACACGATACCATCCCAACTCTGGAGGCTGCCCGACAGGCCCTCCAAGTGAACAACTCACACTGGTCGTCCGGACAATGATGACCGGTGATCAAGAAGCAGGCGGTGATGACTACCATCTCCAACCGTTTCGGGTCGTTATCCCCGGAATGCAATTTCCATTCGCTCCCTTACTCTGAGGAAGTGAATGAGCAGGCCCCTTCGGGCCTTAATTTTAAAAATATAGGAGTCTTTTCCAAGGGCTCCCATCAACAATCGCCGCCAGACTTGTGCGGTAGTGCGCCCTCAACATGATGAGGGTACCGACTCCAGGCATTCAGCTCAGGTTCCTCGAACCCGATCAGGCAATATGAACCGCCAGAGAAGGAATCCGGTTAACAATGGGCAGGTTTTCATCCCTGCCATATCCGGAGAAGTCCACCAACCTAACTTGGTGGCGAACAACGAGCAGGCACACAGACTTGTCCGTTTTAATACCGCTGTCCAGGAGACTCGTCTGGCAGCATCATGCCAATCCCGCCAGGCAATTCCGGCAGAGTACTATAGGCAGAAACATACACCTGCTTATATATCATCAGTTAGTCAGCAGGCCCGCCTGACTACATATGATGGATCTCATCAACCGCGTTTGGCGATGTGTAATCAGCAGGCACATACACCTGCTAGTACTAATCAAGCCTACCAACAGTCTCGCTTGGTAGCGCATAGAGAAGTCAGTCGGAAAGCTCTGACGCCAAACAGGAGGCCGACTCAACTCTCTGCCTCCACACTTGAATACTGTCAGGATTCACTGACAGGAAAAGGAGGACAGGAGTAGACACTTACACCTACTCCAAGTCCGGAATGGACGTATATCCCCGTTCCGGTGGCTGAAGTCACCAAGCATATTTTGTCAATGGTGAAAGAGCAGAAGCAAATTAATGCTCATATTCTGGATGTTTGCCAGGATATCATAACAGCTTTAGCATCATCTCAGGGAAAGTCACATAAATCTATCCCTAGTAGTGGAGTGACACATCAACGATTCACTCCGGAACAGACATACACATCTGTTCCAGTCCAAGAGGGTTATGGGGCATACTCCCCCATATCATACGGACAACCAAGTCAGGCACATACACCCGATTTGAGTGGAGATCGTCAGCCTAACCTGACCATCTTTCCTGATCCGGAACATACACCTGCTCAGAGTAACCACTTTCGTCAACAAGTGGTTTCCAATGTGAGTAAGAAGGCATCTAAGAAGTAGATCCGCCCAGCACAGTCAGGAGATCAAAGGCCAATCTGTAACAAGGCCTTTCTCGATGCTGGAGTTCTTGAATCCCTCAGACATTTATCTATTGGAATTCAAGTTTCTACTCCCTCAGTTCCCATTAATAGGAACATTAATTCCGAAAGTCTTCAGCAGACACATCCTCATGAAGGCTTGCTTCATGAAAATTTGGTCAATCTTGAAGTTTCTTCTTTAGATGAGAGCCACAGGAACCATCTGTGTGGTCAGAAGACCAAGGAGCAAGAGATCTCATCTTTTGTTGTAACCCATTATGGTGGTCCTCCCCATGATGATGAATTTCTCTGTGAAAGTCCTCTTCGGATTAGTGATTCACATTGTCTGGAAAATACTCCAGTGGACAATGTAGTGCCGAGAAAGCCCTCTTATCTTGAGGCACTTGCAAATGCGAAACCCGTCATGTCTGATGCTTTATCACTAGCAAGTGAAATACTTTCTCAATCAGAAGATATCCCAGGGTGTAGGTCATTCTCTGAACCACCCCTAAGTCATGCATCTTCTAGTTTGATCAATTATCTCTCTACCAATCTGGTTGAATCCGATGAAGAAACAAGGAAACACCAACTCCGGTCAAAACAGGTAGAAGAATCTTAATTTACTGATAAAGAGGAAATGCTGAACATGAAGAAAAAACTGGTGAAAAGTGAGGTACCAGTCATGTTTTGGCCTTTGGCTGACTCCCAGTATGATATTCCAAATATGTTGACGGAAGATGGAGTCCATGATATTCGTCTGAACATATGGAAAACTCTTTGTCAATTGAAGAAGACGGTATTATCTTATGATGAATATGAAAATCATCTTAAGATAATAGAAGGGCTAAAACGTCAGATTGATTTGGCATCTCTATCAGTCTCTCAGTATCCGAAGGATGAAAAGCAACAGAGAACCCTTCAACGTTCATTCCTTGGCGCACTAAGAAAATTGTGTCAATTAATTGCCAATGCTTTATCTGGTGTTCATATCAGAGGATGGGGTGTTCACGGAGCACTAAATTTCACAGTTCTTTCCAGTCAGCAAAGCCCGCCGAAAATGGTCTCATGCAATGTTATTGCCCATGGCCGGCCACAATCAATGGGCTTTGTTCATAATCAAAATCTTGCTCAAAAACAGGCTTCAACTAGTTCCTCTCAAAATCAAGCATATGGAGAACAAGTTGTTGAATTTCTACTACATCAAGCAGGGGAGAATATTGCACAAGCCTCTCGTATGGAGCAAACACATCATCAAATGACAGAAGATTCAGAAATCATCCAAAGTTCTGTTAAACCAGGTGATAAAAGTGGATACAGGTTAATGCATCCAGCTAATTTTCGAACTAAGATTCGCAAGATCAATAGAGCTTTTAAGAACGTCTCAGACATAGCATGTCAAGAGCCACCCCAGCTTGTCAGACTGTGGACTCCTTTAACCCAACCCTCAGAGTCAACAAATGGGATTCGAGGAGTTCAGCGGAAGCAGCAGGAACATCCCCAGTTCTCGGGACTGGGGACTCTTTCAAATCATCAATACCCTTCTCAAAGAATATCGGTCTTTTCTTGATTTTGGAAGAAGCCCCAAGAGGAACGAAGATCCAAATTATCAGGAGATTACCTCCAAGTTATAGCTCGTCAATAAGTTCCTAAAATATTAAATCAACAAAAGGAAATGTCTCATCAAATACCTGAATGAAGAAAATATCACAGAAATGTTGATAGAAGGGATGTGATGCATTATACATCAATCAATGTCATCAATGCCATTGTTTCTAATCCACCAGAGGAGACTCACTCAGGGGACTCCGATGAAGAGAGTCCTGCTCAAGAAAATGTATGCGCCAATACAAATGAAGAAGGTGTGCGTACACGAAGTCAAAGGATTACTCAGAACCTAGGTAATCCACTTCATTCTCTCCAAAAAGTATCCATCAAAGGGAGGGGAAAGAATCAGGTTACAAATCCTTCCTCTGGAGAAGGTCAATCACTCTCGTTAGAGCAATGGTTTGCACAACAAGAGGAAGAAATGAAAAAATTAAGAAGGTTGAATGCAGAACTATTTCAGAGTAGTCTTCTTCTTAAGAATGCTGAAGTCTGACAGCCGAAGGAATATGTTTCAGTTACTGAGATGGATCAAGAATATCCTCCTTTATCAGTATACCCTCAGAGGTCTAATCTCGTGGGTCAAGCGCAACAACGGTTGGCAGTGCTACCATCAGTTGCAGCACCAACCACCACATCTGTCCAAGCTCCATTCATTGCACCTACCCAAGACCAAATTCTACCCGATGTTTCTCAAAAGTTAATAACTACTATGGAGTCATTAACAACTCGGTTAGAAACTATGGAAGGGAAACGGGCGCAAGTTCAACCAGAAAAGAATGTTTACCCTGAATGGGTAGATTCAATTTCTCCTCCATCTAGTTTTGGAAACCCTGTTTTCCCTACATTCAATGGATCAGGCGACCATGAACAACATTTGACGCATTACGTGTCTTTTAGTGATCCTATGGTGGGAACTCCAGAGCAGCAAGAAGCAGTGAAACTCAAATGCTTCGTGCGAACCATGCAAGGACCAGCTTTTGTCTGGTACACAAGCTTGCAATCCCGGTCAATCATCAGATGGGAGGATCTTCGTAAAAAATTCCTTCTTCAGTTCACCTCAACTTTGCTAGAAACGACAGTTTTCGATCTTACAAACTGCAAGCAAAGGGAGAATGAAAGAGTCTCTGATTTCATTGCTTGCTGGAAGGGATTAATGTATTCCCTGAGTTTATAACTTCCTCAGGAAGAGCTATTGCCAATCTGTGTGGAAAATTTGCGTGAAGAATTACGCACGCCATTGATCCCTATGAAATACACAGGAGGGTTTCGAGACCTTACTTCAATCACTCAGCAGATTGAAGATTCCCTTATACAGGCTAAGGTTAAATCTCGTGTAATTCCATCAGCTTCAGGAAGGAGAATGGGTAAAGCAGAAACTGCTACAGTTATGCTTAAACAAGCACCTGTACCTATTTCTAATTCAAAACCTTCATCTTCTCGAAGGGATCCACCTCCTGAACGCCAACAACAAAGGCTGTTTCGTCCAATTGATCAAAAAGATCAATGACGAAAACAATTTGAGGATTTGAAGAGTAAAACATACTCTTTCTGAAATGAGAAAGTTCCTGGTTACTTCATTTCAGCTCTTGAAAATAATTTGGTTCAATTACCAGTGCCCAAGAGGCCAAACAAGGAAGGAGATGAAGACCGTCCCAATTATTTTCCTTTTCAAAAAATGTTGGGGCATCCTATCCAGGAGTGTTTTGTCTTTAAAGACCTTCTGCAAAAGTTGGTCGACTTGGGACAAGTCAAGTTGAAAGGTTCTTTGACTCAGGTAGTATGTGTTACTGCTACAGTTCCAGAGGAGGAAGATGAATGGCAAGAAGTCAAAAGCAGAAATGCATAGAAGTATGATGATTGGATGGTCAGAAAGACAATCAACCGGACTCATGCCATTTTGTGAACATAATTAAAGAAACCAATTGTGTCTTCTTCCATGAATATTGCGGTAAAACCCTCTTCGTCAGAGGAAAAGTCCTCAAAGAAACGGTTTGATTAAAAGCAGAAAAAAGAATCAGAAGAAGATGAGTATGTGTCAAAGCCTAAATTGTCTTTGACTCTAGCAGACTTTATGCCATCTACTTCCAAACCACAGGCACCGCCCCATCAAACGGCACAGCCTAAACAGGCTAGTCAGGCAGAGTCTTTATTAGACGAAGAGTAAATCTTCGGTTCTGTTAATATGATTCAATTAACAGATCCGTATTCCAGTCATAATTTCAATTTTGATGAGCCTGAATTCCCTGTATCAAATACGAGAATCCGAGGAAGTTCCCGAGGTTCAGCATACAGGGGAAGACATGGATCTTTCCAAAGCCACTACTCCAATTCTACCCCTGCTAGCATTGTGTATGTAGCAGAAACTCGTGGTAGATCCCTTCAGCGAGCTCAAAAAGAACAAGTAGGTTTTTCTGCTAATAGCCAACTCAGTCTTGGAACAGTTATTTTAGAAGACCGATTGAAGGTTCCATCTTCTTTATCTTAGAAAGTAAATGGATCTAATTGGTCTAATCTTCCAAAACCAAGGATGTTTCCAACTTCTATCCCAATACAAGATGCATCAGCTTCCAAAGCATCAGCTTCCAAGGTACTTTCTAAACCGCATATTCATGTTGGGAAACGCAGAACATTAGATCAAAAGTATGATATATTGAAACACTTGGCCCAAGTACCAGCCAAGTTATCAATTTTGGATGCTTTGAATCTGTCAAAAGATCTTCGGGAAGCACTCATCGAAGCTTTGTCAAGTCCTTAGGAATTTGAAGCTGAAATTGCTGCAGCTGAAGTCTATCACATAGAGAATAATCCTGCAGAATGCCATGCAGTGATATCTTTTACTCATAAAGATGAAGATGATGTTGTGCATGGGCACATAAAACCTCTGTACTTATCTGAAAAACTCAATGGTGTAGATATCTGAAGAGCGTTCATTGATAATGGTTCAGGAGTCAACCTCATGCCCATTCGTACACTTCGTCGATTGGGCCTCACGGAATCTGATTTATCTTCTTCTACCATGATTTTACAAGGATATGATAAAAATGAACAAGAACAACTGGGAGAAGTTACACTCAGAACTCAGTTTGGAGATCTTGTATCCAATTCGGATTTCATTATTGTTGATCAAGACTCAGCTTTCAACGTCTTGCTTGGAAGACCCTGGCTACATCAGCATGCGACTATCCCTTCATCATACCATCAATGTATCAAATACTGTTTCAATGGTCAAGTTGGAACATTGTATGCTGATAAGACCCCGTTCACGACATGTGAATCTCATTACATTGAGGCATAATTTTATTACATGAAGGGAAAAGAGAAATCTACAATGAAGGAAATTACCAAAGTTAATGCTCCATATGGTTTGGAGAAGATTCCAATAAATCCATTTACACATGTGAGCACAGATTATGTGTTACCTATTAGTCAAATTGACAAAATAGGCCTAAATCAAAATACTCTTATGGAAAGATCCATAATGTCAATTACGGAAATTGATCCAGACAACATGGGAGAAATTAGTAACCTACCAAACGGTGATGAAAGCACAAATGGTGATATCTTCATTTCATCTACTGAAATCCAAAAGGTCTATACTTCACCAATCAGGCCAGAAGAAGTTATTGCAATATCAGAGGTGAATACTGATTTCAATTCTCAATCCATCATCTCCTCTTTATTTCCCAAAGAAGGCCATTTATCATCAATAGAGTCGGAAATAGAAGCTTCTTCTTCAAAATGTGAAAATTTTGGCATCTCTTCTAATCCTAAAAATTTCGTTTTGTCATCTAATATGCAAGTAGAAACGGAAGAAATAGCACATGATGAAGAGGAAGAGGAAGATCATAGAGATGCTCCTCCAGTATTTGAAGATTGTATCTCTACCACCATGGATGAACTCAGAGAAATAAATCTGGGTATAGAGAAAGATCCATGCCCCACTTTAATTAGTGCGGCCATGACCCTTGAAGAGCAAGAGATGTATATTTCTTTTCTAAAGAAAAATAAAGATATTTTCTCTTGGAACTATACAGAAATGCCTGGGCTTGATCCTGATATTGCTACTCATCATTTGGGTTTACCAAAAGAACATCAAGGATTTAAGAAAGCCGTGAGAAGAACACACCCAACCTATGCGTCCAAAATTGATGCTGAAGTGGATAAGCTGATCAAATATAACTTCATCAGAGAAGTTCATTATCCCAAGTGGTTGTCTAATATTTTCCCTGCAAAAAAAAGAACGGACAAATTAGGGTTTGCATTGATTTCAGAGATCTTAATCGGTATTGTCCTAAAAATGATTTCCCAGTTCTGATTACAGAACTCTTAATTGATGCGACGTCTGGCTATGAAGTACTTTCCTTCATGGATGTATATTCCGGATATAATCAGATCCGAATGGCCCTAGAAGATGAGGAATCTACATCCTTCAAAGCTCATCAAGGTGTGTTTTGTTACCAGGTGATTCCGTTTGGTTTAAAGAATGCAGGTGCAACATATCAACGCGCCATGCATCATATCTTCAAACCTTTCTTAGGGAAGTTTGTTGAATGCTATGTAGACGATTTGGTGGCTAAATCCAAACAATGTTTTAATCACTTGGCTGATTTGGAAGTCATATTCCACAAGCTTCGACAACATAATTTGAAGATGAACCCCTTATAATGTGCTTTTGGGGTAACCTCAGGAAAATTCCTCGGCTTTGTTGTACGCCATCGTGGTATTAAAGTTGATCCTGAGAAGACCAAATCAATCCTTGGTATGTCACCTCCTCATAATTTGAAAGAATTAAGAGGAATTCAAGGACACTTAGCCTATATTCGGCGTTTCATCGCTAATTTGGCAGGAAAAAGTTTACCCTTTACCAAATTATTGAAAAAAGGAGTCACTTACCAGTGGACTGAAGAATTTCAAGAAGCGTTTGATGTTCTCAAGAAATACCTCGAGTCCACCAGTAATCATGCCACCTGTTGAAGGTAGACCACTTATCCTCTATGTGACAGCTCTAGAGCGATCATTGGGTGCCTTTCTCGCTCAAAAGAATGATGCTGGGAATGAAAATAGCCTCTACTATCTCATTAGAACTATGCTTGAAGCAGAAACCTGGTATTCAAGTATTGAGATGTGCTTCCTGGAATTAATCTTTGCAGTTCATAAACAGAGACACTACTTGCAACATCACGAGTTCCAATTGGTATCTCACAATAATTCGCTCAAATTCATCCTTAGTCGTCCAATGCTTACAGGACGTCTAGCAAGGTGGGCAGTTATTTTGCAGCAGTTCGACATTCAGTATGTATCTCAAAAGGAAATAAAGGGCTAATCTCTGACTGATTTCCTGGCTAAACATCCTTTAGTGGAAGACACGTCTTCAGATATTGAACTCCATGATGAGGAAGTTTTTTCTATTCAAGAGTGTCCTCAAACATGGGAAATGTATTTTGATGGTTCTTCCAGAAGTCCAACAGGGAAGAAAACGGAAAATCCTAAATTCAACAAAGTTGGTTTAGGAATTGTACTCATTTCTCCAGATAAGGCATTGTTACCTTATTCCTTTTTTTGTGGGAAGGTGGTACCAATAATGAAGCAGAATACCAAGCTCTTATCACAGGCTTGGAGTTAGCGCTTCAAGCACAAGTGAATCACTTAATGGTGAAAGGTGATTCAGACTTGGTAATCAAACAAGTCAATGGGGATTATACAATCAGAAAAGAAGAGTTAACCCCTTTGTATGATTATGTCAGAAAAGTAATGGCGGAATTCCCTTCAGAACCGACATTTTATTATGTCCCAAGATCACAAAATGCTCAAGCTGATGCACTGGCTAATATAGCCACAGCTCTAGAAGATCCAAATCGGGACGAGACAACCATCAGTATTGCCCACCGTCGTGCAATTTCACCTTATGTTCAAGCCATAACAGAGGAAATTAATGAAATTAGTCCCATTCTTGAACCGTATGGTCATACTATAGGATGGATGTCACCTATCAGGGAATTACTTCAAAATGGAACACTTCCACCTGATAGTGCCGAGAAAGAACAAATCCGGCGACGTGTGGTCAATTTTACACATTATGATTGCCCAAACCACCTAGAGAAAATTCTCTACAAACGTGGTTTTGATGAAGTTATATTCAGATGCATTGATGGTGAAGAGACAATGGATGTCATGAAAGAAGTGCATGCAGGAGTCTATGGTGCCCACGAGTCTGGACATAGATTGTCTGATCAAATTCGAAGGCTTGGATACTTTTGGCCTTCAATGATACAAGATTGTGTTGATTTCACAAAGAAGTGTCATTCATGTCAAGTACATGCCAACTTTATTCATCAACCTCTAGAGTTTCTTCATACAGATAAATACTCATGGTCATTTTCCACATGGGGAATGGATGTGGTGGGACCTTACCCTTCAGCTATGGCCAAGCAGTTTAAGTACATTCTTACTACTTCTGATTTCTTTTCCAAATGGGCAGAGGTAGTACCTCTCAAAGAAGTCAGTTCTAAATTCATTTTTAACTTCATCAAATCTAACATCATTACTAGATTTGGTGTCCCTCATACCATATTGACGGACAACGACACCAACTTCTGTTCTTCTGAGGTGAAGAAATTGTATCTAGAATACAACATTAAATCCAACCATTCATCTCGGTATCATGCGGCAGCCAATGGCCAAATAGAAGCCTTTAACAAGACTCTTTCAAATATACTGCAAAAGATGGTGGATAATGATAAGAGGTCATGGCCTGATAAACTCTTTCATGCTTTATGGGCTTATCGGACTACCACCCGCAATGCAACGCGGTCAACTCCATATTCATTGGTATATGGAACAGAAGCAGTCTTGCCAATTGATGTTCAATTGCCCTCACTCAGAGTAGCCATTTGTGATCAGTTATCTACAGATGAGCAATCCCAAAAGCGATTGAATGAATTGGAACTGTTAGATGAGAAAATATTGTGCACTTTGCACCACTTGGAAATCTATCAGAATCGAATAGCACGAGCTTTTAACAAAAAAGTTCGTCTTCGTTCATTCATTCAGGGAGAATTGGTATTAGTTCTCAGAACTCCAATGATACCAGGAAAGAAACCTCTCAAGCTTGAGCCAAAATGGGAAGGACCTTATTCAATACATAGGGTCTACTCCAATGGAGCTTGTTCATTAATCTCGATGGATGGAGAACTCATTACTACTCCAACTAATGCCAGATTTTTGAAGAAATATTTTGTATAAAATACAAAGTATTCATATTATGTCCCCGCAACATGACACTAAACTGTTTAACACCAGTTCATCCTTGCTATATGACGTTAAACTATACAGCAATGGTCCTGTATGACCTTAAACTGCAACTTTGTCCCACACGATGTTAAACTATGAAAAAGTCCCTTACGTCCAGCAAGACGTTAAACTGTGACGTCCTAACTACATGACGCTAAACTGTATAAAAGTCCCTTACGTCCGGAAAGACGTTAAACTATATAATCATCAAAGGTCTTTTATGACCTTAAACTACACCACCATCCAGCATGAAATTAAACTGCACCATCCACGGTCCATCCATATGACCTTAAACAATTCGCACTTTTGTCCAACATGACGTTAAACTGTGAAAACAATCCCCAATGAGTCCAACATGACGTAAATGGTGTGTTATTTTTTCCTTACTGCATGACATTAATCTGCGCAGTCCCCCTTTCGTCCAACATGAAGTTAAACTCTATTATCCCCATCGTCCTTACTACATGACGCTAAACTGTACAGAAATTCCTTGATACGTCCTACATGACATTAAACTGTATTTTGTCCCTGCTACATGACACTAAACTGCGCAACACCAATAGTCCTAACTGAAAGACTTTAAAATGCATAGTCCCTTTATATGTCCTACATAACATTAAACTATGCATTGTTAAGGTTGTTGTTACCTCTTGTTTATCACACCGAGTATGACTCACGTGAGCTTAGATAAAACCTCAACCGTAACACTCTCTTTGGGCCGCTAACCATGTATAAGTCCCAACAACATTATTATTATTATTATTATTATTTAGATCATTGTCCCCAAAAACAACTTGATCATTAATTAATTCTTTAATTGAATTACAAGGACTTTGATCCTTGCCTTCCAGGATGGGTACATAGGCAACCTCCCAATGTTCAAGCCCAAAAACAATCTCTTCACATCGGTTAACCACCATCTCATATGATGTTCATTTGTGAAACCGCCCCTAGAATCAATATCTTTACATTGATTCACTTTCGTCCTTGTTATAATACGTTAAACTATACAACACTTTTTGTCCCGTACAACAATAAACTACAATACTCTTTGATTTCCTCATTTGAGAGAGAACTATTATTGACATTGATTTTTCAATCATGTTTCATTTCAAAAGACTATGTGCATACATGATAATACCTAAACTTTTTATCTCAGGTTAAACCATCATTTCACTAAATTCCACTTTCACCCTTCACATGTACGAACCAAATTTGTACAAAGGGTAGTTCAGGAACTACGTGGGCTTGATTACCATCCTTATGGGATACGTAGGAACGTTCGAGTACCCCTCGAATCCAGCCCCATGTCTTTTGGGCCTGACCCCAAATTTCACTTTCAGTCCCTTGGCTAAAAAGTCCTCATGAAAACACACATTGTGTATTCGTTATTATGGTCTGAACTCTATGACCCTAAACTATGATCTCTCATACTTTCGTCCTGCATGACGTTAAACTGCATTTCAAGAACTATGTATGGCTTGATTCCTATTCTTATGAGATACGTAGTCAAGTCCAAAATTTCAATTCAGGACCCAGCCACAACATGATTATGGTTATCATTGACCTATGTATCTCTATATACACTGGACAATACCCATTTTTATGTGTTATAATCCTATCCTTAAATATTTCAGATCTTTATAACCCTTTTCATGACTTTTAGTCACAAAAATTTCAAACTTCTGAGAATTCTTTTGCCTGACTATGCAGCACGTGCCCATAGGTGGCCTTGCATAAATAGTCTACATAACAGACTTGTTAGCCAAAAGATACTATTTATTTGACTATGCAGCCAATGCCCTTAGGTGGCCCTACATAATTCAACCCCCTAACAGGTTTGTTAGATAGTGGTACCTTCATTATTGGGAAGAATGCCTCTTTTGTCCTTATTTGTCTTAAACAACAGTATGTAGGGATCTGAAAAAAATAGTCATCCTTAACATATTTGTCCCATATCCTTTTTCATGATCTGAAAGTATTCAAGTCTATGGTTTATTTTTCTTCCCTACGTTTGGGTCAGACCTTTGTAGGAGTGATATTCATCCAGTTCTTCGATAATCTTGTCTGGAAATATATTCTCCATATTCAAGTACCTCTTTCAATACAGAAAACTCTATACCTTAGAAAATTTGAATCTCCACAAACTTTCACTGGATTTTAGCACTAGGAAAGTAAATTTCTGAGAGTTCTTTTGCCTGACTATGCAACACGTTCTCATAGGTGGCCTTGCACAAATAGTCCACATAACAGACTTGTCAGCCGAAAGATGCTATTTATTTGACCATGTAGCCAATTCCCTTAGGTGGCCCTGCATAATTCAACCCCCTAACAGGTTTTTGTCAAATAATAGTAACTTCATTCTTGGAAACTACTTCTTCTAATGCCTTTTAGCTCTTTTTCATATCATTCCCCATATTCAAATATTCTTAAGCCATAGTTTACATATTTTCCCTCATATTTGAGTATGGTAATATGTTTTCAGATAAATTTTGTCAAATTTAATCCATTTTGGTCAAATCTATTTCAACCTTAAACATTAGCCCCTTTATGTCCGGAGTGCATGAATTTAAACTGCCCACAAAAGACAAAGGAACTCTGAATAAAAGTCAAGTTCCATCTCACTAAATATACATTTTTGTATGATTTAGGTAATATTGAGCAATTAAAAGGATCAATGTTTGTAGAGTTATTTGTAATAATCCTAGTAAAAATCAAACTATGATTACTAAGCCCACTGGCTTAAGTAAATTTATAGCAGGTAGTGAGAGAATGAAGGTACAAATAAGTGAAAGTGAAAGTGTTTTTCATTGATGCACAAGAGTTAGAAGGACATCCACAGACTAGAGTCTCTTCTCTTTTTCAATAATTACAATAGGCTTTCAACATAACACTTCATTTGATTTACGACATCCCGAGATTCATCAGCAACCACCTGGAATTCATTAATTCAACTGGATATAATAAGATATGCAGTGATACCATCTATTCTTGGAACAATTGTAAAAGGATGTTCTTGAGTGCGGTTTGAGAAAATTTTCTGCTGATCAAACAGTGACTCTGTTTCTGTCTAAGAGACTTGGAAGATGGATACATGGATTTGAGAATGGAGTATTGGAAGTAAAGAGCCATTTGGAGAGAGTACTCTTTTCAGATATTGCTCTAATACCATGTTTGTCTTCTCTCCACCAACCGGTAGTGTAAAACATTTCAGCCCATTGGTTTTCCATTTTCATATCTGCAAGGAAATGACATGGAGGAAGAATTAGAAAGTTCACACCATTGTTGTTGCTCTTAATGCACAGCATAACCGAAATGAAGGAGTAGCAGCGCAGCTGCATTTCAAGTGTATAGTTCTTTGCATCTGGAACATTGACTCCTTGCAGGTGACCATGACCATATAGAGGCATGTCGATTCTCTTTGGGAAATTAAGATGATATTTCTTCAAGTGCTTAGCCAAATCTGAGAGAGAGTTGTTGCAGATATCATAGTCATCATGGGCAATGATGTTCATCATGTCATCAATCCGCTTGCAAGCCAGTTCATCAGACGTTTTAATTCCATTAGTAGCCATTGAATCTTCCCAAAAGTTGAATAAATTAAACTCTTAAATGGGTTTAATTTTCATAAAATTTGTGAAACATTTCAAAAAAATGGATAAGGCATTAAGGCACGCAAGTATAAAAAATGGCGTGCAAGTATTCGTGTGCCGCGCTAGTTTTTGACGCGCAAGTATAAACCGTGCAAGTACAAATGCCTTTACAGTAGCACGACATCAAGGAAAACACTATAAAACAGAGCAACCTGTGCGGCTAAGGTGACCTGCGCAGCAAGAGCTCGAAGGTATGATGTCCGAAAATACAGATGCTTGTACGGAAGTGAGGCCCTCTATTTATAGATGCGACTGGGACCCTGCGCGCTGGACCCTGCACGGCCGAGGGCCGTATCCCTGCGTGATGCGCACTTGCGCGCTGCCCTCTGTGCTCTGAAGACTTGCACGCCCCCTTTTCCTCTGGATGTATTCGATTTCCTCAGAGTCAAATCCTCATTTCTCTCCGGATCCAACTCTGAGGGGGGACTTTTGTTGACGCTCCTTTCGTCACAGAATCTAAAGATCGGAAAAGGGGAATATCTAAGTTCAAAGTGATTAAACCTTTGAAGAAAATATCAAAAATCGACAAAGGCATGAACAAAGGATCAAAAGCAACTGCACCGCACAAGTTATATCACTATCACGCAAGTGAGTTGCGCGACGCAACTTAGCGTGCAAGTGACATGTGCGACCTAATTGATAATCGCCCGGTAACCACCCAGGGTCTTCTTCTGCCTATAAATGGACCCTATGGGCCCCCCATTCGAGTGGATCTTTTTTCAGAAACTCGGATTGAAGCTCCCGATGCCCAAGTCTCTTCTCAAAGCTTCCGGAACACTTCTAAGGTAATTTCATACCTAGAACGGAAGATCTAATAGAGGGAGGAAGGCCTATGTGTTGAAACTCATCAACACTTGCGTGCCTGAGTGACCAGCCCTTAAGGGAAATGGTCACACTTGCGCGCCGCCTTACTCCTTCGATAGAACTTGCGCATCCCATTTCTGGAAGAACCTCAACAGGATTCTATAGGCTTTAAAAAAGAGTCGCTCAAGTATTTCAATGCTGGTTGACCACTGCAAAGGTACACCACGTGTCGCGCAGGTATACATGCGCGACCAATACTTGTGCGCCCACACAGTACTTGCGCGTCTTCCAAGACTTGTGTGCCCCTTCCTTTTTGGGTGCCTTTATTGTCCATTTCACCCCTCTTAATCCATTATACTTCTTTTTCAAGATTCAGTCTTCAAGACACTCTTCAAAGCCATTTATGGCATGTTTTCTTGATTTGACTTCCTTATCTGAAAGGAATTATGTGGAATATCTCTCAAAACCTAATGATTTAAATATCCTTATGTCACTAAATATGGAGAGTTCATTCATTCAACCTCATACATTAAGATGAGAGAATCCTTAACCTGGGTCTCCTTTTCTGGAATAATCCCAAGTCATAAGTCCTCTAAATTTGGGCATCCTTTTCAGGAGTAAGCCCCAAACCTTAATCCTTAATCTGGGTCTCATTTTCTGGAATAACTCCCAGTCATAATTTTGGGCTTCCTTCTCAGTAGTAAGCCCCAAGTCTCCTAACCTGGGTCTCATTTTCAGGAATAAGTCCCAGTCCTCATCTTGGGCTTCCTTTTTCAGGAATAAGCCCCAAGTCCCTTAAATATTCTTTAACCAGTCTTAATTTACGTTTTGAACTGGGATTCCTTCTCAGGAGTAAAACCCAGTTATCAATCCTCTCCTAATTTGGGTTTCCTTTTCAGGAATAAGTCCAAAGTTAGAGTATTCAAATCTCCATGAAGCACATATACCTTTATGGACCCTGTTCTTGGATTTTCTCCCTAAAGTAAATCCTCTAGGTAGTCCTACATACATAAGCCCCAAACTATTTCTTATGATTGCATCTTTCATGGCACGATTGTCTAATTTTTTTTACCAATACCTCTTGTTTCTCACACCGAGCATGACTCACGTGAGCTTAGAGTGTAAAAGTAATTGTGACATCCTGCTTTGAGCCATCAATCATAAACATCATACCCTTACTCGAACTGTGTGGGTTCTGATTCCTTTTCCAAAACAAAGGATACGTAGGTAGCCCATCTATGGGTTCGATCCCAACTCTGAAATAATTCATGTCCTTCTGAAAGACAATAAATTTCAAGTGCGCCACTAAGTGGATTTAAAACCAGCCTGGTCATCATAATGACCAAGAAACTTTTATATGAAAGTTTTGAATGTTACCATTGACTAAGAATCTCTAACCAGTTATAGATGATTCTCTATTGACGAAGAACCTCGAATACATATAAAAGTTTCTCTAAATTTCTTACATATTTAATCATTGATTGTCAAAACTAAAGGAAAAGCTCATTTTATACTTGGTAATGTAATAATGATTCACGAATATAACATAAATCTATAAAGAGAGTCCCGTAATAGACAATAATTCCCCACAAAAAGGTGTGATGAGTCCGACCTCCCATCCTCTCGACCAATGCAAATTCCTAAGCCTCATTAGTCCACAAGCTAATGAGCGCCTACCTTTGGAAAGTAGGTCCAAATGGATGTGAAATCATTGGATGTTTCCGGTTCTACGAACAAACCCGCTAGAAACCGATCGGAACGTTTGAATATCCCATCCAGGAGGTCATCCCCGAATTCCGAGGGAAACAAAGATGTATCTTAAGATCCCAAAAAAGCTATAAAAAATAATGAAACAAAAATCCAAAATATGATCACATTAAGAGAATTAATTACTAAAAAAATAGCTATCATTCATTAGAAAAATACAATTGTTGACACTTATTTCCGTCACAAAGTCAAAAGGAATGAAAATGGAAATACATTGAACCCAAAGTGATTCATCCTTTGAAGAAAATCAAAAATTGACAAAGGAATCAGCCATGATTCAAATGCACTTGGGTCGCCCAAGTTCCACAAAGGTCATGAACGTATACCTGCGCACCTCAGAGTGGTCATGCAGGTGACTTGCGCGCCCTCTTTGAAATTTCTCCCAAGGTCTCTCCATCCTATAAATACCCCTGTGGCCCCCCCCATTTCGAGAGATTTTTTTTCCAGAAATTCAGATTTGAGCTCCCGGTGCCATAGTCTCTTCTCAAAGCTACCGAACACTTATAAGGTAATTTCTTACCTAGAACGGAAGATCTAAATAGAGGGAGTAAGGCCTATGTGTTGAAACTCATCAACACTTGAGCACCTAAGTGGCTAGCGCTTAAGAGAAATGGCCACACTTCCGTATCGCCTTACCCCTTCAACAGAACTTGTGCCCCCCTCTTCTGGAAGCCTCTAGGGATTGCACTAAATTCTTGAGAAAATCCTCAACCAAGTTCTACCCTAAGGGTGAACCGGCGCGCAAGTAACCATTTGCCGTGCAAGTATACTTGTGCACCCAGGACATGGACGCCCACAAAGTAATTGTGCGCCCATCAGGACTTTCACACCCCTCTCTTTTTGGGTGCCCTTCCTTCCCATTTTACCCCTCTTATACCTATCCACCTCTCCTCTTCAAGATTGAGTCTTTAGATTTCTCTCCGAATCCATTAATGGCATGATCTCATTGTTGGATTCCTTACCTGAAAGTAATTCTATGGAACATCTCTCAAAACCTTGTGATTTACACATATTTACATCACTAAGGTTAGAGAGTTCATTCATTCAACCTCATCCAATTAGATAAGTGAATACTAAATTATGGGATTCCATTTCAGGAGTAAGGCCCAGTCCATGTTCTCTTAATATTGGGATTCCTTTTCAAGATAAATCCCGAGTCCAAGTTCTCTAAAATATGGGCATACTATTTTGGAATAAGCCCCAAAATACCATAAACTGGGTATCCTTTTTAGGAATTATCCCCAGTCACAATTCCCTTAACCGGGGCCTCCTTTTCAGGAGTATTCCCCAGTCCAAGTCCTCATTAATTTAGGCATCCTCCCTAGGATTAGGCCCCGAGTCCCCTAATCCGTGCATCCTCCTTAGGAGTAAGCCCCAGTATGAATGTTCCCAAAATTTGGGCATCCTCCTCAGGTGTAAGCCCCAAATATAATTTCTAAAATATGGGCTTCCTTTTCAGGAGTAATCCTCAGTCTCAAATATGTGCATCCCCCTTATGAGTAAGCCCCAAGTCCCTTAATTCTAAAATTCCCTTATCCTGGGCCTCCTCTTCAAAAGTAAGCCCCAGTATTCAAATCCCTTTAACCTGGGACTTTTCCTTAAGAGTAACCACCAGTCTTAATTTCTCTTAACCAGTCTTAATCTTCTTTTTTATCTGGGTATCCTTCTCAGGAGTAAAACCCAATCATAAGTTCCATCCTAATTTGGGCATCTTCCTCAGGAGTAAGCCCCAAGTTAGAGTATTCAAATCTCCATAAAAGAACATATAATTTTATGGACCATGTTTCTTGGATATCTTCTTTGAAATAAATTCTGATATTTATCCATTTGGGCAGTCATACATATATAAGCCCCACATCATTTTCGATGATTGCATCTTTCATGGCACAATTTTCTGGTTTCACCAATACCTCTTGTTTCTCACACCGAGCATGACTCATGTGAGCTTAGAGTGTAAAACTAATTATGACATATTTCATTGAGCCATCAATCATACATAAACATCATACTCCCTTACTCAAAATATCTGGGTTCTGATTCCTTTTCTAAATAAAGGATATGTAGGTATCCCATCTGCGGGTACGATCCCAACTCTGAAATAATCTATGTCCTTCCAAATGAAAAAAAAACTTCAAGTGCCCCACTGAGTGGCTTTAAAACCAGTATGGTCATCATAATGACCAAGAGAAATACATATAATGTAATAAAGGATACCATTGACAAAGAATCTCTAACAAATACAGATGATTCTTGATCGTTGAAGAACCTCGAATACATATAAAAGATTCTCTAAATTTCTTACATTTCAATAATTGGTTGTCATATCTAAAGGAAAGATCATTTTATACATGGTAACATAATAAGGATTCACGAACATAACTTAAATCTATAAAGAGAGTCTCGGAGAAGACAATAATTCCCCTCAAAAAGGTGTGATGAGTCCGACCTCCCATCCTCTCGACCAATGAAAATTCTTAAGCCTCATCGGTCCATAACTAATGATCACCTACCTTTGGAATGTAGGTCCATAAGGATATAGAATCATTGGATATTTCCGGTTCTACGAACAAACCCATTATAAACCACTTGGAATGTTTAAACCTTAAACCAATGAGGTCATCCCCAATTCCAGAGGAAACAAAAAATGGTGAACCCGACGGGAATCCTTAACCATGTTATATTGATATGTTGCCTATTTGTTACGCCCCTATTTAAAACTCAAAGAGAGGGCCAAAAATAAAATCAATAACATATGTTCTTATCCAAAAGATGTAGTGGCAGGACTTATCTCGATTACGTCTTTTATATCAAACAAGCACTCTTTTTCAAAGATCTTCTGTAATGGATTCTCTTATGTTCACACCCATGAATACTTCTGCTATGAATATTGCTACTGTTAAATCCTCTATTGTTACTCCTGCTGGATCGTAATCTGCTCTGAGGAAGATATCACCTACTCAAAATATTCAATGCTAAGTATCAAACACGCTAGTTAAGGAGTACCATCAAAACGGTACTATTCCGACTCTCGAGGAAGCTCGACAAGCTCTCGAAGTCAACAATTCACCCTGGTCTTCAGGACAGCGATGACAAGAAATTAAGAAGCAGGTGGTGCCAACCACCATCTCCAACCATTTCGGGTCGTTATCCCCAGAATGGAATCACCATTCACTCCCATATTCTGGGGAGCTGAATGAGTAGGTCCCTCAGGGCCTTACATCAAGGAGACATGAGTCCTTCACGAGGGATCCCATCAAAAATTGCCGCCAGACTCGTGTGGCAGTGCTCCCTCAACATGATGAGGGTATCATCTCCAGGCATTTGGATCAGGTTCCTCGAACCCGAGTAGGAAATACAAACCATCAGAGACAATGTCCGGTCAACATTGAGCAGGTTCTCATCTCTACCATCTCCAGAAAAGTCTACCAACCTAACTTGGTGGAAAGTAATGAGAGGGCACACACACCCGTCCATTTTAATTCCACTTTCCAGTAGACTCATCTAGCAGCAGCACACCAATCCCGCCAGGCAATTTTGGTTAAGTACTATAGACAAGAACATAAACTTGTTTATAAATCATCAGCTAGTCATCAGGCTCGTCTGACTACATACGATGGATCCCGCCAACAAAATGTGTTGACAACTGGTAAAAATGCACATACACCTGCTTACACTCATCAATCCTGCCAGCAGCCTCATCTGTCATTATTGAAGGAATCTCGTCAACCAATTTCGGCGAAGTGAAATCATCAGGCACATACACCTTCTAGTATTGATCATGCATACCAATAGTCTTGTTTGGTATCATTCAGAGAAGTCATTCGGAAAGCTCTGGCGTCAAACAGGAGGCAGAATCAACTCTCTGCCCCCACACTTGAGTACTGTCAGGATTCACTAATAGGAAAAGGAGGACAAGAGCAGGAACACACACCTACTCCGAGCATGGAATGGATGTATATCTCTGTTCCAGTGGCTGAAGTCACCAAGCATATTCTATCAATGGTGAAAGAGCAGTAGCGAATCCCTACCCATATTCGGGATGCCTTCCAGGATATTATAACAGTTTCAGCAAAATATGAGGGAAATACACATAAATCTATCCCTACCGGTGGATTGACAAATCAACTGTTCACTCCGGAACAGACACACACATCTGTTCCAGTCCAAGTGGGTTGTGGGGTATACTCCTCCATATTATACGGACAACCAAGTCATGCACACACACCTAATTTGAGCAGAGATAATCAGACTAACCTGATCATTTCTCTTGAGCAGGAACATACAAATTCCCATAATGACCACTATTGTCAACATGTGGTTCCTCAATTGAGTAATAAGGCATCTAAAAAGAATAATCAGCCAGCACCGTCATGAAATCCAGACCCAATTTTTAATAAGGCCTTACTCGACGCTGGATTTAATGGAGCCCTCTGTCAATTATCTATTGGAAATCAAGATTCTACTCCCTCGTTTCCCAATAGTGGGAACATTAATTCTGAAGGTCTTCATCTGACACATCCTCATGCAGGCTTTCTTCATGACATTTCGGTCGATCTCGGAGTTTTGTCTTCAGATGAGAGGCACAAGAACCCTCTGTGTGTCCAGAAGTCCAAGGAGCAAAATGCTTCATCTTTTGCCGTAACCCACCATGGTGTTCATCCCCATGATGATGAATTTAACTTCAAAAGTCATCTCCGCAGTTATAATGCACATTTCCGGAAAAATTCTCCAATAGACAATGTAGTGACGAGAAAACCCTCTTATCTGGAGGAACTTGCAAATGTGAAGCCAGTCATGTCTGATTCTTCACCGCTAGTAGGTGAAATACTTTCTCAATTAGAAGATAGCCTGGGGTATAGTTAATTCTCCGAACAACACCTGGATCGTTCATCTTCTAGTTTTATTAGTGATTTCACTAACGATCTTATTGAATATGATGAAGCAACAAAGAATCACTAACTCTAGTCCAATTAGGTAGAAGAACCTCCATTGAATGATAAAGATGAAGTACTAAATATGATAAAACAATTGGCAAAAGGTGAAGTGCCAGTCCTGTTTTGGCCTTTGGATAACTCTCAGTTTGACATTGTAGAGATGTTTACAGATGATGGAATTCATGATATTCGTCTCAACATATGGAAAAATATTTGTCATTTGAAAAAGGAAATATTATTTTATGATGAATATAAAAATCATATCAAGATAATAGAATGGTTACAATTTCAAATTGACTTGTCTTCTCTCTCAGTTTCTCGATATCTGAAGTCTTAAAAGTAGCAGAGATCCCTTCAGCGTTCATGCCTTGGCACACTAAGAATATTGCGCCAGTTAATTTCCAATGCCCCATCTGGTATTCATATCAGGGAATGTGGTGTTCATGGAGCACTACATTTCACTGTACTCTCCAGTCAGCAAAGCCTGCTGAAAATGGTCTCATGCAATGTTATTGCCCATGGCCGGCCACACTGAATTGTCTTTGTTTGTAATCAAAGGCTTGCTCAAGAACATGCTTCAACTAGTTCTTCTCAAAATCAATCATATAGGTAATTTTTTTTTGAATTAATCATGCATCATGCGAATGATAATATTGAACATGCCTCTCATTTAGAGCAAGCACATCATCAAGTGATAGAAGTTTTAGAAATCATCCAACGGTCTTTTGAGCTGAGTGATAAAAGTGAATGCATTTTGATGCATGCAGCCAATTTCGGGACTAATTTTTGCAAGACTAGGAGAGATTACAAGACGGTCTCAGATATAACATTTCAAGAACCACCCCTGCTTTCCATCCTGTTGACAGTTTTAACCCAACCCTTGGAATCAACGAATAGGATTATAGGAGTTGAGCAGGAACATCAGGAAAATCCCCAGTCCACCGGACTGGGGACTTTTTCAATTCCTCAACCCCTTTCATAGAGAAAGTCAGTCTTATCTTGATTAGGGAAGAAGCCTCAAGAGGAATGAAGAACCAAATTATCAGGAGACTCCCTCCAAATTACGGTTCGTCAAGAAGATCCTAAGGGATCAAATCGACAAAAAGAAATGTCTCATCAGAGACCTAGAAGAAGACAATATCAGAGAAATGCCGATAGAAAAGATGAAATGAATTATGCATCAATTAATTTCATCAATGAAGTTGTTGCTGATCGACCAGATGAGGTTGACTCAGAGGGATCAGATGAAGAGGATCCTGCTCAAGAAGTTGTACACACAGACACAAATGAAGAAGGAGTGCGTACACAAAATCAAAATCTTACCCAGAATATGGGTGTTCCTTTAAGTAACCCACTTCCCCCTCTCCAAATGGGACCTAACAAGTGGAAAGGAAAGAATCAGGTCACATATTCGTCCTCTTGATAAGGCCAATCGCTCTCACTAGAGAAAAGATTTGCATAACAAGAAAAAGAAATGAAGGAATTGAAGAGGATGAATGTAGAACTACTTCAGGGTAGTCTTCCTCCTAAGTGTGCTGGAGTCAGTCAGCCAAGGGAATTTGATGCGACTATTGAGATGGATCAAGAGTATCCTCCTCTATCAGTACACCCTCATTGGTCTAATCCTATGGGTCAAGTGTAACAACAATGTGCGGTGATACCATCAGTTGCAGTACCAGCCACCACATCTACCCAAACTCCAGTCATTGCACCTATTCATGACTGAGTCAACCAGATGTTTCTCAAATGTTAATAACTACTATTGAGTGATTAACAGCTCGGTTGGAAGCTATGGATGGAAAGGAATCTCAAATTCAACCAGAAATGAGAGCTTATCCTGAATGGGTTGATGAAATTCCTCCCCAATCAAATTTTGCAAGTACCACGTTCCAATTTTTTTATGGTTGGGAAGACCTAGAGCAACACTTAACACATTTGGTTTCTTGTTGCGATCCAATGATGGGAAACCTACAGAAACAAGAATAAATTAAGCTTAGGTGTTTTTTACATTCATTAAAATGTATTTTATTTGGTTGGTACACAAGCTTGCAATCCTGGTCAATTATTGGATGGGAGGATCTTCGCCAAAAATTCTTTCTTCAATTCAGCTCAACGTTGAAAAAGACAACAGTTGTTGATCTTACAAACTATAAGCAAAGAGAGAATGAAAGGGTTTTGGATTTCATTGCTCACTAGAAGGGATTAACATATTCCCTGAGATTGGAACTACCTCAAGAAGAATTTTTTCCAATATATGCGGCAAATCTGCCTGTTGAGCTACACACTCCATTGATTCCTATGAAATACACAGGAGGGTTTTGAGACCATACTTAAATCACTCAAAAGATTGATGATTCACTTATAAATACTAATAAAAACTCATGTAATTCCATCAGCTCTAGGAAGGAGAATGGGTACAGCAGAGATCGCTACAGTCATGCTTAAGAAAGCACCTGTACCTGCTTCTACTTCAAAACATTCATCTTCCTGAAGGCCTCCACCTCCTGAGCATCAGCAATAAGGGCCATTTCATCAAAACGATCAAAAAGATCAAAGGCAGAAACAATTTTAGTATTTTAAAGGAAAAGTTTACTCTTTCTGAAATGAACAAGTTCCTGGGTACTTCATTTCGGCTCTGGAAAATAATTTGGTTCAATTTCCAAGGGCCAAAAGGCCGAACAAGGAAGGAGATGAAGAACATCAAAACTATTTCCCCTTTCATCAGATATTGGGGTATCCCATTAAGGAGTGTTTTGTTTTTAAAGACCTCCTGCAAAAAATGGTCGACTTAGGACAAGTCAAACTGAAAGTTTCTTTAGCTCATGTAGCATGTGTTACTACTACGGATCCAGAGGAGGAAGGTGAGTGGCAAGAAGTCAAGAACAAAAATTCACAAAAATATGATGACTGGATGGTCAGAAAAATGAACAAACGAACTCATGTTATTTAGAAAACACAATTAAATAAACCAATTGTGTCCTCTGCCATGAATTCCGTAGAAAAACCCTCTTAATCAAAGGTAAAATCCTCAAAGAAACGACATGAATCAAATAAATAAGAAGAATAAAAATAAGATGAGTATGTTTCAGTGACCATGTTGTCTTTGACTCTGGAAGATTTTATGCCATCTACTTCGAAGCCACGGACACCGTCCCACCAAACAGCACAACCTAAATTGGCTATTCAGGAAGAGTCTTCATCGGATGAAGAGTTAATCTTTGGTTTTGTTAATATGATTCACTTAACAGATCTTTATTCCAATCACAGTTTCGATCTCAATGAACCTGGGTTCCCTTTATCAAACAGAGGAATCAGAGGAAGTTACAGAGGCTCAAGATACAGTCAATGAAATGGATCTTTTAGAAGAAACTATTCCAATTCTACCCCTTATATAACTGTGGATGTGGCAGAAACTCGTGGCAGATCCCTTCAACAAGCTCAACAAAAACAAACAAGCTTTTCCTCACAAGGAAGATTCAGTCGTGGCATAGTTATTCTGGAAGATCGGTTGAAAGATACACCTTATTCCTCTAAGAAAGTAAATAGGCCTATTCGGTCTAATATTTCAAAGCCATGTGTATTACCAACTCTTACCCCGATACAAGATGCATCAACTTCCAAAGAATCAACTTCCAAGGCACATGCTAATCCACATGTTCCTGTTTGGAAACACAGACCTTTGGATAAAAAATATGATGTATTAAAACACCTGGACCAAGTACCGACCAAATTATCAATTTTTGATGCTTTGAATTTATCAAAGGATCTTCGAGAGGCACACATTGAGGCTCTGTCAAGTCCCCAGGAGTTTGAAACTGAAATTGTTGTTGCTGAAGCCTACCATGTAGAGAATAATCTTACAGATTTCCATGCAGTGATATCTTTCACAGAAAAAGATGATGATGATGTCATGCATGGACATATTAAACCTTTTTACTTATCTGGAATGGTCAATGGTGTAGAAATCCGAAGAGCTTTCATTTCTAATGGTTCCAGAGTCAACCTCATGCCCATTCGTACACTTCGTCGATTGGGCCTCATGAAATATGATTTATCTCCTTCTACTATGATGTTACAAGGATATGATAAAAATGAACAATAACCATTGGGAAAGAATAAACTCAGAACACAGTTAGGAGATCTTGTATCCAATTCAGATTTCATGGTTTTTGATCAAGAATCAGCCTTCAACATCTTGCTTGGAATACCCTGGATACATCAACATGCGGTTATCCATTCATCATACCATCAATGTCTCAAGTATTGTTTCGATGGTCATGTTAGGACATTGTATGGTGATAAGGCCATGTTCAAGACATGTGAGTCTCCATAAATTGAGGCGGAATTCGATCACACAAAGGAAAAGGACAAATCCACAACAAGGGAGATTACAAAAGTTAATAATCTATATGGTTTGGAAAAGATTCCAGTAAATCCATTTGCACATGTGAGTACATATTATGTGTTTCATATCAATCAAATTGACAGGATAGACTCAAATCCAAATACTCTTATGGAAACTTCCATAATGTCAATTACCGCAATTAATCCAGACAGCATGGGAGAAATTGGTGATTCACCAAGAAATGACGAAAGCTCAAATAGTGATTTCTTCATTTCATCCACTGAAATACAACAAGTCTATACTTCACAAACCAGGCCAGAAGTAGTTATAGAAATTCTATAGGTGAATGATGATGTCAACTCTCAATCCATCATCTCCTCTTTATTACCCAAGGATGACCCTTCATCATCAATAGGTTCAATAATGGAATCTTATTCTTCATGATGTTCAAATTTTAACATCTCTTCTGATCATGAAAATTCTACTTCATCATCTACTATGAATGTAGAAACAGAAGAAGTAAAACATGTTGAAGAAGAAGTGGAAGATCTCAGGGATGCTCCTCCAGCATTTGAAGAGGGTATCTCTACCACCATGGATAAACTCAGAGAAATAAATCTGGGTACAAAAGAAGATCCACGCCCCACTTTAATTACTACGGCCATGACTCTTGAAGAGAAATAGGTGTGTGTTTCATTTTTAAAGAAAAATTTAGATATATTTTCATGTAACTATACAGAAATGCAAGGCCTTGATCCTGAGGTTGCTACCCATCATTTGGGATTGCCAGAAGAACATCAAGGATTCAAGCAAGCTGCCAGAAGAACACACCCAACTCATGCATCCAAAATTGAAGATGAAGTGGATAAGATTATAAAATCTAACTTCATCAGAGAAGTTAAATATTCCAAATGGTTGGATAATATTGTCCATGTGAAGTAGAAGAACAGATAAATTAGAGTTTGGATTGATTTCTGAGATCTTAATCGGCATTTTCCTATGGTTGATTTCCAGTTCCGATTACATAACTTTTAATTGATGCAACAGTTGGCTCTGAAGCTCCTTCCTTCATGGATGGATACTATGGGTATAATCAAATCTGAATAGCTCTAGAAGATGAAGAATCTATAGCCTTCAGATCCCCTCAGGGTGTGTCATGCTATCGGGTAATTCCCTTTGGCCTAAAGAATGCAGGCGCAACATATCAGCGTGCCATGCATCATATCTTCAAAACATTTTTAGGGAAGTTCATTGAATGTTATGTGGATGATTTGGTGGTCAAATACAAACAATTTTCTAATCACTTGGATGATTTGGGAATCATATTCGACAATCTTCGACAACATAATTTGAGGATGAACCCCTTAAAATGTGCTTTAGTGGTAACCTCAGGAAAATTTCTCGGCATTGTTGTATGCCATTTTGGTAATGAAATCGATCCTGCAAAGAAAAAGTCAATCCTTGTTATGTCACCTCCTTGAAATTTGGAATAATTGATAATACATCAAGGACACTTAGCATATATTCGGCGTTTCATTGCCAATTTAGTAGGAAAAAGTTTACCATTCACCGAATTGATTAAGAAGGGAGTCACTTAATAGTGGACTAGAGAATTTGATATTCTCAAGAAGTATCTCTTGATTCCATCGGTATTAATGCCAATTATTTAAGGAATACTACTTATCCTCTATGTGACAGCTTTATAGCGATCATTGGGTGTCGTTCTTGCTCAGAAAAATGATGCTGGGAATGAAAACAGCCTCTACTATCTCAGTCAGACTATGCTTGAAGCTGAGACCCGATATTCAAGTATTGAGAAGTGCTGCGTAGCATTAATCTTCACAATTCAGAAGTTGAGACACTACCTGCAACATCACGAGGTTCAATTGGTATCTCGTAATAACCCACTCAAATTCATCCTTAGTCGTCCAATACTTACAGGACGTCTGTCAAGGTGGGCAGTTATTTTTCAGTAATTTGGTATCCAATATGTGTCTCAAAAGGCAATAAAGAGACAATATCTAGCTGATTTCCTTGCTGAGCACCCTTCAGTAGAATATACATCATCAGATATTGGACTTCCTAATGAAAAAGTCTTCTTTATTCATGATAGTCTTCAAACATGGCAAATGTACTTTGATGGTGCTTCCAGAAGTCCAACATGGAGAAAAATGGAAAATCCTAAATTCAATAAAGTTGGGTTAGGAGTTGTGCTCATTTCTCCAGAAAAGACAATGTTTCCTATTCCTTCTCAGTTATGGGAGGTGGTACAAATAATGAAGCAGAATACCAAGCTCTCATCACATGCTTGGATTTGGCGCTTCAAGCACAATTGAGTCACTTAATGGGGAAAAGTGATTCAGACCTGGTAACCAAACAAGTAAACAGGGATTATGCCATCAGAAAAGAAGAACTAATCCCTTTGTATGATTACTTGAGAGAATTAATGGCAAAATACCCTTCAGAATCGACATTTTCTTATGTCCCGCAGTCAAACAATGCCCAAGCTAATGCATTGGCTAACATAGGCATAGCTTTGGCAGATCCAAATCGGGACAAGACAACCATTAGTATTGCCCACAGTCTTACAATTTCACCTTATGTTCAAACCATAAAAGAGGAAATCAATGAAATTAGTCCCATTCCTAAACCATATGGTCATACTACATGATGGGCGACACCTATTAGAGAATACCTTAAAAATAGAACACTTCCACCTAATAGAGATGAGAAGGAACAAGTCCATAGGCATTTGTCAATTTCACTCTTTATGATAGCCCAGATCACCCATAGAAAATTATCTAAAACATAGTATTGATGGAGTTCTCTTCAGATGCATTAATGGTGAAGTGACAATGGCTGTCATGAAAGAAGTGCATGAAAGAGTTTGTGGTTCCCACCAGTCTGGACATAGACTATCTGATCAAATTCGAAGGCATGGATAGTTTTGGCCTTCAATGATACAAGATTGTGTTGATTTCAAAATGAAGTTTCATTCATTCCATGTACATACCAACTTCATTCATAATCCCCCAGAGTTGCTTCATACAGCTAAATACTCGTGGAAATTTTCTACATGGGGAATTGATGTGGTGGGACCTTACCCTTCAGCTACAGCCAAGAAGTTTAAGTATATTCTTACTACTACTGACTTCTTTTCCAAATGGGAATAGGCAATACCTCTCAAATAATTTATTTCTAAAAGCATTGTTAGATTCATCAATTATAACATCATTACCAGATTTGGTGTCCCTCATACCATATTGACAAACAACGACACCAACATCTGTTCATCTGAGGTGAGGAAATTGTATCAAGAATAAAATTTCAAATCCAATCATTCATCTCAGTATCTTGCAGTGTCCAATGTTCATATAGAATCCTTCAATGAGACTCTTTCAAACATACTACAAAATATGGTGGATAAAGACAAGAGGTCATGGAAGGATAAACTCTTTCATGCTTTATCAGCTTATCGGACCACCACCCACACTACAACGCGGTCAAATCCAAATTCACTGGTATATGGAACAGAAGTAGTCTTTCCCATTGATGTTCAATTGTATTTTCTCAGAGTAGGAATTTGTGATCATTCATCTACATATGAATAAACTCAAAAGCGTTTGGATGAATTGGAACGGTTAGATGAGAAAAGATTGTGCACCCTACACCACTTCTAAGTCTACCAGAATCGAATAGAACGAGCTTTCAACAAAAAAATTTCATCTTCGTTCATTCATTCAGGGAGATTTGGTATTGGTTCTCAGAACCCCAATGATACCAGGAAAGAAACCTTCCATGATTGAACCAAAATGGGAAGGACCTTACTCAATACATAAGGTCTACTCTAATGGAGCATATTATTTAATCTCAATGGATGGAGAACTCATCAATACTCCACCAATGCCAGATTTCTGAAGACTTATTTTGTATAAACACAAAATACATCACCATTACTGTCCCTCATGACATTAAACTGCACCACCGTCCTTCATGACATTAAACTGCTCATCATGTCCAGCAAGACGTTAAACTGCACCATCTATGGTCCATGAATATGACCTAAAACTATTCACACGTTCATCCAACATGATGTTAAATAGTGTCCCCTTCATCGCCCTTGTTATATTATGTTAAACTATACAGCAACAGTCGATGCATACGACCTTCAACTATTCGCACCATCATCCAACATGACGCTAAACTATATTGTCCCTTTTCATCAAACATGACGTTAAACTATGAAAAATTCCCTAATACGTCCAAAATTATGTTAAAATATGTCATCTTTTGTCCTTACTGAATGACATTAAACTGCACAGTTCCCCTTTTGTCAAACATGACATTAAACTGTATTGTCCCGATCATCCTAACTACATGACGCCAAACTGTATAGAAATCACTTAATACGTCCTACATGACATTAAACTATATTTCAACTGTGTTACATGACACTAAACTGTGCAACACCAATAGTCCTCACTGCAAAACTTTAAATTGCATAGTCCCTTCATATGTCCAACATGACATTAAATTGTGCGTCGTTATGGTTGTTGATACCTCTTGTTTCTCACACCGAGTATGACTCACGTGAGCTTAGAGTAAACTTCAACAATAACACTTTATTTGGGCTGCTAACCATGTGTAATTCCCAACACCATTTTTTAGGTTGTTGTCCCCAAGAACAACTTGATCACTAATTCATTTTTTTTAATTGAACTATGCGGACTTTGATCCTTGCCTTCTAAGGTGGGTACGTAGGCAACCTCCCAAGGTTTAATCCCAAAACCAATCTCTTCACATCGGTTCACCTCCATATCATACGATGTTGATTCGTGAAACCACCCCCAAAATCAATATCTTTACATTGGTTCACCTTCGTCCTTGGTATACGACGTTAAACTGTACAACACTTTTGTCATGTACGAAAATAAACTACAACATTATTCGATACCCTAACTTGAGAGGTAATCATTATTTACATTGATTTATAATCATGTCACATTCCAAATACTACATGCATACATGGCAATGACCGAACCTTTTATCTTGTGTCAAACCATCATTGCACTAAAGTCCCCTTTCACCCTTCACATGTACAAACCAAATCTGTACAGAGGGTATTTCTAGAACTACGTGGTCTTTATTCCCATCCATATGGGATACGTTGGAACATTCGAGTGTCCCTCGAATCTAGCCCCAAGTCTTTGGGCCTAACCCCAAATTCCACTTTCAGTCCCCTGGCTGAAAAGTCCCTATGAAAACACACACTGTGTATTTCTAATAATGGTCTGAGTTCTATGACCCTAAACTAAGTCCTCTTAAACTTTAATCCCACACAAAGTTAAAGTGTATTTCTAGAACTACGTATGGATTTATTCCCATCCTTATGGGATACGTAGTGAAGTCAAACATTTCAATTCAGGACCCAACCACAACATGATTATGGTTAGCATTGATCTATGTATATTTACATACATTGAACAATACCCATTTCTATGTGTCATAATACTAACCTTAAATATTTTTAGATCATTAAAACCCTTTTCCAGACTTCTAATCACAAAATGTCCAAATTCTGAAAATTATTTTTCCTAACCATGCAATACATGCCCTTAGGCAGGCTTGCATAAACAGTCTACATAACGGACCTGTCAACCAAAAGATGCTATTATTTGACTATTCATCCAATTCCCTTAGGTGGCCCTGCATAATTCAGCCCCCTAACAGGTTTGTTAAATAGTTGTAACATCATTATTAGTATGAAAACATCTTTTTTTATTTAGATATCTTAACGACAATATGTATGGATCCACAAAAATAGCCATCCTTAACATATTCGTCTCATAATCATGTTCATAATCTGAAAGTATTCATGTCTATGGTTTATATTTTCCTTCCCTATGCTTGGGTGAGACCTTCATAGGAGTGACATTCATCCAGTTCTTAGGAAATCTTGTTTTGAAATATCTTCTCCATATTCAAGTACCCCTCTCAATACAGCAAACTCAATGCTTCTGAAAAGTTGAATCTCCATAAACGTTCACTGGCTTTTTAGCATTAGAAAATTAAATTTCTGGGAGTTCTTTTTCCTAACTATGCATCACGTTCCCTTAGGCAGCCTTGCATAAACAGTCTACATAACGTACTTTTTAGCCAAAAGATGCTATTATCTGACTACACAGCCAATTCCCTTAGGTGTCCCTACATAATTCAACCCCCTAACGGGGTTTTTGAATAATGGTAACTTCATTTTTGGGAACTAATTCTTATAAGGAATTTTATCCATTTTTCATATCATTCCTCAGATTCAATATTTCTTAAGTCATAGTTTACATATTTTCCATCATACTTGAATATAGTAATATGTCATCAAATAAATTATCTATGAATTGAGTCAATTTTAATCCATCTGGTCAAAGCTATTTCGATCTTAAACATTATCCTTTTTATGTCCGACATGCATTACATTAAACTTCCTACAAAAGTCCAGGAAAATCTGAATAAAAGTCAAGTTCCAGCTCACTAAACATACATTTTGTATGATATTAGATAATATTGAGAAATAAAAAGTTTCAATATTTTGTAGTGTTATTTATAATAATCCTAGAAAAAATCAAACTATGCGTACTAGGCTCATTTCCATAGGTAAAATTTAAAGCAGGTAGAAAAGGAAAATGTGTGCACAAATGATTAAAGGTGAAAACGTTCTTCATTTTATGCACAAGAATTAGAAGGACGTCCACAGATTGGAGTCTATTATCTTTTCCAAGAAATTATAGGAGGCTGTAAACATAAGTATTCAATTGATGTACCACATCCCGAGCTTCATCAGCAGCCACTTGAAGCTCAATCACTCGACCAACTTCACACATTTCAGCCTGATGAAGTGTTTTCTTAGCATCCGTGATGGCTTTCATACCATTCTTTTGAGCTCCATCTAGTGAATTATTTTGTTGGTCAAATTCCCCAATAACAACATCTAACTGTTGGTGGAGGTGCATCTGCTAGAAAACTTTATCTTCGATCTTCTTCTTCAGTTCCTTCATCTTAGCAGCATAATCATCCTCAGCTCGGGATACCGCATCCTCAAATTCGCTGATATTGGCTGAAAGCCTCACCCTATTTAAATCTTAATGGCACTTTTGCTCATTCTCTCTTCTTAAGATGACTTGCTTCACTATGACATGGATCTTTTGATATAAAATACCGTGCAAGTCCAAATACCATGACAGCAGCGCGACAACAAAGAAATAGGGGAAAACATTGTAACTTGCATGACAGAAGCAACTTGTGCGGTGAGAGAAAAGAATGTTTGAAATTTGGTTCTTTGCATGAGGAATGACCACATATATATAGTTCAAGCCACACCATTGTGCGCCGACGCATGCGTGGCTCAACACTTGCACGTCATCCTCTCTGTGCTCAACACTTGCGCACCGCATGTTCTATGGTTTTCATTTTTTTTCCAGAAATTCAGATTTGTGCTCCCGATGCCTTAGTCTCTTCTAAAAGCTTCAGAACACTTATAAGTTAATTAATTACCTTGAATGGATGATATAAAGAGAGGGAGTAAGGCCTAAGTGTTGAAACTCATCAACACTTGCGCGCCTGAGTGGCCACCCCTTAAGGGAAATTGCCACACTTGCGCGCCACCTTACCCCTTCAACAGAGCTTGTGCTCCCCTCTTCTGGAAGCCTCTATGGATAGTACTAAAGGCTTGATCCAATCCTCGACCAAGTTCTATCCAAAGGGTGGATCAGCGTGCAAGTACCCATGTACCGTGCAAGTATACTTGCGTGACAAGGACTTGCGCGCCCACACAGTACTTGCGCGCCCACCAGGACATGCACACCCCTATTTTTTTGGGTGCCCTTCTTGCCCATTTCACCCCTCCTATACCTATCCACCTATCCTCTTCATGATTAAGTCTTCAGATTTCTCTCCAAAGCCATTCATGGAATGATTTCCTTGTTGGCTTCCTTACCTGAAATAAATTCTATGGAACATCTCTCAAAACCTAGTGATTTACACATCTTTACATCACTAAGGTTAGAGACTTCATTCATTCAACCTCATTCTATAAGATGAGAGAATTCTTAATTTTGGGCTTCCTTTTCATGAGTAAGCTCCAGTCCAAGTTCTCTTAATTTTGGGCTTCCTTTTCATGACGAAACCCCAGTCCAAGTTCTCTCAAATATGGGCATCCTCCTTTTGAATAAGCCCCAAAGTCCCCTAACCTGGGCTTCGTATTCTGGAATAATCCCCAGTCATAATTCCCGTAACCTGGGCCTCCTTTTTAGAAGTAATCCCAAGTCCAAGTCCTCATTAATTTGTGAATCCTCCTTAGGAGTAAGCCCCGAGTCCTCTAATCTGGGAATCCTCCTTAGGAGTTAGCTCCAGTTTCAATGTTCCCAAAATCTGGGCATCCTCCTCATGAGTAAGCCCCAACCATAATTTTTCAAATCTGGGGTTCCTTTTCAAGAGTAAGCCCCTGTCTCAAATATGGACATCCTCCTTAGGATTAAGCCCCAAGTACCTTTATTCTAAAATTCCATTAACTTGGGCCTCCACTTCAGGAGTAATCCCCAGTCTTCAAATACCTTTAACCTCGGCCTCATCCTTAGGAGTAAGCCCCAGTATTAATTTCTCTTAACCAGTCTTAATCTACTTTCTGATCTGGGCTTCCTTCTCATGAGTAAAACAAAATCATAAGTCCCCTCCTAATATTGGCATCTTCATTAGGAGTAAACCCCAAGTAAGAGTGTTCAAATCTCTATAAAAGCACACATACTTTTATGGACCATGTTCTGGTACTTCTTCTTTGAAATAAGTCCTAATATCTATCCATTTGGGAAATCATACATATATAAGCCCCACATCATTTTATATGATTTCATACTTCATGGCACAATTGTCTGGTTTCACCAAAACCACTTCTTTATCACACTGAGCATGACTCACATGATCTTAGAGTGTAAAAGTAATTATGACATCTTTCTTTGAGCCATCAATAATACATAAACATCATACACCCTAACTCGAACTACATGGGTTCGGATTCCTTTTCTAAATAAAAGATACATAGGTAGCCCATCTTTAGGTACGATCCCAACTCTGAAATAATCTATGTCCTTCTAAATGAAAATAAACATTAAATGCCCAAATGAGTGGCTTTAAAACCAGAGTGGTCATCATAATGACCAAGAGACTTCTATATAAAGTATTAAAGGATGACACAGACTAAGAATCTCTAACAAATATAGATGATTATTGATCGATGAAGAAACTCGAATACATATAAAAGATTCTATAAATTTACTACATATAAATCAATGATTTTCAGATCTAAAGGAAATATCATTTTATAGTTAGTAACTTAATAATGATTCACAAACATAAATTAAATCATTAAATAGAGTCCTAGAGTAGACAATAATTCACCTAAAAAAAGTGTGATGAGTCCGACCTCCCATCCTCTCAACCAATGAAAATTCATAGGCCTCATCGGTCCATAACTAATGAGAACCTACCTATGTAATGTAAGTCCAAATGGATATAGAATCATTGGATGTTTCCTATTCTACGAAAAAACCTATTAGAAACCGGATGGAATGTTTGATCCTTAATCCAATGAGGTTATCACCAATTCTAGAGGAAACAAAAAATGGTGAACCCGACGTGAATCCTTAACCAAGAAAAACTGATATGTTACATATTTGGTAGGCCCCTATTTTAAACTCAATGAGAGTGCCATCAATACAATCAATAACATATGTGATTATCCAAAAGATTTAGTGGCAGGAATTATCTTCATTATGTATGTTATATCAAACAGGAACTATTTTTCAATGATCTTTTTCAATGGCTTCTCTTAAGTTCACACCCATGAATACTTCGGCTGTGAATATTGCTGCTGTGAAAGCCTCTACTGCTACTCCTGTTGGATCGTCATCCGCTCTGAGGATGATATCATCTACTCAGCGTCTTCAAAGAGAGACATCAAATGTGCTGGTTTAGGAGTACCGTCAAAATGGTACTATTCCGACTCTGGAGGTAGCTCGACAAGCCCGCCAGGTCAACAATTCACCCTGGTCTTCCGAACAGCGATGACCAGCGATTAAGAAGAAGGTGGTGCCAACCACCGTCTTCAACCGTTTCGGGTCGTTATCCCCTGAATACAATCAACATTCACTCCCATATTCTGGGGAGGTGAATGAGCAGGTCCCTCAGGGCCTTAATTCAAGGAGACAAGAGTTCTTCCTGAGGGCTCCCATCAACACTCACTGCCAGACTCGTGCTACAGTGCGCCTTCAACATAGTGAGGGTATTGTCTCTAGGAATTCGGCTCAAGTTCCTCGAACCTGAGCAGGCAAGACAAACCTCCAGATATGAAATCCAGTCAACAGTGAGTAGGTTCTCATCAATGCCATCTCCGGAGAAGTCCACCAACCTAACTTGGTGGCAAGCGACGAGCGGGCACACAAAACCTTCCGTTTTAATTCCGTTGTGCAGCCGACACGTCTGGAAGCAGCACGCCAATCCCACCAAGAAATTCTGGCAGAGTACTATATACTAGAACATACACCTGTTTATAAATCATCACCAAGTTAGTAGGCTCATCTGACTACATACGATGGATCCCACCAACCCAATGTGTTGACAACTGGTAAACTTGCACATACACTTGCTTACCCTCATTAATCCTTCTAGCATCCTCGTCTATCAGTATTGAAGGAAACTTGTCAACCATGTTCAGCAGAGTGCAATCATCAGGCACATACACCTGAGAGTATTGATCAATCCTACCGACAGTCTCGTTTGGTAGCATTCAGAGAATTCAGTCGGAAAGCTCCGCGACAAACAAGAGGTAGACTCAACTCTCTGCCCATACACTTGAGTACTGTCATGATTCACTGAAAGAAAAAGGATGACAGGAGCAGAAACACACACATACTCCTAGCAAGGAATGGACGTATATCCCTATTCTGGTAGCTGAAGTCACCAAACATATTATATCAATGGTGAATGAGCACAAGCAAATCCCTGCTCATATTCTGGATGCCTTCCATGATATTACAACAACTTCAGCAAAATCTCAGGGAACGACACATAAATATATCCTTACCAGTGTATTTACAAATCAAAAGTTCACTCCGGAACAGACACACACATTTGTTCCAGTCCAAGAGGGTTGGGGGGCGTACACCCCCATATTATACGGTCAACCAAGTCAGACAAATAAACCTGATTTGAGCGGAGATAATCAGCCTAACTTAATCATTTCTCCTGATTAGGAACATACACCATCCCATAATGACCACTTTCATTAACAAGTGGTTCTTAAATTGAGTAAAAAGGCATCTAAAAAGAAGAACCTCCTAGCAGAGTCAAGAAATCAAGAGCCAAGTTGTAATAAGTCCTTGCTCGACACTAGTGTTCTTGAATCCCTCAGAAAATTACTTGTTGGAATTCAAGATTATACTTTCTCATTTCCAAATAGTTGGAAATTTAATTCTAAAGGTCTTCATCAGAAAATTCCTCATGAAGTCTTTCTTCATGACAGTTCGGTCGATCTCAATGTTTCGTCTTTAGATGAGAGCCATAGGAACCCTCTGTGTGGCCAGAATACCAAGTAGAAAAATGATTCCTCATTTGATGTAACCCACAATGGTGGTCCTCCCCATGATGATGAATTTAACTTCAAAAGTGCTCTTCATAGTTATAATGTATGTTGCCTAAAAAATGCTCCAATGGATAATGTAGTGACGAGAAAGCCCTCTTATCATGAGGCAATTGAAAATTCAAAGCCAGTCATGTATGATGCTTCACTGCTGCCATGTCATATACTTTCTCAATTACAAGATAGCTTGGGATATAGGTCATTCTCCAAACCACCCCTAGATCATTTATCTTATAGTTTCATCAGTTAATTCTCTACCGATCTTGTTGAATCTGATGAATCAACAAAGAAGCACCAACTCTAGTCCAATAAGGTATAAGAATCTCCATTGAATGATAAAGAGGAAGTACTAAATATGAGAAAACAATTTGGAAAAGGTGAAGTGCCAGTAATGTTTTGGCCTTCGTCTGACTCTCAGTATGACATTCCAGAGATGGTCACGGAAGATGGAATTCATGATATTCATCTCAAAAAATGGAAAACTATTTGTCAGTTGAAAAAGAAAATATTATCTTATGATGAATATGAAAATCATATCATGATAATAGAAGGGTTACAATGCCTAATTGACTTGGATTCTCTCTCAGTTTCTCGATATCCGAAGGCTGAAAAGCAACAGAGAGCCCTTCAATGTTCATGCCTTGAAGCACAAATAAGATTGCTCCAGTTAAGTTCCAATTACCCATCTAGTATTCATATTAGGGGATGGGATGTTCACAGAGCACTACATTTCACTGTACTCTCTAGTCAGCAAAGCCCGCCGAAAATGGTCTCATGCAATGTTATTTCCCATGGCTGGCCATAGTCAATTAGCTTTGTTTGTAATCAATGACTTGCTTAAGAACATGCTTCAACTAGTTATTCTCAAAATCAAGTATACAAAGAACATGTTGTTGAATTACTTCTGTATCAAGAGAACGAGAATATTTAACATGCCTCTCATTTGGAACATGCACATCATCATGTGATAGAAGTGTTAGAAATCATCCAACAGTATTTTGAGCCGGGTGATAAAAGTGGATGCAGGTTGATGCATCCAGCCAATTTCAAGACTAAAGTCTGCAGGATCAGGAGATCTTACAAGAAGGTCTCAGATATATAATGTCAAGAACCACCCCAACTTTCCAGACTGGGGACTCTTTTAACTGAACCCTTAGAATCAACAAATAGGATTCGAGGAGTTGAGAAGGAACATCAGGAGCAGCCCCAGTCCACTGGACTGGGGACTTTTTCAAATCCTCAACCTCTTCCTCAGAGAAAGTAATTCTTCTCTTAATTAGTGAAGAAGCCTCAAAAGGAACGAAGAACCAAATTATCAGGAGATTCCCTCCAAAATATGGTTCGTCAAAAAGTTCTGGAGGTATCAAATCGACAAAAGGAAATGTCTCATTAGAGAATGGAAGAAGAAAATATCACAGAAATGCCGATAGAAAAGATGCAATGTATTACGCATTAGTTAATTTCATCAATGTCGTTGTTTCTGATCCGCCATATGAGGTTCACTTAGAGGGATCCGATAAGGAGGTTCCTACACAAGAAGTTTTACGCACAAACATAAATAAAGAAGGTGTGCGTACACGAAATCAAAGGCTTACCCAGAATCTAGGTGTTCCTTTATGTAATCCACTTCACCCTCTCCGAAAGGGATCGAACAATGGGAAATGAAAGAATCAGGTTACATACCCTTCCAATGGATAAGGAAAATCACTCTCACTAGAGAAAATATTTTCACAACAAGAGGAAGAAATAAAGGAATTGAGGAAGATGGATGCAGAACTACTTTAGGGTAGTCTTCTTCCTAAGAATGATGGAGTCAGCCAGCCAAGGAAATTTTTTGTGGCTACTAAGATGGATCAATAGTATCCTCCTCTATCAGTACAACCTCACAGGTCTAATCCTACAGGTCAATTTCATCAAAAATTGTTGGTGCTACCATCAGTTGCAGTACCAGCCACCACATATTCCCAAGCACTAGTCATTGCACATGTTCAGGTCCAAGCACAACCGGATGTTTCTCAAAAGTTAATAACTACTATTGAGTCATTAATAGCTCGGTTGGAAGCTATGGGGGGAATGTAAGCTCAAATTAAACTGAAAAAAGGAGCTTATTCTGAATGGGTTGATGCAATTCCTCCCCCATAAAAATTTTCAAGTTCCACATTCCCAATTTATAGTGGTTCGGGAGACCCAGAGAAACACTCAACACATTTTGTTTCTCATTGCGATTCTATGATGTAAACCCTACAGTAACAAGAAGTAGTTAAGCTCATGTGTTTTGTACAGACATTACAAGGGCCTGCCTTTGTTTGGTAAAAAAGCTGTCAATCCCAGTCAATTTCCGGATAGGAGGATCTTCGCCAAAAATTCCATCATCAATTCATGTAAACGTTGCCAAAGACAACAGTTTTTGATCTTACAATCTATAAGAAATAGGATAATGAAAGGGTTTCTGATTTCATTGCTCGCTGGAAGGGATTAACATATTCCATGATCTTAGCACTCCCTCGAGAAGAATTCTTTCCAATCAATGTGGAAAATCTACGTGTTGAGCTACGTACGCCATTGATTCCAGTGAAATACATCGGAGGGTTTCAAGACCTTACATAAATCGCTCAACAGATTGAAGAATCTCTTATAAAGACTAAGGACATAACTCATGTAATTCCATCAGCTCCAAGAAGCATAATGGGTAGAGTAGAGACTACTATAGTCATGCTTAACCAAGAACCTATACCTATTTCTACATCAAAACCTTCATCTTCCCGAAGGGCTCCACCTCCTGAGCGTCAGCAACATAGTCCATTTCTTCAAGACGATCAAAGAGATTAAAGACGGAAACAATTTGAGGATTTTAAAGGAGAAGTTTACACTTTCCAAAATGAACATGTTCCTGGCTACTTCATTTAATATTTGGAAAATAATTTGGTTCAATTGCCAAGGCCAAAAAGGCCACACAAGGAAGGAGATAAGGAATGGGCCAACTATTTCCCCTTTTATCAGATATTGGGGCATCCCATTCAAGTGTATTTTGTCTTTATGGACCTATTGCAAAAAATGGTCAAATCGAGACAAGTCAAACTGAGAGGTTCTTCAGCTCAGGTAGCATGTGTTACTGCAACAGATTCATAGGAAGAACAAGAGTGTCATGAAGTCAGGATCAAAAATGCACAAAATCATGATGATTGGATGGTCAGAAAAACGATCAACCGAACTCACGCTATTTTGCGAACACAAATAAAGAAACCAATTGGGTATTCTTCTATGTATGCCGTAGAAAAACCCTCTTCATCAGAGGGGAAATCCTCAAAGAAATGGAATGATTCATAGAAAGAAGAAGAATCAAAAGAAGATGAGTATGTGTCAAAGACCAAGTTTTATTTGACTCTGGAAGATTTTATGCCATCTACTTCAAAGCCACGGGCACCATCCCACAAAATGGGACATCCTAAATTGGCTAGTCAGGCAGAGTCTTCATCAGATTAAGTGTTAATCTTTGATTTTTGTTAATATGATTCACTCAACAGATCCTTATGCCAATCATAGTTTCGATCTCGATGAACTTGGGTTCCCTGTATCATATAGAGGAATCAGAGGAAGTTACGGAGGCTCAGGATACAAAGGAATACATGGATCTTTCAAAAGTCACTATTCATATTATACCACTTCTAGAACTGTGTATGCGGAAGAAACTCATGGCAGAGCCCATCAATGAGCTCAAAAAGAACAAGCAAGTTATTCCTCACAAGGCAGATTTAGTCCTGGCAGAGTTATTCTGGAAGATCGTTTGGAAGTTACTCCTTCTTCCTCTCATCAAGTAAATAGACCTATTTGGTCTAATCTTCCAAACCCAGGGGTATTACCAACTCCTACCCCGATACAAGATGCATCAACTTCCAAAGCATAAAATTCCAAGGCACATGATAAACCACATGTTCCTGTTTGGAAACACAGACCTTTGGATCAAAAATATGATGTATTGAAACACCTGGCCCAATTACTGGCCACGTTATCAATTTAGGATGATTTTCATAGATCAAAGGATCTTCGGGAGGCACTCATTGAGGCTTTGTCAAGTCCTCATGAGTTTGAAGCTGAAATTGCTGCAGATGAAGACTTCCATGAAGAGAATAATCCTCCAGAATGCCATGCAGTGATATCTTTTACAGATAAATATGATGATTATTTAATTCATGGACATATTAGTCCTTTGTATTTATCTAGAAAGGTTGATGGTGTAGACATATGAAGATCATTCATTGATAATGGTTCATGAGTCATCCTCATTCCCATTGGTACACTTCGTCGATTGGGCCTCACGGAATCTGATTTATCTCCTTCTACTATGATTTTACAATGATATGATAAAAATGAACAAGAACCACAGGGTGGGATTACACTCAGAACTCAGTATGGAGACCTTTTATCCAATTCAGATTTAATAGTTGTTGATCAAGACTCAGCCTTCAACATTTTTCTTGGAAGACCCTGGCTACATAAACATGCAGCTATCCCTTCATCTTACCATCAATGTCTCAAGTATTGTTTAATGGTCGATTTGGGACATTGTATGGTGATAAGGCCCTATTCAAGACATTGAGTCTCAATACATTTTGGCAGAATTATATCACATTAAGGGAAAGGAAAAATCCAAAACAAAGGAGATTACAAGCGTTAATGCTCCAAATGGTTTGGAAATGATTCTAGTAAATACATTTGGACCTGTGAGTACAGATTATGTGTTACCTATCAGTCAAATTGACAGGATAGAATCAAATCCAAATACTCTTATGGAAACTTCCATAATGTAAATTATGGAAATTAATCCAGACATCATGGGAGAAATTTGTGATTCACCAAGAAATGACAAAAGCTCAAATGGGGATGTCTTCATTTCATCTGCTGAAATCCAGAAAGTCTATACATTACCAACCATGCTAGAAGAAGTTATATCAGTGCCAGAGGTGAAAGATGATGTGGATTCTGAATCCATCATCTCCTCTTTATTACCCAAGGAAGTCCCTTCATCATCAATAAGTTCAGAAATTGAATCCTCTTCTTCAAGATGTTCAAATTTTATCATCTCTTCTGATCATGAAAATTCTACTTCATTATCTATTATGCATGTTAAAACAGATAAAGTAACACATGTTGAAGAAGAAGAATAAGATCTCTGGGATGCTTCTCTAGTATTTGAAGAGGGTATCTCTCCCAGAGTGGATGAAATCAGAGAAATAAATCTGGGTATAAAAGAAGATCCACTCCCAACTTTAATTAGCGAGGCCATGACTTTTGAAGAGAAAGACATGTATGTTATATTTTTAAAGAAAAATTGAGATATATTTGCATGGAACTATACAAATATGCACAGACTTGATCCTGAGGTTGCTACCCATCCATTTGGTTTTCTAGACGAACATCGAGGATTTAAACAAGATACCAGAAGAAAACACCCAACTTATGCTTCGAAATTGAAGCTGAAGTGGATAAGCTTATCATAGCTAACTTCATCATAGAAGTTCAATATCCCAAATGGTTGGCTAATATTGTCCCTATGAAGAAGAAGAACAAAAAAAATAGAGTTTTCATTGATTTCTGAGATCTTAATCGGCATTGTCCTAGAAATGATTTTCCCAGTTCCGATTACAGAACTTTTATTTGGTGCAACAGCTGGCTATGAAGCACTTTCCTTCATGGATGGATACTCCGAGTTTAATCAAATCCAAAGCTGAATAATCTACAGCTTTCAGATCCCCTGAGGGTGTGTTCTGCTATCGGGTAATGCCCTTTGGACTAAAGAATGCAGGTGCAACATATCAGTGTGCCATGTATCGTATCATCAAACCCATTTTAGGGAAGTTCATTAAATGTTATGTGGACGATTTGGTGGTTAAATCCAAAAAACGTTCTAATCACTTTGCTGATTTGAAATCATATTCCACAAACTTAGACAACATAATTTGAATATTAACCCCTTAAAATGTGCTTTAGTGGTAACCTCAGGAAATTTCTTTGCTTTGTTGTACGCCATCTTATTATTGAAGTCGATCCTGAGAAGACAAGGTCAATCCTTGGTATGTCACCTCCTTGAAATTTTAAATAATTGAGAGGACATCAAGGACACTTAGCCTCTATTTGGTGTTTCATCTCCATTTTAGTGGGAAAAAGATTACCCATCACCAAATTGATGAAGAAGATAGTCACATAACAGTGGACTGAAGAATGTCAAGAAACATTCCATATTCTCAATACGTATCTCCTGATTCCACCAGTATTAATGCCACCTATTGAAGGAAGACCACTTATCCTCTATGTGATAGCTTTAGAGCGATCACTGGGTGCCTTTCTTGAGCAGAAGTATGATGCTGGGAATGAAAACAGCCACTACTATCTTAGTCGGACAATGCTTGAAGCAGAGACCTAATATTCAAGTATTGAGTAGTGCTACCTTGAATTAATATTCGCAGTTCAGAAGTTGATGCACTACCTAGAACATCACGAGGTCCAATTGGGTTCTCTTAATAACCCTCTCAAATTCATCCTTAGTTATAAAATGCTTACATGACGTCTCGCATGGTGGGTAGTTATTTTGTAGCAATTTGATATCCAATATGTGTCTGAAAAGGAAATAAAGGGACGAGCTCTTGCTGATTTCCTTGCTAAAAACCCTTCAAATGAAGATACATCTTCAGATATTGAACTTCCTGATAAATAAGACTTCTTTATTCAAGGTAGTGTTCAAATATGGGAAATGTACTTTAATGGTTCTTCCAGAAGTCCAACAGGGAGAAAAATGTAAATTCCTAAATTCAACAAAGTTGGGTTAGGAGTTGTGCTCATTTCTTTAGAAAAGGTAGTGTTACCATATTCCTTCTCATTGTTAGGAGGTGGTACAAATAACGAAGCAGAATACCAGGCTCTCATCGTAGGCTTGGATTTTGTGTTTCAAGAACAAGTGAATCACATAAAGGTGAATGGTGATTCAGAACTGGTAATCAAACAAGTCAATGTAGATTATTCCATCAGAAAATATGAACTAATCACTTTGTATGATTATGTAAAAGAATTAGTGGTGGAATTCCCTTAGGAACAGACATTTTCTTATGTCCCTCGGTCACAAAATGCCCAAGCTGATGCGCTGGTTAATATAGCAACAGCTCTGGAAGATCCAAATAGGGACAAGACAACCATCAATATTGACCACCGTCGTACAATTTCACCTTATGTTCAAACCAGAATAGAGGAAATAAATGAAATTAGTCTCATTACTGAACTATATGGTCATACTATAGGATAGATGACACCTATCAGGGAATAACGTCAAAATGGAACACTTCCACCTAATAGAGCCAGGAAGGAACAAGTCTAGAGACATGTGGTCAATTTCACTCTTTATGATATCCCAGATCACCTAGAGAAAATTCTCAAAAAACATAGTTTTGATGGAGTTTTCTTCAGAAGCATTAATGGTGAAGAGACAATGGCTACCATGGAAGAAGTTCATGAAGGAGTTTGTGGTGCCCAACAGTCTGGACATAGACTGTCTGATCAAATTCGAAGGCTTGGATACTTTTTTCCTTCAATTATACAAGATTGTGTTGATTTCACAAAGAAGTGTCATTCATGAAAAGTACATGTCAACTTCATTCATCAGCCCCCAGAGTTTCTTCATATAGCTAAATACTCATGGAAATTTTCCACATGGGGAATGGATGTGGTGGGACATTAACCTTTAGTTACAACCAAGTAGTTTCAGTATATTCTTACTGCTACTGACTTCTTTTTCAAATGGGAAGAGGAAATAACTCTCAACGAAGTTAGTACTAAATAAATTTATAGCTTCATCAAGTCTAACATCATTACCATATTTGATGTCCCTCATACCATGTTGACGGACAATGACACCAATTTCTGTTCATCCGTGGTGAGGAAATTGTATCAATAATACAATATCAAATCCAATCATTCATCTCGGCATCATGCAGCGGCCAATGGCCAGATAGAAGCCTTCAACAAGACTCTTTCAAACATACTACAAAAGATGGTGGATACAGATAAGAGGTCATGCCCTGATAAACACTTTCATGCCTTATGGGATTTTCGGACCACCACCCACACTGCAACGCGGTCACCTCCATATTCACTGGTATATGGAACAGAAGCAGTATTTCTCATTGAAGTTCAATTGCCTTCGCTCAGAGTATTCATTTGTGATCAGTCATTTACATATGAACAATCTCAAAAGAGAATGGATGAATTGTAATGGTTAGATAAGAAAAGATTGTGCACCTTGCAGCACTTGGAAGTGTACCAGAATCGAATAACATGAGCTTTCAACAAAAACTTTCGTCTTTGTTCATTCATTCAGGGAGAATTGGTATTGGTTCTCAGAACCCCAATGATACCAGGAAAGAAACCTCCAAAGCATGAACCAAAATGGGAAGTACCTTACTCAATACATAAGGTCTACACTAATGGAGCATATTCTTTAATCTCAATGGATGGAGAACTCATCACATCTCCAACCAATGCCATATTTCTGAAGAATTATTTTGTATAAACACAAAATACATCACCATTACGGTCCCGAATGACTTTAAACTACACAACCATCCTTCATGACATTAAACTGCTCATCATGTCCAGCAATATGTTAAACTAAACCATCTATGGTCCATGCATATGACCTTAAACTATTCGCACTTTCATCCAACATGATGTTAAACGGTGTCCCCTTCATCGTCCTTGCTATATGATGTTAAACTATACAACAACGGTCCATGCATACGAACTTAAACTACTCAAACCATCATCCAACATGATGCTAAACTGCATTGTCTCTTTTCATCCAGCATGACGTTAAACTGTGAAAACGTCCTTAATATTTCCAACATGACGTTAAACTATGTCCTCTTTTGTCATTACTACATGACATTAAACTGAACATTTAACCTTTTGTCCAACATGACATTAAACTGTATTGTCATGGTCGTCCTAACTACATGACACTAAACTATACAGAAATCCCTTAATACATCTTAAATGACGTTAAACTATATTTCTTCCATGTTACATGACACTTAACTGTGCAGCCCCAATAGTCCTCACTACAAGACATTAAATAGCATAGTCCCTTCATATATCCAACATGACATTAAACTATGCATCATTAGGGTTGTTTCTACCTCTTGTTTCTCACACTGAGTATGTATCATGTGAGCTTAGAGAAAACTTCAACCATAACACTTTCACTGGGCCGCTTAACACGTGTAATTCCCAACACCATTTTTTAGGTAGTTGTCCCAAAAACAACTTGATCACTAATACATTTTTTTAATTGAACTACGCGGACTTTGATCCTTGTCTTCTAGGCTGGGTACGTAGGCAATCTTCCGAGGTTCAAGCCCAAAACCCATCTCTTCACATTGGTTCACCTCCATCTCATACGATGTTGATTCGTGAAACCACCCCCAGAATCATTATCTTTACATTGGTTCACCTTCGTCCTTCCTATATGAAGTTAAACTATACAACACATTTGTCTTGTATGATAATAAAATACAACATTCTTTGATACCCTCACTTGAGAGTGAATCATTATTTACATTGATTTCCAATCATGTCGCATTCCAAAGACTACATGCATACATGGAAATGCCTGAACCTTTTATCTTGGGTCAAACCATCATTGCACTAAATTCCCCTTTCACCCTTCACATGTACGAACCAAATCTGCACAGAGGGTATTTCTAGAACTATATGGACTTGATTCCCATCCTTTTGGGATACTTAGGAACATTTGAGTGTCCCTCAAATCTAGACCCATGTCATTGGGCCTAACCCAAAATTCCACTTTCAGTCCCCGGGCTAAAAAGTCCCGATGAAAAAACACACTGTGTATTTCTTATAATGGTCCAAGTTCTGTGACCCTAAACTGATATCTCTTAAAATTTCGTCCCACAGGACGTTAAAATGTATTTCATGAACTACGTATGGATTGATTCCTATCATTATGGGATACATATTGATGTCCGACATTTCAATTCAGGACCCAGCCACAACAAGATTATATTTAGCATTGATCTATGTATCTTTACATACATTGAGAAATACCCATTTTTTTCCATAATCATATCCTTAAGTATTTTCAGATATTCATAACCCTTTTCCTGAATTCTAATCACAAAATGTCCAAATTATGAGAATTCATTTGCCTAACCATGCAGAATGTTCCTTAGGCGGCCTAGCATAAAAAGTCTACATAACGACCCCGTTAGCCAAAAGATGCTATTATTTGACTATGTAGCCAATGACCATAGATGGCCCTACATAATTTAACCCCTTAAGGGTTTGTTAAATAGTGGTAACTTCATTCCTAGGAAGAAAACCACTTTTTTCCCTTAGTTTTCTTAACGAAAATATGTATGGATCCACAAATATAGCCATTCCTAACATATTCGTCTCATAATCTTTTTCATGATCTGAAAGTATTCAAGTCTATGGTTTATATTTTCCTTCCCTACGCTTTGGTCAGACCTTCGTAGCAGTGAAATTCATCTAGTTCATAATCAATCTTTTTTAGAAATATCTTCTCCATATTCATGTACCCCTCTCCATACAGCAAACTCTATGCTTTGGAAAATCTGAATCTCCATAATCTTTCACTGGCTTTTTAGTAGTAGCAAAGTAAATTACTGAGAGTTCTTTTGCCTAACTATGCAGCACGTTCCCTTAGTCGGCCTTTCATAAATAGTCTAAATAATAGATTTTTCAGCCAAAAGATTCTATTATTTAACTATGCAGCCAATGCTCTTAGGTGGCCCTGCATAATTCAACCCCCTAATGGGTTTGTTAAATAATGTTAACTTCATTCTAGGGAACTACCTCTTCTAATGCTTTTTAGACCTTTTTCATATCATTCCCCATATTCAAAATTTATTAAGTCATAGTTTACTTATTTTCCCTCATACGTGAGTATGGTAATATGTCTTCAGATAAATTATCAAGGAATTGAGTCAATTTTAATCCATTCGGTCAAATCTATTTCAACCTTAAACATTAGCCTTTTTATGTCTGATGTGCATGACTTTAAAATTCCCACAAAAGACAAGGGAACTCTGAATAAAAGTAAATTTCCAACTCACGAAACATACATTTTTTATGATTTTTGTTATATTGTGAAATAAAAAGTTTCAAAAGTTTGTAGGGTTATTTATAATAATCCTAGAAAAAATCAAACTATGCTTACTAGGCTCATTGGGTTAGGTAAAAGTTAATGCATGTAGCAAAGGAAAATGTGTGAACAAATGATTAATGGTGAAAACGTTCTTCATTTCATGCACAATAATTAGAAGGATGTCCACAGATAGGAGTCTCTTCTCTTTTCCAAGAAATTATAGGAGGTTGTCAACATAAGTCTTCACTTTATGTACAGCATCCCGAGCTTCATCAGCAGCCACTTGAAGCTTATGCACTTGGCCAAATTCACTCTTTTCAGCCTGATGGAGTGCTTTCATGGCATCCGCAATGGCTTTCATAAAATTCCTTTGAGCTCCCTCCAGTGAATTATTATGTTGGTCAAATTCCCCAATAACAGCATCTAACTGTTTCTAGAGGTGCATGTGCTGAACGAATTTATCTTTGATTTTATGCTTCAGCTCCATCATCTTGGCAGCATAATCTGCCTCAGCTTGGGATACCGCAGCCTCAAATTTGCTGATATTGGCCGACAGCCTCACCCTGGTCAATTCGTGATGACACCTTTTCTCCTGTACCCTTCTTAAGAAGACATTCTTCACTACATCATGGATCTTTTGATATCCAAAATTAGGAAAGTCCAAATACCTTGACAGCAGCGCACCAATGAAGAAATAGCAGAAAATAGGGTAACCTGCACGATGGAAGAAAATTTCATGGTGAGAGCTTGAAAGATTGAAATTTGCTGCTTTTAACAATGAATGATCGCGTATATATAGTCCAAACCGCACACTTGCGCACCGACGCCTGCGTGGCTCAACACTTGTGTGCTGTCCTCTACACACTCAACACTTCTGCGCCACATGTTCCTTGGTTTTCTTCTTTTCCTCAGAGTCACATCCTAATTTCTTTCGGATCCAACTCTGAGGGGGGACTTTTGTTGATGCTCCTTTCCATTACAGAGTCAACATTAATTAAAAGGGAAATACTTTGAACCCAATGTGATTCATCCTTTGATGAAATATCAAAAATTGAAAAAGGCATGAACCAAGATTCAAATGCACTTGGGTCGCGCAAGTTCCACCAAGGTCACACTAGTATACTTGCGTGCCTCCTATTGATCATTCGGGTGACTTGAAATCCCTCTTTGAAATTTCTCCCAAGGTCTCTCCGGCCTATAAATACCCTTGTGCCCTGTAACAGCCCGAGATTTTTATGAAAAATATTCTTTTTTATGTCTTTTGTTGTACGCTACACCAAAAGGAGCTTGCACAACACACATCCTTGACTTGCCTTGCATTACACGCAATCGCGACCTTCCTCGATAGCGTGTGTAATACGCAATACTGAGTTTCATTAAACAACGATATGATATTAAAATATTATTAAAACTAGCCGTTATGAATAGTAATAACCACTTTTTAAAATTCTATAAATCTTATTTTTTAAAATGAACTTCATTTTTGGATTCGGAATATCGAAATTAGCTTAGGTTGAAATTTTGATGATTTTCGGATAACTTTCATATTTTGATGAATAGTGAAAATTACTAAATTATAATTAAAAACAACTTTTTTAATCGAAATAGTTGATAGTGATAAATCATTAATTTGAGTGGTTTTAAAGTATATTTAGAATATATTTTTACAATTTAATACAATGTTGGTCATTGGATGTAATTTCACATTTAAACTAGACATAAACAAGTGTCAATCTTTTGATAGATATTGTTTTTAAAAAAACACGCTATTTGTTTTAACAGCGGGATTTAATTATAAAATTAATTAATGCAACTTTTATGTTATGAATTTGGTAAAATAGACTTCATTTTTGAATTTGGAATATGAAATATAGCTTGGGATGAAATTTTGGCATTGTTCTGAAAAACATCAATTTTTGATGAATAGTGAAACTACTAAGTGGTAGGTTAAAAACTGAATTTTGCATAAAACATAATTTTACCGCTTCTGTGAATGGAATTTCGAAAATCCGAGAGACACGGTTAATATCAAGGACTAAAATTTGGTTCAATGAGATGAAAATAATTTTTTGGTGAATAGTAACTTTTTACTTTTTTTACCACGGTTAATAGTAAATAGGGTAACTAAGGGTAAATATGATATTAATATTACCCTAACACATGTCCTAATTCTATTGGACAAGTGTAATTCGACCAAAAACAAACTTAGGAATAAAATATGACCATTTAGGCCCACTTGGATTAGATTAGGACATTTATTATTAATTTATTTAAAGAAGGGTTAAAATAGTTAAAATCAAAGTTTAATAAGTAAATCATTTTTAATATGGGGTTATACATAAGATAAATTCGACTATAAATATTCATTAGAAAGCTAAAAAGATTTCCTACATGATGGTATTTTATTTGTAATTTTTAGACATCAAATAATATAATGTATTTATGACACAAAGATGATGCAGTAATTATCTTATTAATGAAATATTGACATAATTGATAATATAAATACCAAAATAAATGTAATTTAAGACTTTTTATGAATTACACTAATTTTCTAGGTTACTATGATATATTAGTATTGATTTAATCAACTTTGTTCGAACATATAATTCTGTTATGACTTTCACAAAAATCATATATCAAATAGTGTCAAAATTGACACAAAATAGTTTTTAAATCAAATATTATATTATTAATTGTTATTTTATTCCTAAAAATCTAAGGTTCGGCCAAATGACTTAGATAAGGATATATATATTAATAATAAACAATTTGGGGTTCTTTTGGCATGTTATAGTAAGTGTATTAACCATATAGTGAAAGAAAACAAAAAGACACTGTAAAAGTTAAATTAATTAACTTAGAGTTAAATCTAATTGATAAGGTTAAAATAATAACCTAAACTTGTCTAAATTCTATTGGTTGATAGGATTTCGACCCATCCCCACTTTAGCTTCGAAATAAGACCCTTTGGAACCATTGTAAACCGATTTTGACTTTAATATAAAATAATATTTTGAGGTATTCCTATGGTGCCCCTCTCCTCCCTTATAAAAGGACACCTCCTCCCCCTCCTCCTCACACCAATTTGAGCACTCAAGCTCGGACAACCCCTGCCAAAATCTCTTCTCCACTTCCCTAGAAACATCCTAGAGGTTCTGGTCTTCCTCAAAGACCAATTCTAGTGCCCTAAGAGGAGGTCTCAAAGAGGCACTTCAAAGAAGAGGTAATTACCGTTACCAATTCTTTCATCTTTATTTCATCTTCCACTTCTTCTTCTTAGGTTGTTTCATTATGAAGTAATAACATCAGTATCACTCATATACTGATATGTTATTATATGTATGAAACAACCCTATTTCACCATCTATCCATCCTACGGAAAAAGAAATCACCGCGCGTGCGTACGTACGGAATACCGTCTCCACGCCGTGGTGTAATCTATTTTCCACCACCACCTTACATGGATGGGTATAATGGTGTAAAGAATAACTATACATAGTTATTACAAAATCATATTGATTCTGATATATTTTATAATCCACTCCAATTCAATTCAATATTTATGGAAATGATATCATCGCTCGTGCGTACGTACGGACTACCGTCTCCACGACGCGATGAGATTCATTCTCCATGTTAACCATTTAAGAATGATTATAAAGTATATATAAGAAATAATAATGAAATATATGACATTATAAAGCTACTGGATTTATGTATATATATACATATGTATGTCATCTACTTACTTCCATTTCAAGACAATAAGGAAAGGAAAACAGCGTTCATGCGTACGTACGGACTACCGTCTCCATGAACGGTGTTTTTCATTTTATTTATCTACCTATTATATATATATATACTGAATATATATGATATATAAATCATATTTTATATTCTGGAAGTACGTAAATCATGATATAAGTAATAATGATGTCAAGAACAACAAGTCAAAACTCCTACGATAAATGAAACGATTTTACCCAAAACGCTTCTTTAACATGGAATTTACAAAAGAATGGGTAATATAATGTCATAAGTGAACCATATATGATATCATAACAATGAATATGATTCTGTAATAAGTCAATAACATGATTTAAATCATTATACAGGAGGTTCGGACACTTACAAAGCAAGTCGTACCTAAGGTAAGGGAAATATCACAATCTCATTTTTATCCGAGATTGTTTATTCGTAAGTATTTACTGGGGTGTATTTTATCATCCACGTCCATGTTCCTTCAATATGTAATATTTTTTCCATCCACTTACAATAGTTTAAATCCAATTTTGCTCTTCGGTGAGTTTTTAGCAAAGAATATGAAAGGAATGTTTTGTCCCTTTTTCATACGAGATACTTTTTGACTTTTCTGACAAAAGTACGAAGAATGTTTTTTTTAACCTAAACGGCATGAACGGATTTTTACGGTTTTTATAAAGCCTTATTTTCAAGAATCTTCCTCCAAAATATTTCTTGACTATTTTTAATAAAATCTCTTTCTTTTAAAATTGCATGATGTTTTGTGAAAAGAAATTGATTTTGAAGAAGAAAGGATATTTTCCTCAAGAATTCATTTCAAGTGTTTTATCAAAATTATTTTTCATCTAAGATAATAAAGGGTTCTGTTTCTATCCATATTTTTACATTGATTTGACTATGTTGTGATGGAATTATGTTCATGAATTCCTTTATCTTATATGAATTGTTTATGATGTCATGATGTTTCAAGAATCCCATTTTTGTTACATGTGTTATGCGATGATGTATGTTTTATGATTATGTGGCACACATAAGAAAGGATTCATTATAAGTTGGGTGGGACCTATATCTCCCTCCAATGTATTGGGTAATGATTTTATATCTCATGAGATAGACATGGCTGGAATGGTAGGTTATACCGGTTCAGTGAAGCAGGACTGAAACGAGGATTACTCGATTCAGAAAGGGACTTTGTCCACTAAGATAGTCTTGGCAATGAGTCTTGACTAACAAGAAATGATTCTCTATGATTATGTGTGTATGCCACAAAGTTTCATGTTTTAAGTTATGATTATTGGGATTACATTTCACTTCTATGATTTATCCCATGTTATGAAATTATGATCTCTTTTGCAGGTTAAGATTTCCAAAAGCTATGTTCTTATGTATATGATGTGATTGATATTTCTTTTGTTTACCCTTACTGAGCATTTGAGCTCACCCTTTTATGTTTTCTTTTCCCCAGGACATAAAGAAAGGTTTTAGGTAAAAAAAAGGGATGACCTTTATGGGAGATATTGAAGAACTTTCACCACGATTAGAAGATTACGTTCCGAGTTTCTAAAGACACTAAACTATTACGATCCTTTAGTGTGTGTTTTTGTTATGTATTAAGTATTCCGCAAATGTAATGTAATGTCCATGTACGTCAGGATACGGGTCTCTACAGTTGGTATCAGAGGAAAGGTTTAGTCAACCTTTGGAAACTAGGATGCGAAAACGTTAGTGAGATCCCTAAGGTATGTCTAGGGATGTCCCTAGGGATAAGTATACGTATAGGTTATAGTAATAGAATTACGCTAACGATCATAGAATTAAACCTAAGATGTTGGATATTGAAGGTACTCCCCCTTTATTATGTTGTTTTCCCAAGCATGATTTTTGCCTCTCACACTATTCTTTTTGGGTTTTAGAAAATGGATGGAAACAAGATGATTCACAATAATGGAGGATATAATGGACAATGGAATGATATTCTTCATAAGCAACCAAATGAAATGGGATTTGGAAGTCCAAACATCATTATTATGCCGAATAAGCAATCTCATAATATGATCAATAAAGTAAAATTTGGTAAGTTTCCTGACTCGGCTAATAAGAGAAAGATGGAGTTTCATGATGATCATAGAGGAAAGAAAGTTCAATTTCCCCTATGTAAATCATGTGGGAAGAGGCATCAAGGAGAATGTTTCAAAGGAACTGGAAGATGATTTGGGTGTGGAAAAGAAGGACACAAAGCAAGTAAGTGCAAAGGAAAAGGTTCAGTTAACACTATGGATGAGGATAATGGTATTGCTATGACATCAACAATGGTTAAATGCTTTAAATGTGGAATGTACGGGCATTATGAAAACCAATGCCCTAAGGAAAAGTCTCATGAAGAGAATCAGTATGGTCGTATGGGAAGTATTTATGTTGATGATGATGAAGAAACTACAAATGATATGTGAGATGAAAGAAATGTTGAAGCTCGGTCAATGGTCTAAGAATGTAGTGGAATGATTACATGTTTATCATGTGTAATGTTGTATAAGTAATCTCATGGAATAAGGATACATCTAAGGATTGTTACACTGTTGTCTTTCCTTAAGTTTTGAAAGTGTATGATGAATGGTACCAGTAACCATGAAAGGTTATTCAGATACTTTTGGAAAGTAGATGATAAGTGCATAACGAAAGGATAAGAAGATAATGAGATGTTTGATTGTATTCATGAGCTCATGATTGATATAAGGACTAAGTGATATCATTGTTTGAGTATAAATAATTTTGAGGATTTTGGTATGTGTAAAGTGTTAACTTTTAACTGCATTCAAGTTTTCACTAAGGTTCAATGGGTATTCAAGAGAGTACAAGATTAAGGCCTTTGAATGTTTGGAATGTGACCAACAAGATATATCTTATGATCAACGATGGTATTCAATCTCTGGTAATCGTTTTCACTATGTTATGAGAGTGAATTGCAGTATTATGTATAAGCCTAAAGATTAGACTGGATTATGTTGGACATAAGTTAGTATTGTTTAAGGATAGAAGATTTTCGATATTATTGATGGGATGTTATAATAACGTAGTTTTAGAAAAAAGGACAACCTGCAGGACGGGCGACAGCCCATTTCTTCGGACAAGGCTGTAGGAATCGAACCCACAACCGAAGTGCGACTGGCCTTTATCGCCTACCACTAGCCTACAGGAAGTCCCTGTTTAGTAGAAACTAGTTTTATTATATTAAGAAGTATGATATATGAAGTATAAGTCCATTTTAGGAACCATATGTGATTAATCTCACTATAGATCGACTTATGTATATAATTTTTGCTAACCTTTTGTTTGAGACAGATGGAATGACCCATCGTTCTATCACATGATCTGCTAACACTTCACGAATAACAAATTCAACTTCATTTATTTAAGAGATGAAGTGGAAATTGTTCAAGGCACGAACAACAGTGAGATTGTACCAAAATAAAGTAAGTATTTATTCTAATTCAAATTTTCAACTTTAGGGAAATGATCTTGAAAACCAAAAATGTTGTCCTAGTGATCTTATACCTGATGAATCAGATGGTACCTTATATCATCACAAATCTATGGATTTGTGATTACTGGCTTTTCCATAGCCATGTTCTCTACCACTCTCCATCAGAACATGATGGTTAGATTTCTCTTCCATATCCATATTTTCACCTATGTGGAAACCCAGTGATTAGTTTATTTGGGTAATCGTTACATTTCATACTTTAGTTTTTAAAGCCAAGTTTTGGTATTCCCTTTTACGATGTGGGTTTCTATTAAAGAAACTTTCGAATAGTAAACCATTTATAACCCCGACGAATTTCGAGGGCGAAATTCATTTTAAGGGGGGTAGAATGTAACAGCCCGAGATTTTTATGAAAAATATTCTTTTTTATGTCTTGTGTTGTACGCTACACCAAAAGGAGCTTGCACAACACACATCCTTGACTTGCCTTGCATTACACGCAATCGCGACCTTCCTCGATAGCGTGTGTAATACGCAATACTGAGTTTCATTAAACAACGATATGCTATTAAAATATTATTAAAACTAGACGTTATGAAGAGTAATAACAACTTTTTAAAATTCTATAAATCTTATTTTTTAAAATGAACTTCATTTTTGGATTCGGAATATCGAAATTAGCTTAGGTGGAAATTTTGGTGATTTTCGGATAACTTTCATATTTTGATGAATAGTGAAAATTACTAAATTATAATTAAAAACAACTTTTTTAATCGAAATAGTTGATAGTGATAAATCATTAATTTGAGTGGTTTTAAAGTATATTTAGAATATATTTTTACAATTTAATACAATGTTGGTCATTGGATGTAATTTCACATTTAAACTAGACATAAACAAGTGTCAATCTTTTGATAGATATTGTTTCTTAAAAAAACACGCTATTTGTTTTAACAGCGGGATTTAATTATAAAATTAATTAATGCAACTTTTATGTTATGAATTTGGTAAAATAGACTTCATTTTTTGAATTCGGAATATGAAATATAGCTTGGGATGAAATTTTGGCATTGTTCTGAAAAACATCAATTTTTGATGAATAGTGAAACTACTAAGTGGTAGGTTAAAAACTGAATTTTGCATAAAACATAATTTTACCGCTTCTGTGAATGGAATTTCGAAAATCCGAGAGACACGGTTAATATCAAGGACTAAAATGTGGTTCAATGAGATGAAAATAATTTTTTGGTGAATAGTAACTTTTTACTTTTTTTACCACGGTTAATAGTAAATAGGGTAACTAAGGGTAAATATGATATTAATATTACCCTAACACTTGTCCTAATTCTATTGGACAAGTTTAATTCGACCAAAAACAAACTTAGGAATAAAATATGACCATTTAGGCCCACTTGGATTAGATTAGGACATTTATTATTAATTTATTTAAGGAAGGGTTAAAATAGTTAAAATCAAAGTTTAATAAGTAAATCATTTTTAATATGGGGTTATACATAAGATAAATTAGATTATAAATATTCATTATAAATCTAAAAAGATTTCCTACATGATGGTATTTTATTTGTAATTTTTAGACATCAAATAATATAATTTATTTATGACACAAAGATGATGCAGTAATTATCCTATTAATGAAATATTGACATAATTGATAATATAAATACCAAAATAAATGTAATTTAAGACTTTTTATGAATTCCACTAATTTTCTAGGTTACTATGATATATTAGTATTGATTTAATCAACTTGGTTCGAAGATATAATTCTGTTATGACTTTCACAAAAATCATATATCAAATAGTGTCAAAATTGACACAAAATAGTTTTTAAATCAAATATTATATTATTAATTGTTATTTTATTCCTAAAAATCTAAGGTTCGGCCAAATGACTTAGATAAGGATATATATATATTAATAATAAACAATTTGGGGTTCGTTTGGCATGTTATAGTAAGTTTATTAACCATATAGTGAAAGAAAACAAAAAGACACTGTAAAAGTTAAATTAATTAACTTAGAGTTAAATCTAATTGATAAGGTTAAAATAATAACCTAAACTTGTCTAAATTCTATTGGTTGATAGGATTGCGACCCATCCCCACTTTATCTTCGAAATAAGACCCTTTGGAACCATTGTAAACCGATTTTGACTTTAATATAAAATAATATTTTGAGGTATTCCTAAGGTGCCCCTCTCCTCCCTTATAAAAGGACACCTCCTCCCCCTCCTCCTCACACCAATTTGAGCACTCAAGCTCGGCCAACCCCTGCCAAACTCTCTTCTCCACTTCCCTAGAAACATCCTAGAGGTTCTGGTCTTCCTCAAAGACCAATTCTAGTGCCCTAAGAGGAGGTCTCAAAGAGGCACTTCAAAGAAGAGGTAATTACCGTTACCAATTCTTTCATCTTTATTTCTTCTTCCACTTCTTCTTCTTAGGTTGTTTCATTATGAAGTAATAACATCAGTATCACTCATATACTGATATGTTATTATAAGTATGAAACATCCCTATTTCACCATCTATCCATCCTATGGAAAAAGAAATCACCGCGCGTGCGTATGTACGTAATACCGTCTCCACGTCGTGGTGTAATCTATTTTCCACCACCACCTTACATGGATGGGTATAATGGTGTAAATAATAACTATACATAGTTATTAGAACATCATATTGATTCTGATATATTTTATAATCCACTCCAATTCAATTCAATATTTATGGAAATGATATCATCGCTCGTGCGTACGTACGGACTACCGTCTCCACGACGCGATGAGATTCATTCTCCATGTTAACCATTTAAGAATGATTATAAAGTATATATAAGAAATAATAATGAAATATATGACATTATAAAGCTACTGGATTTATGTATATATATATATATGTATGTCATCTACTTACTTCCATTTCAAGACAATAAGGAAAGGAAAACAGCGTTCATGCGTACGTACGGACTACCATCTCCATGAACGGTGTTTTTCATTTTATTTATCTACCTATTATATATATATATATATACTGAATATATATGATATATAAATCATATTTTATATTCTGGAAGTAAGTAAATCATGATATAAGTAATAATGATGTCAAGAACAACAAGTCAAAACACCTACGATAAATGAAACGATTTTACCCAAAACGCTTCTTTAACATGGAATTTACAAAAGAATGGGTAATATAATGTCATAAGTGAACCATATATGATATCATAACAATGAATATGATTCTGTAATAAGTCAATAACATGATTTAAATCATTATACAGGAGGTTCGGACACTTACAAAGCAAGTCGTACCTAAGGTAAGGGGAATATCACAATCTCATTTTTATCCGAGATTGTTTATTCGTAAGTATTTACTGGGGTGTATTTTATCATCCACGTCCGTGTTCCTTAAATATGTAATATTGTTTCCATCCACTTACAATAGTCTAAATCCAATTTTGCTCTTCGGTGAGTTTTTAGCAAAGAATATGAAAGGAATCTTTTGCCCCTTTTTCATACGAGATACTTTTTGACTTTTCCGACAAAAGTACGAAGAATGTTTTTTTTAACCTAAACGGCATGAACGGATTTTTACGGTTTTTATAAAGCCTTATTTTCAAGAATCTTCCTACAAAAGATTTCTTGACTATTTTTAATAAAATATCTTTCTTTTAAAATTGCATGATGTTTTGTGAAAAGAAATTGATTTTGAAGAAGAAAGGATATTTTCCTCAAGAATTCATTTCAAGTGTTTTATCAAAATTATTTGTCATCTAAGATAATAAAGGGTTCTGTTTCTATCCATATTTTTACATTGATTTGACTATGTTGTGATGGAATTATGTTTATGAATTCCTTTATCTTATATGAATTGATTTATGATGTCATGATGTTTCAAGAATCCCATTTTTGTTACATGTGTTATGCGATGATGTATGTTTTATGATTATGTGGCACACATAAGAAAGGATTCATTATAAGTTGGGTGGGACCTATATCTCCCTCCAATGCATTGGGTAATGATTTTATATCTCATGAGATAGACATGGCTGGAATGGTAGGTTATACCGGTTCAGTGAAGCAGGACTGAAACGAGGATTACTCGATTCAGAAAGGGACTTTGTCCACTAAGATAGTCTTGGCAATGAGTCTTGACTAACAAGAAATGATTCTCTATGATTATGTGTGTATGCCACAAAGTTTCATGTTTTAAGTTATGATTATTGGGATTACATTTCACTTCTATGATTTATCCCATGTTATGAAATTATGATCTCTTTTGCAGGTTAAGATTTCCAAAAGCTATGTTATTATGTATATGATGTGATTGATATTTATTTTGTTTACCCTTACTGAGCATTTGAGCTCACCCTTTTATGTTTTCTTTTCCCCAGGACATAAAGAAAGGTTTTAGGTAAAAAAAAAGGGATGACCTTTATGGGAGATATTGAAGAACATTCACCACGATTAGAAGATTACGTTCCGAGTTTCCAAAGACACTAAACTATTACGATCCTTTAGTGTGTGTTTTTGTTATGTATTAAGTATTCCGCAAATGTAATGTAATGTCCATGTACGTCAGGATACGGGTTTCTACATGCCCCCCCCCCATTTTGAGATAAATTTTTTTCCAGAAATTCATATTTGAGCTCCTGGCGCCCTAGTCTCTTCTCAAAGCTTCCGAACACTTCTAAGGTAATTTATTACCTAGAAAGGAAGATATATAGAGAAATAATAAGGCTTAATTGTTGAAACTAATCAACACTTGCGTGCCTGAGTGGCCAGCCCTTAAGGGAAATGGCCACACTTGCGTGCCGCCTTACCCCTTCAACAAAACATGCGCTCCCCTCTTCTGGAAGCCTCTAGGGATATTACTAAAGTCTTGATCCAAGACTCTCCCAAGTTCTTCCCTAAGGGTGGACAGGCGCGCAAGTACCCATGTGCCACGCAAGTATACTTGCGCACCCAGGACTTGCATGCCCACGCAGTACTTGCGCACCCACCAGGACAAGCTCACCCCTCTCTTTTTGGGTGCCCTTCCTGCCCATTTCACACCTTCTATACCTATCCACCTATAATCTTCAAGATTAAGTCTTCATATTTCTCTCCAAATCTATTCGTGGAATGATTTCCTTGTTGGATTCCTTGCCTGAAAGGAATTCTGTGGAACATCTCTCAAAACCTAGTGATTTACACATCTTTACATCACTAAGGTTAGAGAGTTAATTCATTCAACCTCATCCTTTAAGTCGAGAGAATCCTTAATTATGGGCTACCTTTTAATGAGTAATCCCTAGTCCAAGTTCTCTTAATTTTGGGCTTCCTTTTCAGGAGTAAGCCTAAGTCCATGTTCTCTCAAATATGGGCATCCTCCTTAGGAATAAGACCTAAAGTCCCCTGACATGGGCTTCCTTTTTAGGAATAATCTACAGTCATTATTCCATTAAACTGGGCCTCCTTTTTAGGTGTAATCCCAATTCTATGCCCTCAATAATTTGGGCATCCTCCTTAGGAGCAAGCCCGGAGTCCCCTAATCGGGCATCCTCCTTAGGAGTAAGCCCTAGTCTCAAAGTTCCCAAAATCTGGTCATCCTCTTCAGAAGTATGCCCCAACCATAATTTCTCAAATATGGGCTTCCTTTTCAGGATTAAGCCCCAGTATCAAATATGGGAATCCTCATTAGGAGTAATCCCCAAGTCCCTTAATTCTAAAATTCCCTTAACCTGGGCCTCCTCTTGAGGAGTAATCCCCATTCTTCAAATACCTTTAACCTGGGGCTCCTACTTAGGAGTAAGCGCCAGTCTTAATTTATCTTAACCAGTCTTAATCTACTTTTTGATCTGGGATTCCTTCTCAGGAGTAAAACTCAATCATAATACCCCTCTTAATTTGGGCATCTTCCTCAGGAGTAAGCCCTAAGTTAGAGTATTCAAATCTCCATAAAAGCACATATACTTTTATGGACCATTTTACCAGACTTCTTCTTTGAAATAACTCCTGATCTCTATCCATTTAGGCAGTCATACATATATAAGCCTCACATAATTTTCAATGATTGCATCTTTCATGGAACAATTGTCCAGTTTCACCAACACCTCTTGTTTCTCACACTGAGCATGAATCACATGAACTTAGAGTGGAAAATTAATTATGACATCTTTCTTTGAGCCATCAATCATACATAAACATCATACTCCCTTACTCGAACTACGTGGGTTCTGATTCCTTTTCTAAATAAAGGATACAAAGGTAGCCCATATGCGGGTACGATCCCAACTCTGAAATAGTCTATGTCCTTCTGAATGACAATAATCTTCAAGTGCCCAACTGAGTGGCTTTAAAACCAGTATGGTCATCATAATGACCAAGAGACTTCTATATAATGTATTAAAGGATACCATCGACAAATAATCTCTAACAAATACAGATGATTCTCAATTGATGAAGAACCTTGGATACATATAAAAGATTCTATAAATTTCCTACACATTAATCATTGATTGTTAGATCTAATGGAAAGACCATTTTATACATAGTAACTTAATAAGGATTCACGGACATTATTAAATCTACAAAGAGAGTCCCAAAGTAGACAATAATTCCCCTCAAAAATGTGTGATGAGTCTCACCTCCCATCCTCTCGCCAATGCAAATTCTTTAGCCTCATCGGTCCGAAACTAATGAGCACCTACCTTTGGAAAGTAGGTCCAAATGGATATAGAATCATTGGATGTTTCTGGTTCTACAAAAAACCCATTAGAAACCACATGGAATGTTTGAACCTTAAACAAACGAGGTCATCCCCAATTCTAGAGGAAACAACAATATTAAATTAATGTCCAAGTATGTGACATTAAAAATGGAAAACTCCCCCTTCCCTCATCACTGAAATGTTTTACACCATCATATGATGGGTAATATTGTTGAATGTGAAATAAGAGAGAATAATGAATAAAAAATAGAAAAATAAAGGATCAAAATTACTCCAAGGTTTCAATCCTCCATAACAACTCCACACCATTATTAAACCTCATTTAATGGAAGTGAACACTCAAATATATATATATAGGGTTAAGGGGTGTAATACCTTTCCTCCAAATTCATTCCTCCATAAAATTTAGCTTATTTTGCCTACGAAATTGTTGAATTTCAGATAGATATCTTCATAAAACTTTTTACACTACCTATTCTTCCTATTTGAGGAAATTATCATCTTATTTGGACAATTATTAAAAATAAATATTCATGATTTATTGGGGAAGAATGTATTTGCCTTAGGAGATTCATCAATTCCCTCCACTTTGGCACATTTAAATGATATCTTAATGAAAAAATTATTCATTCAACTTAATGATAAAATGTGGCTCATAATACTCTGTATACCCCTTATAGAATAATCATATTTGGATTTCTATAGGTTGATATATGAATCTATTTCTGATATAGGGTCCATATTATTGTTGAGAATTATTTCCTACCTGGTTGATTTTCTCATGCCATTTTTTTGAATTTGGTATGTGTCTAGAATAAAAATATTAATCCCATTAACAAATAAATCTTAAAATTGATAAATTCAATTGGGTAATAATTTTTAATCGTTTTCTCAAAATAAAGAATCAACAGAATACTGTTAAATTTCTAGAATTAAGCAATTTTTAACAATTGACCAAAAAACCACCATAAATGTTTAAATGATGAAATTCATCTCAAATTTATTAATTAGATTGAACTAAATCAAATAAAAACATAAGAAGAATTTTGAAAACAATATCCCTATCACTTAACATGATACTAATTTTTGTTGGAACATCTCTTATTTCACACCAAACTTCTTGGCTTATTTTTAGATTCCCTATTTTTTTCTCTGGGGAATTTCATAATCATCTTCATATTCAACATACATACTTTTCATTGTTATAAAAATATATGTAATGTTAAAAATTAAACTGCACATAAATTATTTATGTGAAATTTTTCCCTTATACTTTTCTTTTACCATTTTTATGATTATTTAGAGAAATCCCATACTCCTATTATACTCTTTATCATTATACTATTCACTCTCTAATTCACTATAAAAATACACTTCTTTATCCTTGATTTTTAGTTTTTTTATTGATTTGAATTCAAAATACCAATTAGTATATTTCTAATATTTGGGAACCTTTCTCATCTAAAAGTTCAAATTATTATTATTTAAATATTATAGTAAAAAACATTTATTTTTTTCCTATGACTGATATCTTTGGATCAATGTTTTCATGATCGTTTCTCATATTTTTTTTATTAATATTAAATCATAAAAAAAATTGAAAAAACCAATTATATGACTAAATATCTCATCTAAATTGGTGAAATTTATATCAACTGTCGCATATTAATTAATCATGTTTTTTTAAAATTTCTCCCTAAAAATATTTAGTTTTTCCTCATTGATTTTTAATTTTTCTTTAGGTCTTTTTCCTACTTATTATATATTTATTTGGTTTTACTAACTGCCATTATGTCATTGTTATATTTTTAAAAAAAAGGAAAATATAATTCAATTTTTTTATTTACCATCATCCCATGTATTTATACTATCTGAAATTGTTATAGGAGTATACTCCGAAAGTGGTGAGAAACCAAATATAACACCATCACATAATTTAATTCATTGGGTTTAATGATTGGTAAGTATTCAATTCTTAATTTCATGAAATTTATTCCAATAATATATTGGAACTCTTATATAGTTAAATTAACTCATGTCATTAATACCAAAATTCATGATTAGAAAGTGATCCCATAGGGATCATAGTTTTCACGGATACCACATTAAGTTTCCATGTCCTTTTTTATACTACTGAGAAGGGGGAGGGGGTCGAATCAATGTTATTTTGTAAATTGTTGTTCCATATTAACTTTTTTGATCTTTTAAGGTTTAACTTCACAGACTAAGAAATATATCTCAATTAAAATGAAATAATAATTTAAAAATTCATGACCCATATATATTTCTAAAAGGAATCATCCCAATGTGGGAACCAAATCATTTCTAGGACTGGTTTATGTTATGAGACCTTTATTTTAACTTTAATTTTTCAGTGAATAAAATGAGTGGGTGTATGTTATACCATAAATATTATAGGACTACCTAAAATATTAAGATATAAGGATAGAATACATCCATAAATAATTATAGAGTAAAAGAAATATCAAGAAATTTATTATAATAAATCCCCTAATCCTACACTATTATCTCTTTCTCCTCACGTATACAGGACCATCAATTCATTTTTGGATGACTTTTCATTAAAGAATAAGATCTTCCTCGGGCTTGGTCTTTGGATTCCAGATTAATGTTACTCGAGCATCATTCAATTCATCCTATTTTCTAATGATTTTAGAATAAATGATGTCTACATGGGAGAAATTGACCACATTGTAGTCATCATCCCCATCAACATAATTCCACCAGATAATGAGAATAATTTTTTTACATTGATAAAAATGACAAATGAAGGTGACACAAATTTCGATGTGTTATTTTTTACTTTACTTCAATATAGTAGTTCTATATATTATAATTGTATCAACTTCTCAACTCAATAAATATTTACTCATCTTAATTTTCATTTTATTTAATATTCATAAAAATATGTGAATAATATTTCCTTGATGAAATATAAAAACTAACCATATTATAAATATTAGAATTAACACCATTCAACAAATATTAAATGATTCTCTAATATTACCCTGATAACGAAATTAAAATATTTCATCATTTAACTTCATAACATTTCCCCAAAATATTTTCATTTTAAATATCCAAAAAACAAGTCTTGCATCATAGATTTGATAATAACGAATAATATTTTATGATTTAAAATCCATTTATGAGTTTTTTTATTTAAGATTATTTATAATATTTTAATCTATAAGTAAATACCATCATAATTGTGTTTTCATATTACAATCTTTTATATAGATATAAATAAAACTTACGTCTCTCAAAAATCAACAATTCCTTTTCAAAATTTTATCACACATTTTATTTTGTAAGATTAATTAAAATTTGTGAACTTATAAGCTTATGATGTTCTAGTGAACCTCATGATAGTTTATAAATAACATTATAAAGGTGAAACCAAAATAAACCAGTAATCAAGCTAGTGATGTCTGGATTAAACCATAATAATTCTTGTAATAGACCTTATAAATTATCACATAAGCCTTACAATTTCATTGAACAACACTTATATAGTTAGAATCATCCTTTTGAAAGTAATTAAATTATAAATTTTTAGTAATTTATATAGTTATGACCTTATAAAACACCCCATATGTTTCCTCAACACATCAAATAAACATATAGTCATTCATAATGTGTTAAAAATATTTCAGACATACATGGTTTATAATAAATATAACCTTCCAAAATTTCATTGGGTACATCAAATGGGTAAAAACAATACCAAATATTACATATTATGAGATGAATAAAAAATGAACATGTGAATATATGAGATCCACTATCTTTATAAAATCATAATTGTGATAACTACGTAATGCATTAAGATTCATGGCACCATGATTCATCTAATTCATATTATTTGACTATCTCAGATATTCTATGTGAAATCTATTTATAATAAAAAAATGATATACCCTAATGATATTAATATAAGGATTTTACTATGTATATTATCATTTATGACACACCATATCATATTTTATGATGTAAAACATCTATAAATACACGATATTACAAAAGAACATTATGTACAATAGCATATGTTGCATACAACATCGATAATAAACAAACCACAAAATATTATTATTAGAACATGGTCATTATAAATTAGTCATTAATTTTTTTTTTATAATAAGATTAAATATAATATGAAATAAATTTTATGTTTATATTCAATAAAAACATAATTATTCCTAGAAAATAAATTCACAATTGTTAGTAAATGTTTTTTGTCTTTAATTATAATGTTTAATCAAAAAGTGACTTTTATTCAGTCTATGGGAAAATAAATATAATTAATTATTATCATTTTTCAAATATTTATATGAAAATATGAACATAAATTTTGAGTCAATAATTTATAAAATATCTAATGATGACTTTTTTAGAATCATCTAAAAATATTTATTTTTTAGTGAGTCGTGAAAAATTTGGATTGTGGTGAAAATGTTATTTCTTTTCCAAAACATAATAAATTAAAATGTATCAATAAGATTTTAATATAGATTGAAGTAAGATAAGTATTATTTAGTTAATTTAATCCACTTAAATAATTTTGAATCAACTATATGTTTAATTTTAGAACAAACTTATTTTTCTGGGTTTACAATTTTTATTTTTCTGAAAATTATTTAAAAGTACATAATGTATATCCATTTTCATTTATTAATATAATTCATAATGTGGAATTTTTTTAATGAAATGTATTCATTTTATATTTTTAAATATTTATTTAATTTTATAATATTATAATTATTATTCCTAGAGTTAATATAAAATCAGAATTTTTGTGAAAAATAAACTTCTTGAAACCCCACATTTTCATCGCATTTGTGGGTTTTGTTTTAAATCTAAATTTACCAATTATTTGAATTGAACATGTTAAATAGATTACGTATTTTTAATAAATAAATAAAAATTAGTTTTTTGTTTAATTTCATGTTTTTTCATAAAAAATTTCATTGGTAAAAAATTATTTACTGTAATAAAGGTAAAATAATGAAACAAGTTAATGATTAAAAATACAAAACGAAACATTAAAATTTAATTTTTTGTCGACGTTTTTCTCCACCATAAACCTATATTAAAACATTAATTAATAATAAATTTAATATTAATTAATTCCACCCAAATTTGGTTCTCTTTAAATATATAATAATCATTATATATTCAGTTACAACCACCCCACCTAAAGTATAAATACAACCACTCACCACACCATTACTAATAAAAAGTATTGAAGATCATAAAATATCTATCAAATACTCTACTAACCACACTACTGGAATCAATTCACTTTTATTCTCACTAAAATACCAATTATCTGGTTTATAAGGCATCCTTTAGAGATGTGATTTTCAAGTACTAATTCTCTCAAACCACCTCTCTTATTTTCCGTTATTCAGCTACCTTCTACACAACTAATTCATCCATAAATTCATAATTACTAAATAATTATTTATATAATTTAATTTAATGTTTCTAATGGAATATATTATATATATCGAATTTATTTCCTCCTTTTATACTAAGAGATTAAACCATTTTTATGATTATAGTGGTTAACGGTCTCCATGAATAATGATTTTTCTTTTTCCATTATGACCATGAAGGATGGTTATAAGTGTATTATTATTTATATATATTATTTATAAAGTTATAATATAACCTATTCACTATTCTATAACTGACATGTATACATAATATTAAATAAAACAAAACTAGTTCGCGATGGTTAGAAAAATAATCAAAATAAACTAAACATTTATCAATAATATTTTATGAAATGATTCATCCACATGTCAGAAATAAAAAAGATATATTCGACCATTTAAATGTATAGTAGTTTATGAAAAACATTTTTTTAACTTTTGGTCTTTAATTGCAATTTTATAGGAAAATCTGAAATTACACACATACGAAGCAATCATGAATCAATGAAATGAACGCACCCTAAATAATGGAAAAAATAAAATATTATTAATGATTATGTGGAAAAATTTTAAAAACGTATCAAATATGGTATTATAATTATTATTATAGATATTCCATGATTTAGTATCATTTTTTAAAACTTTATAGAGGAGGTTAATGCATGAAAAAGGAAATTTTAATGTGGGGTAAGTGTTTCTAGTCTAACTTTTACTTATGTGATATATATGCCTCATTCACAGCTTATTTCTTGCGCATGGTGTATATATACTGACCGCTGATATGTAATATCATTAATATAATTATCTTCATGGTATTAAATTTATAATTTTTTAATTATTACTTTTATAGGGAATATGATTCGACTTATTACAAATTGGAAATGGAATTGTTAACTAAATTTAAATTTATTGTTTTAAACATCTAATTTATTTATTTTTCCACGATAATATCTTGATCTCAATAACTTTTTCATTATGTTATGTTTAATTTTAGATTATTTATTTTTATTTATAGTAGATACAGATAATAAAATAATTTTATTAATGCTAACGTAAATGAAATGATGTTTTTAAGAGACTTTATTTTAAAGAAATTATATTTTTAAAATTAAAAAAACCACATTTTTCATCCATGAAATTTTTTTATAAAATTGTTTCAATTTTATTAATATTATATTATTATTTATTAAATTCATTTATACACATGTTTTACTTTTTTCAAAATCATTTGAATTATATATTTGGAAATTTTCTAAATAAGGGTCCTCGAGACATTTCTGAGAAATAAACCGGATGGAATGTTTTTAACTTATATAGAGTGAGAGTATGTTAACACCATAATATTGCCTTAATTATTTATATAATCATGTACTATATTATTTGGGTATTTTTTATGATGATTTTTTCTTCTATGATTTCAGGATATTTTAAGCATAAGTGATATTTATAGTGAAAATGGTATTTTTCTCTATAATTTTTCAAAGAATTCATTCAAAGTATTTTCATATATATTTTAATACATTGAAAAATATTATGATTCTTTTGGTTTGATCTATTATGATAAAAGCTTCCATATTTTATGGAGTTTTTTTAGTAGATTGAATTGGGATATTCTTTTGAAACCATTCACCATATTGAATTGGATGGTTTGTGGTTATGTTTATTGATTAGGGAAAGATACTTAAATTTAATATGCTAGGTTTAATACAAACGTATATGTTCATTACGGTTTATCCATTTCATATGTGGAATTCCTAGGACTTCGTATGTAATGAGCATGGCCTGCTATATGCCCAAGATGCATTAGTAGGTCCCATGAGACTAACTAGTTTGAGTATTGTCTTATATCTTAACGGTATATGTATAGTGTATTTGTCAAAGACATAAATGTATGTTTTTGATGTCCATAATTATTAATTTTATCCTTATGAGATTATTTTTTTATTTCTATGAAATTAATCAATTAGTATAAGATCCATGGATATTTTTTCTAGATCACGTGGTGATTTATATGAAATTAGTTGATCATATTTTATTTCTTCCATATTATTATTGAATTAATGAAAAATGGCCTAATTTTATATTATTTACCATTACCTAATTTTTATTACTTATTTAAAATATATTAATATATACTTAACCATTACTAATAATTTTATCTTTCCCATTTGTTTTTTTACTTTCTCCCAGGATACAAAGATGTTTATAATGATTGATAATCAGGGATATGTTAAAATAATAGTGGTGTTATCAAAGGATTCACTATATTGTAATTTATACATTCAATTATAATTTATGGTTGATTAATGTGTCTATTTTTTCAAAACTAATAAACTATTATGTCAATTATGATATGATTCCTTTTATACTATGGAAATGAAACTAAGTAACAATCAAATATGGGCTACTAGGGTTAGCGTTTTAACATTAGTCACTAGATAAATTTTAATATAAAACAAAAAAATGGATTTTGTAAAAAATAGATTGGATAATGATACACTATAATAAAATTTGGAAATACTCCCAATCAAACCAAACATCTGATTTACAGATTAGTTATACATAAATTTTCAATTTATGTTAAGTAGTCTATAGATTTAAAATTCTGTTTTATGATGTTATCATCTAATATAGTGTATTAAATTATTTAGTAATGGAACATATATGATGAAATTTGAACTAAATATTTTTATATAATCCATGTAGTGAATTCCCTCTTGAAAAAGATAATTAAGCTAGAGCTACAGCTGGAGCAGAATAACTGATAATTATACTAGGACATATGAATCTGGTTATGAGAAATAAAAATACACATATGGAATTGCCTTCTGATCCATAATGTTTTGTATAAATGTTTGAAAAAATAATATATTAGAAACCTCCATCATTTAGTAGAACAAAAAATCCATTTATGGCTATTAAATGGATATGTTCCATAGAAAAGTTATTCATCGCATTAGGAATTAATGAAAGGAAGATGATTTTCATGGAATATAATCATGTCCCATGAAATGTGAATCTACTGTAGTTGTTCATTAAAATCAAAAAATGAAGTGTAGTAAAAAAACATGGAGTCGAATTATTTGAAAAAAAAATTCTTGGAAAAATATTTTCCATGAGAACAACAAGTGCATATTGAGAGACAATTCTTGAGTCTGAGACAAAATAATATAATAATACCGATAAGAAAGAAGAAATAATTATAATTTAAGGAATTCATCCCATGAAATAGACACATAATAAAAATAGTAAGATGTAATGTTTATTTTATGGGATAAAATCAATACATAAAAGGGCACTAGACTACAAAAAAATCTCATCATACAAGGATATAGTATAATCTGTAATTAAGAAAGAGAAGAACAATTTAAATTCAAATAGTTCTAACAGAAAGAAATAGAATAGGATGAAAAAAAAATTGATAATGGGAAGAATGGAAATAAGGCTTTTCCAACATGAGGTAATAGTGGAAAAAAACACTCATGTACTTGTTTAAGGGAATGAAAGTTGGTTAATAGTGTAGAGAGAAAGGAAACCAAGTTCATGATATTAAGGGGAAGAAATAAGTTTTTAAATTATTCCACTATATGGAGATGGTTCGCTAATAAAAACGATGACACAATCATCTTGGGAATAGAACCTTGAAGATGAAAAGCTATCGTGGTCAAGATTATGATATTGATACTAAAAAGTGGAAAAATTTCAATTCCTTAATATTTGGATGTAGGATATATATTGTAAATTAATTCTACTGATCATATTAATGAAACATATAATTACTTACTGCAATGTTATTTCTTATAGGATTATAATTTATATGTATAATGGTGCTAATATAAATGATTTAGTGGAATGATGGTTGTTTTGAAAAAAAAATTATTGGAGGATAAATAATAATATGTTATTTCATTTGAGATAATAATAAAGAGATTATTATGTGATTGCATCGGTGACCATACAATTGGTTACTTATTTAGTGGTTAATGTTATGTTTTTTATACATTAATATATGTTTGGATTTAAGGAATATATCTATAAATCTATGCTTTATTTATAGAATGAAGAAGAATTCATGTTTATATTTTGGTTTTTATGTGATTAATTTTATAACCATGATTTTGGAAAATATTTTCTCATGTTTCTTATATGTGAAATTCAAGGATACTTTATGGTTGATTAATGATAATTTTATTTAGTGACCTTAATCATAATTTATAAATTTTTTTAAAATGTTAGATAATAATTTGGAGGGTCGTTAAGATTGATAACTTGTGGAATAGATTAATTCAAAAAGTAATATATTATAGTTTTCAATTAATGAATGATTTATCATATTTGATAACATGTTATATCTGTTCTGTTTTTGGTAAATAATTTTAGATTTAAAGAATAGATATTGGATCATATATTTCATTAAAAGTGCTTTAGATATGAAAATGTAATCTTGAATATCAATCTTCTGGTGTAAAAAAAGAAGTGGGGACAGATTAAAGAAGAAAAAATAGGTGATATTAGGATTATGACATGGAATTAAAAAAATTCTTTTATTGAGGGACTTATCTATATAGTAAAATAATTCCTCAAATCTATGAAAATGGTTTTGGGATAAAAATATTATTCATCTATTTTTTTCATAAGACAATGTAATTTTAACCCATCATAGATTTATAGTTTTGTGATTGTAGACATTATAATGTCCATGCTCTCTATTATTTTCCATCAGAAATAGATAGTTATATATTTTTCCAATATCCATCTTTTAACATTCCTCTAATGTGCTCTTATATGGAAACCTAGTTTTGTGGTGACCTACTTATTTTCTCTTCCCTCTATTTAGGAGTTAGTTTTGTTGTCCCTTTTTACTATGTAGGATTTCCATGGGGATATTTTATATTTTCAAATACATGATTTCAAATTAAATGCTTAAATTCATTGGATGAAATTTTATAAATGAGGGGAGAATGTAACACCATATTAATTTTAATGAACATTATGTACAATAGATTACATTTTACAGAACACCTAACTTAAACGAACTCCAAAATATTATTAATGAAACAATACCATTATAAAAAAATAAAATAAATATGATTGTGTTAATAATATTAACCAAATTATAAAATAAATTAGAATATAATAATCAATAAAAATTTAGTTATTCTTAGAAATAAATGCACAATTTTTACAAAAGGAATTTTATTCTTCAAATATATGTTTTAATCAATAAGTTATTTTTATTTTTTATATGATAAAATAATGATAGTTAATATTGTAAACATTGATAAAATTTATTTTATAATATAAATTTAATTTTTTTGAATAATAGTATCAAAATATCATTAGATGAATTGTTTATGAAAATAATAATTTTTCACGGAATAGTGAAAAAGAATGATTTTGTAAAAAATGTAATTTATTTTCAATTTATTCATAAATTTAAAAGTCCCATTGTTTTTTAATATTAATTAAATAAAAATAAATATTATTTAGTTATATTTAATCCACTATAAATTCTTTTAATCATATTTATAATGTATTTTCTAAAATGTTTTTTTTGGGTTTAGAAATGGGTTTTTTCTTATAACTTTTTTAAGGTAGATAGTGATCTCTTTTAAAATAAAATAAGTTAATCCCTAATAGAGAATTTTTAAAATTAAATATATATTTTTTATATGAATAATTATTAATTTTTTTTCATAAAATGGTAATTATTATTTAGAGAGTTAATATAAAATCATATTTTGGTTGAAAATAGACTTCTTGAGAACAACTTTTTTCGCATCTATGGGTTGTTTTTAAAATAATAAATACAATTAATTGTATTAGTTTTTTTTAAAATGGATTAAATATATGTAATAAGGAGGAATATATTTTATTTTTTGTATACATAAATTATATCATGGAATAAAAACTATTTAAAGTAGTATAGGTAAACTAATAAAATAAGTTAAAGTTCAAAAGAAAGAAGACTAAAATACATAAAAACTAAGACATTAAACGGGTGTTTTATATGTTTATTGAAAGTATATATCATTTAAAAAAATAATTAATGGTCTAATTATTTTTAATAAATCCCATCAAATTGTGGTTGGCTTCAAATATAAAATTATCCTCATTTAATCACAAAAAACCACCCTCCTCCTGCATAAATACACACTTCTCCATCACTTTTATCCAAAAAAGTATTGAATATATTAAAATATCAACAAAAAACTCTCCTCTCCATTGTAACAATGTCCATTTTCTTCTGGTCACTCAAAAATACCTATTTAATTGTAATTAAGGGATCCTTCAAGGAGGTGATATTCAAGAGTTAATTTTCTAAAACTGCCTCTCTTATTTTCATTACGTCTTCTCCCTTATACTTAGATACATCATACATAAATTAATAATAACTATATTATCATGTATATAATGTAATTTCATATTTATAATGTAATATTTTATCTCCATCCATTTTATTACATCCTCTTATTTAGAGAGAGGAAACCTCTTTTCAATCTATGTAAGCTAACTATCTATATGAATAATGATATTTTATTTTCTATTACCACCTTCATGGATGGTCATAAAAATATTATAATGATTAAATATGATAATTAATGTTATATTATAATATATATTTTTAATTTTAACTAATATATATAAATAATATGAAATAAAATAAAACTAGATCATGAAGGTCCTAAAAACCCCCAAAATAATCTAAACATTTACAATTAACATTTTATCAAATGAATAATTATCATCATAGAAATAAAAAATATGTATTATACTACTTAAAATTATGGAAGTGAATTGATATTATTTCATTTCACATATATTGTTTTATTTTAATTTTACATGAAAATACATAATTATACACAAATGAACCAATCATGAAACCATGAAATGTACTCACCTAAAACAATGAAAATAATGAAAAATATTTAATTAATGGGTGTTAATATGTTATAAAATTATCAAAAAAGATATTATTAATATTATTATAAACAACTAAGTCCTTTGGGTTAAATAATATATCTATATTATAAATATTTTTGGGCTGTTTCAATAATTTCTATAAGGGGTGGGCAGGATCAGCACCCTCAGCCATTTGGCTAGGCCAAACTATGCCAAAATAATCTCACAACATCCCTATCTTACTCCTAGAAGCCTCACATTGGGGAGAAGTATTCTCAAATAAGCCTTTGGCTCAAATCACAAAGAGTTACCCGATTTTAAGGTAATGTCTTCTCTTAATTTATTTTGTATTATTTTGCTTCTCCAACCACTTAAACTCTTTTTATTCCTTTATTTTGTAACCAAAACCAGTATCTTCAATATATTAGGATGTTTTTATGAGAAGTATTTGATTTAAACATACACACACCTTCGTCGAATGGTTAAAGAACATACTCTTTCTCTCAGTGGCGAATTATTGCCTCACGAAACGATGATTGTTCAATCTTTTTTTAACATTTCTCATGGTGGCCATTATGATGAAACTATTTCTATATATGATATATATATTATTTTTATGTTTTTATTATGGTTCTGTATTTTTCATTTATGTCATACCTTTATGATTTCCATTATGGGTAAACACGATATCTTCATTTTAGGAAGTGCGGACTACTACCCCCTCAAAGTGGTTTGATTCGTTAATGCTATATGTGGGATGCATAAAGGATGGTGTTTATGATTTTATATATGATATTATACTGGAATTATAATATAAATTTATATAATTTTGATTTCATTACATTAAATACGAAATAGAAATGAAAGTAGAGTTCATGCGTACATACGACTTACCGTCTCCATGAAAGGTGCATTTCATTTTATACCTCTAAAATTTATCTAATATTATAAATGCACGTATATTCTGGATATATATATGATATATATGATATCTACATCATAAATATAATTCTGGATATAATGGATATTTTACCACATGAGCAACTTGTAATTATAAGAAGTTTATTGTTGACTCAAGTACCAAAGATCGACAAAACAACCGTTATTATATTAAATGACTACATAATGTTTATAACATGGTAATAAGTTATATAAAAGGAATAATGAACTTCAAAGAGGTTCTTAAGCAAGTATAAATTAGCTCTAGTTTATTATTCATGAGATTAAATAATGATCGAGTCAAGTCGGAAACGAGGTAAGATACTTCGTCTCAATCTCCTTTCATTGAGGCATATTTTGGTTTATACACAACTTTTTTTATACATTGTATAAACCCCTTTGACTTTTATGTTTATTCAAAAGGAATATTTTTTTATATGAAGCGTTTTACTAAACGACAAAAGGGAATGTTTTTTTGTTGTACGTATGCGGCAACAATGACTTCTCCGCCGCCGTGACCATTATTTGAGTTTTGGATTCCACTACCATCCATAACTATTTTTAAATGAATAATAAATACGACGTTTTACTTTTATTTTTTTGGTATTGAAAATGGTTTTGATAATGTCTTTATTATATCAATGTGTTGTATTGATATCTTGAGATTGAAATGTGGAAATGTTATGTTTCCTTTATGAATATTTTATGTGATAAGATTATGTTATAGTTTATGATATATTTAAACCTTTTCATATAAGAAAAGCATTGAACTTAATAAGTAATGGGTGGAGCCCGATATAGCTCCTCGATGCATCAGTAGGTCTAATAAGACAAACTAGTGTCTTGGAATGAGGCTTTGACAAAATATTATTTGTAGTCTTGGCACAAGGCCTCGGTTACATGGTTATGATAGTATGGAATTATGCATTCCATCAATATGAAAGTGGTTATTTATATTTCATGTGATTATTTGACTAGTAAAATATCCATGTGAGTAAGTAAATGGCATTATTTCATTTTACTTTTTCCATATTATGCTGAAGTTAATGTTTAAAAGGCTTTTGTTTTATTTATAAATTGCCTTAAATGTTTATGTTTATTTATGAAAGTTTCCACTATATTGTTATCCTTACTGAGCATTTGAGTTCAACCCATTCTATGTTTTATTTTTCCTAGGATGTGAAGAAATATTTTATGACTGAACTGTAGGGATAGTCTAAAGGGGATATGGGTGTGTACAATGAAGACAAGATTTTGTTGTAGTTTTTTTGTACTTTATGATGTAATGTAAGACATATAAATGTATCTAGTTTTACAAAGATACTACACTAATATGTCTTTTGAGACATGATCATTTGTGATCATGCCAATTTTACGTAATAATGCACCGACTCTGGGTAACTGGGGTCGGGGCGTTACAGTCAGAATCAGATTCTCTTCTGAGGGAAGTTTTTTTCCCTATGATGATGCGCGAGGGAGTTATCCACTAGTTCCATAACTCACTCATAGTGGTACACCCTGGAGTTTCCAAGATGTACCGAGGATTAAGGGAACAGTTTTGGTGGCCTGGGGTGAAATGGGAAGTGGCAATGTTCGTGGCAAGGTGCCTGGTGTATTAGTAGGTGAATGATGAACACCATGTACCGTGATGTTTTTGTATCATTTTGATTTCCCCGAGTGGATGTTGGATGACATGTAGATGTATTTCATCTCAGGATTACCAAGGGTTCAAGGAACCTGTAATGTTATCTAGGTAGTGGTTGATCGGATGATGCAATCATCTCACTTTCGGGTGATTAAGGAATCAAGTGTGGTGGATGCTTTAGCATGGAGGTACGTAGATGAGGTAGTATGATTTCAGGGAGTTCCGAGGTCCATAGTCTCGAATAGGGATGCACGGTTTACCTGATGATTCTGGAGGGGATTACAGTATACATTTTGCACCCTGCTATGACTTAACACTGCTTTCCACCCCTAGACATATGGGAATATAGAGAAAACCATCCAGACATTGGAGGATATACTAAAAGAATGTGTTTTGGACTTCAGCGGAATGTGGGAATGACATTTTCTCTTAGTAGAGTTTTCCTAGAATAATATTTATCACTCTAATATTAGCATGGAACCATTATTAGCCTTGTAAAGAAGGTCATGTCGTTCAACTATTTCCTGGACCGAGGTTGGGGATGTAGGTGTTCCTATCCTAGAGGTAGTACAGAGTACAATGGAGAAGTTTCAGCTTGTGCGCGACAAAATAAAGCTATCCCAGGACCGAAAGACGTTGTATGGTGATCGTAGGAGGAGGCCCATTGAGTTTGAGGTTGGATACCATGTTTTCTTGAAGTTCTCCCCACAACGTGGGTAGAAAATGTTCATCATGTGGAGAAAGTTCTCCCCTAGGATCATCGGGTCTTTCAAAGTGTTAGGTCGAGTCCATGAGGTGGAATATCAAATGGCTTTTCCACCTCAGTTGGAAAGGATCCATGACTTTTTCCATGTCTCCCATCTTCACCGATATCTACATGATGACTCACATGTCATTGACTGGGAAGAGTTAGATATTGGGGATGATTCTTTGTTTGTGGAGATAATAGAGAGAATAAAGTATCAAAAGGAGAATGTGCTATGTGGACAAACCATCCTTTTTATTCATGTGTTGTGGAGGCACGGTGGCCTGGAAGAGTGTACTTCAGAGTGGAAAGCTCAGATGTGTGCCCCGTACCCAAGGCAATTTTTAGTATCGGTTTCTAGACTTCCTTTTTGTTCTTGTTTCGTGACTTGCTGTGATGTAATGATGACCTTGTTGGTTTTTGAGATGTTTTTCCTTATATTTTGAATGTTTATGGAAAGACATGATATGTAGAGAAGGGATAGCCAGATCCCTAATCAAGACTCATTATGATGGATGTGAGTAAACCTGTGCGGGTGAGTCAGTGATACCAAAGTGGATAGTATATTGACATGGAGGAAAGAAATCCTAGATCTGTGTGTCAGGACAATGTGATCCTTGGGATAGGTTTGGCTGTTTGGGGTTGTTTGTCCCCAAGAGGTACATTTTGAGGTTGTTTTTCGGACCCCTCTCTTCACTTTGGTTCTAGAAATGATTCTCGAGGTTGAGAATAGTCGGAGAGGTATCTAATGTAATGTACTAGACCCTCTTGGGCCATCCCTTTTCCAAATTGTGGTGCTTGTAACTCCTTGGACCCATCAGGTCCAGATCCTAAGGGCAGAATCATAGTGGCAGGACATCCTCATGCTGTCAACCATCGGTGATACTGATCGGTGTGTCACTAATCGGTGTGTCACTGATCAGTTCCAGAGGGGTTTTTCGTGTTTTTCTCCCGCAATTTTTTTTTCCTATAATGCCACTTTTATGTAGTTTTAACCATTTGAAACTGGTTCAGGGGAATTTTTATCCCCATAAACAATGTTTTAAATAACTATGGGTGGTGTGACTCAATGGACACATACTATGTTCCTGTATAATGAGTTTTCCACTGTTTAAATAAAATCTTTTAACTCACAACTGTTACGAACACCTCCTCGATGACCACTATTATATAACAATTTTATCCATCGTGTGTAACTACACAACCATGTGGTGAAACCACGATCCTCCTTTAAACCCACTCAAGAACTTCATATCATGTAACTCCATGATCACACTCTTTATATCGCACTAGAATTCCCTTCTTCTTCTTCTTGGCTCGGTTCATTCTTCCCTTAGTGCATTTGGAGTCCCCTTCCTGAGGTGAGTGGTGCACCTTTGCTAGAGCCCTTCCTACTAATTCTTGGAGTCCTCGATGTTTCCTCCCCACCTATTGGTGAAAGGAGAAAAAACGTCGATATTTGATCATCCAAGTAGGGTTTTGCCTTTCGTCTCTCCATACAGTGTATCATGCGGGGTGGTATGCTATTTTTTCTATGGGGATGGATGAAACACAAACCTTAATAAAGATAATAAATGAACTTTTACAGAAATAAGGGGTGTGTTTGATGATGACGTTGTACTCTTCTATCTTCCCCTATTTGTTTTATATTATACGGGCTTATGTCCACTGAAAACCGTGGTCATTGGTGGTCCTCCTTTGTGTACTAATGAACCCTGTATTTTGTGACAATTGAATGGATGTAACATGGAAACTAGTTAATCACGTAAACTGAACCAATTAAATGGATTCCCAGTGAACAAATATCTGTGTGTGATCACCCTAGTTAATGGAATATTTATATTTGAAAACTTGCTTTCTCTATTATGATGATGTTTATAGTTGATTCTTGGGAAGTGACACGGATTGGGATGGGATCCTCTATTTTGGTGTAGTTGTTCGTTTGTGGATCTGAGGCCATATGGGGCCATATCATGAGGACTGGGTTGGTTCTAGTACATCTAGGGATCTCACAGATCCATTTTTTTGTGACGTTAGAAGAGAACCTGGTGTGAATTCTTAAATTTTTTTTTGACTGTTTTCATTCCCCTGTCTTGTAGCTATGCCTTTTAGTTTCCCTATAGTGAAGAGTTACTTAAATGGAATAACTTGAATATGAAATTGAGAACAGGTTTGATGGGAATTAGGTTCCGGGAATGAGTTGTGATATAGTTGTGGGTGCGGTGCTTATTAGGAATGAATATTAACGAAGGTGCTTGTACTTGGGCTGGTTTTGAATCCCTAGGCTGTGAAGAGTTCTTTTCTACATTTATATATAATTGGTTTTATTATGTTTCTTATTCGTATGCCACCCAATTTGAACACTTTGTGTCGAGCACCCCCATTTCATGTGGGAGGTTGTTTTTTCCTACACTCCAATTAGTGGCTAGTTATTAGCTCTTTTTTACTCCTTTTCTCAAGTAGCTGAAGATCCATCGGGCAGGCTGTAATGGCAAGATGTCCATTATAGCCCAATATCCTTCGGCCATGGTATTTTTGGTGGTTGGCCTAGGTCTGTGTGGGCAGGTTGTGTCCCATGTGTCTTCAGGTTGAGGCCCAGGGGTCTTCGGGTTTGTCGGTAGTTGTTCCTTCCTAGGTGTGTGCGGGAATGGTTATGTTTGGATGTTGTGGCCTAGGTGTTTGCAGGCGGGATGTGTGGTACTGATGGCCCAGGTGTGTGTAGGCAGGGTATTGAAGTGGGACTGCGGTGAGAATAGCAGGAGTCGTCTGATGCATTGGATGTCTTCAATAACCAGTGGGAATGTGGCACGGGGCACCCAAACATCGATGTGTCATTACTATTACGTTACTTGACTTGCGTTATTTGGGGAGTGTGCCTTAGTGAGGCTGGGTAGATAGTTTCCTTGCTAGGTGGTATGATTATCTCTTTTTCTCACGGGGCATTAGAATGCCTCCCCACTTGTTCATGAGTGCTTTTGGTTTTCCATCCTCAGTATACCTGTATACTCACACTATGTTTATTAAAACTACTTTCATGTTTCCCGATGGACTTCGATGATCGTATTGGATCGTACTAGTTCAGACCGTGCAGCAATTGCTGTTGTTGTTTTCTTTCTTTTCTTTGGTACATCATTTGTGGTTTTCTGGAGCTTTTGTAGCATTTAATTTTGGACATGAATATGGGAATAGTGTTCTTTTGTCTTTACATTGACCTCCAGTCAAGGTGTTGTTGGGATTTACTATCTTATCTACCGATCCAATTAAAAAAAATGTTAATACCTTATATTTTGTGTGTGATTCTATACCATTGCTGCTAGTTACCACTCCAAGACCTATTTCAGGTGGGTTTCAGGGGCCATTATCCCTTCTTCAACTTGAATATGTAAGGGTATGGAAATCTAATGTCCCTTCCCTCATCTGGGTGAAGGCTGGTTGTGACATATTCATAATTCCTTATTCTGAGATAAGAAATTGTGAATGTCGCAAATGTTGATTCTACTAGCATTGACTCTGTAATGATTTCCAGGACTATGATCTAATCCCACAAGTGATTTTACTATAGTTTTACTTCTTAAAGGTTGATATAGTCTTTGTGTAAGGAAAACCTTGTAATTCTACCTTCCTTAAGGGGTCATAAATTTTCGCCTCCTAAGGAATACTTATACTAATTGTTTATATTTCATCCCCTTACAATAAAAATTTAATTATGCGGTTACCTATATTTATATCCATCAATTTCACAACATTGATACAATGATCAATTTTAAATAAAATATTACTTATAAATTATCTCCAAAATCATTATCAAGTCTAATGATGGTATCACTATACATACAATCCTAATACTTATATTATATTATTATATATAAAACCTTGAATACTTAATTAGATTCACTCATGTGATTTTATCATTTCAATCCTAACTATAGCTATCATCATTATAAAATTATGTACTATTTACATAGTTATTATCGATGGTATAATCGTTAAATAATATCATGATGAGGAATATTTCAATATTTGTATATTTTTATTTACTTGTAGATAAATTCATTTTAAAATTTTTATAATTATGTTTCATTTATCCATCTTATATATTATTTCATTATTGATTGTAATTTTATACCTTAATGAAATGTAGTAATATTTATTTTAATTTAATATTGGGGTAGAGTGTTGGGGAATGTAATTGTCTACAAAATAAAACAATAATAGAAGATGGGTTTTATGTAAATCTTGACTATAAATGGCTATTCCCAATATTTTTGTTCATACTCAAGAATTATTCATGATTATTTGGTAAAACCCATTTATATTAATATTGAAAAACGAATGATATGTGTTTATTGAAATGTCTTATCCTTGATTATTCCATTTTTGGATTGCTTAATTATAAGTCCATGATAATGGTACAACGAGCTATCACTTTATCGTAATTATACAAAAATATGTCCTTATGACCATTGAGTATCCATTATTTTTCATGAATACTTGTAATTTTTAATTCATTATGTAATTAATTAACATTATGAATATTAATAGACCATAATTATGGGTTTCAGTGGGGACCATACATAATATAGACTTTTCTATTATCTTTAAAATGAAAAAACATGCCTAATATGAGCTATTTAGGGATTATTTTTTTCAATGTCAACTATAGAATTGCCTCATGGTACTAAATTTTATTCTCAACATGATTATTCTTGTTTTTTATTTGGTAATGAATGTCAGATATAATTTCAATATTTTTTTATGTTCCACTCTTCCTTGATTTTTCATATACAAGATAGTGTTATTAAAAAGAAAATTTAATATTATTTCATATGTTAAACCATATGTTTGCATGTATTTAATTTGTAAACATCAAAACATGTCCTATAGTTTCTTAATTGTGGATGGACTATACATATGATGGACTATATATATGTATGCAATAATTATTATTAAATAAATACACGTTCCTTCCTATGAGAAGATGTGCCTCCAGATTTCGTATATCGCCTCCTAGGTTAGAGTGATTTATTGTAAAGACCCAGAAATCCCATTCATTTTTTTAATACAAGGAATTTTTATGATTCCGTGAAAACTAACGATGCTTGATTCCATGGCCCGGTGTGCCCAGAATGAATTTTTGATGTGTTGTTCGGGTACGTTTAGTAAACGTACGATCGGATTTTTATGACTTTTGAACCGGTGCTAGGAATTGAAATTTGAGAGAATTTTTGAACTCGTAGCGCCGTTATTCGCATAAGAAAACTTTCACTTTGATGGCAGTAATTCGAGGATAAAATTTACTTTTTTGGTTTTTGTGTGATGTAATAAAATAATGTAATCTCACTTTATTTTATTTTTCTCTTTCATGTGGATGTTGGGTGGTGAAAACCACCTCATGAGAGTTGTAGGTGGGACCACCACACATTGACCTCCCTTTAGAGGTTATAGTGGTGGGGCCCACTCGGGCATAACCTCCCGTGGGAGGTTATGTCGTGGGGACCACACGAGGCTTAACCCCTTATTAATGGAGGAAGGAAAAACCTCCTCAACTCCCTGTGAAATGGGGAGAAACCCTTTGATCTTCTCTACCTTAATGGAGCCAACTCCCCTTTAATTTAATTTGTGCCACCTCTCAAGCATTAATTAGGTGGAGCCACATAATTTTAAATCTCCAATTTGAATTTTTATTCCAAATCCACACCATTAATTAAATGATTCAACTAATTTAATTAAATCTCTCAATTTTAATTTACGCCAATGTATATAAAATATCCTAATCTATTATTTGGCTACGATTTCATTTTTGGGTGGATTGGAGAGAAAGGAAGAACTTGGGAAAAATATTGGGAGAAGGCTCCCGACAAAGAACACTTCCGAAAAAGAACACCTTTGAAAACTAAGAATGATCTTCCTCGGCATTCTTCCTCAGAACCCCCTTCGATGAGGGAAGTCTTAGACTTATCTTCCCTCCTCATCATCGTCAACAAAACAATGAATGTGGTCGGATTGGAAGTGCATGGCAGATGCGACAAACGAAAAAAACATCATCTTCTTCCCGCGACTTCATCATCGAGCAACGATCAAAGGTAGTGGGTATATCTTTAGTATTAATCCTTTCCTTCATCTCATTTTTGTTAAAATACGAATTGATCCTATGTATTGTAAACAATTTTTGTTCAATATTTTTCCAATTTGTTGAACAAATTGCTATCAACCCTAACGCGGAGGGTGCGTGTCAAACTAACATGGCTTGACTTCCTTCGCCGATCTCATTGTGAAGTCTCTTTTGGCATGATGACGAAGTGTCAACAAGGTGACGAAGTCACCAATGGAAAAGGCCGCACTACCCATGGCCTCCGTGAACTACGCCGCCCCCGCAGTATCCCACACCACCTCCAGCCGAGCCAGCGCGCTGCCCGCGCCCCGTCGGCCTAACCTCGCCCTGCCCAGCATCTCGTGGCCTACCTGCGCACTCTCCCATGCCCCACCGGCCTACCATCACCCTACCCAGCACCCCGTGGCTGCCCGCGCCCCTACCCACCTGCCCGCACGCTGCCTGTGCCATGCACCACCTACCCGTGCACTGCCCGGTGCCCTGTCGGTGTGCCTGTGCCCCGACTCCCAGCCAAACCAACCAAGCTGCACAGGCCACCCGATCCGGCCCGTGGCGTCCTTCGTGGTGTCGCTGGTTGAACCAGATCATCTTTCCAGGCCGAGTTTCCCGAGCCACTCCCCACATGGTGCTGACCGAACCGGCCCCAGCATCCGGGCAGAGCCGCCTACGTGACGACTTTTGGCTGAACTGCCCCTACAATCCCCTAGGCTGGGCCCAGCAGATCGAGCTGAACCTAGTGGGTGGACTGGGTCGGCCCAGTCTGGGATGGGCTGAGTCAGTCTGACCGGGTCGGACTGGGCCCAGGCCCATTACCAACCCTTTTATTTCCTTTGGTCTTATCTTTGGCACCGGATGACCGTTTGATGAACCGTCAACAATGCTTGTTTTCATGGAGGATGATGGTCCCTTTGAGTATAACCCATTGGAGTTTGGGGTAATGTTGAGATACTATTAGGTTGGATAGTACACGAATCCAACCGGGCCCCCCGGACTAAAAAGATAATAACTCACAGACGGGGCTTCCGATTGACGCGTTGTCTGTTGCGTTGATACCTCTATGACGAGACAAGCCTATGAAATACTTATTCATTGTACTTGTTGGCAGTTGATGTGTCAACACAAGGCTTGAGGAATGGACCCTCCCGGAATCAATCGTGCTTTGTGAAAACCCTGTGAATGTATGTGCACCGATGACTGTTCCTGGATCATTTATCGGTCCAGTAGTTATAACTTATGTTCCTGGATCATGTGTTGGTCAGATATAATAGATGGTCCATGATCATTTGTTGGTTCGACAAAATAGTTGGTCCTGGATCCTGTGTTGGTCCGACAGCTCTGATGATTCAATGGCTATATCTGATCATCTCTATCTCTCAACAAAAGTTATATACCTTTGTGAGATAAGTCAGTAACTCTTGTGTTTCCTCATGATTGAAATAGATTACTTGATAACTTAGCTATATGTATGGGCATAAACCAAAGTGGGGCTGTCTGTTGATTTAATGCTTTTTGGTTTATCCTTGTTGGATTTTATGACACCTTTAGGGTCTTGTGGTCCCTAGTGTGTATTGTTATACTCACCCCTACACATGCTATTCCTGCACCATGTTGTGTTGGATGCAGACAACAGAGAGCGCTGACTGAGGTTCAGTAGCAGGACTGGACGGTACCCAGAGGTGGATCATACATCAAGTTAGTGGATAGAGGAGACTGATGGACATGGATTGCGGAGGAGGCCATCTGTACGTACCATTCAGGTAGGAACCTCAGAGGATGAACCTATGGCTTTTTTACTTTTCATCATTTGTACATGCCTATCATTTGTACGTGTACTTTCCTTTTGGGCTTGTATTTCCTGCTGCCTTTACTTTTCATCACTCTTTTTTATACAGATTTACTTAGTGTTTTTCTATCAACTCGTACTCTATTGTTAGAGGTTAATATATATTAAGGAAATACCTCCCCAGTTTTAGAGATTTATGTCGTTGGTGCTAGTCACCAGCCCCTGCCCTATGGATGGTGGGCTTGGGGTTGTCACAGCATGGGCCCCGGGGGATGGGTCGTGACATTTATATATAGTTCAACCCCAATAAGATGAATATTTATACATATATGTGTGTTTGCGTACATAAATACCTACATACATACATATTTATGAACAACCTGTATCCCTATTTAGCATAACTACTTTCTTACCCTTATCAACTAGTAGTCTACTTTAGTTTACTCATTACTTTAATTCTTCATTTGGAAAGACACATCTTTACCACACATTAAAATTAGATATTAGTATATGAATATTCATTTCATCTAAAAAATGTATAATGTTGAGCATTATGTTTTAGTTTATTTGGACACATGTATACATGAAAAACTAGTTTATAAGTGAATTACATTGTCTCCCAAAATGTTATTGATAAATAGCACCATTATTAGACATATCATACCTAATACTATTCTTAATAAAATGTGGAAATGAAATATAATAATAGGATATATTAGATGCTATGTAAGGGTAAATAAGGGAGATATAAATGATTATATAGGCATTACAAGATAAAAAGGGTATGAAAAAATGAGCAAAAAATTAAAAACCATACCCTTCATATCAAGGATTCTAATATTGAGACATGGCATAAATCTTGTCAATTCATAAGATATCAATCATGAAGGAATAAAATAACTTAATCCATAGAAGAATAACATTGACATAAAATATGGAATTTTGGAATAAATATAAGCATATAAAATGTTATTTTTATTTGTCAAGGGTCTTTACAATGAAAATAATAGTGGAATGGTTTCACCCAAGAAACTATCATAGTATTCAATGATCACTCCCAAGACTATCATAGTATAAATATTCTCTTACCAATCATGGTTCACACCCCATTTTACTCATATTTATTTCTTTCATATATAAATATTTACCCAATGTATTAGAGGGAGATATATTTCTGTAAGAGCCCGAGATTTTATGAAAAATATTCTTTTTAATTTTATTAATGTCTTGTGTTGTCCGCTACACCAAAAGGAGCTTTCACAGTACACATCTCTGACCTGTCTTGAATTATACGCAATCGCGACCTTCCACGATAGCGTGTGTTGTACGCAACACCGAGTTTCGCTAAACAACGATATGCTACTAAGATATTATTAAAACTAGCCGTTATGAATAGTAATAACCATTTTTTGAAATTTTTTAAATTTTATTTTTCAAAATGGAATTCATTTTTGGATTCCTAATATCGAAATTAGCTTAGGGTGAAATTTTGGTACTTTTCGGATAACTTTCATATTCTGATGAATAGTGAAAATTACTAAATTTTAATTAAAAACAACTTTTTTAATCGAAATAATTATATTGATAAATTATTAATTTGAGTGGTTTTAAAGTATATTTAGATTATATTTTTACAATTTAACACAATGTTGGTCATTGGATGTAATTTCACATTTATACCAGTTATAAACTTGTGTCAATCTTTTGATAGTTATTATCTCTTAAAAACACGCTATTTGTTTTGACGACGAGAATTAATTTTTAAATTAGTTAATGCAAATGATATGTTTTGAATTTGGTAAAATAGGCATCATTTTTGAGTTCATAATATCAAATATAGCTTAGGCTTAATTTTTGGTATTTTTCGGAAACTTTCAATTTTCGATGAATAGTGAAACCACTAAGTGGTAGGTTAAAAACTGAATTTTGCATAAAACTTAATTTTACCGCTTCTGTGAATGAAATTTCGAAAATCCTAGAGACACGGTTAATATCAAGGACTATAATGTGGTTCAATAAGATGAAAATAATTTCTGGTGAATAGTAACTTTTTACTTTTTTTACCACGGTTAATAGTAAATAGGGTAACTAAGGGTAAATATGATATTACTATTACCCTAACACATGTCCTAATTCTATTGGATAAGTGTAATTCGACCAAAAACAACCTTATGAATATAATATGACCATTTAGGTCCACTTGGATTAGATTATGACATTTAATATTATTTTATTTAATGAATAGTTAAAATAGTTAAAATCAATGTTTAATAACTAAAACATTTTTAATATGGGGTTATACATAAGATAAATTCGACTATAAATATTTATTAGAAATATAAAACGATTTCCTACATAATGATATTTTATTTATAATTTTTAGACTTTAAATAAATTAATTTATTTATGACACAACGATGATGCAGTAATTACCCTTTTAAGGAAATATTAACATAATTGATGTTATAAATGCTCAAATAAATGTAATTTGAGACTTTTTATGAATTCCAATAATTTTATAGGTTACTATGATATATTATTGTTGATTTAATCAACTTGGTTTGAACAGATAATTCTGTTATGACTTTCACAAAAAATCATATATCAAATAGTGTCAAAATTGACACAAAATAGTTTTTAAATCAAATATTATATTATTAATTGTTATTTTATTCCTAAAAATCTAAGGTTCGGCCAAATGACTTAGATATGAATATATGTATTAATAATATACAATTTGGGGTTCGTTTGACATGTTATAGTAAGTGTATTAACCATATAGTGAAAGAAAACAAAAAGACACGGTAAAAGTTAAATTATTTAACTTAGAGTTAAATCTAATTGATAAGGTTACAATAACACCCTAAACTTGTCTAAATCCTATTGGATGATAGGATTTCGACCCATCCCCACTTTAGCTTCGAAATAAGACCCTTTGGAACCATTATAAACCGATTTTGACTTTAATATAAAATAATATTTTGAGATATTCCTAAGGTGCCCTTCTCCTCCCTTATAAAAGGGCACCTCCTCCCCCTCCTCCTCACACCAATTTGAGCACTCAAGCTCGGCAAAACCCTGACATTTTCTCCTCTCCACTTCCCTAGTATAATCCTAGAGGTCCTGGTCTTCTTCAAAGACCAATATTAGTTCCCTAAGTGAAGGATTCAAAGAGGCGTTCCAAAGAAGAGGTAATATCCGTTACCGATCTTTTCAATTTCTTTTTTCTTCAACTTCTTCTTCTTTAGTTGTTTCATGATAAAGTAATAACATCAGTATTACTTAAATACTGATATGTTATTATAAATATGAAACAACCCTAATTCACCTTCTATCCATCCTACGGAAAAATGAAATCACCGCGCGTGCGTACGTACGGAATACCGTCTCCACGCCGTGGTGTAATCTATTTTCCACCACCACCTTACAAGGATGGGTATAATGGTGTAATGAGTAACTATTTATTATTATTATAAAGTAATATTGATACTGAAATAATATATATATACTCCAATACAATTCCACGATCATAGGAACGATATCATCACTCGTGCGTACGTACGGAATACCGTCTCCACGATGTGATGCGACTCCTTCCACGTGATCATCATTACATAGTAATTATATAAATGAATTGAATTAATAAATATGATATATGATACAATAATACCATTCTGGATATAAGGTATCTACAACCTTAAAAGAAGAATAAGAATTTATTCGGCAAAACACGCATAAGAACAAAAGGCAATAAAGACCCGAGTAACAAGTAACAATGAAATATTACTAACAAGAAGCTAAGAATATGACCATATATGATATCATATCAATATGTATGACTTTGGAATAAGTAAATAACATTATTTAAACCATTATACAAGAGCTTCGGACACGTACAAAGCAAATCGGACCTAAGGTAAGAGAAATATCACAATCTCATTTCTATCCGAGATTGTTTATACTTTGAAATTTACTGGGGTGTATTTTATCATCCACATCCATGTTTACTCAATATGTAATATTATTTCCATCCACCTACAATTGTTTAGATCCATTTTTACCCTTTGGTGAGTTTTTAGTAATATGTATGAAAGGAATCTTTTGTCGTTTTTCGTACGAGGTACTTTTTGTCTTTTCCGACAAAAGTACGAAGAATGTTTTTTTTAACTTATACGGCATGAATGGATTTCTAAAAAATTATTTCCAAGAAGCTTCCTTTACAAGTATTCAAGTTTATTTTTAATCAACTTCTTTTATTTTAAAATTTTATGACATGTTAAGAAAGGAAAAGTGTTTTTGAAGTAGAAAGGATATTTTCCTCATGAATGAAGTTCAAGTATTTTATCAAAATTATTTTCCATCTATGATAATAAAAGGGTTCTGTTTTTACCCCTATTATTACATAGATTTGATTATGTTGTGATGGAAACATTTTTATGAATTCCTTTATCTTATATGAATTGTTTTATGATGTCATGTTGTTTAAGAATCCCATTTTTATTACATGGGTTATGCGATGATGTATGATTTATGATTATGTGGCACACATAAGAAAGGATTCATTGGAAGATGGGTGGGACCTATATCTCCATCCAATGCATTGGGTAAAGATTTTATATCTCATGAGATAGACATGGATGGAACGGTAGGTTATACCGGTTCAGTAAAACAGGACTGGAACGAGGGTGACTCGGTTCAGAAAGGGACTTTGTCCACTAAGATAGTCTTGGCAATGAGTCATGACTAACAAGAAATGATTTTCCATGATTATGTGTGCATGACACAAAGTTTAAAGTTTCATGTTATGATTATGGGGATCTCATTTTCACTTCTATGATTTATTCCATGTTAAGATATTATGATCTCTTTTGCAGGTTATGATTTTCAAAAAGATATGATATGATTTTTATTTCCTTTGTTTACCCTTACTGAGCATTTGAGCTCACCCTTTTATGCTTTCTTTTCCCCAGGTTATAAAGAAAGGTTTTAGGTATAAAAAAGAAGAAGATCTTTATGGGAGATGTTGAAGATCTTTCACCACGATTAGATGATTACGTTCCGAGTTTCCAAAGACACTAAACTATTACGATCCTTGTGTGTGTGTTTTTTTTATGTACTAAGTATTCCGCAAAAGTAATGTAATGTCCATGTACGTCATGATATGGGTCTCTACAGTTGGTATCAGAGGAAATGTATAGTCAACCTTTGGAAACTAGGATGTGAAAGTCTTAGTAATAACCCTAAGGATAAGTCTAACCATAGAACGCAATCTTAGTGTTTTAGAAATGGCCATGAATACCCTAGGATAAGACCTTAAGTGTGAAATTTTATCCTTGATTATGTGATTTTCCCATTATAATTAGTGTTTCTCACACTATTCTTCTTGGTTTTAGTCAATGGCTAGAACCCGAAGGAACCGTGTTAATGCGGAATGCGATGGGCAATGCAATGATTGTCCCCCTGAGCAACCAAACGATATGGGAGTTGGAATGCAAAATCTTGTATCCATGCTCACCCAACTTTCTCAAGCTATGAATCATTGAGGACTTCCAAACGAGCAAAGGAAGGAGAAACATTCTGTTGAATCCTTCATGAGGCAGCGTCCACCTTATTTCAGCGGGTCTACTGATCCATTAGTTTCTGAACAATAGATTAGTACTACTGAAAAGATATTTTTAGTTCTTCAATGTTCTGAACATGATAAAGTCATCCTAGCAGTGTATCGTTTGGAAGGAGATGCTGATCAATGGTGGAATCTTATTAAGAATACGAGGAAAAGGGATGAAATTGAGTCTATGGAATGGGACAAGTTCAAGAACTTATTTTTCAATAAGTACTTCCCTCGTATTCTCCGAACAAAGATGGAGAAAGAGTTCCTTGAACTGAAGCAAAGGGATGATGAATCTGTTGGTACCTATGAAGCAAATTTTAAAAGACTTGCAAGGTACGCTTCTGGTATTATTATCCAACCTGAAAGTAAAGTTGATCGATTTTTCAGTGGCTTAAAACCAAGTCTTCGAAGGGAATTAACTATAAGAGACTTTAGTCGCTATGCAGAAATAGTGCGTTGTGCTATCACGGTAGAAATGGAAGTTGGTGTTACATATCCATCTCATGGTTTTGACAAGAAACGAAGGATGGAGTTCAAGGAGAAATCTCAGAATAATGGTGAAAAGAAGATGAATGTTTCCTTATGCACAAAGTGTGGAATGAAGCATGGTGGATATTGTCTTAAAGGGACTAGAAAATGTTTTAAGTGTGGAAAAGAAGGTCATCGAGCAGCCGAGTGTCAAAGTAATGGAAAAAGGGATTCTAATGATGTGAATAAAGAAAACACTACAGAGAACACACCACCAACACTTCAATGCTTCAAGTGCAAGGAAATGGGGCATTATGCTAATAAATACCCTAATCCAAGGGTTAGGGTTGATCGACATGAGCAACTGCTTAAGGCAAGGGATAAAGGGAAGTCACATGCGATCACTATTGGCGATGTTGAATATGAAAACGATGTGGTGGAATGATTAAGTGTTTATGTAATGGGATTCCAAAATAATGTTGTATCATGGAGTATTGGAATATTTATGTATTGGTCTAATGTGGTATTCAAAGTGATTGAGATATTATGCGCATAATGAAGGGAAAACGAGAAAATGAAATGTTTAACAGTATTCATGAGCTCATTACTGATATAAGGAGAAGGTTATATCATGGTTTGAGTATAGAGAATTTTTGGATTTTGGTATGTGTAAAGTGTTAAATTTTAACTGCATTCATGTTTTCACTAAGGTTCAATGGAATACATGATTATGGCCTTCGAATGATTGGAATGTGACCAACAAGATAGGAATGCAGTATTACGATATATGGGGATCAACGATGATATTAAATCTCTAGTAATCGTTTTCACTATGTTATGAGAGTGGACCAAAGTATTTTAGATAAGCCTAATGATTGGAATGGATTATGTTGGACATAAGTTAGTATTGTTTAAGGATAAAAGTTTTTTTTCGATATTATTGGTGGGATGTTATAGTAATATAGTTTTAGAAAAAGTACAACCTGCAGGACGGGCGACAGCCCATCGCTTCGGACAAGGCTGTGGAAATCGAACCCACAACCGAAGTGCGACTGGCCTTTATCGCCTACCACTGGCCTACAAGAAGTCCATGTTTAGTAGAAACTAGTTTTATTATATTAAGATGTATGACATATGTTGTATAAGTCCATTTTAGGAACCATATATGATTAATCTCACTATAGATCGACTTATGTATATAATTTTTTTGCTAACATTTTGTTTGAGATAGATGGAATGACCCATCATTCTATCACATGATCTGCTAACACTTCACGAATAACAAATTCAACTTCATTTATTTAAGATGAAGTGGAAATTTTTAAAGGCACGAATAAAAGTGAGATTGTACCAAAATAAAGTAAGTATTTATTCTAATTCAAATTCTTTAACTTTAGGGAAACGATCTTGAAAACCAAAAATGTTGTCCTAGTGATCTTATATCTGATGAATCAGATGGTACCTTAGATCATCACAAATTTATGGCTTTGTGATTGCTGGCTTTTCCATAGCCATGTTCTCTACCACTCTCCATCAGAACATGATGGTTAGATTTCTCTTCCATATCCATATTTTCACCTATGTGGAAACCCAGTGATTAGTTTATTTGGGTAACCGTTACGTTTCATACTTTTGTTTTTAAAGATTGGTTTTGATATTCCTTTTTACGATGTCGGTTTCTATTAAAGAAACTTTCTAATAGTAAACCATTTATAACCACGACGAATTTCGAGGGCGAAATTCATTTTAAGGGGGGTAGAATGTAACAGCCCAAGATTTTATGAAAAATATTCTTTTTAATTTTGTTAATGTCTTGTGTTGTACGCTACACCAAAAGGAGCTTTCACAAAACACATCTCTGACCTGGATTGAATTATACGCAATCGCGACCTTCCACGATAGCGTGTGTTGTACGCAACACCGAGTTTCGCTAAACAACGTTATGCTATTAAGATATTATTAAAACTAGCCGTTATGAATAGTAATAACCATTTTTTGAAATTTTGTAAATTTTATTTTTCAAAATGGAATTCATTTTTGGATTCGTAATATCGAAATTATCTTAGGGTGAAATTTTGGTACTTTTCGGATAACTTTCATATTCTGATGGATAGTGAAAATTACTAAATTTTAATTAAAAACAACTTTTTTAATCGAAATAATTAATAGCGATAAATTATTAATTTGTTTGGTTTTAAAGTATATTTAGAATATATTTTTACAATTTAACACAATGTTGGTCATTGGATGTAATTTCACATTTATACCAGTTATAAACTTGTGTCAATCTTTTGATAGTTATTATCTCTTAAAAACACGCTATTTGTTTTGACGACGAGAATTAATTTTTAAATTAGTTAATGCAAATGATATGTTTTGAATTTGGTAAAATAGGCATCATTTTTGAGTTCATAATATCAAATATAGCTTAGGCTTAATTTTTGGTATTTTTCGGAAACTTTCAATTTTCGATGAATAGTGAAACCACTAAGTGGTAGGTTAAAAACTGAATTTTGCATAAAACTTAATTTTACCGCTTCTGTGAATGAAATTTCGAAAATCCTAGAGACACGGTTAATATCAAGGACTATAATGTGGTTCAATAAGATGAAAATAATTTCTGGTGAATAGTAACTTTTTACTTTTTTTACCACGGTTAATAGTAAATAGGGTAACTAAGGGTAAATATGATATTACTATTACCCTAACACATGTCCTAATTCTATTGGATAAGTGTAATTCGACCAAAAACAACCTTATGAATATAATATGACCATTTAGGTCCACTTGGATTAGATTATGACATTTAATATTATTTTATTTAATGAATAGTTAAAATAGTTAAAATCAATGTTTAATAACTAAAACATTTTTAATATGGGGTTATACATAAGATAAATTCGACTATAAATATTTATTAGAAATCTAAAACGATTTCCTACATAATGATATTTTATTTATAATTTTTAGACTTTAAATAAATTAATTTATTTATGACACAACGATGATGCAGTAATTACCCTTTTAAGGAAATATTAACATAATTGATGTTATAAATGCTCAAATAAATGTAATTTGAGACTTTTTATGAATTCCAATAATTTTATAGGTTACTATGATATATTATTGTTGATTTAATCAACTTGGTTTGAACAGATAATTCTGTTATGACTTTCACAAAAATCATATATCAAATAGTGTCAAAATTGACACAAAATAGTTTTTAAATCAAATATTATATTATTAATTGTTATTTTATTCCTAAAAATCTAAGGTTCGGCCAAATGACTTAGATATGAATATATGTATTAATAATATACAATTTGGGGTTCGTTTGACATGTTATAGTAAGTGTATTAACCATATAGTGAAAGAAAACAAAAAGACACGGTAAAAGTTAAATTATTTAACTTAGAGTTAAATCTAATTGATAAGGTTACAATAACACCCTAAACTTGTCTAAATCCTATTGGATGATAGGATTTCGACCCATCCCCACTTTAGCTTCGAAATAAGACCCTTTGGAACCATTATAAACCGATTTTGACTTTAATATAAAATAATATTTTGAGATATTCCTAAGGTGCCCTTCTCCTCCCTTATAAAAGGGCACCTCCTCCCCCTCCTCCTCACACCAATTTGAGCACTCAAGCTCGGCAAAACCCTGAAATTTTCTCCTCTCCACTTCCCTAGTATAATCCTAGAGGTCCTGGTCTTCTTCAAAGACCAATATTAGTTCCCTAAGTGAAGGATTCAAAGAGGCGTTCCAAAGAAGAGGTAATATCCGTTACCGATCTTTTCAATTTCTTTTTTCTTCAACTTCTTCTTCTTTAGTTGTTTCATGATAAAGTAATAACATCAGTATTACTTAAATACTGATATGTTATTATAAATATGAAACAACCCTAATTCACCTTCTATCCATCCTACGGAAAAATGAAATCACCGCGCGTGCGTACGTACGGAATACCGTCTCCACGCCGTGGTGTAATCTATTTTCCACCACCACCTTACAAGGATGGGTATAATGGTGTAATGAGTAACTATTTATTATTATTATAAAGTAATATTGATACTGAAATAATATATATATACTCCAATACAATTCCACGATCATAGGAACGATATCATCACTCGTGCGTACGTACGGAATACCGTCTCCACGATGTGATGCGACTCGTTCCACATGATCATCATTACATAGTAATTATATAAATGAATTGAATGAATAAATATGATATATGTTACAATAATACCATTCTGGATATAAGGTATCTATAACCTTAAAAGAAGAATAAGAATTTATTCGGCAAAACACGCATAAGAACAAAAGGCAATAAAGACCCGAGTAACAAGTAACAATGAAATATTACTAACAAGAAGCTAAGAATATGACCATATATGATATCATATCAATATGTATGACTCTAGAATAAGTCAATAACATTATTTAAACCATTATACAGTAGCTTCGGACACGTACAAAGCAAATCGGACCTAAGGTAAGGGAAATATCACAATCTCATTTCTATCCGAGATTGTTTATACTTTGAAATTTATTGGGGTGTATTTTATCATCCACATCCATGTTTACTCAATATGTAATATTATTTCCATCCACCTACAATTGTTTAGATCCATTTTTACCCTTCGGTGAGTTTTTAGTAATATGTATGAAAGGAATCTTTTGTCATTTTTTGTACGAGGTACTTTTTGACTTTTCCGACAAAAGTACGAAGAATATTTTTTTAACTTATACGGCATGAATGGATTTCTAAAAAATTATTTCCAAGAAGCTTCCTTTACAAGTATTCAAGTTTATTTTTAATCAACTTCTTTTATTTTAAAATTTTATGACATGTTAAGAAAGGAAAAGTGTTTTTGAAGTAGAAAGGATATTTTCCTCAAGAATGAAGTTCAAGTATTTTATCAAAATTATTTTCCATCTATGATAATAAAAGGGTTCTGTTTTTACCCCTATTATTACATAGATTTGATTATGTTGTGATGGAAACATTTTTATGAATTCCTTTATCTTATATGAATTGTTTTATGATGTCATGTTGTTTAAGAATCCCATTTTTATTACATGGGTTATGCGATGATGTATGATTTATGATTATGTGGCACACATAAGAAAAGATTCATTGTAAGATGGGTGGGACCTATATCTCCCTCCAATGCATTGGGTAAAGATTTTATATCTCATGAGATAGACATGGCTGGAACGGTAGGTTATACCGGTTCAGTAAAACAGGACTGGAACGAGGGTGACTCGGTTCAGAAAGGGACTTTGTCCACTAAGATAGTCTTGGCAATGAGTCATGACTAACAAGAAATGATTTTCCATGATTATGTGTGCATGCCACAAAGTTTATAGTTTCATGTTATGATTATGGGGATCTCATTTTCACTTCTATGATTTATTCCATGTTAAGATATTATGATCTCTTTTGCAGGTTATGATTTTCAAAAAGATATGATATGATTTTTATTTCCTTTGTTTACCCTTACTGAGATTTTGAGCTCACCCTTTTATGTTTTCTTTTCCCCAGGATATAAAGAAAGGTTTTAGGTATAAAAAAAGAAGATCTTTATGGGAGATGTTGAAGATCTTTCACCACGATTAGAAGATTACGTTCAGAGTTTCCAAAGACACTAAACTATTATGATCCTTGTGTGTGTGTTTTTTTATGTACTAAGTATTCCGCAAAAGTAATGTAATGTCCATGTACGTCAAGATATGGGTCTCTACAATTTCCACCCGTCACATAATGAATATCACTCATATGTGTGCCATAATATAAAAATACACATATCATATCAGAACCCATGAGAAAAAATGGGTCCATAAAACGTTTATAATTTCATATCTTATTAAAAATAAATAGGTTTCATAACCATTTCAATCTTTCATAAAGTCATAACTTATGGAAAATAAATAGGTTTCATAAAAATTTCTTCTTTCCATCTTACCATAACCCATGGAAGATAAACATGTTTCATAAATATTTTTCTTTATATAAACAAACCATAAAAATAATTAATAAGTATCATATCATTATTTCATGTCTCTTATAATTATTAATTAATATCAAAAGATGACATATTATATAGAAAATCATTTTAAAAGATCACTTTGAACATTTCACGATGAAAATATAATTTTTAAGTTGAAAAAATATACTTAAAATATAAAAATATCATTATTAATAATTAAAAAATTATCTTTCAAAATAATCTTTTCAACATATAAATGAATAATTATATCAGGGACTGTTGATGAATGTGGAAAATTCCATCCATTCTATACTTGTAAATATGATGATTCCTTCCAAATTTTAATTAATGTATCAACAATGCCACATATGAAAAATGAGAAGGTAGAAATGTTTTAAACTATTCAGTAAAACATAAATAAGGGGTAAAATTTTCATTCACAAATAAGTGGATAATTGTAATTTTTTAAATATTTTTTTTACAAAACATAGACATGGAAGATAGATGATTTTAAACTAAAGGAATAAATAGTGTATGTTTTCTTAAAATAAATATATTGGTTGATTTAAAACATTAAAAGATGAAAATGAAAGAAAAAATATATTATACATGAATAAAAAGAGGATAATAAAATAATTGAGTTTCTTTAAAGGTAGAAAAAAATAATTTGTCATAGGAAACAAAATCCTAAATATTCTCGATAAATAATGGGATTGTAAAATATAACCATTACCATGTTAGTAACTTTTACCTCATAAGTCCAATGAATGAATAAGATTACATGAAACATTATATATCAAGACAATAAATTAATAGAATACATAAAATTCCAAATGTTCTATATACCCATGTAGTATAAGAATATAGGTGCATCTGATAACATATGACTGAATGAAGATAATTTGAGTTAATAATCCATTACCTCGAGTATCTACTAAATTCATAATACTTTGAACCTCATGTATATTAAATATATATTTGTTATAAATATATTCCAAAACCCTAATAAGATATTTCAAAACAAATATGAATTACTTATAAATATTTTTTTACTTTTTTATTAATAATACATTTTCTAAAACCTTATCTCGTGTAATAACTTCTTTGTTTTTTTATGAATCATTTGGTTCAGTTGTTCTAGACCATGTAATTTGATCGTAGTTACAAGTTATCCACTATTTTAATCATTATATATATATAATATATATTCTGTTTATATTTATTTATAAGAACAAATTAGGTATAGAGATTGGAAATGAATTACACTATTAATGGAGACTGTAAGATGTATGTATACATGAAAATTGTTTCCATTTTTTGATAGATAGAATGAAATAAAATTAGAAAATAAGAAACCCATAAAAATTAATTATTATACCATATATATATATATAATATTTTTTCAATAAATAAATCCCTATTAATATTCATATAATACATAAATGAAGAACACCTAACATTAGTTCCAAAGTCTGTAATCCTCCATACATACGAGAAACACTATTATTTTTCTATGGGCTAGAATGAAATAAGTAAAATGTGAGATCATAATCGAATAAGTATTTTGAGTTCATAAAAATTACATATATAAATTTAATAGATCATTATATCGATTTGCAAGAGGCGTTGATGGAAACAAATATTACGTCATTTCATGAGGCGATAGTCTTCCACACACATGTTTGACATATATATTTAAAATTTGATTGAAGAGAAAATTTATATGAGTTATGAAATTATCAGAATAAAATATATGTTTTACGGAGAAAAAAATTTTATTTTATGAACATATATTAAGATTGTTTGATTATCTAGAAGAAAAATAATACAAAAACTCTAGTTTAATAACGATACCTCCTCTTCGGAAAACATATTTAATTTTCTGAAAAATAATTCTAAATAATGAATAATAATAAAAATATTTGGTTTATTATGTGGGTGTATATTTATGTACTGTTATTTTAGGGGGCAGTTTAACTTATAGGATTTCTAAGTGTCACAAGGGGATGATAGTGGTGACCTGTATAATATAGGTGGTGTGGAAATTATGTAAATACCTAAATCTATTGAATAATGTGAATTCTCTCGCTACTCAATTTCCTAAAAAATTAATCAATAATGTATTTGAAGTGTTCTGTGGTCAATAAAAACACCTAAAACAGTGATTTTTTTTAAAAATATTTCATTCCAATATTCTCAATGTTTTCTGACTTTTACCATTTTAGTTTTCATTATGGTAACTAGTCCCTTTTTATTTACTTAGTTAATTTATTATTTAAGCCTAAAAATAAAATTCTGTTTACTAGATAATTTCTATACAATTATTATAAAAATGAAATCTATTTTATCAAATAAAAATACTATGTGTGCAGGTGATTAATTTTTACACAACTATTGTAACACGCAAAACTTCGTTTAAAATTTAAATTTGCTAATTAATTTTTAGTTAGTTTAATATTCAGCATGAGGGGAAACTAAGATGGAGATATTATATAATATTTATTTTTATGATTCCAAATATGGAATCCATTTTAAAAAATTAAATTCACATAAGTTACAGAATTTAATTTATAATATTAACACATAAACACGATGAAGATTGAAATTCTGTAATTTCTCTCTTCATGCAATCCCAGTTGAACCAATCTGTCAAATATCTAATCATATTTGTAATTAATTTATGCCTAGTGAATTAATTACTATGAGATTTATCTAATAGACCCTTATTCAAATATGGTATGGATAGAGCACATACATAGTTCTTGAATAGTACTATTCTATCATATTCAATGTTACGCTTAGGATCATTTCTGACCTTCTTCCATAGATCTACATATTCCTATTGTGAATCATATATATTTAGATTAGTAGATAGTTTAAACCATATATGAGAGAGACAATATTTAACCACATCCATTAAAATTTAAAAAATCCTTCTTTATAAATACAAAATTATTGGATATTTTGGGATCTTTATCATTGATATGCTTGAACGATCCTTTCAACTCAAGTCATCGACCACCTTGTTCGCTTTCCATCATGGTAATGTCTTGAATAATCATAATATTTAATAAAATCCTACCTAATTATATGAAAAATATGCAAATCATTCTACATTAATATATAATTTAAAATTGTATGATTCATATATATATCACTCTTTTTTTCTTACAGATAACTCCTCTACATCATTAATGAAAAACCTCATTTTTCCTGAATCGAAAGACTTAGATGGGTAATTAATATCATGGAAATTAAAATATAATGATTATTAATCTATCATCAAGACTTTGTTTATCATAGGTCATATGAATCAATGATCACTAATAGATAACCCCATCTGAGTGGAATGATTCAGTGTGGGCTTGAGGGTAGTCTTATTTAACGTAGGTTGCCTAATGGGGAAAGATAACATTGATTCGATTCATCCCTCTCCATGATCATCTTTCATAATGATATAAAAAAATCAATGAGGATCTAGATTTCCAACAAATAAAATTACACAATCACCCTTCTAATAAATAGTTACCCTATCCAAGGAAGGCAACAATGACACAAATTACCAAATACCAACATGGAGAGATAGTGGAAAACATAGTAGTACCAGGATTCAATGAGTCTTGTAATTTGAATGAGTGAAATATAAACACATTAATGTGTATCCATTGGTACCACAAGATTTTCAACCAAGTGAAATAAACAATTATGTGAGTCAACATGTCCTCCCATACAGGGTTGAATTACTATCATGATTCCATCATTAGTAGGGTAGAATCATTAAAGAGATCTTAGTCAATCAATCCTTACTCAATCTGAACATGGTAAGTTTCCCCTTGTTAAGTCAAAAACCTATATAAGTTTTCATGTTAACACAACCAATTCCATTCATTTATGTGTTACTATATATAACAAATCTTTCTCCATTGAATAATAGTGTAATCTTAGGTACACTAACTATAATTCTCTTTAGTTTCTGGAAATTTTATTTACATTAATCTATCAAAACAGTATTTTCTCCCTTATAAGAAAACATGGTAAGTGTATTGGAATGTGGTGAGTAATACTCTACAAATCTTCCCTAATATTCAACAAAACCATGAAATCCATAGATCTCAGTCACCAAGGTTTTCTTATACCAACATTTAATATCAACATTATTTAAAGGTTCCTCCAATATAAACATGTTTGAGATTACATGGTAAAAAAAATAAAAAAAAATAGCCAATATTAATTATTTGTAGTTTTTTCATACATTTTATTCTTCCCAAGGGCCTTTAGAACATTCCTCAAATAATATTCACAAACATCAATTCTCTTTTAATATATGTAAATATAATATATAATTACAATCCCAATCTAATAAATTTAATTTCTTAAGACTCTTTTTATAAAGTTAATAAAGATATGAATAATTATAGCCCTATAGTTTTACACTTATTATTACTTGATTGCACACATAATAAACCATCAAATACAACCATGGATCGTAAAGTCTACTATGTTAGGAATATTAGTCCTATAATTAGAAAACATGAAAAAAAAATAGATTATAAATAATCTCTACAATGAAATCCTAAATTCCATTTATCCATTATACATTCATATGATAACATAGGGAATAAATGAAAAAAGTAAAGAGCTGAAATTTCATTTAATGGTATAAAATATAAATAAACCATAACCCTTGTGTTAAAAGGCATAACATGATGAAATAAAAAGACAGGAATAAACCCAAGGAAGTATAACATGTTTTACATGGGATAATGTAATCATGGAATCATATTAGTTTTTCAAAAACATACAATATTCCATATTCATGAGTCAAGGATAACTTCCAATACCACTATACATGGATGAGCATGAGTAGGGCTAACTGCCAAGACCATTTAACGTGTTAGAAATAATCCCATTTAGGATTCAGGAATCCTCCCTCATCCAATATAAAAACTCATGAGACTAAATGTTACCCAATTAATTATATTTATATAGATGAATACCCATAATTAAATGTTAATTCATGTGTGTTCTACATGGGAAATCCTACAAAATAAATAAACATAATGGTTATCTATGGAATGAAATACGTATTATAATCACGTCTGACAAATTAAAAATGTGTGTATCATATATTTTCCCATGAAAGAATATATTTAAATCATACATAAAAATTATCAACTTAAAATATGAATAACACATAATAAGTAATGTCAAAATGAAGTGAAAACATATAAAACATGAGTTTAAGAAACATTATAAATGAGCCACTTTAGTGTGGTTTAATGAAAAATACAATGATTCATTAAAAAGAAACCTAAATAATTGTTTTTTAGAAATAAAGTAACCAAAATATTTTCTGAAGATAAAATTACTTATTTTAGAAAAATATTGGTAGCATAATAAATTTTAGGATGTGAACATTAAATGGGTATGAAATCGGGAAGTTTCTACTATTTGGCCCTACTTTTAGGGGGGAATTGTGAAGGGAAGATTATAAAACATATATTTAAACATAAAATAAAAAATAATTTCTAATAGTTACATACTTATGAATAATATAAAAATAAAATTGGAGGATAAAATAAAAAAAATTAATAATTACATTGGGGTAAATAGAAAAAACGAATAACCTTAAGGAAAAAATGGACGTTCAAAGATATTCCCTTACCTTATGACTGAAACAATTTTTCAATTGAACATAATGCCTTGATAAAAAAATTTAATACATTAATTAATTAATTCATAATATATTCTACATGTATTTAATTATTTGAAATTTTACTCTATTCATTCATGGCCATCTTGACAAATTATAAGATACAATTTCATTGTTCTGGAGTGTTTGTTTCCCATGTTTTCATGATCGGTTCACTTGTAAATGTGTAAGAAAATTCATGTAAAATGAAAATAGTAATCTAAGAATGAAATTATATTTTATCGATTAACTTAAATAATAATAAATGTTCTTATATATAATGTTGTTTTTAGAGGTGAGTATGATTCATTTTAAAAATTATTATGATAACTGTTTAGATTAGTTTGGAATTTTTTTGATCATCACGAACTAAATTTTTTATTTAATTAATATTATAAATATATTGGTTCCATAAAATTAAATAATATGTAATACATATATTATTACATTTTTAACCATAAAAATGGATTTACGACCATCCTTGGAGATGTTAATGTAAAATGAAAACAAATCTTTTGTGAATGCGATAAATAAAGTCATCATTGAAATTGTTTACATTTTGGAAGAAAATGGGTGGGTTAATGAAATGAAAATGGATTCTTCGATTAACATAATAAATTTATAGTATATTTTACATACTGTATTTATAATGTAACATGGATAATGGGAGGTGAAGAGTGGAAAGGAATAAAAATCAAAGAGAATAAATAAAAATGAATAATGATTTTTCTTCTTTAATTCCATCCCTTTGAGAACCTCCATGAGTCAATTGAGTTTGGTATATTATTATAACACAAGGATACTGGATGTGGGATAGTTACACTGGAAGAGTATTGGGAAGAATTTGGATAATATAAAATTCCTATGAGGAGTGATGAGAATAAATGGTGAGGAGTGGTATTTATAGTGGAGGAGAAAGGTTTTTTTGATTATTTTATATATTTGTTTACTTTTTTGTCTCAAGATTATGAATAGTGTGGATTCATGTGATTTTTTACAATAAATAATGCATGTTTTTTTAACCAATGGTTTTTACACCATTCACACATCATCAATAACTCAATAATTCATGTCCTTAGCTTATATATTAAATCACTGTATTTTACTCTTCACAAAAATTCAAATATTTTTGAAAAATGGATAGAAATCACCCCAACCATTTATAAATGTGTATAATTAAAAAATGGAATTAATTTTATGAAGATAATGTTTACAAATATGAGAAATATAATTTTTATTTAAAATACTCATTTACTCGAAAATTTCACATTTTAACATTAAAACTGATTTTACAAGACCTTGAAAAATTAATTAAGGTCTCATAAAATTTTCTTATAAAAATAAGAGAAATATATATTAAATTTTGAATTCATTTATGAAAATATGTTTTCATTTAAATCATGATATTAATCATAAATTCGTAAATAAATATTATTGTTTTACAAAAATATCAATACTTATTTATTAATTTTAAAACATCTATTTACTTATTACGTGATATAAATAAATCATATTTTTATTTATAAATTAATTAATTTTTTATACTTTAATAGGTGAGTACACTATTTTATTGGCTGGGTTACTATTCTTATTGTTCACATTACTATTCTGAAGGCAGTGTTACTATTACAAATTTCATTTTAATTCAATTGGTTTAACTTCAATAATATACATAAATACTTATTATTTCATTAATTATTCATTTATAATGTTTTTATGTTCTTATATAATTTTTTATGTGGTTTATATTATTGAAAATAATTATAAGAATGAATATTTCATTGATAAGATTCTATATCATTACATTCTTCCCCAATATAAAATATCTCCCCAGATGGTTCTTTTTTATCATACAAGATAAAACCGAAAATATCACTTTCTGAGAATAAATATTTTTTTCATCTTCACTTAAATTAGGTCTTCAATTTTTCATTTTGGAATTTCCTTCATGGATAATGGTTTAATGTCTCACAATGGTACTTGAGGATATTTCCAAAATGAGAGACATCCTTTATCCAGAAAACAACTCATGAATTGTGGATAATATCGATAGAAGGATTGATAAATCATAAGAAATTATTTCTAATATATAATTTTGAAACATAATTTTGATGTTATTTTTTATAAAATAATATTGCTGATTTGTCTTCATATAATTCAAAATAAGGTTTTCATAAATTAGTTTTAATAGTTACTAAAATATAGAAATTTAAAATATGATACATATAGGCTTATCAATAGTTTCCCTCTTCTTTGACATTAAGAAAATAATTTATTTTTTCATTTTTTTTATATAAATTGACAAATAGGAAAATACATTGATAGTAATATCCATGCCTAACATGTTAATAAATTTGATAGCAAAATAATCTCAAATAGAATATGCCTGATCCATGAATTAATCAGGTGATAGAAGAGGTATTGGATGCCTTGTAATGTTTTCTTCATGTAAAATGGATATTGGAATATGTTTTGAAGTCATCTGAGAATGAATTAAGGATAAGTTTTTTATGTAGTTCTTCCATAAGAGATAGAATATTTGTTCATGATCTCCCACCATCCACATTTTAACCATGAAATAGAATATAAAATAATGTGGCTTGAAAAAATTTCTTATAAGAACATTGAAAGGAAAAATTGAAAATATAAGGATAAACATTTAAATGATAATTATATCCTAAATTGTGATTTCCTATGGTATAATCTAAGTTATCCATGGTGATAGTATTATCCATATGGTTCATATAGAAGTTCTCCTATCATAACCTTCAAAAATAACTAGACCATAACCTGATAACTACTATAATGGCCCTATAATTTTAACAATATTTTTTTAGGATTTTTATAATTATTAACCATCACATAAAACCATGGATTGTAAAGTCTAGTCTCTTTGGAATATTATGAACATAATTAAAAAAATTATGAAAAAATAAAAACACTATTTATTTAATCACTATAAGAAGCACCCGAAATATATTGAGATTTTAAATCTTTATATGATAACTAAATGAATACATGAACAAAAGGATGATATAAAATGGCCGGTAAGGGTATAAAAATAGAAATAAAGCATAACACATTGGTTAGACGACATAACATGATGACATAAAAATTCATGAATAAACATAAGAAAAAATTACATGTAGAACATGCGATCATGTAATAATGGCATCACATTAATGTGAAAAATAAACACAACAAGACATAAGAATGAGTAAATACTAACTTACAAGTCCATTTTACACAGAGGTTCATGAATAAAGTATAACAACTAAGACAATTTCACATGTCGGACAAAGTCCAACAGAGGATTAAGTTTTACCCCATGTTCCAACATGACATCTCATGATAATATAAATTAACAAATGAATTATATAATTATCATGGTGTTCCCATCATATCATTTTCATGCATTTTTGTTCCACAAGAATAATTATTCATAACGAATAAGCATAAGGGTTACCTATGGAATGAAATGGGTATTATAATAATGTAATAAGGTATAAATTATAATTGGCTCATAAAGTGTCCATGAAATAATGTATTTAAATAATAAATTGATATTCATAAGGTAAAATTGGCATACAATATGATAAGTGATGTTAAAATGAAGTGAAAACACGTAAAACTAGTGTTTATGTGACATTTGAAATGAGCCACATTATTTCCGATTAAGGAAAAAGAATAATGTTTATTTAAAAATATAATGGCATAAATGGTTTTTTAAATATATATTAAAGAAGACATATTTTCATGATAAAATTAGTGATTTTAGAAAAATATTTGTGTCTTAAAAAAGGATATTGGGTGCACTTTAAAATGGCTAATAAATAATGAAGTTACCTTTAAACATGTTTGATTTTCTAGAGGAATTGTGAAGGGATGTTTATAAAAAAATTTATTTCCCCATAAAAAAAAAAGAAAAATTTGTAATTGGAAAATATTTTTGGAACTTAAAAAAGAACATGGGAGGATTAAATACGAATGATTAAGAATAAAATTGGTTATAAAAATGATATAATATGTAACCCGAATGAATAATGAAGGTTCAGGGAGAATATATTACATTATGTATGAAAATTTTCTACACTTGAAATTAAATTAATTAATCAATTAATTCAAATACCTTATACATGAATTTGATTTTTTATAATTTTATTATCTTCATTTATGGAATTTTTGATTAGATAAAAGATAAAATTTCATCATTATTGAGTGTTTGTTTACATGGTTTTCATGACCTGTTCACATGTATACCTATGGAAAATCATTTAAAATGATAGTAGGACTCTATAATTTAAATTTATATGTTATTAATGAAATTATAGAATATATAATGGTCCTATATATCTATTTTTCGAAATTTTTTGACCATTCATTAGATAAAATGTTAATGGTAATCATTTTGATTATTTAGTCATTATTTCGATCATCATGAAATGTTTTTGTTTTATTGAATAATATTACGTATGTATAATGGTAATAGAACATTAAATGAGTTTGGGTTATTTAATTAACATAATAAAATAATATTATATACAACAATGTTATTATATTTAGAAAAAAAAGAGAGGCGAAATGAAAGGAGTATGGATTATTTAATTAACATAATAAAATTATATTATATATAATATATTTTATTTATCATTCAATGTGGATGAGGGGAGGTGAGTATACAAAATAAAATAAAATAAAATAGAATAAATGAAAATGAAGGATAACTTTACCTCTTGAATACATTCTCCTTGGGAACCTATTTTAGGCACATGAGGTTGGTTTTTTATTAATACAAAAGGATCCTAATATAGGGTATAGACATGGGAAGAGGATTTGGTAGACTTAATAAAATCATCAAGGATACTATTTTTATTATAAAATAAAGTAATAAAAAGTGTTTAGATTGTTGGAGACATAAAATAAAAGAAATAAGCATTAGAGAAGACATTACATTGAAATCATGTAACTCTATTTGGTTTGAACCAAAATGTTTAATTGAAGTGCCTTCTATATAAGGTAAGGATTGTAAGAGTAATAGAGTAATTTATATAGCTTAATTGAGTAGAAGTTGGATGAGCCAAGGGGCTTGAGAGGTGTGACGAATGGGTTAGAAGTGAGGGATTTTTATAGGGGAGATGACCTCTTTAAAAAAGATTGAAAATATTATTTTATTATATAAATATTTTCGGTTTCTAAAGGTCTAAAAATTATTAAACTTTAATATTAAATGACTCTTGTTAGAAATAAAATGATACAATAAAAGTTTTACAGGTTTTGGATATTGGTTTATTCTTTATAATCTAATTTATTTAAATCATTCAATAATGAGGTAAACACTGCATCATTATTATATCATAAATAATTTATTTATTTGATTTCTAAACATTATAAAACAATTATAATTATGTAGGAAACCATTTTATATTTCAAGGGAATATTTATAGTAGAAGATATAACTTATATGACACCATGCACAGATTTATTTACTAAAAGATATATGTTTAAGTCATTTTTTTCTTTACATTAAATTATTTAATATAAACTGTCATTTATCACTCTTATCTGGCTCCATGGGGTCCCAAAATAGACCAAATTATTCCAATGTTTGTAAATGTATTATCAAATTGTATTAGGACACATTTGTTTGGAAATTTAATATTATTATAAAAGAACACTGTTACCCTTATTTACCGGATTTACCCTTTAAGCCTTGTTAATTAACTTTTTACTAAAGTAAATATTCATTATGTCTAAAAATAAAAGATACCTATCTACACAATTTTTATGTCATGATACAAAATATAGAATCCAATTTTACAAATTCAAAACACATAAGTGGATGAAATTAATTTAAAATTAATTTTCATTGTTAAAACAAAATGTGTGTTTTTTAAGAAATAAAAACTATCAAAAGATTTTCATTTGTTTCTGTCCAATTTCAACATGAAATTATTTCAAATGATAATAATTATAGTAAATTATTAAAATATAATCTAATTACAATTTAAAACCAATTAAAATAAAAATATAACTATATAACTAAATTAGATTAAATTTTAATATTGAATTAAAATCCAGTGTTGTTAACTATTCATTTTAAATGAATTTATTTAGAAAAATAACTAAACTTTCTAAAAAGTAAATAATGATGTCCTGATTCTAAATAGGAATTTTATTTTTTCATGTAGAACATTAAAAAGTGAAAAAAAACTATATTTTAATTGGTTTCCGCATCAAAATGCGTTAAATCAACCTTTTAATGAATATTGTAGTATTTATGCTTAAAATTAGATTCATTATTATTTTAATCATATAAAATTTGTTTTATTAATTTATAAACATTTAAGAGAGAAGTATAATCACATATTAGATAGTTCTTTTCATTCCCTGTATTAAAATGACTAGGCTTTAACTACCATTTAAAATAATAATATAATATTATTATTTTTCAGTATGACTCAGCCTTGTGTGCAACATGAGATTTCAGAAAAACTCATTTTTGTGTGTCGGGTACTCCATAGAACATATAATCCACATTTAAGTAAAATTAATATTTAATTCCAAATATTAATAATTATGAAAATATCATATTTCTATATTTACGAGGGATGTTACAATAACTGCTTTATTTTCTATGCATGTTTTGGTAAAATAGTTTTAGACCTTGTTTATTGATCATAGTTCCATAATATATTTTATTTTAATTATGATATATATTTAATATATATTAATTATATATTTATTTGTAATAATCCATAAAATTTTGTGATTTAAAATTAATTACACCATTCATGGAGATGATTCATTGTATGTACACTTGAACATTGTTTCCATTTTCTCAATGGATGGAATGAAATAATATTATTTTATAAGCAACTCTTAAAAAATAATTACGATATGTTTTATATCATATATATAATATAAATATATCCTTATTACCATAAAAGTAAACCATATATGGAAAAAACCTCACATCACTTAGTGAGGAGCTAGTCCACCATACAAATGAGAAACATTATTGTTTTACAATGGGTTATATGGTAATAAGTTATATATGATAAAATAATCCAAGTAATATTTTTAGTTAATTAATATCAAATATTTACTTTAAATTTATCATTATATCTATCTGTGAGAAGTGGTGATGGAAAATAAATTCAATCAGTTTGCAAGGAATTAGTCTGTCGTACACATAATCGGCTGTTTCGTTTACCATTTGATAGAAGAAAAGATGGATATAGATTAATCTATTCATAAAATAACTTCTTAGTATATTGGAGATATTTATATTATAATATCAAAAATATTTGAAATTATTTTTAGGAGGTCTAAGACTAAACAAAAAAACACTCAATTAAGAACGACACCTCTTCTCCATACAACCTATTTAGGTTTGAACCGATATCCCTATTACGAGTGAATTATTATAAAAATAAGGATTCTATAAAAATTTTAGTGTATTAAATAATATATTTTGGTAGTTATTAGAATAACCAAAAGGATATTTATGTGTCAAATGGATATGCGATAGGGGTCCCTTTTATAATTGAGGTGGAGTGACATTTTAGTTATTATAAAAAACTATTCAATAATGGGAGTTCACTCTCAACTCAAGAAACTCTAAAATTAATTCATAAAGTATTGGAGGGATTTTATTGTCTAGGAACACCTCCCCTTCAAAAAATATATTCATTAAACAATTCATTCCCTTAGCCTCTAATTTTTATCACTTTTACCTATTTGGATTTAACCACAACAACTCTTCTCTTTTTATTTACCTAGGAAATTTATCCTTGAATCATAAAAAAGCATTATTAAAAATTTTATACCAACTGATTATAAATATGAAATCCAATTTTTAAAATTATATTACTATTTTATGTGAAAATAATATTTACAGAAGCGCATGTATCTCGCAAAAACCCTGTTTTAACAGTAACCTTGATAAGTAATTTTTACTGTCTTTAATGTTAATTATGAGGAAAAATTATGTTTATCTTTGTACCTAATATTAATTAATATTAAAACCATTTAGTACATTTTACATAATTCATTTCATATATGTGTAAAATTTTAATTTAATATTATTCCTACAAATGTGGGGAATTAATGGTTTTTCAAAGCAAAACTATTCATATGTACAAAATGTTATTATATTAATATTTAATAATTAATTGGTTCCAAATAATAAAATTGGATTAAATATTATATAATTTTACTACTTTTTTCTATTAAAAAAATTAGAATATTATTTAACTTCTAAAATGTTATAAATGAAAATACAGTTTCTAATAAGAACCAATATTTTCACACATTATTGAAAATTTAATCATATTAGAAAATCATCGAAATTTAACCAATAGATAATTATTAAAATAAAATTTGGAAAATAATTTTAATTATTTCAAATAATTTATTATAACGTTGTAAAAATTATAATTATTTTTTTTCAGAAAAACCAAATAAAATAATTTTTCAAGAAATTGTATTTTTGAACAGATAAAGACTTTACAAAAATTATGTTATTTTAAATCATTATGTTTTCATTATATAAAACCATTATAATAAATTTTTTAACTTTTATTATTCATATGACCATTTATAATTCCTTGGTTATAATGGTAATGTTTGAATAATAAAATTGAAAGTATATCATGGTTTCTTAAAACCTAGTGTTCCATGTAAAAAATCTTATCGAAATTAAATCTATTTGAAAAACATATTTCATAAAATATTATGGTGATAAATTATATTCCTCCATTGTATACCTAACTTATGGAAGGACTGGATGAGGTATGGTTTTGACATCCATAGGGTAAACCCAAATCACGCCATATATTGAGACCACTTTGTGTGTTGTATTTGTTTTCATTGTTTTTTAATGAATATATAATATCATTTAATATTAGTGTAAATATTTTTAAGAGGAGTTTTATATTTTAAAAATATTATTATAATATTAAATTATATTCCAAAATTTTGGTTATATAAGCATATCATATGATATTTTCACATTTCCACTTGGAAATACACATCTTATAAAATTGGTGTATGAAATTGTAAAGGAAGTTGCTATATTGTATTTGTAAAAAGTGTAAATAGTTTCTATCGTGGTTAATTTTAGAATGTATTCAAGGAAAAAGATTTATTATTATATTATTATTTTTTTAATAATAAAAAGCATAAAAAAATTCCATGTTTAGGAATGAATATCTTTGGGACATTGTCTATATGTATTTGTAGATAGAATTTTACAATATGAACATATAATAAAAAATGTTGGCCATGATAGGCCTCAAATTTATCACATTGTATCTTATGAAAAAGGATAGGAAAATATTATTATCTAGTCAAGGCCTTACTATAATGGTTTTATTCATGATACAGAAGGGTCACTGCTCTCGCTTGGTGTGCATATTAAGGGGTTGAAAAATGTAAGCTTGCAATTTAATGAACTATAAAATAGTGAGGAACAACATATTTGAATTTGTGAGTTTGATTAAGGATCCCACCCCAACATGGGGATTTTTTGGTAGTTGTTACTCATATAATATGAATATGTAAATCAGTCAAAATTTTCATTCTGACATTGGATACTACAAAAACATGGTATTATTTATCTTTTAAAAACATTGGTTATGGGGAACAAAATCAATCCACTCACTATTGATCTCTTCCTACCTATCAGTTGAAACACACGTTATATAACATCATTTGTAACTCTACAAAATTCATATCATTTATTTCTATTAGGATCTACCAAATATAAGATGTATCGACTCTATTTGAAAGGATGCATAGACCATATAATTTTAAAACAAATCAACAAATTTCATTGAAGAATATAACATGGTTGGATTTTTTTGGTATAATTTTTGACAATGATGTACCTAAATAAATATTTTGTATTTTTTCATGTCAATCATTCATGAATATTCAATTAATAATGATCTTCTATGACTCCTCCTTATATCATAAGTGAAGAATTTTCTTTCATGGGAACAAACAAGAATCTTCCATATGTATAACCATTCAGGAGATTAAGTATTGAAATGAACTTCACTGTTAGGAATTTCATCAATCATGAACCATAAAATATTGATGGGTGACAAAAAAACATGTAGATAGAGTGTAAGAACAATAACTCTTATGTTACTATCGTGTGAAGAAGATTAAAAATAGTAAATCAAAATTTGAATCTATACATGAATAATTTTCATTAATTATCATCTAGGATAATGGATTCATTCAACTCTTTATTCGTAAATGAGTTAGAAGAAAATTATTACACATTATTTTAAAACATTCATGCATGTATATCAAATATGAAGAAGTGAAATTTTGCATCCACTTGTTCACAATATATCTAAACGGAAACTCAATGTTTGTGATCTATCTTATGTCAAATGTTCATGACACATATTCAATCATGAAATAAGATGATGATCATTGTGAAGAACTAATAAAAAGAATTTTTTGGAATTATAAACTATTTCATGAAATATATGAATCCTGAAAATTATTGTTGAAATATCATGAAAATACACATAAAGCATTTATATGGAATATGTTTCTCGATAATGATAAAAGGTTTCCTGAAAAATAAAATTTAGGCCAAATTTAAAAACTATAAAAATATAGTGTATATAAAATTCATGCATATAGACATTCATGATCATGGTGGGAAATGGTGTATAGAATGAGTTTATATTTTGAATTATATTTTTCACACTATGTATCTAGAAATAAAACAAAATTGTGGTTATTTATTAATCTCATGAAATAGTAGAGGATGTCAGACTTACTTTGGTATTAAAATATTTTGATGTAGATAAGATTAATTTTTAATAAAAAAAGATCACAAAACCTTATTAATGATTTATTTTGTTAGTGTTTCAGTTTAATGAAAAGAAAATAAAATCCATAAATTGTGGATCGAGTCAGGGGAATTTACCATTGACATTAGAGTATTTGAATTCTATTAAACATGGTAATTAAATTCCATCATTTTGGTATTTATTTCTAAATACTACAATGAATATGTGAGGTAGATAATAATAAAATTGATTATATATTTATTATCATTACATTTATATATATTGTTGGTTATAGATGATTTATATTTTGTTTTATTGAGTTATGATACTAAAAATGACAAAAAAATGTAGTTATTATGCAATAATAAAAGAGAGAAACTCAATTAAAATAATGTTTATAATTTATGATGTGTTGAAGAATTAAAAATATATCCAGTTAATTCTAGTTCACATTGAATAGGGGTGAAGGAAGAAGAATTCAGGAAGATAAAATTTTTTAATTCAACTCAATTTTACAAAAAAAATAAGAGAAACAATTATTGTGCCCAACAGTTCTCATAGAATAGCATTGTCCAATAATGACTTCCACTAGATGAATAAGTATTATTACTGTGTAAGAATTGTGAATTTTTATATTATTGTGAAGAATTTGTGATGGATTATTCACTATTTTTCATTGAAAATAATAATAATTGTTGCTTTCATGTTTTCGTACAATTTGGATAGGTTGATGAGAAGAAGAAGGTATCACTATGAAATTATATAGAATTCTCAAATAGTGTATGACATTCTTGGTTTTAAAAATTTCTCGATGATGTTTAAGAGTATCGAGACATAAAATATTATGATCTAGTAGAATCCATTATATTGAAATGGGATACCACCAGATTGGGGATTTAGGATTGTTTTATATTCCCCCTTATAAAATTTATAGAACCAAGCATGGGTTCAAGATTATTCAAAACCAAACCACTATAATGGTATTTCTTTACATTAGAGAATATATGTATAGGTAACAACTTTATAGAGAAATAACTAGCTACTATGTTTCATTAACAGGACTTTTATAAACCTCATGTGTAATCTTTGACATTCTTTAATCTACTTTCATACATGTGGGATGTTAAAACATGCTCATAAAGATCCAAAAAATTCAACGAAGTAATGGGATAATGTTTATTAATTGGACTAAAAATACAAGAAAAAAGATTCTACCACCTCTTAATGGTTAACAAATCTTAGACCAGTCATTATTATTAGTATAAAATGGTGGATCACCTCTTTTTAATTATGTTATTTGATATTTTTTATTTTTATATACTTGGAATTTATTTCCAAAATTCACAATGATTTTTATTTTTAGTGAATAATTATCTATTTTAGAGTATAATTATATTCTACTAATACCACAATGAATAAAAACATGTAGTAAATAATTATGAAGAATATATCCCTATATATACAATAATAATCATGAACAATATATCTATTCCCCGATAATTCAAAAGGTATACCTAGCATGGAAGAAGAATAATGGATATATTAATTTACCACTAAATGATTTCACAGTCTTTATACCTCAATTGGTTAATTAAATTCAAGTGATTAGTAAGTACATGACAATTATTTTCAAGACTATCCTGAAAATGATCCATGCACTAGTGGGATTGATAACATATTTGTCAATTTTTCAAATGATGAATTAAAGTATATTATTCATGGTTTTTCTAATGAATTAGTCAATGTTATCAATTGGATATTTTGAGGCTATATGATGATATAAATAAGTTTTAATAGAATAATCAAATATTATCGAAGGGCCTAAGGGACATGATTATATCATATAAAAATATATCCATGAATGTTTGAGCAATGAATCAAACAAATGACATCCTTAAAGAAAATTTCTCTAATATTGATGAAGTGTTCATCAATAAAATCCACAAAAATTATATTTAATACTAAATTGTTAGAATAAAATATTCCAGAATTAGAGGAAATGAAAAAAACAATTTATGCCATTAATACACAATTAGATATTTAATATAATAATATCAAATTTATTGAAACTTTTTTGAACAATAAATATGAAATAATGAGGAAGTGTAAAGGATGAATAATGAGGGTGATGATAATGTGATATTTACTTAATATTAGAACAAAAATTATAATATTTTGAATTTAGAATTTCATGTAACGATGGTAAATATATAAATTAATCATATTGATTTTTCAAAAAAGAAGGAATATGTTTTTATGTCTACCCTATTAAAATAAATGATAATAATAATAATATAAATTAAACATTTAAAAATAAAAACAAAGAAGAAATTAGTTTTCTACCTCAAGAATTTGTGACGGAATTGGTATCATCCATACCTTTTTAACAAATTTCATAAATATGTTTTTTTGGAAAATACAAATTTTAATCAAATTTTTATAAATATGGATGATGAAAAATTATAATAGGCCTCCCACCATGTCTATATGGGATAAAATATTGAATTTTGAATTTGGTTCCCCAAGAACATCCAGTGTTGTGGCATAGAATGGGAAAAAATTTATTGGTCATAAATCATGACAGTAATAAACTAATGTAAAAAGATCAAGATTTGTATGGTTTTTATGGTTTTAAAAAAATTCAATAATTTTGAATTGTATTTTTGGTGTAATCTTATAAATTATAATTAATATATGAATACCATTTAAATAGGGATAATGTCAAGAATAAAAAACTCCAATAGATGAGAAGGAATATATCTACACAAAACAAATAGGATATATATGAAGACATCTATGACTATTATAATAAGTGTGGGAACTGGAGTGATGAATGTACATCAAAACATGTATTAAATTACAACAAGAAGAAAAATACATAAGAGAAGGTGAATAGTGATGTTCCTTCCATGATATTGTAGATAGAGAATACATAATATCATAATTCTTATAAGTAAATATCTAGAAAGGATGATTGTTTTTTCTTGGGTAACGAGAAAAAGAATACTGGGAAGAGTGTTTCATTGAAAAGCATAAATGACAAAATATATTTTGTAGACACAAAAAAGTATACCAATGATCCTAATTATTTTTTAGTAATCCAGATAGTAATTTTGGAGAAATAAATGAAATTGGATAAACAATAATCAAGGGATAGTGAAAAATGAAAACAGAAGGTACCATACTAAGATGAAGAATTTCATGAGAGATTTTCACTAAAATAAAAGCCATGTTTTGAAGATGTTTTTTTGTGATACATATATGAATGATGAAAAAAATTAAAATTTTTGTTAAACTATTCTATTATAATTAGAAAGGTTCATAAGAAAAATTAATAACTAGGTCTTTATGATGGCCAATGAAAAGACATACACTCCAAATGATGAAATTCACTAAGTAAAAATATCATTACTCTATAAAAAATGAGAATTTATTAAAAATATTAAATAATATAGAATAGGGTTACATAGTTGACAATGTTTAATCATAATTTGTAATCAAACTAATACTAAAGTTTGAGCCTCAATATCATCTTACCATTTTATATTATATTTGTTCTTATAATGAATGGAATTAATGATGAATCATTGTCTAACATGGATTCCCTTAAAACTGAGTACTTCTATATCATGAAAGTTATAATAAGAATAAAAATATTCATTTTTGGATGTATTTATTAATTGGAAATATAAATAAAAACATAATTAAAAAATCATACTTGATATAACTAAAGATAATATTTTTATTTTTAGAGAAAAACTGATAAAATTATTTAATCTATCAAATTATGAAACACAAATAATTCCATTTTAGGGAATTATATATGATAAACACCATGAAAATATTATAAAAAATATATTCACCATTATTTAGAAAATTTTGACTTACTTTTTGAGGAGGGATAAAGAGGTTTATTGAAGAAGTCGTGAGAACAAATGGTCTAATTCTAATCTGAATCTTCCAAAATGTTTTTTTAAAAAAAATTATAAAAAATGACTGTTCCCATTATCCATTGTAACTAAAATAAAATTATATAATTTTTGCGGGAGAAATTGATATAATTAATTACATCAATTAGAAGGTTTTAGAGGTAATTCTAAGGGGCGTCAAATTACATTTACACTTTTTAAAGTTCAAATATTTTTAATCATGTGGATGTAGGATGTTTAGGATGATATATATTTTCATAAATCTACATTGAATGTGATATATCAGTTTTTTTTTTGAAATTTCTCATACTGAACTATAGTTTAATAGACCTTGAATTTATATTTAGAGTTTTTCTTTATTAGTTGGTATCAATCTAGATTGATATGTTGACATGTTTATTATCTAAATATATTCCCCATATTTTCTTCACTATAAACGAATCACATATTAATAGACTAAAATGATTAATGGAACATTTCATATCTAATAATTGATAATAACCTATATTAGATACATTGTATTTATTTTAAATAATATGGGTAGAAAGTAAAATTAAATGAAAAATTAGAAATGAGGATTTAAAAAAATGATCATAGATTGGTGATATTAAATTTTAAATATTTAAATCTAATATTCAGAGATAATTTAAAAATATATAATGGGAGAATTTTTTGAAACCGAATATCATGTGTTTTATTTCTCATTAATTTTTACTAATGATTATGTAATATTATTGGTGATTGTATCACTTTTCAACTTTGAATGTAACATCATAGAATATGTTTTTTATATTGTGATGTTAATTGTAATATTTTACATAAAAAATTAAATATAGTTCTTTCCTTGGTAAATTTATATATTTATTCCATGAAAAAGAATTTGGAAGACTTGATGGATTTATTAAGAATATAATATAAATAAGGAGAAATTATATGTTAATGATGGATTCTTATACAGACCTTGTCTATGGGTGATTGTAGTAAATATTTTACTATGTTTATATTGAATATAAAATTATTTCGAGGACTCAACTCAAATATAGTGATCTCCAACCTAAGAAAAATTACATGACATGCTAGGAAACAAGTTAAGGCCTGGTCAGTATGGATGTATATAATATATTTATGGTGTATTTCTTTTATTGTGCACATAAAGAATAGTTCACATGGGTAAGAATTCAGAAGGTGGAATCATGAAATACTGAGGAAAAATGACTATTAGAGTGTGATAGAGTGAGTTTATTTGGGTGTTAACCCTATTGCAAGGGTTTATTGGTATCTAAAGAGAATATCCTATTTTTAATTATAAATAGTACACTTTTCAGTCTAGTGATATATAAATTAAACAATATTGTATTTTTAATGTTTTAAAAATATTTGTTATTAGACTAAAACTCAAGACATTCACTATTTTTAGCCTTTTTCCACTTGCTTGAATCAAATTTTATATACCTATACTTTACACATAAACAATAAAAAACACAATCGGCCATGGGTGTTATGATATTCCATATGTAATAGGTACTGGACCCATGATTAATGAAGAAGTTATCATATGATGTGCGAAGAGATCAGCCATATTCTTTTGATCATCGATCAAGAATGTATCTTTTTGGAGAATAAGGTTCATCCATGTTGTTCCTAAATAGAACTTCCATGAGGTTGAGTATCAACCATGCATGGATAATCCATAAATAATGATATTTAATGGGTTTGATATTCTATTAGACTTATATGGATATTTCATGATGAAATTTCATCCATGAAAATAGACATAGATTTTCCATAAGAATGAGATTCTATGAAATTGATTGTTACATGGACCATCCATTAGACGAAGACCATTAATCATGAGCTAAACTTGTAAAATGAATGATCACACACCTAAATATAAACGCTAAAAAATAATCCATGTGTTACTATCACATGAAGAAGATGAGAAACAAATCATTTGATTTTGATTTTATACATGTATAATTGTGGGGGAATTACCTCAGAGGAGAATCAGTACATATAAATCAGGATTTATACATGTGTGCAATCATAATGGGAATACATGTTGTTAATAAATCAATGCATTTAATTTAAATATCATGAAGGGAAATGAAGAATCATGATGTTTAATAAGCATCTCTATATAAATTCTAAATGGATGAAGTTACATATAAACAATTTCTATTCCGTGAATTGATTCATGAAATAAGACGATTGGCCACATGAAAATGATACAAGACCTATTTTTTTGGACATGATAAAATGTTAAATTATGATTATAATTCATGAAACATGGAAAAAATGAAACAACTATTTTGTATATGTTATAGATGAATATAGTAATGAATGAAAATAATGAAAAAAAAATGTAGATGATGAATTTATATGTTGCACTATAATGGTGGAATCATGAAGTTTGAAAAGAAGAAGAATATTATAGTTTTTTATTATCCAAAAGGAGAAGTAAGGGTACCCTAGGTAATTTGGTTATATAAATGTGTTGATGCAGTTAATATGAATATTAAATGAAAAAATATCTTGAGAAATGAATTGAAATTTATGTCGTTAATGAGTCTATTTTGAGAAAAGTAAATGGAAGACAATAATTGTCATTATGGTCAAGGGAAGTTACCATTGATCAAGGAAGATTTTAATTACTATGGAAAGTGTGAATGAAATAATTTACTTTGAAGATGTTTTAAATACTATAATGATGAAAAGGGGGTGGATAAGTTAAATTAGGTTGCATTTTTTACTATTAAATATATATGTTGAAGGTTTTCAAAGATGTAATGTCTGTGTATTAATGATCTAATTGGGAAAATGAATAAAATATTATTATTATAATAGATGAATTAAATAGTGATATCTAACCATATTCATTCCAATAAATGTTGAATGTTCAAATAATTAAGAAGAAATCATGTTCAGTCTATTTTTCATTGAATATGAAATAATTATAAAAAGTGGTATAGAAGAAGAACTATTTTCAATTCAATTACACTAGTATAAGAAGTGAAGAATATTTCTTTCACATAATTTCACATAAAATATGAATATGGATATATTGCCCAATTTATCACGCGATAAATAATTCATATCACTAAGATAAAATATTGTCAATTTGGATTACTAACACGAATGAGTTATCCATGTTTGTGAAGTCATGTGAATTCATAAGAAGAATTGGTTCTTAATTTATTTTTTTAATGTAAAAAATAAAGATAATAAGAATAATGAATCACTTAAACATTCCACTGATGTAATAAGTGTTGGGGTACATTCTTGGTGATATAAATTAAATGAAGAAGTTGATGACTTTCTACCTGTGTAATATAATGATCCAATATAAATATTTATGTTGGAGTAGTCTATATCAATTCTATGGAATCATTATTTATTTATGTCCCCAATATTATAGTCTATAAAACCAAACTTGGGTTTACTGTTGTTCCCATGCCAAACCATAGTGTTAGTAGCTCTTTAGAGTGAAGAATATGTGTGTTGTTGACCACCATACACAGAAAGGAATAATTGCACTTATTGAATAAGGAACATTGTAAATACCTTGTGTGTCATCCTTTAAATGCTTTCATCTACCTTCATACAGAAAAGATGTTAAAATAAGAGAATCAAGATCCTAATAGGTCTGAAATGTAAAGGGATAATAAGTATTATATGGATTATGAATTCTTGAAAACATATCCACCCCCATATCTATGTTTAACTTATCCCAAATGTTTCCATAAAAATAACATGTGATCTATTAGGATTACAAGTATAATGTTTTTATATGATCTTTATAAAGTAAAATTGAATGAAAAAGAGGGATATAAGTTCCATTACATCGGTAGTTTATATACTTGGATTCTATAGTTGAGTTGGAAACTTATTATTTTCTTATTCGACATATGGATAATGATCAATAGGGGTGTATGTGGTTTTTATAATGAATGATTTAAATTTGTGACTTCATAATTTTCATCTATTTACTTTGGGTTTGGGTAGTACAATTGGTATATATATTATTTTTTACTAGTTTCACCATATGTATAAATAGTTTTAATGATTTTGACAATGTTTTGATATTTTTCATTTTTTTAAAGTTTTATCAAATTTAGTTGACTAGGATTTATGATGAATATGTGTTGTATTTGTAGATGGTTGTATTTTGGTCACCGAAGTCCAATGACTCGAACGGTCAACCAGAAATTTTAGATAAACAATTCATTTATTAATAATTTACATATCGAAAAAAATAATGTAAAAAATATCTAAATCATGTATCCATCATATCCCATAGTATTTATTCCAGTATTTGTTAATAATGAGGTTAACATGAGGTCTATTGAGGATTTATTTTGGGTTTTTTTTAGATACTAGGATTAGTCATTATATAAAACCCCTTAAAGATTCATCACGGAGGATGGAGAATAATTTAATGATAAAAATGATCATGGTTGGTTTTTTATGATTTGTTTTCTTATTGTTTACTTTTTTCTACTAAAAATATATTAAATTATATAAATTTAGTGTATATATAAAATAATATATAATTGTGGCATGTTTTTGTAATTTTTTTAAAATTTTTTTATCTATAAAAGTGTTTATTTAAATTTAAAATTTAACTAGTTTTATTTATTTTAATAGAAAATACACGGGGATTCATGGGAATGATTTTTTTAAAATATTACTAGGTAATGGGTTATTCACCCCTACCAACACATTTTCTTGTCTGCATGTGTGGATGTTGTTTTTCAAGAGATAGGAAATTATAATGACACCATATTCAGCAATGATGAATATCTAGAGGAAAATTTATGAGAGTATATAATGGTTTTATATCATACATTTATGTATTTTTTGGGTATTCTAGAGTGCATAGGTGTAGGTTATCTACTTTTAAAATGATGTGTTATGACATATTTATATTTTTTTATCATGTTTTTACTCTTTTTATTTGATATTATTATTTGACATTTTTTTTGTTTTGGTAAAAATAAAAAGTTTTATAATGTTTCTTATTCACATGATGGGAAAATCACTTCTCAATGATTACATTTTTTCATAAAATATTTGTTTCCAGCTTCAGGAGATCATGTAATGTACATCATTGTTTGTGGAATTCTAATTTGGATATTGTGTTTTTGGGTTATGGGTTTGATTACTAAAAAATGTAATCAAATAAATAGTTTTAAAAGATTGTTTTTTGTATGTTTTTTAGGAATATGGAAAATAATTATTACAAATTATGAAGTGCCCAATAAAATATATAGATAACATATTTATTGTTAAGCATGATTTATTAGGGAGTTTTTTTATGGCTATTTATTATAGTATCCCTTATATTATATTGTTACCAATCGGTTTATATAACCATGATTGGTTGTGATGGGTAGTGTATAGATGCATTATGTTACACAAAGATAGAGATGAAATACATGTGCATGTTTTTTTTTAAACACTATTATCACCCAAAAGAAGATTTATGAATGTTTAATCTATTTACAATAAATTAAATTTTTTAATAAATTGGGATGAAATTATTTCCTATTAACTTGTGTGAAATAAAACATATGAATGTATGGAATCTCATGAAGGTAAATATATTAATTTAAATGTAGATGTAAATATTTTACTATAGTGATTAGATAACATTTTATATGTTCATACAATTTCTATTGATTGTGAAATGATTGATTGTTTTAGAAATGTATAAATTCTTCAATGTAGAGATCATATTCTTTAGCAATAATATGAGATCATGGATTATTATCATGAACTCTGTAGTTTCTTAGTCCAAGAGAACTCGATACGTGGGAGTGTAAATATTAAACTAAAAAAGTAAATTCAACTATATTGTTTGAGAAGATGAATCCTGAAATATTTAGAAGAGATGGTAGAATAATGGAACATGAAGATTATTGGAGATAATAATTTTAATAATTTAGTTTATCTACACTTACGACACATATAAGGTAATTCTAGAATGTAAAATTCAATATATGGAATATAATAAGTGAATGGAGATGGTTGTAGAATCAATTCTACATAAGGATAGAGCATGGGATAAATGTTACCAGATAGAAAGTGAATGAATTTATTTAGAGGCTTTTAATATAAGTAAATACTATGAGTTCCAAGAGTTGGGTAAAAGAAATATGATATTGTGGAAGCATAAAACTTTTTTTAGGAAGATTATATAATGTTTATAAGATATGTTTATAAATGATAACCTTAATCACAAAAAGTTGTCAATGTTTCATTAAAATGATATATTTATGAAAATGTCTTGTAGTATATACCAACCAATGTAGTGGTAATTAATAATGTAGCTATGAAAAAAGATTATACAATGGATGATTAGAGTGTGAGAACATTTCATCAGGAACCTAGTGAAGGGAAAACATTTTCTCGTGGATATAAAATTTAATGGAATGAATTCTCATTGGAATAAAATTAAAATAAATTGGGTATTTTGGATTCACCACAGGGTAGGATTTAACATTGTTATTATTAGTGTTGAAACATGTTGCATCAGATATGGGATAATACTAATAATCCAATGACACATAATCATTTTCTGAATAATGGATAGTTAATGAAGTTTTATAAGAAATTTACCAGTAGAACTTCCCACTATATTTAGTTATCGACGATTAATTCCATGAAACTAAATAAAACATCATTTGAATCACAAATGATAACAGATGGAATTTCGTTAATTGGAAAATATATAAGATCTATGAAGATTTATTTTCTATAGATCATTTGACTAAATATTTTGAATTTGGAAATGTTATAATATGAGGTTCCTTGTTTATTAATTCTACTATGATATCTACCATTTATAATATTGTTGTATCTCATTCATCTATGTCTACATGAGTAGTAAACTAGTTGAATTTGTATTTTAAAATGATGTCTCCCTTTATGAATATCAAGAGAACTTGTAAATAAATGGTAGAACAAGGACTCAAATTTCCTTATTATACTAGTGTAATCAGTTATATTGAAATATTAAATTAATTTTTGGTCCTATATATGAGAATATATGATCTCTTTATTGAAATAGACTATATAGTGATTATTAAAAATATATTATCTACTATGGTCATATAATTTGTTTTACGATACATTAAAAATTCCATAAATATATTATTATATATTATATGAATTTATATGGTAATGTTATATATTTAAAACATGATCAATATTATATTTATTTAACTCAGTAAAATATTCCATAATTACTTTTTGATTATTTTTCAAATAACTCGAACCTGCTTTTCCGTAATAGTTACTAAAAATGAATTGTATTTGTTTAAATTAAAATGTCCTTGAAAATTTCATAATACATTACGAATTCAAGAAACTTTTCCAGTATTGGATATAGGTAATTATGAATATTATAATGAATTACAAGATTGTAAAAAAATAACTACAAAAAATAATTTTATTCACGTTCAGTACATTTTTATACGAATTAGGTACCACTAGAAATTCTACTAAACAAATGAAAAATTTATTATATAATAATATAAACATTAAATTTATTAGTAAGTGGTTTAGAAACAACTGGAAAATAATTTTATACATATAAATATTAAAACACCAAAAAAATTTAAATTAAGTATAAAAATTTGATACATATAGTAGCATTCAAAAATACTTATCATTTTTAAGAAATTCATTTCAAAAAGCATCATCTAAAAAAAATTGGGATTTGACCCTGAAAATCATTTGAAATTAATAATAATATTATGGATTATTATGTTACTTGATAGATCATATAAAAACTTTTTTGACCACTTAGTAGTATCGTCTATATGACAAAGTCATGTTGAGGTCATGGGTTTATTACCTATTCCTCATTATCTCATTTTATATGAAAGATCAAAATTTCAATTTAATAAATAATTTTTATAAAGATATATCTTTCGCATAAATGACCAATTAAAATCATTCCAAAATATACATCATTTATTTTCATATAAGAAAATAATTTACATCATCGATACATTTTCAAAAGATAATTTTTTATAAAGACATTTGTAGTTTAGATAAATCCATGAATTTCATTAATTAAATGGATTAATTTAAACATACTATAATTAATAGTGTTTTTTAAAAAATGATTTATTTAATTGAAAGAAATTTTAATGATAAGAAAAATGATATCCCATATCTATATGCATATAAATCCGTTATATTTTTAATAAAATTATATTTTTAATATTGTAAAATATGCCTAAGATACTTTTCTAATATGGAAGATATAAAACTTCAATTGGAAGTAACACATATTAATATAATAATTATTTGAATATAATAAAATTACTTAACAAAAAATGAGTTTTAAATGAATAGTGTTTTAAAACTAAAAATCATGTTTTTATTTGAAACAAATAATTTTATGAAATATATTACACCCTTAAAAAAATCCTTCAATCATGATTTAATAAAAATAAAAATAATAACATATTGTTTTTGAATATTATTATTTACCTAGAATTTTCCAACAGAAGTATTCATATATGCTTATGAGATCAAATTAAACCCTTACCTTGATGATATTTAAGAAATCCTACTAGAATGTATGTGAACATACTGGATGAACATGGGGAATGAGAGTTTCATGTTGTGGATAATTTTCTATGTTGAACTATATGAAGAAACACCCTATTTATACTCTAAGTCTAATATTTAAATATATTATTAATTTAAGGGTCATTATATTTATTTAAGATGATATCTATGTAGTCTTCAAATTTATGGAATATATATATATATAAGAAAATTTGAAGAATATAGTGTGAATAAGATATATAACCAAAACAGTTGTGTCATTATATATATTTTTGAACAATGAAAAAATATACTACCAATCGTAACGAAGTTTCAAAATTCCAGGGCTTTTTGAGAAAGACAAAGAAACCAAACAAATGTGGTTTTAGATGAAAGCATTTATACTCATTCAAAATTATTGAAATAAATATATATTTATATTAGATATTTACAGGTTTGACAATGAATAATTTAAGAGAAGGCAAAGGGAACCAAAATAAATTTCAATTTAACACCAACACATAGAACAACCACTGTGTTCATCACCATATAATTAGAGAAACAAAATCCATATAATATGATATCAGTATTCAAATAACCACTAAAATGAATGTATACATAGGGATAATTGATGTTGATTGAAGATTAAAATGATGATAATAGTGAACTTACCATTTACAAGTTGAAAATTTATCTTTAAAGAATATCTGAATACCTATGAATCATGATTATTGGTGGATGACAATGAATAATAGATCACACTTGATTTATTCTAACCTGAATTTGAAACCCCTACATGATTCATATCCCGCCATTGATGCTCTCTAGTGTTCAATCCCCACTCGATCCACAATTAGTGTTTGACCACCATCTTGATCAGCCTTTTGAAATAGAAGTCTTTGATTTTAATTTTTCTCATCACTACATTTTCTATCCCCATGTAATGAGGTTGGTTCCTCCCTAGGTATTTCCCTACCGCGCCTTAGATTCAAGAAAAAAGAAACCCTCATATCCATAAATCTAACATTTATTATATCATAATATATTTAAAAAATTATTTTATAATAATTATACTCCTCTAATTATAAAATTTATTTTATCAGTTATATATAATTTTTAAATTTTATTAATAAAATTCTATACTATAATTATTTTAAATTATATTAATTTATAATTTCATAAAATTGTTATTAAAATATATTACCAAATTTAACTCATATTTTCATAATTTTGTTTATTTATATTTTCCAAATTTCTTAATTATTAAAATTGTATTAATTTATAATTTCATATTTATAATAATATATCTTGCAATTTTATTATATTTTGATTAATTTTAAAAATTGTACTATCCAATATCAAATAAAAAGAAAATTTATAAAGTTATATATAGATATAAATTAATATAATTTAAATTAAAAATTAATTTAAATAATTAATTTATATATATTTAATTATTTATAATATTATATTCTATTTTAAGTGTCAAATTATATTTCAAATAATTTATTTATTAAGTTAAAATATTATATCATAATTATTTCAATTTTATAATTTAATCACATATTATCTAATACAAAAATAAAAATTTATATTTTTCAATTATAACATTTGTGATTCAAAATATATCAATAAAAATAAAAAAATTATTTTTCATTTATGATTTTTATTAAATTATATTTTTTGATTCTTTGAGAAATAACATGACAATTAAGTATTAATATATAAATTTATAAATTTATCTTAACTAATAAATCAATTTCTATTTTGGATATTTTAAATTTTTATGAAATACATTAAAATAATAACTTACTAATATTGTCAAAATTATATGTTGTTACATTCCCCCACCCCCTACCCTTAAACAAATTGTGTCACCGTAGTTTTTTCATTGGACATAAATAATTATGTATTTTCATATTCATTATTAAAAAAGCATGATCTTCGATATTTTCAGTGGTGCCTTTTTACTGAGAAGATTTAAATAAAATTATAATGGTCACATTTTTTTCCTTAAATGAGAACTCATAGTTTCCAATGTTTTCTAGATTGTGGCACTGATACCAAATGTAACTCCTCAAACTCTCACGTCCAAATTCAATGCGAAAAATGTAATGTATTTTTTGGTATTAAATTTCTATTTAAAAATATATTACAAATTATGAATTCAACATAATTTCCTAATATATATTCTATAAAATTATGAATATTATTATAAATTTCTAGAGTTTAAAAAAATTACTAAAATGAATAATTTTTTTCATCTATTTATCCTCCTTATACGATGTATGCACCATTTTAATTTCTACTAAGCTAGTGAAAAATATCATAAATCATTGTATGAGCAATAAATTGCCTAATACAGGGTTTTCTAACCAAAGGAAAATAATTTTATACTTATTTATTTAAAATAATTTAATCTATATTATATTAAATATAAATACTATATATATATAATTATTTTATAAAATTCATTTCATTTTGAGATATAAATTTAAAAAAATATATTTCGATAAATAATTTTTATTTCTCCTCAAGAATCATTTTAAATAAATAATTATTTAATTTGTTAAAATGATACCTGATAGGTCATATAAAACCCTTCTGGTCACATAGTAGTATAATTGTTAGGATAACATCTCATTGAGATCATATGATCACTCTTTATTCCTCATTATCGCATTTGATATGCAATAACCAAATTTTAGTTAAATATTCTTTTTCCTAAGGATTCAAATTTAGAAAAAATAACCGGTTACAAACAATTCCAGAACATAAATTTATTATTTTTGAAGAAAAAAATAATCTTAAAACCTCAATACATTTTAAAAGGATACTTTTTTTAAAAAAAAAGTTTGAGTTTAGAGATGTAAATCAATTTAATAAATTAAATGGAAAAATTGAAACAAAGATTAATAATTAAAATTAAATGAAAATTTATTATTAAAATTCATTTAATGTTGATGATAAGAACAATTAAGGGAAAATTCTATATTCATATTCAACATCTATAATTTAAAAAAATTGATATTCTTAAAAATTTAAAACGTCCCTACGATAACTTTCTAACATGGAATGTATAAAAATTCCTTTGTAATTAACCCTTATGCATAAAAATATAATTAATAGATAATAAAATTTCATTATATAATTATGAATTTTGAAAACATATATATTATAAATTTAGAATCAAATTTTCTTGGGAAAAATAAAATTTAGAAAATATGTAACACCCTTAAAAATGATTGATATATCTTTTAATGATCATAATAGTAATTATAACAATATTTTAAACAAAAATATTTACTAGGAGTTTTGAAACATAAATATTCACATGTGCTTATGAATAAAATTACTCACATACCTAGAAATCATTTAAGGTAGAATACTACCAGGTACATGCACTCATAGGATGAACAATGAAATGGTGAGTTTCAGGTTGTAGAGAATTTTATATGTAAAACCATTGAAAACAACTACATGATTATAGTGTAACTGCACTATTTAAATATATTATTAAATGATGGATTCTTTCATTTATTTAAGGTGGTGTTTGTTTAGTTTTGAATGTAATAGACCATATATCAACAGTAAATTTTAATAATTCAATGTTAAGAAGATATATATTCAAAAAAATTGTGGATTCAAATATTTTTTTCAATAATGATATATACATATTTATATCCTTTCAAAATAATGTAGATGAATTCCATGTACTGATGATCATGAAAAGAAGCAAAAAAAATTGTTTTATATGAAAATTGTTCTACTCATTCAAAAGGATTAAAATAAATATATACTTATAATGGATATATAATGGTTTAACAAAGAATAATTTATTATGAGTCAAAGAAAACCAAAAACTCTTTCAATTTAACACCAAAATTTAAAATAGGCATGGGGTTTATCACAATCGACGTAGATAATAAAATCAATAAAATAAGTTATTGATATTAGAATAACCCTTAAATAGAGATAATGAATAGGGATTACTTATGTTGATTGAGGAGAAAATGGAGAATCTGTATAACATAATACTTTGATGTCCAAAAGATAACCTTGAATAAATATTTTAGTACTTATAAATCATGATTACATGTGGAATATAATGAAGAATGGGTGAATCTTGATTTTATACCACCTGTATTCAAAACCCATTCACAGTTCAGATATGACCTTCTATTCTCACTAGCATTCGAACCCAACTCGATATTTACTCTGTGTTCGACCACCATCCCACTCCTATTGAAATCAAAGACTTCATGTATGATTTCCTCCATCTTTATGGACCCTATCCCCCTCTACCGAGATTAGTTTCTCATGTGGGAAATCCTTACTATGCCTCAGCTTCCAAAAAAAGGTAAACCTCCAATAATAATATCTATCTTTTTTTTAAATCATATAGCATTGAAATTTTGATTTCATAATAATAATACGCATATAATTATAAAAACAACATTGATTAATTAGTAATAATTTCAAAATTATACATAAATAATTCTTAATACTAATCATTTCTTACATATCTTAATTTAAATTATCATATATATTATATTAAAATATATTACCACAATTAATTCATATTTTAATAATTTAATTTATTAATATTATAATAATTTCATAATTTTTAGAATTAAATTAATTATTTTGTAATATTTATTATAATATGTATTACACATTTACTATATATTTATTAATTTTACATTGATATATAATTAATATCCTAAAAAAATTAAAAAAATTATTAAAAAAAATTAATATAAATTTATTTAAAATTACTTGTTATAATTAATTTATATATTTTTAATTATTTATATGTTATAAGTCAATTTTAATGGTTAAATTATAATTTTGATAATTTATTTATTTAAATAAATTATTATTTATAATTATTTTACTTTTCAATGATCATAATAAATTATGTTATACAAAAATACTCATTTATATGTTTATGTTAGTACATTTATTATTCATATTATAATAATAATAATATAAAATAAATTTTCTTTTGTGACTTTCATTATAATTTTATTTCTTATTCTCTGACAAATATTATGATTTCTAAGTATTATTATATAATTTTAATTATTTAACTTAACTAATATAACAATGTTTATTTTTATTTACCTAAATTTTAATGTAAGAAATTTTAATATGAACTTATTAATAATCCCAAATTTATGCGATGTTACCATTTTCGTTATCTTGGGATGGATTGTTTAATCTATGGTTGATGTTTAGTATATAAGGGATGAGTTCTGAGTTATGGAGCATCTGATAATATAAATAATTAAGAATATATTTTAAATAATTAAAATCATATAATTTCATAGGTGAATATTTTAAATTTTAAGGAAAACAACATTTTACATGAGAAGATGGCTCAAGAAATTTTTCAAACCACATCATGAATTCCAAAAAATGGTGATTAAAAAATATTTCATGATTGGTGAAATTATAATGATTTTTAATTCCAATCATGTTTAAATTGTAATTAATTATCTCATTAAATGGAATCATTATTTGTCCTTCTCCCAAACCATAACTACTATTGGAATTCAATTATAATTTTTATTCTATGGTTATAATGATTAATTTTATAGAGACACTAATTTGATTACGGCCTCAGGCCAGGATCAGGCTGGTGTTGTGGAATTTTTCAACAAATAATTATCAATGCCTCCAATGAAGCTTAATTAAAACTTGGATTAAAATTTTAATATCAATAAAATGTTTAGAATTAAAATTGAGGTTCTAAGGGGTAGTATTTTTGAAACTCCAAATTTATTCATATTATAATTTGAGTATTAAAGTCATAATTTAATACAATAATTTTGTTTATATAGTTTTTATTACCTAAAATGAAAATAATTCCATAATTAACACCATGTGGTTGATTTTACGAGTGATATGAAATGTTTCTAAGGAATTATTAATTATTTAATAAGAAATGTATATGTTAAAGAAACCATAAAACCCAAGATCGTCATTCCTTTGAAAATAAAATTTAATTAAAATAGAAATGTAGGATGTATATCGTGCATTATATATCACTTTTATCATTTCTTACATTCCATGATTGATAGAGATCTAGATGGAAATACTAAATGGACAGTTTTTCATAGTGTATCTATAGATTACACTAAACCACATAAACTATTTGTGTTGGATCATCTTGTCCTTCAAAATATTTGAGTACCTTATAAGAATAAAAGGAATGAAGAAGAGAGATACAAGTGGGAAGTATTATCTTCTATAGATTACAATATAAGATAAAAAACGTCCCATATCAAAGAGTGATTTATATAGGATGTGGATATGCTCATGAATCACATGAATTTATACTTACATTTCAAAAATGTATGACTAATTCCCCTAGTTACAACTCATGTAACCTTTTGAAGTAACTAGGGTTATATTATACCATTGGGCATGTGGTGAATTAGTTGTTCTTTTATTTTAATTACTTTTTTTTAAAATAAATTACATGTATTTTAAGTTCATCATTGACTCAGTAAAAACATTCTCTCAAATAGTATTAAACAATAATGTAAAAAATCACAGTAAACATGTATTTTTGTACTGTTCAGTCTCAATATGGAAACCCAATCCCCATTCTATGTGGGTCAAGTTTTTCTGCCAATATTATCACAATAATTTTCAAATCATTACATGATAACAATATATTTCCTCCTTGACTACTATATGGATGTCTGTGTTATCAAAATAATAGGGAAAAATGTATTCCATAATATTTCTAGAGTGACCACAATAATTGGATGATTTATAAAATAAAAATTAGAACACCATTAATGGCTTTTGAATATTATATGTATAATATATTAATGTTTTATCAGAATGAATCTACACACCATAATGAGGATATATTCATTGAGATCATTCTTAGATCACATGGTGAAAATTAATCGTGTATCATGCAAGTCAACATCCTTTCTCTTACTTTTAAAATTATCATTGTGTGCATTCAATAAAATAGACATAATCCTCCTCAAAATAATTCCTCTTAATTATTATCATCTGAATTTAATTCATCATTACTAATTATCAATTAAGGATGAAAATATTTTGATATTTTCTTCTTCTTCTTCCTTTGAGACAAGTGTTCTATCATTTCACAAAATATATATTTCTCAATTCTAAAATAACAAAGTATTTTCTCTATGTATATGTCTCAATGTCTTATAAATATGTGAATAATATTTCCACAATAAAATATAGAACTCTGCTTAATTCTCAGAAATAAATTTACCACAAATTAATAGCTCTTGAGAATTTCATACATTTAACCATGATAATAATGTTCAACTATTTCGGTTGGAAATTCCCTCTAATAAGTCTCTATTATCTTCTTATTTTATACCCTTAAAAATAATGCCTTTAATCATTTATTGGATGTCCTTATATGATATCTTATGATATGAATTGGAATAATGAATTGTCTAATTTTTAATTTTACACAGTACTTTTATATAGAGATCTATATCATTAAAATAATTTCATGGTTTTTGACCAATTATATCCTCAATATATGTTTAAATAATCATATACACATCAAGAATCATCATAGTATTTTCAAAATATTGGTTTGGATTTCATTTTGTATTTAAATTTTTAAAGAGATAAAGTTCTAGTGAACCTTATGGTCTTTTCAAGTGAACCATATGATTTTAGAACCGTATATAGTTCAATTAATCCACTTTATAAAGTCTCGAGTGATCCTTAAAATTTTATGATTAAACCTTATTAAGCATCACATCAGTCTTCTGAATTCATATATAGCCTTATAATTCACTTCGATAAAACTTATGAAATCTAAGCTAACATTATAAACTACATTATAAGGTAATTTTCCAAAACCCCATAGAGGGATAACCATATAAATCTCCTCAATACATTCTACGACTCATAAACTGAACTCATAATCATTTCAAATGAAATAATAAGGTTTATACATATATCGTTTAAAAAATATAATCTTAAAAAATGTAATTGGGTACTCCAATATAATATAATTTTATTTTTCATCCACCTCACTCAATTCATCTTAGTAAAAAATAACTCACTCATGTGTTCATTTAATCACAACATTTCGCAGTTGAAAATTATCTTGACACCCCACCATTAGATAATTTAGTACTTTTAGATAAATTAATCTCTTTATGAAAAGAAAATTATTATCCAAGTAATTTGGGTGATCTCTCTCTCAATACAAACACTTATATAAAATTGTCTCCAACATTTCTCGATAGCACAAACACTGATTTCAATAATGATAATGGAAAAATGTTGGGTACCACGTATTTACAATTGAATAAATAGTTAAATAATAGTATAATAATGGCCAATGCCTCTCTAGTGAGTGGTAAGGGGTTTTCCATCACTATTATCCTCATAGTCTTAAACCAACCCTTGGTCATTAATTTGTTATATATATCAAGAAAACTCAGTAGAAATGAACTCATACATTATATCAATATTTATAACAAAATTTATGATGAATATAAACCTAAAAAAATGTTATTGGATCTTCAGTGTATGAAAATATTTTCCCTAATATCAATGTATTTTTGACTCTCTAGTAAAATATTGAGAGGACATTCAGTCGCCACTCTAAAATATTTGAGTTATTAATTCATACAGATCAACTTGGTAAAAGAACCTATAGTATCCATAGATTTTGCATGTGTTTTTCGTCATGTAAGAAAATTATTCCTATTACAGAGAAAAGTCATAGAGCTTCCGGCTAGATTAAATATCCCACCTTAAGTAAACATGATATCATTAAAATATTCTAAATAATCCAAAAATTGGATCTATAGATATTTATGCTCATAGATATTATTTACATCAACCCAAAATTCACAATTCTTTTGATGTACTTGAGAAATAATTTAGAATCTATAAAATTTTATTCCTTAGGATCACTTTGATACTATTGACAATGGTCACTATATAAAAAATCACATATCTATATCAAGTGAGATAAATAAATCTACAAATTAGTTTAACAATGTATTTTTTATTCTAACATTATCTTTTATCAACTGCTTAAATATTTAACAAAAAAATTTATGGTTGTTGATACCATTTTGGATTCACCCATAAAATATTTTTCAATATTTATCTTATATTAAATTTTTTTAAATTAATATAAATTCTTTATTTTTTATCACTTATAGTTGATGAAAATTGTAAGAACGTAATTTTTGAATCTGGTATGGATCCTTCAAAAAAAATTTTGAATTTTTATTTTTGACCTTTTTTTGGATAGTTAATGTGTTTATGATGGTATATGGGGTGTATGGGGCTTGTTTAGAGCCCAAAACACAATGTTTTTGGACAACATGGCACTATCAATTTGGTATATTAAACCATGAAGGTTGGATGCACAATTAGTCTAACATGTGTATATAATATTAATTTTTCTTGAAAATTCATATCTCACATTTGGTTCATGATTTGTAAAACCATTGGAGTTCCCCCATTTCTCCATGTACCCATTCATGATTGTCTCACGAATTGAAAAACCATGTGGCCAAACCCTGCACATGTTAATTTTTGGGTGATTTTAAGATTTTCCCATAACGATCTAATTTACATATTGCTTCTCCTCGAATCCAATTCTAGTGTACTTAACCTCCATTTGTTCCCCACTGGATTTCTATGAAAGCCTATCTGAGGGATATAAATATATTCTTCACCTTTGGCCTAATCAAGATTCTTCTTTTCACATTTGATGCGCTAGAGAAAGTAATTGAGTCTTCATAATATGTTCTTTGTTTATCTTAATCTCAAATAATTTATTGAGTTTTGATTCCGTATACCGATTTTTCATATATACTCTAATCCAAGTCAAATTGAAGTCATATACTATATGAGGATATTCATATGAGTTTGTGGTGGTTGTTCTATAACTCATCCCTCATGTTTGTTTATTTTATAATTGACGTGTAGGGCCTTCCAATTTCATTGGGTTTAATTTATTAGGTTAATATAAATTGCTTGTATTTATTATAAATGTATAGATATTATCTTTCCATAATTGTGATTGGTTATTGGTGGTTGCATCCACAACTCCAAACACCCCATGTACGGTGATATGACATAATTGATTTTTTAGTGTTTTGTCACTTTTAAGCCATCGTTCGGGTGTGCTAGAGCTTGAAAACACTAATGGTAAGCCTCTATACATTAATTCCATACTATATCATGATAATTTAAATATCTAGTACTTTTTCACTCTCATATGAAATGCCTAATGCAAGTTCCTAAATGTAAGTAATTGATTCGATGATATTATAGAAATCATATATAAGCATATGACTTGACCTTGTTAAATTTAAATAAATGTTTGTTTTTATGTTAATAGAACACATTTCCATGTTTATGGATTATATTGGAGTGAAACTTATTAATTTAACTTGATAAACATTGTTTTATTTAAAACATTTTATTCTACTTCTCTCAATCAAGCTAATTAAAGGAAGAGCATGAACCAAGTGAATTTGTTCATAGAATAATTATCATATGACCAAATTAATAATATTGAATGAAACCAATAGTGACACATAATGTATGTGAAAATTGTAATCTTTATAGGAATTATGGAATTTTGTTAGTTGTTGGATTCCCAACGGAATAACTTGGGTGCTCAAAGATGTCATTCTAATTTAAGGATGCAGGTTTTCTTGGGTGAGACCTACTCAAGAACCTAATCCTTGTATACTTTTGGATTCCATGTATGATTCAATAATAACCCTTCATTATTATTATAGGATTCATTAGATACAATCCTAGGATCCTGTTGGACATAAGGTTTCTTTTCTATATCGTGGGTCCCGATCAATTGTTATCTTTTGTTTCACCTTGGATGAATTCTATGGACTCAATTAGAAAAATTATTATAGGAATTCCATGGATGATGCTCCTTAGATTACACCCTTACCCTTTAAACCTTGGAACCTTCTATAATTATACCATCATGAGGTGATGTTATTTCTGTCTATGGATCATGTGACATGTTTATATAACCTAGAAATTAATTTATTTATTAAATTGTTAATCATTCAGCCACCATCCAATAGTTGAAGTAGGTTCATGAGTATTTAGTAACATTTTACTACTTTATTTATATATGCATTCCTACACATTATTAAAATTTGCATTATAAATGGTAGATATTATAGACATTTTTTGTGGTGTCCCAATAGGATTTATCTCACACCCTCCCTAGGTGATTTTTGTTACCCATGGAAGCATACTTGTATGCATGTTTTTATAAAGGGATGCAAAATGATTTTGACACATGCTTTCTTATTGGGCTAGGATGGAGCTGGAAGTAGATGACCATGTTGTAGTTAGGGATTATTTTGATAGTATATGTATTTCCATTATTCTCTATTGTGTTATGCATTTATTCCCACTAATTTTTATCTATATTTCTTATATTTCATGTGACATGAATTATATAATCATTAGTTTTAATATGTTATTCTAGTTAGTTTTGTTATCATTGATTTGTCTATTTTCACATTGGATTTTATTTATTTATATTTCTCCAAATAGTTACCTCTATTAATTATTATAAGTTTTGATAAACTCTCTTAATGATTTCATAGTCTTTCCTTGGACACACCCTAGGCCCTCACTACTAATTGGGAGCCTCTAAGATTCAGGGAGGTTCCCTTCGATCCATGTCGCCAACCGGGCTTGGGGAACCTCTTAAGTGGAATTCGGGTCTATGACATCCCAAAGAGGTCTAAGAGTGGTTCCTCTATTCCATTAATATTTTGAGGCAATATATTTTATGTTTTGCATGATTCTAACATGGTCTTAAGTCATGATTAGGCATTGTGAAACCATGTTTTGGGTAAAGGTAATGTTTCCAGAAATAGAATTGTTGTTATGTTTTTTTTCGAATTACAGTAGATATCATTTCACTATTAGGTGATGCACTTGCTATGTGGTGTTTTTTTATTCTGATTGAGAATTTCATTTTTTCTTTGGACTGATGATATGAGGGCAATTTTAATTATTACATGCATCATAGTAGGAACCTAGTTTCCACATTTCCTGCATATTACCTTTCAATATAGGTGAGAATCACACTTTTCATTACTTGATATGAATTTTTTGTTTATTGAGACATATTAATATATATTTTTTGTGCTTCTACGGGCTAGGATTTAATGGTTTACTATTTTCATTCCCGAGGTGGTATAGTCCCTTGTGGGTCGGAATGAATAATTTACCGAATTCACCATTTAATTGGAAATTCAATTGGCTGTTAATCTTCATGGTAAAGAGTATGTGTCATTATTCACTGAGATGAAAACCCCATTTTATATGAATCAAGGTATATGGAAATAATAAATTTAAACTTGATAATGAATCGTGACATTAAAAATTTATGGATTTCACGTCCTTATTTCCCATTCTAATGTCAATGAATGGTACATGAGTGAAAAAACTAATTAAATAAAAAATGAAATAAAATTGTTGCAAGTAAATGATGAGGAAATGTAATCTTACACCTTAACCTACTACAGCCTATATATCAAATACCTGAACACGTTCTAATACCTAGACATCTTCATGGGATGTTTGGGTTCTATACCTTTGATAGTAAGCCATATCTCACTTTCAACTTCCATAAGTATTTCAATCTACCTACATAAATCATGTTATGAGGCAAGTGATTGTCTTAAAAGTTACAAAAATATACCATGTAGGTCAATTACATCCTATTTCATTACTGACAACCAATTATGTCTATTTATGATCTTGAGAAATAAATCATCTACTATAGGGTGGTATTTCTAATGATCCCAGGTTGTCTTGAGGAGACCCTCGTAGGTAACACTATTTGTTAAAGAGATGTTTTATATGACTTTCTCATTATTCCCTTGAATGGAAACATGAGAATATTCTAAAGGGGTTATCCTTCCTAGTAATTACTTGAATAATATTCTTTTCTTCCTGGTGACTTCTGTTTGATTTGACCTAGTGATTGGTTCGATGCTTGTGCTTCGTAAGGGGCTATCCATGGTAGGTAAAACCCATAGAGCTAATGTTTCGTAATAAATGTTGTCAGTTTCATATTTTTGGTACCGTAAGAGTGTTATTATCCCCAGTAGGACTACTAATTTTTAGATTATATCATTTTTTGGATGTGTGGTCATTGTATTGTTGTACTTTTTTTTATAGGCGTGATCATTGTACACATCTCGGTTTCAACAGGTTATAAATGATGAGGTCATGGACAAGAATTTCTAAGGACATGTGGACCTTTTTTATTCCTCGGTAATTGGAATATTTTTATATCGTTATCTAGGTAAAAGGTTATGTGGTCCAGTTTTGAAGCGTTTCTATGTGCGCTATCAAAAATATCTATAACTAAATGCATCATATGATCAGACCTATGTTAATCTCTTGAGGATCTGTTGTGGTGAATCAATAACTACATATAATATATTATTTATATTTTTTAGTTATGAATAAAACAATAAAAAAAATTTTGTACCAGAAATGAGGATGCATGGTAAAGAAAAGTAAATATGAAATGCATATTGCAGACAGAATGAATGGAGACAAAATGATGCTAGATAGAAAGGAGATCCTCCCAAGAGTTTTTCCATAATGAACCTTCATCGTCTCTTTATTATATAAAAATATACTTAATGATCATTCTACATCTAATGCATAAAAATTCTCTTCTACATATCGGTGTGGATGTTCGATGTACTCAAAAATCGTCGAGAGACTACACATCCACCTCCTCAATTGATGGAGAATATTGTAGAATATAAGTTAATCCTCAAGAGGAAATTGGAGACACAAAGGTTCCTTTCCCACAAAGATCCCCCAAAGACAAAACCTATGTAAATTATGAGCATAAATAATTAATGTATATTGACTTGTTTTCAACACCGAATTGATCCATTGAGAACTTCATCAGGTTAGTTACTCATGGTAATGAGTACAAGAGATCACAGTGTAGACGAATGGGGTATAAATCAAAATATAAAAAAAATGATATTATGATTAATAATAATATAAAAATATATAAAAAATGAATAATAATATTATTATAGAGGAATACTACATAACAATAATAAATGGAAACAAATGAGAGAAAATATTTTGATAAGGGGTGTGGATACATATTTATAGGGAGAAGAGGTGAATGAATTCTCCCATTAATGATTCCTCCAAATGATTCTACTTGTATGTCTCATTAAATTTATGAATTTGTAGAAGTTGTCTTCATTACATTTGTTTCATTATATATCCTCCATGTACCCTCAACATTTCATAATCATTGAGCACATAACGATATATTTATGGCCATTTTACTCCAAGATATTAAATCTATCCATGTATCACGCAGATTCCACACATTCACATTCATATACCATTATGGCCCTCTATCATATATATTCACGCATTTCATCCTAATGGAAAATAGTTTATTTATTAATTTTTTCTGTCTTGAAAAACAATGAGTCATTTGGGGCACCTTTTTGAGGCGGTGTTTATTAATTATTGAATGGAGCCTTTTTTTCCTGGAAAATTGTTTCATCTTCTATATGTTTGATCTGTTCAAAGAATAACTTAATTATAGTATTTGGACTTGAAACTAATCAAGAAGGTTCTTTATTTAATCCTATGTCATTTCCATCTGGAAAAAATTCATTTGAATGTGTTTTCACCTTGTTATTCTTTCATTATAAATGTGGGGTCTACATTGTCTTCCTGATAAATTTCCCAAATTAAATGAATTTTCAGGCCTCTACATGTTTGAATTAGCCCATGAACAAGAATTAACATTTTTAGTAAATAAATAAATAATTTCATAAAAAACAAAAAATTTGGAATAATTATTTAAATTTTGTGACCTGAATACCCATTTCATAAAAATCATTCAAGATTTTATATTTAATAGTTTTTGTATTTGATTTCAAAAAATCACTAAAACCTAAAGACATGAAAATCAACAACAAAATAACAATATGCAGGTAATATAAAAATTTAATTCTAGATTAAAAGTTATGAAAATGGGAGATTCATCACTCCCCCCACACATAACCATTGCAATCCTAGGAAATAATATTACATCCCAATAAATACCCACACAACAACCAAAAATGAGAAAACATCATTGATATGATCCAAAATAGAATTTAACCGTCTCTCTTCTATTAAAAAAAATTCTCTCTCATTTTAATTTACCACATTTAAATTTTTTCAATATCTAAAATAAATCCATGTAACATCCACAACCTACCTCGCATTGAACATTATGTTAGTCTTAACTCATGAAAATTGAATATGTTGTTATGCCCATACTCGAAAATCGTATCTATCTCCTTATTCTTTTGAAAATTATCATTTCTCCACAACATTAAACATGAAAATGAATTCATCCATGATTAATTTTTCAAGGTAAATTTTATGGCTTGGGGTTGGTCGGTAAATGAACGAAAAACATTAAAATCTGAGAAGAGAAGTTTGCAATCCTAAGTAAATTGAATAAATAATCAAGTGAAAACATTTGATGAACCTCACTCAAATCCAGCTAAAATTGTGTAACAAAACACCAGTAATTTTTTTATGGCATGGTATATGATCCAAATAATGATTACAATGAATGACATCATCCATGTTGTCCCCTTTTTTTCAATTCTTTAGAATGTAACAACTTTATTATCATTTTTAAATTTTTTTCATTGAGAATGAGAATAAAATTGAATATGATGGAGGAATTAAAATTGTCACCCTTGATTTTGGAGAGGTAAATGAGTCCTTAAATAACTTCAAATTTGAAATTCAAGCTAATATCCATTTTTTCATTTTTTTTGAAGGATAAATGGAAAAACAAATAAATCACAATGAAATGATGACACATTCCCAATTCTCTTATTATCTACTACCCTCAATATTAACACATAGCTCACACCACCCATAAATTATACACTTCAAAACGAACACAAATTAAAGGCCCTTCCCCACTCTCAAACTTGAAATATCCTAGTAAAAATACTTAAAGTCTAAGTAGGTAAGTAAAAAATCACCTTGTAATTTGTCTTAAACCTATAAGGCAATTCATATAATCTATGGGATTAGGAAGGATAAATATAATGGAAGGTATTAAGTAAATAATATGCTATCCTAAGAGATTTCTATGTCATATAAAAACCATTCCATGAAATCCAAATCATAAAAATAGAAAAATCTCAAATTTTGGTTCTCACAAAAAATAGATGATTCCCTCAAGATAGTTTTAGTATTAGGATTAATATGTCAATGTGGTTTAAAATACCTCATAGGATTGGAAAAATATTATGAGTCAGTGTTTCATGGGCATGGATTTCACAAATCAGTCAAAATCAAAAAAAATTCATGATAATACAATTCAAGGAAAACATTTTCACATCAACAATAATTTAAAATAGATTGTTTCAATAATAATTTCAACTCATTAAAAATAAATTGATGTGTGAAAAGTGATAAGAATATTCATTAAATCTTAAAAATAATAAAAAAAGAATAACAAATAAAATTAAAAGCACACAAGAAGAGATACAGATGTTGAAACTCCCCCTATAAATAAATTTTACTACACCTCCTTTCACCTCAACAAAATATAAATATAAGGCTATAAAATCAATTGGAAGGAATGATAAAAGCTGACATTATTTTTGAAGAAGATTCCTTGAGTTAAGCTCTTAGCTACTTCCAATAGACCTAGTAATCATGGAATAAAACAAAGTAAATGAAAAATAAATAAAAAAAGAGAAAGGAAAAATATTATAGAACATGGATTATATCCCCATGTCGGTGCTTGGATTTCACTACCCTTAGTTAGACAGTTGTAGTGGATTGTCCCTAATCAGTTGGTGGGAGTGGTTTCTATAAGATGAACCACCACATGTGATATTTCCCAATTTCCATGATTAAACAATAAATGTAGAGAACCCTAAAAGAGATAAGAAAGTTCACAAACCCCATAAAATAATAAATATGTAATTTTAGGTTTAAAGTGGGAGGGTATAGAATATTGTGTTTCCATCTTTGGTCTTATGTGGTGTCTTCCTCCACATGCTATGGAAATTATTGTTGGGGAGGTAGTCTCGCAATCGCATGTTTGTACAACTCTTTTTCGTCAATAATCACTACTTGGGTAGTCACTTTTTTAACATCCACAGTTTGATCCATTTGTGATGTATTATAAATTTCAAAGAAAGAGATGTTAGAAAACAATTTATCTGGAAAAATATTAAAACAATAAGAACAAAAAAGTAATTCTTCCCTTTCATGTAATTCAACTCTGTAATTGATATCATCAATAATGACCATTGTAATCGCAATCTCAATAGTTGAATCTTCTTCATTGACTACCAATTATTGAGAGAGGAATAATTTTTCAACTGTTACATTATTAAGGAAGGTAAGATCATAGTTAATGTTATCTTCAACAAAGTTATTTCAGGATTCTTCACAAAATATTTGATCTCCCATCAGTGCATCAACTGAAATGTATACATCTAAAAAAACCACTAGAAATGGTTGAGTGTGGTATGATGTGAGTAATTACTTTAGAAGTTCATTCTCACTCTCCTTAGGTTAGATTAAATAAAAATGATTCATGAAATATCTTCCACCACTCGTTCTGGTTCAGGATTCTACTCAGGTTTGGGTTGCTCTTAGGATGTGCATACATATTTAGAAATCAATTCTATTTGGATCTCTATGTTTTTCACATTATCACTAATCATTTGAAACTGAGAATAAAGATCATTACAAATAATTGTTTTCACCTAATATTTTTCAGTCCATGAATAACTATTTTAATTAAAATACTGCTCGAACAAATATAGTTTTTATGTTCTTTTTTTTATTATTAAATTTTTTTTAAAATAAAAGAACAATTATTTTCAAAAGATAAATAATAATAGTTATTGGATACCACATGGCTCCCCATAAGAGACACAAATTTTATGATACATTGTTAAGTGCGCTCTCAAAAACAATTATAACGAAATGCAACATATGAGATGACATAGGTTTTTCTCTTGAGGACTTGTTGCGGTCAATCAATCAATAATTATAATTTACTTTTTTATATTTTTTTATTTATGATATAAAACATAAATAAATAGATTTTTGTGAAATGAGGATGCATGATAATTAAATGTAAATATGTAATTCATAAAGCATACTGGATGATTTGAGTCAAAATGATGCTACACAGAAAAGAGATCCTCCCAGGATATTGTCTATAGTGAACCTTCATCAACACTTTTTTAGCTTCAAATATAATTAATGATCATGCTCCATCTTATGGATAAACCTAATCTTCTACCTATGGTTTGGATATATGATTTACTCGATGATTTCTGAGACACCTCACATCCACCTCCTCGATCGAGGGAGAATATTGTAGAAGAGAATGTTAAGACTCGGGTGAAAAGTGGAGACACAAAGGCTCCTTGACTACTAAGAACCACCTCATACATACTCTCCATGTAAATAAGAAACGTAAAACATGAATTTATAATGACTTTGGTTCAATGCCGGATAGAACCCATGGGTACTTCCTCAAGATAGTTACTCATGATCACGAGTACAAGAGATCGTAGTAGAGAAGAATAGGGTGAAAAAAAGATAAAAAATTAGAATGAAATTAAGAAGAAGATAAAAATATATTAAAAATTAATAATACTGTTTAAATGCATGGAAAAAATATAATATGGCCACATAGAAGTTCCAAAATTTTGAGAAGAGGTGCAGATAAATATTTATAGGGAGATAAGGTGAAATAATTAACCAAAAAAGTATCCTCCAAATGTTTCTGTGTGTATGCACCATTTCATTAATAACATGGTAATAGTTGTCTTCATTAAAATTGTTCCATAATATCTACTCAATTCACCCAACTATTTCATAATCATTGTGAACATAATGATGGAATTTTGACCATTTAACTCAAATATATTTAATTTTTCCATGTGCCATGTCAAATTTGATGTCTTCACACTCCTATACCATTATGACCCTCCATCCTGTCTATTCATGCATTATATCCTTATGTATAATTTTTCCTCTATTCCTTGTTCATGTTTACAAAAACTATAACATATTTTCGACATGTGGTTCAGATGGGAGGAATTAATTATTGAATTAAAATGTTTCTTCTTGGTGAGTTGATTCATATTTCACATTTTTGAATTGTTAATAGAATTCCTTAATTATAGTATTTGGGAATGAAAATAATCATGAAATATCCTTATTTAATTATCATTCATTTAATATTGGAATAAAAGCATTTTGAGTTGTTTTAAAAAATTTATTATTCCATTACATAGGTGGGGTCCACACCATCTACCTAGAATATATCCCAAGTTATATGACTTTTGGGTGCCTTTATATGCTCGAATATTCCCCTATTCCCGATGAAAATGTAGTAGTAAATAAATCATGGATTTAATCATAAAAGGAATCACACAATTTAAATTAATAATTTAAATTTTATGACCATAATACCACTTCCATAATTTTTCTCTAATTTCTATATTTAACCATTTTTTCATCTGATCTCAAAATACCACTAAAACAAAAAAAAATTGACAATTAACAAAAAAATAATAATATGTGGGGATTATAAACATTGAATTACCGATTAAATTTTTTGAAAATGGGAAATTAATTATACTATATAACTCTAGGTTAATTATCTTATATGAATAACATGATACTCAGATATATAGGACAGATAGCGTATGTATTGTTTCAATGTGTTCTCATACTTCAAGAACCTCAAGGTAGTATGAATACACATACGCGGTAACCCTAATGTTTTTACACAATATAATGAAATGGTTGGGTTCAGTAAAATTTTTGAGGGTTGTGTTGTTGAGTACCTTATCAGGGAATCTATGTAGAAGAGTGAATTGTGTGTTAATGGAATGAAGTTCATCCCAATTCATAGGATGACCATCAAGAGACTCGGTAGTTTTGAAACGCTTATCAGTTTGGTTTTGGAATTCATGAAAAATTATTTAATATATATAATAATGACACAAAAGACTATCAACAACTAAGTTAAGTTGATTTTTATATAGTGTTCTTATTAGGGGATGGTGTGTCTCTTAGTTTGATAACATGAACACTCTGGAGGTGGGGGTGCCACTTCGGTCTTGGAAAAAACATTCCCTTCCAAGTAAAATTATAATTTCCTAATAGGAAAATTGGGAAATTGTTGGTTTTTCTTGAATTACCTTGAATTATACAAGTTGGAATTGTCTATTTTCATGATCGATATGAGAAATTTTAAATTATTTGATGTGTATGAAACCTATGAGAAACACAGCTGGTCTAAGATGGACTTCAGTGGTCTAGCTTGAGCGATCAAAAGATTCCTCTTGTAGTGAAGACATGTGATTTGCTTGTAATAGTGCATCAGCATGTGAAGTTGATCTTCTTTCTAGGAAAGTTGATCATTGGGGGTTTTCCGGATCTTCTTGAAATTATTTATATCTTCTTAGTGGAATCATCTTAACGAGAAGAGTGTGTACCCTATCTTGATAAAGAGAGTGTCGGTTTTATAACCTACTAATGTTTAAAATACTTTTTGATGGTTAGTGGCCTCTCTAATAGTTGAGTGTTGAATTCACTGTATTTACTATGTTTTGGTTAGTCCGGGATGATATGTGGGTCCTTGAGGAGAAACACCTTAGACGGAAATTTGGAAACTAGACGCATTCTTCTAATGTGACCCCCAGGAGAATGCTACTCTGGGATTTTTCAATTCTCTTATGTAGAGGATTTGTCTTGTATTAATTTCTCACTTATAACATATAATATTTACTACTGAAGGATTGTTTCTTATACTCCATTTTAATGAATTCAAGGTTACCCGATCTTGTTTTCAGGAAAAAAAGTAACGTTGGAAAGGGGTGATGATAATAGTGGGATGGATCGGGGTTACATTGGTGTTTGTGCAGATGTGTAACAGTTTAAATGGTAATATGGTGGTTGACCTAGGAATGCCACGGAAAATTATTTGTGGGATTCGGGGAACCTGATTGCAGAAAATGTAGAACTCCTTGGAAGAAGGAATTGTAGTTCAGTTTGGGATGTTTCGATGGTGTAAGTCAGCAATATTCGAGGATGGTCATCTAGATGATGTTTGACAGTTATTCTGTAACACCCCAAAATTTTATGAGATATATTAATTTTAATTTCATTGGTGTCTTCTGTTTTATGCTACACCAAGCTTATCTTCTGGTGTACACAACTATGTATTAGCTTCCAGTATACGTAACACTATTCTTGGCTTGTGTTACACACAATTTCATTTTATTTTTTTAGAAATAAATATATGCAACATTGATGATAGATTAATTTCAATAAATAAATGAAATAAGTTTTTATTATTTTATACTCAACACCAACGAAATCATTCACTACACGCAACACTGACTTGGCTTGCATTACAGCAAGAAGCGACCTTCCTCGATAGCTTATATAACGACCCATACTTTACATACATTGTTAATACTTCAAAATTGAAGCACAATTATTACAACATATGACAAAACCACAAAGGACCGTATAGGTATAGTGTCTTTAGAAACTGGGAAACATAAACAACTGGTTCATAAATCTTCTACAGTGTCTCCCATTTATTTCATCATATCTAGGGTCCCTTTTAGCATATTCTACTTAATATCCATCTTCCTGACCTGGGGAAAAGAAAACATAAAAGGGTGAGCTCAAATGCTCAGCAAGGGCAAATAAAGGAAATAAAAATCATATCATATCTTTATGAAAATCAAAACCTGCAAAAGAGATCATAATATCTTAACATGGAATAAATCATAGAAGTGAAAATGAGATCCCCATAATCATAACATAAAACTTGAAACTTTGTGGCATGCACACATAATCATGGAAAATCATTTCTTGTTAGTCATGACTCATTGCCAAGACTATCTTAGTGGACAAAGTCCCTTTCTGAACCGAGTTCACTCCTCGTTTCAGTCCTGTATCACTGAACCGAAATAACCTTCCATTCCAGCCATGTATATCTCATGAGATATAAAATCATTACCCAATGCATTGGAGGGAGATATAGGTCCCACCCATCTTATAATGAATCCTTTCTTATGTGTGCCATATAATCATAAAACATACATCATCGCATAACACAAGTAACAAAAATGGGATTCTTGAAACATCATGACATCATAAATCAATTCATATAAGATAAAGGAATTCATAAAAATAATTCCATCACAACATGATCAAATCAATGTAATAATAGGGATAAAAACATAACCCTTTATTATCTTAGATGGAAAATAATTTTGATAAAACACTTGAACTCCATTCTTGAGGAAAATATCCTTTCTTCTTCAAAAACATTTTTCCTTTCATAACATGTCATATGACTTTAAAATAAAATACGTTTATTAAAAATAAACTTGAAAACTTGTAAAGGAAGTTTCTTGCAAATGATGTTTTAAAAATCCATTCATGCCGTATAAGTTAAAAAAAACATTCTTCATACTTTTGTCGGAAAAGTCAAAAAGTACCTCGTACGAAAAAACAACAAAAGATTCCTTTCATTTCTTTTAATAAAAACTCACCGAAGGGTAAAAAAATGGATTTAAACAATTGTAGGTGGATGGAAATAATATTACATATTGATGAAACATGGATGTGGATGATAAAATACACCCCAATAATTACCAAAGTAAAAACAATCTCGGATAAAAGTGAGATTGTGATATTTTCCCTTACCTTAGGTCCGATTTGCTTTTTTTCGTGTCCGAAGCTCCTGTATAATGGTTTAAATAATGTTATTGACTTATTACAGAATCATACATATTGATATGAGATCATATATGGTCATATTATTAGCTTCTTGTTAGTAATATTTCATTGTTACTTGTTACTCGGGTCTTTATAACTTTTTGTTCTTATGCGTGTTTTGTCGAATAAATTCTTATTCTTATCTTTAGGTTATAGATAATTCATTTCCAGAATGGTATTAGTGTAGTATATACCATATTCATTTATTCAATTCATTTATATAATCATTATGAAATGAAGATCATGTAGAACGAGTCGCATCACATCGTGGAGACGGTATTCCGTACGTACGCACGAGTGATGATATCATTCCTATGATCGTGGAATTGTATTGGAGTATATATATATATTATTTCATTATCAATATTACTTAATAATAATCATATATAGTTACTCATTACACCATTATACCCATCCTTGTAAGGTGATGGTGGAAAATAGATTACACCACGGCGTGGAGACGGTATTCCGTACGTACGCACGCGCGGTGATTTCATTTTTCCGTAGGATGGATAGAAGGTGAATTAGGGTTGTTTCATATTTATAATAAAATATCAGTATGTAAGTAATACTGATGTTATTACTTTATCATGAAACAACTAAAGAAGAAGAAGTTGAAGAAGAAAGAAATTGAAAAGATCGGTAATGGATATTACCTCTTCTTTGGAACGCCTCTTTGAATCCTCCACTTAAGGAACTAAGATTGGTCTTTGGAGAAGACCAGGACCTCTAGGATTATTCTAGGTAAGTGGAGAGGAGAAAATGGCAGGGTTTGGCCGAGCTTGAGTGCTCAAATTGGTGTGAGGAGGAGGGGGATGAGGTGCCCTTTTATAAGGGAGGAGAGGGGCACCTTAGGAATATCTCAAAATATTATTTTATATTAAAGTCAAAATCGGTTTATAATGGTTCCAAAGGGTCTTATTTCGAAGCTAATGTGGGGATGGGTCGAAATCCTATCAACCAATAGGATTTAGACAAGTTTAGGGTATTATTTTAACCTTATCAATTAGATTTAACTCTAAGTTAATTAATTTAACTTTTACCGTGTCTTTTTGTTTTCTTTCACTATATGGTTAATACACTTACTATAACATGCCAAACTAACCCCAAATTGTTTATTATTAATATATATATCCTTATATAAGTCATTTGGCCTAACCTTAGATTTTTAGGAATAAAATAACAATTAATAATATAATATTTGATTTAAAAACTATTTTGTGTCAATTTTGACACTATTTGATATATAATTTTTGTGAAAGTCATAACAGAATTATATGTTCGAACCAAGTTGATTAAATCAACATTAATATATCATATTAACCTAGAAAATTAGTGGAATTCATAAAAAGTCTTAAATTACATTTATTTTGGTATTTATATTATCAATTATGTCAATATTTCATTAATAAGATAATTACTGCATCATCTTTGTGTCATAAATAAATTAACTTATTTGATGTCTAAAAATTACAAATAAAATCCCATCATGTAGGAAATCTTTTTAGATTTCTAATGAATATTTACAATTGAATTTATCTTATGTATAACCCCATATTAAAAATGATTTACTTATTAAACTTTAAATTTAACTATTTTAACCCTTCTTTAAATAAATTAATAATAAATGTCCTAATCTAATCCAAGTTGGCCTAAATGGTAATATTTTATTCCTAAGTTTGTTTTTGGTCGAATTACACTTTTCCAATAGAATTAGAACATGTGTTAGGGTAATATTAATATCATATTTACCCTTAGTTACCCTATTTACTATTAACCGCGGTAAAAAAAAGTAAAAAGTTACTATTCACCAAAAAATTATTTTCATCTCATTGAACCACATTTTAGTCCTTGATATTAACCGTGTCTCTCGGATTTTTGAAATTCCATTCACAGAAGCGGTAAAATTAAGTTTTATGCAAAATTCAGTTTTTAACCTACCACTTAGTGGTTTCACTATTAATCAAAAATTGAAAGTTTTCAGAAAAATACCAAAATTTCACCCTAGGCTAATTTCGATATTCTGAGTCCAAAAATGAAGTCCATTTTGAAAAATAAAATTTATAAAATTTCAAAAAGTGGTTATTACTATTCATAACGGCTAGTTTTAATAGCATATTGTTGTTTAGTGAAACTCGGTATTGCGTATGACGCAAGCTATCGAGGAAGGTCGCGATTGCGTGTAAAGCAAGCCAAGCAAGTGTTGTGTAGAAAAAGATTCCTTTGATGATTTATATAACATAAAAGTCTCGGGTGTTACATTCTACCCCCCTTAAAAATAATTTCCCCCTCGAAATTCTTCACTTTGTTACAAACAGATGAGGATACTTCTCCCTCATCATATCCTCGAGCTCCCATGTAGCTTCTTCAAGTTGGTGGTTCCTCCATAAAACCTTCACTAAGCGAGTGGTCTTGTTTCGTAGGACTTTTTCGCTACGATCCAGAATCTCTATCGGTTGTTCTTCATAAGAAAGATCTTTCTCCAGCGGTACAACTTCTGAGCTGAGTACATGTGAAGGATCTGGTATGTACTTTCTTAGGAGAGATACATGGAACACATCGTGAACTTGAGAGAGATTCGGCGGAAGCGCCAATCGGTAAGCTACCTTCCCAACACGATCCAGTATTTCGAAAGGACCGATATATCTAGGGCTCAACTTCCCCTTCTTTCCAAATCTCATAACCCTCTTCCAGGGAGATATTCGTAAGAACACTTTATCGCCCACTTCAAACTCTAGGTCTTTTCTTCGGTTGTCGGCATAACTTTTCTGTCGACTCTGAGCTGCTCTTATGTGTTGTTGAATAGATCTGACTTTTTCTGCCATTTCATCAACGAGATCAGGTCCTAATAGCTTTCTTTCCCCAACTTCATCCCAGCAAGTTGGAGTCCTGCATTTCTTTCCATAGAGAGCTTCATAAGGAGCCATCTGAATACTGGAGTGAAAGCTATTATTATAAGAAAATTCCACCAAAGGTAGGTGTTGATCCCAACCTCCTTTGAAATCCATAGAGCAAGCTCTCAACATATCTTCTAGGGTTTGAATTGTTCTCTCAGACTGACCGTCTGTCTGGGGATGATAAGCAGTGCTGAAACTCAACTCTGTATCCAGAGTATGCTGAAGACTTCGCCAGAACTTCGAGGTAAATCTCGGATCTCGATCAGATATAATAGAAAGTGGTACTCCATGCAATCTTACCACTTCCTTTATATATATCCTGGCAAGCTGATCTAGAGAGAAATCCTCTCTAATAGCAATGAAGTGTGCAGACTTTGTAAGATGATCAACTATGACCCAGATAGCATTATTGCCTTTGGATGTTTTAGGAAGTCCTGTGACAAAGTCCATAGTGATGTTTTCCCATTTCCATTTGGGTATGGGTAATGGTTGTAACATCCCCTTAGACTTCTGTCTCTCAGCTTTAACTTGTTGAAAAACCAAGCATCGAGAGACATATTCAGCAACATCTCTTTTCATGCCATCCCACCAGAAGTACTCTTTCAGGTCCCTATACATCTTCGTGCTTCCAGGATGAATAGATAATGAAGAACTATGAGCCTCATCCAGCAACTCTTTCTTTAATTCGGGGATGGGAGGAACGCAAACCCGATTCCTGAACTTTATTATCCCATCACAATCAAGGTTGAATTCAGGAACATTTATCACCTTCTTTTGTAACTCGACATCTTCTTTCTGTGCCTCTTTAATCTTCACATGTATAGATGGTTGAACATTCATTTGAGAAAGATAAGATTTTTCCCCTTCCATTATAATTCCAAGATCCATCCTTTGTAAATCCATAAATATTGGATCTTTTGTGATCCTCATCATGGATAAACTAGCATGGTCTTGTCGACTTAATGCGTCTGCCACCTTGTTTGCTTTCCCAGGGTGGTAATGGATTGAGCAGTCATAATCCTTAATCAGCTCCAACCATCTTCTTTGGCGCATATTCAGCTCCTTTTGTGTGAAAATATACTTTAAACTTTTATGATCAGTATAAATATCACACCTTTCACCATAAAGGTAATTCCTCCAAATCTTTAATGCAAAGATTACCGCAGCCAACTCCAAATCATGTGTTGGGTAATTTTGCTCATGGATTTTCAACTGTCGTGAGGCATAAGCTATCACCATATCATTTTGCATAAGAACACACCCCAATCCCTTCTTGGATGCATCACTGTAGATCACAAACCTTTCTCCACTACAAGGTAGTGTGAGCACAAGTGCACTGGATAACCTTCTTTTCAACTCCTTGAAATTCTCTTCACATTCCTCTGTCCAGACAAACTTAACTCCCTTCCGAGTCAACTTGGTGATTAGATTAGATAATCGTGAAAAATCTTTTACAAAACGTCGATAATATCTAGCCAAACCAAGAAAACTTCGGATCTCAGTTACTGTTGTTGGTCTTGACCATCTTTCGATAACCTCTATTTTTGCTGGATCCACAGATATCCCCTCTTTTGAGATTATGTGACCCAAAAATGCAACTTTTTGAAGCCAAAATTCACACTTGGTAAATTTTGCATAAAGCTTCTCCTTTCTCAAGGTCTTCAATATAATTCTCAAGTGATCTTCATGCTCTTCCTTGCTCTTTGAATAGACAAGAATATCGTCTATAAAGACTACCACAAATTGATCAAGATAGTCTCTAAATACTCTATTCATTAGATCCATGAAGATAGCAGGGGCATTAGTAAGACCAAATGGCATCACTATAAATTCATAGTGTCCATACCTTGTACGGAAAGCCGTCTTTGGTATATCCTCCCTTTTGACCCTTAATTGATGATACCCTGAACGAAGATCAATCTTGGAAAAGTATTGAGCTCCACGTAGTTGGTCAAATAAGTCATCAATGCGTGGGAGAGGATATTTGTTCTTGATAGTGATCTTGTTAAGTTCTCGATAATCAATGCAGAGTCTCATTGATCCATCTTTCTTCTTAACAAATAGAACAGGTGCTCCCCAAGGTGATGCACTAGGGCGTATGAATCCCTTATCAAGATTCTCTTGGAGTTGCTTCTTCAATTCCTGCAACTCAATTGGGGCCATTCTATAAGGTGTCTTTGAAATAGGCAAAGCACCCGGTACGAGTTCTATTGAAAACTCAACTTCACGATTTGGTGGAAGACCCGGTAATTCCTCCGGAAAGACATCATCAAACTCCCGTACAATGGGCATATTCTTAATCGTGAGTTTCTCACCAACTATTTGAGATAAATAACCTTCATTTAGTGGAATCAATACCCATAAGATGGAAGAAATTTCCACTGGAAGGTTATGTTCATCCTTGCATTGATAGACGATCGTAGGTTGATCTGGAATATGAAATGTGACTTCCCTTATTTGGAAATTGATATGAGCTCCCTGTAGAGAAAGCCAGTCCATGCCAAGAATCACATCAAATTCCACTAAAGGAAGGATCACAAGATTTGCAGGAAGCACTTTCCCACAAACTTCGATCGGAGAAGAATTATAAACTTCTGATGCGATTGATGTGCCATTAGGTGTTGTCACAGCTAACTCAACATCTAATTGTTGAGGTAATACGGTGATACCCTTAGAAAATTTTTCAGAAATAAAAGAGTGGGTGGATCCAGAATCAAATAAAACATTTGCTACTTTAGAGTGGATGGTAAGTGTACCTTTCACCACATCATTATCGTACTCCACATCGCTGATAGAAATTGCATGTGACTTTCCTTTGTCTTTAGCCTTAAGAGTTTGTTGACGTCGACCATCATCATCAACCCTTGGATTTGGGCATTGATTGGCATAATGCCCCATCTCCTTGCACTTGAAACATTGAAGTGTAGTAGGTTCATTCTGTGTATCCCTTCCTTTGTTTGCATCATTAGACATCTTCTTCCCATTATCACGGCATTCAAATGCCCGATGACCTTCCTTTCCACATTTAAAACATTTACTTGTCCCTTTAAGACAACTACCTCCATGTTTCTTTCCACACTTTGAGCATAAGGGAAATTTCATCTTCTTTTCTGTGTGCTCTTTAGATTTTTCTTTGAATTCCATCTTCCTCTTCTTATCAAACCCATGTGACTGATGGGTTACTCCAATCTCCATCTCGACTTTGAGAGCACATCGAACGATTTCCTCGTAGCTATTGAAGTCCCTTATGGCTAACGCCCTTCGAAGACTTGGTTTTAAGCCACTAAAGAATCGATCGATCTTACTCTCAGGTTGGATAATAATACCAGAAGCGTACCTTGCAAGTCTTGTAAAATTTGCTTCATAGGTACTAACAGATTCATCATCCCTTTGCTTCAGTTCAAGGAACTCTTTCTCCATCTTTGTTCGGAGAATACGAAGGAAGTACTTATTGAAAAATAAGTTCTTGAACTCGTCCCATTCCATAGACTCAATTTCATCCCTTTGCCTCGTATTCTTAACAAGATTCCACCATTGATCCGCATCTCCTTCCAAACGATACACTGCTAGGATGACTTTATCATGCTCAGAACATTGAAGAACTGAAAATATCTTTTCAGTAGTACTAATCCATTGTTCAGCAACTAATGGATCAGTAGACCCGCTGAAAGATGGTGGACGCTGCCTCATGAAGGATTCAACAGAATGTTGCTCCCTCCTTTGTTCGTTTGGAAATCCTGCATGATTCATAGCTTGAGAAAGTTGTGTGAGCATGGCTACAAGATTTTGCATTCCAGCTCCAATATCGTTTGGTTGCTCAGGGGGACAATCATTGCATTGCCCATCGCATTCCGCATTAACACGGTTCCTTCGGGTTCCAGCCATTGACTAAAACCAAGAAGAATAGTGTGAGCAACACTAATTATAATAGGAAACCACATAATTCAAGAATAAAATTTTCATGCTTATGGTCTTATCCTAGGTTATTCAAGGCCATTTCTAAAACACTAAGATTGTGTACTATGCTTAGACTTATCCTTAGGGTTCTTACTAAGGCTTTCACATCCTAGTTTCCAAAGGATGACTATACCTTTCCTCTGATACCAACTATAACGACCCATACTTTACATACATTGTTAATACTTCAAAATTGAAGCACACTTATTACAACATATGACAAAACCACAAAGGACCGTATAGGTATAGTGTCTTTAGAAACTGGGAAACATAAACAACTGGTTCATAAATCTTCTACAGTGTCTCCCATTTATTTCATCATATCTAGGGTCCCTTTTAGCATATTCTACTTAATATCCATCTTCCTGACCTGGGGAAAAGAAAACATAAAAGGGTGAGCTCAAATGCTCAGCAAGGGCAAATAAAGGAAATAAAAATCATATCATATCTTTATGAAAATCAAAACCTGCAAAAGAGATCATAATATCTTAACATGGAATAAATCATAGAAGTGAAAATGAGATCCCCATAATCATAACATAAAACTTGAAACTTTGTGGCATGCACACATAATCATGGAAAATCATTTCTTGTTAGTCATGACTCATTGCCAAGACTATCTTAGTGGACAAAGTCCCTTTCTGAACCGAGTTCACTCCTCGTTTCAGTCCTGTATCACTAAACCGAAATAACCTTCCGTTCCATCCATGTCTATCTCATGAGATATAAAATCATTACCCAATGCATTGGAGGGAGATATAGGTCCCACCCATCTTATAATGAATCCTTTCTTATGTGTGCCATATAATCATAAAACATACATCATCGCATAACACAAGTAACAAAAATGGGATTCTTGAAACATCATGACATCATAAATCAATTCATATAAGATAAAGGAATTCATAAAAATAATTCCATCACAACATGATCAAATCAATGTAATAATAGGGATAAAAACATAACCCTTTATTATCTTAGATGGAAAATAATTTTGATAAAACACTTGAACTCCATTCTTGAGGAAAATATCCTTTCTTCTTCAAAAACATTTTTCCTTTCATAACATGTCATATGACTTTAAAATAAAATACGTTTATTAAAAATAAACTTGAAAACTTGTAAAGGAAGTTTCTTGGAAATGATGTTTTAAAAATCCATTCATGCCGTATAAGTTAAAAAAAACATTCTTCATACTTTTTTCGGAAAAGTCAAAAAGTACCTCGTACGAAAAAACGACAAAAGATTCCTTTCATTTCTTTTAATAAAAACTCACCGAAGGGTAAAAAAAATGGATTTAAACAATTGTAGGTGGATGGAAATAATATTACATATTGATGAAACATGGATGTGGATGATAAAATACACCCCAGTAATTACCAAAGTAAAAACAATCTCGGATAAAAGTGAGATTGTGATATTTTCCCTTACCTTAGGTCCGATTTGCTTTTTTTCGTGTCCGAAGCTCCTGTATAATGGTTTAAATAATGTTATTGACTTATTCCAGAATCATACATATTGATATGAGATCATATATGGTCATATTATTAGCTTCTTGTTAGTAATATTTCATTGTTACTTGTTACTCGGGTCTTTATAGCTTTTTGTTCTTATGCGTGTTTTGTCGAATAAATTCTTATTCTTATCTTTAGGTTATAGATAATTCATTTCCAGAATGGTATTAGTGTAGTATATACCATATTCATTCATTAAATTCATTTATATAATCATTATGAAATGAAGATCATGTAGAACGAGTCGCATCACATCGTGGATACGGTATTCCGTACGTACGCACGAGTGATGATATCGTTCCTATGATTGTGGAATTGTATTGGGGTATATATATATATTATTTCAGTATCAATATTACTTAATAATAATCATATATAGTTACTCATTACACCATTATACCCATCCTTTTAAGGTGATGGTGGAAAATAGATTACACCACGGCGTGGAGACGGTATTCCGTACGTACGCACGCGCGGTGATTTCATTTTTCCGTAGGATGGATAGAAGGTGAATTAGGGTTGTTTCATATTTATAATAACATATCAGTATGTAAGTAATACTGATGTTATTACTTTATCATGAAACAACTAAAGAAGAAGAAGTTGAAGAAGAAAGAAATTGAAAATATCGGTAATGGATATTACCTCTTCTTTGGAACACCTCTTTGAATCCTCCACTTAAGGAACTAAGATTGGTCTTTGGAGAAGACCAGGACCTCTAGTATTATTCTAGGGAAGTGGAGAGGAGAAACTGGCAGGGGTTGGCCGAGCTTGAGTGCTCAAATTGGTGTGAGGAGGAGGGGGAGGAGGTGCCCTTTTATAAGGGAGGAGAGGGGCACCTTAGGAATATCTCAAAATATTAATTTATATTAAAGTCAAAATCGGTTTATAATGGTTCCAAAGGGTCTTATTTCGAAGCTAAAGTGGGGATGGGTCGAAATCCTATCAACCAATAGGATTTAGACAAGTTTAGGGTATTATTTTAACCTTATCAATTAGATTTAACCCTAAGTTAATTAATTTAACTTTTACCGTGTCTTTTTGTTTTCTTTCACTATATGGTTAATACACTTACTATAACATGCCAAACGAACCCCAAATTGTTTATTATTAATATATATATCCTTATATAAGTCATTTGGCCGAACCTTAGATTTTTAGGAATAAAATAACAATTAATAATATAATATTTGATTTAAAAACTATTTTGTGTCAATTTTGACACTATTTGATATATAATTTTTGTGAAAGTCATAACAGAATTATATGTTCGAACCAAGTTGATTAAATCAACATTAATATTTCATATTAACCTAGAAAATTAGTGGAATTCATAAAAAGTCTTAAATTACATTTATTTTGGTATTTATATTATCAATTATGTCAATATTTCATTAATAAGATAATTACTGCATCATCTTTGTGTCATAAATAAATTAACTTATTTGATGTCTAAAAATTACAAATAAAATACCATCATGTAGGAAATCTTTTTAGCTTTCTAATGAATATTTACAATTGAATTTATCTTATTTATAACCCCATATTAAAAATGATTTACTTATTAAACTTTAAATTTAACTATTTTAACCCTTCTTTAAATAAATTAATAATAAATGTCCTAATCTCATCCAAGTGGGCCTAAATGGTAATATTTTATTCCTAAGTTTGTTTTTGGTCGAATTACACTTGTCCAATAGAATTATAACATGTGTTAGGGTAATATTAATATCATATTTACCCTTAGTTACCCTATTTACTATTAACCGCGGTAAAAAAAGTAAAAAGTTACTATTCACCAAAAAATTATTTTCATCCCATTGAACCACATTTTAGTCCTTGATATTAACCGTGTCTCTCGGATTTTTGAAATTCCATTCACAGAAGCGGTAAAATTATGTTTTATGCAAAATTCAGTTTTTAACCTACCACTTAGTGGTTTCACTATTCATCAAAAATTGAAAGTTTTCAGAAAAATACCAAAATTTCACCCTAGGCTAATTTCGATATTCTGAGTCCAAAAATGAAGTCCATTTTGAAAAATAAAATTTATAAAATTTCAAAAAGTGGTTATTACTATTCATAACGGCTAGTTTTAATAGCATATTGTTGTTTAGTGAAACTCGGTATTGCGTATGACACAAGCTATCGAGGAAGGTCGCGATTGCGTGTAAAGCAAGCCAAGCAAGTGTTGTGTAGAAAAATATTCCTCTGATGATTTATATAACATAAAAGTCTCGGGTGTTACAGCTTATGTAGTATGCAATACTGATTTTAACTAAACCTTGATATGTTATAATATTATTATGAAAAAGCCATTATGAATATATTTAACAAAAATTTGAATTTTATAACATTATAATTCATCTTACACATTTTCTAGAACATGCCCTGAGAACAAAATCAATTTTTCAGATAAAAGAATTAATATTTTCATCTAAGATGATTTAAGGTTATGTTCCTATCCCTATTAATACATTTATTTTATTATGTGATGATGGAATTATTTTTATAACGTCCTTTTATCTTATAGGGATTTTGTTAAGATGGCACGATGTTTAAGAATCACATTTTTATTACATGGATTGTGGTATGATGTATGATTTATGATTCTCTGGCACACATAAGAACAGTTTCATTATGATATGGGTGGGACCTATATCTTCCACCAATGCATTGGGTAAAGAATTGTATCTCATGAGATAAACAAGGTTGGAATGGTAACTTAATATGGTTCAGTGATACGAGGCTGGAACAAGGAGTGAACTTGGTTTAGGAATGGAATTTGTCTGCTATGATGGTCTTGGCAATGAGACTTGACTAATATGAAATGATTTTAAACTATTATGTTTGTATGCCACAAAGTTTCACATCAAATGTTATGATTATTGGGATTACATTTCACTTCTATGATTTATCCCATGATATGATATTATGATCTCTTTTGCAGGATAAAAATTTCAATTTTTATGTTCTTATAAATATGATATGATTGATATTTCCTTTTCTTACCCTAATTGAGCATTTTTTCTCACCCTTTATATGTTTTCATTTCCCAAGGATATAAAAATATTATATAGGTAGGAAAGAAGGGGGACATCTTTATGGGAGATGTTGAAGAATATTCACCATGATTAGAAGATTGTGTTCTGAGTTTCCAAAGATAGTAAACTGATACGGTCATTGGGAATATTTTTGTTTCATGTATTGTGTTTTCGGAAAAAATATTATAATTTCCATGTATGTCATGTTTGGGTCTCTACATTTGGTATCAGAGTGAAGGTTTAGTTAACATTTGGAAACTAGGATGCGAAATCATTAGTGAGATCACAACAGATATGTTTAGGGATGTCCTTAAGGTTATGTAAATGTATAGGTTATAGTCCTAGAATTATGGTAATGATCATAGAATTAAAGATAATATGTTAGATATTAATGGTACACCCCCTTTATTATGTTTTTTCCTAGAATTATTTTTGCCTCTCACACTATTCTCATTGGTTTTTAGACAATTGATGGAACCCGAAGGAACCGTGTTGATCAATATAATGGGTTATGAAATGATTTCCCTCTTGAACAAACCAATGTTATGAGAGATGGAGTGAAAAATCTTATTTCTATACTCAAGAAGTTATGAATCATTCTAGAATTCCAAATGAGTAGAGAAGGGAAAAATATTCTATTGAGACTTCCATGAGGCTACATCCACTTTCTTTCAGTGGGTCTTCTATTAAACTTATTGCTGAACAATGTATTAGTACCATTGAAAATATATTTTTCATACTTTGCTATTCATAACATGGAAATGTCATTTTGGTTGTTTACCTTTTTGAAGGGGAAGTAGACCAGTGGTGGAATCTAATTATGAATACAAGGCCTCAAGATGAAATTGAATCCATGGAATGGGACGAGTTCAAGAACATGTTTTTAAATAAGTACTTCCCTCGTATTATTTGAGCAATGATGGAAAAGGAGTTCCTTGATATTTATAAGAAGGATGATGAATATGTTGGTATATATGAGGTGAATTTTATAAGGCCTGGAAGGTATGCATTTTTCTTTATCATCCAACCTGAAAGTAAAGTTGATCAATTCTTCAGTGGCTTAAAACCAAGTATTCGAAGGGAATTAGCTATAAATGACATCAGTAACTATGAAAAAATTGTGTGTTGTGTTATCAAGGTAGAACTGAAAGGTTTTGGTACATATCCATCTCATGGTTTTGACAATAAAAGAAATATGGTGTTCCTGGAAAAATATCATAACAATGGTGAAATGAATATGAATGTTTCTTTATGTAGAATGTTTGCAAAGAATCATGTTGGAGATATTCTAATAGGTACGGGGAAATTTTTCAACTGTGGAAAGAAAGTTCATCGGGTAACTGAGTGACAAAGTAATGGGAAAATGGTTTATAATGAAATTAATAGAGAAAAGACTACATAGAATGCACCAACATCACTTCAAAGCTACATGTTCAAGGAAATGTGGCATTATACAAATCAATTTCCTAATCCTAGGGTTAATGGTAATCGATGTGAGCAACCTCTTAAGGAAAAGGAAAAAAGGGAAGTCACATGCGATCACTATTTGTGATGTTGAGTATGACAATGATGTGGTTGAATGATTAAGTGTTTATGTAGTGGGATTTAAAAATATTATCATGGAATCTCATTTATAGTATTATGGAATATTGGAATATCTATGTATTGGTTTATTGTGGTTTTCTATAATTATATGGTACCGGTAACCATGAAACGTGATTGAAATATTTTTGGAAATCAGCTGATATGTGCATAATGAAGGTATAAGGTGAAGATAATATGTTTGATAGTATAAATGAGATCATGATTGATATAAGGACAAAGTGATATCATGGTATGAGTATATATAATTATTGGGATTTTGGTATGCGGAATGAGTAAACTTTTGACAGTATTCTTGTTTTCACTACGGTTCAATGGTAATACATGTTTTAAGAGAATACATGATTAAGGTATTCACATGTTTGGAATGTGACCCATAAGATATATCTTATGATGTATGGGGGATAAATGATGGTATTCACATTCTTGGGAGATGACCTTTCTAATAATCATTTTCTTTATACTATGAGATTAGATAGCAGTATTTTGGATTAGATTGGAATGGATTAATTTGGACACTAGATAGTATTTTTTAAGGCTATAACGTTTTTTATATTATTTCTGGAATGTTTTAATGGTGTAGTTTTAGAAATAGGACAACCTGCAGGATGGGTGACAACCCGTCATGTCGGACAAGGATGCGGGAATCAAACCCACAACCAATGTGTGACAAGCCTTTATCACAAACCACTGGCCAACAGGAAGCCCCTGGTTAGTATAAATTAGTTTTATTTTAATAAGCGGTATGATAGATGAACTATAAGTCCATTCTAGGAACCATATAAAATTAATCTCACCATTGATGGACTTATGTATATTTAATAACTTTTTCTAAAATTATTGTGATAGAGACGGATCGAATGACCTATTAATCTATCACACGATCTGCTAAAACTTCATGAATGAAAAATGCATCTTCATTTATTTAAGAGATGATGTGGAAATTGTTCAAAGAATGAAAAAGGTGAGATTGTACCAAAATTAAGTAAGTATTTCTTCTAATTCCTAATTTTTAACTTTTGGGAAATGATCTTCAAAACCAAAAAATTTTTCTTAGTACCATCATATCTAATGAATTAGATGGTACCTTATATAATAAAAAATTTATGGCTTTGTGATTATTGTCTTTTGTAAGGTCCTGGTTCCGAAATCCATCAAGAGGATCCTCGTACCAGGTTGGTCACATGGCCTCAAGTGAATTTACCCAAATGTCAGAGGCTTCTGACTAGAATCGAGGGACGTGGGTGTGATAGTGGGGAAACTATGCCCTCATTGGAAGATCACACATCAGAAGTAAACAAGCATACAATTTCGGAAGTAGTAAATATCCAAAAACAATAGACAATGGAAGACTAAAACACTATAAAGCTGGAGAACACATGTATATATGAAATGATGCATGATACATATTTCTAGGAAAGTAGCTAAACAAGTCACAATGCTAAATACAATACTAAACCAAAGTGCAAAGAAAGGAAAATAAGCAACTCTTTAGCATCGCAAGCCACGGCTTGGTCCCATGCTCTCCTGCTCCAAGAAATCAAGTACTGGAAGTCGAAGGGCACTTTACCTTATCTATACCTACAACAACGTAGTCTGTTTGGGCCCAAAAGCATGGCCCAAACAGGGTGTGAGACTAAATCCTAGTAGGAAATCACCCGAAGATCATTGCCTAACATTCAGTGAGTATATGGAAGTTAATCATACAGTAAGCAGTAAACAGTAACAGTAAACAGCAGGCAGTAAACACTAAGCAGTAACAGGATGATGTAGAACAGTAATCAATCCACAGAACAATAAGAAGTAGAGAAACAACAGCTAACCACAATAGGAACCCATATGGGAAGTACTCGAATCCAACCCCTATGGTCCTATCCATGAAATACCTACAACCCACTGGGCAGTACACTCTGTCTAACCACTTTGGTTTGGTCATACAAAATTATAAGACTCTCTAGGTAAGATCGCTCGGTCAATTCTTCTTATAGTCTATGGTAGTTAGGGAATCCTTGAGGAATATCATGCGTTCTAACTCCCTTATAGCTTGAATGTCCAGAAAATCTCCAAGGAAGCTCACTCGGTCAATAATCCAATAGTTTCATGTCTATCATAGACTCCCTGAGGAAGCTCACTTGGTCAATTCCTCCTCTAGCCTGGAATGTTTTTAATGAAATTAAATCATGTAAAGACTCTCTGAGGAAACTCACTCGGTGGAGTTTTCAAATAAATTAAAAGACATCAAATGGTAAGGCACAGACCACTGACCTCAAGGATAGAAGATAAATATACTTGAACCATGAGTCTTGATTCTCTTTAAAATGACATATATCTATGAAAACGCACAAAACGTCGAACCCATGATATCTTGAGAATGAGGGAAAATCAAAGAATGAAACTCAAGAGGAAGGAAGATCTCAGCACTGCGGTTCCAATGCAATTGACGACGGTTGATTCGGAAAACAGACGGAGGCTCGGGGGCTTGGAGAGTGTTCGCGGTCATACAGGAGCTCTCGGTCGAAGAACTTAGAGAAGAAGGTGTTTTAGTTTATTAGGCATGACCCCGGTCCGTTTAATGAAAAGAAACAAAAGTACAAGTCTTGTACTTCTGGGGTACACGACATGTACATGGACTTTCCATACTTTGCTTTATGCGGCCTCCACATCGCCCCTACACACCGTGTGTGTGGCCCGGATACGGCTAGCACATGGCCTGGCGCTGCATCAAAGTACACGGCATATTCTTCGAAAATTTCTAGATTTTCCTCTTTTCCTCATAAACAACCAGAAAATGAAAAACTTACCTGAAATGATGATCTGGGTTCTTAGAAACTTCCCCCCTTAGATAAATTCATCCCCGAATTTCCCTAGCGAGGGGTAGAAGAAGAAACCCTGAACAACTCTGGCCAATGCGATCGTACATCGGCCTCCATCTCCCAAGTGATGTCATGTACTCTCCCGTGTTGCCACAACACCCGTACTAGAGGAACATACCGGCCACAAAGAACCTTTTATACTACGATCGACAATATGGATAAGATTCTCCTCAAATGATGGATCCGCTTCAGGCTCAACCTCCACGGGTTGAAATACATGAGATTGATCATAAAAATAACGTCAGAGCTGTGAAACATGGAAGACGCCTTGAATAGCCCGGTACCTCTGAGGTAACTGTAACCGATAGGCTATCGGCCCAACTTTTTCCAACACCTCAAACGGCCCGACGTACCGTGGTGAAAGATTACCCAATCTATGAATCCTCTTGTGTCCCATCCTCGGTGCGACACGCAGGAAAACCTGATCCCAGACCTCGAACTCTAGAGGCCGTATCTGCTAATCAGCATATGACTTCTGTTGAGACAGTGCCGTAGCCATCCTCTTCTGAATCAACTCTATCTGATCTGAGGACTCCTGAACAAGACGAGGTCCCAGCAAAGCTGCTTCTCCTACCTCCAGCCCGCACAAGGGTGATTGGCATGGCCTACCATACAAAGCCTCATAAGGTGCCATCTGAATAGTCTCCCGAAAACTGTTGTTATATGAAAACTCCATAAAACGAATATGATTCTCCCAAGAACCGCAAAAGTCTATAATGCATGCTCGGAGAATATCCTCAAACTCCTAGATCATACACTCGGACTGACCATATGTCTAGGGATGGTATGATATACTCAAAAGTACCTATGTAACCAAAGCCTTCTAAATCCCCTACCAGATCCGAGAAGTAAAACCTGTATCCCTATCTGAAATAATTGAGTGTGTAACTCCATGCTAATGTACAATCTCTCGAATGTAAAACCACCCCATATCATCAAAACCGATGGTCTTTTTAATCAGTATGAATTAATCATACTTCGTATGCCTGCCGACGACAACCCAAACAATATCACTCTTTCGTGGTGTCCTCAGTAACCCGGTAACGATGTCGATTGCGACATAGTTCAACATCCACTCGGGAATGGGTAACTGCTGTAGAAGCACTGCTGTTTGCTGATGCTCTGATGTCACCTGCTAACACGTAGAACATCTTAGGACGAACCCAACAACATCCCTCTTCATACCAGGCCACCAGTACTGGCGGTGTAGATCACGATACATCTTGGTGACTCCAAGATGAACTACCCAAACTGAAGAATGAAAATCCCTCATCAGCTCCTTGTGTATGTCTACTGGTACCCATACACCTCATTGGAAATGTAAGATCTAATCCTCTCCCACTGTCCATCCAGGAAGAGGATCCTCTCCTATCACACTCTCCCACAGGACTAGGCTTTCAGAGTCTGATAGCTGCCTCATCTGTACCCTATCAAGAAGGGTAGAGGTAACAGCTAAAGAAGAAAGAAAAGTATGTCCATGTTTGTCATGTACCTCCAAATGCATCTTAGAGAATAGATCTATAAGCTTCCACTCACTTCTGGCCTCCTGAAATGCCTGAATCTGAGTTCTTCTTCTCAACGCATCAGCCACTACGTTTCCCTTCCCAGTTATGTTGGAAAGATCAAAGATGAAGGAATAAAGATACTAGACCCACCTGTGCTATCTCGGATTCAAATCACGTTGAGTGATGATGTACTTGAGACTCTTGTGGTTGGTGAAAACCAAAAAGTGATATACCAGAAGGTAATGTATCCAAAAATGTAAGGCATGAACAACAGATTCCATCTCCAGATTGTGTGTCGGATAGTTCCTCTCATGTGGCCTCAACTGTAGAGACCTGTATGAAACGAATCCATCTCCCTTCATATGAACAGATCCTAGTCCGACACATGAAGCATCAAAGTAGACTGTATAGATCTTTCCCGGCTCACGTAAGACTAGTATCGGTACTGATGTCAACCTCCCTTTCAGCTCCTGAAAGGCTGACCCACAGGAATATGACCATAAGAGCTTCGCACCTTTCTATGTCAGACTTGTCAGTGGTGCTATAAGGCATGGAAATTCCTGTATGAAACGCCTTTAGTATCAAGCTATCCCTAGAAAACTCCACACCTCAAAGAAATTCTTCGGATTCTCCTAAGAAACTACATCTCTCACTTTCTCTGGGTCTACTGATACTCTGGTCGCTGAGATAACATGAACCATGAAGTGAATCTGATCCATCCAAAAGTGTCATTCTGAGAGCGTAGCATATAATTGATTCTCTCTCAGTGTACTCAGAACGATCTCAAGATGGGTATCATTGTTGTGTCGAGTGTGAGAGTACACCAAGATTTCTTCCACGAATACCACCACGAAGGATTCCAAGTATGGATGGAACACTCGGTTCATCACTGCCAAAAAAAACTACTGGCTCATTCATGAGACCGAATGGAATGACCGTATACTCGTATAGACCATACCTGCTCCAGAAGGCTGTAAGAGATATATCTAATGGTATAACGTGAAACTGATGATAACCGGACAACAAATCGGTATTCAAGAACAATTGGGCTCCTCAAAGCTGATCAAAGAGGTCATCGATCCTCGACAAGGGATATCGTTTCTTGACCTTCAACTGATTCAGCTTCCAATAATCCACGCAAAGCCTATCAGTGATGTTTTACTTCTTCACAAATAGGACAGGTGAACCCCAAGGAGAAGTATGGGGTCGGATGATACCCTTTTCCTTCAACTCCTCCAACTCCTTCTTGAGCTCTTGCAACTCAGGAGTAGCCATCCTATAAGGAGGAATGGACACCGGTGCTGCTCCCGGAAGGAACTCAATCAATAAGTCTAACTCATGATCTGGAGGCAAACCTGAAAAGTCTACTAGAACAACATCCCTGAAACAATCCACCACGGGGGGAAAGACTAACTGCGAAGTCCCCTTTTCATACATATAACGACCGGAAATCTGGGCTGTAACTCCTCCTAGAACATGTTGCTCGGGTCCAGCTCTACCCGCCTGGACATCACACTAGCCTCTATGATGAAACGATCCTCCCTCTGCTGATACAAAACTGACCCTGTGGCGATAGCAATCGACGACTCCATGGAAGGGAACTAACCAGTCCATACCAAGAATGAAGTCATAACCTGTCTTCTCTAGGACATATAGGTCCCATAAGAAATGACACCCTGCAACCTCAAGAGGGAACTCTATGCACTGACGTATGCTTGAATGCCTCATTTACAACGGTGTATCAAGAGTTAACATGTCGGAAGATGAAAAGATATAGAGCCCAAGGCTCTCCACAATAGTAACAGAGATAAAACTATGCGAAGCACCCGTATCGAAATGAGCTAAAGATTAAACTGATTCTACTAAGATAGTACCACAAACTGTGGAAGGGCCGGGATCCTTCCACTAATAGGTCTACTCTACGGAGATAGTCTGGCCTATTCTGCGGCCATGTGCCCCTGGCTGATGACTCTGAGCTGATCCAATCTACTGTCGCTGGAGACCTGGTGACTGAACACCACGGCTGTAACCTTCACCTCAGCCCGAATGGACGGAAGAACTCCAATTCCCCGATTGGTGAGAAAATGGCGATGCATTCCCTGAATGTGGGTCATAGAAGAACCCTTACCACCAGCTTTGGGCAAGATGTTCTCAAAAAATGCTAAAGATGGCCCATCTTGCCGCATGATCGGCACTCCATCGGGTCTCTCTGGCACTGAGGCCTAGTATAGACACTCCTACCACACTGGTAGCATACAACCTGGCTGCCCGAAGACACATCCTGCATACTTTGATCTCCTCGAGCAGACTCTCTATGGCACTTCCTGCTATCAGTTGGAGGAACGCATAATCTGGATGTCGAATCACCCTGGCACACTGCTCTAGAATCTCTCATATTGCACTCAGTGATCAGTGTCTGGTTGACGATAGAGGATATCGATGTCAACCTGACGATACTCACTTGGGAATGGATCTTCTGCCTGAGACCATCCTCAAACTTCCTAGAAAGGAACAAATCATCACCTGCTTTAATCGGCGTGAAGCGTTGTAGCTTGGTAAAATGAGATGATTACTCCATAACAGAGAGAGTACCCTGCTCGAGACTCTTAAACTCTCGGGCTCGGTCGGCCCTCAAGGTTTTCGGATAAAATTAGTCATAGAAGATGAACCGTAACTCATCCTAAGTCATACTATGTTGGCACCCTGACTATGAGATAACCTCCCACCACCTCTTGGCGGTGTCTCAGAGCATATCAGTAGCCAGAATTACCCATTTCTCTAGAGGTATATTGAGATGCTTGAAGATCGTCAGTGTGGCCTCTAACCATGAATCTATAGCATGGGGCCCTCCATCCCCTTATAAAGTAGGAGGATGCTGCTGCGAAACCCCCCCCCCCCCCCCCGTCAGCTTAGCCATCAACGGGGTAGGAGGCAGCGCTCCTTGAAATGTCTGCATCATCCTCATGAAGTCCTCCTTGAACTGTGCATCGGTGCCTGAAACGGGTATAACTGCTGGTTCCAAGGCCGGCACCATAATAAGATCAGCAGAAGGTCCCTAATTGTCCATATCTGGTGTCTGATCACTATTTGGCAGCTGACATACAACCAGAGGACGTCTTAGATAAATCACTATGAAAGATTAAAAGAACACCTTAGATCAGGATTACCAATGACAGAGAACACAAGAATGAAAGACAGGAATAAGAGAAAAAGAACAAACAAGTTCTACCAAACACGACTACATGCCGTGTATAAAATCTACATGGCATTTCCTCTTAAGCCAGACACATGGGCCTTTCCATCTTCCACCACTAGTTGTGTAACACCCAAGACTACACGACATGTTGTCCCCACACACGCCATGTACTTGAACTCTATTCCCCTGCCCGATAATCTTTACATGGCTAACTCACATTGTCCTCTTAACCCTAGACTACACGACATATTCACTAAGGAAACAGCATGTACTATACAAGGTTTCGACGACCCGTGTTGTTAGTTACACAACCGGCCACACAGATGAGCCTTACACAATGTGTTCCGAACAAACATGGCATGTATATGAGAGATAACACCAACCCATGTTGTTCGTGACATGGTCAGGAGCCTATAACAATACAACACGGCGTGTTCATAACAAACAGCCCATGTACTACATGTGCTTCTCCAACCCATTTTGTTAGTGGAACGACTGGGTACACAGCTCAGTACTACACGGCGTGTACCTACCGTACACGGCATGTTCCTGAAAACTTTTTCACAACCCTGTGTTTCTGCTCACACAGTCAGTGACACGGTATAAACCTACATGGCGTGTAGTCATAATTTACATGCCATGTATTCTGGGTTTTTCTAGTAGTATCTCAAAAACAACAATGAAGACCAGAAAACAATGAAAAACAAACATGGAGGTGTGAAATCCCGATCCGTGAGGGCCCATACTCCCCGTGAATCAAAGCTTGAAATCTCCTACATATCATATACAAGGTAAAGAAGTCAATTATCCACTATGTTCTTATTCATGAGGGCCCATAACACCTCAAGAACAAAAACATGGCGTTTATTTAATTAAAGGTACAATACAGTCAATTTCTCTATCAAACTGCAGGGATTCTATCATAGCATATATCACAAAAACATGCATATCTATACAACGTCAATCACAACATAATGCAATCGCTAAGGAACCCAGATGGCATGGCTAGAATGCATGTCATGTAATTTTTAACAAGTACATATATGATGGATGAGATGGAATACCCTCATCTCATCAGGTTGCGAAAGTAATAGAACAACAATAACAAAAACAATAACAACAAAAGGCAAGTGAATCACTCTATGTGAAATCGTATCAACCGTAAAATCTCAAAACTAGAAAAATGCAATAAACGGTGTAGAATGGCTTTTCTCTATACATGGGTTATCTACTTCTGGGCACTGCTTATTACCAAGTATCGAATCTGTCATATCCCTGGATAAAGGCTCCAAACAGAAAATCAGGGTAAAATAATCCCTCTGATACCACTTTGTAACGTCCTGGTTCCAGAAGCCACCTAGAGGCACCCCATACCCAATTGGTCACATAGCCGGAAGCGCATTTCCCCAAACGCAAGAGGTTGCCGACTAGAAGCGAGGGAATTGGGTGTGATAGTGGGGAAACTATGCCCGTATTGTCAGATTACACAGTGGAAGTAAACAAAAATACAATAGAGGAAGAAGTAAATATCCAACAACAATAGACAGTGGAAGACTAAGACACTGAAAAACTGGAGCACACATGTATATATGCAATGATGCATGATACATATGTCTAGGAAAGCTTCCAAAGAAGTCACAATTCTGAATACAATATTAAACCAAAGTGAAAATAAATAAAAATAAGCAACTCCATAGCATCGCAAGCCTCAGCTAGGTCCCATGCTCTCCTTCTCCAAGAAATCAAGTACCATATGTCGAAGAGAGCTTGCCCTTGTCTATACCTGCAAAAAAAATAGTCTGTTTGGGACCAAAATCATGGCCAAAACTAGGTGTGAGACTAAATCCTAGTAGGCAGACACCCTAAGATTTGTGCCTAACAGTCATCGAGTATATGGCAGGTAATCGTACATTAAGCAGTAAACAGTAACAGTAAACAACAGGCAACAAATTGTAATCAGTAATAGGATGATATACAATAGCATTCAATCCACAGAACAACAAGCAGTAGAGAAACAAACAACTAACCACAATAGGAACCCCTCTGGAAAGTACTCGGAGCCAACCCCTATGGTCCTATCCAAGAAATACCAATAACCCCTTGGGAAACACACTCAGTCTAACCCCTTTTGTTTGGTCATATGAAATTATAAGACTCTCTGGGAAAGCTCACTCGGTCAGTCCCCCTTATAGTCTAGGGTAGTCAGGGACTCTCTGAGGAAGATCACGCGGTCTAACCCTCTTATAGCCCCAATGTCTAGAAACTGTATGAGGAAGCTCACTCGGTCATTCGTCCTATAGTTTCAGGTATATCACAAACTCTCTAAGGAAGCATGCTCGATCAAGTCCTCTTCTATCCTGGAATGGTTTTAAATAAATTCATACAAGTAAAGACTCTCTGAGGAAGCACCCTCCGTCTACCCTCCTGTAGTATATAATGTCCAGGACTCTCTGGGAAGCTCACTCGTTCTATCCCCGTACAGTCTATAATATCCAAGACTCTCTAGGAAGATCACTCGGTTTATCCCTTATAGTCTATAACACCAGGTTCTCATGGTCTCGTGCCGGTCAGTGTATAATAATGCTTTAAGGAAAAAGCACACCAACAGAGCTACCTGTCTAACCTGTCTACAGAGACAAACATAACAAGAATATCATTCCATCCTACAGTCACATGGCACAGAAAATAGGTATAGTGGCCAATGGCTAACAAGAACCAAAGTTCGTGACAAGAACAAGGAATTTTAAAAACATCCAAGAACATTTAATTATCCACAAATATGAACCAATTACCTCTACACAAGCATACAAGCATGGCCGAAAAACAATAGGGGATAAATGGTAAACACGCAATAACCCGTTCACGGGTATTGGTGGAATTCGCACATAAAACTCAAAGAAATTGAAAGGTAAGGCACACACCTCCTACCTCGAGGCTAGGAGATCAATATAATTGAACCACAAGGCTTGATTCTCCCTAGAACGTTGTAGATCTATGAAAACGCACAAAACGTTCAACTCACAATATATTGATTATGAGGGAAAATCATGGCATGAAACTCAATAAGAAGGAATAGCTCACCACTGCGGTTCCAATGCAATTGAAATCGGTCATTTCGGCATATAGATGGAGGCTTGGGGTCTTGGTGAGTGTTTGCGGACGTACGGGCGCTCTCGGTCAAAGAACCTGCAGAAGAAGGTGTTTTCATCGAATAGGCGCGACCCGTGTCCTTTTAATGAAAAGAAAACAAAGTACATGACGTTTACTTCTGGGGTATAAGGCGTGTACTTGGATTTTCTATACTCCTCTTTAAGCGTCCTCCACATCGCCCCTACTCACCATGTGTGTGTGGCCCGGAAATGACCAGCACTACACGTCCTGGTGCAGAATCAAACTACACATCGTGTACTTATAAAGTACACGCCATGTACTTCGAGAATTTCTAGATTTTCCTTTTTTACTAAAAATGACTAGAAAAGGAAAAACATACCTGAAAGGAAGATTCGGGTTCTTACATCTTTTTCATATCCATGTTCTCTACCACTCTCCTTGAGAACTTAACAGTCATATTTCTCTTCCATATCCACGTTTCCATTTTTTCCTCCTGTGTGGAAACACAATGATGAGATAACTTGTGTAAGAGTAATGTCTCTATGTTTCCTTATTAAAATGAAGTTTTTGAATTCCATTTTATGATGTGGGTTTCCATGAAAAAGGCATTCATGTAGAAAACCACTTATAACCCCGACGAATATCGAGGGCGAAATTCATTTTAAGGGTGGTTAGACTGTAACATCCTAAAAATTTATGAGGTATATTATTTTTAATTTCATTGATGTATTGTTTTGTACACTACACCATGATTATCTTGCAGTATACTCAACTATGTAATAGGTTGCAGTATACAGAACACTATTACTAGCTCGCGTTACAAACAATTTCATGTTCATTTTGTAGAAATTATTCTTTGAAACATTGAGTATAGATTTTGTTCAATGTGTAAAAGAAATAAGTTTTGATTATTTTATATGAAACACTATATGAATCTTTCACTACACGCAACACTGACTTGGCTTTCATTACACGCAAGAGTCGACCTTCCCCGATAGCTTGCGTGGTATGCATTATTGAGTTGCACTAAACCATGATATATTATAATAATTTTATGAAATAGATGTTATGAATATTAGTAACCTCATTTTAAATTTTAAAACAATATAATTCATCGTACACATTTTCTAGGACATGGTATGAGATCAAAATCAATTTTTCGGATAAAAGAAGTAATTTTTCAAAAAAGGTAGTTTTGTTACCTTTTGATGGCACAACCATTTTAAATATAATTTTTGACACGTTTATAATTTTAATTTAACAAAATAAATGTATTCATTACAAGAAGGATATAAAAATTTTCTTTTGATAAATTTTTTGTATTTTTTGGATAAATTTTATATTTTGATGAATATTAAAAATACGCTAAATTTTAATTAAAAACAAATTTTTTCATCAAGATAATTTATATGGTTAGATTATAATATTGAATGGTTTTAAAGTTATAATAGAATATATTTTTACCATTTAATATAATTTGTGTCATTATCATTAATTTTACATTGAATTCATAGGTAAAAACATTTTAATCTTTTGCAATGTTTTAAATAAAAACCCATTTTTTAGACAACGAGATCAACTTTAAATTAATTAATGCATCTTTTTTATATATAATTTCTAAAAAATGGATTCCATATTTTTAATCAGGAGGTTTAAATTATTTAAATAGATAACTTTTATATTTAGGCATTATGAATAGTAACTATGATAAATTTTATTTATAGCAGTTAAATGTAAAATAGGTAATTAAGGGTAAAACTAATATTTTAAAATTACACTAACACTTTACTTGATATAATTTTTTGATTATATTCCTCTATAAAACATATTTCAATCGAAATAAAATATACTAGAAACCCACTTTAATGTGATTAAAACATTTAATTAAATTTATTTAAAAGAATGTGAAATATGTTTCACTCAAAATTTAATAAATAATGTATTTTTAATATATGGTTATATAGAATACAAATTATATTATAAAATATCATTTTAATGATAAAATGTTTTCATTTATTATGGTAATTTATTTTTAATTTTTATGAAATATTTAATTACCTTAATAGCTTATACATTAATGATGGTGAAATTTTTTATTTATTGAAAAAACAATAATGTAGTTTTAATTAAACTAATAATACCCATAAAAGGCACAAACACTAGAACAAAACATATTGGTCGACTATAGATAAACCATAAGCATCCAAGGGTCGATTTTTTGACCGTTTGGAGGCTTATAATAGTGATTAGACAGTTATATTATCTTATTTTAAATGATGTCAAAGTTTCCACCTTCATAATTGAATTAATAGAACTATTTAAATGATGTTATTTTAAGATGATCAATTTGTGAAAAAGTTTTCGTATGAAATATATTTGATTTATCTTCGTCATAGTTTTTTATTTTTAATTTCTATGCAACAAACCTATATATTAAATAATTATATAGCAAATGTTGTAGTAATAATTTTATTAAGAGAAATATCAAATAATGGTTTTAAAAATATTAAACTAAATATTGTATAAACCTATTAATGATCTACAAGAATGATTTATAGGGATATAACATATTAGGAATCTATTAAATATTTTTTTTTAATATATCTTCTTTGTGGATTTTATTTAAATTCAAATAATTGTATAGTGTCAAAATTGACACTATTGATATTTTATAAAAATAACATATTATTAAATTGTTTAAAAATCACAAAAATATTTAAAAATTGAAAATTGAAAACTATATGGTCAAAAATGTAATAATGTATCTAATTATGGAAAATTCACAACACAAAATTAAGTATTTATAAAAATTGAATAATTGGAATATTATTACCAATAATAAAATTAAATAGATTAAGTAAGGATAAATCAAATTGATAAAGTTTTAAATAAATTTTAAACATGTATAAATTTTATGGTTTGATGTTATTAAAAACCTATATCACCTAATCTTATAATTTTAGTCATTTTGGAAGTTTTTAAGTGGGGTTTGATTTTATTATTTATTAATATTTTTGAGATTTCCAAAAGTACCCCTCTCTTTTCTTATAAACGGGCACCTCATCCCTCTCCTCTTCACACCATTTTGAGACTTAAATCTCATCCAAACCCTGAACATTTATCTTATCAACTTACCTAGTAAAATATGGATGTTCTTGTCTTCTCAAAAGACCAACTCTAGTCCCTTTAAAAGAAGTTTAATGGAGGCACGTCGAGGAAGACGTAATCGCTTCTATGGATTCATTCAAGTTTCTTTATTCTTCTAAAACCTCATATTTATTTGTTTCATTGTGAAGTAAAAACATAATTATAAATAATATACTTATATGTTACTTTTAATATGAAATAACCCTATTTCACCTTTTATCCATCATACGAAAAACGAAATCACCACACGTGCGTACGTACGACCTACCGTCTCAACGTCGTGGTGTAATCTATTTTTACACCACCACCATACTTGGATGGGTATAATGGTGGAAATAAAAACTATATATCATTATTATTACATCATACTAATTATATGATATTATATCATCCACTCTAATTCCATTCAATAACTATGGTAACGATATCATCGCTCGTGCGTACGTATGGATTACTGTCACCACGACGCAATGAGATTCATTATCCATGTTACCCATTCATTAATGATTATAATGTATATATAATGAATAATAATGAAATATATGACATAATAATTCTACTTTATTTATGTTTATATATATTTCATTTACTTACATCCATTCAATTCAATAAGCAAAGGAAAACAACGTCCATGCCTATGTATGACCTACCATCTCCATGAATGATGTATTTCATTTAATTTATCTATCTATTATATATATATCTAGATACATGATATATATGATATATAGGTCATTTTTAAATTATGGAAGTATGTAAATCATTATATTATTAATAATATCATGAACAATAATTCCAAACATGTACGATAAATGAAACGATTATTACCCAAAACGTTGCTTTAACATGGAATTGATGGATGAATGGGGAAAATAAAGTCGTAAGTTAATCAAATATGATATAATAAATATTATGATGGTTCTTTTACAAGTTAATAATGTGTTTAACCCCACTATATTGGTGTTTCAGATACATACGAATCATATTGGACCGATGGTAAGGGATAATTATTCCAATCTCGTTCTTATCCGAGATTGTTTATTCGTAAGTACTTACTAGGGTTATATTTATCATCCATTTCCATGTTTTATAAAAATGTTTTCATAAATTATTTACTATTCATCAATGTTTTTTAAAGTCTTGATTAACCCTTTTGACTTTTACTATGTGGTATGGGAGGAATATTTCTTTTGTTTACCATACGATGTACTTTTTTACATTTCTTGCCAATGTACAACAAGAATATTTTTTTAACATATAAATAATGAATTGATTTTTACAGTATTATAACTCCTTATTTACATGAAGATTCCTCTACAATATTTCATTATTATTTTCAACAATATTATTTTCTTTCAAAATTTCATGTCAATTTGAGAAAAGAAAAATGATTTTGAAGAAGAAAATATATTTTCCTCAACAAGTAAGTTCAAGTGTTTTATCAAAATTATATTTCATATACGATGATATAGGTTTATTTTATATTCAAATTATTACATTTATTTTATTATGTTATGATGGGATTATTTTTATAAAGTCCTTTTATCTTATATGGATTATGTTATGAAGGCATGATGTTTAAGAATCCCATTTTTATTACATGGGTTATGCGATTATGTATGATTTATGATTTTGTGGAAAACATATTAATGGTTTAATTATGATATGGGAGAGCCTATATATCCATCTAATGAATTGGTTAGGGATTTATATCTCATGAGATAGACGTGGTTGGAACGAAAAGTTAATCTGGTTTAGTGATACAGGGATGTAACGAGGAGTGAACTTGGTTCAGTAATGGACTTTGTCCACTATGATGGTCTTTGAAATGATCCTTGACTAATATGAAATGATTTTCTATAATTATGTGTGTATTCCATGAATTTTCACATCTTACGTTATGATTATTGGGATTACATTTCAATTCTATTATTTATCCCATGACATGATATTATAAACCCTTTTGCAGGATAAGACTTTAAAATGTTATGTTCTTATTAATATGATATTATTGATATTTTCAATGTTTACCCTTAATGAGAATTTATGCTCACACTTTACATGTTTTCCTTTCCCCAGGATATGAAGAGATTTTTTATGTACGAAAATAAAAGGGGAATATCTTTATGGGAGATGTTGAAGATCTTTCACCATGATTATATGATTATGTTCCATGTTTCCAAAGTCACTAAACCAATATGGTCATTTGGAAACTATTTGAGTCATGTATTAATTTTTCCAAAAAAATAATGTAATTTCCATGTACTTCATGTTTGGGTATCTACATATTTTTCTTGTTTAAGGTATGCTATCAGTGAAGGACTATTTTTTGGGAAAATCATCAGGTGGAGGCAGGTGAATTTTGTGTGCACTAGGGATTTTTAGGGAAAGATTAATTGACTTGGATAATGATTTTGGTCGGTAATTAAACATTTTATTGTTTTATAAATCATTCAACAAGCATTGTTAGAATTCTTAGAGGTATTCACTGAAAATAAATTCAAACATTATAGATACCATTGTATAGAATTTGAAACTTTTTGTGATAAAATTCATGGTGGGGAGCACCATCGACTTGATGAAAAAAGATAATAGTACATGATCATGTATCTATATAAATGATATTGGAGGCCTTGGATGTAACATAAGATATTGTGTTTTATCACTAGGTGTTTCTCCTATCAGTAGATGAATCCAGAGAACCATTAACCTAGATTTTGGTTATATCTGCTTCCAGTACAAAAATTCAAATGGGAAGAGATTTATATGAATTTTATAGTCATCTTACCTAGGTCACCAAGTTGTAGAAATGTTTTATGGTATGTTCTTCAATGACTAATGATATTATAACACCTCATTATTATTTGTGAGACCTTATCAGTTGATGAAGTGGGATGATATTATTTCTGTAAGATAATATGACTAAAGGTGATCCCTCATACTATAGTTTCAAATAGGGACCCTCATTTATTGTCAGGGTTGTGGCAGGGCTTGTAGAAATATACGGGTATACAGGTGTTTTTAAGAATTTCTCTTAACCATTAGACTGATGGGAAACCATAATAGACAATACTAGTTATAGAAAACATGGACTAGGGATTTGAACTTGATTTTGGTGATTCATGGGAGAATCATATCCCCCTAATTGATTTTCCTATAATAATAGCATTCATGTAACAATTTAGATGGTTCCTTTTGAGGCCATATATGTTAGGTCATGTCATTCACGCTTGTGTTTTCATAGGGCCATTATAGGTACTTTTCTCAAGAAGGAGACTTTGGAGTAGGTTCAGTTGACCATCAATTGTATGATTACGTTTTATTCTATATAAATTTTATTATGATCAGCATCGAAAACCTATAGAGATATCATTCAGGGATAATTTTTTATTGTAGGTATCATATATGCTAGTGAATAGATGGTTATATATGCAAGGGAAGTGGTTTCATCATTTATAGGGCCATTTTAGATGTTGGATAAAGTTGGCCTGAAAGCTTATTGGTTGTTTCTACCTCAGAAAAACCATTCTATACATGATGTCTTCGACGTTTAACATCTTCTCCATTATCATGATGACCAATTTTATATTTTTGAACCCAATGAAACTGAGCTTGTTTATAATTCTTATATTGAGGAGTATCTTATACCCATCATCGACAGGAGTAGCAAGTCTCTCTGAGGCCAGTCCTTCCATCTAGTCTGACTTATATAAGAACATGGATGTTTATAGGTTGAGGTTTGGGAGTGGAAGTTTGATAGGCATTCGTAGTGGCTGATGTTATTTTAAGATAGTATTTCACCTCTCTTCGAAGGTGAACTCGGGGACAAGTTCCTTTAAAGGTTGTGCACTGTAAGAACTTGGTTTTTTGAATTAGGTATGATTCCTTTAAATTTTCGTATAAATCAATATTTTGGAACTTTTTAGGATGCCTAATTCGTTCACAATGGTATTAGGGGTGTTTGTGGATTTTTCCGACCCCAAAAACCAACATTTTTGGAAAATGGACCTATCGTGTGGTTAAAGTAAACTATGAAATGAGGAATCAAGTTTAGTCTAAACCATATAGGCTTACCATTTGAGTTACCCCTTTTCTCTAGGAACCCATGCATGATTGGTGTGTAGTTTGGAAAACAGGGAAACCAAATTGGGAAAAGGATACATTTTTTTGTGATTTTAACATTTTACCCTTAATGATCTAATTAACATAACCCTTTTCTCCAATTAGATTTTAGTATAAAAGAACCTTCATTTCTTCCCATTTTGATATCTTTGATGGCCTAATATGTGTTTTGAGAGTTCTTATTTTTATGGGGTCTGATCATGATTCCATTTTTCATGTTGGATGGCTAACGGTAAGTACTCTTGTCTTCTTAAGCCGTTCTTATTTTCTCTTTCAATCAACCATGTTATCATGGATTGAGTTCTTATACTATTTTTTCAAATATTCTCTGATCCAAGATAAATTAAAAGTTGATACTAGATAATGATAGTTGTACAAGTATGAGGTGTATGTTCTATTACTCAACACCTAAGTTTGTCGTTTTTGGAATTTACTTGTGGGGACTGGTAGATTCCATCAAGTTCCATTTTCTAAATTTATATTACCTTTTGTATTCCTTAAAACTGTATGGATATTCTATTTCCGTAAATGATATTGGTTATTAGTGGTTACATCCAAAACTCCATACACCCAATATAGGCTGAAATTCAGTAATTTATTTTTTAGTGTTTTGACACTTATGAGCCATCAGTCATTTGTTTTCAAACTTGAACACAGTAATAGTAAGCCTCTTTTCATTAATTTCCTATTGATTCAAGAAATTATGAAGAACAAGAACTTTTTCACTACCATGTGACCCTTATAAGGTAAGTACCATAATGTAAGTAATCAATTCATTGATATTATGAAAATCATACACACGTATGTGACATGGCCCCATTATATGTAAATTAATGTTTTGTTGAATGCATATAGAATAATTTTCCATTTTTATAGATGGAAGCAGATTGAACATTATTGATTAAACATGATATATATATATATATATGTGTGTGTGTGTGTGTGTGTTCAATTAAAATGTTTCATGATACATGTCCTTGTCAAACAAGTGAAGGATAGGATTGAACCAATAAAATATTTTCATGTCATAATTATCATATTGCATAATTAACTACAATGAATTAAATGTATGTTTATGTTTTATGTACATGGAACTTGACATCATTATAGGAATACTTTACTCATGCTTGATATTGGATTCCTCATGGAATTCCTTAGGTACATGAGGATGTCATTCTGATTCATCGATGCATGATTCCTTGGGTGAGACCTACCTAGGAACGTGATCCTTATATACCTTTGGATGCTCGATAAGACACCATAGAATATTTCCATTATTATTATAGGATGTCTCCGATACATTCCATAGATCCGGTGTGACATGAGGTTCCATGGATATATCTTTGGTCTCGACCACTTCTTATCTTCCATTTAACCTTGGATGAATTCCTTATACTCAGTTAGAAACATTATACTAGGAATTAATTGGATGATTCTATATTGATTACACTCTCAGCCCTTATCTAGACTCAATTACAACCAAGTTAGCGATGCATGAGGTCTTGTTTTCCCTGGTGATAACCATGGAACCACTTTATATTAATTATTAATTTTGGTTTCCTTAATTAAACTTGTAACCATCACTAATTATACTATCATTGGGTGGTGTTAGTGTTGTCCATGCCTCACGTGCTTTGTTTATATAAACAAGAACTTATTTAATTGATTATATGGTTACACTTTCAGACACCAACAGAGTGAAAATATATGTACTTGGGTATTTTGTTACATTGTACTCCTTTATTTATACAATATTTCCTAAAAATGGTTACACTTCCATTATATGGGATGGATGTTTTTAACACCATTAGTGGCGGCCTACTGATATTTATCTCACACCGTCTCCAGGTTCCATTTGGTCCCCGGGATGGATTACATGTATAAATTTGTTGATAAAGGGAAGCATAATTTTCTATACACTTGATTGATTGTTGTGTAATGATAGAGATGGAATTATATGACTAAACTGTTGTTCCTGATTCATTAGATATTTTATGAATTTTATTTTTTCTACATTGGGTTATTCATATATGTCTACTACTTAGTATCCACATTTCAGAAATTTCTAGTGTCATGGGATATATTATCATCAGTTGTAGTATTTTATTCTAGTTATTTTAGTTATCATTGAATTTTCTCTTTCCATTGTGTATTTTATTTACATATATTGCTTCAACTAAATTCCTTTATTTATTATTTTCTGAGGTTCTACACTCTGGCGATAAGGGAATAGTCTCCCCGTAGAAACACCCCAGGTCCTCACTGTAAGTTTTTTGCCACTGGCATTTGGAGAGATTCCCATGAGGCCATGAACCCAACTGGGATTGGGGAGACTATTTAGTGTCATATAGGTCTGGGATGCCACAAAAATACCTCAATTATCATTGAATAGAATACCCATATTGAATCTTCATTTGTCTTAAAAATTCATCACAATAACCCTATTAATCACATAAAATGATAATTTCATCAACATATTCAACAAAAAAGAATGTCCCATCCACCATTACTTTTGAATAAATATTGATTATCACATTTACCTTAGAACAATTATCTTATCTCGTGTATCCATCTAATTTTGATTACTAATCTCTAGTTTCCTATTTTATACAATTTATATCCTTCATCATCCTACAAACCTCAATTCTATATTTACTAATATTAAATTTATCAAGTGACTCAGTATAAAATTCTTCTTCTTATTTCCCATCAATGAAAGATAATTTTACATCTGTCAGATATATTATATATTTTCTAGGATATGTTACTATTATGAAAATTTTGATAGATTCCATTCATGAAATAGTGGAATTAGTATTGTAAAAATTAACTCGCTCAGCATATGAGTAACCCATGAAAATTAGAATGTACTTATTCCCAATGACATTCCTCTATCATTCATCCTATTTCGAAATAACCAGTTAGTTTGAATCATGTTTTTATAATTTAATCTAAATAAAATATCACATATGGTATTTATCTCAGTATAATATTGTTCATAATTCATAGTATTGAACCATTCTCTATGTTTCAATGCGTAATAAACTAATTGTGGCACAATATGAGTGACATCTGTTGTTTGATTATCGATCCATTGTCACCTTCTACTCTAATTTGTTGAATTTTGATCTCCCATAATATTCATTACATCTACATTCTTCTTTAATACAAGATAGAACTATATTAAAACATAAATTTTTTATTATTTATAACAAGTCTGATTGTTGTGAATATTAATTAAATTGGTATCATTTCATACTTCTTCTTTACTAAAATTCTCAGTCATCCAATATTTATCCTCATCAAAATCCTCAAAATATTATTCCCCAAGATTATTAATATTGGGATCATTCTCAATTTTATTACATCACAACATTACATCTCTTTATGAATCCTATTATTCCAGTATCTTTAGACTTTTATACTATATAATAATCCTAGAAAGATATGATCCTCGCCCTTTACATCAATCATTCCATGATTTTATTAATATTCAAAATATAAGGACATAAAAACACCATAAATTAGTATGTAGTTGAATTATTTTATAATTGAACTCATAAGAGGTCATATTAGAGATTTTGCAAAGAAGAAATGTTTTTGGATATGCATATTTGTGCACATAACCTCTCTCTAGTGAAACATTGAGATGTAACAATCTAATAGAATTGTTCTCCAAATCTCCACCAAGAATATATTCAGCCTCATTACTACACTATTTTTTGGGGTGTATAACGTGTAATATATTAACATTTGATTCCATATTTTTCAATGTAGGAATAAAATTATTTTCATGTAATCTCTTTATCAGTATCATATATGAGCTTCTTGATACATATTCGTAATTAGTACACAAATATTTTTGTAAACACCTGAATCATATACAAATTTTTGATTTATGAATGATAAGAACAATATTATTCATTCTAGAATAATAATAAATTAATGTGATAAAAAAACATAAAAGTCATTTATTCCTCAATTTCCCACATATATAAAAATTTATTATCTCAGGTGTCTATGTCAACTGGATTTCAAACAATTTTTGGATTTTCTTTTCCAACTACCCCATTTTGAATCCTTTATATATCACATCCATTTCCCTCTTTAGATAAGGAACTATTGTCTCCAAATCTATCTTACAAATATTTCATAAACATGCGTTTTTTATATGGACCAATCATGTATTCCATATTTTTTTTCTCACATTTTTAACTCATATAACATGAATTATCTATGTTTCCAATTTAGAGATGGATAAAGATTGTTTATTCACCTCAAGTGACATTCTTTTATAATATATTTTTTTTCGATTAATGAATCCATTATGTGTTCTAAAAATATCCTAGTTTCATTCTTCATAATGATAAATAATTCTAAAATTCACACTTTATTTATCTTTTTATTTTTTTAATTTCTGCTTAAACATCAATTATTATATATTGGTCAGAGTACACTTAAGAGGTGGGTGTCTTGAGTTCCTAAAAAAATATCTCTTAAAAATTATTTGAATTAATCCCAAAATTAAAAAATAGAACAGACTAGTGGAACAAGTTGTAAATATACAATAGTTTGACTATCCAATTAATTTCTCAATATATTGATTACTTCTTGGTTATATCAATATGATAATTTGATATAACTTATGAAACCAATTTACTGAACAAAAAAGTTATAAATATTATATATGACCAACTATTAAATTCAAATATATTTTTCAATAATATAATTTAAAACATAGTGCACTAAATTTAAAAATTCAGTGAATTAAAAACAAGATGCTCAGTCTCATGCTGAGATGTAGTCCTCTCCAATTGGTGATCTCCTTCAATAATGATATATATATAATGATTTTATCCACACCTTGGATTGAGTTTTACACAATAGTATGCAAGTTGTATAGGCCACAAGACCTCTACCACAGTTTTACGTGGGAACTAAAATTGGCATATTACATAGGACCTCAACCACAGTTTTACGTGTCATATAAAAGGTGTAAAAAGATTAATGTGTTAGGATATATTGTATCTTCCAGTTCAGTGTAAGGGATAGTGTGTGTTTAACAGACAGATACACACAATATTCAAAATTTAGTAAACATGCATACAACAGAGTAGGAAATAAAGGGATAGAGTTAAACAAGATTTGTTTTTTATGACATGCATATTTTGACTCTTTGTATGTATCATATATGATGTTTGATTCCTCTTCTGGATACAGACACTGAAATGGAGTGTCGTTGGAACTATATTTTCTAATTTCTAGGAAGATGGGATTCTTCTCCTTAATGTTTGATTAATTCTAGAAGGATTGAATATTTGGAGCACCAAAATCATCCTTTAGGACACATATAGAATTAATGATAGTTCTTTGTGTGTTCTTCGGCTTGGTCTAGTCTCTCTGATTGTATATGATTTTTTGTTATGCTCTCCATCTTTTTTAACTAGTGTTACAAGAAATCATTTTAATTTGGGTGTCTTATATTGGATGACATGAATCATGTGGAGGTTCCTCATACCTCGTACTATCCACTAACATAGTCTTTAATATTTTTTTGCAAAAATCATAAATTTAATTAGGAGCATTAAAACACCAAAATATGACCATTACATATAATTTTAAATGAAAGAAAATTTAAACTATTTATTGGGGGATCCTCTATCATTAAGTCATTATATCATTGAATTATTCTATTAGTGAGTCTTTATGTTGGAATTAGAGACTCATTCTATAGGAGATTCATTCTATCGGTATCTCCATGCATCAATGACTCAATGTGTCGGTGACTCATTTTGTTTTTTCAGTGAGTTATTCATTCTGCTGGTGTCTCATTTGTACTATCAGTGAGTCCTCTATTAGTGAGTCCTTTTTTACTAATGGTGATACATTTTTTATGCTAGTGAGACATCAATTTTTAGGTGAGAAATTTTTTATTTTAGTGAGACATTTTTAATGTTGGTTAGTCATTTTGTCTGTCGGTGTCAGTGACTCATACTTAGCCAAATTTCTGTTTGAATAGTCTTACAATGTTATTTTAAATGTGATGTGTTAAACATAAAATGACACACATATAATCACAATTAAACAAAAATGAAAACGATTTAATATAGATAAACATGATTGAAATTACTGGAGATGATTTTACATGATTTTTGATTATTAAAATCATTTAAAATAGAGAGTGGACAACAATCTATTATGGTCCAACAATCTCCCCCCTTTTGAAGATAAAAAATCATAGAATTATAAGGTACACATAGTGGATGAATAATATAATAATTACACTTACATTCTCCCATTATTTATTTTGTTAAAAAATGAAAATACTCAAAAAAAATAAGGTTCGGTGGTAAAATAAATAATGCCTTATTCCCTCCCGCTTTATCTTTTCTCCCCTTTATCTTGATGAGACATAAAAAAAGAATAATAATAATGCATATATTTTTCATTACCTTTAGGGATTATAAAAAATATTAAAGAGATGAAATAATAGAAATAAATAAAGGCATAACAGACTGATAGAATTGAATGATTAGTGAATTATATAAAAATTGTAAACTATAATATAGTGGAATCAAACAAAAATACATTCAATTAGCCCTATCAAAAACTGATCAAATCTACTCTTTGGGATCTAGTTTTTCCTTTACATTGTAAGAATGATCAATATTATTTTTAGTGTAGAGAGGAAGATAGACTGGAGTGTTTGAATGAATCCTCAAGGGAGGATGTATAATGGCTTTAGGAATATAAGGTACAATGGTAGGATTGGCTGAATCTTGAGGCTGAATTTTCTCTACGATGATTGGACTTATCTTGATCAAATATTGAGAAACTGAAATATTCTATGGAGGAGGTGGCACATAGGTACCCTACGAGGACGAAGAGGTTAGAGGTGGTCAGTGAGGTGCAACAATTGAAAAACTATGGACTCAATCTGAATAGTGATATAGGAATTCAACATATTAATGATATATGTGATTATCTCCCCACCATATTGCATTTACTTTTCCATATCATCCTTTTTATCCATAATCATGTCAAGAATATGTGTCAAGTCATTCAATTTTTGAACTTGATCCTTAAAATATTGAGTAACTGGATGGAAATTCAGATTCTCTACGAAATATTTAATGTGTTTGGTAAGTTTATTCTTGGTGTAAATGCTACTAAAATAGGAATTAATCCTATTTGTGAGTTCATTAAATGTTTTAGATGAATACATGGTATTAAATCTGACCAAATCATGCACATGATCAGAGTTCTTATCATTTTGTGAATGTCTTTCCAGAACAGAAGAACCAGACTAATATTGAATCTCTTCTCGAATTAGAGATATGAACATTTCGTTGTCCCAATATTGAAAAGGTTGTGTAGAGGTAGAAGGAACAACATGAGATGAGGCGTTTTCATTAATATATTTAAGCATTATCTCTAAACATATATTATACTCATAGGTTAACCCATTTATAAAAGAAACCAGTTTTCTCATCTCGTTCACATGATTGGTATTGTTATCAACAATCCTCTCAGGCATTTTAATCTATAACCTTCTCTGAAACATCAGCATCACCGTTCTCACTTACACCAACTTCTAGAACTGGAGTGAGTGCAGTGTGCATATACTATTTCATCTCTTTATTCAAAATACAATAAATTGTTTACCGCGTCATTTGGAGTATTAATAGACACATCTTGAGTGTGAATAGATTCTCCAATAGATGATCATATTGCTTCTTCAAAAATATAATAATATACCCTAGTGACATTGTTACATGTAGGGACTTGAGCGGCTGAATCTATTGGAATATGGAGAAGAAACTCATGATGACCCCTCTAATAGGCATATTTTCATTTTCTGGCATCTAAATAATTATGGGGATCTGGTCAACTCCGGTAATCAATTCATCAGCACTAAAGTGACCAAAGGATACATTTCTTTCTTCATATCTGCTATCTATGGAATATGTGATCTGCATCAAAGAGAAACGTTATGGATCGATCTAAATTCTTTTAACCCTGGAACCCACCCATGGTTTTTTGGAGGGGATTTAAACGTTGTGGCCCACTTGGAGGAAAGGAATGGAAGATGCCCTTTTCAAAGGAAGGATAGTAGAGAATTTTCTTAGTTCATGGATGGGAAATGATTATGCGATCTATACTTCTCAGGGGACTACTTCACCTAGTGTAACAACCAAAGGGGCCCGCATCACTCATGGAGTCAGTTTGATAGATGTCTGGCTCGCATCCACACCACAACTGCATTATCTAACAGTAAGGCAAGTCCTCTGGCTCGCGACATATCTGACCACTCCCCCTTCTGGTTTGTATTTCAGCAGGGCATGATTACCAGGAATGGTTCCACTTCTACCATCAAGGCGTTCATTCCCCAGGGTACCATTAGTTGGTTCATCATTTTTGGGGATCACCTGTTCAAGGCCATACGTGGGTTGTCTTGCATGAAAAATTAACACACCTCATGTTCGGCCTCCTGTTTTGGTAAAATGAAATCCCCTCCCAGGACAATGTCATCATAGATGATATGCAGGAGTTGTATTTCCTTAAGCATTAACTAGAACATGCATGGGATGAGCTCATTTTCGAGTATCTCTCTGTTAAGAAGGTTGCAGTGGTAGATCTGCTTCTGTCTCAAGAACGCATGGAAAAGGGAATCTTTAAGGATTAAATCGATTAGAGAAGGTTACATAAATACAGTGTTTTTCCATGCATTTATCAATGAGAGAATTAGGCCTATCAAGCCAAAACTTATGATAGATGATGGATGATATTCTGATGAAAGAGACATAGTGGGGACCTAGGCTTTCGATTATTTCAAGAAGCTACAGACCGAGCCTTATTCACAGATGCCAAACGGGTATACTGGAAGGGATAATGATATCCTTGATGTGATTCATAGAAATGTTTTAGATCAGAATAACAAGAAGATGAGATCCATATCTAATGAAATAGAGTTCTTTAATGCCACGATGAAACTTCATCCAGATAGAGCCCCAGGTCTAGATTGGTTCCCGGGATCATTCTATCAGCCTTCATGGGAGTTGGTGAAAGCAGACATTGTCTCAGCCATTCATGATTTTATAGGGGATGTAATCTTCTGTGGGTGGATTACGCTACTACAATGGTGCTTTTTCCTAAAAATAACAATCCATCCTCGATGTCGCATTACAGACTAATTAGACTATTCAATTTTCCATAAAAAATCTTCACAGGTATCATCAACACAAGACTCTCTGCCCATCTTTCAAAGTGGATATCCATAGAGAAGCACGAGTTCATGAATGGTCGGTCCATTCAAGGCGTCATCTCTCTTGCCCAAGAAATGGTAAAAGATATCCATCAAAAATATCTGGGCTCCAATATCATTATCAAGCTGTACATGAGAAAATCTTATGATTGTATGGAGTGGGTTTCATTTATAAGGTGATCGTAGGCATGGGTTCTCCACCTGGAATGTCGATCTGGTCTTCCGATGTTTCATCTCAGCTTGGATGTTGATCTTAGTCATGGGAAAATCGTACTATTTTTTAAATTCCACTTCTGTCTTGAGAAAAGGTGTCCTGATCTCTTCAAGAATTGTCTATTTATCCAAGGACTTCCTCATCCATCTCTTCCATAGGAGCATGAGCATAGGAGAGACTCTGGTGTTTCAAAGCTGTATGAGAGCTCAAACCATTTCACACCTTATTTTTTCTGATGACACCATCATTTTCCCGAACTCTAGTAGGTCCTCGATTAGAGGCATGAATTCGAAGCTGGAGGATTACTGCTGTTGGAGTGGCCATGTGATCAATAGGGAAAATATTATATGCTACATCTCAATACATTTCACATCCAGGCGGAGTCAAGAGTTTGAACGCACCCATTCCATGAGATGCATAGGCTTCCCTCTGGAATACCTGGGGGCTCCCATTTCTCCCAGCAGACTCCTTATTTGATATTTTCATTCTCTCAAAAGTAAAATATAAATCCGCATCCTTAACAGGAAAAATAGGTTTCTTTCATTTGATGGCCGTATTATGCTCATTAACAGCGTTCTCTTGGAATCTCTGGGCCATGCTCTATCAGCTGCTAACCCTCTGAAGGGGGTCATCACAAACATTAAAAAGCTCATGGATATATTCCTCTGGGATCCCCTCGTGGAGGTAAAATGACATTGGGCTTCGTGGCGGTAGATAGCTAAGCCCACAATGGAAGGATGTATTAATGTGCACTTTCTTAAAGACACCCTCAAATGCATGCATGAAAAACTATCCTGGGAAGTCGTGGAGAAGGGTACGCTATGGGGAAGAACCTTGCATGAGTATTATGGGTTTCAACCCACCATAGAAGCTCGTGGAATACCCTTATGGTATAAAACCTCCCCAATTATTGCATAGTTGTACCATCACTTTCAATGGATTATTGGCAGAAGAGATTTCTCCGTCTGGAACCACAACAGGGTAGGGTGGGTTCTCGCGTTCCTGGGTTGTCCAGGAACTACCCTCACGTTTAGGAAAGCTAGTATGTATATGCACTTCATCAAGGTGGTACATGATGAGGAGAAATAGGACACCTTTATCCTCATTGAAATCTCCTTGGATCTAGATCATTCTGTGTTCACCCTCTCCCCATTAGGGGATTTTAATTCCCAGTACTACCGAAGATCATGGGAGGCTCTAGCTCTTGGTGATTGCTTGAATGAGATTTTATGTTTTAAACCAATCCCTTCGAAATACAACTTTATGCTACGGAGAATTATGAAAAAGCCCATTCCAACTGATGATAATATCTGACGATGTGGGATCCATACTATTTCTTGTTGAACTTGTTGTGTTTCCACTGATGAGGAGAGTGTGGATCATCTGTTCTTCATAGGTGAATGGGAAGGTGCTGTTTGGAGCTACTTCTGGGAGTTTACCAGACTTCTAATTTAGAACATGGAAGACGATCCTTTTCGGGATTGGTTATATCACGACACAGGGGATATAGGGATGGATATGGCGGCTCAAACCTTGATCTTTCATGCAGGGTGTTGGTCTATTTGGAAGGACAGAAATAAACTTCATCATAAAGGGTTTAGATCTTCTTGTGAGTCCATCATTCTCAAAACAAAGTGTCTACTCATCAACCTGGCATGTCTCCTTAGAAAATGGAGAGATTCTCCCTCCCTTCGGTGGATGAATATGCAGACTCAAGTCTCCTAACCAATTAGCAGCAGTTCTCATGGACTTTGGATCCATTAGAATCCTCCCACCAGGGGCCTGAAGCTTAATACATATCGGTCATGTCGTGGGGGTGTCCAGCGCATCGGTGGTGAAGTCCGAGATTCTCAAGGTTCGGTGGTTCTGGACTTCTCGGCTCGTCTCAGCTATGGATCTTCTCTTCAAGCCGAAGCCACGGCTATGATTAATTGCTTAATCCTTAGAAAGCAACATGGTAATGTGATATCAGAAGTGGAAATAGACTCTAAAATCCTCCATGATGCTCTGCATGAACTCTGTCCAACTCTGTGGGCTATATCCTACATCATCAGGAAATGAAGGGACATGATAAAAAATGATACCTTTGAAAAACATTCTAGGATAGAGTTAAATCATGTTGTGGATTACCTTTCTTCTCTTGCGGTCATTGTCCCTGATTCGGTTTTCTTTCACAATGTTCAAACATTGAAACCCGAAGGGGTCAACCTCAATAGAGGGCATGCCCTATGCCTTCACTATTTTAGACCACCTTAGGTGTCATCCCTAGCTTGTGGGCATGTGTGTAGTGGTCTTTTGTTCATGTGGTCAAGTGTACATGTCTTTTTTTTTTCTTTGCCTCTTCATGAATAAAAATTGAAATGAAGATGATGACTAACTATAGTGTAGAGACAAATAGAGAATCCACTATTTTACAAACTTGAATTATTTTTTCTCCTTTTCTAGAAGAAGATTCTACTTGACCAGAGGGGACCACAGTCATTCCTTGGTCCACTAAATGATTTAGTTCTATGGTTTCATCTTGATCATCACCAGGATTATCAGATCCATTATCATTCCAACATTCTTCACCACTTTCATTATCTCCATTATTTCCATCATATCCTTCATTTATGTCATATTTTTCTCCAACCCCAGAGCTACATCCATTTTTTTTCTTCATTTCACAATACACATTCCCTTACTACTTCTTCTTCTTACTTATCATATGAATCCTCTTTAGAACCACTAGAATTTCTTTAATACTCCACATTTCGTAACACTTCTATCTCATCATCACTATTGTCTCCAATGGTGGTTGATTAGAATGTAAGGCAATAGGTGGAATAGAAGGTAAATATGATAATAAATTTTGATATTCAGTGGTTTCAAGGTCACATCTATCATCAATAGGTGACCCTTGATCTCTATCAAGAGTTACAACCTCTTCCTCCCCAGAAAACATATGCTCAGAATCAACTGAAACTTAGACAGGGATCCACTAAATCTATCGGCCTAACAGAATAGTCCACTAGGTTGAATTTTTTTTATATATTATAGTAATAACAAACCTATTCATTCATCCATGGGTTTCAATGTATTTTGATAGTATTCCATATATCCTTACTCAAGAAAACTCCACTATAAGCTGAAATAGTTTCTTCACCTTTATCCACACATCCTTTCACATATAGTGTGGCTGAGATCATCTTTGAGTAGAATATATAATTGGCCTTACAACACGTCTTAATCATTTCACTGATATGAACTATAAGGTAACTATATTGATTTACATTCATTTATTTCATCATCTGGTATACATGGTACACATCTTCGTACATCAGGAATGAAAGGTATCATTTTCTGGGACAGATCTGGTGCGAAATAAACATTAAGAAAAGTATAATCTCTCTATCTAACTTGGTAGAAATAGGCCTCACATGCTCCTTATTTCTAGCTATCTCATTCAGAGATGTCTCAAAGTAAAATATGTCACTTGCATGTTGATAATTTCCTTAGTAATCATCATACACTTCTTCATGTGGAACCTTATGGAATTTGGCCCAATGCCTAGATGGAATACAAATTAAAATTCCTTTAACTATAAATTTGATCCAACATACATCTTTACCATCTAGAAGAAAATAATCATTTATGTAGAACTCATGAACAATATTATGATATAATTTCCTTTCATAATTTTAAAACCAGTCCTTCCAACATTGAGCTTTCAATTCATTTAATAGTAGAGACATACTATCCAGAATCATTTCAACAAGAAATTCTTTATCTAGTGTTACTAAATAATTATAATGTGCTAGATTAATAGGATGAGACTTACCAGATTCTCCCTTCTGCTTCTTAGTATGTTGTGACTCGTCACCAAATGCTTCTTCAAATGTGCACTTCATCCTCTCAATTTCTGATGGTTCAGATTAAATTTGGAAGGAGAGAGGTCGAGGGTAAGTACCAATGAAAACAGAGTGTATGGGTTGATGTTTGAGGGTAACTAGTATAGTGGATCAAATAAAATTTATATAATTTAGGGCTTATATTTTAAATTAGTGAACCTGGTTTAATGAAATAAATAATACAATGTCGTTTTGGTTCAAATATAAAATAGGCAAAACAATGGGTCCTATCAGTGCCTACATGACAATATTGGCATGACACTATCAGTGTTGGCATGGAAGTATTTACACAACATTATCAATGTAAACATGATACTATCAACATGACACAATCATTGTCAGGATGGTAGTATCTATATAACACACCGATGTCGGCTTGACAGTATCTTCATGACACTATCGGTGTCAGCATGACAGATGTGTCAGTGTTGGCATGACATTGTCTGCATGAAATTAGCACTGAGACATAACTAGCATGTTTATCATAATTGTGTGGAAAGTACACATGGTTTTAAAAAAGGTTCATTAACATAAGTTCCTCGCAAATTAATTATCCCTAATTCGTGTTTTATTTAGTTTATTATTTCTAATTTTAATGGATCTCTGAATATGTTTGAATGTTGATGTTTAGAGCCAATAACTTCTAATGATATATCACATTTATGATAATGATCTCTCAAAAATTAATTTATTAAATCAATATTATTTTTTATAGAATGAGACATAGGAATCCTAGAGATGTTAATAGCACTTGTATTATCACAGTTTTTAAGGAGATGTAAGAATTGATATCCATAGTATATTAAAGTGTGTTTCATCCATAAAATATGAGCTTAAAAACTACCAGCATATACGTATTTAGCTTCAGTAGTAGATAATGCAATAGAATTTTGCTTTTTACAACACAATGAAACTAGCGACTTACCAAAAACGCGACATGATGTAGATGTTCTCTTTATTTCTAACATAAAAGCTCCAAAATCAGCATCATAATAACTCGCTTAAAAAGGTTATCCTCTAGGGTATAACAATCCTACGTTGGTTGTATATTTTAGGTATTTAAAAATTCAATTGATGACATTTAGATGTGATTATTTAGGGTTATCTTGAAAACGTGAACACATAAACACACTAAACACAATGTCCGGCCAGCTAGTGGTTATTTATAGTGAACTCCAAATAATTCGATTGTAATTTTTTGATCAATAGATTTACTATTTTCATCAAGATCCAAATTATAGGAGGTACTCATTAAAGTGTCGTTACTTTTTTTACTATCAAATACAATCCTTTTTAAAATATCTTTACTATATTTTCATTATTTAAAATAATACATTATTTATTTTGAAATATTTTAAATCCAAGGAAGAATTTTATTTCCCCCATTAATGTCACTTCAAATTCACTTTTCATCATTTTTTAAAATCAACACGTAAGTGATTTTTTAAAGATGAAAAAATAATATCATCTAAATAAATTTGAACTACTAAAACATATTTATAAATTTCTTTTATAAAGGGAATAGGATCAGCTATACCTTTTCTAAACCCTTTGGAAATAAAAAAACTCAATATTCTATCATACCAAGATCTTGGAGCTTACATTAATCCATATAAAGATTTTGTTACTTTAAAAACATGAGTTGGATTGTGAGGGTGTGTAAAACAAGGGTGTTTTCAACATAAACTTCATCAACTATTTTCCCATTTATGAATGCACTCTTAAGATCCATTTAATATAGTTTTAAATTTAGATGTTCATCATATTCAAGAAAGATTATAATGGCCTCATGTCTAGAAACTGATGAAAAATTTTCCTCATGGTCAATCACTTCATATTGACAATAACCTTGTGAATCCAATCTAGTTATATTTATTATAATATTACCAAATTCATCTAATTTATTTCTTAAAACCCATTTAGTGTGTATGGTAATAGCGCGTTTATGACTGTCTATAATTTTACAGACATTATTTTGGTCAATCTTATTTGGTTCTTCTTGTGTATCCTTTACCCAAAATTCAAAATTGATGGCATCATTAATGATTTTAGGTTCATGCTATGACATGAAGGCTTGATGTTAAACCTAATTTCTAAGAGAATCTTTTGTTAGTGTCCTTTATCTTGGTCTCCAACTACAACACCTAATGGATGGTTAGTAATAGTTCATGTGGGTCTTGATAAAGAAGGTCATGTGATTTCAACTTCTTTAGTAAGTTCAGTTTAATCATAACTAGAGTCTAGAGAATATAAAAACTAGATGATTTAATATATTTCTTAATATATGGGTCTGATGATTTTTCATTTATATTCAAATTTGGAAAATCATCCACAATATTTTCTAGAGAGGAATTAGGTTTATGTGGATCTATTTCATCAAATTTTCCATGTAAATATTATTCCTCAAATTTGGTTCTTTTATTAAACGCTCTATAGGCTTTACAAGATATTTGAAAACCTAGATTGAATCCTTCATCACCTTTGGAAGAATAGATTCCCATATTGTGCTTCGAATTAAGGATATAGACTTTAAAACCAAAGCCATTAAATTAATTAACCTTTGTGTTTTCTGTTGTTCCATTGCTCATAGAGAGTTTTCTTAAGAATTGGTCTGATTAAGACTCCGTTAATAATGTAACAATCTTTATTGATAACTACATCCTAAAAATACACAGGTAATTCATATTCATTTATCATTGTCTGAGATGTCTTTTTTATGGTTCTATTTCTTATATCTACAACACCATTCTGTTGGGGTCTCCTAGAAGTAGATAAGTTATGGATATATACATTTTATGAGAAAAAAGATTCAAACTCACAGTTTACAAACTCGTGACCATGGTCACGTATTAATTCATTAATTATATTAACACTTAGGTTTTCTATTGTTCTATCATACTTGATAAAACGATAGAATGATTCACTTTTGTGAGGTGAGAAAAATGTCCATGAATATCTATAATAGTCATCTACAGAAACATAGACATTGTGATTCCCATTTAGACTAGAAACATTATATATTCCAAACAAATCCATGCAATCCAACTCAAGATATTGATAAGTTGAAACTTATTTCTATTGTTTTAATGATACATTACTATATATACCCTTTTGACATGATTACAGAATGTTTCATTTGGAAACTCATGTTCAGGTAGATAATTAACTAGTCCTTTCCTAGTAATCCATCAATGTGAATGAATCTTAAAACATCCTAATCATCTATTTTAGAGTCAAAACTGTTTTTTAAAGGAACATAATCATGAAACAATTTGAGACACTATAGAATATATGTTTTCAAAAAAAATTAGATTCATTTCTAAAGGTAGTAGATACTAATAACTATTTAGAATTAAAATTATTTCATCCAAAATTTTAAAAGTTAACAATAAAACCATCATCACATAAATAAAATATTCTAGGAATATTATACAATAATCAATCAAAAAAGTGCATTGTAAGTTAAAACTGAATTAGAGTTACCTATCTGGCCATGGAAAATGATTTTTCCCTTTAGAAAGGTCACCAAAAGTAACATGTCCACAACCAATCTTTATCTGATTCTTGAAGCAAGAATAATCTCATGTCATGTGTCCTGAACATCCACTTTTCATGTAACATAGAATTATATAGGAGATAATAAAACATCTTTACAACAAAAATATATTAGACAAGAAAATATTGTTTTTAACAATTTTTTTGGGTCGAGTAACATTAGAAATAAAATATTTTTGAACCCTAATTTCATTCATGGTTTTCTTATAAATAGTTTGTAAAGTATTGAAATAATATACTTTATTTGAGCCATCAAAACATGAAAAATTAGAAGATATTTCATCGAAGGAACAACTATAAAGTTTTCCAGAACTATGACTAAAACCAAATTCTCTAGATTTGGATACATAATATGTTTTTAATAAATTTCTTTTAGCGGGTTGTTATAAAATACCACTATTGTATTTGGAAGAAACATTTTTACCAGTAATTTGAACCATGATTTCATTTGCATTTATAAATTTTTCTTAATCATTTTTCAGTTTCTAATTGAACAATTTAAGCTAATTATTTTCATTAAGCAATTGATCATTATTTTCCTTTAATGTAGTAAGATTATATTTAATAGCAGAGGTAAGATCATAATGCTTATTTAAAGCATTATGTTTATCATTTAATTCACTACATGTATCATCATGCATTTGGAAATATTCATACACTTCCTCATTGGTCATATGTTCAAAATAACATTCACTTATTGACTAATAAGATTTTAATACAAGAGACTAAAGGGTTACCTCAGTTTTGTTAGTCATGAAAAACATGTTTTCCATGTAAAAATTCTAAAAATGTTGTGATTCTCACTCACTTGATCTTTCCAAATAAGAACTCCATGTGACCTTCATTTCATTTTTTATATTTTAACTTTTTCCACATATTTCATCTTATTTTTTAACTTAGGACAATCATCCTTCACATCCCTTCATCAATTAAATTCATAACATACTGTTTCATTTGAGTTATCATTCCTTTTCCATTTATTTTTCCAGTTTCCCGAATTATCATATTTACCTTTTTAGCTGGGCTTCATGGAGAATTTATTCATTTTGTAAAACTAATTAATCCCTCTGGATAACTGAGCCATTTCCTCATCAGTGTCATATGGTGAATAATCACTACTTATACTATCATAAGGAGTTTTAATCCTTTCATTTTCATTATTCTTGGTTGTATTGGTTTTGAAAGCAACTGAAATTCTCTTTGATTAATCCTCCTTTTCCTATTTCACTTTAAATTCTTCACCATACCTCATCATTAGTCCTACTATTTCTTTAACTGATAACTTATTGATATCATAGTATTTTATAATTTATAATAAGTTTCCTCTGCATCTTTTATATAGAAATCTAAGTAGCCACATTATTTGTTCTTTGGAACTCAGTAGTTTCTTAAGGGAGCTCATTGTATTGACCGTCTCATTGAAAATATGATACATATTAGAAATGGGTTTATCAGGATTCATCATAATGTTATCATATTTAATAGTATAAGTATTAAGTATCATTTATTTAACATTAGTGGTTATTTCATGTGAAATAGCTAAGGCATCCCAAATTTAATAATAAGATTTACATGTTGATATATTATTAAAATATTCAAACCCTAAAGAATAAAATAAGGTATTCATGGATTTACAATAATTATTGTAATCATTTCTTGTGGAAACACTCCATGTAGTTCTTAGATTTTCTGGTTTGTCATATTTATTATCTATTAATGTCCAAATATCAAACCCCATGCTTTATAAGTTCATTTTCATCATTATTTTCCATTGGGAATAATTTGAACCATTAATGTAGGGAGTTTTATTGGTAGAAGAATAATTATATCAATTACCCATAATAAAAGATAAATGAAATAATTTTAAGAGATAAAAAATTAGATCTAACATAAATTTAGATATCATTAATATAAAACTAAAATGATATATGAAAAGATTGGAAAAAGATTTTAAACCACCTATGATTCCAAATGATGATTTTGATGGGACACTAAAGATGGGATTGAATTAGGTTCCTAAATAAATTCATTTTGAAAACATTATTTGAATGAATCCAACAATTTAAAAACAAACCATGCTAATAAATAAAAGAAGTAAATTTATAATAGTTTGACTGTTCAATTAATTTATCAACAGATTGATAGGTTCTCAGTTATAAAAACATGATATATTTTTATATCTCTTGAAATCAATTTACTAAAAAAATATTTTTATAAATAATATTCAAGATCAACTATCAAAGTGATACATAGTTTTTCGAAATTTTAGTAAAAAGATAGTAAACGAAATATGAATACATAGTGGATTAAAGGGAAGCGGTTTAGTCTCAAGTCAAGTATTTTTCTTCTCGATTTAGTGATTTCCTTCCACCAATAAATATATATAATGCTTTGATCCACAACCTGGTTCGTGTAATACACAACAATATACAAACATTCCAGGTCATAGGACCTCTACCTCAGTTCTATGTGGGAACTGAAATATCTAGGACATGAATGACCTAGACCACTATTGTACATGGGATATAACATGTGTAAATAAATTTTTCTATGGGGATATATTATATCATCCATTTTAGTGTAGGAGACCATGTTAGTTTAATATGAAGATGCACACACTACTCAAAATGAAGTAAAAAATCACACAAACAAGAAAAAAATAAATAGATTGAGTGTAGAAGGCTCTATGTTTTGTGAAATATATCTTTGGAATCTTTCGATATAGAAAATGTACATTTTGGGTCCTCTTCTAGAATCATACACTAAATAGAGTGTTGTTGGAGCTTTGTGTTACGGTTTCCTGGTAGATGGGATTTCCCTCCTTAGTATTTGTTTTCTAGGAAGACGATTGAATATTTGGTGAACAAAAATCCTAATTTAGTTCATAGATAGGTGGAAGGAGAGTTCTTTGTGTGTTCTTTGGCTTGGTGTAATTCCTCTACTAGTATATTATTTTCTACTATACTCTCTTTCTTCTTCATCTCATGTGCCAATATTTCATTTTATTTTGGCTGTCTTGTGTTGGGCGACAAGAATCATGTGTAGGTACCACATACCACATACTATACACTGAAATTTTCATTAATGTTGTTATCTATAATCATTAATTTAATAAGTATCATTACAACACTCAAATATGACTCTTAAGGATAATTTAAAAAAATTAAAATTTAAACATTCTGTTGGTAACTCCTTTGTTGATAAGTTATTCAGTGAGTGAATCCTTATATCAGTGAGACCTTCTATTGGTATCAGTGACTAATTATACTGGGGAGGTATTACATCAGTATCTTCTTTGCATTGGTGTCTCACATTATTATTTCAGTGAGTCATTCCTTCTCTCGGTGTCACATTTTTATTTTTGGTGAGTCATCTACCAGTGAGTCAGGTTGTACTGTCATTGAGACATTTTTTATTTCTGATAGGCATTTCTTCTGTATGTGAGAAATTTTTTCTATTAGTGGGAATTATGTTCTATCAATGATACGTTTTCACTATCATAGATTCATTTTGTCTGTCATTGTTAGTGACTCATTATTAGCCAATTTTTTGTTTTAATAGTCTTGTAACATTAATGTTATGAAAATGTTTTGAAATATATATAGACTCATAGATAATCATAATTAAACACATATAAACCTTATTTAGTATAGATAAAAAAGATTTAAATGATTGTACATTATTTGTGATTATTAAAATCATTAAAACTAGAGAGGGGTCAAAAATCTCATATGGGACAACATTATAGTTCATTTTATCATCAGTGATCTCTAGTTCAAAAAGGAAACATCAAAACCATCAATTTAATTATCATTAATAATTATCTTGATTTTATCAACTATTTGTAATGGTAGTACATTATAAACAATCCTAGGTATTCTTCTCTTGAATGAAATAAGATCCACTTATATAATAAGTGAATTTCCAAATTTTGTACCTCACTGGTATTTCATTCCTTCACAAACATGTTGACTTTTTCTTGAAATCAAAGAAATAAATTCATCAACACAGTAAAATGTTTTTTCACATATTTCATATATTTCCTTCAATCATTCAAACCTAATATTTTTAGGTGACTATGATGGATTTAGTTTTTTAGCTTCCTTTTACAGAGGCATGTTTCTTAGGATCAACAACCCGAAATCTTTAGTTTCATTAGTACCATGGAAGTGGAATGATATACTATAAAACATATTAGTTATTTTGAAAAAAATAAACTATAACAATACTATCCTTGAAAACTATTTCTTCCATGAAACCATTGAGTATTACAAAAATTTTATAGTTGGATTTCTTTATACTATTATAGATTTTATCTTCTTTAGTAAAAAATAAAGATAAATTTGTTTAGATGTTTTAAAATTCCTTGTAAATAGAAGTGATAACTTTATATTTTTTATTATCCACAGATTCAAATGTTTTTATTTTCAATCCTACATTATTATATTAAAAAAGTTTAAACATTTTTATCAATTAAAAGTTCAATTTTAACCTGAGCCTTTGTAAAACATTTTTTAGTATCTTTAGATGAATCATCCTTAGTTTCCATAGCGTTGTCATAATATTTTTTCAATTCCCCATTTCATTCATAGAAATAAGTAGCCTTAAATATTCTATGTTATTATCTTCTTTTTTTTATATCCTCTTCATTCTTCAAATATTTTAATATCATATTTTAAAAAAAACTACATTGAAAAGATCAATTTATTCAAAAATATACTTCTTTGTTAAGATAATTATTTATCTCTCCTTAAAAATCACAAATTAATTTTACATTTATTTTATTTTTATATTGTGTTGTTTATTTCTCCCAAGAAAAAATTAATTATTAATCTTTAGCATGCATGCAGTGTATGTCACTTATAACTTTTCCCAACAATTTGAAATGTATTTATGTTTTACAGAACAATCCATGATGTTACTAAAATTTAATTTCATGTCATATTATTATTGACAACTAAAAGTGAAGTACTCATACCCTTTCATACTTAATGTCACATGCTTATTGTGGGGTGTGACAAGAACAAATATTTCTTATGTTAAAATGATTTATATATTTAACCACGTTTTTATTTAGAGAGAATCATCCAACAATCATGTTAGTCAATTGAAATTAGAAAATGAAGTGGAATTTTTTTTGATATTGTTTGATGTTAAAAATAATGAAGGGAAAAAAGGTTGAACAAAAATAGATGAAGAGAGTATTGGGGTTAGGGTAGGATAACCTTTTGAAATGTCATCATGTTATTAAAAATCATTTTCCCCCTAAACTTATTGAATGACAAATGAAAGACTCCTCGATCAAGTTTCCAATCACCCATGGTTAAATAATGTATGGAAAACCACACTTGTATGAATGAAAAATCATAATCTCATCCCAAAAAACTAATCCAATTCTTAATAAATATTTTTTTCTCCTTATAAATCTATATATAAATAACTAAATTCACACACATTCCAACGATCTCAAGAAACACACTACCTAAAACAATATTCTATATTAAAAAAATTAAACTAGGAAGAGGGAACATAAATATATTAAACCAAATATATAAAAAATTAATGATACCAGAATAAAAAATATGATCACATTAATATAAATGGGAACCACTTAAAATAGATGTCATTTAATTGAAAAAATATGGTTTTATATTATATCCCATGACTCCTATATTATAAATGGATAAATCCTCCTTCCTCAATAATTAAAAATATTTATACCTCTATGTAAAGGATAATAGATTTTAATTTAGAAGAATAGAAAATTATTAAACATATAAAATAAAAAGGCAGTATCTGCATCACTTCATGGTTCATGTCCTCTAGTATAACCCCTTATCTTTATTAAACCCTTTTAAAAGGAAGTGAACACACAAAATTACAGAGTTGAGGTTCTTTGTGTGAAGACGGAACATGGTCATTGATATAGTAAATGTCATTAATTATTGGAGTGAGTCTCATACCCTTCATCATCGGCTTCTCAGTAATCAAACATCATGCTTGGATTGTGATGTCTCATGGTCACTTTGGGTGGGGTGGCTCCCACCTACCTGTGGTCTGAAGCACAACATTGATGGTTCCTACTGTTCGGAAGTCATTAGAGGATGTGGGGTTGTTTGAGACTCTCGATGATCAGTCATATTTTCTTTTTCTATATACATAGTTAGTGGTTCCTCTATCCAGTTGGAATCTAAGGACCCCCTCGCTAGATTATCTCTATACAGACATGTGAACATTATTCTCTCTGTATTTGAGATGAACTTTATGATTCTACATATTTCTTTTAATGGATTTTGATATATCCCATGATATATATATTACACCATCATAAAATGTAGGGGTATTCTCAAAATCTAGATCAAAGTAATTCATACTTGGCATGAAGGTTTTAAAATGGCAGACCACCTTGCTACCTTAGCTAAACAATGATCTAATATTTCTTGCTTATAGAATGTGGAACTCTTGAAACCAGAAGGGGTGAAACTTATTTTAGGGGATTCCCTTAGGTAACATTACTTTAGGCCTCCTTAGTCTCATGATTTATTTAGAATTTACCCATTATTTCATGTAATTATTTTTCAATTTCTCTTTAATAAATAAATAAATTATGATGATGATGATAGCATTGAGGGGTTGAAATGTTTCCCTCGAGAATCATTCCATTGAAATATTGACTTTAATTCACCTAATAATGGTGGATTATTGGATCTATATCTGTACTACATTTATTCCATCAATCTTGTTCATCCTCCAATAAAATATCAACAAATGTTTACAATTTATAAAATGTGATGCTCGAATTACTAAAGATGAATTTTTCTATCCTAGGAGACCCCTCAAGCCCATCAACTTTGGTGCTCTCAATGTATTATATAATGACAAAAATTCAACATGAAATTTAATTTTATAATAAGGCCATGTGTCCTATTTCTTATCCATCTAGAATCACCACATTGGGATTTCCCAAGGCCAATATATGCCTCAATTACTATGGTGGGGTTCATTCTGTCTTCAAGACATTTTTTTCCAAGTGATAGATTTTTTTCGACCACTGTGTTTTTAATTGAATTAATATCCATAACATAATGTTGAATACCCTGAAAATATTTAGTGTAAAAAATAATCACTTAAATTTTAACAAATTTTAATATTTTATTCTCTAAATACTAAAGAATCATAAATTTTTAAATATCATAAATTATGAAATTTTCACAATTACGAGAAAAAAACACCTAAAATACTCAAATAATTAAAATAAGATCAAATTAATTAATTTTATGGAATTAAATAATTTCAAAATATAAAAAAAAATATGAAAATACTATATCAATCAATTCCATCATACGTAGCACTTGGACTCTTTGACAAGTTAGTAACGAAATCAAATCAATGAATATTACAAACACCCACTATGAGATTAAATAATTCCAATACAAGAAATGAATTATATCATGCCTTCTAAAAAAATTATTTTATGTCCTTTATTCAAATAATTTTATATATTTCCTTTTCGTTTTCTTCCCATTAATACAAGACACCTACCTCACATGAATTTTCTCTCATCACAAAAATGTAAATGTTCAACAGGGATTGTCTCATCCTAACCCTTTAAAGAATCAAAATAGGCTTGATAAATTCATACATATTCACAGGATGTTTGTCAATAATATATGTTTATCATTAAGAACATGAAATGTTATTTTGTATATATTTTTGGTTTTTTAAGCTCAAAATTATGAGGAATATAATGTGTTTATTGGCCCTTTTGGTGAAAATTTTCAAGATTCAAATTTTCAAGAAAGTATTTTATCCTCCTCAATAACCATTGTAGAATATAATCCCTATCATCATAATGACTCAAGTGAAGATAAAACCATTAATCAATTCTATAGAACCCATTTAAATCCTCTAAATATTATTTTGTAATGCTCAAGAAAGGCACACATTCATTCTCCATTGGAAGCACCAGAAAGGCACAAATTCGATTGTCCTGAATGATCCCAAAAGATACAGATTATGACCAAAAGAAATAATTTATCCAGAAAAAAAACCTCTTCAAAATATTATTTTCCACCCAAGTTATCACCAAATTATTCAGCATAACATAATATATGTGACCCCCTACTTAATTTTAAGTATATCCTAAAATATTACTTAAAGATAATGTTTGATATGGAAAATTAGATTTTAATTTTGCCAACCTAATCAGATGTTCTTGGATTTTAAGGGATAAAAGGTCTAAATATATAATGATTGAATAAAAACAATTCTTTTGAAAATGGGATTTAAAATAAAAGGTATCCCTAAATAATTTAAAACCAATGTACCTAAAGACATTATGTTTTGAAATAAATAAATCAAATACTTGTTAAAAAATAATAGTGTGGTTTCCATAAGAAGTGAGGTGAATAAAAATAATATTAAAAAATAGTTCAAAGGCCCTATAGGAAAGTGATTTCAAATATAATAATAGTGAGATCTGGCATAGGATTAGAAAATTAGATTACATTTCATAAAATTTAGAAATATTTTAACTTGAAATTATGCCATTTTTAGTATGAATTTAAGTTCAATTTCATTAGATAAATTATTTCATCCCTTAAAAAATGTTTAAAAATATGAAATTATAGTCATTTTAGCTCATAAGTTTTTAAATCTCAAAAAACAACATTACTTAGAAACACACATTTTTAAAGAACAATTTTTTTTTGTAAAACAAAAAATAATCTTAAACTAAAAAGGTTCCCTCCTCCAAACATAAATGGTGAAGTTTCCCATTATATTAATTGGTATTTAACATGTATGATGAATTTAAATTATATAATATAATGAAATAAATATTAAATTATAGGTAGAACCTGACTTATTACCATTTCAAATTTCAGTGAAGCTCAAAAGTGTCGCACATTGAAAACAACTAAGGGAAAAAAACATAAAACCTAAGTTATTTATTATAATAAAATAAAATAGTAATATAATGGATACTATGGGTATATAACTTGGTTTAATCCCCCATGTGGGACCTTGGTTTTGTCTTCATATAGTTGGACAATTTGAGTTTGATATCCCCAATGCGATGGTGGATGGATTTTCATTGAAATGAATTACATGTAATTCTTCCTCCTAGTTTTCACATCTTACCTTTTATTGAGGAATCCATAGATAGAGTATAAAAAATTTAACCCCATGAAAATGATACACAAATTTCATGGAGGAGGATAGACAAAAAATGAGTCCTCCCTTTTCTTTTTTTCCACTTGTACAACTTCATCTTTATTCTCTAGTGATTTTTCAATGTATGAGGCATCAATTGAATAATATAAGGGAATGTTATTGAGTAATTATATTTTTAAAAAATTATACCATAAAGAGTCAATATAAAATTATTCACCTTAATTACAATCATCCTATTTATCTTTTTCCTCAAGTAAAGGAAAAATTTATCTCCTCTTAAACTCCCTCCAGAATGTTTTTAACAAGTTTAGGGAGCTCAAGATGTTCCTCATTAGGTGGATCTTATTTTTCTTCCTAATATAAAAAGGAAATATAAGTGTTGGGTGAAAATTAAAATTAAAAACAATGGGAGTTAATACTAAATTCCATTTCAATAAAATCAGGATATAATGTGTTTAAGAAAATTCCATCTCCCTAAGTTGGTTCAACAACAATTTCTTCTTTATTGGAAAGTTCCTCATTGAGTTGAATTTCATTAGATAGAGGTATGTTGTTAGGATTTCGGATTTAAAATATTAGTGGAGAATTTAATTCCAATAGTGGTTCTAATTATGGTTAAGTTTGAGGTCTGTTATACAATTCAACTTCATCCTTGGACTTTAGTCTTTGATTATCAGTTATAAATTGATTAACCACATGAAGAAGTTATTTAAAAGAGATACATGTATCATGGACATTAAACATTTCTTGGTTAAAATAGTGAGTTCATAAAACTTTTTTTAGAATGATTCCTCATAATTTAGAACCATTTGTCCCTTCATATTTTAGTAATAAAACCAATAAGAATAGTTATAGTTGGGATACATCAAGGAAAATTTGTGGGTAGTTTTTTTAATTAGAGATAAATTAATTAATTTTAAAATCTTCAAATTAGATTATTGGAACCACATTCTCGAAACTGGAACCATGTTTTGAAATGTCCCTGTAGTGGGTTGTCAAAAAAAATATTTCCTATGTTTAAATGCACTATAGTTGTTCTTCAAGGTTTTATTTATAGAGTATAATAAAAAAATCTTGTTTTTCACTTGAAATTTGAAAAATAATTAGAGGTTGTTATTGTAATTGGTTGATGTTAAAAAATAAAAAAAAACTATAAAAATAAATATTAAACAAAAATTGAATATGAGAGTGATGGGGTTAGTGTAGGAACACCTTTTTCAATGACATCATGGATTTAAAAATCATTACTCCTCTCTTCATATTGAATGATAAATGAAATCCTCCTCCAATAATTTTACAATAACCCTTAGTTTAATGATGTAATGGAAAAAACATTGGTGTATACAAAACATCATAAACCATTCTCAAAAAACTAAATCATGAAATAATCATGAATTGATGATTCTTTTAAATATATAATAAATTCACGAAATCTATAAACATTCAAATGATCACAAGACACTCACCACCTAACACAGTATGGTTTATTGTGACAAACTAAACTAGGAAGATGTATCTTAAGATCCCGAAAAAAATCTATAAAAATAATGAAACAAAAATCAAAAATATGATCACATTAAGAGAATTAATTACTAAAAAAATAGATATCATTCATTAGAAAAATACAATTGTTGACACTTATTTCCATCACAGAGTCTATAGGAATGAAAAGGGAAATACATTTAACCCAAAGTGATTCATCCTTTGAAGAAAATCAAAAATTGATAAAGGCATGAACCAAGATTCAAATGCACTTGGGTCGCGCAAGTTCCACCAAGGTCATGCACGTATACCTGCGCGCCTCAGAGTGGTCGCACAGGTGAATTGTGCGCCCTCTATGAAATTTCACCCAAGGTGTCTCCAACGTATAAATACCCCTGTGGGCACCCCCATTTTGAGAGAAATTTTTTTCCAGAAATTCAGATTTGAGCTCCCGACGCCCTAGTATCTTCTCAAAGCTTCCGAACACTTCTAAGGTAATTTCTTACCTAGAACGGAAGATCTAAAGATATGGAGTAAGGCCTAAGTGTTGAAACTCATCAACACTTGAGCACCTGAGTGGCCAACCCTTAAGGGAAATGGCCACACTTGTGTGTCGCCTTACCCCTTCAACAAAACTTGTGCTCCCATCTTCTGGAAGCCTCTAGTTATAGTTCTAAATTCTTGAGCCAAGCCTCACCCAAGTTCTACCCTAAGGGTGGACCAACACACAAGTACCCATGTGTCGCGCAAGTATACTTGCGCGCCCAGGACTTGCGCGCCCACACAGTACTTGATCACCCACCAGGACTTGTGTGCCCCACTATTTTTGGGTTCCCTTCCTGCCCATTTCACCCCTCCTATACCTATCCACCTCTCCCCTTCAAGATTAAGTCCTCATATTTCTCTCCAAAGACATTAATGGCATGATCTCCTTGTTGGATTCCTTACCTAAAAGGAATTCTGTTGAACATCTCTCAAAAACTAGTGATTTACACATCTTTACATCACTAAGGTTAGAGAGGTCATTTATTCAACCTCATCCAATAAGATGATAGAATCCTAAATTATGGGCTTCCTTTTTATGAGTAAGTCCCAGTCCATGTTCTCTTAATCGTGGGATTCCTTTTCAGGAGTAAGCCTGAGTCCAAGTTCTCTAAAATATGGGCATACTCTTTAGGAATAATCCCCAAAGTACCCTAAACTGGGCTTCCTTTTTAGGAATAAGCCCCAGTCATAATTCCCTTAACCGGGGCCTCCTTTTCAGGAGTAATCCCCAGTCCAAGTCCTCATTAATTTAGCCATCCCCCTTAGGAGTAAGCCTTGAGTCCCCTAATCCGGGCATCCTCCTTAGGAGTAAGCCCCTATATCAACGTTCCAAAAATTTGTGCATCCTCCTCAGGTGTAAGCCCCAAATATAATTTCTAAAATATGGGCTTCCTTTTCAGAAGTATTCCCCATTCTCAAATATGTGCATCCTTCTTATGAGTAAGCCCCAAGTACCTTAATTCTAAAATTCCCTTATCCTGGGCCTCCTCTTCTGGAGTAAACCCCAGTATTCAAATCCCTTTAACCTGAGCCTCCTCCTTAAGACTAAGCCTCAGTCTTAATTTCTCTTAACCAGTCTTAATATTCTTTTTTATCTGGGTTTCCTTCTCAGAAGTAAAACCCAATCATAAGTCCCCTCCTAATTTGGGAATCTTCCTCAAGAGTAATCCCCAAGTTAGAGTATTCAAATCTCCATAAAATAACATCTAATTTTATGGACCATGTTCCCGTACATCTTCTTTGAAATATGTTCCGATCTCTATCCATTTGGGCAGTCATACATATATAAGCTCCACATCATTTTCTATGATTACATATTTCATGGAACAATTTTTTGGGGTCACCAATACCTCTTGTTTCTCACACCGAGAATGAATCACGTGAGATTAGAGTGTATAAGTAATTATGACATATTTCATTGAGCCATCAATCATACAAAAACATCATACTCCCTTACTCAAAATACGTGGGTTCTGATTCCTTTTCTAAATAAAGGATACGTAGGTAGCCCATCTGCGGGTACGATCCCAACTCAGAAATAATCTATGTCCTTCTAAATGAAAAAAAATTCAAGTGCCCCACTGAGTGGCTTTAAAACTAGTATGGTCATCATAATGACCAAGAGACATCTATATAATGTAATAAAGGATACCATTAACTAAGAATATCTAATAGATACAGATGATTTTTGATCATTGTAGAACCTAGAATACATATAAAAGATTCTCAAAATTTCACACTATAGCATCCTGCCTTTTTTTCACATAAACTTTCATTACATTTAACAAAACCGAGGATCTTTAAGGTTTAGTGTCTTGGAAACCAGGAACTTTAAACATGAAAACATAACAAATTCTTCTAAAACACTTGAAAGGATTCTCCTCATGTTCATCAAAGGTTCATTACTGCATTACATAACCTGGGGACATACATCAAAAGAAAGGGTGAGCAAAAAGCCCAGTAAGGGAAACAATAGAAACATTTTACATGTGAACTTGAGATACTTCAATAAAGTCATGAAAAGATCTTTAAGGCATGAGAATGAAATCATGAGGCATATCATAATAAAAATATCATTTTCATAACTTGAAGATGTGGCTGCAACATTTAATATTGACAATCATTTCGTTTCACCAAGGTCCATCCCCAAGGTGTCATTAAAAATTACCAAGGTTATTCACCAAGGTATCAGTCTAAAAAGTCATCTCTAGAGATTAAGTCGTTACCCAATGCATTGGAGCGCTATCTGGGCGCACCCTTGACATGTCTTTATTATCATGTGAGCCACATATATCATCATCAAACATTTCATAAACAACCCATATAGCATAAAAGAAATGGGTTTCATTTCATAATCATAACTTTTTAAAAACTTCTTTAAAGACATGATCTTTATGTCACTTTAAACCCACGGAAAGGGGAAGCAGGTTTCATGTATGTAAATCCCAAAATATAAAATAGAACATTTTCATATATATGTGAATACCCTTGTAGAAATAAGAGATTTGAGTATTCACTTTATAACATAAAAAAAAATTTGAGAAAAGAGAGAGTCATTTTGAGACGAAAATTCTGCAGCATAACGGCTATGTTACAAGGTTTTAGAAAACATTGAAAAGAGAGGGAACATGGGTCACCCACTCATAAATGATCCATAAAACAGTAGGGGGACATAATATAAGGTATTTAAGAACATGGTAATGAAATTTGAATGATATACCATATGAAATGAAAAACATGGAAGTGAGATAAAAATAAGATTTCTCTTATGAATATTCGGCAGCCTAACAACGTCACTTAAACATCAATAAAAAAAAGATTTGACAAGATAAAATAGGGTCTCTCATAATATGATCATAAGAGATAAGTATGATAGATATAGAGATCATACCCTAACATAATAAAAAGAAACTTGAAAGACATGACATGAAAATCAAACTTGAAAAATGAGAAAGGTGAAAGAATCCCTTAAAAATTCGGCAGCCTAACGGCGTCACTTAAACTTTCATAAAACGAAATGATGATAGTAAGAGGGGACCTATCATCATATAAACATGAAAAGGGAAGTAAGAGTAACATAAAAGAACATCCTCTAACATAAGAACATTGAGCATAAAAGGAATGACATAAAGGAGATTACATGAAAAGAAAGAGAGAGGTCAGATCCCTTACCTTAAAACGTGACTCTTAAAACTCAAAGGTTGGGACCTTGAGGTCTTGGGGGCACCTTGGGAGGACATCGTGGGAGGTAATGAGACCAGAACTTCGTTGGGGGAGAGTGGGGAGTCGAATGGATGATAGGATGTCTTGGTATTTATAGGGAAAGTGAGGGGACAAGGCATTAATGGCCAAGGGACACCTCATTAGTGGTTTTGGCAAAACCATTGGCTTGACCATGGTGTTTGCACATGGTATTGGCCACTTGGGACACCTCATACCTTATCTTACTATTCATAATTCTACCATATTGATTACATACTTAATACATCATTTAATGATGTCATTAAACACCCGTAACTTAAAAATTGTATTTTCACTATTCATTGAAAATTCAACTTTCTCAGAAAAATCCCAAAATTTCACCTTAACCAAATATCAATGCTCTGATTTCGAAAATGAACTCCATTTTATAAAAATAATTTTCTAAATATTTTTAATTTATTTTTTAAATTAATACACTGTTCACCGAAAATTCATTTTTTCAGAAAAAACCCCAAAAATTACCACAACATAATATCGGTGCTCTGAGTTCAAAAATGAAATCAATTTTATAAAAATAATTTTTTTGAATATTTTTAATTTAATTTTTAATTAAAAAAACTATTCACTCGAAAAAAACTAATACTTGAATAATAATTTATGAAACCGTTATTTAACCATTTTATTGAATCACATTACTTAATCAGGGTGCCTAGATTATATTAATACTTTCTTTAAGTGAGATTACTAATCCATTTAGACACATTACTAATCCTAATCATAAAATCACTATTCATAATTTACTATTCATCAAAAATAAATTTGATCTTATTAGATTCTAAATTTCGTACTGAACATAATTGTAGAAGACCATTTTTTGAAAATCATTACACATTTTTAATTATTTAAGGTTTACATAAACATTTTTAAAATATCCTTTTTCTAAAATTCATAAAAAATATGCATACCATATTTATCCGGTCATTTAAAAAAATCATAAACTTCATCATAAAAAGAAATCCCATTTTTTATTTAAAACAAATGATTACACAAGGCAGTTACGGTCTCCTTACATAGACCCTTATCACACCAGCATAGGACCTAAGTGTAAGGTGTGGTAAGGTGAGAGAATCTGAGGGAGGCTCGGCTAACATCGCACAAGTAGTAATTTCTATCAGTTTGAACTTCTCGCAAAGGAGATTCCATTCTAGCTTCACACGATGAAGTTCAGCTAGGGTTTGGTCCACAGCAAAGACCAGTGGTGCTACCTCTTTCCCAAGTTCTGTTAGATGTGCTTCGATCGGTCCAAGACTACTGGGTGAGGACATCGAATCTTCTTTCTATATTAATTCACCAAAATTGCTTGTATTTAGATACAATAGTCAAAACTTTTAGTTTCCAGCGGTCATATTGACCAATGGTCAAATAACAGTCAAAACCCAATAGTCTCATTTTAATTATACTCATTTTATCTAATGAAACATTTTTTTTTAATATTAAAATAAAATAAAAATAACACATAAAATTAGGAAACAAGATTTATTTAAAATTTCGCGTCGTTACAATCTTCCACCCTTAAGAAATTGCATCCTCGCAATTTTTAAAATTGGGTTTTGAAATTTCATTGAAAGTCCCACATCAGAAAAGGAGTCAGTAAAACTATTACTTTAAAAGAAAGAAAGGGAAGTAGAAAGGTCACCCGAGTCAACCCACACTAGGATTCCATGTAGGAAAACATGGACATGGAGGAGAAAATAAAGGGTCAATTTCTAAGGGAGAGTGATAGAGAACATGATTAAGAGAAAGTTAACCATAAGAAAATCCCAAACTTAAGATGCGTGTAAACGGTATTTGATTCCCTAGTAGGAAACGTAAACCAACAACATTTTTGTTTTACGTTCCTTTTCATAATTTTGAGGAATTTATTTACAATATAAAACAAAAACATAAGAAAATATACCTATCTTCATGTAGAGTTTCATCCTTTAATAATTTTCTACCCAAAACTAATCTTTTATCCAAACTATGAGCATTCAAAACTACGTGCTCTCATAAAAACACAAGAATCATCTTCTAGAGAAGAACATAATCCACAAAAGATTAACTATCTATTTCTTTTATCTTTAAACATTATCCCAAAAACAGAAAGGGTATGGTAAAACAACTCTTCAAAAAGAAAGAATCCCATAGGAATGGAAACTACCTTTAAATATTCAAAGTTCCATGGTACTACCCATAGTTCATCATTGACCATTCCATAAATAACGGTCATTAAGACTCCTCAAAATAAACCAAACTAATATTGAAACCCAAATACAAGAAGGATTTGATAACATAGTCTTCCAAATTAAACTTCATTGTTCATCTCCAAACAACATCAACCACTCCTAACCTCTTATAACAAAAGTAGCTAACCTAAACATATTTTACCCAAGATAGGTTAATCATTTCCATAAGTAACCTAAATTACTATAATTCCACCTTAAATTCATCGATTATTCAAAATATAAGTCAACCTTACTCCTCAATTAAATTACCGTAGTAATATATTTACTTCGATCATTTAGGGTCCCCAAAATAGTGAACGTCTTCCAAAATAATAATCATATTATAATACCCTAATAATCCCTGTCATATTAATATGACAATCGTCGCATTTCTTATCACATTGGTTGTTGGGACATGTTTTTCCATTTCCCGCCATTAACTAAGAAAGTAAACTATAATTAGGGGCTTAAATACTTATCCAATAATCACGAAAAGGAACCAAAAGCATATAAGGATAACTTGTAGAAGAAAAGTATACCCTAACTTGTGATCCCATAGGTCCCCATATAGTTTATCCATGATCATATATTCTTATGTGAATCTTTATTGTATTTTATCTTTGTTCCTTAAACAATGGTTCATACTAAGCTAATGAATTTACCAAAGCATATCCCCCGGGAGTCTCGTAACCAAGAGTGCACCAAGGCCTATTGTCGTGTACCAGTTCCCGTTCGAGTCTAGCTCAAAGTGGTGTTTTCGGGTTTTATCCCTATGAACATCTGTGCCAGAGCCACCTCAACCTGCTCGTATCCAGACATGGATGTATTTGCTTGGAAACCCCTTACTCAATACTCACCAAAATACCAGGAAGTTTTCCTATATTTTAACTTTTCTATAGGATTCTTCCTAAAGTTTTCATATCCTAATTTCCACAAATAACTAAACCATCCTTTGATACCAACTATAACATCCCGCCTTTTATCACATAAACATTCATTACATTTTACAAAACCAAGGATCTTTAAGGTTTAGTGTCTTGGAAACCAGGAACTTCAAACATTAAAACACAAATCATTCTTCTAAAACACTTGAAAGGCTTCTCCTCATGTTCATCCTAGGTTCATTACTGCATCACCTAACCTGGGGACATACATAAAAATAATGGGTGAGCAAAAAGCCCAGTAAGGGAAACAAGAGAAACATTTTACATGTGAACTTGAGATACTTCAATAAGGTCATGAAAAGAACTTTAAGGCGTGAGAATGAAATCATGAGGCATATCATAATAAAAATAACATTTTCATAACTTGAAGATGTAGCTGAAACATTTAATATTGACAATCATTTAGTTTCACCAAGTTCCATCCCCAAGGTGTCATTAAAAATTACCAAGGTTATTCACCAAGGTATCAGTCTAAAAAGTCATCTCTAGAGATTAAGTCTTTACCCAATGCTTTAGAGCGCTATCTGGGCACACCCTTGACATGTCTTTATTATCATGTGAGCCACATATATCATCATCAAACATTTCATAAACAACCCATATAGCATAAAAGAAATGGGTTTCATTTCTTAATTATAACGTTTTGAAAACAGCTTTGAAGACATGATCTTTATGTCATTTTAAACCCACAGAAAGGGGAAGCGGATTTCATGTATGTAAATCCCAAAATTTAAAATAGAAAATTTTGATATATATGTGAATACCCTTTTATAAATAAGATCTTTGAGTATTCACTTTATAACATAAAAATAATTTTGAGAAAAGATTGAGGCATTTTGAGATGAAAATTCTACAGTATAACGGCTATGTTACAAGGTTTTAGAAAACATTGAAAAGAGAGGGATGACGGGTCACCCACTCATAAATGATCCATAAAACCATAGGGGGACATAATATAAGGGATTTAAGAACATGGTAATGAAATTTTAAAGATATAACATATGAAATGAAAAACATGGAAGTGAGATAAAAATAAGATTTCTCTTATGAAAATTCGGCAGCCTAACGGTGTCACTTAAACTTCAATAAAAAAATATATGACAAGATCAAATAGGGTCCCTAATCATATGATCATAATATATCAGTATGATAGATATTGAGATCATACCCCAACATAATAAAAATGAACTTGAAAGACTTGACATGAAAATCGAACTTGAAAAATGAGAAGGGTGAAAGAATCCGTTAAAAATTCGGCAGCATAACGGTGTCACTTAAACTTTCATAAAACGAAATGATGAGAGTAAGAGGGGACCTCTCATCATATAAACATAAAAAGGGCAGTAAGACGAATATAAAATAACAAACTCTCACATAAGAACATGGATCATAAAAGGAATGACATGAAGGAAATTACATGAAAAGAAAGAGAGAGGTCGAATCCCTTACCTTAAAACGTGACTCTTAAAACTCAAAGGCTGGGACCTTGAGGGCTTGGGGGAACCTTGGGAGGACTCCTTGGGAGGTAATGAGACCAGAACATCGTTGGGGGAGAGTGGGGAGTCGAATGGATGAGAGGATGTCTTGGTATTTATAGGGAAAGTGAGGGGACAAGGCATTAATGGCCAAGGGACACCTCATTAGTGGTTTTGGAAAAACCATGGGCTTGCCCATGGTATTTTCCCATGGTATTGGCCACTTGGGACACCTCATAGTTTATCTTACTATTCATAATTAGACCATATTGATTACATACTTAATACATCATTTAATGATGTCATTAAACACCCGTAACTTAAAAACTGTATTTTCCCTATTCATCGAATATTCAACTTTCTCAGAAAAATCCCAAAATTTCAACTTAACCAAATATAAATTATCTGATTTCAAAAATTAACTCCATTTTATAAAAATAATTTTATAAATATTTTTAATTTATTTTTTAAATAAATACACTATTCACCAAAAATTCATTTTTTCAGAAAAAACCCCAAAAATTACCATAACATAATATCAGTGCTCTGAGTTCAAAAATGAAATCCATTTTATAAAAATAATTTTTTTAATATTTTAATTTAATTTTTAATTAAAAAAAACTATTGACTCGAAAAAAACTAATACTTGAATAATAATTTATGAAACTGTTATTTAACCATTTTATTGAATCACATTACTTAATCAAGGTGCCTAGATTATATTAATACTTTCTTTAAGTGAGATTACTAATCCATTTGGACACATTCCTAATCCTAATCATAAAATCTCTATTCATAATGTACTATTCATCAAAAATCAAGTTGATCTTATTAGACTCTAAATTTCGTACTGAACATAATTGTAGAAGACCATTTTTGGAAAATCATTACAAATTTTTAATTATTTAAGGTTTACATAAACATTTTTAAAATATCCTTTTTCTAAAATTCCTGAAAAATATGCATACCATATTTATCCGGTCATTTAAAAAAATCATAAACTTCATCATAAAATGAAATCCCAATTTTTCTTTAAAACAAAGGATTACACAAGGCAGTTACGGTCTCCTTACATAGCCCCTTATCACACCAGCATGGGACCTAAGTGTAAGGTGTGCTAAGGTGAGAGAATCTGAGGGAGGCTCGGCTAACATCGCAGGAGTAGTAATTTCTATCAGTTTTAACTTCTCGCAAAGGTGATTCCGTTCTAGCTTCACACGATGAAGTTCGGCATGGGTTTGGTCCAGAGCAAATCCCAGTGGTGCTACCTCCTTCCCAAGTTCTATTAGATGGGCTTCGATCGGTCCAAGAATACTGGGTGAGGCCATCGAATCTTCTTTCTATATTAATTAACCAAGATTGCTTATATTTAGAGACAATAGTCAAAACGTTTAGTTTCCAGCGGTCATATTGACCAATGGTCAAATAACACTCAAAACCCAACAGTCTCATTTTAATTATACTCATGTTATCAAATGAAACATTTTTGGTGACTATAAAAATAAAATAAAAATAACAAATAAAATTAGGAAACAAGATTTATTTAAAATTTCAGGTCGTTACAATCTTCCCCCCTTAAGAAATTGCGTCCTCGCAATTATTAAAATTGGTTTTTGAAATTTTATTGAAAGTCCCACATCAGAAAATGTGTCAGTAAAACTATTAATTTAAATGAAAGAAAGGGAAGTAGAAAGGTCACTCGAGTCAACCCACACTAGGATTCCATGTAAGAAAACATGGACATGGAGGAGAAAACAAAGGGTCAAGTTCTGAGGGAGAGTTATAGAGAACATGATTAGGAGAAAGTTAACCATAAGAAAATCCCAAACTTATGATGTGTGTAAACGGTCTTTGATTACCTAGTAGGAAACGTAAACCAACAACATTTTTGTTTTACGTTCCTTTTCATAATTTTGAGGAATTAATTTACAACATAAAACAAAAACATAATAAAATATACCTATCTTCATGTAGAGTTTCATCCTTTAATAAGTTTCTACCCAAAAATAATATTTTCTCCAAAATATGAGCATTCAAAACTACTTGGTCTCATCAATACACAAGAATCATCTTCTAGAGAATCACATAATCCACAAAAGTTTAACTATCTATTTCTTCTATCTTTAAACATTATCCCAAAAACAGAAAGGGTAAGGTAAAACAACTCTTCAAAAAAAAAAGAATCCCATAGGAATGGAAACTACCTTTAAATCTTCAAAGTTCTGTGGTACTACCCATAGTTCATCATTGACCATTCTATAAATAACTGTCATTAAGATTCCTCAAAATAAACCAAACTAATATTGAAACCCAAATACAAGAAGGATTTTATAACATAGTCTTCCAAAATAAACTTCATTGTTCATCTCCAAACAACATCAACCACTCCTAACATCTTATAACAAAAGTAGATAACCTAAACATATTTTACCCAAGATAGGTTAATCATTTCCATAAGTAACCTAAATTACTATAAGTCCACCTTAAATTCATTGATTCTTGAAAATATAAGTCAACCTTACTACTCAATGAAAATACCATAGTAATCTATTTTCCTCGATCTTATAGGGTCCCCAAAATAGTAAACATCTTCCAAAATAATAATCATATTTTAATCCCCTAATGATCCCTGTCATATTAATACGACAATCGTCGAATTTCCTATCACATTGGTTGTTGGGACATGTTCGTCCATTTCCCGCCATTAAATAAGAAAGGATACTATAATTAGGGCCTTAAATACTTAGCCAATAACCATGAAAATGAACCAAAAGCATATAAGGATAACTTGTAGAAGAAAAGTATACCCTAACTTGTGATCCCCTAGGTTCCCATCTAGGTTATCCATGATCATATATTCTTATGTGAATCTTTATTTTATTTTATCTTTATTCCATTAACAATGGTTCATACTAAGCTTATGAATTTACCAAAGCATATCCCCCGGGAGTGTCGTAACCAAGAGTGCAGCAAGGACCATTGTTGTGTACCAGTTCCCGCTCGAGTCTAGCTCAAAGCGGTGTTTTCGGGTTTTACCCCTATGTACATCTGTGCCAGAGCCACCTCTACCTGCTCGTATCCAGACAGGGATGTATTTGCTTGGAAACCCCTTACTCAATACTCACCAAAATACCAGGAAGATTTCCTATATTTTAACTGTTCTATAGGCTTTTCATAATGATTTCATATCCTAATTTCCACAATTAACTAAATCATCCATTGATACCAACTATAGCATCCTGCCTTTTTATCACATAAACATTCATTACATTTTACAAAACCGAGGATCTTTAAGGTTTAGTGTCTTTGAAACCAGGAACATTAAACATGAAAACATAAAGTATTCTTCTAAAACAATTGAAAGGATTCTCCTCATGTTCATCCTAGGTTCATTACTGCATCACATAACCTGGGGACATACATAAAAATAATGGGTGAGAAAAATTCCAAGTAAGGGAAACAAGAGAAACATTTTACATGGGAACTTGAAATTCTTCAATAAGGTCATGAAAAGAACTTTAAGGCATGAGAATGAAATCATGAGGCATATCATAATAAAAATAAAATTTTCCTAACTTGAAAATGTTGCTACAACATTTAATATTGAAAATCATTTCGTTTCACCAAGGTCCATCCCCAAGGTGTCATTAAAAATTACCAAGGTTATTCACCAAGGCATCCGTCTAAAAAGTCATCTCTAGAGATTAAGTCTTTACCCAATGCATTGGAGCGCTATATGGGCGCACCCCTGAAATGTCTTTATTATCATGTGAGACACATATATCATCATCAAACATTTCATAAACAACCCATATTGTATAAATGAAATGGGTTTCATTTCATAATCATAACGTTTTAAAAACTGCTTTAAAGACATGATCTTTATGTAACTTTAAACCCACGGAAAGGGGAAGCGGGTTTCATGTATGTAAATCCCAGAATTTAAAATATAACATTTTGATATATATTTGAATACCCTTGTAGAAATAAGAACTTTGAGTATTAACTTTATAACATAAAAATAATTTTGAGAAAAGAGAGAGACATTTTGAGACGAAAATTCTACAGCATAACGGCTATGTTACAAGGTTTTAGAAAACATTGAAAAGAGAGGGAAGATGGGTCACCCACTCATAAATGATCCATAAAACAGTATGGGGACAGAATATAAGGTATTTAAGAACATGGTAATGAAATTTTAAAGATATACCATATGAAATGAAAAACATGGAAGTGAGATAAAAATAAGATTTCTTTTATGAAAATTCGGCAGCCTAACGACGTCACTTAAAATTCAATAAAAAAAAGATTTGACAAGATCAAATAGGGTATCTCATCAAATGATCATAAGATATCAGTACGATAGATATAGATATCATTACCCAACATAATAAAAAGGAACTTGAAAGACTTCACATTAAAAATCGAACTTGAAAAATGAGAAGGGTGAAAGAATCCCTTAAAAATTTGGCAGCCTAACGGCGTCACTTAAACATTCATAAAACGAAATGATGAGAGTAAGAGGGGACCTCTCATCATATAGACATGAAATTTTCAGTAAGAGTAATATAAAAGAACATACTCTCACATATGAACATGGAGCATAAAAGGAATGACATAAAGGAGATTAAATGAAAAGAAAGAGAGAGGTCAGATCCCTTACCATAAAACGTGACTCTTATAAGTCAAAGGTTGGGACCTTGAGGGCTTGGGGGAACCTTGGGAGGACTCCTTTGGAGGTAATGCGACCAGAACATAGTTGGGGGTGAGTGGGGAGTCGAATGGATGAGAGGATGGCTTGGTATTTATAGGGAATGTGAGGGGACAATCCATTAATGGCCAAGGGACACCTCATTAGTGGTTTTGGCAAAACCATGGGCTTTCCCATGGTATTTTCCCATGGTATTGGACACTTGGGACACCTCATACCTTATCATACTATTCATAATTCGACCATATTGATTACATACTTAATACATCATTTAATGATGTCATTAAACACCTGTAACTTAAAAACTGTATTTTCACTATTCATCAAAAATTCAACTTTCTCAGAAAAATCCCAAAATTTCACCTTAACCAAATATCAGTGCTCTGATTTCAAAAATGAACTCCATTTTCTAAAAATAATTTTCTAAATATTTTTAATTTATTTTTTAAATAAATAAAATATTCACCAAAAATTCATTTTTTCAGAAAAAACCCCAAAAATTACCATAACATAATATCGGTGCTCTGAGTTCAAAAATGAAATCCATTTTATAAAAATAATTGTTTTAAATATTTTTAATTTAATTTTTAATTAAAAAAACTATTCACTTGAAAAAAACTAATACTTGAATAATAATTTATGAAACTGTTATTTAACCATTTTATTGAATCACATTACTTAATCAAGGTGCCTAGATTATATTAATACTTTCATTAAGTGAGATTACTAATCCATTTGGACACATTACTAATTCTAATACTTAAAATCACTATTCATAATTTAGTATTCATCAAAAATAAATTTGATCTTATTAGACTCTAAATTTTGTACTGAACATAATTGTAGAAGACCATTTTTTGAAAATCGTTACACATTTTTAATTATTTAAGGTTTACATAAACATTTTTAAAATATCCTTTTTCTAAAATTCATCAAAAATATGCATACCATATTTATCCGGTCATTCAATAAAATCATAAACTTCATCATAAAAAGAAATCCCAATTTTTCTTTAAAACAAAGGATTACACAAGGTAGTTACAGTCTCCTTACATAGCCCCTTATCACACAAGCATAGGACCTAAGTGTAAGGTGTACTAAGGTGAGAGAATCTGAGGGAGGCTCGGCTAACATCACACGAGTAGTAATTTCTATCAGTTTTAACTTCTCGCAATGGCGATTCCGTTCTAGCTTCACACGATGAAGTTCGGCTTGGGTTTGGTCCAGAGCAAAGCCCAGTGGTGCTACCTCTTTCCTAAGTTCTGTTAGATGGGCTTCGATCGGTCCAAGACTACTGGGTGAGGCCATCGAATCTTCTTTCTATATTAATTAACCAAGATTGGTTGTATTTAGAGACAATAGTCAAAATGTTTAGTTTCTAGCAGTCACATTAACCAATGGTAAATAACCGTGAAAACCCAACAGTCTCATTTTAATTATACTCATGTTATCAAATGAAACATTTTTGTTGAGTATAAAAGTAAAATAAAAATAACACATAAAATTAGGAAACAAGATTTATTTAAAATTTCAGGTCGTTACACATACATATCAATAATTGACTGTCAGATCTAAAGGAAAGCTCATTTTATACATTTTAACATAATAAGGATTCACGGACATAACATAAATATATAAAGAGAGTATCGGAGAAGACAATAATTCCCCTCAAAAAGGTGTGATGTGTCTGACCTCCCATCCTCTCGACCAATGCAAATTCTTAAGCCTCATCGATCCATAACTAATTAGCACCTACCTTTGTAATATAGGTCCAAATGGATATAGAATAATTGGATATTTCTAGTTCTACGAACAAACCGATTATAAACTTCTTGGAATGTTTAAACCTTAAACCAATGAGGTCATCCCCAATTCTAGAGGAAACAAAAAATGGTGAACCTGACATGAATCATTAACCATGTTAAAGTGATATGTAACCTTTTTGTTAGGACCCTATTTAAAACTCAATGAGAGGGCCAAAAATACAATCAATAACATATGTGATTATCCACAAGATGTAGTGGCAGGACTTATCTCGATTATGTCTGTTATATCAAACAGACACTCCTTTTCAAAGATCTTCTGCAATGGATTCTCTTATGTTCACACCCATGAATACTTCTGTGGTGAATATTGATACTGTTAAAGCCTCTACTACTAATCCTGCTGGATCATCATCCACTCTAAGAAATATATCACCTACTCAGAATCTTCAACGCTGGGTATCAAATGCGCTAGTTAAGAAGTACCATCAAAACGGTACTCTTCCGACTGTGGAGATAGATCGACATGCTCTCCAAGTCAACAATTCACCCTGGTCGTAAGGACAACGATGACAGGCGATTAGGAAACTGGTGGTGCCAACCACCATCTCCAACCGTTTTAGGTCGTTATCCCCTGAATGGAATCACCATTCACTCCCATATTATGGGGAGTTAAATGAGTAGGTCCCTCAAGGCCTTAATTCAAGGAGACATGAGTACTTCATGAGGGGTCCTATCAAAAAATCACTGCCAGACTCGTGTGGCAGTGCTCCCTCAACATGATGAGGGTATCATCTCCTGGAATTTGGCTCAGTTTCCTTGAACCCGAGCAGGAAAGACGAACCACCAGAGACAAAGTCTAGTCAACAGTGAGCTGGTTCTCATCTCTACCATCCCCATAGAAGTCCACCAACCTAACTTGGTGGAAAGCAATGTGCGAGCACACACACCCGTCCGTTTTAATTCCTCTGTCCAGTAGACTCATCTGGCAGCAGCACGCCAATCCTGCTAGGCAATTCTAGTTAAGTACTATAGACAAGAACATAATCCTGATTATAAATCATCAGATAGTCATCAGGCTCGTCTGACTACATATGATGGATCCTTCCAACCCAATGTGTTGGAAACTGGTAAACTGCCACATACACCTGCTTACACTCAACAATCCTGCCAGCAGCCTCATTTGTTATTATTGAAGGAAGCTCATCAACCAAGTTTGGTGAAGTGCAATCCTCAGGCACATACACCTTCTAGTATTGATCAAGCATACCAACAGTCTTGTTTGGTAGCATTCGGAGAAGTCAGTTGGAAAGCTCCGGTGTCAAACAGGAGGTAGACTCAACTCTCTTCCCCCACACTTGAGTACTGTCAGGATTCACTGACAAGAAAAGGAGGACAGGAGCAGGAACACACACCTACTCCGAGCACGGAATGGACATATATCTCTATTCTGGTGGCTGAAGTCACCAGGCATATTCTATCAATGGTGAAAGAGCAGTAGCAAATCCCTACTCATATTCTGGATGCCTTCCAGGATATTATAACAGCATCAGCAGAATCTGAGGGAAAGAAACATAAATATATCCCTACCAGTGGATTGACAAATCAACTGTTCACTCCGGAACAGACACACACATCTGTTCTAGTCCAAGTGGGTTTTGGTGTATACTCCCCCATATTATATGGACATCCAAGTCATGCACACACAACTGATTTGAGTGGAGATAATCAGCGTAACCTGATCATTTCTCTTGAGCAGGCACATACACCTTCCCATAACGACCACTATCGTCAACAAGTGGTTCCTAAATTGAGTAATAAGGCATCTAAAAATAAGAATCGCCCAGCACCGTCCAGAAATCCAGAGCCAATTTGTAATAAGGCCTTTCTCAACGCTGGAGTTCTTGGAGCCCTCAGAAAATTATCTGTTGGAATTCGAGATTCTACTCCCTCGTTTCACAATAGTGAGAACATTAATTCTGAAGTTCTTCATCTGAAACTTCCTCATGAAGGATTGCTTAATGACAGTTCGGTCGATCGCAGAGTTTTTTCTTTAGATGAGAGCCACATGAACCCTCTGTTTGTCCAGAAGACCAAGGAGAAAAATGCTTCATCTTTTGCTGTAACCAACCATGGTGGTCCTCCCCATGATGATGAATTTAACTGAAAATGTAATATCTGCAGCTATAATTCACATTTCTGGAAAAATTCTCCAATAGAAAATGTAGTGACGAGAAAGACCTCTTATGTTGAGGCACTTGCAAATGCGAAGCCAGTCATGTCTGCTTCTACACCCCTAGGAGGTGAAATAATTTCTCAATCAGAAGATACCCTGTGGTATAGTTCATTCTCCGAACCACCCCTGGATCGTTCATCTTCTAGTTTTATTATTGAATTCTCTACCGATCTTGTTGAATCTGATGAAGCAACAAAAAAGCACTAACTCTGGTCTAATCAGGTAGAAGAATCTCCATTGAATGATAAAGAGGAAGTACTGAATATGAGAAAACAATTAGCAAATGGTGAAGTGCTAGTCATATTTTGGCCTTCGGCTAACTCTCAGTTTGACATTCTAGAGATGTTTACGGATGATGGAATTCATGATATTTGTCTAAACATATGGAAAAATCTTTGTCAGTTGAAAAAGAAAATATTATTTTATGATGAATATAAAAATCATATAAAGATAATATAATGGTTACAACTCCAAATTGCTTTGGCTTCTCTCTCAGTTTCTTGATATCTGAAGGCTTAAAAGCAGCAGAGAGCCCTTCAGCATTCATTCCTTGGTGCACTAAGAAGATTGTGCCAGTTAATTTCCAATGCCCCATCTGGTATTCATATCAGGGGATGGGGTGTTCATGGAGCACTACATTTCACTGTACTCTCCAGTCAGAAAAGCCTGCTGAAAATGGTCTCATGCAATGTTATTGCCCATGGCCAGCAATAGTCAATTATCTTTGTTTGTAATCAATGACTTGCTCAAGAACATGATTCAACTAGTTCTTCTCAAAATCAAGCATATAGAGAACAAGTTGTTTAATTACTCATGCATCAAGCGAACAATAATATTGAACATGCCTCTCATTTGGAGCAAGCACATCATCAAGTGACAGAAGTGTCAGAAATCATCCAACAGTCTTTTGAGCTGGGTGATAAAAGTGGATGCATTTTGATTCATACAGCCAATTTTGGGACTAATTTCAGCAAGACTAAGAGAGATTACAAGAAGGTCTCAGATATATCATGTCAAGAACCATCCCAGCTTTCTAGCCTGGGGACTCTTTTAACCCAACCCTTGGAATCAACAAATAGGATTTGAGGAGTTGAGCAGGAACAGCAGGACAAGCCCTAGTCCACCAGACTGGGGAATTTTTCAAATCCTCAACCCATTTCTCCTAGAAAGTCAGTCTTCTCTTGATTATGGAAGAATCCTCAAGAGGAACGAAGAAACAAATTATCCGGAGACTCCCTCCAAATTATGGTTTGTCAAGAAGTTCCTGAGGGATCAAATCGAAAAAGGCAATGTCTCATCAGAGACATAGAAGAAGACAATATCAGAGAAATGCCAATAGAAAAGATACAATGCATTATGCATCAATTAATTTCATCAATGAAGTTGTTGCTAATCCACCAGATGAGGTTGAATCAGAGGGATCATATGAAGAAGTTCATGCTCAAGAAGTTGTACGCACAGACACAAATGAAGAAGGTGTGTGTACACAAAATCAAAGGCTTACCCAGAATATGGGTGTTACTTTAAGTAACCCACTTCCCCCTCTCTGAATGGGATCCAACAAGTGGAAAGGAAAGAATCAGGTCACATACCTGTCCTCTAGAAAAGGCCAATCGGTCTCACTAGAGCAAAGATTTTCATAACAAGAGGAAGACATGACAGAATTGAAGAGGATAAATGTAGAACTACTTCAGGGTAGTCTTCCTCCTAAGCATGTTGGAGTCAGTCAGCCAAGGGAATTTGATGCAGCTAATAAGATGGATCAAGAGTATCCTCCTCTATCAGTACACCCTCATTGGTCTAATCCTATGGGTCATGTGTAACAACAATGTGCAGTGCTACCATCAGTTGTAGTACCAGCCACCACATCTGCCCAAACTCCAGTCATTGTAATTGTTCATGTCCAAGATCAACCAGATGTTTCTCAAAAGACAATAACTACTATTGAGTGATTAACATCTCGGTTAAAAGATATGGAGTGAAAGAGAGCTCAAATTCAACCAGAAAAAAGATCATATCCTGAATCGATTGATGGAATTCCTCCCCAATCAAATTTTGCAAGTACCACATTCCAAATTTTTAATGGTTTGGAAGACCTAGAGAAACACTTGACACATTTTGTTTCTCATTGTGATCATATGATGGGAACCCTTCAGCAACAAGAAGCAATTAAGCTTAGATGTTTTGTAAATTCATTAAAATGGATTTCCTTTGTTTGGTACACAATCTTACAATCCCGATAAATTACCGGATGGGAGGATCTTCGCCAAATATTCCTTCTTCAATTCAGATCAACGTTGCCAAAGACAACAGTTATTGATCTTACAAACTGTATGAAAAGGGAGAATGAAAGGATTTCATATTTCATTGCTCACTGGAAGGGATTAACATATTCCCTGAGATTGGAACTCTCTCAAGAAGAATTTTTGCCAATATATGTGGCAAATCTGCCTGATGAGCTATGCACTCCATTCATTCATGTGAGATACATAGAAGGGTTCCAAGACCTTAATTCAATCGCTCAATAGATTGAAGATTCTATTATAAATAGTATGGAAAAAACTCGTGTAATTCCATCAGCTCTAGGAAGGATAATGTGTAGAGCAAAGACTACTACAATCATGCTTAAGCAAGCACTTGTACCTGCTTCTACGTCAAAAAATTCATCTTCCCGAAGGGCTCTACCTCTTGAGCGTCAGAAATAGAGGCTATTTCATCAAAACGATCAAAAAGATCAAAGACAGAAACAATCTGAGGATTTGAAAGGAAAATTTTTCTCTTTCTGAAATGAACAAGTTCCTGGCTACTTCATTTGAGCTCTGGAAGATAATTTGGTTCAATTGCCAAGGCCTAAAAGGCCGAAAAAGGAAGGAGATGAAGACCATCCAAACTATTTCCCCTTTCATCAGATATTGGGGAATCCCATTCAGGTGTGTTTTGTCTTTAAGGACCTCCTGCAAAAAATGGTCGACTCAGGACAAGTCAAACTGAAAGTTTCTTTAGCTCATGTAGCATGTGTTACTGCTACGGATCTAGAGGAGGAAGGTGAGTGGCAAGAAGCCAAGAACAAAAATGCACAAAAATATGATGATTGGATGGTCAGAAAAATGAACAAACGAACTCATGTTATTTATAAAACACAATTAACGAAACCAATTGTGTCTTCTTCCATGAATGCCGTAGAAAAAACCTCTTAATAAAAGGTAAAATCCTCAAAGAAACGACATGAATAAAATAAAGAAGATGAGTATGTTTCAAAGACCATGTTGTCTTTGACTCTGGTAGATTTTATTCCATCTACTTCGAAGCCACATGCACCATCCTACCAAACGAAACAGCCTAAATTGGCTAGTCAGGCAGAGTCTTCATCGGATGAAGAGTTAATCTTTGGTTATGTTAATATGATTCACTTAACAGATCCTTATTCTAATCACAATTTCAATCTCGATGAACCTGGGTTCCCTTTATCAAACAGAGGAATCATAGGAAGCTCCATAGGCTCAGGATACAGAGGAAGACATGGATATTTTAGAAGACACTATTCTAATTCTAGCCCTTATAGAACTGTGTATGTGGAAGAAACTCGTGGCAGATCCCTTCAACAAGATCAATAAGAACAAGCAAGTTTTTCCTCACAAGGAACATTCAGTCCTGGCATAGTTATTCTGGAAGATCGGTTGGAAGATACACCTTCTTCCTCTTAGCATGTAAATAGGCCTATTCGGTCTAATCATTGAAAGCCAGTGGTATTACCAACTCCTACCTCGATACAAGATGAATCAACTTACAAAGAATCAAATTCCAAGGAACATGATAATCCACATGTTCCTGTTGGGAAACACAAACCTTTGGATCAAAAATATGATGTATTAAAACACCTGGCCCAAGTAACGGCCATGTTATCAATTTTGGATGCTTTGAATTTATCAAATGATCTTTGGGAGGCACTCATTTAGGCTTTTTCAAGTCCCAAGGAGTTTGAAACTGAAATTACTGTTGCTGAAGCCTACCATGTAGAGAATAATCCTGCAGAATTCCATGTAGTGATATCTTTCAAAGAAAAAGATGAATATGATGTCGTGCATGGATATTTTAGACCTTTTTAATTATCTGGAATGGCCAATGGTGTAGAAATCTGAAGAGCTTTCTATTCTAATGGTTCAGGATTCAACCTCATGCCCATTCGTACACTTCGTCGATTGGGCCTCACGGAATCTGATTTATCTCCTTCTACTATGATGTTATAAGGATACGATAAAAATGAACAATAACCATTGGGCGAGATTACACTCAGAACTCAGTTTTGAGACCTTGTATCCAATTTAGATTTCATGGTGTTTGATCAAGACTAAGCCTTCAACATCTTGCATGGAAGACCCTGGCTACATCAACATGTGGCTATCCCTTCATCATACCATCAATGTCTCATGTATTGTTCCGATGGTCAAGTTGGGACATTGTATGGTGATAAGCCCACGTTCAAGACATATGAGTCTCAATACATTGAGGTAGAATTCTATCACATGAAGGAAAAGGAGAAATCCACAACAAAGGAGATAACAAAAGTTAATGCTCCATATGGTTTGGAAAAGATTCCAGTAAATCCATTTGCACATGTGAGTACAGATTATGTGTTTCCGATCAGTCAAATTGACAGGATAGACTCAAATCCAAATACTCTGATGGAAACTTCCATAATGTCAATTACGGAAATTAAGCTAGACAGCAAGGGAGAAATTGGCGATTCACCACGAAATGACGAAAGCTCAAATGGTGATGTCTTCATTTCATCTACTGAAATCAAACAAGTCTATACTTTGCAAACCAAGCCAGAAGAAGTTATAGTAATTCCAGAGGTGAATGATAATGTCAACTCTCAATCCATCAACTCTTATTTATTACCCAAGGAAGACCCTTCATCATCAATAGGGTCAATAATGTAAGCGTCTTCATCAAGATGTTCAAATTTTAATATCTCTTCAAATCATGAATATTCTACTTCATCGTCTACTTTGAATGTAGAATCAGAAGAAGTAAAACATGTTGAAGAAGAATAGAAAGATCTCAGGGATGCTCCTCCACCATTTGAAGAGGGTATCTCTACCACCATGGATAAACTCGGAGAAATAAATCTGGGTACAAAATAAGATCCACGCCCCACTTTAATTAGTGCAGCCATGACTCTTGAAGAGAAAAAGATTTATGTTTCATTTTTAATGAAAAATCGAGATATATTTGCATGGAACTATACAAAAATTCTAGGCCTTGATCCTGAGGTTGCTACCCATCATTTGGGTTTTCCAGAAGAACATCATGGATTCAAGGAAGCTGCCAAAATAACACACCAAACTTATGCGTCCAAAATTGAAGCTAAAGTGGATAAGATTATCAAATTTAACTTCATCAGAGAAGTTCAATATCCCAAATGGTTGGATAATATTGTACCTGTGAAGTAGAAGAACAGACAAATTAGAGTTTATATTTATTTCTGAGATCTTAATCGGCATTGTCCTATGGATGTTTTTCTACTACCGATTATATAACTTTTAATTGATTAAACAGTTGGCTATGAAGCACTTTCCTTCATGGATGGATACTTCGGGTATAATCAAATCCGAATGGCTCTAGAAGATGAATAATCTACAGCCTTACGAGACCCTCAGGGTGTGTCCTGCTATCGGGTAATTCCCTTTGTCCTAAAGAATGCATGCACAACATATCAGCGTGCCATGCATCTTATCTTCATAACATTATTAGGGAAGTTAATTGAAAGTTACGTGTATGGTTTTTTGGTCAAATCCAAACAATGTTCTAATCACTTGGCTGATTTGGAAATAATATTCGACAAACTTCGACAACATAATTTGAGGATGAACCCCTTAAAATGTACTTTAGGGGTAACCTCAGGAAAATTTCTCGGCTTTGTTGGACGCTATCGTGGTATTGAAATTGATCATACGTAGACAAAGTCAATCCTTGGTATGTCACCTCCTTGAAATTTTAAATAATTGAGATGACATCAAGGACACTTATCCTATATTCAGCGTTTCATCACCAATTTATCATGCAAAAGTTTACCCTTCACCAAATTGATGAAGAATGGAGTCACTTACCAGTGGACTGAAGAATGTCAAGAAGAATTTGATATTCTCAAGAAGTATCTCTTGAGTCCACCGGTATTAATGACACCTATTTAAGGAAGACCACTTATCCTCTATGTGACATCTTTAGAGCGATCATTGGGTGCCTTTCTTGCTCAGAAAAATGATGATGGGAATGAAAACAGCCTCTACTATCTCAGTCAGACTATGCTTAAAGCTGAGACCCGATATTAAAGTATTGAGAAGTGCTGCCTAGCATTAATCTTCGTAGTTCAGAAGTTGAGACACTACCTCTAACATCACGAGGTCCAATTAGTATCTCGTAATAAGCCACTCAAATTCATCCTTAGTCGTCCAATGCTTACAGGACGTCTGGCAAGGTGGGAAGTTATATTTCAGCAATTTGATATCCAATATGTGTCTCAAAAGGCATTAAAGGGACAAGCTCTAGCTGAGTTCCTTGATGAGCACCCTTTACTAGAATATACGTCATCGGATATTGAACTTCCTAATGAAAAAGTATTCTTTATTCATGATAGTCATCAAACATGGAAAATTTACTTTGATGGTGCTTCCAGAAGTCCAACAGGGAGAAAAATGGAAAATCCTAAATTCAACAAAGTTGGGTTAGGAGTTGTGATCTTTTCTCCAGAAAAGGAAGTGTTTCCCTATTCCTTCTCAATTTTGGGAGGTGGTACAAATAATGAAGCAGAATACCAAGCTCTCATCGCATGCTTGGATTTGGCGCTTCAAGCACAAGTGAGTCACTTAATGGTGAAAGCTGATTCAGACCTGGTAATCAAACAAGTAAACATGGATTATGCCATCATAAAAGAAGAACTAATCCCTTTGTATGATTACGACAGATAATTAATGGCATAATTCTCTTCATAACCGATATTTTCTTATGTCCCGTGGTCAAAAAATTCCCAAGCTGATGCACTGGCTAACATAGCCCTAGATTTGGAAGATCCAAATCGGGACAAGAAAACCATCTATATTGCCCACCGTCATACAATTTCACCTTATTTTCAAACCAGAACAGAGTAAATCAATGAAATTATTCCCATTCCTAAACCATATGTTCATACTACAGGATGGACGACACCTATCAGGGAATACCTTCAAAACAGAACACTTCCACCTAATAAAGCTGAGAAGGAACAAATCCAGAGGTATGTTGTCAATTTCACTCTTTAAGATAGCCCAGATCACCCAAAGAAAATTATCTACAAACGTAGTTTTGATGGAGTTCTCTTCAGATGCATTGATGGTGTAGAGATGATGGTTGTCATGAAAGAAGTGCATGGAGGAGTCTCTGGTGCCCACTAGCCTGGACATAGACTGTCTGATCAAATTCGAAGGCTTGGATACATTTGGCCTTCAATTATACAAGATTCTATTGATTTCACAAAGAAGTTTCATTCATTCCATGTACATGCCAACTTCATTCATCATCCCCCAGAGTTTCTTCATACAACTAAATACTCGTGGCAATTTTCCACCTAGGGAATTGATGTGGTGGGACCTTACCCTTCTGCTACAGCCAAGAAGTTTAAGTATATTCTTACTGCTACTGACTTCTTTTCCAAATGGGAAGGGGCAATACCTCTCAAATAAGTTAGTTCTAAAATCATTGTTTGATTCATCAAGTCGAACATCATTTCCAAATTTGGTGTTCCTCATACCATATTGACGGACAACGGCACCAACATCTATTCATCTGAGACGAGAAAATTGTATCATGAATAAAATATCAAATCCAATCATTCATCTTGGTATCATGCATCATCCAATGTCCAGATAGAAGCCTTAAACAAGAATCTTTCAAATATACTACAAAATATGGTGGATAAAGATAAGAGGTCATGTATGGATAAACTCTTTCATGCTTTATCAGCTTATCGGACCACCACCCACACTACAACGCGGTCAAATCCATTTTCCCTAGTATATGGAACAGAAGTAGTCTTTCCCATTGATGTTCAATTTCCTTTTCTCAGAGTATCTATTTGTGATCATTCATCTACAGATGAAAAATCTCAAAAGCGATTGGATGAATTGGAACGGTTAGATGAGAAAAGATTGTGCACCCTGAACCACTTGGAAGTCTACCATAATCGAATAGCACGAGCTTTCAACAAAACATTTCATCTTAATTCATTGATTCAGGGAGAAATGGTATTTCTTCTCAGAACCCCAATGATACCAGGAATGAAACCTCAATGCTTGAACCAAAATGAGACGGACCTTACTCAATACATAAGGTCTACTCCAATGGAGCATATTCTTTACTCTCAGTGGATGGAGAACTCATCACTAATCCACCAATGCCATATTTCTTAAGAATTATTTTGTATAAACACAAAATACATCACCATTATTGTCCCTCATGACCTTAAACTGCACCACCTTCCTGCATGACATTAAACTGCTCATCATATCCAGCAAGATGTTAAACTGCACCATCTATGGTCCATGCATATGACCTTAAACTATTAGCACTTTCATCCCACATGATGTTAAACATTGTCCCCTTCATCGTCCTTGTTACATGATGTTAAACTATAAAACAACAGTCCATGCATATGACCTTCATCTTTTCTCACCATCATCCAACATGACGCTAAACTGTATTGTCCCTTTTTGTCAAACATGACGTTAAACTATGAAAAAGTCCATAATACGTCCAAAATGATGTTAAACTATGTCCTCTTTTGTCCTTACTGCATGACATTAAATTGTACAGTCCCCCTTTTGTCCAACATGACATTAAACTATATTGTCCTGATCATCCTAACTACATGACGCTAAACTGTATAGAAATCCTTTAATACGTCCTACATGACATTAAACTGTATTTCGTCTGTGTTACATGACACTAAACTATGCAGCACCAATAGTCCTCACTGCAAGACTTTAAATTGCATAGTCCCTTCATATGTCCAACATGACATTAAATTGTGCATTATTAGGGTTGTTGCTACCTATTGTTTCTCACACTGAGTACGACTCACATGATCTTAGAGTAATGTTCAACCATAACACTTTATCTGGGCTGCTAACCATGCGTATGTACCAAAACCATTTTTTAGGTTGTTGTCCCCAAGAACAACTTGATCAATAATGCATTTTTTTAATTGAACTACGCAGACATTGATCCTTGCCTTCTAGGCTGGGTACGTAGGAAACCTCCCGAGGTTTAAGACCAAAACCAATCTCTTCACATCGGTTCACCTCCATCTTATACGATGTTGATTCATGAAACCGCCCCCAAAATCAATATCTTTACATTGGTTCACCTTCGTCCTTGCTATACGACGTTAAACTGTACAACACTTTTGTCATGTACGACAATAAACTACAACATTCTTTGATACCCTCACTTGAGAGGGAATCGGTATTTATATTGATTTCTAATCATGTCACATTACAAATACTACATGCATACATGGCAATGCCCGAACCTTTTATCTTGTGTCAAACCATCATTGCACTAAAGTCCCCTTTCACCCTTCACATGTACAAACCAAATCTGTACATAGGGTATTTCTAGAACTACGTGGGATTTATTCCCATCCATATGGGATACGTTGGAATATTTGAGTGTCTATCGAATCCAGCTTGAAGTCTCTGGGCCTAACCCCAAATTCCACTTTCAATCCCCTGGCAGAAAAGTCCCTATGAAAACAAACACTGAGTATTTCTTATAATGGTCCAAGTTCTATGACCCTAAACTAAGAACTCTTAAACTTTCATCCCACACATAGTTAAAATGTATTTCTAGAACTACGTTTGGCCTGATTCCAATCCTTATGGGATACGTAGTGAAGTCAAACATTTCAATTCAGGACCCAGCCACAACATGATTATGGTTAACATTGATCTATGTATCTTTACATACATTGAACAATACCCATTTCTATGTGTCATAATACTAACCTTAAATATTTTCAGATCTTTATAACCCTTTTCCGGAATTCTAATCACAAAATGTCCAAATTCTGAAAATTATTTTTCCTAACCATGCAGTACGTGCCCTTAGGAAGCCTTGCATAAACAGTATACATAACAGACCTGTCAGCCAAAAGATGCTATTATTTGACTATGAAGCCAATTCCCTTAGGTGGCCCTTCATAATTCAACCCCCGTAACAGGTTTTTTAAATAGTGGTAACGGAATTATTAGGATGAAAACCTCTTTTTGTCTTTAGATTTTTTAACGACAATATGTATGGATCCACAAAAATAGCCATCCTTAACATATTCGTCTCATAATCGTGTTCTTGATCTGAAAGTATTCAAGTCTATAGTTTATATTTTCCTTCCCTACGCAGGGGTCAGACCTTCATAGGAGTGACATTCATCCAGTTCTTAGACAATATTGTTTGGAAAGATAATCTCCATATTCAAGTACCCCTCTCCATACAGAAAACTCAATGCTTTTGAAAAGTTGAATCTCCATAAACGTTCACTGGCTTTTTAGCATTAGAAAAGTTAATTTCTAAGAGTTCTTTTTCCTAACTATTCATCAAGTTCCCTTAGGCGGCCTTGCATAAACAGTCTATATAACATACTTGTTAGCCAAAAGATGCTATTATCTGACTATGTATCCAATTCCCTTAGGTGTCCCTGCATACTTCAACCCCCTAATGGGTTTTTTAAATAATGGTAACTTCATTTTTGGGAACTAATTAATCTAAGTATTTTTATCCATTTTTCATATCATTCCTCAAATTCAATATTTCTTAAGTCATAGTTTACATATTTTACATCATACATGAGTATGCTAACATGTTGTCAAATAAATTATAAAGGAAATGAGTCAATTTTAATTCATCTGGTCGAAGATATTTAGATCTTAAACATTATCTTTTTTATGTCTGACGTGCATTACACTAAACTTCCCACAAAAGTAAAGGGAAATCTAAATAAAAGTCAAGTTCCAACTCACTAAACATACATTTTGTATGATATTAGATAATATTGAGCAATAAAAAGTTTCAAAATTTTGTAGTTTTATTTATAATAATCCTAGAAAAAATCAAACTATGCTCACAATGCTCATTGGCTTAGGTAAAATTTAAAGTAGGTAGCAATGGAAAATGTGTGCAAAAATGATTAAAGGTGAAAACGTTCTCCATTTTATGTCCATGAATTAGAAGGACGTCCACAAATTGGAGTCTATTCTATTTTCCAAGAAATTACAGGAGGCTGTCAACATAAGTATTCAATTGATGTACCACATCCCGAGCTTCATCAGCAGCCACTTGAAGCTCAAGCACTCGACCAACTTCACACTTTTCAGCCTGATGGAGTGTTTTCATGGCATCCATGATGTCTTTCATACCATTAGTTTGAGCTCCATCCAGTGAATTATTTTGTTGGTCAAATTCCCCAGTAACAACATCTAACTGTTTCTAGAGGTGCGTCTGCTAGACAAATTTATCTTTGATCTTCTTCTTCAGCTCCTTCATCTTTGCAGCATAATCATCCTCAGCTCGGGATACCGCAGCCTCAAATTCACTGATATTGGATGACAGCCTCACCCTGGTAAAATCTTAATGGATCTATTGCTCATGCTCCCTTATTATGATGACTTGCTTCACTGTGGCATGGATCTTTTGATATCCAAAACTGTGCAAGTCCAAATACCTTGACAGCAGTGCGGCAGTTAAGAAATAATAGAAAATAGGGTAACTTGCATGACAGAAGCAACTTGCGCTGGGAGAGCACGAAAGTTTTAAATTCGGTGCTTTGCGCGAGGAATGACCATGTATATATAGGCCAAGCCGAACCCTTGCGCGCCAACGCCTGCGCGTCTCAACACTTGCGCACCGTCCTCTCTGTGCTCAACACTTGTGCACCACATGTTCTATGGTTTTCACATTTTCCTCAGAGTCACATCCTCATTTCGTTCAGATCCAACTCTGAGGGGGGACTTTTGATGACGCTCCATTCGGTCACAGATTCTAAAGGAATGAAAAAGTAAATACTTTAAACCCAAAGTGATTCATCCTTTGAACAAACATCAAAAAATGTCAAAGGCATGAACCAAGATTCAAATGCATTTGGGTCACACAAGTTCCACCATGGTCGTGCAAGTATACATGTGTGCCTCATAGTTGTCGTACAGGTGACTTGCACGCCCACTTTGAAATTTCTCCCAGGGTCTCTCCAGCCTATAAATACCCCTTTGGCCCCCCCCCCATTTCGAGAGAAATATTTTTCCAGAAATTCAGATTTGTGCTCCCGATGACTTAGTCTCCTCTCAAAGCATTTGAACACTTAAAAGGAAATTAATTACCTATAAAGGACGACATAAAGAGAGGGAGTCAGGCCTAAGTGTTGAAACTCATCAACACTTGTGTGCCTGAGTGGCCAGCCCTTAAGGGAAATGGCCACACTTGCGCGCCACCTTACCCCTTCAATAGAGCTTTTGCGCCCCTCTTCTAGAACCCTCTTTGGATAGTACTAAAGGATTGAGCCAAGCCTCGCCCATGTTCTACCCAAAGGGTGGATCGGCATGCAAGTACCCATGTGTCGTGCAATTATACTTGTGCGACCAGGACTTGTGCACCCACAGAGTACTTGCGCGCCCACTAGGACGTGCACACCCCTCTCTTTTTGGGTGCCCTTCCTGCCCATTTCACCCCTCCTATACCTATCCACCTATCCTCTTCATGATTAAGTCTTCAGATTTATCTCCAAATCCATTCATGGAATTATTTCCTTATTGTCTTCCTTACCTGGAAGGAATTCTGTGGAACATCACTCAAAACCTAGTGATTTACACATCTTTACATCACTAAGGTTTGAGATTTCATTCATTCAAACTCATTCTTTAAGATGAGTTAATCCTTAATTATGGGCTTCCTTTTGATGAGTAAGCCCCATTCCATGTTCTCTTAATTTTGGGCTTCCTTTTCATGAGTAAACCTCAGTCCAAGTTCTCTCAAATATGGTCATCCTCCTTTCGAATAAGCCCCAAAGTACCCTAACCTGGGCTTCATTTTTAAGAATAATCCCCAGTCATAATTCCTGTAACCTGGGCCTCCTTTTCAGGAGTAATCCCAAGTCCATGTCCTCATTAATTTGGGAATCCTCCTTAGGAGTAAGCCCCGAGTCCCCTAATCTGGGAATCCTCCATAAGAGTAAGCTCTGGTCTCAATGTTCCCGAAATCTGTGCATCCTCCTCATGAGTAGCCCCAACCATAATTTCTCCAATCTGGGCTTCCTTTTCATGAGTAATCCACAGTCTCAAATATGGGCATCCTCCTTAGGAGTGATCCCCAAGTCCCTTTATTCTAAAATTCCCTTAACCTGGGCCTCCTCTTTAGGAGTAAGCCCCAGTCATCAAATACCTTTAACCTGGGCCTCATCCTTAGGAGTAAGCCCCAATATTAATTTCTCTTAACCAGTCTTAATCTAATTTTTTATCTGGGATTCCTTCTTAGGAGTAAAACAAAATCATAAGTCCCCTCCTAATATGGTCATCTTTATTAGGAGTAAACCCCATGTAAGTGTGGTCAAATCTCCATAAAAGCTCATATACTTTTATGGAACCTGTTCCTGGACTTCTTCTTTAAAATATGTCCAGATCTCTATCCATTTGGGAAATCATACATATATAAGCCCCACATAATTTTATATGATTGCATCTTTCATGGAACAATTGTCTGGTTTCACCAAAACCTCATGTTTCTTACACCGAGCATGACTCACATGAGCTTAGAGTGTAAAAGTAATTATGAGTCTTTCTTTGAGCCATCAATAATACATAATCATTATACACCTTAACTCAAACTACGTGGGTTCCGATTCCTTTTCTAAATAAAAGATACATAGGTATCCCATATTTAGGTGTGATCCCAACTCTGAAATAATCTATGTCCTTCTAAATAAAAATAAACTTCAAATGCCCCCAATGAGTGGCTTTAAAACCAGTATGGTCATCATAATGACCAAGAGACTTCTATATAAATTATTAAAGTATACCATAGACTAAGAATATCTAACAAATATAGATGATTCTTGATCAATAAAGAACCTCAAATACATATAAAAGATTCTCAAAATTTCCTACATATAAATAATTCATTATCAGATCTAAAGGAAAGCTCATTTTATACATGGTAACTTAATAAATATTAACAAACATAAATTAAATCAATAAAGATAGACCCAGAGTAGACACTAATTCACCAAAAAAAGTGTGACGAGTCCGACCTCGCATCCTCTCGACCAATGAAAATTATTAAGCCTCATTGGTCCATAACTAATGAGAACATACCTTTGCAAAGTAGGTCCAAATGGATATATAATCATTGGATGTTTCCGTTTCTATGAACAAACCTGTTAGAAACCGCATGGAATGTTTGAACCTTAAACCAATGTGGTCATCCCCAATTCAAGAGGAAACAAAAAATGGTGAACCCGACGTGAATCATTAACCAAGTTAAAGTGACATGTCATCTATTTGTTAGGCCCCTATTTAAAACTCAATGAGAGGGACAAAAAGACAATCAATAACATATGTGCTTATCCAAAAGATGTAGTGGGAGGAATTATCTTCATTATGTCTGCTATATCAAACAGGCACTCTTTTTCAAAGATCTTTTGTAGTGGATAGTCTTATGTTCACACCCATGAATACTTCGGCTGTGAATATTACTACTGTGAAAGCCTCTGCTGCTACTCCTGTTGGATCATCGTCCACTCTGAGGATGATATCACCTACTCAGCTTCTTCAACGCTGGGTATCAAATGCGCTGGTTTAGGAGTACCATCAAAATAGTACTATTCTGACTCTGGAGGCAGCTCGACAAGCCCTCCAAGTCAACAATTCACCCTGGTCGACCGGACAGTGACGACCAGCGATTAGGAAGCAGGTGGTACCAACCACCGTCTTCAACCGTTTTGGGTCGTTATCCCTAGAATGCAATCACCATTCACTCCCATATTCTGGGGAGGTGAATGACTAGGTCCCTCAGGGCCTTATTTCAAGGAGAAAAGAGTCCTTCCTGAGGGATCCCACTAACACTCACTGTCAGACACGTGCTACAGTGCACCTTCAACATAATGAAGGTATTGTCTCTAGGCATTCGGAACAGGTTCCTCAAACCTGAGAAAGAAAGACGAACCTCCAGAGATGAAATCCATTCAATAGTGAGCAGGTTCTCATCTATGACATCTCCGGAGAAGTCCACCAACCAAACATGGTGGCAAGCAATGAGCGGGCACACAAACCCGTCCGTTTTAGTTCCATTGTCTAGCCGACTCGTCTGGCAGCAGCATGCAAATCCCACCAGGATATTCCGGCGGAGTACTATATACTAGAACATACACCGGTTTTTAAATCATCACCTAGTCAGCAAGCTCATCTGACTACATACGATGGATCCCACCAACCCAATGTGTTGACAACTGGTAAACATGCACATACACTTGCATACACTCATCAATCATGCCAGCATCCTCGTCTATCAGTATTGAAGGAAGCTCGTCAACCATGTTTGATAGAGTGAAATCATCAGGCACATACACCTGATAATATTGATCAAGCCTACCGATAGTCTCGTTTGGTAGCATTCAGAGAAGTCAGTCGGAATGCTCCGGTGACAAATATGAGGTAGACTCAACTCTTTGCCCATACACTTGAGTAATGTTAGGATTCAGTGATAGGAAAAGGAGGACCGGAGCAGGAACACACACCTACTCTAAGCACAGAATAGACGTATATCCCTGTTCCGGTAGCTAATGTCACCAAACATATTTGATCAATGGTGAAAGAGCACAAGAAAATCCCTTCTCATATTCTGGATTCCTTCCAGGATATTATAACGGCTTCAGCAGAATCTCATGGAAAGACACATAAATCTATCTTTACCAGTGGATTGACAAATAAACAATTCACTCCAGAACAGATACACATATCTATTCTAGTCCAAGAGGGTTTTGGGGCGTACTCCCCCATATTATACGAACAACCAATTCAGGAACATACACCTGATTTGAGCGGAGATAATCAGCCAAACCTAATCATTTCTCATAAGAAGGAAAATACACCTTCCCATAATGACCACTTTCATTAACAAGTGGTTCCTAAATTGAGTAAAAAGGAATCTAAAAAGAAGACCTACCCAGCACAGTCAAGAAATCAAGAGCCAATTTTTAATAAGTCCTTGCTTGACACTAGAGTTCTTAAAGCCCTCAGACAATTATCTGTTGGAATTCAAGATTATACTCCCTTATTTCCAAATAGTGGGAACATTAATTCTAAAGGTATTCATCAGACACTTTCTCATGAAGGATTTCCTCATGACAGTTTGGTCGATCTAAAAGTTTCTTCTTTATATGAGAGTCAAAGGAACCCTTTGTGTGGCCAGAAGACGAAGGAGAAAAATGTTTCCTCATTTGATGTAACCCACCATGGTGGTCCTCCCCATGGTGATGAATTTAACTGTGAAATTCCTCTTCGCATTTATAATGTACATTCCCTAAAAAATGCTCCAATGGACAATGTAGTGACGAGAAAGCCCTCTTATCTTGAGGAAATTGAAAATGTGAATCCAGTCATTTATGATGCTTCACCACTGGCAGGTCAAATACTTTCACAATTATAAGATAGCTTGGGGTATAGGCCATTCTCCAAACCACCCCTAGATCATTTATCTTCTAGTTTCATTAGTGAATTCTTTACCGATCTTGTTGAATCCGATGAATCAACAAAGAAGCACCAACTCTAGTCCAATATGGTATAAGAATATTTATTGAATGATAAAGAGGAAGTACTGAATATGAGAAAACAATTGGGAAAATTTGAAGTGATAGTCATGTTTTGGCCTTCGTCTGACTCTCAGTATGACATTCTAAAGATGTTGACAGAATATGGAATTCATGATATTCATCTCAAAAAATGGAAAAATCTTTGTCATTTGAAAAAGAAAATATTATCTTATGATGAATATGAAAATCATATCAAGAAAATGGAATGGTTACAATGCCTAATTAACTTGGATTCTCTCTCCGTTTCTCGATATCCGAAGGCTGAAAAGCAGCAGAGAGCCCTTTAGTGTTCATGCCTTGGCGCACAAAGAAGATTGCTCCAGTTAAGTGCCAATGACCCATATGGTATTCATATATGGGGATGGGATGTTCACAGTGCACTACATTTCACTGAAATCTCCAGTCAGCAAAGCCCGACGAAAACGGTCTCATGCAATGTTATTGCCCATGGATGGCCATAGTCAATTTTCTTTGTTTGTAATCAAAGACTTCCTCAAGAACATGCTTCAACTAGTTCTTCTCAAAATCAAGTATACAGAGAACATGTTGTTGAATTAATCGTGTATAAAGAGAGCCAGAATATTAAAAATGCCTCTCGTTTGGAGCCTTCATATCATCATGCGATCGAAGTGTTAGAAATCATCCAACGGTCTTTTGAGCTGGGTGATAAAAGTAGATGCAGTTTGATGCATCCAGCCAATTTCCAGACTAAAGTCCGCAGGAACAAGAGATCTTTCAATAATGTCTCAGATATATAATTTCAAGAACTACCCCAACTTTCCAGACTGGGGACTCTTTTAACCCAACCCTTAGAATCAACAAATAGGATTAAAGGAGTTGAGCAGGAACAACACCAATCCACCGGACATGGGACTTTTTCAAATCCTCAACCTCTTCCTTAGAGAATGTAAGTCTTCTATAAATTATTGAAGAAGCCTCAAGAGGAACGAAAAAACAAATTATCATGAAATTCCCTCCAAATTACGGTTCTTCATGACGTTCCTGACGTATCAAATCGACAAAAGGAAATGTCTCATCATAGACATGGAAGAAGACAATATCACAGAAATGCCGATAGAAATGATGCAATGCATTATGCCTTAGTTAATGTCATCAATGTAATTGTTGCTGATCCACCAGATGAGGTTCACTCAGAGGGATCAGATGAGGAGGTTCGTACTCAAGAAGTTGTACGCACAGACACAAATGAAGAAGGTGTGCGTACACGAAATCAAAGGCTTACCTAGAATCTGGGTGTTCTGTTAAGTAATCCACCTTCCCCTCTCCGAAAGGGATCCAACAAGGGGAAAGGAAAGAATCAGGTTACATAACCTTCTTACGTATAAGGCCCCAGCCTTAAACCGTACTTAATCTTAAGTTATTACAAGATTACACATTGAGGATCTTTTCGGGTTTAGAGTTTTAGAGAATTAGATCATAAAACTTGAATTACATTCCACATATAAACAAAGTGGTTACATAAAGATATTATTCTTATTTCCCATAAATGGAACCATATTTAAAATAAAACATGGATTCTTTCTTGACACTTCCTTGACACTATCATCATATCATGTACCTTTCCTTTGACCTGTGAAAAACATTTCAAAAAAACTTGGGATGACCATAAAAATCTCAGTAAGGGATACAAAAATATGGAAAGGAAACATGGGTACATATATACATAAAAATGAAATCATACATTACCCATAAAACATAATCACTTTAACATACCTCATAAAATCATGAATAAATCATAGAAATCATAAGACATAAAGGTAACTTGATGCATTCATAACATCTTTACGTAGGGAGTAACCCTCTTGGTTACGTTTGGAATACCCATCATAGTATATTCCCTAAATCTCTTCGGAGAAACCTTAATGTTTCACTCCTTCGCGTTACCCAATGCATTGGAGAGCTATATCGGGCTCACCCGCCCTTAGTTTATCACGGAACCACCCGTCTTCTAATAATTCCCAAGAACCTCAACATAATCGTATCACATAAAACATGCATAAAAGAAACATAACATTTCCACCTTTCAATCACAAGATATCAATACAACACATTGATATAAAAACATTATGAAAACCATTTTCAATACCAAAATAAATGAAAATTAAAACATGGTATTTATTTTTCTTTTAAAAAGAAGGTATGGCTTGTAGAGGAAGCCGAAACTCAAATAACGGTCACGGCGGCAGAGAAGTCGTTGTTGCCGCATACGTACGACAAAAACATTCCCTTTTGTTGTTTAGTAAAATACTTCGTATAAAAAAAATATTCCTTTTGGATAAACGTAAAATTCAAAGGGGTTTATACACCGTATGAAAGATGGTTGTGTATAAAACAAAATACATCTCAATGAAAGGAGATTGAGACGAAGTCGCATACCGCGGGTCCGACCTGACTCGATCGTTCTTTAACGTCCTGAATAATAAACTTGAGTTAATTTATACTTGCATACGAACCTTTTTCAAGTTCATTATTCATTTTATATCACTTACTTCCATGCTATGAACAATATGTAATTATTTAAGTTAATAACGGTCCTTTTAACGATCATTGGTACTTGAGTCAAAAATAAACCCTTTATAATTACAAGTTGGTAATGTATCCATTATATCTAGAATTATAATCATGATGTATATATCATATATATCCAGTATATACATGCATTTATAATATTACATAATCATTTAGAGATACGAAATGAAATGCACCGTTCATGGAGACGGTAAGACGTACGTTTGCATGAACACTACTTTTATTTCTATTTCTTATTTTATTGAATGGAATTATAATGATATAATGGAATATTATAATTCCTGTATAATATCATATATAATATCATAGTTCCATCCTTTATACGTCCCACATATGGTATTTAAAGAATCAAATAACTTTGAGGGGGCAGTAGTCCGCACTTCCTTAAATGAATATATCATGTTTACCCATAATGGAAACCATAAAGGTATGCCCAAAATGAAAAATACATAAGCTTAAGGAAAACATAAACATATTATATATCATATATAAATATAGTGACATATTAATGGCCACCTTTTAAGGTGTTAAAAGATTGTTGGACAATCATCGTTTCGGGAGGCATAAATTCATCATCCACGGAAACAGTATGTCATTTAACCATTAGATGTTGGTGTGTGTAGCTCGAATAATTATTATAAAAACTTCCTATTATATTGAGGATACTGTATTTGTTAAAAAAGAAAATAAAAAGAAGAGTTTAGGGGGCTGTAGAAGCAAAATAAAACAAAAGCACTCAAAAGAAGACATTACCTTAAAATCGGGTAACTCCCTTTGGTTTGAGCTCAAAGGCTTCCTTGGGAAGACTTGTGCCCAAAGTGAGGTTTGAAGGAGTAAGAGAGGGATTTGGAGAGACAAAATGGGCAGGGGTTGGCCGAGCCAAAGGCTTTGGGAGTGTGGGTAAGGAGGTAGAGGTGGGGGCCTTTTATAAGTGGAGAGGAGGGGCACTCTTGGAAAGTAAAGATAAGTTACTTTATTTTAAAATAAGTTTCGGATTCAAAAGGCCCCACATTGATATAATTAGAGGATATGGTGATAAGGGTTCGCAATCCACTCATCCAAGTGGTTTTTTTCATGTGTAGGTCTTTGATGTTACATTATCTTTCCATTTTATTTAAATCGTTAGATAATGAGGTCATCGCTGCATCATCATGATGTCATAAATAATTTAATTTATTTAATTTCTAAAAATTATAAAAAATTACTATGATGTAGGAAATATTTTTATCTTTCCAATGACTATTTATAATAAAAAATCTGACTTGTATAACACCATATAAAAATTTTTTAATAACAAAACCCATGTTTGTGTCTTTTTTACTTTAACATTAAATAAGAAGTTATTTATGTCATTTCCCAAAAAAAGTGGCTCCATGGGGTCCCCAAGTTTACCCATGGATTTTATTGGTCGGCCATGACATATCCAATGAGGGTAGGACATGTTTCAAGCTCATCTCATACTATTAAAACATTATTTTTACCTTAAACTAGACTAATTACCACTAATCGCGATTAAGAACTTAAGAGTTACTATTCACCAAAAAATATTTTAATCTCATTGAACCACATTTTACTTCTTAATGACAACCATGTATGTCGGATTTTTGAAATTCAAAACACAGAAGTGGTAAAATTTCATTTAAATGAAAAATCAGTTTTTATAAGTACCACTTAGTGGTTTCACTATTCATCAAAAATCAAGTTTTTCAGAAAAATACCAAAAATTCACCCTAAGATATATTTGATATTCCAAATTCAAAAATGAAGTCTATTTTACAAAATTCAAAACATATAAGTCACATTAATTAATTTAATAATTAATTCCCGTTGTCATGACAAATAGCGTGTTCTTATGAAACAATAAGTATCAAAAGATTGACACTAGTTTAAGTCCAATTTCAAAATGAAATTTATTATAATGACCACCATTGGATAAAATGGTAAAAATATATTCTAATTCAACTTCAAAACCATTTCATAATATAATCTAATCATATAAATAAATTAGATTAAAAATTAGTTTTGATGTAAAATGCAGTATTTTTCACTATTCATTAAAAAAATGAACATTGTCTGAAAAATACCAAAAATTCACACAAAGTAAATTTTGATGTCCCAATCATAAATAATAATTTTATTTTGTCAAACATAGCTTATAAAATTGTTAAAATATAGATTTAAAAAGGGTTTTCCATCAAAAGGTAGTAAAACAATCTTTTAAGAATATTAGTGTATTCCATGCATAAGATTGTATTTATTTTCATTTTAAGCCTCTAAAACACTATCTTAATCATTAATAGACATAGATAAAAATATCTATTAATCATTACTTACTTGGGATGTTACATCCTTCCCCCTTTAGAAAATTGCGTGCTCGCAATTTATTTACTTATCAAATAAATGGGGGTACATATCCCTCATTGCATTTTCAGATTCTAATGTTGCCTCTTCCATCATGTGGTTTTTCCACAAAACCTTTACCTGCTTAATCACCTTATTCCGTAACACTTGCCCCCTCTGTTCAGGAATCCGGACCGGTTGTTCCTCATAAGATAGGTTCTCTTCCAGCTGAACTACCTCTGGACTCAAAACATGAGATGGATCTGGCATATACATTCTCAACATCGAAACGTGAAAAACATTGTGTACCTGAGATAAACTTGGAGGTAAAGCCACTCGGTATGAAACTAATCCAACTCTCTCTAGAATTTCATATGGTCCAATGAACCTTGGACTCAACTTTCCTTTCTTACCAAATCGCATCACACTTTTCCATGGTGATACTTTGAGAAAAACATGATCACCTACCTCAAAAGAGAGATCCTTCCTCTTGTTGTCCGCATAACTCTTCTGCCTGCTCTGAGCTGTTCTCATGTGTTTCTGAATCAGCTGAACTTTTTCTGCCATCTCTTCTATGAATTCGGGTCCCATCAACCTCCTTTCACCCACTTCATCCCAGAAAGCTGGAGTTCGACACCGCTTCCCATATAATGCCTGAAATGGTGCCATCTGTATACTGGAATGAAAACTGTTATTATATAAAAATTCAACCAAAGAAAGATATTGGTCCCAACTTCCTTGATAATCCATAGAACAAGCTCGTAGAATATCCTCCAAGGTCTGAATTGTTCGTTCTGACTGCCCATCTGATTGAGGATGAAAAGCTGTACTAAAATTTAATTCAGTACCCAACGACTTCTGAAGGCCTTTCCAAAAGTTAGAAGTGAACCTGGGATCACGATTAGATACAATGGAGAGAGGAACTCCATGTAACCTGACTATCTCTTTAAGATACAAACAGGAAAGTTGATCTAGGAAAAAGTATCTTGTATAGCAAGGAAATGAGCAGATTTGGTCAAGCGATCAACAATAACCCAGATTGCATTATTACCTCGAGATGTCTTCGGTAATCCCACAACAAAGTCCATGGATATATTCTCCCATTTCCACTCTGGCACTGGTAAAGGCTGAAGCATCCCTTTTGGTAACTGCCACTCTGCCTTGACCTGTTGACAAGTCAAACACTTCACAGTAAAATCCGCAATATCTCTTTTCATTCCATCCCACCAGTAATACTCCCGCAGATCTCTATACATATTAGTACTACCAGGATGAACTGAAAATGGAGAACTATGAGCCTCACATAAAAACTCATTCTTTAACTGTGAATCACAAGGCACACATAATCTTTTCCCAAATCTCAAAAACACAATCACTATCAATATTGAATTCAGGCAACATACCCTTCTGAACCAGCTCAACCTTTTTCTGCAACTCACTGCCTTCCCTCTGTGCTTGCTTAATTCTGTCTGATAGGAATGATCTCACGGATACCTAAAACAAAACAGAAGAACTTCCTGCACCAACAACTTCTATGCCAAAGTTCATCAAATCCTTAACCAAGGGATCACGTTCCAAACGCAACATTGCTAATGAAGCATTACTTTTTTGACTCAAAGCATCAGCCAATTTATTTGATTTTCCCGGATGGTAATGAATTGTACAATCATAATCCTTGATTAATTTCATCCATCTCCTCTGTCTCATGTTTAACTCTTTCTGAGTGAATATATACTTTAAACTTTTGTTATCAGTATATATTTCACACTTTACTCCAAACAAATGATGCCTCCAAAATTTTAAAACGAAAACAACAGCAGCTAATTCCAAATCATGTGTAGGGTAATTTACCTCATGAGTTTTCAACTATCGTGAAGCATAAGAAATTACCTGATCATTTTGCATTAGGATGCAACCAAGTCCTTTCAATGAAGCATCACTGTAGATAACAAACACACCATTCTTGCAAGGTAGTGCCAAAACTAGAGCATTCACCAATCTTCATTTCAATTCCTAAAAACAATCATCACACTCTTTTGTCTAGATAATCTTAACACCCTTCCGAGTTAGCTTGGTCATTGGACTAGATAAACGTGAAAAATTTCTAACAAACCTTCTGTAATAGATTTCCAAACCAAGGAATCTACGAATCTCAGTTACATTTGTGGGTCTTGGCCAGTCTTCCAAAACTTTTGTTTTTGCAGGATCAACAGTTATCCCATCTTTAGAAACAATGTGACCAAGGAAAGAAATTTTTTGCACCCAAAACTCACACTATCTGAATTTCCCATACAATTTCTTTTCTTTTAAGGTTTTCAAGATAACCATTAAATGTCTTTCATGCTCCTCTTTACTTTTAGAAAACACAAAAATATCATCAATGAAAACCACCAAAAACTTATCTAAGAACTCATGGAAAATTCTAATCATTAAGTCCATGAATACAGCAGGTGCATTGGTTAGCCCAAAAGGCAATAATAAAAATTCATAATGGCCATATCTTGTACAGAACGCGGTCTTCGGAACATCTTCTTCCATTAACTTCAGCTGATGGTACCCCGATCTCAAGTCAATCTTTGAAAAATACTGAGCTCCCTGGAGCGGATCAAACAAATCATCGATATGAGGAAAAGGATATTTGTTCTTAACAATGATGTTATTTAAGGCTCTATAAAAAATGCAAAGTCTCATTGAACCATCTTTCTTTTTAACAAATGAAACAGGAGCACCCCATGGTGATGTGCTAGGTCGAATGAATCCTTTCTCTAATAAATCTTGCAATTGCTCCTTCAACTCTAAAAGTTCAATTTGAGCCATTCGATAAGGGGGTTTTGAAATTGGCTTAGCATCATGAACTAAGTCAACAGTAAACTCAACTTCCCGATCTAGTATTATTCTAGGAAACGCATCAGGAAAAACATCAGGATACTCATTTACCACTGGCACATCATTAATCTGAACAGTTACTTTATTTTCAATGATGTGTGTAAGGTAACATTCATTTCCATCTTTTATAAGTTTCTTGGCCTCTTGATAAGTTATCAACAGTAAGGGTTCATTCTTGTACACAAACTGAAAGTCTTTCTGAATAGAAACTTCTTTAGATCTACAGTCAATCTTAGCATGGTAAATAGAGAGCCAATCCATACCCAGGATAACATCAAACTCTACTAGAGGTAGAACAATAAGGTTTGCAAGTAGGTTCTTTTCACAGATAAGGATAGGAAGATTCTTATAAATTCTTTTTGCCTCAACATTTCCCCCATGTGTTTTTACCAAAAGTTCCGGAGTCATTTCTTGAGATGGTATTCCCATTTTACTAGAAAAGTTTTCAGAGATGAAAGAATGTGTAGACCCCGAATCAAATAACTCACTGGCATAATCTAAAAAAACAAACAAAGTACCTGATACAACTTCATTTGATGCCCCGACATCTACTGAAGTAGTTGAAAAGGATTTCACCAGCCCTTTCTTCTTGTAGTATAACTACTTCCCATCACTCAAGCTCTTTGTCGGACACTCGTTTGCATAGTGACCCATCTCATTGCACTTATAAAATTTCACTAACTGTAAATCCAATTTGGTCTTACCATCACCCTGATCTTTTCTAGTGCAATCACGAGCCTTATGTCCCATCTTACCACATCGGTAGCACTTTCCAGAATTCATAAGGCATTCCCCAGCATAACTTTTGCCACATTTATCACAAACTGGAAAATTAGTTTTCTTACCATCAGACTTTTTTGAAGAATTCTTCCCTTTCTCCTGCCACCTCGGTCTCTTCTTCTGTTGGTTGTTATAGAACACTTGATCATCGGAAAACTCCATTTCCACCTTCTCAGCACATAAAACAAGCTTTTCATAACATTTAAACTCACGAGAAGTTAATGCCTTTCGATATTTTGGCTTTAATCCTGAGTAAAACCGATTGATTTTACTATCAAGGTCTCGGATAAAATTTGGAGCATACCTTTCCAATCGAGTGAACCTTTCTTCATAGGTAGCCACTGAGTCTTCCTCTTGCCTCAATTCCAAGAATTGCTTTTCCATCCTATGTCGAACAGCCTTAGGAAATTACATCTCAAGAAAAATACCTTTGAATTCGTCCCAGTCAAGAGCATCAATCTCATCAGCGTCCCTGATATTTTTAACCATCGACCACCACTGATCTGCTTCACCCTCCAAACGGTAAATAGAAAGACTAAACTTTTGATTTTCTGAACACCCCATGACATCAAAAATCTTCTCCAGTTATTTAATCCACCCTTCAGATAGCACAGGGTCAGATGATCCCTTGAATGATGGGGGATGTTGCCTCATGAAATTTTCCACCACTAACATGTTCCTCTGCGGTTGATCTGGCTGATCTCGTGTATGGATACCACCGCCATTTATCGCTTGAGTCAACTACGCCATTACTGCAACAAACTGTTCAGTTCGAATTCCGACCATCTCAGGATGCTGATTCGGAAGGGTATTTCCTTTTGTATGCCTTCCTAGCACTGCTTCCCTGTTTCCTCTACGGAAAACCATTCTGAACAAACATGTCTTAGATGAAGCAACATGGTAATCTTCAAATGTTATATCACTTCAATTCGACCATAAACAAAATATTTTGGGATAATCTTTTAATAGAATTCTAACTCCTAAAGTTATCTAAACCGACCTTTGATACCAACTATAAGGCCCCAGCTTTAAACCTTACTTAATCTTGATTTATTACAAGATTAAACATTAAGGATCTTTTGGGTTTAGAGTTTTAGAGAATTAGATCATAAAACATGAATTACATTCCACATATAAACAAAGTGGTTACATAACGATAGTATTCTTCTTTCACATCAATGGAAACATATTTAAAATAAAACAATGATTCTTTCTTGACACTTCCTTGACACTATCATCACATCATGTACCTTTCCCTTGACCTGTGAAAAACATTTCAAAAAAACTTGGGATGACCATAAAAAGATCAGTAAGGGATATAAAAATATGGAATGGAAACATGGGTACATATATACATAAGAATGAAATCACACTTTACCCATAAAACATAAGCACTTTAACATACCTTATCAAATCATGAATAAATCATAGAAATCATAAGACATAAAGGGAACTTGAGGCATTCATAACATCCTTACGTAGGGAGTAACCCTCTTGGTTACGTTTGGAATACCCATCACAGTATATTCCCTAAATCTCTTCGGAGAAACCTAACGTTTCACTCTTTCGCGTTACCCAATGCATTGGAGAGCTATATCGGGCTCACCCGCCCTTAGTTTATCACGGAACCACCCATCTTCATAATAATTCCCATGAACCTCAACATAATCGTATCATATAAAACATGCATAAAGGAAACATAACATTTACACCTTTCAATCACAAGATATCAATACAACACATTGATATAAAAACATTATGAAAACCATTTTCAATACAAAAATAAAAGAAAATTAAAACATGGTATTTATTTTTCTTTTAAAAAGAAGGTATCGCTTGTAGAGGAATCCAAAACTCAAATAACAGTCACGGCGGCGGAGAAGTCGTTGTCACCGCATACGTACGACAAAAACATTCCCTTTTGTCGTTTAGTAAATCGCTTCTTATAAAAAAAGATTCCTTTTGGATAAACGTAAAAGTCAAAGGGGTTTATACACCGTATAAAAGAAGGTTGTGTATAAAACAAAATACACCTCAATGAAAGGAGATTGAGATGAAGTCCCATACCTCGGGTCCGACTTGACTCGATCGTTCTTTAACGTCCTGAATAATAAACATGAGTTAATTTCTACTTGCATAAGAACCTTTTTCAAGTTCATTATTCCTTTTATATCACTTATTTCCATGTCATGAACACTATGTAATTATTTAAGTTAATAACAGTCGTTTTAACGATCATTGGTACTTGAGTAAAAAATAATCCCTTTATAATTACAAGTTGTTCATGTATCCATTATATCCAGAATTCTAATCATGATGTAAATATCATATATATCCAGTATTTACATGCATTTATAATATTACATAATCATTTAGAGGTAAGAAATGAAATTCACCGTTCATGGAGACCGTAAGCTGTACGTACGCATGATAGCTACTTTTTTTCTATTTCGTATTTTATAGAATGGAATCATAATGATATAATGGTATATTATAATTCCAGTATAATATCATATATAATATCATAGTTCCATCCTTTATACGTCCCACATATGGTATTTAACGAATCAAATCACTTTGAGGGGGCGGTAGTCCGCACTTCCTTCAATGAAGATATCGCGTTTACCCATAATGGAAACCATAAAGGTATGCCCAAAATGAAAACTACAGAAGCTTAAGGAAAACATAAACATATTATATATCATATATAAATATAGTGACATCTTAATGGCCACCTTTTAAAGTGTTAAAAGAATGTTGAACAGTCATCATTTCGGGAGGCATAAATTCACCATCCACGGAAACAATATGTTCTTTAACCATTAGATGTAGGTGTGTGTAGCTCGAATCCTTATTATAACAGCATCTTAGTATATTTAGGATACTGGAGTTGTTACAAAAGAAAAGAATAAGAAGAGTTTAGAGGGTTGGAGAAGCAAAATAAAACAAAAGGACTCAAAAGAAGACATTACCTTAAAATCGGGTAACTCCCTTTGGTTTGAGCTCAAAGGATTCCTTGGGAAGATTTCTGCCCAAAGTGAGGCTTCAAGGAGTAAGATAGGGAAGTGGAGAGAAAAAATGTTCAGGGGTTGGACGAGCCAAATGCTTTGGGAGTGTGGGTAATGAGGTAGAGGTGGGGGCCTTTTATTAGTGGAGAGGAGGGGCACTCTTGGAATCTAAAGATAAGTTACTTTATTTTAAAATAAGTTTCGGATTAAAAAGGTCCCACATTGATATAATTCGAGGATAAGGTGATAAGGGTTAGAAATATACTCATCCAATTGGTTTTTTCCATGTGTAGGTCTTAGATTTTACATTATCTTTCCATTTTATTTAAATCGTTAAATAATGAGGTCATCGCTGCATCATCATGATGTCATAAATAATTTAATTTATTTAATGTCTAAAAATTATAAAAAAATACTATGTTATAGGAAATCTTTTTATCTTTCCAATGACTATTTATAATAAAAAATCTGACTTGTATAACCCCATATAAAATTTTTTTTAGTAACATAACTCATGTTTGTGTCATTTTTACTTTAACATTATATAAAAAGTTATTTATTTCATTTCCCAACCAAAGTGGCTCCATGGGGACCCCAAGATGACCCATGGCTTTTTTTGGTCGGAAATGACATATCCAATGAAGGTAGGACATGTTTCAAGCTCATCTCATACTATTAAAACATTATTTTTACCTTAAACTACACTAATTACCACTAATCGCGATTAAGAACTTAAGAGTTACTATTCACCAAAAAATTATTTTAATATCATTGAACCAGATTTTACTTCTTAATGACAACCATGTATGTAGAATTTTTGAAATTCCAAACACCGAAGTGGTAAAATTTCATTTAAACAAAAAATCAGTTTTTATAAGTACCACTTAGTGGTTTCACTATTCATCAAAAATTGAAGTTTTTCAGAAAAATACCAAAAATTAACCTTAAGCTATATTTGATATTCCAAATTCAAAAATGAAGTCTATTTTACAAAATTCAAAAAATATAATTCACATTAATTAATTTAATAATTAATTCCCGTTGTCATGACAAATAGCATGTTTTTATGAAACAATAAGTATCAAAAGATTGACACTAGTTTAAGTCCAATTTCAAAGTGAAATTTATTCCAATGACCACCATTGGATAAAATGGTGAAAATATATTCTAATTCCACTTAAAATCCAATTAAAAAGATAATCTAATCATATAAATAAATTAGATTAAAAAGCAGTTTTTTTGTAAAATGCAGTATTTTTCACTATTCATTAAAAAATGAACATTGTCTGAAAAATACCAAAAATTCACACAAAGTAAATTTTGATGTCCCAATCATAAATAATAATTTTATTTTGACAAACATAGCTTATAAAATTGTCAAAAGATAGATTTAAAAAGGGATTTCCATCAAAAGGCAGTAAAACAATCTTTTAAGAATATTAGTGTATTCCATGCATAAGATTGTATTTATTTTCATTTTAAGAATCTAAAACACTATCTTAATCATTAATAAACATAGATAAAAATATCTATTATTAATTACTTACTTGGGATGTTACACTATGGATAAGGACAATCACTCTCACAAGAGAAAATATTTTCCCAACAAGAGGAAGAAAGGAAGGAATTGAGGAGGATGAATGCAGAACTACTTCAAGGTAGTCTTATTCCTAAGCATGCTGGAGTCAGTCAGACAAGGGAATTTATTGTGGCTATTGATATGGGTCAAGAATATCCTCCTCTATCAGTACACCCTCACAGGTCTAATCCTACGGGTCAAGTGCATCAACAATTGGTGGTGCTACCATCAGTTGGAGTACCAGCCACCACATCTTCCCAAGCTCTATTCATTGCACCTGTTCAGGTCCAAGCACAACCAGATGTTTATCAAATGTTAATAACTACTATTGAGTCATTAACAGCTCGGTTGGAAGCTATGTAGGGAAAGAGAGCTCAAATTTAACCAGAAAAAGGGAGCTTATCCTGAATGGGTTGATGCAATTCCTCCCCCATCAAATTTTCAAAGTGCCACATTCCCAATTTATAATGGTTTGGGAGACCCAGAGAAACACTTAACAAATTTTTTTTCTCGTTGCGATTCTATGATGGGAACCCTTCAGTAACAAGAAGTAGTTAAGCTCAGGTGTTTTGTACAGACATTACAGGGGCCTGCCTTTATTTGGTACAAAAGCATTCAATCCCGGTCAATTACCGGATAGGAGGATCTTTGCCAAAAATTCCTTCATCAATTCAGCTCAACGTTGCCACAGAAAACATTTTTTGATCTTACAAACTATAAGAAATAGGATAATTAAAGGGTTTCTAATTTCATTGCTCACTGGAATGGATTAACATATTCCTTGAGCTTGGCACTCCCTAGAGAAGAATTGTTGCCAATCAATGTGGAAAATCTGCATGATGAGCTACGAACGCCATTGATTCCAGTGAAATACACAAGAGGGTTTCATGACCTTACATCAATCACTCAACAGATTGAAGAATCTCTTATAAAGACTAAGGACATTTCTCGTGTAATTCCCTCAGCTCCAAGAAGAAGAATGGGTAGAGCAGAGACTACAACAGTCATGCTTAACCAAGCACATGTACCTACTTCTAATTCAAAACCTTCATCTTCCCGAAGGGCTCCACCTCCTGAGCATCAGCAACATAGGCCATTTCTTCAAGACGATCACAGACATCAAAGACGGAAACAATTTGAGGATTTTAAAGGAATATTTTACACTTTCCGAAATGAACATGTTCCCGGCTACTTCATTTCATCTCTGGAAAATAATTTTGTTCAATTGCCAAGGCCAAAAAGGCTGAACAAGGACGGAGATGAGGACCGGGCCAACTATTTACCCTTTCATCAGATATTGGGGTATCCCATTCAAGTGCATTTTGTCTTTAAGGAACTGCTGCAAAAAATGGTCAAATCGGGACAAGTCAAACTGAAAGTTTCTTTAGCCTAGGTAGCATGTGTTACTGCTACAGATCCATAGGAGGAAGGCGAGTGGCAAGAAGTCAAGAACAAAAATTCACAAAAACATGATGATTGTATGTTCAGAAAAACGATCAACCGAACTCATGCAATTTTGCAAACACAATTAAAGAAACCAATTGTGTCTTTTTCCATCTATGCCGCAGCATAAACCTCTACATCAGAGGGAAAATCCCCAAAAAAATGGCATGATTCATAGAAAGAATAAGAATAAAAAAAGATGAGTATGTGCCAAAGACCTGGTTGTCTTTGACTCTAGAAGATTTTATGCCATCTACTTCGAAGCCACGAGAAATGTCCCACCAAACGACACTTCTTAAATTGGCTAGTCAGGAAGAGTCTTCATCGGATGAAGTGTTAATCTTTGGTTCTGTTAATATGATTCACATAACAGATCCTTATGCCAATCACAGTTTGGATCTTGATGAACCTGGGTTCCCTGTATCATATAGAGGAATCAGAGGAAGTTACGGAGGCTCAGGATACAGAGGAATACGTGGATCTTTTAGAGGCCACTATTCCAATTCTACCCCTTCTAGAACTGTGTATGTGGCAGAAACACATGAAAGAGCCCATAAATGAGCTCAACAAGAACAAGCAAGTTCTTCCTCACAAGGCAGATTCAGTCGTGGCATAGTTATTCTGGAAGATCGGTTGGAAGTTACACCTTCTTCCTCTAAGAATGTAAATAGAGCTATTTGGTCTAATCTTCCAAAGCCAGGGGTATTAACAACTCCTACCCCAATACAAGATGCATCAACTTCCAGAGCATCAAATTCCAAGTCACATGCTAAACCACATGTTCCTGTTTGGAAACGCAGACCTTTGGATCAAAAATATGATGTATTGAAACACATGGCCCAAGTACTGGCCAAGTTATCAATTTTGGATGCTTTGAATAGATCAAAGGATCTTCGGGAGGCACTCATTGAGGCTTTGTCAAGTCCTCATCAGTTTGAAAAAGAAATTGCAGCAGCTAAAGCCTTCAATGTAGAGAATAATCCACCAGAATGACATGCAGTGATATCTTTCACAGATAAAGATGAAGATGATGTCGTTCATGGACATATTAGACCGTTGTACTTATATGGAAATGTTGATGGTGTAGACATATGAAGAGATGTCATTGATAATGGTTCAAGAGTCAACCTCATTCCCATTCATACACTTCATCGATTGGGCCTCACAGAATATGATTTATCTCCTTCTACAATGATATTACAAGGATATGATAAAAATGAACAAGAACCACAAGGCGATATTACACTCAGAACTCAGTATGGAGATCTTGTATCCAATTCATATTTCATAGTTATTGATCAAGACTCATCCTTCAACATATTTCTTAGAAGACCCTGGCTACATCAACATGCGGCTATCCATTAATCATACCATCAATGTCTCAAGTATTGTTTCGATGGTCCATTTGGGACATTGTATGGTTATAAGGCCTTGTTCAAGACATTGAGTCTCAATACATTTAGGAAGAATTCTATCACATGAAGGGAAAGGAGAAATCCACAACAATGGAGATTACAAAATTTAATGCCTTATATGGTTTGGAAATGATTCTAGTAAATCCATTTTTACATGTGAGTACAGATTATGTGTTACCTATCAGTCAAATTGACATGATAGACTGAAATCCAAATATTCTTATGGAAACTTCCATAATGTAAATTATATCAATTAAGACAGAAATCATGGGAGAAATTGGTGATACACCAAGAAATGATGAAAGCTCAAATGGGAATGTCTTCATTTCATCTTCTGAAATCCATATAGTCTATACATTGCCAACCATGCTAGAATAAGTTATAGCAGTGCTAGAGGTGAAAGATGATGTGGATTCTCAATCCATCATCTCCTCTTTATTACCCAAGGAAGTCCCTTCATCATCAATATGTTCAGAAATGGAAGCCTCTTCTTCAAGATGTTCAAATTTTATCATGTCTTTTGATCATGAAAATTCTACTTCATCATCTATTATGCATGTTAAAACAGAAGAAGTAACATATATTGAAGAAGAAGAGGAAGATCTCAAGGATGCTTCTCTAGTATTTGAAGAGGGTATCTCTACCACAGTGGATAAAATCAGAGAAATAAATTCGGGTACAAAAGAAGATCCACTACCAACTTTAATTAGTGAGGCCATGACTCTTGAAGAGCAAGAGATGTATGTTTCATTTTTAAAGAAAAATTGATATTTATTTCCATGGAACTATACAAAGAGTCCAGGACTTGATCCTGAGGTTGCTACCCATCATTTGGGTTTTCCAGACGAACGTCGAGGATTCAAGCAAGCTTCCAGAAGAACACACCGAACTTATGCTTCCAAAATTGAAGCTGAAGTGGATAAGCTTATCAAATCTAACTTCATCATAGAAGTTAAATATCCCAAATGGTTGGCTAATATTGTCCCTATGAAGAAGAAGAAAAGAAAAATTAGAGTTTGCATTGATATCCTAGATCTTAATCGGCATTGTCCTAGAAATGATTTTCCAGTTCTGATTACAGAACTTTTAAATGATGCAACAGCTGGTTATGAAGCACTTTCCTTCATGGATGGATACTCTGGGTATAATCAAATCTGAATGGCTCCAAAATATTAAAACTCTACAGCCTTCAGAGCCCCTCAGGGGTGTGTTCTGCTGTAGGGTAATTCCCTTTGGCCTAAAGAATGCAGGCACAACATATCAGCGTGCCATGTATCATATCATTAAACCCCTTTTAGGGAAGTTCATTGAATGTTACATGGATGATTTGGTGGTTAAATCAAAAAAACGTTCTAATCACTTGGCTGATTTGAAATCATATTCCACAAACTTCGACAACATAATTTGAAGATAAACCCCTTAAAATATGCTTTAGGGGTAACCTCAGGAATATTTCTCGTCTTTGTTGTACGCCATCATATTATTGAAGTCGATCCGGAGAAGTCAAAGTCAATCCTTGGTATTTCACCTCCTCGAAATTTGAAATAATTGAGAGGACATCAAGGAAACTTATCCTATATTTGGCCTTTCATCTCCATTTTAGCGGGAAAACGTTTACCCATCACCAAATTGATGAAGAAGGGAGTCACTTAACAGTTTACTGAAGAATGTCAAGAAGCATTCAATATTCCCATGAATTATCTCCTGATTCCACCGGTATTAATGCCACCTGTTGAAGGAAGACCACTTATCCTCTATGTGATAGCTTTATAGTGATCATTGGGAGCCTTTATTGCTCATAAGTATGATGCTGGGAATGAAAACAACCTCTACTATCTCAGTTGGACAATGCTTGAAGCAGAGACCTGATATTCAAGTATTGAGAAGTGCTACCTTGCATTAATCGTCACAGTTCAGAAGTTGAGACACTACCTAGAACATCACGAGGTCAAATTGGTATCTTTTAATAACCCGATCAAATTCATCCTTAGTTATACAATGCTTATAGAAAATCTGTCAAGGTGGGTAGTTATTTTGTAGTAATTTGATATCCAAAATGTGTCTGAAAAGGCAATAAAGGGACAAGCTCAAGCTGATTTACTTGCTAAAAACCCTTCAGAAGAAGATACATCTTCAGATATTGAACTTCCTAATAAAGAATTCTTCTTTATTCAAGATAGTTTTCAAACATGGGAAATTTACTTTAATGGTGCATCCAGAAGTCCAACAGGGAGAAAAATGTAAAATCCTAAATTCTATAAAATTGGGTTAGGAGTTGTGCTCATTTCTTCAGAAAAGGTAGTGTTACCCTATTATTTCTCACTGTTATGAGGTGGTAAAAATAACGAAGTAGAACATGAGGCTCTCATCGCAGGCTTGGAGTTTGCGCTTCAAGCACAAGTGAATCACTTAAAGGTGAAAGGTGATTCAGACATGGTAATCAAACAAGTCAACATGGATTATTCCATAAGAAAAGATGAACGAATCCCTTTGTATGATTACATCAGAGAATTAATGGTGGAATTCCCTTAGGAACATACATTTTCTGTTTTCCCTCGGTCACAAAATGCCCAAGCTGATGCACGGGCTAATATAGCAACAACATTGGCATATCCAAATCGTGACAAGACAACCATCAATATTTCCCAACGTCGTACAATTTCACCTTATGTTCAAACCAGAATAGTGGAAATCAATGAAATTTGTCCCATTCCTGAACTATATGGTCATACTATAGGATGGATGACACCTATCAGGGAATACCTTCAAAACGGAACACTTCCACCTAATAGAGCCGGGAAGGAACAAGTCCGGAGACATGTGGTCAATTTCACTCTTTATGATAGCCCAGATCACCCAGATAAAATTCTCTACAAACATGGTTTTGATGGAGTTCTCTTTAGATGCATTGATGGTGAAGAGACAATGGCTACCATGGAAGAAGTGCATGAAGGAGTTTGTGGTGGCCACCAGTATGGATATAGACTGTCTGATCAAATTCGAAGGCCTGGATACTATTTTCCTTCAATGATACAAGATTGTGTTGATTTCACAATGAAGTGTCATTCATGCCATGTACATGCCAACTTCATTCATCAGCCCCCAGAGTTTCTTCATACAGCTAAATACTCGTGGCCATTTTCCACATGGGGAATGGATGTGGTGGGACCCTCCCCTTCAGCAACAGCCAAGCAGTTTAAGTATATTCTTACTGCTGCTGACTTCTTTTCCAAATGGACAGAGGCAATAACTCTCAAAGAAGTTAGTTCTAAAAGCATTAATAGCTTCATCAAGTCTAACATCATTACCAGATTTGATGTCCCTCATACCATGTTGACAGAAAACAACACCAACTTCTGTTCATCCGAGGTGAAGAAATTGTATCAATAATACAATATCAAATCCAATCATTCATCTCGGCATCATGCAGTGGCCAATGGATAGATAAAAGCCTTCAACAAGACACTTTCAAACATACTGCAAAAGGTGGTGGATAAAGATAAGAGGTCATGTCCTGATAAACACTTTAATGATTTATGGGTTTTTGGACCACCACCCGCACTACAACGCGGTCAACTCCATATTCACTGGTATATGGAACAGAAGCAGTCTTTCCCATTGAAGTTCAATTTCCTTCGCTCAGAGTAGCCATTTGTAATCAGTCATCTACAGATGAACAATCTCAAAAGAGAATGGATGAATTGTAATGGTTAGATAAGAAAAGATTGTGCACCCTGCACCACTTGTAAGTGTACCAGAATTGAATATCATGAGCTTTCAACAAAAAATGTCATCTTCGTTCATTCATTCCGGGAGAATTGGTATTGGTTCTCAGAACCCCAATGATACTAGGAAATAAAACACCAAAGCTTGAACCAAAATGGGAAGGACCTTACTCAATACATAAGGTCTACACTAATGTGGCATATTCGTTAATCTCAATGGATGGAGAACTCATCACTACTCCAACCAATGCCATATTTCTGAAGAATTATTTTGTATAAACACAAAATACATCACCATTACGGTCCCACATGACCATAAACTACACAACCATCCTTCATGCCATTAAACTGCTCACCATGTCCAGCTAGATGTTAAACTGCACCATCTATGGTCCATGCATATGACCTTAAACTATTCGCACGTTCATCCAACATGATGTTAAACGGTGTCCCCTTCATCGTACTTTCTATATGACGTTAAACTACACAACAACGTTCCATGCATACGACCTTAAAATACTCGAACCATCATCCAACATGATGCTTAACTCTATTGTCCCTTTTCGTCCAGCATGACGTTAAACTATGAAAACGTCCCTAATATGTCCAACATGACATTAAACTATGTCCACTTTTGTCATTACTACATGACATTAAACTACACAGTTAAACTTTTGTCCATCATGACATTAAACTCTATTGTCCTGATCGTCATACCTACATGACACTAAACTATACAGAAATCCCTTAATACGTCCTACATGACGTTAAACTATATTTAAACCTTGTTACATTACCCTAAACTGTGTAGCACCAATAGTCCTCACTGCAAGACTTTAAATTGCATAGTCCCTTCATATATCCAACATGACATTAAACTGTGCATCGTTAGGGTTGTTTCTACCTCTTGTTTCTCACACCGAGTATGACTCATGTGAGCTTAGAGTAAACTTCAACCATAACACTTTCAGTGGGCTGGTTAACAAGCGTAATTACCAACACCATTTTTTAGGTAGTTGTCCACAAAACAACTTGACAAGTATTTCATTTTTTTAATTGAACTATGCAAAATTTGATCCTTGTCTTCTAGGCTGGGTACGTAGGCAACCTCCTGAGGTTCAAGACCAAAACCAATCTCTTCACATCGGTTAACCTCCGTCTCATACGATGTTTATTCGTGATACTGCCCCCAGAATAATTATCTTTACATTGGTTCACCTTCATCCTTCCTATACGACGTTAAACTATAAAACACTTTTGTCATTTACGAAAATAAACTACAACATTCTTTGATACCCTCACTTGAGAGGGAATCATTATTTACATTGATTTCCAATCATGTCACATTCCAAAGACTACCTGCATACATGGAAATGCCCGAACCATTTATCTTGGTTCAAACCATCATTGCACTAAATTCCCCTTTCACCCTTCACATGTACGAACCAAATCTGTATAGAAGGTATTTCTCGAACTATATGGGCTTGATTCCCATCCTTTTGGGATACTTATAAACATTCGAGTGTCCCTCGAATCCAGACCCATGTATTTGGGTCTAACCCCAAATTCCACTTTCAGTCCCCTGGCGGAAAAGTCCCTATGACAAAACACACTGTGTATTTCTTATAATGGTCCGAGTTCTATAACCCTAAACTAAGATCTCTTACACTTTCATCCCAAAGGACGTTAAACTGTATTTTAGGAACTACGTATGGCTTGATTCCCATCCTTATGGGATATGTATTGACGTCCAACATTTCAATTCAGGACCCATCCCCAACAAGATTATAGTTAGCATTGATCTATGTATCTTTACATACATTGAACAATACCCATTTTTTGTTCCATAATCCTATCCTTAAGTATTTCAGATATTCATAACCATTTTCCTGACTTCTAATAACAAAATGTCAAAATTATGAGAATTCTTTTGCCTAACCATGCAGTATGTGCCCTTAGGCGGCCATGCATAAACAGTCTACATAACGGCCCCATCAGCCAAAAGATGCTATTATTTGACTATGCAGCCAATTCCCTTAGGTGTCCCTACATAATTCAACCCCCTTACAGGTTTGTTAAATAGTGGTAACTTCATTCATAGTAAGATAACCACTTTTTTCCCTTAGTATTATTAATGACAATGTTTATTGATCTGCAAATATATCCATTCTTAACATATTTGTCTCATAATCGATTTCATGATCTGAAAGTATTCAAGTCTATGGTTTATATTTTCCTTCTCTACGCTTTGGTCAGACCTTCATAGGAGTGAAATTAATCTAGTTCATAGACAATCTTGTTTGGAAATATCTTCTCTATATTCATGTACCCCTCTCCATACAGCAAACTCTATGCTTTGGAAAAGCTGAATCTCCATAAACTTTCACTGAATTTTTAGCAGTATAAATGTAAATTGCTGAGAGTTCTTTTTCCTGACTATGAAGCATGTGCCCTTAGGCAGCCTTTCATAAACAGTCTACATAACACACTTGTCAGCCAAAAGATGCTATTATTTTACTATGTAGCCAGTGCTCTTAGGTGGTCCTGCATAATTCAACCCTCTACCGGGTTTGTTAAATAATGGTAACTTCATTCTTGGGAACTACTTATTCTAATGCTTTTTAGCCCTTTTTCATATCATTCCTCATATTCAAAATTTCTTAAGTCCTAGTTTACATATTTTCCCTCATACATGAGTATGATAATATGTCTTCAGATAAATTATCAAGGAATTGAGTCAATTTTACTCCATTCGGTCAAATCTATTTCAACCTTAAACATTATCCTTTTTATGTCTGACAAGCATGACTTTAAGATTCCCACAAAAGACAAGGGAACTCTGAATTAAAGTAAAGCTCCAGCTCACAAAACCTTCATTTTGTATAATTTTTTTTATATTGTGAAATAAAAGTTTCAAAAGATTGTAGGGTTATTTATAATAATCCTAGGAAAAATAAAACTATGATTACTAGGATCATTGGGTTAGGTAAAATTTAAAGCATGTAGTAAAGGAAAATGTGTGCACAAATGATTAATGGTGAAAAAGTTTTTCATTTAATGCACATGAATTAGAAGGATGTTCATAGATTCAAGTCTCTTCTCTTTTCCAAGAAATTATAGGAGGCTGTCAACATAAGTATTCACATTATGTACAACATCTCGAGATTCATCTGTAGCCACTTGAAGCTCATGCAGTCGACCAAACTAACACTTTTCAGCCTGATGGAGTGCTTTCTTGGAATCCGCAATGGCTTTCATAACATTCCTTCGAGCTCCCTCCAGTGAATTATTATGTTTGTAAAATTCCCCAATAACAACATCTAGTGGTTGATAGAGGTTCATCTACTGGATGACTTTATCTTTGATCTTATGCTTCTTCTCCTTGATCATGGAAGCATCATCCGCCTCATCTCGGGATACTGCAGCCTCAAATTCACTGATATTGGCTGACAGCCTCACCCCGGTCAAATCTTGATGGCACTTTTGCTCTTGCACCCTTCTTAAGAAGAATTTATTCACTGCAACATGGATATTTTGATATCCAAAATCGGGCAAGCCCAAATACCATGATAGTAGTGCGACAATGAAGAAATAGCGGAAAATAGGGTAACTTGCACGATGGAAGAAAATTGCACAGCGAGAGCTTGAATGATTGAAATTCGCTGCTTTATGCGAGGAATGACCACATATATATAGGCAAAGACGCACCCTTGTGCATCGGCGCCTGCGCAGCTCAACACTTGTGCACCATCCTCTGCATGCTCAACACTTGTGCACAGCATGTTCCTTGGTTTTCTTCTTTTCCTCAGAGTCACATCCTCATTTCTTTCGGATCCAACTCTGAGGGGGGACTTTTGTTGACGCTCCTTTCCGTTACAGAGTCTAAATTAATTAAAAGGGAAATACTTTGAACCCAATGTGATTAATCCTTTGATAAAACATCAATAATTGACAAAGGCATGAACAAAGATTCAAATTCACTTGGGTCGCGCAAGTTCCACCAAGGTCGTGCAAGTATACTTGTGTGCCTCATAGTGGTCTCGCAGGTGAAATTCAAGCCCTATTTGAAATTTATCCCAAGGTCTCTCCAACCTATAAATACCCTTGTGCCCACCCCCATTTTGAGAGAAATGTTTTTCCAGAAATTCATATTTGAGCTCTCGGCACCCTAGTCTCTTTTCAAAGCCTCCGAACACTTCTAAGGTAATTTCTTACCTATAAAGGAATATATAAAGAGAAAGAGTAAGGCATAAGTGTTGAAACTCTTCAACACTTGCGCACCTGAGTGGCCAGCCCTTAAGGGAAATGGCCACACTTGCGCGCCGCCTTACCCCTTAAACAGAACATGCGCGCCCCTCTTCTGGAAGCCTCTAGGGATAGTAATAAAGGCTTGAGCCAAGACTCGCAAAAGTTCTAACCTAAGGGTAAACCGATGCGCAAGTACCCATGTGCCATGGAAGTATACTTGTGTGCCCAGGACGTGCGCACCCACACAGTACTTGCACGCCCACACAGACTTGCTCACCCCTCTCTTTTTGGGTGCCCTTCCGGCCCATTTCACACCTCCTATACCTATCCACCTATCCTCTTCAAGATTAAGTCTTCATATTTCTCTCCAAAGCCATTCATGGCATGATTTCCTTGTTGGATTCCTTGCCTGAAAAAAATTCTATGGAACATCTCTCAAAACGTAGTGATTTAGACATCTTTACATCACTAAGGTTAGATAGTTCATTCATTCAACCTCATCCTTTAAGTTGAGAGAATCCTTAATTCGGGGCTTCCTTTTCATGAGTAAGCCCCAGTCCAAGTTCTCTTAATTTTGGGCTTCCTTTTCAGGAGTAAGACCAAGTCTATGTTCTCTCAAATATGGGCATCCTCCTTAGGAATAAGACCCAAAGTCCCCTAACATGGGATTCCTTTTCAGGAATAATCTCCAGTCATAATTCCATTAACCGGGGCCTCATTTTTAGGAGTAATCCCAAGTCTATGCCCTCAATAATTTGGGAATCCTCCTTAAGATCAAGCCCTGAGTCCCCTAATCTGGGCATCCTCCTTAGGAGTAAGCCCCAGTCTCAATGTTCCCAAAATCTGGCACCCTCTTCAGGAGTATTCCCCAACCATAATTTCTCAAATCTAGGCTTCCTTTTCATGATTAAGCCCCAGTCTTAAATATGGGTATCCTCATTAGAAGTAAGCCCCAAGCCCCTTAATTCTAAAATTCCCTTAACCTGGGCCTCCTCTTCAGGAGTAATCCCCAGTATTGAAATACCTTTAAACTGGGCATCCTCCTTAAGAGTAAAAACTAGTCTTAATTTATCTTAACTAGTCTTAATCTACTTTTTGATCTGGGATTCCTTCTGAGGAGTAAAACCCAATCATAAGACGCATACTAATTTGGGGGTCTTCTTCTTGAGTAAGCCCTAAGTTAGAGTATTCAAATCTCCATAAAAGCACATATACTTCTATGGACCATGTTACCAGACTTCATCATTGAAATAACTCCCGATATCTATCCATTTAGGCAGTCATACATATATAATACCCACATCATTTTCAATGATTGCATCTTTCATGGAACAATTGTTTGGTTTCACCAACACCTCTTGTTTCTCACACTGAGCATGACTCGCGTGAGCTTAGAGTGTAAAAGTAATTATGACATCTTTCTTTGAGACATCAATCATAAATAAAAATCATACTCCCTTACTCGAACTAAGAGTGTTCTGATTCCTTTTCTAAATAAATGATACGAATGTATCCCATCTACGGGTACGATCCCAACTCTAAAATAATATATGTCCTGAATGAAAACTAACATCAAGTACCCCACTGAGTGGCTTTAAAACCAGTATGGTCATCATAATGACCAAGAGACATCTATATAATGTATTAAAGGATACAATTGACAAAGAATCTCTAACAAATACAGATGATTCTCAATCGATGAAGAACCTTGAATACATATAAAAGATTCTATCAATTTCCTACACATCAATCATTGATTGTTAGATCTAATGGAACGATCATTTTATACATGGTAACATAATAAGGATTCACGAACAAAATTTAAATCTACAAAGAGAGTCCTGAAGTAGACAATAATTCCCCTCAAAAATGTGTGATGAGTCTGACCTCCCATCCTCTCGACCAATGCAAATTCTTAAGCCTCCTTGGTCCATAACTAATGAGCACCTACCTTTGGAAAGTAGGTCCAAATAGATATAGAATCATTTGATGTTTTCGGTTCTACGAAAAAACCCATTAGAAACCACTTGGAATGTTTGAACCTTAAACCAATGATGTCATCCCCAATTCCAGAGGAAACAACAATATTAAATTAATGTCCAAGTATGTGACATTAAAAATGGAAAACTCCCCCTTCCCTCATCACTCAAATGTTTTACACCATCATATGATGGGTAATATTGTTGAATGTGAGATAAGAGAGAATAATGAAAATAATAATAGAAAAATAAAGGATCAAAATTACTTTATGGTTGAAATACTCCACAGAAACCCCACCCCATTATTAAACATCATTTAATGGAAGTGAACACTCATATATATATATATATATATAGGGTTAAGGGGTGTAATAACTTTCCTCCAAATTCATTCCTCCATAAAATTTAGCTTATTTTGCCTACTAAATTGTTTAATCTCAGATAGATATCTTCATAAAATTTTTTACACTACCTATTCTTCCTATTTGTGGAAATTATCATCTTATTTGGACAATTATTAAAAATAAATATACATGATTTATTGGGGAAGAATGTATCTGCCTTAGGAGATTCATCAATTCCATCCACTTTGGCACATTTAATGGATAACTAAATGAAAAAATTATTCATTCAAATTAATGTTAAAATGTGGCTCATAATCCTCTGTATACCCCTTATAGAATAATTATTTTTGGATTTATATAGGCTGATATATGAATCTATTTCTAATATACAGTCCATATTATTTTTGAGAATTATTTTCTACCTGGTTGATTTTATCATGCCATTTTGTTTTCAATTTTGTATGTGTCTATAATAAAAATATTAATCCCATTAACAAATAAATATTAAAAATTGATAAATTCAATTGGGTAAATTTTTTGAATGGTTTTCTCAAAATAATGAATCATCAAAATACTGTTAAATTTCTAGAATTAAGAAATTTTTCACAATTGACCAAAAAATCAACATAAATATTTAAATAATTAAAATCATCTCAAATTTATTAATTAGATTGAACTAAATCAACTAAAAACATTAGAATAATTTTGAAAACAATATCCCTATCACTTAACATGATACTAATTTTTGTTGGAACATCTCTTATTTCACACAAAATTTCTTGGCTTATTTTTAGATTCACTATTTTTTTTCTCTGGGGCATTTCATAATCATATTCATATTCAACATCCATACTTTTCGTTGTTATAAAAATATATGTACTGTTTAAAATTAAACCGTACATAAATTATTTATGTGAAAGTTTCTCCTTATACTTTTATTTTACCATTTTTATGATTCTTTAGAGAAATCCCATACTCCTATTATACTCTTCATCATTATCCTCTTTACACTCTAATTCACTATAAAACTCCACTTCTTTATCCTTGTTTTTTAGTTTTTCCATTGATTTGAATGCAGCATACCCATTAGTATATTTACAATATTTAGGAACATATCTCATCTCATAGTTCAGATGATTATTATTTAAATTTTATAGTAAAAAACATTTATTTTTCTCCTATGACTGATATCTTTGGATCAATGTTTTCAGGATAGTTTCTCATATTTTTTTATTAATATTAAATCATTCAAAAAATTGAAAAAACCAATTATATGACTAAATATCTCATCAAAATTTGTGAAATTTATATCAACTGTCTCATATTAAATAATCGTTATTCTTTCAAATTTCTCCCTCAAAATATTTAGTTTTTCCTCATTGATTTTTAATTTTTTTACGTCTTTTCCTACTTATTATATATTTATTTGGTCTTACTAACCGCCATTATGTCATTGTAATATTTTTTTTAAAAGGAAACTATAATTCAATTTTTTCCTTCATCCATTGTATTTATACTTTCGGAAATTATTATAGGAGTATACTCTAAAAGTGGTGAGAAACCCAATAAAACACCATCACATACATTAATTCATTACGATTAATAATTGGTAAGTATTCAATTCTTAATTTCATGAAATTTATTCCAATCAAATATTGGAACTCTTATATAGTTAAATTAACTCATGTTCTTAATACCTAACTTCTTGATTAGAAAATGATCCCATAGGGATCATATTTTTCACAGATACCACATTAAGTTTCCAAGTCATTTATTATACTACTGAGAAGGGGGGGAGGGGGTTGAATCAATGTTACTTTTTAAATTGTTTTTCCATATTAACCTTTTTGATCATTTAAAGTTTAACTTCATAGACTAAGAAATATATATCAATTAAAATGAAATAATAATTTAAAAATACATGACGCATATATATTTCTAAAAGGAATCATCCCAATGTTTGAACCAAATCATTTCTAGGACTGGTTTTTAAGTTATGAGACCTTTATTTTCACTTTAATTTTTGGGTGAATAAAATTAGTGGGTGTATATCATACCATGAATATTATAGGACTACCTAAAATATTAATATATAAGGATAGAATACATCCATAAATAATTATAGGGTAAAAGAAATATCATGAAATTGATTATAATGAATCCCTTAATCCTACACTAATATCTCTTTCTCCTCATGTATACAGGACCATCAATTCATTTTTGGATGACTTTTCATCAAAGATTAAGATCTTCCTCAGGCTTGGTCTTTGGATTCTAGATTAATGATACTCGAGCATAATTCAATTCATCCTATTTTTTAATTATTTTAAAATAAGTTATGTGTACATGGGAGAAATTGACCACATTGTAGTCATCATCCCCATCAATATAATTCCACCAGATAATGAGAATATTTTTTATACCTTGATAAAAATGAAAAATGAAGGTGACACAAATTTTGATGTGTTATTTTTCACTTTACATCAATATAGTAGTTATATATATTATCATTGTATAAACTTCTCAAATCAATAAATATTTACTCATCTTAATTTTCATTTTATTTAATATTCATAAAAATATGTGAATAATATTTCCTTGATGAAATATGAAAACTAACCATATTTTAAATATTAGAATTAACACCATTCAATAACTCTTAAATGTTTCTCTAATATTACCATGATAATGAATTTAATCTATTTCATCATTTAACTTCTTAACATTTACCCAAAATATTTTCATTTTAAATATCCAAAAAACAAGTCTTGAATCATAGATTTGATAATAATGAATAATATTTTAATATTTAAAACCCATTTATGTGTTTTTTTATTTAATATTAATTATAATATTTTAATCTATAAATAAGTACCATCATAATTGTGTTTTCATATTACAATCCTTTATATAGGTAAAAATAAAACATACGTGTCTCAAAAATCAACAATTCGTTTTCAAAATTTTATCACACATTTTATTTTCTAAGATTAATTAAAATTTGTGAACATTTAAGCTTATGATGTTCTAGTGAACCTCATGATAGTTTATAAATAACATTATAAATGTGAAACCCAAATAAAGTGGTAATCAATCTAGTGATATCTGGCTTGTACCATAATAATTCTTGGAATGGACCTTATAAATTATCATATAAGCCTTACAATTTCATTGAACAACCCTTATATAGTTAGAATCATCTTTATTAAAGTAATTACAATATCATTTTTCAGTACTTTATATAGTTATGACCTGATAAAACATCCCATATGTTTCCTCAACACATCAAATAAACTTATAGTCATTTAGAATGTGTTAAAAATATTTCAGACATACATGGTTTATAATAAATATAACCTTCCAAAATTTCATTGGGTACATAAAATGGGTAAAAACAATACCAAATATAACATATTATGAGATTAATGAATAAATAAACATGTGAATATATGAGATCCACTATCTTCATAAAATCATAATTGTGATAACTACGTAATGCATTAAGATTCCTGGAACCATGATTCATCTAATTCATATTATTTGACTATCTTAGATATTCTATGTGAAATCTATATATAATAAAAAAATGATATACCCTAATGAGATTAATATAATAATTTTATTATGTATCTTATAATTTAGGAACCACCATATCACATTGTATGAAATAAAGCATCTATAAATACACGAGATTACAAAAGAACATTATGTACAATAGAATATATTGCATACAACATTGATAATAAACAAACCCCAAAATATTATTAATAGAACATAGTCATTATAAATTAGTCATTAATTTTATTATTATAATAAGATTAAATATACTATGAAATAAATATTTTTTTTATATTCAATAAAAACATAATTATTCCTAGAAAATAAATTCACAATTTTTAGAAAATGTTTTTAGTCTTTAATTATAATTTTTAATCAAAAAGTGACTTTTATTCAGTCTGTTGGAAAATAAATATAATTAATTATTATCATTTTTCAAATATTTATATGAAAATATGAACAGAAATTTTGAATAAATAATTTATAAATTATCTAATGATGAATATTTTAGAATCATCTAAAAATATTAATGTTTTAGTGAGTTGTAAAAATTTTGGATTGTTGTAAAAATGTTATTTCATTTCCAAAACATAAGAAATTAAAATGTATTAATAATATTTTAATATGGATTGAATTAAGATAATTATTATTTAGTTAATTTAATCCAATTAAATACATTTTAATCAACTATATGTTTAATATTAAAACAAACTTATTTTTTTGGGTTTACAATTTTTATTTTTCTGAAAATTATTTGAAAGTACATAATATATATCCATATTCATTTATTAATATAATTCTTAATGGGGAATTTTTTAAAGAAATGTATTCATTTTATATCTTTAAATATTTATTTAATTTTATAATATTATAATTATTAGTCCTAGAGGTAATATAAAATCCTAATTTTCGTGAAAAATACACTTCTCGAAACCCCACCTTTTTATCGCATTTGCGGGTTTTGTTTTAAATATAAATTTACCAATTATTTGAATTTACCATGTTAAATAGATTATGTATTCTTAATAAATAAATAAAAATTCGTTTTTAGTTTAATTTCATGTTTTTTCATAAAATCTTTCAATGGTAAATAATGATTTACCTTAATAAAGGTAAAATAATGAAACAAGTTAATGATAAAAAATAAATGATTAAAAATACAAAAAAACATTAAAATTTAATTTTTAGTTGATGTGTTTCTCCACCATAAAACTAAATTAAAACATTAATTAATAATAAATTTAATATTAATTAATTCCACCCAAGTTTGGTTCTCTTTAAATATATAATAATCATTATATATTCAGTTAGAACCACCCAACCTAAAGTATAAATACAACCACTCACCACACCATTACTAATAAAAAGCATTAAAGATCATAAAATTTCTATCAAATACTCTACTAACCACACTACTAGAATCAATTTTCATTTATTCTCACTAAAATACCAATTATGTGGTTTATAAGGCATCCTTTAGAGATGTGATTTTCAAGTAGTATTTCTCTCCAACCACCTCTCTTATTTTCCGTTATTCAGCTACCTTATACGCAACTAATTCATCCATAAATTCATAATTACTTAATAATTATTTATATAATTTAATTTAATGTTTCTAATGGAATATATTATATATATCTCATTTATTACCTCTTTTTATACCAAGAGATGAAACCATTTTTATGATTATAGTGGTTAAGAGTCTCCTTGAATAATGATTTTTCATTTTCCATTATGACCATGAAGGATGGTCATAAGTGTATTATTATTTATATATATTATTTCTAAAGTTATAATATAACCTATTTACTATTCTATAACTCACATGAATACATAATATTAAATAAAACAAAACTATTTCACGATGGTTAAAAAACAATCAAAATAAACTAATCATTTATCAATAACATTTTATCAAATGATTCATCCACATGTGAGAAATAAAAAAGATATATTGGACCATTTAAATTTATGGTATTTCATGAATTTTTTTTTCACTTTTGGTCTTTAATTTAAATTTGATAGGAAAATCTTGAATTACACACATACGAACCAATCATGAATCAATGAAATGAACGCACCCTAAATAATGAAAAAAATAAAATATTATTAATGATTATGTGGCAGTATTTTAAAAACATTTCAAATAAGGAATTATAATAATTATTATATTTATTCAATGATTTAGTATCATTTTTTAAAACTTTATAGAGGAGGTTAATGCATGAAAAATTAAATTTAAATTTGGGGTAAGTGTTTCTAGTCTAACTTTTACTTTTGTGATATATATGCCTCATTCACCGCTTATTTCTTGTGCGTGGTGTATATATACTGACCGCTGATATGTAATATCATTAATATAATTATCTTCATGGTATTAAATTTATAATTTTTTAATTATTACTTTTATGGGGAATATTATTCGACTTATTACAAATTGGAAATGGAATTGTTAACTAAATTTCAATTTATTGTGTTAAATATCCAATTAATTTATTTTTCCTCTATAATATCTTGATCTCAATATATTTTTCATTATATTATGTTTAATTTTAGATTATTTATGTTTATTTATAGTAGATACACATAATAAATTTTTTTTATTAATTCTAACTTAAATGAAATGAAGTTTTTAAGAGACTTTCTTTTAAAAAAATTATATTTTTAAAATTAAAAAATCCCATTTTTCATCCATGACAATGTTTTATAAAATTGTTTCAGTTTTTTTAATATTATCTTAATATTTATGAAATTCATTTATACACATGTTTTAATTTTTACAAAATCATTTCAATTGTATATTTGGATATTTTCTAAATAAGGGTCTGTGAGACATTTCCGAGAAATAAACCGGATGGAATGTTTTTAACTTATGTTGAGAGAGAGTATATTGAAACCATAATATTTCCTTAATTATATATATAATCATGTACTATATTATTTGGGTATTTTTTTATGAATTTTTTTTCTTCTATGATTTCAGGATGTTTTATGCATAAGTGATATTTATATTGAAAATGATATTTTTCTCTATAATTTTTCAAAGAATTCATTAAATGTATTTTCATATATAATTTCATAAATTGAAAAATATTATGATTCTTTTGGTTTGATCTATTATGATAAGAGATTCCATATTTTATGGAGTTGTTTTATTAGATTGAATTGGGATATTCTTTTGAAACCATTCACCATATTGCATTGGATGGGTTGTGATTATGTTTATTGATTAGGGAAAGATACATAAATTTAATAAGCTAGGTTTAATACAAATGTATATGTTCATTATTGTTTATCCATTTCATATGTGGAATTATTAGGACTTCCTATGTAATGAGCATGGCCTGCTATATTCCCTAGATGCATTAGTAGGTCGCATGAGACTAACTAGTTTGGGTATTGTCTTATATATTAACTGTATATGTATAGTGTCTTTGTCAAAGCCTTAAATGTATGTTTTTGATGTCCATAATTATTAATTCCATCCTTATGTTATTATTTATTTATTTCTATGAAATTATTCAATTAGTATAAGATCCATGGTTATTTTTCAACATCACGTGGTGATTTATATGAAATAATTTGATCATCTTTTATTTCTGCCATAGTATTGTTGAATTACTAAAAAGTGGCCTGATTTTATATTATTTACCATTAACTAATTTTTATTACTTATTTAAGATATATTAATATGTACTTAACCATTACTAATAATTTTATCTTTCGAATTTGTTTTTTTACTTTTTCCCAGGATACAAAGAAGTTTATAATGACTGATAATCGGGGATATGTTAAAAGAATAGTGGTGTTACCAAGGGATTCAATATATTGTATTTTATACATTCAATTATAATTTATGGTTCATTTATGTGTCTATTTTTTCAAAACTAATAGACTATTATGTCAATTATGATATGATTCCCTTTATACTATGGAAATGAAACTATATAACAATTGAATATGCACTACTAGGGTTAGCGTATTAACATTCGTCAGTAGAGAAATTTTAATATAAAAAAAAGAAATGGATTTAGGAAAAAATACATTGGATAATGATACACTATAATAAAATTTGGAATTACTCCCATTCAAACCAAACATCTGATTTATAGATTAGTTATACCTAAATTTTCAATTTATGTTAAGTAGTCTATAGATTTAAAATTCTGTTTTATGATGTTATGATCTAATATAGTGTATGTAATTATTTTGGAATGGAACATATAAGATGAAATTTGAACTAAATATGTTTTTCTAATCCATGTAGTGAATTCCCTCTTGAGAAAGATAATGAAGCTAGAGCTACAGCTGGTGCTGAACAACTGATAACTATACTTGGACAGATGAATCTGGTTATGAGAAATAAAAATACACATATGGAACTGCCTTCTGATCCATAATGTTTTGTATAAATGTTTGAAAAAATAATACATTAGAAACCTCCATAATTGAGTGGAACAAAAAATCCATTTATTGCAATGAAATTCATATGTTCTATAGAAACGTTATTCATCGCATTAGGAATTAATGAAAGGAAGATGATTTTCATCGAATATAATCATGTCCCATGAAATGTGGATCAACTTTTGTCGTTGATTAAAATAAAAAATGAAGTGTCGTAAAAAAACATGGAGTCGAATGATTTGAAGGAAATTTTCAAGGAAAAATAGTTTCCATGAGAACAAGAAGTGCATATTGAGAGACAATTCTTGAGTCTGAGACAAAATTAAGATGATAATGCCTATAAGAAAGAAGAAATAATTATAATTTAAGGAATTAATTCCATGAAATAGACACATAAAAAATAGTAAGATGTAAAGTTTATTTTATCGGATAAAATCAATACATAAAAGCGCACTAGACTACCAACAAATCTCATCATACAAGGATATAATATAATGTGGAATTAGGAAAGAGAAGAAAAATATAATTTCAAATAGTTCAAACAGAATGAAATATAATAGTATGACATAAAAATCAATAATGGGAAGAATGGAAATAAGGCTTTTCCCACATGAGGTAATAGTGGAAAGAAACACTCGGGTACTTGTTGAAGGGAATGAAAGTCGGTTAATAGTGTTGAGAGAAAGGAAACCAAGTTCATGATTTTAAGGGGAAGAAATAATTTTTTAAATTATTCCACTATATGGAGATGGTTCGCTAATAAAAACAATGACACAATCATCTTGGGAATATAACCTTGAAGATGAAAAGGTATCATGGTCAAGATTATGATATTGATACTAAAAAGTGTAACCATTTCTCTTCCTCAATATTTGGATCTAGGAAATTTATTGTCAATTAATTCTACTGATCATATTAATGAAACATATAATTACTTACTACAATGTTATTTCTTAGAGGATTATAATTTATATGTATAATGGTGCTAATATAAATAATTTTGTGGAGTGATAGTTGTTTTGAATAAAAATTGTTTGGAGGATAAAAAATAATATGTTATTTCTTTTGAGATAATAATGAAGAGATTATTATGGGATTGCATCGGTGACCATGCAATTGGTTACTTATTTAGTGGTTTATGTTATCTTTTTTAGACATTACTATATGTTTGTATTTAAGGAATATATCTATAAATCTATGCTTTATTTATGGAATGAAGAAGAATTCATGTGTCTATTTTGGTTTTGAGGTGATTAATTTTATAACCATGATTTTGGAAAATATTTTCTCATGTTTCTTACATGTGAAATTCAGAGATACTTTATGGTTGATTAATGATTATTTTATTTAGTGTCCTTAGTCATAATTTATAATTTTTTAAAATGTTAGATAATAATTTGGAAGGTCGTTAAGATTGATAACTTGTGGAATAGATTAATTCAAAAATTAATATATTATAGTTTTCAATTAAAGAATGATTTATGATATTTGATGACATGTTATATCTGTTCTGTTTTTGGTATATAATTTTAGATTGAAATAATAGATTTTGGATCTTATATTTCATTAAAAGTGCTTTAGATATGAAAATGTAATCTTGAATATCAATCTTCTGGTATAAAAAAAGAAGTGGGGACAGATTAAAGAAGAAAAAATAGGATGATATTAGGATTATGACATGGAATTAAACAAAAAAATTCATTTTATTGAGTGAATTATATAGATAGTAAAATAATTCCTCAAATATATGAAAATGGTTTTAGGATAAAAATATTATTCATCTATTTTTTTAATACGACAATATAATTTTAACCCATCATAGATTTATAGTTTTGTGATGGTAGACATTATAATGTCCATGCTCTCTATTATTTTCCATCAAAAATAGATAGTTATAAATATTTTCAATATCCATATTTTATCATTCCTCTAATGTACTCTTATATGGAAACCTAGTTGTGTGGTGACCTACTTATTTTATTTTCCTTCTTTTTAAGAGTTAGTTTTGTTGTCCCTTTTTATGATGTAGGATTTCCTTGGGGCTATTTTATATTTTCAAATACATGAATATAAATAAAATTCATAAATTTATTAAATGAAATTTTTTAAATGTTGGGAGAATGTAACACCATCTTAATTTTAATGAACATTATGTACAATAGATTACATTTTACAGAACACCTACCTTAAACGAACTCCAAAATATTATTAATGACACAATACCATTATAAAAAAAAATATGATGGTGTTAATAATATTAAACAAATTATAAAATCAATTAGAATATAATATTCAATAAAAATTTAGTTATTCTAAGAAATAAATGCACATTTTTTACAAAAGGAATTTTATTATTCAAATATATGTTTTAATCAATAAGTTATTTTTATTTTTTATATGATAAAATAAATATAGTTAATATTGGAAACATTTATAAAATTTATTTTCTAATATAAATTTAATTTTATTTGAATCATAGTATCAAAATATCATTAGATTAATTGTTTATGAAAATAATATTTTTTCACAGAATAGTGAAAAATATTGATTTTGTAAAAAATGTCATTTCTTTTAAATATATTCATAAATTTAAAATTCCCATTTTTTTAATATTAATTAAATAAAAATAAACTTTATTTAGTTATATTTAATCCACTATAAATCCTTTTAATCATATTTATATTGTATTTTATAAAATGTTTTTTTGGGTTTAGAAACAGGATTTTTCTTATAACTTTTTTAAGGTAGATAATGATCTTTTTTATATTAAAATAACTTATTCCCTAATAGAGAATTTTTAAAATTAAATATTTATTTTTTATATAAATAAAAATTAATTTTTTTCATAATATGGTAATTATTATTCAAAGAGTTAATATAAAATCATATTTTGGTTGAAAATAGACTTCTTGAGAACAATTTTTTTTCGCATCTATGGGTTGTTTTTAATATAATTACCAAAATTAATTGTATTACATTTTTTAAAATGGATTAAATATATGTAATAATAAGGAATATATGTTAATTTTTGTATACATAAATTATATCTTGGAATAAAATCTATTTAAAGTAGTGTAGGTAAACTAATAAAACGAGTTAAAGTTAAAAGGAAAGAATACTAAAATACATAAAAACTAATACATTAAATGGGTGTTTTATATGTTTATTGAAAGTATATATCATTTTAAAAAATAATTATTGGTCTAATTATTTTTAATTAATCCCATCCAATTGTGGTTGGCTTCAAATATAAAATCATCCTTATTTAATAAAAAAATCAGCCTCCTCCTGTATAAATACATACTGCTCCACCAATTTTATCCTAAAAAGTATTGAACATATTAAAATATCAAAAAAAACTCTCCTCCACACTATAAACATGTCTATGTTCATCTGGTCACTCAGAAATACCTATTCAATGGTAATTAAGGTATCCTTCAAGGAGGTGATATTCAAGAGTTAATTTTCTAAAACTGCCTCTCTTATTTTCATTACGTCTTCTCCCTTCTCCTCCGATACATCATCCGTAAATTAATAATAACTATATTATCATGTATTTAATGTAATTTCATGTTTATAATGTAATATTTTATCTCCATTCATCTTATTACATCCTCTTATTCAGAGAGAGGAAACCCTTTTCAATCAATGTAAGTTAACTATCTATATGAATAATGATTTTTTTCTATTACCACCTTCATGGATGGTCATAAAAATATTATAATGGTTAAATAAGATAATTAATGTTATATTATAAAATATATTTTTAATTTTAACTAATATATATAAATAATATGAAATAAAATAAAAATAGATCATAAAGGTCGTAAAAACCCCCAAAATAATCTAAACATTTACAATTAACATTTTATCAAATGAATAATTATTATCTTAGAAATAAAAAAGATGTATTATACTATTTAAAATTATGGATGTGAATTAATATTATTTCATTTCACATATATTGTTTTACTTTATTTTTACATGAAAATACATAATTATACACAAATGAACCAATCATGAAACCATGAAACATACTCACCCAAAACAATGGAAATAATGAAAAATATTTACTGAATGGGTGGTAATATGTTATAAAATTATCAAAAAAGATATTATAAATATTATTATATTTTGGTAATGAATTAATTACATTATATAAACCTTTAAAAACATTTTAATGTAAACAAAACAACAGGGAAACATGAGGTAAGGGTTACTAGTCTCACTTTTACTTTTGTGTGATGTGTGCCTTATTAAACAATTATACATTATTTATGGACAATATATAATGACCATTAAAATATCATATCATTAATATAATTATAATCATAGTATTTAATTTTTCAACTGATAATTATTACTTTAATGGGGTGTATGATATGATTGATTTCATAGTGTTTTTTGATTTCTAAACTCAATTCTCATTCATCGGCTTAATGTTCTATTTCATTGATTTTTTCAAGATAAGATTTTGAGTGAAATGACTTGTTGTTAAATTATGTTTCTGTTCAAATTTTTATGTAAATTTTCTTCTGATACACATTATCAAAAAAATTTATTAATTATCACTTCAATGATATGATAGTTTAAAGAGACATTCTTTTTTAAAAAAATTATAAACTTTTCCATAAACCAATTTTTTATTACAGGAAAATGTTTTCTAATTTTTTTTATAAAAAGGGTTTAAATATTATACCATTTTGTGATAAATTCGTTTATACTAATGTTATTATATATAGAAAATGGTTTGAAAGGTATATTTTTTCATTTTCTAAACATGGTTCGTTGAGATTTTCCCAAAAAAAATATTGAAAGAATTTTTTTAATATATACAATGTGAGCATATTTCCCACTATCATAAGAAATTATTGATTTAAATCCTACCGTAAAATTTTAAACATTTATATTCATAAAAAAAGATTAATTTTTTAATTTCCTGACTTTTTAAACATAAGTGATTTTTAAAGTGAAAAAAGAATTTTCCTGGATAAATTTTCAATAATCTCGTTTAACGAATTTCATTTATGTCAAAATTATTTTTTGAATAATATGATTCATTGAGGTTGATATGTTATGATACCATCTTCCTTAATTTATTAAATTATTATTGATTAATATTACTAATATTTACTAATTTGACTCCATTCACCATATTCCCTTGAATAGTGTGTGATTATGTTTACTGATTGGGTAATATTATAAAACATTCTTATACCAGTATAGATAAAAAATGTATATGTTTATAATTTATCACCCATTTCATATGATAAATGAATTTTACTTAGTAAGTTATGTTTTCAGCCCATTATATCCCTCGATTCATTAGTATATCTAATGAGACAAACTAGTTTGGGTATTGGCTATTGTCTTACTCCTATATGTATGGTGTACTGGTAGAATCCTTGATGGTAAGTTTAAGATGTCTGGAATTATATATTACATCCTTATGAGATTAGTTGTGGATTTCGATGTTTTTATTCGATTAGAATAATATCCAAGGTTATGTTTTCTAGAAATTTTTTTATTTATATGGAAATAATGGAACATATTTTATTCTGAACACATCATCCTCAAGTTATTGATTAAATGTAATATGTTTCAGTTATTTTCCATCACATAATTATAATTTATTATTTAATATATATTCTTCTATACTCAATTCTAAATAAACATTTTATCTCACCCCTTTCATAAGTTTTATTTTTTTCCTTGGATACCATGGAGATTATTCTAATTGATATGATGGGTTAAGTTAGAATAATAATTATGTTCTCAAAGAAATATCTATATTGTATTTAATCTTTTCAATTAAAATATTAGGTTAAATTATGTGTCTTATTTCCTAAAATTACAAATCTTATTTGTCCTTCAGGATGTGCATCCTTATTTACTATGCGAATTTTACAAAGTAACCAATGACTCTAGTCTACTAGTGTTGGGGTATTTTCAATGGAATTATGGATTATTCCATTAAATCTCATACATCCATTAAATCATAAAATTACTTGATTACATTTCACAAGGTATCATATCATATACAATAAATTTCGAAATAATATGGAATACTTATTTTTGATATCATATAAAACATGTTTAAAAAGATATCATTAGGTTCATCTCATATTTATTCATATATAATACATACTGAAAACCATCCAAAAACCCCATTTGGATAAAAATCTATAAAAGTTTTATAGAATAGGTCTTAGTACTATAAAATCATTCCTAATTCATTAAACTAGAACATGTATTTCCATTTTCCTATTAGTTGTTATGATAAATATAAATCATAAGATCCATAAATTATTTTATGAACTAAAGAATTGAAAAGAATTTATACTGCTTAACATAAAAATAGATCTATAATTTTTTTTGTCAAACACATGTATCTCAATATCTATGTCCACTAGCTGTTTCATATGGTAGAATTAGTTGTCATATTATCAACTTTTATAAATAGTTTAGTAACCATGAAACATAGAGTATGTAATTACCATAAAGCATCTTCGAACAATAATTATTTTACATTTATAGAATTATCAGGTCAATGAACAAACCACATGTTATTCATCTAAAAGATAATCATATCACTTGTATCATACCCATGTCGATGAGAAAATAATATTTTTCCTTACATATATGGCCATAAAGATCCAAAATCAATCCAAATTGAAGTCTCAGACTCCATACTCATCATATGAGATGATAAATAACATCTTGGTTGACCTCCAACTGAAAGCATGATCTATAACACACTCAAACACTGCCAAATTAGATAAACCTCAAGTATTTCATAAGAAATTTTGTAATTAATGAAGGTTATACTTATAATTATATCACAAAACATAGGTATTGGGTTATATAATGACATTGTGTATGAATCACCATGTAATATACCTCACGAGTCATCCATCACATAGAACACATTTTGTAACTCAGTATAATATTTGATATCCAAATATAAGAATCATACTCATTTTAATTATAACATTCAATTATAAAACATAATATATCATGGTGAACATTGGTTAGGGATAACTCAATGTCATATGTTACATGTTTAATTTAAATTAAACATCATGAACATTAAATAATGATAAAATAGATATTTCCTTTTATATTACAAGATATATTTTATATTCTTACAATATTTTTAATAATATTTCAAAAAAACCATACATAAATCCTCTATTAAATAACACATATACAATACTTCCATATCATCCTTAAACTTTGATTCACTTTCATTTTATTTTCAAAGCTCATTAATTAAACATGAAATTAGATCCACATCTCTATTTTAGAATCTAATAAAAATATCCCATAAAACAAATTTTTGACATACATATATGCGAAAAAAAATTTCAATAGAAATAAAGTTTGGAATTATATTACTAATATTTAATCCATAAACGTATTTAAAATCCTTAACAAAAAAACATCAAATGTTAACGTGTAAACGTTTTCTCTATAAATAGAACTATGTTTACAAATAGAATCATAAATATCGAAACCCTTAACAAAAAAATTTTCCTTAGTATATTATTCTAGATAGTGTCACTCTTATCATTATATCATTACCAATGAATCCTAAACACTTTTAAGATAGAGTGAAATTCCCATGGTTATGGCAACAAAATTTAAATTTATACATTTCCCTTTATCTCAGAACCATAATCCATTTTGGTTATTAAGTGAAATTATCATTAAATTTTATACATCTTATTATTTTATTTACTAATAGTTAACATCTAAAATTCGACACATACTCCCAAACGAATCTTCTAAAATATATTCATTGAGGAATATCATGTTCATAAACAGAAAATACTTTAAGTTTAGAAATGATAATTATTTCTTTAAGGGGGAATCTACATCAAGAAAACTATTATATCCTTATTATTTATTGTATTCCATGATTTTAAATAATTTTATTCAATATAATTTTATTCATTAAAATATTTTATTTATTGTGTTTGAATATTAACTCTTTATATTTTACTAATCATCTTGATAAACACTTTTATCGAAGATAAAATATGTTTCTTCATTTTTTCTTTTCAAAACATGTTACAAAATATCGTGAGTCACAAACCATATATATTTATATTATTTTCTCATAATTTTTAATAGGAATTATTACTTATGAATAATCTATTTTATCATATAATAGAACGGATATTAATATAAATATCCTTTAATAATACCCATATGTGTTTTATATTTTCCTTTACATTCAAATATTTTATGTAGAATCTATTTTTTTCATTGCTTAAATAAAAACAATAGGTTATATCAATTATTACATTAATTTTTAATTCTAATATATTTATAACATCTAAAATATATACATTTGGTTTTGCATACCCTTAAAATTCAATGAAAATATTTCTCTAACATTGATACTAGACAATGATATTTTATGGTGTTTTATAAACCCCGTTATGTATTTAGCAGAAATCCACCTTATAAAATATTTACTCATTCCAAATGAACCTAGTTTTTAATGACCAAAATATGATACTTTTAAAAACATTACTGCAATTTACCACTAACTATTAGTCTTTCAGTTTGATCTTGTACACTTTTGAATGGTCAACATAGAACCAGATTATAGAAATAATGCGACTTATTCATTTATTTTCATGACATTTTGATTAGTGAGAAAACATTTCTTTATGTTATTCATTTTTAAATAAAATTTCTATTTATAAAAATATTTTGAATTCCATAACCATAATAATCCTCAATAAAACTTCCAGTCTCACAAAGTCATTAATAAAATCAAACTTATTGTTTTTATGTGTAGATAATAAAAATGCTTTTTATATTTGGCATTTAAGTTATTTTAATCCTTAGTTAATTCCATATATGCTCCTCATAATCATTTATAATCAAGGTATAAAACAACATATACCACTTATTACACAATAATCGTATCACGAAAAATATTTAATATATTGATGCCATTAAATAAGTCCATATGTATGATAGATTTATCCAAATGAAACACCCAACTAAAAGAAAAATTATATATTTTTAAACCATTATAACTATGAAATTAAATTACTGGTAATACATAGTATTAATATATTTATGAAATATTTATAATAAAAAAATATGGGATTGTTGGCACCAGAAAGAGCGTTCCCAAAATTTTCCAAATGCTTCCATGTATGATCCAAGACCATAACCCTTTTCACAATCTTCGATTTGGTAGGTTGTAGGGCCCAAACGGAGTTACAGATTATGAGAATTTGACATTTTATGTTGGGCTGGAAATATGGTTCACGAAGCCCGTTTGCAAAGCCCCCTCAGTGATCGTGAAGACCCACCACGAAGCAAGGAGGCAGGAAGCTCCACGAACCTGTTTGATGTTCGTGATGCATTGGAAAGACCCTCTGTGAAGCAAAGGAGGTGGTAACGGTCCACGAACGCCCTAATATTTGTGAAACCACCGCGAAGCAGAAGAGTCGGTACACCTCAGCGAACCCAGTTAACGTTTGTGATCCGCCGCAAAGCGACCAAATCCCCCTTCACGCCGGGTGAGCTCTGCTTCATGGCGCCCCTTGCCTATAAATACCCAGATCGCCCCCCTTCTCTGGATGGCCATTTTCCGCCCCTTGGGTAGCCAAACTACCTATTCGCAGAGCTCCGCTTTACTTCGTGAAGAGGCTCTACAAGGCCATGCTTCGCGAGCAGCTTCCTTCGATTTCTACTCCTGGAGTCCCTGATCCGCGAGCAGCTTCCTTCGGTTGCTGCTCCGTGAGTCCATTCTCCACGAGCAGCTTCCTTCGCGTAGCTGCTCCACCAGTCGATTATTCGCGAGTCAATGCTCCCCAAGTCGATGCTCCTCGAGCCCATGCTCCACGAGGGCATGCTCCGAGATGCTGCGCCGAGAGCCAATGTTCTGCGATTCCATGCTTTGAGAGACTCCATGCACCTCGTGCCCATTTGATTCGCGATGATACTTTGCGAAGACCTCTCCTTTTAGAGGATCCTACCTTCATGCCCACCAGTCCATACCGAGGGGGTTGCGCCCCCACACCCCTGATTGGGGTCACTATCGGCCTGTAGTCTTGGCCCTCTAGGATGGTCCCCTCGCTCCCGTAACTGACCCCCATGAAAAATAGAGACTCGCACCACAATATTTTCGGGACGAGACATCGAACATTTACATTGCACCATTTTTCACACCCACCATTGACCTACAGAAAACCATGATTTGAGATACTCCTCCACACAACATGAAACACCTTGAGTCAACTTATTCCTATTGGTTTCAATCCCATGTCGTGAGTAGAGATTATCATCATCAATTCCCCGAGTACATTGTGTCTAACTATTCCTTAGGAAACTCCTCCAAACCCTATCACTTGGCTCCTATTCTAGGTTGAACCAGAAAGGGCCGCCCTTGCGTAAGACCCGACACCATCCATTCCCAGGAACCTTATGCCAATAGTCCTATATACATGACTATAAACTGTTGTAACCCCTATATAACAAATATAGGATGCCTCTTGCTCGTAAAAAGATATTCCATATGATCCACGAATAAGATTCATATAGTCCTATCTACATGACTCTAAATAGTAGTACGCCCGGTGTTCCAAACATAGGATGCCTCTTACCTAATATAAGAGATGCCATATGCTCTAAGTATGAGATTCCAACAAGCCTATCTGTATGACTCTAAACTATAGTATTCCCTATGTTCCTAACAAAGGATTCCCATTGCTCCAAATGAGAGATGTCTTATGCTCCTAGTAGGATATTCCAAATGTCCTCTCTACACGACTATAAACTATAGTACACCATATGTTCCAATCATAGGATTCCCCTTCCCCCAAACAAGAGATGCCTTATTCTCCAAGCATGAGATGCCAATAGTCTCATCTACAAGACTCTAAACTGTAGTATGCCTGATGATCCTAACATAGGATGCCTCTTGCACTAAACAAGAGATTCATTATGCTCCGAGAATAAGATTCCCAATGCCATGATTGTAGTGGCATGATTCCAACGCCGCTTGGCATTATTCATCTTGTGCACCAGTACATAGGTGAAGGCCCCAATTCACCAGTGAGTTGGGATTCCCTCATGGCCAGACACGAGGAAAACATTATAGAAAACATCATTGTGTAATCCCCATTCACTATTGTCACTCCATAGAGGCACCCAAGCAGCTAAATTGCGTAAGCCCCATTCACCAGTGCTGCTCCTTAGCAGCACCCGGGTAGATTCCTTGTGTAACCCCCATTCACCAATGTCGCTCCATAGAGGCACCCTGGCAGTATCATTGAGTAAGACCCATCCACCATTGTCGCTCCTTAGCAGCTCCCGAGAAGCTTCCTTGCATAATCCATGTTCACCAGTGCCACACCATAGAGGCACCCGGGCAGCTTCCTTGCTTAAGCCCCGTTCACCATTGCCGCTCCATAGCGGCACCCAGGCAGCTTCCTTGCGTAAGCCCCATACACTATTGTCACTCCATCCAGCGGTAAGCCGTTGTGACCCTATTCAGCTGTAAGCCGTTGAAATCCTTATCCAGTGATAAGCCATTGTGATCGAATCCAGTGGTGATCCATTAAAATCCTTATCCAGTGGCAATCCGTTGAGTCCCCATTTAGTGGTAAGCCGTTGAAATCCTTATCTAGGAGTAAGTTGTTGTGACAACATTCCACGGTAATCCGTTGATATTCTACTCCAGTGGTATGCCATTGTGACCCAATCCAGTGGTAAGCCATTGTGACCCAATCCTGTGGTAAGCCGTTAAAACCTCCAATTGGCAGTAAGCCATCATCAGATGGACTATGAGGACTTTGATTCCATACCATAGAGATACGTAGGAATCCTTATAAATGTTCAAGCCCGAAACCATCGTCATCCTCATGACATTTCCATCCCATTCAGCATTGCTGTTCCATAGAGGCACATGGGCCTCCATCCTGGAGTAAGTCCCAACACCATGATCCGCCTAACGCGTAATCCCCTCTTCACTTCTCACGGACACACCCTTCGCGATGTGATCGTCAGGTCTCTGTTGCCTCTTGTTTTCACACCGAGCACGACTCATGTGGGCTCAGAGTAATCATCGACCATGACAATGCCCACGTCCAGCATGACGTTGAACTGTATGGCTGCGTCGAACATGATGTTGAACTGTATGCCCCCGTCCAGCATGACGATGAACTGTATGCCCTCTTCCAGCATGATGTTAAACTGTATGCCCTTTTCTATCATGACGTTAAACTATAAGTCCTCTTCCAGCATGACGTTAAACTGTACGCCATGTCCAGCATGGTGTTAAACTGTCTTCCCCCGTATAGCATGACGTTAAACTGTATACCCGAACTACAAGGACTTTGATCCATGTCAACGCATGGTACGTAGTAAACCTCATGATGTTCAAGCCCATCACCCATCGGACAAAGGTCCATCTTCACGTCGGTACGCCGAAAAAACCAATCCCAAAATACGAGGACTTTGATCCATGTCAAGGCATGGTACGGAGGAAGCCTCCCTGAGGTTCAATCCCATCATCCCTCCGACCAAGGTCCATATTCACACTGGTCCTCCGACACACACCATTCTGAACTACGTGGACTTTGCTCCATGCTAAGGCATGGTATGTTGGAAGAATCCATGAGGTTCAATCCCAACAATCATTGGCCCTGGCCGTCTCCATGTTGGTGTGCCAGGACCCCCCTTTTTCATCTGAACTACATGGTCTTTGATCCTTGTTATGGCATGGTACGTAGGAAGCCTTCCTGAGGTTCAAACCCACAATCCACCTAGGCCATGTTCCCCCTTCACGTTGGTTCTCCGGCGTCCAACTCAAACTACGTGGACTTTGATCCATGCCAAGGATTGGTACGTAGGAAACCTCACGAGGTTCAAACCCACCATCCACCTGGGCCATGGTCCTCCTTCATGTCGGTTCTTTGACATCCAACCCGAACTATGTGGACTTTGATCCATGTCAAGGCATGGTATGCAGGAAACCTCACGAGGTTCAATCCCACAACCCATTGGACCAAGGTCCTTCTTCACGTCGGTTCTCCAGCATCCAACACTAACTATGAGGACTTTGATCCATGTCAAGGCATGGTACGTAGGAAACCTCGCAAGGATCAAGCCCATCACCCATCAGACCAAGGTCCATCTTCACGTCGGTTCGACAACGCCCCATTCTAAACTATATGATCTTTGATCCATGTCAAGTCATGGTACATTGGAAGCCTTTGTAGGGATCAATCCCACCACCCATTGGATTCTTTGATGCCCTTCACGTAGGTTCTCAGCATACCGAACTATGTAGACTTTGATTCCCTACCATGGGGATACGTAGGAAGCCTCCATGAGGCTCAAGCTCATCACTCATGTTTCATCATGATCTCTCTCACAAGCCTATGTGTCTCAGGAAGGTCATGCCCAAACCCAGAGGTTCCATATCCACTAGGTCACATCCATGAGTCCATTCTCATGGGCCGCCTCCTCAGGTTTCCCACCGTATCATCAAACTATGTGGACTTTGATTCCCTACCACGGGGATACGTAGGAAGTCTGTTCGAGGCTCAAGACCCACACTACCATCACCTTCACGATGGTCCCATTTCATTCCCACTCCACTCCATTCAATTATCCATCATCCATATGGATTCTTCCCCAGGCCACCACATCCCGGTGGGATCATGTCATCCACCCTCCTTGCTGCTCCAAGCAGTACTTGGGCCGCTATCCACACGTAATCTCCAACATGTCTTTGGGTTGTTTTCTTCTGTGTACACCCCGATTCATCACTCCTTTGAACTACGTGGGTTTTGATCCATGTTTCCTACAAAAGGTACATAGGAAACCCCCATGAGGTTTAATCCCAGCCAATGGTAAACCATGGTGTCCCCCATCCTGGGGTTCACACTTCCGGATCCACCCTCAGTGGTGTTCAGATCAGCCATTACGGCGTGCCATCTCTCCTCCTTGAAGCACACCACCTCAGATCCATCGTCATTGGGCATTTTGATCCATCTATCTTCGAGGTATTCCCTCCTTGGGATATACTGATCTGATCCGTCTCTATTGGATTTTATGATCACTCTCATACAGTCTCTGCAAGATGTTAAACTCATGACCTACCTCATGATAAACATGAGATGCCTGAGGAAAACCTCGGATGGAACGCCATTGGCGTAACCATCTTTACAAGACGTTAAACATACTTCCTACCCTATGATAAACATGTGAAGCTGAGGAAAACCTTAGATACATGCCTATGGCATATGATTGCATGTATTCGACGCGGGATCCATCAGGTTATACACCCTTGAGATGCCCTCTCGTGAGAAAGAATACAGGTTCCCCAATGTCCACACACCCAGAGATGCCCCGATATGCCAAATGTTGTCATATAATCCGACAGAAGGTTGCTAACAAGTCAGGACCCCATGGAATGTCTTGACGGAAGTAGTGTAGTTAACTGGTGTCCATAAAGATATGGCACTGGGAACAAGATTCACGAACCACGTATTAAATTTATAAGGGAGACCAGGACTAGGTGACGAGTTCTGAGGAGGAATCCATGGAAGGAAGAACTGACATCCAATCACCCCGTTTTGATCAAGGAGGAAACATCCCTGAATAAGGAGAAGATACCACCCACATTTGGAAAGTAGGAATGCAGGGTAACAGTTGCGCGTCCTCACAGTTGGATGTGTGCACCCTGGAGAAAGCGTCGGAAACAGGGATATTTCTTATATGTATGAAATTCAATTAGTATATCTAAAGTGACTAATATGATCATTTAATACATAAAAATGTTTCTTTTCTAAATATTAATTTTTTATAGGATAAAAATGTCTATTTTAAGAAACATTTCATTAATTTTTAATAAATATTTTTGATTTTAATAATTTTTTATTGAAATATAATTATTAAATGATAGGAAGTATTATTGAGAATAGTAAATATTATTAACAAGTTTTATTTTAATAAAACGAGTTTTTAATTATATCTCACATTTTTACTTAAAATTTAAATTTATATAATTCAGAATTTGAATATTAAAAAAGAACATATTATTTGATTCTTTATAGTAATTTTTTTCATTTCATTATTTATTTAGAAATTTATTAATAATTGAAAATATCAATTTTAAAAATAATAGGAGTCTTATAAAAATATTATTATACAATTTATAAATATTAAAATAAGTAAAATATTTATAATAAAAAATAAATATTTCATATATGCCCTTATAAATTATAAATATATTTTTTAATTTATAATGCCACATTTGATATTTTTGGACATAAGTAACATTGTTTCAAAAATTATGTTCTATACAATATATATGTTTTTAAAAATTAATTTTTTTTATATTTTTTAAATATAATTAAATGAAATGCATTTCAAATTTATAATATTTGGGTCCAAATTGTCTAATAAGGGAAACGTTATATTTATGCATAAAGATAATGTCCCCCCTATGTAAAAACTATTTACCACAATAAATGTCAAAATTGAATGAGGAATAATTTAGTTGTAAATGGTTTAAAAATGATAAAACTTATGTATATTATTATATATTATGTAATTAATTGAAATATAAATTCCCCAATCTATTAATTAAAAATTTGGGTGCCACATGATAGGTTTAACATGTTCTTAATTTATATTAATTTGAAATATTTACAAAAATGGCATTCTCACCACTTATAGATGGGGGTACTCATTCCCACTTCAGAAACTCCTAAAAATTAAGTTTACTGCCTAAAACATAACCATTTAATTCCATTATAATAAAATATAACACTCTTAAGCTTATACTCCCAATATATTATCTTATTCCATTCATTTATAAGAGATCATACAAGGAAATATCCATGTTCTAGATCCTTGGCCTGCATTTTATTCCAAATGAAGAACAATGTTTGGGATTTACTTCGGATATCTCCAGACTGTTACTCGGTGCCCGTGGTTCGTGTTCTGGTACCGCATCTGCCTACTGATCTTTGGTCGACTAGTGTTGGGCAGGGTCGTTGGATTCGGTGGAGTCCTCTGAAGGAAGGGTTTAAATTAAATTCTAACGGTTCACTATACAGGGGGGAGATGCATGGGGGAGGTGTCATGAGTGACAAATCTGGGTCTGTATTTGCGGGTTTCACTGCATTGTTCGGGGAGGGAAAATCTCTTCAGGAGGAGGCCCTAGCTTTGGCCAAGGGCTTGGACATGTGCTACAGTAGGCAGATTCGTGTGTCCTCAATGGAGACAGATTCCCTTCTACTCTATCAGGTGTTGTTGGATATGAGGAGAATTCCTTGGAGTATTGCCTATGCTGTCAGGAGATGCAACGATCTAATGGGGTCTCACACGGAGTTATCACATACATGTTGGGAGGGGAATTCAGTAGCGCATTTTCTGGCATCAAGGGCTTCATCTATCCACGATATGGTTTCTTTTCTCAATTTGGGAACATTTCCTAGTGAAGGGAAGATGATTGTGGTCAATGAATCTTTGGGGTTGCATTACTTTAGACCTCTGTGATTATTCTTTATCTTTATATTGTGATCTTTTTAAAATAAAAATGTTAAATTTCAGTCATATATATAACTATTTTTTAGTATTATACTATTTCATAGTTAAATTATATAATTTTTACTATTTGTTCAGGATAAATATTTTTTCTCTATTTTTTTATATATCAGTTTACTTATTGTTACCATGTATATTTTATATCAATTATTAGTTGAAAATTATCATGTTTTTCTATTTTTATATATATTAATGTGACTAACATGTTGACATCATGAATATTGGTCAAAGATAATGGATTAATTATGGGTTGTGGGTTGCCTCATAGTGAATCCTTTGCGTGAACCCATAAAATAATTGGGACATCTACTTAATACAATATTTCTATAATCATGGTTTAAAATATGTTACATAATATATGGTTTTTGGGATTGAAAATTGTGAAAGATGGTGCTACATAGAACACTCGAACTCCATCTCAACTTGATTAGGTGGAATTTCCATTTCAATTAGGAGTTTTCCACAATGTGATTGTCTAGGGTCGGGGAGTATATAAGACTATGATCGACTATAATTGGGAATTTCAACTGCAACTCCATGTATAAATTAAAGTATTGGGAGTCCCTTAGGACATAGAGGACATTATATGGTGCATCCAGAGGATCTTTTACATATGAGAGATCATGGAGGAACATAAGGTGAATCTTTTGAACTTTATGCTTTAGGGTACCAATGGAGGATGGTTGGGAATTATACTATAGGAATGAATATGTCATGGATCCACATGGGAGTCGTTGATGGACCTCATCTTCGAGGAGGTCATCTCTATTATGATGAATTTGGATCAATATCATGTGTTCATTGATATTTATTATGTAATTATGTTAGTGTCTCTATACTTGTAACATTTCATAGAGTTTATATGATTCACTCCTCCGTTGATTGGGGATGAATTGTGGAGAGATAGGATGTTTCATTTTATGTTTGTAAAATAGTTGTAATTTATGTTCAAGATATTTGACTTAATGAAAAATACATATGTTCTTTACAGGGCCCTGAGGATCGAGATGGGTATGGAAGAAAATATAGTTGCGGGTCTTCTTTCATCCTACAATGAAATTTATAGTGATACCTCTTATGGTAGGAATGGTAATGCATATTATTCATGTTAGAACAAAAATAGATAGAAAATTTTGAGAAGTGGAACCTAAGAACATTCTACAAGGTAATGTTGAACACAATGATTCAACTATAGAATTGGGGGAATTATAATACTTCATACCCTAAATATAATATCAAGTATCAGTAGTGTAGAAATAAGAAGAATCTATAGAATTTTTATTTTAAGTCATCACTTATGATGTCTCTTGGGGGATTGAGAGAAACACATGAATATATCTAGGGGATAGTCAATTTTCCTTAAATGGAGTAAAAAATAATGACGACATGGGAGATTTATTTTTATCAGGGATATGGTGGTAGTTCTTGGGCATGTCATGTCAATGAAATATATTAGAGTTATAAAGATACTAGAGATGGAATGTTTGATATATAAGGTATGAAATTTGTCCCATATACTTTATCTACTATCTTTTTTAAGTTTACTGTTTCGCATTCTATTTACTCTTGGAATGTAATTACTTGAATTCTCATACTTGTCTAGTTATCTTATGAGTTACCTTCCATATATCGACCATTTTGCATGAAAGTGGATCATATTTAGCAACACATAGAGTGTCCTATTATCATTATCCTTTGTAGAGATCAATGCGATTTTTTGATTATGGATATAATGAGAAATTAATTTCATCATATTATGGACTGACTAACTATATTTCTAGGTCAACAGGACTAAAATCAAATACATGTATCATTTACTTCTCAAGAGGGATAGTGGAAAATGATGAATAAATAATTGTATTTTTTAGTATGGAGAGTTGGTCCAAACTTATATATAATAGGGACAATCCAGATGTTAATGGCAGAAATGTCTCTCTTGTCAGGATTAGTGGTGTCCCCATCACATTTTCCTCTAGTAATGGATCTTAATTATGATGTATTTACTAAATAATTCATTGGAAATTCCATGATATAGGAGTTTAATTTGATAACTAACTCATATTAGGTTTGTGTCCCATTTTTATATCACATTATAATTTGTAACCACCTGGGTTGAAGTAGGTCAAGGTGCAGCTCAATTACATAGATTAAAAGGGATTTTTGTACTATGTAATTCAGAGTGGGGTACACATGTCTTATTCTCCATGAAGGAGGATGGTAGAATTTATCTCTAATTTTTTTGGAATCTAAACTATGTGATAGTGAATAAAAAATTTGATTTTCCTTGGATTGAAAAAATATTTTATCAGCTACAGGGATCCAAGTGGTTATCCAATATTTATCATTCGTTGGATTATCACTAGATATGTAGTAGAGAGAAATAAATAACAGATACAACACCTTGGAAAAGGAAATGGTCATGTGAATAATTAGTGATATCATTTTGATTGATTAAATTTTTTGAATTATTCATGGATATCATATAAAATATCATCCACCCAGAAATAGACTCATTTTCCGTGGTGTTCATTAATAACATCATCATATACTAGTTGATTATGGGGAATCATACTAGACTTGTCAGTATAGTGTTGAATATGATTCGAGCACATAAAATTTATGTCATGGTATTTTAGTGTTACATATATAGTTTGGAGGAAAAATTACTTGTACATTCCATTTATGAAATGAGTATACCAATTGAAGTATAGAAATAAGATGTGATAATGTCCTGATAACATCCCCAAAATGGGTTGGACATCATGATATTTTAAGTTTTAGCATAATACAACTTACATTTTACATAGTAATTATAACATCAATTACTACCCATGAATAGGTTGGTAAAGTAGGGGTTTATGTTCTATTGGATTGAACTATGATAGTTTGTGTTTCCTAAGTTAAATAAGAGGTTGAAAACATCTCCTATGTTGATACTTACAATGTGAGGAAAAAATTATGATATGTACTATAATGCATCTGTTATACATTTTGGAGACATAATGATAAAAATATATCATGGTATAGCATATGTGTAATGTTAGTTTCGAACCCATGAGTGGAACAATCCTACATATAACATGGACTTGGAAACAAGTAGTTCATGCATTTATGAGTCGGAAATACTAACCATTTACTGGGAGGTTATTTATCTACAATTAGCATAATATCCCCTTTTACCTCTTCAAATTGTGGGAGATAAATACAAGGAAGTGACACTGGATAGATTAATTTTGTACATTCTACATTGATATTGATTATGAACCGAGTAAGGGTATTGGACATTTAGTGACTCTTATCCATAAGACACGAGTGAATTAAGACCATGGTGGTCGACCTTCTGAGGAGATATGACAGTTGATGTGCCGATTATCTGAATGGAGGATGGTTTATTTTGAGGATTATGTATTAAGGAATTGTTTCACATTAATGATCACAACTTCTATAATATATTAAGTGAATACTAATTCAGAATCTGACCCAGAGTTTGATGTGATGTGGGAAAATATTTCATGTAGATACATGTTACTTAGGAAGTCATTGGATTGAAATGGTGTTATCTTTGTTCATGCTAGAGTAAATGTATTAGATTCTATAAATTAATAGATTATGCGATACTTTCACCCCACTATATGGGAGGTACATCCTATATATAAAATGATGTACCTTGAATCTATAAGATAGTTATTCTGGATAGGGATAAAGAGGGACATAATCAGTTTCATCTATCAATGCCTTCATTATTATAGGGTGTAGGATGAGCTCCAACATTCTGTTTCTTTACTCAATACACTTCTTATTCCCTTCAAATGAATTCATGATGGAAATTTTTAAGGGGTTTCCTAAGACCATGAGGAGTCAAGATGTTGTCAAGGTGATTGTCAATCATTTAAAAAAGGATTCACACCAATGATTTATTTGTGAGACTCACTCAGTGGAATTAGTGGGAATGTTGTATGTCTATGAAATCATATTCTTACATGGAGTTCCACTGAACAATATTCTTGATATATATTCATGTTTTACATTGCATTTTGGATGGGATTTTTGAATGACTTAGGAAAATATTTGTGATTAAGAAAAAAACTCATCCTCAATAAAATAGATAGTTAAAGAGGATTATCTATCTACTAGAAGATATGATTGTAGTTTATGTTATAGAAATTTATTGAAAATAATGCGGTCATCTAAACATGAATGATTTAACATAATACAATAGTAACCATTATTATATTCATATGAAACCGTTTTAATATCTTTATATGATGCTTTACCATTTACCGATTTGTTTACATGGGGTGGCTGAGGAAGATGTTGTGGGTCCCCATTTGGTTTTGGAGTAATCTGATATGGTTTAGCTGTTTTCAAAGAGGTTTACCATTAAATTGACAATGAATATATCTTATGATGACCATGTGAGGATACCTCTATATTTTTGATGTATGAGAAATTGATTTTATGATATTGACTCCAAGATTAGGCCATTGTCCCCCATAGAAGAATGAAAATCAAAAACCATACAATGATACACTCTTTGAGAACACCGAGTGGGATGGGACACTTGTTTTACATCCAGATACCTCTTCAATATATCATGGTATTGATGATTTTTTTTCACATATATCTACTCATAAATTACATGTTCAATATAATGAATGTCATTTACTATGAGTATATTGATCTAAGGTCATACACATAACATAAATATAACATGGCCTGTGTTATTGGATGGAGCAATATATCCATTTGAGGGAAGACTATACCCCATGACCAATATCTTGTGGTGACAATGGGAGGATCTAAGAGAATACATGGGAGTGAGAATATAATTTTCGATCACAGTTTCATGTGTATTGTGATAAGGACCACTATAGACACTTCTCAATGATAAAATGTCCTTAGAGGGGGAGATTATGAAATCCTAAAACATATTTTCTGTAATTAAAATCATTTTTTCCTCTTGAATTTTGGTATTTTTAGGTCTATCCATTTTTTGTTTAAGCAAGGGTATCCTAGAAAATATTATATGTGGTTTTATATGGTTTTGGATATCCCACCATTAAAACTTGTTTTGGAATGTTGTTTTTCTAAACCATGAAAATGGTGAAAATAACCATGATTTTGGGGAACATTGTAGAAAAAACTATTTTCACTATAGTCTAAAAAACACTGTGCTCTGTACCATATTATTGTATAATACATTTCAATGTCATTATTTTTAGGAAACAATAGATTTAATAAAACTAATTTTATGTATTCATCAGTTTCATTGAAAACATTAATTGGATCAACAATATGGGTTCTTAATTTTATTATTAACTTGATTTAAACCCTTTTAACCATTTCAACACCTTTTATTTGTTGATATAACTATTTGAGGTGGTTATTATCCAAAATCCTAAAACATTAAATTCATGGAATTTTTTTTCTGAATTAGACATATTCTACCCTTTTCGTATTTGGTTATGACTCTCTTTAACCAATATATATCCTTAATTTTATAACTGAATGATTTATGTTCCACATTAGGGTTTTTTCGTGAGTTATTCTAGTGAACCAGAAATCTTATCTTTTGTATGAATCTCTAAATTTCAACTAGAGTCATTTTTTTAATGTTAGTTTGGAATTTCATTTTATACATGTTGTCTTCTAGTGAGGTAATTATAGAAATGTAAAATATTGGATGTTATTAGAGATCAATTACATACATGTCAGTTCCAGGAATTCCCGATAACAAATTTAATTCTTGACAGTATGTGAAATTCATGATGTTCAGTGGTGTTCTTTTATAGCAGCATCATTAACATGCAGAACACCACTTTTATAATTATCCAAGAGTGACGATTCCTTATTCCATTAATTGGTTTCAAAGACTAACATTTACGTTACTTTTAATTTGGAAAATGTTGATTTTCCTTCATATTTTTCATCTTTACCTTACTCAAGTACCATTATTCTATTGGTTGGAGCCAGTTCTAATATATTTTAACATATGATCCGGTATTGGCTATTGTGAGAATGTGGTGTGAGAGATGACACCATTGACAAACCAATTCATTGATGTTTAAAAAAACTGATTTAGGAAGTTACTTAACATGTATTGGACATATAATACAATGTTATAAAAAATGTCCATCAATCCAATCATGGAACAAACTCCATCAAAGATAATATAAATCATAAAATCACTAACCAATATCAAGGTCACAGATAATATACAATAATAATATCAATATAATTAAAATATAAAATTCAAATACATATTAATGGTTATCATCCCTAAATATTGGTTTTTACAAAAATATTTACATGTCACTACATAAATATTTTTGGTCATCAGCCAGATTCAATATATTCCCTCAAATTGCTAAATAAAAATTATTATAGTACAACCCTTATACATTTCACAATTCTTATAGAAAATATATCATTGATAAAATACTCTTATAACATAATTTAAGAAACGAAACACAATAACGTTAAACATTACACCTCACTATTAATCAATTAACGAGTATTATTCATCTTATTCCTTAATAACACCTTCCTTTCATATATAATTTTTTATCTAGTCATTATCAGAAATATAACATTTATTCATAACTCCATGTTTATTCTATTCCGAATCATTCCACTTAGGACTTCAATTTCTCAAACTCCCATACTTTACACATTAAAATCATTCCACTGTTAATAATGCATTCAAGAGACAATTATTATCATCTATCACATTAATGGATCATTTATTTATTTTTAACAATTACTTACACTCGGTCTTTACTTTCCATACATGATACCTTTTCTACTCCCATTGATACAAATTCTTGGGTGCCTCTTTCCACATTTCTAACAATATAGAAATAAACCCTTATTTTCTCTATGGTATTCACTATTCAAGATCTTAGTGGACTCTATCATTTTCTTCATGGGTGAGTTTGATAGTTGGTTAAGGTGTACCCTTTTAACAAAATATAATGATAAATGATTGGTCATAATCAGTATATCCTTCACACCAATCACAAACACATTTGTTTTATCATTAACATATTTTCTATCGCATTCAATGTTAACCAAGTTTCTTCTTGTTCCATCCATTGATGGAAAAACAATGTCAGTAACACTAACCGTAGTGGAAAATCACATATTCAAGGAGAACAATTTATGGGATTTATAATTCATGATGAATTCTAATAAAGTTATTACAGCTTAGGTTTAACCTATTTCATTCATGGTCATTGTCTATTTAAATGATTATTGATGGTTCGTAATGAAATATTGAATTAATTAGATCATATACCCAATACAATAAAACAAGGTGTGTAGTAAGGCTCATGTTTTATACGAGGCATTGCTTGATTCAATATAGATGTAACTTTTAGATGTTATTACACCTTGATATATTGGTCCCAACACCACATCAATCCATAGTATTTAGAGATGGTTTTATTTCTTGGAAAACCCCAATAATATCTATCTGACTAAAACAATATGATATTATTCAGTACATATCCTCCTGGTTTATCATAGAGTTATATTCCGTAGTCCACTTATTCCAAAATCTAGTTCCCAATGTTTCTACGAAACATCCTTTGGCACCAACTATAATGACCCCAACCCAAGTAGACTGGAGCATGTGATTTATGTTTTTTTATTGGAATAAGATAATATTCATCACATCCTATAGGGAATAATAGTTTAGTAGATTTTTTAAATAAGATATGTACTTTAAATTCACATTAAAATTGATAATATAAAATAAAAAATTATTTTATTTAAGACCTCCATTATTAATAATTGTGTATCCCTACACATCAATCCCAAAAACACTTCCTTGTATAATAGAAAAAATAAAAAAGTGTGATTTCAGATACTCAATATGTGTAAGAATACAATTTAATAAATCATTAAAAATAATAATAATTAATATTTAATGTAAAATAACTCCATCACGTTCCATTTAATAAATAAACTGAGCATGCTATAGAAGAAATAAATCATGATCAATTAAATCAATATAAATAATCACATTAGATTGTAATATACCCATGGATATTATAACTAATTGAATAATAAAAAAGTACATCAATAATTTATCTCATAAATAGGAAAATATAATTTAATACATCTGAAACATTTTATGAAGACATTTCAAGAGATAATTTAAATCTGTTTGTTGAGACCTGCTTAATTTTTCCAACTGACATGTCTCATAAGTCCTGTTAATGCATCACTGATCTATCTATAATCAGGCCCCACAAATCTATAAATTATTATAATTCATTTCTCATATAAATGGGTGAAATTTAATCAATATTAATATTTTTATTGAAAACTAACCTATGAGATGCTAATAGATAACCCAAATCAAATAAACATTGTCATGAACCCTCCATACTAGTATAGTGAATGGTAATAAAATTGTATGTACTAATTCAAAATTAAAAACCATCCGAATAATTAATAATTATTATATAAATACAAAATATTCCTAGTAGATCATAATTAAAATAATGGGTTTATTTCATTGATGAAAATTATTACCATAAAATGTACATACTTTATTTCAAATAAATAACATTTTCTCTTTGAAAATAATTTTGAAACAAAAATTTACATATATATTTTGATAATATTTTTCTATGAAAATAAGTATTTAATATAAGAATACATTAAAACATTTATTTTATATTATAGGAATAAATTTTTTTACATCCTATACTCTTTAAAACCCTGATTCCTTTAAATTTGTTTTTGGTAAAAAGGATAATTTTATATTTTTGGAAAACCACAAAACAATTAAATTAAAATCATTTAAAAAAAGGTACACATGGGTAAAAATTTATTTATGTATTCTTTATGATATTTTTCTTTATATTTTTTTTTATAAAAATTGAATTACAAGGAAAAATTATTTTCGGCCGAAGAGAGAAATAAACAAGTATTTTCACAAAAAAAATTCTCTGTAACATTAAGTACCATAGAGTGTAAAAATTGTAATATTATTTGAAAAAAAGTTCCTCAACAACCATTGGATAATAAAATATATTTTGTTTGAGATATAAATATCAAATAATTCCCCTTAGGGAGACTTAAACAAATTCAATCCCAAAAAAATGATGATATTTAAAAATTAACCCTTACCACTTTGGAATTTTATGAATCACAAACCCATTAAAATAATAAATTATAAAATTTATCATTAACTAGCATGAATATTAATTAATTAAATATATAAAATATTAAATGTGTTGTATATACACCACAAAATGGAATAGGTATTGAAAATGGCATATGTATCACGGAAGTAAACGTGAGATGAGAAATCATTACCTCTAGTTTGAATTGGTTTATATGTGTCCAAAAATATTATATAATAATTTTATGTTTATTATAAATATATATTATTTAAACATAATATTATATATTTTATTATATATTATTTACTTATAGCATTTTATCACTCTTCTATTAAAAATTCTTTGTTAAAATCACCATATCAGGAGATAATTGATTTGTTTATCTTGTATGGTTTAGTTTTGTTAATTTGATAATAAAAATTTGATCATTGATATATCATATAAAAAAATTCATCATTATATAAATACGATATATATTCATTATATTTTAATTTTTATTAATCAATTAAATTTAGAGATAGAAAATTGATTACACTATTCCTGGAGTTGTTAGGTCATTAATTCACATGAACATTGTTTCCATTTTTATCATCGAATATAATGATATTGAAATAAATATTAATTCATAATTAAATATTCATTATTATATGAAAAATATATTATAAATTAATAAATTATATTCTTATTATCATTCAATAAAAAATTAAATAAAAAACATTAGAGGTCATTATGTGGAGGTCGTAATCCACATATATACATGAGGGATATTATTATTTTTGTATGGATTGGAAGGAAAGAAGTTATTTTTGAAATGTATTTCCAAAAGGAAGTATAGATCATAAATATAACTAATATTCATTAATATTAACCTTACTACCTCTCATGTAATGAACAAGTGAAAAATTAATTACATCACTTCTTGAGGTGGTAGTCCGCCGTACACACAAGCGACATTATTGGATACCCAATAGTATATATATATATATATTATAATAATTAAATATGAATACTGATTTAATTAATATCATATTTTTATGTTAAATGTTTAATTATATCTACCCTTTAATGGTGATGAGGGAAAATTAATTACATCGGTTATTGAAGTGGTAGTTCTTCGTACAGACAATCTACTATTCAGTATCAAAATTGAATGAAGTTAATATTGAGATAGGTTATTCCATTAACATAATATATTATCAGTATAAAGTATATTTTTTTATTATATTGTCATTATTTTAATGGTTTTTTGGATCTGTATGAAGAAAAAAACAAATTTGTGTGTTTACGAATTTTACCTCTTTTTCGGGGTGCCTCTTTAGGTTTATAACTAAGGCCTTCATATGAGGGATTCCAAATAAAAATAAGGTCTCTAAAATTATTCTAGATATTTAAGGAAATTATTTGGTCAGTAAATGTATGAACTCCATATTTTTTGGATATATAAACAGGGGAGAAGAGTGGGTGGCCTTTTATAAGTGGGGGATATGACACATATGGAATTTTATAAAAGATAAAGACATAACAACATTTTAATCATGTAAAATCTGTAAAAATAAATCTATACTAGATACATAGTGTATATATGTTTAAAATATGGCCATAAAATGGGTATTGTTAAAAATTTAGGTAATTTTAGCCCTTATCTTCTTAATTTTACCCATGATAAACTAAATTTTACATTAATTGTTATAATTAATTTTAATTTTTTTCACTTTTAATTATTGTGAAAAATTATGTTGACATTATTAAATTTTATAAATTATTACAAGTCCAAATATGGAATGTTTTTTCAAAAATTCCATTAACAGAAGTGGTATAATTCATTTTAAAATTAAATTGTGGATATGATGAAAGAGCAATATTCCAAAGATAAATTTCTTATATGTATACAAAGTATTAATTTAAAAATTAAATATTAAAGTAATTAAAATACCCTAAATAAGATAAAATTAAATTCATTTTATAAAATTTTAAGTTAAAAACAAAAAATATTATTTATCTTTGTAAATAATTTAAATGAAATGGGAATAATAAAAAATAAATATTTTTAACTATTTGTAAAAAATTTAAACATTTAAGAAGATTACCAAAAATTCACCAAAATATAATTTTGATCTGTATAATTCAAAAATGATGTTTTTTTTTCAAAAAAAATATGCTAGAATTGTTAAAAATTCATTTTAAATTATATGTGAAAAAGGTTACTCGAACTCCTTTTTTTGTATATAGTATTCCAAAAAAATAGTTCCTTTTTTTTCAAATGAATCCAAATTTCATTTATAACCGAAACATATCATTTGAAATAATTTTATTTTTTTGAAAACATATAATTTTCATAATATATTTATTTATATTCCTACCTAAAAACTTTTCATCAAGCGTATAATGATCTTGTTTAAATATTCATATTTTAATAGAGTATTAAATTTATTTTAAACATGGTGTTCCATGAATTTCAATATATTGATGTGTTTTAATTTATTTAGAAAGAAAAATATTTTAAATTATTAGTGTGTTACAATATATTATAATGTTGATTTTATTAATCATATATGTTATTGAACCAGATGTTCCTTTTTTAATGTCTTAGTGTGTTATTCCTTGGATTTGTGAGAGATAACAATCACTTATTATAACATTCTATAATAATTCTTGAAAATTATATAATTTTATTTTACATTCGTGGATTTGAATTTCATTTTCCCACAAACATTTAATTTCACCAAATCAAACAATATCCTTGATTTATTATCATTCATCCTATATGTCTTCTAAATAATTTCCCCTTTTTGAAAAATATAACACATTTCATTTTATTCCCATGAATGTCTTGAGATATCACAATCTCATTCATTCTTCACCAAACCATCAAAGGAATTTCGGGTCAAGGGGATAAAACCTTTGTTCCACATCATGTTATATTCTTAGTTTGTTATACAACTCATGTTTTATTCACCACGAATGAGGTATAAAAAACCATTTATACATATTTTATGAAATAAAATTATACTATCTCTTCCATTGATAATAAATACACATTTTTAAAATTGAATAAATTTATCTAGAAAAATAATTAAGATATTCAAATATAATTATGACTATATTCTTCAAACATAATTAAATTCATATATAAAAAGTCATTTCCCGTAATTTTTTATCTTACCAATCCAATAAACATCAAGAATTAATCATTTCCAAAAAAATGACGCTATCTTTTTCATATATTATTCCCATGATGAGGTCATTTTTTGATTTTATATAGGATGTAAACCTACTATACATGATCCATAATCCTTATTGGTTAATTTATCTTGTATAAATTTTATCTATATTAGCTTTCTTAAATTCTTCTTTTCATTACCCATGTCTATTTCTTCCCTTTCTTAAGTGTTGAATAATATTATTCCACCTCTAGTTCAATTGTATCAACCATATATTAAATTCTTATTAATTGATTACAATTTTTAATCACACTTTATATTTCATCCTTATATTAATATATTCTTATTTAGTTATCCTTTATTAAATATATTTCTTCCTATAATGATAAATCCATGGGTTTGGCTCCATTGGCTTCACGCCAAAAATTGTAGTAAATTATATACTGAGTGTATGAATTTTTTTCAATTTTTATTTCATTTATCTTCTCTATTTTAATATTTCTTTTCTATTTAACACATATTTTGTGTCTTCCCCATTACATGAAAATAATATAACTAGAATTTAGGTTCATTTTGTCTTGTTCTTAATACACCACTTATGATATTTTGGGTATTTTGTGAGTTTCATAAATAAACATTATTTCAAGGAGTTATTATTTTTGGAAATTAATCAATAATATTTAATGATTTTTTATAATTAAGTGCCCAATAATATTTGAAATTATTTTCAAAACATTTCACCAATAGTAGGTGTTTAATTTTCATGTAGACTCTGTGTTCTCGTACATAAAATCATTTGTATCCCATATAATAGAACATTATGATTCCCTATTAAGAGTTAGAAGTATCTCGTGATCTTTAAAATTTAATCTCATATTTAGAAATATTCCCTCAAACTATTTGACATTTTTACATTAGATTTGATATATTTTTCCAGACATCAATAATAAAAATATGTACCCCAATTTTGAGTTTATAATCAACTGCCTTGTCTGAGTTTTCTAGATTTCCAAATTTTGGTCATTCAGTTTCAATCTTAAACATGGACGTCTCATCTTATTATTGTTACATATAAAACATGGAATCATTGTTTCGTAGATCCTTTAATGGTGTGTCCTAATTTTAAGAATAACTTTTTCCAGGTAGTTTCCATTATATCTATTAATGGAACTATAAAATTCCAACAATTTGTTATCCAAAAGGAACATACCTTCCAAAGGTAGGATTTCATTATATATAAATATTAAGATACATAGGAACATGAATTGGCCTGGAGGATGGGAGGTCAGACTCATCACACACATTTGGGGAGAATTATTGTCTACTCTAGGACTCTCTTTATAAATTTAAGATATTTTTATGAATCCTTATTAATTCACCAAGTATAACAATAGTTTCCCTTGGAATTTTCAATCCGTTATTAACATGTTTAAAATTATAATCATCAGTATGTATTCAAAGTTCGTCATTAATGGAGATATTCATATGTATTAAAGGTTTTCCATAAATGATATCCTCTCATATACTATATAGAGATTCATTTAATCATTGTTATGATGATACTAATTTCTAAGAAACTTAGTGGGGAACTTTGGATTTATTGTCAACCATGAATAAGAAGGATTGTTTTTATATTGGTATTGTACTCACAAAATTTGAAAACTATATATCCTTGTAAAAGGAATCTGAACCATGGTACTTCAGTGCTTCTTAATGGGAGACATCGAGCCTTTTAAGGTCATGTGATAAGGACCTAGCCATACAATTTAATTTCATGTGGTATCAACATCTTAGAAAAAGGTGCTTAGTCAAATTTTGGTGTGGGAATTATGCCTATGTAGCCAAAGGAACATTGAATGAATATGGGTTTCTAATTAATGTTAGTCCCTGTTGGGAATATGGCCCAAGGAGAATATGGTTGATTTGAAGTGTTGTATTTGAACCTCAGGAATGCTTTCTGCGTATCCCATGTAGATATGAATCAAATCCCACATAGTTTGATAATTCTAATAGGATAGTATAGTCTTTTGAAAAAGATGTGTTTGGACTGACTTCTTGAAAATGATTCCTGGATGATTTAGGGATTTAATTTGGGGTTTATTAGAAAGGAGGATGCCCTGATTAAGGTAATTTGGGTTAGATTCCTGAAGAAGATATCTAGTGAGCTCATGCTCATAGAAGGAATCCGACATATCCCAATTATGGTGGGAATCTATGTTCTCATAGTTCATTCATTGTGAAAATGTTGTGACAATGTAAAATCTCTAAGCCCATGTGAGTCGTGCTCAGTGTGAGAAATAAGAGGATGTTAAAGATTCAACAAAAGAACCCACATTTTTCTTCCTCCGATGGTGGATGAGGGAGCCCTATGGAGTGGGTTTTGGATGATGGAGAGGTGAAAAGCCTTCCCTATATTCACTTTACATTAGACGAGGGTCTAATGAAAGGAATAAAGGGGTGAAGGTTAGGGGCTTACACTAGGATGACGTCCCAATAATTGATTCTGGTAGGGGATGGAGATTTTTCTTTTTCCTATAATGAATATCAAGAATTAAACTTACATTCCCTACAAAAATATCTATGGTTCTGGTTATTTGAGAACTGGAGAAGTCAGGACCAAAACCCTAATATTCCAAAATGATAACATTCCAACATTTTTCCTCAGAGAAAGGTCTATGTGACTACTGATATACAAATCCATATATTTCCCATGAGTGAAAACCCCATTGTGAATCAAATTTGGGGAACCTCTAACTGCGGATATACAAACCCAATTAGAAGAAACACTAGTGTGAATTTCCCAAATAGTCGATAATTTAGGAGGTTTTTCTGTAGGTCTCAGCATAATCTGTTTTAGAAAAGGGATACAATGAAGAAGAATCCTTTCCATGAATGGCCTTAAGGAGGGATTGATGGCTTGTAGACTGAAGAGAGTAGCTGATCCGAAGAGGGGATCCCTGGTAGGTACTGGCGTGCAAGTTTCGGTGCGCAAGTAGACTTGGGAGACATAATGTTCGCATATTTGCGGAATGACCTATTTGTTAATACATGGGAGAGATATTACCCATGCATTTAGGAGTACTCCCATGTATTTCTAGATGTCGGGTGTTGAAGTTCTTGTGGTAAGAATAGGTGGCGCATAGGTGTTTCTAATTCCGGTAGGTTGGGTTCTTTACATGTGTAGTTGTTATGGGTTTCAAGAACTAAAAGGACATAAGTCTAATTATCCTCCATCAAATCCTCCACTCTAGGCATTAAATAATGACCATAAAACATGCTAAATACTTGAGAGAAGAAAAAGGGAGAACATAGTAGAAATTGGGCTTGAGGGATATTCGCCCGTACAAATGAAGGCCGTAAGGATGTATTTATATGATAAAATAGGAACCTGTGTGAAATGAGATTGGGCGCGCAAGTGGATTTCACGGAAGATTGTGGTGCACAAGTACCTTTCATGATGACGGTGTTTTGTCTAGACTAAGGTTACACTTTGAGGTCTTATCCCAAGTAAATACTTCAATCAACTCTAGCAAGGGGTTTCACAGGTGTTTGCATGTAGCTATCCTTGGAACCTCTTTGGGGATGTAGCCAGATAATTGTTCCATTATAAAGGGCATGCGCCCCTCCACCCCTTATTTAGATCACTAAAAAACCATGGTCCCCGGCCTTCAGGTTGGTGCCTTCCCTACCATTGTTGACCCCCATGAAAAATGCACAGTCGCACCACAAACGTTTCGAGCCCGGTTGTGGTCATTTTGAGTCATGATAGGTGAAAATACATCATCAATTTTAGAGAAGTTCATGAAACACATTTCAGGGTTTCTACACCCCACCCTTAAATTTTATTCGTTCTAAATGAAAATAATGTTGTTCTATGGTAACATTAGGGCACAATGTTGGATTCCTACATCATTTGGTTAGATATAGAGCTACGCCAAGTTTGGAAAGATGCTCTGATTTTTTCATAATCCATGGGGCCTAGCAAGAATATTTTGATTTTTTCTAGGGATATATAGGAAAACCCAAAAACTTTGTATCTATTAAATTTTTATTTATCAATATTACCTAAATCATAAAAAATGTATGTTTTGTGAGTTGGGACTCGACTTTTGTTCCTAGTTCCCATTGAGGGTTCTCAATCCGGTGAGTACCACATCTCTTGTTGATGGATGATTAGAGCCATGCATGTTGGAAAATAATGGTCTTATGTTTAAGATCAAATATATTTGACCATGAAATTTTAAAATAGATCCCAAAAAAGATTTAGTGTCTTTTAATTGCTTTAATATTCTTTAAATATTTCCAAGAACAATCTTGATCCATGATTTTTATGGTCACCAATTTTATGACTTGTATCAACATAAAGGGAGTCTCCTCCAAGGTCAAATATAACATTATTTGAAAAACATGTTATCAGAATTTTGTTATATATGGAAAAATAGGGCCTAAGCTACATATCCAAATAGTGGCATCATATGATTGAAATGGTCATTTTGTAGGAAAAGTTTATGCAAGGATGCCTAAGGGAACGTACTGCATAGTCAATAAAAATAGATCTTAGTAATTTATCATTTTACTAATAATAGACAAGGGAAAATAAAATTTGGGTGAATGAAGAAGGAAATGGGTGGTTTTTCCAAGGTAAGGTATTTTAAGAATAAAGGTCCATTTCATCCCTACATATGTAATGAATAGGAAAATCACTTCTCCACAATTTTTGTGTATATGTAATGGTTAAAAAATTTCTAGAATGAAAAATTTATGATATCATATTGTGTAATTTTAAGTCATGTAGTGATGAAATTGTATTCTGTTGTTTTAAGTCATGCAATGATGACATTGTACTAGGCATCTTTATGTCATCCACTGAGGAAATCATGTTGTGCAGTTTTAAGTCATACAGTGAGGGCATTGTGTGGATTTAATTTAAGGTCTTTAGCTCTCAAAAAAGGTATGAGACTCTCCCAATTTCTTGATAATTATTTTGGAAACATACTACAATATTCAGGTATTAAAATGTAAAACTATAAACTATGATTTGTGAATTTTTGGATGTAATTAATTACATAAGAAAATGTCTAAAATAATTAGAGTAAGTCTCTTCCATGAACAAAGTCACCATTATTTGACAAACCCGTTATGGGATCTATGTTATGCAGATCCAGCTAACGCATATGATACATATCCAAATAGTGGAATCTTTTGAATGGAAGACCTGTTATGTAGGAAGCTTATGAAACGCCACTTAAGGGAATGTAGTACATAGTCTGGCAAAATAGATTTCAAAAGTTTGACATTCTATTTCTAAAAGCATAAGAAAGATTATGGAGATTCAAGTTTTCCAAAGAATAGAGTTTGGTTTATGAATAAAGGTACATGAATATGGATAAGGTATTTCTAGTCATGATTTCAAAATAATCGAAATAATATTATTTTTACGAAGGTCTGACATTAACGTAAAATGTGATGTATCTATAGTTTTAGGTCATACGACTAGGACAAGAAATGGAAATAATATATGATATGTGGTCAATTTATCCAAAGTTATTTCATATTTCTTTGAACACATGGAGAGGGAGATGTATACACCATGATCTTGAAGACCATCATATATAGAGAATGATAATGGGACAAATATACAATAATAACTGTTTTAAAATTAATATTATTGTATATTGTCATCAAATTTTTAAGGGGACAATGAAACTATAACCAAATATTAAATTACCATCATTTAAAAAACTTGTTACGGGAGTTGTTTTATGTAGGGAAACCTAATGAATATTTTTCTTATTCAAATAGTATATTCTTTAGATTGACATGCATGTTATGTAGGCAACTAATGTAAGGCCACCTAAGGAAACGTACTGCAGACTCAGGAAAAAGAGTTCACAGATATTAGAAACTAAATCACTATAAACCATGAGAAATATTATGAAGATCTAGAAATATTTTATATTAAGAGTTGGACATAAGGAAATGGGTGATGATCAAAGCACATAAAAAATATTTTAATCAATATTTTCAATGAGTTTGAATTCCTTTACATAGATCTAACTCACTTGTAAAATGGAGACTCTCTTTGTATCATTTGAGTCAATATTATGATATGTAGTATAGAGTCATGCCACGAGGACATTGTACTGGGCAATTTTAATTCATACAGTGATAACATTGAAAACCCCATAATAAATTGAGACACCTTATTTATACAGATAATCATTTTACCCAATTCCTAATCCCACATCAGTTGTGCTCGGTGTGAGAAACATGTAATAGTAAGGGTTTATTTGGTAACACAAAAGGTGACACATGTAAGGAAGATGGGTATTAGATATACATGTAGCTTAACATCATGCTGTAAGGATGAAGGTGAACCTATATTAAAATAAATTCATATTGTAACTGTACTAAGGGATAAAACCCAAGTGTCACTATGTGTCTTTTTTGGTGAAAGAATCATGTCACACGTAGTTCTTTAAACATTCCCGATGAAGGTTTTATTCTATTATAAGGAACAATGGGGATAATTTTGGATGGGCCCAAGATTGGAGAAATGGTAATCTCTATGTATCTAATATAGATGAGAATATAGCCGAACAATGTTCTTGAAAAAATCATTTCCCACACCAATCATGTTTGATATGGGATACGATGGAATTTTGACACTTTCTGAGAGAACTGTTAAACTTAAGACACAAACTGTTATAAGGATCAAACCATGTATCTTAAGGGAACAATCTATATAGATTTTCTTCATATAAAGGAGGAGATATGAAAATAAAAAATATTATGGTTGTGGTTGGGCCCATGATTGGTGATCCAGACATCTCTACCTATCTCAAATAGATAAGAATGAATCCACACATAGTTCTTGAATTTAGGTCTCTATGCCGATCTGATTCAATCACAGGAAAGAAAAAAAATCATATTACACTAAGGATCAGTAATGATATCAGTGATTCTTGTATATGGAAGCACCTAACGTCATGTACAGAAGACGTTAACTGTATAGTTTAATGTCGTGTAACAAGGAAAAATGGTGTCAAGTAGTTTAATGTCATTTGACAAGGAAAAATATGCTACAGATTTAATGTCATGTAGCGTGAACTCTTATGGTTGTCCTACAGTTTATTGTCTTGCAACTAGGACTTTGTGATGTGTATTTTAATGTCTTGTTGTAAGGACATTATACTGTGCAATTTTAAGTGTTCTAGTGAGGACAATGTACTATCCATTTTTTAGTCTTACAGTGAAGACAATGTACTGTGTAGTTTTAAGTCACGTAGTGTGGTCATTGTGTGTAATTGCTCAAAGTATTTATTCAATAATCGTACATTGGTTGAAGTTGTAATAATCTCTACATACATTGAGTTTAATGCATAATCTCCATTTGATTAGACCTTATGTATGGAATAAGCTCCTTCCCACATCGGCTCAAGCATTGGTTGTTTCATTCCTAGTATCATCAGAGTCTTGAGGACCAATACCGATTCTCCTTGAAGAAATTAAAGGAGGATAAAATTCTTGTTAACAAATTTCACTATTCGGTTATAATAGGATTCTACATGATGGAATGTTTGCTATATTTTTTTGTCTAATAGCTCCAGCTCATCAAATCAATTCTGATACCCCTCTCTTGTGGTCAACTGATCACAGATTGAAACACTGAGTGGAGGAAATTTAAATTCAATTGGAAAAACTTCTTCTTTTCTATAAACCAATGAATAATGGGAATCCTAGGTCATAGTACGGGTAGTAGTCTGATAATCCCATTAAGAATGCAAAAGTTTATCAGGCCATGATTCCCAATCTTTATCCACCATCTTCTAGATTATATATTATAGGGCCTTATTAGAATCCTCTATCTATATATTGGACACTGCGTGACATTGCGATGGATGGATGGATATGATATTCATCCCTTGATATAACTTCTTTAATTCAAAAAAACATAAATTGGTTCCATTTTCAAATAATATAGTATGCAGAACATCAAATCTGATGATGATGTTATTTTTGAAATAACTAACAATTATTTTGGATCTGAATTCATTGGGAGGTATTTCCTCATCCAATTTGGAGAAGTAGTTAGTTAGATTCAGAATAAACTAGAACATCTTGGCCGTAGGTGGAGGATAATTCCCTACTACATTAATCGCCATGTGGAAAATGGCCCAGAGTATTTAGTTATATATTGAAACACTGAGGTTTGATGAAAGAAGTAGGAATGCACATGGTAGGGATGACATTTCTTAGTGAAATCTGTGCAATACTATGTCATTGAAGTCCAAAAGCATCAAAACCTTCTAATTTGATCATAATGAAAATGCCCAGACTGGTGGGCACCACATGCTCCTAAATGTACTTCATTCGTGACAGTTACAGTTTTTTTCTCCATCAATACATCTAAAGAAGATCCCATCAATTCCTTATTTACAGATGATATTATGGTGATCCTGGATATCCTAAAGAGTAAAATTTACTACTTGTTGTCAGATCTGTTCTTTTTCAGCCTTATCTAGTGGAAGTACTCCATTTTGAAGGTATTACATGACTGTTGTTCTCTATTCCGTGGTATGACCATATGGCTCAGAAATATGGATAATGTCATCAATTTCCTCCATTCTAGTTTGAATAAAAAGTGAGACCATGTGATGATGGGTTACAATGATCACTATCTCATGCAAGTTTGGATTTTCCAAGGCTGTAGATTCATTAGCCATTGCATTAGCTTGGTGTTTTTTGATCGCAAGACATAAGACAATGTTGACTGTGAGTGAAATGCATCCATTAACAATGTAATGTAATGACACAAATGGATTAATTCTTCTTTTCTAGTAGAATATTCCCCATTTATTTGGTTTATTACCAATTCAAAATCACCTTTCTCTTTCAAGTGATTCACTTCCACCAGAAGTGAAAATTATAATCCTGTGATGAGAGATTGTTATTTTGCTCCATGGTTGGTGTCATCTTCTAAAAACAAGAAGGAGTAAAACAACAATACCTTTTCTGGGGAGATAAGTACAACTACAAAACCAAATTTTTTGAGTTTATGGTTTTCCATTCCCTTCCCTGTTGGACATATGGAGGCACCATAAAAGTACATTTCCCATGTTTGGGAACTATCTTGAATTGAGAATACCTCTTCATCAGGGAGATCAGTATTCAGTGATGTTTCCTTCACAGATATGTGTTCAGTAAGGAATTCATCCAAATCATGGCCCTTTATTTCCTTCTAAGGCACAATGATTATGTAAAAATATTGAAAAATAACTTCCCACTGTGCTAGACGCCCTATAAGCATAGGACGAGTGACGATAAATTTGTGTGGGTAATAGAGAGACATCGATTGGACCTCATGATGTTATAGGTTGTGCCAAAATTGTTGAAATGAAAATATTAATTCCCAGTACCACTTTTCAATAATTGAATACTGATTTTCATCATCAAGCATAGTTCAACTGAGATAGTAAAGGCTGTTTTCATTTCGATCGTCATTCTTCTAGGCAGGGAACACACCCAGTGATCTCTGAAAAGTTGTTACATAGAGAATATGGGGTCTTCCTTTAATAGGTGGAACTAATACCAGTGGAATCAAGAGATATTTCGTGAGTTTATAAAATGATTCTTGGCATTCTTCAGTCCATTGATAGGTGACTCCCTTCTTCATTAATCTGGTGAAGGGAAAATATTTGCCTACCAAATTGGGGAAAAATAGCTGAATATTGTCCAAGTGTCCATGTAGTCTACATAATTATTTAAAATTTAATTTAGTTTAGATTCCATGTATTGATTTTGTTTTCTCAGGATCTAATTTGATACCACGATAGAGTACAAAAAAGATGAGGAACATTCTTAAGCTTACACTGCATGAACATTTCAAGGGGTTCATTTTTAAACTCTATTGCCAAATTTTATTGAATATGGTCTCCAGATCAACCAAGTGATTGTAATGTTTTTTGTATTTGACCAAAAAATCATCCACAAAACATTCAACAAATTCCACTAATATGGGGTTGAAGATAAGACACAAGGAATGTTGATACGTTGCACTGTATTCATTAATCCAAAGAGAATCACCCGATAGAAAATCACACCATGAGGGGATCTGAAGGCTATATATTCTTTATCCTCTATGTCCATATGGATTTTATTGTACCAAGAGTATCCATCCATCAAATAATGGGCTTCATAGAAAACTATTTTATTGATTCAAAGCTTTATGATCGGAACTGAAAGGTCATCTTTAGGACAATTTTGGTTATGATCTATGTAATCCATGCAAACTCTGATTTTCCCATTCATCTTTTTCACTGGGAAAATGCATTCCAACCATTTGGGATGTTGAACCTCACTAACAATGTTATCCTTTATAATCTTATCAACTTCAACATCAATTTTAGAGGAATTAGTTGTGTTTGTTCTTCTTTTTTTTGATTGAATCCTCAATGTTCGTTTGGAAAACCCAAATGATAAGTAGCTACATCAGGATTAAGACATTGAAATTATTTATAATTATATGAAAATATATCTCATTGTTTTTTAAAAATGAATTAGACACCTCATTCTCTTCAAAATTCGTGGCCGCACTAATTAAAGTGGGGAATTGATATTCTTATGTACCAAGATTTATTTCTCCGAGATCATCCACAGTGGTAGAGACACCTTCCTCAAATGTTGGAGGAGCATCCCTAAGATCGTCCTATTTTTCTTCATATTCCTTATGTGTCACTTATTGTTTTATACTTGAATAGTGTATGATGAAGCAAATCATCTAAAGGCAGGAGTGGAGTCAGTATTTGAACATCCTGAAGAAGAGGCCACTATTTCTTACCGTAATGATGATGAAGGGTGTTCCTGGGGAAATAAAGAGGATATGATGGATTGTGAATCGACATACTTGTCTTCTTATTGAATTACTACAACTTCATCAATTTTGATTGATGAATTAGATACTTTTTGATGTATAATAGATGAAATGAAGACCAATCCATTTATGCTTTCATTGCTACTTGGTGAATCAACAATTTCTCCCATGATATTAGGATAGATTGCCACAATTGACATTATAGAAGTTACTAGACAAATTATTGGATTTGGGTTTACCTTTTCAATTTGATGGATAGGTAACAGATAATTTTTAATAAAATGTATGAGTGGATTTCCTTGGATCTTTTCCAAGCCATTCAAAGCATTGATTTGGGGTATATCATTTATCATAGAGTTGATTCCCTTCGTGTGAAAAAATTATGCCTCAATGTATTGAGATTCACACATTTTTAAGGGATACTTCTCACCATAAAATGTTCCTATTTGACCATTGTAACAATACATGAGACACTGATAGTATGAAGAATGTATGGATGCATGTTGATGTAGACAAAGCCTCCTAAGCATAATGTTACAAGATGTGGGATGAAAAACCCATGAAATATGAAATAGACACAAGATCTCAAAACTGTGTTTTGATTTTAATATTTTCTGGAGGTTATTTTTCATTTGTGTCATTACCTTGAAACATTGAGGTAGAAGAAGATAAGTCAGATTCGGTGAGGCCTAATCGATGAAGTTTACGAATGAGAATGATGTAGACTTCTGGTCCGTTATCAATGAAGGCTCATCAGATGTCTATGTCATTAAACCTTCTAGATAGACACATTGTCCTGATATGTCCATGTAAAACATTTTTGTCTTCTTCATCTGTAAAATATATAATAGCATGAAATTATGCAAAATCATTCTCTATACGATAAACCTCAGCAGAAAAACATCGGTTTTACACTCTGGAGGACTTAATAAGGCCTCAATAAATGATTCTCAAAGATCTTTTGACATATTTACTAAATCCAAAATTGAAAACATGGATGGTACATGAACCAACTATTTCAAGATATCATAATCTTGGTATAGAGGTCTAGATTTCCCAACATTGAGATGTGGGTTTTCAGGTGCCTTGCATGTTGACACTCTAATGTGGATATTCCATATGTTGGACTATAAATTGGAAATACGCATTGCATTGGTATATTAGACTGACTAGGTATATATACATGTTGAGAGTAATATGGTGTATCCTCTAATCGGTCCTACAAAATAATCATGTCAATATTATACAAATCATACATGGAGGAAACTCTTTGTTCTTGTTGAGAGCACTAAAGGGATCTTCTATGAGTTTCTTCAGCATATATAGAATATGCAGAGGTAGAGTTAAAAGTGTGGGTTCTAGAATACCCACATATTCCCTTGTATCCTCGACCTTGGTCTATTCCTCATGATCCCATGTTAGGTATAGGAGACTCAGGCTCATTATAATCTGAATCAACATTGTCTTAGGGATTCACTATGTGGATAATATTGGCGAAACCAAAATAAATTATTCATCTGATGAATATTCTAGTTGATATGTTAGTTCTTGTTGTGCTATTTGGTGGGGCGGTGTTGGTGCTATTGAAACAGATGGCATGAAATCTACCAAAGTCAAAGAGAACTTTGGCCTTGATATGAGTGCATATTCTTCTGACTACTATTTGTCCTTCTGATCAGGTCACTTCATTGAGGATTGACCTTTGGGGGACTGCTATTTTGATGAATATGATATTACTATGGAAGGAGTAGTAGGATACACAATCGGTTATTTCAACTGTGTTCCTAGAATCCCTGAGTTTGGTTGATCATTTTCTGGGTTATCTAATCATCATATTTCTGCACAATTTTACTTCGGAATTCCTTCTATTCCCCATCAATCTATGGATTAGGATCAGAATCACATGCTACTTGGAATGAAGAACTTTTCAGTTTTACTTTTCTAGAGTGTACCATTTTTTGAAAGAGGTATTTGAAAACAAAATAATCATGAGTGGGATTCACCAACATCTAGTGAAAGGGAAAATAATGCAGAAGATATACATCTACATATTTTTTTTGGATTCTTCAGCCTTGGAAACTGAACCTAATTATTCTCCAAAGTTGAGATGATGTAACTACAAACCTATTCATTCCAGAATGAATAAAAATTTTACTTTAACTCCTTAGAATATTTTCTCGTTTGATCATACAAGATCATTTTGATGAGGCAGTCAATGCTATTGATGCTCAGGTGGCGGAGCCCTTCAATATGATGAAGGTTTTGAAGTGGAAGCAGGTACATGTTCTTGATTAATTGTAACTGTAGAAACCAATTCTTTCCTTCTTATCATTCCCAGAGCTGATGGAATTACATGATTTTCCCCTCAGTTTTTAGGATAGAAACATCAATTTTTTGAGAAATTGAATCAAGGTATCAAAACCCACCAGTGTATTTCACATTGATCAATAGTGGGTGTAACTCTTCATGCAGATTTTCCACAAAATAGGCATTAACTCTTCTTGAGGGAGTTCTAGATTTAGAGAGTATGCTAATCCTTTCCATCGAGAAATGAAATATAAAACTCTTTTATTTCCCTTTCTTTTCAATTTGTACCATAAAAAATGTTGTCTCCTGCAGCATTGAGTTGAATTGAAGTAGTAATTTTTTTATGGAGATTTTCCCATCTAATACTTGATCGAGATTGGAAACTTGTATATCATACAATATCTGGTCCATGTAATGACTGCACAAAACACCTGATCTTTACGTCTTCTTGTCGTTGAGGATTTCACATCATTGGATAACAACCAGTAATAAAATTTTTTCTTTGTTGTTCCAGATATACCAAACCATTAAATATTGTGAACGTAGTATTCACAAAATTTGATGGGGAGAAATCAGATCCATCCATTTAGCTTAAGCATTTTTTTTTCGACTGAACAGGCCCACATTGTTCTTATATGGCTTCCAATCGAGTTGTTAATGCCTCAATTGTGTTCACACACACTTGAAGAATGTCTTAATGAGTTAGGACCTATACAGGTACAATAACTATTGCATGAACTGGTGAGACAACTAGAAAAACCACTGGGGGTGGTACCAGTATTTCCATTGAATAACCCACGGGAACAAGCCTATAAGAATGTGTTTGATCCTGCTTTGACTATGCACCCAATGGAGGGAATTAATTATCTGCACATGTTTTTATCACATGTCCTCTTTGTTTAGGATCTCCTACTAATTTTGAAATATTAGGATCTTCCTAAGTATTATGTCTAGAAAAAATTATTCTTCGATGTACCTCTATATTTTGTCTTTTCAACTCTTTTATCTACTCTTCTTACTGTGAAAATATCTCTTCAAGTGAAATAGATTTACCATCTCCGGTGGAAAAGTGAGATGCAATTTTACTTTAACCATTCCCCTTGTTATATTACTTTTAGGTGAGTGATAGATGGTTATTTGAAGGCATACCTAGATTCTAGTTAAGCCTTTGATTTTAGGAATTGACACCTTCTTAATTTTCATCAATGTGTACCATATTAGGGATATGAACAATATCATCTGTGTTGAGACCCAAAGCTTGACGTACATGGACAATACATTACTTTTGCGGAATACTTAATACATAACAAAAACAGACACACAAGGACCGTAATAGTTTAGTGTCTTTGGAAACTCAGAATATAAACATCTAATCCTGTTGAAAGATCTTCAACATCTCCCATATCGATCTTCCCCTTTTTTTCTCACCTAAAACCTTTCTTTATATCCTGGTGAAATGAAAACATATAATGGGTGAGCTCAAATGCTCAGTAAGGGTAATCATGGATGAAATAAAACAAACCATGTACTTTTGATCTTCAAAACACGAATATAATGTTTAAACATCAAAAGCATGAGCAATGACATAAAACATGGAAGTACATAAGGAATAGATCATAATGGAACATAAATCATGATAAAATAGCATGGGAATAAAACATGTAATTGTGGAATCTATTAAGCACATGATATGATTTCCATATTAGCCAAGGCATTACTTCCATGACCATCTTAGTGGACAGAGTCCCTTTCTGAAGCAAGTTCACTCCTCGTTCCAGTCCTATAATACTGAACCGGATTAACTTACCATTCCAACCATGTCTATCTCATGAGATATGAATCTTTACCCAATTCATTGGAGGGAGATATAGGTCCCACTCATCTCATATTGAAATCATTCTTAAATTTCCACAAAACAATCATAAATCATTCATCATAACCCAAAGAATAAATTGGATTTCATAAACATCATTCCATCATAACATAATCCATATAATACAAATGGATATAATTTCATCATAAGAAAAGTGAAACCATATAAATTATAGATACATTATACTTGTAACATAAACATATGAAATAATGTCATCTTAGATGGAAAATGGTTTTGATAAAGCACTTAAAATTAATTCTTGAGGAAAATATCATTTCTTCTTCAAAATAATTTTATTTTCACGAAAAATCATGCAATTTTAAAAGAAAAAGATTCTGTTGAAAATAGTCATGAAATATTTTGGAGGAAGCTTCATGAAAATAAGGCTTTATAAAACCGTAAAAATCTGTTCGTGCCGTATAAGGTAACAAAACAATCTTCTCGTACTTTTGCCGGAAAAGTCAAAAACTACCTCGTAAAAGAAAGATTCCATACATACTATTTAGTAAAAGTAAAAAATTGGTAAAAAGGAAATTAAACATACATGATACCATTTTTAGGAAACATGGACATGGATGAGAACAATAAACCCAGTAAATACTTATGAAAAAACAATCTCGGATAAGAACGAGATTGGAAAAGTAATCCATTATCTTATGACCGATATGCTTCGTATGTATCCAAAATACCTGTATAATGATTTAAATAATGTAATTGACTTATTACAGAATCATATTCAATGGTATGATATCATATATGGTTCACTTATGACTTTATATTACCCGTTCTTTTGTAAATTCCAGGTTAAAGAGCGTTTTGGGTAAAATCGTTTCATTTTTCATCCGTGTTTTTATTTGTAATTATTCATATGATTACATAGATCATTATTACTTAATTACAGAATATAAAATATTATTTATATATAATATATATTCAGAATATACATATATATAATAGATCAATAAAAGGAACGAAATACACCGTTCATGGAGACGGTAGGTCGTACGTACGCATGAACGCTGTTTTCGTTTCCTTATTGAGTTGAATGGAATTAAGTATATGACATACATATATATATACATAAATCCATTAGCTTTATAATGTCATATATTTCATTATTATCGCTTATATATTCCGTATAATCATTCTTAAATGGTTAACATGGAGAATGAATCTCATCGCGTCGTGGAGACGGTAGTCCGTATGTACGTACGAGCGATGATATCGTTTCCATAATTACTGAATTGAATTGGAGTGGATGATAAAATATATCAGAATCAGTATGATGTTATAATAACAATGTATAGTTATTCATTACACCATTATACCCATCAATGTAAGGTGTTGTTGGAAAAAATATTACACCACGTCGTGGAGACGGTATTTCGTACATACGCACGCGCGGTGATTTCATTTTCTGTAGGATGGATAGATGGTGAAATAGGTTTATTTCATACATATAATAACATATCAATGTATGAGTGATACTGATGTTATTACTTCATAATGATATAACTAAAGAATAAGAATTATAAGAAGAAATAAAGTTGAAAGAATCGGTAACATACATTACATCTTCTTTGAAGCGCTTCTTTGAGAACTCCTTTTAGGGAACTAAAATTGGTCTTTGAAGAATACCAGGACCTCTAGGATGTTTCTAGGGAAGTTTATAAGAGAATGTGGTAGGGGTTGTCCGAGCATGAAGGCTCAATGTGGTGTGAGGAAGAGAGGGACGAGGTGCCATTTTATAAGGGAGGAGAGGGGCACCTTTGGAAAAACCAAAAATATTATTTTCTTATAAAGTCATATTCAGTTTTTAATAGCTCCAAATTGATTTATTTAGAATCTAAGATAGGGATGGGTCGAAATAATCTCATCCAATAGAATTTATACAAGTTTAGGTATCTATTTTAACGTTATCATTTATATTTAACTTTAATTTAGATAATTTAACTTTTACCGTGTCTTCTTGTTTTCTTACACTATACGGTTAATAAACTTACAATAACAAGACGAAAGAACCCCAAGTTGATTATGATTAATATATATAACCTTATCTAAGTCATTTGGCCGAACCTTAGATTTTTAGGAATAAAATAACAATTCATAATATAATATTTGTTTTAAAAACTATTTTATGTCAATTTTGACACTATTTGGTAATTGATTTTTGTGAAAATCATCACAAAACTATTAGTTTGAAAAGAGTTACTTAAATAAATAATATCATTTCATATTAACATATAAAATTATTTTAATTCATAAAATGTCTCAAATTACATTTATTTGGGTATTTATAACATCAATTATGTCAATATTTTATTAATAATATAATTACTGCATCATCATTGTGTCATAAATAAATTATATTATTTAAAGTCTAAAAATTACAAATAAACTTCCATTATGTAGGAAATCTTTTTACATTTCTAATGAATATTTATAGTCGAATTTATCTTATGTATAACACTATATTAAAAATGTTTTAGTTATTAAACATTGATTTTAACTATTTTAACTATCCTTTAAATAAAATAATATTAAATGTCTTAATCTAATCCAAGTGGACCTAAAGGGTAATATTTTATCCCTAATGTTGTTTTTGGTTGAATTAAACTTATCCAATAGAATTAGGACATGTGTTATGGTAATAATAATATCATTTTTAACCTTAATTACCCTATTTACTTTTAACCGTGTAAAAAAAAGTAAAAAGTTACTATTCAACAAAAATTATTTTCATCTCATTGAACATCATTTTACTTACTGACATCATCAGTTTCTCTCGGATTTTTGAAATTCCATTCATAAAAGAGGTAAAATTATGTTTTATGTAAATTTGAAAATTCTCATATGAGGTGGGTAAAAGAGGGTCAAAAGTTCAATAAATTTTTTATATATCTAAAATTATTATCAAATGACTCCAATGAATTACATTGAACTTATATATGTATTATGTATCAATTTTGACCTAAAATAAATTTAAATAAAATAAATAATTATTTAAATAAAAATTCGGTTTTTAAATAGTAACAGAGTGTTTTCACTATTCATCAAAAATTGAAATTTTTCAGAAAAATACCAAAATTTCACCCTAGACTAATTTCGATATTCGGAATCCAAAAATGAAGTCCATTTTAAAAATTAAAATTTATAAAATTTAAAAAAGTGGTTATTACTATTCATAACGGCTAGTTTTAATAATATTTTAATAGCATATCGCTGTTTAGTGAAACCCGGTATTGCTTACAATACACACTATCGAGGAAGGTCGTGATTGCGTGTAATGCAATCCAAATCAGGGTTTCCTGTAGTAAAATACTCCTTTGTTCTTCTGTATAACAAAATACCTCCATATTTCATTTATACATTGAATTTATATATATATATATACACACACATATACACACTCAATGTTGCGTAGAATAACAACTATCAAACAAACTTGAAATTGTGTGTAACATGATCCAAGAATAATGTTCTGTATACTGCAAGCTAATACGGTGTTGTGTATAGTGCAAGATAATCTTTGTGTATCTTACAACAGAATATATGAAAGAAATTTAATATAATATATCTTATAAAATCTCGTGTTATTACATTCTACCCCACTTAAAATGAATTTCGCCCTCGAAATTCGTCAGAGTTATAAATGGTTTTCTACTTGAAAGTTTCATTAATTGAAACCCACATCGTAAAAAGGAATACCAAAATATATTTTAAAAAACTAATGTATGAAACGTAACGGTTACCCAAATAAACTAATCACTGGGTTTCCACATAGGATAACATAGGTGAAAATACGGATATGGAAGAGAAATCTAACCATCATGTTCTGATACAGAGTGGTATAGAACATGGCTATGGAGAAGCCAAAAATCAAAAAGCCATATATTTGTGATGATCTAAGGTACCATCTGATTCATCGGATATAAGAGCACTAGGACAACATTTTTGGGTTTCAATATCATTTCCCTAAAGTTGAAAATTTTGAATTAAAAGAAATACTTTCTTTATTTTGGTACAGTCTCACTGTTGTTCATTCTTTGAATGATTTCCACTTTATCCCCTAATGAAATGAAGTTGAATTTGTTATTCGTGAAATCTTAACAGATCATGTGATAGAATGATGGGTCATTCCATCTTTTTCAAAAAAAAAGGTTCGCAAAAGTTATCAAATATACATAAGGTCATCTATGGTGTGGTTAATCATATACAATTCCAAAAATGAACTTATACATCATATATCATACCACTTAATAAAATGAAACTAGTTTCTACTAACCAAGGACTTTCTGTAGGCCAGTGGTATGCGATAAAGGCCTGTCACACATTGGTTGTGGGTTCGATTTCAACAGCCTTGTCCGACGCGATGGGTTGTCACCCGTCCTGCAAGTTGTCCTTTTTCTAAAACTATATTACTATAACATCCCATCAATAATATCGAAATAATTTATATCCTTAAACAATACTAACTTATTTCAAACATAATACATTCCAATATTTAGGCTTATCTAAAATACTTCGGTCTAAGCTCATAGTATAAAGAAAACAATTACTAGAATGGTTATCTAACAAGAATGTGAATACAAGAATTTATCTCACATATATCATAAGATATATCTTGTTGGTTGCATTACAAACACATTAATACCTTAGTCATATATTCTCTTGAAACATAAATTACCATATAACCTTAGTGAAAACATGAATACTATCAAAAGGTTACTCTTTCCTCATACCAAAATTGCAAAAATCTGTATAATCAAACCATAATATCACTTAGTCCTTATATCAGTCATGATCTCATTAATACAATCAAACATCTCATTATCTTCTTATCCATTAATTATGCCCATATCATCTACTTTCCAAAAATATCTAAATATCCTTTTATGGTTACCGGTACCATATAATTAGTGAAAACCAATACATAGATATTCCAAAATTCCACAATACCATAAATGAGATTCCATGATACTATTTTGAAATCCCATTACATAAAAACTTAATCATTACACAACATAATTTTCATACTCAACATCAAAAATTGTGATTGCATGAGACTTCCCTTTATCCTTTTACTTAAGAGGATTCTCAAGTTGATCATCATTAACCCGTGGATTAGTGCATTTATTAGCATAGTTCCCCATTTCCTTGCACTTGAAGCATTGAAGTGTTGGTGGAGAGTTCTCTGTAGTCTTTTCTCTATTCACATTATTAGCAACTGTTTTCCCATTACTTCGATAATCAACTGCTCGATGACCTTCTTTTCCACACTTAAATCATTTTCTAGTACCTTTTAGGCAATCTCCACCATGCTTCTTTCCACACATTGAGCATAAAGAAACATTCATCTTCTTTTCACCATTGTTCTGAGATTTCTCCATGAACTCCATCTTTCGTTTCTTTTCAAAACCATGAGATGGATATGTTACACCAACTTCTAGTTCTACCTTGATAGGAAAACACACAATTTCTTCATCTCTACTGAAGTCTCTTATAGCTAATGCCCTTCAAAGACGTGGTTTTAAGCCACTGAAAAATCGATCAACTTTACTTCCATGTTGGATGATAAATCCGGATTCATATCTTGCAAGTCTTATAAAATTCTCTTCGTATATACCAACATATTAATCATCCTTCTGCTTAAGATCAAGAAACTTCTTTTCCATCTTTTTTCAAAGAATACGAGAGAAGTACATACTGAAAAATAAGTTCTTGAACTTGTCCCATTCCATGGACTCAATTTAATCTCATTGCCTCGTATTCTTGATAAGATTCCACCATTGATCAACATCACCTTCCAAACGATATACTACTAAGATGAATTTATCAAGCTCAGAACATTTTAGAACTGAAAATATCTTTTCAGTAGTACTGATCCATTGTTCAGCCACTAAGGGATTCACAGACCCATTGAATGATGGTGGACACTGCCTCATCAAGGATTCAACAGAATGTTGCTCGCTTATCTGCTCATTCTGAAGTCCAGAATGATTTATAGCTTGTGTAAGTATAGAAATAAGATTTTTCACTCCATCTCCCATGAAATTGGTTTGGTCAGGAGTAAAATCATTTCATTGTCCATTACATTGATCAACACGGTTCTTTCGGGATCCAACGATCGTCTAAAACCCAAAAATAATAGTGTGAGAGGCAAATACCATGCTTGGGAAAACAACATAATAATGGGGGAGTACATTCAATATCTAACATCATAGGTTAAATTCTAATATCATTAGCGCAATTTTATGACTATAACCTATACATATACTTAACCTTAGGGACATCCCTAGACATACCTTATAAATATCTCTAGGGATCTCACTAAAGTTTTCGAATCCTAGTTTCCAAAGGTTAACACAACTTTTCCTCTAATACCAACTGTAGAGACCCAAAACATTACGTACATGGACATTACAATTCTTTTTATGAATACTTAATACATAACAAAAACAGACACACAAGGACCGTAATAGTTTAGTGTCTTTGGAATCTCAGAATATAAACATCTAATATTGTTGAAATATCTTCAACATCTCCCATATCGATCTTACCCTTTTGTTTTCTTACCAAAAACCTTTCATCATATACTGGGTAAAATAAAAAATATAAAGAGTGAGCTTAAATTCTCAGTAAGGGTAATCATGGATAAAATAAAACATATCATATACATTTGAGCTTAAAAACATGAACATAATGTTTAAACATCAAAAGCTTGAGCAATAACATAAAACATGGAAGTATATAAGGCATAGATCATAATGTAACATAAATCATGATAAAATATCATGTTAATAAAACATGTAATTGTTTCAACCATTGAGAACATTATTTGATTTCCATATTATCCAATGAATTGCTGCTAAGACCATCTTATTTGACAATGTCCCTTTCTGAATCGAGTTCACTCCTCGTTCCAGTCCTGTAATACTGAACCAGATTAACATACCAATCCAGACATATCTATCTCATGAGATGTAAATCTTTAACCAATGCATTGGAGGGAGATATAGATCCCACCCATCTCATATTTAAATCATTCTTACGTTTTCCACAAAACAATCATAAATCATTCATAATAACACAATGTATAAATTGGATTACATAAACATCATTCCATCATAACATAATCCATATAAAACAAATGGATATAATTTAATCATATGTAAAGTAAGACCATATATACAATAGATACATTATACTTGAAACATACACATATGAAATAATTTCATCTTAAATGGAAAATTGTTTTGATAAAGCACTTGAAATGAATTCTTGAGGAAATTTTCCTTTCTTATTCAAAATAAATTTCTTTTCACAGAACATCATACAATTTTAAAAGAAAGAGATTTTTTTGAAAATTTTCATGAAATATTTTGGAGTATGATTCATGAAAATAAGTCATTATAAAACCATAAAAATTCATTCGTGCCCTATAAGTTATAAAAACATTCTTCTCGTACTTTTGACGAAAAAGTCAAAAAGTACCTCGTAAAAGAAATATTCCATACATACTATGATGTAAAAGTCAAAAATGTGTAAAAATAACATTAAACATATATGAAACCATTTTTAGGAAACACGGACATGGATGAGAACAAAAACCCTAGTAAATACTTACGAATAAACAATATCGGATAAGAACGAGATTGGAAAAGTTATCCCTTACCTTATGTCCGATATGCTTCGTATGTATCCGAACCTCCTGTATAATGATTTAAATAATGTCATTGACTTATTACAGAATCATATTAATTGTTATGATATCAAATATGGTCCACTAATGAATTTATATTACCCGTTCTTTTGTAAATTCCATGTTAAAGAGCGTTTTGGGTAAAATCGTTTCATTTGTCGTCTATGTTTTGACTTGTAATTGTTAATATGATTACTTAGATCATGATTACATAATTACAGAATATAAAACATTATTTATATATAATATATATTCAGAATATACATATATATAAGAGATCGATAAATGCAACGAAATACACCGTTCATGGAGACGGTAGGCCGTACGTACGCATAAACGATGTTTTCGTTTCCTTATTGAGTTGAATGGAATTAAGTAGATGACATACATACATATATATATATACATAAATCTAGTATCTTTATAATGTCATATATTTCATTATTATTGCTTATATATACTGAATAATCATTCTTAAATGGTTAACATGGAAAATGAATCTCATCGCGTCGTGGAGACGGTAGTCCGTACATACGCACGAGCGATGATATTGTTTCCATAATTATTGAATTGAATTAGAGTGGATGATACAATATATCAGAATCAGAATGATGTTATAATAACTATGTATAGTTATTCTTTACACCATTATACCCATCCAAGTAATGTGGTATTGGAAAATAGATTACACCATAGCGTGGAGACGGTATTTCGTATGTACGCACGCGCGATGATTTCATTTTACGTAGGATGGATAGATGGTGAAATAGGGTTGTTTCATAATTATAATAACATATACATATATTAGTGATACTGATGTTTTTACTTCATAATGAAATAACTAAAAAAGAAGAAGTGGAATAAGAAATAAAGTTGAAAGAATCGGTAACGGACATTACATCTTCTTTGATGCGCTTCTTTGAGAACTCCTTTTAGGGCACTAAAATTGGTCTTTGAAGAAAACCAAGACCTCTAGGATGTTTCTAGGGAAGTATAGAAGAGAATTTGTCAGGTTTCGGCCGATCTTGATGGCTCAATGTGGTGTGAGGAAGATAGGGAGGAGGATCCCTTTTATAAGGGAGGAGAGGAGAACCTTTGGAAAAACTAAAAATATTATTTTATTATAATGTAATATTCAGTTTTTAATAGCTTCAAAATGATTTATTTAGAAGCTAAGGTGGGTATGGGTCGAAATACTCTCATCCAATATAATTTAGTGAAGTTTAGGTATCTATTTTAACCTTATCATTTAGATTTAACATTAAGGGAGATAATATAACTTTTACTGTGTCTTCTTGTTTTCTTACACTATAAGGATAATAAACATACTATAACAAGACAAACAAACCCCAAGTTGATTATTATTAATATATATAACATTATATAAGTTATTTAGCCGATCCTTAGAATTTTAGGAATAAAATTACAATTAATAATATAATATTTGTTTTAAAAACTATTTTAAGTCAATTTTGACACTATTTGGTAACTGATTTGTGTGAAATTAATAACAGAAATATTAGTTCGAAAAAATTTAATTTTATCAATACTAACATGTCATATTAAGATAGAAAATTATTTTAATTCATAAAAATTATCAAATTACATTTATTTGGGTATTTATAACATCAATTATGTCAATATTTCATTAATAATATAATTACTGCATCATCATTGTGTCATAAATAACATAAATTATTTAACGTCTAAAAATTTCAAATAAATTACCATTAGGTAGGAAATCGTTTTAGGTTTCTAATGAATATTTATAGTCGAAGTTAGATTATGTAAAACCCTATATTAAAAATGTTTTCGTTATTAAACTTTGATTTTATCTATTTTAAATATTATTTAAATAAAATAATATTAAATTCATTAATCTAATCCAAGTGGACCAAAAGGGTAATATTTTATACCTAATGTTTTTTTTGGTCGAATTACACTTATCCAATTAAATTAGGACATGTGTTAGGGTAATAATAATATCATTTTTACCCTTAATTACCCTATTTACTTTTAACCATGGTAAAAAAAAGTAAAAAGTTACTATTCACCAAAAATAATTTTCATCTCATTGAACCTCATTTTACTTACTGAAATCAACCGTGTCTCTCAGATTTTTGAAATTTCATTCATTAAAGCGGTAAAATTATGTTTTATGTAAATTTGCAAATTCTCCAATGAGGTGGGTAAAAGACGGTCAAAAGTTCAATAAAATTTTTATATATCTAAAATTACTATAAAATGACTCCAATGAAATACATTGAACTTATATAGGTATTATGAATCAATTTTTACCTAAAATAAATTTAAATAAAATAAATAATTATTTAAATAAAAAATCGGTTTTAAATAGTAACCTAGTGTTTTCACTATTTATCAAAAATTGAAAGTTTTCAGAAAAATACCAAAATTTCACCCTAGGAAAATTTCGATATTCCAAATCCAAAAATAAAGTCCATTTTGAAAAATAAAATTTATAAAATTTCAAAAATTGGTTATTACTATTCATAACGGCTAGTTTTAATAATATTTTAATACCATATTGCTGTTTAGTGAAACCCGATATTGCGTACAACACACACTATCGAGGAAGGTCGCGATTGCATGTAATGAAAGACAAATCAGGGTTGCGTGTAGTGAAACACTCATTTTGTTGTTGCGTATAACAAAATACAACCATATTTCATTTATATATTGAATATATATATATATATACATAGACACTCAATGTTTCGTAGAATAAAAACTATCAAACAAACTTGAAATTGTGTGTAACACGATCCAAGAATAATGTTCCGTATACTACAAGCTAATATGGTGTTGTATATAGCGCAAGATAATCTTGGTGTATTATACAACAAAAGATATGAAAGAAATTAAAAAATATATATCTTATAAAATCACAGGTTATTACATTCTGATTCCCTTAAACTGGACTCATTGTTTTTGAGGATCTTCTATAGTGGTGTTAATTACATTTAAGAATTCATAATTCATTGATAGACTTTTATTAGTGTATTTGAATGTTCATCTCCTTATGTATCATTCAGGAGACTCTTCTATCTTATATGATTGATTATCAGGAGCTGTTTGACAGATAATAACCAAAATGGAATCCATGGATAGTTCATTTGTGCTCTCACAATGTGGTCTCATCCCTAATTGGGAGAAAATGGACATCCATGGAGTAGGGGATTTCAGATATGAAAAATCCACCAGCCCTGCAAGTTGGGGATTTTCCTAGTCTTCTTCTTCTTTAAACCATTGATCTTGTTTTAACAAATTAGAATGTTGAATTAAACAAGACCTCATCCAAGTAAGATTGGGTGGATCTGGAACTTATTTGGGTGAGATTTTCACAGTATCTCTTCTGATTTTATGAATTTTTGTTCACATATTAGCTTGGTTCATTATCCGAAAAACACTAAAATCACCTTCATTAAAAGATTCTTGTGCAATTCCAAACAATTTCATTATCTGATGGCTAAAATCCTCTAAGCGGGGGTCCAGGTCAAGATTCTCAGATGCTTTATTCAAAAGTAGTTGAATAACATTTTTTCATTGGTCCTAACCTTGATGAGAGATATTTGAGGATTATTCTTTTGTGTACATTTGATTTCATAAAAAAAAATTGATTGTAGCTGGTCGTGGGAAATAACATTGCATGAGACCAATTTTGGCCGGATTTTTTTATTCTAGAGTGTAGTGAAATTCAACGCTCCATGTGCAGCCCATCCTCGGATACAAACACCAGATGGGGTGAAAGAAATTAACCAAAATAGCCACTTTCGTGTATTGATGCATTCACATTGAAGGGTTCTCTACTACTTTTCAACCATTGGATGTTGGGAAATTGAGAGAGATACCAAGTCAATTTGGCATTGCAGCCCTTCTATTACCTTTACATGATTTTGATATTCATCATATGGTAATAATATTATTTTCAAATGGAAAGGATTCTTCCATAATTTGTTGTGGATATCATGAAAGCAATCTTCTTCCATAAATTCTGGAATGTTATATTGAGAATTTTCCTAAGGCCACAACATGACTAGTATTTATACATTAGCCAATTGTCTTCCCATGTTTAACATATCATCACAATCTATCACTAGAGGTTTCTCCAATTGGTGTATCCAAAGTGGACACTCTGTATTTGAAGACAAATGACCCATGAAAGGATCAGAAAAAGATTATTCCCTTATGATGTCTTCTGGTTGAGAAAGTATATCACCTATTAATGACAATGCATCAGACATGACTAGCATTGTATTGGAATATGACTTGAGGTAAGTGGGATTTCTCATCACTACATTATTAGTTGTATGACTATCTTGACAATGTGTAATAATACTGAGGAGATGACTTTCACAGTGAATGTTGTTATAAGTAGGACAACCATGGTAGATTACAAAAAGTGATAAATCCTCTCGCTCCTTGGACTTCTGGCCACATGGAGGGGTTTCGTGGCTCTCATCTAGGGATTGGCTCTCTTGATTGACCTAATATTCATGAATAAAGCCTTCCGGGTGAATTTTCTTATGGGGAACTTCAGAATTACTACATCAATTCCCATAATTTGGTAATGAGTGGGTAGGATCTTGAGCTGTTACAGATAAATGTCTGATGGATTCAATAACTCATTTATTAAGAGGATCAATATTATAGTTTGACACTTGATTTTACAACTGTGTTTGGAGATAACTATTATTGGATGTTATCGTACACTTATATGGGGACAATTTCATTAAGAAGTTGTTATCACGGGTTTGTGTATGTGCCTGCCTTAGATTGATCACCGGAACGGACCCATTTCATCCAATTGGAATGGGTTTATGTTCATGATCATGTTGTCCATATGATATGAGGGAGTATGCCCCATGAAACTTCTGGACTGGAATGAAGGTATGTATCTACTCTTATATGGAATGATGATGTGTCGTCCTAGGTGTGGGGAAAGATTTATGTGTTTGTTCCCCAATTACTTCTGATGTAGTTGTTATAATATGCTAGCATGCTTCTAGAATTTGAGGGGGAATTTGTGTTTGCCCTTTCACCATTGATAAGATGTGTTTGGTGACTTCAGCACGCATAACATGAACATATGTCCATTATGTATCATGATTATGTGTATGTGCATGCTCCCATACTCTTTTACTATAAATGGGCATTGACAATACTCATGTATGGGGGTAGAGAGTTAGGTCTGCCCCAAATTTTTCATTGCAGCTTTCCCAAAGACTTCTCCAGATGTTACCAAATGAGACTCTTGGTAGTTTTGATGAATGCTGGCAGGTGTATGTTCCTTCTAGATTTTTCACATCAAGAATGGTTGAAATACTTCCTTAAATACTGACAGATGAGATTGAAGGCAGAACTAGTGATTGATGGCAGGTGTATGTTCATGTTGGCCACTTCCCAAAACATTGAATTGGAGGGAATCATTAAATGTAGTCAGACGAGCCTAATGGTAGGCTGATATTTTTTAAAAAGTTGTATATGCCTATTCATGGTACTCCATCATATTTTCATGATGATATTGGTGGGTTGCTACCAGACAAGTCTTTTGGGCAGTGGAATTAAGAGGGATAGGTGTGTATGCATGCTCCTTGTTTGCAATCATTTTAGGTTTATGGTATTTTCTAGAGGGGAAATAGGTAAGAAACTACTCCATGTTGACCAGACATTTCCCCAATAGTAGATATTTCATTCTTGGGTCTGAGAGACCTGTGCCAAACGCCCAGAGGCAACACCCCCATCATGTTGGAGGTTCACTACTGCGCGATTCTGCCGGCGGCTATTGTTTGTGGGATTACTCTGGAAGGACACATTCATCCATGAATTGAGGCCCTGAGTGACATCTTCATCCACCTCTATATAGTATTAGAGGGACTGGTTGTTATGTTCATAGGATAAGGACTTGTAATGGTTGAAGGTGGTGGTTGGCAAGTTCTTCTTCTGGATCATCATTCGTTGTGTGCCGAACGATCGAGGATTGTTATTAACCTGGAGAGCCTGCCGAGCAGCCTTCGTGGTTGGGATTGTATCATGATGACGATACTCTTATACCATCATGTTAGATACCCAGCATTGAAGATGTCAGGTGGGTGAGAACATCTATCCCATGGATGTGGATCCAACCTGAGCAGCGGTAGAGAAGTTCATAAATGTCGTCTGGAAGAAATATATTTTGGACTGGAAGGAGTTCTGTGAAAAAACATAAAAGCAACAACAAAATCCATTGAAGAAACATCATTTATATGTATACATGTTTGATTGATTCTTTTGTATGGCCTTCCTTTATCAATTAATAGGGGCCTGATAGGTGGCTAACATATAGACTCATTTAAGGATTCACGTCGTGTTCACCATTTTTTTCCTAGTTCCTTAAAACATGGGTTCTAGTTTTAAGAATCACAACTTCCAGGTAGTTTCCATTAGATTTATTCATGGAATCGGAAACATCGAACTATTACATATCTAAAAGGGACCTTTTTTTGAAAGGAATGCACTCGTTATGTTTTAACTTCACGATACTTAGGAACATGAATTGGTCGAGAGAATGGGAGGTCGGACTCATCACACCCTTTTGGGGGGAATGATTGTCTGCTCTGGGACTCTATTTATAAAATTACGATATTTTCATGAATCTGTATTAATTCACTAATTATAACATATTTTTCCCTTGGAATTTAAAACCAATTATTAACATGTGTAAAAATTAAAATTATTAGTATATATTCATGGTTCTTCATTAATGGAGATATTTGTATGTATTCTAGGTTCTCCATAAATTGTATCCACTCCTATACTATATAGAGAGTCCTTTAATCATCATTATGAGGATACTAGTTTTTAATCCACTAAGTGGGGAACCCTAGAATTTATTATCATCTATGGAGTTGAGGGTTTTTTTTTGATATTGGGATTATACCCATTAAATGGGCTACCTATGTATCCTTGTGAAGGGAATCCGAACCATTGTAGTTCAATGTGGCATAATGGGACACATCATACCCTTTAAGGTCATGTAGTAAGGACCTAGACATACAGTTTAATGTCATGTGGTAAGGACATCTAAGATAAAGGTGTTTAGTAAAAGTTTAGTGTGGTTATTATGCATAAACATCCAAAGGAACATGGAAAGAATAAGTTTTTCCATATAAAATTAATCCAGGTTGGGAATATGGCCCGGGGATAACATGGTTGATTTGATGTGTTGGGTTTTAACTTCAAGGAGGCTTCCTATGTATCCCATTAGGATGGGAATCAAATCCCACGTAGTTTGATAAGTCTCATAAGAGAATATATTAATTTTAGGAAAATGAGTTTTTCCTTACTTACTGAAAAATATGACTAGATGACTTGGAGGTTTAATGTGGGGATTATTCCTAAAGTGGATGCCTAGATTAATGGAATATGGGGTGGATTCCTGAAGTGGATATCTAGTGAGCTCGGGCAATGAGAAGGCTTCCTACGTATCCAGATTATGGTGGGTATCAGAGTTCTTGTTGTTCATTCATTTTTAAAATGTTGTGACCATGACAAATCTATAATCCCACATAAGTCAAGATCAATGTGACAAACATGAGGATGTCAAAGATTCAAAAAATTCACCCACACTTTTACTCCTACACTTGTGGAAGAGAAAACACCTATGACAGTGATGGTGGACGATGGAGATCCAACTAGCCTTCCCTCTATTCACATTACATTGGACAAGGGTCCAATGAAAGTAAAAATGGATGGTGGTTAGGGTATTACACTGGTATGGATGCCCTAAAATGGATCGTGTTAGGTTAGGGGGATTTTTCATTTTCATTCATGGAAAAGGAAGCATGAACATTACTTTCCTTATTAGGGATATGAGATTCCGGCACTTTGAGAAGGGAGAGGTCAGGACACAAACCCTAATCTTCTATACTATGAGCTTTCCAACACTATTACTATGAGAAAGGTCCCTATGACTGTGGAGATAAAAACCCACATACGTTCCACGAATCCTAACCCCATTTTGAAACAAATGTTGGAAACCTCTAACCGCGGATATACAAACCCAAATAGAAGACATGATGTGGTGCCTTTCCCAATGGTTTCATAACTCATGTGGTCTTGTTGGAGGTCTCAACTGAATTTCTTTTAGACATGGGAGCCAATGATGAAGATGATTTTCCATGAATGGCCTTAAGGAGGGCTTGATGGTTTATAGACTGAAGATAGTAGGTGAATCAAAGAAGGGCGCTGAAGTAGGTACTAGCATGCATGTATTGGCACACACGTAAACTTGGGAGACCTGATGTTCACTTAAGCGATGAACAACCTATATGTTAATGCTTGGGTGAGATCTGAATCAATCCTCCAAGAGTATTCACAGGTATTTCTAGAAGTGGAGTGCTAAAGTTCCTGTGAGAGGAATAGGTGGTGGTCAAGTGTTTCTGATTCATGGATGTTGGGCGCATTAGTGGCACAACTATTATCGATTTCAAACACTAAAAATGACTTTTTTCCAATTATCCTCCCTCAAATCATTATCTGTAGGTGTTAAAGAATTACCTTGAAAATTTCAGAAGACGTGGGATAAGCACTAGGGTGACTAGAGCAGTAATTGGGATTCTGGTAAATTAGTCCGTACAAATGAACTCCCCAAGAGTCTATTTATAGGTAAAAATAGGAACCTGGGTGAAATGATATTGGGCACCCAAGTGGCTTGAATTCCATATTATGGTGTGAAAGTACCTTGCATGCTGACTGTGTTTTGGATAGACTAAGGTTACACTTTGAGAACTTATCCAAAATAAATACATCAACCATCTCCATCAAGGGGACATGTTGTTGTTTGCGCGTATCTATCTTGATCACCTCTTTGGGGACTTAGCCAGATAATTCTTCCATACTGCAGGGCATGCACCCCCGCACCCCAACATGGGATCACATCCAGGCTATGGTCTTGGCCCCTTGGACCATTTCCTTCTCTACTATCCCTGACCTCCATGAAAAATTCAAAGTCACATCGCGATATTTTTTTATCCCAATTGAGGTCATTTTGAGTCCTGACATAGGTAAATACATCTTCCGTTTTGAAGAAGTGTATGCAACACATTTGATGGTGTCTAAAATCTTGAACCACATTATATATGTTCTGTTTTCCATCCTAAAATCAATCCCTTTAAGAGAATATATTAGTTTAACCGTTACATTAACTCTCCACACAATTACATCACTTTCATCATTTTTATCCTATAGTTGTGGTTTATATATGAAAACCACACTAAATTCTTCATTGAGGAATTTTTAGTCCTCAGTTTTTTCAACATCAGTTTCATATAAGATAAAATATTCTTATAAGAGTGAGTTATTATTTGTAATGATTATAATATGAATTCCTCTTACATATCCCATGTTTCCATGATTTCTTTGTGGTAACTTTTTTCATCATGTTTTTGAAATTTTCTTGGGTTTATTTATTGATATTTCCATATTTACAACAATATATGAATGCAACTAGAACATTTCCTTTAAATTTTACTTTTCCACTTTTGATATTTCCATAAAAGATATATATAATTTCATCAATTAACAATGAACATGACCATCCTACAATGTAAGTTTCATCATTAAATTGAATTCTATTTCATATTTATTATCATTATTCAAGGATATATTTTCATTTTTCCTTATCTTATATGCAATGATTTTTATTTATTACCATCCTTTTTCACCTCCATAGGGACTTTGTCTTTGAGATAAAAGGGATTTTTTCTAAAACATATTGGCAATATTCTAAGGTTATTCTTCATGAGTGTGATATCAATAATACTTTATCTGAGTCCAAAGAAATCCTCAATAATAATGTTCACCAAGTCAAAGAATTCATCAATATATTCTTTTGGGTTCAATCACAATTCCTTATACTTGTTTTTTAATACCATCAATATTGCTTCATATACCATGAAATTTCCATCATATATTTTGAAATTATTCTCCAATATAACATGTCAGGATTTACAAAACATAACTTTAGTGTAAATTATTTTAGAAAAATTCCTTCCTAACACATTGTATTCTATATAATTTGAATCAAGAACACTTCATACATTCTCTGATAATACTCTGGTCTCCATGATATCCATGATCCGATGTATGAAAACTGTATAGACATTAATTATCAATTCTAGGAAATAGTGTATTCATCTAAAATTGAGAATTTTTTATGAAACATATTAGAATTTCCTAACAGTCACCAATCGAAACCATGGTTTCAAGAAAAGAATAATTCTCATAGAACACTCATCTCTAACACCAATAGTTGTTCCCGTGAAAGGTATGTACCCTTAGATGGGGGATGAAACAAGTTATTCCAATTTCATCAAATAATAATTCCCAATGATATTATCTCACCATTAATTGGAATGACTATATCCATCATAATATTTATAAATTAACAAAGAGTGTAAATAGAGAAATAGATAATATTTAAATAGCTCACCTAAAATTGTATAATCAATGGATTATAAATTAGCTATGTTTTGATAAACAAGAATAACCATTCACATTGACTATTACAGTTAATTTCGAGACGACATAGGGATCCGTCTTGTATACAAATCTCAAAGAAGTAGATAACCCCATTCTCTGAATAACATTGAAATCTCACTTCTCTTCTAAGAAAAATGTACACTTCTCTTCAAAGAAAAATATTCTTGGTCATCACGGACCAAGAATGAGGTTCTACTCTCAACAGTGTATCGATCATCTCAACCATTTTCCATATTATAACCTCCATGAAAAACAAGTAACATATATTAAACGATATCCCTTCGTTCTCCTCTCTTGAATCAATTGTGGGGATCCATAAAATTATATCTATAAGTGATAAAAAAATTATCATTCTTAGTAAGTGATTTATGGTTTTTTTATAATTTCACTCTCTAACCAATCTCAAAAATATTTACTGAAAATTATTATCTTACAATCATTTTTATATTCTAGGATAGGAAGATTAACATGATTAGAAAAAAAGTGTAGTGTGATAGGAGGAAATATAAAAAATGAAAAATAAATTATTGGATATAAATGAATTTAGAACTATGATTGAAAGATAAGTTATATGGTTCATCACATATAGGTTGAGGAAAGATCATGATTAATATATGGTAATGATTAAAATTAAATATGTCATTAATTATTCTCTTTGGAATTTATTTTGTTTTCATTTTTCAAATCATCCATATATAAACTATCTACTAAATTTTTAATGGTCCTTTTAATAAAAAATTAAACTATTCTTCCATTCAATTGTTCCCCTTCATTCTGATATATAATAATTACACAAATTATATAGAATGATATATCTCTGTTAATGGTATAATAATATCATTTTCAAATTAATTGATAAAAAACTCGCATTTATTAGGATGTGAAAATTCATCCATTCAAGGACTAAAAATGCTAGTCAAAACCCCTTATTAAAATCCCAAAATATTATTAAAATATTAAAATATTGAATTTTGTATAATATAATTGAATAAATATCTTCATATAATTAATATAAACATCATGATGTGATCCCCAACCTCCCCATCTACCACTATAATTTGGTTATCTTCTTTACGATTGAAATGACATTACTACATATAATAATGGACTGAAATGTTTAAAACACGTAATCGAAAAAAGATATGGGTTCTTCTCCATCTAGATCACAAAATCTTGACCACACTAACCTCAACATGATATACCTTCGAGCATTCCTATATCATTTTTATGTGGATTTTTTAATCACATGCATGATATGTCATCATGTTACAGGATATTCCATAGTATAAAGAAACATACCACTTTATATAGTGAGAAATATATTAATCATAGGTTCCCATTTATAGAATAAACCGTTACACATAAAAAACCATCTAAAATCATGTTATTATATCATAGATCATCTAGAACATGACCTAAATAATTATGGTATGACAAACCATACCCATAATCTTCTAAAATTATTAGTTGTTCATAAAAAAATCATTTTCAACTAATGAACTCTGTTACAATGTGGTATCTACTAACATGAAAAGATATTTTACAAGTTAATATACTATATACATGCCAAAACATAGCCACATCCTACATGACACAAATATTCCTTCACCCACAAATATTAAATCTGATGGTACATCCATAGTAGTTTGCATAATTGTGTTATATCTTGATTTAATTCCAATAAATTTAACTTCTTCAGATTCTTCCAAAACACATCCAAAATCTATGTTATATGATCCTCCAGACATTGTAGGATTCTTGTAATTCCCATCCATAATATTATCAAAAAACAAAAACCAAAAATAATCTATGGGATTTTTTTATGACCAGATTAAAATTTCTTTTAATTGTATTTTTAGTTGTCATTTATTTTGGTTATTCTGTTTAAAATTATTTTTTTTACATTTTTGTTACATCCTTGATCATGAATTCTATATTATTAATGTTTTAGAGGATTCAATTTGCTTTTAATATTACATTTAAATTTTATGAGGTAATATCTCCCATTTTTTATTCAAATCCTCGAAACTATTTTCCATCCCATGGATTATATTATGTAGCCATCAATGATGAAACCATTTTGAACATAAATTTTGGTGCGATTTAAGTGGAATCAAGATATTTTAAAGAAGTGTTAAATAATTTTATTCATATATAAAATGGGTTTTGGAGTATGGAACATATGAGTTTTTGGTTGGAAAATAAAAACAAAGGAAGATGTGTTATAGGTATTAGTGTCCAGTCTAATAGGATAGAAAATCTATTATTGGGTTTGGTGGAAGATGTATTCCTACAAATAAAAATTTATTTTCTATTTACTTACTCATTTACAAAAATAATTGAATGTAGGGTACAATTAGTATTGTATATGAATCATATATTGGTGAGGATATAATATTTTGTATGCATGTTTGTGATTTTGTAACTATTCTAGGGATGGAAAACTAGAACATTCTGAATATATATTTTAAATATTCCCTTTATTAAACTATGAGATATTTCCTTGGGAATAATAATATATATTCTCTAATATGAGGAATAATTATAGTTTTGAAAACTATTATATATTCAATCTCTTGTATTAATAGAAAAATAATAATAGGTAATTCAAACATTCAGACAATGTTCATTGGACAAATAGAATAATCTTCTTCTAAAATAATTTCAAATATAGTAACTAGGAAACAATTTATAAAAAAATGATATTAAGAAACAATATATAAGTATAATATTGTGTAAATAGGTACACAAAGTTAAAACAAATCAACTGAGTGATGAAGTCTTTTTAACAGAAAGTATAATGGAATTATATAGACCCATCTTTAGGTATCACTAATTAAAAAATTAAGGGTAGCTCATTCTTCTTTTTTGTATAACTCCCTACCATATTATTAAAATGGATTTCAATATTCATTTTGGAATCCCAATATATCAATTTATTATATTATCTTCTACATTTATTTTGAAATCCCTCTATATCACCTGATCAGAATAGGTTTTTCTTTCATAGCATAAATTTATCAAATTCTCATATATTAGAACTAAAAAACAGTATAGTATCACCAAGATAATTTACAATAGATACTCAAACATTGATTCTATTTCGTGGAAAACACTATGAAAGTATTACAAATGTTTGAACTCAATGAAATGATATATTTTTGTATTAAATATGTAATAAAATCTCAAATAGATTATTCCTTCTCATACTTCATTAACTGGATCTTGTTTTGAAATTTACAGATATATGCCATAAATTACTCCAATGTTAAGATTCCACAATTAATATAGGAATTAAAACTGCATTAGAAACACCATCTAGTCCTGATGGATTCACAGTTGATACAATAATATTGATGATGTTATTTATTGATTCTACAATGATCTGTCTAGAAAAGATGCACAACGAAACATCTTCTGAAATTTTTATTTTAATTAAATAATTATAACATGCTTATACCATCACTTCTGGTAATCATAGAGGAAAAAAAATTTATATATATTAATTCATAGAGGAAGCGGGAGAGAGCTCTACGGGAAGAGTCTATGGAGACGATGACGTAGGTCATGGTCACACCCTCGCCTCCCCACCCCAGCCTGCTCTAGATGAGGAGTTGCGTTAATGCTCCTACCTTGTTCTCTATTTCCTCTCACGACCTTTCCGTTTCCCCCTTCACTGAACCGTCTTCTCTCCCCCAATTTCCTCTTATCTAAGTGATCCCTAAAATCCATTCTTGTGAGAATGGAGTTCCATTCATTCTGATTTCTCCCTAAGAGGTCACGAATGCTTCGACAATGCTGGATCTTACCCGGGTCACTTTTTTTTGGTAGGAGCGCCCCTCAGTAGAGTCCTTCGATAAGTTTGTTTTCTCTTCTTCGAATCTTAACAATAATGTGGCTCTCAGTCTTTTAGATTAGAAGCACATTTAGATTCAGTATTGATCTGAGGAATATCTGATCTACGCTTAGGCCAATGCTCCACAGATTATGGATGGATTCTGGTTTAATATATTTCAATAGACCTTCAATTTTCACCTCATGATTGAATCCACATTCACGGAGCTCTAGATTTTGCTTCCCGTTCTTCCGTTAACTTTCCAGAATTTGGAAATTCTTCCATTGATCAGAAATATGATAGCTCACATCCTCTATTCTGATGCGTGCAGCAACAACATTTTTCATCTACTATCCAGAAGATTTTGTGTCGAAGTTGATTTTTCAAAGGGAACGTTGGACTCTATAGTCATTGATATTGAAGGGGAGCTCCGCTGAAAATAAAATGTTTGTTATGATTCATGGGTTCCTTTATGCTCTGGATACTTTCGTCTAGGTCATGATACCGACAGATGTTGTCAAATCCCCTCAGGTGGCATGGGTGATGCAGTCTATGTCAACAAGATGGATCATATCGGTACCGATCGGGTGGGAATCCCTTCCAATGATTAGCATGAAGTTAACATTTATAATCTAGAAGCTAGTGTGGTGGATCCGAGAAGCGGTGTCCAGGGTGGTCCTCCCAGTGAATATGGTAACCATCATATTATGAATAGTTATGGGTCAAGTGATGGCTGTGATGGTTCTGGTCAGTGGAATGGAATGGCTGAGGATACCCAGTTTCCATATGGAGCAATAGGAAAAAACCTAGTAAAGATCATACCTCCTGAACCCAGTGTAGTAGATATAACTAAGAAGGTGAGGATAAATTTGGAGAGTACTCCTTACATCAATTCATTATCATAGAGAGTCCAGACCAATGTGTGGGTCGAGGCAATTTCGGATACGCACAGTGCTCAGTGTATGGATCACAGGATCCTTACTAGAGATGTTGGTCTAACTCCCAAGGGTGATGTGAGTCTTAATCCATGTACCTATGTGATGGTAGTGCATGCTGGTGATAGAAACAAATTTGACATGGTTACACACTCTACTATATAGGGTAACACTTGGTATGTATAGGGGTGGGACAAACTTGCACATGATGTAGGTAGACCATTAATTAATAGTCAGGGAACCAACTCAGGGAGGAATTTGTCCTACCTCAACATAAAAACCCAATTTGAAAGATTATGTAATCATGGAGAGCGTGAAGGCAACTCAAGTTGTCCCTCTGAGGCTAAGTCTAATGGGGATGGACAACCATTATATGACATTGGTTTCGGAGGGTTTATTAAATGTACGCACAATTAAATAAGGAGGAAAGGTAATAAGGAAAACAGGGACTGAAGGAGCTGTATTGTTTCAAAGAAGCTGAATCCTATGGGACGTAAGGAGTACTCCTACCTTACTAAATGAATAGAGACTCAGTAGGCCAAAAAATTGGGTAAACCAAATGAGCATGAGGTCCATCTAGAGTCTGGATAGGAGGTTCAATAGGGTAGTTCCCAAAAGTCTCAATTGTATGTAAAAGGATCCTCAAAGGTAGTTGACCAGCAAGAGGGGATTCAATTGCATTTTGAGGAGACGATGTTGGTGATGGAGGATGATATTCCCCATGAAGAAAATGTGAGGCAAGATATCATGATGACTTTTAGTGACATATGGATGGAGATCTAGATACTCAGAAGGAACTACTCATTCACTATGTCAATGAAATGAAGAAGGATGTTCTGGTGATCTAGGCAGAGAGGGAAGACATTAACCAAATTATGGAAAGATTGATCCAAGTGGAAGTCTATAGGGAGAAAGCTTAATGGATCGACAATAAAGATCACATATTTATTAGAGGATTCAATATGGAGAAGATTAGTAAAGAATAATATATTAATTATTGGGATTATCTAGAAAGGCACTATGAAGACAACATAGAGGATGATCCAGATTGGCAGGTAAATTCCCTCCCCTAGATACTATTTAGGGAAGGATATTTCAATCTCCTTAGACTTATTTTTATTAACTCAGTAGTTTCCTTTGATGTATGTCCAGCATTTCTATTAGGTTTCTCACTATCCCCTAAAAAGTATTAAAAAATAAAAAATTTATGTTGGTGGCTGTAAAATTATACATGGAAAGGTTCATATGATTAAGGGAAAGTATATTACAATAACAATTCCTAGAACATAAAACAGATAGGAAATCCACTTGATAACCATCAAAATATAAAATAAGAACAACAAATACATGTATTTGTATTTACAGAAGTAGTGTTGAATGAATTATTTGTACAAAACATGAATATATTTGGATTCATTATTTATTTTGAATGTTTTATATGTTTATGTATTAAATTATACCTAAACTGATGATATTATGTCAATTAAATTTCAATATTCTATAGTATTAGGTATTGAGTAATATAGTATTTGGGACATCTCGTTTTTGTTCACACTTAACCCTTATAATGTTTCACTTATTAAAAATAATTATAAAATAAATTTAGACCAATACATATCATGATATTGATATATTATAATCTTAGTTTTTAGGGATGGCATAGTAGAGATATGTGACCTCCAAGTAATTCATTTTTAATGGGTAATAATTTTACTACATGATTCATTTTTTTGATTACATGATCATTTTATAAATATTTTATGTTGGGTCCATTTGTGACTCCACACTTATATTTTTTTAGTGTAGTGAATGTATCATTATAACGTTTGAGACCTCATTGATTTTAATTTTTGGATATTATTATTATAATTATGATTTCAGCTGATATATATTGTATTGATACCGACATCTATAGAGAAGTTAATGGTGTATTTAAGACGCTTTTTTGTGTTTTTTTATTATTTTATGAATAGTTTTTTACATGGTTGTTAAAATGTTTGTAGATATGTTTTACTATGTGTATGTTGATATTTTGAGACATGAATGTATGTTAAAATGGTTGATGGGATGTTACCAAGATACATGTTTCATATTTTAATTGATTTAAACAAAGAAACAAAAAATGGTACACATTATTGTTAGCACGAGTCACTAAATGATATTAAATGATGGTATACCATATTGGTAGACTCTCAAGCTCCATGATATATTATAAATATTGGGAACATCTTAATAGGAATGGATTATTTTTTCATTCCACCAATAATAGTATGTTAATGATTTATTATGATGAAATTATTATTCTAGTTTTCATCCATTTTAAATATATTAAATTGTAAATATTTGATAATGATGACCTCACGTGGGGTGTCAAGGGTAGTTCACCTAGGGTATGAATGTTTTGGATGGAAAACATCAAGACAATGTTATGATTATATGAAATAAATAAAAATAAATAACACATTAATACTATATTATTTTGCTGGTTATTATAATGATCAAAACTATGAATTCATTCAATAAAAAGGGTTTGTCATATATTTCGAAAAGTTTTAGTCTTGATTAGAAAATTTTTCTATGTGGGTTATTTTCATAATGTTTGAGTAATTATATTTTATGCCATAGAAATGTCCATGATCATTTTTAAAATGGAAATGGTAGTATGATTCTTGAATAGGGCACATGATAAATATTTTAGGCAACTGTGTGTATAATGATAATGAAGAACCTACTTGTTGTCTTCAATGGTCTTCTTAGAACCTCATTTGGTAGAACATTTTTTATAATTGGACAACGGTTATTTTGAAAATTTTGACATGTGAACAGATAATAATAGTTATCTATGTGATGGTATACATATATTTGAACTAAAATGAAATTGATGATATTTGGGATGTTATTAGTGTGGCTGACAGGTGTTTGATTGAGTGGTTGATTTCTTAGGGGGAATGATGGTGTTTCCATTAGAAATAAGACTTTATTGAGATAAAAAAACATTATTGAAATGGTGTCAAATTGGTCTATTCGTGGAACCAAAAACGCCCATTAGTTATGTATCGAAAGGGACCTATATTCTAAAGGTAGGCATTTGATATGTTTCTTGAACTATGATTCTTAAGAACTCACAATGAATGAGAGGATGGGAGGCCGTGCTCATCACACACTTTTGAGAAGAATTATTTCCAAATATAGGACCCTATTATAGGTTTATAATGTGTTCGTGAATTCTTAATTAATTCCCATGTATAAATTAGGCCATCCAAAGATGAGAAATCAGTTTTTAGCATCTTTGGAATTCAGAATCATCTATATGTATATCAGGTTCTTCATAAATGGAGATATCTATATGTATATGAGGTTCTCCATTAATAGTATCCTATCATATACTAAATAAAGATTATTTGATATTTATTATAATTATTTTTGTTTTCTATCCATAGAGTGGTGAAATATGTAGATTTTGGTCATCCTGGTAGGGGAATGTCACTTTGGAGTTTATCATCATCTAGGGAGACATAAGATGTTGTGTTGATTGGGATCAAATGCATAAATGGTATTCCTATGTGTACTTATGAAAGGAATCATAATCTACATAGTTTGATGCCACTTAATGGGGAACATCATACAATTTATAGTTATGTGATTAGGACCTAATCATACAATTTAAAATCATGTGGTACAATCATCTACAAGGAAGGTGCGTAGTCAAGATTCAGTGTGAGAGTTATACATAATCATCCTGGGGAACATGGAAGGAATGTGATCTTCCAAGATTAATTAGATATTTCAAGGGTATAGGACAAAGATAACATGGTTGATTTAGAGTGTTTCGTTTGAACCTCAGGGAGGATTCCTATATATCCCATTGGGATGGGAATCAAATCCCACATAGTTCGCTATATCTCACAGTGTAGTATAACCCTTTGAAAGGATGAAGTTGTGTATTTCAATGTAAGGGGATTCCTTGGAAATGAAACTGTGATTTATTTATCAACTCATGATGGTTTGGGGGTTTAACACAAGAATTACTCCTAATGAGGATTCCTAGATTAAGGGAATTCGAATTTGGTTATTCTTGAGGAGGATTCCCTATGAGCTAAAGCACTAAGTTGGATCCCAATGTATCATGATTATAGAAGGAATTATATTTCATGTAGTTCACTATTTGTGGGATTAACTTAGGGATTAATCCAAATGAGGATTCTCTGATTAAGTGAATTAGTATTCGGGTTTAATCCTCTAGAGGATTCCATTGAGTTTGGGACCTATGTAGACTTCCTATATATTTATTAGAGTAAGAATCAGAGTTGTTGATGTTAAATCAATCCCATTGCATTGGAGGAAGAGGTATATATATTATCCCATGTTAATGAATATGTATTAATGGATAAAATGTCAATGACATGGAGATTATGTCATGTGTGAGGTTTATTTGGGATCAGGCCTTAGGGAGATGTTATACTTATCCTGGTTAGATAAGGAATAAGTGTTGTCATCTTACAATCATTCAGGTGTATCATGATGATATAGTGACCATCACTAACCTAAAATCCAAAATGAGTCATTCTCGGTGTGAGAATCAAGACCCAGTGAAATATTCAACAATCCACATAATTTTCCTACTTCGCTGGTGTAAGAGGAGAATTAAAATTGTGGAAGTGGTTGGGGAGACCTTAGAAGAGGTCAGGGTTATGAAACATCCCTCTTTACAGTTCACCCTTGATAGAGATGAAGGTAAGGGACACCTTGTTATATTGGATCACGACTGCATGTACCGAACTGAATGGGTAGGGACCTACTACAGGAGCGAGATCCTAAATTTGTTTCTACAAATATGGAGGATCACTCTACCTCAAAAGAAAATGAATGGGTAATCTTTACCCTCCCAACTAGGAATTAAAGGATATATATCACATAGACGATAAGGGATTGATGAAGTCCTATCCATGTAATATGATATTGTGAAATCCACAAAACCTTCGCATGGGTAAGGTTCTTTATGACCATAGATATACAAATCTATACATGTATCAAGGATTCTTACCCTATATTACTACATGTGTTAGAAACCTATAATTATCAAAATAAAAATCCAAATTTTATACATGAAGATGCGCCTTTGCACAAGGTTTTGTAGATCATGAGGTCTTTCTGGAATCTTTGATTTGTTCCCCCTTAGAAAAGGTAGCCATATGAGAATAGGTCCTTCCATGGATGGCTTTGAATATGGTATGTTGAATGGCTCACACAGGTTTTTTGGTAGAGAGAACCAATGAGGCTCATGGAAGGAGAGCTCTGTGCAAGTAGGTATGGGTGAATTTAGGAATATCCTTCGGTGACGAAAAACCGGGATGACTACACTTGGAAGAGTATTTTCTCAGGCATTCAAGGGTCTGCATAGTTATTCTTGGAAATTATTAGCGCAAGTTCTTGTTCGAGGAAGGGAGAATCACACTAGTCTTCTTAAATCATGAGTTTTGGGTGATTGGATTACAAAAGTGTTATTTAATTTTAACACTGTATGGAATTAAATTCCACTATTCCCATGTAATTCCCTATATTTTGGTGTTAGATAACTACAAATAAGTTTTTTGAGGGATTTAATTATGTACTAGGGAAATTAGATAAGCAATCGGCCTTCAGTAGAATTCATCCATCATACAAATGAAGACCACCGGGGACTATTTATATGATAATATTGAACACTGGGTGAAGGATTCCTTTTGAGATGGTGGGTAGTGCGCAACTACCTTGTGTGTTGACGGTGCTTAGGGTACATGGGAGGCTCACATGGGCGAACCTACTCTTCCATACCGCCGAGGTTTCTCCCCTACACCCCTGCTCATCATCAATTCTGGGATATGGTTCCAACCCTTTGGGATAGTCCATTCGCTTCCATCACTAACCACCATGAACAATTTAAAGTCTCAGTAAATAAATTTCATGTATTGTCATGGAAAGTTTTGATTTCAACACATGGAAATCCAATATGCTCAATATTTTGGCATAATTATGTATTTATACTGTATCATTACATTTGGTGACTATGTGAGTATGACATATTCAATTTTTCATAAATGTTGATTGAACACATTTCATGGTGTAAAAAAATCCCACCTTTAGAATTAGATTCATTTGGAATGAAAAGAAACTAGTTTTAAGGTAATAATAGTTCACCTTGATGCATTCAAACATCATTATTTGGGTTTGGTGCTATATAATGTTTTTAAGGATCGTATAATTGTTTCCTAATACATGTGACCTAGTGAGTATAATTTGATTCTTAATAGGGTCGTATTAAAAACCATACAAACATTGTGTCTCTTGGGTCGTCATCCCAATTTTTTTTCCTAATATCCATATGAGAGAGACATTGTGGGTGAGACATGGAATTTTATTAGGAATCCTTTTTTGAGTTTTCAATGTTAACAAGATTTATGGATTTTATATTTTTAGTTCTTTATATTTCCTAAACCATATTGATCATAGGTCTAGCGAGCTGAGACTCGACTATTTTCTAGAGTTCCCTTTTAGAGGTTTTCAGAATGGGGAGTAATATGTCTCTTTTTTGGTAAGTTTAATGTCATAAATATTGGAATAATGAAGCTAGTGTTTTAGGTTGATCAACATTGACAAGGAATTTTGAGATTATAACCTACGAAATGCTTTATAGTTCGGAATTTTCTTATAATATTCAGATACATCCAAGGGGAATCATGCGAAAATTTTCTGATTTTTGAATCTAAAACATGGTATTTGAGAATTGACAAGTTCTATTTTGACAATGATGTTACCACTAGTTGAAAGAACAATTAGGATGGTAGTTTTATACAAGGACAACTAGGGAATGTACTAAAAAGTCAAATAGTTGAATCCTTATGATGATCGGCTCATTATGTGTGCGACTTATACATTTCCAACTGGGGGAATGTACTACAATGACATATAAAGGAGTTTTTAAAAAATCTAACATTCTAATATAGAAGAAAAATGGAAGGTAAGGATTTGTATATCTCAATACCATAGTGGGTTGATTTTCCAAGGAAATATATCTAAGAATAATTTAATCATCTGTACCGACTTAGGTGATGAATATAAATGCAATCCCATGAGAATTTTATGTGTGAAAGAGGGTATATTTTTTCACAAAGGGGCCTTATGATATTATGTTAAGCAGTTTACTGTAATGTCACAGAGACATTATGTTATCCTATTTAGTGTCATACATAAAAGATAGAATGCTATGTAGGTGAAATTTATGTAGCAAGAACATTATGTTGTTCCTTGTAATGTCATGAAGTAAGTAAATTTTTCTATATAGGATAAATTCATGCAGTAAGGACATTATACTATACTGTTTAAAGTCATACAGTAACGATATTTTACTATTTAGTTTCAAGTCATGCAATAGGGACATTATGCTATGGATTTTAAAGTCATATAGAAATACCATTCTAGGCTTCAAATTTAGGTTATTCATCTTTGACCAAATGATTTATGATTTCACATTTCTTGATAATGTTTCTGAAAATGTGATACTTTATTCAAATAAGGAAGGATTGAGTTTTAAGATAAGATTTTAGGATTCTTGGATCTAAATAAATATATTGGAAAAATGGATAATGGTATTATAGGATGTCACTCTCATGAATGAAGTATCCATTTCCTAAAAACCACATTATTGTGACTGTTTTATACAAGGTTAGCTGGGGCACGTAAATCGTAGTCAACACTTATATCCTTAGGATGAAAAGACTGTTATGTGGGAGAGAAATGTAAGTCCAACAAGGGAACTTAATGTATAGTTAGGTAAAAAAAATTCAATGATTCTGAATTTCTATTACTGGAAACAAATTAAATTTTATAGAGATTTAGATCTTCCCAAAAAAAGTGTTTGCTTTTGGGAGAAAAGTGCCTGAATGTAGAAGGGGTATTTCATGTAATAATTTATATGGAATTAAAAAAATAGGTTCTCTATGAATGTATTAACCAAAAATTGTAATCATAGTGTCTATAGTTTTAGTTCATATGAGGAGGACCATAATATTATGGAAATAATGGCGGATATGTGCTCAAATGACATATGGTTATTCTAGAATGCTTTGAAAAAGCGAAGGGGAAATGTGTAAACCATGGTCTTGGATACTTTCAGGTTAAGAGAAAGGATATGAGGAATATATAAAAAGGATTACTACAAATTTTTGGGTTCTAGTATATCATCATCAATTCTTAAATGGATAAAAGAATCTTCTCATAGAAGATGTGTTACCACCATTTTGAAAAATCTGTAATGTGGGATGTTTTATGAAATACCAAATTGGGAATTTACTATGTAGTAAAATATTATCATCTATAGTCTAACATTCATGTTATGTGGGATACCTATGAAATTCCAACTGTGGGTATTTTCTACATTGTTAGGTAAATGATCTCTTAGGTATCTGAAATTTTTCCATTATAAGGTGAGGAAATATTTTGCAGATCTGAATGTATTCATGATTAAGAGTATGACATTTTAAAGGTAAAATTTTCAATACACACGGGAATCATTTGGAGAGATATTGGCCACAATTATAGAGTCCCATACCTAGATATGTCTCACATGTAGAATATGGATATCTCTTATTTTTTTGGTGGGATCTCCAAGGAGAGGACCAAATATAAAAAGACCATGCATATATTTGAAATTCTACAAGGGAGAGTGGGAATTTTTATTTTACCCCATGGATAGGACTAGAATCTAAGGCCTAGCCTTGACTACATATCTTAATGTGAAAATAATCAAACCATACATAGTTCTCTGGGTACTATATAATTTTAATTCATGTGATAAGGACATCATCCATATAGTTTATGCTCATGCGGTAAGGAAAAGGTGTTTTTCACGAATATAAATAAGACAGTGTGAATGAACTAGTGAATATGTCCTAATAATCACTACACATCTTATCTAAGAATGAATCAAGACACACTTAGTTCTAACAAAAATGGTTTCATGCATAAAATGAGAACTCATACTAGATCTCCTTAAGTACATATTATTCATACATGAGGGAGTAATGGTATTTTCGTGTTGTGATGTGGCTAGACCCATGATTGATGATCTAGACATCACTATGTATCTCATAGGGGTGAGAATCCATCCATGCAACGTTCTTAAATAATGTTCCCCCATCCAGATTAAATTTATAAGTGGAGGATAATGGGTTTTTTAATACGGGTTCATACATATGATGATATATCATATTATATCTCTTCACAAATATTTGACTCCTTCATGGGATATGAAAGGATTTGTATCTAGTTGTATTTAGACACAATATTGAAATTATAGGTGACACTATGTAACTCCCATGAGTGAGAATCAATCTGCACTTAGTTCTTAATGGACCATACTATTTTATCAACATGTGATGGGGACATGTGTAACACCCCGACCCCAGTTACCCAGAGTCGGTGCATTATTACGTAACATTGGTATGATCAGAAAAGATCAAGTCTCAAAAGACTGATTAGTTTAGTAGCCTTGGAACCACTAGATACATTTATAAATGTTACATTACATCAAAATGTGAAAAAATACAATAACATAATCTCCATTTTCTACACTCATATCCCCTTCAGACTATCCCTACAGGTCATTCCTAAAATACTTCTTCACATCCTGGAAAAATTAAAACATTGAAAGGGGTGAGCTCAGATGCTCAGAAAGGATAACAATATAGCGGAAGCTTTCATAAATAAACATAAACATTTAAGACAATGTATAACTAAAAAAAGCCAATTAAACTTGAACTTCAACATAATATGGAAAATGTAAAATTAGATAATACCATTTACTTATTCACATGGATATTCTACTGGTCAAATAATCACATGAAATATCAATAACCACTTTCATTATGATGGAATGCATAATGCCAGACTATCATAACCACGTAGCCAAGGCCTCGTGCCAAGACTACAAATAATATTTTGTCAAGGCCTCGTGCCAAGACACTAGTTTGTCTCATGAGACCTACCGACGTATCGAGGAGCTATATAGGGCTCCACCCATCACTTATTAAGTCCAATGAATTCCTCATATTAATAGGTTTAAACATATCATAAACCATAACATAATCGTATCACATAAAACATGCATAAAGGAAACATAACATTTATACATTTCAGTCACAAGATATCAATACAACACATTGATATAATAAAAACACTTTCAAAGCCATTTTAAATACCAAAATAAAAGAAAATTAAAACTCATTATTTACTTTTCATTTAAAAATGTTATGGCTTGTCGAGGAAGCCGAAACTCAAATAATGGTCACGGCGGTGGAGAAGTCATTGTCGCCCCATATGTAAGACAAAACAATCCTTTTGTCGTTTAGTAAAAATGCTTTGTATAATAATATTTCTTTTGAATAAAAGTAAAAGTCAAAGGGGTTTATACACCATATAAAAGAATGTTGTTTATAAAACAAAATATGTCTCAATGAAAGGAGATTGAGACGAAGTCCCTTACAAAGATCATTTTTTTAAATAAAGTATATCTATTATGTATATTCACTATAAGTACACATAAATAATAAAAAAAATAAAAGATAGGATATAATAATATCATGATATAATTTGAAAGTAAGATATTAACCCAAAGAACGGAAATTGGGTTAAAAAGTTCCCTTACCTCGTGTCCGACTTGACTCGATTGTTCTTTAACCTCCTTTAAAACGGGTAACTCATTTTGATTTGAGCTCAAATGCTTACTTGGGAAGACTTCTGCCCAAAGTGAGGCTTCTAGGAGTAAGAGTGGGATGTGGAGAGACAAAATGGGTAGGGTTTGGCTGAGCCAAAGGCTTCCGAGGTGTGGGTATGGTGGTAGAGGTGGGGGCCTTTTATAAGAGGAGAGGAGGGGCACTCTTTGAAATTTATAAAAGGTTACTTTATTATAAAATGCTTTTCGGATTTAGAAGGTCCCAAAATTATATATTTTTAGGATAAGGTGATAATAGTTTTAAATCCACCCATCCAATAGGTTTTTGACATGTTTAGGTCTTATATTTTACATTATCTTTTCATTTTATTTAAATCGTTAAATAATGAGGTAATCACTGCATCATCATGGTGTCATAAATTATTTAATTTATTTAATGTATAAAAATTAAAAATAAAATATCATGATGTTGGAAATCTTTTTAGATTTCTAATTAATATTTATAGTCAAAAATATGACTAGTATAACCCCATTTAAAAATTGTTTTATTAAAACAACTCATGATTGTGACATTTTTATTTTAACATAAAATAAAAAGTTTTTAATTTCATTTTCAAACCAAAGTGGCTCCATGGGGTCCCCAAGTTGACCCATGGATTTTATTGGTCGGTCACGACTCATCCAATAGGGGTAGGACATGTGTCAAGGTCATTTCATATTATTATAACATTATCTTTACCTTAAATTACACTAATTACCTTGAATCACGATTAATAAAACATAAACGTTACTATTCACAAAAAAATATTTTAATCCCATTGAACCAAATTTTACATCCTAATGACAAACATGTATGTCATAATTTTGAAATTCAATTAATATAAGCGGTAAAGTTTCATTTAAACAAAAAATCAGTTTTTTAACTACCATTTAGTGGTTTAACGATTCATCAAAAATTGAAGTTTTTCAGAACAATGCCAAAATTTTCCACTAAGATTTAATTAATATTTCGAATTCAAAAATGTTGTCTATTTTAAAAAATTAAAAAAAATATTAGTTTCATTATTTAATTTTATAATTAATTACTGTTGTCACAACAAATAGTGTTTTTAAGAAACAATATATATCAAAAGATTGACAATTGTTTATGTCCAATTTCAAAGTGAAATTAATTCTAATGACCACCATTGGATAAAATGGTAAAAATATATTCTAATTATACTTTAAAACCACTCAATAGTATAATTTATCACTATAAATTATATTTATTAAAAAAGTTGTTTTTATATATTTTTCACTATTCATAAAAAAATGGAAGTTCTCAGAAAAATACCAAAAATTCAACATAGGATAATTTTTATATTCCGAATCCAAAAATGAAATCCATTTTAAAATATAAAATATATATAATTTCAAAAAGTGGGTATTACTATTCATAATGGCTATTTTGATTGGTCATGGTGTGTTAGAATCTCGAACTAGCATACAATGCAAGGTATTGAATTATTGAAAGAGAAGCGTATCATGGAAGCTTAGGGTGTTACATTCTCCACTCCTTCAATAAATCGCGTCCTCACAATTTGAAATTTTTCTTTGAGAATAAAAGGTTAAAAATAGAAAATAACATTGTGGAAAACTGACATCGGATATAAGGTTAATAATATTTAGCCTTAATAAGAGGGAAAGGGAAATGAAAAAGTCAACACCAAATTATGATCTCGATAAGGAGAACATTGGTGGAAATTAAAGACATATAATTGGAGGAAAAAAGTAAATATTTATAGGGAGTGGTTGAGGTCATCAATCAAAAACAAGTGTAAAATTGAGGGCCTCAAAGCCTTTAATCTATGTTGATTTAAAATATTATCAGTTCAACAAGACATAAGGTATTAGGATAACACATTTTTTGTTTTAATATCCCTTTACTAAAGTTTATGAATTAATTTATTCATAGAATAAGAGATAGGTATATATATATTTATACTTGAAAAGTAGAGTTTCAACCTTCAACTAATTTCTACCACAAACTCATCTTTCACTCAAAAAGATAGTAGAACTCAAAAATATTCTATTTATCCTAACTGTATAGGGTTCCAAAAATAAATTTATAAATCATCTATCATAACTAAAAAAACTACATTATACACTCAAGGGACTTCACGTAGTCCAGTGGTAGGCGATAAATCCCAATCGCACTATGGTTGTGGGTTCGATTCCCACAGCTTTGTCCAACGCGATGGGTTTTCACTCGGTCTGTGTGTTGTCCTTTTTATAAATATCCAAAAATAACCATAATAATAGTGTCCAATATAAAATATAATCCATTCCAACCTTTATAGTTATCCAAAATACCTCTGTACAGAGGGTCTCTAAATTCCAAAATCAATTGAATCATCAGATTCCTCAAACAAGGTAAAGATTCACTTACTGTCACTGATAGAGCGTTGTCGTGGGCGCCCTCAAATGATTAGTATGATTTTGGGGTACTTAGGTGCAGCAGAGTGGCTGACCAAGGTCGTCTCTCAAAGGAGGAAGTGAATTAAAATAATTTTTAGAGGTATTCTAGAAGTAAAATAAAAGAGAATAAAAACACAACTTTAAAGTATGGGGGTGTTTGTTTATAGTTTATGAATCTAGAAGAAGTTTGCTGGAAGAAGATTGTATTTTTTTTTGTTTTTAGTTTTGAAATAAAGTTTGGTTAAAAAGACACAACAAAACTATGTTTTGTTAGACAATATTTAAAAGACGTAATCGATCTAACTCTACCTCTTCAATCATTTATTAATCATTATCATTTAAATTAATATTCAATTAATTATGATCCCTTAATTTGTTAAATCCCGAACCCTACGAGAATTAACTTTACCACGAATATTGAAGTGAATTTAACCTTAGGCTAACTTCGGAACATGCAATCGCAACACCCTTCTTTGATTGATGTTCTAAAATTCGCTTATGGTCAGTGGTAAATTAAGGCACATAACCACTCTGTAAATGAGGATTAATTGAGTTTAGGGATTATATTTGAACTCTACAAATTGATCCCATGTGGTTTTGAATTACCAGTTAAGGTTGCGCTCTCACAGTTCACACAATTCCCGACCTCGCGTGTATTGTGTTAACTATTGAATTTCTTGCTTAGTTTCATTTAAATGAAAAACTCAATTAATAGATCATAATATGTGAATTACAGTAGCTCATTGATTCAAAATAAATGAATGAAGAAGGATAGAGGTCGATCGATTACTAAAAAGAACTAATCTTCCATGGGTGGTGTAGTCATCGTGGAGATGTTTTGCATAAGCAACGGATTGAAAGGGTAGAACCCAATCTTGTCTCCACTCTTGATTCCAACCCAATTAAGAAGATTAAGATAAGAAGAAGAGGGATGAACACAGAATATTATTTGAAGAAAAATTAAAGAAACAAACATGAAAGAAAATAAATACAAAGAAGAGGTGAGAGAGGAGAGCCTTTTTGGAAGAGAGGTTTGCACAAATGATTACTTCTTCCAAGAGTTGTGAGGGGCTCCCAAGAGACACACATTCAGCCAAACCTTCCCAAAGCCTCCACCAGCCCTCCCAAAGAGTTAAAACCCCCTTTAAATAGAGTTTGTGAGGGCTAGGGATACATAACTTTTTAAGTGTGAAATGAAAATCTCGGCCAAATATTTTCTTCCAACTTGCACCGCCAATTTGACCTCCAAAACGCGTGAATTGACCGGCCTTCCAGAAGGATGATTTGTGCCAAATCCTGTACCCGAGCTTTCCTCAAATTCTGGACTCAATACAAGCCCGTAGGTAGAGGCTATGGCCCAAATACAGAACCCATGTCGATTCTGCCGAGTCCAGCCCACCATTGGATTAATGGCTCATTTACTTCATCCAAATGCACTCTTTAGATCTAGTGTCCTGAATGAAAGTTGTATACAACGACGTGAGGAACACTGTTACAAAATTTAAAATTCAAATAATAAATATAAAAATATTTAACTTCGAAATACTACAGTGCACTATTAAGGGTAAAACTGGAATTTTCACCAAATTTTCAAATGAATGATCAAATCCTAAATATTTTATAAATAAACATATTTAACACAATGTGAGGAAATTATATCATTTATTATCAATAAAATATTCAATAAAATAGTGTTTTATCAACTCCCCCACCCTTACCCTTTTGCACACCTGGGCAAAACCTCATATCAAGTAAACATCAATATCAAATCAAAACCAATTTTAAAACACATATCCTTAAGATCAATCAATTTCACACCAAGAATAAAAAGATATCATGCCTCATAAAAAAACTTATTTCAAGTTCTCCATTTATATCATTCAATATATTTCCACTTCATTTATCCACCAATGCACAAAACACTTACCTCGCTTGAATTTTCTCTCATCACTCAAATATCAATTTTTTTGCAATGTCTTTCTCATCCAAACTCATACAAGGGTCACCATAGGCTTGATAGATTCCTACATCGATACCCGATGTGAGTCAAGGACATATGTTTATCATGAGGACTTTTCAGGGTTGTTCTGTGGCTTTCGGTTGGTTGGATTATGATGTGAAAAACTCTGAGGCTGAATGAGGAGGGCTTGACTCTTTTGAAGCAAAATTGCATTAATCTAATTTTCACTTAAATATGGTCTTCTCTTCAATCCCCATAGTATCAATTCAGCTCCATCATCATGAAAAGTAATGAAAGGTTTACACTATTCATCATTTCAGCAAAAAAAAATTTCAATCATCTCAAACATGATTTTCTTGAAAGCTCCAGATGGGCACAGCTTTCCACCTCAATTAGAAGCTCCAGAAAAGGCACAGCTTCACTTGTCATGAAAGCTCCAGAAAAGGCACAGCTTTCAATATAATGACTTTCTTTAGCAGCAAACACATCTCTTCAGAAATTAATTTTCCACCCAAAGTATCACATAATGTGGTGGCACAACTCAAGACAGCTTCCCCCACACTTAAGCTCAACTAGATTATGCAATTTCACTTCAAGAGTTGGTTGGATAGGGAAAATTGGCTTGTAATGGGGCTTAACCTAACAGGCTGTTCATGGCTTCTAAGGGCTACAAGGATTAAATATTCAAGGTAGGTCATTATAAAAAAGGATTCTTTGAAATCGGGGCTTTAATACCAAACAAATTCCTCAATCATTTAAACATATGTACCTCAAACCCTCAAGTTTTGACAGGAATAGATCAAATTATGGTTAAATCAAGCATGGTTTGGTTCTCTCAAGAAGTGAGGTGAATGTAAAGAATATGAAAATAATGGTTTAGAAGCCTCACAGGAAAGTGATTTCAAATATAAAGACAGTGAGATTGGCATGGGATTCAAAATTCAGTGTACTTTTTCATGAAATTACTAAATATTTGAACTTGAAACAATGTCATTTCAGCATTCATTTAAGCTTAGTTTTAAGGGGTAAATTGTTTCACTTATTGATATGGATTTAAAATGGTGATGATAATCATTTCAGTCCAGACGTTTCAAAAACACACAGAAAATTGTAAAATAAACACACAAAATTTGAAAAACACACAATTTTTTTTGTTTTTTTTTGAACAGGAAAGAAATTGAAATTACTAAACTAAAAGGTTCCTTCCCCCACACTTAAAATATTGCATTGTCCTCAATGTGAACCTATGAGATGATATATTCACATGAAATTCAGAATTTCTAAATAGGACAAATAATATAAAAGAGAAAGGGTTAGGAACAGCCTGATGTGATCAAGTGATGATGGGGTCATGCAGTGTGATAAAATCCACTGCATCAGTAGGATGTCCCTCAATGTATCTCTTCAAACGTTTCCCATTGACTGTAAATCTCTTTCCAGTGTCCTCTTGTGTGATCTCCACTGCACCATAAGGAAAAACATTAGACACAATATAAGGACCTAACCATCTGGAACACAACTTACCAGGCATCAACTTCAGTCGTGAACTATAGAGAAGGACTTTCTCTCCAACATGAAACTCCCTTTGTTGGATCATTTTGTCATGAGCTTCTTTTGATCTTTCCTTGTAGAGCCTTGAGTTCTCATATGATGACAGTCGAATCTCCTCAAGCTCTTGAATTTGCAACTTCCTTTCAATTCCAGCTTGGGCCAAATCCATGTTACATTTCTTTATAGCCCAATATGCCCGATTCTCGACTTCCACGGGGAGATGAAACGCTTTCCCAAAAACAATCCGAAATGGGGACATACCAATGGGGGTCTTGTATGCTGTCCTATAAGCCCACAATGCATCATCCAAGCGCTTGCTCCAATCCTTCCTATTTGGCTGCATGGTTTTCTCCAAGATTTGTTTCAACTCACGATTTGAAACCTCAGCCTGGCCATTTGTTTGGGGGTGGTATGGTGTTGATGTTTTGTGTGTCACCCCATACTTTCGAAGGAAGGAAGCAAAATTCCTATTGCAAAAGTGTGTCCCTTGGTCACTGATGATGGCCTTTGGTATTCCAAACCTGCAGAAAATCTGTGTTTTGACAAAGTCCACAACAACATGAGAATCGTCAGTCCTGGTGTCCTTGGCCTCCACCCATTTACACACATAATCAACAGCAACCAAAATATACAAAAATCCAAATGAACAAGGAAAAGGACCCATAAAATCAATGCCCCATACATCAAAAATCTCATAGAATAGTATGGGTTGTTGGGGCATCTCATGTCTCTTAGAAATGTTCCCAGTGTGTTGGAAACGAGAGCATGACTTACAAAACCCATGGGCATCATGGAATAATTTAGGCCAATATAATCCAGAGTCCAAAACCTTCCTAGCTGTCCGTTGGGATCCAAAGTGTCCACCACAAGCATGTGTATGACAGAAATGCAAAACAGACTCAAACTCATGATCGGGAACACACCTCCTAATGACTTGGTCACTACACATGCGCCATAAGTATGGATCATCCCAAACATAAAATCTTGACTCACTCTTTATTTTTTGGACATGATGTTTCTTCAAATTTACTGGGATTTCAGAGCCAATGATGTAATTAACTAAATCAACATACCAATGATGCTTACCTGAGATGGTATAGAGATGCTCATCGGGGAAAGTGTCCCGAAGTGGTACCTAGTCCAAGGTGTCACCCTCTAGTGTGTGAGTAAGCCTACTCATGTGGTCCGCCACCAAGTTTTCTAACCCCTTTTTGTCCATTATCTCGATGTCAAACTCTTGAAGAAGGAGCATCCAACGGATAAGTCGCGACTTTGCATCTGGCTTCATTAGGAGGGACCTCAAAGCTGCATGGTCAGAAAAAACAACTACTTTAGAGCCTAATAAATATGAACGGAATTTATCTAAAGAAAATATGACAGCAAGAAACTCCTTTTCCGTGGTTGTGTAGTTTGATTGGGCTGAATCCAGTGTCCTCGATGCATAAGCGATCACATGTGAATGTCCCTCCACCCTCTGAGATAAGACAGCTCCAACCGCGAAGTTGGAGGCGTCACACATAAGCTCAAATGGAAGGTCCCACCATGGGGGCTGTATGATTGATGGAGTGGTCAGACACTTCTTCATCTCATCAAATGATACCCTGCATGAATCATCAAAATTGAAGTCAATATCTTTTTGAAGCAATCGAGATAAGGGTAGAGCGATCTTACTAAAATCTCTGATGAAGCGTCGATAAAATCCAGCATGCCCAAGGAATGATCGAACATCATGCACACATGTAGGATATGGGAGGGATGAAATAATGTCTACCTTATATTTATCAACTTCAATTCCATGTTGTGAGACTATATGACCTAAGACAATTCCCTTTTCGACCATGAAATGACATTTTTCAAAATTTAAGACCAGATTCTTCTCAATACAACGATGCAACACATCACCCAAACTAGAGAGACATTCATCAAATGAGGACCCATAAACTGTAAAATCATCCATAAATACCTCCATGCAAGTCTCAATGAAATCTGAGAAAATACTCACCATGCATCTCTGGAAGGTACCTGGGGCATTGCAAAGTCCAAATGGCATCCTTTGGTAAGGAAAGGTACCGAATGGGCAGGTGAATGTTGTCTTCTCCTAGTCCTCTGCTACAATGGGAACCTAAAAATAGCCAGAAAATCCATCCAAGAAACAATAGTGTGTCTTCCCAGCTAGTCTCTCAAGCATCTGATCAATAAATGGGAGGGGAAATGGTCCTTGCGAGGGGACTGATTTAGTTTCCTATAATCAATACACAGACGCCAACTATTTTTCACCCTCATTGGAACTAACTCATCTTTCTCATTTTTAACAACAGTAACACCACTTTTCTTAGGCACAACCTAAATAGGACTTACCCACTGAGAATCTGAAATGGGAAATATTCTACCTGCCTCGAGCAATTTCTCAACTTCCTTTTTAACAACATCCAGCAGGGTGGGATTGAGTCTCCTTTGTGGTTGTCTTACCGGTTTAGCCCCATCCTTCAAGAGAGTCCTATGCATGCAAATGGAGGGGCTAATACCTGATATGTCAGCCAAGGTCCACCCAATCACCCTGATGTTCTCCCCCAATATATTCAAAAGCTTTTCTTCATGTTCAAAAGGGAGATTGTTAGCAATGATAACAGGTAATCTCTCACCACTCAACAAGTACGAGTATTTCAGATTTGGTGGCAATGGCTTGAGTTCTAATGAAGGAGGGTGTAGTATGGATGGAGACATTGAAGGAACTGAAATATGTGCACAAAGAGCATCAGTATCAGAATATACATCATCAAAATCATAGAATAAAGCATCAAATCCATCAGCATACTCAACATCCATTTCATAATCAGAGTGAACATTATCAAAATCAGAATATGAATCCACATCAAAATCAAATCCAAGATAGGATTGTGTATCAGAAACATGTGCGGAAGTTCTCTTAGACATCAAACTCGAACCAATACTCATAATCTCCCTAAGCATAGGACAATCAAATTCTATGGAGTTTTTATTTGGTGGTTCAAAATGGGAGATAACAAAAGCAGAATGGTCCTCTGAGGGGTATTTCATGGAATCCATAACATTAAATATCACAACTTCATCCCCAAATTCCATGGAAAGTGTACCCTCATTGACATTTATGATAGTTTTTGCAGTTTTGAGGAAGGGACTACCTATGATAATGGGGGCATGAGAACTTACCTAATCATCCTCCATGTTAAGAACATAGAAATCCGCTGGAAAGATCATGTCTCTTACCCAGACAAGTACATCCTCAAGGACTCCTGCTGGATATGCCGTAGCTCTATTCGCCAATTGCACCACTACTCTTGTTGGCTTCAACTCACCAACCTGCAAGGAAGAGAATACAGAGTGAGGCATCACATTTATGGAAGCTCCCAAATCACAAAGAGCATCAGAGAAGTGCAACTCCCCTATGGTACATGGGATGGTGAATGTCCCAGGATCCTTGCACTTTGTTGGCATTGCTAGAGTTGGTGTAATGAGTGTCGAGACATTTCTTCCAAGGTTTATCCTCTCATTTCCCTTGAGCCCTCTTCGATTGGTACAAAGTCTTTTTAAGAATTTCGCATACCTTGGAATTTGATTAATGGCTTCAAGTAGAGGAATGTTGATCTCCACACGCTTGAATGTGTCTAAAACCACCTTTTGCATTGCTTCTTCAGCCATCTTCTTGGTTTAAACAACCCTGTTTGGAAAAGAAAGGGTTTTAGGAGGAACATCATCAATCTTTTTCTTACCTTTATCTTTCTCCTTGGATTGCTCATCAGTTGGTATGGAATGCGGCTTCTCTGAAGTTGAGGTGAATCCCGGTGGAATGGTAGGTGCAGATGTATCGTTCATTTGCTTCCAACATCTCAATGTGATGGCACTAACATTCCCCTTTGGATTTGGAGTGGGTTGGGAAGGTAGATTTCCAGAATTCTTACTCACAAGTTCATGGAGGGCGGTGGCAATCTGACTCATTTGAGTCTTCAACTCTCTCAGCTCCGAACCTTGACTCTTCCGCTCATTCTGTTGATTAAGAACAATTTGTTTCAAAAGATCATCAGTGTTAGAGTCTACCTTGTGTTGGATATTCCCTTGTTGTTGACTCGTTGATGTTTGAGCTTCGAATCTCCTTTGGGGTTGTTGGAAACCCTGTTGGTAAGGTGGAGGCTGCTGGAAGTTTGGTTGAAAAGGGGGCCTTTGTTGTTGTCCAGAGCCATACCTCATGTACGCTAGATCTTTCCACCCTTGGTTGTATGTTGGATCAAACTTCTTTTGGGGATATCGTTGTTGTTGTTGCTGCTGAAATGGTATCCCAGGGAACACTGCTGCACAATCTTCTATTTCTTGGAGTTGTGGGCAACAGTCAGTTGGGTGGCTTGTCTCAATGCAAATACCACAAGGCCTTGAAGGATGGGGTTGGGATGTCTTTTGAGCCAATGAAATCTGCCTCACCATAGTTGTCAATTCTTCTAACTTAGTATCAATCAAATGACTTTCAAGATAAGAAGGACTTACTTGATGTACTCCTCGAACATGTGGTGTACCTCTATCACCGAATTGTTGAGAGTTTTGGGCCATTTTGTCGATCAATGCCCGTGCAGCTACTGGTGTCTTGTCCACCAATGCTCCTCTAGCTGCAGCATCCACCATGCTCCTCTCCATGGGTGTGATTCCTTCGTAGAAGTATTGGATGAGGAGTTGCTCACTGATTTGGTGATGTGGGCAGCTTGCACACAACTTCTTGAATCGCTCCCAGTACTCATACATTGACTCCCCTTGTGCTTGCTTGATCCCTGATATCTCCTTTCGAATGGATGTGGTCCTTGATGCTAGAAAAAATCTCTACAAGAAAAGACGTTTCAAAGCGTTCCAACAAGTTACATCTTCGGGTTGTAAATAATACATCCAATCTTTCGCAGCTCCGTCAAGTGAGAATGGGAATGCTCTTAGTTTGATTTGATCTTCAGATACATTTCTAGGTTTTAGGGTTGAGCAAACCACATTAAATTCTTTCAAATGTTTATTGGGATCCTCACCAGAGAGGCCATGAGACTTTGGAAGTAAGTGAATTAACCCAGATTTCAGTTCGATGTCCGATTCGAGATTTGGGTATGCAATACAATTTGGTTGATAGTTAATATCAGGTGCAGCCAATTCTCGAATGGTTCTATTAAGTTCATTTCCATTGTTTCCAGCCATTGGTTCTTGTTTTATGGTTGAATTTGAATTGCTTCCAATTTCAATGTTCTGATATTGGAGTAATTCTCCAACTGGTTGAATGTTGAAACTTCCCGTAGACTGAGAATGTCTGATTCGTGCCCTAAGGCTATGTTCAATCTCAGGGTCAAGATCTAAGAGATCTTCGGGATTAGTTCATGTCATCAATCAATGAAAGATGAAAATAAGGAATGTGGACCATAGTAAAATAAAAATTAGAAGTTTGAGTTGATGGTCCAAAAAGAAGTAGAAAGAGATAAAAGAAGAAGAAAAAAAATCAGATTGGGTAAAGACGAAAGAAAGAAGAGAGGAAGAGAATTAAAATGGAAAGTAAAATAAATACCTCTAATTGGTTGAAATAATTACATGCCTCCCCGGCAACGGCACCAATTTGATAGAGCGCTGTCATGGACGCCCTCAAATGATTAGTACGATTTTGGGGTACTTAGTTGCATCAGAGTGGCTGACCAAGGTCGTCTCTCAAAGGAGGAAGTGAATTAAAACAATTTTTAGAGGTATTCTAGAAGTAAAATAAAAGAGAATAAAAACACTTCTTGAAAGGATGGGGGTGTTTGTTTATAGTTTATGAATCTATAAGAAGTTTTCTGGAAGAAGATCGTATTTTTTTTGTTTTTAGTTTCGAAATGAAGTTTGGTTAAAAAGACACAACAAAACGATGTTTGTTTAGACAATATTTAAAAGACGTAATCGATCTAACTCTACCACTTCAATCATTTATTAATCATTATCATTTAAATTAATATTCACTTAATTAAGATCCCTTAATTTTTTAAATCCCGAACCCTATGATAATTATCTTTACCACGAAGATTGAAGTGAATTTTACTTTAGGCTAACTTCGGAACATGCAATCGCAACACCCTGCTTTGATTGATGTTCTAAAATTAGATTATAGTCAGTGGTAAATTAAGGCACATAAACACTCTGGAAATGAGGATTAATTGAGTTTAGGGATTATATTTGAACTCTACAAATTGATCCCATGTGGTTTTGAATTACCGGTTAAGGTTGCGCTCTCACATTTCACACAATTCCTGACCTCGCGTGTTTTTTGTTAACTATTGAATTTCTTGCATAGTTTCATTTAAATTAAAAACACAATTAATAGATCATAATATGTGAATTACAGTAGCTCATTGATTCAAAATAAATGAATGAAGAAGGATAGAGGTCGATCGATTACTAAAAAGAACTACTCTTCCATGAGTGGTGTAGTCATCGTGGAGACGTTTTGCATAAGCAACGGATTGAAAGGGTAGAACCCAATCTTGTCTCCACTCTTGATTCCAACCCAATTAATAAGATTAAGATAAGAAGAAGAGGGATGAACACAGAATATTATTTGAAGAAAAATTCAAGAAACAAACATGAAAGAAAAGAAATACAAAGAAGAGGTGAGAGAGGAGAGCCTTTTTGGAAGAGAGGTTTGCACAAAGGCTAACTTCTTCCAAGAGTTGTGAGGGGCTCCCAAGAGACACCCTTTCGGCCACACCTTACCAAAGCCTCCACCATCCCTCTCAAAGAGTTAAAACCCCCTTTAAATAGATTTTGTGAGGGCTAGGGATACATAACTTTTTAAGTGTGAAATGAAAATCTCGGCCAAATATTTTATTCCAACTTGCACTGCCAATTTGACCTCCAAAACGCGTGAATTGACCAGCCTTCCGGAAGGATGATTTGTGAAAAATCATGTCCCCGAGCATTCCTCAAAATCTAGACTCAATCCAAGACTGTAGGTAGTGGATATGGCCCAAATACAGAACCCATGTCCATTCTGCCGAGTCCAGCCCACCATTGGATTAATGGCTCATTTACTTCATCCAAATACACTCTTTAGCTCTAGTGTCCTGAATGAATGTTGTATAAAATGAAGTTAGGAACACTGTTACAAACTTTCAAATTCAAATAATAAATATAAAAATATTTATCTTCGAAATACTACAGTGCACTATTAAGGGTAAAACTGGAATTTTCACCAAATTTTCAAATTAATGATCAAATCCGAAATATTTTATAAATAAACATATTTAACAAAATGTGAGGAAATTATATCATTTATTATCAATAATATATTCAATAAAATAGTGTTTTATCAACTCCCCCACACTTACCCTTTTGCACACCTGGGCAAAACCTCATATCAAGTAAACATCAATATCAAATCAAAACCAATTTTAAAACACATATCCTTAAGATCAATCAATTTCACCCCAAGAATAAAAAGATATAATGCCTCATAAAAAAACTTATTTCAAGTTCTCCATTTATATCATTCAATATATTTCCACTTCATTTATCTGCCCATGCACAAAACACTTACCTCGCTTGAATTTTCTCTCATCACTCAAATATCAATATTTTTGCAATGTATTTCTCATCCAAACTCATACAAGGGTCACCATAGGCTTGATAGATTCCTACATCGCTACTCGATTTGAGTCAAGGACATATGTTTATCATGAGGACTTTTCAGGGTTGTTCTGTGGCTTTCGGTTGGTAGGATTAAGATGTGAAAAACTCTGAGACTGAATGAGGAGGGCTTGACTCTTTTGAAGAAAAATTGCATTAATCTAATTTTCACTTAAATATGGTCTTCTCTTCAATCCCCATAGTATCAATTCAGCTCCATCATCATGAAAAGTCATGAACGGTTTACACCATTCATCATTTCAGCATAAAAAAAATTTCAATCTTCTCAAACATGATTTTCTTGAAAGCTCCAGATGGGCACAACTTTCCACCTCAATTAGAGGCTCCAGAAAAGGCACAGATTCACTTGTCATGAAAGCTCCAGAAAAGGCACAGCTTTCAATATAATGATTTTCTTTAGCAGCAAACACATCTCTTCAGAATTTAATTTTCCACCCAAATTATCACATAATGTGGTGGCACAACTCTAGACAGCTTCCCCCACACTTAAGCTCAACTAGATTATGCAATTTCACTTCAAGAGTTGGTTGGATAGGGAAAATTGGCTTGTAATGTGGCTTAACCTAACAGGCTGTGCATGGATTCTAAGGGCTACAAGGATTAAATATTCAAGGTAGGACATTATAAAAAAGGATTCTTTGAAATAGGGGCTTTAATACCAAACAAATGCCTCAATCATTTAAACATATGTACCTCAAACCCTCAAGTTTTGACACAAATAGATCAAATTCTGGTTAAATAAAGCATGGTTTGGTTCTCTCAAGAAGTGAGGTGAATGTAAAAAATATGAAAGTAATGGTTTAGAAGCCTCACAGGAAAGTGATTTCAAATATAAAGATAGTGAGACTGGCATGGGATTCAAAATTCAGTGTACTTTTTCATGAAATTACTAAATATTTGAACTTGAAACAAAGTCATTTCAGCATTCATTTAAGCTTAGTTTCAAGGGGTAAATTGTTTCACTTATTGATATGGATTTACAATGGTGATGATAATCATTTCAGTCCATAAGTTTCAAAAACACACAGAAAATTGTAAAATAAACACACAAAATTTGAAAAACACACAATTTTTTTTTGTTTTTTTTGAACAGGAAAGCAATTGAAATTACTAAACTAAAAGGTTCCCTCCCCCACTCTTAAAATATTGCATTGTCCTCAATGTGAACCTATGAGATGATATATGCACATGAAATTCAGAATTTTTAAATAGGACAAATAATATAAAAGTGAAAGTGTTAGGAACAGCCTGATGTGATCAAGTGATGATGGGGTCATGCAGTGTGATAAAATCCACTGCATCAGTAGGATGTCCCTCAATGTATCTCTTCAAACGTTGCCCATTGACTGAAAAGCTCCTTCCAGTGTCCTCTTGTGTGATCTCCACTGCACCATAAGGAAAAACATTAGACACAATATAAGGACCTAACCATCTGGAATGCAACTTACCAGGCATCAACTTCAGTCGTGAACTATAGAGAAAGAATTTCTCTCCAACATGAAACTCCCTTTGTTGGATCATTTTGTCATGATCTGCTTTTGATCTTTCCTTGTAGAGCCTTGAGTTCTCATATGATGACAGTTGAATCTCCTCAAGCTCTTGAATTTGCAACTTCCTTTCAATTCCAGCTTGGGCCAAATCCATGTTACATTTCTTTATAGCCCAATATGCCCGATGCTCGACTTCCACGGGGAGATGACACGCTTTCCCAAAAATAATCCGAAATGGGGACATACCAATGGGGGTCTTGTATGCTGTCCTATAAGCCCCCAATGAATCATCCAAGCGCTTGCTCTAATACTTCCTATTTGGCTGCACGGTTTTCTCCAAGATTTGTTTCAACTCACGATTTGAAACCTCAGCCTGGCCATTTGTTTGGGGGTGGTATGGTGTTGATGTTTTGTGTGTCACCCCATACTTTCGAAGGAGGGAAGCAAAATTTCTATTGCAAAAGTGTGTCCCTTGGTCACTGATGATGGCCTTTGGTATTCCAAACCAGCAGAAAATCTGTGTTTTGACAAAGTCCACAACAACATGAGAATCGTCAGTCCTGGTGGCCTTGGCCTCCACCCATTTACTCACATAATCAACAGAAACCAAAATATACAAAAATCCTAATGAACTAGGAAAAGGACCCATAAAATCAATGCCCCATACATCAAAAATCTCACAGAATAGTATGGTTTTTTGGGGCGTATCATGTCTCTTAGAAATGTTCCCAGTGTGTTGGCAACGAGAGCATGACTTACAAAACACATGGGCATCATGGAATAATTTAGGCCAATATAATCCAGAGTCCAAAACCTTCCTAGCTGTTCGTTGGGGTCCAAAGTGTCCACCACAAGCAAGTGTATGACAGAAATGCAAAACAGACTCAAACTCATGATCGAGAACACACCTCCTAATGACTTGGTCACTACACATGCGCCATAAGTATGGATCATCCCAAACATAAAATCTTGACTCACTCTTTAATATTTTGACTTGATGGTTCTTCAAATTTACTGGGATTTCAGAGCCAACAATGTAATTAACTAAATAAGCATACCAAGGATGCTTACCTGAGATGGTATTGAGATGCTCATCGGGGAAAGTGTCCCGAAGTGGTACCTGGTCCAAGGTGTCACCCTCTAGTGTGTGAGTAAGCCTACTCATGTGGTCCGCCACAAAGGTTTCTGACCCATTTTTGTCCTTTATCTCGATGTCAAACTCTTGAAGAAGGAGCATCCAACGGATAAGTCGCGGCTTTGCATCTGGCTTCTTCAGGAGGTACCTCAAAGCTGCATGGTCAGAGAAAACAACTACTTTAGATCCCAATAAATATGAACGGAATTTATCTAAAGCAAATATTACAGCAAGAAACTCCTTTTCCGTGGTTGTGTAGTTTGATTGGGCTGAATCCAGTGTCCTCGATGCATAAGCGATCACATGTGAACGTCCCTCCACCCTCTGAGATAAGACAGCTCCAACCGTGAAGTTGGAGGCGTCACACATAAGCTCAAATGGAAGGTCGCACCATGGGGGTTGTATGATTGGTGGAGTGGTCAGACACTTCTTCATCTCATCAAATGATACCCTGCATGAATCATCAAAATTGAAGTCAATATCTTTTTGAAGCAATCGAGATAAGGGTAGAGCGATCTAACTAAAATATCTGATGAAGCGTTGATAAAATCCAGCATGCCCAAGGAATGATCGAACATCACGCACACATGTAGGATATGGGAGGGATGTAATAATGTCTACCTTAGATTTATCAACTTCAATTCCATGTTGTGAGACTATATGACCTAAGAAAATTCCCTTTTCGACCATGAAATGACATTTTTCAAAATTTAAGACCAGATTCTTCTCAATACAACGATGCAACACATCACCCAAACTAGAGAGACATTTATCAAATGAGGACCCATAAACTGTAAAATCATCCATAAATACGTCCATGCAGGTCTCAATGAAATCTGAGAAAATACTCACCATGCATCTATGGAAGGTACCTGGGGCATTGCAAAGTCTAAATGGCATCCTTTGGTAAGCAAATGTACTGAATGGGCAGGTGAATGTTGTCTTCTCCTGGTCCTCTGCTGCAATGGGATCCTGAAAATAGCCAGAAAATTCATCCAAGAAACAATAGTGTGTCTTCCCAGCTAGTCTCTCAAGCATCTGATCAATAAATAGGAGAGGGAAATGGTCCTTGCGAGTGGACTGATTTAGTTTCCTATAATCAATACACACATGCCAACTATTTTTCACCCTCATTGGTACAAACTCATCTTTCTCATTTTTAACAACAGTAACACCACTTTTCTTAGGCACAACCTGAATAGGACTTACCCACTGAGAATCTGAAATGGGAAATATTATACCTGCCTTGAGCAATTTCTCAACTTCCTTTTTAACAACTTCCAGGAGGGTGGGATTGAGTCTCCTTTGTGGTTGTCTCACCGGTTTAGCCCCATCCTCCAAGAGAATCCTATGCATGCAAATGGAGGGGATAATACCTAATATGTCAGCCAAGGTCCACCCAATCTCCCTGATGTTCTCCCTCAAAATATTCAAAAGCTTTTCTTCATGTTCAAAAGGGAGATTGTTAGCAATGATAACAGGTAATCTCTCACCACTCAACAAGTATGAGTATTTCAGATTTGGTGGCAATGGCTTGAGTTCTAATGAAGGAGGGTGTAGTATGGATGGAGACATTGAAGGAACTGAAATATGTGAACAAAGAGCATCAGTATCAGAATATACATCATCAAAATCATAGAATAAAGCATCAAATCCATCAGCATACTCAACAGCCATTTCATAATCAGAGGGAACATGATCAAAATCAGAATATGAATCCACATCAAAATCAAATCCAAGATTGGATTGTGTATCAGAAACATGTGCGGAAGTTCTCTTAGACATCAAACTCGAACCAATACTCATAATCTCCCTAAGCATAGGACAATCAAATTCTATGGAGTTTTTATTTGGTGGTTCAAAATGGGAGATAACAAAAGAAGAATGGTCCTCTGAGGGGTACTTCATGGAATCCATAACATTAAATATCACAACTTCATCCCCAAATTCCCTGGAAAGTGTACCCTCATTGACATTTATGATAGTTTTTGTAGTTTTGAGGAAGGGCCTACCTAAGATAATGGGGGAATGAGAACTTACCTGATCATCCTCCATGTTAAGAACATAGAAATCCGCAAGAAAGATCATGTCTCTTAACCGGACAAGTACATCCTCAAGGACTCCTGCTGGATATGCCGTAGCTCTATTCGCCAATTGCACCACTACTCTTGTTGGCTTCAACTCACCAACCTGCAAGTAAGAGAATACAGAGTGAGGCATCACATTTATGGAAGCTCCAAAATCACAAAGAGCATCAGAGAAGTGCAACTCCCCTATTGTACATGGGATGGTGAATGTCCCGGGATCCTTGCACTTTGTTGGCATTGCTAGAGTTGGTGTAATGAGTGCCGAGACATTCCTTCCAAGGTTTATCCTCTCATTTCCCTTGATCCCTCTTCGATTGGTACAAAGTTCTTTTAAGAATTTCGCATACCTTGGAATTTGCTTAATGGCTTCAAGTAAAGGAATGTTGATCTCCACACGCTTGAATGTGTCTAAAAACTCCTTTTGCATTGCTTATTCAGCCATATTCTTGGTTTGAACAACCCTGTTTGGAAAAGGAAGGTGTTTAGGAGGAACATCGTCAATCTTTTTCTTACCTTTATCTTTCTCCTTGGATTGCTCATCAGTTGGTATGGAATGCGGCTTCTCTGAAGTTGAGGTGAATCCCAGTGGAATGGTAGGTGAAGATGTATCGTTCATTTGCTTCCCACTTCTCAATGTGATGGCACTAACATTCCCCTTTGGATTTGGAGTGGGTTGGGAAGGTAGATTTCCAGAATTCTTACTCACAAGTTCATTGAGGGCGGTGGCAATCTGACTCATTTGAGTCTTCAACTCTCTCAACTCCGAACCTTGACTCTTCAGCTCATTCTGTTGATTAAGAACAATTTGTTTCAAAAGATCATCAGTGTTAGAGTCTACCTTGTGTTGGATATTCCCTTGTTGCTGACTCGTTGATGTTTGAGCTTCGAATCTCCTTTGGGGTTGTTGGAAACCCTGTTGGTAAGGTGGAGGCTGCTGGAAGTTTGGTTGAAAAGGGGGCCTTTGTTGTTGTCCAGAGCCATACCTCATTTCTGCTAGATCTTTCCACCCTTGGTTGTATGTTGGATCAAACTTCTTTTGGGGATATGGTTATTGTTGTTGCTGCTGAAATGGTCTCCCAGGGGACACTGCTGCACAATCTTCTGTTTCTTGGAGTTGTGGGCAACAATCAGTTGGGTGGCTTGTCTCAGTGCAAATACCACAAGGCCTTGAAGGATGGGGTTGGGATGTCTTTTGAGCCAATGCAATCTGCCTCACCATAGTTGTCAATTCTTCTAACTTAGTATCAATCAAATGACTTTCAAGAGAAGAATGACTTACTTGATGTACTCCTTGAACATGTGGTGTACCTCTATCACCGAATTGTTGAGAGTTTTGGGCCATTTTGTCGATCAATGCTCGTGCAGCTACTGGTGTCTTGTCCACCAATGCTCCTCCAGGTGCAGCATCCACCATTCTCCTCTCCATGGGTATGATTCCTTCGTAGAAGTATTGGATGAGGAGTTGCTCACTGATTTGGTGATGTGGGCAGCTTGCACACAACTTCTTGAATCGCTCCCAGTAATCATACATTGACTCCCCTTGTGCTTGCTTGATCCCTGATATCTCCTTTCGAATGGATGTGGTCCTTGATGATGGAAAAAATCTCTGCAAGAAAAGACGTTTCAAATCGTTCCAACAAGTTACATCTTCGGGTTGTAAATAATACATCCCATCTTTCGCAGCTCCATCAAGAGAGAATGGGAATGCTCTTAGTTTGATTTGATCTTCAGAGACATTTCTAGGTTTTAGGGTTGAGAAAACCACATTAAATTTTTTCAAATGTTTATTGGGATCCTCACCAGAGAGGCCATGAGACTTTGGAAGTATGTGAATTAACCCATATTTCAGTTCGAAGTCCGATTCGAGATTTGGGTATGCAATACAATTTGGTTGATAGTTAATATCAGGTGCAGCCAATTCTCAAATAGTTCTATTAAGTTCATTTCCATTGTTTCCAGCCATCGGTTCTTGTTTTAAGGTTGAATTTGAATTGCTTCCAATTTCAATGTTCTGATATTGGAGTAATTCTCCAACTGGTTGAATGTTGAAACTTCCCGTAGACTGAGAATGTCTGATTCGTTCCCTAAGGCTACGTTCAATCTCAGGGTCAAGATCTATGAGATCTTCGGGATTAGTTCTTGTCATCAATCAATGAAAGATGAAAAGAAGGAATGTGGACCATAATAAAATAAAAATTAGAAGTTTGTGTTGATGGTCCAAAAAGAAGTATAAAGAGATAAAAGAAGAAGAAAAAAAATCAGATTGGGTAAAGACGGAAGAAAGAAAAGAGGAAGAGAATTAAAATGGAAAGTAAAATAAATACCTCTAATTGGTTGAAATAATTACTTGCCTCCCCGGAAATGGCACCAATTTGATAGAGCGCTGTCGTGGGCGCCCTCAAATGATTAGTATGATTTTGGGGTACTTAGGTGCACCAGAGTGGCTGACCAAGGTCGTCTCTCAAAGGAGGAAGTGAATTAAAACAATTTTTTGAGGTATTATAGAAGTAAAATAAAAGAGAATAAAAACCCTACATGAAAGGATGGGGGTGTTTTTTTATAGTTTATGAATCTAGAAGAAGTTTGCTGGAAGAAGATTGTATTTTTTTTGTTTTTAGTTTTGAAATGAAGTTTGGTTAAAAAGACACAACAAAACGATGTTTGTTTAGACAATATTTAAAAGACGTAATCGATAAAACTCTACCTCTTCAATCATTTATTAATTATTATCATTTAAATTAATATTCACTTAATTATTATCCCTTAATTTGTTAAATCTCGAACCCTACGAGAATTAACTTTACCACAAAGATTCAAGTGAATTTAACCTTAGGCTAACTTCGGAACATGCAATCGCAACACCCTACTTTGATTGATGTTCTAAAATTATCTTATGGTCAGTGATAATTAAGTCACATAACCACTCTGGAAATGAGGATTAATTGAGTTTTTGGATTATATTTGAACTCTACAAATTGATCCCATGTGGTTTTGAATTACCGGTTAAGGTTGCGCTCTCACAGTTCACACAATTCCCGACCTCGCATGTTTTGTGTTAACTATTGAATTTCTTGCTTAGTTTCATTTAAATTAAAAACTCAATTAATAGATCATAATATGTGAATTACAGTAGCTCATTGATTCAAAATAAATTAATGAAGAAGGATAGTGGTCGATCGATTACTAAAAAGAACTACTCTTCCATGGGTGGTGTAGTCATCGTGGAGACGTTTTGCATAAGCAACAGATTGAAAGGGTAGAACCCAATCTTGTCTCTACTCTTGATTCCAACCCAATTAAGAAGATTAAGATAAGAAGAAGAGGGATGAACACAGAATATTATTTGAAGAAAAATTCAAGAAACAAACATGAAAGAAAAGAAATACAAAGAAGAGGTGAGAGAGAAGATCCTTTTTGGAAGAGAGGTTTGCACAAAGTATTACTTCTTCCAAGAGTTGCGAGGGGCTCCCAAGAGACACCCTTTCGGCCAAACCATCCCAAAGCCTCCAACAGCCCTCTCAAAGAGTTATAACCCCCTTTAAATAGAGTTTGTGAGGGCTAGGGATACATAACTTTTTAAGTGTGAAATGAAAATCTCGGCCAAATATTTTATTCCATCTTGCACCGCCAATTTGACCTCCAAAACGCGTGAATGGACCGGCCTTCCAGAAGGATGAGTTGTTCCAAATCATTTCCCCGAGATTTCCTCAACATTTGGGCTTACTCCAACCCGTATGTAGAAGATATGGCCCAAATACAGAACTCATGTCCATTCTGCCGAGTCCAGCCCACCATTGGATTAATGGCTCATTTACTTCATCCAAATGCACTCTTTAGCTCTAGTTTCCTTAATGAAAGTTGTAGAAAATGAAGTTAGAAACACTGTTAAAAAATTTCAAATTCAAATAATAAATATAAAAGTATTTATCTTCGAAATACTACAGTGTACTATTAAGGGTAAAACTGGAATTTTCACCAAATTTTTAAATGAATGATCAAATCCCAAATATTTTATAAATAAACATATTTAACACAATGTGAGGAAATTATATCATTTATTATCAATAAAATATTCAATAAAATAGTGTTTTATCAGTCACATACAAAAATATGATTACCTTCATCATCTTAAAACCTTAATGAAAACAACAAGTACTGTAGTACAATCCTTATATATATCACATTATTCTTATAACCAGAATATAATCCTTGAGTCCAAAAGCACTAATACATTAATTATTCCACATCAAATGTAGTAACAGCATAAAATTTTCCCTGATCCCTTGGACTTTTCCAAGGTAAGTTTCCCTGACGCTTAGGACATTCATTTGCATAATGCCCCATTTCCCTACAATTGTAGAATTCAACATTGATAGACTCTGTCTTTCCCTTGCAATCACGAACCTGGTGACCTTTTTCTCCACATTTATAACAAACTCCCATTCCTTTTAGGCAAGTACCAGGGTGATTCTTCCCATAATTTTTGCATAATGGAAAATCTTTCTTTCCCTTTTTCCCTTTATCTATCTCTTATTCCACCATTCTCTTCTTCTCTTGCTTTATATTATTTTCATAAGATTTAGAGAATTCCATTTCTATCTTGATAGCACATGAGACAATATCTCCGTATGATGAGAGATATTGTGAGACTAAGGCTAGATGGAGAAACGATTTTAACCCATCAAAGAAACGATCAATCTTATTTCTTGGGTTACGTATAAAAACTGATGCATGCCTTGCTAACCTTGTAAATTTATCCTCATACTTTGCGACATTCTCATCCTCCTTTTTCCTTAGACTCAAAAATTTCCTTTCCATATTTTCTCGATGGTCATGTGGAAAGTATTTTTCTATGAAAATTTCTTTAAACTCCCTCCATTCTATACTTTATACTTCATCTTCTTCCTTTGTGTTTTGAATCAATGACCACCATTGATCAGCATCTCCAGTGAGGCAGTAAACTTCCATGACAACCTTCTCCCTTTCGCTACACCCCAAGGCGTGGAATATTTTTTCCCTTCTCCCCTTTTCTACACCCCAAGGCGTGGAATATTTTTTTCTAAGGATTTTATCCATTTCTTATATAATAATGGATTTTTACCCCTATTAAATGTTATTGGTTGTTGCCTCATGAAGCAGTCTAACATTGATCTTCCACATTGCGGATCAGGGTGCTCCATACGAGTAATGTTATTATTATAACCTGAGTGAGTTGTCCCAGTATGATAATAAGTTGATCAGCGCCAGTTGTATCTCCAGCTCCACAATAATTATCTTGAGCAGGAGGGAAATCCCTACACGGAGTGCGTGCATTGATACAGTTTCCATTCCTCCAACTATGCGCCATTTTTAAACAATGGGAAAAACTAGATCAGTTTATGAATCAAAATACATAATTCCATACTTGTAAAACACTTAACATAAATTAAACTATTCTTGGATATAATCCATCATCATAAAAATGTTTTATTTGGGATGTATATACTCACAAACCCTTCATAATGATTTGTAAGTAAAATGAGAATTATCCTAAGCATATCCCCTGGGAGTGTCGTAACCAAGAGTGCAGCAAGGCCCGTTGTCTTGCACCAGGTCCCGTACGAGTCTAGCTCAAAGTGGTGTTTTTGGGTTTTACCCCTAGTTACATCTGTACCAGAGCCGAATCAACCGGCTCGTATCCAGACATTGATGTATTGCTTGGAAAACTAACAAAATCTCTATAATAACAAAATTCGAAGAAGTTCTTCTATACTAATCCTCAATGTCTATCTTAGGGCTATGTACTCTAATCAGAGTTTATCTAAATATAGCTTCCAAGGTTAGTACTAAACTACCTCTGATACCAACTATAACGCCCCTACCCCAGTTACCTAGAGTTGGTTCATTATTACGTAACATTGGCATGATCACAAAAGGCCAAGTCTCGAAAGACCGACTAGTTTAGTAGCTTTGGAAACACTAGATACAGTCATAAATGTTACATTACATCATAAAGTGAAAAACTAAAATTACATAGTCTCCATTTTTCACACTCATATCCCCTTCAGAATATCCCTACAGGTAATTCCTAAAATACTTCTTCACATCCTGGTAAAATTAAAACATTGAAAGGGGTGAGGTCAGATGATCGGTAAAGATAAAAATATAGTGGAAGCTTTCATAAATAAACATGAACATTTAAGACAATGTATAACTAAAACAAAATCCATTTAAACTTGAACTTCAACAGAATATGGAAAATGTAAAATGAGATAATACCATTTACTTATTCACATGGATATTCTACTGGTTGAATAATCACATGAAATTTCAATAACCACTTTCATAATGATGGAATGCATAATGCCAGAATATCAAAACCACGTAGCCAAGGCATCGTGCCAAGAATACAAATAATATTTTGTCAAGGCCTCGTGCCAAGACACTAGTTTTTCTCATGAGACCTGTCGATGCGTCGAGGTGCTATAGAGGGCTCCACAAGTCACTAATTAATTAAAATTCATTCCTCATATGAATAGGTTTAAACATATCATAAACCATATCATAATCGTATCACATAAAACATGCATAAAGGAAACATAACATTTCTACATTTCAATCACAAGATATAAACACAACACAGTGATATAATAAAAACACTTTGAAACCCATTTTCAATACCAAAATAAAAGAAAATTAAAACTTTGTATTTGCTTTTCATATAAAAAAGTTATGGCTTGTAGAGGAAGCTGAAACTCAAATAATGGTCACGACGGCGGAGATGTCGTTGTCACCGCATACGTAAGAAAGAACATTCCTTTTGACTTTTAGTAAAAAATATTCATATAAAAATATTTCTTTTTAATAAAAGTAAAATTCAATGGGATTTATACACAGTATAAAAGAAAGTTGTGAATAAAACAAAATATGTCTCAATGAAAGGAGACTGAGACGAAGTCCCTTACAAAAGATCATTTTTTCTAAATAAAGTAAATCTATTATGTGTATTCATTATAAGTACACATAAATAAAGTAAAAATACCAGATAGGACATAATAATATCATGCCATAATTTGAAAGTATGAGATTAACCCAAAGAATGGAAATTGGGTTAAGAAGTTCCCTTACCTCGTGTCCGACTTGACTCGATCGTTCTTTAACCTCCTTTAAAAAGGGTAACTCTTTTTGATTTGAGCTCAAATGCTTTTTTGGGAAGACTTCTGCACAAAGTGAGGCTTCTAGGAGTAAGAGTGGGATGTGGAGAGAAAAAACGGGTAGGGGTTGGCCGAGCCAAAGGCTTGAGAGGTGTGGGTAAGGTGGTAGAGGTGGGGGCCTTTTATAAGAGGAGAGGAGGGGCACTCTTGGAATGTTATAAAAGGTTACTTTATTATAAAATGATTTTGGGATTTAAAAGGTCCCAAAATTATATAATTTGAGGATATGGTGATAAGAGTTTGAAATCCACCCATCCATTTGGTTTTTGACATGTGAAGGGCTTATATTTTACATTATCTTTTCATTTTATGTAAATCATTAAATAATGAGGTAATCACTGCATCATCATGGTGTCATAAATAATTTAATTAATTTAATGTCTAGGAATTATAAAAAAAATATCCTGATGTAGTAAATCTTATTAAATTTTTAATTAATATTTATAGTAAAAAATATGACTTGTATAACCCTATTTAAAAATTGTTTTAGTAAAACAACTCATGTTTGTGACATGTTTATTTTGACATTAAATAAAAGGTTTTTAATGTCATTTTCCTACCAAAGTGGCTCCATGGGGTCCCCAAGCTGACCCATGGATTTTCTTGGTCGTCCATGACTCATCCAATAGGGGTAGGACATGTGTCAAGGTCATTTCTTATTATTATAACATTATCTTTACCTTAAATTACACTAATTACCTTTAATCAAGATTAATAAAACTTAAAAGTTACTATTCACCAAAAAATTATTTTAATCCCATTGAAACGAATTTTACATCCTAATGACAACCATGTATGTTGGATTTTTGAAATTCAATTCATAGAAGCGGTAAAGATTCATTTAAATGAAAAATCAGTTTTTTAACTACCACTTAGTGGTTTCACTATTCATCAAAAATTGATGTTTTTCAGAACAATGTCAAAATTTCACCCTACGCTATAATTGATATTCCGAATTCAAAAATGATGTATATTTTACTAAATTCCAAACATATATGTTGCATTAATTAATTATATAATTAATTCCTGTTGTCGGAACAAATAGCGTGTTTTTAAGAAACAATATATATCAAAAGATTGACAATTGTTTATGTCCAATTTCAAAGTGAAATTAATTCTAATGACCACCATTGGATAAAATGGTAAAAATATATTCTAATTATACTTTAAAACCACTCAATAGTATAATTTATCACTATAAATTATTTTTATTAAAAAAGTTGTTTTTAAGTATTTTTCACTATTGATAAAAAATTGGAAGTTCTCATAATAATACAAAAAATTCAACAAAGGATAATTTCGATATTCTGAATCCAAAAATGAAATCCATTTTGAATTATAAAATATATATAATTTCAAAAAGTGGGTATTAATATTTATAATGGCTATTTTGATTGGTCGTAGTGTGTTAGAATCTCAAACTTGCGTACAAGGCAAGCTATTGCATTATTTAAAGAGAAGCGTATCATGGAAGCTCGAGGTGTTACAACATGATTGATTATGATGTGAAAAATAATATTACTATTGGACCAAGAGATATTACCTAGGTGTCACAAAATATCATCATGGAGATGAATCGATCCATACGTAGTTCTTCAGAGGATCATTGAATTTATTTCCATGTGATGAAGAAATATAATGTGCATTTTAAGTTCATTCATTCAAGACTATTGATAACCCCAATGGTAATTGAGACACATTTTTTATGTAGAGAAATCATTTACCAAATTCCAATGCTTGTATGAAAGGAGGGGTGAAAATTGATTCTACAACACCGAGTTACCACCAATGAAAAATTGGGGAATGGTGATTTTATGGTGGTTGATAGAGAGTGTTTGACATATGGTTCACTGCATATATTTATTGGGAATGAATCAATCCACATGGAATTCAAGATAAGGTCCCATGTGCAATTGTGATCTATACATAGGGAGTGGGGGTTTTAAAATTCTGGTTGCACCAACGATAGTAGGCCTATGCATCATTACGTATCTCAATAGAATAAGAATCAAGCCATTCATGGTTCATGGAATTTTTTGATGTTTAATGTCTTTTAGTAAGGACATAGGTGAAATGATGTGAAGTGATGAAAACATTTTGGTTGGGACCAATAATAAATGTGTGAGTGTCACTAAATGTCTCATAGGGGTGAGGATTAACCCAAATGTAGTTCAGGAAATGGATTTCCACCTTAATCAGTTTTTGATGTGAGGAAGAGGGGCTTCTAATAATGACCAGAATCGCAGCTGGATCCAGGACTAGAGATCCAGACATCACTACATCTCTCATTATGATGAAAATCAAGTTACACATATTTCTTGGACTTCCATGAACATTAACATCATGCGTTATGGATGAAGATGAACTGATATGAAAATATGGAAATATTGTTGTTGTAAAATGGGATAGGACCCAGTTGTCACTACGTATTTTACTAGTGAATGAATCAAGCCACATGTAGTACTTGAGAAAAGATTCCCTTTGTATGTTTAATTCATCTTAACAAGGAGTGAAGGTGATTTTTTTTTCATGTCTGGACCCACTATTGGAAAGTTAGGCATCACTATATATCTCATAGGAATATGAATCAAGCCACATGTAGTTCTTGATGAGGGTTCCCCACACCAACTAAATTTCAATATGAGAAACAGGTGGCTTGAATAGTTTTTAGAATAATGGTTATGCCCAATATACAAGATGGTATGAGATTCATTCCTCATCTTCTTGAAGAGTGTCCTATATAGTATTGGTTCCGATACAAGGAAAGGGAAATTTATTCATTAACGATCTTGGATTGGATAGTGATTATAGATTTAAGCATCTATATGTATCACATAGGAATGAGAATCAAGCCACACATAGTTATTGATTAACAGTGTAGTTTATCTTCATGTGGTGACAACATGGGTCACGTAACATGAATGAAACACTATGGATGGACCAATGGATAAGACATAGGTTTCAATATGTATCATTCAAGAAAAAGAATAAATCCACATGTAATTCTTAAAGAATTGTTCCCTATGTAGGTCTGATCCAAATATAGGCTGAAATAGAGCTGATGTGACACTAGGGAGTGGAAATGATGTGACTGAAGCCCACACAAGGGAGATACTCATTTTTTTGGGACTATAGGGAATTTTAACTTGTGGTATCATGGGGAATTTTCTAACGTCAAATAAGGAATACATTAACTATATAGTTTAATTCCATGGGATGAGAAAAATTAGTGTTTTTCAGGTTAATTTTAGATGCCTTGGACCTCATGTCATGCAATTTATTGTCATGAGACATGGATTATAATGATACAAATGTTAACATCGTGCAACATGAACATTTATGGTTCTAAGTAGTTAAACATTATAAAACAAATATTATGGATATAACATATTTTATCATCCTACAACTAGGATGATCCATGGGTGATTACACAAAATACTTCTCTAGGAACCTTTCATTGGTAGGAGTATTAGTGAGTTATCCATCCTTTGATAATATGGAATAAACTCCATTAATGTGGAACTTATGTATGGAGTAATATCCTTCCATATTTATATCAATCTTTTTGGTATTCCGTTCTGGTATCATTGGAGTCATAAGACCAAAAACAACTCTCCATGGAAAAATTAATAGTGGTAGTATTTCTTATTTAATGCATTTTTTCGGATTATAATACAGATCCATGGGATGAATGGTATTCAATATCATTTCATCTAGTCGCTCCAACTCATCCAAACATTTCTAACAATGCACATATAGGGATAGATGATCACAGATAGAAACATGGTGTAATAGAAACTGAACCTTAGTGGATCGGACTACAAATTTCTCATATACCAACGAGTATAGGGATGACCATATGGAAGTATGGGTCATAGTCTAGTAATCCCATAATGAATGAAATGTTTTAACAAGCCAATAATTCATATCGTTATCAACCATCATATTGATTATGTTTGACATGGACTTCTTGGAAGCCTCTATTTTTCAAATATCCAAAACATGATAGTAGGATGAATGGTTTGATTTGATATTCGGCCCCCAAGATAGCTACTTTTCCTCAGAAGAACTGAAGTTGGAGTCACTGTCAATCAATATGATATGATGAACATCAAATATAGTGATAATATTGGTTTTGACATAGATGATAATGATATTGGCCCTGCATTCATTGATATGTATTGCATCTGCCCATGTAAGTAATAAATCAATAATTGTAAGGATATAATTGAATTGCATAGAAATAGCTAGATGATATAGACCCCCTTTATCTAATATCCCAATAATAAATGTCCCTATGTATTTGGATTCATTTATAAACTCTAGGGTTTGATGGATGAAATTGGAATGAAATTGGTAGTGATGATACTTCGTACTGAATTATATGAAATCCTATTTCATCAAATGCTATATGTATCCATGTCTTCACAATATATCATAAATCTTGTGCCCAGACTAGTGGGCACCGAATGATCCTTCATGTAATTCTTCTAAGAGAACCACAATTTCGTCTTGATCGACACATCTGAAGAGGATTCCATATAACTGTTGCTTATAGAAGTTCTTCTAGTGAATTCAGATAACAAAAATATTGAAATTTGTTATTGGTCACCAGATCTTCCCTCTCCCAACTATATCCAATGGAAGTACTCCATCATATAGATATTACATAATGGTTGTCATCCATCCCATGGTAGGACCATATTGATCCAGAATGGGGCCAATTTAATAAATTTCCTCTATTCTGATTTGAAGAAATGATAAAACCTCAGAGTGATGAGAAGTGATAATGATTGTTTCATCCTAGTATGGATTTTCCTAAGTTGTGGATATATTTTACAAAGTATTAGCATAGGAATTTTGTTACCCTAGGATGTAAGAAAATTTTTTCTATGTGGGAAAATTATCCATTAAACCTCAGACATAATCACACAAGTGAATTAAATATTCATTTAAGATGGTTTAATCCCCATTTATATGCTTGATTCCCAATTTTGAGATACTATTCACTTATAGGTTGTTCATTAGTATTTTTAGTGAAAATTCTAGTCATGTAATGAGAGATTTATATTCTGCCTCATTTTGTCTAACACCTTCTGTAACTAAGAAAAAATTAAAAGAACTACTTTCTTTGGGGAGAAAAGTACAATTACTAACCCATATTGTTTGAGCATAGGGACTTATTTTATTTTTCTTACTATATTACTAGAGGATCCATCAAAAAACATTTCCAATTTTTGGTTAATGTACTAAATATATAATATTTCATAACAAAATTGTTCTATATTTAATGAAATATTTTCTATAGATGGGTGCTCGTCAAGGAAGTCTTCCAAGGCCTGGATTTTTACTACTTTCTGAGGCATGAACTGTATATCAAACTACAGTAGAATAATTCCCACTATGCTAGAAATCATATCAACGTATTATGACTAATAATTTTATTGATTGTGTTATTGTGAGAATCCCAGTGGACGTCATGATGCTGTAGATAGTGCATTAGGTTTTGATCTATAATGATTAATTATAGGAAAATTTTCTAAATATCTGAATATTTAGTCTCTACGTCTAGTATGGTTCGACTGAGATAATAAAGACATTTTAATTCCCAAAACCATTCTTTTGGGAAATTAATGAACCCCATGTTCGCTCTATGTATTCCACATAAATAATGAGAAAATTTTATTCAACAAGTGTCATTAATATAGGTGGTATCAAGAGGCATTTCTTGAGGGTATCATGTGCTTCATTGGACACATCAGTCCATTGATATGTAACCCTCTTCTTCATCAACTTGGTGAAAGGAAAACACTTTCCTACGAGCTTGTCTATGAAGCGCTGATTGTAGGAAATATTTCCTTATTGTCCAATACATTCCATCATGTTTAGAAGAGGTTAAATTACTAGGATTGATTTAGTCTTTTCATGGTCATCATTGATGCTATTATGATGTTTAACGAAGAAGAGAGATTTTCTTGAGGATACCTCGAAACACATTTCAAGGGGTCCATCATCAGATTATGTTGTTAAAGATTGACGAATATGGTCTCTATTTTATCTAGGTGATTAGAAAACTACCATGATTTGACCACTATATCATCAATGTATAATTAAATAAATTTTCCCATTAAAGGTTTTAAGATGTGATGCATTGCATGTTGGTATGTTGCACTGGAGTTCTTCAAGCCAAAGGGCATTACCCGATATAAAAATATATCTCAAGGGGCTCTCAAAGCTGCAAATTCTTTTCCGTCTAGGGACATCTATATTTTGTTGTACCTAGAGTATCCATCCATGAAAGAGTGACCATAGTAGCTAGCTATTACATCAATTATGTTTTTAATGATTTGATTCTAGAATTCCTATTTGGGAAAATGGCAGTTGATATCTCCAAAATCAGTGAAAACTATAATTTTACAATTATTCTGTATCATCGAAACAGTATTAGCTAGACATGTGAGGTATTTTGCCTGCTAAATGAAGTGATCCTTGAGGATCTTGTCATATTCATCATAAATTTTGGAGGTGTCATTCAGGTGTGTTATTTTTGCTTCCTATTTGTATCCCCAATGAACTTTTGGAAAACCCAAATGATGGGTGACCGCCTCAGGGTCAAGGCCTAGAATCTCTAAATAATTACAAGAAACACATCCTAGTGTTCCTTGAGAAGGTAATTATATACTTATTTCACGTTAGGACTCATAGAATCACTAATCAATGTTGACTGTGGATTTTCCATTATAGCCATATTTACCTCGCTGACTTTATCCAAATTAGTGGTGATGGCTTCCTCAAATGCAGCAGGGTGTCCTTGAGATCTTCCTTTTCTTCCTCTTCTTAATTATTTATTTCATCTACCATTTCTTAGAGGGTAGGTGATGAAGTAAGAGGAGGCAACCATTTCTTGGCCAATTGACGATGAAGGTTGTTCTTAATTATCTGAAGGATATATGAAAGGATGAGAATCATCATACCTATATTTTTACATTAGAGTGATAAGTTCTTCGAGCCTGATTGACGAAGAGGAGACTTACAGAATCTCAGTGGATGGATAGATGAAAACTCCACCAATGATTTCATCACAGCATAGAAAGTTAATGGATTATCCTATGCCATTTGGTTTAGTTTCCACAACAGATATTATGGAAGCCACTGAATGAGTACAATGATTTGGTAATACCCATTCAATTTTATTAATGAGATGAACATAATATATGCTGAGATTCTTTAATGGGTTAAATGATGTCTTTTCCAAACTATTCAGGGCACCGAATCTTGTAACATCATCATCTATAAACTGTTTCACCCATTATGATAGAATACTGTATCAATTTATTGAGAATCAAACCAATTGAACGGGGGCTTATAACCATTTAATGTACAAATTTTACCATGGAATCAATATTGTAGACATTGGTGGTATGATGAAGAAATAGTTGCTTGATGATATTTGCAAGGTCTCCTGAAAAAAAAATTGAGAGATGTATCCTATCAGAAAAATATGAATTTGGAATTATACATAAGATCCCCAAACTGAGTTATTGTATTATATCACTGAGAGGTTCTTTCAAATTCTTTTCATGACCATTTAAGATCATAGTGTAGGAAGAAAAGTGGGATTCAGTCAGAACTAATCGAAAAAGTGGCTAGATCAAAATAATATTAACTCCTAAGACATTGTCAATTATGGCACATCAGACATCAGTGCAATTAATCCCACCTGATTCTTATAGGGGTTTAACATGTCCTTATAATATAGTATCCTCATTCTGATACATGAAAGATATGACTACACAGAATTCTGACGGATCATTCTTCATATGGTAAACCTCTTCATTAGTAACTTTAACTCCAAACTGTTGAGCGCATGTAAAATCATCAATATATTCTTCTCGATGATTCTTTAAGAGATTTAGTGAATCCGGGATTGAATACTTAGCCAGTACATGGTACAATTACTTCAAGATATCAAAATTTTGATCCATAGGTCTATTTTTCATTTAATGGATATTCTATTTTTCACGGGACTTGGGAGATAATGTTCTTAATGTTGACAGATTTTCCCATCAGGTAGAAGCTGTAAGTACTTTTCCTTTTGGTGGATTAGGTTGGCCAGGCCTGCCTACCCTCAAGGGATGTGTTGGCATATCCTCTAACTATTCTACTAATATGATCTTATTAGGACACATATTGTAATGTGTGGGGTAGTTCCCTTTTTCATATTGAGATCACTAGAAGGATCTCCCATGAGATTTGGAGGTAAAAACAGTTTGATTAGGTGTGTTATTGAAGTAGTGATTCAAGGCATGACCATGTCTTCTCTTGTATCCTCGACCTCGGAAAAAATAATTTTCAGTTCCCCTATAAATTATAGGGAAATAAGGTTTATAATAATATTCATAAGTTAACAAGGGTTCCTTTATGTGAATAAAATTCACATAATGAATGATCAAATCCTCATCTGATGAAGATTGTGCAGGACTAGTTGACTCTTATTGTGCTATTTGGCGGGGCAGTGCTCATTCTTTTGAGATGGTCAGCATGATGTCTGCTAAGGAAAATGGAAAATTTGGACTTGAAAAAAGATCATATTATTCTATTTTCTATTTATCTATACTGTCATGTCTCTTCTTTTAGGATTTGATTTCAGAGAACTGATATTTTGATGATGTTAGATTTATTATGGGGGATATAGAAGGTGGCACAATTGGTTGTGTCAAATGTGTTCTTTGGATGGGTTTTTTCAATCGATTGTTTTCCTAACCATCTAGTCACCAAATTTCAAAACTCTCTTATATTTTACTCCTTTCCACTCACCTTAATCATCTAAATTTGTAGCAGAAACACATGCTACCTAGGATGGAGAATTTTTCAGTTTCACTTTCCCAGAGTCTACCATCTTTTGTAGGACGTTATTGAAAATGCAATAATCCTCGATGGGGTTCCACAACATTTGATGAATGGAGAATAGTTTGGGGGATCCTCATCACCATATTTATTAGGATTCTTGGGATTTGTAACTACATTAAGCTACTTTACAAAGTTGATATGAATTATCAAGGGACATGGTCATTTATAAAATAATAGACCTTGTTCTACAACTGATGAAGTCATCTTCACCTCTTATCTCGTTGATCATCATGATGGGGTGACCATTTCTTCTAGAACTCATAAGGTGGCTCCCTACGGTATGTTAGAGGCGTTGATGTAGGATTGTGTCTAAATTCCTAGTTATTTTAATGGTAGTGGGTTTTTCTTTTATTGATTTTCATCTTGGTGCAGATGGAATTAATCAGGACATGGATTTAGTCTCAACGATGGAGTTCTCAAACTGTTGAGAAATTGTGGTATGGTCCCAATACCCTTCTGTTTATTTCATAGGGGTGATAGGTGTATGCAACTCATCATGGAGATTATTTAAAAATTGGGAAACTACTCCACTTGAGGAAGCAATATGTTCAAAGAGTATATAAATCCGTTCCAACGAGCAATTAAATCCAGGACTCTTTTATTCCCTGTTTGTTCACAGTTCGAATGATCAATGATTGTTGTATTCTATAGAATTGAGAAGAAAAATAAAATGAACTTCTGATGAATATATTCCCATAAAAGTGATTTATTGAGACTGAAAACTCATGTACCATATGAAGGCTATCTATAGTATTGTTTGTTCAAAGCATGTGAGTTTCAGTTCCACCTGTTATTTAGGGGTACCCTTCATTAGATAATAGTGAGAGAAGAAATGAATTAGGTGATCCTTGGGATCTCCTGAGCCATTGATGATAGGAAATGTAGGGTTTCAAATTATTGGTGAGGGAGGAGTAGGATCTACCTATTTGGGTTAATACCTGTTTTATGGTTGTACTGGTTCACTCCATTTTTCCATAGCATCCAATCAAGTCGTCAATGACTCAATTGTGTTTATGAGAAATCGGGAAACATATGGCTATGTCGGGACCTGAACAACTACAGGATTTGGTTCCTGAATGGTTGAAATGATGAATAGGTCCACTAGTGGTGGTGCTCCTGGTACTTTTCTTGGATAACCCACTTGGATAGGGCTACAAAGATGATCCTGGTGCTATTCCAGTTTCATTTTTAAGGAAGGTAATTCATGATATGCAACACTAGTAATAAAAAACCTCTTTCTTGAGGTTCTCCAAATAGAAATACAGGTTGAGGATCTTTATGTGGAGAATATCTAGTAGGAATAAAACTTTGTAGTAACTATTAATTGATTATCCTCATCTCTGTCATTTCTTTCTCTTGCTGACAAATATTTTCCTCTAATGAAAGGGAGTGACCCTCTCCAAGGGAAGCTGGGACATAGTCTGAATCATACTATATTCCCTATTTGCTTCCTTTCAAAAAGGTATATGTGGATTATTCGAGGGGATTTCCAAATATTGAGAAAGCATATGGTATTATCTACACACTCCTCGTTGATTTACATTTATGTGGACCGTATCAGGAACAAGAACATCCTATCCTATCTCATATGAATAGGAATCATGTTCTAGATGATGATTAGTGATAACATTATCACAATCATTAGGGAATAATGCACTACTAGAATTCTATCGGTATCTCTGTGTGATTTCCTTCTTCCACATCCTCCATAAGACATTGTCCTCTTTTTTGTCTATTCCACAAGAACTATTTGGAGGAGTTGAACCAAAATGAAATATCCCCATATTTGTGTTCTATGTTTTCTAAGTACTGTTATTAAATCATAAGAAATCATGAAATGAGATGATTCATTTTGTAGTATATTCCGCAATTAGGAGAAAGCAGATTTCTGATGAGGTGGAGATGATTAAGGTGAAAAGGCATCCATTCCTTAGGCTTGTGGATGTTCTTATACATCTGTCTAAACCAATTGGGATCTATCTGTTGGATCCGAGGGTTGGGTTAAAAACATCCCCCATCCCTCCTAGATGGGGTTCCTCTGGAACTGACATGGCTAATATTAGCGCAACCTCTCTTATAATTTTATGGATTCTTATCTGAACGTGTGCTAGTTGCATTATTTAAAACTCACTTATGTCTCCCATTTTTGAATATCATGGTACTATATTAGGCATATGCACAATCATATGGATTCTATCCTATTAAAGGTATTTCTACTCAAACTTCTTAGAGACTGATGAAAAATTATATAAATATAATTCTTTCTTTAGTCCTAACATCAGTGAGATTCAGTCGAGGCATGTACATGTTGACTATATATTTCATCATGTACAGAATCTGTTTGTTTTAGCTACCTTGGTAAATAATATTTCATGATACCAATATTGGAAGGAATTATTAGCTGGATAGTGCAGTGAAATTAAATACTCTATATGCTCTCCATTCTTTAATATGAGCACTATATGCAGAATCTTTTATCAAACATCGCAACTTCATTAATTAATCAAGGAATTCACATTAAAGGACTCCTACTACTTCTTGATTTTTTTTTATTTCAAGAAGCCATGAGATATTCTATGTCAGTATGGAATTGTAACCCTTATATTACATTGACATGTCCTGGATACTCATCATAAGGTAATAATTTTTCATTTAGGTGAAAAATATTTTTCTTCATGTTGAGGTTGATGTCAGACATACAATATTCCACCAAAATATATGGAATGTTATGTTGAGGGGTGGATAAAGGTGAAAACATGGAAGTTATTTCTTCTTTATCCTTTTTTTTCCTCATGCATATCATATCCTCTTCATATTTAACTAGATATACATAACCTTTCTCAACCAAAGTAGACTCTTTCTAATTTTCTTACGTCAAAAAATGGTATTGGTTGAAATTTCCTCTGTTGTATTAGAAGATAAGTGGCCAAAGACCATGTTGAGAATGACCATCACCTTAGGCTGTCTTCTAGATGAGAAATATTTTCAACCACTAGTGAAAATCCATCAGACATGAATGTAATTTTCCTTGCAAGTTCCTCAAGATAAGAGGTACTTCTTATTACTATATTTTCTGTTAGAAATATTTCCTGACAATGTGAATCACTACTACATAGATAACTTTTACAATTAATTCCATAATGGGGAGATCCACCAAGGTGGATTATTTTAAGGGGAGGAACCTATTTCTCCTTAGTCTTCTAGAAACACAGAGGGTTTTCGTGGCACTCATCAATAGATGGTCTCTCTAGATTGATCATATTTTAATGAGTCAATAATTCAAAATGAAGAATCCAATGAAGAACATAATAATTATTGATTCTGATCCCATAATTTGGCAATAGAAGGGTGGGATATTGATCTTCAATAGATAAATGTTAGAGGGCCTCACAAAATAATGCATTAAGGGGAGGAAAATTGGAGATCAGATCTTGATTCATGAACTATGTTTGATAAGAATTATTTTTGGATTCCTTATTACATGTAGTTGGGGACACATGTTGGGAGAAGTGGTCTACATGGGTATGTGTCTGTTCCTTCCTTGGAGTTTCCATATGGATAAGCCAATTATCTCTCATTGGAATGAGTGTATGTTCCCGATACGGTTGTATTTATGTAATGGGGGAGTTTTCAAATGACCCTCATAGATGGAAACATATGTATGTATCTTCTTCAAGGTGAAATGAGGAAGATTAATCCTGGTTGTGAGTAAAAAGTTATGTGTCCATCCCTCAGGCACTTATTTTGTTGTTGTGATGATATCTTTGAATATCTATAGGTTATGGGTAGGGACATTGTCCTACCCATTCACCATTTACAAGATATGTATACTGACGTTACTGAACTGAATGGGAATATATGTGCATTTTATATTTTGAGTATTTTTTGTGACTACTAATGTCCACCATTTCCTTCTAGTGGATATCGACAGTACTTGTTTTTCTTTGCCAAGAGTTGAGTCTTCCCTCTTCTTGTAGTTATAAATTTATGAAAAAATTTTCTAGGTGCATCAAATGATGATATTGGTGGGTTTGGTGGCTGTAGGAATGTGTATGATCCTGTATGATATTTATCTCGAAACATTGTTGGAGGAATTCAATGAGTGCTTCCAGATGAGTCTGCTGATAGGCACGATGGAGGCAAGTAGGTGTATGTTCTTTCTTGTAGGTTTCCACTAAAAAAAGTCGGCATACTTCTTTGAGTGCTTTTAGGCAAGTCTACAGACATTCATGGGGGATACATGCATGTGTATGTTACTACTTTAAAGTTTCTGCTGAACATGGTCAGAATACTTCATTATGTGCATCTAGATTAGTCTCTTGGAAAGAATTTGGTATGAAAACAGTTGTATGGTCCTACTTGAATATTTTTACCATATTTGGTTGAAAGGGTTCATTGAATGCTACAAGGCGAGTCTGTTGGCTGGATGAATTTGTGTAGGTAGGTGTATGTTGCTACTTATGGTACTCCACTTGATTTGAATGACCATATTCATTGTATTCCACCATAATATTCTTCTGGTTTGATGATTAAAGATGGAAGTTTGCATGTACCCACTCATTGTTTGACACCAAACTGGGATGGATTTCTTATCCAGAGTGGGAAAATTTAAGAACATACTCCATGTTATCTATTTTTCATCTGTGGTGGTCTTTCTTGCATTCTTGAAAATTTAAGAGTTGGAAAAAACAATTGAAGGTGACACCATCATCATGTTGAGGGTTTTCTACCACATGACATTGGTGGTGGGGATTGTTTATAGGAGCCCTTGATAAGGACACGTGTGTCCTTGAGATGAGACCATAGGTGGACTCTTGGTCGAACTCCTTAAAATATGGGATGGATTGGTTGTATATTTCTATAGATAATATTCAAAAATAATTGAAGATGGTTTTTGAAATAGTATACATTGGGACCACCGGTCGTCGCTGACCAGATAATTAGAGGTTCTTGTTGGTTTGGTGGGCCAGTCAGTTGGCCTCCATGTTTGGTATAGTACCATGCCAGCGGTGCTCTTGAACCTGTGTGTTGGAGAACCAATATTGAAGATACTGGGTTGGTAAGGGAATCCATTATGCCGATGGGGATCCTTCCTAAGTAACAGTTGATGCATTCATGGGTGAATACATGTATGAGGCCATTGGATCGAAGCGAGTTCTCAAAAAGTGTACCTAGATAATTTTATAGAGATGGAAATAAAGAAACTATTAATGCCAAATAATTTTGGATAACACATTCAAGATTGATTTCCTTTTATGGAGAACTTTTATTAGAAGGTGTCTGAGATATGGGAAACACTATCATCTTGGTTAAAGATTCAAGTTGGGTTCATGAAAATTTTGTTTACATTTGAAATAATAATTTATTGACATTAAAAATCACTATCTCTGAATGGTGTCCAACAATATTATTTATATTACCATAAAAAACTAGTGGTTCTATTACCAACGGAACCTGCATTCCAATGGACGGTGTTTAATATATTTGTTGTCCTGTGATTATTAAAAAGTGACATTGGTCTAGAGGATGAGAGGTCGAGCCCATCACACCCTTTTGAGGGGAATTATTTCATTCTTCGGAAATATATTATAGATTTAGGATATTTTCATGAATCCAACATTAATTTGCATGTATAATGAAGGTCATCCGAATATTATCATTCAATTTTAAGCATTTATAGAATTTAGAATCTTCTATATGTTTCTGAGGTTATCCATCAATAGAGATATCTGTATATATCAGAGGTTCCCCATCAATGGTATCCTCTAACATACTATTTATAGATTCATTGGTCGTTATTATGATGATGTAAGTTTTCTAGAAACATAGTTGGGACACTCATGAGTTCATGTTCATCCAGGTGGAAAAATGGCACTCTGGATATTATCATCATCTTGGGAGATGAATGTTGTTATGATGTTCAGTATCAAACCCATAGATAGGCTTCCTATGTATCCTTATTAATGGAATCAGATCCAACAAAGTTTGGTTCCACTGAATGGGACACATCAAACCATTTATGTTCATGTGATGAGGACCTACCCGTACATTTTATCATCATGTGAAAGATCATCTATGCAGAAGGTGCCTAGTCTAAATTTCATGTTGGAATTATAGCTAATAATCCTAAGGATCCTAGAAGGAATGTGATATTCCGTGTTGAATTAGACCCAATTGGGGTATTGTCCAGATAGAAATTTTTTGATTTGGGGTGTTGTGTTTGAATCTCAAGAATTCTTCATACATATCCTATTCAGATGGGAAGTGATTCCCACATAGTTTGGAAAATCTCATAGGGGACTATAGACATCTGATAGGATTATGATGGGTATTTCACTTTAATAGGATGCCATAGAAAAGGAACCATGGTGATGTATCAACTAATTATAGTTTTGGGGTTTAACTTGGGGCTTACTCATAAGGAGATGTCTTGATTTTGGGAATTAGGATTTGAGGTCATTCATGAGGTAGATACCCCTTGAGATTTTGTCCAAAATGGTCATCCTAGGAAACCTAATTAGATATGGAATTATGATTATGATAGTTCAATGGTTTGGGGTATATCTCCAAGATTACTCCTATGGTGGATTCCACAATTAAGTGAATTATGATTGGGTTTAATCATGAATAGGATGCCCGTTGAGCTCAGGCTCTAAGTGGGCTTACTACATCTCATGATTTTAGTAGGAATCAAAGTTATCGAAGTGCAATAAATCTCAGTCTGCTGGAAGATGAGGTAGAGATATTATCCCATGATAATGACTGGTTCAAAATTGTTGAAATGTCAAAGACATGGGGATTATATCATAATGGGGTTTTGGTTGAGCTCATACCATAGAAAGGAGTGCCACATATCCTAGTTAGAGAAGGAATTTGAGTCCTCATGGTTCAATCTATTATATGGATCATGATGGTGTTGTGATCGTCACTAACCTCCAAGCCCATGTGAGTCATTATTGGTGTAAGAAACAATAGGATGTGAAATATTCAATAAAAACAGACTTTTACTCTTTCGATAGTGGTAGAGGAGAAGGACGATGGTTAAATATGTTGGGTGGACCATTGAAGAGTCCAAGGATACATCACTTCCATATTTACACATCACCTTCGAAAGGACATAATGTTAAGGTGGTGGGGGTGAGATGAGAAATACAGAAACCTCTTACTTGAAAGGCTAGGGGATTACTCTATGATTGATACCATAAAATTGGTTCTACATCTATGGAGAATAATAACACTATATCAAATGTAAATACATGTTTAATTCTTACCATCCTTGTTGGGAACTGAAGGCTCCAGATCTAAGATATGATAAGGGGGAAAGAGAGTCTTATACCGGGAATCCAAGACTAGGAACTCCTCAGCACAACTCCTAGGGTACAGTTTCTCATAACTGTAGATATAATAATATATTGACATCACGAAGATCCTGATCCTGTTGTTGTAGAAGTGTGGGAATCCTCTGACCATAGAAATAAATATTCAAATTGGAGACACAAAGATGTGACCTTACCCTGGGTTTTTTAGATCAAGAGGTCTTGGTGGTGGCTCTGAATTGATCCCTCTCAGAAAAGGGATCCCAACGAGAAGATGGTATACTATAGATGGATTTGAAGAAGTCATGATGAATGGATCACATAGGGTGGAAGGAAGGAAGAACCAAGTAGGCTGGTAAAAGAGGTGCTCTGTCTATGTGGGCTTGGGTGAATTTAGTAATCATCTTGGGAAATGAAATAATTGGATGACTACACTTGGGATAGGTTTTTATCAATCCTTCAAGGGACTCCATAGGTCTCCTCAGAAGTGATTAGGGAAAGTTTATATACACAAAAGCATGACTAAAACTAGTCTTCATAAATTAGGGGGTTTGGGAAATTGGATCTTGATAGTGTTATTTATTTGTATCACTAGATGGACTTAGTTTACATTTTCCCCATTAATTTCATCTCATTATGTGTTTATGAACTACATAGATTGTTTCATAGGTGTAGGGTGATGTACTGGGGTGATCAGAGCAGCAATCTTCCTTCAGGAAAATTTGGCTACCATACAAATCAAGACACCAAGGACATTGTTATTGGAAAATATGGAACCCTTTGTGAGGGGGAATTTTTGTGATAGTGGGTAGTGGGAAAGTACCTTGCACAAAGACATTTCTTGGGTTACTTGAGAAACTCACATGGGAAAACACATTCTGCTATACCATAAAGGATGTGCCCCTACACCCCTACTCGGGATCAATGACCCCCATGATAAATATAGAGTTGAAATGTGAACTCTTTGAGTCCATTTAAGGATATTATTGGTCGTGAAACAAGGAAATATAATCCTTACATTCTATTGACATAAATATGTATTTTTACTCCCACACAACATTTTTTCCCTAAGTGAGGTTCATATATTCAATTTTTTTGTAAAAGTTTATTGAACACATTTCATGGTGTCAACAGATTGAAATCAATTTTCATTGATTTCAAATTAAATTTTAGATAGGTGTAGATTTTAATTGTATTTATAGATAAGGACCCTCAGGAGTGAATGAAAATAATTTCTGATTACGTGTCTTAGTGTCATATATTTGAAGCAATGAACTCTTTAAAATTTGTGATGGTGTATTCATTAATTATAAAATTGGTATTTTTCTTATGCAGCTTCCAAAAAAATGGGGATTCAATCATAAGTTAAAATACTATAACAAAAAACTATTTTAAAGAATTGTGTACTAGGAAATGGAGAAATTGATGACTAGTTCCATTAATTTGTAAAATAATTGTTCCAACATGATTAATGGTCAATGAAATGTCGAATTTAGTAACCATAGATAAATAAGATGTCCAAAAATAGTCAAAATAAATATTTATTATCTTTTTATTAAATATTTTCTTTACATATAAACCTGACCTGACTGTTCCCTTGAGTAAAAATTCTATATGGCCTCAATTTAAATACCTTATCACCAGAGGCTAGAGACTCGAGATACGGGATTAAGTATATCTATTACGGAGAAATTTACTTAATATTGATCTATCAAAAAAACTACTAAAGTAGACATAAAATAGATATAATTACTATTAAATGAAATATATACAATCCATATTTCATAAAAAGTACCACAATCCTTCATAATGATATACGTTCAAACATGATTGAGAAGTAAACCATATGTACAGGAGTATGATGAGTGAAACTAAAACGAAAATTTTAAAAATTTACGGGGTTCCCTAAACAGGAAAAATATTCTGATAATAAAATTACCCAAAATGATTCATGAAATAATATCCCATTTTAATAAATCACAATTACTTTTTTCGAAAACATCATACAAATAGTCTGTATGTATGCAAGTTGTGTATTTAAAAAGAGTGAGAATAAATTCTTTGTATATATAACTGCATCCCCAAGAATCTCATAATGTTATAATTTGACAATATATAAATAATATAATTTTATAAATTATTTACGAAAATAATTTTCAATATTAAAATATAGTGTTACGTTAAAACCAATTCACTTATAAGTTTTTACATAATTCAGCCACTGTCGGTATAATATCAGATACAGACATAGTGAAAAGAAATTAAGAAACATGGATCATGATTATATTATATTTAAAAAACATGTACTCGTAGAATTTTCCTATCCAAATCAATTATAATTTTATCACATGTATCCATAATCAATTTCACATGTCATATCCTAACCCAAGGAATCCTAAAAGTGACCAACATCATGGAACACTTCTTAATATAAATGTTAGGGTAACGAATCCCAAAATCTACATTAATTCCATCTAAAATCAATATAAATCACCAATTATTTTTAAAAACAATAATAAAACACAAACCTTTCCAAATCATATACTTATACTTAGAAACAGAATTACACATTAATGCTTCAATACATAATAAATCAAATCATAATTCCCCGTTACAAGCTTCTTATTTAATCTTTTAAGAGGAAACAACATTTATAATCATTTTTAAGACATTTACAATCACATTAAATAAACTGAAAAAACATTATAGCCTTCATATACCATATAATGTCACAACAATTTCATAAAAGATCCCTCCAAACATTAAAATAATCCCTCCAATTTTTTTGAATGTTTAGAAAATTTTCACATTCATTTTTAAAATAGAATATTCCATTTCTAGAATATATTCCCATGAACAATATATAGAAAATTTTGTAAAAACTATATAATAACTCATAAAAATTTATATAACTGTAGAATGATTTAATTTAGCTGTAAATCACACTAGACAAATCAAAATCATCCAATAAAAAATATCAACAATCATTTTATTATTTTTAAATACTCTGTTGATGATTTCAATAAAAAAATGAATATTAATTTATTCTAATTAATTAATCTTTTTAATCATGAGTATAAACAATTATAAAAATTGTCTCATTAATAGAAACAAACATCATCATATAAATTATAAAAACAATATTTTATATCATTAGAACTAATTTCATCGTATCAATTAGTCATATTAAATCACTAAATAACTAAATTAGTATAAAAATAAATTATATTAAAAATATTAAACACCAAATAATTAAATTAGAAACCTACCTCACACACACGAAGTAATAATCATGTATAATAGATCCCAAAATGAAACTAATACACATGTAAATAACTAAATAATCAAACTGTAAAAAAAGGATAATTATAAATTGAAATCAGCTACACCACATTTAATTTAATAAATTTGACTGTTTTATAGAAATCATACTATGACTAATCCAACTAAACTTATAGTTAGAGTTGTTCACATTAATTAATGGAGAATAAATACATAATTTTTGTTGATAAAAAAGATATTAGAGTGATCATAGACTGTCCAAATAACCTATAAAACAATGATAATCTAATTTTGAATTCATATCATATGATAAAAAATTATATATTTCCATAAATTTTAAAAAAAACTCAAAGAAAACCATAAAATACCTAATTAATTGAAATCATGAACTTAGTGTATATCCAATGATTCCCACAAACCATTGAGCTACAATGGGAAGCCAGTACCCTTTACTAAGTACCTAATGGTTCATTTTGGGTGAAAATCTAATGATTTACACATAATAAATACCCTATTTCTATATAACTTCACCCAAATATCCCAAAACCAACTCAAAAGAATAGAAAATAAATTTTAAAAAATTTACATAACTCAAAGATGATAGTCTTTACTAGCATTCCACAATATAACTTCTCATCCTTGAGAAGTGTCTGTAGAGATACAAACTTGATAGACATGGAAATTACATTACTTTTTTGGAATACATATTACAATACCCAAAAAGACACCCAATTATCGTATTATTTTACTGAATTAGGATGATGGGAACACATTCAGCTATCATGGTGAATGATCTTCAACATATCCCATTAAGATCCTCTCTTTTATTTTACCTACTTAAATCCTTTCTTTATATCATTAGGAAAAGTGAACATATGAAATGGGTGATATAAAATGTGTAGTAAGGGTAATAATAGAAAATATCATACGAAAATAAACATAAGAATGTCAAAACATGAACATATACATTGAACAAAATACCACATATAACATATATCAAAATCATACTTCATAAAGTAAACATTGATAGTTCATAAGGAATTAATCATAATGACTCATAAGCCATTAGGAAATAGAATTGGTATAAAAATTGGAATTGTGGATAACACAAAATCATAGAAAATATTTTCCATATTATCCATTGATCTTTTCTATGAACATCATAGTGGAAAACGTATAATACGTAGAAAACTTCACTCCTCATTCTAGCCCTTTATTAATTAACTAGATTTACTTGTTGTCCAATCACTGTATTATTGAACCAGATTTAATTTCTTTTCTAGTCATATCTATCCCATGAGATATAAATATATACTCAATGAATTAGAGTGACATATATATATCCCACCAATCTCATAATTAAATCATTATTACATGTGCCATAATAACATAAATCATTATGCCTGGAATAACCCAACGAATAAAATGGGGTTTTTAAAAATCATTCCATCATAATACATATAAAAGAAATGGATTTCACAAATATCATTAAATCATAAAACTAATCAAACCATAGTAATAATAGGGATATAAGCAGAACCATACTTAAACAATGTCACCTTAAATGAAAAATAAATATGATAAAACACTTGAAATTATTTCTTGAGGAAAATAGCCTTTCTTCATTATTTTTTATATATTCTCAAAATTCCACTCAATTTAAATATAAAATAACTTCATTGAAAATAAAATCTAAATCGTGAAATGTATGCTTTATGAAAATAAGTTGTTATGAATGCGTAAAAATATCTTTGTGCTGTAAAAGTTAAAATAAGACATTCTTCTAATACTTTTGTCAGAAAGACAAAAATTACCTCATAAACAAAGAGACATAATATTCACATCATACCACTTCATAAAAATTACCTGATGTGTAAAATTGACTATAAACAATAGTATATGCATATGAAGACTATTTTATAATATATATGTATAATAAATGGACATGGATGATAAATATACCCAAATAAATACTTATAGATAAAAAGTATCGAATAAAAATGAGATTGTGAGATTATCCCTTACCAAATTTTAATCAGTCAAATCATATAACTCATAAAATAAAGAAAATTATATGAATATTCAAACTTTTATAATAAGAATCATAAAAACATTCATGGGTGGAATAAGAAACACTCAATTGAAATATTTGGTGAATGAGACATTTGTCACATAGAAATAAAAGTGAAACAAAATAATCCCATACCTTAGGTATGATTTCATTTTATGAATCTAAACCTACTATATAATGATTTATATAATTTAATTGAATTATTAAATAATGATATAAATTTCTATTATATCATATATTATCATATTAGTATCTGTTTGTTTAAAACATTTAATTATTACTCGTTATTTGGGTATTAATTGCATCATTTTCATATGCGTTTTTTGTAGAATAAGTTCTGATTATCCTTCTTAAATCATAGGTATATCATTCAAAAATGATATTAAAATAATATATATCATATTTATTCATTATATAAATTTAACTAATCATTTTAATGGATATCATGTAGAATGTATCACATCATATTATGGAGATGGTAGTCCGTATGTACGCACGAGCAACTGTGTCATTCCACCAGTTTTTAAATGTTATGGAAGTGAATGGAATATAATTTGCTCCAAAATACATATCAAGTTATAATAATTATATTTATATATTATTTTCAGCATTATACCAATATATGTTAGGTGGTGTTGAATAACAGATTACACCACGATGTGGAGACAGTATATCGTACGTGTGTAGATGTGGTGATTTAGTTTTTCTTAGGATGGATAGAAGGTGTAAAAAGGTTGTTGCAAACAAATAACAAAATATCAGAATATATTTGACATTATAATTATTACTTAATACTATAAACAACAAAGAAAGTGTAATTCTAATAACAAATTATCTTGAGAGAGTCGGTAAAAAAGATTACTTCTTCTTTAATGAGCTCCCTCTAGATCCTCTCTTAAAGTAACAATGGTTGGTATTTTGAGAATAAAAACACTTCTATAATGTGAATAAAGAAGTTTATATGGTAATTGGTAGGGAATGGACAAATTTTGATGATCAAATTGAGGTGAATAAATTAGGGAGGAGTATACCTTTTATAATTTGGGTGAGAAGAACTTTTGGACTCTCCAAAAATATTAAATTATAATATAATCTATCTTAATCCAAATCCCACAAAAATGGAATAAACTAAAATATATTATTCTATAAGTTTGTAATATCATTAATTAATAGATTATAGATATTTTTTTCAATTTAAAACTTATCATTTCAATTAACCCTTAATTATTCAATTTTAATTTATACTAAGGTAATAAATTATTCAATATTACAATAGTTTAATGTTTTATTATTTGATGTGAATTAGAAATTATTGAATAAATTATAAAATTTTGGACCATATAATAATTAATATATTTAAAAAAAAATTGATTTCTAAATAATTTAACAATAAATAAATTTGATAAATAATCAATAATATCAATTCTAACGGTATTCAATTTACTGATTTTTAAAAATATAAAGATAAGATGTTATCCTAGAATGAAATATTTCATAAAATCCCTAAAGGGTCAGGTAAATTTATAGGTGGTTTTAGAAATATTTATTATCCCAAATTATATTTATTTTAATATTTTTAAAACCATTAATTTTCTATTTCCATTAATAAAATATATAATACATATATATCGTATAATTATTTAATATACTTATTTATTGAATAAAATTTAAAAATAAAATACCATAATAAATATAATTATTCTATATTTTACAAGAATATTTTTACTCAAATATAATTTCTATACAATCCTATATTAAAAAATGTTATATTTATTAAACCATGAATGTTACAATTTTAACATCACGTTAAATAAAATAATATAAGTGTCATGATCCTTTTCATATGTATCCAAATGGTCAATAAATCTCCATTTGGATGATTAATCTTTAATTATACTTGACCATATATTTTTTCGTATGTTTTATATTCATATAATGAATATTATCGTTGTAGTAAAAGTAATTTAATTGATTTCTCATCAATTAAATAATTTCATGATAATTAATGTATAATGTATTGAGGTAAATATTTATTTCCTAAAAAATAATAAATTTACTTGATAAATAACAATATATTATCTTTAAAATAAGAATTTATTGTCAAATTTATATTCAATATAACATTTATTAAAAATGATATAGTTATAAAAATTTGAGTGTGAGAAATTTAACATTACATTAAATAAAATAAATTAAAGGTCTTAATATCACACTAGTGGCTTCCAAAGGATACCATTTAGACCCAAGGACAATTTAGGTCAAAACACAAATATCTAATTATATTATGAATAGTATTAGGTAATTTTATTATATTATTTTTACCCATAATTACCTAACATTAATTTTTTACTTTGTTAATATAAATTACTGAAGTTTATATTCATAATATCTAATAATAAAATAATTAAATTTTATATAATTTTTACCTTATTATTCCAAATATGGAATAAATGTTTTCATAATTCAAAAAAACTATGTTTCATTAATTAATTTAAAATTAATCTATTTCTCATAAAAATGAGGTTTTAATTGTTAAATCATTGTTAAATTTGTAAATGGTTTTACATAAAAATTCTTGGTAAAATAAATAAAAATGACCAAAATTATATTAAATGATAAAAATTAATTATATTTATACATTAAAACCATTCAATAATATAATTAATCCACATAAATTATTTCAATGAAATAATTGTTTTCAATAAAAATTAAATATATTTTAACTATTTATCAAAACATAAAATAGATGAGAAAAATATCAAAAATTTATTCAAAGTAAATTTTAATTTCTAGATTTCAAAGAAGACATTTTTTAAATATTGTATTTAAAATATTAAAAAAATTATTTAAAATGGGTGTTCCATCAAAAGGAGAAAAAACTACATTTTTTTTTTAAAATACTACTTTTATTCAAAAACATGATTTTGTAATTATATCATGTCTATAAAACATATAAGAAAAATTTTAAAAATTTGATTGAATACATTACAAATATATTACATTAACAAAATCTATAAAAATAGATTTTATTATTTTATAAAATCACTTATTTTCAATTAAATAATTTTTCATTGGAACGTTAATACTATCCATACTCACCAATATAATGACTAGTTTATATGATAACATAATAATAATCAGTTCGTTACATAAAACCATTTTTACATGAATAAATTCTCTCAAAATAACATAAAATTGTGTGTAACACACGCCAAACATAGTGTTTTTTATGCCGAAAGCTAAGATAGTGTTGTGTATAACACAATATTACTGTGTTGTAGCGTACAACAAAAGAAATCAATGAAATTAAATAAAATCTATCACATAAGAATATAAGGTTTTTAAATTCTACCCCCCATAAAAATAATTTCTCCTTCAATATTCATCTATATTATAAAATTATTTAAACATTTAAAGTTCTTTTATAGAAACACACATTAGAAAAATTGACACTAGAACATCCTTTTAAAATGCAATGTGAGAAACATAACGGTTACCCAAAGTCACTCAAAATTGGTTCCCCGCATAGAAGAACATAGGTGGAAACTAAAAACATGGATTTAAAAGAGAAATATTACCATCACATTCTGATGGAGAGTGATAAAGAGAATGTGAGTAGAATTCTATTAATCATATATGTATAAACCTGTGATGATTTAATGGTATATTAGATTCATCATAAGTGAATGTAATATGGTAACATTTTTTGTTTTATTATCAATTTCCTAGATTTTATTAATGAGAATAAATACTCTATTTATTTACTTTAATATGATCCTTTCCTTGTTCATTGATCAATTTCCACTTCATCTCTTATTATAAAAAATAAGGTGTAAATTTTCATTCATGAAGTGTTAGTCGATCATGATATCCATAAATAAAATGATAGTTCATTCCATTTGTCTTTATCACAAAAAAAGGCTCATACATGTTTTAAAATATCTATAAGTACACATATACTGAGATAATACTTTAATCTAACAGACATCATCTGATGTTTAACTTATACTTTCCAAAAATGGATGTCCTTAAAATCCTTTTAAATTATGAATATCTAAATCATTATAAAGATGTGAAATTTATTGGTTTATCATTTATCTCCCATATATCGTAAGATATCTCTAGTTGGACACATTCCAAACATGTGAACACTTTCATCATGTGTTATCTTGATAATAACCTGAATTTCCATATATCCATACTTAATACATGCTTGTTTCCTTTTTCCTAATACAAAAATATGTAATTTCATCCATTATAGCATAAACCAATTTTCAAAAAATACTTATTCAGTTCTAAGATAAAAATTACCATCCAATTTACTTATTCATAACCAACATATCATTATCTAATAATCATGATTTTTTTAAGGTTTATCCTTACCTAAATCATGTATATTTCAACTTATTAACCCAATCCATTTTCAGGGTTACTAGTAGCATTTTGTATATAATATTTAAGACATAAGGGAAAAAATAGCTTAACAATCCTTATAGGTTTCATTTTTCCATAATACCATGAAATTACTTATAAAGCATTATTCTTGAAAAACATGAAATCATTTCACTATATTCATTAACCATTGACTATGCTTTATCATTTTATTCTGTAACACTTATTTCATATTATGTATCATTCATAGTATCTTCATCCTCTCAAACATAAATACTACCGCTATGGCCATTCTAATTCTCTCCATCTGATTTTCCCCTATGGAAATAATGTTCATAATTCCAATAAATTCCTCATTTAAAACATATAAATGTCGATAATGTCTTATAAATATCATTATCCTTGTCCTTTGTGATAAGTGAATCTTTTCTAATATAATTTTTGGATTTGTGTCCTTTTCCATTCCCGAAACATCTTCATGTTCCATTGAAACATTCTTCTTGATGCCTCTTCCCACATGATATTCATGAGGAATATTAATGTTTATTTCCACTTTAATCAACATATAACTCCATATTTCAATTATGATGTGGTTCAATAAACTCACTAAAGTTTATATTATTGATTATATTATGTGATTGAAGATTATGAATAATAAAAAGGTGTTGCCTTCAAAATCCCATGTAATTTGGTTGATGATGTGGAATATCATTCCATTTTCTATCATATTATCCATTAACATTAATCCTCCTATTTGCATAAATGTAGTAAAACCCAAAAAAGAAAAGTTTCAGTGAAAATAATCATTCAAGAATTACCACATAATAAAGGGGCAATAATTTAAATCTACAACTTCCTAGGTTTAATCTAATGTTATCCATGATTGTTATCAAAATTGAAGGACTATAACCTATAATTATACTTATCCGTAGTAAGTCCCTCGACATACTATAGAACTATCCCTAGGGATCTCATAAAATTATTCTTATTATCATTTCCAAATGTTATCTAAAATTTGATCTGATACCCACTATAGAGACCCGAGTAAGACATACATGGATGTTACTTTAATTTTGTGGAATACATAAAACAATACACAAAAAATCACCAAAAGACAATATTAGTTTAGTGTCTTTATAAACATGGATCATATTCGACTAACTTTGTTAAAGATCTTTAATATCTCCCATAAAGATCTTACCCTTTATTTTTCCAACCAAAAACATTTTTTTATATCCTTGGGAAAAGAAAAAATATAAAAAATGTGAGATTAAATGATTAGTAAGGATGTGTATGGAAAATATAATAAAAACACATAAAAAATGTAAAAACAAGGAGAAAAACTTTTGAAAACCATACCACATTTAACATATATCAAAATCTTGATGAATGAAATAAACCTTGGTAGTTCATATATCATAAATAATAAAGAAATTGGACACCATGTGGAAATAACATTGGCATAAAACATGGAATTGTGGAAAAAAATAATCATAGAAAATAATTTCTATAGTATCCAAGCCACATTACAAAGACCATCGTAGTGGAGAAATTCCATTATTGAATCGATTTCAATACCCATTCCATCCCTGTATTACTCAACCATATTTTCTTGTCATTCCCTCCCTATATTACTAAAACATATTTAATTATTATTACAGTTATATCTATATCATGAAATATAAAACTTTACTCAATGAATTGGATGGAGATATATGTCCCACAAATCTCATAATGAAATAATTCTTATGTAGGCGACAATAAGACAAATAATTCATCAAAGAATATCCCAAAGAATGAAATGGTTTTCATATAGCTTATTAAATCAGAATTCATATAAAACAAATAGTTTTAATAAATATTATTTCATCATAAATACAATAAAACCATAGTAATTATAGGTATAAAACATAACCCTACACAAAAAATTTCATTTGTTATGGAAGAAATTTTTGAAAAAACACATTAAATTAATTATTAAGGAAAATACTCATTCTTTCTCAAAACAATTTTCTTTTCTCAAAATTCCACACAATTTGAAAAGAAAAGTATTTATTTGAAAATAAAAACCAAATATTATAAAGGGATATTCATTTAAATAAAACCTTATAAAAGAATAAATATCTTTTCAAGCAATATAATTTAAAGGAATCTATTCTTTTCATACTTTTGTTTGAAATTCAAAAGCCACCTCATAGAAAAAGTGAAAAAGATTTTCTACATATAATTTATTAAAATTTCACTATTTGGTAAAATTGGATATAAAAATTTTAGTAAAATATGAGAAATAGTTTTTAATACTTATGTAAAAAATGTGGATATGCATGATAATTATACAGTAGTAAATAATTACGTATCAACAATCTCAGATAAAAACGAGACTATAAAGTTATCCCTTAACAATATATAAATATAAAAATCATTTTCCTCATAAAATGATTAAAATTATATTGATATTATAACCTTCAAAATTTGAATAATAAAAACATTCATGGGTATCATAAACAATAGTCAAAATAAATAGGTGGTGTATAAGGCATGTGTCCCATAGAAATAAAAGTCAAACAAAATAATCCCTTACCATAGATCTATTATCCATTGTATGTATCGAAACCTCCTGAATAATGATTTAAATAATTTTATTGACCTATTATAGAATCATATTCTTTTTTAATATATCATATATGTTCTTATAATCATCTATTTGTTAATAACATTTCATTATTACTCATTATTTGGGTATTAACTACTTCCTTTTTTATGCATGATTAGTCAAATAAGATCTGGTTATCCTTATTAGGTCATAGTTTTATCATTAAAAAATGATTTTAACATAATATATATCATATTTATTAATTATATAAATTTATATAATCTGTTTTAAGGGATATCATATAGAATGAATCACATCACATCATGGAGATAGTAGGTCGTACGTACGCATGAACAATGATATCATTCCCATAAATGTGAAATGATATAGAAGTGAATGGAATATAATTTATTTAAAAATACATATAATGTTACAATAATGACATGCTTTTATTATTTCCATCATTATACCCATCTATTTAATGTTGGGAAAAATAGATAACACAACATCGCGGAGACGGTAAGTCATATGTAGGCACGTGTGGTGATTTTTTTGTATGAAGGATATAAGGTGGAATATGGTTATTCCATTACCATAAGATCATATTAGTATATAGGTGATACTATAGTTATTACTTAATATTTTAAACGACCATGGAAGATAAAGTAGAAGAAGAAATGATCTTGAGAGGGTCGGTAAACGAGATTACCTCTTCTTCAATGAGTTCACACTAGATCTCATCTTAATGGATCTGAGGTTGGTCTTTTGAGAAGAGTAAAACCTTAAAATGTGAATAAGGAATCTGGGAAGGGAATTATTTTGGGTATACAAGAACATGAAGGATGAAATTGAACTATAAACGTAAGGGAGTATGGACCTTTTATAATTATGTGAGAAGAACTTTTGGAATCTCAAAAACTATTAAATTATAATAAAATCTATACCAACCCAAATACCAAAAAAATTAAATTTTTAAAAGATATAATGAAATAAGGATGTAATGTCATCAAAAAAAATTTAATCATTTTTTATACGAATTTAAATCTAATCATTTCAATTAACACTGAATTATTATATGTTTATTTTAATAATGTAACAAATTATTCAATATTAAAATTGTTTACTTTTTACCTATTCGATGTCAATTATAACATTAATTAATAAATTATAACATTTTATAACATATAATTATTAATAAATTTAATTAAAAAATTATTTTTTTATAAATTTAATAATACATAATTTCGATAAACATTCAATAGTGTGAGGTTTGACAATATTCAATATATTGATTTGTTATAATATCCAGAAAGGATTCTGTCCTAAGAACTATTTTATTATATCCCTAATGGGTCAAGGTAAAATATATAATTATTTCGATACATTAATTATTCAAAATTTTATTTGTTTTAATATTTTTAATAACATTAATTTGGTATTTACACTAATAAATTAATGACAACATCAATATTGTATAATAATTTAATATACATATTTTTTGAATTAAAATTTAAAATAATATACCAAATTGAATATAATTCTTCTACATTAATGATGAATATTTTTGGATTAACATATCTTCTAGATAATCCTATATTAAAAATGATATATTAATTGAAACCTGAATGTGACAACTTTAACATCACGTTAAAGAAAATATTATAAGTTTCATAATACATTCCATATAGGTATAAATGTTCAATAAATATACCCTTGGATGATAATAGTCGATATATACTTGGAAAATAATATTTTTTAAAGTTTTATTTTCTTTTAATGGTTATTATCATTTTCACAAATATTAATTTATTGATTTTTCCACAATTAAATAATTTAAAAATATTTCATGTATAAGATATTAAGGTATATATTTATTTCCTAAAAATTGCAAATAAATTACCCTGATAATGAAAGAAATATCAACTTTAAAATGAGTATTTATAGTCAAATTTATTAATTATATAACCTTATATAAAAAATGATAATGTTAAAAAAAATTGAGTAACACGTATTTAACATTTAATTAAATTAAATAAAATTTATGTCCTAATCTAACCCAAGTGGCTTCCAAAGAATATCATTATGACCCAAGGATGATTTAGGTAATAAAAAACTTATAAAATGATATTATTACTATTTTATGATTATTTTATAGTATTACGTTTACCATTAATTACCCGATTTACCATTTAACCAGATTAATAAAAATTACTAACGTTATTATGAATAATGCCTATAAATAAAAAAATATATTTTCATAATTTTGAACTTATGATTACAAATATGGAATCAATTTTTCATAATTAAAAATACATAAGTTGGATTAAACAATATTTCACTACTTTCATTTTCGTAAAAGTAGGCTTTTAAAAAGATAAAACAATGTAATAGATTGAAATGTTTTTACATTAACATTTATGGTAATATTAATGCCAATGAAAAAAATTATATTAAATCATAAATAAATATTGTATTTATATTTTAAAACCAATGAATATTTTAATTTAACTACATAAATGATTTTGATGAAAATATTTGTTTTCAATTAAAATTTAATATATTTTTGCTATTCCTAAAATCATAAAACATATCAAAAATACATAAAAATTTGTTAATAGAAAATTTTTATATGTATATTACAAAACATAACAAAATCTTGTTAAATATGATATATAAATGTCTAAAAATATATATATTTCAAATGGGTGCACCATAAAGTGGCGGAAAAACTGTATTTTTTGAAAAATACTTGTTTTTCCAAAAAAATAAAATTTGTTCTTATATAATGTATATAAAACATATAAGATGTATTTTAAACACTTCGTTAAAAAATATAAAAATATATTATATTATTAAAATCCATGAAAATTGATATTATTATTTTATAAAATAAATTTTTTTCATATAAATATTTTTTCAGTGGAAAGATAATACTATTCATATATGACATTATAATGACTGGGTTATAAGGTATCATAAAAATATTTAGTTGTTCACTTAAACTCATTCCTGTGAGGAATTAATTCTAACAAAATAACATGATGTTGTGTGTAAAACAATCCAATCATTGTGTTGTGTATACCATAAGCTAAACTACTATTTCATATATTGTAAGCATCCTCGTTATATCGTACAATACAAAAAAATCAATGAAAATAATAAAAAATATCACAAAAATGCATGGGTGTTAAAGTTTCATCAAGTGACACCAATGAATAAATTTATACCATTGGTCTCAAATTGAACACCCATTCCTATATATCCTCTTACACATTTAGGTTCTACCATTAAATACATAAAAGTAATATCACTATCCCAAAAATGACTAGCCACTTAGATCAACAGTGCACATTATTCTCTTAATGAATGAATTATTTGATTCTAACATTATTTCATCACATAGAAGTGCATGAGACATATCATGTTTCTATCTATCTAAACGAGTTACATGAATGAAACTCATTCATAAAACTATTATTTGGAGGAAATAAAAAGTTTTATGAAATTTCCTCAATCCTCTGCAGAATTTACAACTGCCAAATAAACCATATAGCTGACATACCTTAATTTCAAATAAACAGACCTCAAAACTAGGGTGAGACACAAACATGGGTATAGTCTCTAACATCACACAAAAGGGGATGAGTTATATGATCAATATAATTCTTTTCCCTACTCTGAGTCATACCCAAACTCTTTATAATTATGATTACTAAGTCAAAAATTTCTTGTACTCAACCAATCATAATGAAATATTCCACACCACAATCCAACCACCACATGGGTGGATGACAATGTCTTGCATATAAATTCAAAAATATATAAAAATAAATAGAATCTTTTTATATATTACATAAAAAACAATACCAAGAGAATAATATCTTCCCATACACCTAAAAAATCAAGAATACATTCATGGAGAGTATCATCAAGAATTTGAATAGTATGCTCAGATTGACAGTTTGTCAAAAAACAATAAGATATACTCACATTCAATTAAAAACCCATATCCTTATGCTATCCAAAAACAAATAAGAATCTTAATCTCATATCAATATTATACAGAATGTTATCATGTATCCCATTATTCTATATTTTTTAATTTAATACTTTGGTTTGTCGATTAATAATTACCCAAATTTAATCATTACCTTTTTATTGACCTAAAAAAAATATCATATAGTCTATCATAACATCATAAAATTTCCATTTCCTAATGGGTAATGAATAAATATCTCTGACTAGATTTTGATATTCAATATTCACCCACTAAAAGTTAAAACAACTTGAATCAAAACAAGCTATTGAATATTTCTTAACAAACCATAAATAAGAAACCAAACAATATTGTATTTTATAGGAAAACTAGGATGAACTAGAAAAATAATAAATATGAAAATCTATCATCAATTCCCCATATAATGATATTAAATCCTAAATTATCCTCTGGAAACAAAAGAGAAAATATAGACCCAACACCCATCCAAAATCAACACCCATTTATGTATTCATTCATAATAATTCAAAAACGTATAATTTACACTCCAAAAATCCTTAACCCACTCTTTTGAGGAAATAATTATCTTAAATTGAAATATAATAACATGTCCATCCTCTTTATATACAACAAGATGAAACATTGAAGAAGTGACATAATCTACTTACCATCCTTTGAATCCCAAACCATATCCAATAGAGGGCATCAGCTCAAAGAATCAGAATCTCAATTCCCTTTCATTAGAGTATATTTCAACTATATATTGAAAAAAAGACGATATTTGACCCATATCCTTTTTCATATGCTTAAATTACACTAACATAATATATACAGTATTCTCATAAAATTATTGACTACCATAATCTTCTCACAACAAAATTAATGAAAACAACATTTAAAAAACTATAGTAGATTCAATATCATTAGTAGAATTATTATTCATATGTGTCCTAAAATATCTAACTCAATATATCAGTACTCTCCCATCCTAAAACAACACTTATCAATAAATCCTCCAATTAAAAAAATGAACTTCTTAATAAAGATTTCATTAAAATATTTACACGATAACTCATAATTAAATTAACATAGAAAAACATATCCTACCAATATTGAGAAGTCCCTCAAGTGTGAATATTGAGAGGTTCACCTTCTTCCCTTCAAGATCATTAATCAACACAAATATCCCCTATATCCCTTCAAACCGCTTCATATCTCCTTGAGGACCGATATCTCCATAAAAAATACAATACCCATTTACAGATTTTTATTACTTCCTAATTTGGTCTCCATTATATATTTTCGAATCAATTTCAACAGACTCATAGTGATCTTATTCTCTATTAGACTCTCAGGCACACCAATTGAAAGAGTATGGCCACCATTCACATTCATATTCCCATAATAAGGATTTATTTTTATAAAATTATGTTCCATTATGATTTTAAATTATCTTTTTAGGTTCCATATTTCTATGAAATCAGAAAAACATTTTAGAAAAAATCAATAACATTTTTTGAGAAAATTCATCATGTTTCACATATTCCTCTTAATCATATATAATTATTTGAATAAAAATATTCAAATCACTTAAAAAGTATCATATCATATTTTTTATTTAATTAATTCAATATTAATTTCCTATTTTTTAATACATTTATTTATTTATTAAAAACAATAATTTTTAAAAGAAATTTAAATTAAAAATAAATCATAAACACATGTGCATACACACACATCATGGCTGTATTACTTGAAGTTATGCATGAATATCCCACTACTCACTCTCAGACGAGTGATAATTATATCATAAAAACTTATTTTTAACCCATAAATGTAAAATCTGATGCTTAAAATGATATGTAGACTTCTATTATGGATGTATTTTCTAAGAAATAAACATAGAGTTTTTGTAAAAAGTACCAAAATCAAATCTCTAACATAATAACATAAAAATTACAAGACCTCCCACTAGATACTACTTTTATAAAAAAAATTAAAACATACATACCACAATGATCATGTTTATAATTCAAAACATAAAATGACCTCAAGTTCTCTCCCCCATAACTAGAGGTTTTTTAATATAATTGATTGTCTAAGGATATCACTTGGGAGATATTAACCCACTAATGATTCATCACATAAAAACACAAAAGTTAAAACATAAAATAACTATAAGAAATATAAAAATAAATTAAAATAAAAAATATTTTTGAAGCAATTACCTAAATTTCATAGAATTGAAAGAATCTAACTATAACTGAAAAGTAAAGAAAAGTACCAATGTACAAATTGCATAAATGTAATGAACAATATAAAAAATTATATAAATCCTTCCATACGACTCTAAATGTTTCCATGGAATTCTGTTGGATATATCGGGAAAATATGTCCCATGCAATCAAGTCCCATATCATTACCTACAATATCATGCATATTTTCTATATGAAAAAAATGTGTGAATGTGAATATATTGTGAATAAATTACTTGTAAAAATCATTAGAAGCCTCAGATACCCTCAGAGATTAAATTTTATAATATAAAAACAATATAATTTTTTAGATTATTGGTATTTTTTATTTCCAGAATGCAAATAATGTAATAGGTGAAAGCCAATTGATATTTAATCCTTTTACCAATAGTGGTCAGTGAAATTTATATTTATTACTCATAGAGAGAGAAAATTATCCAATCACATAGCTTATTATCATAACATATTCTAAACATAGGGAACCATATAATGTAGGTCAATATAAACACATGGATCACTTAATAGTTTACTGACACTCATTAAAAGACTAGAATCCCTAAATATGACATTCTTCATGATTATTTTCTAAACATAAATTTCATTTTAAATCATAATAAATATTTTTTTAATTTTGACTCAAATAAAGATAAATCAACCAACATATATCAAATAAAAGTAATATAAATATTTTTCAAAAGAACATTTTTACACTTTAAATCCCAAATTACCTATAATTATTAATGAAAATAATATAGAACTTGAATATTCAATATAGAACTAACCATTTCAGCCCTCTTAATTATTGTTTTAAAATAAATCATTATTTATTATTAATTTCTTCTTTTTCAATCTCATTAAAACATTTAAAATGTATTTATAGTAGAAATATATATAAAAATATCATAATTATTTAATTAAACACAACTTAAACATTAATGTGACTCTTACATATTATATGGTGTGTCTGTGACTTTTAAAAAATAATTTTACCCTAAAATATTCCATTTATAGTATTTATTGAAAATATAAATGTACAAACCATTATGTAGACAATTTAAAATAACTTTTAAAAATTTTTATATATAGAATATAATTATTGTATAAGAAACGCAAACCTAAGACATCAAATTAATCACCTAATGAAATTATAACCATATTTTATAATCATTATTTCTTATATTAATGATTTAATTAGTAAAATAATTTATTTATTATTCCCCTTAGTATTTCATCAATTTAATCATTAATTTCTATATTTTCAAGACATAATGAATCATTTGAATAAAAATATCATCCAATAAATTATGAAAACAATTTCCATGACATTTGAAATTGTTACTTTATATCTATTTTACCAATTCACTCATTAAATACTATATTCATTATAAAAATATGATATAATCACAAGATAAAACATCAAAATAATAAATTTGTCACTGACCTCTCACACACGAAGTAATCAATAGTTGAAAATAACGAATAAAATCCTCCAAAAACAGAATTAAATCACCAAATCATTGAAATCAATGTGAATTAGGGTAATTTGAACATGATATTATTTTTTCTCCATTACCTTCTTGAAAATAAATGATCACTCGAATCATTTTCTATAATTAATCCAACACCATAGAAAGATCACGATTATAACATTTATCGAAGGATAAATGATCCCTTCAAGTTTTGGTATGAAAAAGAGAGATTATGTCCAACTAACTTCATCAATATAACCTCTATAATAATAGAAACATGTATCTAGACTAATATTTCATGATCTCAAAATGATGGAATTTCCTCTTTTTAAAACCCCCGTTCAACCTAAAAAAATACCCATTTATGGACAATGTGTACTCAGTCACAATCCACAGCTACCCTCTCCCCTATGAGCTCCATCAATAACCAAGTACCCCAAAACATGAACTCAGTGGTACCTATAGGGAAAATCTATTAAGGGGAACCTCATAAATCTCATTCATCCTTCACCCATGACTCCTAAAAGTAACAAAAAATAATCCTAATATTAAATGGAAAATCATAAAACATAAATCAGGGACATATCATAAAGTCCAGGGTAGTTAAATACTCCCCATCATATTGCCTCTCATTCTCAAAAAACATCGTTGATTATAAACCACAAAACCTCTAGCCTTGGGGCGTACAAATTATCTTTCCCTAACTAATTTTCCTCCCATAAACATTAATTATTAAATAGAACATTTAAAAGTGATATTACATTACCCCAAAACTTCTTCTCAAAATTTTAAACAATGTACAATAATTTTTAATGAATGTTGTGTCTAGATCAAACAAGAAATCATCATGTTAGATAATTCGATATTGATCTAAATTATATTTCATTAATTGAGAAATATAAAAAACATCATGTATAGAGATATACTTCAGAGTTAATTTTAAGAGACGATAAACCTCATGAATCCTCTACAAAATTTCAAACCGTCTAACGAGCTAAGTTTCAAAAATCCTTTTATTTCCAATCTGATGACTTCAAAAATTGAGTGAGACACAAAAACTCATGATCTATAACATCAAACTCAAGATATTTAAATCTATGATCATTATAATACATATTCCTACTATGGAACATAGATAACATTTTCCAAATAATTTTTACGTGATCAAACGTCTCTTTCCCTGCAATATGATTAAATTAGGATTCATCCCAAGACTCCATACAACTCAAGGGTGGACAAAATGGCATCCCTTATAATTATAAAACACTCCCATTTGAATAGAAATGTGGAAATTGTTTTTATTAAAAATATATATATAGGACAGATGATATTTCCATACTCCTTAAAAATAAAGAATACACACATGGAACATTTCCTCAAAAATATGAATAATATGATAAGATTAGCCATTCACATTTGATTGATATATTGTACTAAACATCATTATATATGACAAATATGACACCCTAGCGTCAAATTTAGATATTGGTATTTGATAACTACCTTGTCCCATCGATTTGGAGGAGTTTTGGGCTGAATATTGTAATGTTTTAAGGAGTTTTTCTAGGTCTCACAGTTATCATACACATTTTAACTAACTGTGAAATAGTGTATATATAATGTTCACCATTTTAAAGTGGTGATCTATAAAATTACTGTATTGTTTGGTAATTCAAGTGTGTAAACCACGAAACTCAATTGAATATGGGTATTGTTTTCCTTTTTCATTCATACTAATTGCAGTTTAAACCCTAAGCCTTCCCCATTCAAACATTGTGGGCCAAATGCCTTCCAATGGGTGCTCCATCCTTATTTAATCTCCAACATGGTGATTTTATGGTGCTTTATAGGTGATTATTCACATAGTTCAAGAGGTTAGAGTCTTATTATCCTCCCTCTTTGGTTTTATCCAATTATCCACTTCAATTGAAACCCTACTAGTCATGTTTGGATGATTTCTATAACATGTTTTATTCTAAAATTGTGGTCTTTTATCCTAGTAGTTGTGATCCCTCCTCCTAAACCAAATACTTTTTTTTCATCAAAGGAGACATGATCTCATCACATGAGGTTGTTTTTTCCATTTAATTTTCGTTAACATCTAAATACAATGAATGATTGATTCTTTGAAAGTGATTTTGGATTTTGAAACATATTTTAATGACATCACTATTATTTTATGAATTTTTGAATTTTTATAATATGTTTTCACTTTAATTGATTAGGTGAATTTTATAATTTATTAATAATTAATTAGCGTTTTGATGGAAATTTTTATGTTATGCATTCTCCATGATTGAAAAATTATTAAGTGGGTTTTCAATATGAAAAAACATTTTCATTGTTTTTGGAGAAAGATATTTTTTCAAAGGGGGTTCCCTTTTTGGTTTAAGGGGATTGAATGACTTTAAAAGGGGTTGTGTGGTTAATAAAATGAGATTGAGTTTTAATTTGTTTATTGGTGATTATGATTTCTTTTGAAATTTTATTTGAATTCCAAATTTTTATAAAAAATATTTCCAAATGTATATTCCATATATAATAATATAAATTCATGTTGTGAAAATTAAAATGTGTTGATTGGTTTGTTACTATTGTGACCTTGATGAGGCACCTTGACCTTTTTGAAGATGTTAGGTTTACCCATCTGATGTATGTTGTGATGTGAATAACGTTTTGATAATGGATTTTGGATCTTTATAAGGGGTATATCCTAGGGGCGAATGATTTGATGGTGGTATTATCCATGGGTTGTTTGTTGATTTCATGTGATGAAATTTTATTCATTCACGGCCCACCTCCTTAAGTTATTCCACATTGATACCTAGGTTACTATGTTTAATATAGGTGGATGTTTATAGGATATTTGAGATTACACATTGAATAGTCACGTTTTGTAGTATGTAATTCTTGGATAGTGGTGTGGCACCAATGAGACAAGATATGAGTGATTATGTTGATACATGCGATATTGTTAAATTATCAAAATTAGGTCAACCATTTCATTTATTTTACTATCCAATTAGTCTGTTTGGTATTGCCTCATGTTATTTATCATATGTTATGTTATTTAAATATTATCATGTTAGACGATTATTGGTTTTATTGACTTTTTTTATGTGTGGGAACACTTATGTTCTAGTCAATATGTTGAATAGTTTTTCTCCACATATATATTCATCTTATTTTTGACCTGTATGGTTTTGTTTTATAATAGTTTTCCCTTGTTTCATTATTTCCATTTAGATGGGTGTGGTAATGATTTTAAAGGAAAAATTTCAAAATGTTTTTCTAAGTGAACCTCTTAGTTGGAATTATTTTAAAATTTTTAAACTATGTGTGGGTATATTTTCAAAGTTGTTATGTTTTAGAAAGAAATGATTGGAATTTGAATCGATATTGTTTGGGGTAAGACAACATTAGGGTATGATTTATAAGTGTGTGCATTGATAAATTTCATTTTCTATGTTTTGATTTATTCTTATATCATGTAAAAGGAAATTAAATTATTTTCTTATAAATTACTATAAAAAAACATACCATAGTTTCTTTTATAAAACGGATGAATTGGACTCATGGTGGTATTCTACTAGATTCGGATCGCACCCTACATACTCAAAATGGTGATTATGTATTCATCAAATGTAATTATCCGACCTTAAACATAAATTATATTGATTTTGAGTCAATAATTTTTTTGTTTCACATTTTGGATATTCTCAATTTTAGAGACATAGAGAATTATACCATAACTATTACAAAATTAATCAAATATTACAAAGTAGACACTTGTACGCTCTATCCATTTTGTTCACAATGTTAGTATTTCTAAAATAAAACACAAATTATTTTTCTTGTTAAAAATCTTCATTACATTCATATTGAATTCCTACTTTCCTTTACCCATCCTTATAACCTATGGAAAAAATTTCAAAAACCTGGGATGAGAACACACATATCATTAAGGGACGTTAAATAAGGAAATAAATCATTTAATCCATGAATATTTCAAACTCATGAAAACATTTTCAAAAAATCATACATTTCAACCATGATACATAAAACCTTTAACTTACCTCATGAAATCATTATATTAATATAAATCGACATTGAAATCATAATTCATAATGGTAACCTTTGGAATCCATATGATTATTACATTTTATCTTTCATGGATACATATGTCATAGATTTCATGGTTGAATTTGGAATACCCATCACAGAATATTCCCAAAATCTCTTTAGAGAAAGATTATCGTTTAACTCAGAATCATTACCAAATGAATTATAGAGCGATAACAGACACTCATTCGCTCAGATTATTACCAAAAAACCCATATACATATTCAATTACTATGAAACAATAAATAATCCCAACACATAAATTATGCATATAAGAAAAACAACACTTCCACTTTGAAATCACATATCTTTTTTACAAAGTTATGCACTCATAAATGAAAACACATAATTTAAAAATAATAATCTAAAATTTTAAAGGAAACATCCAAACATTAAGGAAAAATAAAATCCTGAAATTTCATTCATGGGGCGTATGTTCAAAAACATTCATTTTTTCTTTTTTTTTTAAAAAGGTGAAAGAGTAACTTTAAAATAGGTTTCTAAAATAAAGTACCATAAAAATATACCTTTATAAATGTTTTTGAAATAAATTACAAGGGTTAAATTTCAAAAAAAACATTTCCATTTAAATACATTCATAATATCTAGTTGTAAAATGTGGACATGAAAAAAAAATATTTACAAGAATAAATCATCAAAATATTAAAATAAGGTTTTTCGTTAAAAAGTCCCTTACCTTGATTCAGAATCATCACGTACAATATTTATTTTCCTAAATAACAAAAATAGGTTAATTATTTAATTTATATATATATATATATATATCATATTTCTTGTTTATTATTCATTTTATATCACTTATTAACATGTTAAAACTACTCCTTTGGTATTTAAACTGACGTCGGATGTTTTGTCAATATTCGGTACTTTTGATCAAGATGACTTCGGTATGATGTAAATAGTAAGTTTCAATGGGTCCTTAGTCTCAATAATAATATTAATGAAATAATAATATATTTCTTAGATAAATTATAATTTTAAATCTTACCATTTATGTAATGTTATGAAAAATGAACAATGTTATATTCATGGAGACGGTAGGTTGTACATACGCATAAGTAACATTTCCATTTTTCATTGATAATTATGGAATGAAGTTATTTATTATTTTATCCTTTCAGAAGTATAATAATATCGTAAATATAATATTCATAATTTAAATATTCTTATGTATATCATACATGAGATATGGTGCAGAAAAAATAATCATATCGCTTCATGGAGGTGATAGTTTACACGTACGCACGAACGAAGTTATCATATTTATGTGCATAAATATTGAAACATTAATTGATATATTATTATCCTATATTGGTAAATATTACATTATTATGATATATAACATTAATTTTATCATTATTACCATTCTTGAGAGACTTTAATGAAAAATGAACTATATGGGTTCGTGAGGCGGTAGTCCGCCACACACACGAGAGGGAATTTTCATTTCCCATTTGATGAAATTAGAGACGGATTTAGGTGATGATATTCAAAAAATAAAAACTATGTATATTTATGATACCATACTTATTATTTTATCATGGTTGGATATGATTTCAAGGTAGTGGAATAAGAAATAAAATAGAAACATTTAATTAAATACTTTACCTTTCCATCAGATGATCACCATTACTTAAAACCTTAACTCCTTTAATAAATGGGTTATAACTAAAATAAGGACTCTATAATGTGGTAGTTATTATAGGAAGTGGTATGGGAAGATAATGGTCAAACCAATAGGTTTTTAAGTACATGTAATACAGGTGAATGGGTGCCATTTTATAGGTGTGTGGAGGAGAACTCTAGGAATCATTCAATGTAATAAATTTATAAAAGTTTATTTTCTATTCCAAAAGGGTAAAAATTGATTAATATATAATATAGCATGACAATGGGTCACAATAAAAGAATTAAATAAAAATTATACATGTTTGAATATTTTTTACCATCATTATTATTTTGTCTTAACCACTTTGGACTCTTATCATTTTATCAAGTAATTTACACTTGGTTGTAAAAATAATTACCATAAAATACCAAAAGTGAAAGGAATGATCCATTATATACATTTTCGGTTTTTTGTAAACATTTTTTATGAATAATTGTTTTTTATATATTTTATATACTTTAACCAAATATTTTATATTTTATGATATGAATGCTTTCCATTTTGACACTATTCATTACTGGATTTTTTTAAAACATCATTAAAACATGATTCAATTGAGAGAAACTAATATAATTCATCCCTAATATGTCACATTAATCAATAAAATTCTTGTATGAAATCAATTGAATTAAATTATATTTCTTTAAACATTACTGAAATCATTTATTTGATTCTTTCGTTAATGCAAACAATTACTACATCATTTTGGGTCAAAATAAAATTTAATTATTTAATATCTTGAAATTATAAATAACTTACCATGATTTAGGTAATAATTTGATCTCTATAAATATTTTTTATTCAATGATATCTCTTGTATATCTATATATTTGAAGAAATATTACGTGTAAAAATGAAAAGTGAAACGAAAATAAATTTTCATTAAATATGTTATTATAAATGCATTATAGTCGTCCTTATTTTCATAAAGCCGTCCCAAGGATGAGGTTAGTCATAATAAACTCATACAATTAAATTAGGACAATTTTTATGGTGTTGTTAATTTTAAATAATATATTCTTTACATTAATCACACATTTTATCCCAAACCATGGTAATATTTTTTTAAAAGATAGTATTCGAAATTTCGAAAAAGGAAAGGGACATATTTAAATAATTTGAACATTATAAATCCAAATATATAACCCATTTCTCAAAATTCAAAATGAATAAGTTTCATCAATTAATTAAAACTTAATCTCGTTGACGGGATAAGAAAACAAGTTTTTAATGTTAAAATTTAGAAAGTTCACATAGTTTTTATATCTAATTTCAATGTGGAATTGATTAAAATTAAATATATTGGATTTAAATATTAAAAATTAATCTATATATTCTTTAAAACCAATTAAATAGATAATCTAAAAATATAAATAATGTATGTGAAAAATAAGTTTAGAATTAAAACACAATATTTTTCTTTATTCATTAAAATATAAAATTTATACAAAAAATACCACAAATTCAACCAGAGTAAATTTTGATATCCCAATTCCAATGAATAAATATATGAAATGAAATGTGACTTATAAATGTTTCAAAAAAATATATATTTAAAATGGGTTCCCAATTAGAGGGTGGAAGACATGTATTTTATAGAAAATTTATCCTTTTATGCATAAAATTGAATTTCGTCTTATATCATGGATTGAAAACATATAAGATGAATTTCAAACATCAGATTGAATTTATAATTCATTAATATAATAAAAAAATGAGTCATTTATTATTTTATAATCACAGTTATTCACACATAAGATATTTTTTCATATAACATATCCTTTATATTCAGTTGAGTTTTATTTTTTTCCTAACTAAATTTCTAAATAATGAATCATTATATAAACATTAGTAAACCCTATTTTAATTATTTAATTAATATTTTTAATTCCTACCATTTTAATGTTTTTGTTATAATGGTAACATATTACTAATAATATTTACTTTTCTCTTTAAGATCGATACAGTGTATCATGTACTGTATCAAATAATGTATTTCCTTTTAAAAAACATAGGATGTAAGATTCTCGTCCACTTCTGAAAATTGCATTTCTAAAATTTTGAATTCAGTATCAGTAACTAATGTTTTAATTTTAAAAATTCTTCTATTGAAATTCCACATTGGAACAATGTTCAATAAAATAGAGTTGAGGAATTAATTTAATTCATAGATATGCAACGTGTCAAAAGACCATTGAGAAAATTAAACATATAATGTATTTGTTTCAAAATCCTTTTAATAGAGTTGAGGAATTAATGTAATTCATAGACTAAGAACATAATGAAACATACTTATATTATAGTTAGTGTTTCTTCTTTTACTAAATTTCCCCCACAAACTAATTTTTTCTCCAAACATTGATTATTCAAGTGGAATAAACATCTACTGAATCACATATTCCACAAAGATTAACTATATATTTATCCTATATTGAAACATTAACCAAGAGAAATATGATTTGGAATAAATAAATAAATTATAAAAGATTAATAAACCATTAGATAATGAAAACATATTTCAATCTCTAAAATTAAACATTAATACCAATAGTTCAACATATATCATTCAACAAATAACTACCTCAAAATCCCTAAAAATAATCCAAACAATGTTTGAACCGCAAAATTCAAAAGAATATGATTACATAGTCTTCTGAGAGAAATTTTAACATTTATCTGTAGATAACATCGATCACTACTAATTTATCATACTAAAAATGTATTCTCCCAAATCAAATATTCTCTAAGATAGTTTGATCATTTTCTTAAGTAACCTGAGCTTCAACAAGTTCACAATAAAACTATAGATTCATCCATAAAAAATTAAACCATTACTCCTCAAATAAAATCCCATTTTATTATATTTATCTTAGTCATTTAGGGTTCCCAATATAGTGATAATAATTTGAGATAAAATTTATCACTTAATCCCCAAATAATTTCTTGAATCCTAATATTATCTATTCAATAAGACATGGGTTCCAAAAATCAAATTATTCATAATCCATCAAATAATTTAAATAAAACAATAATGAATTCATACTAACTACAACTTCATGTTGGCCATTGGTAGGTGATTCACCCATTTCTCCCTTTGGTTGTGCGTTAGATTCTTATGGCCTTTTTAGATGTGATGGGTTGTCACCCATCTAGTCGGTTGTATTTTTTCCAAAACTATATAATCCTTATAACATTACTAAAATATGACAAAATATTCAAAAATAACCATAACATATTTCATCCTCAATTTTTTCTCACACGATTAATTTTATAACCCAAAATGTACCGTCAATCCCCATATAATTTCATTACATAAATCCCCCAAAGGGGTTTCTATAACAATTTAATTATGACCATCCTAAAAATTATAAACCAATGTGATATCTAAAACTCTTAAAAATGAAAATTACATTTATATTACTCTAACACTTTTAAGGAAAAGGTGAGAAACCATGAGTGCATCTTAAAAAAATAAATAATTGATACATTGATATAAAATTTAATAATACCATATTTAAAAAATCTAAATAAATTCCAAGAGATATTGGTTAAAAGATTTTATGGTTCAAGAAATATAAGATCCTCAAACTAAAATGAAAACTTGTCACATGACTTGATGTACTATTTAAGGTTGATCTTCCCAATGTTGATTCCCTCAACAAGAATCAGGTCCTTCTAGTCGATCTAGGTATATTGCATCTAATTTAGAGTCATCCATAATGACCTCACCATCAATATTGAAGCTTATTATTAAATAGAATTCAGTGATAAAACTTGTCCATTTACTTCTTCTTCTAAGATCATAATTGATTCCAATGATTTCTCAAGAGCATCATTTGAATTTAACTACTGAAAATTGGTATCTCAATCTATATTTTGGTCCTTTATCTTTTACACTGCTCTTGTCTCCATTGGATATGAACAAAATGATTAATCCTTCCTCTATTTAGAAATTCCCTTCTACCCTAGGATTATCCTCAGGCTCAGAGGACAATCTCTGAGAACGACATCCTCTATTTCGCCTACACTAGACTCACTCTCGAAGAACATATTCCCATCCATGGAGGGCCTGATCATATAATCCTTAAACTCCTAAAACATATCATCAATTGAAAATAATTCAAATATATTACCCAACTCAATGGCTACAACCTCCTTGATAAAACTTTTTATAATCAAGTACACACCCACAAAAGCTTCTCTCAATACATTATATCCTATATAAATTCCCTTCCTGGGTTCATTAGAAACAGCTGTCCAACATACATCACTAATACCGATACATGGGTACACCACTGCTACATATGATGAACCGAATGGAGTCATGCGACCTCCATCATCCACCATTTGAGTCTCTATATCATAAATTTCCTCCTTTCCCATATTCAGTCTCCTTTTCTAAAATTAATATTTCACAAAAGTATGAGGAACATTGAGGCCCTTCCTCAAACTGATTGAAGATGTCTATCACCAAAGGATTACCTTATTTAGATTCACTATGGAATTCCTTTGCAGCGGTCACAACATCAACTTGTCCCGGTCTAGAGGAAAAAATAACAACTCTGGTCTTACGAGACTTGTCACTTCCTACTATTTCCATACAAATTTTATTATTCAAATGTCTTGACCCATTTCTACAAACATTCATGGAGTGACCCATTCTCAAAAACACTAGACATAAATAAACCAATGATTCATAAAAAACTTTTCCCAATAATAAAACTTTTCTACTACTATAATCCCAATAAAATCATTGGGTGTTCTCAAGGGATCGATTTCCACACAAGAATGAGGATTAATAGGATGGAAAATATATTTGTTTCGGTTATCAAAAAACAAGGACTTACCTATGAGGTTCCCTAGATTCCGGACAATAAAAGTATATTGAAATGGTAATGGTAAGTTAGGAAATCTCACCTAAATCAGAACTGAGGGAGAGTCTCACTTCGTGTTGAAATCATAGGTCTATCTATTGAGAATGAATCAGGACCCTTTGCAGCTTCATGGATCACTACACCATGATTTCAATGTATCCTCTTCGAAAGAGAATTATATCTTGATGTTATAATTATTGAGAATACCATGTTTATCACTATCCTCAAAATACAAGGAGTCGAACACGAACCAGTCAAACAAATCTTCTAAAGGACATCTCTTCAATAATCGATCAACCAATGCCTGATTTTGGAGAGTCAATGCATCATTAAACTCTGAGATCATGATCGGGAGGATAGGGAAACCATTGTATAAATTGGGAACCATAGGGAATAACGAACATTGAGGAAACATATAATATTAGGAAAAAAATCAAAATCTCCAATGTTTTCTAAACCATCCTTTGATATCAACTATATGACCCTGACCTTAATCATTATATTATCTTTAGTTTTAGTCAAGAATTTTCATTCTTTCAAATTTAGGAACTTTTAAAGTCATTAGTTTTATATAATTATGAAATAACTATTACATAAGAACTAAAATATTACAAATTAGACATTTCTACTCACAATACAATTTTTTTAACAAATTAAAACATTATAAAATAAAAAATGAATTATTCATTATTATAAAAATATTCATAACATTCATCATTTCATCTTAGTTTCCCTTACCTATATATATACACTGTCTAAAAAATTCCTAAAACATGGGATGTGCACCAAAATCTCAGTAATATATATAAAATAAGGATGGTAAACTGTTAGTCCACAAATATTTTAAACTCATGAAAACATTTTCACAAAAATCATACATTTTACCTGTAAAAAATAATAACTTTAGCATACCTTATGAAATAATAAGATTAATGAAACACTACATATAAATCATAAATACTAATAGTAAATTGTTTCATACATATCATTATTACTTTTTAGATTTCCCAACTATATAAGCATTATCCTTCATGGTTAAAATTGGAATACCCATCATAGTATATTACCTAAATATCATTGGGGAAACCATTTCATTTAACACCATATCATTACCCTATTAATTGGAGAGATATCATGGGATCACCCACACTTGGTTTATCATGGAACCAGATATATAAATAAAAAATTCCGATGAACCAAATCATAATAAAAACAAAGAAATCATTCATAGAGTAAAATTATATTTTCAATTGGATATCACATTTCATTTTTTACAAATATTCACACTCATAAATGAAAAAAACCCAAATTTAAAAATAATAATAAAAACATTTAAATGAAGAATCAAAACATTAAGTCAAAATAATATCATGAGACTACATTTAATGTTTACATGTTAAAAACATTCATTTTGGATTTCGTAAAAATATTTTGAATAGTAACTTCAGAAGAGGTTTTATAAGAATGTCCCTTACCAAGATAATGTTATCAAATAATTTGAGAGAAAATCAAAATAATATTTTTTAAAAATTCATGCCCAGAAGAATACATGAATAATTTTTTTTCAAATCATGCTCATAAAATAGAAATATTTATAAGAATAAATCATCAAAACATTATAATGAGGTTTTTTGTGAAAAAGTCACTTACCGTGAGTTCGAATCTCCCAAATAAGTCATTATTTTACTAAATAATACAGTTATGTTTATTATTTAATCTCTATAAAACCGTTTCTAGTTTTATTATTCATTTTATATCACTTATTACAATGTAATTACTATTAATTAAAAATTTAAAATAACTTCAGACGTTTTGTCAATATTCTGTACTTGAGTTTAAGATATCTTTGGTGAGATTGCAATAATAAAAGTTGTTTGGAATCCATAATCTCTAAATAATATTCATGATATAATAATTACTTTTTACGTCAATTGTATTTTCAAATCAACTCATTTATGTAATTTTATGAAAAATGAACAGTGTTAGAATCGTGGAGACGGTAGGTCATACGTACACAAGAGTAACGTTTCAATTTATCATTGATCATTATGGAATGAAATTAATTATTATTTTATATATCTAGAATCATCATAATATCATAATTATCACATTTGTAATCTAAATATAATTATTTATATCATCCATGTAATTTGGAGTAGCAAAATGAATTACAGAGCTTTGTGGAGGTGATAGTTCACACCTACACAGAAAAATCATAATAATTTTTATGTGAATAGAAAGTAAGAAAATAATTGATATATTATTTTATTATAATGATATATATATCATGATTATAATATATTATAATTAATTATCTCGTTATAAATATTATTTAGATATGGTAATGAAAAAAAAACTACTTCAGTTCGGGAGGCGGTAGTGCACCGTACACCTGAAGGAAATGTTCATTTCCCTTTTTAAGAAATTAGAGATATATTTAGGGGGTGATATTTATATATTTTTATATTTTTATATTTATTATACTATTTTTTTTATTTTTTCACGGTTAGAGAATATTTTAATGAAGTGGAAGACGAAGAAAAATAGATAGACTCAAATAAAAATGCAACATTTCCTTTAAACGATCATCATTTCTTAACTCCATAACGTATATAATGAGTGTGTTATGCCTAATTTAAGGCCTATAGAATGTGGATAGGTATTATAGTAATGGTCTCTGGTTAATATTTGATGAAACAGATTTTTTTGAAGTGTATGTTATACAGATTAATTAGTGCCCTTCATATGAGAGTACAGGGGTACTCTTGGAATTATTCAATTTAATAAATAATTTAAATTTATTTTCTATTAAAAATGTATAAAAATTGATTTAGTTATAATATATGGTAATTATTGGTTGGAATATAATCATCTAATGAAAATTATACAATTTTGAATAATTTTTTAATAATTATCGTTTTGTTTAACCACTTTTAAAACTTATAGTTTTATCATGTAATTTACACTTGAGGGGTAAAATAATTTCCATAACATGATCAATGACCAATGAATGAGTCATTAATTAAATTATAATATTTAACGCACCTTTTGAGAAGAATATTTGATCCTAATAAATTTTATATCATTTAATTAAATATGTTTTATATTATGTTACAGATTATTTTAATGTCGACACTACTCATTAATTGACTTTTTTAAAAATAAACTCATAACAACTTTATTCCATCATAAAAACTATATTAACTCATACCTAACATGTATAATTAATCAATGAAATTCCTTTATGGAATATAATATATCTAATTATATTTATATTAACATTATTAATATCATTTATTTTATTCTTTAATTAATGAATCAATTACTACAGCATCATTGTGTTACAATTGAATTTAATTATTTAATATATAAAAATTAAAAATAAATTACCATGATTTAGGTAATAATTTTTTATTTATAAATATTTTTTATATTTAAATATATCCAATGTAAAACATCATATTGAAAAAATATTACATGTTATAAACAAAAATGTTACAAAAATGACTTTTCGTTGAATATATTATTATAAATGGATTAAATCCACCCATGTGACTCCAAGTGGTCCAAAAATTGATACAATGATGTAATTTATCACAATAAACGTATCCAATTAAATTAGAACAAGTTTTTGGGTAATTTTATATTTTTATAATATATGTTTTTCCTTTAATTGCATTATTTACTCTTAATCAGAGAAATAGTAATAATTACTAAAGTAATTATTCATAAGGCCAATAAATAATATGGACTTATTAACATAATTTTGAAATTATTATTCCAAATATGTAATCTGTTTTTCTAAATTAAAAACACTGATTTCACAAAAAAGAATTAAAATTTAATGCCATTCACGGAATAATAAAACATGTTTTTAAAGTAAAATTTTAAAAAATTTAAATATTTATTTATCCAATTTCAATGTGCAATTAATTAAAACTACTTAAATTTAATTTAATTATGAATAAAAAATATAATTATACATTAAAATATGAAAATAGTCTGAAAAATAATAAAAATTCCACCGAAGTTAACATTGATGTCCCAATTCTCAATAAGAACTATATTTTATTCAAATATAACATATAAATATATCAAAAACAATATTTATAATGGGTTCTCCATCAAAAGGAAGAAAATTTATTTTTTTAAAAAAATTATTCGTTTATGCATAAACATGAATTTGTTATTATAAAATGTCAAGAAAACATATAAAATGAATTTTAAACATTACATTCAATTTATATATTATTAATACAATCAAAAAAAATATTTTTTTATTTTATAAACACAATTATTCAAACATAAATATTTTTTCATAAAAATACATCCTTTATATTCAATTGGTTTTTATTTTCATTTGTAATTAAATTTTGAACCAATGAATCATTATATAAATATCTGTAAACCCAATTTTCATTATCTAGTTAATATTTTTCAGCTCATACATTCCAATTAAGAGCTTCAATTGGTAACATTTAATTAATAATATTTACTTTTCAATTTAATATTGATATGATGTATGAGGTTTGCTATTGATCAAAGTGTATCTTTTTAAAAAATGGGGATACTCCCTCACTTATATAGGTTTCTTCAGGTCTTAACCTCTATTTAGGATATTATTTCATATTCCATGGATAGTAGATAGTTGTTGGGATTGTGGTGGTCCATTGTGAGCCACATTGACATTGTGATGAGACATTCAGTTTCATGGAACCTGTTGTCTTATGTTTTTCATCGACATCTCTATCCTATTAATCTTTTCAATAATTTATATTTTTATGTTTTTTTATGTTGTATTATATTTTTTTCTATTTAAATTTACATTTTGGTATTTATTTTTTTTTCTCGTTTTCATTCCGTGACTGCATGATTTTGATAGGATGTTTATGTTTGTGCTATGAGGGTGAAACCATCCAGAACACTTATGTTCGATACCCCTGATTTTTACCATCGGATTGAGAGGATCAAGGATGTTTCTCAAATATTCAGTGGGAATGTTAGGGTATAAATACAATTGGACACCACATATAGATCATTACAAAATGGTATTATAGCCCTAGTTTTCTCAAAATGGGGATTGGGTTCTTCAGATTCATCATCTTGTTATTTGGGGATCAGTGGTAGAAATGATAAAATACCACACAGACTTGATTTTTATATTTATAGAATTACTTGTCCCATAATTTTTTATGTGAGATCTTGATTTATAATTGGTGGTCATGACTATTGTTTTATTATTTTTCAGTTTTGGTGGATTTTGAGGAGATATTTTTTTGGGTGATATTACTTTGAGTTGTATTGATATTTTAGGATATCTCCTGGGAATGATTTCATTTTGGAATGAAATTAGAAGGGTTTAAAAGGGATCATGGTCAAATATCATAGTATATAAAATTATTTGTAGTTTTTTTGAACCACTCTATATAACTTTCATCAGAACTCACATTATTGGTGTATAGTCTGGAAAACTGTACTCCTAAACTATGCGTAGTGGAGAAAGTTTTATTATTTTTTTTCTCATTTGATTATTTTATTCTTCTATATTGATTGGTGGTTCTTTTTAAAGGTTTTTGATAACAAAATCATTGATATTAATGTTTTTAAGAAAAATTGAAATCAATGATTTTTGTATTAGAAGAATCCATTGTTTTGAAAACTATTTTGTAGGTAATTTTAGGTGTTTTTATAAAATTATTTAAAACTTATTACAAGATATTTAAGTAAATGTTTTTATTTTTAGTATTTATAGTTTAAATATTATTTGTATGTGTGGTGTGAAATGTTTCCAACGAATTTGTTTAAGAATCCAAGTGGTCTTTTGTGACAATTATTTGGTTTCATTGATATTTTCTTCAAATATGTGAAATTTTGAGGTGGTTTGTAATTTTGTTTGGTTTGGCTTGTATTTTTCTCTTTGTGATGAGATATAATTTTTTTAATAAGTTTTCTATTATTTATTTTATTATGATTCCACTGTGAATGAACCATAATGTTGAGATGGGATTTCCTCATGTATTTTTAGGGAAATATGGGGTTGTCTTTACGATATTCGAATCAACAAACACTAGTGTTAGTGTAGAAATACCATGGTCTTCCCAAATAATGGATCATTCAAGAGCGTTTTTAAAGTAGAATCCTTCATTTATTTATGGTTATTGGGGGTCTCATGAGGTGATTTAGTGTCTATCTAAGGTTGATCAAATTATTGACTTACTACACACTCATAAATAGTCAAGTGTATGGTGCATAGTTTCCTAGTTCTAAGGATTGGGTTTTGAGTGGTGGAAACTCACTACTAATTTCCCACTAATAGGTTCAGTTTCATAGGGATATTTCAATTCCAAATTAATTCATACTTTTTATCATTATTAAGTGATAGTTGAGAATAAGATAATATTTTTGGGTATCCTCCTTGCTGACCAATCAGTGAAATAATATGTTTAATTTTTTATTGGTAATGTGAAATTCACTTTATAGTTTGTTACTAAAAATTATAATAACCACAATTCTTTTCTAGAGGCCTTAACATGGAACAATTTTCTTCCTTTCATTACTCTGGTCTAACTACCAATATGGAAGAAGTTTATAAGGTTATCATCACTGAGGAAATCATAGTAGGGAAACCTGTTGCAGTAGATGCTTGAACCCTTGTGAAATCCTGTAAATATGATCCAACTAATAAGAATGGGATACAATGATGTGATATGGAAAAAATATAATATTCTTAACCTTCCATTCTCATTTAAATAATGTGTAATCCATTAGCACATTTCTACTCTGGGGATTCTTGGCATGTTTTGAAGTCATGTCCATAATTTTTCAAAACCTATCATATGTGGGGATATAATAATCACATTTCAAGGTTTTGTAAGTTTTTTAGGCATCAGGCGAAAAATATTGGGCCTATATTGAATATATTTCTATTCTATGTTTTTGTCTCTTTTTGAGAGTTTGATATTGAGCATTCTTTGTTGGAGAATCTACTTTTGTATTTTTTATTTTTTTTCATTGGACTTGTCCCATATTTTTTGTTTCTAGATCATTAATATATAATGGATTAAAGGGATTTTGACCCTATTTTTTATCTTTTATGACATTCATTCATCCTTAATTCTTGAAGTTTTTTTATTTTATACATTATGTGGATTATGTGTTGATTTTTTTTAATATATGAGATGGGGATTACTTGGGTATGGTATATAGTATTAGTGATAATCTCTTGGTTTCCAGTTATACTATGAGATCTACAATGTTGATATTTTTATTAGGATTTCCATGATAGTTTATTCCCTGAATTTGACCACATGATCCCATTTAAAGTGTTTTGAGACCCTATATTTGATCCGTTCTATTCCATGTTCACTAGTGTGCATGTTGGGGAGTTCCCCTTGTCTCGTCAGGATATTTTTCTTGGTTATTTGTTCAATGAGAATTTTTTTTCCCAAAGAAGTACTCTATTGTGGTTTTGTGAATTGGTTTTCATGTTTGGTAAAATTGTGTATCTTTTTTTATTATATTTCAGTTGTTTGTGGCTCTTTAATGTTTCAAAATTTTATAGAAATTCTAAATGGTTGATATACTCATACTAGGTCTCCATGTGTTCACTTCCATTGTGTGTAGAGTAATAATTAAAAATGAATTTGGTGGTGATTTTTTGTTTTTTTGATAAAATGAAATCAGATATTCCTAAAGGTGTTTTTATGTTTTACCTGGTTATTTATTTTGGGACCCTAAATGTAATCCAGAGCTATGTTGGATATCTGGATATTCCTAATTTCAATGAGTTTTATAAGAGTGTCTATTCCAACATCATATTTTGTTGTGTCTCAATTTTTTAGTGAGGATTATACTTATTAGGATTCATAGTGTGTTTTCTATTGGTTAATACATAATATTTTAAAAGTGGTTATCCTAAGAATTTATTGTTTATGTCATGTGGTCTTGGTTTCAATGTTTGTGATGTTATGTTGTGGATTCCAAAATATAGGGAATGTAATCCTAAAATTCACTATTATCCAATGTTTTTTGGGGATTTATAGGGAAATTATGTGGAATTGTGAGAATTATTTGACCCCCATGGTTCACTTTTATATGTGGGTATTTTTTTCCAGGGCTTAACACATCGAGTTGGTGATGTTTCAGGCTAAAAAGGGTTATGTTTTGGGAAATTTTTTCTACATTTCATGATTAAGGTGAATTGTAAAACTAACCATGAAACATAAATGTGTAGGTCATACACAATTTGACAATTAAATTCTATATGTTACTTCCTTGTTTTTTAAAACATTTTGGAAAACCATAAAACCCACTTAAAGAGGATTATTTTTATCCTTCTTCATTATTTTTAATTGTGGTTTCCACCACAAGTATTCTCATACAAACCCATGAACTAAATTTATTGAAAGAGGATCTTTATCCTTCTTGAATATCTTCCAATTTGACTTCATGGTGATTTCTTGGTGATTGAACAGTAGTTAAAAATGTTAGTTCCCTTCTCATTCCTTATTAGTTTTTTCAAATTTTTCTCATTCCTCAAAAACTATTGTTTTATATGTAATATCAACACCTAGGATTTTTCTAGAATTTGGGGTTTTCTATTGATATTTTGTGCCCCTTTTGAATACTTTTTTTTGGATTTCATCAAAGGTGACATGATCTCACCACATGTGGTAGGTATTTCCATTTGGCTGCATTTTATTTAATAGGAACTCGATCTTATAATTCTGCATAACTATTTTGGATTAATTTAATGATTTTCATGATATATGAGTTTGGTTTATTAAATTTATCATTTCAATTAGTAATTTTCATTTGGACAAATAAGGGGGATTTTATAATTAAATGGTGTTTGGTTATAAATGTGTGTTTTATGCATGCATAATGTCTTATAAAATTCCAATTGGGGTTTTCATAGTGAAAAATAAATGTTTACTATGTTCCAAGACATATTTTATTTTCAAATATTGTTCTATGTTTAGTCTTATGGGTTTTTAGTTTTTGAAAAGGGTGGTGTTTTATGAAATTTAATAGAGTTGACCTTTGTTTGTTTGTTGGTGATTTCTAGTGATTATGATTTCCAAGGGAATTGTGTTTGGATTCAATTTTTTTTAAATGGGATTTACAAATGTATATGATATATGAGGTAAGATAACGACTCAGTTGGAATATTATGACATGATGAATGAGTGTTTTTTATTTTTCACTTACTGAGCCCCCTTTTTCTTATTGATAATGTTATTTTTATCAATCTCATTGATGTGGTGATGGGATTTGTGCTGTATAAATGGATTGGGGGTCACTATAAGGGATATATGTGAGGTGGGAAGGATGTTATTGTGTTATTATCACATGGAGATTTTTTATTTTTAGGAGACATAATTTTCATTATTCATGGGCCACTTCCTTTAGTTATTACATGAAGAGACCTATGTGACTATGTAAAAAGTAGTGGTTTGATTCTTGGATAGTTGATATTATGCAATTAATTATTTCCCTAGTTTTAAATATTACCTAGATAGTGGGTGTCCCTCATGAGACTATTTAGAAGTTATTAGGTTGACATATGTGTGGTTATTAATATGACATCAGTTGACCAAAAATTTCATTTATTATTCTGTCCTGTTAGCCCCTATAGCATTTTCCCATGATATGTATCATATGTTATTCTTAATTTTTTTATCAAATAAGATGATTATTTCGTGGATGTAATTTTTTAATGTATTTACCCAATTATTTTTTATTATTTATGTTTAATAGTTTAGTTTTATATTCTTATTGCCTTTATTTTTGATCTTCTATGTTTGTGTTTTATTATATATTTCACGTGATTATCTTTTTCCTTTGAGTTGGTAATGTTAAATAATTTAGAGTAAAAATGGGAAATGGTTTTCAAAGGGACGTTTTTTGATTCCATACGTTTGAAATTTTTTAAACCAAGTGTGATATTATTTTAAAATGTGTGGTTTAATAAATTGAAATTATAGAAATTTTAATTGGTATGGTTTTTGGAAAATCCATTTTATAGTTTGTTTTATGACCTTGTAAAAGTAAATTTAAATAAATTTCAAAATAATACATTGAAACTATAAATCATGCCTTTTTTTTAAAAGAAATGTATTGTAATCATGGTTGTATGATTTTTTATTTGGCTCAAACCCTACATACTCAAATTAGTTTCATTATGTATTGGATTTCAGGATAGATCCAGTATTGTCTGCCATGAGATGTTGATAGTTACAGTTATCATGTTACTGACTTGTAAGACACATTGTAATGGGGATCAAATCATTGATTTCATGAATAGTTTTTCTGGATTTTTTTATTGAGGTTTTCCATCTGTTTTATTATTTCTTTTTAATTTTTTAGTTTTATAAACTTGTATTAAATAATTTCCTATTGAAATTATTTTTTTGAATTAATTATTATTCCTCTGCGCCATGCCTCAAGTGGATGCCTATGTTTGTTTGTATATGTGTTTTTATAATTAAACTATACCCAATAGTTAAATTTGATATCGTTGACAATTGGCATTAGATTGGGAGATCAGGGACACTCCTCAGGTATGTGGCAGGTCGGCTCCGGAGCTAGTCTGGTCATTTTTATAGGCTGGTTCAGTAGTCCAAAGCCTTGTACAAGCATTTTTAGAATCTATACAAGAATATTGATTCATTATTAGTGAAAATTATGTTTATTATCCCATTTATCCTCATAATTTCATTAACATAAAGCCTCCCCATATCCTTAATAGTTTCAGTATCTCTATTAAAAATAAAATGTGCTTCTTTGGTCAGTTGATCACACAATATTAAAACATCATCCCCCCATTTTCTTGAATATAAAAAGACATAATGAGATATGTGGTAACATCATAACATTATTATTCTACAATAGGTAATTATAAAATATTAATAGATCTAATTTAATATTGATCATTCACCATATGAAATGTGAATCATATTAAATAAAAACTAGTCATGACCCATTTCACACCAGGACACAAAAATTATCACAAAAAAACCATGGTACACCTTGGTCAAACAAGGATGATATAAACGTTAAGAAATCTCAAGATAAATTATCAAATCCTCTTACTATAATATATAATAGAAAAAAACCTTGGAAATAGAATAGAGGATCTGGGGGGATATCTGATCAAGGAATGTAATCCTAACCATATTTTCTTTTTTAATAAAAATTGAACTCATATTTTGAATTCTAACCATAATTCACCCTCTCAATATAGTAAATAGTGATTGTTAATGGATATAAAACAAAAAAAAATCTTTTCCAATAATACATTTAGATAAAACTCTAATAAATGTGATATATGATTCAATTGATTATTTGATACCCAAACCACATCCACCTAAGTATTTTTTCTATTCAAAGAATAATCATAATCTTTCTATTTCCATGATGTAAATATCATATTAAACAGAAATGTCTAATGATTCACAACCCATATCCTCTATTTTATATTTTAATCCTTTGGATAAAATATATATGTCAGCTAATTGTGGTTGTCGAACAAAATAAACTTCTCCTAGAATAAATAATCTCACTAATTTTTTGTACATTCACACCAATAGAAAAAGAAACATCATGAATATGATAATAATTATAATACACCGTATGATATCTAAATTCAAAAAATAGTACTCCCCTTTCCTAAATCAACACACACCGAAATACCATATTGGAAACTTCACAATACACTTCATAAATCTTCCCTAGTTTTGGTAAAAAAATAAGGGTTAAATATGTAAATATATCATTCATCTCCCGAAATACATCGTCAAATTTATCCTACTGTTGAAAATTTACCCCCTTAGAATTAAATGTTATATTTATCACAATTAGGTTAGATAAGCCTTATATTATAAAACTATCATACCATATATGTCCTGGGAAACTCAAAATCATGAAAATATTCATTGTAATATTCTAACAAAAATAAATCTCAAATATGTTCATAGCTAGAGATATAAAAAAAGATAATCATATATATATAGGATCCACTCCTCTTCCCAGAATGGCATTCAACAACTCCAGATATAATAAAAAATGTAAAATATAGGCTATACATCAAAAAATTAAACATAATGGAATTTCATTTATAAAAATTAAACACAACACAGACCATTGTAGTGGTAACTCAAATTGTACCTCCATTCCTGGAGTAACCCTTCCCGTGATCCAATGGGGGTTTTTAAATAATAATAAAATGACCTTACATATACATTGATCTTACCCCATGGTCACCAAGCTCCTTTATATAGAATCTATTCCTTGTGCCTATCTCTGGGAACCCATGATTCCTCTATAATAAGACCTTTTAGATAACATGGAACTCATTATCTATTGAATTTCACTATCCCATAAATGATGGGTCCCATATTTATAAGATAATTTCAAGAAAAATTCAAGAATATATCCCACATTTCCATAAGCGTGACACTCATTGGGAACTATATGAAAAATAAAATTGATATATCCCCTTCGACCACACTAATAACACTCTAATGGTGCATTACCTCTAATAAAGGATATGATAATATATTTCCCTTTAATTTGGACCTCTAATCATCCCAAAGCATCTCCATTACTATTATTTACAGAACCTATACCACAATATCCCATTGAATACCTCTTATTTTCCTCAAAAAAATACCTTCAATTAAATCTATTTAAAACATCCATAAAATTAGTTAAACAAAATAGATGAACAATTAATAAAATCAGTAATTCCATATGATAGTGTGGGAACTACACTAAAATTGGTATGTCATATTTAATTATATATTCCATATTGTATGATTTCAATTTCATTACATGAATAACATTGATTATTATTAGCTTTGATCAGAAGAGAGGCATGTAATACCTCTATATCCAGTATCATATAGTATAATATGAAAAATGTTATGAATTAATGGGATTCATTCACCCTCTATGTAAAATCACAGAATTTACATTGACAATAATATCTGTGATTGAATATTATAGGGCTAAAATTGTTCATTAAAAGTGTTCAATAAAGAATATTCGGTGGGATGTAAGGTCCAAGAATGATCTAAAATGTTTGAGATTGATGATTCTCTTAAATAAATGTAAGGAATATGGGATTAATATATAAGGGATAACATCACATCTATTTGTTTTATCAGTTTAATGCAATATTTTTCAAACCGACCTATTTTTAATTGGACAATATTTATCTCTAGGTGAAGGTTCTTGCATATCTTCAGCTATCAAGGGTACCCATGAAGAATTTTAGGATCCACTTTCTAGTTTATTTACTATATACATAGGAATCTAATTATTTTATAATCACATGATCATTATCAAGATATTGAAACAAAGAAGAAGATACATTGTGCAATTAATAAATTACTGGTACATTGATTTTTTTGAACTCATACATGTTTTAAAATTAATGGCAGATCAACCTATTTATTGGGGTTTTCAACTATCAATGATGATTAGATTACCCCCTCAAATTAATAAATGTTATTAGATTCATGTTCATGAGTTTGACCAAATGTGTCTGAGTAGTGGATTATCTCTATTAGATAAATATAAATGGGGATGCCTATATAATTTAAAACATCACTAATGTTTTCTGTATTAGTATCGTGTGATCTTAGTTGAACATACCCTTTCTTCCTAGGTCACTATTTATCATTATCTGAAGGTTCTATTATTTATTTTTATATGAATATATTTACAATATCATGTAAATATATGAATTACGATGAACCTTCAACATTATATGATGTTGGATATATATATATGGGTGTGTGTGTGTGTGTGTTTGTGTGTGTTTGGAATATCCTTTTGTGAAAGTAACACAAACTTATAGGTTGTGTAAAGAGTAAATAATTAAATAGTGTGTATAAATTAATTTAGAGGATGAAATGGAATTCAAAACTAAGTCATTAGATTCATGTTCACACAATGAATAAAACAAAATATAATAGAAATTTTGTTACGCATAAAGGGCTGAATATGCATCAAATTTATATTAATAATGTGATACTTTTAAAATAAAACTCATTTAATAATAAGTGTGAAATTATTTACAATGAAATCACATGTATATAACTCTATAATTTAATTGGGTAGATTCAATTTATAGTTGGGATATCTTGGATTTTCATTTTTATGATATCATAGATATGGTTATTTCTAATGGATAGGTAACCAAATGCCACTATTAAATGTAACGCTCCAAACCCAGTTACCCGAAGTCGGTGCATTATTTTAATACATTAGCATGATTACAAGTAATCGAGTCCCGAAGGACCAATCGGTTTAACAGTCTTGGAAAATAGATTACATATATTAACATTACATTACAATTTCAAACATAAAACATAGCGTAAATAGTTCTTTGAGAACTCCATTATTCCATTTAGCTTAACCCTGCATATCAATCATAATACACTTATTGGAATCCTGGGAAAAATAAAACGTAGAAAGGGGTGAGATAAAACACTCAGTAAGGGTAACCAATATAGTGGAAAATGACATAAATATTAATCATGGTGAATAATTGAAACCACATGCCTTGAACAATAATAAACATGAATAATTTTATGGAAATAATATGAATTGATTAAATAATTCCATAATAAAAATAATCATGGGTATTCTACTAGTCGAATAACCACATGAACCATCAATATTATTTCCATAATGAGGGAATGTATAATGCCAGATAATCTAAAACATTTTGTCAAGGCCTCGGCCAAGATGTCTACAAATGATTAAGGCCTCAGCCAAAACCATATATCAATTTGGGAAAGGGCCTTGGCCATGTCTATGTCTAGTTGTCTCATGAGACCTACCGATTCATCAAGGAGCTATAACGGGCTCCACCCATCACTTACTATGTCTAATACATTCCTCATATGAAAAGGATGAAACATAACAAAAAAAATTCGTATTAAAACTAGGATACGAAATGTCAATACTTTAACCGTAAACCATGAATGTTATAAAAATAACACAACCACAGTCAACATATCACAAAAACTTCAACAGAATATGGAAGTTATGTATCATAATAAATCAACTTTAAAACATGTGTAAAATCCATTAAAGGATTTGACATAGATAGAAAGGATTTTTAAAAATATTTGATAGAAATACACATTTTCATGAAAACATTTAAAAGTCATAGAATTTGGAAAAGAAGTCCTTAAATACATTTTTGAATCAAAGTGTCCCATACCAATTTGAAACTTTTATATGGAATTAAGATTTTAAAACATTCATGTCCCTTTAAATAAATCTTTAAAATCATTTTGAAAACGAGGACATTAATTAAAAATATTTAGAAAGATAAAAGTTTCAAACATTTAAAATTCTGACCATGATAAAGTGTACCTATCACAAGTATTCAAAATACTCATTTTTAAATCATTTTTATGAAAAATGGACATGGAAGATAAAAATGTCCTAGTAAATACTTACACATAAAAAATCTTGAATAATAATGAGATTGAGAAATTAACCCTTACTAATTTGGTAACATACGAAACATACACCCAAAGAAAGAGGTATCATACAATGAATATGTAAATACACATAACTTAAAGTTTATTACACAACGAATACAATAATGTACAGTACATACACCTCACAAAAGGTAATAGTGTCAATATTCCATGAATCTCACGGAAATAAGGAGTGAGATGAAAACCCCTTACCTTGTACTTTTCCTTGATAGTGTGTCTGTTAACCTAGTGTATAATAGTTAAATAATTGTTATTAAATTATACAAGAATCATATTTTTAAATATGATATCATATATGATCTTTTAATATTTATTTGTTAATAATATTTTAGTATTATCGTCGTTTCAGGTGCTAACTGATTTGTTTTCCTTTATATTCTTTGTTACATAAGGCGTGTTGGTTATGGATAGGTTGTATCTTATTCATATCCAAAATGATATCATGTCTTTAAAAATTACTTTTAATCATCAAACGATAATTATTCTTGAATGGATACTATGGGGAAATGAATCTCATCGCGTTCGTGGAGACGGTAATCCGTACGTACGCACGAAAGCTAATTTCATTTCAATTTTCATTTTAAAAGGAATCAAAACCAAATGATACATTGGTATATTATTATAACAGTATAATTTAATATCTTATATTTTTTACTTAATATCACTAACACCATCCTTTATATGTTCCATGTATGGTATGAACGAGTCATATCACTTTGAGGGGGTAGTAGTCCGCACTTCCTCAAATGAAATTATCGTATATATATATACAACAGGAAATGAATAATGGTGTAAAATAAAATGGAATTAAAGAAGCTTATATATAAAATAAATATCATTAATATCATATTTAGTTATAGTTCCATCATAATTTCCACCATGAGAGGTGGTAGGAGATAATTGAACAATCATCATTTCGTGAGGCGTTTGGTTTCCATCCACAGAAACATTATGTTCTTCACCCATTAGATGGAGGTGTGTGTAATTGTAGTTCTAATAATTAAAAAACAATATCCTAGTATGCTTATGATACTGATTTTTTTTACGAAAGAAAATAAAAAGAAGATTTTAGGGGTTGGAGAAGTAAAATAAAGGAAAAGAAGCTAAAATAAATCGTTACCTTTAATTTGGGTAACTCCCTTTGGTTTGAACCAAAAAGGACTCTTGATGTGACTTTTTCCTAAGGTAATGCTTCAAAGAGGAGGAGAGAGATGTAGGGAGATTTATTGAGTAGAGTTTGTATGAGCCAAAAGGCATGAGAGGTGTGAGGAATTGGTTAGGAGTGGTGTCCTTTTATAAGGGGGGAGGAGGGGCTCTTTAAGAAAAATATAATGTATTATTTTATAATAAATTCCTATTCGGTTTCAAATGGCTCCAAAGTGGATTAATCAAAGATTAATATGGTTATGGGTAGAAATAATTTCAATAAATATATTTTAGACAGGTTTGGGTCATTATATTAACCTTATTCTTTAGTTTTAACGCTTGGTTAATTAGTCTGACACTTACCATGTCACTTTGTATTTTTATATTTTATGGTTAATAAACTTACAATAAACTTCCAAGAGAACCCAAAGTGGTCCATTAATGATTCAACTATAATGATATAATTCCTTTGGCCGAACCTTATATTGTTAGGAATATAATATCAATTAATCATATAATATTTTTTTAAATATTAATTTTTGTCAATTTTGACAATATTTGGTATTTTCTTTTTGTGGAAGTCATCACAACTTGATTACTTCAAAAACGATACATTTAATCAGTCATAACATGTCATAGTAACCTAGAAAATTCGTGGATGTCATAAAAACTTTGAAATTATATTTATTTTAATATTTATATTTCAATTTATTTGATTCTTTCATTAATAAGGTAATTAATGCATCATCATTGTGTCATAGATAAATTTATTTATTTAATCTCTAAAAATTATAATTAAAATACAATTATGTAGGAAAGTTCTTTATATTTACAATGAATATTAATAATTAAATTTATCTTATGTATAACCCAATATTAAAAATGTTTTAGTTATTAAAGTTTGAATTTAACTCTTTTAACTCTTCTTTGAATTAAATAATAATAAATGTCATAATCTAATCCAAGTGGACCTAAAGGGTCATAATTTATTCATAAGGTTGTTTTTGGTCGAATTAAACTTATTCAATAGAATTAGGACATGTGTTAGGGTAATAATAATATCATTTTTACCCTTAATTACCGCATTTACTTTTTACTATAGTAAATAAAAGGAAAAATTTACTATTCACCAAAAATTATTTTTAATTTATTGAACTACATTTTAATCTTTGATATTATCCATGTCTCTTGAGTTTCAAAATTCCACCCACAGAAGTGGTAAAATTATGTTTTATGTGAATTTACAAATTCTCCTAGGAGGTGGGTAAAAGACGGTGAAAAAGTTAAATACACTTTTTATATATCTAAAATTATTATAAACTGGATAAAAGGAATTACATTGAATTTATATAGGTATTATGTATCTATTTTGATCTAAAACAAATTTATATAATATAAATAATTATTTAAATAAAAAGGAGGTTTTAAACAATAACTTAGGGTTTTTCACTATTCATCAAAAATTGAATGTTTTCATAAAAATACCAAATATTTACCCAAAGTTAATTTTGATATTAAAAATTAAATAATGAATTATATTTTACCAAATTCAAAACATATAAGTTTCATTTATTAATTTAAAATTAATTCCCGGTGATAAAAAAATGCGTGTTTTTAAGAAACAATAACTATCAAAAGATTGACACTTGTTTATGTCCTGTTTAAATTGGAAATTATGTACAATGACCAATATTGGATTAAATGGTAAAAATATATTCTAAATATAATTTAAAACCACTCAAATTCATTATTTATCACTATTAATTATTTCAGTTAAAAAAATTTTCTTTAAATAAAATTTAGTAATTTTCACAATTCATCAAAATATGAAAGTTATCCGAAGAGTACAAAAATTTCACCCTTTGCTAATTTCAATATTATGAATCCAAAAATGAAGTCCATTTTGAGAGGTAGAATTTATAAAATTTAAAAAATTGGGTATTACTATTCATAACGGCTACTTTGATTGGTCGTGGTGTGTGTTAGAACTCGAAGTTGCGTACAACACACGCTACTGTATTATTCAAAGAGAAATGTACCATAGAATCTTGGGTTGTTACATTCTTACCTCATTCAATAAATTGAATAATCAAAATTTGAAAATATTTTTCAAAAATAAAAGGTTGAAAATAGAAAATACATTTGGGAAAACCCAGATCGAAAATTAGGTTAATAAAATTTAGTCTGAATATGAGGAAAAGGGAAATGAAAGGGTCACCACCAAATTATGATATCGATTAGGATAACCTTGGTGGAAATTATAGACATATAATTGGAGGGAAAACGTAAATATTTATAGGTAGTGATTGAGGTCATCAATCCCAAAAAAAGTGTAAAATTGAGGGCCTTAAATTCATCAATCTAGGATGATTGAAAATACCATCGGTACAACAAAAAATATGGTATTAGGATAACACATTTTTTTGTTTTAAGATCCCTTCACTAAAGTATTAGAATTAATTTCTTCATAGAATAATAGAAGAAGAAAAATATATACTTGACTAGTAGAGTCCCACCCTTTAACTAATTTCTACCACAAACTCATCTTTCATTCTAAAAGATAATAAAACATAAAAATAATATTCTATTTATCCTATTCTTATAGGGTTTAAAAAATGAATTTATAATTAATATAGAAAAGTATTTTTTTTAAACAAAATTATTCAATCTAAGACATCATGTGGGCCAGTGGTAGGTGATACGCCCTTGTCACCCTTCGGTTGCGGGTTCTAGCCTTGCAGCCATGCCGGACGCGACAGGATGCCGCCCGACCTTCGGGGTCTCATTTTTATGGAGATCCACAAATAATCTCAAACTAGACTTATCCAAAATACTTATATCTAAACTCACAGTCCAAAATTTATGAGGAATATAAACACATTTAAGATCATTTTCTCCATGGAATAACATGTGAACACCCTCATCATGTATTATTTTAAAACATGGTAACATCCTGAATTACCATAAAATCTTATTGATTACATTCATGCTCCCTTATTCTTTATAGAATACTTGATATACACCTTCTATCCAGAAATTTTGTAAACTCCAACACTGATGGAATATACAAATCATTAATCAGTTTCAAGTTAGTCAAGAATATCCAATATAATTTACCCAAATCAACCATCTCTTATTCCAAAATTAGTACCTCAATATTAGAACCATTTTAAGGTATAACTTTACTTCAACCATGTAATTTAAAAAAAGATTAACTCTATGTATAGTCACTTTTCTTAGTATCATAAAATCTCAAATCCTCAATGAAATAGTACTGCAGTACAATCCTTATTTCTTTCCAGTATATCATTGACACAACACTTCAATGAAATAATTCCAATATAACAGCATAAGAACACTAGTCATTCCTCTTCATTTGTGGTTGTATCATAACTTGATTATAATCCAATAACATCATTTGGGGAATACTCTAATGAATTTAACAAGGGTTTTCCTAGTGTCCCAATTTCATATAGATTAATCATTGTACATTTGAAACCTTTTTCTTACACTTGCAGTCACGTACTTGGTGTCATTTTTCTCCACACTTAAAAACATACTCCCATTCTCTTCAAGCATTTATCAAGGTGATTCATTCCACATTTATCACATATTTGAAAATACTTCTTTCCCTTATTCCCTTTATCCATATTTCTTTCTCCCATCCTTTTCTTCTCTAGCTTCCCATCAAATCCATAGGACTCACATATTTCTTTACTTATCTTATTAACATAAGATAATATTTCTTCATATGATGACAATACGTGGGAGACTATTTACCTTCTAAATGTTGGCATAATACCATGGAAGATATTATCCTTCTTACTATTTGGATCATATGTATTGCAGGAGATCACATTCCTTCTACTGGGCACCATTTCTATACAATGGCATACACTAGGTTTGTTTATGAATTGCAAGGAATAATTACAAACATGTAAATACCTAACGTAAATTGAACATTTTATGGATATAATTCATAATCAAAAAAATGTTTTCTTTGAGTATGTATATACTTATAATCCTTCCATAATGGTTTGTAATGAAAATTAGAATTATCCTAAGCATATACCCCAGGAGTGTCGTAACCAAAAGTGCATCAAGGCCCATTGTTGTGAACCAATTACCATTTGAGTATAGCTCAAAGCGGTGTTTTCGGGTTTTACCCCTAGGTACATCTGTGCCAGAGCTGCCTCTACCTGCTCGTAACCAGACACGGATGTATTGCTCGGAAAACTCACAAAATCTCTACAATAACAAAATTCCAAGAAGTTCTTCTATACTAATCCTCAAAGACTATCTTTGGGCTATGTTCTCTAATCAGAGTTTATCTAAATCTAGTTTCCATGGTTATTGCTAAAATTCCTCTGATAAAAAATGTAATGCCCCGACCTCAGTTACCCGAAGTTGGTGCGTTATTTTAATACATTGGCATGATTTCAAGGATTCAAGTCCTAAAGGACCAATCAGTTTAGCAGTCTTGGAAAATAGATTACATACATTAACATTACATTACAATTTCAAACATAAAACACAGCGTAAATATTTCTTTGAGAATGCCATTATTCCGATTAGCTTAACCCTGCATATCAATCATAATACACTTCTTGGAATCCATGGGAAAATAAAACATAGAAAGGGGTGAGCTCAAATGCTCAGTAAGTGTAAGCAATACAGCGGAAAATGATATAAATATTAAGCATGGTGAATAATTGAAACCACATGCCTTTAACAATAATAAACATGAATACTTTTATGGCATGAATATGAGTTGAGTAAATAATGCCATAATAAAACATAATCATTGGTATTGTACTAGTAGATTGACCACATGAACCATCAATATTATTTCCATAATGAGGAATGTATAATGCCTGACATTCGAAAACATTTTGTTAAGGACTTGGCTAAGATGTCTAAAAATTATTAAGGCCTCGGCCAAAACCATATATCAAATTTGGAAAGGGCCTCATCCAATTCCATGTCTAGTTTTCTCATGAGACCTACAAATACATCGAGGTGCTATAGCGGGCTCCACCCGTTACTTACTATGTCCAATACATTCCTCATATGAAAAGGATGCAACTTAACATTAACATTCGTATTAAAACTAGGATACGAAATGTCAGTACTTTAACCATAAACCATGAATGTTATAAAAATAACACATCCACAGTCAACATATCACAAAACCTTCAATACAATATGGATGTTTTTATCATAATAAAGCAACTTCAAAACAAGTTTAAAATGCATTAAAGGATTTGACATAGATGGAAATGATTTGTAAAACTGATTGATAGAAATACCCCTTTTCATGAAAACATTTAAAAGTCACACAATTTGGAAAAGAAGTCATTTAAAGACATTTTTGAATCAATGTGTCCCATACCACATTGAAAATATTGAATGGAATTAACATTTTAAAACATTCATGTCCCTTTAAATAAATCTTTAAAATCATTTTGAAAACAAGGACTTTAATTAAAAATATTTAGAACGATAAATTTTTATAACATTTAAAATTCTGATCTTGATAAAGAGTACCTTTCACAAATATTTGAAATTTTCATTTTTAAATCATTTTTATGAAAAATGGACATGGATGATAAAAATGTCCCAGTAAATACTTACACATAAACAATCTCGGATAATAATGACATTGAGAAATTAACCCTTAACAATTTGGTAACTTACGAAACATGCACCCCATGAAAGAGGGATCATACAATGAATATGTAAATACACATAACTAAAAGGTTATTACACAAGGAATACAATAATTGAAAGTATATACACCACACAAAAGGTAATAGTGTCAATATGGCACGAATCTCACGGAAATAAGGAGTGAGATGAAAACCTCTTACGTTGTACTTTTCCTTGATAGTGTGTATGTTAACCTCATGTATAATAGTTAAATAATTGTTATTAAATTATTCAAGACTCATATTAATAAATATTATATCATATATGATCTTTTAATATTTCTTTGTTAATAATATTTTAGTATTATCGTCGTTTCAGGTGTTAACTGATTCATTTTTCTTTATATACTTCGTTACGTAAGTCATGTTTGTTATGGATAGGTTGTATCATATTCATATATAGAATGATATCATGTCTTTAAAAATTACTTTTAATCATCAAATGATAATTATTCTTGAATGGGTATTATGGGGAAATGAATCTCATCGCGTTCATGGAGACGGTAATCCGTACGTATGCACGAACACTACTTCCATTTCATTTTTCATTTTAAAAAAAAATCAAAACCAAATTATACATAGGTATATTATTATTACAGTATAATATAATATCTTATATGTGTTACTTATGTTCATTAAAACTATCCTTTAAACGTTGCATTTATGGTATGAACGAGTCATATCATTTTAAGGGGGCGGTAGTCCACATTTTCTCAAATGAAATTATCTTATATATATACAACATTAAACGAATAATGGTATGATATAAAATGGAATTACAGAATTTTTTATATAGAATAAATATCATTAATATCATATTTAATAACATTATCCTAGTTTATTTATGATACTGTTTTTTTTACAAAATAAAATAATAAGAAGGGTTTAGGGGTTGGAGAAGTAAAATAAAAGAAAACAAGCTAAGAGAAATCATTACCTTTAATTTGGGTCACTCCCTTTGGTTTGAACCAAAAAGGACTCTTGAAGTGCCTTATGACTAAGGTAAGGCTTCTAAGAATAGTAGAGGGATTTTGGGAGCTTTATTGGTCAGAGGTTGGATGAGCCAAATGGCTTGAGAGGTGTGAGGAATTGGTTAGGAGTGGTGTTCTTTTATAAGGGGGAGGAGAGGCTCTTTAGGAAAAACATAATGTATTATTTTATAATAAATTACTATTCAATTTATAATAGGTAAAAAGTGGATTATTTAATTCCTAAGGTAGGTATGGGTCGAAATAATTTTAACCAATATATTTTAGACAGGTTTGGGTGATTATATTAACCTTATCTTTTAGTTTTAACTCTTGGTTTATTAGTTTGACACTTACCATGTCACTTTTATTTTTATATTATATGGTTAATAAACATAGTATAAACTTCCAAGAGACCACCAAATGGTCCATTAATGATGCAACTATTATGATATAAGTCCTTCGGACGAACCTTATATTTTTAGGAATAGAATATCAATTAATAATATAATATTTGTTTTGAATATTAATTTATGTCAATTTTGACGATATTTGGTATTTTGTTTTTTTTAAGTCATCAGACCTTTATTAATTCAAAAACGATACATTGAATAATCCCTAACATGTCATAGTCTCCTATAAAATTCGTTTATGTCATAAAAACTTTGAAATTATATATTTTATAATATTTATATTACCATTTATTTGATTCTTTCCTTAATAAGGTAATTACTGCATCATCACTGTGTCATAAAAAATTTTAGTTATTTAATCTCTAACCATTATAATTAAAATACAATAATATAGTAAATCCTTTTATAATTCTAATGAATATTTATAATAGAATTTATCTTATGTATAACCCTATATTAACAATGTTTTAGTTATTAAACATTGATTTTAACTCTTTTAACTCTTCTTTGAATTAAATCATAATAAATGTCCTAATCTAATCCAAGTGGACCTAATGGGACATTATTTATTCCTAAGGTTGTTTTCGGTCGAATTAAACTTATACAATAGAATTAGGATAGGTGTTAGAGTAATAATAATATCATTTTTACCCTTAATTACCGTATTTACCTTTTACCGTAGTACATAAAAGTAAAAAGTACTATTCAAAAACATTTATTTTTTTCTTATTGAACCACATTTTACTCCATGATATCAACCATATGTATCTGATTTTTTAAATTCCACTAACAAAAGCGGTAAAATTATGTTTTATGTGAATTTACAAATTCTCCTCGGAGGTGGGTAAAAGATGATGAAAAAGTTCAATAAAATTTTTATATATCTAAAATTATTATAAAGTGACTCTAATGAATTAAATTGAATTTATATAGGTATTACATATTTATTTTTACCTAAAATTAATTTAAATAATATAAATATTTATTTAAATAAAATGTCGGTTTTAAACAGTAACTCAGTGTTTTTCACTATTCATCAAAAATTGATTTTTTTCAGAAAAATACCAAAAATTTACCCTAAGATAATTTTGATATTAAAAATTCAATAATGAAGTCTATTTTACAAAATTAAAAACATATAAATTTCATTTATTAATTTAAAAGTAATTCATGATGTTAAAACAAAATGCATGTTTTTAAGAAACAATACCTATTAAAAGATTGACACTTTTTTATGTTCGGTTTAAATGTGAAATTATGTCCAATGACCAATATTGGATTACATGGTAAAAATATATTCTAAAGATAATTTAAAACCTCTCAAATTCATTATTTATCACTATTAATTATTTCGATTAAAAAAATTGTTTTTAATTAAAATTTAGTAATTTTAACTATTCATCAAAATATGAAAGTTATTCGAAACGTACCAAAATTTCACCTCTAGCTAATTTAGATATAACGATTCCAAAAATGAAGTTCATTTTGAGAGGTAAAATTTATAAAATTTCAAAAAGTTGGTAATACTATTCATAACAGCGACTTTGATTGGTCGTGGTGTTTGTTAGAACTAGAAGTTGCGTACAACACACACTACTGTATTATTCAAATAGAAGCATACTATAGAATCTTGTGGTGTTAAATGAAATCATGATAAAACTTATCTAAGAGAACAAAAAAATTTTGTATCCAAGGAATAATGAAAAGTCAATCAAAATGATGGATTTTTATAATAATTTTCCATTCCCAACACTTCATGAATCATAATTTTTATGATTGGTATAATACCATGACTAAATAAATATTTTTTAAGATGATGTAAAAATTTGACTCATAACATAGTAAAATATTGATCATGGATCATTAAAAAGATATAATTCATGGTGTTATCATTTTTAGTTGGATAAATATTCATAAAGGCCCATGATGAAAGTACATAAAACTTTATACTCACTTGTATGAATGTATTTATTGTATATTATGTATTATATCATTATAATGATATTGATATCTCTTATAGGTATTTCCTAGGAGATATTAATAGATTTATATATAATGTTGGGAAGTATTCTTAATTAAATGACACATTCTATTAATCTGGATATAAATGTTATAGAAGAAGATTTCAATAACTATGACTCTCGGGTATTATATATCATGTGTGCATCACACATGTGTGTAGGAAAAAAAGAACTATGAGATAGTATGGAATTGAAAAAGAGTGAAGTAAATATTCTTATAAATAATTGGGAAATTGTTTTTTTGTTTGATGTTAAAATTTAGGATATGAATTTACGAAGGAGATTAATTATAGAGTTGGGTAATTGTTATTATTTTCCTGATATAAACAATTTTTCTGTATCTTGTTTAGATAGTATAGGTTATTCATTCACTATTATGAAGAAGTGTATTACTTTATGCATATGAAATGAGATCTTATATAGAAATGAGAATAGTATAAAAGGATTAAATATTATAGACATAGATAAAAAAATCTATAATGATCTAAATAATATGTTTAGAACTAGTTACAATCTGAATAACCATTGGAATTATAACAGTGGGAATACAACTGAAAAATGCATCAAAATACTCCATATTATTTTAACCATTTGATTATGATTCATTTCAAAATTTAAAATCATATTTATTATTGAAGATAACAAAAAAACGTTTATGGAAAAGGTTAATGGGATAGTGGACCGTTGGATCTCATACATAGTGATGTCTATTGACCAATGAGTAGTCAAGAATGTTGTATTTTTACATTCATCATTATTTTTACCAATTGATTTAATCATTATTGTGTTATGTTTACAATTAAATACATTTATGAAACCATTTAAGAGTTTAATTTTTTTCAATAGTGTATAGAATCAATATAGAAAAGGTATTATGATCTGATAATTGGATATGTGTATTGAATACTTTTTACAAGAATTCATAGATTAACTATGGGATTGAAGAGTTGTTTAACATATCACCCCATAAGGAACACCATTTTGTAATGGTGTGTTAGAGAGTAATAAACATACCTTGTTATAAATGGTTCAATCATGATGATTTAGGATGACCTTTCTATTATATTATGAAGTTATTCTCTTTATATTTTTGTATACCTTCTGAACCATGCCACGTATAAAGTATCCATATGAACACCATATGATATATGTCTTTTAAAAATTACCAATATACATAAAATTAATATTTGGTGATGTGATGTTTATGAATGACATTAATGTTTTTACAAACATATCCTTAAATATAAGAAATAATTATTTATTGGTTAACCAAAATGCCTATATAATATTAATTATACAGTCCTTCATAATAAATATACTGTGTGGAATGAGGTGTTATTTTTAATGCATGGGAACACATATGAATATGATTCAATGAGAGTTATGTTAAACATAATGAATTTCAATTCCAACAAATAGGATGTATTCCCAAGATAGAGGTTGATTTGGTTACAAAAAGAGTTTGGGGGGAGGAAATAACTCAATCTATTCAATAAACCTAAAGGTTTAGTAGTAGTGATTAAGGATGTTAAGAGATATTGAGGTCTCATAAATATTTATGATGAGGAAATTTTCATAGATAATGAATCTACAACCTACCAAGAGTCTATTAAAATTATTGATTCTATGAAATGGTCAATATCAATGGAATCTAAGGGATGAGACCCATAAGGTGAGAGTAGCATTTCTATATGAAAATTGATATGGATGATTTATGTTCTACTTATAAATCATCCCTGATTGAAAAAGGATATAAGAAAATTATGGGTATAGATTCTGATGAAACATATTTACCTTTTTTTATAATATATATTGAAATATTAGTTTCCATAGTAGTTGACATTGGTTGTGAGATATATATCTAAGGGATTCAAAACCCCTTTACGTAATGTGAATTTTATCAAGGATGTGTATATGAAATTTCCAAAACTTTTTCATGTCCTATATGATATAAATACATTATAAAAATTATGATGGTATATTTATTAATTTATGTTGTCTTCTCATAGTTTTAACATCTAGTTTAATGATTTAATCAAAAAATTTGGTTTTATAAAAAACGCACTTTACTGTTGGGTATACAAGAATATTAGTTGGAGTGTTGTAATATTACTGTTATTTTCTGTGGATGATATACTGTATATAAAAATTATATCTCAATACTTCACTCTATGAAGCTTTGGTTGGGTACATGGTTATGGATGTAATAAATGGTTGAATAATCATATATAATGTTTCTGAATATCGATAAAGGTAGATATAATAGGTTTCTTGGACTCGGTTGGGAAAATTATATTTTTAAATATCTAAATGGGTTTAGCATTGAGAATCTCAAAATAAGTTCTTTACTAGTGTTTCATGGTATAAATATTATAAATATTTAGGATACTTCTTGTAAGTTAGAACATATTTATAAAATTACCTATGTATCGTCTATAGGCTCATTAATATATTTTATGTAGTTTACTCAACCTTATATTAATTATTCTCTTAGAATCACTTCTACATAGCAATCCAATTTTAGTGAGAGTCATTATATTATTTTGAATAACATAATAAAATAATTTGGAATGAATATGTTTATGTTAATTATATTTGGAAGATATGATGATATCAATGGTTTTGTGTCTATACAAAACAATGGACCTAATAGAAAATAGGATTCTAAAACTCCATTTTTTAAAAATCGACAATAGAGGTGGAGTAAATAACTATATTGGAAGAATCAAATGAATTTGATTGGTTCAAGAATTTCATATATAAACTATAAGTGGTTATTATAATTGAGGGAGTGATAAAAATTTATTATGACAACAATGCATCAATCATTCAGTAAAAAGAACCCCAGTCTCACCAAAGAACGAAAAAAATCATTCATACATTCTATCTTATGTGGGAAATAGTTGAGACAATCGATGTTAATAAATATTGGGTACCCATAAATGAAAATTAAATTGATATATTAATGTAACCATTATAAGATTGTAAGAAAGAGTGTTATGTAGTGTCTCATTGTTTATGATAATTATGATATTGATGTAATAGTAGAATAATGTATCAAGTATTTGTAATTAATAAAATATCAATTAAAAATTTACTAATTTGAAGTTTAATTTTAATTATATGAATTGTGGAATGATAATATTTACTCAATGTATGAGGTTTAGTTATCTCTAATGAATTATGATCATAGAGTGTTATTGTTTTCGAGGATATTTGAAGATTAGCATGATTAGTGGGCTCATGTGATTATAAGGGAATAACTATTAATCAGAATGACCAATTGAGTATTCCATGTAATATTTCACACAATCATGGTCATACTTATGAAGTTATGATTATAATTAATGTTTCTTACATGAGCTTGGGTAGATACCTAGAAGGAGATCCTTCAAACATTGATACCTTACATACAAGAGTTACTATGAATTAGCCTATAAAGTGGTGGTTGGGTATGTATTTATCATGTTTAATGTTGGAACATAGAAAATATGTAATTTTTGTTCTCATAAGATGGAATAATAAATATATACATTGATTGATATAGATTGAGTAAATTCATGACCATGCTTAATTGAGTCACAAGAGATGTTTTCAACTACATGGATGAGGGGCATGTGATAAAAAAATTATTTATTATTTTAATAATAATAAAATTAATAATTTCCATAAATTGTGATAAATATAATTATTTATATGATATTTGGGATCAGATATTTCATTTGAAAATTTTATGAAAATTCTAGTATTTACATTTAAAATTCACTGTTGTATTTTAGACCTAAATATTTGTATGTATTATTTGAACATAATATTTTGTAACTAGGTTCATTAATTAATTGTATACAATGTTAATTGCTAACATATGAGTTAAATAGAGAATTTTAATGGTCTAAATGGGCCATGAAATCAATGATGGTTTGGAATCTCTATATTGGACATCAATTCAATATATGGTCCATATCTTCTTCATCCATGTTTGGATTGGGACAACATTTTTAGATACGATAGAGAACCAAATATGGATGGATTCACCAATCTAGATGTATAGATGGTTTAAATGTCTTGGATGAAAATAGGCTGTGTAAATTTCATTAATTTATTAGGATGGATTTCCCCATTCACACCTCTATCCTCTTAAAACCAACCCTCCCTTCCACTGTATAAATTGTTGTTTTTATAATTTGGAGGTGGTTAGATGTGCATTATAAGATAATTAGCATATGATAAATGGTTAAATCCTTTTCAATTCATCATTGGAGGAGTGAATATCTCATGCTAGTATATCCTCATTAATGCCCTTCTTTTCCTCTTCTATGTTGTAACATTGATTTTCTTTCAATAAAATATTAGTTTCCCATCCATTTCATCAGTTATTTTCAATTTCATTCTTCATTTATTTACGTTTTTGGATGGAACTCAAGTGTATACGCGTTAGTGGACAATTCCCATTCTAACCCATTTCAAATGAAATTTTCTTCAACAATGTCTACACCACCCATGGAAGAGTATTTTTGTTAGTAATCGATCTACCTCTTACCTACTTAATTTATGTATTATCAATAAATGAGATAATTTAATTAACTTCATATGAATTATGATTTGAATTTTTTTTAATTAAAAATAATCTAAGTGAGAAATTGAACAATTAATACAAAATATTTGAGGTCGAGTAATGTATAAATTGTGAGAGTGCGGTCTTAATCGGTAAAACAAAACCACATAGGATAAATTTGAAGTGTTCAAAAAAATACCTAAACTCAATTAATACTCATTTTCATAGTCGGTATGTTCCCTAATTCACCCCCGAAAAAATTATATCCTTATAACATCAATCAAAGTAGGGTGTTTGTATTACATGTTCCAAATCTCGAATATGGTTCAATTCAATTCAAATTTATGGTTCAGTTAATCCTCATAGGGGTCGAGGGTTAAAAAATTTACTAATCATAATTAAGTGTATGTTAATTTAAATTATAATTATTAATAATTTTGTGAATAAGTATATTAACTATTATTATTATTTATAAAATAATTGTCTAATGAAATATCTTCTCGTTTTGTTTTATTAATCAAATTTCATTTCAATAGCAATCAAAAAACACCAGAAAACTTAAAATCTTCTTCGAAAATATTTTTCTTCTTTAATAAATGGTAAAAATACCCCATAATTTATATGTACTTTGTATCTTCTAATTTATTATATTTTTTCAATACCGTAAATATATTGTTTATTTCACTTCCTCTTTTGAGAGATGACCTTGGTCAACCACTCTGCTGAACATAAGAAGTAAAACATTAATCATAAATTGAGATATTCCACTACATAAAACTTTTAAATTAGCACCATTTCCAGGAAGGAAAGTGACTATTTCATCCAATTAGGGGTATTTTTTATTTTTCATTTTATTCTATTCTTCTATTATTTCTTCCTTCATTACCCAATCATAATTTTTTATACTTTTTTTGTTTTCTTCTTTTTTTGAAAATTCAACTAAACTTCCTATATTTACATTATTATGGTCCAATTTTCTTCATTAAATTTTTATTTAATTTATGTCAAAAAATAATCTCTAAGATCATATAGATTTTGAATTAGGAGACTGTACATATCCTTCAAACACAAATCAGACAATCCTAGTCTATGAGAAGTTTTTGTATTCAACCAGTTAGATAATTCTTCTATTCTAGGAACATTGAAATTGGAAAAAATATATATATAAAAGAAAAAAAATGGATAAAAAAATAATAATAGAACCATTATAGAATTGGTTGCATCAGATATTAACTATCAACCATATAGTATTGCATACCAAAACCTCGAATCTGACTTTGTACTAAAATCTAGTTTAATTCACCTTCTTCAAAAATATCACATATTATTTGGTGAGGAACCAAACTAACATTTTAATGAATTTTATGTGGTTTTAAAAACATTTAAATTGGTAAATGTGTCTGAATATTAAATAAAATGAATATAATCCCCATTATCACTTGATGGAACTGAAAAAGACTAGATGTATTATTTACAACATGGCGAGGTAAAATGAGGAATGATTTCAATTGTATTTTCTTGTATATAAGTTCTCTATAATAGAGGAACAATTACATTCATAAGGATATCTCAGGGATCAAGTAGGAATAAGGGGAGTCAATGTATGTGTATTGGGAGAAATTCAAGAATTTGTTTGCAAGCTACCCACATCACAAAATTTGTGAGAAAAAACTCATCCAATACTTATAGTAAGGCCTCACACCTAAGAAGAGGGTCATAGTTTTTATGTATATGGAGGAAAATTTTTCGACAAAACACTAAAAACTACATGTGCATTGATTGATAAAATCGAACAATAATCCCAACAATTTGGCGATCGAGGTACACCACATGTTAAAGGAGTACATAAGGTAAGTCCTTATTCTATTAAGAATAATTTTATTGATACTATTTTGAAATAATTAACGGCAATGGTAAGATATATTGGTTAGGCTCAAAAGACATCCAAACCCACACCTACAAGGTCATGTGGAATATTCACGAAAATAAGCCACCAAATAGATTTTCCCCCAATTATAGGAAATCAGGTATTGCACAACTATATTCTCTAAGAGACTATATATGAAAAAAAATAACTAAATCCCCAGAATAAGTATGGTTCTTTTTCATCAATATAAAACCATGGATTGAAACGCCAAACATACATGATCTATGGCTTTGGACATTAAAAAAATCCCCTTTTCAATAAAATATCAGGAATCCTCTTCCTTAAATATAGGGTTTCCAAAAACACCACAGGATAATTAAAGCCTAAGAATCAACAGGTAAAAAACAAGGGAATCCCCAAAAAGGTATATTATAAGATCGATGACCTATTAAAAAAAAATGTTTATTAATAAATCGAATGAGACAAAGGGTGATTGTTTAGTGTTGTGGTACTTGAAGACAAAAATGATCCATATTGACACCACCCTCTATGAACTATTATGTAAGAACTCCAGAAATATTCATTCCCAACATACTTAAAATTCCAAGGGAAATGTTAGTGCCATCACATTGAGAAGTGTTAATAAAACAACAAATATATCTATACCTATCATTCCACGGAGAGTCACCTAAGCCCTGGAGAGTCCCCTTTCTATACTAACGAATGACAAATCCAAGAAGATAGATAATGGTTAGAAAAATATTAATTATGTTCTTTCTAAACCTCATACTATTCCAAATAGAGTTGTTAAAAACAAAAAATATATTTGAAGAGGCAATGGGAAAAGAGGTTCTGAATAAATTCAAGAGTTTTAAACAACATCCCACTAGATAAATCCATTATGAAAATCCAATGTAATGCCATATTCCTAAAATAAATTTTTAATAACAGAAGAGGGGTCAAGGTAAATGATAGGATCAATCTTGGAAGGAATGTGTCAACTTTCATTACACTAACTCAGGCAATACCAATAAAGTGCAAGGATCCAGGGATATTCAACATCCCATTAACAATAAGGGAGTTAAAAAAATTTAATGAATTATGTCATTTAGGAGCATCCATAAATATGAGGACTCACTTTTTATTCTCTTCTTTACTGGTTAGTGAATTGATGCTGAAAAGAGTAGTGGTGAAGTTAGTGATCAGACCATTGACATATCTAGTGGGAGTCATAGAGTATTTACTTTTTTTGGATAATAAACATTTTATTTATAGTAGATTAACATGTTATTAACATGGAGGAAGATCAGGTAAATTATCTTGATCCCATTATATTAGGCATTCCCTTCCATAAAACTGCAAAAATCGTCATAAATGTCCTTGTGGATACACCTTCCATAGATTTTAGAGATGAATTTGTGATATTTAATTTTATGGAATCAATGATGTAAACCACATATGACCATTCTTATTTTTAATCTCCCATTTTCAACCACCAAGTAACAACCCTGTGGAATTTTATTGTCTAATCCTTAGGGAGATTATGATTATTGGATATAGTTTGATGTCTAAGAGAAATTCCAACCCTATTTTTGAAGCAAAAACCTCTCTTTCATTTCATTTTGATGTGGATTCATATTATGATCATGTTCACTCTGATTATGACATGGCTGTTTAGTACACTAATGAATTTGATGAATTATTCTCTTATTTTGATGATTTATATTCTAAAACTAAAAATAACTATTTACATATTTCAGTTGATTCAATTTCTTCATCCATATATCACAAAGTACATTAGAGCACAAGTCATTTTAAAGAAATCAAAAATACTCAAACATATATAGAGATGAGAGATTACCTATTTTCATTGCAAAAATCTCCATTTTGAACATGAAGTAAAAAAATTTAAATCTTTTGTGGAAGAATATTATGGTAATTAGGTGGGAATGGGATGAAATGTCATGAATTAGACCCTCAACTTTCATGCACATTATCCATTTGGAGGATGTGGCTAAACTGGTTAGGTATCCATAAAGGATAATGAGTCCAACTATTTTAGAAGCTGTTAAAAAAGATGTTCAAAAACTAATCAAGGCATATATAATTTATCCTATTTCAGATTCCCAATTGGTTAGTCCTATTTAGGTTGTTCATAATAAAAGTGGTGATACAGTTGTTAAAAATGTAATATATTACTTTGTTCAATGGAGGGTGAAAAATAGATGGCATGTGTGTATTGATTATAGGACTCTATGTCAATCCACTTGTAAGGACTATTTCCCCCTCCCATTTATTGATCATATTATTGAGAGACCATCTAGGAAGAGAAACTATTGTTTCAAGGTTGTATTTTTTTTTGGATATTTTCATGTTCTTATAGCTTTAAACGATCTTGATAAGAAAAAATTTAATTGTCTTAATAGTATATTTTCCTACTGGAGGTTTCCATTTGGAATTTCAATTTCCCCATGTACCTTCTAGAGATGCATGGTGAGTATTGTTTTCTTATTTTCATGATAAAATAAAAGAGATATTTATGCTTGATTTTATAGTATGTGCATTCTCATTTTACGAATGTCTCTATAGTTTGGTAAATGTGTTGAACCGTTGTATTGAGATGAATATTGTCTTGAACCTTGAAAGGATTCAATTAATTGTGGAGCCTGGAATTGTCTTAGGTCATGTAGTGTCAAAAAATTCGATAGAGGATGATAAATATATGGTAGATATTATTTCATCCTTACCCTATTGTTAATGTTTGTGTGATATAAGATCATTCCTAGTGAATATAAGATTTTATCATTTCTTTATCAAAGATTAAGAAAGATTCGTCTTCCAATGTTGTATTTTATGTTGAAATGATTCTAATGTTGTGTTTGATGGTTTTTAAGACTTCATTTGATGATATAAAGAAGTTATTGACTACTCCACCAATCATATAACCACCAATTTGGGACCATCCATTTGAGAATATGTGTGACACATCGAACTTTACAGTTGGAGATGTCTTATCTCAGAGGGTAGAGGGACGTTCACATGTGATTTATTATGTTTCAAAGACATTGGATTCTACCCAATAAAATTACACAAACAAGGAAATATAGTTTCTTTCAATCATATTTGGTATATAAAAATTATTTTCAAGTTTATTGGGCTCTAATGTAGTTGTTTTTTATAGCCATGATGGTCCAAGGTACCACTTGATGAAGATAGATAAAAAGCCTAGGATCATCCAATGGGTGATCCTTTTTAATGAATTCTATTTTAAGATGAAGGAAAAGAAGGGGTCCGAAAACCTGGTTCAGGAACATGTGAGATGGATTACTCACACACATGAGGATGGCACCATGGACCATATACCATGTCTATACTCTTTTCTCAATGAGAAAATTTATCCACTCTCGGGTACACATCCTTAGTATGACGATTTAGTGAAATAACATGTTTAGTATGAAATTCATACAAATCTAAAGATTCATTGGGGTCCAAAAGATAAAAAGTGAATATAGGTTCTATTTTTGGTATAATCACTACCTTTGGCGCATGATCACTGATCATGTAATTAGGAGTTGTGTTCCTAATAATAATATTTAGTCTCTTCTACATTTAGTCTTTACAATTTCATTTGGAAGACACTTTGGACCCCAATGAACAACTAGGAAATTATTATTCTGTGGATTATATTGGCCTAGAATATTCCATGATGCTAATCTGTTTTATGTGACATTAAGGGAAACATTTATTAGAGGCATGATATGCCTTTACATCCCACATTATTATGTGACATTATTTATGTATGGGGAATTTGTTTTATGGGACATTCTCCTAGTTCATTTTTTTCTATTACATTTTGGTTGATGTTGATTGTGTTATAAAATGGTTACAATATAAGGCCACTAGGACTGATGATTTTCATTTTTTAGTGGACTTTGTTACGATTTTTTAGGTTTGGAGTTCCAAAGGCTATTATAAGTGATCCAGAGACACACTATTTAAATCATTATTTGGATTCCGTCCTTTCAATGTATGGGGTGACATAAAAAACATCAACCCCATACTACCACAAAAAAATGTCCATGATGAGGTTTCTAGTCATGAGTTGAAACAAATTTTGGCGAAAATCATATAGCTAAATATGAAGGATTAGAGAAAGAATTTGGATGATTTTCTTTGGGATTATAGGATGACATAAAATCACCCATTGGTATATCCACATTTTTGACTATTTTTTGGAAATCCTATCATGTCCACATGGATTTCAAGCTTCAAGAATATTATTCTATAAATAAATGAAACATGGATATGGTTAAAGCTATAATTCAAAGAAAGATGAAAATTCAATAGATTGAGGGGAATTTATTGTCATCATATGAGAACAAAAGGCTCTATAAAGAAAAAACATTGTCTCATGATAGAATGTTCCCAAAAGGGATTTTTATGTGGGAGATAATGTCCTTCTCAATTGTTCTTTGTTAAAGCTGATGTCTGGTCAGTATTGTTCTAGATGGTTAGGTAATCGTGTTTTGTCTAATGTTTTTCATTATGGTGTAGTGTACATCACAAAAGAGGAAACATGAAGGAGCTTTATACTCATTGTGATGAATTTGAAATAATACATCGAGGGAGTTTCTATTGATGTTGTAAATTTCATCACATCGCATGACCCCATTGTCACATAAGAATATCATGATATTCCTTACCCTTTCACTTTTATATAATTTTTACTATTTAAAATTCTACATTTCATGTGAACATATCATATAATGGGTTTACATTGAAAAAAATGCATTATTTTAAGTATGGGGGAGGAGAAAACATTTTTGTGGTAGCTATTTAGGATTTCGAGTTGTCTATTTTATGTGTGTTTTTTGTTATGTTTTTGTTTTTTAAAAACAAAAAACTATACAAAAAATACCAAAGAACAAAAAAAACTTACCATGTAACATTCTCATTAACATATGGAAAATTCATGTTTCCCAAATTCATTGGTTGCAAGATAATAAGGATCATGATTTCATTATTAAGGCTTTCTTATAATAAAAATGCTTGTTATTGATGATAAGATTGGTTTTTTCATTATAAATCCTTTTAGATTTTGACACCATTATTTTTGATATTTGTTGATGTTAAATTATGTAATTGATTTCTCAACACAAATTTCCACTCAACCAATACTTCTGAAGTTTTACATACTCAATAAAAGTTATAGCCATGTTAGGTAATAAAATTCATCTTATATAAACGGTTAGTTCATATATTTTCTTCTCTTATGACCAATTTAATTATTGTACCAAAATTACGGATGCATGTGCACATATTATTTTACTTTTATACTCTCTTAAAAAAAGAAAATAAAATACCAAAAAAAACCTAAAAATATAGGTTTTGTATTAATTTTTCCAAAACACACTCCTCTCCAATCATTGATCATGTTATAACAAGTAACATTAGTTCCATGAGGAGATCAAAGAATGATTTATAGATGAGTGTGAGATTTTATCCAAGTAAAACTTATAAAACTAGAAAAAATAACTGAGGGGATTGATGAAATGTACATTATATGGGGATATCTAGGTTGCGATCTTAATGTTTGAATTTGAAAAATGATTATGTGAGTGGATAGTGAATTTTAATTGTAAAGGAATATAGAACAAGTTCATTGAATTAAACTAGGTAATAAGAGTTGTATTACATGACCTAAACATATTTAAGAAAGGGTGGTGATATGAGCATGAAATGGTCGGAGAAAACACATGGAGAGTTAATGGCATAGTGGACCCATAACTCATTTAACAATGATTAGCGTAAAGAATCTCATAGGATTTCATTCCGATAAAATTTTTGAGTCAAATAATTTCACATTTATTTTTATTCACTCTTGATAGGATTTTTAAATTTTTTATATTCAAAGTGGATTGTGAATTGTTAACATGTATATCTTGTCACATTATTCTTTAGCAATACATGTTATGAGTTTTTCCCTAAAAGTGAAAAGGGTATGTTTGAGGGGGTTGATAAAAAAACTTTTATAGAATATTTTATTGATAAAAAATATCATAATTTCCTCACATTATGTTAAATATGTGTATTTATAAAATACTTGGTATTAGATCAATATTTTGAAAATTGGATGAGTATTCCAGTTCTTTCCTTTAAAATTCACTGTAGTTTTTCAAACCTAAATATTTTTTATATATTATTTGAAAATAAAATTCCACAATATTAATTTTTATATAAAGGGTTAAAACATTCATTCTAAAAATATGATATATATCTGGCATTTGAAAGAACTAAATCGGACATGAAGTCAAAGTAGGGCTGGACACACCAGATTGGACATCACTTTAGTATTTGGGCTATAACTTCTTCTCTATGCTTGGATTGGGACGAAATTTGGTGATTATATATTGAACCCAATTTCTTTGAAATAAAAATTATAGTAGGTCATATTGTTCACATGTTTTAAAGGAAAAATATGATCTTAATTCATAATTAATTAATTTGGTTCAATTCCCCAACTAACACTTTAAACCCCATAAAACCTAGTCTCCCAACCCCTATATAATTTATCATTTTTTTCATTTTGAGGGTGTTGGATGTGAATTAGATAATTGTGATCATAATATAAGTGGTTCATTGCTATTTAAATTCATCATTGGAGGAGGGAAGCTATCTGGCAAGGATCTCATCCCAAACGCCCTTCTTTTCTTCTTCTTTATTGTTACATTGTCTTTATTTTAATAAACACTCTATTTTTATTACATTTATTATGTTATATTAAATTTCATTGTTATTTTACATTCTTAATTGGAATGGAACTCAAGAGTAAAAGTTTGATTGATCGATACTAATTTAATGCTATTGTAAATGAATATCTCTTCTACGGTGGCTACAACACCCATGGAATAGTATTTTTCGTAGTAACTGATTTACGAATTGCCTTATTAATTAATTAATTTATAATCAATGAGATACTATAAACAAATTAATATGACTTATGGATTGAGTTTTTAATTTAAAACTACCTAAGTGTGAAATTAAATAATTAACACAAAACATGTGAGGATGAGTAATTTTTGAACTATGAGAGCATGATATTAATCAGTAAAACAAAACCACATGAGAAAACGTTTTAGAGTTGAAATACAATACCTAAACTAAATTAATCCTCATAAATATAGTGTTTGTTATCCCTAATTCAACATTATCCAAAATATATTTTTATAACATCAATAAAATAATTCTACTATGATTTTGTGCTCCTAATATTTCATATGGTTTAATTCAATTTATATTTGTGGTTTAGTAAATCCTCATAGGGTTAGATGGTCAGGAATTTAGGGAGACATACTTAAGTGGATGTTAAATTAAATATAATGATTAATAACTTTGTGAAGAGGTATATTTATATCTATTAAACTTTCTAAAATATATTTTTTAAAAATATTCTCATTTTGAATCATTAATCAAAATTTCATCTCAAAAGCTATCAAAAGAAGGGAACAAATAAAATATTCTTCCAAGATAATTCATATTTTTTATAAAAACTAAAGAAACACCCATCCTTATAAAGTAGTGTGTTTCATCTTTTTTATATTATTTTTAAAATACCATTAATATATAGTTTCTCTTAATTCCTCCAATGAGTGATGGCCTTGGACATCCACTTTGTTGCAACTAAGATGTAAAAAATTAAACATCATTTGAGAGTGCCTATGATGGAACTCATTCAGCATGTCTTGATCTCATCTTCTTGATGAATTTATAAATATTTATTCATCATCTAGGTTGTTCGTCTTCAAATAATCAAGAAATTATGAGATATACTATACTATAGAGGAATTAATCCATCTCTAGTTATTAAGTGATGTCATCGGAAAAAAGTATTTTAGATATATAAATATTATGTATACGATACATATTATTGTGGATATGTTAGTATTATATATGATTGAAATTTATGGATATCACACTATAATCCATAGTAACATGAGTATCAGTAAGAGTTTTCTAGAGCGGTCTCTTTGATTACATTTATGAAGTGGATATTTCATGTTCATTTTCAATGCTACTAAGGACCCCAGTATCACACAGTTTGGACTTTGGATAAGGATTATGTTTGGAAAATATTTTTATTCCAAAAGTATTATAGAATGATAAAACATATCCAAACGAGTATGGGTAGAATCATAAATATTTTTTTTAATTTTTCATCATGTTATTATGGGTTCTAAGTGCACATGGGAGATTCTTGGTTATGAACTGAAAAGGTTTCAAAATATTTAATGATTTAACCCATTTCATATGTTGGGACTTCAATGAGATGAATTAAGTGACTTGTTATTGGGATGAGTCGTAAGAGTGTCTTCTGAAGCCTCATCCTCCAATATAATATTGTATGATAGTAAATACTATATACATTAATGGGATTCATTTGAATATCACATCAACTCATGTAATATATCCTAAATTTATAATATAAGAGAGGCATTGTTTTAGTCTTCACCTAATTTAGTAAAGGAATTCAATAATGAATATCCAATGAGACATAATACACAGTTTGAAATGATCTATTAGAGATGGAAAATTCTTATAATTAAATTAATATAATCAAGGATGATAACATTAGATATTATATCATTCTTATTTTTTATCTTTCTCATGTGTTTATGGACAATAAACACCGTTTATCTTTCGTAGTTGTTAATCAATGGGTGAAGATACTAGAACTTATTTGATAATAAAGGGTCCCCAAGAAGTGTTACCACATCCATTAATCTATGTTTTATCCACATATTTTGGAAACTAATTTTTTTTTACATGAAAATCACCGTGATACTCAATTATAGAAGAATTCAGAGGTTACTATTGTTGAATTATAGATATATTATTCATTTTAAACTCATACATGTTTGAACATAGGGGATAGATCAACCTTTTTCATGGGGGTTTTCCATTTAAATTGATTATTATATATTCTACCAAAAGAAAACACATACATTAATTAATGATCGTTCAAACCCACATCACCACTCTTGAATGAGAAAAAATAAATCAACTATATATACCTAAATCTATAATTGTGACTAAACTTATTCCCTAATTCATATCTATGAACTCTTCTACCATATCCATCATCAAAATATAATTATAAAACAATTAAATTAACATATCCTAAAATGTTTCTAGTGGTAATCCTTTAGTCCTATCTACCTAAACCAAAATACCCCACCAATGTCGACTTAATCCCTAAAGAATGAATCAGAAGAGATACACCCTATTCACATCTAGATCATTGATAGGATCAAAGATCATATATATCCCCTCCAACCACCCCTCAAATCAGAATATACTAGGATATCTTATAAATATAATGGGTTATTATAACTAAAAATATTAAATGACATTAGACATAATTGTATCCTTCAAAGGTGGTCTGCCTTAAATATTATAAATCTACATCAATAAGCTTTTAGTGATTTGCTTCTCCACTAGAGTCACAATCTCAGCCACCAAAGGAAATTGTGCAACTTCCCTATATACATGACCCTTAGTAGATGGTTCATATTAAACATAATATTTCCATGTCCAGTCAAATATATTCTTAGGTTCAGTATTTCTAAAAAATTAAATACTATTTATAAAAACAAACAATAAAAACTCTACATCAATTAATAAATCATAACTTTCTAAAATAAATAAAAAATAATTAGCTAAATATAATTATTCACATAATATCAAAATACCACCTCATAAATTTTAGTTATATAATCCATTAGTAACAACCTTCTAAGGAAAACACTTTTTAGTTTATTAATAATATAACTGTTAAATTGAAATTAAAATAAAAAATAAATCACATAAACATGCACGTACACATGTGTCATGTACCTGTAAGCCAATATGATGCATGGATACCCCTTTATATACTGTTAAATGAGTGATAATTATATCCAAAAATCATATTATAAAACAATTATATACAATCCCAGACATCCCAAGTAACCTAAACTTATACCATAGTTGTTTTCTCTATGCCTTTATACAATTCTTTGGAACCAAATATTGAAACTACATATTTGATATAAACATTCCAATATATCCAGAACTTAGAAAACAAACTATTTTGATATCATTTTTTAGAATCCCACAATGAAATGACTATACCACTAAACCTAAATTTCACATGGCCTCTATAATGGTCCTCAATCACTAAAGGTTGGTGACAAACATTGATAGTTTATGAACATCACAAGGGGATTTTTTTACATTCGAATGGTCTATTACATTAAAATGTAAAATTAGATATAAAATTACTATAAACTATGGAAAAATATACTCAATATAATATAAAAACGTATCATAAATACCCATAAATTCAATCATCTAATCATATATCATAATTAAATCTTGTGTAAAATATAATGAATATCAATACTAAAAAAATTAATATGTTTTTTATAGTCATGAAATGATGATGAAATTTCAAGAGGGGTCCAATTATTTTCATAAAACCTTCACACCCAGTATAAAAAATTTCATCTAAATTTAATATGAACTTATTCATTTCCTTATAATAGATATGAAATGTAAAATATAAATAATGATAATAAATAGTAGAATATGATTAAGTATAGTGGTTCAGGTCAAGGATGTCCCCTAGTCTACTCCATTGACACCCTCTTCATTGGATTGGTGAATTTCACTAGAAATTCCCTTACCAAGAGATCTCAATATTTGAATGAAATGAATTATAACTTGTTAAAAATAGTTTTTTATGGGTTCATTTTTTTAGATCAATACTAATCTTTGAAGCATTCACAAGGAGAATATTCAAAATTAAGGAATGATAACCTAGGTTGGTTAAATTATCAAATAAATAATATTGATATGGATACCATAAAATTTAGATTAATAGATCAATTGAGTAATATATATGTCTCCATAGTATATTCCTCAAGATGAAACTATTACTGAACAAAGAATATGTATATAAATAAATCGTCATCAACTAATTCTAGATTTTCAGGGTAGTAGGAAATTAACATAAAAAAGCTGATCGAATAAGAATATATTTTAATTTTAATCCAATAGACTCTAAAAAACTAGAGCATATATTTCATATATTCATACAAAATCAAATATTGTAATTCTGAAAATAAATTTTTAAAATTAAGGCTTAGGATTAACACCCAATTATAGAAGATAAAATTTATCTTCTAAGATCACGAATGTCCAATCACTATTTTTTAGATTAGTATATTTCAAACCTTTTGAATTGCAATGATCTTATAAATCAATGTTATAAACCATTAGTTCAAATATACATCATGAAATATTTTTTTTAAAATGTATTTGTTTAATTATCAAGATAAACCATGACTTCAGACATCTCATTACATTTGAAATTTGAAATTTAAATGCTTGAAAAATATCATTTATTCCATCATAAATAGAAAAAATATCAATCCATTTCTATAAATCAAAAAATGGTATTAGAATAGTTTTGTTGAGTTATTTTACCCAATAAACTTGTAGTATAAAAATTTTCTTATTTCAAATTTTAAATCTTGCATCGTACTGGATCATCTTGTAGATCATTTTTCATGAGGATGATTCCTAAAATACTGAAGCTAGTGTATAGTTGATTTCAATGTAGAGATCCAGAAAATAAATTTCAATATCAAGATATGGTAATTAACATGTGGTATATCACCAAATTGAAGTTACTTTATTTAGTTATATAAGATGTCTGAGGTACCTAAGGATCATGAAACTTATAAAAGATAGAAACAAAAAAAAACATTATGGTTCAAAACGTGGGTTAGATATCAAAATTAGTTGCAACTACTCTTTCTATAAAGTTATTAAGGATAGATTTTTCATATACATGTGACTTAGTGAATGATTATTATATACAATAATGATCAAAAATGAACTCATAATTCTTTAAATAATGGAATTTAATTATTTATTTAGATAAAAATGTATACCTGAAATCCACTCGAGGTAAATTTACTAGTAAATAAAATGTGGGGTTTTACGAGCATCATAATTATTGAAAAATATGATGGATCAACATTCATATTCTCAATAATATCCCCATTTATAATGATCACAACAACCATAAAATAACAAACTTTAGGTAATACTTTTCAAATATAGTTAATGATAATAAAGGATACGATATAATGACATAGATAATTTCATGTGAACTTGGTGTTTTCCAATATTTATCTACCTTTTTGTGAGATCAAATAGAAATTATAAAATGGAATTAACCAAAATTATTGTTATAAATAACCAAAAAAAACAAATAACAGAATGTAAAGTGAAACCTATAAAAGATGGGTCAAAAAACATAAAGAAAATACATAATGTCACCTAAATATAATTTTATTAGAAAAAAATATTAATAAAATGGGAGTAAAGATCATGGAAGAAAAATGAATGTGAAAGGGTCATGGATAAGGACTATCTATAGGCTAGGAATTTATTGATGATGTAGTTGATGATATAATATCACGATGGTTTTTAAGAACTACCTAAATCTTATGCATCATATCCTTGAAATGTTAAATGATCATTTCAACTCATTAATTAACCAAATGTTGAATTTCATGTCTTTCCATTAATGTCTCCAATAAATTAACTTTAAAAAAAGAATCAATGAATGTAGTATAATAGATAAATATATCCATTAAACACATAAGCCTGTTGCCCTGATCTTACACACTGGGATCTGTATAAGGTAATTTGGAAATTAAGTCTTGTTGATTTTCTAGAAGAATGTCTAGAGACACACTATTAAACCTTTAGTCCTAATATTTTGAATCTAAGGAACTAATATCTAATGATAGAATATTTGGGATTTGACAAAAATCCATTAAACTTATTCAGAATAGGTAACTATTCATTTTCCAAAATTTGTAATCTTAACAGACTGAAATTGGGAAAACAAAAACTTCTTTATATCACTAAAATATTATTTTGATGTCATATCACCTTTAATAATCTCAAAATAATCTATCATTTCTCTCTCCAATGTATAAAAATACCATCTAAAAATTGAATATTATTTCATATATTATAAGTGGGTATAGAGAGACTCATATTATATTTTCAGAATAGAACAACTTAATAAAACATCAGGGTATTTCCTATCACTCTAATGATTATACTGTATTTTAATAAATTATTTATTTGATAAATCAAATTTAAAATACATAATGAATAAACCATTTGATCATGGTCATAAATACTAGATAACTCTATAAAAACTAGTGGTTTCATCTCTTGTGGTACTTATTGTTCCACCTCTTCTATTGCTTGAAGTAACTAAATATTTAAAAATTCACCTGATGGAGTAAACTACTCTTTAATTACATTTTTTACTCAAAATAAACATCATTTGTATTTTATAGATATTTTTCTATCCATAACACAATTTATTCCATAAAACCACTGGATGTGGTAACTTTAGTAAATTAATCCCCAACTAAATGAACTTCTTTAGTCATATGATTCTCATAATTATAATTCGTAGGCTCATTATGTTTCCCCAAATAATGGGAAGTTCCTTCAAATCCATCCACCTTAGACAGATCTATCTATTAAATTTCTAATTTATTATACTTTAAAACCTTATCTGGTATTATAGGTTCATATATACATTGATATATCACAATTAGCAAAGATCCACCTTCTGTCTCAATAGAATATTTCTAATAAATCATTGAAAACTGAATAGATCCTATTATAACTGTAGTAAAATTCTCATTTTTAATTTTTTTCATACATCAACATGAAGGAATATTTTTATCACTAATAGTAGAATTGTCTAAACTTGTTGCATGAACTATTTATTCAACTACATGTATCATCATCCCTTGAACTATAGTTTCACTACTAGTTATTACAGAATTATTAAGTTATTCTTTAGAAACTCCATTGTACTTATCATATATAAACCTTCTTTCATCACCCAAATAATCCAAACTAGAGGGATTATCTACGTCATCCCCAACTAGAATGATATTTCATTTGGATATTATAATGAAAAGGATAAATTCTCTCAATGTTCCAGTTAATTAGATGTTACTGTTATAACATATTTCCAATTTCTTTATATGTAACTGAAAATTAACTTTTTTATTTTTAAAACAATTTTGAAGAAATGTATGATCAATTATTGTTCATCAAGGAATAAAACCATTAAAATACATGACATAATTATTATAGATAAGTTTGAGCCTATTGTAAACTATTTTGATAAATAATTTCTCGGAGAAAAACTTATAGTGTTCATAGATATTACCTTATAAATTCTTCAAATCGACCCGCCATATTCTCCTAGTTCTATATGTCCTCTTCGCAATTGATCTTCCATTCATTGAAGCCCCTTGTAAATATATGATCCTTCTTATTAATCTATTCAATCTTCTCTCCTTGGGATTCCTTTCGGGAGTACTTTTTCAATCATTCTATCTACTTTCTCTATTGGGGCATGATAATAATATATTCCTCTATCATGGTCACTCCAGAATGATAAAGGACCCTTGTAAATGTAATTATATCTAAAATAACAACACTCATATAAGTAATAAGATATATTATTATCTCATGTGGATATAAGGACATTATTGAGTCCTTATTTCTGTAATGTTTCACGTATCTCAACGTATAAAAAAATAGTTTAAACTTTATATCACTCATGAGAAGAAACGTAATGTACATATATATAAGGAGAATATTCTCCTATTCATAAATACTAGGTACTAAACTACGTTGAATAAATTTCAAAATTAATTTATAATTATCCTTGATATCTTTAACCACCATCTTCATTATTCGACAGGTTCTAAAAAGAACAGACATTATATCTTCATATTTTTGTACCGTAAAAAAATTGACATCATGATAAATCTAAAATTTCTTCCGTGAGGATAAAATAGTTACTTATATATTTCAATATATTACATAAATAATTCATCATTTCCCCCAACTGATGAAATTAAAATTTTATTTTCAGGCAAAATAAACTAAACATTTTCAAATAATTCCATAAAATTCTAATTGAAAATATTTTCTAGATTACCTCCATTGAAAAGAAAATACAAACCATAAAAGTGAAACACTTCTGTTATTAGAATACAATTTTCCAAAAACTATTTAAAATCTAAATAATTCGCTAAATTACATGATTCTAGGAACTTGAAATTTCTTTCCTCTTACAACTTCATGGATCAGAATAATCATTTCTCTTCATCTACGTTATTTAGAATAATTATTAACTATATAGTATTTGATATTATTGGGATTAATGAATCAAGAGATCAAAAGATCATGGGATCAATGATCATGGATGATAATACATTTTTAATGGTTGTACGGTGACGTTTGTGCATATTGATATGAATTATTAGTAAAAATAATACAAATATAAAAAGACTCAAACAAAATGAAATCATAGAAATAAAAATTAATATAGGATAAATAAAATAAATTAAAAACCATAGTGACATAAAAAAATTAAATAATATTTTAATATAAATAAAGTCAAATAAATTATTATTTTTAGTTAAGAAAAATAAAAAAATTATATAATTGTAAACAAACAAACCAAACCTCCTTTAATAAATAAATAATGAGTAGTTGGAAGTGGTTTAGTAAAAATATCAGCAAGATGATATTCAATATTCATAAATTATAATGAAATATCACTCTATTTAACATGATCACTTAGAAAATGATGTTGAATATCAATATTCTTTGTTAAAGGATGAATTACATGGTTTTGTAAAATATTGATAGAACTCAAATTATGACACAAAATATTAATGTTTAGCAAATTAAGTCTAATATCATAATGACTTAGTTTCATCTACAACAATAATGCATAAAAATCTCTATAAGATTTATATTTCCCTCATTAATTGATAAAAAAATGTAATATTGCTTCTTACTTGACCCAGATATTTGGGACATTCTAAAAAAAGTGACAGGTTCCAAAGGTAAACATTCTATCTAATCTGAAATTTATAAAATCATCATATGAATATGAAATTAAATAAATACAATATTTTTTGTATAGGTTCGGGATAAATAAATAGTTCCATTAAAATACATAAAAATTTCATAGACAACCCTCAGATGATATTATTTTCGATCTTGCTAAAATATTGAATATAGAAAAACAAATAATATATTTTATTTCATATTAAAAATAATATATAAAAAATTGCCAATATTACCTCTATACAACTTGTTTTCAAAAATATTACTAGATTCATCCAAAAAATGTTTTATATTTTTACACATATGGGTCACATTTTTTTTATTATTTTTAAAGTCTATTTTTTCAATAAATCGATAAAATATATTAATTGACTAAAAAATTTCCAAAAACCTTTTGAATTGTTTGAAATACCTGAATGAAATTTATTTCCCCCATTATACTCATTTAAAAGTCATCTTGTATATGTTTGGAAAAATCAGAACAAAATTGTTTATTAATGGACCCGAAAATGAAATATTCTTCATTGATTTTTACTTTTAAAATAATGAAAAATAAGTTTTCTATAATGAGTGAAATCATCCCGACAAATAGATAAATCGTACTATGAATGAAAAGAACTCAACTGTTTATACCAATACCTTGGTGCATGTTTAGGACCATAAATATATTTAGTATTATTAAAAACTATATTTGGAAAATGAGGATTTAAAAAACCTAGGGGTTTTTCAATAGAAATTTCATTAATTAAATATTTATTTACAATATAATATTTTACATCCACATAGTAAAATTTTAAATTCATATAATATTCACCAGCTAAACGGTTACTAATTGATTCATGACCAGTAACATGTGTAATATTTTCCATTATTTTCTATAACTTCATCCTGATATCTTTGAAAAATATCCTACATTTAGTCATGATGACTAATCCACAATAATATTGATTCTTATTAAATATCCACTTTATTTTGATATTGTTTTGTTTGAAGTTCTATGAACTAAAAAAGAAAAATTGTTTCAATTAAATTGATTTACCTTTTTCAGTATAGTCATTACCCAACAGTCATAATGTAAGGATTATTCTATATACTTAGGTTATAAGATGGATATAAGAGTAAATAACTGAACAAAAAATTAATTATTACTTATACATTTAAATAATAAAATTAAATTTACTATATTAGTCTCTAGAGAATGTTTTTTTATGGTTCTAGTATTTCTTGGAAAGACACATTCTTGTTACCCAGTTACATTATCATTTAAACTTTATTGATCATGATCGTGATCTATTCTATTTTCACTTTTAACATTAGAATAATCAAGTCTCAAATTACGTATATAATTAGAAACATAATATATTTGCGTTCAATTTTTATGAAATGTAACTCTCACATCATAATTCATATGAATCTATTCTTTAACTATCATTTTATTTTTTAATAAACACTCTATACGATTTATTAGGGTAATACCCAAGAAATATTCATTCATTAACTTGTATATTATAGATACCATAATATTTTATAGTACTGAGGATATATACATTAGATACAAAAACTTTAATGTATCAAAATTTAGGGTTTCTTTTATTCTACCGCTCATATAGTTTATTGTATTGACCTGAAAAAAATATCCACTCAAAATGGTACCCAACCTGATTCGCTACATACCAGAAGAGAATTCCCATCCCCCACGGCCTGAAAACTAGCACTTGGGAATCAAGAAACAACCTAAGGGAACAATTTTACCTAACCTAAAGTGAACAAAAACCTAGAATATAAAGATAAAATAGAAGTAAATAGTAGAATATATAGATATACTTCATAAAAAAATCAATTGAAACCAAAAAATTCAATATCGATGTAATTATTCAACCATAGGTACAACCATAAAGGACTACCACCATGTGATAGTCTAATGACTAAAAAATTATCAATCTATTTTTTTTCCTTTCATATAATTATTTTACATGGTATGAAACACATAAATATCATATATAGATGAATAAAAACATTAGTCTCATAAATGTCTGAATGAAATAAGTGATATTCATATAAATTAATGATCTTATACAAATATAATAGTAACATGATTCTTAGAATAGTAACATGAACTTTAGGAATATTAATTTATCCAATAGAATTGTAACCTCGTGTATGAAAGTATAAATAATACTTAGCCATCTTATTAATTAATGTATTATATAATTATATCATAGTGTAATTAAATAAATGTTTTCAAAATGATAATTTAAGTGTTTGTTTTTTGTAAACCATACATGTTTATTTTCAATTCTATAATTAATATAATGATTCAAAAGAAATTTTATCTTCATAAAATACATTAATAAATTAATTTTTCCCTTATTATTATAAGATGGTTTCATGATCCCTTAAACAATTTTTCAATGTGTATCAAAATTTATTATAATAATAAAATAGATATCCTTCGAATACAAGAAGATTTTAAATAAAAATAAATTTTCTCAAATAGAAATAGTTATTTTCATAAAATTGATTTGATTTTAGTGTTCTAAAGGTAGAAAAATAGTTAGGGAGAAATTTTGGGATTACATAAAATTGTTGAATTTTGGGTTAATAGTGAAATATGATAACTTGCGATATAAGATAAATTCATAAATTATTAATTTATAGATAAATCCGGAGTGGGAATCGGCTACGGGAGAAGTCGAGTCCTGTATGGGATTCGGGGACGACTATGGCTATTATGATGTTTGATCTGAGGTTGTTTTGTGTGGTTCGTCATTCTGGTTACCTTGATCTTGTTTGGCTTTATGTACTGGGTACCAGACACCCTTAACCGGCTTTTATAATACCAAAAAAATTGATTTGGCCATATTTCTTACGTAAAGACATAATTTCAAAAAATCCTCAGTTATTTAATATATTTAGTGATATGGTTCAACACTATTAAAAGTCTTGCTCCAAAATAAAAGAATATTGAATATAATAATAAACAACACCCCTCTCCACCCCATTAAATTCCACCGTTCATTACCTCTTCTCCTCACACCTCTAAAGCCTTTAATATTTTAAAAATTCTACCGAATCCACATCAGATGAATCTACCCTACGTTTGTGATCTACTGATCTCAACGAATGACCAAGACCATGTTCTTTAATGTGGTTCTTAAGGAGATAAATTCAAGAGGTAAAATCCTCATTTGATCTCTTTTAATTTCTTTTAACTTATTTTTTTTATTATCCTATCCTTACCTACTATATCCAAACATGAATTATGACTATAATATCATATATATATATATACTGTAATGTTATTTTTTTAATATAATATCCATCATCAAACCCCTTCTCAAAAATGATAACACCATCTGTGTTGTGTGGATTTATCACCTTCATGGATGATGGGTTTTCTTTTTCAATTACAGCCCTCGTGGATAATCATATAATCCATATTATGGTATAATATGATTTTATTAATCATATTAGAAGTCATATAGGGTTATGAAACCAAAATATAAACATGATATTAAATAAAATAAAATAATATCTTGATGGTGGTAAAAACTTCCAAAATATATTAATTCGTTTTCATATACATTTAATCTAATTAATCATCCTCATATAGAATTAACAAATGCTATATAATACCATTTAAACATATTTATGTTAATTAATAAAATATAATTTAAATTCTATATAATTATACACATTTTTCAAGAACATCCGTACTTGTTTACAAGTGAACTGGTCATGAAAACCAAGAAAAAACTAACACTCCAGGAATGATGAAATTGAACTATATAACTCACAAATATATCCATAAATGAAAAAAATAAAACCATAATAAATAAAACTAATTTATAATAGTTCTTATATTTAGTAGTTAATTAATATATATTTCTTATTTATGAAATGAAATTAAAGAAATTGTTCAGACAGAAGGTATATAGATTATTGAACATGAATCATTCCCTTTGGGTTTTTCCGCATTCAAGACAATTTTTTAAGTGGATATTATATTAATATTCCTAAAATATAATTTCATTTTCCATCCCTTTTCTTTTTTGATATACATCTCTCCAATATGATTTTATGATAAATAAAAAATATTTTCTAACAGAATTGTTCTTTCCATAATACATTTTGAATCCTCTTGAGTTTTTTCTTCTTCACTAATGAATGATGAATATTATATCACATTTATTTTTAAAATTTTCATTTAGGAACTCTAATTTTCATCATTATTTATGAAATATTTATAAAATTCATTCCATTATACGGGTTATTTCAAGAATTTTAATGATATATATTCTATGTGGGATGCTTAATAATGTAAATGTTGTGATGTGACGGGTGCACCAAAAATTATATTTCTCTATAATGAATTGGGTAATGTGATATATACCATGAGATGATGTGACTTATGATTGAACATGACACTATATTTGTTCATAATTATAAAGTTATTATTATTCACTAATGTTATGTGTGGACATGATTCTAGTATTGATCGCAACTATGTGTTGTATTTTACAACTAAGACATGATGTTTCATTTTTATGCATCTCCACATTCCATTCCATTATATAATCCTACATCGCATGATTATTATGATGATACTATGCTTATGTTATGATGAATATGATTATTCTAACCCATGTTGTATTGATTCATTTCCTTATCATTCCACTTAAATGGAATTTATATCATCCATTTCATTGATGTATAACCTCTTGTGATTACCTGTACGAAAGAGATTTCATAAAGGGCGCGTGGAATTTAGAGTAGGAGGAATTAAATAATGTTGATTTTTTGATATATAAATTTATTTTACGGTCCTAATATAACAAATACACTAAAACTTTGTAAAATGGTTTTGTAACATTATTATGCTTTATATATTTAAAATGATTTAATTGTTTTGTAAGAAAAAGATGGGTCTCTATAATTTGTATAAAACTACAGTTTAGTTAATTAAGGAATTAGTATTAGAGAAATTTATTGAAAACCCATAGTATGAGACCAATGATTTTTGATAATCCAAGAAACATTATTTTATAAAAATGATAATCATAAGGATCCCATAAGATATGCCTTTAATGTTAATTACAAGAAGTAATAAATTATTTATTCATGACTATATGACTTAAGAAATTTTAAAAACGTTTTACATTTTAGAAAATGGTTGGAACGAAGATAATTTTGGCCAAAAAAACCATGTGAATGACAATGCATCAAATTCACAAACAAAAACCCCAATGACTTTGGAGGTGGAGTTCAAAATATCAATATGATTATTACCCAGTTGTCACATGATATGACAAATAACCTGAATAATGTGGAATGTTTCCTTCAACTAAGAAGGATAAAATGGATGTCAAATAATTTATATGGAAACAACCACAAACATTTAGTGGATCCTTTGATCCACTCATCGTGGAAAACAGGGACAACTCAATAAATAATAAAATTTCATTTCATCAATGTTTTGAGATAGAGAAGGTGACTCTAGATGTTTATCATTTAGATTGAGGGACCAATCAATGGTGTGAAATTATTAGGAAAACCAATCCAAAGGATGAAATATAATACTTGGATTGGGAATATATTAATACAATTTTTCTTAATAAGTATTTTTCCTGAACTCTTAGAACAAATATGGAGACAAAATTCATAGATATAAAGAAAAAATAAGTTTAATATATCATCACTTTAGAAGAAAACATCACAAGTCATAGAAGTTAGGCATAACTGTTTTGTTCAATTATAGGACAATCCATAGATTACTTTGTGGTTTAAAACCAAACCTTTAAAAGGCTCTAGCTATTCGAGATTTCTGGTGTTATGAATAAGTTTTTTGATGTTCTCCAAAAGTTGAGATGATGTTCATAGATTGGATCCATGATTACTTACATAAGAAGGTAATAATATATTTTCAATTTTGTGTATCGAATGAATAATGAGGAAAGAGGTTCCATCCACCGATGTGTCAAAAATGTGGGATGAAACATCATGGGAATTTCTTCAATGGAATGGGAAAAATATTCAACTATAGGATATGAGGCCATAAAAATCATGAATGTCAAAGAGACATAAATAATTTCTTCCACATAATGTTGGAAAGGATAGAGCCAACCATGGTTCAATACTTCACCTGTATGGAGAAAGTTCATGATATATACAAGTGCCCAAAACGCTGAGTCCTCCTAGTTAATCATAGTCAACAACCACCAATGACTATGGAGTAAGGTAAATCTTATGAAATAATTACTAAGAAGTGGAGAAAGAAAATAATTTCATACAAGGTACACATCCCATTCACTCAAAAAATGAAAAAAGTATTATTTTATTCTATTTTTATGAATTAAATTACATATTTCTTGTCTATTAGAAATACTAAATTGAATCCTCAAAACCCTGATGTATAGATATCCATAATAAACCTAGTAGTTTAATCCATGAAACTAAATTTTAGGAATATTATCTTTTTGGTGTATGTGGTATGATTCTTAAAATCAATCTCATGATACTAACCTTAGTGGAATTTTATTATAACTACGCATGGACATGATCTTGTAATATAGAGCACACATAATCATTCAGAAAAAATAAAAATATTTTCTAATTCAAAAAACATCAACTTCTCATCTAAAAATGAAATGAATACCATGAATCTCATTCAATAAATCCCTGAATGATGTGGGTGTTAATACCCAATGAAGACTCATACCTTTCTCAAATGGATGAGAAAATAGAAGGTATCAAACTGGACAAAATTCCCATTGTGATGGTATAAAATAATGTATTTCTAGATTTTTTATCAAGACTTCCCCAAAATCATGATGTAGAGTGATCAATAGAACCTATACCCAAAGCCAATCCTATCTAAAAATTACCCAACATTAGAGCCACAATATAATTGGAGGAGTTAAAGAATAATCTCAAAGAGCATTTGGACTAATGGTTTATGGACCCTAGTTTATCACCATGTGGTGAAAATATGATATCTATATAGAAAAAGTATGGATCAATGATATTTTGTATCGATTATTATAAACTCAATAGGATCACCATAAATAAAAAGAATCGGCATCCAAGGATTGATGGATTTATTGATCAACTACGATGAACTTATTACTCCTCAAGGGTGGATATTCATTTGGGATATCATCAACTGAACGTATCGATGGAAGATATTCATAATATTAATTTCCCCATAAGGTATGGGAAATATGAGATTAAAGTGATTCCCTTTATACATATTAATATCCCTATTAAATTCTTTGATTTTATTAATATAGTCTTTTGATAATACATTAAATTTTTTTTGTATCGTTTTTAATGATATTGTCATATAATCGAAGAGAAATGAGGAACATGAAGAACTACTATGGATTTTCCTGGCTACATTAGGGAATTAGAAAATGTATGTATGTTCACTAAGGGTAAATTTTGGATGCATCAATTCAAATTCTTTGGAAACAAGATGAGCAGTGAGGGAATTTCTTGTGCGCCTTTAAAAAAGGAAATTGAGGAAAAGAACAAACGAACTAGTGTCACAGTAATCCATATTTTGTTGGGCATGTAGGGCACTAATTGATTTTTTTGAGTAATTTATCATGACTGTATAACCCATTAACTAAGGTAAAAATGAGAGGGGTAATGTTATTCAGGATAGATGAATGTGAGGAAATCTTCAAGAAGATAAATAAGAGGTTGGTCGCTAAACCTGTACTCACATTACCAACAATTGGAGAAATTATTGTGATATAAAATTATTATTAAAAGAAAGGTTTTGGTTTTTTACGCATGGAAACAAAAAAGTGATATATTATTCCTCTTGTTAGTTAATGATCCATGTGCCGAACTACTCAACACATGATCAGAAATTAGTAGTTGTAATATTCACATGTAATATTTAGTGGAACTACCTCTATGGTGATAATTTTGAAATATATACTGATGAAAAGAGTATAATGTATATAATCACTTAGAAGAACCTTGTATTCATAATACATGACTGGTAGATATAATCATGGCCAAAAACAACTCTATTCATTAAATAATAATAAAGGTGAACAAGGTATGTGTCGATCATAGCAGAATTGAACCTGCAACATTATCCATGATGTGGATTGACCATATCATTATGTATATGAAAAGGATGGATTTGTAAAACATAATAGAAGGGAATACATCCAACTTTGAAAAAATTATTTCCCAATAATCTATACAAGAAAAGATTAAGGAGGCACAAAGGGATGATATTGAGATTCAAAAGATGGTGAAATCAATAATGGAAGGGAAGCCTCAAGAGTTACATATCGATGAAGATGGTTTGATTTGGGTTAGAATGAGTCTACGTGTTCCCTGATCTTCTAGTATAAATAAATATATATTGTATAATGAAAATATATCAATGTTATCTATCCATCCTGGAAGCACAAAGATGTACTGTGGTATCTGAGAACACATCTAGTGGGGTAACATGATGAAATAGAACATGGAATATAACCCAAGTTTCTCAATATGTTCGAAATTCAACACGTAGAGAAAAAATTCCAAAGGGATGATTAAACTATTTCCTATACACATGTGGAAATGGGAGAATCTCACTATGGACTTTTACATTGGTCTCCCAAAGAAATCCTATGGGAACAATATGATATGGGTTTTAGTGGAGTTACTCACCAAGATATCCCACTTTATCACTATTCAAAAAGATCTCTTTCATGAACAACTTGCTATTATATATGTGAAGAATGTGGTGAGGCTTCTTGGTGATCCATTTTCATTAAATGATATTCACATAAAAATTCTAGATACGTCTTCAATGACATTTTAGAGCTGAATGGAATGTTCGAAAAAACCTATCACCCACAAAATGATGTACAATTTAAAAAGACTATTCAGGGAATTGAAGAAATGCTACGATCTTACTAAATGGAATTCAATGGTGGATGAGATCAGCATCTCTAGTTGGCTCATTTCTCAAACTAAAATATCTTCCATTCGAGTATTCAGATGGATCCATTTTAAGATATTTATGGGAAGTGATCTGTACTTTTGGAATGATGTTGGAGAAGGATATATCCTTGGAGATAATATTGAGAAATAGATAACATAGAAGGTTCCAGCCATCCCACGACAAAAAATTCTTCTTAGATTCAGAAAAGATAACTATAATGAAAACTCTTGAAGGTACATATAATTAGATGTTAGAGACAATGTCTCCCCTTTAGTATCCCCACAAGAAATAGTCATGTGGTTTTGGATGAAATTAAATCACATCATAAGGTAAATTTTCACTTTGATATCTTTGATTACATAAGAGTGGTTACCTATTAGCTATCAGTTACACAAATTATGGATCAATTCCATGACTTGTTCCACATATCAGTCCTAAGTATATATATATCAGACCCCTCACATTTACTAAATTCAGAGGTGGTACAAATAGAGAACGACATATCATATGTGGAGAATAATATAATGATCATATACCAAAGAGAAAAAGTCCTACGCAATAGGAAAACTCATTTTATTAAATTTATATGGAGAAACCATATGTGTGATGAAAAGAAATGGAATCCAGATGAATCAATGATGGAGAAATACACTAATTTGTTTTATGTAAAACAAAATTTCAATGGCCAAATTCTAAATGGTTTAAATAATGTAGTGACAAAAACATTTATCAATGGAATGATTCCATTCATATAATTGTGTTATATGGTATGAAACACATAAATAGAAAATAGATCCTAATAAAAAAATTATTCTCATAAATGAAGAACGAAATAAGTTCTTTTCATATAAATTAAAGAACCTATACCGATGGAAGAGTTATTTCACCCTTGGAATAGTATCATGACCATTTGGAATAGTAATCCGACCATTAGTACAATAACCTCACTTGTGAATAAATAAATAATATTTTGGAATCTTATTAATAGAAATTATTATATAATTATATCACTGTATTATTAAATAAATGTTTTAAAAATTATAAATTAATTATTGGTAAATTTTTTAAACTTTTATATTTTTAATAATTCTATAATTAATATAATGATTTAAAAGAAAATTTATTTTCGTAAAATTGATTAAAAAATAATTATTCATTTTATTATGAAATTAAGATATTTTTATTATCCCATAGTTAATATTTCAATGTCTTTTAGATCAATTATAATATTAAAATCTGTATTTTTAAAATAAATAATTATTATATTGAAAATTTAAATTTCTATTATATAGAAGATTATATTCCTAAAATTGATTCTATTTTTTATTTCTACATACTAAAAAAATCATGGGGACTATTTTTATGACTTCTTAAGAAGATTTGAATTTTTGTGAGTAATAAATAATGAAAAATTACGATATAAGATAAATAAATAGATTATTTAGTAAAGGATGATGTATAGATGATTTAAGTAAATAATTTCTTAATATGATTCATTATTTAATTAAATTTATTAATGTGTTTGACATTATTGATAGTATTGAGCAAAAATAACAAAATAATGAATATAATATTGAAAAAATACCCCTCTCCTCCCATATAAATACCACCCCTCACCACCCATTCCCTTCACACCTCCAAGGACATGGATTTTGTCCAAATTTCCTTAAATAGTATTCCCAATGATATTCCCCATTTTATACACCTTTTTGTATCAAAATAATACCAAACCCTAGTTCCTTAATGAGGTTTTCAAGGAGAAGAAATACAAGTTCTCAAATCCTCTTTCTTTCCATTTTAATTTTTCTAATCTATTTTCATTTATTATCCTCTGCATACCAAATATATCCAAACATGAATGATAAATCCATTATCTTATATATTTCATAATTTTATTATGTTAATTGAATTTCCATCACTAAACCCCTTCTCCACTCCATTTTATTTTAAATTTGAAAACATTGTCTGTGATGTGTTGATTTATCACCTTCATTGATCATGATATATTGTTTTCCATTACAACATTCTAGGATGGAAATAAAAACATTATTATGATTAAATAAAATTTCATTATAAATATTATATGTTATATAATATTCTATAACAAATATAAAAGCATGATATGAAATAAAATGATATAAGTTTGTGGGGGATGTAAAAATCCCCAAAATAATTTAAATCATCTTCATTAACATTTTATTTGATGATTAATCATTATAATGTATAACAATAAGATATATAAGAACATTTATAATTATTGATGTTAATTAATAACATATAACTTCTATTCTAGAGATGTAATTCTTTTCACATGAACTTATGTACTTGTATATAAGAGAAACGATCATGAAAACCAAGAAAATGAACACTCCCATAACGGTGAAATTAAACTATGCAACAAACCAATGTGGAAATAAATTAACTTACTAAATTAGCATAAATAAAATATCTATATATAATATATTCTTTATATAGTAATTAATCAATTTAATTTTATAATCTAGGATAATAATATGAATAATGCATTCGAACATTATGTAGGGGGATTCTTGAAACCCAAATTCTTTCCGTGTGGAAATTCGTTTAATATTAATCAAATATAATTTCATTTTCCATCCCATTATGTTTCAGGATAAACATGTTTCCAATCATATTTTAGGAAAAATACAATGATTTTATAAAATATATCTTTTTTCCAAAAATCATTTTTATTCCTCTTGAGTTGTTTCTTATATTCTAAAGAATGATGAATCTAATACAAAATATGTTTTTCACTTTTTATTTAGGATCCAATATTTTATTAATGATTGATTAAATTCTTTTGAAAATGATTCCATAATATGTGTTACGTTGTGAATTTGATTAATATACATTCAATGTGGCATGCATGACTATGTGAATGTTAGAAATATGTGTAAACATTATTCTTTATTTTGTCACCATGAAGAAGTTATGATATGGAACTTATGTTTTGTCTGGACATAATTCAAGCTTTGTTCACAACTATGTTTGGTATTTGACCCCAAAGCAATTATGTTTCATCTTCATATATTTCCACATTCCATGAAATTATGTAATTATTCCTCCCACTATTAGGCTAAATATCTTATTCTTTTGTTATGATGATGACAATTATTCTCACCCATGTTACCATGATTCATGTTCTTATTTTTCCTTTTTCCAGGATTTTATCACACCCCTTTCTTTGATGTATAACTTAATGTGATTACATGTACTAAGGAGATTTTTTTTAAGGAAACTAAGAAGATATAGAAGTTTGAATTAAATAATTTCAACATTTTAATTTGTAAATCTAATGTATCAAATTAATATTTACAAGATACTAAACATTTGGATCCAAGTTTCTTAAATATATAATGTTTGTTTATTTTTAAAATTGTTTGATAGTTGTGTAAGAAAAAGTTGGCCCACTATTGACAATGTGGGAAGACTCCCACCATCTCACCACCAACTACCCAAATCATCTACCTGAAAACCTCACCGGCTCACTAAAGTGCCATGCCATTTCCTGCATCGAAAGATATAACAAGGTTTACACACAACTAAAGAGATAATGAAGGGTATGATCTAACCGTCTCAGTAATTGTCCCACCCCAGTGATCAATATAGATACTAATAACGAAAAACCATTAATGTTTAATTTTAATGAAAATAATGAATGAATTTTTTTAACAATTTATATGTCATTGAATGAGAAAACAATTTAATTCCCTATTTCCCACACTTCTATATAAATTAGTTAAATCTATTCAAACTCATTTTAAAACCATATATCATCTTAAATATATAATGTCCAAAAATTATACATCACATTTCATATATAAACCCATGGAATTATAATAGAAAGTGTAATCCAGAAGTAGAATGATATGTAACATCACTTCAGGAATCAAATTATATTAGGACAGTGAGTACAGTCATACAAAACATATTCAATCGCGTATTCATAAATTCACTACACATGTGAATCAAGCCGGATCAGAATATGAAAAACCTATAAAATGAACCCCTAATAAATCTAACAACACCCTAGAACAACATGCTTGGGGCGGAGAGGCAACCCCAATTAGAAAACACATGATAGTGGAGAATACCTATAACTATATCTTTAACCTAAATACTCAAGGCTTCCCATGTGGTCAATTGTCCAAACCAATTGATCAATCTATTTTAATCAAACCAATTTTTTAGAAACCGTTTTATAAAACCATTTCATAATTCAATGTAGACTCCTTTCATTTAATAAAAACTAGGAGAAAAGTATCTTTAAAAAACATGTTTTCAAATGCATAAATCAATTAAGTTAAACCATTCTATTTCATTTGATAAAAACATTTATCAAAATATTAGAAATTCAGTTCAACAAAAAAATAAATATATAGTACCACCAACCATTAATCCTGGGTCGCACATGCTGCAATGGGATCCAGTAACAAGTGGAACAAAACAATGGCACAAAAGACCATAGAATCAATATAAACATCTTATATTTTATCCTATCAAACAAAAGGTTCATAAGATAAGATGAAACCTCATATACCTCAATAAATAAACACCTTCCTCACCACAAACAATATGAATTATCCATTGTAGCCAGATCATACAACCGGTTAAAAGGAAATAAGTGGAAACATCACCAAAAATCAAAAAATCAAATAGCATAACACAACAAAACTACCATTATCAATGGAAATGAAGAATCATAAAGGATTCCTCACCCAATTAGATGAAATCTAACCAAAAAGGTTATCAATTACCAGAAGAATCAATATGGATCCAACAGACACTATGAAAATAATAGGATAAGATTTCTTGGTTGAGAGAAATAATTTATGCGGAAGAATAAAATATGATTCAACCAATATTGAACTCAATAATCCATTTTCAGGAAACGTACAAGGAATTTAATCCATTTACACCTCATGTAATCAACCGGGATCAAATACGCTCAAAACCATATCATTTTGTTGATTAAAAAATGATCTTTTAATGTAACACATTTTGTAACATTTACCAGATGTGTTCTTCTTTCATTCTACATACACAATTCATGAATTATGTCTTGAAATAAACTACACATCATCTAAACCCTTTACACACAGTGTTGTCTCCCAACACACAACATAAAACTCTATATTCTTAAATTAATACCTCATGCAACCTCATGTTTTATTTGAACTCATCAACAACCCTCTAAATCCATTTCACATTTATACCCAAACCCCATTAATTTAGGAAAAAATTTAAACCCCAAAATATATCCATTTTTCTTTAAAAATGATTTCCATCATCTGGAGTACTATTTTTTACCAATTTAAATAAGAAAATGTGGAAAGAGGAGGAAAATACTGGAAAGTGGAAAACTATATGATTAAAACTACCAACTGTAATAATTTGCATCCCCATGATGTAGATTTGAAAAATGATGACCAGTAAAGTGGTGAGGCTATTCTTCCCTCATCACTAACTTTGGCTACCAAGTCCCATTATAATCAATTTCATTCCTCCATAACAAATTGACCAATGGTATAGATTTCCCATCCAATAATTTCACATGAGAATCAATGATATTAACTGGATATTAAAAATTACATACATATGGTTCTAACTCAACATCTTACCAACTCAAAACATTTAAGGGTTCAAGAGGGTATTTTCTGAGTTGTGATATGTGGAAGATATAATGAATTACATTCTTGTGAGACATCAATTGAAATTGATAATCATCCTTCCTAAGTTACTCAATGAACTCAAATAATCTAACATATCATGAAGACCACTTTCACTATTTTCCAAGATGATGATGACCCGACCAAGGAGAAACTAATAATAACACCCATCCACCTATGGGAAAAATCCAAAGGAAGATGCAGATTATTAGAAAAAAAATGAAACTCTGGGCTATAAACAAATACCAATGTATAACATGAAACCTCACATATGTCTCTTGAACCAAAATTAGTCCCACCAATGATGCTTCACCCACCTCTTCAAAAAAAATAGGTGACCCACATGGGTGACCCTCAAAATCCTCAAAAATATTTATTTAGATTGATGAAAAATAACAATTTTTATAAACAAACTCAATAAATCCCAGATGAAAGTGCCACACACCTATAAAATCCAAGACACATGAATATAGAATATACTCACAAATCAAGATAGCATGATCTGTATGATTTTCTATCTATTGATGATAATCTATACTCCAATAGAAATGAGTCCCCATATCCTCTTAGTGACTAATCTAGAACCTCAAAGTCATCGTTTGATCCCTATAATAGATAATATTATTAGGAACCCCATGTAACCTCACAACTTTCTACATATAAAAATTACTCAAATCTTCACCTTTTATGGCGTCTTTTATAGGATGAAAATGAGATGAAGTTTTTAACCAATCTTTCACCACCCATATTTTAAGGCCCCAGCCATAAAACATTACATAATCATGAATTAAATGAATAATTCACATTGAGGATCTTTTCAGGTTTAGAGTTTTAGAGAATTAGGACATAACTATTACATCTCAAAAGATTACAAAGTAGACACTTCTACTAAGTTTCCATAAAATAAAAACTCTTAAAAAGAAACGTGTCCACTTCCATGTTTTAGATAGCATGTATTTCCATGATACCATCCTTGACCCTATTCCACATTAAGTCATGTGAAAAACATTTCAAAAACATGGGATGAGCATAAAAATCTCAGTAAGGGATACACAAAGAAGGAAACCTGTTAGTTTTTCAAAACAACCAGTAGACCAAGAATACTTTATCAAAGTAATACTTTTCACCTTTATGAAGAATAAAATACTCTTCATTGAATAAAAGATCATTACTTACCCTTTTGTAACCAAAATATTACCATAAAACCCTTATAAATAACACATAACATGTAAAACTAACTTGGGACATAAACATACTTAAATGGAATAACCACACGGTCGACTTCCACACATATCACATAATGGAATAGCCATACGGCCGAATTCCATACCCAATGCATTGGAGGTTATAACGTAACAACCCGTCCTGGTATTCACGGAACCACCCATCATATGGTTTATCACGTAACCACCAGTCAAATGTCCAAGTACCATTATAAAATCATAAGATATAAAAAAATATAATTGAAATAAAACATTTCCACATCTCAATCACAATATATCACTAAAATATATTTTCATAACAAATAAATTATAAAAAATCCTTTTAAATACCAAAATACATAGACGTTTATTGTAGAGACCCGAAGCCTGACGTACATGGACATTACATTACTTTTGCGGAATACTTAGTATATAACAAAAATACACACACAAGGATCGTAATAGTTTAGTGTCTTAGGAAACTCGGAGTATAATCTTCTATTCGTGGGGAAAGATCTTCAAAATCTCCCACAAAGATCTTCTTTTTTTTTACCTAAAACCTTTCTTTATATCCTGGGGAAAAGAAAACATAAAAGGGTGAGCTCAAATGCTCAGTAAGGGTAAACAAAAGAAATATCAATCACATAATTTTCATAAGAACATAACATTTTTGGAAATCTTAACCTGCAAAAGAGAGCATAATTTCATAACATGGGATAAATCATAGTAGTGAAAATGAAACCCTTACTTAAAACATTACTCATTGTGGCATACACACATAATCATAGAGAATCATTTCTTGTTAGTCAAGACTCATTGCCAAGACTATCTTAGTGGACAATGTCCCTTTCTGAATCGAGTAATCCTCGTTTCAGTCCTGTTTCACTGAACCGGTATAACCTACCATTCCAGCCATGTCTATCTCATGAGATATGAAATCTTTACCCAATGCATTAGAGGGAGATATAGGTCCCACCCATCTCTTAATGAATCCTTTCTTATGTGTGGCACAAAATCATAAATCATACATCATTGCATAACCCATGTAATAAAAATGGGATTCTTAAACAACATGACATCATAAAACCATTCATATAAGATTAAGGAATTCATAAACATAATTCCATCACAACATAGTCAAATCAATGTAAAAATATGGATAGAAACATAACCCATTATTATCTTATATGGAAAATAATTTTGATAAAACACTTGAATTGAATTCTTGAGGAAAATATCCTTTCTTCTTCAAAATCAATTTCTTTTCACAAAACATCATGCAATTTTAAAAGAAAGAGATTTTATTGAAAATAGTCATGAAATATTTTAGAGGAATCTTCATGAAAATAAGGCTTTATAAAACAGTATAAATCCGTTCGTGCCGTATAAGTTAATAAAAACATTCTTCTTGTACTTTTGTCGGAAAAGTCAAAAAGTACCTCGTACGAAAAACGAAAAAAGATTCCTTTCATATTCTTTACTAAAAACTCACCAAAGGGTAAAATTGGATTTAAACTTTTGCAAGTGGATGGAAACAATATTACATATTGAGGGAACATGGATGTGGATGGTAAAATACACCCCAGTAAATACTTACGAATAAACAATATCAGATAAAAATGAGATTGTGATATTTCCCTTACCTTAGGTCTGATTAGCTTTGTACGTGTCCGAAGCTCCTGTATAATGGTTTAAATAATGTTATTGACTTATTCCAGAATCATACATATTTATATGATATCATATATGGTCATATTATTAGCTTCTTGTTAGTAATATTTCATTGTTACTTGTTACTCGAGTCTTTATAACTTTATGTTCTTATGCGTGTTTTGTCGAATAAATTCTTATTCTTATCTTTAGGTTATAGATAATTCATTTCCAGAATGGTATTAGTGTATTATATACCATATTCATTCATTCAATTCATTTATATAATCATTATGAAATGAAGATCATGTAGAACGAGTCGCATCACATCGTGGAGACGGTATTCCGTACGTACGCACGAGTGATGATATCATTCCTATGATCGTGGAATTGTATTGGAGTATATATATATTATTTCAGTATCAATATTACTTCATAATAATCATATTTAGTTACTCATTACACCATTATAACCATCCTTGTAAGGTGATGGTGGAAAATAGATTACACCACGGCGTGGAGACGGTATTCCGTACGTACCCACGCGCGGTGATTTCTTTTTCCGTAGGATGGATAGATGGTGAAATAGGGTTGTTTCATACTTATAATAACATATCAGTATATGAGTGATACTGATGTTATTACTTCATAATGAAACAACCTAAGAAGAAGAAGTGGAAGAAGAAATAAAGATGAAAGAATTGGTAACGGTAATTACCTCTTCTTTGAAGCGCCTTTTGGAGACCTCCTCTTAGGGAACTAAAATTGGTCTTTGAGTAAGACCAGAACCTCTAGGATGTTGCTAGGGAAGTGGAGAAGAGATTTTGGCAGGGTTTGGCCGAGCTTGAGTGCTCAAATTGGTGTGAGGAGGAGGGGGAGGAGGTGTCCTTTTATAGGGGAGGAGAGGGGCACCTTAGGAATTCTTAAAAATATTAATTTATAATAAATCTAACCCCACTTAAAAACCTCCAAAATGACTCATATTCGAAGATTAGATGAGATAGGGTTGTAATCTAATCAACCAATTAAATTTAGACATGTTTGGATATTATTTTAAACCTTATCAATTAGATTTAACTCTAAGTTAAATAATTTAACTTTTACCGTGTCTTTTTGTTTTCTTTCACTATATGGTTAATACACTTACTATAACATGCCAAACGAACCCCAAATTGTTTATTATTAATATATATATCATTAGCTAAGTCATTTGGCCGAACCTTAGATTTTTAGGAATAAAATAACAATTAATAATATAATATTTGATTTAAAAACTATTTTTTGTCAATTTTGATACTATTTGATATATGATTTTTTTTGAAAGTCATAAAAGAATTATATGTTCGAACCAAGTTGATTAAATCAACACTAAGTTATCATAGTAACCTATAAAATTAGTTGAATTCATAAAAAGTCTCATATTACATTTATTTTGGTGTTTATAACATCAATTATGTCAATATTTCATTAAAAAGATAATTACTGCATCATCGTTGTGTCATAAATAAATTAAATTATTTGATGTCTAAAAATTACAAATAAAATACCATCATGTAGGAAATCGTTTTATCTTTCTAATGAATATTTACAATCGAATTTATCTTATGTATAACCCCATATTAAAAATGATTTACTTAATAAACATTGATTTTAACTATTTTAACCCTTCTTTAAATAAATTAATAATAAATGTCCTAATCTAATCCAAGTGGGCCTATATGGTCATATTTTATTCCTAAGTTTGTTTTTGGTCGAAATACACTTGTCCAATAGAATTAGGACATGTGTTAGGGTAATAATAATATCATATTTACCCTTAGTTACCCTATTTACTATTAACCGTGGTAAAAAAAGTAAAAAGTTACTATTCACCAAAAAATTATTTTCATCTCATTGAACCACATTTTAGTCCTTGATATTAACCGTGTCTCTCGGATTTTCGAAATTCCATTCACAGAAGCGGTAAAATTAAGTTTTATGCAAAATTCAGTTTTTAACCTACCACTTAGTAGTTTCACTATTCATCAAAAATTGATGTTTTTCAGAACAATGCCAAAATTTCATCCCAAACTATATTTCATATTCCGAATTCAAAAATGAAGTCTATTTTACCAAATTCATAACATAAAAGTTGCATTAATTAATTTTATAATTAAATCCCGCTGTTAAAACAAATAGCGTGTTTTTTTTAAGAAACAATATCTATCAAAAGATTGACACTTGTTTATGTCTAGTTTAAATGTGAAATTACATCCAATGACCAACATTGTATTAAATTGTAAAAATATATTCTAAATATACTTTAAAACCACTCAAATTAATGATTTATCACTATTAAATATTTCGATTAAAAAAGTTGTTTTTAATTATAATTTAGTAATTTTCGCTATTCATCAAAATATGAAAGTTATCCGAAAATCCCCAAAATTTCAACCTAAGCTAATTTCGATATTCCGAATCCAAAAATGAAGTTCATTTTGAAAAATAAGATTTATAGAATTTTAAAAAGTGGTTATTACTATTCATAACGGCTAGTTTTAATAATATTTTAATAGCATATCGTTGTTTAATGAAACTCAGTATTGCGTATTACACACGCTATCGAGGAAGGCCGCGATTGCGTGTAATGCAAGGCAAGTCAAGGATGTGTGTTGTTCAAGCTCCTTTTGGTGTAGCGTACAACACAAGACATTAATAAAATTAAAAAGAATATTTTTTTATAAAATCTTGGGCTGTTACATTCTACCCCCCTTAAAATGAATTTCTCCCTCGAAATTCGTCGGGGTTATAAATGGTTTACTATTTGAAAGTTTCTTTAATAGAAACCCACATCGTAAAAGGGAATACCAAAACTTGGCTTTAAAAACTAAAGTATGAAATGTAACGATTACCCAAATAAACTAATCACTGGGTTTCCACATAGGTGAAAATATGGATATGGAAGAGAAATCTAACCATCATGTTCTGATGGAGAGTGGTAGAGAACATGGCTATGGAAAAGCCAGTAATCACAAATCCATAGATTTGTGATGATATAAGGTACCATCTGATTCATCAGGTATAAGATCACTAGGACAACATTTTTGGTTTTCAAGATCATTTCCCTAAAGTTGAAAATTTGAATTAGAATAAATACTTACTTTATTTTGGTACAATCTCACTGTTGTTCGTGCCTTGAACAATTTCCACTTCATCTCTTAAATAAATGAAGTTGAATTTGTTATTCGTGAAGTGTTAGCAGATCATGTGATAGAACGACGGGTCATTCCATCTGTCTCAAACAAAAGGTTAGCAAAAATTATATACATAAGTCGATCTATAGTGAGATTTATCACATATGGTTCCTAAAATGGACTTATGCTTCATATATCATACTTCTTAATATAATAAAACTAGTTTCTACTAAACAGGGACTTCCTGTAGGCTAGTGGTAGGCGATAAAGGCCAGTCGCACTTCGGTTGTGGGTTCGATTCCCACAGCCTTGTCCGAAGTGATGGGATGTCGCCCGTCCTGCAGGTTGTCCTTTTTTCTAAAACTACGTTACTATAACATCCCATCAATAATATCGAAAATATTCTATCCTTAAACAATACTAACTTATGTCCAACATAATCCAGTCTAATCTTTAGGCTTATACATAATATTACAGTTCACTCTCATAACATAGTGAAAACGATTACCAGAGATTGAATACCATCGTTGATCCCCATATATCATAAGATATATCTTGTTGGTCACATTCCAAACATTCAAAGGCCTTAATCTTGTACTCTCTTGAATACCCATTGAACCTTAGTGAAAACTTGAATGCAGTTAAACGTTAACACTTTCCTCATACCAAAATCCTCAAAATTCTTTATAATCAAACCATGATATCACTTAGTCCTTATATCAATCATGAGCTCATGAATACAATCAAACATCTCATTATCTTCTTATCCTTTCATTATGCACTTATCATCTACTTTCCAAAATATTTGAATCACTTTTCATAGTTATTGGTACCTTAAAATTATTGAAAACCACAATAGACCAATACTTAAATATTTCAATACACCATAAAAGTACCTCAACAACATTATTCTTGAATACCAAAACACTTCAGTCCATCCACATCAATGATTATCCTGGAATAAGTCCTTCCTTGATTTAGAAGTAACTTTTTAGGTCAGGGCATTGAGTTGGGTAATGCCCATGTTCTCCACAAATAAGACATTGAACTCCATAACAGTCTGTCACTCTATGACCCTTTTCTCCACACAGATAACATCGGTCCCTCCATTTGAGGTATTCCTCAAGGTTCTTCTTACCTTCTTTAGAAATCTCAATCTTCCTTTCTTTATGCTCCTCAACATGCGAACATGCATAATAGTCTATCTTCCTCTTCTTTGAAGAATTAGGCATACCACTAAATTTCACCTTGTTAATCATATATCGCGATGATTGATTCGGCATAATCACAACATCTTTCTCTCTAGGCATTACACAATTTTGTTGCTCATAGTCACCAATTTGTCCATTGGATTCAATGTTAACTGAATTCCTTTTGGTTCCCACCATTAACTAAAACACGAAAATAATTTTGTGAGAATCAAAAATCATGCTAGAGAAAACAACATAGTAAAGGGAAAGTATCCTCAATACCTAACTTCTTAGGTTTAATCTAATATCATTACCATAGTTCTAGGAATATATCTTATACTTATACTTATCCTTAGGGACATCCCTAGACATACCTTAGAAATATCTCTAGGAATCTCACTAACGTTTTCGCATCCTAGTTTCCAAAGGTTGACTAAACCTTTCCTCTGATACCAACTGTTGAGACCCGTAGCCTGACGTACATGGACATTACATTACTTTTGCGGAATACTTAGTATATAACAAAAATACACACACAAGGATCGTAATAGTTTAGTGTCTTTGGAATCTCGGAGTATAATCTTCTAATCGTGGGGAAAGATCTTCAAAATCTCCCACAAAGATCTTCTTTTTTTTACCTAAAACCTTTCTTTATATCCTGGGGAAAAGAAAACATAAAAGGGTGAGCTCAAATGCTCAGTAAGGGTAAACAAAAGAAATATCAATCACATAATTTTCATAAGAACATAACATTTTTGGAAATCTTAACCTGCAAAAGAGAGCATAATTTCATAACATGGGATAAATCATAGTAGTGAAAATGAAACCCTTACTTAAAACATTACTCATTGTGGCATACACACATAATCATATAGAATCATTTCTTGTTAGTCAAGACTCATTTCCAAGACTATCTTAGTGGACAAAGTCCCTTTCTGAATCGAGTAATCCTCGTTTCAGTCATGTTTCACTGAACCGGTATAACCTACCATTCCAGCCATGTCTATCTCATGAGATATGAAATCTTTACCCAATGCATTGGAGGGAGATATAGGTCCCACCCATCTCTTAATGAATCCTTTCTTATGTGTGCCACAAAATCATAAATCATACATCATTGCATAACCCATGTAATAAAAATGGGATTCTTAAACAACATGACATCATAAAACCATTAATATAAGATAAAGGAATTCATAAACATAATTCCATCACAACATAGTCAAATCAATGTAAAAATATGGATAGAAACAGAACCCTTTATTATCTTATATGGAAAATAATTTTGATAAAACACTTGAATTGAATTCTTGAGGAAAATATCCTTTCTTCTTCAAAATCAATTTCTTTTCACAAAACATCATGCAATTTTAAAAGAAAGAGATTTTATTGAAAATAGTCATGAAATATTTTAGAGGAAGCTTCATGAAAATAAGGCTTTATAAAACAGTATAAATCCGTTCGTGCCGTATAAGTTAAAAAAACATTCTTCTTGTACTTTTGTCGGAAAAGTCAAAAAGTACCTCGTACGAAAAACGGCAAAAGATTCCTTTCATATTCTTTACTAAAAACTCACCTAAGGGTAAAATTGGATTTAAACTTTTGCAAGTGGATGGAAACAATATTACATATTGAGGGAACATGGATGTGGATGATAAAATACACCCCCGTAAATACTTACGAATAAACAATCTCGGATAAAAATGAGATTGTGATATTTCCCTTACCTTAGGTCTGATTAGCTTTGTACGTGTCCGAAGCTCCTGTATAATGGTTTAAATAATGTTATTGACTTATTCCAGAATCATACATATTTATATGATATCATATATGGTCATATTATTAGCTTCTTGTTAGTAATATTTCATTGTTACTTGTTACTCGAGTCTTTATAACTTTTTGTTCTTATGCGTGTTTTGTCGAATAAATTCTTATTCTTATCTTTAGGTTATAGATAATTCATTTCCAGAATGGTATTAGTGTATTATATACCATATTCATTCATTCAATTCATTTATATAATCATTATGAAATGAAGATCATGTAGAACGAGTCGCATCACATCGTGGAGACGGTATTCCGTACGTACACACGAGTGATGATATCATTCCTATGATCGTGGAATTGTATTGGAGTATATATATATTATTTCAGTATCAATATTACTTCATAATAATCATATTTAGTTACTCATTACACCATTATAACCATCCTTGTATGGTGATGGTGGAAAATAGATTACACCACGGCGTGGAGACGGTATTCCGTACGTACGCACGCGCGGTGATTTCTTTTTCCGTAGGATGGATAGATGGTGAAATAGGGTTGTTTCATACTTATAATAACATATCAGTATATGAGTGATACTGATGATATTACTTCATAATGAAACAACCTAAGAAGAAGAAGTGGAAGAAGAAATAAAGATGAAATAATTGGTAACGGTAATTACCTCTTCTTTGAAGCGCCTTTTGGAGACCTCCTCTTAGGGAACTAAAATTGGTCTTTGAGTAAGACCAGAACCTCTAGGATGTTTCTAGGGAAGTGGAGAAGAGATTTTGGCAGAGGTTGGTCGAGCTTGAGTGCTCAAATTGGTGTGAGGAGGAGGGGGAGGAGGTGTCCTTTTATAGGGGAGGAGAGGGGCACCTTAGGAATTCTTAAAAATATTAATTTATAATAAATCTAACCCCACTTAAAAACCTCCAAAAATGACTCATAATCGAAGATTAGATGAGATAGGGTTGTAATCTCATCAACCAATCAAATTTAGACATGTTTGGATATTATTTTAAACCTTATCAATTAGATTTAACTCTAAGTTAAATAATTTAACTTTTACCGTGTCTTTTTGTTTTCTTTCACTATATGGTTAATACACTTACTATAACATGCCAAACGAACCCCAAATTGTTTATTATTAATATATATATCCTTATCTAAGTCATTTGGCCGAACCTTAGAATTTTAGGAATAAAATAACAATTAATAATATAATATTTGATTTAAAAACTATTTTGTGTCAATTTTGACACTATTTGATATATGATTTTTTGTGAAAGTCATAAAAGAATTATATGTTCGAACCAAGTTGATTAAATCAACACTAATATATCATAGTAACCTATAAAATTAGTTGAATTCATAAAAAGTCTCAAATTACATTTATTTTGGTGTTTATAACATCAATTATGTCAATATTTCATTAAAAAGATAATTACTGCATCATCGTTGTGTCATAAATAAATTAAATTATTTGATGTCTAAAAATTACAAATAAAATATCATCATGTAGGAAATCTTTTTAGATTTATAATGAATATTTATAATCGAATTTATCTTATGTATAACCCCATATTAAAAATGATTTACTTATTAAACTTTGATTTTAACTATTTTAACCCTTCTTTAAATAAATTAATAATAAATGTCCTAATCTAATCCAAGTGGGCCTAAATGGTCATATGTTATTCCTAAGTTTGTTTTTGGTCGAAATACACTTGTCCAATAGAATTAGGACATGTGTTAGGGTAATAATAATATCATATTTACCCTTAGTTACCCTATTTACTATTAACCGTGGTAAAAAAAGTAAAAAGTTACTATTCACCAAAAAATTATTTTCATCTCATTGAACCACATTTTAGTCCTTGATATTAACCGTGTCTCTCGGATTTTCGAAATTACATTCACAGAAGCGGTAAAATTAAGTTTTATGCAAAATTCAGTTTTTAACCTACCGCTTAGTAGTTTCACTATTCATCAAAAATTGATGTTTTTCAGAACAATGCCAAAATTTCATCCCAAGCTATATTTCATATTCCGAATTCAAAAATGAAGTCTATTTTACCAAATTCATATCATAAAAGTTGCATTAATTAATTTTATAATTAAATCCCGCTGTTAAAACAAATAGCTTGTTTTTTTTAAGAAACAATATCTATCAAAAGATTGACACTTGTTTATGTCTAGTTTAAATGTGAAATTACATCCAATGACCAACATTGTATTTAATTATAATTTAGTAATTTTCACTATTCATCAAAATATGAAAGTTATCCGAAAATCACCAAAATTTCAACCTAAGCTAATTTCGATATTCCGAATCCAAAAATGAAGTTCATTTTGAAAAATAAGATTTATAGAATTTTAAAAAGTGGTTATTACTATTCATAACGGCTAGTTTTAATAATATTTTAATAGCATATCGTTGTTTAATGAAACTCAGTATTGCGTATTACACACGCTATCGAGGAAGGTCGCGATTGCGTGTAATGCAAGGCAAGTCAAGGATGTGTGTTGTGCAAGCTCCTTTTGGTGTAGCGTACAACACAAGACATTAATAAAATTAAAAAGAATATTTTTTTATAAAATCTTGGGCTGTTACATTTATATTTTGTTTATTTACTTTTAAAAACATTACGGCATGTTGAGGATCCCAAAGTCCAAATAATACTTGCGGTGGCGGAAAAGGCTGTTGTCACCGCGTACGTCAAAAGAAACATCCCTTTTGTCATTTTGTAAAATGCTTCGTAGAAAAACATTCCTTTTGTATAAAATTAAATGTAAAAGGGGTTTATACACCGTATAAAAGAAAGTCTTGTATTAGAACAATATATGCCTCAATTAAATGAGATTGAGACGAAGTCCCTTACAAAGAATGTTTCCTTGGATTAAGGATAAAAAAATTACATAACTATGTGTGAAAAACAAATACACCAAATATAAGTGTATATTAAGTGTAAAACAATAATAGGTCATTTGGACATATTCATAGAATGACATATTAAAGGATTACAAGTTTATCCCAAAGAATCAAAATTAGGTTAAGATGTTCCCTTGCAAAAATTCCACAGCCTAACGACGTCACTTCAAAATTCAAGTAAATGAGTTGATGAGAGATAAAAAGGGTATCTCATCACCTGGACAAAAATTTTACATCAATAAGGATATAGAATAACATATCCCAACATTACAATATGAAAAGTAAAAGACTAAACAAAAGATGTTTGTTAAAAAGAGGGGGGTGAAATTCTCCCTTACCGACTTGGGTATCTTTAGAAACATTCACCCCATGAAAGAAAGACAATACAACATTTATGTAAATACTCATAAAAAAATTATATTACAAAAAGAGTAGTAAAATGAGAATTACAAATACCACTCATAGGAAATGGTGGAAAATGTAGCATAAATCTCATGGGAATAAAAGTGAGATGAGAAATCCCTTACGAAAACTCAGCAACCTAACGACACCACTTAAAACATCCAAAAATGGTTTGATGAGATCAAATAGGGTCTCTCATCATATTAATAAAAAAATTTACAGCAAGATGAATATAAAAGAACATCCCCAAACATAATAAATATGAGCTTAAAAGAAATGACATAAAAAAGAGTGCTTAAAAAGAAAGAGAGAGGAATGATCCCTTACGAAAATCTGGCAGCCTAACGACGCCACTCAAAACATCCAAAATGGATTGACGAGAGAAAATAGGGTCTCTCATCATATGAAAATAAAACTTATAGTAAGATTAATATAAATTAACATCCCAATCATAAGAAAGATGAGCTTAAAAGGAATGACATAAATGAGTGTACATATAAAGAAAGAGAGGGGTAGGATCCCTTACCTCAAGTCTGACTTGTCTTGTTTGTTTCTTTATATTCCTGAATAATAAACATTGGTCAATTCATAATTTCATAAGGACCTCCTTTAAAGATTATTATTCAGTTCATATCACATATTTTAGTGTTATAATAATTGTTTAATAATGCGAGTTCATATTAGACGTTTTTGTCGATGTTTGGTACATGAGTCAAAAATTGAACTTGTCGGAAAAGATTTTTTCCATGTAGTTATAGGTACATCATCTCCATAATAGTATTAATTTTATAAATATCACATATATCCAGTATATATTCATTTTATACTATTCCATAACATTTTGAAATTAAAATGAACAGCACCGTTCAGGGAGACGGTAGGCCGTACGTACGCATGAATGCTACTTTCATTGTTTTGTCATATTAATGGAATTAAAGCTAAAAGAGAGATATATATATTATAATTCCAGAATTATATCCATAATTTAGATTTAATATATGGAAAATATATCCATTATATATATATGTACTTATAATAGTATATAACATTTGGAGATAAGAAATGAAATATACCGTTCATGGAGACGGTAAGCCTTACGTACGCATGAACGCTACTTTCATTTCTTTGGAACATGAATGGAATGAAAACTAGATAAGAGATGTATATATATTATAATTCCAGTATAATATATATGTTATATAGATCACATAATTTAATCAATTTCATATACATTCCATGTATTGCATGAACGAGTCACATCACTTGAGGGGGCAGTAGTGCACACTTCCTCAAATGAAATTATCGCATTTGAACAACATGAAAAGCATAAAGTTATTTATTAATTATAAAATAAAGAAGCATAGAGAGGAAATAAATATAATATATATCATAAATAAATATAGTGCCATCATAATGGCCACCATGAGAGGTGGTATGAGAAGATAGAGCAATCATCATTTCGTGAGGCATTAATTCTCCATCCACGGAAACTGTATGTTCTTTAACCATTAAACCGAGGTGTGTGTTAGTATAGATCTATAAATTATTATAAAAACATCCTATTATATTGAAGATACTGGTGTTTTTACAAAATAAATAAATAAAAAGATTTTATGGGGTTGGATAAGGAAAATAAAACAAAAGAACACAAGTGAAGACATTACCTTAAAATCGGGTAACTCTATTTGATTTGAGCCCAAAGGCTTCCTTGGAAAGCAATTCTGCCGAAAGTGAGGATTATAGGAGTAATATAAGGATGTGTAGAGGCAAAATGAGCAGAGTTTTGTAACACCCCAAGCTTCTACGGTACGTTTCCCTTCGAATAATGCGATAGCGTGTGTTGTACGCAACCTCGAGTTCTAACACACACCACAACTAATTAAACTAGCCGTTGTGAATAGTAATACCTACTTTTTGAAATCATATATATTTTATATTTCAAAATGGACTTCATTTTTGGATTCGGAATATCGAAATTAGTCTAGGGTGAAATTTTGGTACTTTTCGGATAACTTTCATATTTTGATGAATAGTGAAAATTACTAAATTTTAATTGAAAACAACTTTTTTAATCAAAATAATTAATAGTGATAAATTATGAATTTGAGTGGTTTTAAAGTATATTTAGAATATATTTTTACCATTTAATATAATGTTGGTCATTGGACATAATTTTACAATTAAACCGAACATAAACAAGTGTCAATCTTTTGATAGTTATTATCTCTTAAAAAACACGCTTTTTGTTTTGACAGCGGGAATTAATTTTAAATTAATTTCTGCCACTTCTGTGTTTTGAATTTAGGAAAATGGATTCCATATTTGGAATCAGGATGTTCAAATTGTGTAAATAGGTAACTTTTATTTTTACACATTTTGAATAATTACTGCGGTAAATATTTTATTTACCATGGTTAAAGGGTAAATCCGGTAAATAAGGGTTAAAAAAATAATATTATAATAATACTAAATTACCCTAAAACGTGTCTTAACCCTATTGGTTGATACATGGTCGACCATGGGTATCCTTGTGTCAATTTTGGGACCCCATGGATCCACTTGTAAGTGATAATGACACTTTATTTTAATTAAGTCAAAATGAATACAAAAATGACACAAGCATATATCTTTTAGCAAAACAATTGTTACATAGGGTTATATAAGTTGGATTTTAGATTATAAATATTCATTAGAAAGCTAAAAGGATTTCCTACATAATGATATTTTATTTATAATTTTTAGACATTATATAATTTATTTTATTTATGACACAATGATGATGCAGTAATTACTAAAATAGTGAAAAATAAAAATAATTGATCTTATAAATACCCAAATAATTATAATATGAAACTTTTAATGAATTAAACTAATTTTCTATGATAATATGATATATTAGGATTGATTTAATTGACTTTTTTCGAAGTAATCAATCTGTTAGGAGTTTCACAAAAATCAACTATTGAATAGTGTCAAAATTGACATAAAAGAGTTCTTAAAACAAATATTATATTATAAATTGATATTAAATTCCTAAAAATCTAAGGTTCGGTCAAGAGACTTATATTATGATAGGTTCCTCATTAATGGACCACTTGGGGGTCGCTTGGATGTATATAGTAAGTTTATTAACCATATTATATAAAAATACAAAGAGACATTGTAAAAGTGAAACTAATTAACTTAGAGTTAATACTTAAAGATAAGGTTAATATAAGTACCCAAACCTGTCTAAATTCTATTGGATGAGTTGTTTTCGACCTATCCCCACCTCATCCTTTGAATAGTCAACTTTGGAGCCTTTGTAAACCGAATATGAATTTATTATAAATTAATATTTCTAACTTTTCCAAAGGTGCCCCTCACCCCTCTTATAAAAGGGCACTCCTCCTTCTCATTTCTTCACACCTCTAAAGCCTTTTGGTTCGGCCAAACTCTGCCCAAATACTCTCCCAACATCCCTAAATACAACCTAGAGGACTTAGTTTGATCAGAAAGCCAACCTAAGGAGCCCTTTTGATCAAATCAAAAGGAAGAACCCGAAGAAGAGGTAATGATCTCACCACCCTTTTCTAAGTTCATTTCTTCTTCCACTTCTTCTTCCTTTGTTCTTACCATTCTGAAATAATAACTCCAGTATCTCACATATACTGTGATGTTATTATAAATATGGTACAATCATATTCAGTATTCTATCCACCCTTTGAATAACATGTCACCATACGTGCGTACGTACAGCTTACCGTCTCCACGTCGTGGTGTAATTGTTATTCAATATAATATTATTTGGATGGGTATAATAATGATGTGTAACTCATGTAAATAATAAATATAACATGTTAATGATTCTGTATATATGATATACCATCCATTTATATATTATTTTAATATCAAAAGAATGATATTGTCGCTCGTGCGTACGTACGGACTACCGTCTCCACGAACGCGATGAGATTCATTCTCCATCGTAACCATTAAAGCGTAATTATCATTTTAGGATTTAAAAATGATGTTTAAGGACTTGATATCATTCTGGATATGGATAATATACAACCTATCCTTTACAAACATGTCTTACGTAACAAAACATATGAATGAAAACAAGTAAGTTAACACCCGAAACAACGATAATACTAAGATATTATTATCAAATCAATATTAAAAGATCATATATGATATCATATTAATGTATATGATTCTTGTATAATTTAATAAAAATTATTTCACCATTATACAGGAGGTTAACCTACCCCAACCAAGGAAAAGTACAAGGTAAGGGTTATTTCACAATCTCTTCATTATCCGAGGTTGTTTATACGTAATAATCTACTGGGATATCTTTATCATCCACATCCATGTTTCTTAAAAATGTATTTCAAAACATTTTTTATGGGTTAAAGTCATTTATACCATTGTTTGACTTTTTATAAGAGGAATCTTTCCGTCGTTTTCAAAACAAGGTCCTTTTTAACCTTTTCGACAGAATTGAGGTAAGAATGTTTTTTTTAACTTATACGGCGGGTGCGGTTATTTTCCGCCGTTATAAAATCTTCGAAGCTTCCCATACAAGCTTATAAGAATATTTTCAAAGAAAATGTTTTATTTTATATGGATCTTAAATGATTTCAAAATAAAAGGAGATATTTCTTTAAAAAGAATTTTGATTTCATCTATGTCAACATCCTTTGATGGATTTTAAGATTATTTGAAGTTGATTTATTATGATACAAAACTTCTATATTGTATTGAAGGTTTTGTGATATGTTTGACTATGGATGTGCTATTTTTATACCATTCATAGTTTATGGTGAAATTATTGACATTTCGTATGCTAGTTTTAATACGAATGTTTATGTTATGTTTAAACCTTTTCATATGGGAATGCATTGGACTTAATAAGTGACGGGTGGAGCCCGCTATAGCTCCTCGATGCATCGGTATGTCTCATGAGACAAACTAGTGTCTTGGCACAAGGCCTTGACAAAATCTTATTTGTAGTCTTGGCACGAGGCCTTGGCTATGTGGTTATGATAGTCTGGCATTATGCATTCCAACATTATAAAAGTGGTTATTGATTTTTGCATGTGATTATTCGATTAGTAGAATATCCATGTGAATAAGTAAATGGCATTATTTCATTTTATTTATGCCATACCATGTTGAAAGTTAATATTTAAAAGGCTTTTGTTTTAGTTATACATTGCCTTAAATGTTTATTCTTATTGATGAAAGTTTCCGCTATATTGTTATCCTTACTGGGCATTTGAGCTCACCCCTTTTCTATGTTTTATTTTTCCCAGGAAGTGAAGATGTAAGTTATGAATGACCTGCGGGGATATTATGAGGGGATTGTAGTGTGGACTGTGGAAACATTATGTTGTTGTAGTAGTTTTTGATTTTATGATGTAATGTAAAACTTATGAATATATCTAGTGTTTCCAAGGCTACTAAACCAATCGGTCTTTCGAGATTTGATCTTTCTTGTGATCATGCCAATGTTATGTAATAATGCACCGACTCTGGGTAGCTGGGGTCGGGGCGTTACAGTTTGGTCGATCCAATGGCTTGAGATATGTGAGTAATGAGGTAGAGGTGGGGGTCCTTTTATAAGAGAATAGGAGGGGCACTCTTGGAAAGTTATAAACTATTACTTTATTATAAAATGATTTTCGGATTTTAAAGGCCCCAAATGGATATATTTAGAGGATAAGGTGATAGGGGTTCGAAATCCACCCATAAAATAGGTTTTTGACAAGTTTAGGTCATAGATTGTACATTATCTTTTCATTTTATTTAAATCATTAAATAATGAGGTAATCGCTGCATCATCATGGTGTCATAAATAATTTTATTTATTTAGTGTTTAAAAATTATAAAACAAAATATCATGATGTAGGAAATATTTTTAATGTTCTGATGAATATTTATAGTAAAAAATATGACTTGTATAACCCCATGTCAAAATTGTTTTAGTAAAACAACACATGATTGTGACATTTTAATTTTAACATAAAATAAAAAGGTATTAATGTGATCTTCCTACCAAAGTGGCTCCATGTGGTCCCCAAGTTGACCCATGGATTGTCTTGGTCGTCCCTGACTCATCCAATAAGGGTAAAACATGTTTCAAGGTCATTTCATATTATTAAAACATTATTTTTACCTTAAATTACATTAATTACCACTAATCACGATTTAAAACTTAAAAGTTACTATTCATCAAAAAATTATTTTAATCCCATTAAACCACATTTTACTTTTTAATAAAAACCATGTATGTCATATTTTTGAAATTCAAAACACAGAGGTGGTAAAATTTCATATAAATGAAAAATCATTTTTTTATGTACCACTTAGTGGTTTCACTATTCATCAAAAATTGATGTTTTTCAGAAAAATACCAAATATTCACCCTAAGATATATTTGATATTCCGAATTAAAAAATTATTTACATTTTTAAAAATTAAAAATATATAAGATTCATTAATTAATTTAATAATTCATTCCCGCTGTCAAAACAAATAGAGTGTTTTTATGAAACAATATCTATTAAAAGATTGAAACTAGTTTAAGTCCAATTTAAAAGTGAAATTAATTCCAATGACAACTATTGGATTAAATGGTAAAAATATAATCTAATTTCACCTTAAAACCAATTCAAAAGATATTATAATCATATAAATGAACTATATTAAAAAGCGATTTTTAATTAAAATACAACATTTTTCATTATTCATAAAAATGATCTTTATCGGAAAAATACCAAAAATTTACACAAAGTAAATTTTGATGTCCTGATTCTAAAGAAAATTTTATTTTGTCAAATATAACACATAAAATTGTCAAAAATGGATTTATAAGACGTTCTCCATCAAAAGGTGGTTAATCGACCTTTTAAAAAATATTAGAAGATTTATGGTTAAAATTGGATTCATTTGCATTTTAAACCTCTAACATTTATTGGATAAATGTAAAAATATTTACCAAAAATATGTAATCATTTTGTAGTTATTTCTATTCATTAATGCCATTAAAACCTCTAGGTGTTATCTATTATAATATTATTATATTATTAGTGTGCAACGTAAGATTTCAAAGAATCTCATTTTTTTCATATTGGGTACGCCATCAAGCATAGCGTTCCCTTTAAATTAATATTAACATTTTATTGAAAAATATGGATAAATATGAAATTTTAAAATTCTATATTTACTTGGGGTGTTACATCCTTCCCCCATTATGGGAATTGCATCCTCTCAATTTTAAAATTGGGCTTGGAAACTTCATTGAAACCCCTACATCGAAAAAGGAGTCAATTAAACTGTCACTTTAAAAGAAAGAAAGGGAAGTACCAAGTTCACCCGAGTTAACCCATACTAGGATTACATGTAGGAAAAATGGATATGGAGGGAAAAAAGGGTCATGTTCTGAGGGAGAGTTCTAGAAAACATGTTTAGGAGAAAGTTAACCACCATATAATCACAAACTGGTGATGGGTGAAACAGTATTTGATTCCCTAGTAAGAAAAGTTAACAGTCAACATTTTTGTTTTTAAGTCACTTTCCATTGAATAATTTATTTATGATAATAACTAAAACCTAATTAAACATACTTACTTGTAATGTTGACTTTCAACCTTTACTAGATTTCTTATAGAAACTCATATTTCTCCAAAAGACGAGCATTTAGGATGACTTGTTCACATTAAGAGCGCTATAATCAAATTATAGAAAATCACCTAATCCACCAAACAGAACAATATATTTCCCATGTATTTAGCCAAAAACCAAAACCAAAATTGTTAGATCAAGATCAGATAATCCATAAACGGATAACCCTTTATAAAAAGAAAATCAATTCTTAATCTAAAAAATTTGTCAAACAAAACCCAAAGTTCAACGAAGACCATTCGATAAACACTTTTCCCATAAAATTATTCAATGTAAACCAAACTAATATTGAAAGAAAAATATTTGAAGGATTTAATCACATAGTCATCCAAGGTACAAATTAACATTTATCTCCATATAAAATTACTTTCTCTTAAAGTATCATATTGAAAAGTAATTAACCTAATCACATATCCTCCATGATAGGTTAATAATTTCCATAGATGACCCAAAATAAACTTTCTCTTAATTCATAAAATCATCTAACTAAAAAGAATAGGTCATACTAACCATGGAAGTCACGTAGTCCAGTGGTAGGCGATAAATAACAGTCGCACTTTGGTTGTGGGTTCGATTCCCACAGCTTTGTCCGACGCGACGGGTTGTCACATGGTCTACGTGTTGTCCTTTTTCCAAAACTATATAATTCTTAAAACATTCCCCAGAATGAGATAAAATCTTCAAAATTAACCATAACATATTTTAACGTCAATTTTATCTCATGTCATTCATATTCCATCATAAGGTATAGTAACCCATAGTTACCTCAAAAGTAAGGATCATATAAACCCTAATGGTTACCTATATAATTATTACGTGAACATCCATGTCGAGTTGGTCATCTCGTACATGATCAATTACAGAACTTACCAAGGTTCAAGTGGTTGATCATGACTCCTTGATAGTTTGTTTATAACAACCATGAGTTTCCTCATTTAATCCCCCTTTTCATCCAGTCTCATTATCAGAGAACCACCACAGTTTCCTTCAAACCCATTGTCACTTTAGTTCCTACTAGATCCATCTATTTACTAAAACCGGAAATGTCAGTGTGAGTATATCAATAAAATTATCATGTAATAATGAGGAAGATAAACACTAAGATATACTTACTCATTCACATTATCTAAATACTATGACTCTTTCTGAAATCCTATCCATTATGGTAATGTCACTTGTTCTTAGAGAATACCCTAACCTCTACAGTTATCTAAACTGTCCTCTGATACCAACTATAAGGCCCTATCCTTAAAACATTACATAATAATGAAATAAATGAATAATTCACATTGAGGATATTTTCAGTTTTATATTTTTAGAGAATTAGGACATAACTGTTACATCTGAATAGATTACAAAGTAGAAACTTCTACTAAGTTTCAATAAAATAAAAACTCTTAAAAAGAAACATGTCTAGTTCCATGTTTTAGATAGCATGTATTTCCAGGATCCCATCCTTGACCCTATTCCAAATTAAGTCCTGTGAATAACATTTAAAAAACTTGGGGTGAGCATAAACCGCTCAGAAAGGGATACACAAAGAAGGAAAACTGTTAGTTTTTCAAAACAACCAGTAAACCAAGAATACTTTATCAAAGTAATACTTTTCACCTTTATGAAGAATAAAATACTCTTCAATGAATAAAATATCATTAATTACCCTTTTGAAACCAAAATATTACCATAAAACCCATATAATAAACACTTAACATATAAAGGTAACTTGGGACATAAACATACTTAAATGGAATAACCACACGGTCGACTTCCACGCATATCACTTAATGGAATAGCCATACGGACAACTTCCATACCAAATGCATTGGAGGTTATAACGTAACCACCCATCCTGGTATTCATGGAACCACCTGTCATATGGGTTATCACGTAACCACCCATAAAATGTCCAAGTACCATTATAAAATCATAAGACATAAAACAAATATAATGGAAAGAAAACATTTCCACATTTCGATCACAATATATCACTAAAATATATTATCATAACAAATCCATTATAAAAAACCAATTTCAATACCAAAATACATAAAAATGTATATTGTTTTTATTTACATTTTAAAACATAACGGCTTGTTGAGGAAGCCAAAGTCCAAATAATACTCGTGGCGGCGGAAAAGGCCGTTGTCACCGCGTACGTTAAAAGAAACATTCCTTTTTGTAGTTTTGTAAAAATCCTCGTAGAAAAAAATTCCTTGTCTATAAAATTAAAAGTAAAAGGGTTTTATACACCATATAAAATAATGTCTTGTATTAGAACAATATATGCCTCAATTAAAGGAGATTGAGACGAAGTCCCTTACAAAGATGGTATCCTTCGATTAAGGATAAATCAATTACATAATTATGTGTGACAAACGAATACACCAAATATAAGTGGATATTAAGTGTAAAACAATCATAGGTAATTCACACATATTTGTAGAACGACATATTAAAGGAGTAAAATTTTATCCCAAAGAATAAAAATTGGGTTAAGAAACTCCATTGCAAAAATTCGACAGCCTAACGACGTCACTTTAAAATTCAGAAAATGAGTTGATGAGAGATAAAAATGGTATCTCATCACATAGACATAAAATTTACATCAATAAGGATATATAAGAACATATCCCAACATTACAATATGTAAATTAAAAGACTCAACAAAATAAGTCTTTTAAAAAGTGGAGGGTGAAAGGTTCCCTTACCGATTTGGGTATCTTTAGAAACATACACCCCATGAAAGAAGGACAATAAAACATTGATGTAAATACTCATAAACGAAATTATATTACATAAAGAGTATAATAATGGGAAGTACATATACCACTCGCAGGAAATGGTGGAAAATGTAGCATAAATCTCATGGGAATAAAAGCGAGATGAAAAATCCCTTAAGAAAACTCGGCAGCCTAACGACGCCACTTAAAATTTCCAAAAATGGATTGATGAGATCAAATAGGATCTCTCCCCATATTAACATAAAATTTACAGAAAGAGGAATATAAAATAACATCCCCAAACATAATAAATGTGATCTTAAAAAATGACATAAAATAGAGTGCCTAAAAAGAAAGAGATAGGTAGGATACCTTACGAAAATTTGGCAGCCTAACAGCGCCACTCAAAACATCCAAAATGGATTGATGAGAGAAAATAGGGTCTCTCACCATATGAACATAAAACGTAAAGTATTAGTAATATAAAAGAAAATTCCAATCATAGGAAAGATGTTCTTAAAAGGAATGACATAAAAGAGTGTACTTCAAAAGAAAGAGAGGGCTAGGTTCCCTTACCTCAAGTCCGACTTGTCTTGTTTGTTTCATTATATTCCTGAATAATAAACTTTGGTCAATTCATAATTGCTTAACTACCTCCTTTAAATATTATTATTTAGTTCATATCACATATTATAGTGTTATAATAATTTTTTAATAATGTGATTTCATATCAAACATTTTTGTCGATGTTTGATACATGAGTCAAAAATTGAACTTGTTGGAAACGATTTTTTCCATGTAGTTATAAGTACATCATCTCCAGAATATTATTAATGTTTTAAGTATCATATATATCTAGTATATATTCATTTTATACTATTACATAACATTTGGAAATAAAAATTAAAAGCACCGTTAATGGAGATGGTAGGCCGTACGTACACATGAACGCTAATTTCATTTTTTTGTCATATTAATGGAATTAAAGCTAAAAGAGAGAGATATATATTATAATGACAGAATGGTATCCATTTTTTAGATGTAATATATGGAATATATATCCATTATATATATATTTACTTATAAATAAATTAGATTAAAAAGATTTTTTGAATTAAAATACAACAGTTTTCACTATTTATAAAAAATGAACTTTATCTGAAAAATACAAAAAACTTTACACAAAGAAAATTTTGATGTCCCGATTCTAAAGAAGAATTTTATTTTGTCAAATATAACACATAAAATTGCCAATGTGGATTTAAAAGAGTTCCTCCATCAAAAGTTGGTTAATCGACCTTTTAAAGAATATTAGAATATTTATGATTAAAATTGGATTCATTTACATTTTGAGCCTCTAACATTTATTGGATAAATGTAAAAATATTTAACAAACATATGTAATCATTTTGTAGTTATTTAAATGTATTCCTTCCATTACAACCTCTAGTTGTTAACTATTATAATATTATTATATTATTATTGTGCTACATAAGATTTCAAAGAAACTCATTTTTTCGTATTGGGTACGCCATCGAGCATAGTGTTCCCTTTAAATTAATATTAAAATTTTATTGAAAAATATGGACAAATATGAAAATTTCATATTCTTTATTTAACTAGGATGTTACATCCTTCCCCCCCTATTGGGAATTTCATCCTCTCAATCTTAAAATTGGGTTTGGAAACTTCATTGAAAGCCCCACATCGAAAAAGGAGTCAATTAAACTGTCACTTTAAAAGAATGAAAGGGAAGTACAAAGTTCACCCGGGTTAACCCATACTAGGATTCCATGTAGGAAAACATGTATATGGAGGAAAAAAGGGTCATTTTCTAAGGGAGAGTGCTAGAAAACATGTTTAGGAGAAAGTTAACCACCAGAAAATCACAAACTGGTGATGGGTGAAATGGTATTTGATTCCCCAGTAGGAAAAGTTAACAGACAACATTTTTTTAAGTCAATTTTCATTGAAGAATTTATTTATGAGAGTAACTAAAACATATTGAAACATACTTACTTGTAATTTTGACTTTCAACCTTTACAAGATTTCTTACACAAACTGATATTTCTCCAAAAGATGAGCATTTAGGATGACTTGTTCACATTAAGAGCGCTATAATCAACTTCTAGAAAATCACCTAATCCACAAAAGAGAACTATAAATTTCCCATGTCTTTAGACAAAAACCAAAACCAAAAATTGTTAGAACAAGATCAGATAATCAAGAATAGGATAACCCTTTACAAAAAAAAAAATCTATTCTTAATCTCCAAAATTTGTCCAACAAAACCCAAAGTTCTACGAAGACCATTCGATAAACAATTTGTCCATAAAACTATTCAAAGTAAACCAAACTAAGATTGAAACCCAAATATTTGAAGGATTTAATCACATATTCTTCCAAGGTACAAATTAACATTTATCTCCAAATAAAATTACTTTCTCTTAAAGTCTCATATTGAAAAGTAATTAACCTAATCACATATCCTCCATGATAGGTTAATAATTTCCATAGATAACCCAAAATCAACTTACTCATAATTCATAAAATCATCTAACTAAAAAGAATAAGTCATAATAACCAGGGACGTCATGTAGTCTAGTAGTAGGTGATAAATAACAGTCTCACTTTGGTTGTGGGATCGATTCCCACAGCTTTTTTCGACGCAACAGGTTATCACACGGTCTACGTGTTGTCCTTTTTCCAAAACTATATAATTCATGAAACATTCCCCAAAACCATATAAAATCTTCAAAAATAGCCATAACATATTTCAACATCACATTTATCTCATGTCGTCCATATTCCATCATAAAGTATAGTAACCCATAATTACCTCAAAAGCAAGGATCATATAAACCATAATGGTTACCTTTATAATTATTACCTGAACATCCATGTTGAGTTGGTTCTCTAGTACATAATGAATTATAGAACATACCAAGGTTCAAGTGGTTGATCATGACTCCTTGATCGTTGGTTTAGAACAACCACGAGTTTCCTCATTTAATCCCCCATTTTATCCAGTCTCATAATCAGAGAACCACCACATTTTCCTTCCAACCCATTGTCACTTCGGTGCCTGCTAGATCCATCAATTTACTAAAACCAGAAATGTCAGTGTGAGTATATCAATACAATTATCATGTACTAATGAGGAAGATAAACACTAAGATATACTTACTCATTCACTTTATCTAAAAACTTGACTCTTTCTGAAATCATAGCCATTATGGTAATGTCACTTATGCTTAAAGAATACCCTAACCTCTAAAGTTATCTAAACTGACCTCTGATACCGACTATAATTCCCCAGCCTTAAAACATTACATAATAATGAGTTAAACGAATAATTCACATTGAGGATCATTTTAGGTTTAGAGTTTTAGAGAATTAAGAATAACTATTACATCTAAAAATATTACAAATTTGACACTTCTACTACGTTTCCATAAAATAAAAAATCTTAAAAAGAAACATTTATAGTTCCATGTTTTAGATAGCATGTATTTCCATGATCCCATCCTTGACCCTATTCCACATTAAGTCCTATGAAAAAAATTTCAAAAACATGGGATGAGCATAAACAGCTCAGTAAGGGATACACAAAGAAGGAAAACTGTTAGTTTTTCAAAACAACCAGTAAACCATGAATACTTTATCAAAGTAATACTTTTCACCTTTTTGAAGAAGAAAATACTCTTCATTGAATAAAAGATCATTACTTACCCTTTTGTAACCAAAATATTACAATAAAACCCATATAAAGAACACATAACATATAAAGGTAACTTGGGACATAAACATACTTAAATGGAATAACCACACGGTCGACTTCCACACATATCACTTAATGGAATAGACATACGACCGACTTCCATACCCAATGCATTAGAGGTTATAACATAACCACCCATACTGGTATTCACGGCACCACCCGTCATATGGTTTATCACGTAACCACCCGTCAAATTTCCAAGTACCATTATAAAATCATTGTAAATAAAACAAATATAATGGAAAGAAATCATTTCCACATTTCGATCACAATATATCACTAAAATATATTGTCATAACAAATCCATTATAGAAAACCATTTTCAATACCAATATACATATAAGTTTACATTGTTTTTATTTACTTTTTAAAAAATTACGGCTTGTTGAGGAAGCCAAAGTCCAAACAATACTCGCGGCGGCAGAAAAGGCCGTTGTCACCGTATACGTTAAAAAACATTCCTTTTTGTCATTTTGTAAAAAGCTTCGTAGAAAAAAATTCCTTCTGTATAAAAATAAATGTAAAAGGGATATATACACCGTATAAAAGAAAGTCTTGTATTAGAACAATATATGCCTCAATAAAAGGAGATTGAGACGAAGTCCCTTACAAATAGGGTATCCTTGAATTAAGGATAAATCAATTACATAATTATGTGTGACCAACGAATACACAAAATATAAGTGGATATAAAGTGTAAAACAATCATAGGTAATTCAAACATATTCATAGAACTACATATTAATGGAGTATAATTTTATCCCAAAGAATCAAAATTGGGTTAAGAAGTTCCCTTGAAATATTTCGACTGCCTAACGACGTCACTTCAAAATTCAGAAAATGAGTTGATGAGAGATAAAAAGGGTATCTCATCACATGGACATAAAATATATGTCAATAATGAAATAGAAGAACATATCCCAACATTACAATATGTAAATTAAAAGACTCAACAAAAGAAGTGTTTTAAAAAGAGGAGGGTGAAAGGTTCCCCTACTGACTTGGATATCTTTAGAAAGATACACCCCATGAAATAAAACAATAAAACATTGATGTAAAACTCATAAACGAAAGTATATTACAAAATGAGTAGAATAATAGGTTGTACATATACCACTAATAGGAAATGGTGGCAAATGTAGCATAAATCTCACAGGAATAAAAGCGAGATGAAAAATCCCTTACGAAAACTCGGCAGCCTAATGACGCCACTTAAAACTTCCAAAAATGGATTGATGAGATCAAATAGGATCTCTCGTCATATTAACATAAAACATACAGAAAGTGGAATATAAAATAACATCTCCAAACATAAGAAATATTATCTTAAAAAAATGACATAAAAGAGGGTGCCTAAAAAGAAAGAGAGAGGTAGGATCTCGTACGAAAATTTGGCAGTCTAACGGTGCCACTCAAAACATCCAAAATGGATTGATGAGAGAAAATAGGATATGTAATCATATGAACATAAAAAGTACAGTAATAGTAATATAAAATAACATCCCAATAATAAGAAAGATGATATTAAAAGGAATGACATAAAAGAGTGTACTTAAAAAGAAAGAGAGGGGTAGGATCCCTTACCTCAAGTCCGACTTATCTTGTTTGTTTCTTTATATTCTGGAATAAAAGGCTTTGGTAAATTAATAATTACTCAAGTACCTCCTTTAAATATTATTATTCAGTTCATATCATATATTATATTTTTATAATAATTGTTTAATAATGTGAGTTCATATCAGACGTTTTTGTCGATGTTTGGTACATGAGTCAAAAATTGATCTTGTTGGAAATGATTTTTTCCATGTTGTTATAAGTACATCATCTCCAGAATATTATTAATGTTTTAAATATCATATATATCTTGTATATATTCATTTTATACTATTCCATAACATTTGTAAATAAAAATTAAAATCACCGTTCATGGAGACTGTAGGCCGTACCTACGCATGAACGCTACTTTCATTTTTTTTTTCATATTAATGGAATTAGAGCTAAAAGAAAGGGATATATATTATAATTACAGAATGATATCCATAATTTAGATGTAATATATGGAATATATATCCATTATATATATTTATATGTACTTATAATAGTACATAACATTTGGAGATAAGAAATAAAATGTACCGTTCATGGAGACGGTATGTCGTATGTATGCATGAATGCTAACTTCATTTATTTGGCACATTAATGGAATTAAAACTATATGAGAGATGTATATATATTATAATTCTAGTATATAATATATGTTATATAGATCACATAAGTTCATCAATTTCATATACATTCCATGTATTGCATGAAGGAGTCACATCACTTGAGGGGGTGGTAGTCAACACTTCCTGAAATGAAATTATCGCATTTGCCCAACATGCAAAGCATAAAGGTATGTATTAATTATAAAATACAGAAGCATATAGAGGCAATAAATATAATATATATCATAAATAAATATATTACCATTATAATGGCCACCCTGAGAGGTGGTATGAGAAGATAGAACAATCATCGTTTCGTGAGGCAGTAATTCCCCATCCACGGAAACAGTAAGTTCTTTAACCATTAGACAGAGGTGTATGTTAGTGTAGCTAGAATACTCCTCATAAAAACATACTACTATATTTAATATTCTGTTTTTGTTACAAAAGAAATAAATAAAAAGATTTTAGGGGGTCGGAGAAGGAAAATAAAACAAAAGAACACAAGTGAAGACATTACCTTAATATCGGGTAACTCTTTTTGATTTGAGCCTAAAGGCTTCCTTGGAAAGGAATTATTCCCAATGTGATACTTATAGGGGTAATAAAGGGATGTGGATAGGTAAAAATATCAGAGTTTGGCCGATCCAATGGCTTGAGAGGTGGGGTTAAGGAGGTAGAGGTGGGGGCTTTTTATCAGAGAAGAGGAGGGGCACTCTTGGAATGTTATAAACTATTAATTTATTATAAAATTATTTTCGGATTTTAATGGTCCCAAAAGGATATATTTCGAGGATAATGTGATAGGAGTTCTAAATCCACCCATACAATAGGTTTTGGACAATTTTAGGTCTTAGATGTTACATTATCGTTTCATTTTATTTAAATCGTTAAATAATGAGGTAATCACTGCGTCATCATGGTGTAATAAATAATTTATTTTATTTAGTGTCTAAAAATTATAAAACAAAATATCATGATGTGGGAAATCTTTTTATCTTTCAAATGAATATTTATAGTCAAAAATATGACTTGTATAACCCCATGAAAAAATTGTTTTAGTAAAATAACACATGTTTGTGACATTTTAATTTTACCTTTAAATATAAAGGTATTAATGTCATTTTCCTACCAAAGTGGCTCCATGGGGTCCCCAAGTTGACCCATGGATTTTCTGGGTCGTCCATGACTCATCCAATAAGCGTATGACATGTGTCAAGGTCATTTAATATTATTGAAACATTATTTTTACCTTAAATTACTCTAATTACCTCTAATCACGATTAAAAACATAAAAGTTACTATTCACCAAAAAATTATTTTAATCCCATTGAACCAAATTTTAATTCCTAATAAAAACCATTTATATCAGATTTTTTAAATTCAAAAGATAGAGGTGGTAAAATTTCATTTAAATGAAAAATTAGTTTTTTAAGTACCACTTATTGGTTTCACTATTCATCAAAAATTGATGTTTTTCAGAAAAATACCAAAAATTTACCCTAATCTATATTTGATATTACTAATTCAAAAATGATGTATATTTATAAAAATTATAAATATATAAGTTTCATTAATTAATTTAATAATTCATTCTCGCTGTCAAAACAAATAGTATATTTTTAAGAAATAATATCTATTAAATGATTTACAGTAGTTTAAGTCCAATTTCAAAGTGAAATTAACTCCAATGAACACTATTGGATTAAATGGTAAAAATATATTCTAATTTCACTTTAAAACGAATTCAAAAGATAATCTAATCATATAAATAAATTAGATTAAAAATTGGTTTTGAATTAAAATACAAAATTTTTCTCTATTCAAAAAAAATGAACTTTATCGGAAAAATACCAAAAATTTAAAAAAAGTAAATTTTGATGTCCCAATTCTAAAGAGGAATTTTATTTTTTCAAATATAACACATAAAATTGTCAAAAAAGTGTTTTTAAATGAGTTTCTCCATCAAAAGGCAGTTAATGGACCTTTTAAAGAATATTATAACATTTATGGTTAAAATTGGATTCATTTGCATTTTAAGCCTCTAACATTTATTGGATAAATGTAAAAATATTTAACAAACATATATAATCGTTTTGTAGTTATTTCTGTTCATTAATGCCATTAAAACTGCTAGGCATTAACTATTATAATATTATTATATTATTAGTGTGCAACGCAAGATTTCAAAGAAACTCATTTTTTCATATTGGGTACGCCATCGAGCGAAGAGTTCCCTTTAAATTAATATTAAAATTTTATTCAAAAATATGGATAAATATGAAATTTTCATATTCTTTATTTACCTGGGGTGTTACATCCTTCCCCATTTTTCGGAATTGCGTCCTCGCAATTTTAAAATTGGGCTTGGAAACTTCATTGAATGCCCCACATCGAAAAAGGAGTTAAGTAAACTGTCACTTTAAAAGAAATAAAGGGATGTACAAAGTTCATCCGAGTTAACCCATACTAGGATTAAATGTAGGAAAACATGGATATGGAGGAAAAAAGGGTCATGTTCTAAGGGAGAGTGCTAGAAATCTTGTTTAGGAGAAAGTTAACCAGCACAAAATCACAAACAAGTGATGGGTGAAACGGTATTTGATTCCCTAGTAGGAAAAGTTAACATACAACATTTTTTTAAGTCACTTTTCATTGAAGAATATATTTATGAGCGTAACTAAAACATAATGAAACATTCTTACTTGTAATGTTGACTTTCAACTTTTACTAGATTTCATACACAAACCCATATTTCTCCAAAAGACGAGCATTAAGGATGACTTGTTCACATTAAGAGTGTTATAAACAACTTTTAGAAAATCACCTAATACACAAAAGAGAACTATATATTTCCCATGTCTTTAGACAAAAACCAAAACCAAAATTTTTAGAACAAGATCAGATAATCCCGAAAAGGATAACACTTTATAAAAATAAAATCTATTCTTAATCTCCAAAATTTGTCCAACAAAAACCAAAGTTCAACGAAGACCATTCGATAAACAATTTTTCAATTAAATTATTCAAAGTAAACCAAACTATGATTGAAACCCAAATATTTTAAGGATTTAATCACATTGTCTTCGAAGGTACAAATTAACATTTATCTCCAAATAAAATTACTTTCTCTTAATGTCTCATATTGAAAAGTAATTAACGTTATCACATATCCTCCACGATAGGTTAATAATTTCCATAGATAACCCAAAATAAACTTACTCTTAATCCATAAAATCATCTAAATAAAAAGAATAAGTCATACTAACCAGTACTTCACGTAGTCCAGTGGTTGGCGATAAATACCAGTCGCACATTGGTTGTGGGTTCGATTCCTGCAGCTTTGTCCGACGCGACGGGTTGTCACACGGTCTACGTGTTTTCCTTTTTCCAAAACTATATAATTCTTAAAACATTCCCCAAAACGAGATAAAATCTTCAAAAATAACCATAACATAGTTTAACGTCAATTTTATCTCTTGTTGTTCATAATCCATCATAATGTATTGTAACCCATAATTACATCATAAGTAAGGATCATATAAACCCTAATTGTTAACTTTATAGTTATTACCTGAACTTCCATGTCAAGTTGGTTCTCTCGTACATGATGCATTACAGAACTTACCAAGGTTCAAGTGGTTGATCATGACTCCTTGATAGTTGTTTTAGAACAACCATGAGTTTCCTCATTAAATCCCCCATTTCATCCAGTCTCATAATCAGAGAACCACCACAGTTTCAATCAAACCCATTGTCACTTTGGTGCCTGCTAGATCCATCAATTTACTAAACCCAAAAATGTCAGTGTGAGTATATCAATAAAATTATCATGTACTAATGAGGATGATAAACACTAAGATAAACTTACTCATTCACATTATCTAAAAACTATGACTCATTCTGAAATCCTAGCCATTATGGTAATGTCACTTATGCTTAGATAATACCATAACCTCCAAAGTTATCTAAACTGACCTCTGATACCAACTATAAGGCCCCATCCATAAAAAATTACATAATCAAGAATTAAATGAATAATTCACATTTAGGATCTTTTCAGGTTTAGAGTTTTAGAGAATTAGGATATAACTATTACATCTCAAAAGATTACAAAGTAGACACTTCTACTAAGTTTCCATAAAAAAAGACTCTTAAAAAGAAACATGTCTAGTTCCATGTTTTAGATAGCATGTCGTTCCATGATCCCATCCTTGACCCTATTCCACATTAAGTCCTGTGAAAAACATTTCAAAATCTTGGTGTTAGCATAAAAAGCTCAGTAAGGGATACACAAAGAAGGAAAACTGTTAGTTTTTCAAAACAACCAATAAACCAAGAATACTTTATCAAAGTAATACTTTTCACATTTATTAAGAATAAAATAATCTTCATTAAATATTAGATCATTACTTACCATTTTTTAAGAAAAATATTACCATAAAATCCATATAAAGAACACATAACATATAAAGGTAACTTGGGACATAAACATACAAAAATGGAATAACAACGCGGTCGAGTTCCACACATATCACTTAATGAAATAGCCATAAAACCGACTTCCATACCCAATGCATTGGAGGTTATAACATAACCAACCATCTTGGTATTCATGACATCACCCGTCATATGGTTTATCATGTAACCACCTGTCAAATGTCCATGTACCATTATAAAATCATTAGACATAAAACAAATTTAATGGAAAGAAAATATTTCCACATTTCGATCACAATATATCACTAAAATATATTGTCATAACAAATCCATTATAAAAACCCATTTTCAATACCAAAATACATAAAATTTTATAATTTTTTATTTACTTTTAAAAAAATTACGGCTTGTTGAGGAAGCCAAAGTCAAAATAATACTGGCGGCGGTGGAAAAGGCCGTTGTCACCGCGTACGTTAAAAGAAACATTCCTTTTTGTCGTTTTGTAAAATGCTTCGTAGAAAAAGATTCCTTTTTTATAAAATTAAAATTAAAATAAGTTTATACACCGTATAAAAGAATGTCTTGTATTAGAACAATATATGCCTCAATTAAATGATATTGAGACGAAGTCCCTTAAAAAAATGATATCCTTGGATTGAGGATAAATCAATTACATAATTTTGTGTGACAAACGAATACACCAAATATAAGTGAATATTAAGTGTAAAAAAATAATAGTTCATTAACACATATTCATAGAACGACATATTAAAGGAGTACAAGTTTATCCCAAAGAATCAAAATTGGGTTAAGAAGTTCCCTTGCAAAAATTTGATAGCCTAACGACGTCACTTCAAAATTCAGAAAATGAGTTGATGAGAGTTAAAAAGGGTATCTCATAACTTGGATATTAAATTTACATAAATAAGGATATAGAATAACATATCTGAACATTATAATACGTAAATTAAAAGGCTCCACAAAAGAAGTCTTTTAAAAAGAGGTGGGTGAACGGTTCCCTTACCGACTTGGGTATCTTTAGAAACATTCACCCCATGAAAGAAGGACAATACCAAATTGATGTAAATAATCATAAAAGAAAGTATATTACACAATGAGTAGAATAATGGGAAGTACATATACCAGTCATAGGAAATGGTGGAAAATGTAGCATAAATCACACGGGAATAAAAGTGAGATGAAAAATCCCTTACGAAAACTCGGCAGCCTAACGACGCCACTTAAAACTTCCAAAAATGGATTGATGAGATCAAATAGGGTCTCTCATCATATTAAAATAAAATTTACAGAAAGGTAAATATAAAATAACATCCCCAAACATAATAAATATGATCTTAAAAGAAATGACATAAAAGAGAGTGCTTAAAAAGAAAGAGAGAGGTAGGATCCCTTACGAAAATTTGGCAGCATAACGGTGCCACTCAAAACTTCCAAAATCGCTTGATGAGAGAAAATAGGGTCTCTCATTATATGAACATAAAAATTACAGAACGAGTAATATAAAATAACATCTCAATAATAATAAAGATGAGCTTAAAAGGAATTACATAAAATAGTGTACTTAAAAATAAAGAGAGGGGTAGGATCCCTTACCTCAAGTCCGACTTGTCTTATTTGTTTATATATATTCCTGAATAATAAAACTTGGTCAATTCATAATTTCTTAAGGACCTCCTTTAAAGATTATTATTCATTTAATATGACATATTATAGTGTTATAATAACTATTTAATAATGTGAGTTTATATTAGACGTTTTTGTCGATGTTTGGTACATGAGTCAAAAATTGAACTTGTTGGAAATGATTTTTTCCATGTAGTTATAGGTACATCATCTCTAGAATAGAATTAATGTTTTTAGTATCATATATATCCAGTATATATTCATTTTATACTATTCCATAATATTTGGAAATAAAAATTAAAAGCACCGTTCATGGAGACGGTAGGCCGTACGTACGGATGAACGCTACATTCATTTTTTTGTCATATAAATGGAATTAAAGATAAAAGATAGATATATATATTATAATTCCAGAATGATATAAATCATTTATATGTAATATATGGCATATATATCCATTATATATATATATGTACTAATAATAGTACATAACATTTGGAGATAAGAAATGACATGTACCGTTCATGGAGACGGTAAGCCGTACGTACGCATGAACGCTACATTCATTTCTTTGGCACATTAATGGGATTAAAACTAGATGAGAGATGTATATATATTATAATTACAGTATAATATATATGTTATATAGATAACATAAGTTAATCAATTTCATATACATTCCATGTATTGCATGAACGAGTCACATCACATGAGGGGGCGGTAGTCCACACTTCCTCAAATAAATTATCACATTTGCACAACATGAAAAGAATAAAGGTATGTATTAATTATAAAATACAGAAGCATAGAGAGAAAATAAATATAATATATATCATAAATAAATATATTTACATCATAATGTCCACCATGATAGGTGGTATGATTAGATAGAACAATCATCGTTTCGTGAGGTAGTAATTCGCCATCCACGGAAACTGTATGTTCTTTAACCATTAGACGGAGGTGTGTGTTAGTGTAGCTCGAATAAACCTCATAAAAACATCCTAGTATATTAAATATACTGGTTTTTTTACAAATGAAATAAATAAAACGAGTTTAGGGGGTTGGAGAAGGAAAATAAAACAGAAGAACACAAGTGAAGACATTACCTTAAAATCGGGTAACTTTTTTTGATTTGAGCCCCAAGGCTTCCTTGGAAAGAAATTCTGTTCAAAGTGAGGATTCTAGGAGTAATAGAGGGATGTGGAGAGGTAAAAAGAGTAGAGTTTGTCTAAGCCAATGGCTTGAGAGCTGTGGGTAAGGAGGTAGAGGTGGGGGCCTTTTATAAGAGAAGAGGAGGGACACTCTTGGAAAGTTATAAACTATTACTTTATTATAAAATGTTTTTCGTATTTTAAAGGTCCCAAAAGGATATATTTTGAGGATAAGGTGATAGGAGTTCTTAATCCACGTATCCAATAAGTTTTTTACAAGTTTATTTCTTAGATTTTACATTATCTTTTCATTTTATTTAAATCGTTAAATAATGAGGTAATCGCTGCATCATCATGGTGTCATAAATAGTTTAATTTATTTAGTGTCTAAAAATTATAAAACAAAATATCATGATGTAGGAAATCATTCTAGATTTATAATGAATATTTGTAGTCAAATATATGACTTGTATAACCCCATGTAAATTTTTTTTAGTAAAACAACACATGTTTGTGACATTTTAATTTTAACTTTAAATAAAAAGGTATTAATGTAATTTTCCTAAAAAAGTGGCTCCGTGGGGTCCCCAAGTTGACCCATGGATTTTCTTGTTCGGCCATGACTCATCCAATAAGGTTAGGACATGTTTCAAGGTCATTTCTTGTTATTAAAATATTACGTTTACCTTAAATTACACTAATTACCTCTAATCGTGATTAAAAACATAAAAGTTACTAGTCACCAAAAAAATATTTTAATCCCATTGAACCACATTTTACTTCCTAATGAAAACCATGTATGTAGGATTTTTGAAATTCAAAATACAGAGGTGGTAAAATTTCATTTAAACGAAAAATCAGTTTTTTAAGTACCACTTAGTGGTTTAACTAGTCATAAAAAATTGAAGTTTTTCAGAAAAATACCAAAAATTAACCCTAAGATATATTTGATATTCAGAATTCAAAAATGAGGTATATTTTTAAAAATTAAAAATATATATGTTTCATTAATTAATTTAATAATTCATACCCGCTGACAAAACAAATAGTGTGTTTTTAAGAAACAATATCTATTAAAAGATTGACACTAGTTTAAGTCTAATTTCATAGTGAAATTAATTCCAATGAACACTACTGGATTAAATGGTAAAAATATATTCTAATTTCATTTTAAACCAATTCAAAAGATAATCTAATCATATAAATAAATTAGATTAAAAAGTGGTTTTGAATTAAAATACAACATTTTCACTATTCATAAAAAATGAACTTTATCGGAAAGATACCAAAAATTTTTACAAAGTAAATTTTGATATCCTGATTCTAAAGAAGAATTATATTTTGTCAAATATAACACATAAAATTTTCAAAAAGTTGATTTAAAAGAGGTTCGCCATCAAAAGGTGGTTAATCGACCTTTTAATGAATATTAGAAGATTAATGATTAAAATTGGATTCATTTGCATTTTAAGCCTCTATCATTTATTGGATAAATGTAAAAATATTTAACAAAAATATGTAATCATTTTTTAGTTATTTCTGTTCATTCCTGCCATTAAAACTGCTAGGCGTTGACTATTATTATATTATTATATTATTAGTGTGCAACGTAAGATTTCAAAGAAACTCATTTTTTTCTTTCTGGGTACGCCATCGAGCATAGAATTCCCTTTAAATTAATATTAACATTTTATTCAAAAATATGGATAAATATGAAAATTTCATATTCTTTATTTAACTGGGGTGTTACACATATAGAATTACTCACTCAGGGAGTCCTTGGTAATCAAAAAATTAAATCCAAGGACATCTTATCTAATTTCTAAATAATAATTTGAAGAGGATGGTACAAATCAGAGGGTTTTATATGCTCTGCCTTAATATATTGGAATGTGTGACAACATGACACATAATTAGCAATGTCACCCATAAAACATAGCCACCGGAATATCCATATCATTTCATAATACAACTTTATAGTTCCTAGATGAACAAACCACAAAAAACTATGATAATAAAAAAACCATGTTCCTCATAGATGCTAGGATGAAAAATAGATTCCCTAAACTGAGAATACCATCATAAGAGAGAGATTAACACGAAATAGTTTTCACACCATATAGGGGTTTTCAAATTCCTCGAAACATGAAATCATGCTGCTATATCTATAGAATAGAATCAATGATACATGATGAAAATTAAACAATCATCAAAACCATACCTGAGACATCTTCATGATCATACATATACTACTACGAAAAAATATATACAATGTTCCACTCTTCCTTCTATTCCAATATAGCTTCTGATGCAAACTTCCTACTAAGAGAATAAGAAAAAAATCCCCCTTCCACGTATTGTAGGTGGTATTGAAGTAAATGTTCATAAAATATTACACAAACTACCTATGTGTAAGATATTTGTCCTTATGAAAAATGTATAGCTCGAACTATTACGGTCAGAAAATCCCAGGATCATTCCCCAAAAAATATTATGCCGCCAACACTTAATAACATGAATAACTTATGAAATGTATACAACATTAGCAGGATAAGTATTCTCATCCATTTGAATATTATGAGAGGTATAAGATACCGTATATTCATTCTTCATGATCAAACAACAAAAACTAGTTCCAAATTCATCACTTAAAAATACACAACTCTTTCTGAAGTATGGTATGATCATAATATGAGGGGATTTCATAAGTATTTTCATGTCATTGAAAGAAGTCAGACATAATAAATTCCATGTGTATTCAACCCCTTACTTGGTAACATCAGTCAAAGTAGATTCAAAATTCAATAAATCATTGATAGACTATGGATAGTTTCCTAAAAGACCACGGATACTACGAGTTTCAAATACATTTCATGGTTAATCCAAAGATAAAACAACTTGTACCTTTCCAGGAAAAAATTATAATCCATTATTATTAAAATAAAATCTATATTGATTTAATTTCTTGATTTAATATGATCAATTTAAAAATATTTCCACACTAACAGTGAAACCTCATGATATCCAAGACTAATGATAGATAGTGCTCATTCTTTCTCTCTGATCTAGTGTAATCCAAAACATCATTTCTGAATAGTACCAAAAGGTTTCATGATAATGATGGAATATTTTATTAATGAAATAAATAAAAATTATAGGAAAAATAGTTAGACCAGATGATATCAAAATATATTTTAAATGTCTATACCATCTCCTAGAATCCATCATCAGTATATCACACTCATGAAATCTAAGTTGATGAAAACATGACTGAAGAACAATCTTCAAAAACAAATTTTCCCCCTATAACTGATCAATAATATCATCCAAATGGGGAAAGATATACATGTTCTTAAACATTAACAGACTCAACATTATATAGTTCACGTACAATTAAAGAGAAGCATCGGAAATATGGGTAATGAGAACCAGGGATGACCAAGATGATACACTATTTTTAAGAATACACTACACCCCATGTCATATAACCAAATTATGAGGTCTTTCAAATCTAATAGTTCCATATTATATGATGGTATCAAATATCGGTTTTGAACTTGTAAGAGTTTAAATTTTAAATTGTGCCTCCCTATCTAGAAGAATCCTATATAACGTGTCAGGGGAAATGTCACAAAATTACCCAACAACAATGAGAAGATCTAGCGTAGAACAGACGTTCTCGGGAATGACTACTATAGTAGACAAAAAAATCCTAAGATCTATGTAGTATGGTTCTACATAATAAGACTTTTGATCCCACTCTTTATGAAACACTCATGATATACCTTTTGATGCAAGAAATGAGACACTCTAATGATAATAATCAACATCATCATGATGATGAAAAACCTAATATGTATAGATGATGAAATAAAATGTATCTAGAACAAAAACATAAAACCCACAGACTAAATCCACATTATCTATCATTACAACCCAATATAGATAGAAGAACCCATATTCTTTCTTCATCACATGAGGTGTCTCTAAATCCATAACAAATGACATGATTTCTATTGGAAGGTTAATCATACAACAAAATAGACATATATAATCTAGTGGGAAGAACTTTTATTAAATAAATCAATTTCTACTAAGGATAAAATAATGATGAATCCTCTCACTATTGGTGGACTGATTTATACCTTCACCGGAAACTCATAAACTTCATGAATATGCCTCACTACTAATACATTCTGGGGGAGCCCTATTGTCATTGAAGCATCTGACTACGCCTTAGTAGCCTTTGGAGTAGAGGATACCTGACCATATCAGGGTGTAGACATAGCCTGATAGAAGTATTATAGATGAAAATAAAGTTTACTATTTTTACACATCTTATTAGTTGAAGTTAAAAACTATAATGTGTGATTTACATTGATAAAATGATAGAATGTTATAATCACAAAAATAGAGGTAACTAGATTTTATGAAAATCTTTTAAATTGATAACCCTTTATTGCTCCTGCGATGATATTGTGACTTCCTATCCATATTTGGCCTACCAACAAATGTTTCCACTAGGTGTAATAGAAGGTGAATTATCCAAACTTGTAAGAAATATTCATTTCTATTATAATACCCTTTTCCATTATCTCCACATATGTTGAATTCTTCAATATAAATACACAGGATTTTATATCCAGTCTCAAACAATGCAGTTATATCTAAGATCTCACTCGATCATTCTTTACGACCTCTAGTGTAAAATGATCCATCTAAGAAAACCAATTTGTTTATGTCAACATTTAATAGTATTTCTTCTAAAAGGATAGAAACACTAAAGGCATCACAACGCTGAAAAACTATAGATAAATATACTAGAAGAAGATAGTCATGAAACCCTTATAGTCCAATCCCATATGCATATACCCTTGTACTATAGTATCTCACCAGTGCTTTCTAGGACCCCCATGTCTGAATGTTAAAATCATTACTTTGATACTCTCATCTGTATCCTTGAAGTCAAAGATAAAATCTATCCTTTCAATATAGTCCTCTCCGTCTTAGGGTTAATTCATACCATTAAAGGGTGATGGCTTCACATGTTAGAACTCATGTGATAAATCTATTTCTCTTAAATCTCTTAGATATACCTCAATTACTATATTTTGAAATTGTGTCTCATTATGGTCAACAACATGAAAATACTGTATGATAGCTTCAATAACGTTCAAATTGAGGGGAGGATTTCCTTAAGGTGTATCTGCTGCACCCTGCTTTTGAAGTTGTGGAATAGTCTTAGAGGAATATACATTACAATAAATATGAAGAAATTTTTTTAATAGAATAATATAAATTCAAACCATACATCCCTTAATAAAAAACTATGTTTAACTTCACAAATAAAAATAGGATACCGATATCCAAACATACAATGTTAAATTTTGTCTCATCGGGGGAATATTTGGCCATTAAATCACTATAATCAACCGATATGGTCCTTGTAATCCAATCTATAATCTATAAAATTTCCAAAGACAAGGAAAAAATAGAAAACATTAGGATTTTATACAAAACTATAATGAACTGACCCAAATACACTCTCAAACATATACCCAAAAAAATCTTGATATACACAAAGGTCTTTTTCAGTACCCACAAGCTGGATACTAGCATCGTGGAATCAAAAAACTAAGTAAATGATTTATCCCAAACTGATGTGAAAACAACATGGAATATATACACATAACCGAAGGAAATAGTGAATGATATAAATGTTTTCCATAACAGATAACAAATTGTGGAAATCAAAAAACTCAAGAGAATAAATAATTTACAATTACATGTAAATCCCTAATGGACTAACAAAACAAGCTAAAAAAACTAATGCATGTGATAGAATGGGAATATTCCAACTATATCATCACTAGTAACCCAACTCTTGATCAAATACTAATTTTCTCTTTGCAATTCCTTTTCATTCCTTACATTGAAAGACACAACCTTGTATACAATCAATGAAAGGGGTATGAAGGGTTTGATCTAACAAGCTTATTATGGTCCCACCTAATTGTTCCATATCAAATATGTGAAAAAAATTCAATCATGATCAATTTTAAAGAAAACAAGTCAAGCTAATAGTTTATAAATTTGAATATGAAAGCATGTAAAAACATTTTAATTTCAAATTTTCTAAATTTCCATATAAATAAGATAAATCAAATTCAAAGAATATAATATCCATTTTTCATAGTAGATATATCATGAAACAATAATCATGAGTCACATGTCATATCAAATATATGGAAGTACAAAAAATGTAAAAGACAAAATAAGAATATTTAACATCTCATCGGGGGGTCACAGTAGGTTAGGATAGCCAAGACACTCATACATTACATAAAAAAAATTATGTATGAATTAATCCACCAAGAAAATCATTAATCCAGATAGTAGAGGTCCACACCTATAAGTGAGCCTCTCCAATAGGTCTAATAAATCCCAAGAACAACATATACAGAATAGGAAATCCCCCTGAGATATCTCTCTGATAGTGGAAAATACCTCTTACTATATCTTCGACCTATGTACCTATGGTTACCCATGTTTCTTATTTTCTAAAATAGTAAATCAATTCATTTTCCTCAAACCAGAATTTGAAAACTAATTTCATAATGATTTTAAATCCGTTTTCATTTACCATAATCCAAGTGAAAACCAACTTATATAAAAATAATAGTTTCAAAAACACACACAAAATCATTAATATCATTCAATATCATTCATTAATTTTTTTTAACAAAATAGAATAAATATATTTCACTAACATAGGATATATATAGAACTACCTACCTCAAAACTCGGGTTGAACATGCACACATTAGGATCTGCCAACGAGAAGAACACAACAATGAAAAAGGAGGTCGTAGAATGAATCTACACGTCTTTAAATTAATCCAATTCACCAAAAGGGTTCATAGATAATAGGAAACGACACATACCTCCCGAATGAACACCCGCCACAATGCAACAAACAAAAATTGGCCATAGAAACTAGATCACAAAATGAATCTATAATGAAACCAGAGTAAACAGCATGAAGGATCGAAAAATACAATAGCACAATGAAACAATGCTACAATGGTAAATGTTAATACATAATAATAAATTATTACCCACAAGGAGAGATGAAATCGTACCCCAATAGTGATCAATCACTGAAAAAATCAATCCAAATCAAATAGAGTCTCCAGAAATCAAAAGATAAGTATTTTAGGTCAATATAAATGAGTTCTATAAAATAGTTAAATATGATTAAAACAATTCATCACCCTAAAATTCTTGTTCATGACACTTACTCATCATGTTATCCATTTAATCATCATGTAATCCAAAGGGATCACAAACATCGAATAACCAATAACATTTTTATTAAAAAATGATATTTTAACCATACATTCCATGTAATAATTACATTGCATTTACTTCTTTCATGATATGTACACGATTCATGACTTGTGTCTAGAGACCAATTATACATTTTGTATCCCCTATACAGGTATCAAAAAAATTAATATTATTTCATACAAACCTCAAACCAACTTTTCCATTCTTCGAAGTAGGGTAGAACCCCAAAAATACATTACAAGTTTGTACCTGGACTCCATTAATTCTAGAAAACATCCATCCATGAACATTAGGCAGTTTTCCTAAAAAACTATTCTTGATCCTCAGGAGGACCAAGATGCACCCAATTATGGAGGAAACCAAAAAAAGAGGAGGAAAATACCTAAAATAGGGTTATATGTCGTTATATTTCTTCAAGATAATCACATTAATTTTAAATTTGGTCATGATAAGGCATGTCATATTAAGATATTAAGAACGAAAATAAGTAAATAACATATTCAAATTTGACAAAGATTTATGAATTTCATATATAGTTATATTTAATCATTCCAAAATTCGTTTTTTTGTGTTGTCCAAGTTTTAAAAATGGTATTTAAAATAACTATATTTGTGAAAAGATTTAAATTCATGATTCTGAAATCTTCTTCTATGATCACTTATGATGGAAATTATATGGGAAAAGTTTAACATTTTTAACCAATTTACAAAAACTCTTAATAAAATTAAAATATTCACTTTTACATTTCAAAATGTAAACTCATTTAAATATTGAAAATATATAAATGAAACCCCAAAAAAATGACTCTTATATCCATGCATGCTACTCGAGAAGGTAAAAATGAAATACTTGTGGATATGTAGGAAATGAATAGATATAGAAACCATGTTGATTGATTTGAACGTTGACTTGTGCATTTTTTTCCATTTAACATTATCACACAATAGTTTCTGCTGAAATTTTATATGACAGATAAGAAACCATATTATTCTAAGAGATCATAGATTGTAAAATTATATTATATTGACCTAGAATTTTGATCCATATCTAGGATTCAATGAATTAATCATTAAAGAAATCAATTTTTTACAAAAAAAACTTGGTCCAATGTATAATCGTTTACTATTTTAGGTTACCTAAACATAAGAACATTAATATTAAAAAAAAACATGCACCATTTGAAAAATAAACTATAGAACAATCATCCTAGAGTTGATAAATACTTATTAGGATTTACATAATACCCTGAACATAGATAACAATTGTAGTCAGTATATAATTCATATCTCAAACTATACGAACTCCAGTTATCACACCATTACCATTTTCATTGAAGATAATCAAGACACCATTAATTTTAGATAGTACATAAAAATTAGAAAATTCTCCACTCATCGTTCATTAATAGAAACTATCCATATACTATATAATATTTCTATAACTCTAGATTTTTACAAAAAAAATATCACATTATAAAATTGGTTCTGGCAACCAAATACTTTTGGATCATACATTTTGGGGAAGAGTGGATTTGGGAATCTAGATCCATTTAACAATATCATATACTATATAATAAAATAAAGATAAGTCCCTAGAAATATTTTTATTATTAACTCTAAAAATATAAAGATTCTTTATGATGAAATGATTAGAATACTAACATTTAATACCATATTAACAATAGGTACCTTTAAACATGATGATGGTTTTGTGTTTCAGAAAAAACTAATTTCCATTAATTATAGGTTTCTCAACATTTATTTTAATTCCATATTTTTCATTCTTATATCTATTAATTATAAGGATTTTATTTCAATAATCCCACTTCAGATACATATAAGTATTATGTTTTAAGGATTCTACTCTAGTAAGAAAATCATTAATTTTAAAATCATGATTAGTACATTTGGATATTTTTTTATTTTTTTTCTTTAAATTATAAATGTTGTTTTATTGTGGTATCATTTTCACTAAACATAGAATTATAATTGTATTGATATATTTAATATATTTCTTCAATGTTTAATAATTTTTCATCCAGTATAAATGAATATAAAATAAATTTTGTATTAAATTAGTGTTTGTATATTAAATCATAAATTGTGAAATAATATGACTTTACTTCATCTATATACACCATAAATAACATTTCTTATTTTTTTATTTGATTGGGTTGATTCTAATTATGACTTTGTGGAACATCTTCAATCTTTGTACATATTTCTGATAACCTTTATGTATTTCTTATTCATTCATTGATAACATACATTCATTTGAACATTATTCTCCTTAATTTAAATTTTAATTATTTTATTTTGTTATAGGAAATCTAGTTTGATTTTTAAAAGATAATGAAATTCATATAATATAATTTTCACCATTTCAGGATTAGGTTTCTTTTTTTCATGGATTAGTTTCTTGGTACCCTTCTTTTTCTTATATAATTTTTTCAACATTATAGACATCTAAGAAATTTACTCTCTGGAATTTGTGTAACATGTCTCATCATCATAGAATAAAACATTCTCCATCAACTTGTTTTCTTCTTTAGGAATAGATACATTGAAAGCATTATTTTATTTCTTAATAATTTTATGATCCTCAACTTCTTATTTCATCCTTATTTCATATTTCATTATGGATCCAATTAATTCGATTATCTTCAAATAGTTAACTATATTTTACTATCTAACTATAATTGAAACTCAATTCAATCTAGAGGAAAAAATAATAAGGGAATTTTATTCTTGATTAGGTTTAGGTATATGTGTTTCAATTGAATCAACATTATTTACTATCTAAGTCATTATTTCATTCATCTGAGTGACGCATTAAATATTATTTATTTAAAAGGTATGGCATTTCAAAAAAAATTTATATATCAATTACCATATATTTTAATAAATTTCATATAAAATGGGTATTTTTTATCATATTTCAAAATATTTGTAAATCTAATAGACATGAATTAACGCATGTGGTCCAAGTATTTATATAATTGGATTCATGGTTCATGAATTTATATCATAATCTAATTCCTTAATAGTAAACCATTTATTCATTTTTTCTTTAGGTACTTTAAAAGTCTTGATATCATATAGGTAAAATTTCAATCCAATATTTTCAAATATATAATCATATGAGATTTCAATTATTTATAATTTTCACCATCAAAATATAGAGTCAAAATCATAGACACCCATTCCTTTTAATCATCCATTGACATCAATCACTATATGAATATTTAACTTAAACATGTTTGAGCTAAAAAATATATTAAATAGATCTCAATCCTTTAAACCAATTATTTTCAAAAAATGATGGCAATGACACGCGGGGGAAGATTGTGACATTTAAATTTTCACCCCCAAATTAAAAAATTTAAACATAATTTTTTCATAATTTTTTATTTCTCCCTTAATATATATATATTTGGAATTACTAATTAATAATAATTCATAGATGAATAATATGATGGATAATAGATTATGGCACACGGATCCACTAATCCACACCACAAATACATAGTCCATGGGCTAGGTGATTTTTACATGAAGATTTTTTTCAATGATATATCAATAGTTTATTGTTAGAAAATATAACTAGTTATAATAAGGAATTTACAGGACATTTATTCTATATCAATACCAATCTTTGAAATATTCAAAAATAGAGTGTTTAGAATAGAAAAACTAATAACTTTGGTTAATGGAATTTTATGAAAATGAATATATATGTGGATACATAATTTTATAGATGAATATATCTTAATAGGAATATGTATGTATACAAATTATATTATTTAATAAGAATCTTAAAACACTTGAATATGTTATTAAAATAAATCCCCAGTAGCAGATTCTACATTTTTCTAGTAGTGGGAAAAATAAAAATAAAATAAAAGAATATGTATGTATCTAAATTATTGTCCTAAAAACTCAAATGGACTATAGAATATATATAAAATATTTTTATACATAAATAATGTTTTTCATCCAAGAGTAAAATTACAAATTAAAATCTTTGGATGACCACATAGTAGTAGTAAAATAAAAAATTTATCTTTTGAGATTGTAATTTTTTGGGGTATTTTTCTAAGAAAAATATTCAATATTTAATATTATCATGTTTTGAATATTAATATATCATATGAAATATTATAATATAGATTCCTTCCAAATTAAATATGAAAAAAATATCCAAAAATTTCACCAATTTAATTATGACTTCAAACTAATAAGCGCAATTGAAATTTGAAATTTAAAAGCTCTTGAAACCTCAAATCATCCCTTACAAATAGAGGAAATTAAATCAAATATTATAGATCTTCTAGAATTGTATTTGAATCATTTTATTGAGAGTTTTTTATTATTATTAAATTATATAAAAATCTTAGCATAAGTTATATAAAAACATGAGATTAATTTTTTTATGTATACAACAAACAAGATCTTACTGACAAATGTGTGGTTCCAAAACATAACAATCAACACAAACATTATGTTACAAATATGGGGTTAGATACCAAACATAGGTTCTAATACTCTTTATAATCAGTGAATAGAAGCATATTTTTAATTTCAAAACGATTTGGTGACTACTTATTACTACAAATAAATATCAAAACTGAATGCAGACATCTATAATTTCATGAATAAAATAATTTATTTAAATAAATTAAAAACCTGAAACCCACTTAGTGTAACTTTATTTGTAAAATAAATGAGTTTTTTTAATAATAAAAATTAATTAAAATCTTTTGTTATAAATTTTAATCTTCCCTACATCTACATCCCAATAAATAACCTCAAATGTGAAAAAAACTAATCCAGGGTGTATTATGACATTATCTACTATTATATTGATTCCTGCATCCTTTACCTATGACATCATATATACATTCTGTATAGAGAGAAGGTTTTTATGTATAGAGAGTGAATAAATTCTTTGTATAAACCATTATATCCAATGATAAACCCCTAGATTTTAAATGTGTTATTATATAAATATTTTAATTATTTTAATTACTCAATAATATAATTTTCAGCTTGTATAAAATGTATTAGGTAAAAAATGATTCACTTATATATATTTTAACATTTTTGACAAGAACCAGTACACCATCTCAAACCGACATAGATAAAATTACCCCCCCCCAAAGGATCATCATCATCATCTAATATGATAAACCTAGGGAATCACAATATTTATCAATCCTAAATAAAGTATATGAAAAATTCTCGACTCCTTCATTAGTTTGATAAGTATCGTCATAACCCAAGGATTCCCACAAGTAACAAGAATCATGGAACATTTTTCAATATAAATGTCTTGTTAAATCAACCCTAATAAAAAAGTAATTATAACTCAAATAATCACCTATCATAATCAAATTTATCCATTAAATAACACAATTACTTTTTAAAAGAAAATTCTAGTACATATATCTCCAAATATACATTCATTATTAGTTACATAATTTTTAAAAGTCATATTCTATGAAAAATCTCAATATATCAATCATAATAATTATAAATTTTATTATGAATACATTTTGTTAACCATTTCCCCTTTTTCCATCACATTAAAACATTAAAATTAAAATTATAAATCTAATATATCACACTGAATCATAAAAAATCAATAAAATTTCCACCCCAACATCAACCTAATATCTATAGTTTTGTTTCTCTGTTTTGACCATTAAGACCAGAATTTTCAGCCAAAAATCTTCCATATATAATATTTATTTCCAAACTAAACAAATAATATATTATGTGTCCAATATATAACTACTCATCAAAATTTATATAACTAAAAAATCAATTAGTATAGTATAAAAGAAAACATAACACATCCATATTATTATATCAATGAAATCTTTTTCCCATTTTTTAATCAATATCTATTCAACTAATGATGTCATTATTCCCCCTCATTAATTTTCCTATTTAAATGTGATTTTTTTGAGTTCCCAGACAGTATCTACAAAATTATGAAAAACCAATCTATAAAATTTAAACTCATATATCCGAATTAACTATACATGTTAAATGATTGAATAATTAGGTCAGTAGTAAAATAATATAAATAAAAAATAATTGAACACAAAAAGTAGTATTCTGATTTTTACCTCACACATAACAAATAATAAACATATGTATTGAAGCCTAAGTCTTCCTAAAACAAAGATAAATAAATAAATATTTAAACTAGAAGATAATAAGTAGAATTAAAGAATTAAATAATATAAAACCCATAATCTAACTTAAAAAGATAGGGCTATTAGATTTTTTTTGTGAAAAAGAGAATCTAATAGTTAGATTTTATTTCCACCTTGAGAAATATTGGAATACTCCACCGTATGATAAGGCAATGTGATATTTAAATAATCTTGATCAAGCGGTGGTGTATTTGGAGACAAGTGTAATAAATTCATTAGGTGACATTGAACATGTGTTTTTTCAAATCAGGTAACACCAGTTGATCTTGGGGATTAGACTTTTGGTGCTAACAGGACAATACAGATGTGGAATTAAGCAAATGTCAAAAAAGGAAACCAATTAAAAGGGTTGGAAATGGGGGGACTGGATCAGGACTAGGGTGTATCACAAAAGGTGGATAACATCATTGAGGGTAATGGACATTCTAGGGTAGAATTTGAAGAGTAATTTCCTTGGGATTTCATTGAAAATATTGTAAGAGTAAGACATAGAAAAGTCCAATACATTTGAAGAAAGATGAAGGGGAGAAAAAAATCATGATTTTCATAGTTTCACCTTGAAAAAATTGATAAAAAAGTAATGGTCATAAGTACTACTCAAATTGAATTCCTCATTTTATTACATAAACATTTCATTTGCATGGTACAAAAACATGATCTTTTATTGTTTTGTTTTCCCAAAAAAGGATAAATAATACATTATAACATAATAAAATATAATAATACACCTATAAGGGTTCATCATAGGTTAATCCTAATTAAAATTATTTCACTGCATAACCTTGGGACTAACATCGAATGAAATGGTGAGTATAGTTCCTATTAAGGAAAACTAAAGGAAACTATTTACATGTGACCTTGAGAAATTGAAATAAGAACATTAATTATATCATAAAGGAATGAGAAAAGATAAAATGGGATATATAATAATAAAAATCTCATCAATAATAACATGTAAATGTGGCTATAATATTTAAATGAGACAGTCATATGCATATAACCAAGGGTTGTTGTCAGGGTGCCATAAAATTTACAAAATTTATTCAACATGAAATCGTAAAACTTGTAATCTCTAGAAATTAAAATATTATTCAAATGCATTACAAAATTTTTAGGGTGAATCCTTTTTATTCCATGACTAATATGAACTACATAGATCATGATAAAACAATAAAAAAATTACTTCTATAGAATAAAATAAATGGGTTTTTAATCAAAATCATGGTGTTTTAAAAAGTGCATAAATATATGATTATTAGATCATATTAACCCACTAAAAAAGTAATGGTGGTTTCATGTTTGTTAAATACTATAATAAAATAATTAAATTTTACATTTAGTTCAAAACACGTTTAAAATAATTAGGTTTAGGTATTCATAAAAATAAAATAAAAAAAATCTTCAGGATAAGAGAGAAATTTTAAGACTCAAATATGGAAGCATATTTTATATAGTATGTAGTTTTAGAAAATTGAAAAAATATACGGGTAAGGTATCTAAAATTGGTAAAAAATAATTTGGAGTTAAGGTAATTACTAAGAAGGAAATAATATTGAGTTAAAATAAAAGCAAGAAGTCGTATAAAAAAGTGGCTCCTAAAATGAAGAGTGAAGAATGATATTTCCTTTACATTGAAGATTTGTTCCTAGAACACAAGGATTAAGAAAATTGGGTATTCAGTACACCTTGGGAGGTAAATAAACTATTGTTTTGTGGAAGATGGACATGGAGTTAATGAAAATGGATAAATGGGTGGGTATTTATAGAGAAAGTGGGTGATTTGTTTATTAATTTTCAAATTTATGCATTGGAAACCTAGGTTGTGGAAAATGAAAAACCATGGGCGTTCTCATAGTATTTTCACATGGTTTTGGACAATTGAGTAAATTTTTTTCTTATTTTACGTCACAAGAATATATCAAAATTTTATATTAATTATTTTGTCCTAGAAAATTATAGTTCCCACAAAATAACATTCCTAATGTTAATGTTTTCATTTTAGACATTGGAATGTAAATTATAGGTTTGTAAAATGGTTAAAATATATTAAAAATAATAATATAAATATAATATAATATTTTAATTAGTTGTTTTTTAAATTAATTATTATAAAATCATCATATAATTATAAATTCATCAAAGATACCAAACAACCAAAAATGTAATTTTTTGATTCAAGAAAAAATATTGTATTACCGAAAATTCTAATAAATTCAACGTAACAAAATTTTGACTTTTTTATTTCATATGTTATGTTTACTTTTTCATAAATATTTGGTTGATATTAAAATTTTAGATTTTAAAAATAAAAATCCATATTTATTATAAATAATAGGGGGTTGCAAATGCATAATAAAATTTCTCTCACTTAAAAATAATAATGTTATTTTATTATTTATATTTAAATAAAACTATTTTGATGATACAATTTCATTAAAATATATACAATTCATAATATCATAGTTTATTATAAATATTTATATATTTTTTAAAGTACCATTTTTGTCCAAAAAACAATTTATTAAATTCAATCTCAATTTTTTTATGAATCAAACATTTTTAAAGTAGAATTTATGGAATAAAAATATATTTATATAAAGGAATTACAATTTAACTAACTAAGATGAGGAATAAAACCACCTTATAACACCCTCATATGAACTAAGGTTACTGTGTCTAATATTGATAGATTCACAGGGAGACTCTGATAACATCGCTCAAATGGTACTTTATACTAAATGGAACTTCTCTTGAAGCTGATTCCATTATAGCTTCAATAGTCGATAATCGGCTTTGGATTGTTTAAGAGAAAACCCTAGTGGTTCTACATCCCTCCCAAGAATAGTGAAACTAACTTCATATGTCAAAACTATACTGGTTGAGGCCATCATTTCTCTTATCTTCATTAATTATTCATCAGCATTAAAAGTGTTAAAACTTTATCTGGAATACAGTTTCCAATGTTCATGATTATCAACTATCATTATTTACAAATGGACACATAGTTTCCAAATCCCTATGGTCACATTTCCCTTTATAATCACTTCATTATTAAAAGATATGGTTTTGTATTATAAAAGAATATAACTACCATTTTCTTAGTAAATAATTATAATTAAAAAAGTGTCGGACCTTAAATTATTCCCCACATAAGAAATTTCATCCCCAAAATTTCTACTAATTCAGTTAGTTAAGAAATGTGTATGTACTTTTGTCTCATTGTTTCCCCTATTTCCCACATCTCTTAATTATATTTATGGTTCCTCTATAATAATTTGATGTGGTGGGTACAATTTTATTCATAGAACCTTTTCTATATGGTCAATGATCTTTATCGGATACTCCTCATAAGATTGGTCATGTTCTACTTGCACCTCTTTTGGATTCAGCAGATGTGATGGGTCATGTATGTACTTCTTCAAGATTGAAATGTGGAATACATCATGAACATGAGAAAGATTCGGTATTAGTGGAAGCTAATATGACACTACGCTTATGTGATCAAGGATTTCACAAGGGACAATGTACATGGGGATGATCTTCCCCTTCTTCACAAAACACATGAGTCTCTCCCATGATTAAATTCAAGGGAATAATTTATCTCAAATTCCAATGTATGATTTCTATAGATGGTTTTCAACATAGCTCTTCTACTGACTCTGACCATCATTTATGTGTTTTTGGATGGAATGACCCTTTTACATCATCTCATTCACAAGAACAGTCCCAAGAATCGTTCACTCACCAAATTCATCCAAAAAATAGGAGTTATACATCACTTCCCATATATAGAATCATTGGGTTCCATTTCAATACATGAATGGAAGTTGTTGTTTTATTAGAATTCAAATAATGATTGATTTTGAACCGATCCACTATTAAATTCCATTGAGAATGTTTTAAAGTTTCCTTGAGTGTTTGAAAAGTCCATTAATATTTTACATTGGTTTAAGCAAGATAGGACATACTAAAATTAAAATATGTATTTTGGGAATACTGAATACTTCTCCAAAAATTAGATTTCAACCTTGGATCATGGTATAAAATGAAAGAATGTGGCACTCCATAAAACCTTACCACATACAATACGTATATCTTGGAAATTTGGTGAGGAGATAAATCTTCTTGAATAGTGATGAAAAGAGAAGTTTTTGTGAGATAGTCCAATATAACCCATAATACCTTGTATCCCATGGATGTTCTTAGGATACTGATGAAAAAGTCCATAGTGATATTGTTCAACATCCATGTTTGTATGGGTTGTTATTATAATACCCTGTTAGAAAGTTGCCTCTATAACTTTACTTGTTGACACACTATGAACCATATAGCATAGTTGGAAATCTCCCTTCTCATAACATCTATACAATATTAATCATGAAGGTCCCTATACGTTTTAGAGATTCTACGATGTATATAGATTGTAGAACTATGTGTTTCCCCTGTATACGCAAAACATGCCACCTAATAGGTGGAACAAAAATGTTGAACCCGATATGAATCTTTAATCAAGTTGGTGGTCTCACCACACTTAGGCCCCTTTTCCCCACAAAAAAAAGAAATGGGGAAGGTGGGAAAGATGAATATCCAAATATGCATATGTTTAAAAGAAATCCTAATTTGATGATGTTTAGTGGTATGTATGTCATAAATATATTATAGGTTCCCAAAGAGTGATCTTGGATCCATATGACATAGCTATGATCCATGAAGACACACACATCACTGATCCCATAGGCGGTCAGGGCCTCAAAGAAGAGCAGGACCTCTTTGCCTACCAAGCATCATCAACGTTTTGTGTCAATTACGTTGATCAAAGACTACCACTGAAATGGTACTCTCCCATGATTGGAGGGTACAAGACAAGACCTCCAGTATACTAATGTCTATCAGCCACCTCTTCAGCCGCTACCGGTACCTCAGCACATGGCAGCCCTGGAGGTTGTCTCAAACTGTTTCAGGAGCCTCTCCCAAGAGTGTGACAATGAATACATCCATTACCATAGGGTGGTAGATGAAGTCAATACAAAAGACTTCATCCCCTCTGCACAGGGTCCCAACATACGGGCCTCTGCCAGAGAGCATTTCTGCCCACACCAGATGACCATAAATCCTCCTGTTAAAGAGGATCTTCTACCGATGGCACCTTCCAATGCCCAGGAGACTCATGACCCTCGACCTTCCAATCAAGGGTGTATAATATATATCCAGGGACATGATATCACCGTAGTTCTTAAGGAGCATCTCCACCAGACTAACACAACAGAGTTCAATGAGCAGACACACTACTCTTCTCTCTCCATTCAAGCCCACACCAAAAAAAGGGTGGCATAATACGAGCACATTCATGCCTCTTCTAGTGCTCACAGGTCCCTCCATTTAGACGTACTAGAAATCTACAGGAATATGCAAATATCTTCCGACACACTACCAGCCTTCCATCCAAATAGGGAGGCACTCAGCTATACGTAGGCACAAACACCTGGTGATGCATTTCAATCCTTCCATCTAAATGGGGCAGTAACATGCTATACACATGAAAAAATACATGCAGAATCATATCAATATAGCCATCCAAATAGGGCAGAAATAAAATATGATATGATTAAAATCTATAAAGATGAATAAAAAGACCATGAGAAAAATAAAGCAACAAGAGTGTAGAAAAAAAATCCCCTCTCATGAATATGAAGACCACCAGTCAAATATGATGGAAAGAAGAGAAGACAACTGGCGACAGACTCATTCCTCTATCCCAGAACAGGAGAACATCTAGTATCTAATAGAAACTCATGGAGGACTAGAGTAGGCACAAACTCCTACACCAACATCGGAATGGGCCTTCATACCCATTCAATCCAAAGATATATCTCATCACATCTTGGTGATGATGGAAGATAAGACGTCAATTGTAGACCATGTCCTCCAAACACGCCATGTTATCATTGCATCAGAGGAAAAGGTTACAAATGTGCCCATGACCTGATTTTTTAGAACAGAATGACTCACTCGCATAATGATTTAGTCACTACAGAGTAGTTATGCATCCCTACTCTTGTCCAGGGGTGTCGGCGGCAATATCCTGCAACATACGGACAACCAGATGAGGAACAAATATAGGTTTCTATGGGGGGACACATATCCAATATGGTGGATTCTCTAGAGAAATCATATATCCCTACTAGAAATCAATATTCTTGTCGTTGTATCCTAATGACATCACAAGATTGAACAAGATGGGGACCCATGATTCAAGGCCGTTACCAACAACATATGGTCTCGATTACCCACAAGAGTGCACCCAAAAATGAAAAACACTAAAGGAAATTGGAATATAAATAGAACATCCATGATCCCACTCTGCTGGAAGATGAGGTTCTCAGCACCCTCAAACATATATCAACAAAATATCAAGACCCTTTGATTCTATTACCAAATTATAGAAGCGACAGTAGAAGTTTCAAATGTTCTCCCCACAATGTCTCTACCAGCAGCTCTAAAGGCCATCCACAGAGCACCCACGAGGTTTTACTCCGTGCATCAAGAATTATCGATCACGAGATCCTATCTTCTTATGTGTGCTATGGTATCCCTCCCCTAGACTAGAAGATCAGACAGCTAGAAGTTCCACCCCATGTTGTCATCCTCCCTGATAGTCCTCCCTACATTATATTCTATAGATATTCTTCTCTACATAGTCGGACATCAAGGAATGATAGTAGTCCTCTCCATGATGATGGTCATTGTGAAGGCCCTCCCCACAATATCAGTTGTTGTGTAGGCCCTCCCCATACTAACTCCACGCAATGAGAATGTCTTCCCCTCATTGCAGTATGCCCTGAAGGTCCTCCAGAACATGTACACTGCATAAATTTCCCAAACAGTCAGATATAAAGTCATGATGGTAGTCCTCTCCATGATGACAGTCATTGTGAAGGCCCTCCCTACAATGACAGTTATTGTGAAGGCCCTCCACAATGTAAAGTCTAGCAGCAAGAAGTTCCTCCCCTTTCTATAGCTCACCATGAAGTTCCTCCTCAAGGTATACACAAATAGGAAGCTTCCTGCAGTAAGGCGCCACGTTGCAATAATAGAACTCACCACTACATAACCAATTGTAGAGGTCATCCCTACAATCAAAATAAAAGATGAAATGAAGGTCCTCCGCTTACCAGAACAAATATGGGAATGACCTCCTATATTGAGGCACTCGAAAATTATTAAGACTCATTAGACACTCTGTCTATAACGAGTGATATCCTTTCTCAACCGTAGGAAGGACCAGGACCATGCTCATCTCTTGATCCACCACCGTGGTGTCTGAAAATTTATAAGGCCCCCACTAGCCCAGTCTCAGGGAATGAAATCATCAGGAAGTAGTCGAGGTGGGCATACCAAGTGGAGAATCATCCAATAGAAAAACAACATTATATGTTTCTTGTGAGAAGACACCTGGCTAGGGATAATATACCAGTGATGTGTTAGCCTACAACCACTTCTCACTACGACATACAAGAGGAATTTTCTAGGGAATGCACGTATGAAATTCTCCTAAATATATGGACTAATATTTGAAAGATGAATGAAAATACCTACCATAAAAAGGGTACGCAGAACATGTTTGCACGATACAAGAACTTTGTCGTCTAATCCACATGTAATCCCTCCTATCCGTAAGGATGACAAAATCAGAAAGGACAATGAAGATCCTTTAACTGGCTTGTCTCCATGCAATACATAAATTTCTTCTCCTCATTGGAAAATCCCCAGCTGGAGTTCAAATTCGGCGTTAGTAAGAACATGGAGCTTTACACTTCACTCGATGACTTGTGCGGCATGCCCCAATAGAAATTACATCCTATAATCTCATTTCCTAGCGGAAACAATAAAATTATACCCCTGCTCAGGAAATATGTGATACTCAACAGTAATCGTCTAGAAGAAAGTCTCAAAAGCGTCCTGGATAAAGAGATCAAGCCATCAAAAAACATCTATGTCAGGTAACTAGAAACATCTAGAAAGATTCCTCCCTAATGGAATCCAATCATCAAGCAGTTCTCATATCTTCAAAAGACTAGAAACTCCATGCAGGACCAATGCCACACTTTCCTTACACATGTGTTGTAGTATGCGATATTGAAAGAGTGGAAATATCAACGTCTACAGATTCGATACAAGAACAACCCCAACACATAGGGCTGGGGGAAGTTTTAAATAAATATGCCACCATAATACCAACAAATCTAGGTCGTAGCGCGTCAGCCTATGAATAGGGACAACCCCAACCCACCTGGATGGGGGCATTTTTACCTCAAATCCCTACACAGCATACATCTGTCTTCCACTATCTAGGAACAACGATGGACAGAGGAGTTACCCATTCCACCCCTTCTCATGGTTCGCACACTCTGGTGCAAAGGATCTCTATGAGATCAAACCATGTCTCCCTTCAGGTCAATAGTTTCCAAGAAAAACAAAGAGTACCATATAATGGAAGGATAAAGTCTAATAAAATGCGCAAAAATCCTTCCTACCATTCGGTACCGGGCACACCACCCCTAATTCGTAATTACTCACTAAACGTGGTGAGCGTCAACCCCATGGATCTCATAAGAAATGAAATAGGGGGAGAATATGAAAATTAAGATGGTTCCCTCTCAGACACATTCCACACTGAGCGTGATGGTGTTCTTACAAAGAACTAGATAGTGGCCCTAAATCTTAGTTACCCCTCAGTCAATCCGATATTACCTCCCCCGAGAAAATCCAACAAAGGGAAAAATAAATCCATGGTTTTCTATGACCCGTATCATCCTCCCCACGAGAGTACAACCATCACCCTTGATGAAAGGTTTTCCAAGAATGAGGAAGAGATTAAATAGATAATAATAATTATTGTCAAGCTACGTTGAGGGAGTTTTCGTTTCAGATGTGTTCACTCTACAGAACGTCAGTAGGTGCTCCCAGAAGAGGTTCCCATACCACATACACTCATTCCAGTGAGTGAAGAAAAGTTATGAGGGCTGTTCAACCCACCCCTGGAAGGAAAAAAAGACACCCCCCCTGTTGGGATGGAAGGTGGAATATTCCAAGGTAAATCCACAAATGATTCACCCGGTTGGGTATCTACCACAAATTCGAGTTGCATAGGAACACCCAATCTTTCCCCCTACCACACCATCTCAAGATTAAGCCCAACAGGTTATGAATTACTAGATCATAAACACCATCATGAATATAACAGCCTTACTAGAATCCATGTATGGGTGGCATGCTTCGATACAACCAGATCGTGAACCCTACTTCGAGTGGTTGAGTAATGTTCCACCACCACTAATCTTCGAGAACCCTGTATTCCTTGTATTCAATGGATAAGGGGACTCAGAAAAATAGTTCATTCACTATGTTTCTTACTGTGTCCCCATGTTGGGAACACAAGAATATTCTGAATCAGTAAAACATAGGTGTTTTTTATGAACCCTACAGGTCTCGGATTTTGTATGGTATACTATCCATCCATCTAATTCAGTTACTGGATGGGAGGACGTCTGGTGATAGTTTCACTTCCATTTCAGTTTGACACTTCCCAAGATGGCGGTTAGTGATCTCTTGAACTGAAAGTAGTGAGATAATGAGAGAGTCTCAAATTTCATTACTAGATGGAAATGCCTGACATATTACCTGAACCATGAACTCACCCGGGGATGAGATGCTCACCATGTGCATCGATAACCTTCAGGATGAATTTTGAGGGCCACACTTCAAAGTGAAGTACACATATTGGTTTAGAGACCTATATGACATTTCCCTCAGTGTACAGAAGATTCCATTTTAGGGACCAACCTTAAGTACCAAGTGGCCTCATCATCCCATGGGAAAATAACGAGCAAAGTTGAAGCGGCTTCGGTCATGCTTAATCCACCCCTATCACCAGACCTAGTTACGAGACACCAACAAGAACTATGCTGGAGCCCTTAGATGCAAACATCCACCCCCCACTACGGCATGTTGAGCGATGTGGTGCTAATGTAAATTAGTTCAAAGATCGAAGAAACGGTGATTACTAATTCTGATACGACCAGGTCTGTGGTTATTTCACTGCCGCCATGAATTGAAATCTTCTACGACTGCCAGATCCAATGAGAGCTGATGAAGTGGGTCTTGACGACCATCCAAATTATTATTCGTACCACCATATAGTAGGACTCACCATCTAGGAATGGTTTTTTCCATGGATATCTTGCAATATATGGTGGATTTTAGGAATGTATAGTTGGGCCCGCCACCAGCACATGTGGCATATGTTTCCACCTCCGACTCAAGAGAGGAAGAAGAGTGGAGAATAGTCACCAACAAGAATGTGAGAATTATTGACAACTGAATGACCTGGAATACTATTAACTGAGTCCAAGTCATCCTCCAAGAATATTTTAAATAACCTATTGTAACCCCAAATGCTCCTTAAATGGTACAGTCATCCTCCTCGGCCCCGCAGTCCTCTAAAGGTCAAAGGGGAAGATGGTAGGATAAAGAAGATGAGTTGGTACCAATGTCAAATTCATTATTGAAACTTTCAGACTTCATGCCATCTGACAAGGTTCAATGGAAAATGCCCCACCAAATGGTACAATACCACCACCCCACAAAACTGTCCCTTCCAAAGAAGGTCGTCTAACAGGAACAATATCAGATAAAGAACTGATCTTCAGCTCCATTAATGTCATTCACATGATGGACCCCTAGTCTAATGAAGACTATGGACACAAACTCGAACTCCACGTGCCATACTAGAGATCTAGCGGAAGTTTCCAAGGATTCCAATGGTTTCCTAGAAGGCATAATCATGGAAGGAGTCATATTCCTAACCATGCCACAACTCAAACCGTTAACATTGCAAAAACCCGTGGAAGGACCATCTGGTGGACGCAATGAGAACTGGAATGCTCCTTCTCCACCACAGGAGGAAACCCAATCCCAGTTTTTTTGGAGAATCCATCAGGGGATGATCAAGTGCAAAACCATCCAAGAAATAAATGAAGACCAGTATAGCCAAATGTGGAAAGGATTGCATCATTGCCGACTCCTACTATAGAGGTCAAACCATCTACATCCAAAGCTCACGCTTTTAAAGTATTTGTGATAGAGAAAAAATGTGCCAGAAAGAGATGACCATTAGATAAAAAGTATGAAATTTTAAAGCATTTGGGTTCAGTACCAGTAAACATTTCAATCTTGGATGCATTGTGTTTTTCCGCAGATCTTAGGGAGGCACTCATTGAAGTGTTTCTAATTCCCCAGGAGTTTGAGGATAATGTAGCAGCGACTCAAGACCACCGAGTAGAGAGTAGTCCCAAAGAATGTCATGCCATCATCTCCTTTATAGATAGGGATGAAGAATCCATCATGAAAGGTCACATAAATCCCTTATATGTGTCTAGAAAGACAAATGGAGTCGATTTTTGATTTATTTTCATCAACAACGTCACTGGAGTTATCCTCCTCCCGCTAAGAATGCTTTGTCGACTAGGATATGATGAAGACATCTCGACAACCTATACTAGAAATCTGTTGTGATATGAAAAAATTGAGAAGAAACCATTCGGATGAATCAAGAATAAAATTTGGCTTAGAGATCTCATATCAGATTCCGAGTTCCTGGTGGTGCGATAAAGTACGTCCTTCAATTTTTTTAGGGAGGTATTGGCTGCATAAGCATGCTGTAATTATATCCTTATACCACTAGTGCATCAAATATTCAATTAATGGAAAAAATGGGACGTTTCACATTGATAAATCCCAATTTGAGTTCTGTGAGTCACATTACATATACGTTGGGTTCTATGAGTTAAAGGTAAACATCATTCATCTGACAATGTTGATTAGATTAATGCCCCGAATGGATTGGAGATGGCTTCCGCTAACCCCTTCCAAAATATTGTGGAGGAGTACGTACTACCCATCAATCAAGTTGAATGCATAAGTACAAGACTAGATACAGACTCATTTTTCTACATGCTCACGAATATCTTTCAAACCAAGGGTATCCCATGGACACACTCTTCGGGAATTAACTAAGGATTAATGAACATATGAAGATGACATAAATCTATAAGAGAGTCCCAGAATAGGTAACAACCCTCCCCCAGAAGGGTGCGGTGAGCCCGACCTCTCATCCTATCGACCAATGGAGTCCCCAAGTGTCGTTGGCCAATTTATCAGCCAACGAGCACCTACCTTCGAAAGTCTAGTACTTGAATCATGGATACTAGGGCCATTGGGAATTTTTGGCTCCATGAATAAACCCATTGGAGACCATCCAAAAAAATTATATCCAATTAGGACCGCTTTCATGAGAGCTTGACCCCCATGTAATCACTCGATGCGACCAGAAATTCCCCACATGGTTAATTCAACCCTCTATAAAGGATAATGATGCTGAACGGGTCGAAACAATGGAATGGTAAATTCTACAAGAGCCCATCACTTTGGAAAAAGGGACAGGTGATGATACTCTTTGTCTCATAGACTCATTGCCTATAACCGTTCCACCTCATATTTGGAACAAACCCAAATCATAAAATAGTGATTAAATATCCTCTTAATTACAGATAAAGGGAATTATAATTTTCATTTGGAATAACACACTACTATGTCCCTATGTATGAGAACCATTGTTTCATGTTAAGATATTTTCATGAAAGAAAAGTGTGATTAATTATTGAGAGTGATAGAGTTTGTTGCTGATATGAAATTGAATTACCAATTGAAATTTAAGGACCTCAAAACCATAAATTCTCATTAATTTAAAAGACCACCTGTTCAATATAAATCAAATTATTATTATGTTTTTTTATATCCTTACCCTAAATTTTAGGATTTCTTTTACTCTATAAAATTATAATGAAATATAATTACTTGTTATGTTTCTATTTAATAATAACAATTTTATCATTAATTTATGCTTTTATCAATTTCTAATTCATCACCTAATCTGATAAATAAATATACAAAAAATGAATTTTTTATTCCTAATGTAGTGGAATTAAATTTTAATTCATCATAATATCTTGAAAATAGTGAAAATTCCTTAAACAATTCAGTAAATATGTTTTAAAACTAGTATATTTAGCTCAAGTTACCCAGTATAAAAAATTAATCTGTAAACCTCAAAGAAAACACCACTAGTTCATCATTAATATTTATTCATGAAATCATTAAACTAGAAAAAATGAAATATTTACGACGAAGTCATTTAGGCCAATGGTATTCACTAAACAATTATTATACTTTTGTCATGGGTTCAAGTCCTCCAACCTTTATTGATGTTATGGGTTATCATCCAACATGTGGGTTTTCCTATTTCTAAAACTAGATTTATATAATTACTATTAAATTTCACAAAGAATATGATGAAAATCCTTGAAATAAAATATATATTTAAATAAACATTATAATAAGGTTTTCAATAAAACTTATTTGTTAAAAAGTTTCATAATATTATTTGGATATTTTTACAATTTCATTAATGATCATATTAACCATAATGGATATCAATTACACTATACGTATGTCTAAAAATAAAAAAGTAATCATTACTCAAATAAATTTTGTAATAAAACATATATTTGTCATAAATTTATCCCAAAATATGATTAATATTGGTAACCTCCCATCAAATAAAACCTGAATAGGAGTTCTTAAGACAATGAACTTATGATCAACATTAAACAACATAAACCCCTGATGGAATCAATAACTCCTAAGTCAATAAAAAAACATATGTATCTAAAAGTTAACACCGTCCTTTGATGTCTCAAGATTCTTATAACCAAAATACAATTTTTAAATAATTCTAAAATTTATTTTTTAAATCCTCATAAATAAATAATTAATAAATTTTATTTTAGGATAGTTCGATCCTTCATCTAGGGGTTAGCATTTAGAAGAGTTAAATGACTTGGATAATTACCAGGTTCCCCACATTTATGATAGTGAACTATAAATGGATCCCATGGATGATATTTATTTCTTTACATCATACTCTTCATTTTTCCTCATCAATTCAATTCATTATGGAGAATTTTAGACAATTAAGACAATTTATAATTCTATTGATACTCATTCCTAGGTGTCTCATTTGACATTTTTACATTATGGAAAATGACCCTTATTTAGACCATTGTCTCCACCACTCATGCCCTTTGAAAAATCCAATTTTATCTTTTTAGTGATTTTGAACGTAGGTTAAGGTAATGGATTTAATCACATTTATGGATAAATTACTAGTAATAATCACAATGTATGTTACACTTCTCATCATCCCATTTTATTTATCACAGTCATCACACATTACACAATGTTCAATGTTTTCATGATTCCTTTAGGTTCTAAAAATTGACTAAAAATCCTATTATAAGAAATAATAATCAATTTGGGGAAAAATATAATCATTTGTAGAATTTTTAAATAATCACACTTTTTTTAATCTATGATATATTAGGTTTAACCTAGGTCATTAATTTTCATCATCTATATAAATACATAATAATAGTTTATAAAGCAAATTTAAATTATACAAATCATATCCCCTAGGAGTGTCAATCCAGATGAGTTGATAGTATAATTGTCTTGTACTAAGTAGAGATTGAGTCAAGACCAATGGTCCCTATTTAGATTTATTACCCCAAAGGTACATATGTGTCTAATCCACTTACACATGTAGTTTCTCTACATTGACATATTTAAAGGAAAACCCACATAATATATAACTTTCCAAAAATATTTCGATGTTCTTTTATACTTATCCATAAATTCGACCATTGGTTTATGATGGATATATGTGTTTTACTTAATATATTTCCCATGTCTCCTATTAAAATTACTATGATACCAATTGTAGTAAACTTGACCCCTGAATCCCATACCCACTATCAACACTGTTACATTGGAACAATATATAATTAATCTCATCCTCATAGATGGAATAGTTTAGTAGTACTAATACACTATATATATACATGATTCCAATTTTAAATTTGAAATCAAATATTACAACATTATTTTTTAAATTAAAAAAATTAGTCCATATAGAAAATTTTTAAACATCAATCATAGTACACATTTTTTTATCCTTGGGAAATGAAACAAAATAAGGGTGAGCTCAATTAATGGTTAAATAGAATTAAAACTATCATGGATTAATAAATAATAATAAATATTTAATGATATATAACTAAAGAAACATGTCATTTAATAATTAAAATGAGAATTAAATTCATTAATATATAATATAATTTTCAAAATATCATGGATAATAATACTTTAATTCTTAATGAAGGAAATTATTGATTGTTACATATCATGATCTAAGGCATCATGATATATCTACCGTCATGAACTTTAGAAAAATGGTTTAAATCAACAGGTAGGAACATGTCCAATGATATATCACTTATTTTCATTATGAGAATAAATTTCATTAAAGGGATATATAATTCAGCTACACACCCACCACTATATTTCCAAACCATTCAACATATGTCAAATAATTGATTTATTTCATGAACAATGTTACTTATCATAAAATATATGTATTCAGTAATGAGTATGTATTAATTAATATTTACATGTATAAAAAAATATATTTCAATTAAGAACACTATATTTACAAATTATATATGGTCAATGAAATAAAATTAGCCATCATTAATAATATTTATATTTAATGGAAAATTAATTTCAACATGAAAATGAATAATCCAAAGGAAAGTTAATGGCTACAAAAATGAATGAATAAAGTTTTTTTCAATACCTTTCATTGTAAACATGATAATAAACCACCCATTAAATTTATAATTTTGGTATTAAATAAACATATCACCAATGAAGTATAAGTAAATAACCGGATCATGATATTGATTTATAAAAATACTATAAAAAGATTCTTGAGGAAAATATACCTTCAATTTTGATAATAACTTTTTAAATATAAAAGTAAATAAATTCTCAATGTATATTTATTTAAAAGGTATATTGGAAACATATCAATTAGTGATTTAATAATTTGATAGCTCTTAAAGGTAGGAAATTTCATACAAACTGTATATGTTAAAAAATGATTTTATTCAAATTTATAGTAATATACCAACATGATTTTTTTTCAAAATTATATATACATTAGTTTCTAAAAAAATCCAATATAGGAAAAAAAATCTTCAATAATTCATTTTAAAATTCTTAAAAAATATTTTCAGCTTTTTTAGAGACAATGGTTTTGAGAGAAAGTGGATTTCTGAGTTAAGATTGGAATGAAGTAGAATTTTATTGAAATAATTTTCTCAATATTTTTATGTATCAAAGAGTAAAAAATGATACCATTACATAAAAATATCATTAATAATAATAGTATTAGAAAATTAAATGGTTTTATAAATGAATGGTGTAATAATTTCATTCAACGAGAATTCAAGAATAAAATATCCCAATTGCAATGAGACTCTGATATAATCCCTTAAAATTATAAAAATGATTATTTTATAATTAATAAATGAGTTTATTATGAGTATGAAATTTAAATACTTATAAAACAAGAGGTATTGCGATATATTATAATAAAAAGTCATTTCACACATAGTCATATAATATAAATTAAGATAAAAGGTAATATAACCTAGTGAAATGAAATTGAGTTGTGAAATTATTTAACACTTTGTAAAACTTATGTGAAATCCCCCTATATGTAATAATTATAATTACAAATAAAAATAACATGATTTATTAATTAATAATGAACTTATATTTCAATGGTGTTATTATATAAAACATTTAAAATAAATTATGTTTATAATATTATAGTACACCTCAATGAGGGGAAATTGCGATGAAGTCCCATACAAAGATCATATCATTGAAGTGGAGATTAATAAATTAATAGATTATATGTATCAAATGTAAATCAAAAAAATTGATTTAAAAAATTAAATAATAAATTGTAATTACACCCATAAACATAGAATGACATAATAAATGTACTATAATCATAACACAATGAATGAAAATTGAGTTATGAATTCCTTTTACAACAGACATCCTTTTCGTTGAACAATATTTAAACAAATTTAATGTGTTTTAAAACATGTTATTGACTTATTATATAACCATATTAATTTTTATAATATCTTATATGATCAATTTATATCATCTTATCACTTTTTCTTTAACAAACATTCCTTATTTTCGTTCTTTTGGATGTTAATTATCTTGTTTTATAATGTGTGGTAGGTTTTAAAGGGTATGGTTATTATTTTGTTTATAGAGTTCCATAATCTACAGAATTATAATAATAAAATTATTATCATTTTTATAATTCAATTATAATTGTATTTCTAATCTTGTATTTCGGTTTTGGAAAATTATATATATTATGATAATGTTGATGGTTGGTCATACACACACATGGGTGATGTTTCAATTTTTTGTGATCATTGTGAAAAGGATTTATGTAACATATTAACATTACATAATGATAATAATATCATAAATAACATATAATTTATATAAAAATGGTTATATATTTCATGCATGTGGTACTGTGTAGAAAATAGGGTCACCTCACTTCATGGAGGTAGCAGTCCACACAAACATGAATTATGTAATCATATTTACATGAGTGAGAAGGTAAGAAAGAAAATGATATATTATATTTTATGTGTGATAAATATTTAAGGAATATAATCACTATTGCATTTATATCATATATAATCATTACCATTCTCCTTATCACCATCCATGTAAAGCGTCAGTAAAAACGAATCACGTTGTTTTACAAGGCGATTATAATCCTTACGCACGAGCGATGACATGATTTCCCTAAAACAATGAATGTAAAAAATAATATATATGATATAATATATCAATATTGATAGTTATATTATTATTATCATTTTTATATTTATTTTAGATGCATCATCATATCCCACCATTAGTGGTGGTATTGGAAGAAAAATGATATTAGTTTGCGAGGTGGTAGTTCTCCACACACAAAAATAATCATTTCATAACCCATTTTATAGAAGAAGGGAATCTTATAGGTAATTAAATTATCAAAAAAATATAATTATATAATTATATTTTATTTTTATTTTATTAGCATGATTTAATTATAATTTGACTATGTAGAGGAAGTAATATACGAAAAATTCATAGTTATAAATATTACCTATTCTCAACCCACCATTTTAGTGTAACATCTAATGTATTCCTAAAAACGAGTTATGACCAAAAAAGGCTCCAAAGATGAGGTTATAAATGTGGGGATATTATTTGGTGAGTGATTTAATTAAAAAACGTTTGACTGTTTGAATAATAGAGGAGAGGGGGAAGCCTTTTATAATGGGGGTGAGTGGCACACAAGCATTTTTTTAAATGAAAAAGGTGGAACCACATTTTCGGCATTAAAAATGTTCCAAAATGAATTATTTTTTTTTTACTTGACAGCATAAGGTAATTTTTGTCCATAATATATATTTTAGGCAATTTGTTTGTCATTTTAACCCTTATCTTATTAGTTTAACACAAACATAACCCATTTTTACCACAATCACGATAATTAATTTTTTACTTCTTTCACAATTTATTTTTCGTATAAAATTATGTTTAACTTGTTAGATAATATAAATTGATATGATTAAAAATATTTATTCAATGTTTTCAAATTATATTCGAATAAATTTTAGAATTTAATATAAAATTATTCCCACAAACATGATGAGAAAGTGTGTTTTCAAAAAGGAAAATTTCAAATGTTTATAGTGTTTTTATATTAATATACAATATTAAAATTTCATTAATAGGATTAATATATATATATATATATTAGCTAATTTTACATTAAAACAAATATAAAATATAATTTATAATTATGATTGATTTAAAACAAAAAGACACTTTTCAATTAAAATTCATTATTTTTACCTATTTATCAAAAAATGAATTACATTAGAAAAATTAAAAAAATTCACCCTAATATAATTTTGATATTATAATTTCCAAAATTTATTTAATTTTATGAATAAAATTTTATATGAATCGTAAAATATAAAATAAAACTATGAGCACAAACAATGGCTAAACTGTTTAAAAAAAATATATTATGTTTTTAGAAAAGATTCCATTTTGTTTTGAATTATTCAAATTTATCCTATAATAAAGAAATTATCATTATTATAATAATTTATTTATCACAATTGATAACCTCTAATTTAATATTTTGGTTATAATTGTATAAAACCTTATGGTTCATTTTGACTCGGGGTTTCATGTTCCAATCTATCGAAGAAATTAAATTTAAAGAAATATATATAATGGGTTGTTTAAGCCTTATGGTCAATATAATATAAACTATAAATGTCTAATTTTTATTTTAAAATTATGTGGTGATAAATTAATTTTAGTTGTGACACACCAAATATATTCTACTATGTTTCGGCCAATGTCATAATGGCTTTCATCCACACATAAAATTACTCAACTCATGATATAAATTATTAATAATATTTTTTGATAATAATAATTACACACATCTTCATATAGGAACACCCAGTCACACATTTAAATGTAGATTTTTACTAACATCTCATATTATTATAATCTATTATGTTGAATATTTCGAATGGAATACACAATGAGAATATATGTCAAAGATCTATGAGTATCTACCCTTGATAGCATCTATAATTGTTTTTCTATAAAATTATATAATCGTTAAATATATCTTATATTTAATAATTCTTTCATGGATTTTTTAAGGTTTCATTATAGTATGATGTTTCTAAGTACTTTCATTGTCGGAAGTACTATTATGAAATTATCACATACCTATTCACACATAAGTATAATCGTAATATGATTAGAACATAGTTAATATTAAAAATAATGAATATAAGTAAAAAAAATAAATTGATTTTTATAGGGAACTAACTCCAATAGACTTTTACTTGACCCAAAACCAACTGATAACATCCATCGATCTTCTAGAACTCACATGAAATTATTTTGATGAGATACTGATTTATTTAAGTGGTCTACTGTGTTTTCTTCCATAGAATCCCTGCTAATCAATAATTCAGCCCTCTTAGAAAAACCCCTCAACTTTTCATGCACTCAGAGTATTTTCATTTTCCATTTATGTGACATTAAGTCATTTACAAGAGACACCACTATATTATTATCATATTATTATGTGATTGGGTATTTAACAGTAGGAACAACATCAAAATATCTGAAAAATTTTGGTATGAAAAAATATAATTTGTTTCATCATAATCCCCTATACACTCAGACTCCATTCATGAATGTGTGATAATGGACTAATTAGAATTCATTAAACTCACACATCTTCCAATGAGACTCAAGACATATCCAGCCTGGAATGTCAATTTATTTTGATATATTTTAAAGAAATAATATTTTTAATCCCTAATGATTTTCTCATTGTCTCCTATGTACCCCATAAAGATGTCTTTTGTTCACTGATGATAAATAAGAATAAGCTTAATAACAGACCGATTTTGTTCACCTAGATTATCTTGATATCTTCTTCACTTTCTCAATTAATAAGAAATATCCACTCGCTTGAATAACATAACATACATGATTTATCAAGTCCTAGAAGTGTGTAGAATATTACTCATTCCCTATCATTCCTATGTGGTCTAAGGAAACGTTTTATAGAATGACATATACCATGTGATGATTGAATCAATCTCATATTAGATTGTTTTTTAATAAATATATTTATTATTAGTTCAATGTATATACGTTGACTTTGTCCAAATAACCACTTTAATATATCATGAATGATCTATATCTATATAATTTAGGTTTCTTAACTTCTGTCCTTCATATAGAAATACTTTTTCCAACTGGCCTTAACGGAATATAAGAATGGAATATTGTTTCCAATAAGTAATATATTATAGGTATATACTACATGCATAACAAATAAACTCCAACTAAAACACTTGTAAGAAAATTTATTATATTCATTCCTAATGAGACAAATATTTATTATGGGATTATTTAAATAAATATTACATGACCTGGATTCATGCTTCAATCCATTAACAGACCGCTACACCTTGAATTTTTTTTTAATTTTTCATGGAGTCACAAACCATTATGATTGTGTTATACAGACATATTTAATGGGATAATTAAGAAATATTCTATCTCTAAGAGGGTGAGGGGTAAATCAATTATCATTTTACTATTATTTTATTCTTAGTTTAGAAAAAACCTTTTCCTCCTATTAGTAAGAATCATATCTACTAAAAAATGGAAAATCACACCCCAATGATCATATAAATTTATAAGGTTCACTATACTATTTGATTAACTATTCCGTGGTGTGGATTTGAAATAATCCAGGACAACAAAACCAATAGAAAATAATATTATCATTGGTCTACAACAATAAGTGAATATTTATCACATGCATAGAAATATATTTCTTCGATAGTGCATTTACTCCATGATTGAGTCAATAATAAGAACCTTTAACAACACATATCAGTATAGAGTCAATCTGATATTTGAAATTTATACATACATGCCTTTATTTCTTGCAAATCTTCTTAATATTCACTTTCTCATATAACAGAAGATATGAAATTTAATCTGGATGATATAATTGTTTCTAGATACTTCTATATGGTATACTCAATCTGGTCTCCTTTTTTGATCTCCTCATTCATAAAAACTATCTATTTGATGCTTCTTCACCCAATTCATCTGATAAAAATTAATAGGATACTGTAATTGGAATCCATTAGTCTCACGCAACTAAATATGATTTTGGACACAATAACTCTGAAGATCTTAAGTTAGAACAAACAATATTCAGTAATTTGAACATCGACACTATAATCATCAACCTATTCTCAGTGTAGAATATCCCCTTTATATAGAAATCACTAATGTAAAGATAAATTTTTTATTTTGGACTCCAAATTTGATTTTCATGATCAATTTATGAATATATAAATCAAATATTTCATTGTTTGATAACATTAAAACTCTATAAAAGATAATATTCTAAATAAATCATAGGAATCAATCCCTAAAATTCGACATCAATTTTCTAATTAAAATATTCATAAATAGAGTAATCAATCACGCTTTTCCCTTTATTATTTTGGATGGATTTAATGTCTAACTATGTATCATTATGTTTAATGTAATATCAGAAACATTTTAATGTTCTAAAAGATTTGTATGATATGACTTCATATGGTCTTCTCTGTTTGGTGGTCTCTATCCAATAACTTCATTATTTTCTTATTTTTATGGTTATCTTATATTTGGAAATTTCAGATTTACATATTCAGACACCCTTACATGAATCTTCCACTCAAAAATCTCTATTTGATGGATTAGCATCAAATAATCTATTGCATGCCACAATACACCCTTCTTCTACAATGTTTATCTATAACAAATTCTATATCTGATGATCCCTATATGTTTATTATATCAGATGAACCTGTCATAAAACATCTTCCTGATCTGTCATAATCCATCGTTAGATGTTATGATGATAACTCATTCCTTCGGGATTATCTATCCAATGGACTCACTATGTACTTTAACTAAATTAATGTATCTTTTTCTACCATAAATGTGACTAAAAATTAAAAGAAACTTTTCTTTATATGGAAAACATAGTTCCAACATTTTCTTCTATCCATAAACCATAAAATGAACCATGAATATCTATGAATAAACATTATATTTTGAGAATTATAGATCATTATAGCATTATAAAATTTATTTATTCATCTTATTAATCTAATTTATCTAATATCCTAATTAGATAAATATTTAGGGTGATAATATTTTCAATCCTATCATGTAATTGGAGTTTATTGATTCAAATCAGTGTATTGGACTATGTTTATTAATAATTTTATTGAAGGAAAAAAATTGTAAGTTATTTATGATAAAAAAAATAAAAAACATGAGAAATAATGAATCATTTATAATCATGTTGTTTTTATGAATAAACATATCATGGTCTAAACACATATTTTAGAAGGTTCTCTTTATGGAAATTTATTTTGAAATCCATTTTTCAAATCTCATAGTCATGGACTATTATTATATAAATTATATTTCTGATGGATTTAAACAATGATAATAGTGAAAAGTTTTCATCATAGCCAATTCATTGACATTGATTAATCCCTTTAGTAGCTATCTGTGCTTTATAGGTACTCAATTTACCTTCCATTTATATTTTACTATTGAATACTCATTTTCACCCAAAGTGATTTACATCAACTGGTGGACCATCCAAAACCAATACATAGTTTTGATACCTGGATTCTATATTAGAATCCATGAACTAATCCCATTTTATTGATTTTGATTTCTATACTACCACCTTGTAAAAAATAATATAATTATTTTCAAACAATATTTCCACACCTTTATTTGTTACAAGAAAACCATATCTTTCTGGTTCCCTAGCATCTCTAGTGCTCCAATGTAGTAATTGTGTTTCTAGAACAGCTTCATTCAAAGGTTGATATGAACTATATTCCTATAAAAATTATTATGTATCTTGGTTATAAAACTCATAAAATTAAATGTTTCTCCCACTATCATCCTTGAGGATGTGCTCCCTCTAAAGAAAAATGGATTGTATAATGAAATTCACATTCTTTTATGAGGGGTTTAAAAATATTTTATCCAAATTTTTTCATTAGGATACCCTATAAAGATTCAATTCTTTTTCAGGGGTGTAAATATTTTATCTGATATGGCATTAAAAAATAGTTCCCAATCTGATGCGTGGGTATATAGAAAAAACGATTTCCTTTTATACATTAATTCATCTGAAATTTCATTATTCACCATAGATGGTAGTCAGTTTAGAATGTGTTCTACAATATATAATGAACATCCCCAAAATTAAAATAGAGGATCTATATAACTCATCATTTACTATATCTTGTCAACCACAATACGGTTCCTCCTGTCACAAAAACAATTCCATTACTGTTTATAAGGAATGGTGACTTGGTATAAGATCATGAACTCCTATAAATGTTCAGATAAATCTTGGTTTTGATTTTTCACCACTGCACTCATCTCTAATTTTCTTTATCATTTTAAAATTTCCTAAACCTACTTATTTATTTAATTATTTTAATTCATAACATGAGTCTGAATTATACAACATAAATTATATGTATCCATATTTACTCAAGTGATTGCAAAATTTAATTCAGTAAGAATACCAATATATGGATTCAGGTTAAAGGGGTACCAACACATCTATGTTTACCGATTCTAGAACTACCTTAAACTTTTCACCATACCCACCAAATTGTGTTTTGATCATAATTCCTTCTAAACTACCACAACATAATTTAATTTTTTTTAGCTCAAAATATTCTAAATAACCATGTTGATATAGATTTAGTAGTTGCTTCTTATTTACATGATCAAGAAGTGTATGCCACAAATGGCTATAAAATTAATTAGGAAAAAATTATTTAATATCAATTTTCAATATATCATTTTCAAAATTTATTTCGTAAATTTTAATATTTATTTTTTCCATACTATATGAAATTCAATTTTTAAAAATTTATAATTCCTTAAATCTATTTTGTAATCTAATCTATTCATGTTAAGGAATGAAATAGAGATGATATTCTTGGTAACACTAGGAACAAAATAACAACTATTTAAAACTAATAATATCCATGTCAGTAATTTGATATGGTATTATCCAATTTATAGATCTTCTACTATCACTCCATTGGCAACCAATAAATGCACATCTCCATATATAATCAATCAAAATCTATATGGTTTTAAAATTTGAATAAATTTGTCACAACCATAAGCTTTATCTAATACCAAATGTGTAGCTATAAAAAATAAACATGATAATGAACATGACTATGAATCTTTTTTTATTCAAATACGAGTAGTTTTTCTTCTAATTTCCTTATTTACCATATACATAACATAGTGTTTTTTATTTATAAACATTTTTTTGATCATTATCTCCATGGAATGATGATGCTCATGAGCCTTAGACTTTGAAGGTGTATTATGAACCTTATCGATGTTCATCCTTTTCATATTCATTAGATATACTGTATTATTTTCATTCCCCATTCCATAATCAACATGTAAAATTAAATTAATAACTTATCAAAGATTTTTCTAACTATTACTCATGTTATAATTCACAATGAATCTATATATGCTCCTAGTTTGTGACGATGGGACGAGATCTTTGAGTAGCTAATCATGAAACCCAATTCCAAATGTGTCTATGTGATCCATGATTCCAATCATTTTTAATACATGAGACCCATATGGCAACAAATCACCATGATTTCATGCCAATATGCCATTAGAGATCTTATATATCTCTTGTATGTCCTTATACTAATAATGATCTTGATGGAGATACATCATGTTATTTGAACCCATAACTTCTTTTTTTCTTCATTTAGTCATTACGAGTTGATGATAAAATTAAATTTTGAAAATATATAGCATCATCAATGATCTTAAGATAGAGATATTTTGCTTCCTTAGTAGTCCCTTGTTCAAGCAACTTACGAACTCGGGTTTTCAAACTTATTAATTTAATTATATATTGTAGTATAACACAAAAGAACCTAAATAGTTCTAAGAAATTTAAGCCAATGGGAAGGGTATCCTTCTCTATTATGGAACATAATTATATTTATTAGGTCATTTGATTTTTCATTTCAATAATTTAATAAGAGTATAATATTACAAAATTATATTTATTACAAAATTATATAATAATTATATATTTATTAATCTCCTAATATTTTATTGAAACCTAAAAGTAATCAACATTAATTTTAGAATATCCCATCACATGATTATTCTAGATGCATGGGTCTAGAAGTCCCTTGTCATAATCTAGCTAGTTGTCTAATGATATGTTTTAATGTATTCATATTGACGTAGCTTTACAATTATATTAGCTCATAACATCTTGATTCATTGAATGGGAACCCTAATCCTAAAATAAATGATTTGGATTTCTTCAATACATTACCAACTAGTTGAAATAGATCTCATTGTGGTTATCAAACCATAATGGGAAATAGTTTAAGTCAACCCAAAACTAAAGATAGAAATTCCTCTATAATTTAAATCACCCCAATAGAGGTTTGTTGACCACATTGAACAGTGGATTTATTTTTACCAATGTAGTAGAAGGACATACTGACTTAATATATTTATTTGAGGTGATTTTTATTTGTTCGTAAATTAATAATTTTATCTTTATTACATTCTTTTTAATGTTAACTGAATATACCTAAATTGTTAAAAATATATTGATTAGTTTTAGTCATTTTTAAATTTATGGTAATTTTTCCTTGATGCTAGTTAATTCAACAAATTAAGTTGATCACAAAAATATATCCATTAAAAATTATCCAAGAAACCTAATAGAATAAAAAACTATAGTGGTATCACCATGAGTGTGGTGTCCAGTGTTATTGGACAAGAAAAAGTCCTAATGTAATATGAACTTTTTGTAATTTGGTGGATAGTCAGTTTTTTAAATAGAGATTTAGAATAGACTAATTGGATATTAAACACGTCAATGTGTTATTTACTATCTTGGTGGGAGGCATGAGGGGTCCCTTGAGTGTTCTGTTAGGTTTTAATAGCATCAGACCTATGAACACTCAAAACCAAAGAGGGACGAGGGTGGAACTTGTTTTTTCTGAAACCATGGGACATTCCATCCTAAACTATGTGGAAATACCGTAGAGATTAAAGTCTTTCATAGTTTCATATAAACATGTGAGTGGGTCCACACAACCGTGGGATTAATTAAGTTTTATGGTAGAGAGAAATCACAACATTTTTCATGTTTTCCCAAATCGTATATATAAACTATTCAACCCAAGTTTTATGGTGAATTTATCATTATAACCTTAATGAACCTAAAATAATAATTCCTTATTACTCCCTCTCTTCTTCTCCTCCAAGCACAGTCTATCTCCCCCTTGAGCACCTTATCCTTCCTCCTTTAGGTAAAAAATTAATATTTCTCATACGAAATATGTTTCAAGTGTTGTTAGGTTCATTTTAATCTTATAGATATTTCTGTGGATCATATTTCTTCATTATTCTTTTAATATTACCTCTCACTAAGAAATTTTTGTGTGACAAAATTTTCCCTATTTTTTGGGAGACCATTCTTCCCTCTAGTTAATTTCAATCAAGACTGAATCAATCCTTGATATTGGAAATGTTATTCAACCATGTTATTAGGTATTTTTTCTAGTTTCTCTCCCAACAATTATTTATGTTTTATATGGTGCATCATTATGACGCATGCCAGAACCTTCTCACAATTCTTCCTTTCTGTAAAAAAATGTAATTTGAACCCATTTCCATGTATGATATGATCTTAATGGGTGGAGTATCACCACTTTGTGTGGTCAACTTGATTTTATCCACTCTAAATAGTGTGGTAATTCCATTGTGTTCAAATTCCCTTAATCTATAATTTTTTGTAATACAATTTTGTGTTTTTTTCACCCTTATAAATGTATTCCAACAATAAAGTGAATTAATAATGAATGTTTGCCATGATTTAGTCCCTTAAGAATAATTTATATTCCCCATACCTTTATTGACATCTTTTAATGAAATTAATTTCAATAAATTTTTTGATGAACAGTAATGAAATTCCTTTTGTTTATTTATTATTCATTATTCAATTTGGTGTGTGTCTATTCTTTATTGACCACACATAGTCTTATGATATTTATCATAGGAAACTATTAAAATTCTCATGTTTTGAGCTATATTCCATGATTTTACCTTATTACATGTTTAATATACCATGTATATAATTATTTTGGATTATTATTTTCATCTCATTGCTTATTTCCATGTGGTAATGCATTGTAGACTACTGCTTGAGTTTGAACATAATACCTTTTCCTTATTTCCATATGCCATATTTTTTTGGATTGGATTAAATTATTGTTTATCATGTTTATCTAGTTATATATGTTTGGTCTTATCAATATGTGTTCTCGGTTTCTATGCCTTAACAGGTTGTAGGCTGGGATTCAACATGGGTCTGGGCTTAAGGAAACCATGGATATGCTCACTATACTAATCTTTATACTACTTGACACACCATAAGATATCCTTGGGATTTCCTTGTATGGGTTTTTAAGGTGGTTTATTTATACTCATAAGTGACATAGGTTCCCTAGGGGAGAAGTTGTGAATACAATAATTATAATGATGGTTACAATATGCCTTGGGTGATACTCAATAGCCTATGTGAGATACATTGTATTGGAATAGAAATTTACATTCCATGTGTGATATGAGGAATGTTGTTAGGGGTTGCCTTGGATGAACACGGTGGTATTGGGTATGTTTATGGATCATGTATCTACTATTGGGATTCAATTATGGATCGAATTATATGGGATCAGGATTCCATTTCTAGTTTTAATGGAATAATTTTAATGATTTCTTATGATGCATTAATATTATCAGTGTAGTTATGATTTACATGGTGGTATCTAAATTATTGGATGTTGTCCTATGGCTGTGGTGGTGAAGACAAAGAACATGATTTTAGATGAACCACTTCTGTTTCTTCTTATTGATGAATGTTCATGTTCATTTTCTATCTGTAGTTTAACCTCGATTCAAACATCCAACTTAATCCATTGAAGGTAGAATCAACCAGGAATCCATTTAGGAAACATGATCCATGTTTTGTTTATTTATTCCATTATCACCTTTCATTAACTTATTTCAGAACACTATTCTATTTATGGTGCACAAAATAGTTATATCTAGAAAGCATTGTTGGTGGCCTACTAATACTATTTCTCACACCTTTCTCAAGCCTCTATTTTACTTGGGTACCTAAGAAGTCTTCTTGTTTGCAAGTCTGTGAATTTATGTGTGGTGATGTCAAGTGTACTAGGGGGTTAAGGACCATAGGAACAAGCTATTAATCCGGACGCTCATTGAATTAGAATTTGGGCTCTTTAAATTTAATTACACTATACTACCTATTATGCCACCTAAATGTATCTAGTAGCATCATTTGGGCATGGTTAAATTTTTATATGGATTGGCAGTGGCCATTTAATTTTATTCAGTTATTGAATGTATATTCTGCTTCTTTTTCTTTAATTTTATTTAATTATTCTACTGTTTTTTATTGTAATTTACTTTCCGGTGTACCATTGTGAGACTCTGAACGCGAGGGTATAGTCTACCCACTGCACCACCATTAGACCCTCTATACTAGTCAACAACATCTATTGAATGGGGAGGCACACTTGAGTCCCTATGGCTACCAATCCATCAACTGAATTACTGGAAAATCTGGTCGGGATGTTACAATGTTGTATCAATGCTTTAGTTTCCATTGTATGCCTATTTGGTTCTAGTATATAGGAAAATAGAAATGTGTCGGTGCTTGTTAAGTAATCATGAATGTGAATGATTGACCCATGTATGGGGATACATCCAACTGTCCATGGTTGGGGATGTCAATTGTGTTTTTCATTTTTATATTTTAGCTTGATTTCACATTGATTGATTGGGATAATTTCTACTACATACTGATTGGTGATAATTTTAAAAATATAAGTTGTTTTAGTTTTTAAAGGATATCGAATTACATGAATCATTATAGGAACATATAAATTCACATTCCAATAATATTCCATGACATGTAAATTGCATTGCAAAGCTATTTGAAATTGTTTATGTGCCATGTGTGTTATTTTATTTCATGTTAATATATTTCTATAAGATTTGGTAAAATTTTTATCATTTACTTTATTAGGAACTTAATTTCATTCTTGTGTATAACATGTTTCAGAATTTTAACAATATTATTTTCCTCGGTGTCATTCCATGCTTCCATGATATTATTGTTATGTTTAGTTTTTATTCTTCCGTAGTTATGTAGTAGTCTTCAATGGATAATTTTCATGATTCACTATTTTATTTCAATGATAATCCATATCAAATTTTCATGTTTAGAATGCAACGCAAACTTTTAAAATGTGAATTTTGTATTGATTCCATCCCATCACTAATCAATTATGACATGTTTGAACCATAATCCATTTTTTTCTATGGTCTAAAACATTATAGTTTCTGTTAAATTAGAGCCAGTATTTCTAATTTCTTAGTTGTATGTGTTATTTATTAATATGAATAGGGTGTCCTAGATAATACAACCATTATAGATGATCCATGTATATTGAAAGGAATATACATAAAATTTAAGTTGGTTGGATTTTATTTTGAATTGTAGATGAAATGGTTGTGGTTAGATGGGATCCAACTACAACATGTAAAGTATATGGAAAAATTATAATTTAAGAGGTGGTGACCCATATTTCTGATGCTTTTGTCGGGCCACTCACATCCTTCTATTTTGAGGATGACGAGGAAGAGATGTTTTTTGTCCCACATTCCCACTTTCCAAATGCTGGCAGTATCTGTTCTTTATTTAGGGACATTTTTTCCTTAATCGAAACAAGATGATGGGATGCCAGTTCCTCCTTCTGTGGATTCCTACATAGAACTCGTCACCTAGTCTGGGACTCCCAAAATGATTAAGATGTTGTTCATGAATCTCATTCTAGGTTCCATATCGTTTTTGATGTTAGTTAATTATAATGCTTCTGTCTAGACATTCCAAGGGGTCTTGACAGGACAACATCCTTTAGTTGGAGTAGACGGTAACATCGGGCATGTCAGTGAATTTTTGGATGTGTGGACATTGGGGAACCTATATTCTACCTCATAAGAGGGTATCTCAAGGGCACAAAACCTGAGGAATTCCACATCAATCATGGGGTAACTTATGCTAGCGGCATGTCTCTGAGTCTTTCCATATCATCCCATGTTTAACATGGGGTATACCATGAGTTTAACACTTCTGGAGATAGTTACACCAAAGGCGTGTTTTCTGAGGTTTTCCTCGGGCATCCTAGGTTTAACACAAGGTAGGCCATGAGTTTAACATCTTGCGGAGACGGAATGAGGGTGATCAGAATGTCCCATTGAGACGGATCAGATTGGTACATCCCTATGAGGGAGTTCCAGGTGTGTTTACCTAGTGGATGGATCATAACACTTAATAAATGAGGACCCAGTAAGGTGTGTCCCATAAAGGGATGATGTCACACCATGAAGGCTGATCTGGAAACCACTGAGGGTTGATTAGGGAGTGTGCACCCCATAATGGTGGAAAACCATGGTTTACCAGTAGCTGGGATTGAATCTCATGGAGGTTTCTTAAGTACCCTATGTAGAAGACAGGGATCAAGCCCATGTAGTTTGAAGGGGTGATGAATCGTGGTGTACACAAATGAAAACGACCCGGAGACATGTTGGAGAATACGTGTGGACTGTGGCCCAGGTACTTCTAGGAGTAGTTATGAGGTGGATGACATGTTCCCACCGTTATGTTGCGGCCTAGTTAATAATTAGGATGGATGATGTAGAGTTGAATGATGTTTAGGGAGAATGAGATGGATCTGACGTGAGCACAATGGTGATATTGGGCTTGAGCCTTAAAGTGACTTCCTCTGTATCCTTGTGGAAGGGAATCAAATTTCGTGCAGTTTGGTGGGACTATGGGACACCTATGGAGGAGGCTCATGAGAGTGGATGTGTCGATGGGATCCAGAAGAAATAAAACCTCCAGTTTTGGGCATGATATTCTCGGAACACATGGGATCGAAGGATAGATCATGATGAGACATGATTGATGGGAATGAACCTTAGAGAGGCATTCTACGTATCCCCATGGTAGGAAATCAAAGTCAATGTAGTTCATCTGAGGAAAAATTACCATCTATTGGGGACATCAATGGATTACACCGAATGGGGTTGACTACGACTTATCGTTGAATGGTTTTGACAATGTCTTACCACTGAATGGGGTTGAAAATGGCTTACCGATGATTGGAAGATAGTTTAGTGTCATGATGGAAAAAAAGGGGCGTATAATTTAACGCCATGTAGGACATGGGTGGACCGACGTGAATATGGTCAGAGCACAATGAATGGTGGGATTGAACCTCAAGGAGGATTCTTATGTACCATGCCTTTCCAAGGATCAAAGTCCACGTAGTTCAGAATGGTGTTGGTGAGCTGATGTGAAGATGTTCAGGACCGATGGGTGTTGGGATTGAACCTCAGTGAGGATTCCTACATACCTTTCCATGAAAAGGATCAAAGTCCATAGAGTTTGGGATGGTGTGTGGTGAACCGATGTGAAGGGATTTGGGACCAATGGTTTTTGGGCTTGAACCTCAGAGAGGCTTCCTACGTACCGCGCCTTGGCGGGGATCAAAGTCCACATAGTTTGTGATCGTGGATGAAATTTAACGTCGTGCAGGATGAAAATGGGGCATGGAGTTTAAAGTCATGCGAGATGAAGATTGTCTGACATGGAGGTGGATGGAACTAGTTGTCATTGGGCTTGAACCTCATGGAGGCTTCCTACGAACTATTCCTTATCAAGGATCAAAGTCCACATAGTTTAGGAAGTGGGAACCGATGTGAAGGGGGTTGGAACCAATAAATGTTGGGCATGAAACTCATGGGGGCTTCCTACGTACCGTTCCTAGGAAAGGATCAAATTCCACATAGTTCAGAATGGTGTTTGGGGTAATACTCTAGGCTACCCAAGAGAGGATGTCATTGTCGCTATTTACTCTAAGATCACATGAGTCGTGATCAGTGTGGGAAACTAGAGGCAACAATAAGCCTGAAAATCATGGAACAAATGTGCATCCTTGAAGGGTGGTGAATGGGACATACATGAGGGAGTTGTTCAAGTGCTGTTATGGAGCGGAAATAGTGAATGGTGCTGACGCAATGAATCTGTTATGGTCCTTCTAAGGAGAAACAATTGCGAATGGGTCTTATGCAAGGAAGCTTCTCGGGTGCTGCTACGGAGCGAAAATGGTGAATGGGGCTTACGTATGGAAGCTTCTCGTAATGTCTTCACCCTTTCTATCCATGAGGGAATCCCAACTCACTGGGGGGTTGAGGCATATAATTTATGTCTACACATATACACTTGTTCACATGTAGGATAACGCCATGGGCATTGGAATCTGTCCAAAAAAAGGGTGATGAAAAGTGTGAATCACATGCCCAACATTTGGAATGCAATGAGGGTAGAATGGTGATAGAGGAAAACAATTGACCATTTTCTCAATGCAGCATTCAGATCACGTTAGCCTGAAATGGGAATAAAAAATAAGGTTCGACTGTTGACCATGTTCAAAACACAACACCTGACTCGAAGTGTCATCCAATGTCTTTTGGGGTGTTGGCCCAGAATAGAAGGGAGATAAGGAGGCATGGGACCAGGCCGTTAAGGGGTCCCTTCAAACATGAAATAGGATAGAGATCCAAATGAACGACACACAAATCAATAGGTTTAGTGATGGAATATTTAAATGGATTCCAACTCTCTAGAAATTACACCACTATAATCATGGCATGAGGTATCTTATGCTTAACACACAAGGAATCTATTATTTGGAACAATGGGAAACCTAATATTGAATAATAGGGCATAAAACATTTTATAATCATGTAGAGAGGACTATTGGTATCTTATGCTTGGCAGATAAGGCATCTCTTGTTTGGAGTAAGAGGTATCCTATATTTTTCACATAGACAATACTATAGTTTATATTAATATAGAGAAGACAATTATTATCTTATTATTAGAACACAATGCATCTCTTGTTCAGAACAAGAGGCATTCTATTCATGAGACATATTGTGTGCTTATGTTCATAGTCATGTAGAGAGTAATATTGGCATCTCATGCATGGTGCATAAGGAATCTCTTTTTTGGAGTAAGAGTCATCCTGTGTTTGGAACATAGGGTGTACTCTAGTTTATAGTCATGTAGAGGGGACTATTAGGCATAAGTCTCTAAGAAATGGATGGGGTTGGGACTTACACAAGAGAGGCCCTTTCTGGTTCAACCTGGAATAGGAGTCAGGTGATGGGGTATGGATGAGTTTCTTGAGGAATGGTTCGACTCAATGTGCTCGACGAATTGATAATGGGAATCTCAAATAACTAAATGAGAATCGAACCAAGTGAAATATGTCTACTCAAGGTCTTTCATGCTGTGCAGAGTAGTATATCAAATAAAGGTATACCATAGTTGGAAGGGGGTGTGGGGGTGCAACACCCGAGGAATAGACCCGTGGGCGCAAATGTAGGATCTTCGCAAACGATAGGTCTTCGCGAAGTAGCTTCATGGAACAAGGGGGATCGTGGAGCATAGATTATCCCAAATAAGCTTCGCGAAGGAATTCCACTCACAAAGCATGGACTCGTGGAGAATGGGGGCTCATAGAGCGAAGTAGCTCGTATAGAAAATGGGCTCCCAGAGCGATGTTTCCTGCGGAGAAAAGTGTCTCATGGTGAAACGTGCCTCACGGAGCAAAGCATCTTATGGAAATAAGCCACTTGGCGAACAAAGTGTCTCGTGGAGCAAAGCCTCTCGAAGAGAAAAGCATCTCATAGAGTCCTTTGTGAAGTGCATCACTTCACGGAGCCGGGGAGCACCACGAAATAGGAGATCGGCCGCCCAATGGGCGGCGTGACTGTCCTTATGAATTGGGTTGATCCGGGTATTTATAGGTGATGGAGGTCAGTGGAGCATGCCTCAAATCACAAATGCACGCCGCGAAGCACAAATGCGCACCCTAAAGTACAAATGTATGCCGCGAAGAAAATCATGCACTGTAACTGGAGAGAGTTCCCTCATTGTTCTTAAAATCATGGATCCAACCATCATCAAGCTTCCCGACGCTCACAGAGGCATCAGTAAAGTTCCCTCAAGTTCATCGTAATAATGGAGTTGACCATCATCGAGCTTCATGGCGCTTGTGGAGGCTCCGGTCAAGTTCATCTTGTCCGCGACCGCGGAGGGAGCTTTGCGAATGGTCTCCACGAACCAGTTTACTAGACCGACTTCAAATGCATGTAACTCCAAATTAGTAACTCTATTCGGGCCCTATAACCTCTAAAATCGAATCTTGCGAAACAAGCTACAATCTTGGATCACATATGGAAGCATTTGGAATATGTTGTGGATGCGTTCTACGGTTCCAACAACCCATAAAACTAAACCATCAGTTATGATCCCTTTACATAAAAATTGATTTAAATATAACTTTGTGACAATCGGGTCCCGGTGATAGCACATCCACCCCGCCTTAACATGGTCGTCGGGTCCTGACCCACCAGGTACCACCAGTTGCCCCCGCAGACAAGTGGGGCCCACCCCAGGGTCCACCCACATGCCCGAACGGGTCATCGGACTAATGATAGTCCCCACAGGCCAACACATGTCCTTTCTAGTGTGCTTTGTCCTCACTCACACATACCCTGGGAAACTTCCCAAAGGGTTACCCATCCTGATCACTACTCCAGGACAAGTACGCTTAACTGTGGAGTTCTAATCAGATAGGCTCTAGAAAAAGAAGGTGCACCTTGTTGACATGAGTCATATCATTTATCCATTTAACTCTTTATCATTTGGGGATGTTACAATCACCCCCCCCCCCCCTTAGAGCACAACGCCCTCATTGTGGGCCCTACATCTCAACCCAGGCAGTGCACCACACTTAATGCTGGGTTCCTCCTCTGATACCAACTGTGACAACCGGGTCCCGGTGACAGCACAGCCACCCCGCCTTAACATTATCGTCGGGTCCTGGCCCACCAGGTACCACCAGTTGCCCCCGCAGACACGTGGGGCCCACCCCGGGGTCCACCCACATGCCCGAACGGGTCATCTGACTAATGATAGTCCCCACAGGCCAACACATGTCCTTTCCTGTTTTCTTTGTCCTCACTCACACACACCCTGGGAAACTTCCCAGAGGGTCACCCATCCTGATCACCACTCCAGGCCAAGCACGTTTAACTGTGGAGTTCTAATCAGATAGTCTCCCGAAAAGGAAGGTGCACATTGTTGACATGAGTCATATCATTTAGACATTTAACCCTTTATCATTTGGGGATGTTACAAACTCTTGATATGTTTTTACCTTAAATGTTTTTTTACTTATTAAGGATTGTGTCCCTTTACTTGGTCATAATGACTAGTTTGGATAAATTTTAAAATGCACAACTTGATCCATGTAGGACATTTGAGGCATGTTTCCCATGAAGTGAACTATTAAGGTTGTTTTAACTCATATTTTTAAAATGATTAGGTTTCTTATAATTTATCGTAAGATGGATTAATGGGAACCATGTGAGAATCCATTTGATTTTCTATTCTATAAAGATCAACCACATGGTGGTATTTTTATGTTATGTGTTAAGGGACCTTTTAATGTTCCCTTAGCTGGATATATGATTTCCCATGTAAAAATAAGGTGGATTTATTTTTGGTCTAGAACCACCTTTATTAATAATATAAATTTTAAACATCTTTGGTATGAATTATATAGGTCATTAGTTAATTAAGATTCCAATTACAAACTAAAATTGTCTTCCTCTATATATTTTAATTGACATATTCTTTAACTATTCCTACTATAAAATCTTGTAAATTAACTAATGTTTTTTAAAATTGGATGAAGTGATAAAATGAACTTATTATAATGGAATTTCAATAAATAAAAAATTCATAAAAATTTAATTTAATTTAACATTCATATTTTTACATGAGTCCTTGACCAGATGAATTTTCCTACAAACTAGTACTTGTTTTTATAAAAAAAACCATTAAAATTATCATGAATAAAACGAGTGATATTTTTTACCAAAAAATGAAACATTATGTGGTGTTCTTAGCTTCGACCCTTGATTAATGTTAGTTTAATCTATCTTGACTATTTCAATGGAGAAGGAGTGTGGGAATTTCCTGTAGGAATTTTCATTTATAGCACAAACCTAAATGATAGGCTCTTATGGATAGTGAGATTTCGTAGGCAAGACCATGTATATGGTAAGTTATCTCCACATTGATAAGGGGTTATCCCATTTTAGGTAGTTCACACAGTTCTTAAAATCCTTTCTAGTTTCTCATGAGCATTTTCTAGTCTGCGGTACCATTTGGGTTTTGTTTTCCCTCATATGACTCTTGATCTTTTAAAAGTGATAGCCTTGTCTTGATGAGTGTTCATTCGATATGTTGATCCATGTTTTGTTCATGAACATTGGTGATTCTTAGTTCCACTTGGATTGGCATTTTTAAAACGTCATAACCATCTAGTTGGTCGACCGACCCTTCCTTTTTTCTTATCTAATGTTAGATGGATTTGGTGGTTGTCACTCTATTTTTCAGTCATATGGTGTGGTGCGACAGAGCAATTTTCAATTGGTGTCCATCAAATACATGAATTCATAGGGATGATAAAAAACATGATAGTATCTTGGATGTGTCATTTTCTCATGTAATCTCAGGGTAGTATGTGTGGTACATGTGGTAACCGTTTAGGTTCATAATTGTGTTAGTGAAGCAGTTTTATTTGGTGGTACTCATGTAATCCTTGAGTTTTTGTGTTATTTTCATGGGTCATCAATTTAGTAGAGCTATATGAGTTTGTGATAAAATAAAACTTCTTCTAATTCTCAAGATTATGTTTTAAATAGTGTTAGGTGCTTTTTTTGTAAGTCAATTGTTTGGATTTTATGCCAAATTCCATAAGGTATGAGAGTGTAATTTGGGGAATCATCACTTGTACAACTTGAGATAAATTGATCAGGTTCTCTATTAAGTAGCTGGTTGTTTACCCTATTCATGTTGATGATCATAAAAATATTATTAGATATGTTATGGACCCATAGTCAGTTGTCCATGGAGTGTGTTCCATGGGATGATTTCTCTTCAAAATAAATTTTTTGATAAGAGAAATTATATGTTGGGGTGTATAATGTACATTCTAGTTAAATGTTACATTCTAAGTAGAAGGAACCCAACCAAGAATAATCTTTTTGAAAATATTCAATATTTCTTAAAATGCCCATGCGGTGGGTTCTCTCTCTCTCTCTCTCTATTTTTATGTTGATGCTTGTGAATAATCCCAACAATGAATGGTTGTTTGTGTACAAAACGTTTTTAATGATAGTTAGTCATAGAGGGACATTGATGGTTGTGCATAAGAGGTTGTATGATACCTCTGGTGATCAAGTATTTATGATTTGTTAATGGAGATGCATTGTCTAGTGATGATGAGATTTCAATAAAAGAAGTCACCATGTGAAGGTTCCTATGTTCTTGTTTTATGTGTTGGAAGGGTTGGTTTAAAAATATACTAAGCACATCATGAAATTAGTTGTGGGAGTGTCTTCGGTTATTTTTGATAATTTTCAAATCCTATTTGAGTACTCTCAGCTAATTAACAATTTTTTCCCCTAACTTGACAATATCTCGGTACATTGGGGGAGATTCAATTATATATCGCATGAAATTTAAAAGTTGTTGGGCATGATAAGTGGTCCATGTTAGAGTTCTCTCTAAAAATGTTTCTGTAATTTGAGGAATGGTTACTATTGAGTAATACATGGGTTTCCTAATAGGAATTCCAAGGATAGACTCATGAAATCCAAATACATTCCATGTGACATGATCGATATGAGTATTTCTATTGGGGCTTAGTAAGCTTTCTAATATGAGTATGTTTGGATTTTTATGAATGTATCCCTTTTGAATGTGCCATAATTCTTTTCTTTGTATGATCTCCTTGAAATCTTATTGATTATTCTGATGATAAACTAATTCATAATCAGGCTCTAATGTTGTATTTAAATGGGATGTCAATCCAAGTGTGATGTAGAACATGTATTCCCATAGTCGTGCCAACTCATAGTAGCTTAAATGGGGGTTTTAGATATAGACAATAATTGAATACGACTATAGTATTTTGTAAGAAATCTACGGTAAATATTGTGGTGCCTTCATCTAAAGTAATTATGATTAGATTTTGAAATAAACCTACCATCCCGGCTAGGATTTTGGGAGTATTCAACCAGAAATGGTTTGAATTGATATCCCTCTATCTCTTCATATGTGGTCATGGAGGAAGTCCTAAATGGATTGTTCTCTATTAAGGTAAGTATTGTAAGAGTTAGCTATGGAGTTTTATGAAATTTCATCTCGAACAAACATTGAGAATGTTTTGAAGGAGACACGTCATTTATGTTGTGAATCATTCCAAGTGCATCAATGGATTAGTGAGGGCATACTTAAATTGGTAGATCCCTTACTGCAATAATGTGCCTCTATTTTTGTCTTACAAATTCTTGAACCTAGTGGTGAAGGATATGATGATATGATCATATCACAATTAACAAGAATGATGCGTAGGTTCTATATTAGTGTTCTATTTTTTAATTATTAAAATTCGATTCAGTTTTTATGTCTTGTGTACCATATGAAAATATTATGATCAAAGCTGTGTTGGTCATTTTGAAATATACTATTTACATTTGAAAAACATTTCATGACCCAAGTAGGTCGAGTGATTTTCTCTTGATTTTTGATGGATTTGCCGGGATGAGAAGTTTCAATATGGGGATGTTGTGGTCTCTCATGTTTTTTGGACCCGATGAAATTATAATGTTATTCGATTTTTTGAATTGGTGGATGGAATTTTTTGAAAACCAATATTTGGAATGGAATACAAAGATTTTAAACACTTAAAAGTGTTTTTTATTCATTTTCAGAGGTTTGAAGAGTCACTTAGTTGTTCTGTTGAGTTTTAGAATCAACAGAGCCCCAGAGACTCCAAACTGGGGAGGGCTGACTGGGGTGCAAGGTTTTCCTAAAACCGTGCGACCTTATAGTAGAAACCATGTAGCTAATCTAGAGGAGCTACATGTTTCACACATTTTCATTAAATGTTTATAATGGAGCTTCATGACAATTTGATTTCTTTATTTTTTTGACAGATGGAAATTTTAATGTTTGCGCACGGTTTTCCAAACATTGTTCTTTAACCCTGAGACATGGTTTTTAATGGTGAACTTATCATTATAAACCAAATGGCCATAACATTCTAAACCCTTATTCCGCTCACATTCCTTATCCTTCATGTGAAATGCCTCTCCCACTCAAGATCCTCCCCCTTCCTTCTTTAGGGATGAATGTTTATTCCGCATAAAACCTATCATTCGAGTGTTTTAGGTATGTTAGAAATGACTCGGTATATGTATGAATAATATATCTTCCTTACTTTGTCAATATTCCCTCTCATTAGGATCTATTGGTTCAACCTAATTCACCCTATTTTCATGCAATCCATATTTTAGTTTGATTTATTTTGAAGTAGACCAAATCATGCCTCAATGTTGGATGTTTCAGTAATCCATGATATAATATTGGTTTTTAAGATTCTCTACATAATTATCAGTTTTTTTTATATGGTGTGTCATTATTCCACACACTAGACCTTACTGGAGACACCTCTTTTTTCCATATAAAGTAATTGGAACCCATTTCTGGGTTTGTGATGACCCTACTAAGAAGTGAATCTCCACTGGGGGCGTGATCCTTCATTTCAGGAACTGTCATGGGTGTGTTTCCACCCATCCGGAAAAATTCCATTATTCATTAATTTATGAACACCCTTTTTGGTGTGTTTCACTGTTAACAAATGTCTTGACATAATAAAATGAATGAATATTTAATATTTTCGATGACTTATAACCATATTTTTATTTCATATGCCCCTTTCCTTGGTGGAACTATATGATTGAAATGAATTTGATTAAATTGGTTTATCAAAATGAATGTAATACATTTTGTTTATTTCTTATTCCATATACCAATTGAATCGTTCCTATTAATTATTTATCCTACTTAATTATTATTCTCTATATCATAGGAATGTTGTCAGAATCTCATTTGTTGTTCAATATACCCTTTTTCTACCCTTTTCCTTCTTCCATATATCATGTACTTTTTTATGTGGGCTTAGTCTTAGTATTTGAATTCTTATTTTCATGTGGGTATTCCTTGTGTCCTAGTAGATGTGTTTGTTCTGATTCCTTATGATTATTTCTCATTAAAAATATTTTAGATTGGAGTAAATGATTATATATCCTTATTATCTAGTTATATATTCTATTCCTTTTTGAATTTTTTTAGTTGCTAAGGCTAGAATGTTTGTGGGGTGGGATATAGCATGAGTCCTGCTTTATGGACATTGTGGATTGACTCACTCTGCTGGGCCTGGTACCACTTGATTCTCTAGGTGAAATCCATTGGTTTTCCCTGGATGTGACCACTGGATGGTTTATTTTTGCTCACAAGTGACACTGGTTCCCTAGGGGAGATACATTTGATGCAATTGATTGCATTCTTGTTACACCATGCCTCGGGTGATACATAGTCCACAATGTGAGATACTTGGTACATACTCAGAGTCTACCATACAAAGTGTGATATGAGGGGTGTGGAAATGGTTCTATGTGGATGGACATGGTGGTATTATTTATATTGAGGGATCTCGTAGAGTGAATTTAGAATCCATTATGGATATCCTTAGTCATGCTCAAGATACCATTACTACATTTTACAGATGCATTGCAAGAATACATTAGGTGCCTTATTTTTTTTAGTGACGTTATGATTTATGAGATGGTATCCAAATGCTTGGATGATATCCTAGGGATGTGGAATCAAAAGAAAATCACAATATTGGGGTTGAACAACTTCTTTTTCTTATTATCTGATACTTATTCTAATCATCGTGTTAATATTTATTCGTGGAAAAATGAAAAGGACATGAGAGCATGACCCACAAAAGTAGGTGAAGGGAATAAGGGACTAAGAGGGACTAAATTGGTGGAGACCAAGGGCATCCCCTCTAATTATATTGACCCCATTTGTTTTTGGGGTTTTATGTTATAAAAATATAATCTCTAAAGACCAAGGATATAAAGAAATTCCATGTAGTTAATGACTTTATTACCATCCCTCTAGGTATGGATCACTTTGGTGTTGTTTCCTGGTAAACCACCACATTTTCCGTGATATAGTGAATCGAAAAAGGGATATACTAATGCCAAGCAGTGTGTCATGAAGAATCATTGATTTTGTTTCATCTTCCAAGATATAAAACCTCCTTTTTCAATACATCCTAAAACCCATGAGTATGGCCATAAACTCTGCATGGAGAAATGTTCCATGCCCCACATGAACAGTGACTACCCGGATCACTGCCCCCATACCATCGCGGGAAAAACCACCTCCATCGTAATACCTGGTGTCAAATATTCATTATAGTTTGGATTAAAGTACATAGATGGTGGATTCCAATAGACCCAATTCCCCATGGATGTACTAGTGCCAAGATGGGAATCGTGAGGTCGTATTTTAATCTACTATTATGAAGGGCCCTCCCTCTAGTTTCCCAACAACCTGACCATATAGAAGAGAAGAATATTAGTACGAATAAAGAGAGAATGACCGGAAAAGGCCACCGCCCCATGAATCCAATTATTCCTCACCTACAACAGACACAAATATCCTATATATATCAATGTAGTGCGACCCATTCTATCTGATCCAACATGCACCGAGGCATGGTACCCTCATTATTGGAAGGGATGTTCAACCATGTCCCTAATAGATAAAATTGTGAACACATTAAATAAATTAAAACCACACATTCCCACTCACTCTCAAAGATGATGTGACCCATTATTTTCTATTTATGCCTCCTACATTAAAAACATCAGGAATACATGCAGATTCTATAGCATTTAATATTCTCATTAGTGGGGGCAGCCATATTCCATATTCTCTTGGTGAGAAAGTTGTATTTGAAGGATATTTTCTTTCTCTAGAGAACAAAATCTCACTCATACAGTGGGTTTTCCATGGGAAGAGTCTAATGGAAATCCTTTTTCATGAACAATCCAAAGGGAGATGGGGAGAAGACACACCTATTTGAATCTAAGTTTATCTCTATGAGATTAAACTGATCTTAGTGGTCCATGTCCACAAAAGGGTTGATGTAGGTCTGATATTGATTAGCTTCATAAAAATGGAAATATAAGGACATCTCTATTATCCAAGGATTACCCCCAATCTAGTTTTTATTTTAGAATGAGACACCCCCTTTCCCTACTAGACATTGAGAGTAAGGATTAATGGAATAATCTAGGTGACAAATCTCAGATTGGAGGGAATAAGCAATGCCAATTGTAGAGGATATATCCCATCAATAACTATCGTTATGGTGTGTCCCCACAAGGTATGTCGTTTCATAACATTCTATGCCAATTTTTTAATCAATTCAGAGAAGTGTACCTTCAAGGCTATGCACATTGAACCCGCCTTAGTTAGAAGGCCTCAACATCTTGTTTCATGGGACCTAGTGTATTTTTCCTTCGAACAGGGGAACACCAATGAAGCCAGTGAGGTCTTTATTGATGTTCTTGATCATGCCTTTTGGGACCCTGATAGATGATATATAATTAACCAGAGTATCTTGAAGCACTCTATTTACTGGCGTTATCCTACTCACAATAGATAAGTATATTTTTTTAGTTAAGAACATGATCAATGATCCTGCTAATGAGAGAGTCAGTTTCGCAAATCAAAAACTTGTCTAAGGATAAATATTCTCCCAGAGAATACATGGGTAATTCCCCTCTCTTCATGTCTAGGATATGGATCACTGAAGATACTCGTCCTAAGGAATAACTACTAGAAATATATAAGTTTATCTTGCTCCTGTTAATGACCGAACCACACCAATGATAGTAATCCTCCAATACCCTGTTCAAAAAAGATAGATATCTTCTTGTAGCATTCATAAATATGAAATTATCATCTATAAACATGAGGTGGTATATAGATATGGATATCATCCTTCACTGATACGGGAGTATTTCTCCATTACAAAGGCTCCTATGGACAAGGCGGCAAATGACATCTTGGGCGATGATGAAAATTATGAGGCCATAATTACATTGCCATTCCTAGGAATATATTCATGTTTATAGGTGCATAAAATTATTTCATATGATGTGTTGTGTACATGGGAGCTAGGCAGGACAAGAGTAAGCTTGTACACAGGAATATCACTTATTTATATTTATTGATATTTTTACTTTATTTAATTCGATTACCTATTATACCTCATTCATTCATCTTGTAGAATAATCTATAATTTATTTCCCTTTTATATGGATTGGAATTTTCCATTTACATTTATCCAGTTATTGTTTGTATATTTGAAATCCTTTTCATCCATTTCATTTACTGCTTATACTATTGTATTTAAATAATATAAAAAACCATGAATTAATATGATCTTTTATATAATTAATCAACTAATTGATGAAATATTTATTTCACCCAAACCCTCCTGAAATTTCCATCACCCATATTTTTAAGTTGATTAAATAAATTATTTTAATTTTAAAATTAATTAAGCGCACATGGATTCTTGTAATACATGACATTTTATAATCAATAATTCTATGAATGATCCTGTACTAAGTATTATCATGACATATAGGATGATAGATGTAGCATTTAATGATAAGGAATGAATTATTTTACAAATTATTCATGATGATATGAAAATTTTGTTTCATTGGATACTTTTGACACATATATAAAATGATTAGTTCTCTTCATATTTTTATAAATATGCATCATCCTAATATTATTGGAATTTGGGGCCAAAAATAATTATTTCATGATTTATTTATTCTATTGAAATTTGGTAGTATCAAATGCTTCACAATAATCATACCATTAGTGTTAATAAAAGGATTTGTGTCTTGGAACACTCAGTAACTGACATAATATCCGCTATCAGTTCCTTAGAGAAAATCTGTACATTAGGTTTTACTTTTTAGTGTATAACACAATTTTTCTGTTTTATTTATGGCTATAGTTATTACCAATATTGAAGATATTAATGGAAGGAAGTTCAAGATTTAAGGAGTCATATGAGTGGATAATGGGTTTTTTTGGGAGAAATCAATGATATTATCAATCCAAATGAAAGTTTAGGCATGTTTACTTCCACTAGTTCAACTATGGACTTTGGGGATTGTATTGAAAATAATATTCTCCATGAAATTAATTTGGTTGTTGAAAAATATACTTGGTGTGTGAACAATTTTAGAAAAATAGTTCCTAGTATATTGGATAGAGACTTTAAGTGATATTTTTCATCAGGTTTGGGCCTCGATTTCCGTTTCTAATATTGAATGATAAAACTCATATCATTATCTTATTTTCACTAACCTTGTCACTCGAGATGTGAAACTTCTTATTCCATTCATATTTAACAATACATGGATTTTTCATCATGAATGTAAAAAAATTAATCAAGACACGTGGTTTTCCATAAAAAATGAAGATAATTCTTTAGTTAGTGTTCTATATCTCAATCTCTATAAGAGTAAACCAAAATATTAGATTCAGGTTCATTTTACCACAAAGAGGAAAATATTACATAGAATAATTTTTTTCTTCATATAATTCAAGAGAGTAATGGTAGTTGTGATTTTCTTCAGGTCTTGAATAGTAAAATAAGTCTATTCATGAACTCAACAATCTCTTGGATGTTATGTAATTCATGAAAATAGATGCATTTATCTTGAAGTTTCTAAATGAGGGTGATGGAAAAAATGACTTTTTTAGTACTCTTCAAAGAACCGTAAATATTAATAGGCCCCGAGCCATTCCCAATAATTGTGGGGTATTTCTTGAAAAAAGTGAGGACTTGGCTGCTAATGTTGTATATTTTTACAAGAATGTTATTATGGTCCCAATACCTATATTAATCTTATGGAATACATTATTCTTGATATTTTAAATGATAGGTAAAATTAAAGACAAATTACTCTCCCCCATTAATTTTAAATTAAGGAGTTTTCTTTAGTTTGAACTCTAGTATCTCTCCTGATCTAGATAGTTTTAAAAATTCCTTCTTTCGTGATTATTGGGTGATTATTCACTAGGATGTATTTTAAAATTTAAATAATTTGTTCATCGTTGGATAGGTGACATGGAAAAATAATGCTCAGTTTCATTCTTATATTCTTAAATTGGATAATGAAAATGAAATTCATCCTTTTAGTCATGTCTCTCTAATCAACACTATCTACAAAATATTTGGAAAAAATATTCCGATTGGATTTCTTGTATTTTGAATATAATAATGTCTCAAAATCATTTTGGATTTTTTATAGATTGAATAATTCTTGATTTTATTATGAGTTCTTTATAATGAATTATTATTATCAAAAAATATACTAGATGTGGAAATATATCTTGCATTTTTGATTTTAATATGTTTAGTGGACTAGAACTCTTTGGTCTATTACTTTTTGAAATTCCGTTTTTTAAGTATTCTAGGAAGTCATGGTGAATCATTAAATGATTATAACATAATTCATGCATTTCCAAATGTTATCAAATAGTGGTTTCTCAATATCGGTATGTCATAATGATTACTCACATGAGGGACTCACAATGGTGAGTCGGAAATGATAGGTCGTGATAGTGGCTCGCACTAGTGAGTCCATGTAGTTTCTTTGCACTGGAATGTCAGAATGGTGAGTCACTAACATAAATTCACTATCGATGAGTCATCTCATGGTGAGTCATACAATAGTGACTCAAACACAAACATCTCGTATAACGGTGAGTCACCCTACGATGACTCATCCACCAGTAGTTGGTCCAGCTATGAGTCTCCCAACGGTTACTCGTCCACTTGTAGCTCATCCAATTGTTAGTCACCCAATGGTGACTCATCCATCAATAGCTTGTTCGACATTGATTCATCCTGCGATGACTTATCAACTAGTATCTCGTTACTTATAGCTCCACTAGGGATTCACCCACTGGTGACACGTGATAGTGACTCTCCCAACGATGACTCATTTCCAATAGTTTGTCAAAATTTACAATTTCCCTAGTTTTTCTAGTTTATCCCTTTTTATGATTTATTTGACATTAAGTGAGCTTAATACCATTTTGAATGGATTTTTGAGTGGTTTTGAATTGTATTTATCTTCTAAAAACCTAAGGCTTCCATTGAATTCTAGCCCACATGGTCTTGGTTAAGATCCACCATTAATGGATTTTAAAAATAGTTTCTCCCATTTTTGAAGGATATATAATTACAAAAGATGAGAATTCATGTTTTTTATGCATTTTCCGTTTCTCTCGTTATGCCCCGAACCCTTCTTCCTCGAGGAGTCATGCGTCCATAGTGTGATCTTTGTTTTTGTTTTGCATAGAAGTTACTATGCATGCACACCCCTTTTTTTGTCACAACAAGGATGTTATGTTAGTTTGTTCTTCCACGTAGGGATTTCATTATCTCTCTTCTATCTATGTATCATGCACGTTGGGTGTATGAATGTATCCTTTTTTAATATATAAAAATAAGAACTAAATAAATATAATTGAATCTGTTTAAAGATCAACATACAGGGCTAGGGTAATGTTGATTAGGTTATTCATTACTATCTATTGATATAGTGATTAGTATTGGCTATATGCCTACTGAAAACTAGACCTTTGGTCGTATTTGTGTGTGCACTTATGATGGATTCAGAATGATTGTTATTTTTTTTTCTTTTGAATGACTGTATATATGAAAATGAGTAACCACATATATTTGGTTAAATAAATGGATTCCCCATGATCGAACTTGTTATGTGATAACCCCTGAATTAACAAGTGTAATTAAATTAGGGATTCCTTATTAAATCTAGAAATTTTGCCTTTTTTGGATTTTATGGTGCTACAGTTGGGAGCAGAACTATGTTTGTGGGAGTTTTGATGGATGTGGTGTGGCATGTTTGTGCATAGGGGTTGTAGAACTAGTTGTGTTTTGTTATGTTGATTGTTCTTTTTTGGGTAACATCTATGCATAGTGTGTTAGGTTCTATAAAGGGGTGTCGATTTGGAATGGATGATATGTGTTATGTTGTGGGGCCATCAGTATTTTTTTTATTATATGTGTTTCTATGTGTGGCTGTGAGTTAGGGGTCTTCAATGTTGAAAGGATGGATTTGGTGGAATAAACATGAAGAATTATGATGGTAGTGGTTGGTATGGGTAACTCATCTGGATTTTCTCCATGAATAGAATTCCAAAAGAATATCTCTATGCCTCTTTGTAAAATTATTATAACATGAATTGGTGATAAATGGAGTTGAAATATAAGAGGGCTAATTCTATTTCCATGGTTCTTCATCAGTTATGTGACTTTTTCAATGTGTATTGTTATTTGTTGTACATAGTAGTTTACTGAGTAGTGATTGACTGAATAAATGGATAGTTAATAATTATTAATAATCGGTTAATTTAATTGAATTCGGGATTGATTTGAGTTTATGTATTGTTGTTAAGTGACATTCATTTATCAACTTTTGAAGGGACTATCATTAACATTGATAAATGATTTTAGAGGTAACAACAAATTTTGTAGTGTTTTGGGTGATTGGTTGTTTAGAAAACAATAAATTTGGCTGTGAGTTTGATATCTATATGTATATAATTGAATTTTCATGAGATTTCTATATGAACCCCACAATAGTTGATTACAATTTTCTGAACACACCCATTTTCTTGGGGGAGGGTGTTTTTCCCAATCATCTCGGTGGGAGGATGGATGGCTGGATGGATGGCCACCTTTACATCCCTATGAACTCTTCCAAGAGGTGATTGCTCGAGATTTTTCAGGCCATTTGTGGTTTTAGGGGCCCATGTGTTTGTTGGTGAGTTGTGTCTTCCCACCTGTAATTGGGATGAGATGTTTTGTGTTTTCTCAGGTGTCTTCGGGTTGAGATGTGTTTTACTTCCCTGGGGTTTTAGGGATGTGATGTGGTTTGTGACCCGGGTGTCTACGGGAAGGGCATGATGTGGTTGTGAGGACTCAGTGTGTGTAGGTGGGATGTATAAGATTCATTTTCCTAGGTTAATGGACTAGTTTTTAGGGCCATGTGTTTGTGGAAGGGTTGTGATGTGGTTTTTTCAGAAGAGTTGGGGGACCTAGGAAGTTTTCCATTAATTTGTTAGAAAGGATTATCAATGGGAAAGTGGTTCAGGGTACCCTATTATCAATTTTCTTTCTATATTACTTTACATGACTTGCGTTATTTTTTTATCATGCCTTGGTGAGGTAGGAGTGGTTAGTATATCGTGTTAGGTGCCCTTGGGTTCTATTGTTTCCTCACATGGGATTTGTTATGGTTCCTCCACATTTTCATGAGAGACTTTTTTTCCAGTTGGGTATACTTGTATGCGCGTCCTATGTAATTAAAAAATATTTTAGGTTTCTAGGAGGATTACATGGACCATACTGGACTTTTCAACATTGAATTTTGGGATATTTTCCACGTCACTATTTAGCTTTACTTCAGGTATTCACCCTGGAGTTTTTATTTTATATGAATCTATTTTATTTTAAACATGCATATGGAATGCAGGTGGGACTAGGGGTCATTTTCTCCTTTAATCATATTTGGAGGGAGGGGTTCGTGCCATAATGTTATTAGAGGAAGGTTGACAAATAGGATTGGGTTTGAAGTTAAGCATAGTGAGGATTTCATGGGTTGGTAGGGAAATAGTACTCGGTGAACTTGGTGCATGACATAGGCTAGGGAAGACCATATAGGACACAATATTTTAGGGCCCCCATGATCTGATTCAAGGACCATGGGACTACCAAACGACCTATTGCAGATACCCTATTAGCACAGTAGAGACCCTAGGAAAGGTACATGCATCATAATGACTTGTGTTCTTATCTAAATTGTGTTTTTATGGGGAATTTTTAATGGATAAAGAAATTATTTAAATGAGTTAAAATGAATATTAACAAATTTACTTAATTCTTGGTATTAGAAGTTCCTTGTTTACCTTTTTGGTTATGGAACCCGATCGTCATTTACATGTAGTACGAGATGTTGAGGCATAGTATCCAGATCCAGTTAATTAGGGGAGTGTTGATCTAGTGGAGGAGGATGACCAATGGTAGATAAAATTACATGATTTTTAGTGGATGGCACAGGGAATGTATAATTGTAGTGTTTCATACATGATGATAGAGAGTTGAATCATAGAGATTTGGATAAAATTTATTTTGACCTCTGATCTGACAGTGTACTAGATTTCATTGGTGGTTATTCGTATCCAGGGAGTTACATGTTTTGGTTGGATGTTGTACCTGTGGGAGTGAAAGGAGACTATCATTCTATGGGTCGATTTTGAGGAGTTATGAGCATAATTCTATTCATCGAACATGATATATTAGAAGAGGCAGGAGTTAATCTCCCCCAACATGGGAGAATTTCGGTATAGGAGATAGGTATCATGTTCAAGGATCTCCTTCATTTTTTCCTAGATATGTTTCTCGATGAGTAGTCTCATGCGGGTTGCTTAGAGGAGGCACTTCATGCTTATATCCAGTATGTGGTTACCCATTTAAATTTCAGACATAGATGGAGGTTTAGAGAATTGAAGATATAATTAAGATGAATAAATGCCAAGGAGGTATACCACGATAGAGGAAATTGCTGAGTTCATTGAGATGGAGTTGCATTAGTGGCGGATCTCAAGCATTGGTACCTTTTTGGATTTGACCTGTAGGGAAGTGACCTTAGAGGTTTCCCTTAAGGACATCTGGTTAAAGTAGTTTTTCTACCCTACCTATGGGTCTAGGACTGATGTGTTTCTTTTATTCAGTCCATGGACATATTTTGAACTAGTTCCCAACAAGTGTTTAAACTCAGAAAAGGGAGGTGGGAAGGTTATGTGCCAACCTCAGCAGTAGTTTCCACCTAGTTTATTTTAGTAGCAGGGACAATTGGATCCTGATATAATGAGGGGAGATGAAGTAGGTACAGTTGAACCCCATGGTGTTACTTAAAGACATTGGCCCAAGAATTGTTATGAAGGTGGTCTTCAGTATATGAGTAGAGGAGTTGGGTGTGGTCAGGTGCACACAGTAGAGGTAGACGTTCTGGTAGGACCCAAGATTGTTAGAGGTAGTTCATTTATTTAGTAACCTTGATGGTGATTTTATTAATTATTGAGCTCCAAACTCCTCTGTTTCACCTAGTTTAAACCATGCTCTGGGATTCGACATAGAGAAGCTTTTCATGCACCATATGATGAGTATGCCAATTGGAGGTCCTACAAGCTTGTGTGTTGTATGTCAATGAAGTAGACAATGATTATAACACATCAGTCCAATGGAGATGTATTCTTAAAAAAAATCAACCATATGATGTCATTTTCAAAATAAAATAGTTGTATTCCCTTATCGACTTCTTCATGAAGAGATTCGTGTTTTCAGATATTAATTGTCACTGTGTGGAATTCATCGGTGAGCAGAGTTTTTAGGTGGGATGTTAGTGTATGGATCATCTTCATTCCATAATAGCCGATCCTTCAGGGAAATCATTGGATGCTAATATAGTGGAGGTTCCTATAGTTATTAGGGGTTTCATGGATGATTTCCCTTTGGGGGTTGTGACTCTACCCCCTTGACGTGATGTTGAGTTCGAAATATACTTACATCTCAATGATTATCTGATTTTCATGAATCCTTATCAGATTTAACCTTCTTCATTGTTGCAGTTGAAAATTAAGATAGATAGTCTCATTAATAAGGGCTTTATTTGGACAAGTGTTTCAATTTGGGATGCTCTAGTGTTGTTTGTAATGAATGAAGATGGTTGTATGAGGTTCTGTATAGACTTCCGCAGGTTGAATTAGATGAAACTCAAGAACGGTTACCCTCTCCCAAATACATAAAATATTTTTGACCAGGTGAGAGGGGAAAGTTGGTTTTCTATGATCAATATACAGTTTTAATATCACCAGTTGAGGGTGAAGGAATTAGATGTCCCAAAGACAATTTCTAGATGTAGATATGGGAACTTCGAGTTCATAGTCATGTAATTTGGTGTTACGAATGCACTACCGATGGTCATGGGACTTATGAACTCCATATTCCATGAGTTATTGTACTGGTTCATCATTGTATTCATTAATGAAATCTCTATCTACATGATGATAGTAAATGTGCATAATGAGAATCTCTGGACAATATTGCAGGTCCTTCAACACCACCGGCTCTTGGGAAAGATGTACAAGTGAATTATCTGAACATTAATGGTGCATTTTCATGGATTGTTGGTTTCATATTAGGGTGTACTAGTGGACCTATTATAGGATTATGTTGTTTTTTCATGGGAAGAACTGGGGAATGAGGAAGAGGATCATACTTCTCTCGATCTTTAAGGATATTACCAGAGATTATTACCCTATTTATCTCGATTCATTTCTCTATTGATAGATCTAACCTGAAAAGACTAGAATTTTATGTGGGGTGACCAGTGCCTATCATATTTAATTTATATGAAGGGGTGGTTGGTTATTTCCTTAGTGATCTAGTTTATAGAGGAAGGGATGATGTTGGTGGTGTTTTGTGATGCTTCATGTCTGGGATTGGGATGCGTGTTGATGCAGTAGTAGGGAGTTATCTCTTATGGGTCTAGTATATTATGAACCAATGAACATAACTATACAACCCATGATCTATTGTTGATAGAAGTTATGTTATCCCTGAATTTGGGGCAACAATACCTCATTATGGAGAGCTATGTTGTCTTCATAGATCCCAAGATCCTGAGGATTGTCTTTTCCAAATGATATATAATCATTAAACATTGAAGGTGGATAGAATTTAACAAATAATATGATTTTGATATCTCAACACCTCAGTAATGGGGAATTTTGTCGATGATGCTTTGATTAGGTATTCATAGAGTGAGGTTGTTTGGGAATATGTTGATGCTTGGAAAATGACAGAGGATTTGAATACTTTCACTTAGATGCATGAATGGATGAATATCGAGTCTCTTTGTTTTAGATTATAGTGAGTTCTTCTTTGATATATAAGGTGGAGGAGTCTCAGTGGGGATACTCAGAGGAAGAAGTGATTCATGATCATGTTGACCATGATGATACTTTAGAGGGATGGTCGGAGGATGGTAAGAATCAGATTTTGTTCCATGGGAGGATGTTTTTTCTAGTGGATATATGCAGGGGGAGTCCTATATGTGTTTCATAGAACACCTTTTGAAGTGCACCCAGGTGTGTCTAAGATGTACCATATCCTAAGGGAGCAGTTTTTGTGGCCTGAGATGAAACAAGAAGTATCAGATTTTGTGGGGAAGTGTTTCGTGTTCCATTTGGTGTAGTTTTTTCACCATGTTCCCTAATGTTTTTCATCCCTTAGATCTCCCAAAGTGTAAATGGGATTTCATCTTGATGGATTTCATTATTGGGATTAACATGGCTAAAGGAGGCTATGATTCAATCTGGGTATTAGTGGATCTGTTGAGGAAGTCGGCTCACTTCTTAGAGATCATGTAGTTGCGCGCATTAAAGCCCTTGCAAAGAACGTATTTAGAAATTGTGGTGTGGTTGAATGGAGTTGGGATACAAATTGTCTTTGATAGGATACAAATTTTACATTGTGAGTATGTAAGGGATTGCAACCTTCTTTTGGATGTTATTTACACCTCATCACTCCCTACCACCCTCTAAAATATTGGTAGGCAGAAAGGTTTATCCAAAGGATGGGAGACATTTTTTGGGAATGCTTCCATGTTTTTGGAGGGTCTTTGTTACAACACAATCCCTTGGTACTGTTTTCATATAATAATAATATAACTCTTCCATTGGAATGGATCTATTCATAGACCTGTATGGAATATCGTTTCATTCACTATTAGGACGGATATAGGTTAGGAAGAAAACTATTCCTACCCTTGAGGTCATGAATACCATTATAGAGAAGGTTCATCTAGTTTTTGAGAGAATGAAAGAGGCAAATGACTGGAAGAATTCATATGCCGATTACAGGAGGAGACCCTTAGAGTTCAAGGTTGGGGACAATATGTTCTTAAAGGTTTCCACTCGATGAGGGAAAAAAGGTTTTGTAAATAGAGAATGATTTCCCCTAGGTTCATTATACCCGTTGAGGTGTTGGGATGATTTGTATAAGGGGCATTCCAGTTAGAATTTCTACCACTGTTGGAGAGGTTCCACAATGTCTTTCAGATCCCCATGCTTCATCAGAATATTCATGATGACTCCTACGTCATCTGACTGGGGGAGTTAGATATCGAGGATGACATCACATTTTTGGAAGACCCAAGGAGAACTTGGACGGTCTGGAGAATGTGATGTGTTCATGGAACATTCCATTGGTTCATTTTTGTGGACGCATGGTGGCCTATAGGAGGGTACATGGGAGTGATAAGAGAAGATGCATGATCAGTACTCGTGGTTTATTTGAGTTTTTCCTTGTTCAATATTAAATTTTAAAGTAATGTATGAACCATGTTTTCTATTATGTGAGTTGTTTAATTTTAATTTGACATGTGTTAAATCCTTGTCATATGAAGAGTAGAGGACCTGGATCCTAATAAATCATCAATAATGAAGATGTGACTAAATCTATGTGGGTGAGTTAGTGCCTCCCATCGTAGATAATATCATGACATAGATGATGGAATTAATTGATTTATGTGTATGGACATTTTGGTTGTTTTGCTTGTGTGGTGTGGTGTGGCATCTAGTCAGTTGGGTTAAAATATGTTGGAGGATGTGTTCTTGGATGTTGATGTCCCAATAATGATTTTGAACAAGACAAGGTGGTTTATCATTGAACTTTGATGTGTTTGGTTGTTATTGATGCTACATGTGTATAGAGGTCTTTGAGAGGTATATCACTAAGTGGTTCGTTCAGACCAATCTTTTAATTTTGGGTTGGTCTTTAAATTCTTAAGTGCATGAATATATTGAAAGGTATCTTATGTAATGATCCAGACATATTCAGTCCATTAATTTGGGAAAATCATGTGTTTGTAGTGTTTTTGGATGTCACGGTGACACATTCCAAGAGCTTGCCAAAATTTTAACCTTTCCAAATGGTATGTTGCAGTGGTGAGTCAGTATTAGTAAGTCATAATAGTGACTCTCATCGATGAATTGAAATTGTGACTCCGTAATGGTATGATGTGATGGTGGATCTCATTGGTGAGTCGTAGTGGTATCATTCCACCATTCGGCCGGAACGGTGAGTCATAGATGGTAGGTCGATAGCAGTGAGTCATCTGATGATGAGTCACCCAATAGGGACTCATCTACTGGTATCTCATCAGATGGCGAGTCACATAATGGTGACTCAACAACCGATTGCTGTTCTAATTGGGAGTTAGAAAATGGTGACTCATCCATCAGTATCTTGTACAATAGTGAGTCTCCCAATGGTGGATCATACACCAATAGCTCGTCCGATATTGAGTCACCCAATGGTGACTCATCCATCGGTTACTTGTCACCAGTAGATCACACCAGTGACACGCCCACTACTGAGACATGATGGTGCCTCACCCAATGGTGAGTCATTTACAATTGTTTGTTAAAAGTGCACTTTTCCCTAGTTTTTCTAGTTTATCCCCTTAAACATTTCCTTTGATGTTAAATTAGTTTAATTCTATGTATAGTGGCTTTTGGATCCATTTCAAATCGTATCTATATTCTAAAAACATGAATCTTTTTCGACTTCTAATTTGCATGGTCTTGGTCATGATCTACCTTTAATGGCATTTAAAAATGGTTTATCTTGTTTCTTTAGGATCTAACCCTTATAAAGCTAATATCCCATATTCTTTATGTGTTTTCCTTTTCACTTTGTGTTCCCTAAACCCTTCTTCCTTGAGTTTCCATGCATCCGTTCTATGATCCATCTTCATGTTTCCCTTGCAAGATGTTGCTGCATCCACACAACCTGTTTTTGCATGAAAAGTAAGTGTTGATCGCTTATTCTTCCAATAGAGATTCTATGTTACTTCTTCCATTTCTGTATCATGTGGTGTGGGTGTATGAATTTATCCCTTGATATGATAGCATAATTCCAACTAAATAAATATACTTGAATCAATTTAAAGATAAACGTGTGGGTATGGCGGAAAGTGACTTATGTTCTTCTTTGTTATATGTTCACATTTTTTTCTTTATGGTTCATATTCCTACTGAAAATAATAGTCATTTGTGGTATTTTTTTTACCTATTATGGCATTTGAATAAATTTTGTCAGCTTCCTATTGAACAACCGTATATATAAAATTGATTAAACACATATATTTAGTTAAATAAACTGATTCCCCATGATTGAACTTGTTCTATAACAACCCTTGAATTAACGAGTTTAATTAAATAAGGGATTCATTATTAAAGTTTAAAATTGTTCCATATGTGTTATTTATGGTGTTGCATTTGAGAAAATGATTGTGTGTGCTGGTGTTGAATTGGTTGTGGTGTGGCATGTCTGGGCAGTGGTGCTACAAATTTGGTTGTCATTCACTATGTTGATTATTGTGTTTTTGGGGATGGTTGTTTATATGGGTTTTGGTTCGTTAAAGTGGAGTGGATGTAAAATGTATGACGAGTTTTATGCAGTGGGGATGCTGAGAATAGGTTTTGATGACATGTGTTGCTGGTTATGGCAGTGAGTTGGTGGATTTTCCTTTTTGAAAGATTATATTGGAAAAAATGACTTTAAAGAATGATAATGGAAGTGGTTGGTATGGGTTATTATTTAGGAGTTTCTCAATGAGTAGAATGCCTATTACTTCACATAGTTTCTCTCGGGGATGGTTTTTTATGACATGAATGGGTATGCAGTAGAAATATGAAGTGTGTTAATTCCATTTCCATGGGTATTCTTCAAATGTGTGGATTTTGCTGTGTAGCTTATTATGTGTTGTACATAGTAGTTTCCATAGTAGGGATCAACTGAATAAATGGATAGCTAATAAATATTGGTATTTGGTTATTTCAATTGATTGGTGGTATAAATTGAGTTTGTGGGATTTTTTGAAGAAGCTTTCATTTATCAACTTTGGAAGTGACCATCTTTAATGTTGATAAATGACTTTATAGGTAGCAGCAATGTTAGAAGTGTTATGTGGTAATTGGTTGTCTGGAAACCCATATGTTCAGTTGATTTTTGGGTATCTATATGTATATACATATATTTTCTTGATATTTTTATATAAACCCCACCATCGTTGAGAACTATGTGTCGAACACTCCCATTGTCACGAGGGAGGCTCTCTTTCCTAACCATCCCGGTGGGAGGATGGATGGTTGGCCACTGCTCTTCCCTTATCCCACTTCCAATATGTGACAACCCTTGATTTTTCGGGAAGGTTGTACTTTCTGAGGCCCATGTGTGTGTTTGTGTGTTGTTCATTACCAGTTGTCTTCTGAATTATATGTGTTGTGTTTTTTTAGTTATCATTGGGATGGGATTGGTTGCAACTCCCAGGTGTTTTCGGGATGTCACATGGTTTTAGGCCCTTATGTATATGGGCAGGACATGATTTAATTTGTATTCCTAGGTGTATGCGGGTGGGAAGTTATGAGATTAAATTTGTTAGGAGACTGGACTAGATTTGAGGCCCATGTGTGTGCGGGCAGGTTGTGACGACATTCTTCCAGAATAGGTGGGAGTTTCTGGACATTCAATGTAAGGGTGTTGAGAACCTAATCAGTGGGAAAATGGTATGGGGAACCCATTCATCTATGTGATTACTATATTGCATTATTTTACTTGAGTTATATGGTGAGTGTGATTTGGTGATGTTTGGTGGCTAGCATACCTTGTTAGGTGTTGTTGGGTTCTTTTGTTTCCTCACATGGGAATTATTATGCTTTATCCACTTGTTCGTGAGATGATTTAGTTTTTTCTACAGAGTAAACTTGTATTCTCACTCTCCATAGATAAAAATTCTTTTAAGTATCTATGCGGATTGTGTGGCCCATGCTAGACTTTACTAGCTTGAACTTTGGGACAGTTGTTCTGTCACTATTGAGCTTTACTTTTGGTATTCACCTTGTTGTTTATATTCTATTTGTAACAGTTTTATATTAAACATGCATGTTAGATGGATTATTTCTTTCTATTGAATATAAAAATTGGAGTAATTTTGGGATGAACAATCTAATATCTTGATCATGTTTCACTAAAAAGGGCAATGCCTCCAATTTTTGAGAGTCTATAAAACCTTTCTACATTTCACCACCCCGAGGCCTACTAGAGGCAGGACCGTGGGTTCATTATCACCCTATATTCATCTTTAGAGGGAGGGGGTTGTGACAATAAGGAACTTTATATGCTTTATTGGAATTCATTTTCACGGTTTTGAGAGGTTTTGGCTTTGATTGATTATCGATCGTTGAACCAACTCATTGTTAAGAATCAATATCCACTTCCTCGATTAGATGACCTATTTGATTAACTTTGAGGAATGAATATGTTTTCATAGAATAATTTGAGGTCAGGATACCATCAGGTGCATATCAAGAGGTCAATTATAGATTAGGTATTCCCTTTATGGGGACCTGGTAATGTTGTTCAACCTTAAAAATGATCCAGTTGTTTTCATGGATCTATTGAATGTGATATATTTTAGTTTCCATGGAGAAGACAGACAATGTGTAGAGACCCTAAGCTTAACGTACATGGACATTACATTACATTTGCGGAATACTTAATACATAACAAAAAACACACACACAAGGATCGTAATAGTTTAGTGTCTTTGGAAACTTGGAATATAATCTTCTAATCGTGGTGAAAGATCTTCAAAATCTCCCATAAAGATATTCCTTTTTTTACCTAAAACCTTTCTTTATATCCTGGGGAAAAGAAAACATAAAAGGGTGAGCTCAAATGCTCAGTAAGGGTAAACAAAAGAAATATCAATCACATAATATACATAAGCACATGACTTTTGGAAATCTTAACCTACAAAAGAGATCATAATTTCATAACATGGGGTAAATCAAGGCCGTGAAATGTAATCACAATAATCATAACTTAAAACATGAAACTTTGTGGAATTCACACATAATCATAGAGAATCATTTCTTGTTAGTCAAGACTCATTTCCAAGAATATCTTAGTGGACAAAGTCCCTTTCTAAATCGAGTAACCCTCGTTTCAGTCCTGTTTCACTGAACCGGTATAACCTACCGTTCCAGCCCTGTCTATCTCATGAGATATAAAATCTTTACCCAATGCATTAGAGGGAGATATAGGTCCCACCCATCTTATAATGAATTCTTTCTTATGTGTGCCACATAATCATAAATCATACATCATCGCATAACACATGTAACAAAAATGGGATTCTTGAAACATCATGACATCATAAAACAAATCATATAAGATAAAGGAATTCATAAAAATGTTTCCATCACAACATAATCAAATCTATGTAATAATAGGGATAAAAACAGAACCCTTTTATTATCTTAGATGGAAAATAATTTTGATAAAATACTTGAACTTCATTCTTGAGGAAAATATCCTTTCTACTTCAAAAACACTTTTCCTTTCATAACATGTCATACAATTTTAAAATAAAAGATGTTGATTAAAAATAAACCTGAATACTTGTACAGAAAGCTTCTTGGAAATAATTTTTTAGAAATCCATTCATGCCGTATAAGTTAAAAAAAACATTCTTCGTACTTTTGTCAGAAAAGTCAAAAAGTACCTCGTACGAAAAACGACAAAAGATTCCTTTCATATCTTTTACTAAAAACTCACCGAAGGGTAAAATAGGATTTGAACAATTGTAGGTGAAAGGAAATAATATTACATATTGAGGAAACATGGATTTGGATGATAAAATACACCCCAGTAAATGCCAAAGTATAAACAATTTCGGATAAAAATGAGATTGTGATATTTCCCTTATCTTAGGTCCGATTTGCTTCGTATGTGTCTGAACCTCCTGTATAATGATTTAAATAATGTCATTGACTTATTACAGAATCATATTCATTGTTATGATATCATATATGGTTCACTTATGACTTTATCTTACCCGTTCTTTTGTAAATTCCATGTTAAAGAAGCGTTTTGGGTAAAATCGTTTCATTTTTCGTAGGTGTTTTGACTTGTTGTTCTTGACATTATTATTACTTATATCATGATTTACATACTTCCAGAATATAAAATATGATTTATATATCTCATATATTCAGTATATATATATATAATAGATAGATAAATGAAATGAAAAACACCGTTCATGGAGACGGTAGTCCGTACGTACGCATGAACGTTGTTTTCCTTTCCTTATTGTCTTGAATGGAAGTAAGTAGATGACAAACATATATACATAAATCCAGTATCTTTATAATGTCATATATTTCATTATTATTTCTTATATATACTTCTTAATCATTCTTAAATGGTTAACATGGAGAATGAATCTCATCGCGTCGTGGAGACGGTAGTCCGTACGTACGCACGAGCGATGATATCATTTCCATAAATATTTAATTGAATTGGAGTGGATTATACAATATATCAGAATCAATATGATGTTGTAATAACTATGTATAGTTATTCTTTACACCACTATACGCATCCATGTAAGGTGGTGGTGGAAAATAGATTACACCACGGCGTGGAGACGGTATTCCGTACGTACGCACGCGCGGTGATTTCTTTTTCCGTAGGATGGATAGATGGTGAAATAGGGTTGTTTCATACTTATAATAACATATCAGTATATGAGTGATACTGATGTTATTACTTCATAATGAAACAACCTAAGAAGAAGAAGTGGAAGAAGAAATAAAGATGAAAGAATTGGTAACGGTAATTACCTCTTCTTTGAAGTGCCTCTTTGAGACCTCCTCTTAGGGCACTAAAATTGGTCTTTGAGGAAGACCAGAACCTCTAGGATGTTGCTAGGGAAGTGGAGAAGAGATTTTGGCAGGGGTTGGATGAGCTTGAGTGCTCAAATTGGTGTGAGGAGAAGGGGAGGAGGTGCCCTTTTATAATGGAGGAGAGGGGCACCTTAGGAATATCTCAAAATATTATTTTATATTAAAGTAAAAATCGGTTTATAATGGTTCCAAAGGGTCTTATTTCGAAGCTAAAGTGGCTATGGGTCGAAATACTATCATCCAATAAGATTTAGACAAGTTTAGGGTATTATTTTAACCTTATCAATTAGATTTAACTCCAAGTTAAATAATTTAACTTTTACCATGTCTTTTTGTTTTCTTTCACTATATGGTTAATACACTTACTATAACCTGCCAATCGAACCCCAAATTGTTTATTATTAATATATATATCCTTATCTAAGTCATTTGGCCGAACCTTAGATTTTTAGGAATAAAATAACAATTAATAATATAATATTTGATTTAAAAACTATTTTGTGTCAATTTTGACACTATTTGATATATGATTTTTGTGAAAGTCGTAACAGAATTATATGTTCGAACCAAGTTGATTAAATCAACACTAATATATCATAGTAACCTATAAAATTAGTTAAATTCATAAAAAGTCTCAAATTAAATTCAGTTTAGCATTTATAACATCAATTATGTTAATATTTCCTTAAAAGGGTAATTATTGCATCATCGTTGTGTCATAAATAAATTAATGTATTTAAAGTATAAAAATTATAAATAAAATATAATTATGTAGGAAATAGTATTAGCTTTCTAATGAATATTTATAGTCGAATTTATCTTAAGTATAACCCCATATTAAAAATGTTTTAGTTATTAAACTTTTATTTTAACTATTTTAACTATTCATTAAATAAAATAATATTAAATATCACAATCTAATCCTAGTGGACCTAAATGGTCATATTATATTCATAAGGTTGTTTTTGGTCGAATTACACTTATCCAATAGAATTAGGACATGTGTTAGGGTAATAGGAATATCATATTTACCCTTAGTTACCCTATTTACTATTAACTATGGTAAAAAAAAGTAAAAAGTTACTATTCACAAAAAATTATTTTCATCTCATTGAACCACATTTTAGTCCTTGATATTAACCGTGTCTGTCGGATTTTCAAAATTCCATTCACAGAAGCGGTAAAATTAAGTTTTATGCAAAATTCAGTTTTTAACCTACCACTAAGTGGTTTCACTATTCATCAAAAATTGAAAGTTTTCAGAAAAATGCCAAAATTTCATCCTAAGCTATATTTCATATTCCGAATTCAAAAATGAAGTCTATTTTACCAAATTCATAACATAGAAATTGCATTAATTAATTTTATAATTAAATCCCGCTGTTAAAACAAATAGCGTGTTTTTAAGAAACAATATCTATCAAAAGATTGACACTTGATTATGTCTAGTTTAAATGTAAAATTACATCCAATGACCAACATTGTATTAAATTGTAAAAATATATTCTAAATATACTTTAAAACCACTTAAATTAATGATTTATCACTATTAATTATTTCGATTAAAAAAGTTGTTTTTAATTATAATTTAGTAATTTTCACTATTCATCAGAATATGAAAGTTATCCGAAAAGTACCAAAATTTCACCTTAGGCTAAATTCGATACTCCGAATCCAAAAATGATGTCCATTTTGAGAGCTAAAATTTATAAAATTTTAAATGTGGTTATTACTATTCATAACGGCTAGTTATAATAATATTTTAATAGCATATCGTTGTTTAGTGAAACTTGGTAATGCGTACAACACACGTTATCGAGGAAGGTCGGGATTGCGTGTAATGCAAGGCAAGTCAAGGATGCGTGTTGTGCAAGCTCCTTTTGGTGTAGCGTACAACACAAGACATTAGTGAAATAAAAAAGAATATTTTTCATAAAATCTCGGGCTGTTACATTCTACCCCCTTAAAATGAATTTCGCCCTCGAAATTCGTCGGGGTTATAAATGGTTTACTATTCGAAAGTTTCTTTAATAGAAACCCACATCGTAAAAAGGAATACCAAAACTTATCTTTAAAAACAAAAGTATGAAACGTAACGGTTACCCAAATAAACTAATCACTGGGTTTCCACATAGGTGAAAACATGGATATGGAAGATAAATCTAACCATCATGTTATGATGGAGAGTGGTAGAGAACATGGCTATGGAAAAGCCAACAATCACAAATCCATAAATTTGTGACGATCTAAGGTACCATCCGATTCATCAGGTATAAGATCACTAGGACAACATTTTTGGTTTTCAAGATCATTTCCTTAAAGTTGAAGAGTTTGAATTAGACTAAATACTTACTTTATTTTGGTACAATCTCACTATTGTTTGTGCCTTGAACAATTTCCACTTCATATCTTAAATAAATGAAGTTGAATTTGTTATTCGTGAAGTGTTAGCAAATCATGTGATAGAATGACGGGTCATTCCATATGTATCAAACAAAAGGTTAGCATAAGTCATTCCATAGTGATATTAATCATATATGGTTCCTAAAATGGATTTATAATTCATATATCATACTGATTAATATAATAAAACTAGTTTCTAATAAACAAGGACTTCTTGTAGGCCAGTAGTAGGCAATAAAGGCCAGTCGCACTTCGGTTGTGGGTTCGATTCCCACAGCCTCGTCCGAAGCGATGGGTTGTCGCCCGTCCTGCAGGTTGTCCTTTTTCTAAAGCTATATTAATATAACATCCCATCAATAATATCGAAAAACGTTTTATCCTAACTTATGTCCAACATAATCCATTCTAATCTTTAGGCTTATCCATAATACTGTAGTCCACTCTCATAACATAGTGAAAACGATTACCAAAGATTTAATACCATCGTTGATCCCCATATATCATAAAATATGTTTCAAAGTCCTTAATCATGTATTCTTTTGAATACCTTAGTGAAAACATGAATGCAGTTAAAAGTTAACACTTCCCACATACCAAAATCCTCAAAATTCTATATACTCAAACCATGATATCACTTAGTCCTTATATCAATCATGAGCTCATGCATACAATCAAACATCTCATTATCGCCTTATCCCTTCATTATGCGCATATCATCTACTTTCCAAAAATACTGGTACCATTCATCACATACTTTCAAAAATTAAGGAAAGACAACAATGTAACAATCCATAGATGTCTCTTTATACCATATTACCATGAGATTACTTATACAACATTACACTTGATAAACATGTAATCATTCAACTACATTCTTAAACCATTGACCGAGCTTCAACAATTCATTCATCTCACATATCATTTGTAGTCTCATCATCATCATCAACATAAATACTACCCATACGACCATACTGATTCTCTTCATGAGACTTTCCCTTAGGGCATTGGTTTGCATAATGCCCGTACATTCCACATTTAAAACATTTAACCATTGTTGATGTCGTAGCAATACCATTATCCTCATCCCTGGTGTTAACTGAACCTTTTCCTTTGCACTTACTGGCTTTGTGTCCTTCTTTTCCACACCCAAAGCATCTTCCAGTTCCTTTGAAACATTCTCCTTGATGCCTCTTCCCACATGATTTAAATAGGGGAATTTGAACTATCTTTCCTCTATGATCATCATGAAACTCCATCTTTCTCTTATTAGACGAGTCATGAAACTTACCAAACTTTACTTTATTGATCATATTATGAGATTGCTGATTCGGCATAATAATGATGTTTGGACTTCCAAATCCCATTTCATTTGGTTTCTCATGAAGAATATCATTCCATTGTCCATCATATCCTCCATTATCGTGAATCACCATGTTTCCAGCCATTTTCTAAAACCCAAAAAGAATAGTGTGAGAGGAAAAAATCATAATAAAGGGGGAGTATCTTAAATATCTAACATCTTTGGTTTAATCTAATATCGTTACCATTGTTCTAGGACTATATCCTATACGTATACTTATCCTTAGGGGCATCCCTAGACATACCTTAGAAATATCTCTAGGGATCTCACTAACGTTTTCGCATCCTAGTTTCTAAAGGTTGACTAAACCTTTCCTCTGATACCAACTGTAGAGACCCGAAGCTTAACGTACATGGACATTACCTTACATTTGCGGAATACATAGTACGTAACAAAAAACACACACACAAGGATTGTAATAGTTTAGTGTCTTTGGAAACTCGGAATATAATCTTCTAATCATGGTGAAAGATCTTCAAAATCTCCCATAAAGATATTCCTTTTTTTACCTAAAACCTTTCTTTATATCCTGGGGAAAAGAAAACATAAAAGGGTGAGATCAAATGATCAGTAAGGGTAAACAAAAGAAATATCAATCACATCATATACATAAGCACATAACTTTTGGAAATCTTAACCTGCAAAAGAGATCATAATTTCATAACATGGGGTAAATCATGGCAGTGAAATGTAATCACAATAATCATAACTTAAAACATGAAACTTTGTGGCATTCACACATAATCATATAGAATCATTTCTTGTTAGTCAAAACTCATTGCCAAGACTATCTTAGTGGACAAAGTCCCTTTCTGAATCGAGTAACCCTCGTTTCAGTCCTGTTTCCCTGAACCGGTATAACCTACCGTTCCAGCCCTGTCTATCTCATGAGATATAAAATCATTACCCAATGCATTGGAGGGAGATATAGGTCCCACCCATCTTATAATGAATTCTTTCTTATGTGTGCCACATAATCATAAATCATACATCATCGCATAACACATGTAACAAAAATGGGATTCTTGAAACATCATGACATCATAAAACAAATCATATAAGATAAAGTAATTCATAAAAATGTTTCCATCACAACATAATCAAATCCATGTAATAATAGGGATAAAAACAGAACCCTTTTATTATCTTAGATGGAAAATAATTTTGATAAAATACTTGAACTTCATTCTTGAGGAAAATATCCTTTCTACTTCAAAAACACTTTTCCTTTCTTAACATGTCATAAAATTTTAAAATAAAAGAAGTTGATTAAAAATAAACTTGAATACTTGTAAAGGAAGCTTCTTGGAAATACTTTTTTAGAAATCCATTCATGCCGTATAAGTTAAAAAAAACATTCTTCGTACTTTTGTCGAAAAAGTCAAAAAGTACCTCGTACGAAAAACGACAAAAGATTCCTTTCATATCTTTTACTAAAAACTCAACGAAGGGTAAAATAGGATTTAAACAATTATAAGTGAATGGAAGTAATATTACATATTGAGTAAACATGGATGTGGATGATAAAATGCACCCCAGTAAATGCCAAAATATAAACAATCTCGGATAAAAATGAGATTGTGATATTTCCCTTACCTTAGGTCCGATTTGCTTCGTATGTGTCCGAAACTCCTGTATAATGATTTAAATAATGTCATTGACTTATTAAAGAATCATATTCATTGTTATGATATCATATATGGTTCACTTATGACTTTATATTACCCGTTCTTTTGTAAATTCCATGTTAAAGAAGCATTTTGGGTAAAATCGTTTCATTTATCGTAGGTGTTTTGACTTGTTGTTCTTGACATTATTATTACTTATATCATGATTTAATTACTACCAGAATATAAAATATGATTTATATATCATATATATTCAGTATATATATATAATAGATATATAAATGAAATGAAAAACACCGTTCATGGAGACGGTAGTCCGTACGTACGCATGAACGCTGTTTTCCTTTCATTATTGTCTTGAATGGAAGTAAGTAAATGACATAAATATATACATAAATCCAATAGCTTTATAATGTCATATATTTCATTATTATTTCTTATATATTCTTCTTAATAATTCTTAAATGGTTAACATGGAGAATGAATCTCATCGCGTCGTGGAGACGGTAGTCCGTACGTACGCACGAGCGATGATATCATTTCCATAAATATTTAATTGAATTGGAGTGGATTATAAAATATATCAGAATCAATATGATGTTGTAATAACTATGTATAGTTATTATTTACACCATTATACCCATCCATGTAAGGTGGTGGTGGAAAATCGATTACACCACAGCGTGGAGACGGTATTCCGTACGTACGCACGCGCGGTGATTTCTTTTTCCGTAGGATGGATAGATGGTGAAATATGGTTGTTTCATACTTATAATAACATATCCGTATATGGGTGATACTGATGTTATTACTTCATAATGAAACAACCTAAGAATAAGAAGTGGAAGAAGAAATAAAGATGAAAGAATTGGTAACGGTAATTACCTCTTCTTTGAAGCGCCTCTTTGAGACCTCCTCTTAGGGCACTAAAATTGGTCTTTGAGGAAGACCAGAACCTCTAGGATGTTTCTAGGGAAGTGGAGAAGATATTTTTGCAGGGTTTGGCCGAGCTTGAGTGCTCAAATTGGTGTGAGGAGAAGGGGGAGGAGGTGCCCTTTTATAAGGGATGAGAGGGGAACCTTAGGAATATCTCAAAATATTATTTTATATTAAAGTAAAAATCGGTTTATAATGGTTCCAAAGGGTATTATTTCGAAGATAAAGTGGGGATGGGTCTAAATACTATCATCCAATAGGATTTATACAAGTTTAGGGTATAATTTTAACCTTATCAATTAGATTTAACTCTAAGTTAAATAATTTAACTTTTACCATGTCTTTTTGTTTTCTTTCACTATATGGTTAATACACTTACTATAACATGCCAATAGAACCCCAAATTGTTTATTATTAATATATATATCCGTATCTAAGTCATTTGGCCGAACCTTAGATTTTTAGGAATAAAATAACAATTAATAATATAATATTTAATTTAAAAACTATTTTGTGTCAATTTTGACACTATTTGATATATGATTTTTGTGAAAGTCATAAAAGATTTATATGTTCGAACCAAGTTGATTAAATCAACACTAATATATCATCGTAACCTAGAAAATTAGTGGAATTCATAAAAAGTCTCAAATTACATTCATTTGAGCATTTATAACATCAATTATGTTAATATTTCCTTAAAACGGTAATTACTGCATCATCGTTGTGTCATAAATAAATTAATTTATTTAAAGCCTAAAAATTATAAATAAAATATCATTATGTAGTAAATATTTTTATCTTTCTAATGAATATTTATAGTCTAATTTATCTTATGTATAACCCCATATTAAAAATGTTTTAGTTATTAAACTTTGATTTAAACTATTTTAACTATTCATTAAATAAAATAATATTAAATGTCATAATCTAATCCAAGTGGACCTAAATGGTCATATTATATTCATAAGGTTGTTTCTGGTCGAATTACACTTATCCAATAGAATTAGGACATGTGTTAGGGTAATAGTAATATCATATTTAACCTTACTTACCCTATTTAATATTAACTGTGGTAAAAAAAAGTAAAAAGTTTCTATTCACCAAAAATTATTTTCATCTCATTGAACCACATTTTAGTCTTTGATATTAACCGTGTCTGTCGGATTTTTGAAATTCCATTCACAGAAGTGGTAAAATTACGTTTTATGCAAAATTCAGTTTTTAACCTACCACTTAGTGGTTTCACTATTCATCAAAAATTGAAAGTTTTCAGAAAAATGCCAAAATTTCATCCTAAGCTATATTTCATATTCTGAATTCAAAAATGAAGTCTATTTTATCAAACTCATAACATAGAAATTGCATTCATTAATTTTATAATTAAATCCCGCTGTTAAAACAAATAGCGTGTTTTTAAGAAACAATATCTATCAAAAGATTGACACTTGATTATGTCTGGTTTAAATGTGAAATTACATCCAATGACCAACATTGTATTAAATTGTAAAAATATATTCTAAATATACTTTAAAGCCACTCAAATTAATGATTTATCACTATTAATTATTTCGATTAAAAAAGGTGTTTTTAATTATAATTTAGTAATTTTCACTATTCATCAGAATATGAAAGTTATCCGAAAGTACCAAAATTTCACCTTAGGCTAAATTCGATACTCCGAATCCAAAAATGAGGTCCGTTTTGAGAGCTAATATTTCTAAAATTTTAAAAGGTGGTTATTACTATTCATAACGGCTAGTTATAATAATATTTTAATAACATATCGTTGTTTAGTGAAACTCGGTATTGCGTACTACACACGCTATCGAGGAAGGTCACGATTGCGTGTAATGCAAGGCAAGTCAAGGATGCGTGTTGTGAAAGATCCTTTTTGTGTAGCGTACAACACAAGATATTAGTGAAATAAAAAAGAATATTTTTCATAAAATCTCGGGCTGTTACACAATGTCTTGGATATGCATAGTTACTTTGGTCTATCTAGGTAACATATATGATTCATCTTGGTTTTTCAAACTTTTCAATTCCTTTTACGGCCTCAACTAAGAAGTGTTTGAAATTCATATTGCCATAATTTTGTTAAAGGGCCTTTTAGGAATTTAAATGTTATTTGACTTCAGTATATATCCTGATTCTTCTAGATCTTGTATGTGTTTATAAAGAGTTTTGTGATGCAACATAAATTGGGAAAATATAGTACTAATACAAGAGGATTGATTTCTTTCATACAGGTCTCACTTTTTGAGACCTCATGAGCATAATAAATAAACACAGGACATTAATCTTGTAGTGGTCGTTCATGCCTTGCATTGTTTGAAACATTGTCTTATGAGAGGGTGATTTTTGGGGTTTATGGGGCACAAGAACCTAAAAATACATTTATACAACATGAAATGAATATCAGATAGGGAATATGGGTCAAATAACATTAGACTTCTGGCTTTGAGCTTTCATGTACACCAGGAATGGGAAATGCAGTAGTTGATATTCTAAGACAAAAAACTGAGGAAAAAACTACTAATGAATGTGGTGATGAATGAATGTTTATGACCATGTTTTCTGAGATACATCTATTGTTTCAAGAGTTTCATGTTGGATATTTACATGTAGCCTTATAATTTACCTCTCCACATATAGACAGGGTGATGAAAATGAAGATCTCATATACCAAAGGATTAGTCATATGGGAAAGTATTTCTGGTGAGGACCCGCCACCAGATTGGTATATTGATAGAGATGAGACCGTACATGTACATTGACATTTCTTTAATACTATAGAAATGTGACTGTAGATGATACAAGAATATAAAACTTCTTAGTAGGTCTTTTACCCTGTTATCTCTAAGATGTATCTGGATATGCACCTCCATTGTTTGTTTCTTAGGATGAAACGTCATATTGTGAGTTTTACCACTAGGTGTTCCACTAGTTATTGGTGTAGGAGAAACCCCTTTGGAATATTGGATTTTAATTCCCAATATGTAATCTAGAATTGAAATTTGAAGATGTCATGATATATTTTTTTACTGGTTCACTGAGTTCCCCTCATGGTAGTGACATAGATTGGGTAGTCATGGATCAAATGGAGAAGGTATCCCACTTCCTTCCTATCAAGGATACTTTCTAAATTGATAATCATGGATGATTTCATTTCTATTAGATTATATTCCTACATGGTTTACCACATAATATAACTTTAGATAGGGACTCTAGATTCACATGAAGGTTCGAGCATGGGTTACTGAAATATTTGGGTATACAAGTGCTTCTGAAAATATATTTTCACCCTCGGACCAATGTCCAGTCCAAATAGACTTTATAGTTATTATAGGACATTCCCCAAGCATGTTTCCTGATTTAAATGGTTTTTTGGGAAAAAATATACGCCTCCTCATGTTTTACTATAATAATATATTTTAGGAATCAATTCACATTGTTCTTTATGAGGCTTTATATGGTAGGAAATATTTTTCACCTCCGTGCTGGCTATAGGAAATGGAGGCATCACTTCATGGCCCTCATCTAATGAAAGATACATTAGAGAAGGTTTCTGATAATTGATGGCTATAACTTAGTATAGTCAAACAAATTATATTGATCAACATTAACAACCTCTATAGTACAATTTCAGGTATTGTGTTTTCGCACATGTATCACCCAGGCAAGGGCATAGATGGATACGAAGGAAAGGGAAGTTTTCTCCTCATTTATTAGTGCGTTTTGATGACTTGGGGATAGTTATGATAGTATCACTTAAATTTTGGTAACCATAGAGGGAACATTCCATGCATTATTTCTTCAAAATTTCACATCTTCATTGATACCATGCTGACTCGTCTCACAATTTTTCTCCCATGGATATTGAATTAGATATCGATGATTTGTTTTGAGAAGTATCCCATACGAATTATTGATCATAGCATGAAGTAAATAATTCGTAATTATGTCACTTTTGTATGGGTTTTATGGTAACATGACTATATAACGGACAATACATGGTTCTGGGAGGCTGATTTATATTCTTAGTGGCCAGAGTTATTCTTAGATGGAGTTCATCCTCCCTTATAAGGGAAACTTGAGGATGAGTTCCATTAAGGGGTAGACTATAAGAAACCGGTTTTTATTTTGGGTAAGGAACCTTTTCAATTCATTTCTAATCATTTATTTTATAATTTTAATATCCCCTATGTTCTAAGGAAGGTTATGGGAGTGCATGGGTATTTTTCAGAGCCTAGAGCTCCATGTGTTAGGTGCAAACATCTGGGCTACAATGTTAGTAGAAACCACACGGTCCAGTTTTCACAATTAAATAAATAGTGAGGGGTGCTTCAGGGCTCCACATAGGGGAGCGCATATGATGCACATGGGGTTTTAACCATATATTGCATCCCATGTGGGGTGTGTTCAATGGGAAAAGGGGGATGCACATGTAGAGCATGGTTGGACAAACTGTGCTCCCTCAACAGTGTGTTCCACATTCCTTGGATAGTAGCGTGCACATAGTTGGAACACAATTTGTTCAATTGTGTGGAAAAACCATGTAGCTTTTTAAAATGAGGGGAAAAGTAACATTTTATCCTTACTTGTTTAAAATTTATCATCCTAGCTTCTATTCATTTCACCTACATATAGCACCCACTACACCCCCACCCATATGTCTCATTAGAAGATATCACCTCACTTCAATATAGTCATTAAATCCATTTCCCAATATGATCTCCAATTTGCCTTCTATTTATCTCATTGGATAGACACTAGTAATATCTCCACTCCATTAGAGTATTTTTTATGTTTATCATCCTCTAAAAATATTTATTTTTGGTGAGAGATCATATGCCATATTTTTGGGTAATTTTTATTATTTCCATTTTCTCATATTATAGCTCGATTCGAAAGATGATATTAGATGGGGAGGGTGGTAAAAGATTAAGGTTGGTGGTATAATAAATTTCCCTATAATTTAAGATATTTTATTGAATAATTCAATATGCCACATGATAAAATTCCCATGTGTTTCTTAAAATGTTTTTTCTATTTTATATTAATGGAACCATGTTCTCATACACCCTTAGAGCTTAAAATCCATATCCTTGAATACACTGAAAGGTTCTCCGAGCCTATTTGTCCCTATAGCCTCAGCAAAATCTCCACAAAGTCTAGTAGAAGCTGACTAATAGTTAGGGCCTATTTGTGTCTATGGTGAGACTACTCCCTCATCACCAGAGTGTAGCACAAGAGATATACAATATTAGAGAAGTACCAGAAGAAGTAATATCAAACATAAAATAGGTATATATCAAGAATAGATAACAATATCAAAAGGATGATCAGATACAATTATGATATATGTTATGTGTCTAATAAATTAGCTGAAACATGTATACACAACATTAGTACAATACAAGAGATGAAAGTAAAAAAAGTAAATAAGAATCTAACAAGCATCACACACCTTAGATCTATCCCATGACCCCTTTAGCCTAAGCAGCATTCAAGAATCTATATTAGGGTGATTTACCTTATCTATAGCAGCAATCATATAGTATATATAGGTAAACTAGGTGGACTGAAAAGGTTGTGATACATAATCCTAGTAGGCAACTGTTGTACCTCTCGTTCCCCTCGTTGTTTGATTTTCATGATCACAATCACCTTATTATTTTTCTAATCTTGTTTTAAGTGTTTGTGTTGATAGGCAAAAGGTTGTCAAGGACTTAGGCCAAGAAGAAGCCAAAAGTGGACTGAATTCAGTCCACCGGCCAACCGATGGAAGACCACCGGCCAGCCGATGGAGGACTGGACAAGAGGGATTCCTCTGTCCAGACCACCGGCCAACCGGTGTCACACCAGCGGCCAGCCGGTGGCACCCAGAACAGAGGGCTGAGCAACTGCCTCACCACCGGCCAACCGGTGGCCACGCACCGGCCAGCCGGTGGCACCCAGACCAAACAGTGATTGCTACTGTCTTGCCACCGGCCAGCCGGTGGCTCCTCCACCGGTCAGCCGGTGGAGCCTGGACAGAACAAGTCTCCCTTTTCCAAGGCACCGGCCAGCCGGTGGGACTGTACCGGCCAGCCGGTGGAGCCAGTCAAACTAGTCGTTGCAGTTTGACCAGGCTGGCCCACTTGGCTCCCAACGGCTCTTTAAGCCTCTCCAACGGCTCCGAAGGCCCCCAATGGGTTCCATGCCTATAAATAAAGGCTTAGGAAGCCCCGGACACAAGCCGGATCATATACAAAGCCACCATACTCATTTTCCATCTTTGGCGTACCTCCGGCGGACTTCCTTCAAAGGAACCCACCTTGCTCCAACAACTTCCACATCCAAGGAGCTCCTCAAAAGAAGCTTGGAAGCGGCCTTCAACATCTCCAATCAATCAAAGGCGCCCAAGGATTCTCATATACGGTTTTTTATTGTATATTTATTTTGAGCTTTAAATTCGGGTTTGTGCCTACAAACCCCAAACTCTTTCTCATCCCCTCTTTCTTTTGGGTTTCACATCACCACTAAGGTGTGAAGAGGTTTCTTCAAGCCTTTCCTTTTAAAAGGCTTGTGTCACGGTGAGCTAGCCTTCACCCGTTAAAAAGGCTAGTGGGTTCTTGCTAAACCATTAAAAGCAAGTGGGTTCTTGCTAAACCACCAAAAGCAAGCTGTAATAGGTCCTAGTGCTACCTCAAAGCCAAGTGGGTTTCTTGCTAAAACCATTGAAAAGCAAGCGGTAGGAATCTTTCAACGGTTGAGTCGGGAGCGGAGACGTAGGCCGGGTTTTGGCCGAACTCCGTTATCAATTTCTTGTGTTATTGCCTTCTTTATTTCTGCTGCATTACATACTTTGATTTTAATTTGTTAATTAATTTTTTAAAAGGCAATTCACCCCCCCTCTTGCCATCATTCCCTTGTTTCCTCCGCCCAACATTTGGTATCAGAGGACGTATTTGAATAATTCCATAACCGGTTTCAAATTAAAGATCCTATTTTTTTGATGGCTTCTACCGTTTCAACCTCTTACGCCCCCGAAGGCTTTTCTTTGGATCGTGCTCCATTCTTTGATGGAACCGATTATTGTTTTTGGAAAACCCGCATGACCACATTTCTTAAAAGTATTGGCTATCCTATTTTTAGAATTGTTATGCATGGTTTTACCCTCACTTCTTCCGATGAGTCTAAATGGACCCCCAATGACATTGCTTATTTCGAGCTTGATGCCAAAGCCATGAATACTCTACATTGTGGGCTTGACCGAAATATATTTAATTGTATTTCTACTTGCTCTACTTCTTACGATCTTTGGAAATTTTTAGAACTAACCTATGAAGGTACTAGCGAGGCTGCAAAGCAAGAATCTGATCAAAAGCTAGAACCCTCTCAAAAGCAAGAACCTGATGAACCTGATGCAAAATCCGTACCGAATTTCCCACTCCACAAGAAAAGGGCCAAGAAGAAGAAAAATAAGAAGGCTTCAAAGGCAACATGGAGTGATAGCTCCACCTCTTCATTCTCCTCCTTCTCCTTGAGCAACCAAGGTAAAAAATGACTAATGGCAAAACATGAGGTATCATCTTCCGACTCTTCTTCCTCGTCCTCTAGTTCTTCTAATTCATTTAATCATTTATCATATGAAGAACTCCAACATGCTAGAGACCAATTAGAAAATGGTTTTCATGAACTTTCGTCAAAATTTGTTGCCTTAAAAAAGAATTTCAAAAAGATTTCCTCCGAAAAAGAACAACTTCTCAAAGAGAAGGAGGAACTCTCCCTTAAAATCCAAAATTTTCCCAATGTTGATTCTTTGGAATCAACCATTAAAGACCTAAGGGAATCTTTAGCCAAGTTCACCCAAGGTGAACAAAATTTGTCCAAAATCTTAGGTTCTCAACGAGTATCTAGAACCACCAATGGACTTGGCTACACCAATATAGCTTCCTCCTCCCATGCACCCACTGTTTTTGTAAGGGGGAGCTCTAGCTTTAAATTTTGTAATTATTGTAAAAAACCCGGGCACCTTATTTATGAATGTGATTGCAAAAATGCCCGGTACGGTCAACCCAAATCTATTTTTTATTCGGACGAATTTTATAGGAGAAGACCCGCCATGAAACAAATTTGGATTGAAAAATCCCTTTTGGCGAGTCTCTCTGGGCCTAAAATTATTTCTTTTCAAAATCCCACTCCCCGGTGATTCATTGTTTTTATTTAGGGGGAGTTAGGATCTTTTAAGCTTTTTTGTGTATTCAAAATTTTTTTTCATTTCAAACTCAACACTTGGTATCAAAACTCTCAATTCAAAATTTTCTTGTTCAACTCTTGGTTTCAATTCTTTCAATTCAAAATTTTCTTTTAATTTTTCATTTCTAAATTTCCAACAGTTGGTATCGAATTTTTCATTTCAAAACTTTCAATTCAAACTGTTATTCAAATTTTCATTTCAATTTCAAAAATCTCAATTGATTTTCAAATCTCTATCTTGTTTTTCAAATCCTTTTTCCCTCAATCAAGTTTTATGCCCCATTCTATTTTGATAATCACAAAGGGGGAGAAATTTATTGATTGATTGGGGGAGAAACATTTTGATCATGCTTAGCATTTATATTCAATCTATTAAAAGCATGCCTTTAATTTATGTTTTTACTTTAATTGTTTTGGTGATTGTGATCATCAAAATAGGGGGAGATTGTTGTACCTATCGTTCCCCTTGTTGTTTGATTTTCATGATCACAATCACCTTATTATTTTTCTAATCTTGTTTTAAGTGTTTGTGTTGATAGGAAAAAGGTTGTCAAGGACTTAGTCCAAGAAGAAGCCAAAAGTGGACTGAAATTCAGTCCACCGGCCAACCGATGGAAGACCACCGGCCAGCCGATGGAGGACTGGACAAGAGGGATTCCTCTGTCCAGACCACCGGCCAATTGGTGTCACACCAGCGGCCAGCCGGTGGCACCCAGAACAGAGGGCTGAGCCACTGCCTCACCACCGGCCAACCGGTGGCCAAGCACCGGCCAGCTGGTGGCACCCAGACCAAACAGTGATTGCTACTGTCTTGCCACCGGCCAGCCGGTGGCTCCTCCACCGGTCAGCCGGTGGAGCCTGGACAGAACAAGTCTCCCTTTTCCAAGGCACCGGCCAGCCGGTGGGACTGTACCGGCCAGCCGGTGGAGCCAGTCAAACTAGCCGTTGCAGTTTGACCAGGCTGGCCCACTTGGCTCCCAATGATTCTTTAAGCCTCTCCAACGGCTCCGAAGGCCCCCAATGGGTTCCATGCCTATAAATAAAGGCTTAGGAAGCCCCGGACACAAGCCGGATCATATACAAAGCCACCATACTCATTTTCCATCTTTCGCGTACCTCCGGCGGACTTCCTTCAAAGGAACCCACCTTGCTCCAACAACTTCCACATCCAAGGAGCTCCTCCAAAGAAGCTTGGAAGCGGCCTTCAACATCTCCAATCAATCAAAGGCGCCCAAGGCTTCTCATATACGGTTTTTTATTGTATATTTATTTTGAGCTTTAAATTCGGGTTTGTGCCTACAAACCCCAAACTCTTTCTCATCCCCTCTTTCTTTTGGGTTTCACATCACCACTAAGGTGTGAAGAGGTTTCTTCAAGCCTTTCCTTTTAAAAGGCTTGTGTCACGGTGAGCTAGCCTTCACCCGTTAAAAAGGCTAGTGGGTTCTTGCTAAACCATTAAAATCAAGTGGGTTCTTGCTAAACCACCAAAATCAAGCTGTAATAGGTCCTAGTGCTACCTCAAAGCCTAGTGGGTTTCTTGCTAAAACCATTGAAAAGAAAGCTGTAGGAATCTCTCAACGGTTGAGTTGGGAGCGGAGACGTAGGCCGGGTTTTGGCCGAACTCCGTTATCAATTTCTTGTGTTATTGCCTTCTTTATTTCCGCTGCATTACATACTTTGATTTTAATTTGTTAATTAATTTTTTAAAAGGCAATTCACCCCCCCTCTTGCCATCATTCCCTTGTTTCTTCCGACCCAACAGCAACCACCCATTCTCTAGTGCCATCGAGTTAGATAATATATATAATAATAGTTTTCTGGTGGTGTTATATGTTTAATGGAACTACTAAAATTAAACATCCTATAATTTCTAGGTTCCCATTTTAATATTGAAATTTATTTAGTAAATCAATTCCATTTAGTTTATAAGACTTGAGATCTAGCATGTAGCCTAGTGCCCCCAATGAATATAAGTTACCAATGATGCCTAAATAGTCCATATTAAAATTGTAATAGAATATTTAATCCATGATTGTGATTTTCCATGGAAGATGCATCATATGAATAAGTTAATTCATTATTCAATTTTAAACCAAATCCCGTCCTTTCTATTCCGAATTTGTGGTCCCTATATCACTCCATGTTTAATATAAACCAAAACCCAGCAAGCCCATCCATGGTGATCCTCATTAGAACATAGGTATTTATCTAGGAATTGTATAACATATCTTACATTCTTATATGTCCGACTAAGGGAGACTAGGTATCACCTGAGGAATTAATGATCAAATTACCTCTGAGTTGTACTTGGAAATTCTTATGGAATTCGTTGTATCACTTGTAATATGATATTAAATCCTCCATGTCTATCCTTACAAGTCAACTAAGGGAGTCCATGTATCCCCTGGTATAAGAAAATAAGGATCCAATACGGTCAATTCATGGAATTCACCATTTTAATATTTGTGTCACCATGAAATATATTAATTTAATATCATTCAATACCTTTAATCAGTTTCATTTAATAAATTTATTTTATAAATGTTAAGGTTATACCCATCAACAATTTGAGCCAATACAACCTCAAGGAGTGCATAAATGTATGGTCTAATCTTAGAAGGCATAGTCCTTCATTTACTCACAATAAAATTTCCCCATAACAAGCACCTCACACATCAAAATTTGTCACGTTGAAAGGATATAAGGTCATGGAATCCATTCCCCATTCATTATCAATTCAATTTATAATTTGAAATACAATTCAAATAATCACATGATAATTCAATATTCACATCCCATTATGAGGGTTAAATGAAACACCTCAAAAAGGTGCCTGATTTTATTTTCCATCAAAATGATCTATTTCAATACACAACTCACCCAAATGGGTAGTTCCATTTATGTTGCTTACCCATTTAATCTTTATCAATGAGATATATTAATTTCATATGCTATACATATCTATTGAATTAAATGATTAATATTCATTTCATGGGAAATACGTTGAGAAATTGTCATGTAGAATAATGGAATATATAAACACTTCGAATTTAAACGAATGCAATGGGACAACCTACTGTTGTTTCATATATGGTAACTCATCTAGTATAAACGTCTAAATCAACTCAGATCTTGATAAAATTAAATAACGGATGAAGAAACTATAAATAGGGCATATTAGATTTAACCTAAACAGAACATTTGAAAACAAACCAAATGAGAAACTATGAAAAAGTAATTGATATCTACCGGTGTGGATCTACTAAGACAAACAGCTATTGAATCAGTTAAAGGATGAAGGAGAACCTATAATTCCAAGATTAATAATGAATATTGTCTTTGAAATGGAGAAATTGATGTGTAAGAGAGAAAATGACATTTATGAATAATGTTATATGATGAAATGGTGTTAATTTTTTAATTTCCATAAAATTATTGGGTTTCACGGTTTGGTTGCATGGTTTTCAAAACCAAGAACCAACCATGCATGTTTATCTATATAGAAGGTTACCCCACATGGATTCCTCATACAATTTGAGAAACTATGTGGAATTTGATCCAAACTCCACATTAAAAATTATAGATAAGGTCACACCACCATGCATCCAAAATAGTATAGTATTCATTAACCATGAGATATCCTTCTTCTCTCTATCCATATCTCTCATGGTTAGTTAGACTGTGCGGCCCTCCCTGAATGGTTTTCAAAAAACCTATGCCAGGCTTTGTTCACCCTATGATTTGGGTTCCAGGCTCCGAACCAGCCCTGGACACCCACACTACCTCCATGACCTCAAATAGAATTCACCTTAGGTCATATTTAAACTTTTAAATGTAAATGTTATGAAAATATAGGATCTATACCTCAAGGAAGAACTGTGTTTTTAAAAACTTCCCCCCAAAATGAAATTCAGCATCAAATTTACTTCAAAGGGGAGGTCATGATTGTCTTTGGACAACTCCGGACACTATAATTGTACATTATTATCACTCTATAAGGTATCATATTATACTCATCCATATTTACAGAGAACTCATACTAGAGGAACCGACCAGACTCAATGAACATTGGTGTTATGATCCATAATATGTATAAGATGATTCTCAAAGGAAGCATCTACCTGTAACTCATTCTCTTTGAGAAGAAAGACATAAGATGGTTATGAATGATAATGAAATAATTGGGAAACATAGAAGTCATCGTGAATTGCTCAGTACTTATGAGGTTACAAAAATCAATAGGTTATTGTCCCGAATCTCCCTAGAATATCAAATGACCTAACATATCGTAGTGAAATATTAACCTATATCATGATCTTTTTATTCCCTAGCCTCGTTAAAACACATAAAAATACTCGATCCATAACCTCAAATTCTAGATGAATTATATGGTCATTAGTGTATGATTCTTGATAGGACTGTAATGTATAATTCGAATTGGGAATCAACTTCACCTGCTTTGTGGTCTCTTGAAGAAGACAAGGTCCAAGCATAGCTGTCTCACCTACCTCTAACTGACATTAAAGTGATTAACATGGAATAACATAAAAATCCACATAAGTCTATATCATTAAATTATCTTGAAAGTTATTATTGATAGAAATTCTCCCAGGGCTATATACCCCTCTCCAGATCCCCTAAAATCTAGGATTTATGCTCGTATCATGTACTCAAGCACCTGAATTGTACGCTCTAACTAGCCATCGGTCTGACGGTGGAATGTTCTGATCATAAGAACATGTGTACCTAAAACCCTCGAGAGACCTTTCCCGAATCATCAAGTAAACTAAGAATCCCTATATGAAATGATAGAACCTTGGACCCCATGATGTTGTACTATATCAATTATATATAACCTTCCATGATCATTCACAATAAAGGTATCCTTAATTGGAAGGAAATATGTAACCTTCATGATCTAATCAAAAACAACACATACAACATTATTACCTCAAAGATACATTGGTAACCCTATCATGAAATCCATCATATCATCATTCCATTTACACTCGGCAATGGGTAGCTGCATTAAAATCCCAACTAGTTGTGGGTATTTTTCATTAAACTATTGACAGGTGAAACATATCTTCAAAAAAATGCGTACCTCGCCTTTCATACCCGACCACCAGTACTAGAGATCTAAATCATAATACATATTTGTGATGTCAGGGTTCAATACCCAAGATGAAGCCTTAATTTCTCAAATCAACTCTTCTTGCATGACTGATAACACCCATATGAGACCATGTACTCATAGAATTTCCTCCTCTCTTAGAGGAGGATCCTCCCCTTCCACACTCTTGTATGACTAGGCCTTCAGAATTTTATAACATCCTCATCCTCACTTTTCCCATAAGTATAGAGGAAACAACTATAGATGATAGATAAGCATTTCCCTAATCATCCTCCACCTCCATGTCCATCTCGATGAATAACTCCAGGAGCTACCACATCATACAGCCCTATTGAACATCCTATATCTGAGTCTTCTAGCTCAATGCATCATCCACTTCATTAACATTACTATGTATGTAGGGGATCATGAAGTTAAAAGACTCCATGTATTTTATCCACCTTCGCTACCTAATATTTAGGCCACGTAGTGTAAATATGTTCTTGAGGCTTTTTTAGTACAAGTACACCACAGAATTACCTCAAATTAAGTAATGTCTCCAACAACACAATGTGTTAAAAACCGTCGCTAACTCATGATCGTGTCTTAGGTGCTTCCTCTTGTGTGGCCTAAACTATCAAGACATGTATTCCACAACTCTATCAACCTAAATGGCCCGAAGGCCTTCATTTATATTCATTTTTGATAACCCCCTTTTTAGGGTTGAGAAGGAACCCTTTCATGGCCCAAAAGCGTTGTGACATTACATGACCTGAATGTATTAGATAAATTAAACCCAAAATATGTAAAATTAGAACTGCCCCTCACCAGTTTCTAGATCATGATATCATCTCTCCACATTTGGATGGATGTTTGGATATATATCTTGTGCAATGATTCATAGGACTGGTACAGATGGAAAGTGCCATACCCTCTTCTTCTTCAAATCTGTATGCTCTGATAGGGTGAACTTCCTTCTCTGAATTTTTATACGGAGTATGTTTCTTATAGTTTGTATGATTTATTATGCACACCATTTGGAGTGAAGGCCTTGTAGTGGCCTGAACACCTTGATGTGGCCCAAAAGCCTTACTTTTCCGAAGGCCCTGGGAGGAGCGAAGACCTTGAAGGACTCAAGGACTAAACTGGTGGCCTAGAGGATGAAAGGGTTGAATAGTTTCAACTACTGAAATACAAAACAATATATTCTTTATTACTTATTATAGTACCTGTAAATATTCCTCTTCCCAAACTTGGTGTCGGGTATTTGGGGTCCATGTAAAGAGTCCTCACCAACTGCTTGAGGCTCATGTGTACCATGACTCTATCTCACATCATAATAACCTCTCTCAGATAGAAACTTGATACATCAAAGTAAATAGTGGAACTCCTACCTGGTTTTGGAAAATTATCATGGGATATGAAGTCAATCTCCCTTTAAAAGCCTAAAATGCCATCTCACAAGTTTCTATCCATATTGAAATCAAAAAATTCTTATTCAAGTCCATAAATGGAGTCTTTAAGCATGATAAGTTCTGTTTGAAATGCCTATAATATCCCAATATCACCAAAACATTTTGTACCTCATAGACATTCTCGTGTTACTCATAGGAAACTAAATCTCTCACTTTTTATGGGTTAAGTGATACTCCTGTCTGTGAGATAATTTGACCTAGGAAGTGAATATGATCTATCCAGAAGTGGAGCACTATGAGCTTAAGAATATAACTTTTCACTCTCAGTGTTTCCAATATGATAGCAAGATGACTGACATGTTCATGTTGATTATGAGAATACATGGAGATATTGTCCATGAAACCCACAAAAAATAATTCAAGATAAGGATGGAATTATAGGTTTATCATTTCCAAGAATACTACAAGAATGTTCATCAGACCTATCAATGTAATCAAATACTCTTTTAGACTATACCTATTATGAATGTTTTTTGTGAAGTTACCCAATCCAGATCCAAGTATCACTGATAGAGTGTGGGGTTCAATCAGTGATATCTTTTTATTATTTGTTTCCTTTATTCTTGAAACAACCTTCAACTCCTATAAAAGATTTCCTTTCATGGTTAATGCACACAACTACAGAAATACAAGATTTATAAAGATTACTTCTAAAAAAGAGTATTTATGTCCTTGGTATGATAAAAAAATATTCCATAACCACACAATACACTAAAAAATCATTTGATATGGATTAAAATGAGTAGTATATACCATCGAGAATGTGTAGCACTTGGAAAACAATCCTCATGCATGTGTACACACTCATAATAGAAATGGGGAAAAATAAAGTTTCAGTGATTCTTTATCATCTTTCAATGTTTGATCATTCAAAACAATTATTCTCTTTCCTACCCAGAATATGGAAAGAACTTCATTGCAAAAATCCAAATGCATGTTCTGAACTCAATTTTTTCACACACCCACATAAGTATCTTGCACACACCTTTTATTCCACATGATCTAGATTAGACTTTTGTTAAGAAACAACTCATGTGTGAAACTTCAATCCTACGTGAATCTTCCCATTCTTATGTACAACTCTCTTTCTTTCAAGAACCTCCCTTTACATAAACTTCATCTGCAATTCAGAGCTTAGGATTTCTGTAATTTTCGAGCCACAAAAATGATATGGGGTCACCTATTATTTATAGGCCTCTCCGACCCCAACATGAAAAAACCATGATGCATCGCGCAAAACCCTGACGCATCATGCAAAACCCCATTTGGTGTCGCATTAGGCATGTAAGTATCTTTCACACCAACCTCATCTTTCTCTCACTTTTTGAATCTTTCGCATACTTTATTCCTTTTAAATTTTTCAATTTTTAGATCTTGGAACTTCAGTTGCCTGAAATATAACATGCCATCTTCACACTTGTGTGCAACATCCTTGGCCAAAATCACATTTCTCCATCTCAGAATTTTCATCCCCAAAAATTAGGAAAACACAAGGAAACAACCCCAACTTAAGATCTGATTATGAAAAAACACCAATGCTACTTCATTGTCATCTGACTTATTCAATAAACAACTAATTTAACCCTTAATTATATATTCCATGATATTTAGTCTTTGATTGAACACCTTTAGCATCGTCAGATTTTAAAGGTAAAGTACGTCAACTTTATTATCTTTTAGTCAACACCATTCTTTCTAATCAAAAATCAATATTATTGGAATCAACCTTTCTCCCCATATTCTTCATAAGGTTTTCATAAAAAGTTCTTCATGAATATGATATTTGGGAAAATACACATCATCGAAGCATCACATGGTTTTCCAATTCCTTTACAAAGTGAATTGATTTATCTTATTTTTCAAAAAAATACAATATTATGTAACAAAAAAATATTTTAACATCCTTGTCCATCCAACTTTGTCCCAATAATCTCCCCCTTTGTATTTTTTTATCAACCTTGATTCATAATGCACTAAAATTTGTTACCTCATGAAATGGATTACTAATCAAAAATTTTATTCCTACATGAGCCAACTCATTGTAGGAAATAAGAATTCTTGATTTCCAGATCATGATGTCCAACCGTAGTGACTATGAAATGTCTTAAACATTTCTTCCCCAGCCTTCTAAAAAACATAATAATCATTCTTGAAAAAATTATACTCAACTCCATCAACTATCCAAGATAAAAATAATAATTTCCTACAACCACTCCAACGAAAAGTTATAATAGGTCACACACTTACATGCTAGATTCACATCTTCCCCACAACTCGTCGTTTATACATGAAATCATAAGGGTAGAATTATGAACCAATTATACCCCTTGAAAACACTATCCAATGGTATGATGGGAGAGGGGACATAACCATATACCTAAACCTTGATAATAAAAAGGCTGGACACCCATGTTCAAACTCTATTTAAAAAATGGTTACTTTGGTAAATGTTTTTTGAATATGTCAGCATCTTGTTCCAATGTAGGGACATACTCTAGCATTAAATCACTATTCTCCACATGATATCTGATGAAGTGGTACTTGATGTCAATATTATTTGAACAATAATGATGTACCGTGTTTCTTGTAAGATTTAATTCACATTGATTGTCATAAACAAAGAGAAAGGGTAACAATACTTCAAGCATTATATCTTGCTACTGAGTCTTCGTCGACATAAGTTGGGTAGCATCTTGACTGAAAAGTCATATCCACTTCAGCTGTGCTAAGGGTTACTAAATTCTTTATCTTTGTATTCCATATAACCTAAATATTCCCTAGAATGAAAACTCCACAATATGTGGATCATCTATCATCAATGTTTCCTTCTCAATCAGCATCTAAATACCTGAATAGATCAATATTTCCTAAGCCATCATTCATGATTCAATTTTTTTTAAGCATATGATATATCTGGAAACTATTTTTCCACTATAAAAATGTGATTCTTTAGGAGTTCTCTAAAATCTTGCACATAAGGTAACAACATATACGATGTCGGGTCTTGAGGTAGTCAAATATAATAGACTTCTAATCAACTTTTGAAGATATAGTGTCAACTTCCTTACCATTTAAATCTATAGAAAACTTTTTTCCCACTAGAATCAGTGTGGAAAATTGTTTCAAATTTTCCATGCCAAACTTCTTCAGCTGTTCCTTAGAATAATTTTATTGAGAAATAATGATGGGGTTCCTCTTCTATAAAATTTGAAACACAAGATATTATTTCATTTCTCCTGGAATGGATATCTCAAATGACTTCTTCATCTCCTAGGAAAATCATTCACATGGTCTTTCATCATTTCCAGCAATGTAAATGTCATCGATATAAAAAATTACGATGATTGAAAACTCCAAACATTCCTTGTTGTTAAGATTGTTTTCAACTCTACCTTTCCTGAAATTCATATTCCTCAAGAAAATATCCAATTTAGAATATCATTCCCTCGGAGCACATTTTTCCCATAAAAAATGTTCTTCAACCTGCACACATAACTTTCATCCTTCCCAATAAAAAATCCACAAGATTGATCAATGTAAACAACTTCTTCATGATCACAATTCAAGAATGCAGATTTTATATCGTTTTGAAATATTTTGTAACCTCATTGTGCGGCAATAGAAAGAAAGATTCTGATTGTTTCTAACCTTACCACAAGGTAAAAGGACTCATCAAAATCAATACCTTCAATTTTTGAATACCATGTTCAAAAAAATATTTCTATATTTCTTATTAATTCACCTTCTTCATTTAGATTTCTCTGAAAACCCACTTTGTACCAATATGGTTCATGTTTTCCAGCTTGGGTACAAGTTCCCAAGTATTATTCTAAGTTATCTAATAAAACTCTTTATTCATAGCCTAATCCGATTATCAATTTTGAAATGCTTTATTTAAATCATTCAGTTCAACATTCGAATAGAGGGATGTGTTTGTAATAGCATTCATTGTTCTTCTTGTTTGAGCCCCATGATGTTGATCTCCAATAATGTTCTGAGCCTCCAATTGATTCTTATGCCTATGATGAGCTGTTATAATTTCATCCTCATTTATTGAGTTTGCTGAGTGTGATTCCACTTCATGAGTATTATTTACATAGTCTGCAACATTATCAGAATTTTTAACAATATATTCTCTATCCTTCTAAACTCCCACATCATTATATGACTTATTTACTTTCTCAACAATCTAAAAAAATATACATCTTTAGAATCAATAATTCTTCATGTTTCATTGTTGATAAATCTATATCCTCTTCTTTTTGGAGCATATCCAAGAAAAAATCCATCATCCCTTCTTTTCTCAAACATTCCAAGGATTCCACCTTTATTCTTTATAATTCATGGACTCCCCAAAAATCTTATGTTATTCAATCATGTAGTTTTTTCATAGAAGATTTCTTATAGAGTCATATATTATTTTGTCTTATAGAATCATCAGTTTTGAATAAACACATCATTTCCCATGGATTTCCACCAATAATAATGAAAAATAGTATATTCCAGTAACATAGTTCTCCCCATTTCTACTAGACGTATATTATTTCTTTCAAAAACCCCATTTTGTTGAGGTGTGTATGTTAAACTGAGCTCACTCCGAATTCTATGTTTCTCAAGATAACTTTGAAAATCTTCATTCTTATAATCAATTCCATTAACAGTTCTCAACTTCTTCATGGTATAATCACATCCCTTCTCTTATTTCCTCCTGGAACTCTTAAACATTTTCAGAGCGTCTGACTTATATCTCATATACATAACACATGTATTGTGTGTAATATAATGAATAAATGTAATGATGTACTTATATCCATTTGTATATTGGTTTATCATAGGTCCATAGATATCAAAATTTAAAAGTTCCAAGGGCCTTTTTGAGCAAATTTCAACTCTATTATGCATATAGTTTGTAATCTTCCCTTTCTCACAAATAGTGTACCACAAATCTCTTCATTTGCATAAATTAAGAATATCTTGGATACTATCTCATGTTTATAACTTTCACATGTTTCTCTAGCACATATGTCCTATTATTTTATGCCATAACTAATTTTCATACACCACACGCATGTATCAAGAGTTATGTACTTCACCATCTTAGAAAAAATTTCTTTTTGTACATTCGCCTCTGGTAACAACATTTCCATCATTTTCACTATTCACAATAAACCCATCATTTGTGAAGATAAAATTGTTCCCCTCATCCTAGAGTTGTGAAACACAGTATAAATTGTGTTTATTTACATCAACATATAATGTTTATCTGGATTTCATTTTTTCTTTCTTTATGATGGATGATCCAACACCTTTGATCCTTAGAGATTAATCATTCCCAAATGTCATTGTTCCTTTTTGGAAGTATTTCATATTCTTCAGAAACAATAGGTCTCTTTTCATATGAGACGAACATGAACTATCAAGGATCCATGGTTTTTCTCCTTTCATATATTTCAAAGAGGTTTTAATAACAAGAGCTTTCTATTCATTCTTTTCTTCCACTTTGTATTTTTGTTTCCTACGATTTCCTAGCTAAGTCAATGTGTTCTCGCAAAGAAACCATGAACACTTTCTTTTTAGACCTAGCATATCTTTATTTTTTGGAATATAAAATCTCTAGATTATTAGTATTTTTAAAAAAAATCTTATTCTGGTAACACAATGAAGAAAACAATTATCAAGTTATCCAAGTCGATCACATCATTCACATTTAATTTTCAGTAAATGGAACTTATTATCAAGTGTCACACCAAGCTTCTCAAAAGTCGTCTAGACCTTCTTTTGAGTTATTTTCATTTTATGATATTGAATCCCTCTCAATCCTTGTCTTTAAATGCTTTTGGAATATTAGTCATTTTTTTGGTTGAACTAAAACATATTTTCCATGTGTCAGAATCCACAACAATACTAGTAGTAGCCATAGAATGAATATTTACCTCTAAAACATCAATACTGATCAGAGTTATGTATTTATTCTCTGTAATATTCTTACAAGAACATTGCTGACCATCATCTTTCATATTTTAAATTTTAATATTCTTCTTCAGCTCAGATTTCTTTTTATAGTTACTAGAACCATATGTAATGGAAAAAAATTTGGACTCCGATTTTTTAGATGCTTCTAAATTTTCAATATTTCTATCATTGACCCCATACATATCCTTTCTAGCATTGTTCTTATCGGAAATAGTTTAATCTTTCTTTTCATCCTTTTAAGGTAACATTTTTCTATCTATCTGAGGTTAATTATTAGCAGAACTTTCAGCAATTTCTATAACAGAGTTTTTGGACCTTTTTTTTCCTTTCTTTAGATTTGGATAGTTTATATTTGACAATTTCCAACTCAATTTCTTTTTTCCTTAAACTTTAATTCTAAATGGTCATTACAAATATATTAACTCTAAATATAATTTTCAGATCATCAATCACCTTTTCAAATATTTCTTTTTCATTAAGAAAACATTCATGGTTATTTAATGAACAGTTGTTATTTTTCAATTTTTGTTTCCCTTCTCAAGCCTTCTCATATTTCACAAACATTCCTAAATATCTTCTTTCAAATATTGTTCAAGTTTACTTTTTTCTTCTTCAGAAATATTTCTATCATAATATTAATTATTCACTATTTCAAAAAAGGCACTCTCTCTAGCTTTCTCAGCAAAAGAATTTTCAGATTCAGTCTCCCTCTCATCGTGTTCTTTTTTTTGAGAAAAAAACATCTTTCTTTTGATTTAAAGTAATTTTTTTCCTTACCTCTATTGGAATATTTATCACTGTCTCCATGTTTTTTCCATGACCTAATTGGTCTTCTGTCTTCTTCATCAATGTCTTCATGTTTCCCTTTTTGAGTTTAATTAGTTGCAAAGTGGCCAACAACTCCACATTGGAAATATTTCAAAGGGTGTATCACTTTGTATTTCCCTATGCCTTTTTAACATTTTTAGAAAACAAGGATAAAAGTTCATCAAAATTTTGACATACCCCATTACCATAGTAAAATTTACTAGCTTCATTTTAAATAAGAATTTTCTTTAACTACACATTCTTTACAGCCTTGAAACACATTTCTCTATCATCTTTTTATTTACTCTTTATAGAATTATCTCTTCTCATTCAATAAGTGTTGAGACTGATATGTAAATCATCCAGAAATAATATTTCTGGGTCTCTATCTTCTAGTGATGAAACTGTAGTATCAAATTTGTTAGGTTGAAATCTAAAGATATTTTTAAGAAGTGTACAATCCTCCAACATTTCACCAAGACTTCTGATAGTAATAACAATGTCATTAATCCTAGTAACGAAGTCCCCAACAGATTCATTCTCACCCATCTAAATGTATTCATAATTTAGCCACCAAATTTGATGTTTTCCTCCATCACCTTTGTATTTATTTCATCTATATTTTTTAGTTTTTCCTAGATTCCTTTTGATGTAGGAACACCATTGAATCTTAAAAATTGACTCTCAGAGAGTGATGAGAGTATTGAATTTTTAGGTTTTCCATCATTCTCATGATTCTTCTTATTGGAATGATTATAAAGAAACTTGTCATCAATAGTATTAAATTCATATATTTTAGTTTCAAGAACTTAATTTTCAAGAGACATAAGATATGACATCATTTTGTCTTTCCAAATAAGATAATTCTTCCCATAAAATATCATATTCCCCTTACTGTTCATGCAATTCAGATTCTCCCTCAAAACGTCTCTTCAAAACACAATAAATAAACAAATGAATGGAACCTTGCTCTGATACAAATTTAATTAACCATATTAGGTTCCAAGTATTAGTGAGAGGTGGGGTGAATCAGTGATATATTTATCATTTATGATTTTATTTGAAACAACCTTTTCCACCTATTGAATAATTATTTCCCTGCTGAATGGACATAACCACAAGAACATAAGATTTATGAGGATCACCTGTCAATAAGAGTAGATATGTCCATGTTATGGTATATAAATAATTCAGTACCACATAGTGCACTAAAAACAATTCTTTGATGATGATTAAAATGGGTAGGAAACACCCTTACACTAATGTTGAACATTTAAATCAATCATAAATCACGTGTGCACCCTCTTATAAAAAATAGGGAAAAACAAGGATCAGTGCTTCTTAATCAGAATTCATAGTTTGATCTTTAAAAACAATTATTTCCTTTCCTACCCAGAAGCCAGTAATAACTACCTTGAAAAAAACGTATTTCTTGTGCTAAACTCAAATTTTTCGTGCACCCTCTTCGGTTTTTTGCACATAACTTTTAATCCATGCGTGCAAGAGTTTAATTTTTTCACAAAACACATCTTGTGCGCTACTTTAATATTTCTCGTAACTTATTTTTCTTACATAAAACTATATTTCTTTCATTCATCTCCCTTTACATAAAATTATTCCATGCAGTATAGATCAAGATTTCTCTAATTTTCAATCCACATAAATGAGACATGTTGACCTCTTATTTATAGGCCTTACCGACCCCCATGTGAAAAAAACCTAACACATCACATAAAACCATGACGAATCACACAAAATCCCATTTGATGTCACATTGGGTGCCTAAGTCTCTTTTTCTCCAATGTTAGATTTTTCCCACTTCTGGAGTCTTTTTTGAACTTCATGCCATTTTCATTTTTCGATGTTTAGATCTTGTAACTCCACTTGTGCGGATCATAACAAGCCATCTTCACAATTGCGCGCAACATCCTTGGCTAAAATCACATTTCTCCATCTCCCGATTTTCAGCCACTGATATTTGGAAAACATTGGGAAATGGTGCTGCCTTAAGATCTACTTCAGCAAGAACACCAAATCTACTGCACTTTCATATGACTTATCCAATAAACAATTGCATTCATCATGAACCATATCTTCCCTAATATATAGTCTTTGATCGAACACCTTTAGCATTGTCTTATTTTTAATGGAAATTAATATAGCTATCCGGTATTCCATGTGACAACATTCTTGGAAATCAAATCTAAATATGATTGGAATCCAATTTTCTCCCAATATTCTTCAAACGGAATGCATCCAATGTTATCCAAACATGTGTTATTTGGGAAAATATAGATCATTAAGGCGTCATCTATTTTTTTCAAGTCCATTACAATGTGAATTTGTTTATCTTCTTTGACAACGAAAGACAACACTCTGTAACAAAAAACTTTTCTTACTTCCTTCTCCAACCAACTTGGTCCCAACAGTGCGAGGTATGTTTGATTTTATAACCTGCATGTGATGATAATCAGATGACAAATAAAAATTTGAAAAAACGTGACCTCATCGGATTTGGTCGAAGTGATAATCTCTCTGTGGTGTAGGATACTGATTATTAACCATCACCAATTTCAATTTTTAGAAATCTGCACATAGCCTGAGAGTTCAATCCTCCTTTTTGGAAAAAAGAACCAATGAACCCCATTGATAAGTAATGGTTTAGATAAAACCCTTTTCCTCTAAATACTATATCCACCTATTGATCACATACGTCATAGTAGTATCCACCCAATAAAAAGTAATGGATACCAAAGCACCTCCTAGAACAATCTTGATAGGGAAATTTACCTCTCTCCCTAGAGGTAATCCAGAAACATTGTATGGGAAAACATCAATCAAACCATCAACCATTGGAGGTAAATCCTCTTGAAGTGTTCCCTGATCATCTAAATTTAATATCCTATTCTGGGATATCAATTTTCCTAGAACATGATGGTCGGGTCCAGCGAAACTCACCTGGACATCTCATTAAACCATGGGAATAAACGTTTTTCCCTCTTGTGATGTGAAGGTATCCCCTCAGTGGTAGAGATAAATGAATGAATTAAGGGGAACAGACTAATCCCTCGAAATAATGATTTCAAAACCTATCATATTGAGTAAAAGGTGGTACCATATGATGTTACAGCCACCAATCTCATGGGGGAACTCCCTGAAATGACATACATCCTACGTTATAATTTCCAATAAATATTCAAGCATCATTACACCATCATTATAGTGAACACTGACCCAAAGTCCCTCCAAAACAGGCAAATATAAAAATCCATGAAATGTTTAGTTAATGAAGATAAATGATTCTAGAGTATAGATTGATATAATAATACCTATCATTGTAAATGTATTGGGATCATGTTCCTAAAATGTCATATTCACTCCATGTATATGGAATAGACCCTTACCCTTTCATATTTTCTAGATACCCTAACTATATCTTCTCTACATATGATATAATACCAAGGATTGACTACCATAACCATGACCACAACATCAGCCTTATTGGTTGACTGTACTCCATCTCCTTGCAAATGAGAAGCTACTGACCTTGATCCTGTATGTGGACATGGTGTATACCCTCTCTCACTAGATGATGGTTGAAAAGTTCTGAAAATTTATTGTCGATGAACCCTATTTCCTAGGATCAACACTCGTTAGGGTCTCTCATGTACTAAGATCTCATATATCCTATCCTACTACCCTGTTAACAGCTATCCTGGACACCTGAGTATATGGTATGTCTACTAATATCACCACATGGAAGCTCCAGATGAAGCATCCTATTATTGGTCGATGCATTACTAGATCTAGATGTCGAACCACCCTAGCTCGTACCATCATTCTCCATCAGGTTATAGTATGTTATAACCACTTGATTCAATATTCCACAAATGGTTGTCCATCAAAAGACATTTCCCTATGATCTGATGTAGTACCTGAGACTATCTTTAATTCAAATAGATTTTGATAACTCATCACCTATCATAATAGGTTTGAAGCGCTAGAGCTCAGTCAAATATGATGAATAATCGATAACTCACAACACACCCTTTTCCAGGTAAAATAACTATCAGGCTCCATTGGACCCCAGCATCTCGGGATAGAAATATTCATAGAAGGACATGTTAAAATCCCTCCAATACATCTATTGATTATAATATATCTAAGTAATAACATTCCAATATCTCTTGTACGAATCATGCAACATGAACGTAGTGAGTTGTACCCTCATCTTAAGAGGCATCTCTAGATTCTATAAGATATATTTATTGTCTCTTAGCCATGAATCTGTAGCATGTGGTCTGACATCCCCTGAAATAATGCATGGATGCTACATCTAGAACCCATGTATGATCATTGTTATAGTTGGGGAAGGTCACAATACTCCCTGAGTAGTCTTTATAAAGCACGGGAATCCCTCATGGAACAATGCCTCGACACTTTTGTCCTTATTACCTCAACTGGTGCTACTGGAGGGTCAATTGGGAGCTCAGGGCCCACCACCTCTAGAGTGTGATCATCACCACGATCAAATTGCATGATTGGAGGATGTAACAATGTCATCTGGATCAGTCACCATGCATCTCTGCATAGGAAAATGCTATCCGATCAGCCATGTGATGTGGTAAGCTAAGTGCCTTCAAGATGAAGATGTCAGGGTGGGTCTGTTTCAAGTGTGTCAGGTTCTGGCCCTTTAAGGTGACTTGTTAGGTCATGTATGGGCCTTTTCACTGGGACTTACACATCATGTAATAGTTCCCCTTCAATTATTGAAATGGAGATTGTCCGAAATTAAATAAAAAATAAGGCCTTCAGGCCATTTGGGGTACACCACAAATCATGTTCACTATCATTGTTCATATATCATATCCACATATATAGAAATGGGATAGTTATAAGACTAAATATATAATATCATACCCCTCTTCTTTCTCCGTGAATGAAATTTGAGTTTCATACATGACATATATAAGAATGATATACTACGTACATGTAACACCACATGATTTTATGAGATATATTATTTTAATTTCTTTGATGTCTTATATTATACACTACACAATGATTAGCTTGTACTATAGAAAACACCGTATTGGCTTCTTGTATATGCAACACTATTCTTGGCTCGTGTTATAGACAATTTCAAGTTCGTATTGTGGAAATTCTTCTTGCTCCTTGATTGAAATTGGTGTTTCATACATGACATAAATAAGAAAGATATCCTACCTACATGTAACACCATGTTATTTTATGAGATATATTATTTTAATTTCATTGATGTATTCTATTATACACTACACTAAGATTATCTTGTACTATACACAACACCGTATTAGCTTGTGGTATACGCATCACTATTCTTGGCTTGTGTTACACACAATTTCATTTTTGTTTTATGGAAATTATTCTACGCAACATTAAGTATAGATTTTGTTTAATCTATAAATGAAATATGTTTTGATTATGTTATACGAAACACTAAACGGAGATTTCACTACATGCATCACTGACTTGGCTTGCATTACACACAATCCAGACTTTCTTCGATAGCGTGTGTAGTATGCAATACCGAGTTTCAATAAAAGAGATATTATTATAATATTATTATGAACTAGACATTATGAACAGTAATACCCAGTTTTTGAAATTTTATAAATTTTATCATTCAAAATGGACTTTATTTTTGGATTCGGAATAACAAAATTAACCTAGGGTGAATTTTTGGTATTTTTCTAGATACTTTCAATTTTTGATGAAGAGTGAAAACACTGGGTTACTATTTAAAACCCGAATTTTTATTTAAATAATTATTTATTTTATTTAAATTTCTTTTCAGTACATATTGATACATAATTCCGATATATGTTCAAAGTAATTCATTGGAGTAATTTTATAATAATTTTAGATATATAAAAATTTTATTGAACTTTTCACCGTCTTTTACCCACCTCCTAGGAAAGTATGAAAATTTACATAAAACATAATTTTACCGCTTCTGTGACTGGAATTCTGAAAATCCGAGAGACACAATTATTATCAAGGAGTAAAATTTGTTTCAATAAGATAAAAATAGTTTTTGCTAAATAGTAACTTTTTACTTTTATTTACCACGGTTAAAAGTAAACAGGGCAATTAAGGGTAAATATGATATTATTGTTACCCTAACATATGTCCTAATTCTATTGGATAAGTGTAATTTGACCAAAAACAACCTTAGGAGTAAAATATTTCCCTTTAGATCCACTTGGATTAGATTAGGACATTTATTATTATTTTATTTAAAGAAGAGTTAAAATAGTTAAAATCAATGTTTAATAACGAAAACATTTTTAATATAGAGTTACACATAAGATAAATTCGACTATAAATATTCATTAAAAATATAAAACGATTTCCTACATAATGGTATTTTATTTATTATTTTTAGACATTAAATAATTTAAATTATTTATGACATAATGATGAAGTTGTAATTACATTTTTAATGAAATATTAACATAATTGATGTTATAAAAACCCAAATAAATGTAATTTGAGACTTTTATTTAATTACAATAATTTTTAGGTTAATATGACAAGTTAGTATTGATTTAATTAACTTTTTTCTAACTAATAATGATGTTATGCTTTTCACAAAAATCAATTACCAAATAGTGTCAAAATTGACATAAAATAGTTTTTTTAAAACAAATATTATATTATTAATTGCTATTCTATTACTAAAAATCTAAGGTTCAGCCAAATTACATAGATATGGTTATATACATTAATAATTAACCACTTTTGGTTTGTTTGGATTGTTATAGTATGTTTATTAACCATATAGAGTAAGAAAACAAGAAGACATGGTAAAAGTTAAAGTATTTAACTTATAGTTAAATATAAATGATAAGGTTAAAATAGTAACCTAAACATGTATAAAACCAATTATTTGAGAGGATTTAGACCCATACCCACATTAGCTTTGAAATAAATCAATTCAGAGCTATTATAAACCGAATATTACTTTATTATAAAATAATATTTTAAGTTTATTCTAAGGTGCCCCTCTCCCCCCTTATAAAAGGGCACCTCCTCCGTTTTCACATTACACAATTTTGAGCCTTCAGGCTTGTCCAAACCCTTCCCATTTCAATTATTAACTTCCCTATAAAAATTATAGAGGTTCTGGTATCCTCAAAAGACCAACTCTCATGCCTTAAGTGGAAGCTTAAAAGAGGTGCGTCGAAGAAGATTTAATCTCTTCTACCGATTCTTTCAGGTTTCTTTCTTCTTCAGCTTCTTCTTCATCAGTTTTTTCATTATTAAGTAATAACATCAGTATAACTAATATACTGATATGTTATTATAAATATTAAATAACACCATTTCACCTTTTATCCATCCTACGGAAAACAAAATCACCGCACGTGCGTACGTACGGAATACAGTCTTCAAGCCGTGGTGTAATCTGTTTTTCCAACAACACCTTACATGGATGGGTATAATGGTGTAAAGAATAACAATATATATTTATCATAACATCATACTGATTCTGAGATATTATATCATCCACTCCACTCCAATTCAATAATTATGGGAACGATATCATCGCTCGTGCGTACGTACGGATTACCGTCTCCACGACGTGATGAGATTCATTCTCCATGTTAACCACTCAAAAATGATTATAAAGTATATATAATGAATAAGAATTAATTATATGTCATGTTAACACTACTGTATTTATATATATATATATATGTCATATACTTACTTCCATTCAAGTCAATAATGAAAAGAAAATAGCGTTCATGCATACGTACGGCCTACCGTCTCCATGAACGGTGTATTTCATTTCATTTATCTATCTATTATATATATATAATGAATATATATGATATATAAATAATGATTTACATTTTGAAAGTAATTTAATCATTATATAAGTAAAAATTATTTCTAGAACAACAAGTCTAGACACGTACGATAAATAAAATGATTTTACCCAAAACGTTGCTTTAACATGGAATTTACAAAAGAACGGGTAATAAAAAGTCATAAGTGAACCATATATGATATCATAACAATAAATATGATTCCGTAATAAGTCAATGACATTATTTAAATAATTATACAGGATCTTCGGATACGTACGAAGCATATCAGACGTAAGGTAAGGGATAACTTTTCCAATCTCATTTTTATCCGATATTGTTCATTCGTAAGTATTTACTGGGGTTATATTTATCATCTGTGTCCCAATTTTCTAAAAATGGTATCATGTATTTTTAAAGTCCTTTTTACCCATTTTTGACTTTTACTACACGGTATGTAAGGAATATTTCTTTTGTTTATGTTAGGAGGTACTTTTTAGAATTTTCCGGCAAAAGTACGAGAAGAATGTTTTTTAACACATACAGCATGAATGGATTTTTACAGTTTCATAACGCCATATTTTCATGAATCCTACTCTACTAGATTTAATGAATATTTTCAACAAAATCCTTTTCCTTTAAAATTGCATGGGATTTTTTGAAAATAAAATGATTATGAAGAAGAAAGGATATTTTCCTCAAGAATTCTTTTCAAGTGTTTTATCAAAACCATTTTCCATATAAGATGGAATTATTTCATATGTGTATGTTTCAAGTATAATGTCTCTATTATTTACATGATTTCACTTTTCTTATGATGAAATTATATCCATTTTTTGTATGGATTACGTTATGATGGGATGATGTTTATGAAACCCATTTTATACTTTGGGTAATGGTGAATGATTTATGTTCTTGTTGTAGAACATGTAAGAATGATTTAATTATGAGTTGGGTGGGACCTATATATCCCTCCAATTCATTGGGTAATGATTTATATCTCATGAGATAGACATGGATGGAACGACAAGTAAATCCGGTTCAGTAATACGGGGCTAGAACGACAAGAAAACCCGGTTCAGTAAGGGACTTTGTCCACTAAGATGGTCTTCGCAACAATTCCTTGGTTACTATGGAAATCATATCATGTGCTTAATGTTTTACCACAATTAAAAGTTTTATTCCCATGATATTTTATCATGATGGATGATTGATTATGATCTATGCCTTACGTACTGTAATGTTTTATGTCACTGCTCAAGATTTTGATGTTGAAATATTTTGTTCATTTTTTGAAGTTCAAGTGTATATGGTTTTTTTTATTTTCTCCATGATAACCCTTACTGAGCATTTGAGCTCACCCTTTATATTTTTTCTTTTCCTTCGGATATAAAGAAAGGTTTTAGGTATGAAAAAAAGAAGATCTATATGGGAGATGATGAAGATCTTTCACCATGATTAGATGATTATATTCTGAGTATCCAAAGACACTAAACTATTACGGTCCTTTGGTGTCTGTTTTTGTTATATATTAGATATTCCGAAAAATTAATGTAATTTCTATGTACATCATGCTTTGGGTATCTACAGTTGGTATTAGAGGAATGGCTTTGTCAACCTTTTGAATCTAGGATGCGAAAACATTAGTTAAATCCCCACAGATATTTCTAAGGTATATCTAGTGATGTCTCTAAGGTTAATTATAAGTATAGGTTATAGTCGTATAATTACGCTAATGATATTGGAATTAAACCTAATATGTTAGATATTGAAGGTGCTCCCCCTTGATTATGATTTTTTTCTCTCAAACTATTTTTTTGGGGTTTTAGAAAATGGCTGAAAATAGGAAGATTCACGATTACAGAAGATATGTTGGACAATGGAATGATAATATTCATTAGAAACCAAACGAAACAGGATTTGGAAGTCCAAACATCGTTATTATGCCTTATCAGAAATCTCATAATATGATCAATAATCTCAACTTTGGTAAGTTTCCTGACTCATGTAATAAGAGAAAGATGTAGTTTCATGATTATAATTGTGGAAAGAAAGTTCAATTTCCATCATGTAAATCATGTGGTAAGAGGCATCAGGGAGAATGTTTCAAAGGAACTAGAAGATTCTTTGGGTTTGGAAAAGAAGGAAAAAAGCTAGTAATTGTAAAGGAAAAGGTTCAGTTAACACCAAGGACAAGGATAATTGTATTTCTAAGACATCAATAATGGTTAAGTGTTTTAAATGTGGAATGTACGGGCATTATGAAAACCAATGCCCAAAGGTAAAGTCTCATGAAGAGAATCAGCATGGTCATATGGGTTGTATTTATGTTGATGATGATGAAGAGATTAATAATGATATGTGAGATGAATGAATTGTTCATGATTGGTCAATGGTTTGAGAAGGTAGTGGAATGATTACATGTTTATCAAGAGTAATGTCGTATAAGTAATCTCATGGTACTATTGAATAAAGAGACATCTAAGGATTGTTACACTATTGTTTTTCCTTATGTTTTTGAAAGTATATGTTGAATGGTACCGGTAACCATGGAAGGTTATTAAGATATTTTTGGAAAGCACCTAATATGACCATAAATAAGGGATAAAGAGATAATGAAATGTTCGATAGTATTAAGGATCTCATAACTGATATAAGGAAAAAGTGATATAATAGTTTGAGTATATAGAATATTTGGGACTTTGGAATTTGGATAGAGTTACCTTTTGATAGAATTCATGATTTCACTATGGTTATATGATAATTTATGTTCCAAGAGAATACCTAATAAAGGTATTCACATGGTTGGAATGCTACCAACAAGATATTTTGGGGATAAATGATGGTATTCACATGCTCGGTAGATGAAATTTCTAGTAATTGTTTTCTATATACTACATTCTTGTAAAGAAGTATTTTGGATAAGCCTAAATATTTGAAATGGATTATAATGGACAAAATTTAGTATTGTTTAAGGCTATAACTTTTTTCGATATTATTAATGGAATGTTATAATTATGTAGTTTTAGAAAAATGACAACCTGCAGGACGGGCGACAACCCGTCGGATCGGACAAGGCTGTGGGAATCAAACCCACAAATGAAGTGTGACATGCCTTTATCGCCTACCACTGGGCAACAGGAAGTCCCTAGTTAGTATAAATTACTTTTCATTTATTAAGTTGTATGATATATGATGTATAAGTCCATTTTAGGAACCATATAAGATTAATAACACTATAGATAGACTTATTCATATTTAATAACTTTTTCTAACCTTTGGTTTAAGATAAATGGAATGACATATCATTCTATCGCATGATCTGTTAACACTTCACAGAAGACAAATTCAAGTACATTTCTGTAAGAGATGAAGTGGAAATTGTTCAAGGCATGAAAAATAGTGAGATTGTACCAAACTCTATTGTAATAAACCATTAAATTTCTTACTTTACTTTTTAACATTAAGTTTTAGTGTTCCTTTTACGATGTGGGTTTTTACGATAGAAACTTTCAATTAGTAAACGATTGATAACCCCAATGAATTTCCATGGAGAAATTCATTTTAAGGGGGGTAGAATGTAACACACCGAGATTTTATGAGATATATTATTTTAATTTATTTGATGTTTTCTATTATTAACTACACCAAGATTTTCAAGTACTATACGCAACACCGTATTAGAATGCAGTATACACAACACTATTCTTGGCTTGTGTTGCACACAATTTCAAGTTCCTTTTGTGGAAATTATTCTACGGAACATTAAGTATATATTTTGTTTAATGTATAAATTAAATAAGGTTTTTATGATGTTATACGCGACACCAAAAGGAGCTTTCACTACATGCAGCACTGACTTGGCTTGCATTACACACAATCCATACTTTCTTCGATAGCGTGTGTAGTACGCAATACTGGGTTTCACTAAATGAGATATTATTATAATATTATTATGAACTAGCCATTATGAATAGTAATACCCACTTATTGAAGTTTTTTTAATTTTATCATTGAAAATTTACTTCATTTTTTGATTCGGAATATCAAAATTTGCCTAGGGTTAATTTTTGGTATTTTTCTGAAAACATCCAATTTTTGATGAATAGAGAAAACAGTGGGTTACTATTTAAAAACTGACTTTTTATTTAAAAAATTATTTATTATATTTGAATTTATATGATGTAAAATTTGATACATAATACTTATATAAGTTCAATTTAATTCATTGGTGTCATTTTATAATATTTTTAGATATATAAAAAGTTTATTGAACTTTTCACCATCTTTTACCCACCTCCTAGGAGAATTTGAGAATTTTCATTAAACATAATATTATAGCTTCTGTGAATGGAATTTCGAAAATTTGAGAGACACGGTTAATATCATGGAGTTAAATGTGGTTCAATAAGATAAAAATAATTTTTGGTGAATAGAAAATTCTAACTTTTATTTATCACGGTTAAAAGTTTATAGGGAAATTAAGGGTAAAAATGATATTATTATTACCCAAACACATGTCATAATTCTATTGGATAAGTTTAATTTGACCAAAAACAACCTTAGGAATAAAATACTACCCTTTAGATCCACTTGGATTAGATTAGGACATTTATTATTATTTTATTTAAAGAAGAGGTAAAATAGTTAAAATAAATGTTTAATAACTAAAACATTTTTAATATAAGGTTATACATAAGATAAATTCGACTATAAATATTCAATAGGAAGATAAAAAAATTCATACATAATTTTATTTTATTTATAGTTTTTTGAAATTAAATAATTTTATTTATTTATGACAAAATGATGATGCAGTAATTACCTTTTTAATGAAATATTAACATAATTGATGTTATAAATAGCCAAATAAATGTAATTTGAAACTTTTTATGAATTACACTAATTATATAGGTTAATATGATATTTCATTATTTATTTAATTATCTTTTTTCAAACTAATCATTCTGTTATGATTTTTACAAAAATCAATTACCAAATAGTGTTAAAATTGTCATAAAATAGTTTTTTTAAAACAAATATTATATTACTAAAAGTTATTCTATTCCTAAAGATATATGGTTTGGCCAAATGACTTATATATGGTTATATATATTAATAATTAACCACTTTGGGTTCATTTGACTTGTTATAGTATGTTTATTAACCATATAGTGTATGAAAACATGAAGACAAAGTAAAAGTTAAATTATTTAACTTAGAGTTAAATCTAAATTATAAGGTTAAAATAGTCACCTAAAATAGTCTAAAACGTATTGTATGAGAGGATTTTGACCCATCCCCACTTTAGCATATAAATAAATCAATTTAGAGCTATTATAAACTGAATATGACTTTATAATAAAATAATATTTTATGATTTTTCCTAAGGTGCCCCTCTCATCCATTATAAAAGGGGATCTCCTCCCTCTTCTATTTACACAATTTTTAGACTTCAAGCACTACCAACCCCTTCCCATTTCACTTATAAACTTCCCTGTAAACATTATAGAGGTTCTGGTATCCTAACAATACCAACTCTAGTGCCTTAAGTGGAAGCTTAAAAGAGGTGCGTCGAAGAAGAGGTAATCTCTTGTACCGATTCTTTCAAATTTCATTCTTCTTCAACTTCTTCTTCTTTAGTTGTTTAATTATTAAGTAACAACATCAGTATCAATAATATACTGATATTTTATTATAAATATTAAATAACCCCATTTCAACTTCTATCCATCCTATGGAAAATGAAATAACCGCACATGCGTACGTACGAAATACCGTCTCCACGCTGTGGTGTAATCTGTGTTTCCACCACCACCTTTCTTGGATGGGTATAATGGTGTAAATAATAATAATATATTGTTATTATAACATAATACTGATTATTATATATTATATCATCCAATCCAATTCAATTCAATAATTATTGGAATGATATGATCGCTCGTGCGTACGTACGGATTACCGTCTCCACGACGCGATGAGATTCATTCTCCATGTTAACCACTCAAGAATGATTATAAAGTATATATAATGAATAGTAATAAAATATATGACATGATAAAGATACTGGATTTATATATATATATATATATTTCATCTACTTACTTCCATTCAAGTCAATAAGGAAGAGAAAACAGCATTCATGCGTACGTACGGCCTACCGTCTCCAGGAACGGTGTATTTCATTTCATTTTTATATCTATAATATATATATATACTTAATATATATGATATATAAATCATGATTTACATTCTGTAAGTAATTAAATCATGATATAAGTAATAATAATATCAAGAATGACAAGTCCAAACACGTATGATAAATAAAACGTTTTTACCCAAAACTTTGTTTTTAACATGGAATTTAAAAAAGAACAGGTAATATAAAGTCATAAATGACCCATATAAGATATAATAGAAATAAATATGATTCTTTAATAGGTAAATGACATTATTTAAATCATTATACAGGAGGTTCAGATACATAAGAAGCATATCAGACCTAAGGTAAGGGATAATTTTCCCAATCTTGTTTTTATCCGAGATTGTTAATTCGTAAGTATTTACTGGGGTTATATTTATCATCCATGTCCCAGTTTTCTAAAAATGTTTTCATTTATGTTTAATGTCCTCTTTAACCATTTTTTACTTTTACTACATGGTATGTAAGGAATCAATCTTTTTTTTATGTTACGAGGTACTTTTTTGACTTTTGCAGCAAAAGTTGAGAAAAATATTTTTTAACACATACGGCATGAATAGATTTTTATGGTTTCATAACGCCTTATTTTCCTGAAGCATACTAAACTAGATTTAATAACTATTTTCAAAAAAAATAAATTTCCTTTAAAATTTAATGTCATTTTGTAAAAATAAAATTATTTTGAAGAAGAAAGGACATTTTCCTCAAGAATTCATTTCAAGTGTTTTATCAAAACCATTTTCCATATAAGATAGCATTATTTCATATGTGTATGTTTCAAATATAATGTCTCTATTATTAACATGGTTTAAATTTTCTTATGATTAAATTATATCCATTTTTTTGTATGGATTATGTTATGATGGGATGATGTTTATAAATACCATTTTATACTTTGGGTAATGGCGAATGATTTATGTTCTTGTTGTGGAAAAAGTAAGAATAATTTCATTATAAGATGGGTGGGACCTATATATCCCTCCAATGCATTGGGTAAAGATTTATATCTCATGAGATAGACATGGATGGAACGACAAGTAAATCCAGTTCAGTAATATAGGGCTAGAACGGCAAGTAAACCCAGTTCAGTAAGGGACATTGTCCACCTAGATGATCTTGGCAGCAATTCCTTAGATTTTATGCAAATCATATCATGTGCTTAATGTTTTTACACATTTACAAGTTTTATTCCCACGCTATTTTTTCATTATTGAGGATCCATTATGATCTACGCCTTACGTACTACAATATTTTATGTCACTGCTCAAGATTTTGATGTTTAAATATTATGTTCAGGTTTTGAAGTTCAAATGTATATGGTTTGTTTTATTTTATCCATGCTTAAGCTTACTAATAATTTGAGCACACCCTTTATATGTTTTCTTTTCCCCAAGATATAAAGAATATTTTTAGCTAGAAAAGATGAAGAAGATCTTTATGGGAGATGTTGATGATATTTCACTAAGATTAGAAGATTATATTCCAAGTTTCCAAAGACACTAAACTATTACGGTCCTTTGGTGTCTATTTTTGTTATGTATTAGATATTCCACAAAAGTAATGTAATATATATGTACATCAGGCTTTGTGTCTCTACACTAAAACCTAGTTATTATGTTCGGGCATGTGTAAATTTCTTAGCTATATGAATTTTTAGTTTCCATTTTATTCACCTTAAATAGGTTGAACCAAATGGTTGGAGAAATATTAATCCCTGAGGGTCCATACATCTCATGAACCAAAGCATGGAATCCACCAAATTCACACCGTAACACATTACGTAATACATATCATAGTATAAGGTATATATATCTTGTAACCTATCAAAACAACATGCAACTAGTAATGAATCCTATATGTATTGGCATAATGTAAGTCATGTGATTCCTATTAATTGCCGAAAATGATCCATGAGATGGAATACTCCCATCTTATCAGGTTGAAACAAAATTGTACCTACAATAATATGAGTAACAACATTTTAATTCATGTGACTCACCCAATAGTGGAATCAAATCAACTAAAATAGTCAAATTTATAAAAAACAATATCATTCCTGGAAATATGGATTTTTTTCATGTGCGAGGGATAGCTACTCCATGGTATAACTCATTACCAAATTCCATTTCATTACTATCCCAATGAATTGTTTCTATATAATAATAAAAAAAAGGAAAATTTTCATAATACCACATTGTAACATCCCGAATGTATATTCCACTAAATTATACACCAATATCAATTGGAAAGAAGGCCTCAGACATATCTCCCTAAACAGTAGAGGTTGTTGACTAGAAGTGAGGGCCTAAGTGTATCTATGGGGAGACTGTGACCTCATCACCAGAATGAACACTGGTGAATATAGAATATCATATAAGTAAATAAGAGGTAATAGAAATAATTGAGAGAGAGTAATGTAGGAGTTTTCATAGAGATAAAGAGGAGTCGGATCATCATCCACCAACCATGGACCGTGGTTATGGTTATATCTTCAATGGAATTCGACAAATGGTATTTGTTTATTAGTTTTTTTTCCTAAATCCAATAAGAATAAATTAATTATAGTTTTAAACCCTTTGTATCACTTCGTCGGATCCCTTTTATTTTTGATCTATATCTTTTAGGGATAAAGAGGGTTATGGGATAATTGTATGGGGTTCCCATCAAAATTATTGATCATATTCCATCTAGTTTAGGAACAGACACCGTCAATTATTCCCATTTGGGGAAGATGACCTTTTTAAAAGTAAACTCCATCTATATGGTATACACTACAGGTATTAGTACACTACTGTGTAGCCAAGAACATGGATATAAAAACTGTATAGGGTCACATGGTGATGTAGAGTACATAGACAGACCCCATGTGGGTCACACAGTATGTAAACGTACACATTCAGGAAAAACACAAGTTCAATCCATGTATGGTACATGGGTAGTTACCCCAGGTAAGTTACATACAATTAACATGACTTAGACACTATGTAATTATATTTTACCTGCTATTACTGGCTAGAATACACACCTAGGTGAGGCTCCAAGGTTACGAATGTTTTATTAACGTATACACACTGTTTACTCATCCCATGATCCCCTTTTGATGTTTTTCCATATCTTTGCACCCAAAAGTAATAATTGCGAACATGCATAGTTAATTTTGAGTATCATTCCATTTATACTTCAATGGTACTACCATTTAGGTTATTTGAGTACTCCTAGGAGGTGTTTTAGGATTTTTAATAAATAGAGATGATGGTCCTCTAGTAATCGAATCTAGATATATAATAATAGTGAGACCCTTCATCTGAGGTGGTCCATGATCTATCTATCTAAACTGATTTTCAAATACTTTTCATATAGGTTAATATTTTTCCATATCATGTTACCATGAGGATCATGTGTATGAAAAATCTACAATACTATAGTTATCGATGGTCCCTTGTTTGATGCCTTCGCTTACATGTCGATCTATGGAATCCATTGGAGGGTCCTCTATATGTATACCATTATGAAGATCCCATGTAGGATTTCACGACTTTTATTATAACTAGGAGATTATGTGTAATATTCTTTTGTTTATTAATGTTTTATAAGGATACCATGTAGGATGTCTCCAGTGGATTATTATTTCTGAGGATCCTAAGAAGGATACCATATTTTGTGTATAGACATTAGGGATCCCATGTAGGATTCCTCTCCTCCATTTTGACCTAAGGGATCGAGTGTCTTCCCTGATGTTTGACTGAACCTAATCTAGAACAATATGTCTTTGGGTGGATAAGGTTATGGGTGTCACTTTAGAACATTTACCAAACTTTTAATCCACATGGGCTTTGGATGTAGAGGTGTATTTATGTGTTAAACCAACCACGCTATATTGTTTATTGTTACAGATGGTTATTTCTTATAAAAATATGACTACAAAATGATCTTCTGGGATATCGTCCCCTATGGCCTAATTCGATGTAATTCTTTGAAGAGGACTTATGTAGGTACTTCCTGGGATCTGGCTTACAATCCTTTATGGTCAATGATATTGCTACAATTACTAAAATTCACATTTCTCAATATGACTCCTCCCTATTAATGGATATAGAGGTAGGTTGTTTAGAGTATCTCAGAAACCCTCTTAAATTATGTAACCCTTTGAATTGATAGTCTACTAGTGTTTTAGGAGATTCCAAAGGGTGTCTTGTGGGTGAATTTTCCCAAGTGAGTGGGATATTGATGATATCCCTACAGATTGACTTGATCTCTTCATTGGATTCATAGGATACTCCTTGGGATCTGTGGATGAAACATTATAGTATAGCCCATACCTGTTTAGGGTTAGTCTATTTATCCAGTTATTGAATGATTCTATGTTTTTATACCGATTCATGTGAGTATTCCTTAAATATTTTCTAGGGGATGTCTCCTTAAGGATTATTCATGTTTCAATGTGGGGATTCCCTATGGATTGGGAGATATGATTCTTCCATAGTAATTGATTTCAAATTGATTTATTTGTATGAAATCTAACTCAATTACACATTTTCAGAGTATCTATTTGATATATATAATCCTTCCTCTTATATATTAGATGTGACTATGGGTGAACCCCTATCTAGGACATGTATCCCCATGTGGATATGTAGATTTCTCAGATACTTTTTTGATCTAGATGAAGCAGGTATTATTGATTTCGATTATGTAACCAAGGATAGAATTAATGATTCATGGATTTATTATTACAATATCTCTCTCATATACCTAGTCATATGATGTCCAATCGATCGGATCGAGAACCTCATATTGACAATGGATTGAGTTTTTCTTTATTATGTTGTTCAGGGACTCCTTAGTCTAATGTCTTATGCCAATGTCATTGTAATGTATATAAATATACATATATATATTTATGGGCATGTATGTATATATATGTTTGAGTGTGTGTGATGGAATAGTCCTAAGAACATTTTGATGTAGGTAGAAGCAGATATGGTTGATAGGGGTTATGGACCAAAGGATCAACTATATTCCTACTTATGTAATTAATATCTTTATTATTCTGGTTTTGTCTCATCTAGGCTGATCAAAATGCATGATCAAGAACTTATGATATCCAATTTACATTTTCATAATTGGGGTGTCTGGCTAAGCTTATTAATCACCCCTATATGTTAACCTCAGTGTGCATGTAGACCTTATGAACACATTGCAGGTTCATAAAATATTTCCGGGTGGATAGAACTGATATCCATCATTACATGATCAAGTGGATATACACATGTGGATTTACAAATATTGGGATGTAGCATCTCAAAAATGTCTTGGAGACATGGTATGTAGTCTAGATTTTAATTAGTAAGATATCTCTATACAATTATATCAATTTTCTTTTTGTGCTTCTGCATATATGGTTGGACCGATGGGTTAACAGTGTTTTATAAAAAACATGGCTATTCTGGATTTTATAGCATTTCATTTATTATTACATCATTCTTATATTTATTTTTAATTAAAAATTCTAAACATTATTTTACTACCATGTATATTATCTAGTTACTTCCTCTATTTTCATACTCTAATATGAGGTCATAGTCTCCTAACTATCACAACCATGGAGCTCACTACTAGTCAATAGACTTCTTAATATGAGGAGGAATTCTTGAGGCCATATGTGGAATAGGATCAAAGCACCGGTTTAGTAGATTCTAGTTCGTTACATTACATGCATGGTTATCGAAATAGAGATTTAGGGTTAACAAATCCATTTACAATCCATGAAATGGCCTCTTGATGCAAACCCTTTTTCTATATGGATTCCAAGTTAATTGTATTGTTAGAAAAAAAAATATCAAGATATGAAAATTTTCAATGCAACCAATTGATCTATATATCATGATTTCTGAATAGGTACTATAAACTATGCACAAACTGTGAGCCTAGATTTATTCCCTCAAAATTCAAAATTTAGGAACCTTGTTTTTTGAAATAACTCATAGATTAAAAAGATAAAAACTTGATCCAAAAGAAGACATATTTGTGGCTCAGTGTGTGCCACATAAATATCTCCCACGAATTCATCCACACATGTTATCTTTCTAGATTTATCATGTATATTACTTTCCTTTATATCCTAGTGGATAGAAATTCTATAAATGGGTGAGATAAAAACCTGAGTAAAAGATAAAATATAGATTGATTTTTCAAAAACATAATCAAGGAATACATAATATAACTAGAAAATTTAATCTGAATAATATCAAATACAATTGAAACTTTGAGAATATTATATCCATGGAAATAAATTAAAACCTGGAAAAAAGTAATTTCTGATCTTATAATAATGGAATATATAATTTCATACATTAAAAACATGTTATCGATGAATTTTACCAATACATTATACTATTGGGAGGAGTGGTATACACCAAAACCCAAGTATCCTTGTCTTGTGTGAACTGTTGATTCATCTATGGTTTACATATTGTCTTACCCCACCCATAACATGATTAAGGCCAAAGTATTACCAATAAGAGTCAATAAGACATTTCATACAATTACCTAAGGAACCACTTGATTAATAAAAACCCAAATATCAATATAATGAAAAGTATGTAATGTCAAGACATAATCATCCAATGTTAGTAGTAAATAATCATCAATAATGCCAATATTTGCCCTCCTAAAAATAATCTTTCTTTATAGGTGAATATCATCCAATCCTAGTTTTATTAAATGATATGTTCAATCTATATAAGGTAATGAGTATAATTATATAACAATTATTTAACAAAATATCACAATAAATCTATAAAAAGAAGGTGGATGTTTTCAAACGGTCATATATTTAATGTAACAATGGAATCGTAGAAGGGTGTTGAATTCAATGAAGACCAACCTTAATGAAAGAATGCGTCAACCAATTTTACAAAATATGTGATTAAGAATAATTCGTTAATACCAAGAGTTTAGTACCCCAAATTATTATTATATAAATATATATTTGAGGATAATTGTTTAAATATAAAACCTATTAGGGTAGATCCCTTTGAATATGAAATTAGAAAAATAAGTGAAAACTTAAAATATCTTTTTGAAAACATTCTTAAAATTATTGTAAAAAAATTACATGTAAATAATAATGAAACCCCTCAAAAAAGATGATGTGAATTATTTTTAATAAATAAAATTGAAAAAATAATCTCAATTAATATTTCCTTTGAAAGACATACCGTTTAATCTTGTAGAAATGAGGAGATGAAAACACAACATATGAAAATGAATGAAACCCCCTTTTATTATTTTAAAAATTCTTTTTTTAATCAAAATTCACATTGTTATAGGAGTTGTAGAACATTAATTTGTTTAAAAATAGATCCTTTACCTACAAACTTATATAAATTGGAAAATAATAAAATATTATTTTTGAATAACCCACTCGTGGAAGAAAAAAGTTCATAATGAAATTATAAAAGTCAAGGAAATGTGACTTGAGTTTTCAATTTCCCTTATGAGTATCAGGAGCTTTTAAATATGAAATATTTCAAGAAGTGGTTTCATTTAGTAATAATGAAAATAAAATAAATACCACATTATAGAATCAAGGGGTGTTTTTTTCATTAATATTTTAAATATGTATAAGAGAAACAATCAAAACTCAATGGATGAAAATTGAGTTATCAAAAATCCTTACAACTTGGGTAACGATAATTTTAAGAGACATTTGATGAAATGGAATTGACTTGGACTACTATTTCCCATGAATTTGATAAATATATTATAAATATATATCTATGGGTATTGAATACTCCCTTATAAGGAAAAAATGGTGCATAACATAAACATGTCTCAAGGAATTAAATTTTGAGTCAAAGAACCAATGTGACTTGAGTATCATTTCAATCAAGACACCTTGAATGATTGGGATTGTAATTGAACTAATACTAAAATTATTAAAATATAATCCATGATATGGTATCTTAAATAGGCATTATTTACGCAATATAAATGAAATTAGGTTCATAATACCAAACATGTGAAAATGAGAGGAATTTAAGATGAAAACCCTTACCTCGATCGCAGTTAGATTTTCTATTGAAGAAAATGTCATAAATAATTAAATTAATTTCATTAAATACAAACCCATGAATATTATTAATAAATATAACCATTTATAATCCACATTTATAGTCAATCTATACATATATAGATTATTTATCTTTTACATATTTTTATCTATGTGCGTAAGTTATCATTATCTCTTTGAACTAGTTCCATAATAGATGTGTTGGTATCTATTGTTTCCCCAAATACCATCACAATTAGATCACATATGGTATTTGATCAAATATTTCATTATATTTTATAATTATATAATTTCATTTCATCATAATTTTCATTATGATCTATCAGGATAAATTCAGCGACGGGCATGTTTCGTTGATTATAATTTAATAATGGTTTATTTTTTAATTATTATCTTAATTATTGATAAAACATACCAGAAAAAAATTTATTTATTTATTTATATAATATTATACTAGTAAATAAATTTTCATAGTCTTCCATGAAAAAAATTCATATTATACTTCTTCTAGGTGGTTAAACTGATCCAAACATGAATCTACCATGAATAATGGATTATTATGAGGTGGTTTAGTTTTAATACGATTATAACATAAGTATAATGATAATATTTAGTTATTATTATTATGAGGTATCAAAATATTAGTTAATTATAAATCGAGGATAATTTATATAAATTCATTACTTATAAAGAATAGTTCAGTTTCATCTTAGTATGATCGTTTTAAAAGATTGAATTCACGATGATATTTTATTCATCATATCATTAATAGGTTTTAAAATTGGAAATAAAATATAATTAATGATTGTTAGGTCCACTAGGATAGACACCATAAGAGGGGGGGCGGGGTGAATCAGGGTATGAATGATTAAAACAACTGCCCCTTTTTTAGATTGTTGTGCTGTTAGAAAAAACCCTCTTCTCTCTCCTTCTGGATGTAGAGTATGAATAAATATTAAAGCATGCACATTCCATAGAGAATTTTACTTGGTTCACCCTCACTGGGCTACATCCAAGGAGCATATAGCAGAAATGTGCTAATGTACCAATTCAACTAAAATAACAATGTTGTATAAATTTTCGATGTGGATTCACTATCACTCCTGGTTTACAACCACTCACAATTTGAGAACTCACTGCTCTCATAAATGAAGCGAGGTCACGGCTCCTTCAGAAGATCCACTCATAGTTTATAGACCTATAGGTCTCTTAATTTCCACTAATGAATGCATCCTCCGCTATATGTTGATGCTATAATGATTTCCAAAGTACAAATATTGATGAATACCCCATTTCCACTGAACACTAGGAAATTCCTTTGGAAATAACTTTGAAAATCACCCTACTTCTCGAGGTTCCCAATTTCGTGAAGCTCAAACAAGTCTTCATGAAGATCCTACCTTTTCTCGAATCACACTCGCGAAGCACTCTCATGAAGCACAAGTCATGGAAGAGAGACATCCCTTGAAAATCTCACTGATCCAATGCGGAGCTCCCATATTTCGTGGAGCTATATTAGCCGCCGTGAAGATCTTATTTCATGAAGAACACTACATTCGTGAACTACCTTCGCAAACTGAGAGAAAAATATTTTCTCTGAAAACTCTCTACTCCTCTCGAGAGGGTCGACGCCTATTTATAGTATATTCCACCGACCCTCGAACTTTCCATGCGAAGTCAACGCCACTTCATCTCAAATCGTGATGCTCCGAAGTTCCCTCCAAAATTCTCTCAAAATTGCGAAGCACCATGGAAGTTTTCAGATCGCGGAGCTCAACGTAATCGTGGATCATCCCATAAATTATTTCATGCCTTCTCCACGGTGCTCCTCTCTCAATTCCCTTCGTCGACACAATAATATTCAACTCTTCTGTTCATGAAGTATGACGTAACAGCGAATCATCACCGTCACCATTCTTCTGGTCTTCACGAAATCCAAACCATGAATCCTATCATTGAACAATTGATGCATTTTCCATAGGTGGATGAGATATTAAAGGATATCCACTTTTCGTGATGCTCACCAAACTCCAAATTTTGGACCCAAAAAATTTGACAAACAATAGAAAATGGTGCCTCCATGTATCTGTCCTTTTATAACACCTCTTGATCGTCCATTCCATTGCCATGGTTCATTGTCAACAAAGATTTTCATGAACATTTCTGGAAAGTGACAATTCAACATGGAAACATTCTTTTTCAACTATCACAATCAACCCAAAAATGTTGCAATGGTGCCTTGAGGTATTTTTTCCCAACAATCTCCCCATTTGGTTTTGTTGACAACTCTTCATAGAATGATTTTCTGCACTTTGATACCTCTCTGAAGCTCCTTCCAACCACTACCACCATTCCCTTATTTTGATTCTGATTGTGTTCATGGATTCACTTAACACGTACTCTAATCCAACATGAGCAATGCTCGGTGTGAGAAACAAGAGTTGTATGAAAAGGTCATCAATGAACATCTTTATGTCAGACACCACCTATCATTTCCAAGCTGATACCAATTGCTAAATTGATACCAATTGTTGAACCAAACTGATACCAATTGTTGATAACTAGAAACCTTCTCACACCATTCCAACATCACTATTCTACTTTTATCACGATCCTCAACTGTCGTGATAGCTATGAATTGATAGATAAGTTCAAGCATCATCAGATTTATAAATTCTCTTTCTGTCTAATTTCATTCCCCCTATCTCACTACTCCACATGTCAGCTTCTCCCCATGCCTTTGAAAATTTCAATTTCTCCCTTCATTAGCCACAATTTCGCCCACTTGAGGAATCTCTATCTTCCACCATTTTCAACGAACCCAAAGTTCACTCATCTGTGATCTGAGACATCGAAAAGAACACAAATGAGCATAGTAGAGAAAAACAAACCATACCTCAAGGAGAGGGGGTTCCAAATCCACACTAATTCAAGTCTGGGGAGGAGACTGGACTCTTAGATCTAGTAGATACCTTTAAAAAGCTTTCGTGGGTAAGGCCATCATCATAATGTCTGCGAACTGGAATTCTGTAGGAACATACTCTAACTTCACGATTACATGCTCAAATTTCTTCTTGATAAAATTAATCTTTATCTCAATGTGATTTATCCTTTTGTGATGAACTAGATTTTTGGTGAGACTAATAGAACTTGAGTTATCACCCAGAATTCTGATCAGAGTTGTCACTTCAAATCCCATATCATCATATTGATGCTTCATCCTCAATAACTGTGTGTATGCTTGAGTGGCCATAATATACTCAGCTTCTGTGGTGATTAATGAAATGAGATCTTTCTTATTTCTTATCCAAGCAATTCATACTCCACCAAGATAGAATGAACCTCGTAACGTTGACTTCTTATCATCTACTGAACATGCCCAATATTCATCAGTATTTTCCAATAACTCTGTTTGAGATTTTACATTATACATTATGCCAAAGTCCATCGTTCCATTGATATACTGAAGTATTATTTTCACTAAAGGCAAGTGGCTTTATTTGGGATTGCTTTGATATTATGCTTCATGGAAGGTGGTGAAAACAATATTAGGTCTCATTGTGATCAGGTATAGTAAACTCCCCATAACATACCTATATTCTGTGATATTAACTGCCTGTCCATTATCATATTGGACAATTTCTTCCGGGTTGCAACTGGAGTCTTTATCTCCTTGGAATTTCTCATTGATAATATTTTTAGAACCTCCTTGGAATATCTGTATTGATAAATGAATGTTCTATTCATTCCTTGTGTCTCCTGTATACCAAGGGAAAATGTTAGCTTGTCAATCATTGACTTTTCAAATTCAATTTTCATGAATTCTGAAAACTCTCTGCACTGAGATTCATCTAATCATCAATATATTATGTCATAGTCATAAAACAAGGCCATCATCCTTTTATTACTATTGTTGTTGAAATAGATAATTTAATCAAATCCCCCACGCTAGAAACCAAGCTTCTTCATGTACTAATCGAGCCTTGAGTACCAGGATCTTGGTGCTTGTTTCAGCCAATACAATTCCTTCTTTAGTATGCAAACCTTGTTCTCATCCTCATGAATCAGAAAACCATCTGACTGCTCAATATACATCTCTTCCTCCAGAACCCAGATAAAAAATGCAGATTTGACGTCCATCTAGAACAGATTGAACTTCTGTTGCACTGTAATGGCTAGAAATAATCTGATTGTCTCTAGTCTCGCAACCTTTGCAAATGACTCATCCACATATATTCCCTATATCTGGGAGTGTACCTTGAACACTAGTAATGCATTATTTTGAATCAATGTTCCATCATCATTAATCTTGTTTCAATAGACCCATTTAGTCTAGATGACATTATTATCTGCTAGCCTCAAAACAATATCCCAAGTCTGATTCTTCTCAATCTGATCTAGCTCTTCATTTATAACCTAAACCCTATTATTATCTCCAACTGCATCAACAAAGCATTTACGCTGTACCTTAGATAAGAATGATATCTGCGGCACTGACTTCATTATTCTCATCTGAACTAGAGCTGAGTGATCACCAATGATATATTTCCAGTCAATCTCAACTCGACTCCTTGGTTTCTGTGCAGATATAGATTTTTCTTCTTCATGCTCATAATTTGTATCTTCTTCTAAATCTGCATTAGCCACTTTTTATCCTCCTGCATTTTTTCATCCTCATCGCTTTCATATTTAAATTTTTCACTGTGTTGTTGAATACACTCTTCATTCTTCACAATAGTGACATCATTTCTCTCAAATACCTTTCCCAGCCTTTTGTAAAAGAACATGTATGATTTTCTTTTTCAGGAATAGCCATGGAATATCCCCACCTCTCCACATGACTCAAATTTCCTATGTTTCTCCTTGTTGAGGCTGAAGTACTTACTCCCAAATATTCAAAAGTATTTAACTGTTGTCTTCTTTCCATACCACATCTCATACGAAGTCTTTCCATCCATCGGACAAAACAGATCTCTGTTGGAAATGTAGACTGATGTCAAAACTGCTTCCTTCCAAAATATCTCTGGGAGGCCTTTTTCTATGAGCACCATTCTGGCCACATTTTTGATGATCCAATTTATCCTTTCAACCAATCCATTCTATTGGGGAGTTCATACAGAAGAAACTTGATGCCTTATCCCATGTTTCTCGAGATAGTCTTCCACCTGACTGTTTGTGAATTCCGTACAATTGTCAGTACGAATCATCATAATTTTCTGTCCAAGAAACCTTTCACACTCCCTTCAGTACTATTTTAAGCATCCAAAAACATCAGACTTATGGGCAATAACAATTATCCATTCCATTCTACTGTAGTCATCAATGAAAATAATTTAGTACCTCGTTTTGTCAATTTCTCTTAGTGTGATAAGCCCATAATCATCAGCATGCACAAATTCGAGCTCTCTTATTGACTTCTTTTATCTTCCCTTATAAATATTTCAAATGAGATACCCTTTATGGAACACATCACACGTGTGAGTATGATCACGTGATAGCTTAGGGAGGCCTCTTGTGGCATCACACTTTACCAGATCTTCCTGGGATGGTTGGAATTTATGACCAAGTCATTTATGCCTCAACTTTTTTTCTTCTTCTCTGGATAGAAAACACATAACTTCTTCTCCACTTACCAGGTAAAGATTTTCCATTGTCCCTTTTCCCTGTAAAACCATTGCACCGTCTCTTCCTTTGAAGATACACACCTTCTTAGTAAACCTTATAGAATGTCCTGAGTCACATAGTTGACTGAAGCTGAGAAGATTGTGACTAAGACCTTCTACTAATAAGATATCAGCATGTCTCATCTCTTTTCTCCAAAACATGGCATTTCCTAAGACAACTATTTTTAGGCCATCATCTTTTTCAAACACGACAACTCCTTCTATGTCATATTTTACGCCTGTAATGAGATCCTTATTCCCTGTCACGTGAGATGTGCAATTGCTATCAAGAATCCACAGACTAGAGCGATCTGATGCTCTATGGGCAATTTCTGTCACCACTACCTTCTCATCCTTTTTCTTCTTGGTCCATATTTTTTCCTTAAAACTTGACATGGATTAAGACTTCTAATCTTTCTCAGAGAATGATACACCAGCTTCATCTTGCAAAGCTACAAATCAGTTTTTCAATTTCAACTCTCCTGTTGGTTCATTGATCAAATACTTGCGAATATTTTGATTCACCTTTGACCCATTAATCTGTATGGTCGAATTACAATACCTATCCATGTGCACAAATCCCCCACACCAAAAACTGTGTCCTTAAAAATATGTTCTAGAGAACCGTTCTCTTTTTTTCTGCCACCTTTGTTTTTGTTCCCTTGAATATCTCTTGGATATAGAACACACATACTGTGAATGTCCCATCTTTCCACAACATTAACACCTGATATGAGGCGCATTCCATTGTGTTACTTCTGAACTGAGAGTTTCCCCTTGGGATCTCTGAATATTCTAATAATTCCTAGATCACAAATCAACCTTCAATATCAGAGTGGGTTCTGGCGGTCTGACCTCAATTTTCACAGCTTTTTGTTTTCGATAAATACCCCATAGGTTTTAGATTCTGAACATAGTTGATGTTAATTTTCTCCTAAACCACTATTCTCCACTTTTAGAATAATTGTTTTCTGAGTGATCTGCTTTCTTGATGACCTAATATGAGTCAATATTTTTTCATAATCTTTAACCATTTTCTGAAAACCGATAACTTCTCCTTCAATTTCTTCTATACACTTGATTTTATCTTTCCTTGTGTTATCCAAGATATTGATCTCCCTTTTCTGTTCTCCAATTTTTATTTTATACTCACTAACTGATTCTGAGTTCTCTAGTGTGGATGAATTGAGTTTCTCATCTTCTTCCATCAACTCAGACTTCCCTTCTTCTTGCTGCTTCATATAGAGTTTGGAATCACGAACAATATTGTTGGAATTCTTTGTTTTGGCTCTCCAAACATCTATCTCCTCTAGAGAAGCATCTAACTCAGCTTTCATATCAACTCTTCCATAAAATTCTTATTCTTCATCAGCTTTGGTTTCATTCTTAATCTGAGAACTACAAACAACTGACACCATTTCATTTTCTCCATTATCTCTACAGTTCTCTATCTCTTCAACCTCCTCAACCTCAGACTCATCTGAACTGTCATACTCTTATGAAAGAAGGTTCTTCTTCTTAAAGAAATTTCTCTTGAACTATTTCTTTCCTTTCCCATTGGCCGGAGACTTCTTCTTGGGAATTTTGATTTCATCGACATCATCATTCTCTTGAAACTATTTAAGTCACCTTTCCACAAGATTTGAAACCTTTACACATCGAAAACAAGAAAGTGGAAGCATCCCTTTAATCATTAATTTTCCTCTTTGAAGATCTGAGGAGAGGAATGACATCACATCATATGTCTCTTCTTATTCCTGAGAGTCATCAACGGTGAGCTTCTTCATGGACTTGAATGCTACCTATTTGGATTTCCCATTTACACAGCATCATTATCATCATTTCTCATTTCATATGCAATAAGGGTGTTGTGAAGGTTATCCAATTTCAGCTCTTTTGGGTATTTATCTTCCAAAACCAAAACATACGGATTGAACCGATGTGGAAGTTTCCTCAAGATGTGATTCACAATCTTTATGTCTTCAATAACTTCTCCAATACCTCACATTTCTTCCACTACAACATTTAACCTGCCGAATAATCCATCAACAGACTCATTCAGGTTCATTCTCAAATCTTTATACTTGTTCCACAACACATGTAGCATTGCCTCTCTAACCTTTGTATCCCCTTCAAATTTATTCAATATCTTTTACCACATGACATGTGATGTTTTTAATTACATCACTTTTGAATAGATCAGATTCGACAGGGCTCCCCCTGAGACAGTGATTCCTTTGGCATCTGTATCCAAATCTCTATGATCAGCTTCAAATAAAGAACCACTATTAATATCAAATGTTATGACATGTATTGCTGCTGTGAACACATCCATTACTAATAATTGGATGTAGTGTTGCATCTGATTCTTCCATAGCTAGAAATTGTTCCCGTCAAAGATCGGAATCCCTTTGTGATTAGTGATCTCCATTTGAGAGAGAATCACTGATATTTTCCTTTCCCTTGAATACCAATTGTTAGGTCCACTAAGCTCGATACCATGAGAGTGTTGTGAATCAAGGTATGACAGATTGAAACAAATGCCCCTATTTTATCTTTTTTTGCTGTTAGACAAAACCCTATTCTCTATCCTTCCTGAAGCAGAGTATGAATAAACCTTAAAGCATGCACAAGACACAATGATTTTTACTTGGTTCACCCTTAATGGGATACGTCCAGGGAGCATACACCGGCAGTGTGCCGATGTACTAATTCCACTAAAAGTGCACTGTTATTTAAATGTTCGAAGTGGAATCACTGTCCCTCCATGTTTACAACCACTCACAATTTGAGAACTCACTTCTTTAACAACTGATGTGAGATCACTGCTTCTTCAGAAGATCCAGTCACAGTTTATAGACATGTAGGTCTCTTCATTACCACTAATGAATGCATCTTCCACTCTATATAGATTCTCTAATGAATTCAAAAGTTCATCCATTGATTTATACCCCTTTTCCACTAAACATTAGGAAATTCCTTTAGAAATTCCTTTACAAAGAACCCTACTTCGCGAGGCTCACAATTCCACAAATCTCAAAAAAGTTTTCGCGATGCTCTTACCTTTTCTTGAAGCACTTTTGCGAAACACTCTCGTGAAGCTCATGTCATCGTAGTGAGACTTCCCTTGCAAAGCTACATGAGAAAACACAGAGTTCCCAACTTTTGCAGAGTTAAATTAGATGACGTGAAGTTCTTCTTTCGCGAAGCACACTACCTTCATGAACTACCATTGTGAACCGAAAGCAAAATATTTTCACTGAAATCTCTCTACTTCCCCCGAGGGGGTCGAGGCCTATTTATAGGCAATTGCACCGACCCTCTAACTTTCCGCACGAAGTCAATGCCATGTCATCTCAAATCGTGAAGCTACGAAGTTCCCGACGAAATTCTCTGAAAGTTACGAAGCACTAGGGAAATTTTCCGATGGCGGATCTCGTCATAATCATTGAGCATCCCGTCAATTCCTTCATTCCTTCGCTACGGAGATCCACTTGCAATGCCCTTCACTGCTGCAATACTCTTCAACTATGCCGTTCATGAAGCTTGACATAATTTCAAAGCATGACCATCAACATTCTTATAGTCTTCGAGAAATCCTAACCATGAAGCATATCTTTGTGAAATTCATGCCTTTTCCATATTTTGATGAGATCATCAAGGATATCCACATTTCACGATGCTCACCAAAAATTTGGCAAACACTGGAAAACGACATCATCTTGTGTCTATTTTTTTATACCGCCTCCAGATCGTCCATTCCTTTGTTATGGTTCTTTGTCGACATGGATTGTCTACAATATTTCTGGAACTTGACAAATCACCAGGGAATCCTTCTTTGTCAACAAACACAATCAACCCAAAAATACAGCAATGATACATAGAGGAATTTTTTCCCAACAATGATATTATAAAAATCATGTTTATCCATTTAAATAATTCTCATGAACATCCATATAAATAAATTATGAAATGAAAAACCAAAATTAATTGTTCCCTTGAGGTGTTAGTTTACACATATTCTTGATTTAAGATTTCATTTTCCAAAGAATGAGATGAACTTATCACATATTTCATCATTTTAGAATATAAAATATTATATAAATATAACACTTATTTATTAAAACCCACATTATTACTAGACATTTATGGTGTTTAAGGAAAAAACATTACATTTTTTAGAGGTGGTATTCTACGCACACACACGTGTACGTTGTTTCTATTTTTCTTAAGTGAAAAAATGAAAAATGTGATTAATGATTATTATGGACGCATAATAAAATAAAAAATATAACTAATAGCAATTAAATTACAAAGGAATTTTGTTTTTTAATAATATTAAGGTTTTATTTTTTGTAAATATGTCAATATGTGTTTGAAGAAAAAGTTCATTATGAATGTTACTTAATGAAGTTGTCCAATTATTCATTATAATGTATATGAAATTTTAATACCAAGTTATAAGATGATAATAAATTCTATAAATTTATTGAAATAATAAATATTTAATGATCCAATTTTAGTTTTGTACATTAGGAGGGAAGTACAGTTGTGTACTGAACGAAATTGGGATTATGTACCAGATCATGATATGTAAGAAGATTGCACAATGAAACTAGAATACTAGTTTACATGTTTTTTGGATGTATATCAAATGATATATGTGATCATAAAAATATTTTATGTTTTAATGTTATCACACATTCATATATAGTGATAAATGTTCAGTGTTAGATTCCACATACCAGGCACAAATCATCAGACATAGATCATATGACAGAATGATCAGATAGATAAATTAAAGACTTATAAAGTATTAAAATATAATTATTTAAAACAAAGTGAATGAAGGGAAAGGGGGATAGATCATAAGTATGAGGATTTGTCTGAGTACTAGTGAAATATTTATTTTATGGATATACCAAATATGAACATGAAAATGTTTTATTTACTATTTATAATGTTCAATGATGTAGATATAAGAAGAAATGTGTAAAGGTATTAATGTGGTGTATATGGGTAGTCATGGTCCATAGTTTCAAAGCTTGTGTTGTGAAGGAAAGGAACCCATGTATGGTTTAATTAGAGTTTTCAAATCCCATGTAAGGGTATTCTCAGTAATGTAATTTTAATGATAAGACCTACGTACATGTCACTCAGGTAGAAGGAAAGTTTATAATGATATTAAAAAATATTATTGGATGAAAAAATTCAATAATGTAAAATATATTAGGGGTAGACTTTCAATGCTTTTAGATAGAGGAAATCCTTATAAACCCCTGAACATAGATTGATATAATGATTCAACGGTTGAAGATCAATTAGGCAGACACTTGAAAATCCTAAAGATGAGGATAATGTTTCATGGTTGGGGAAATGTAAAGATGGTCCACTCATATAAGGGTATATAAAAGTGGATTTAATGTTTAATTTTATGAGATAGATTATCATCGGACAATGAAGTTCAATTTCATCAGTTGAATGGTTTTAGAGGACCACTTTGAGATATTCTTAATAATGAGAGGGGTATCAGTGTTACTAAATTTTAAATTTTTATATAAATTTTTACCCATTTACCTCTTTGACATGTTATTATATTTATTCTCTTATTCTTTTTTCTTTATCACATTCATTTATATGAAATCATGTAATGGTAGAACATGATAATTTTACACGGTTAACTACTCAATAAGAGTAATTAGTATTTTTTTTATATTGATGACCACTATATGGTTTTCAACTATAATGAGTAAAAAATGTATTTATTTTGTAAGAAAACAATCCTTATATGATGTTTCAGTCCCTACAATTTAAGAGGTGAATAGATATAATCTTATTACATGAATGGGTGGAAAAATTATCCGACATAAAACACATTGGTGGTTATTTAAAATTCCTATAAACTTACTATTAAATTTGTTATTATGGTATTCTATAACACAAAGAAAATATTCCACCCAATGAAACTTCTATAGGATATCATAGTTCTTTATTGATCTTCTGATTTATTCTCCTTTACATTGTAACATCCACAAATATGGGAAAGTGAATTTACATACCCTTCCTTTTCCATGAACTTATCCATCCAATTCTACATCAGTATTGTTCCATATGATGTAGTTCATCTAATGTTATTTTAGTGGAATACTCTTGTTCTTATCAATAACAAACATAATGATTCACATTCATTTTTATTCATTCACATCTATTCATTGGGTTTTGTCCATCCGGTGATGTTTTTATAGTTATGTTTGTCAAATAATAGTTTGTCTTATATTTCTCCTTTTTTCCTTATTTTTTTATCACCATGTTATAAGAAAACTATATTTAGTATATGGTTGATCATTCTTCTATTTTTACTGACATGGTGATTTTGTCTCATTCGGTGATTTGGCTCTGTCTGATAACCCTTAATCCATACAGTTCATCTTCTACCAAAAACATCAAACCACATATAAATTTCTCTCATTATTTGTGGTAAACACTTTATTACGACCAAAATTATTCCTCACTATTTCTCATCTTCATTTATGTAGAGTGTTTTACAAATTTTATTCTTCCAAAACCCCCTTTATATAGATTTTCTATCATCGGAATTTGTGGGAACTATAATATATTTTTCCTCCATTCTTAATACTGAATTTAAAACATCCTTCTCATTTTGATGCAGTAGAAAAATTCTCCACTTTTAAATAGAATTTGACATGTTAACAAAAATTCTAGAACATCCTTAACTTTCCCAGAATCACAAACATACTTTATGAATTTTGAAACACTTAATTTCTAGTTCAAAATTTCCACAAATAAATAAAAAAACTAACTTTTTAATGATATTCAAATTATTCATATGGTACAACTTCATAAAAAGACTTTTATCCATCTAAAAATAATCTATAATTTCTGTAAAATATTTTATTGAAAAATTATCCCAAGATACTTTCACTGACTACTAATGTTATTCTTAAAAACATTTATTTCATTGTATTGGAAACCCTAATAAATCATTTACTTGAGTGAGTATACATAATATTTTCATAAGGTTAATTCTTCATCCACTGGATTCTCAGATGTTTTTTTACTCTATCTAATGAACCCTTATAAATATACCCTACTTCTTATTTCTGATAGGTAACTAAAAATATCTCAATTGAATTTTTAAAACATAGCCTAATTTACTTATAAAATTTATTATGGATCAAATTTCTCAGAAAAATCTATTTTGATGAAACTATTTGGAAACCTCTTCAACCTATGTATGATTAGCTCCATGAAAACATTATCAATTTCTATCTGATGATCTTCATATATTTTCAACATGATTTTTGTGGAAAAAGTTTTTCATTCATTAAAAAATCATTATCAAGAACTTCAAAACTTATTTTTGTTTGATGAATTAATTCATAAACTTTTATACTATCATTTGAAAACACATTTATTCTATGATCATAAAAGGTTTCTATAACTATTATCAATATTAAGAAATTGTTTCCCAACCATTCGAGAACTTATGTCAGATTGATGTTTACCCGATGACATGAGGATTTTGTATGAAGACTTCATTCTCCACTTCATTAGTTAAATAATTTTATAGGTTTATCCAATGGAAATTTTATAGTTATTCAATAAGAATTAATAATCACTTGAAATTTTTTTGAAACCAATGTTCTGATGAGTTTATTCATGAAATAATATCATCATAAATAAAACATTTCATGAAAACTTCACAATATCCCTTTGAACATAAGCTAACTTGAATATATTTTAAAATGATTTTATAAATTTAAAAAATTCATCTTAAATCACAATCATTAAGAATTATGAAATTTCATTGGTGGATAATGTATCATTTTGATTTAACTAAAATTTTCTGTCTAATTATTCTTTGTCTTATGTAACCATAAATGATACCAGTCAAAATTTTCTTTTTATCCAAATGATTGGACATTATAAATAGGTCTATCTGATTTGAAATTCCTATTTATTTATTACATCCTAAAAGTATGTTTGATAGATGCACCATATGATGGGATTATATTGGAGAACCCATTCTAATGAAATTTATCTAAAACCATCATCAATTCAACCTCTGTTTGATGATCTTTTCTATCTTCACCAGTTTAGATTCATGACTAACCTTATGGGAGTTACCCTTCTCTAAAAATATGACAACCCATAAAAAATTAATGAAAATATTGGTTTGTCTTTAAATAGGCCTTCATGTACACTTACACGGTATATTATCACCTCCAAGAAACTTGGCCAATTACCATTGCACAATGGACTTTTTCTGAATGTATTCACAAAATTTATTAATGAAATATTCATCTATTCAGTTTCATTACCTTTTTAAGGAAACTCCATAAGGAAATGTTTTTTGATCACTTATTCCAACACCATCCATTCAGCCTTCCAATATTCTTCAGGAAATTATTAATGAAAATTCAATAACTTGTTAAGAAATCATCATTCACATTGTAATACTAATTAAAAACATGATTATCCAAACATCAATATATTTTAGGAATGAAGAACTTTTCACCAATCATCATTTTTAGAACTCAAAAATATCACAAATAATTATCATAATATATTACTAATAGAGAAAATATTTTACTTTAATATCCAAGCTATATATACTTTTTTAAATCATGGGAACTTCAGTCAAATCTTTACCATATTCTACTTTATAACTTCTTTAACCTATTGAAAACAATGAAATATTTTAATTTAATTGAAAATAATTGACCACCAACACCAAGTGACAACAAAATAAAACACATAAAAGGAGTGGGATCAATTATCACCAACATTTTATATGTTGTAAATACCTTAAATGTCAAACCCAAATGAATATGTCAATAGATGGATCTTTCTCTCCCCTTTTCCTTTGCAAACATTTCTCTCCCCCATTGTTATTCAACACTTTCATTTCTTCTTGTTCCTGCCTTATTGAAGAGAAATGGATTGTCTATGGGAAAATGAAATGAATACATAATTAAAAAATGTTCCATATATCATTTCACACTGATAATATATGATCCATTTTCATTGTATAATATAAGAGTATTTAATTTAGACAATATAGATTACAATTATAAAATAATCAAGATACCTCACAGAATGAGAAGTTATAACATTTTCTTTAAGGGTTTTAAATTTTTATTTAATGTTGAAGTTACCAAGTATCATTTGAAACCTTTGTTATAAATTTCAACCTAAAAAATTTTTACACACTTAAAGAATTAGATTAAAAATATTCATATACACCAATTTAGATAGTGGCCTTAGAGGAATTTCATAATTCTAATTTTCTTATACCATTATTTAAATTATATTTATCTACTTTTGTATATTGTTCTTTTATCTTGATTAAAAAGGATAATTGATTAAGAAACAAGTACTATTTTACAATGTCTTGATCTTCAATCAATTTCTAGAATCATTATATTTTCAAGAGAGTCTGATTTTCAAAGCTTCATTATCATTCTCTATAGGTTTCCCCACAAGTATAAATTCCTTATAATATTAAAAATAAGGAATCTATTCAAAAGGTATACTTGCAGGACATAATTTTGGGAAGACAACAATATTGATCTTTCTTATGTCAATGTCCACACTTGAGAATTTATAAAACTTCACTAATGATGAATATTTCATATGAATTTTGAGTGAACCTCTATAGGAATAATTCTAAGATGAAAACATCCTTAACATATGTTTTCCAAGGTTTATATCCATTTCCCGTATCATTGGTTTTAGTCCTTATATTTTTTCTCACCATTAATTCTATGTTTTGGTTGTTTAAATACAAAACAAAAAGTTTAAGGAAGTAAACTCGATCATCCTTGGTTCACACTATGAACAACATGGTTGAGATGATTTTATCATCCATGTTTCTATATTTCATCACTGATCATTATTTCATATCAGATCATCAATTATTATTGAGTTTGTGTGGGTATTATCACCTATTTAATTTCGTTGTGTGCGAACTTTATCATCTCAATATCTATCAAAAACATTTTTTAACTAGTACAACATTTATATTCTATAAATCATTTATAATTCTAGAGAAACTATAAAAAATTATTTTTAAGTATATCTAACATTGCTTCCCCAAAAATACTATATTGTATTAATGTAGAATTATGGATTTCTCTTTTTCACATGCCTTTTCTTGTACATCTCCCATTTTTCTAGACATTTGAAAATCTACATTCTAGAAAATGGACTTGTCATTTAGAACTATGGAAGTACGATTTGTGTTTCAACATGGAATATTCTTTTTTGCATCCTTGTTATTTTAGAAGTATAAAGTTTCTTCAAATTTTTCGATCTAGAATCCAATGTCTTCCTAATTTTATTACTTTCCCACTTCTTCAGAGAATTTTTATTTACAAAAATCTTCTACTCATTTACCAAGTATTTAAAATATTTTTTTTCCAATTTATATGGCCTAATTTTCTTATATTATTTTTATAGATGTTGATAATATAATGTACCAACATTCTCACCACCACTTTTACTAACATCTATGCAATTTTCAATTTTTCCAAAACCGTTGGAGGTATTTATATTTCTGTTACACGATGAACGTTTCTTATTCATATATATCATAATCCCTCTTGATGTAAGATTCATTTGTTCATTTACATATATAGGATTGTACTAAACACACTAGAGCAACATGCTTAAATTATTCACAGAACAAACATTGATCCATAATATATATTTTATGAATTATTTTGAATAAATAGTTTGGCTATTATTCATATCTTGTTGGGATATTTGTGGGGAACCCATTTCATAAATCATTTTCCTATCTACCCTATTCATGGTGGTTGGATTCTTATTATCTTTCTTCATCCATACTTGTCTAGAATTTTTTTTGTAACCTACACTTTTGATAAATCTTTATTTTGAAACATTATTATAAGAATTTATGGATTGTACATCTTTATTCACAAATTCTTTAGATGTGTTATCAAACTATTTCATGATATTAATATCACATGTCATAAGTTGTAATAATATAAATATTTCAGCGATCATTTTATATCCGTAAAAACATTTTCTCTCTTCACTGATGTCTAAATAAAAGTCTTCTCAAGAATGAAAAACTAACATTCCAATTTTGGAATATTATAATGAGGTTTTTTCTATAATAAAATATCATAGTCACCTTATCTTCACAAAATTTAGTTACTCTTTCAACTTACTCTTCATGCAGTGTGACTTTTTTATTCAATAAAGCGTCAAGTTCTTTAATATTCATTATTTTTCATCCAATTGTAAATACCAGACATTAGTTTTGTTTATCATATTTTTTTCAAGATAATGAATCTTTTCTTCAAGATCGTTCTTAACTCCCTCTTTATCCTCAAATTCATTGATAAATTTTTATTCAAATTATGTGGAACTTATTTCAATATCTAGCTCTCATGATACAAATGATCCATGATGTTTATAGATATTTATGCAATCTTCAACTTTTTCTAACAAATAATTCTCTATATTATCATATCCTTAAAATATTTGTGTGGTATCTTCAAACCTACATGAAAAAGATCCATATACCAGGGAGAAGTTTCCATTAGAAAAATAATGCAAAATATTTCTCATTCTATTGACTGATATATCTGGAGATGTTTTATATTGAACATCATCCCCAATTATGGTATGATATTCTATTTGAAGATATTTTTAAAAGAATTTTTTCATACATCCTAATCAAATAAAATTATTAATTTACATGAGATAATAATGTTATCCTCTTCTATGGTGGAAAATTAATCCACTTACTCTTCACTTTATAATCCTATTATATATTCATTTTTTACAATGTGTGAAGAATTTTGATTTATACTATTCTTTAGATAAGTATGATAACTTATTTTTCTTTCTTATTTATTTATTTTTCATATTACACATGGTCTTTCTAGAAATTTAATTCTACATAGAAATAGATAAATATTTACCAAAAAAACATCATTATTATCATATGAAAGAATCTGAAATCATTAAAATAGAATAGTTGTAACCTATAGAACCAACATAGGTGAACCTTCCCTTTCATACTAATTTAATGGACCACATTGGGAAATTCAAACCACAAAGAGGAGGGTGAATTAGTGTCATTAATATTTAACTTTTTTGTAAATTTTTTATAATTTTTTCCTTATAAATTTAACCATATGAAATCAAGTAAATATGGGACATGCTATTTTTATAAGGTTCACTACTCTATTCAATTATCTAGTCCCTAACATGTATGTTGTTGACAACTACACAAATTCTTGACTATAATAAGAGACTAGTTACATTGGTTTAGAGTGAAAATAATACATATCTAATGTTTGAGTCCCTGAAAATTAGGTGGGGGAATGGAAACAATCGTGTTCCTTTGATGCGTGAAAATATTATCCAACTTTCAGATCCTCAACAATTATTTATACTTCCACGGATGACTATATTCACCTTCATCTTTAGGTAATTTGTAATAATAATAATGTCTTAAACTGTTTTATACTTCTATTCGATATAATATTTCTTCTTTTTTCTACCAATTTCTTCTTCTTCACTTTATTACCTGCATAGTAGTAGGAAAGAAACATTCTTAAACCAACCATCACCCAAAACAGGTTTGTTTAATTCTTTATCTAATATTTTCCATCTAATGAAATGTATACGGCTTCAATATAACCATATTACTATTCCCAATAGTAACCCAAATGATACACTGTTATCAATATTCATACAGACATATTTATCTAGTATTTTCCATCTGATACTGTTTTCTTAGTGATGTCAATTGGAAGAAAATCCATCTTATATTTCTTCTTCTTCTCTCATATTTTATTTATCATTATTTGATAACAGAACTGAATCTATTATCTAGTTGATACTTCACTATTTTTATTCATCTATTTATTTAGTCTAATTTAGTTTTTTGGCTATATCTGATACCCCATGATTCATCTGATTCTTCTTCTATAAAATCATCAGTCCATAAGTAAATTTTTCTCATGATTTGTTGTATGATTTTTCATAAAATGCATATTTTTTGAAACGTTATCTCCTATACAGGTAAGTACTTTGTTCTATGAATTTTATGGTTCCTACACCGAATTTATATTTGTGTACTACTATGGGGAGTCTTGGGAACTCAAATATATTTACCCATACATTTAAATATTGAGTTTTTATCATTTCACTCTTTTTGATTTCATGGGAACACTTATCCACTATTTTGGAACATTCATGACATAAAAAAATTTATTGAGCTTTATTAACTATTTTATAATCACCAACATCCATTATGATTATTATAACATAAAAATCCTAGATCATCATCACCATAATTTAATAAATTTACTAACATTGTAAGGTAATTTCAACCACAAATTTGGTACTAATTCATAAAACGTCTTTGATCAAGTAAAAAATTACCTTGTTCTTCTATACAACTTTATAGGAGTATCTTTAGAAAACTTTCACTACAAAATGACTCTAAATGATGACACACATCACAAAACATCATCTATTTCATTGTCTTGGACTTTTTTCTCGATATTATCCTTGTATGTTTCTACTACATAATTTCATGTGGATCCTTATTCATATAATAAATTATCAAATGATTTTCTATTTTACTCCATCTGATAAAAACCTATAAATCTATTGTACATATTATATTTTATATCTTCATATAAATTTATCAGATGAATTTGTAAAACATACCCCAATGTTTTAATAAAATATTTTTTTGAATGATATCACTCGAAACCTTTATTCTAATGCAATTAGTGAGAATCCTCTACAAACACCGTCTAATCAGCTTGCATAGAAACCTCTGTAATCACTATATGATGATATTCATATGTTTTACTGGAACTTTACTGGGAAATATTAGTACAACAATTTTATTAATATTTATTATGTACTTTTCAACTCTAATTATTTCTTATGACTTAATTTGGGAACATATATCCTATCATTCAAAAACACCTTCATTTGATTATCATTATAAATTTTCTCTAACGATTACCTTTATTATGAAACATTCCCTCAATCATTAGAGGACCTATATTAGGTGGACTCAGTGTGATGGACCAATATTATTTTTATGATAGAATTCATTCTCCCCTTAAAAAATTAATCTTATAAAATTCCATATAATAAACTTTTTATAGTTCTTTGATCATCTTCAATCAGACCATCATTATGTTTGGAATCCTGAGTTATACTGAATTTCCTTGAAAAATAATAACTTATGAATTTTAACATTTCATGAAAACTTCACAATATCCCTTTAAACATCAACATATTCAACAATATTTTTAGATAATATTATCATTTTCAAAACTTCATCATAATCCATAATACCAATGAAATTTAATTTTTTACTGATGAAGAGCATATCTCTTATCATCAACTAAAATTATTTTTTGGATAAACTTTTTGCAAATGTAACCATGAATGAAATTAGATAAACTTTTATTTTAATGTTTCTTAATGGAATTTACAAATAAGTTCATCTAATTGGACATTACTTTATAATTAAGAATTCATAATATTATTTTTGATAGATACTACATTAGATGGAATTTTTTGTGAAAACTACAACCAATAAAACTATACTAAAATATCCATATGATAGTCCTCATTTTTAATATCTTCATTATCTTCTTCAGTTCAGATTTGGGGCAACCCTTACCTGAGTTTCCCTTACACAACCATATGAATACCACTAATTAGGTAATGGAAATAAGTTTTTTATCTTTAGTTAGGACTTGATGTTCCCATACACTGCATTGTATCAACATTGTGAAACTTATCAAATTACCATTGTATGTGGGCCTCCATCTAATATTTTTCAAAAAATTATTAATGAAACTCTTTATGTAAATGTTTTTATGTTTAGTTTCATAAAAATCTAAATGAAACTTTTTTTGTTCACCTTTTCTAACTTCCTATGTTCATAGTTACAAATTTATTAAGGAAATTCCTTAAGAAAACATCAAAAACATATTAATAAAACATGTTAAGGAAAATTCCAAAACATTATAATGTTGATGAAAAACATGCTTCTCAAAACACAACATATATTTGATACATGAATATCAACTCACATATCATAATTATTATAACTCAATGTCTTAAAAATACATTCTTTTGGATATTAAATCATAAGAATCATCCTTAATTCAATATCTATGATATATCAACTTTGTTTATCGTTCCTTTATTGAGTTTTTATTATTGATCCTCTAAGTTAGATAATGATTTAATTAATTTATAGAATGTAAAAAATTAATTATATATCATATATAACCATTATATAAATTTTTATAGTAATAATTAAAATATTCAAATATTATAAAAAATTCATCATTAATGGAGATGATAGGCCGTATGTCCGTGTGAACGTTGTTTCCATTTCATTTTTGCATTCAAATAAATAAATAAATAAATAAATAAATAAATAGAATATATCTATATATAATCATTATATTAGAATTATTATCTCATATATATCATACATGTGAACAAAAACAATCATTAAAACCTTCCATGTAAAGAGTAAACACATCCCAATGATTTGAAGATGTTGTAGTCCAAACATCCCCAAATGAAGTTACCGTAGTTACACAAAATTGAATGCATGAATGTACGTTTTCATATAATATTCCCATAGCAATAAAGAAATCATAAATATCATATATAAAATAAAAAAACATTTTTTCCATCCAAATTCATAACCATGAGAGGTGGTAATGGAAAAATGAATAACAACATTTCGTGAGGCGGTAGTTCACCATGTAGAAGAATAATAATGGTGGTGGAGAAAGAAAATAAAACAATGGATAAATGAAAATTACAAAAAATTCACCCTAACTGAATTTTTATGTATCTCGATAAAAAATTAATATTATTTTTCCATATAAATTTTATATTTAAAATAGGTTCTCCATTAAAAGGTGGTAAAAAAACTTTTAAAAAAATATAGGGTTTTATGTGTAATATCATTGTTATTCCTATCTTTTGATTATAAAATATGTTAGATGAATATAAAAAATATTTTTTTGAATATTTAAATATATATTTCATTATAACCATTCACGAATAGTAATTAATTTAATTAATTTATATTAAATTCATTTCTGAGTATAAAAGTATCCTTTATAAAAATATTCCGTTCATATTCAATTAGTTATTATATTCATTTATAATTGATAAAAATCCAATTAATTCAACAATTTATTTTAATAATTAGTTAATAATATTTTTAACCTCCAACATAACAACTCTGTTATAAGTGTCTCATTTAAATAATTGTAATAATAGAGTGATGCTTCGCAGAAACTCAATGTTGTAAGTAACACAAGCCATGTAGTTATTTCATGTACCTCAAGATAATCTAAGGCTTTTTTAAAATTTAAGGTTTACATGGAGTTACATATAAAAAAATCAAAACATCGTTATTTAATATTATAAAATCTATATTATGTGTTGTTTGAAATTCAAAATAACTAAAAGATTAAATTAATTTCTGAAACAATTTCACAAAATATAGAGGTGTTACTATCTAGAACCCTAAAAATAAATTGTTCCCTTGAAATTCATTTGGGTTACCAAATGATTAATTCCAAAAATTTAAATTCAAAGAAACCCAGATCGTAAATATAATTCTAAAACATCCTTTAAAAAGGGAAAATTGGAAATATAAAGGTTACCCAAAGTAACTTAAAACTAGCATCCCAAAAAAGATGACACAGTTGGGAAGTAAAAATATGGGTATGGAAGAAAAATATGAATATCAGGTTCTGGTGGATATTGATAGAGAAATGGTTTGGATAAAGTTAAAAATTCAATCAATAACCCAAACGATATTGAAAAAGTTCATTGATGTCATCAGAAATTAAGAAAAAAGGAAAACCTTTTATTTGAATATATTTTCTTAATGTTCATGAATTTTCACCATGAGATATACTTACTTGATTCCATCATAATCTCCCATTTTTCTTCCCAAATTAATTTCCAATTATGTTCTAATTCCAATAAATAAATTTGAATTTTTAATTCTTAAATAACTAACAAATCATGAGGAATAATGATAAGTCATTCCTTATGTATTCAGCAATAATCACTGAGAAATGGTTATAATATGTTATCTTATATTTATAAATCCTCATATGGTGAGATAATACTTTAATCTTACGAACATCATGTATTGTTTGTCTTAATATTTCCATAAATGGTTAACCTTATAACCCTTCAAAAATATTAGAATCCAAAACATTATAATGATGGTTAAAAATTCATATTAACATTGATCCCTCATATATTATAAACTATATATTGGTTGTGACAATCCAAACATGAGAATAGCCTAATCCTATATTCACTTGAAATGTGGTAAAAACTTGAATAATCAAAAATCCTTTTATATAAAATAAATTCTTCATAATTCCAAATATTACTAGATGCATTCCATAAATTCAAGAATTTAAAATCTTAATCCATGACGACATAGACTAATTTTTTAAAGAAAATACTTAATTAGTTCTAAGGTCATTGATACTGTCATAATTTATCCAAACCAATAATTTCTTTATCCAAGTTGAAAAAAATTTTCCCAATGTATTGAACACATTAAGAGTTACCTCACCTTAATAAAAATATCACATTTCTATAAAATAACATTTCTATGTATTCATATCCATTTAACATATAATTTTCAATCTTTAATTAAAACATATACTAAAAATAATTATATATTTCATAATTCATATTACCTAATATTTGAATTAAAAAACATAAATACTTAATTCATCCATATTTATTATTAAACAATTACTCAGGATTCAGCCACTTATTCTTTAGTGCCTCTTCCTAAGAATATGAAATATGAATAATTTATGAAGGTTCATCAACCTCAATAAAATCATTCTTCTTATGTTTAATGAAATTTTTTAGGAAGTACATCACATAAATTTCACATGAAATTCATAGTCTATTTATATTAACTAGTATAACCAATGCTCATACCAGCTTCTTGATTCTGTTCATTATATTTCCTCTTAAGAAATAGATTTTCATAATGCTAATATTTTAAAAATATGAAACATTTAACATTAAAATAGATCATTCTAGTTCCCGCCATTGAATAAAAAAAATGTCGTGAGAATCATTTATCAAAATTGAAAACAACATAATCATAAAAAACACTTTATGGATTCTAAATCATAGCACCTACTTATTTAATCTCTGCAACCTAAGGATTATCCTTGGTTATTCATAGGAATATTCATATTAGATCATTAATGATTGTTCCTAAAGAGTTTGTGATTTCTAAAATCATATCCCATGGGAATTTCAAACCTGGTGCATAGTAAGGCCACTTTTCATGTACCAGGTTATGTTCAAGTCAGGACTAACACAAACTATCATAGTTTTTACACCTAGGTACTTATATACCAAAACCACTTCCATTCTTAGTATCTATATATGGATTTATTTCTCGGAAACCAATCAATCAATCATTTAACATAATTCCTGGACATTTTTCTATATTACACATCATCCATTAAAAAATCCTTATAAAAATCCCAACACTTATCCTTAGAAATATTTCTAGGGATCTCAGTAATTTATTCTCATCCTAATTTCCATATTTTGACTAAACCGTCCCTATGATTCCAAATATGACAACTTAGTCTTAATAAACATATGCATTACATTATGTTTTGTATAATACAAAAAAAATTATAAAACAAATTAGAAAATACCATATTAGTATAGTGACATTGGAAACATGTAAAATGTTAACACATGTACATAAGTGAGATAAATTATCTCCCACAAGGTTCTCTAAGTCTACAAAACTTATTAGATTTATCATACATAATACATATCTTCATAACCCGTGGAAGCAAACATAAAAAGGGGTGAGCTCAGATACTCATTATGGGTAATCATAGAAGATATGTAAGCATAAATATGAGTATAGGGGTATGAGAATGTGACCATAACATTATAAGATGATACCCTTTATATCAAAGATCATAAATAGAAATCATGGAATAAATATTGGAATTTCATAAGACATGAATCTTAAATGAATGAAGAGCATAATATATTTAAGAAAAATAAATAAATAAGACAGAGAATTGTGGAATATAGGGGAACTTGTAATATTTTTCCTAATAAGTCAAAATGTATTGACAAAACTTATTAGGCAACTTCATGGGGAGTAAACTTACAAGGCAGGGCATACAACCGTCCCCATTCATAGTTATTTTATTAGAAGGGATTAGGTTTACCCAACTTACCATTGTTGATTGGGATTCCCCATCTTCCAATACTGGATAATTTTTCCCCATCTTCTTATAGGGTATCCTTTTTCCCTATCATCCCTTAGTGGATCAAGTTTCCACATCTTCACATAGTGGATCTGGGTTCCCCATATTCCATATTGTATCAAGTCCATAGACTTGAATCGCAAAATTATCAAATAATATATATATATATTGAATAAATGAACTAGTGGTAGATATATTTCCCACCCATATCATAATGAAATCACACATACATGTTCCACTAATTCCTAAAAAATCATATCATATCTCATGAAATTAAATGAGTATCAAAAAAATTTAATCATATCATATCCTATGGAAAAATAAATAGGTTTTATAATCATTTAATCAATAGAATAACACATAAAAAGAAGAAGGTTTGATAGTCATATAACCCGTGAAGAAGAAATGGGTTTCATAAACATGTAACCCCTGAAATAGAAAAGGGTTTCACAAACACCTTTCCATTAAAAACAAACCATTCAGATAAATAATATGAATGGAACCTTTTAGTTATTTCCCCAGAAATTAAAGAGTAACACCAATGGATGTCATAAAATATGGAAAATAATTTTTAAATACCTTTTAATAACCTTTATTGATTAAAATATACTTTATTTTTCAAAAATCATAATTAAAACAAAAGATCTTTTGATAACTTTTTTTCTTTGAATATAAACATGAAAATTTATAAGTAAAGGTTCAAAATGTTTTTAAAACCATTTCCTATAAGTAATGTTGATAAAATATAATGAAATATAAAAAAAAAACTAAAAACCATTTCATTTAAAACACTTGGAAAACATATAATGTAATATTTATAATGTTTTGAAAACCATTTCTTTTAATATTTATAAAGAATTCTTTGAAAACCATAAAAAAATTAAATCCTTTTTTAAGAAACATTTTTTGACATAGGTATGCATCCTTTAAATTTTTTCAAATTTAATATTATAAACCTAAAATAGATACCTAATCGTTTAGGGATATGCTTAGGGGTGTCTAGGGTTTCTTTATGGCCATACTTGGAATTTTGGGGAGAAAAATTCATGTTGTGTAGTTAGAATAAACCATGTAAAGTAGTTTGTATGGTTATATTTATTCATAAAACGATGGATAATGGGATGGTATAGGGAATAAATTTTTCTTTAACTGTGTGATTGGGGATACATGGCCAGGAAAAAAACTTCATACAAATTTTAGAGGCATTTCACAGGATTGGCGCACAGTTTCTCTAGCCATACATCCTAACCATGAAATTCAGCCCTTCATATAGCTTCATGTGCCTGGTTAGTTAATGGTATGTCCAAAACATGAGGCCAAACCATACGAAGGCCTAATTTTCGGGAAGTGATGATTTTTTTAATATTTTATGTTTTAAATGAAACCCTCATTTGGTATAAATTCTCTATGGATTTGAACCAATTATTTTATCCCTATTTGAAACTAATACTCTATAAACTAAGATATGAAATATAGTTCCCATCCAGAGTACAAATCGATCATCTTTTATCTTATGGGAACTGCATCAGTATATTCTTAATTATCATTTAATCATTAGACATTCTTCTTCCTATCGATGATTCTATTTATATTTTGGTTTATATGCCCTATTTTCAATGAATTTTTCCATTCCTTATTTCTCTTCCAATATAGGACAAACCACTAGTCGATATTGAATGAGGAGAGTCATACAAGTCTGATTTATGTAGTCTATAAGTCACTCCTTATGATTCATTATTCAGAAAATTGTAGGGTGGGGTTGCAGATTTCTTTTGGTGTCATTTGTTGAATTAATTTTCTTTGATTATAGTCATTATGACCAGGTTCTACGTCCATTTCCTTATATGTAATTCATCATTTGTGGTTACATTTAAATTTATGACCACCCCATGTAGTGTGTTATTCATAATTAGGTTTATATTGATTTGAAATGTGTTTCGACACCGCTGTTCGAGTGTTCCTTAGCATGACATTGGTAAAGATAATCTTTTAAAGTTAAATAATGGTTGAATTGGAAATTTATGAACAGATTGGACCAAGTTGTTTTCAACCTGACCTGTCTAAGGTAAGTTCTATAATTTTATAAATCAATATAAAATGGAAATGGAAAGTATATGGTATATATATATATATGACTTTCCTTAATAGAATATAATCGAATTCATGGTTGCGTATTTTTATCACCATTTTCTACATATTATGGAAGGTAGAATAATGAACCTAATGAACTATGTATTTCTAATATGAAATGAATTAAATGGTCGTATACCCTTTGGCCTTGTCACACTAATGAAAGGCATGGATTGAAAAAATTACTAATAAGATGACCCGAGTATTACATGGATTAGTTTAATAAATGAATTAAATGTAATGTCCCTAATTAAATATAAACATTTAGATATCTATATAGGTGGTCAAACTCAGGTTAGATTTTGGATTCCTTAGGGAATGCCATGAGCACTCCTAGATGCCATTCAAATTCAAGGATGTTGGTTTCCTTGGTTGATACCCACCTTGGAACATGGTCATTATCTATCAGTGGATGTATGGTACGAATATATAGGACCCCTCCTTTACTATTACAATATTCCTAGGATACAATCTTTAGATCCAGTGTGGCTTCTATGGACTTCATGTTCCATGGTCACATCCTTGGACCAATCCATAGCTTATCCCATTTTACCTTGGATTTATTCCTTAGACTCGGTTAGATTTCACTCTAGTGGAATTCCTTGGATGTTAATCCTTGTATTACACTCCTACCCCCTACCCATGATATAGTTAAAATGGAGTTTGTGATGCATGATGTCTCAACTTCCTTCGACATTACCTTGGAAGCCATTAGTTATAATTTACAATTATGTTGCCATATTAAATTGTGGAACATTACTAATACTATATTGATGTGATTCTAGTGAAGGATATTCCTCATTTGACTTAAATATATAAACTATAATATAAAATAATTAATTATTTAGTTACATGTTCACACACCAGACATGGGTTGAAGTAGGTATATGGGAAATTAATTTACTATGATACATTAATTTTATATATGAATTCTTTCACATTGTTTTGACTTATATTACAAAGGTAGGATGTAATAGACATCATTGGTAGTAGAATACTGATAATTATCTCACAACATATTTGGGATCCATTTGAACATATATATATTATAATTATATAGGTTTTTACAAAGGGAAGTGTCCCACTTCACACACTTGAATGCTTAATTGCTTATGATTGAGATGGTGGTAGATGACATAGTGGGATAATGGGTTGTTGGGGATATTTTTTGGATTCATATTGATAAATATTTATAGAATTATTTTTTACTTATTTGGATCAATTTTTACCATCATTTTAGGGACATTTCATATACCATCATCAATTTTTTTTATTTTGATCTGTTGTTCAGTTGTTTATTAATTCATTCTACTTTTGATGTGTCTTTTGTTTACATATTTTACTTTTTCTACTTATCCCCTATTTTAATATGTTTTCCATTGTGATACACTCTAGTAATGAAGTCATCGTATCCCTACAGACACACTCTATTCCCTCATTTTTAGTTGGTAGCATCTAGCTTTCCGGGAGACGCGCTTAATGCTATGTGGCCAACCGGGCTCGGGGAAATCCTATGTGGCATTCTGGTTCAGGATATCACATAGTCGTATTAATGAGGTAAAGTTATTGTTTTACTATATTGATACAATATATTTATTATTAATAACACTTGGAACTTTGTCATAAGTCATTCACGTGGGTCACGAACCCATTTTCTTGTTAAATTATGAGTTTCCTGAATTAAAATTATTTTTCATATTTTGTCTATTACAACTGATATCATTTCACCATTGGGTGACTCACATGTTATGTGGTGTTGTTGATTATTATTATAATTATTGAAATATTTCATTCTTGGTCCAATGATATGTGGGAAAGAAGCATTGTTACAAGAATCATCATGGGAACCTTGAATTCACATACCATAAAATTGCCTTGTTATTTAGTTTTATTTCACTACATGAATTTATTGATGTAAATGTGATTGTTGAGTGTTGTTTTGGTTGCTATAGTATTTGTTTTTATTTTCATTGGTTATGATGGAGTAATTTTTTGTTTCAATTTATGAAGTTTTATTGTCCCTCATGGGTTAGGATTTGATGTTAACTGAGTTGAGGAATTCGATTAAAAACTAATGGGTGTCGTTTATAGTGATAAGGTATATAGGATCTGATTCATAGGTAATAAATGTCCAATTTAAATGAAACTTGGTATATGAAAATATGAAAATGAAATTTGATATTGAAACATTAATTTTATAAATAATAAGGTTGTATGTCATTATCCTATATTGTCATGTTTGTTAAAGGTAAATGAGTGATTCTAGAAATTAAATATAAAATGAATGAAATGGTTTCTAGTAAATCATGAGGAATGGTACTATTGACCCTTCATATACTGGAACCCCTGAAGATTCTACTTAATAACATACCAATAATTATCCTACTAACTGGGTAGTTGGGGTAGTATATCGTGGGTATTGAGACCTTTCATATGTTCATTTTCTTCTAGTGTTTCTATCTATCTTCTTAAAAATTAATTTGAGGCATGTTTTTCGAATTTGTAGTCCAATTCCACCACGATGAACTCAAGTCGTGTGCCAATAAGGTGGTGACGACCATGATCAAAACATGGTGGTACCTGATATTCTAGTGTGACCTCCACTTGAGTAACCATGTATTGAACTTGATGTTGGAACTGATGCTAATTTTCATGATATTTTACTACGTTAGATGTTTTCCATGAATTTTGATCTACATCCTACACCTATGATGGTTGATCTGAACTGTGAGATCTAACTACATAAGCATCCTACCTTTTCAAGTGATGGTGGTCCAAACGTTACCTAGTGTTGGATAGACTGCACATTGTCTATATTTTTACATCAGGAGACACAACAATTGTGGAGTTTCAATCTTAACACAAACATGTTGTGTGATTAGGCCTAGCATTGGTGGGATGTAATTACCTACGATGGCTTTCCTTAGGGCATGGTATGGGCTAACTTCCAAAATAATTTTTAGGACTACTTCATTCCTCAGTTACAGAGAGCTGACTGAGCTAGAGATTTTATGCATCTCAAGTGGGGATCTATGTTAGTAATGTATTATTCAACATGTTTCACTGAGTTACATCACTTTGCACCACTTCTAGATGGTGATGAAATTTTTTCCTGTTGGATTCTTCAAGGATGAGCTCATGCATTCCATCCTAAGGTGAATGTATTTTTCCCATATATTGTATCTCAAATAGAAAATTACTCTCTTATCACATAGTGGAACCTAAGGTATGTTGATTGTACCGATAATATAGGATCCTTTCTGAGGAAAAAGAGCAGTTCTTCTAGTATAAGAAATTAATATCTAAAGGATTCTGAAAGGGAAGTGGAATTCAAAGTACCTATGCTAGTTTCTCGATGGTGTGTTGCCAGTTGGGATGATAGAATACCCTAAATGTAACGCCCCGACCCCAGCTACCCAGAGTCGGTGCATTATTACATAACATTGGCATGATCACAAGAAAGATCAAATCTCGAAAGACCGATTGGTTTAGTAGCCTTGGAAACACTAGATATATTCATAAGTTTTACATTACATCATAAAATCAAAAACTACTACAACAACATAATGTTTCCACAGTCCACACTACAATCCCCTCATAATATCCCCGCAGGTCATTCATAACTTACATCTTCACTTCCTGGGAAAAATAAAACATAGAAAAGGGGTGAGCTCAAATGCCCAGTAAGGATAACAATATAGCGGAAACTTTCATCAATAAGAATAAACATTTAAGGCAATGTATAACTAAAACAAAAGCCTTTTAAATATTAACTTTCAACATGGTATGGCATAAATAAAATGAAATAATGCCATTTACTTATTCACATGGATATTCTACTAATCGAATAATCACATGCAAAAATCAATAACCACTTTCATAATGTTGGAATGCATAATGCCAGACTATCATAACCACATAGCCAAGGCCTCGTGCCAAGACTACAAATAAGATTTTGTCAAGGCCTTGTTCCAAGACACTAGTTTGTCTCATGAGACCTACCGATGCATCGAGGAGCTATAGCGGGCTCCACCCGTCACTTATTAAGTCCAATGCATTCCCATATGAAAAGGTTTAAACATAACATAAACATTCGTATTAAAACTAGCATATGAAATGTCAATACTTTCACAATAAACTATGAATGGTATAAAAATAGAACATCCACAGTCAAACATATCACAAAACATTCAATACAATATAGAAGTTTTGTGTCATAATAAATCAACTTCAAATAATCTTAAAATCCATCAAAGGATGTTGACATAGATGAAATCAAAATTCTTTTTAAAGAAGTATCTCCTTTTATTTTGAAATCATTTAAGATCCATATAAAATAAAACATTTTCTTTGAAAATATTCTTATAAGCTTGTATGGAAAGCTTCGACGATTTTATAACGGCGGAAAATAACCGCACCCGCCGTATAAGTTAAAAAAAACATTCTTACCTCAATTCTGTCGAAAAGGTTAAAAAGGACCTTGTTTTGAAAACGACGGAAAGATTCCTCTTATAAAAAGTCAAACAAGGGTATAAATGACTTTAACCCATAAAAAATGTTTTGAAATACATTTTTAAGAAACATGGGTGTGGATGATAAAGATATCCCAGTAGATTATTACGTATAAACAACCTCGGATAATGAAGAGATTGTGAAATAACCCTTACCTTGAAATTTTCCTTGGTTGGGGTAGGTTAACCTCCTGTATAATGGTGAAATAATTGTTATTAAATTATACAAGAATCATATACATTAATATGATATCATATATGATCTTTTAATATTGATTTGATAATAATATCTTAGTATTATCGTTGTTTCGGGTGTTAACTTACTTGTTTTCTTTCATATGTTTTGTTACGTAAGACATGTTTGTAAAGGATAGGTTGTATATTATCCATATCCAGAATGATATCAAGTCCTTAAACATCATTTTTAAATCATAAAATGATAATTACGCTTTAATGGTTACGATGGAGAATGAATCTCATCGCGTTCGTGGAGACGGTAGTCCGTACGTACGCACGAGCGACAATATCATTCTTTTGATATTAAAATAATATATAAATGGATGTTATATCATATATACAGAATCATTAACATGTTATATTTATTATTTACATGAGTTACACATCATTATTATACCCATCCAAATAATATTATATTGAATAACAATTACACCACGACGTGGAGACGGTAAGCCGTACGTACGCACGTATGGTGACATGTTATTCAAAGGGTGGATAGAATACTGAATATGATTGTACCATATTTATAATAACATCACAGTATATGTGAGATACTGGAGTTATTATTTCAGAATGGTAAGAACAAAGGAAGAAGAAGTGGAAGAAGAAATGAACTTAGAAAAGGGTGGTGAGATCATTACCTCTTCTTCGGGTTCTTCCTTTTGATTTGATCAAAAGGGCTCCTTAGGTTGGCTTTCTGATCAAACTAAGGCCTCTAGGTTGTATTTAGGGATGTTGGGAGAGTATTTGGGCAGAGTTTGGCCGAACCAAAAGGCTTTAGAGGTGTGAAGGAATGAGAAGGAGGAGTGCCCTTTTATAAGAGGGGTGAGGGGCACCTTTGGAAAAGTTAGAAATATTAATTTATAATAAATTCATATTCGGTTTACAAAGGCCTCCAAAGTTGACTATTCAAAGGATGAGCTGGGGATAGGTCGAAAACAACTCATCCAATAGAATTTAGACAGGTTTGGGTACTTATATTAACCTTATCTTTAAGTATTAACTCTAAGTTAATTAGTTTCACTTTTACAATGTCTCTTTGTATTTTTATATAATATGGTTAATAAACTTACTATATACATCCAAGCGACCCCCAAGTGGTCCATTAATGAGGATCCTATCATAATATAAGTCTCTTGGCCGAACCTTAGATTTTTAGGAATTTAATATCAATTAATAATATAATATTTGTTTTAAGAACTCTTTTATGTCAATTTTGACACTATTCAATAGTTGATTTTTGTGAAACTCCTAACAGATTGATTACTTAGAACAAAGTCAATTAAATCAATCCTAATATATCATATTATCATAGAAAATTAGTTTAATTCATTAAAAGTTTCATATTATAATTATTTGGGTATTTATAAGATCAATTATTTTTATTTTTCACTATTTTAGTAATTACTGCATCATCATTGTGTCATAAATAAAATAAACTATATAATGTCTAAAAATTATAAATAAAATATCATTATGTAGGAAATCTTTTTAGCTTTCTAATGAATTTTTATAATCTAAAATCCAACTTATATAACCCTATGTAACAATTGTTTTGCTAAAAGATATATGCTTGTGTCATTTTTGTATTCATTTTGACTTAATTAAAATAAAGTGTCATTATCACTTACAAGTGGATCCATGGGGTCCCAAAATTGACACAAGGATACCCATGGTCGACCATGTATCAACCAATAGGGTTAAGACACGTTTTAGGGTAATTTAGTGTTATTATAATATTATTTGTTTAACCCTTATTTACCGGATTTACCCTTTAACCATGGTAAATAAAATATTTACCGCAGTAATTATTCAAAATGTGTAAAAATAAAAGTTACCTATTTACACAATTTGAACATCCTGATTCCAAATATGGAATCCATTTTCCTAAATTCAAAACACAGAAGTGGCAGAAATTAATTTAAAATTAATTCCCGCTGTCAAAACAAAAAGCGTGTTTTTTAAGAGATAATAACTATCAAAAGATTGACACTTGTTTATGATCGGTTTAATTGTAAAATTATGTCCAATGACCAACATTATATTAAATGGTAAAAATATATTCTAAATATACTTTAAAACCACTCAAATTCATAATTTATCACTATTAATTATTTTGATTAAAAAAGTTGTTTTCAATTAAAATTTAGTAATTTTCACTATTCATCAAAATATGAAAGTTATCCGAAAAGTACCAAAATTTCACCCTAGACTAATTTCGATATTCCGAATCCAAAAATGAAGTCCATTTTGAAATATAAAATATATATGATTTCAAAAAGTAGGTATTACTATTCACAACGGCTAGTTTAATTAGTTGTGGTGTGTGTTAGAACTCGAGGTTGCGTACAACACACGCTATCGCATTATTCGAAGGGAAACGTACCGTAGAAGCTTGGGGCGTTACATTCTTCCCTCCTTCAAATAATTGCGTCCTCGCAATTTCTAGGGTATTACTGCATAAAAAGACTCGGGTGGTTCTTCATCATAAGTTCCTCGGGTTCCCACGTTGCCTCTTCCATCTTATGATTTCTCCACAAAACTTTTACCAGACGCGTCGTCCGGTTTCTCAGCACTTGTTCTCTCGTATCAAGAATCTTGATGGGCTCTTCGCAATAGGAAAGATCGGGTTCCAGTTCTAATTCCTCATAGGTGAGTACATGCGTTGGGTCAGGCATGTATTTCCTCAACAGAGATACGTGGAACACATCGTGAACTTTGGAGAGACTTGGCGGCATTGCCAATCGGTAAGCTACAGCCCCAATTCGTTCTAGAATTTCGAAAGGTCCGATGTACCTGGGACTCAATTTACCTTTCTTACCAAAACGTATGACTCCCTTCCACGGAGATACCTTCAGGAAAACATGATCACCGACTTGAAATTCCAAATCCTTCCTTCGATTATCGGCATAGCTCTTCTGCCTACTTTGAGCTGCTTTGATGTGATTTTGGATTACCTTCACCTTTTCCACCGTTTCCTCCACCAGTTCTGGGCCTACAAGTTTTCTTTCACCAACGTCATCCCAACAGGTTGGTGTACGACATCTCTTTCCGTATAATGCTTCACATGGTGCCATTTGTATACTCGAATGGAAGCTATTGTTATAGGAAAATTCTACCAGAGGTAAATATTGATCCCACATACCCTGAAAATCAAGTGAGCAAGATCTCAACATGTCTTCTAAGGTCTGAATAGTCCGTTCTGATTGTCCGTCTGTCTGAGGGTGGTAAGCAGTGCTCAAATGAAGTTCAGTATCCAGGGATTTCTGAAGACTTTTCCAAAATCTTGAAGTAAAACGGGGATCACGATCAGAAACAATCGATAGGGGAACTCCATGAAGTCTCACAACTTCATTAATGTATAGTCTTGCTAGACGTTCCAGGGGTAGATCTTCTCTTATAGCAAGAAAATGTGCTGACTTGGTAAGACGATCAACAATAACCCATATTGCATCGTTCCTTCTAGGAGTCTTTGGTAGCCCCATGACAAAGTCCATCGTAATATTGTCCCATTTCCACTCTGGTATGGGAAGAGGTTGCATGACTCCTCCAGGCTGTTGCCTTCCAGCTTTCACTTGTTGACAAACCATACATCTTGATACAAAATCAGCAATCTCCCTCTTCATGTTGTCCCACCAAAAATGTTCCTTCAAATCTCTATACATTTTGGTGCTCCCAGGGTGTATAGAGAAATTGGAACTATGAGCATCATCCAGCAATTCCCTTTTCAGATCAGGTAAATCGGGAACACAAAGTCTCTTTCCAAATTTCAAAGTTCCATCTTTATACACAAAGTCTCTCAATCTCCCATCATTCACAGCTTTAATCTTCTTCTGAAATTCTTCATCATCGGTCTGAGAACTCTTAATCCTTTCTAGTAAAGATGGTTTGGCAACCATTTGAAAAAGCATTGATGTTTCACCTTCCCTGGTTATTCCCATGTCCATCTTCTCTAGATCCATGAAAATTGGATCCCTTTCAATTCTCATCATGTTCAGAACTCCATGGTCTTTTCTGCTCAAAGCATCTGCTACTTTGTTTGCTTTCCCCGGGTGGTAGTGTATCGTGCAATCATAATCCTTGAGTAATTCAAGCCATCTCCTTTGCCTCATGTTGAGTTCTTTTTGTGAGAAAATATACTTCAAACTCTTGTGATCAGTATAAATCTCACATTTTTCACCATAGAGGTAGTGCCTCCATATCTTCAAAGAAAAGATCACAGCTGCTAACTCAAGATCATGAGTAGGATAGTTTTGTTCATGAATTTTCAACTATCGTGATGCATAGGCAATAACTCTATCATTCTGCATAAGGACACAACCAAGTCCTTTCTTTGATGCATCACTATAAATAACGAACCCATCATTCCCCGATGGTAGAGTCAATATAGGAGCATTGACTAATCTTCTCTTCAGTTCTTCGAAACATTCTTCACACTCTTTTGTCCAAACAAATTTAACCCCTTTACGTGTGAGCTTCGTTAATGGGTTAGCCAATCGGGCAAAATTCTGGACGAAACGTCGATAATAACCTGCCAGGCCAATAAAACTACGTACCTCAGTTATACTCGTAGGTGCTGGCCATTCTTGGATTGCTTTGGTCTTAGAAGGATCAACAGAGATTCCATCTTTAGAGACAATATGGCCAAGAAAAGAAATCTCCTGAAGCCAGAATTCACACTTGCTAAACTTACCATATAATTCATGCCTCCTTAGAGTCTTCAAGATAATGCGCAAGTGATTTTCATGATCTTTGTAGGTTTTGGAGTATACCAAGATATCATCAATAAATACCACCACAAATTCATCGAGATACTCCTTGAAAACTCTATTCATCAGATCCATGAATACAGAGGGTGCATTAGTCAATCCAAACGGCATTACAGTAAACTCGTAATGCCCGTACCTGGTTCGAAATGCTGTCTTCGGAATGTCTTCTTTCTTTACACACAACTGATGGTATCCAGATCGAAGGTCAATCTTTGAAAAGTATTGAGCTCCATGCAGTTGGTCAAATAAATCATCAATACGAGGTAGGGGATACTTGTTCTTTACCGTTATAGCATTGATCTCCCTGTAGTCGATACATAACCTCATAGATCCATCTTTCTTTTTAACAAATAGAACAGGGGATCCCCATGGAGAAACACTAGGGCGAATAAATCCCTTATTACTCAATTCCTCTAGTTGTTTCTTTAGTTCGACTAACTCTACAGTGGCCATTCTATAAGGGGTCTTCGATATAGGCCTTGATCCAGGAATCAAATCAATAGAAAACTCAACTTCTCGTTCTGGAGGATGTCCAGGTAAATCTTCTGGAAATACATCTACAAATTCTTTCACAACAGGTACATCCTCTATTTGAACATTCCTTTCCTCACCGATAGTTATTTCATTCTCTTCCTCCCCGATAATTGAATTAAGTTGAGCTACAGGGGGTGGATCTAAATAAGAATTAGGTGGTGACGATTCTGCTCTAAAAATAAGGTGTTCCTTATCATTATCATCAAGAATCGTAACCTCTTTCTTCTTACAATAAATCTTCGCATCATAGTCTGAAAGCCAGTCCATACCGAGGATTATATCAAACTCAATCATAGGTATGACGATGAAATCAGCAGATAATGAAAATTTATGTGCTCTAATGGGGACTGATTCACAAAACTTTGTTGCAACGATACTTCCCTTAGGAGTTTTAACTGACAACTCCCTTATTAAATCAAATTGGAAATATCTAATTTTCTTAGCAAACTGGGAAGATATGAAACAATGCGATGATCCAGAATCAAATAATGCATTTGCTAAACTTGAGGAAACCATTAAATTACCTGCCACCACGTCTTTCGGAGTTTCTACCTCAGCAGTAGTGATAGCATAAGCCTGGCCTTGATCCCTTGGCCTTTTCTGAGGTAAGTTCTCCTGACGCTTAGGACATGCATTTGCATAATGCCCCATCTCCCTGAAATTGTAGCACTGAACATTGGTAGCTTCCTTCTTCCCCTTGCAATCATGAGCTTGGTGGCCTTTTTCACCACACTTGTAACAGACTCCCATTCCCTTCAGGCAAGCACCGGGGTGTTTCTTCCCGCACTTACCACAAGATGGATATTCAACCTTTCCCTTCTTCCCCTTATTTCCATTCCCAGATTGATCAGCAGGTCTCTTCTTCTCTTGCTTTGCTTTAAAGTCATAAGACTTAGAGAATTCCTTTTCGGTCTTGATAGCAGATGAGACAATGTCTTCGTACGATGAAAAGGATTGTGAGACTAATGCTCGACGGAGAAATGGTTTTAACCCATCAAAGAAACGATCAATCTTACTTCTTGGGTTGCGAATATAATCTCCAGCATACCTCGCTAACCTTGTAAAGTTAGCCTCATACTTTGTGACATTCTCATCCTCCTTTTGTCTCAGACTCAGAAATTGTCTTTCCATATCTGCTCGATGGTCGCGAGGAAAGTATTTTTCTAAAAACAGATCTTTGAACTCCCTCCATTCCATGTTTGATACTTCATCATCTTCCTTCATGTTTTGAATCAATGACCACCACTGATCAGCATCTCCAGTGAGGCGGTAAACTGCCATGGTAACTTTTTCCCTTTCACTACTCCCCAAAGCCTGGAATATTTTCTCTAGGGAAAATATCCATTGCTCAGCTACTAAGGGATTTGTACTTCCATTGAACGTTGGTGGTTGTTGTCTCATGAATCGATCTAACATTGATCCTCCACGCTGCGGATCAGGGTGCTCCATACGGGTAAGGTTATTATTCATAACCTGAGTAAGTTGTCCCAGTACGATGATTAGCTGATCAGCACCAGTTGCATCACCAGCCCCACTATAATTATCTTGAGCAGGAGGGAAATCCCTACATGGAGTGTGTGCATTGATACGGTTTCCATTTCTTCCACTAGGCGCCATTTCTAAACAATGGCATAAACTAGATCAGTTTATGAATCAAAATACATAATCCCATACTTATAAAACACTTAACATAAATTGAACTATTTATGGATATAATCCATAATCATAAAAATGTTTTTCTTTGAGGAAGTATATACTCATAAAACCTTCATAATGATTTGTAAAGATAATGAGAGTTATCCTAAGCATATACCCCAGGAGTGTCGTAACCAAGAGTGCAGCAAGGCCCGTTGTCGTGCACCAATTCCCGTTCGAGTCTAGCTCAAAGCGGTGTTTTCGGGTTTTACCCCTAGGTACATCTGTGCCAGAGCCGCCTCTACCTGCTCGTATCCAGACAGTGATGTATTGCTCGGAAAACTCACAAAATCTCTACAATACCAAAATTCTAGGAAGTTCTTCTATACTAATCCTCAAAGTTCATCTTAGGTCTACGTTCTCTAATCAGAGTTTATCTAAATCTAGCTTCCAAGGTTTGTACTAAACTTCCTCTGATACCAACTGTAACGCCCCGACCCCAGCTACCCAGAGTCGGTGCATTATTACATAACATTGGCATGATCACAAGAAAGATCAAATCTCGAAAGACCGATTGGTTTAGTAGCCTTGGAAACACTAGATATATTCATAAGTTTTACATTACATCATAAAATCAAAAACTACTACAACAACATAATGTTTCCACAGTCCACACTACAATCCCCTCATAATATCCCCGCAGGTCATTCATAACTTACATCTTCACTTCCTGGGAAAAATAAAACATAGAAAAGGGGTGAGCTCAAATGCCCAGTAAGGATAACAATATAGCGGAAACTTTCATCAATAAGAATAAACATTTAAGGCAATGTATAACTAAAACAAAAGCCTTTTAAATATTAACTTTCAACATGGTATGGCATAAATAAAATGAAATAATGCCATTTACTTATTCACATGGATATTCTACTAATCGAATAATCACATGCAAAAATCAATAACCACTTTCATAATGTTGGAATGCATAATGCCAGACTATCATAACCACATAGCCAAGGCCTCGTGCCAAGACTACAAATAAGATTTTGTCAAGGCCTTGTGCCAAGACACTAGTTTGTCTCATGAGACCTACCGATGCATCGAGGAGCTATAGCGGGCTCCACCCGTCACTTATTAAGTCCAATGCATTCCCATATGAAAAGGTTTAAACATAACATAAACATTCGTATTAAAACTAGCATATGAAATGTCAATACTTTCACAATAAACTATGAATGGTATAAAAATAGAACATCCACAGTCAAACATATCACAAAACCTTCAATACAATATAGAAGTTTTGTATCATAATAAATCAACTTCAAATAATCTTAAAATCCATCAAAGGATGTTGACATAGATGAAATCAAAATTCTTTTTAAAGAAGTATCTCCTTTTATTTTGAAATCATTTAAGATCCATATAAAATAAAACATTTTCTTTGAAAATATTCTTATAAGCTTGTATGGAAAGCTTCGACGATTTTATAACGGCGGAAAATAACCGCACCCGCCGTATAAGTTAAAAAAACATTCTTACCTCAATTCTGTCGAAAAGGTTAAAAAGGACCTTGTTTTGAAAACGACGGAAAGATTCCTCTTATAAAAAGTCAAACAAGGGTATAAATGACTTTAACCCATAAAAAATGTTTTGAAATACATTTTTAAGAAACATGGATGTGGATGATAAAGATATCCCAGTAGATTATTACGTATAAACAACCTCGGATAATGAAGAGATTGTGAAATAACCCTTACCTTGTACTTTTCCTTGGTTGGGGTAGGTTAACCTCCTGTATAATGGTGAAATAATTGTTATTAAATTATACAAGAATCATATACATTAATATGATATCATATATGATCTTTTAATATTGATTTGATAATAATATCTTAGTATTATCGTTGTTTCGGGTGTTAACTTACTTGTTTTCTTTCATATGTTTTGTTACGTAAGACATGTTTGTAAAGGATAGGTTGTATATTATCCATATCCAGAATGATATCAAGTCCTTAAACATCATTTTTAAATCATAAAATGATAATTACGCTTTAATGGTTACGATGGAGAATGAATCTCATCGCGTTCGTGGAGACGGTAGTCCGTACGTACGCACGAGCGACAATATCATTCTTTTGATATTAAAATAATATATAAATGGATGGTATATCATATATACAGAATCATTAACATGTTATATTTATTATTTACATGAGTTACACATCATTATTATACCCATCCAAATAATATTATATTGAATAACAATTACACCACGACGTGGAGACGGTAAGCCGTACGTACGCACGTATGGTGACATGTTATTCAAAGGGTGGATAGAATACTGAATATGATTGTACCATATTTATAATAACATCACAGTATATGTGAGATACTGGAGTTATTATTTCATAATGGTAAGAACAAAGGAAGAAGAAGTGGAAGAAGAAATGAACTTAGAAAAGGGTGGTGAGATCATTACCTCTTCTTCGGGTTCTTCCTTTTGATTTGATCAAAAGGGCTCCTTAGGTTGGCTTTCTGATCAAACTAAGGCCTCTAGGTTGTATTGAGGGATGTTGGGAGAGTATTTGGGCAGAGTTTGGCCGAACCAAAAGGCTTTAGAGGTGTGAAGAAATGAGAAGGAGGAGTGCCCTTTTATAAGAGGGGTGAGGGGCACCTTTGGAAAAGTTAGAAATATTAATTTATAATAAATTCATATTCGGTTTACAAAGGCTCCAAAGTTGACTATTCAAAGGATGAGGTGGGGATAGGTCGAAAACAACTCATCCAATAGAATTTAGACAGGTTTGGGTACTTATATTAACCTTATCTTTAAGTATTAACTCTAAGTTAATTAGTTTCACTTTTACAATGTCTCTTTGTATTTTTATATAATATGGTTAATAAACTTACTATATACATCCAAGAGACCCCCAAGTGGTCCATTAATGAGGAATCTATCATAATATAAGTCTCTTGGCCGAACCTTAGATTTTTAGGAATTTAATATCAATTAATAATATAATATTTGTTTTAAGAACTCTTTTATGTCAATTTTGACACTATTCAATAGTTGATTTTTGTGAAACTCCTAACAGATTGATTACTTCGAACAAAGTCAAATAAATCAATCCTAATATATCATATTATCATAGAAAATTAGTTTAATTCATTAAAAGTTTCATATTATAATTATTTGGGTATTTATAAGATCAATTATTTTTATTTTTCACTATTTTAGTAATTACTGCATCATCATTGTGTCATAAATAAAATAAATTATATAATGTCTAAAAATTATAAATAAAATATCATTATGTAGGAAATCTTTTTAGCTTTCTAATTAATATTTATAATCTAAAATCCAACTTATATAACCCTATGTAACAATTGTTTTGCTAAAAGATATATGCTTGTGTCATTTTTGTATTCATTTTGACTTAATTAAAATAAAGTGTCATTATCACTTACAAGTGGATCCATGGGGTCCCAAAATTGACACAAGGATACCCATGGTCGACCATGTATCAACCAATAGGGTTAAGACACGTTTTAGGGTAATTTAGTATTATTATAATATTATTTTTTTAACCCTTATTTACCGGATTTACCCTTTAACCATGGTAAATAAAATATTTACCGCAGTAATTATTCAAAATGTGTAAAAATAAAAGTTACCTATTTACACAATTTGAACATCCTGATTCCAAATATGGAATCCATTTTCCTAAATTCAAAACACAGAAGTGGCAGAAATTAATTTAAAATTAATTCCCGCTGTCAAAACAAAAAGCGTGTTTTTTAAGAGATAATAACTATCAAAAGATTGACACTTGTTTCTGTTCGGTTTAATTGTAAAATTATGTCCAATGACCAACATTATATTAAATGGTAAAAATATATTCTAAATATACTTTAAAACCACTCAAATTCATAATTTATCACTATTAATTATTTTGATTAAAAAAGTTGTTTTCAATTAAAATTTAGTAATTTTCACTATTCATCAAAATATGAAAGTTATCCGAAAAGTACCAAAATTTCACCCTAGACTAATTTCGATATTCCGAATCCAAAAATGAAGTCCATTTTGAAATATAAAATATATATGATTTCAAAAAGTAGGTATTACTATTCACAACGGCTAGTTTAATTAGTTGTGGTGTGTGTTAGAACTCGAGGTTGCGTACAACACACGCTATCGCATTATTCGAAGGGAAACGTACCGTAGAAGCTTGGGGTGTTACACTAAAGCCTCAGTGTGATAGAAACCCTATGTAATGACTAGATTGTGGCCATTAGGGGAATCATTATAGATTTTTTTATCTTTCAATTAGCTTCTATTGGAAGAGTTTCCACACCAACTGCACCTTCAAAAGACAGTTCTTTTATATTATGTCAGGTGGGGAGTTGGAGTAGTGCTGACCGGACTACCAAAAGATGAGGTTTGTGGCCATGTTATATAGTCTCCAAATCACCAATTGTTCCAATAGGGTAGAATTGATCATGGTAGTCCAGCTTTTGTACTTGTTCATGGATCAAGTCAGTTGCATGTAGCACTACTGACACCCTAGGATCAAGATGAAAAATCATCTACAGTATGAGGTAATATTCTAGTATCCACCATTATAGTATATACATTAGTTTATACAGGATACTCAAACTATTTCCAATCCTTATCTTTAATTTATTGTATCTGGATGACGATAAATTGTTATTGTGGAGTAATGTCTATGGAAACATTGTTGGGATTACGGTTAGAGGGAATACACCAATTTAGGTATTGTCCCCTTGAGGTGGGAAATTACCCTTTCCTATGGGACCTATTTTTTTAGATGATTGGATTTTATTTAATTCTTGGGATGTACATGATATTAGTGATGGAACAGTGTATCATGGACAGTGTGGAGTGACTACCTCGATTTATAATATCTTCATACAAGATTAGATTTTATTTCAGGATAAATTTCCACTACATGTATAATTTTTCAGGGATGTATTTACTAATGACTTTATATGTATTTTATCCATGGAGGTAGGTGGATTTTATAATTTATCATGTTCCTGGGGAATCCCTACTGTCCATTCCTCTATAGAGTACGAAACTTAAAGAGCACCAAGAGCTCAAGCAGTAGTTAGGAGACTTAGAATCCAATGTTTTATATGGCACAGTACTTTCTCTTGGGTTTATCCCATTATATTCTCTAATAAGGAGTATGGGACCCTTTGACTATGGGTTTATTATAGATAGTTGATCTAACTTAATGTAAAGAATTGTTATCCACTTCCTCAAATAAATGTTCTCTTTGACCAACTTAAAGAATCTGGGGTCTTCTCTGAGATTAACATGTGATAGAGCTATCATCTGGCGTGATTTAGGCCATCATACATACGTTATAAATTTTTTTTTATTATGCATGGTCTATATGAGTACCTCTTTATTCCATTAGGTCTCAAGAATGTTCATTCCATTTTCAAGGATTTTATGAATAGGGTCTTCCACCAAAATCTGTATTCGTTTTTCAATGTATATGTGGATGAAATATTGGTTTATTCTAAAACTCATAGAAATTATTAAAAAAACCTCATGATAATTATTAGTGCACTTAATGATCATCATATTTATTCCAATATTGATATGTTCCACTTTTGGATTGCTAATGTTCAAATATTGGGTAATATAATCGTAGAATTTTCAATCTCTATTGACTCGGAGAAGGTTCATGCAAGATTTTCAAATAATAATCCAAAGAACATGTTTAATATAGCGAGTTTCATGGGGATGGTTGGTTGTTAAATTATTTTTATACATGAATTCTCATTTCTTGGTTCACCTCTTACTCTTCTTACAAATAACGGTGTTTAGTTCATTTGGTCCCAAGAGTGTAAGAAATACTTTCTAGAGACGAAAGGGTGGATTGTATCAAAACCTATTATGATTCTTTGGGAGCCTATAAATGGTTATTACATTTTCTGATATTCATCATTCATCGAACATGGGGAAGTGATGATCTAGGATGATAGATTTGTTGAATATAGATGTCGACAGTTGAGGCCTCATGAAAGAAATTACGTGACGCATGACCTTGAGCTAGCAGTATTTGTCCATTACATAATTAACTGGATACACTCTCTATTGTGTGAGCTCTTTTTTGTGTATATGGACAAGAAAATCCTCAAATATATTTGTACACAATGTGACGTAAATCTAGAATAGTGATTATGGGGTGAATATCTTCAATATTTTGATTTCGAGATTACCTATATTCCTGGAAAGGGAAATGTAGTTGCTGGTACACTGACTCTAAAAAATGAATCACATGACGTATAGGAAACCAATGATGAATAGATGTTCATTTCCCTCTTTTATGATAAATATATAGAGTTTGATGAAATTCATGAGTAGTATTTTTTCTCATCCTTGATGGTTACCTTTTCCCTTTTGATAATGTCAAGAGTAGGAAATTAATAGATCATAAGGACTTAGTTCTTCATAAATGTATTTTATGAGAATAAAAACCTCTAGATTAATCTATTGATAGATGAAATATCCTTTGTATAAATGGGTGTGTAAATACTCCTACAAATATGAGTGAGGGTTGATGCACAAGTCCCATTTTTCAAAGTGGTAAATTTATCTAGACATGTCCAAAATGTGTTGAGATATTTATTCCTATATTGGTCACTTGGGATGAAATTATAGATAGCATCTTTTGTCTCTAGATGTTCCACCAATCAGTAGGTAATGGAAGATCACCAGATACCTATAGATCTGTTATAGTCGATTCAAATCTCAAAATAGAAATGGAAGTATTTTTCTGTGGAATATGTAGTCGTATTATCGATGTGTCCTAGAGGTAGTAATTAAATTTGTGTTGTTATTGACTGACTGATGAAATTAGCTCACTTAATTCCTTCATGGGAGACATTCTCAGTTAATGATCTAGGATGATTGTATGTATGTTATATAATACTGCTACAGAGGGTCCCTCATACAATAATTTCAGATATGGGTACTTGTTTCACATCTCGGTTCTGGAAGGGGTTGAATAAGGCTATTGGTACATAGGTGTTTCTAAGCATATCATATCACCCTCAAACCAATGGATAGTTGGAACATACAATACCAATGTTTAAAGACATTATCTTGGCATGCAACCTTGATTTCAGTAGTTCATAAGAAGAATTGTATCCCTATCAGTGAGTTTAATTAAAGTAATACTATTCATGTGATGATTCAGATGGATCCTTTTGAGGCATCATATGGTTGGCAATTATTTTCACCCTAGTGTTGGGTAGAAGTAGCAGAGGCAGCTCTACTAGGCCCTCATCTTATGTTGGAGACTTCAGAGTTGGTTTATCCGATCAAAAATCATACATCAACTTATAATTATAAATTGAAATATTACACAAAGCACTATAGATGAACAATATAGTTCATGGATGGGGATCATATTTTCTGATAGGTATCACCCTGGATAGGTAATAGATAGATACAGAGGCAAGGGAAGTTGTTGCGTCAATTGTTGGGTTTTTTGATATCTTAGAGATAGTCGACCCGATATCTTATCAGTTGTTACTACCTCAAAGGTACCATTCCATGCACGAAGTCTCCAACGATTCAAAGCTTCACCAGTACCATACTAACCCATCTCAAAATTTTGATCCAATCAAAGTTCCGAAAGATAGCGATAATTATTTTGATTTATATCCAATGTGAATAATTGACTAGAGCCAAAAGGCTCTATGAGTCCTGTATGTTCCTATTGAATGGGTGTTGTGGTAGCACGACTGTGTGTGGGACAAGACATTGGATTAAGAAGGCGATATACATGAATAGTGGCCAGAGTTGTTCTCTGACAGTGTTTTCTTTCCCATGGAAAGTGAACTCAGGGATGAGTTCCTTTAAGGGGGAAGAATGTAAGAAACTGATTTTTTTACTCAATTATGAATCCTTAAAATTTTGGCCTAATTATATTTTACGGTCCCAAAATGGATGAATAATGAGTTATTGATGGACTCGAGGGGGTGGTTGCGGCTTGTTCAAAGCCTAGAGCCTAGGTTTTGGGGATAAAGAGGTAGGTCGCACATTTAGAATAAACACTGCAAGGAAGGTCGCAATGTTAGATTTAACCATGTGAGGATACATAGTGGGATGGTATAGGGGATAATATTTTATTTAACCATGAAATTGGGACCGCATGACCATGAGAAAAAATGAAATCAAATTACAGGGGAATTTCAAATAATATTTGTGCATGGTTTCCCTAACCATGTGGCTTAACACTACAATATGGGCCTTCCGAAATAATCTTGTTCATGGCCTGCACATGGTTTGGCCAAAGCATGCGACCAAATTGCGTGAAACCGAAATTTTGGTGAAATGATTTTTTTGAACTTATGTTATGTTTTAAATGAAACTGTCCCTGATTTTTCTTATCTAGTGAACAACATCCTCTTATTTTCTCACTTATTAAAGCCTAAAGTTATCTAAATTATGACTAGATTTCTAGGAAAGATTTTGGAGTCTGAATTGATCATCGTTTGTTTGGGTTCATCCACACTAATACATTATTAAATAATTTTTAATATTTAATCGTTCTTCTTCCTATAACTTACAATATTTAGTTTCAGGATCATATTCCTTGTTTTAAGGTAGTTGGTCTATTTTTCAGATCTAATCCAATCTAGGATTAACCAGATATCAATACTAGTTGAGGAGAGTCAAACGAGTTTGAGGTAGGTGGTCTATAACTCACTCCACAAGATTCGGCAATCTATAAATTGTCTTTTAGGAACATTGATTTCATCAGGCATCATATTTTGAATTCATATACCTTTCCTGTAGTTTCTAGGAACATTTTCTAGGACCCTTGTGATATATGTAAGTCATCATTACTGGTCACATCCACAACTCCAACCATCCCAAGTAGGGTGTTATTCATAATTAGGTTTTAACTGTTTTGACTTCTCTGTCTGTGCCATCGTTCGGGTGCGACTTAGCTTGACATTGGTAAAGGTAATCCTTCCACGTTAAATGGATACCAAATTACTAATTTAATAATGGTGTGGACCATGTTTTTTTACATGACCCACCTAAAGTATGTTCTGTAATTTGATAAATCAATCTAAAATGGAAATCTGAAGTATATGGTATATATATATATATATATAAATAAATTGGCCTAATTTGATATCATCAAATGATTAGTTTCATGTATGTATAACCCATTTAAACATATGGTGGAAGGCATTAGAATGAACCTATTGATTTAAATATGAATTAAAGAAATAAATTAAATGGATGCATGCCCCATGGCCCTATCTCACTAATGAAAGGAAAGGCTTGAACCAAATTTATTATCAAACGACATGAGTATTACATAGATTAATTTAATAAAAGAATAAAATTTATGTTCCTAATTACATAAAGTCCTTAACATATCTAGATTAATGGTCAGTCTCAAGATAGTTTTGGGATTCCTCAAGAAATTCCTTGAGCACTTGTGGATTCCATTCCAATTTAAAGATATTGGTTGCCTTGGTTGATACCCTCCTTTAATATAGATTCTCATATATTAGTGATTGCATGGTATAACATTCTAACATACCTTTTTTACTATTACAAGGTGACTTTGATACAGTCATTGGATATATCATGTCTTATAAGACATGGGGTTCTGTGGTTACAGCCTTAGACCGAGCCATAGCTTATCCTATTTTACGATGGATTTATTCCATGGTCTTGGTTATATCTCACTATTATGGAACACATTGGATGATGCTCCTTATATTATACTCTTACCACATAGCCAGACTATAGTTACTACTATGTTGGTGACCCATGAGGTCACAATTTCCTTAGTAATTACCAAGTAACAAATTAATTATTATGTATATGCTTGTTTCCCTATTACATCTTGAAACATTACTAGTACTATCATGAGGTGATGATAGTGCTAGATATTCCTGATGACTAATAAATTTATAGTTTGGAACTTAAATTTATTAATTAATATGTTAAATGATTAGAAAACTGGCGAGGGATGAACCGTGTAGTTGAGTATTTACATTACTATACAAATTTACTTTTATATATTCATGATTTTACACTATTTAAGTTTATTTTACATGGAAATGAGTTTATAGAAAATAATGGTGGTGTCCTACGAAGATTTAACTCACACTATTTTCAATCTCAATTGGTACCCAAGTAGATTATATGTATGTAGGTGTTGACAATGGGAAGCATGTCACTTCAGAAACTTTATAAGTTGATTGCTTAGGATGGATATGGTGTCACATGACCAAGTGGGAGGTTAGGATGCTGGGTATATTTTTTTCAACTTTTGTATGTCTTTCTTATATTCTTCTTTTTATCTATATTATCCATCTTTCTAGTGACATGTCATATATAATCATAGATTTTTTTGATCAGTTGTTTAGTTGTTTATTACTTTTTACTGATTCCATTGTGGCATCTTTTTACTTCTATTTATTATTATAATTGTATATTTTTTCAAATTTTATCATCTATAATACAATATATTAATGAGGGCATAGCCTCCCCCAAAAAAACATCCATGTTCCTCAATGTTATTCGACAGACTCAAGCATTCCTGGAGATGCGCTTGAGGCCATGTGTCCAACAGGGATCCGGACACTCCTAAGTGGAATATTCATCTGAGACATAATTTTATCTATATGAGAATGAGATTTAAGGACCATATTTTAAAATAAAATTAAATCATTTTTAAAACATGGTTTTTTAAATTCATGGCATGTGTCTCAAAGAAGGAATATTGGGACAAAACTACTATGCTGATTTGGTTGCATTTGAAACATGACCCCAATTAAATATAGATCATAAAATGGATATATAGATAAATATATATTTAAGTATTTTAATAATATAATATATTCATGGGTTTTATATACATAACACAAAATAAATGAGTGAAGAGTAAGGCATAAATCTCACATAAATAAATGTGAGACAAGAAACCCCCATACATTAAGTCTTGACATTATATGTACACATAGAAAACACATGTATAATAAATTTAACATTTTTATACATCTAAAAATGAAAAATATTAGTATATAAAATACCATATATTCCTAACATCTTATTTGGTATTATATTTTTATTAACAATTCCATGTTAAAGAAAAGTTTTCGGTAATAAAAGCTTTGTTTATCATTCATGTTTTGACTTCTAATTATAGATAATATTACTTGGATGATGATTTAATTATTTATAGAAATAGAAAATTTATGTATATATCATATTTATTCAGTATATAAATATATATATTAATCTATAATTGTTAAAAAATTAAAAAAAATATATCATTCATGGAGACTATAAGTTATACGTATGCATGAACGTTGTTTCTATTTTATTGACATATTGAAATAAAGTAAGTAAATAGAATATATATTTATATATAATATCATAATATTTTCATTATTATGTCATATATATCATATATTTTCATTAAAATAATCCTTAATATCTTCCATGTAAATTTTGAACAGATGATATCGCTTTGAGGAGGGGGTAGTCAACACTTACAAAAACTAAGATATTGTATTTACAAAAATGTAAATAATTGAGATAACTGTTATATAATTTTAAAAGAGGAATAAATATATCATATATATAATATATATCATATAAAATTATATTTTACATCATAATTACGATCCATGATAGGTTTTAAATGAAAAATGAACAACATCATTTCATGTGACGGTGGTTCTCCGTGCACAAGAATAGTACGTCGGTTACACATATGATGGAAGTGTGTGGAAGTGTAGGTATAGAAATTTTAATAAAAAATATATATATTTTTAGGATACTTATGTAACTATATTATAATTTAATAAGAATAATCTTGGTGGTGGAGAATGAAAATAAAAGAAATGAGCTTGAGGAAGGGTGTTACCTCATCATTGGGAACTCCTTTATCTATAGGAAAAAGGGATTCATGGGTTAAATTTATTCAAAAATACAGTATTCAAGGAATAATTAATGGATATTGGGATATTATTTTATCATATTTTGGGTTATCCAAAGGACTCAGGATGTGTGAGAAAGGGGGAGGGGTGAGTGCCTTTTTACAATGGAGGAGGAGTGTCATTCATGTAAATTTTTGAAAAGGGAATTACACCCACGTTTTTCTGATGTAATGTCACACCAATAATAAGCAAAATAAAATAAAAGTGAATATAGGGTCTATATATTTCAATAAAATGGATTTTTGACGAGTTTCTAGGTCATTTTGACCCTTAACATTAATGATTAGTCCCATGTTAAGCTACATTTTCCCTTAATCGTTGTTATTAATTTTAATTAAATTCACTATCTTTTAAAAAAAACATATTTTATATTATTATACATTATAAATTATACATATAAAAATTATTTAATCCATTATTCCATATTAAAATAAAATAATTTGTATAAATTAATTTAAAATAAATCACGCAGACTAGATGATAATAGGGGTTTTTAAAGTAAAAATATTCAACAATTTGCTAATTTTTATATCTAATTTGACTTAGAAATTGATCCTAATGACCTATTTGTATTAATATGTACAGAATTTATATAATTAGGCTTTAAAACCAATTAATAATATAATTTATTATTATTAAAAATTTATTAAAAAAAAGAAGCCTTGATTTAAAAGTCATTATCTTTTCACTATTCATCAAAAAATGAAGCCTATAAAAAATACCAAAAAAAGAAACCTAAACTAATCTAGATATTACAAATTAAAAAATTAATATTATTTAGAAATTTAAAATTCATAAATCTTCCAAAATTTATATTTAAAATCAGTTCTCCATTAAAAGGGTATAAAACCACTTTTATAAAAATATAGATTTTTATGTGTAATATTGGGTTTATACATATCTTATGACTATATAATATATTCAATTAATTTAAAAAACTATTGGATTCAAAATATAAATTATATATTTTATTAATATCATTCAACAATAGTAATTAACTTAATTTATTAGGATGAAATATGATTTGGATCATTAAAGTTATTTTGGTAAAAACATTCCCTTTATATTCAATTGATTATTATATTCATCTATTACTAATATTTACCAAAAAAATTAGACCATTTTTTTTATAAATTAGTTAATCCTATTAATAGCCTCCAACTTAACAAATATATCATCAATATGTTGTTTAAATACTTATAGTACTATGGTGTTGTTTCACATAAACTCGTTGTTGCATGTAATGCAATCCATGTCTGTGTTACGTGTATTGCAAGATAATCTATGTATTGCATTTAGCATATGGTTAAAATGGTATTGTATATAATGAAATAAAAATATAGTTATTTCTTACAAATAATATATATTCAATTTGGGGTTAAATTCAAAATATCAATAAGATTAAATTAATTCAAAAAAATCACAAAATTTCAGTCTGTTATAGACTCATCGAATAGATCATGTTATACTAACATATCATACAAAGGATAAATGTGTAGATAATTGAACACATATATGAAAAGGACACCAAATAGTAGCTTCCTAGAAAATGGAAATAGAAAAAATTACCATCATAAGGAAAAATCATGACCATTTCCAATGGAAAGGGGGGTTCTAAAGAGATTTACAAACACATTATTAGGTCTTAAACATATAATGATGCAGATCTATTTGATAAATTTTTTATCATTACAATTTTAAGGATTTTTTTATGTTCTATATTACTAATATTAATTAACTTAAATAGAATGGTAATCTTAAAAATACTTAATTAATGTTCTAAAATTTTATAAAAGAGTATAAAATCACCATGTGAAATTCAAATGAGATGGAAAACACATTTGAATTCCCACTTTTTTTACAAGAATATAACATATAAAAATTGTTACAATGGAATGGGAAAATTGGTCTTAATAACACATTTAATAATTTTATGAAGGATAAATGTTACTAAATATATTAATCTTTGATAATACAACCAAGATAATTCCATTGTCAAAGAAGGATACATCAGACCTATCATGATTTATCATTATGATAAACATCAAACTGACCACATAATATTGAGGGATATCATAATAATTAACTTTTAGTAGAATAATATCAAACCGAGTTTCATCAGTTTATATGTGAGGAAGCATGTGAAATAGAAATAACTTACCTAATTGGATAGAGAATAAATAGGCAAAGTCGTTGTATGTATTTTTACTGAACAAATAATACTAGACTAAATGACATTGATATGTTAAGTATTAAATGGATAAAAAATGGGCATTTCAATTATAAAATGGTTACCATTCAAATTCATCTGGTGGAATTTTCCCATGGATGTTTTCTGAATAAATTATGAATTTTTTTGATTGTGAATATCCTGGTCTACCAAATGCCACGAGGAATTTCAATGTCCAGTAGACTCATAATTGTGTTTTTGAAGATCATGAAGGTTTTATATAGAAGAATTTGATCTAACATTCCAATGGATGAAGATAATTTCCTTCAACAATGGTTCATAAAATAAAAAAGGAATATCTTATAGGTTGGGGGTAGAACCAGTTTCTAAAAGGGATTGTTAATAGCGTGTATATCCTTGTATGAAGAAAGTGGATACGATAAGGATAGTATTTAGTGGGGGTATAAATAATTATATTAGAATAGAATATTTTTTTATAATGAGGTTTATCTAGAGAAATGATTATTGGGGTATAAAACTAGTTTCTTCCTATGCCTTTGTAATCCTGAAACAAGTTAGTTACAAAATCCATGTTTGTTGGAATAATAAATGTTGAAATAAGTATGTATTTTTATATAAACTTTTAAATATCATATGTTTGTATATTTATATATTTATTTCATATTAAAGTTGATGTTGAGATTTATGTTACAATGGATTATAACTCTAACAAGATTTACATGTTTGTAAAACTTTTCCTCCCATGCTATGAATCTTTTTAAGAAAAAATAAAAGGATAAAACTGATTACCCCTCATTGATGATCTTATACAATAAAGGGATCCTATATTGGTATCATATAAGGTTCCCTTTGAAATATCCAACTCTGATGAAAAATATTTTTTCCTCAGTGAACAACTGGGGAGTTCCTATTTTACACAGTACAAAATTTAGGGTTGGAAGAATAGGATGTAACCCTTTGTCCTGTCTCTTGAACCGGAAGTTAGAGATGTAGAAATAGTGGGATTTCATCATATTAATTAAGATGATATAAAATATTCCATCAAGATAAATTTTTAATTTGATGTTAAAGATCATAATTCCAAGTTGATGGATCTCATAGAGAATTTTTATACAAATATTATGGTGTATCTAATGGGTAAAGAAATATGGAAAAATTTGACATGTAGCTATGAGGGAAAAGAAAATTTTAAGGAAGATAAGATAAATATATTAAGAGTCATAATTGAAGATGTTAAGATAGATTATACATAAATTTTTGGTGAATAATTTATAAGAGTTAATGATATAATTAATAATATTCAAGGATGGGTGATTAGATTTATGATTTTGGAATCATTAATAAATTAACAGGAAACATTACAAGTATATTTTATGATAATATTTCAGATTTAGAAGACTGAGAATATGAATCCCGAGAAGAACTTTTGAATATCCTCATAGAATATTATATATGAAGAATAATATTTTTTAATAACATGGATAAGGAATAAGTTCCATTAAAAGATTTTTTAAAATAGAATATCGGATATAAAGTAGTTGTAGATGAATCAATTGATTCAAAGGAAGTGAATGAAAAATAGGATTTCAATAAAATTATTTATATTCATTTTAAAAAATAATAAAGGTGTTGTTATAATGGTAAAGGGAAAATTTCTCTTAAATGTTGTAATTGTAATGAAGAATAGATTTTTTCCAAAATAAATTACTAATAATAATTACCAATATATTGTCTTATATGAAGAAGATAAGATGTCTAAACAAAATTGAGTAATTATGAGAAAATATTCCTTACAAAAAGAAATTTTCCTGACAAGAAGAGTGCATGATGACTATCTATCCAGTAATGGATCTGATTATACTTTATCTTCATATAATGAGTCATAAGAATATGTGATTCATCTGGTATTAAATATGATAAAGAAGAGATCAAAATAAATTGACTATATTTAAAAATAAAATTTGGAAGCCTCACATGAGAAAAATACTCAAATCAAGAACAACATAAAGAAGTTGAACAATAATGTTTTGGAAAAAACATTTGATAAATCTAGGAGGATATTGAATCTCAACATGGTAGATTTAAAAAATGTTGAGTAAATTAATCAGAATATGATGAGGTTGGATGAACTCTATTAGATGGTGAATTTTTTTAATAATGTTTATCTAATAATGAAGAAGAGATTTTAGAAACACATTCAATGTTTCTTAAATAATGAAAAGTTTGTTAAGAAGTATTATATAATTAATCAAAAAATTAGTTGTGGATAATGTTGAACATTATTCTACATGTGAAAATAAAGGATCAGAGAAGAATGTTGTTTTTATTACCAAATAATCTCAAAGAACATATACTTTTATTAACAATTTCGGATCAAAAGTAAATATATTTATAATTTAATAATACACACTTAATGAGTGAAATTAAAAAATAAAATTTCACACCAAAAATAGTTTCTCACAATATTTTAATAAATAAAAAAAATATTATTAATAAAAATAATATATTAATATTAGTTTGATAGATCATGATTGAGAGGTCAATTCTATTGTTGTAGTGTTTATGGGTGTAGAAAATACTCATGCTTCTAAAAAATGTCTATTCTAACAAATAGGTATGAATAAAGGGGGACACTAATTATAGAAGAAACAAATTCTATGAAATAATGTTGAGGTTGAAAAGAATGTTTAGAAAGGGATGGATACTAAATCCTCAATAGTGACAGATGAAAATCATAACAAAGACTAGTAAGAAAATCATTTTAAAAAATTTGATCTCAAAATAAAATATGACAAGGTAAATAAAAAGAGAATATTTATGTGGGGAAAACATTTAAATGGCTTGAAATATGGAGGAAGTAAAACATTATTTTGAAAAAATATGAAATAAGTTTCTAATGTTGAAAAATTTGAAAAAATGTTATCAACTATTTAAAAGTTTTTGATTTATAAGAAATTGAAGAAATGTGATCTATATTGAAATACTATAGAAGTTCATTTTTCCATCATATCATCCTAAGTTGAAATCATAAAGATTATTATAGAAACTCAAGGTAAAAAATGTTATGAAAATAGAATATAAGATGATAGGTTCATCTGAATATTCTAGAGATGAGAATAAAGAGTGTACATCTAATGATAAATATAAGAAGAATAATAAAAGATATAAACTGGTAGAAAAATCATAGTCTGAATTTAACATCTATGTAACAATTAGGTTAATCACTATTCTCAATATACATTCTCATATTTTTTAACTTGTAAGGAACTTAAAAAAAAGTGGTATTAAATCCAACTGAGCGAAATAGTATTTTTTTACTGAGGAATAGTATTCTACCATTGAGGGGAAGAAAAGCTGAAGATGAGGTATCATTTTTAAAAATGTCTTAAAAATATGTGTAATGTTAAGAGAAATGAGATTTTGGGGGAATTATTAGCATACACATAAACTATTTTGATATGATAGTTAATATGGATTCATATTTCTCCTTAACAAAATTACTCAAATTTCCCCTCATATAATGTTGTTTTAATATTCCCAAAGAAAGTATTACATAAAAAACTATTATATACAACATTAACTAACTTGATTATAAACACTTATTTCTACACATGGTTCACCTACATAGACATAGAGTTGTTTAGTTGATGGTTATTTATTATAAATATCATTTGATACTATTTTGTTTTTTGAAATATATTCAAATTTATTAAAATAAGAAATATGGGATGAGATGAATCATATATTAACCTTTTCATTGTTAATAAGGGGGTTAAGTTACATAGTGGGATAATGAAAATTGAAACAGCGTATGATGTAAAATAATTGAGGACACATACCGACTTTGATGATGTTTAGAGTGGTATGTGGAAATAAAATACACATACAAATGGGGAGATTATTTTTCCAATGTGAGTTTCTACCAATTTTTGTCAATATATCAATACATGTATTAAGAAAAATTTCATTAATAAATTAACATAAGGATGTTTTAGTAAATTTAATTATATATTATAATAAACATTCTTACCATGTTATATGATGATAAGCCATTTAATAATGTTCTCAACATAATGAAAATTTTATGATCGAAGCTATTGTTTGTATATAAGGAGGGAATTAGAATTGTGCACTAGAAAAACCATATCTACTATTCATGAAAAATATTTGTAATTAGATTGTAAAATATATCTTGATGGATTTTTTACAAGGATACCTGATTTATATCACTAAATTAAGGTGATCATAAAAATATTATAAAGTGCTGATGATTAAACAGATTATTACAAAGTGAGAAATGTCTGCATGTGTTATCATTCATACTAGATATAGTTTTTTATATGCATATAATTAGATATAATGAAAGTCAAAAAATCCGAATGTATTTAGTAATGATTTTTCATGAATATAAATAAACGAAATGAACGATAAAGTGGGTGATGTCAAATGTATGAGATGTTTTAAAACAAGTAGAAAAAATTTACCACATGGACATTCCCAATGTGAATAGACAAAAAGTGTTTCATCCATGTTACAAAGTTTGTAGATGTTGATATAAGAGGCATTATGTAAATATAGTAATTTGGTTCATATGGTTCGAGATTCACATCAACAACACTAGTCGCATACAGTTCAAAAGGAGTACTCATAAGGGTGATCCAATGTTTTCAAATCCAACATACTGGTAGACCTATTTTGATAATGGTCATGAAAATACCTATTTTAAGGTCACTCGAGTAGTAGAATATTTTGGTTTGATCCTAAAAATATCATTGTATGAATAATTACATGGATGTACACTAGATGGAGGATATCTTGTAAAATCTAATGAATGAGTAAAATATATATAAATCACCTGATAGATATTTTTTTCAAAATTGAAATAGTTTAAGGTTAACCAAATTGACAATGTAATGATTCAATGGATATATATAAAGTTACAGTAGCTAGAATAAATGTAGAGTTTCTCCACTCATAGAAGGTTGTATAATGATTGAGATAATTTGGACATGTATTGGATGGATAAAAATCAGAAAAATAATTTAGAAAATATAAGATAAATGATTCCATAAAGATGGTATGGGGGGTGATTAAACGTAAATATGTTGACTAAATGTATAGATCATTCCAGATAAACTTATTGGATAGTGGATACATGTGAAGATAATCTGACATAAATGTGTTGAGTATATATAACGGGGGATTCATAGTAAAGGGGAACAGAACTACGGTTCATTGAATAGATGAAGCTGGAGTTGATTCCATGGATAGAAGAGTTAGACGGAGATTTACAAAAACATCATAAATTCATTAACAAATTATGATGAAAATATGGTTAGTAAATGTTTTTCAAATTTCATTGGATAAGGATTTTTATCAAATTTTCATAACACTATGCACAATGAAGTGTAGAGAAATGGTAAGATTACATGAAACATCATGAGTGTTTGATAATGTTCAATCATGGTTTAGAATCACCATGTAAAATTTATATGAGGGGGAAAAATATTTGGGATCAAATTATTTTTATAATAAGCTTATATATATTAAGGGTTTAAATAGTATGGGAAATGCGGTTGTTCATGAACTATATATACACATACATATGAGTAGAAGTACTGAAGTTATTGAGTCTTTAGAATCATCCCATGTTGATTAACTAGTTAAAGAAGAGTTCATCAGAAGTATCCTTCTTAATTATATATATAAGAATCATACTTATAAAAATAGATGTAAGAACATCCATCTAAGTATCATTGAGTAAATGAACTTTGGATCGAGTTTCATCAGTCAATGAAGGAAGAAGGAAGCCCAATAGACCTAAATTTTTATATCAAACTGAAAAGAAATGGATAGAGTATTTGGATGATGTTTAATTGAACAAGGTTGTTTCCGACGATTTCTCTGGGGAGCGCGCATCCGTCTGTCTACGGAGGAGGACGCGTTGCGCTTGTTGCCCCATGTTCCCTCTTTCCAAAGGTGGGCGGCATTCGCTCCTTATTCAGGGACGTCTGCTCCTTGATCAAAACGGGATGATGGGATGTTGATTGTTCCTTCTGTGGATTCCTCCTCAGAACTCGTCACCTAGTTCGGGTCTCCCTCATAGATTTAATACGTTGTTCGTGAAACTCTTCCCAGTTCCATGCTTCCATGGGCGCCGGTTAATTACACTGCTTCTGTCGGGACATTCCAAAGGGTCCAGTCCAGGCAGCAACCTTCAGTCGGGAGAGTAGTCACGTTGAGGCATCAGAAGCGTGTCTGGATGTAGGGTAACCTGGCATGTCTGTCTATTGTCCCTGGTCACAGGGCTTCTCGAGGGCATGGAAGCCCGGGGCATCCCACATCGAGTGCAGGGATTTATATGTTGTGGGCACATATCTGAGGTTTTCCTCAGCTTCCCGTGTTTACCACAGGGTACGCCGTGAGTTTAACATCCAGAGGAGACGGATCAGTCCGATCAGAGAAATAGCAAGAATAGATCGGATTGAGGGGTTTCCTTTGAACGGGTACCGATACTGGGACCAGCCCATGTGTAGCTGTGAAGAGGAGCGTATCGACATGGTCTCACCGAGATATGATGGTCCGGGCGACAATCAGTATGAGTGATAGATGTATGAATGGAGTGGAGGGGGATTGAAATGGGACCATCGCAAGGGTGACAGTGAAGTTGGGCTTGAGCCTTGAAGAGGCTTCCTACGTATCCCCGTGGCAGGGAATCAATGTCTGCTTAGTTCGGGATAGTGCCAGTGAACTGACGTGAAAGTGGACCTTGGTCCGATGGGTGTCTTCAGCGAACCAACGTAAAGGTGGACCTTGGTCCGATGCGTCGGCAAACCGACGTGAGGGTAGACCTTGGTTCGATGAGAGATGGGCTTGAACCTCAGGGAGGCTTCCTACATACCATGCCTTAGCATGGATCAAAGACCTCGTAGTTCAAAGGGTTTCATCGGTGAACCAATTTCAAAGTAGACACGTGGGTCCACTAGTGGTGGGCTTGAACCTTGGGAAGGTTTCCTACGTACCATGCCTTGACATGGATCAAATTCCTCATAGTTCAAAGGATTGATGGAATACAGTTTAACGTCATGCGGGACGGTAGTGAACCCTGGCGTGAAAAAGCGACGGGCAGTGGGTGTCGGCGAACCAACGTAAATGATGGACCTTGGTCCATTGAGAGATGGGTTTGAACCTCGGGGAGGCTTCCTACGTACCATGAATTGACATGGATCAAAGTCCTCGTAGTTCGGATTGAAAATGGGGTCTTGGCACACCGATAAGGAGATGGTCTGGGCCAATGATTGTTGGGCCTGAACCTCGGGGAGGTTTCCTACATACCATGCCTTGACACAGATCAAAGTCCTCATAGTTAGGATTGGGGAATACAGTTTAACATCATGCGGTACAGGGGTGAACCGACGTGAATGAGCTCAGAACGACTGGATGGTGGGTTTGAACCTCGTATAGGCTTCCTACGTACCATGCCTTGACATGGATAAAAGTCCTCGTAGTTCGGGTTGGTCACAACAGCTTGCCGTCGGACTGGAATTGCAGTTTAACGTCATGCTGGACGTAGGTAGAACTCAATGTGAGTTGGATGATGGGTGGGCTTGAACCTCATGGATGCTTCCTACGTACCACGTCTTGACATGGATCAAAGACCTCATAGTTCATATGGGTGTGTAGTTTAATGTCATGTGGGACAAGGGGAATACAGTTTAACGTCATGCTGGACGAGGGCGTGCAGTTTGACGTCATGCTGGATGAGGGCAATGCAGTTTAACGTCATGCTAGACGAGGGAGAAACTCGACGTGAATGAACGACCGAGTAATGTGGCTTGAACCTCATGGAGGCTTCTTACGCACCATGCCTTGACACGGATCATAGTACTTGTAGTTTGCTGAAGGTTGGGGTCAAGGTCGGTGCTCACTCTAAGCCCACGTGAGTCATGCTCAGTGTGAGAAACAAGAGGTTGCAAGGACCTAACGATCACGTCGCGAAGGGTGCGTCCATGAGAAGCGAAGAGGGCCTTACACGTTAGGTGGCCCATGGTGCTGGGACTTACTCCAGGATGGAGGCCCAGAGTGCGACAATGCGCAGCGAAAGAGGGACTCGGGACCAATGATGGGAGGTTCCTCATTCCCTATCACGCCCTCCACTGTCCTTGGTATTGGGGAAGTACGGATATGCAGGGGTGCAACCATCCGTTGGGGAACTATGGTCGCCCTTCTCGTGAGAACATATGCCACTCCAATAAGTAGGATATCATCCCTTGTGGATGGGTGATTCCACTACTGTGGAGACGAGTGGCGTAAAAAATGTTTGAGCTGGGGGGACCCTTCGTGGGAGGCACGAGGTCGGGTCACAGTTTAACGTCATGTGTTAAGGACGTGGTGCTTGGCAGTTTAACGTCCTGCAGCTCGGACGAGGTGGGATCACTCCGCACCCCTAGGACTTACATAACCAGTACCCTCTGGCCCATGGGAGAGGGATGGTACTGGCAAGGCCATAGTCCAGGGGGGTTGTGGAGCGAACCATCAAGGGGTCCACGTTAGCATGGAAATGCGAAAAAGGAATATCCGTTAGCGTGCCTATGAAAAGAAGCATTAGGCGAAGCAACGCTACGGGCGGTATTGTCTATGGGACATTGAAATCACATCGTGCAAACCTACAGGGTCGCACGAGAAGTGGAATTTCCAAGAAAAGGAGTGTGCTTTGCGAAGTGGAGTGCCTTGGCCTTAGCATGGGGCATAGGTGTGAGTGGAAGGTGCTTCGCGAATTGGAACAGTGTTCGCGGAGCACTGCCTCACGAAGAAGAGGTGCCTCGTGATGTAGGGTCCTACGAAGCAGTGTGCATCGCGATGTGTAGTGATCCTGCCTTAGAATAGGGATCACAAGTACAACTTGGGTGTTTCGCGAAGCATAAACGCTCCGCGGCTACCCGGGTTCCCTTGGGAATCCCGTTCCTTCGCGAATGCCCTTGGGCTTTGCGAAGGCCATTCCTCTCGGAAGAGGGGCTCAAAACCAGTCAAAGAAAAGGCGTCTCACAATGTAGAAGTACCTCGCAGAGCTCAAGATTCCCGGGGCAAAGAGTGTTTCGTTATTCGGGAGAGGAGAAGCCGAAAGGTCGGATTGTCCGTCCTCGGGACTCAGGGGGAGTCCGGTATTTATAGGGAAGGGGTGCCATGAAGCAGAACTCGTGCGCCGCCTTAGGTGCTTCGCGGCACGCTCGCGAACGTCAACGTCGTCTGCGAAGAGTTACTGCCTCTGGAGCTTCGCGGCGGGCTCACGAACGTCAAATGCGTTCGCGGAGAGTTACCGCCTCTGGAGCTTTGCGGCGGGCTCGCAAACGTCAAATGCGTTCACGGAGAGTTACCTCCTCTGGAGCATCGTGGTGGCTCGGGAACGTCAAATGCATTCGCGGAGACTTACCGCCTCTGGAGCTTTGTGTGGCCGTGATGCTCAGGGTGCTTCGTGGTGGTGCTTCGCGGTGGTGCTTCGCATTGGTGCTTCGCGAGGCAGCGTTCCAGCATTCTTTTTCGTCCATTCCCTTCAGGCCATATTTTGGCGCCAACAATTTCCCCACCTCAGACTTGGAGCCGCGGAGGGTGAAGGGTCGAAGTCTGAGAAAAAATCGCCAAAATTGTCAGTGGTTCGCAATGCAGTTTCGCGAAGGGGCCCGCGGTGTTGACCGGGGCCACGGATCGTGACGCACCGCGATGCTCTGTGCAAGTGAGGCACGCCGCGATGCTCCGGGGTCGCCGCCAATAAATAGGGGGTCGACCTCTTTTGTCTTCACGTGAATTCCTTGTCTTTTTGTGCTCTCGACTTCGCGAATCTCCACGTACTCCGCGACAGCCCTCCGCGAATCGAGCTTCGCGGCGAACCGCGGGTCTTTGACTCCGCGTCTGCTCCAAGCGAACTTCTGCTTGTCGTCCTAGGCTGGACTTCGCGGCTTGGTCTCGCGACCGACCTTCGCAATCCGGCTTTACGATCCAGCTTCGCGATCCGTTCTGAAAAATTCTTTTCTAAGGGATGGTATCGAAATGACCCATCAAGAGGCTGTATTGGGGGTGCTTGCAGATTCCGCTCATCGGGATGAGATGGCCAACTGTCCCAGCCTTGGGGAGATGGTCCGAAGACATTTGGACCACGCTTCATTGACAGATCTGCTATCGGAGGGTCAAGAGGAATATCCGCAGTGCAAGAAACTTCCATTGTACGGATTTGGGTTGGGGATGAATTCATCATCCCTGAGGCGAGTAGGGACGAACCGGCTTACTGGTTCAGGAGCACACCATGCCAGCACCAATGGTTCAGGGCGGCCGATGGTCATGCATAGGAGGACATCACACCAATCACCGCTGACTGTCTCTACAACCATTTGAACGATATTGACGGGAAGCCACTGCAACCGGAGACGTCCCCTAATCTCTACCGTACCATGCTGAAGGCGGCTTTGCAGGATTCGAAGAAGGGATGGTCCGATGAGTGGGACATGCGCCAGGGCGGAAACTTTACCGATGACTGGGCTCGGGCCTACTGGGTAGGCAGCTCATGCGAGGAGTTTGGGGCCGAGCTGAGGAGAGTGGGGTTGTATGAGGCGGCATGGGCCTCCCAATTCCACATTTACCAACCAATGAAACTGATGTCGGAATTGTTGAGCAGATGGTCGTCTAGGACCAATACCTTTCACCTGCACCACGGGGAGGTGGGAGTCAGCCTGTGGGATGTCCACCAGATTTCTGGGGTTCCGATCTTGGGGGCCATGTATGATGAGTTCCTCCCGGTCATGAGCGCGTGGGAGGATACAGAGCAAATTCCGCGACTGGCGTCAGCGCTGATGGCGCTCGTCCCTTGAGAGGACAAGGAAGCAGTGAGGGTTGTCCACTTTAGGAGATGGTTCAAGTGCTTCCTAAATTTCCCAGAGAATCGAGAGTTCCCTCCGAGGCCTTGAACGTGTCCGAGGGTGGCCCATCGGGGTAAGGGACACTCGTATTGGCGGGTCTTTGAGGACAGCCAATGGAAGACTTGGGGTTTCAGTGTCAGCACTGAACAACAGCTGATAGTCCGGCTGATGGCGTTCATCACGGCTCTCATCTGTTGTTGGATCCTACCGGTGAGGGATACAAGCATGGGGGTGCGGCCCAGCTAGTTTATTATAGCGTCCATGGGGCAGCGGATCAATCTCTGGATTCTGATGCTCGCCAAACTGTACATAATGTTGCGGCACATTAGTGAGGGCAAGAGGCCGCCAAGGATATGCGGCCCCTTCCAGCTCCTGTATGGGTGGATCTCAGTGCACATCAGGGGGATTTATGAGTATCCAAACCCCATTTCGCAACCGGGATCGACCATCCGCCCCTCCATCCGGAACGCGGTAGGGAGCTTCCCGTTCAAACTAGCTGTGTCGATGGTGTTGAATCAGGTGTGGAGGGCGGATGTGTTTAATTTCCACCTCTTCCCATTGCCGACATGGATACTTACTGATGACAGGCAGGGAGCGGAAGAACATCGGGCCGACCTCCTGGCCTTTCGAGACGGAGTTTTGGTGGCACGAATAGATCGTGAGCCACTCTACGAACCGTACACCCCGCATCGGTTCGCGAGGCAGTTCTGGTGCCTCCAGCGGCTGACCCCACAGGTCTACTGGGAGGTGCATAATGAGGATCACCCATGTGTGATGAGGCAGTTGTGTCTCATGTTCACACGGGATTATGGGAAGATGTGGATTGCATTACCTCCATCCACCGCCGCTTTCGGATTGGTGAGGTAGTACCCCATTAGTTGGGAGGCTGCTTACCCAGGGGAGATGCTGAAGCAACAAACTATTCGGGTCGGTGACGGTGGGCCTCCTCTACCTCGAGGTCGGGGTCGGAGGGTGGCTAGGGCTGCTCGCGGTAGCGGGGCTTCCATGGTGGCGAGACCCGCACCGGCCGAGGGTATGGCAGTAGCGGTGGATCCGGTGATTCCGGAAGAGCAGGGCCATCCGGAGGGGCAGAAACCAAGGGGATTTCGTAGGATATCCACTCAGTATCCGGGGAAGCGCCTGCGTCATATCGACATGGTAGAGGATGTCGTCTTCCTGAAAGCCTAGGACATTTGGTATGCCAATCGGCAGTTCCTAAGCCCACCCGAGATATGGGCCCACCTGAATCACCTCAGGATGGAATTACCGGGAATAGGCCTAGTCCGGGCTGGATTCATGGCATCTCCGGCGGAGGCAGAACTGTACCTGGACGAGCTGGAGGATTACATCCACTACAGTGGTGTCCCTCGCCCAATGACAGACCGGGTGAGGGTACTGTTGAATCAAACGGTCCCCCCACAGTTATCGGCTGCCGATCTGAGGGAGCACTTCCCCCTTCTAGAAGAATCAGAGGACTCCTCTCGGGAGGATGAGGCTGGAGGAGGGAGTCCGTTTGGAGGAGGGTGAGGTCGGAGATCAAGGCTCAGATTCTGATGATTTCGTGGAGGCTCTCGAGGTAGCATTCCGGACTTCCTTCCTTACGATCCGTTCTTGGGTCACTATGGACTTCTCACCGATGTTTGAGGCATGCAGGAGGAAATTGTTTGTAGGCCTCGTTCTCACCCCTCAGTGGGCGATGATGCGGGACCTTCATAACCCGCGCCTATGGCTGCGTCCAGTTCCACGTCTAGTGGGACCAAAGCACCCGAGGAGGCTCTTCCGGAATCTCAATACCTTCCAACAGTATACGGAGGGCCTCGCCTCGGGGTCCCGTCAGTACCCGCTCTCGAGCAGCACCACAAGGTTGATCTTCGTAAGTTTCCTCTACCGGTTTCCTTGTCGTCACATGTAGACTATGCCAACTAACGTTTATGTCCCTCTCCGTCATACAGTTCTCCGACTGGCGTGGGCTGCTGCGGAAAGACTGGTCGGGATGTCTGGTGGCGTCCCTCCTAGGGGCATACCGGTGATGGTGGCGATAATCCCCCCATCTCCTCAAGCTGCGATGCACATCATCACTGGCGGGACCACCAGCAGGGCCGTAACCAAAGTCATTGAGGTGGACTCCGAGGAAGAGGATCAACCGGTCGGTCCTAGTCTCGTCGCGCCTGCTTCGGCGCTAGGTGTCGTACTGGATTCAACACCAGATGTTGATCCTGCTGAGGATTTCTTGAGGGCGTATCCCGCGTACGAGCCTGCTAATTGCGTAGACTGGGATGAAATGGCCTCTGACGAGGAAGATAGCAGCATAGTCCGCCGCCGGTCATGGAAGCTGATCACGCGCTTCATCAAGGACTCCCCCCCCAAGAACAATGGCTGGCCGAAATGGATAGACTCCACTCGCGGTTGGGCGAACTATGCACTGGGGGAGTGGATTCCCAACGTCCTCACACACTCTTCTGATATCTTATGGCTGAGATGATCCGGGAGAAATATCGTGGGATCAGCGTGGGTTGGCAGCGGAGGAAGGCGACCAGCATCAAGAAGCTCCAGGAGGCTGAAGGCGAGGTCCAATAGATGCAGACCTAGGTAGATGAGCTTTCAGCCTCTCTTAATGCACAATCTGAGATGGTCTTGCGTTTGAAGGCCCAGCTGGTAGAGGCAGAAGAGAATATGAGGCAGGCCTCTGGAAAGATGGATGTCGTTCAAGCTGTCGTAGAGAGGGCCAAAGCCGCGGCCGACGAACTGCGCCCCGCCGCTGTTGAGGAGGAGCGGGAGCTAAGTCAGCGGCAGTAGGCCATGGATGCCACAAGCCAACGGGTGGTGGAGCTGCAACACTCTTTTGATGGGGTCAACCCATCCATGGGGGGAGTCGACCCCCGTGTATTGTAAGAAACCAAAAACCATTCATTGGTAATTTTGTGCTTCAATTTTTTTTCTTTCTGTTTTTTGAATGTCGTAGAACGCACGATTCGCACTGTTTGAATCGCCTTGTTACATACCTACAATGTTTGCGGGACGTTCGGTGACAATTCCCCAAGCCCACATGGGTCGAGCCTGTTGTGAGAAACAGGAGATAGTTGCCTTCTCGTCCCACCTAACATAGGAGTGGAGACCATGTTCCGGGAATCCGGGATTCGGATTGCCAGTCCGGATTTCCAACAGATGGGAGAGGCTTGACCGGAGAAGGAAGTTTCCAGGACAGTTGAATTACCGTTTCTTCAGCATGCTCTTATGCATGAACGGCGCAACGCCAGGGGTGCTGAAATCAGTCCAAACAGATGAAAATGGGAAGTGTGAATCACGATACACAAGATTCAGAGCACTGTTGGGATGGCATGACGACATAGGATTACTGCTGACCATGTTCGCAACACAACATCCTATCGTGTTATCCTGAAATGGGGACAAAAATTAAGGTCAACCATTGACCATGTTCGAAACACGGCACCATGTCACAAATATTGTCTGTCAATCTTTCGGGACATTGACCTAGGACAGTTGGCTGACCATAAATCAAACATCCATACTGTTAGGGGGTCCTTCCAAACATGACCAGTCTTCCGGAACGTTGGCCCAGGATGGTAGGTTAGCCGACGCGGCATGAGACTAGGCCGTTAGGGGGTCCCATGAGACGTGAAAGGGGATGAGGGTCCGAATAAGGGGCACACAAATCGTGGAATATGGAGTGATGGTTTGTCCGAACAGAATCCAACACTTAGGTAGTTACACCACCGTGGTGGGAGTACACCATATGGGCGCATTAGTTTGATCATGGATTATTCCTTCCTTCAGACAGGGCCTCTCTGGCGAGGGGGTCTATCACTTCCCAATGGGATCTTGGGGCATCCTGAACTTGTTCAAGGTAGAACCGCAGTTTAGTGTCATGCGTTGAGGACATATGGACTCCTGTAGTTTAACGTCATATGATAGGACATGGAATAAAAGGGAAGATCTCAGGGAGCATGTGGCGCGGTAGATATGAAACCGACGTGAATGAGGACTTGGAGTCCAAATCATACCACATACCCTCGGAGGAAACTCTTCAGGTCGAGGGACCAAGAGTGAGGATCAGGCTGGGCCCGAAGCATAGTGGTCGGGCGTTCCTACGTATCCCATGAGGATGGGAATCAAGCTGAACGTAGTTCCGAAAGCACAGTTTAACGTCTTGCGGGACGATGAGAAACCTGGCCGTGTTGGTACACATCCCACCAAAACTACTAAGACCATGTGAGTCATGCTCGGTATAGGAAACAAGCAGTAGTGGTGGGAATTTCCCGACAAAAAGGGGCAGGTTAGGAAAAAGGGACTCTCGGTGAATACCGGCCCAATGACACTAACACAATCATTTAGCGCACCTAGATGCGGGAAGAGAAAGAGCCGAGTATGATGGAATTCCACTTGAACATGAGGAAGTGGAAACATGTGAATCATGGCGCTCGAGATTCCGATCACGATGATGGCGGCATGACGATGGAGGATAACTGTTTACCGTGGCGGAAAACCAGCATCCATATCGTGTTAGCCTAGAATGGGGAAAACAAATGAGGGTTGACCGTTGACCATGTTCGAAACACAGGACCATGTCACAAATGTTGTCAGATATCCGTAGGGACGTTGGCCTGAAACAATTGGAGGATCCTTATGTCCAGCATTCATGGAGAGCCCTTAAGCCTAGTATCCATGTCGTCTGAGGGTCCTTTTGGACGTGGAAGAGGATGAGGATCCAAATAGAGGGCTCACGAAGCATGGTCATGGGATGAGGGGGATGTCCCTGTGAAAATCCCCCACTTCGGGCTCTTTGTCAAGACACTTCTGAATACAACAACAGGACGTATTAGATAGAGAGAGCAGATTCATTTCCTATAGGGAGATCTTAGTTTAGGGTCATGGAATCCGGACCATGTATGGGAAGAGACATAAGAGGCACATGGTGGATTAACTCAAACACCTGGAGTGAATGGGAATAGGGGGTGTGTCCGGTGCGATGAACAACCCGACGTGAATGAGGACGTAATCCCATACCACACCGCACAACCTCCCTGGGAGAGGCTTTAGGATAAGGGACCAAAAGCGAAAGTTAGGCTGGGCCCATGAGGAAGTTCTCGGGCGCTCCTACGTATCTCAAAAGGATGAGAATCTAGCATCACGTAGTTCTTGATGGACCTTAGACCATAAATGGGTAAAAGGAGCAGGGGACGCATGGCATCAAGACCCGACATGAAGGAGGACCTAACCTTACTTACCATGCGTTCTCTGAGGAAATGCTCGAGTCGAGGGACCGAACACAAAGGTTAGGCTGGGCCCGCGGGGAAGTGCCCGGGTGCTCCTACGTATCTCATAAGGATGAGAATCAAGCCATACGTAGTTATGAAAGGAGGCACGGTAAGGTACCAGTGCCAGGGGAAAAGGAGAGTGCGGTCGTGGCTCTTGCACTAAAAGAAGCGGAATGGTAAATCTTGTTTGTTCATTAAGGTGAGTGGTTTTTTTCGTGAAGTGACTGGCCTAGATTAGTAGGTCGTGGTGTCACCACAAGGATCAAGCCATGATGGGCGTTGAAAAATGGCATGTCACGTGACCAATACCCAACGTGAATTCCTCTACAACGAGGTCACCACAATGTAGTGCCATTTTTCGTCGTGCGGCCAGGACGATATTGTCACAGTTTAGGGTCGTATGATAGGACCAAGCATGCATTTTATCGTCATGCAGCGCAGACGTAGCAGAGATGATGCTAGGCGGGGAATGTGCGCAGTGTTATAAAACAAAATTGATGGAGACATGATCCCACATCACATTGTACGTCACTCGTAGAGGGAGACCTTAGGCCGAGGGGCCTATATATAGGTAAGAGGTGAGGGGGAGAGACCGGCTCCCTAAATGGGGTGTACCTGAAGACGAGGTGTCCGGGCGGTCCTACATATCCCATGAGGATGGGAATCAAGTTGAACGTAGTCCCGGAAGGATCTTAGTTTATGGTCTTAGAGCTCGGACCATGGGAGCCCCGAAGGACACCATATTGTATCTTTGTCCCCCTGACATGCAAAGGTTCACTGAGGGATAGTACCAAAAGTGTCGAGATTCCACCGGGACATGACGGGGTGGAAAATCATGTGAATCATGCAACCAACATTCGAGGACCGAAGGGGATGGCGTGATGACAGAGGATTACTATTGACCATGTTCGCAACACAGCATCGTGTTGCGTTAGCCTGAAATGGGGACAAACAAATGAGCATCGACCACTGACCGTATTAGCAATGAGGGATTTTATCGATTTTTTGTCCAAAACCCTCGGGGGCGTTGGCCCGTAACGGTAGGAGAGCCCTTGGGCGTTGTATCCAGGCCATTCTTGGGGGTCCCTCCGGATGTGAAAGGTAATTGAATCCCGAATGGAGGGGAACACGAAACTTGACAAGTTGAAGGAACTTGATCAAGTTGAATCTGACACTCTTGGTCCTAGACCAGAGTACTATTAACACATTGGTCAACCACTGAAAGGGGTCAAGAGACTCAACTTGAGGGTAACCAAGAGATGGCGGGTTCCCGGTGGAAGGGGGAATGGTGCACAAAACCTTGTATCATAACTACATATCCCCCTCCTGGAGAGGGATATACCAAGTGGCCTAGGTGACTGGGAGATCAGGAGATCTCAAAGAGGTGGGGCTGGACCCAAATCCTAGAAATTAAGGTGGCCCTACGTATCCCATGAGGATGGGAATCAGGCCATACGTAGTTCTGGAGGGTGCCTTTTAATGTCATGCAGGACAAGGAATAAGGGGGCCAACTCCCAGAACGAGGGTGCGCGTGGTGCAGCTATTTCAAACCCAACGTGAATGAGGACATAATCCCGCACTACGCCACGCGGTCCCGTAGTCAGGGTCCTAATGGCAGGACCTGAGAGGTGAATTAGCATAACTCAAGCTGGACCCAAAGACAGGAGGTCTGGGCATTCCTACGTATCCCATTAGGATGGGAGTCAAGCTGAGCATTGTTCTGAGAGGATCTTAGTTTATGGTCATAGAGCTCAGACCAAGGATGGTGGCAACTTCCTGAGTAAGCGCAGATGTCAACATGATCCCAAAGCCCACGTGATCTAAACTCGTTTTGGGAAACAAGGGGGGAAGATCCTTATCACAATACATAGGGCACCCATCGAAGGGGAGTCAACAGAGAGCCCCGAAGGACACCTTTGACGCGACTTTTTCCCCCAATGCACAGACGTGCACGGGGGAAAAGTACCAAGAGTTCCGAGATTCTACTTGGACACGGTGAAGTGATGAAGGGTGTGAATTGTGTACCCGGCATTTTGGGCTTAATGGATTGAAGTGGCGATAGAGGAAAACTATTAACCATGGTGGAAACGCAGCGTCCATATCGCGTTAGCCTGAGGTGGGAACAACAAACGAGCATCGACCACTGACCATATTCACAACGCGGGATTTTATCGATTTTTTGTTCAAAACCCTCAGGGTAGTTGGCCCATAACGGCATGAGAGCCCTTGGGCGTAGTATCCAAGCCGTTCTTGGGGGTCCCCCCGTGTGTGAAAGATGATGGAACTCCTGATGTAGGGATACACAAAGCATGGAAAGTGGGTGCGGACGTGTCCGAGTAAAGCTTGGCATTCCAGGTAATAAACCGGAGTACTCTTAGGCACATCGCTGAACTGCCGAAAAGGGATCGACAAAACATCTCAGGAGGGAGTGGTACATGGTGTGGTCATTACGAGATCTACGTGAATGAGAAAATAACCTCACGCCACACCATACAATCCCATAAGAGAGGACCTGGGCCGTAGCCCGGAATGGCCAAGGGGCCTGATGGTTAGGCATTGGTCAGGAAGGCCTGACCTGCTTGTAGTTTAACGTCTTGCAATAAGGATGAGGGTCAGGGACCCGAGGAGGATAAGGGGCCTGAGGCTGGGCCTCTTAAGGGAAGGCGTACGGCCTGGTACATGATCCCGACGCGAATGAGGATGTAGTCCCACCCCACACTGTACACCCTGGTAAGAGGTTGGGAGGAGGGGCCCGAGAAGGCCAAGGGGATTGAGGATGGTCCTCGTGTAAGGGAAGGCGTACTACATGGTACATGATCCCGACGTGAATGAGGACGTAGTCCCACACCACACCGTACACCCCTATGGGGAATCGGGGTCGTGTGCCCGATCGCTAGCACCACCCGGGAGGAAGTTTGTCACTTCGGGATGGGGCAGAATGAATCACTGCACTCGATGTTTGGGACATCTCGGGGTGGACCCGAAGATCCAGGACACTATTGACCATGTTCAAAACACAGCGTTCCTATGGTGACCCAATACGGGAGCCACAAATGAGCGTCGACCGCTGACCAAATTCGCAACGTAGGACTTGTATCGGCTTGTTGCTTGAAAACCCTCGGGAGCGTTGGCCTGTATCGATAGGAGAGCCCTTGGGAATGGTATCCAGTCCGTTAGGGGGTCCCTCTGGGTGTGAGAAAAAATGATGGAATCCCAGTCAAGCAGTGGGTGAAGCATAGCTGTATCCATACATGAAAGAGGCAAACATCTCCTAGGGGGATGTGCAGCCGTGTCGAGGCTTGCTCAATGTGAGTTGGGGCAAAAGTCTTCACCCTATCATATGTCTTGACCCGAGGGGAAGATTTTGGCTTTTGGGCTGGGCCAATAGACAAAATTTCCAGGCATTCCTACGTATCTCATGAGGATGAGAATAAAGACATACATAGTTCTTAAAGGCCATGCAGTTTAGCGTCATGCGGTGAGGACGCGGGAGGATAGAAGAACGGGAGTGGGCACATGGTGCGACCCTTAAAATCATTGTGTGAGCGGTGTTATGTGAGCTGGGCTAAGAACGCCCACCCCTCGCTACACAAAGATCCTCCGAGGAAACTATTCCCAGTGGGGACAGTGGAAGAGAAAAGCTTGGGGTTGGGCTCTAGACAATGCGTCCGAGCGTTCCTACGTATCCTGTGAAGATAGGAATCAAGCCACACGTAGTTCTTAAGATGCATTTTAGGATCATGCAGGACGAGGATGCATCTCATTTGGGGATTTGTAAGGTATGGTAGGTAATCCGACGTGAATGAGGACATAATCCCACACCATACCGTACAATCCCGCAAGAGGGTAAGTCCAGGAAAACCAAGGGGCCTGAGGCCGGACCGCGGTCAGGGAGACCTGACCAGCTTGTAGTTTAACATCTCACAGTGAAGACATGGACGTGGGCCCGAGGAGGCCAAGGGGCCTGAGGTTGAGCCTCGGTCAAGAAGGCCTGACTGGCATGCAGTTTAACGTCTTGTAGTAAGGGCGGGGGCCGGGGGCCCGAGGAGGCCAAAGGGCCTGAGGCTGAGCCTCAGTCAGGAAGGCCTGACTGGTTTGCAGTTTAACATCTTGCAGTAAGGAAGGTGGGAGATCTTAGTTTAATGTCATAGAGCTCGAACCATTTTGCAGTTTATCTTCTTGCAGGATGAGGATTCATTTTAAGGTCGTGCAGGACTTTATAGTTTAAGGTCGTGTTGGACCATAATGTGCAGTTTAAGGTCATGCGGGACCATTTCACTGTTTATCGTCTTTCAGGACGAAGATGCAGTTTAAGGTCGTGCTGGACCCTTTTGCCCTAGGCAAAGTATCTCTTGGGGAATTTGGCATTGCTGGGAGGGGTTATGCGCTCTCCATCCGTGGTCACCAAGGAGTATGCTCCATTGGGGTAAACCTTATGGATGATATAAGGAGCTTCCCATTTGGGTTCTAATTTTGGTGGTTTCCTACCGGGAATCATTGGCGCTCGAAGGGCCAGTACTAGGTCACCTTGTAAGAAAGAATGGAGACGAACCTTCTTGTTGAAGGCCCTTGCTATCTTATCCTGATGCCTTTCTAGATTGTGCAGGGCACGAAGCCGGTTCTCGTCCAGTGCTACTAATTCAGCAAGACGGATTTTGGCTACCTCATCTGACGTCTGGTGATCATAGACTACAGTGCGTAACGATGGAAGCTAGATCTCAATGGGTAAGACGACCTCAGCTCCATACACCAGGGAATATGGGGTTACCTGGGTAGAGTTCCGAGTCGTCGTCCGGTAAGCCCAGAGGGCGTTGAGGAGCTTGTCCGGCCAACTTTTCTTGTTCTAACCAACCATCTTCTGAAGAATGTTAGAGAGGGTTTTGTTGAACGCCTCGATCTGTCCATTTGCCTACGTGTGGTAGTGGGAGGTATGGTTCGACCGGATGTCATACTTGGCGTACAAATTATTTAGTTCAGCCGCTCGGATGTTGGTGCCTTTATCGGTGAGGACGGCGTGAGGGACCCCAAACCAGTGGATAATATTGGAGCTCACAAAGTCAACGATGGAACGGGCCTTGACCTCTTTGAGTGGAACTGCCTCTACCCACTTGGAGAAGAAATCTGTAGCAGTCAGAATGAACCTACACTAGCGGGCTGTTGCCGGTGGATACGGTCCCACTACATCAAGTCCCCATACCGCAAATGACCAAGAGTACATGGTGGGGTGGAGGGGCTACAGCGGCCAATGCAGGAAGTTGGCGTGAACTTGGCACGCGTGGCATCTCTTGGCATATCCAATACAATCGTGGATCATAGAGGGCCAAAAGTACCCCAACCTCCGGATTTGATTGGACAGCTTCGACCCAACATTATGGGCGCCACATGAACCGGCGTGAACCTCTTGCATAACTTGAAGAATCTCTACTCCTTGGATGCAAAGGAGGATGACACCATCAAAACTCTGTTTGTAAAGGATCTGTTCAAGACTGGGGCTGCTCTGGAAAGTAAATTGCAGCGCGCAGTGTCGGATTCGCTCGCGCTCGGCCCGTTCGTCCGGGAGGCAACCATTTTGGAGGTACTCGATAAAAGGTTCCCTCCAGTCGGGAGTGGCTTCAACCACTATGTCTGACGATCCCGGGACCCCTGACGTGGAGGGTCCAGCGGTGAGATGACCTACCCACAGGCCATCATTATCCCCTTGGGTGACGGGGGCGATGACTCTCCGGTGTACCAAATGTATGATCAAATCATCTTACTCGGGTTCTGCGAGCAACGCGGCCAAGCCAGCCAAGGCGTCTGCTTGACCGTTCTATGACCGTGGGACATGGGTAACCTCTGGTCGAGAAGAGAACTGGGCCATTAGGTGGAGGGTGTACTCTAGCAATGGTGCAAGCTCCGGCTTCCTGACGACGTAGTAGCCATTATCCTGTTTGATTACCAGATCAGAATCTCCCTTCACATGTAGATGGGCCACATGGATCTCAAGGGCCAACTCGAGGCTGGTGATGAGAGCCTGGTACTCTGCCTCGTTGTTCGTACAACCTTCTGACAACAAGAACGAGTATGGCAGGACGGCTTGCGCCGAGGTAATAAAGACAATACCCAGGCCCACTCTGTTGAGCTTGGGATCATTGAGCCGCCTACCAGTGGAGCTCCGAGAGGCTCCGTCAAAATGCATTTTCCAACACGGGACGACATGATCAACTGAGAGAATCGTCTCATCAGGAAAATCCAGTTCCAGGGATTGATCCGCGGAGGTTGGATGGGAATCTATAAAGTCTGCCAACGCATGTCCCCTAATGGACTTCTGAGGTACGAACCTGATATCAAACTGCTGGAGAATCACTGCCCACCGTGCTAGTCGGCCAGTCAGCATGGGGCGGTTCAGGATGTACTTTAGTGGGTCTACCCAGGAGAACAATTGCACCTCATGGTGCTGCAGGTAATGTCGCAACTTCTACACAGCGAAAACAAGCACAAGGTAGCTCTTTTTGATAGGGGAGTATCTGACCTCTGTATCGAGAAGCATGCGGCTAAGATAGTAGAGACTGTTCTCAGTACCCTCGTTATTCTTCTGGGCGAGCAGCGAATCGAGGGATCCTTCCAGGGCGGTCACGTAAAGGACCAGCGGCTTTCCGGATACAGGTGGCATCAAAACCGGAGGATGGAGTAGATACTGCTTGATTTCCTCGAAGTCGGTCCGACACTCCTCATCCCATTCATAGGCGGCACCCTTCTTCATAATCCGGGAAAAGGGCTTACACTAGCCGGCCAGATTCGGGATGAATCGGCGTATATAGGCTAAGTGCCCTTCAAGGCCTCGAAGTTCCCAAATGTTGCTCGGGGGAGGCATTTGGGTGATGGCCTTGATCTTCTCCGGGTCGATCTCGATACTTCAGTATCTGACAACAATGCCCAGAAACTTCCCAGAGGTGACACCGAAGGCACACTTCAACGGGTTCATCCTCAGGTGACATGAACAGAGTAAACGGAACACCTTCTCAAGGTCTTTAAGATGGTCCTGGCGCTAACATGATTTGACAACGAGATCATCTACGTAGCATTCCACCAATGTCTCGAGGATCGGCTTGAATATGCGATGCATGGCCCTCTGATAAGTGGAACCTGCATTTTTTAAACTGAATGGCATAACCCGGTAGAAAAAAGGTACCTTGAGGAGCTCTGAAGGCAGTGGACTCCTCGTCCTCGGGGGCCATCTGGATCTGGTTGTACCCGGAATACCCATCCATGAAAGAGAGAGCTTGGAACCCGGCCGTGGTGTCAATCAATAACTCTGTCACCGGGAGTGGGAAGTCATCCTTTGGGCAGTGGCGATTAAGATCGCGGAAGTCGATGAGAACTCTGATCTGCCCATTTTTCTTCCTGACTGGCACAATGTTGGCAAGACACAGGGGGTACTGGACTTCCCTAATGAAGTTGGATTTGATAAGCTTGTTAACTTCAGCCTCAACCATAGCATCATGAGAAGGGTGAATTTTCCTGGGAGGCTACATAAACCAACGATGTTTTGCTGGGAGGCCCAGACGGTGAACGACTACCTATGGATCTAGTCCTGGCATCTCTTTGTAACTCCAGGCAAACACGTCACGGTGTTGTTTGAGGATGTCTACGTACTGCTACCGCTCCTCGGGGGACATGCCTGCCCTGAACAATGTGGGTTTCGGATCTTCCTCGCTACCATGGTTTACATGTACCAGTTCATCAACTGTGGTAGAGAGGACTTCCTCAAAGGTGGGGGGAGCATCCTCCAGGTCTTCCTCCCCACTCGTGGGGGGATTTCCTGTGACGGGAGATACATCTGGGATATCAAAACGTGAGGGGAAGCTGGTGCCAGCTCGGGCAGCAGTGGTCATCAAATCGGGAGACTCACTTGTCATTGAGACCATAGAAATGAAGACAGTCGACCCTATCCCATCTGGACTTCGGCCTAAGGGGCCACGTTTGATGATATCAAAGTAGTGGTGACGTGTTGGCCTGAGTCAGTGGATTCCATCCCGGTGAAAGAGACATGGATGGCGTACCGCCGTTGTCATAAGCATGACATTCTGGTACCGTAATGGGGTAGGAGGTTCCGGGATCACCTGAGCCTGGTTCATATAGGAGTACGAGGTGATTTTCTATCGTCACTTGGACATGGGAACATGCCTTACTTGTGTACCCGAAACAACAAAACATTGCCCCATGTCGGTGGTCGTTGCCTCCAACCAGTGGATCGGGAGGATGTAGGCGCCATCCATGCTTGCCCAGGGATCACTTGTGACCGGGGCGGGTTCATCCTCACTTACTAGGATTTGATCATCCATACATTTGTAATAACCCACATCCAGATATCAGGCCTCACAAGAAGCGACGGGAGACGCATCTCCTTGGAGCACGCCTACTCAACCATTGAGTGAGTATTTGAGGCCCTGGTGATACGACGAAGGGACCAATGCATGCAGATGGATCCATGGCCTACCCATCAATGCGTTGTAGGCGGTGTCCTGAGAGACGACCATGAAATCAGTGCTGGAAATTAAGCAACCGAACTGAGTCTTCAGGCAGATCTTGCCGACTGGGGATTGCTCGGTCCTGTCGTACCCCTGGATTCTGAGTTCAGAGGGAGTTAAATCACCTTCAGACAAACCCAACATTCGCAACGTCCGAGTCGGAATTAGATTGATTCCGGAACCCATGTCAATGAGGAAACGGTGGACATCCACGCCATTGAAGTGGCCAGTGATGTACAACGGGGAATGTGCCCCTGTATAGGAGGGTCCTCATCTTCACCAGAAAACGAGATAACCGCCTGACATTCGGCATTTTCAATCATCTCAATATGGAAGGCTTCTGCATCTGCTACCTATATCTCAAACTGGAGGGGGCTCCTTAGGGCCTCGGCAAGTGCCTCGTGCATTTCAGATGACAGGAGAAGGGCCTCAAGGATAGAAATCCTTTAAGGAATGCCGTCCAGCTGCTTCAGGACATCATAATTTCTTGCCAAACGTGGACCTATGCTTACATGAAGTCGTTCGGCATTTGGAGGCATGGCGGGTCCTGCCGGTTGAACCGACGATCGGCTAGTACTGGGTACATCCTGCTGCATACTAATTGAAGCCTGGAGAGTAGTCGCCGGACTAGGATTGGATAGCGGAGGCTGGCCTGTAGCTGGTCAAGACTGACTATGATACGAACGAGGCATCTCTCCCTGATCCAGTAGCACAAACGGCGGTGGAGGTAGAGCCGAGGGTGTGAGATGGGGTTGCGTGTACTGAGCTCTGCGCTGAGCCTGCTGTCTGGTCTCAGTAGCGTGCACGACATGGATGAAAGTGCCCGCTGACGTACCTCGATGACCGGTGCAGTTGCGATTCCGCTGACTTTGACGTCGGCTGGAAACTTTGGGGTGGTTCTCCTAGCGTTCCCCCTCGTCGGGAGTCATATAGGGCTTTACCAGCTCCACGGTGTTAACCAAAGCGTACCCTTGACTGTCGCTTGCAGAGTCATCAACCACTGGACGTATTCTGGGAGGAATCCCCATTTCATGGGGCATAAAGTCTCCAAGAGTGCGGGATGACGACGACAATAGCGGTGCGCGTTGCATCTTCTTGCGTCGCCGCTGTATGCCCTTTTGGGAAGAGGTCGACTTTGAAGATGATGCAGAGGTACCAGCTACCTCTTCTGAAGGATCTGGCTGCTTCAGGCGTGCCCGGATGATACCATGGGCACAGACGACGGTTTTTCGAGCCATCCAATCATCATATTTCTGGGATCTGCAGTTGGGAACCTACTGCCACTCGCCTTCACCATCGCTACCGATCTCTGACCCTGCAAAGACACCCGCCACTTGTGCGGGTGTCGGGCCCAAATTGACTATGTTGTTATTGACCTGGTCTTGAATCCAGTCTTTAAAGACATAACATTTCTTGATGGTATGCCTCAGAATCCGATTATAAGGGCAGTAGTTGGGCTGATCAGTGAGATTCGCCTCTGCCGGCCTTCTGCACTCGGGCAGGCGCACAATCCCATGCTCTAGAGCACTTCTGAAGTAGCCAGGGAACTGATTTTTGTTGAATGAATAAGTCTGGTGCCTTCATTCCAGATAGGGAGCCCTGGGGGCCTGACCCTGACGAGGGGCCGGAGGGGCCTGCTGAGGAGACAGCGCCTGATTGTCTCACCTAGGTAGCGGTGGCGCATTATGCAGGGGAACCTGTGGGTTCTGAGGCGGTCGCTGCTGGGCAAGAGCTTGTGCTTGAGGTGGAGGACCTCTGCGGGGTGGCGGGGATGGTGCCGCTGGCAGTAATTCCAGCTGCCTAGGGGCTTCTATTTGAGCCACCGCGGCGATTTCAGCCCTGGCGGTCCACTTGGCTGGGATCATAGGGGGCAACAAACGTGCCTGACTAGCCTGTTGCAGAGCTTCATCAAGCCGCTGAGCCTTATCTGAGAAATCTCTGAACCCTCCAGGGTAGTTCTGGGTAATCAGGGAGGGTACCAGCTCCGTTTTGATGTTCCCCACACACATCATCATTAATTGCTCCTGAGTCAGTGGAATATCGAGGGAACACGTAAGTCCCTTCCACCGGGTGATGAAATCTGCAACCCGCTCATCAGGCCATTGCTTGAACTTGAAGAGGTCTGCAATGCTGGTCTTCCGCGTGGTGGAGCTGAAATGGTATTGGAACTACCGACGGAGGTCCTCCCAACCAGTCACTGATCCGATAGGGAGCAGGCTGTACCATACGAATGCCGGACCATCCAATGTCTGTACAAAACACCGGTGTTTGGCGGATTCTTGATGAGCTGGGGTCCCCAGCATGGGGCCACCCCAGGAAGAAAAATGTGCCAAGTGCTGTGGCGGGTCCACTGTCACGTTGAAGGGAGAGAAAGTGGGGTTCCCAAAACCCGGAGGTGCGGGCATATCATCCACCCACGCGGGATAAGGCTTGCCATCCGGTGGGACCACCACCTGCCGCGTTTCCAACACTTCGAGGAGGGCTCTTAGTGCAGCAATAAGATCATCTGGGTGGGGGTACCTGTCCTGATGGGGATCCCTAACCACAAGTGCATTTCCAGGTTCTTCAAAATGGTAGATGGCTTTTGTAGCTCGTGGATTAACTGGCAGAACGACCTGCGGGGCGACTGGGGGAACCTGGACTGGATTCTTCAGATTGCTCCGTCGTTCGGGGGGGTTTGGCGAGACATATCACGCCCTCTTGCCCTATGCTCCGGCTTCTGCCCTATCTGCGGCAGTAGCATGATCAGGGTTTCCCGGAGGCATCTCACCGGGGGGAAATTGTTCCTGCCCCTGCTGCCCCGGCCTGGGATTACCATAGTTGGGTCGCCGCTCTGCGGCGTGATCAACCAAGAGTTCGTCAACCATCCTCTTCTGCTCAGCAAGCTGCTGGCGTAACGTGGCCTTCTCGGGGTCTTCATCAGTTTTCTGCACAGAGGCAGACGGGTCGGAGTGCTTGACAGTTCCGACGTTCTCCTTTCCCTTGCCGGTATTTCGACCGAGTACCAGAAACTCGGTGGGTACGGGGAGGCCTAGTAGGTTCCTCTGCTGACGGGTAACCCTCCATGATGGGTCCAACAGTGGTGGTACGCCCTCGGGGGTTAATTCTCCATCATGGAATTCAAGATCGTCTTCTTTGTCCACTACGTCAGCCATGTAGACCACAACCCCTCTCGAGGGCATGTCCTCGATGTCGCACATCGAATCGGGCTGCCGTCAGATAGGGTCGAAGAGGAGAGAGGCATAGTGTCCCCAACCACGGACTTTCACATTGGGGGTAGCTTCCCTGGCGATTCTGCGGAGTACTTTGAAACTCTAAACACATTTCTGTTGAAGGGTGCTCTGACGGCCTGGCGACACGGGGTGCTGGGCCACAAGGAGTGCGGCCGAATCGATCAGGCGGCATTGCTCACCGATTTCTTCGAAGTGCTCTCGACTTCTAGGGTACACCACCCGTTCGTAATGAAGGCAGAAGTGTGTCGCCCATAGGGTTCGACAAAATCACCCAACTTCTTCAGGGGTAAGGGATTATGGTGCACAAATGTTCAATGCTGTCGTCGGCCAGAACTTCTCCGGGAAGTAATCTACTGCAAGAATACTCCAGAAGCTCTTGGGTTCGGACTCGGGGTCTGGCCCTGTATTGCCCCACTCATCAACCGGGGGCGGCTGAGCGACCGGTAGCGGTACCAAGGCGGACCTCTGGGATAGTAAACTCGGCGGTGGAGAATCCGGCGAACGAGATGACTGGCCACCGAATTCTGGGACATCCTCCAAAGAGTAAGGTGACCTGGCCATGATGTCACGATATGATGGGCTGATAGCCACAGCTTCCGGCACATGAATCGCGGCTACCGGTGACTGGTCATGTCGTCGCTCTACCGCCGTTGGCCCCCAAAATAGCTCTCTATGGTCTCTGGTAGAGGTAGAGGGAGCTTCTGGTGACAGTGGCAGTGATTGCGCGGTCAAGAACTGTGAAATTCCCAATATTTCTTCCTCATGGATGTACCTGCGGAGAGAGATGGGAAGCTGGTGGACCTCATATTCCAGGAGAATGAGGCTAACGTGTCTGGTTCCTGCCCTAGTGCTTCATACGGAGGAGCGGGGAGAAGGTTCCATCGCCGAGTCACATTCCGCTTCAGTGTCGGAGAAGCGGGAAAATTTGATCTCCACCCGGGCCTTCCCAAGATTCCTCTTGTGGCAGCAACGACCCGCTCTCCGGCCCCGAGGTGGCTCTTCGGGACAGGGATGATCCCTATCATGGAGTCTCGGGGCGGCGCTGGCGTCGTGGCGGAGAGGGCCCCCACTCGAGATAGCCGAGGTTCGAGGGGAACCAGGGAAAATATCAAAGGGTACATGGGGAGGACCTCCATGGACAACACCCATGTGGGCGGAGCCTCTGTTGGAATCGGCAGGAGCATGGGGAGGACCTCATGGTTGATGCGGGCGGAGCGAGGCTGACCTTCACTCCTCGAGTTGCTGGGGCGAGTAGGACCTTCGTCGGTTGCAAAGAGGACGTAGGGAGGGCCGCCATGTTGGAGAAGGACCGGATGGACGGTGCCTTCAGATCGGCGGTCGGGGGCAGGAGGATGGACTCCATACCCTGTATAGTGGCCGCAGGAAAGGTTTCCGCGTCGAGCGTCACTGCCGCGGGGCAGGTCTTCCTTCGGGATGGGGGTAGCACGAGTCATACCTCCATGATGAACTTCAGAGTGGGGAAGGCCCATGCTCTGTGGAGTAGTGGTACGGGGAGGGCCTACGTACGGGGTGACATCACCGCGGGTTAGTTCGCGGCGATCACCACTCGGGCCTGCAACCCGGAGAGTCAACCCAGCCTGCCCGTGGGGCGGTTGGGGTCTCGATCCTGGTTGGGTGAAGGAGTGTCCCTTCTCAGTGTATATAGGGACTTCATGATGCACATCGGCAGTGGCTCGGGCCACTGTAGCTGTCGACGTTGACGCGCCTGGGCGAGTGTCCTTAGCCCGGGCCCGGTGCTGACGTCGGGTCAGGCGAGCTGGTGCAGGTGGTGCCGGGGCATGGCCTGCCTGCTCTTCCGGTGGAGTCAGACGGTGGTGCTGACGCGGCCGGGTGGGAGCTCTTTCCTGGAGCCCTTGGGTCGGGACCCTGAGCGGGCTGAGTCGGACGACGCCCGCCTCATTAGCGTAAGGCGAGGAGTCATCAAGGCGTTCCGGGGACAGGCTCTCGAAACGGTTGAACGTTTGGGTGGGGAGCAAGGGCTCCCTGCGCGGCCTGTTAGGGCAGCGTTGACGGTAGGTCCTAGATGCGTCCAGGTCCAGGCCGGCCATATCCCAAGTTTGGATGATCCCTTCCTCCTCGTCCCTGCACACGAGGTTGTTGATCACCCTTCGCTGGATGACCTCTGATGAGGAAAGGGGATGTGGTCACCCCATATTCCACGATGTGATGACTGTCGTGGCGGTAGCGGAGCAATGTATGGTGGCTGTGGCGATGTTGCCCCTGCCCCTGCGTAGGTGAGCAGGTGGTGATCGCGTCTCTATAACAGCAACCTGGTTCCTGAGAAATGAAGGGATCAACTCATCAGCAATGAGAGGAAAAGGATTGACAACCAGTGCCCCAACATCCTTCCATTCTCCACGTCTGTAAGAAGGATCCATGCCAACACGCTGCAGAATGGAGTGCCCCACGTTCTACTGACCCGACATCCGGTGACTTTCACGACAGGCCCGCTATTTGCTTGGCGGGACCAGGCACCAGATATCTGGATCCGGTGACACGTCAATCTACTGGTGTCTCGAACGCTACTAATCTCCATATTGAAATGAATAATTTCACTTCGGGTTCACCATTTCTGTTTCCGATGCTTTCGCCGGGGCGCGCGCATCCGTCCGTCCGCGGAGGAGGACGCGCTGGGCTGGTTGCCCCATGTTCCCGCTTTCCAAAGGCAGGCAGCATTCGCTCCTTATTCAGGGACGTCTGCTCCTTGATCAAAACAGGATGATGGGATGTCGGTTCTTCCTTCTGTGGATTCCTCCTCAGAACTCGTCACCTAGTCCGGGTCTCCCTCATAGATTTAATACGTTGTTCGTGAAACTATTCCCAGTGCCATGTTTCCATGGGCGCCGGTTAATTACGCTGCTTCTGTCGGGAAATTCCAAAGGGTCCGGTCAGGGAAGCAACCTTCAGTTGGGGGAGTAGTCACGTTGAGGCATCAGTAGCGTGTCATGATGCATGGGAACCTGGCATGTCTGTCTATTATCTCTAGTCACAGGGCTTCTCGAGGGCGTGGAAGCCCGAGGCATTCCATATCGAGCACGGGGATTTATATACCGTGGGAACATATCTGAGGATTTCCTCAGATTCCCGTGTTTACCACAGGGTACACCACGAGTTTAACGTCCAGCGAAGACGGATCAGCCCGATCGGAGCAATAGCTATAATAGATCGGATTTAGGGGTTTCCTTTGAAGGGGTACCGATACCGGGACCAGCCAATGGGAAGCTGTGAAGAGGAGCGTATCGACATGGTCTCACCGAGATATGATGGTCTGAGCGTGAATCAGGATGGGTCATAGATTGATGAATGGAGTGGAGGGGGAATGAAATGGGACCATCGCAAGGGCGACAGTGAAGTTGGGCTTGAGCCTTGAAGAGGCTTCTTACGTATCCCCGTGGCAGGGAATCAAAGTCCGCGTAGCACGGGATGGTGCCAGTGAACTGACGTGAAGGTGGACCTTGGTCCGATGGGTGTCGTCAGCAAACCAATGTAAAGGTGGACCATGGTTCGATGCGTCGGCGAACCAACGTGAGAGTGGAACTTGGTCCAATGAGTGATGGGCTTGAACCTCAGGGAGGCTTCCTACGTACCACACCTTGGCATGGATCAAATACCTCGTAGTTCAAAAGGTTTCATCGGTGAACCGACGTGAAAGTAGACCCATGGGTCCACTAGTGGTGGTATTGAACCTTGGGAAGGTTTCCTACGTACCATTCCTTGACATTGATCAAAGTCCTCATAGTTCAAAGGATTGACGGAATACAGTTTAACGTCATGCGGGATGGTAGTGAACCGTGACGTGAATAAGCGACAGGCAGTGGGTGTCGGCGAACCGACGTAAATGATAGACCTTGGTCCAATGAGAGATGGTTTTGAACCTCGGGGAGACTTCCTACATACCATTCCTTGACATGGATCAAAGTCATCATAGTTCGGATTGAAAATGGGGGCTTGGAACACCGACAAGGAGACGGTCTGGGCCAATGATTGTTGGGCCTGAACCTCGGGGAGGTTTCCTACGTACCATGCCTTGACACAGATCAGAGTTCTCGTAGTTCGGATTGGGGAATACAGTTTAACGTCATTCGGGATGGGGGTGAACCGACATGAATGAGGTTGGAACGACTGTATGGTGGGTTTGAACCTCGCAGAGGCTTCCTACGTACCATGCCTTGACATGGATCAAAGTACTCGTAGTTCGGTTTGGCCACAACGGCTTGCCATCAGACTGGAATTACAGTTTAACGTCGTGCTGGACGTAGGTAGAACTCGACGTGAGTTAGATGATGGGTGGGCTTGAACCTCGTAGAGGCTTCCTGCATACCACGCCATGACATGGATCAATGACCTCGTAGTTCAAATGGGTGTGCAGTTTAATGTCATGCGGGACAAGGGGAATACAGTTTAACATCATGCTGGATGAGGGCGTGCATTTTGCCGTCATGCTGGACGATGGAAATGCAGTTTAACGTCATGATGGACGAGGGCAATGCAGTTTAACGTCATGCGGGACGGGGGAATTGCAGTTTAACATCATGCGGGATGGGGCGTGCAGTTTAACGTTATGCTGGACGAGGGAAAACTCGACGTGAATCAACGATCGAGTAATGTGGCTTGAACCTCATGGAGGCTTCTTACGTACCATGCCATGACACGGATAAAAGTCCACATAGTTCGCTGAAGGTAGGGGTCAGGGTCGGTGCTCACTCTAAGCCCACGTGAGTCATGATCGGTGTGAGAAACAAGAGGTTGCAAGGACCTGACGATCACGTCGCGAAGGGTGCGTCCGTGAGATGTGAAGAGGGGATTATGCGTTAGGCGTCCCATGGTGCTGGGACTTACTCTAGGATGGAGGCCCAGTGTGCGACAAAGCGCAGCGAAATAGGGACTCAGGACCAGTGATGGGAGGTGCCTTGTTCCCTATCACGCCCTCCACTGACCTTGGTAGTGGGGAAGTACGGAGATGCAGGGGTGCAGCCATCCGTTGGGGAACTAGGGTCACCCTTCTCCTGAGAACATACGCCACTCCAATAAGGAGGATATCATCCCTTGTGGATGGGTGATTCCACTATCGTGGAGACGAGGGGCGTAAACAATGATCGAGCTGGGGTGACCCTTCGTGGGAGGCATGAGGTCGGGTCACAGTTTAACGTCATTTGTTGAGGATGTGGTGCATGGCAGTTTAATGTCCTACAACTCGGATGAGGTGGGTTCACTCCACACCCCTAGGACATTCATAACCGGTACCCTCTTGTCCTTGGGGGAGGGAAGGTACTGGCAAGGCCATAGTCAAGGGGGGTTGTGGAGCGAACCATCAAGGGTTCCACGTTAGCATGGCTATGCGAAGAATCAATAGCCGTTAGCGTGCCTATGCGAAGAATCATTAGGCGAAGCAACGCTATGGGTGGTATTGTCCATGGGACTTTGAAATCACATCGTGCAAACCTGGAGGGTCGCACAGGAAGAGGAATTTCCAAGCAAAGGAGTGGCTTCGCGAAGTGGAGTGCCTTGGCCTTAGCATGGGTGATAAGTGTGAGTGGAAGGTGTTTCGCGAAGTGGAACAGTGTTCGCAGAGCACTGCCTCACGAAGAAGAGGTGCCTCGCGAAGCAGGGTCCTGCGAAGCAGTGTGCTTCGCGATGTGTAGCGATCCTGCCTTAGCATAGGGATCACTAGTACAACATGGGTGTTTCACGAAGAATAAACGCTCCGCGGCTGCCCGGGTTCCCTTGGGAATCCCCTTCCTTCGCGAATGCCCTTGAGCTTCGCGAAGGGCATCCCTCTCGGAAAAGGGTCTCAAAACGAGACAAAGCAAAGGCGTCTCGCGAAGTAGAAGTACCTCGCGGAGCTCATGATTCCCGGGGCAAAGATTGCTTCGCGATTCGGGAGAGGAGAAGCCGAAAGGTCGGATTGTCTGTCCATGAGACTCAGGGGGAGTCCAGTACTTATAGGGAAGGGGCAACGCTATGTAGAACTCACACGCCGCCTCAGGTGCTTTGCGGCGCGCTCGCGAACGTCAACGTCGTCCACGAAGAGTTTCTGCCTCTGGAGCTTCGCGGCGGGCTCGCGAACGTCAAATTTGTTCGCGGAGAGTTACCACCTCTGGAGTTTCGCTGTGGCTCGCGAACATCAAATGCGTTCGCGGAGACTTACCACCTATGGAGCTTCGTGAGCCCACGATGCTCGGGGTGCTTCGCGGCGGTGCTTCGCGTCGGTGCTTCGCGAGGCAAGGTGCCAGCCTTTTTTTTCATCCCTTCCTTTCGGGCCATATTTTGGCGCCAACAATGATATACTAGACAAATATATAGTGATGTATGAAGCATTGGAGGGAGACAAAATGGATAGACCCATCTGATATAGGATTGTTAGATAGATTCATCATATGGACTTTTGCGAAGAAGGTTTGTAGATAAATTCCAAATTGTTCAGTTGGAGAATATCTTGGTCTACCATAGACCATATTGAATATTCATTAAAAAACTCTCAATGGGATTTGTTAAGGGATTTAATATTCTAAATAAGTAATGTTTATCCAGCATTGTTTTATAGGAATATAATATTTTTCTACAATGGATTGGAATAGAAGAAGTAAAACGATAATAGATGGGGAATAAAACTAGTTGATGAAAAGGAATCTTGTTGGGATATATAACCAGCTGTGGAGAAAGAATACATGTAAACGGTAATTAGGGGTATAAACCACTATAGTATAATATTTGATTTTTTGGGATTGATCTAGGGTCATATAATGGATTATTTACTAGGGTGTATAACTTGTTGTTTTTTATGACTTTGTACTCCCAAAAGAATTTGTAAATGATTTAATGTTGTAGGGATAACAAATATTTAATGTAGTATATCATTGTACAAAAAATTTTAATTATCATGTCTTTATATCTCATCTTATTTGTAAAATATGAAGGGAATGGAAGATATTTATATTTTTATGGATCATAACTCTATCATGTTTTAAAGGTTATGTAATTTTTCTTTACCAAACTAAGAATATTTTCTATAAAAATAAAAATTAATCACTAATTACCACCCACAAGTGTTCCTAAATGATAAAAGGAACTTTTATATTTGATAAAAGAATTTTGAAATAAAAATATAAAATAATTATGTTATGATAAAATGATTACTTAGACTGAGTAACTTGACATTTCCCAGTATGATCCTTTGGATAATTGATCGAAGATGATAATATATTGTAAAAAAAACACAAAAGAGAAAAATATGGTTAAAGGGGAATGAAAAATGGAAGCTTTTCAGAATGAAACATAATTTCAATAATGTTGTTGATGAGGTGGTGAGAGGTCCCTTTTATATGTGGTTAGAATGGAATTTTTTATAATATTTCATCTTTATATAATTGGAACACATACCCAACATGTTAGGTTACTCCCAATTTGACAATCAATGAATAGTGGGTGTGATAAATCAAACTTTATATTAACCAGTCGATTAGAAATATGTTTTGAACATGTTTCAGGACATTTTCCAATTGAATTATTACTTGTTTTAATTAATCATTTACTGTGATAACATTTTTTTTCAAAAGTTATCCTAATACTTATGCCTAAAAATAATGTGGTAATTTCGACATAATTTTGACATATTTATTAAAATTTTGAAATCCATTTTATTTGATTCAATTTAAAAAGGTTAATAAAATATATTGTAAAATACTAATTGTATTATTTATTAAAAATATTTAAAAAAAGACACGTTTTGTTTTAAAATTTCAAATATGGTTTTGTAAATAAAAAACAAAAATTAAAAATCCACTTATAAAATATTTATTTTGTCTTATAAAAAGGTTTCATTATTTGTTAATATATAAATAAATACAAATAATGTCATAAATTTCATGTTATTTACTAATTATATTAGAATTGACCAATAATTCATATAAAATATATTTTATCCGGATTAATCGTAAATTCTTTAAATAAACATTTTTATCACATCGAATGGTAATATTTAAAAAATTATATTTCTAATCATAAAATTATCATATTATTCACTTTAACTATACCAAATTAATTTTATTTATATTAAAATTAGCCTATATTTTATTTAAAAACAATATATAAAGTGGTTACTCTTATTAATTCCTACTAATTCAATAGTTATGCATTGACGATATATAAATACTGCAGTTTTTTCAGTTTGGTGTTACATGTGGAGAACGCTATTAGACAAAATGAGTTATTTAAAATAAAAAATATACTAAAATTTTGGAGTATCACATAAATTGATTCATTCCTCCCATATCCATCTAGGAATGAAAAAATGTGTAACAAATAGTTGAAATAAGATCTAATAACTTTTTTATCAAATAATGAGAAGATAATGAAATCGATATTACTTTGTATATAAATATGTCCAAATATTTCGAAGAAGAAGATCAATATAGCAAGTGAAATGTGATTTGATTTTATTCATCGTAGATGTTTGAATAAGAATGAGAAATATATTCAGTGATTTTTTCCTACAATACCCATTGTTGTATATTTATTAAAAAAGAAAAATTAATAAGGTCAATTAATAGAATCATGTTGTTTAAGTGTATCATATTTTTGGTATCAAATCACGATGAAGAATATGAAGAATAACCGTTTAATATTTTGATCCATTCAATATCTAGTGTTTTATAATCCAAACACAACGGAATAATAATCGGTACTTTCTAACAATTGTGATCATATGATAAGTGGAAAGATGATGGAACCGTCAAGAGTAAATATATGAGAAGAATAAGTAATAATGTGATAACTAAATTGAATTATCAATTGTTCAATGACAATTTTTTATTTGAAGGAACCGTGAAGATAGTCACACTATCAATAGGAAATATTATGATCCAATGGGGTATTATATTTTGGGTAAATTAAATTTTTTCAAATGATCATATTAATTTCAATCCCCCTTATAATATTTAGGGAACACTAATTCATCATTTTGGATAACCCATTGACAAACCACTTGTAATTATATGACTATAATTGGTGAAAACTCTATGTATAGGATGATCCCAAACACTATAAGGAATAATTTTTTTTTATTGTGTAATGAATATTATAAAAAATGTTTGTCTCATACCCAAAAATATTCATATTTTTTAATTATTATTATGTATTCGGGAAAAAAGCAAATCTATTTATATCTTAACTAATAATATATCATTCAAAGAAAAAGGGTATTTTAAGGATAAAAATTTAATTTGGAATTAAAAATTTAACCACGCCTCATTCACCCCAACACCCAATCATAGGTTTCTAAATCAATCTTGTGGCCTCAAAAATTGGTATCCGAGAAATGATTCTCCTAGTTGAATATAAATTGTTTAGTCCATTTATTTTCTATTTAAAATATATGAAGTGAAAAAGTGAAGGTTTCTTATAATTGGTTTAGCTGTAAAACTCAATTTCAATCCCAATTAAAGTTGAATTGAATATATCAACCATGAATTTGATGAATATATAGAACAGAGAGGTCAAAAACCAAAAAAATATTTCAATGGATAAGTTGAGGGAACTACTATATGATGGTAATAAGATTCATTGTCATTATATGAAAACAATTATGAAGGATTGTTGTGATTAGTAATGTTTATGTTATGATGAATATGTCCTTATTCAATCACTCTGTTATATATATTATAAAATCAATGATTACCTTAATTTAAATAATATTAACGTTATTACATACATACTTGAATAAATTAAAGAGATAAAATATTATAATTCACAATTGGAGTCATAAGGTAATTAATTGTAATATGCACTATATAAAAGAGTAATGAGTCTCATAATCGTAACAAATATGGTTGATGTTGAAGAGAATTTTTTTCAACTTTAAATGGAAAATTGTCTCCAGATTATGAATAATTACAAATGATATTTTTTGATGTCAATATAATAATATAAGTTATCCATGAACATACAAATGTACATAGGACCACTGTGGATTTCCATGAAGCACAATTAGAGGTTAAATGTACGAGAATTAATGAACTGGATATTCGATGTTAGTGGATAATAAAGTGCAAGGAGTTTAGATTATAATGTTGAAAAAGTAATGGTAATAAAAGATGAATTATCTTAAAGGACAAAATTTTTATCTAAATCTAATATATCTACTATTATAATTAAAATTGGAAATTTAAGAAGTCACCAAATCTAAATATCTACATATTATGGATCAAATATGACCATATTAAAGATAAACTGATCATAAGTTCAATAATTATAAAAATAAATAGGATTTTGGAAAAAAATTCTTGAATTCATTAGTTGATTTATCTAATGTAAGATCATATAAGAAGGTAACCCATTAAACAAATATATATATTAAAACTTATATAGTTATATATGTTATTGCATATTTGAAAATAAAATATTGAAAAATAAGGATAAATTTTTTTATAAACCCTAACTATCATCCAAGGTTGGTGTGATGGAGAATAAAAATGTTTGATATTGAAATCAAGATCAACTGAAAAGTGTTTATTTCCAAAACCATATATCAACAAAATCTACACATGCATCATCTAATTTTAAGAGGAAGATATTTATTGGTCAAAATTATTGTTTCTTGGTGTTTGGATTCAAGGATATTTAATCTTTATGAAATATGTAAACCTTTGCTTTCTACAAAAGGCCTTTATTCAATGTAGGTATAGTTAAAATTGGAATATGACCTGTTAGATAAATTGTTGATTCATAGAAATGGATGAATTTCACTAGAAGAAATTTTCTATTGTCTTCAAAAGAATTGTGACAACTATAAAAAAATTATCCAGTTGAAGATGAATGTTGGTACATACCAATATAGAAAAAATCTATTAAATATGTGATAGTAAGACCACAATGGAAATTGAAGAAGACAAAAAAATAAATGTATCCACCTAAGGTATAAAACAGTAGAAAATTGTTATAATTAGTGCTCTTAAGAAGGAAAAGAATAATACTGGAGAAAATATTATAAAAAATATATTCCACTTTTATGGAAAGATTTTTCACATCTTTGACCATTAAAACTTCTAAATGGTTGTAAGGATAAATAGAAGAAACATTAATCAAATAAATTAATCAACTCAAGAAAATAAGAAACACTATTGGTTTCATTCATTTATTTTATATAAAAAAACTTTTATAGGATTCCAAACAAGGGTATCATGTAGACTGGAGAAAAATTGTATGGAAGGTGTAAAACATCAGGTCGCATAGCTAAAAAATTCATCGCTTGGTTTCTTGACCAATAAAATGTATTGAAGAACAAAATGAAATTATTGATGACTGAATATGTCAAAATACAGAAATTATAAATGATTCAAAACATTAGATAAAGGTCAAACTTGTTAACAAATTCTATATGATCATATAGCATGAGTAGTTGGTAGAGGCTAAGAATAAATGCAAATTTAAAAAAATGATAATTATTTTCCATCCAAAGTAATGAAGCATTTTATAGATTTGAATATATCTAATGTAATAAAGACATATATGCTACCCAAAGAAGTATAGATTTTGAGATTCAAGAGTGAAGTTTGAAATAATTGTTCACACCATATTATCAATACAATGAAAATAGTTTATGGATTGAGATCTAAGTCTCATCCTTATTTCTCTACATGAAGAGATAATAGGAACTCCTGTTATTTCCATGCATAATAGTTTTCAATACTTTTTATTAGGAATTCATGTTAAAATAATTATATAACTTCTTATAAACTATAATTTTTATATAAATGATAGATTAATCTATCACGGTACAATCAAACCGGTGTCAATATATACCGTAGTAATATCATAATTGGCATCATGTTAATATTCTAGGAGTTTATATTTTAATTGAACCATCCATGTTGATGAGTTATGGATACCATCCTATAAGTACGATCTAATAAAGTGAAGCTTCAAAAATATTAACTTCTTTTAGTTGAATTTACATTTTTAAACATACATTACAAAATTGAGAGTTTAGGTGTATTAATAAATTTTTTCCATTATTTTATGAAATGTATACTAATTATTGATTAAGGGGGGGTAGTTTTTAAAATTATAAGGGGGGTGATATATTTATAATATATTGTTTTCAATATATTTTTCAAATATGAGTATAGGTTAAGAATTCTTTTTTAATATGATTTGATCATCAACAAAAAAATATATTGTAATTCATCTTTGGATTTTATCATGTTTTGGAAACTATAGGGGTAATATTGTTGTATAAATTGATCATTATTATTACTTATACTAGTAAATCTCTCATATAGGCTTATAGATTGTTAATTTATGGAATATTTCTAGTAAAAATGTTATATATTCCTTCACTCTTAGAAATTGAATAAATCTGTTAATAAAGGGTACATATTAAAGGGGGGAACAAATGATAAAATATGTTTCTTTAAAATAATCATAGATAATAATATTTTATATAAGAACAGAATAATAAGGTGAGAAGAATAAATGAATGGTATGTTTTTTTCTAATAAATATATATTATTTCCTCATATAATAATGTAGTTGGTTTCTATGAATATATTATAATTGAAATAAAATACTCAGAATGGTAATAATATATTTATCATTTCATTTATTATCAATAAGTGGGAGAAGAATATCATTTCTAGAATTGAAGTGAGTATTAACAAAAAATCTGATATGGTATATTTATTTACCCTAATGAAATAAGTTGAACTACTTTTTTTTTGTATTCTTTATATATCAATTTCAATTAAATTTATATATAGATAACACGAGAAAATATTTAAAACTACATCCCATTGTGGTTTATAGATCTAATATTTTGTTGGAAAAGGTGATAAATCTTGAGTTTGAGTCGTTGTTATACCTCATTTGTATAATAGGAATTTGTTTATTCTTTTATTAATATTAATGAAGGTATCTTCTTCATTAATTTTTAATGGAGATTATTTTATTAAAAACCTATATATAATATGATTGAAATATTATTATTCACAGAAATGACATGCGATAATTTTTTTGTTACGTATAATGTGCTACAATATCATATTGAATCAGAGTTGTTGATTATGAGGGAGAATGAAGAGAATAGAATCTGTCCACTGAATGTATATTGTTAAACTATTACAATAATAGATAAAAAATATTGTTTATATTTTTGATAAACCATCTATGAAGAACTGATATTGAAGACTACTAGTATAAGTGAATATTTCTTCTTGAATTAAGAATGATTTTAAAATGAAATTTTATGTGTGGGAAACTACTTAGAAACACTAAAATTGAAGTACACATGATACAAGTAACATTATAATGATGTTTTAAGTGATTTGTAAAATTTGTTTTCTTAATAAATTCATTTAAACTGATTTGGTGTGATTTATAATTTTTTAAGATGATATGAAGGGGATAAATAAGTTTTATGATTTTTTTAATAATTTTGGAATGGTTGTGATGAATCTGGAATCAATAAAACCCATGGTCCGTATGAACTATATAGATTTCAAATTCGTAGGATTCATGTACTTTATATTAATCAAAAATTAAGTCCATGTTGTTAAATTTTTTTCAAAAAGTACAAACCCTTAAGGAAAATTCTTGTTTATATTGTTCTAATGAACCCTTAATTAATGATCATAGGGTAAAACAAGCTTTTAGTACAATGTAACATCATAGAGTTGATACATATCATAATTTGGAAAATTACCAAATCATATGCTGATGTGTATATAGTGAAATATGAATTTTATAGATTTTTAAGGCATCATAGAGTATATAACTTCAAAGGAATTAACATTATAGTTCACAGATACATTATAAAGTAAAAAATAAATTATAGTGTTCAAATTATTGACTTCAAGATATATTTAGAGTTCAATAAACCCTATAAAAAACTAAAGTGTTCAAACAACTCTTTCAAAAAAATCAATACCTATTTAGTAATGTATCTGTTTCCACTATGAAATTTGATAATGATGGAGTTTCGAAAATGGAATATTCTGAAAAGTGAAATTAAATAAGATGATTCTTAGTGAAATGTTCTTCATTAATCAATAATTATTATCATTTTAATGGATTCTGATTCAATATGAGATCAACGGATGATACGGTTTATATCATGGATCAGGTTGTGATATTTTTGAATGATAAGAAAGATACCTCATCATGTAGGGTAGTTCCATGTCATGATTGATGGAACCAGGTGTAAATGGAAGGAGATTATAAAAGTAATTAAACTCATGGATATTATAGAGTTATGAAGAAGTAAATTATATACGTCTTATTTTGGATTCAAATAAAGAATTTAATTGGGTTTAAAACTAGATTAATGGATATTTTAACTGTAAAATTTTAACATATTTCTATTCATGAATGATAATATCATATAGTAATTTACATGTTTTTTCATACCTCAAATATAGAAAAGTATATTTAGAATATTTAGATGATATTCTATGAATATAAATATTGCATAAGTAGATAAAGAATGTTTTTTAGACTTGATAGACTTAGATACTACACTAAAAAATATATCAATGCATAATAGAATCAATGGAAATGAACATGGATACATTTAGTAATTCCTTATACATCAAAGAAGAAGTGTGACCGTGAATGGTTAGATGAGTTGATACATTTACATTATCCAAAAATAGAACCTAAAAAATCTATCATACATTATAGATAATGTTTTTAGTATAATGAAGAAGAAAACCATATAATAACATCAGGGAGATTTGATTATAGAAACCCTAAATAAAGTAACACATTTATATCATTAATTTAACTAAATAATGATTTAATTTCATAGCTGGTTAAATAAACTAGAGGTTTAGAGGTTTAGATTCATTTAAGATTCACTATATAAATAACTTACTTTTGTATAATCGTCAATATTTTTTCATAAGTGAATCATATAATACCATCTTCTAAATTTATCTTTAACAAACAACATCCTCATAAATTGGGGGATGAAAACATAAAAAAGTAGTGAGATCAATCACTCATTAATGGATGAATAACCATTTCATATGGAAGGAGGTTATATGTATAATAAAAAACAAGAGCATAAAAAATTTCATATAATAAATAGTAATAATCATATAATATAATTGAGCATCAACTGAAATGGAAAAAACAAGAAGCTATAAAATACCATCATGAAAACATAATAGCCATGACATGGAATAATATAATTAAACATAAACTTTGAATCATATGTTCATAGAATGAGAGAGTATAATATATTTCAACTATGGTAGAAATATAACCATAGGGAAACATTACATTCATGAGACACACTATCAATAACCACACTTATGAGAAACTTAAACATACTCATGAATAATTGTCTCATGAGATATGAAATTTTAAACTATTAATATTTGGGTGACATAGGATATCACCCCTCATTCATAAATACATAGGAGGTCCACTTCATAATCATTCAATTATAAAAACAAAAAAAACTATTAAAAAATGGATTTCAAAAAATGTTTAAATGAAAACCACAAACTTTTAAATAAGAACCCTTGTATATAAAATTGGGATTCAAAAATATATATAATTAAAATCATTAAACTTTAATAGAATAATAAACCACTAGGAATAAAAATGGGTTTCACAACATTTAAAAAGGGTATAAAATATCAGCATGAATAAAATCGATTTATACCAAATACATGAAGACCAAAATAATCACATATATAACTGAAATATAGAGGTTAATCTGTCAAGACTAACTCCATAAAGGATCGATAGTTTTTAATACAGAGTGTACAATGAAAACAAAAAAATATATATTTCCAGAAAAAAATTCAATAAATTCATTTAAAATTTAAAGTTGTGAGTCTGTTTTAAAAATTTCTACTTTTTTCCTAAAAACTGAAAATAAAATAATTCGTGGATTTTGATAAAATTTTAAAAATATTTTTACCCATATTTATAAGAGAAAAAATATTTTAGAATTGGAGATGTAATTGTCATAGAGGAATTAAATAAAATAAAAACTTTTATAACTCAATAGAATATTTTTAATTAAAAAATCACTTAACTTTATTCTCGACTTGCACATTAGTTCTTTATCCTCATTGAAATCATTGAATTTTACATGGATATTTGATCAGGAATAGTGGTTCTAAGATAATATTCGATGAAAAATGGCTCAAGAAAATAAAACTGGATTATATAGGAATGAAAATGGATTGATTTTCAGGTCAAAAACGAATTTTTGGGTGGTCTTCAAGGGGTGGAGATAGGCCCCTATAGTTGGAGGGAATGTAAGTTTTGTAACTATAAATACTAAATATAAAGGGTTCCCATGTTAAGATTGTAATTTGGATCCAAAATGGACAATAATTACTTTTAAAATAATATAAGGTTAATCATCTCAATAAAACTACATTAGAAAATTTACTTACAATTATTTAAGCCCTTCCCCTAGATTTATTACTTTTAGAATCATAGATTTTACAATGGTAACTAGTTTTTAATAATTTGTATTTATTACCTAAAAATAATTTGATCCTCACAATATAATATACAAATCATAACTCAAAATTTGAAATTTATTTTATAAAATTTTCTTTCTAAAAGTGGTAAAAATTAATTAAAAAAATTAAATTTATATTTTATTAAAAACACTTTTATAAAACTCAAACTAAAATTCTAAAATATCATATATAAGATTATAAACTAAAAAAATATTTTCAAATTTCTAATTTTATAAAAAAAATAATACATATTCAGCATACAAAATATTTTCACAAATATCATAGTCATACTTTTATACTAATAATGTTGTGAAGGTCATTTTTTGTAAAAATGGACTTTTTCACTATTCACCTAAAAATAAATATCTTTAGAAAAATAACATAAATTAATCCTAAGTTAATATTTTAATGATAAATATAAAAACAGATTTATTTTTTTAAAATTCAAATTTTATAAATCATATACTTTTCTTTTAAACAAATTTATAAAGGTTGGAGAAAAAATTTTATAAGAAATGAACCATTCGGTATATAAACTATACATAACAAATTAGTGTTAAAAAAATATAACATACTTGAAAAATATCAATTTTGTTAAAAAAAATTTATGTATAAAAATAATTTATTATCTATTTATATGCACTAGATTAAAAAATATTTGAAGGGACCTTTTTTACATAATGTGGTTATATCATTTTTTACCCGCATATTTAATGAGTATTTTACTATGGTAAATATCTATTTTAGTAAAATGTTTCACGGTATGTTAATATTTTTGATTCATTTAGAGTAATATATTGGAAAACATTAATTTATTAAGGAATAATATTTCATTGAAATATTTTTTTTACATTTTACCCCCTAAAATTAATCTTTTCAATGAAATTTTTTTTCTCAAATGGATAAAAATGGGGGTATTTTTGTATCATTAAATCCTATGATTCCCCTTTAGCTTCCTAAAATTTATGATTCCACCATATAATTTTTACGAGATGAGTGGGCTTGTTTTGTGACACCTGATCGATTTGAATGATAATTTCCCTCAGGTTGTTCCTCATATGATAGATCACATTCTTGTTTTATGGATTTTGAGTTTAGTACATGTGATTACATAGGTATGTACTCCCCAAAATTCATAGATCCAATACATAATTTACCAGGTAGAGTTTCATATGGATCACATAGTTATAATCTACTTCCCTAACATGATTACGGTTCATGATGTGACTGATGTATAGGCTCATCTATCCCTTTCACTCAATCTCATATCCCACTTCCAGATAGATATTTGAAAAAATACCGTGTTTTTTAACTTATAACACTAGTTATCATTGATAATTATTAGCATAATACTTTTTTAATTCTTTTCATTCATATTTTACTAAATTGTTTATACCCTATCTACCATTTCTTGGACAAGGTCAAGCACTATCATCTTCCATTCTCTAAATTCACTCTAAAATGTTAAATTCCAGTATATTTCCCCCTATAGGGATTTATATAGTGAAATATAAATGATAGAGTAGACAATATTTTTATATGATTACTCTACCAATGGAAGGTGTCGATTCCAACTTCCTTATAAATTTATTGATAAATATATCAGTATATCCCATAGAGTTTGAATTTCCTTCTCATACTGATTTTCTGACTAAGGATGATTATTAATGATGACACTCAAAAATATCTTCATTGATTTCTAAAAATTCTCAAGAACCGTGAGGTAAAACTTGGATCCTGATTATATAAAATGGAAAATGGTACTCCCTTCATTCTTACCACATAATTTACATACGTCTTGGAAATTTTTCCAAGGGATAAATCATCTTTGATGGCCATAAAATGAACTTAATTAGTAAGGTGATCGAATAAAACAAAAATAGTATTATGTCCTTAAGATATTTTTGGGAGTACAGAGATGTAATAAGTTATTTCAAATTGATTTTGGTTGTGTTTTTTGTTAACATATCAATATGTGTTTATATAAATATTTTATAGAATATTTTTGTGGAGTTTTTTAGAAAACATTTCTTGTGATAGTTAAGAGAGTTTCCTTATGAGGTGTAAGAAAATTTCCTCATAGATTGTATGAAAGTTTCTATAAAAGTAAGATTATGTTCTATTTTTCTTCAAGTTCATAACATCTTGAATATTTCAATGATTCATACTAATGTTTTATGATTTTTTATAAATATTCAGAAATAAATTTTCAAATAATTTTCAAATTATACTTATTATAGTGTTTTACATCTTATCGAATGGAAATAATAAATTTTAATAGATGAAAATTTATCAATTCCAAATATGTTAAAATAAATCAAATGGGGTATAACATAAAATATTGAGAAATTTATGTTTTAGAGGTAGTAACAAATTAAATGGATGATTATACAATAACGTAATCAGACAATGATTTTTCTGGTCAATGATAAAAAATTAAAATATTCATATGTATCTGGATGTTTTATTGATGTTTCTATAATTAGTCGTGGAATGAAGAAATGAAGGATTCAGAGAATGTTCTTATTTCATAGAGTATAGAATTACAAGGAATGAATTGTGGTTTTATGGAGAATTATCTATGAAGTTGTAACTCTAAAAATTCAACATTCCAATTATATCATATCTATGTAATCATTCAAAGAAAACCCATGCCATCCATCAGTTGGATATCTGTAAGAAGTTTCATCAGATAGGGAATATGAGTGTAAAAATTGCATCTGTTGGAGGATATATTTTTTATTTAATCACATGGACCAAACTAATGTAGAACTCTAGAAAGAAATATCAATGGAGCTATGATTTTTGAATGTCCATCACACATACACTCAAAATATCCAAATGATATGGATTTATAATGTCATCAGAAGGACAAATATGGATACATATAATGTTTGAGATGAATTTGAGTTACATCCGATGAAAGAACATTGGAATTAGAGACTTTTTGTTATTAGAAATTATATCATCGATCATAGGTATAATATGAATATTATCATATGGAGTGTACTATGAAGATTTATCGGATGATGATTTTTGTCATATCATCATACACAGTTATGATGAAGGCTTCAGATAGGGGATTCTTATCAAATTGAAAACAAAAGAATGACCATTGAATAAATAATTTTTAAGTTGTACCATCTTACATATAATTCCTAATAATGTAAATGTACCAATGAACACAAAATAGATAATATGTAAAGAGATATTCATAAACATTAAAAAGTCCTTAAATCCATGTTATTGATGTTTGAGTAGTTTACTAGGCACTTTTTTGGTACAAAACATTAGGAATATTATAGAATGGATGATAATAATATAGTAAAATTCAACTCAATATGAGTTTACAAATATGATTTTTAGTTGATAATGAAAATATTTTTGCTTTCCCATCTTTTCTCCTATAGAAAAACCTATATAAAATGTAGAAAGTTCACGAAGAAAACAGTATAGAACATTATTCATACAAGAATAGGATCTGAATTGTTGAAATTTTAATTCTATGAGAATCCAAAAAATGTTCCTACCTAATTGAATAAGAGTTCAATGAAATAGATTTTCATAAAATGTAAATGAAATAACATTGGACTAGGAAACATTGGATGAAGAGGAAACCGTGTGTTAGCTTCCAACAAATTTTTTACTTCCTTGAAGGAAGTTCATTATATGGATAAACAGAATCAGACTATAATCCCCCAAACCCTGTTTTAATAGAGATATGTTTTATGATTTAAGGATAATTTAATAGATATATAACTAGTGGAGTCATCAAATATAGTCATTAGACTCTATCATATGAGATGGAGTTTATCAGAAAGAAACTAAAAACAATGTTTTTCAAAAAAGTTTAAGAAATATTAAAATTGATCATATTTAGGTCTCTCTATGATCAGAAAGCATTTTTAATGACAACAATTAATTCTGATTGTATTTTAATATCTAATGATTTTATACAGTCGAAGGTGGTTCTAATTTCTTATCGAAAAAGATAATATATTTCTATGTTATATTAGAAAATAATATGTAAACCTCTTGTAGATGGAGGGTATAAGAAGTAACTAAAAACACTTATTATTGTTGGGTATATCTAGTTCTAAATAATTTGTATATTTTTAGGATAGTTTAGGGTACAACAAATTGTGGATGAATAAATGATAATTGGGGGTGGAACAAAGGTTAGTTAGAGGAACAATTGTTGGGGATAGTATAATAAATTATTTCATGTGCCCTTTAAATGTTAAAGGATGTTTCTAAAAGATTCCATGTGGTGGAGGATAACCAACATGAAATTGATTATGTATCTGTATCAAACCCTATATAAATTGTGGTCTTATAAATATTTTTAATTTTTTCAAGTGAAATGTTAGGTTGAGATTTATATTTAAGTGGACTGTAACTCTAAAGTTTTTCAGATGACATAAAAAGTTACCTTACCATGATAGAAATCACTTCTATAACAAATATTATTAATTCACCCCCTCCCCCTCTTAGAGATCCTACATGATCTTGAAACATCAATTGGTATCAAAGGTGGTGTTCCCATTGAAAGATCCAACTCTCAGAATAAATATTTTTAATTTTGTGAACAAAATATGTGTTCCTATATTTAATTGAAGAAACTATCATAGTTGGAAGAATTGGATTTTACCCACTACGCAAAAACCATTTTTTTCATTTTCTGAAAGCACTTTAAAAGGATTAGTGTGAATCAAAATAAAATATAAACCATGAGACACCCCAAATAGATAATCTCAGTATAATAAAATCAACCTATAAAAACTATCCAAACCAACTCCATCACTTCTCACTAAATACAAATAGTATGAATTTATAAATCATAGAAAACTTTTCACCATGTTAACTTCAACTAAAACAGTCGATCATAAATAATTAAAAATCAAAACAAATTATAAATGAAACCAAATAGTTCCAAAAAACCACAACACACAATACTTGGTCCTTGAAAACCATCAGCAGCCTCGTGTCACTCCCTAAGATGTATGATCTATCATCGAAGCACCGCCGGAGAACCTGCAAACCAGTAACATACTAGTCATTATCACACCATCAAACCATACCATTGTATCACCAATACCATCAAAACCACCATTACCAACAATTGTAAACAACCAAGACCCACAATCATAGATATCGAAATTAGAATGAGAAAACCAAACAGTAAAAATAGATAACCAAATTGATATCTTTACCGAAGATCATCAAATGGATCGAGATCCTTCCAAAAAACAAAACAAAACTTCACTAACGGTTTTAGAGAAGATAAACTAAGCATTACTGTCAAACCAGTAACAATCATCACCTGATAAAACCAAATCATGTCGCACATGGAGCATTTATGGCCTCTGAACCAGACATTCAAAAACTACATATTATCCACTGCTCCAGCTATAACTAGGAGAGGTAATGTATAATTTGAGGTCAGAGTAGGGCTCTGACTAGTAGAGGGATCTAAAATACTTCATCGTCGATGAAACATAAAACTACAAGATGACTTAACAAAAGAAGTCCAACTCTAGTAGCACTTGGACACCCATCAACTAACTAACCACATAACCTAAAAACTATTTTCTACCATAACTCTAAATATGAATTGGAGAGGTGAAGAGGAACATCAAAAGAGATAATGGTTTAAATAGATTAGGGATTCCACAATAACCAACATTCCATGGGAATCATGGAATAAATACCATGGCAGCGAGCCCCATAGAAGAGATTAAATCCAAAAAAATGATACAACCACCTGGAAGAATGAGATATGCATGTCTAGAAGAAGAGGACTTCAAGAAATTAATTTATCTTATATCTAAAAAATAAAAAAAAGGAAATTAGAAGGGAAAATGTAAAATTTCACTTTAATTTTGAAATTTTGATGACAGAGACCATTCTGTATAATAATTTCCTATGAAAAATTAGAAAATATTCTGATTTAGAAAAATAATAAAGGATGTCTCAAAAAAATAATGGGAATAAAAATATGAAAAATATTCTTAACCAAAAGAAAAAAATAAACTTGTGTAAAGGATACTAGGATGATTCTTCCATTAGTGATGAATCTAATTTTCATATAAACAACTTAGACTATATATGAATACAAATTAATTCATCAGAAAAATATCGTGATGGGTAATAGTGAACATAACATGAGTGGATTCTAAATGATTATTTTGAAAAATAGTTAATCATAATACATAACTCACAAATAAAATAAATTAGTCAAGGAAATATTTTTTGTAAATAATTTGAAAATGGTGATTTAATCAAAAACTAAAAGAAAAAAATTAATGTTACTAGATCACATAAAATTAAAGTTGTATATTTTTAAAATAAATAACAATTTTGTGTCCTAATATCAGTAGGAGATGAGAATATCAAAATGGTCAAAGCTCCACTTGTTAAAGAATGTATATAAATTAATATGGAGTTATATTAATTCAAGAAGATGGAAAATTTTATTAATTAATGTTTGGATAAAAAAAGAATTTTTTTAGAAAAAAAATCAACGTTTCTTACAATACCATGTGAATTAGGAAAGATGAATGAATAATTCACTAAAGAAATTGAGGTTAGAGGAGAATATTCTCAAAATAGTGAAAATAAGGGACCATAAAAGAATCTTTTTTTCTACTCCCAAATAGTATTAATAGGTATATGATTCTAATTAAAGATAATTTTAAAATTTATTACTTCTAAGAAATTATCCACTCTAAAGAAAGACTGGTATTCATCAATAAATTATCTCCCTGAAAAAATTTTCCCATAGTTTTTGAAGAAATCAAATAAAAAAAACATGATAGAAATTGTATTTTTAGTCTAAAATATCTATAATCAGAGTTCATTTCTTATGTTCAATATTTTTTGGGCATAATTCATAATCATTTTCATAAAAACGTATTTACCATGGGTGAGGTATGAATCAATGTGGTTATAACGAGAACACAAGAATAGACCTTCTATGAAAGAATTTTTTTGAAGGTAAGAAAATGTAGAAAGATAATAATATTAAATTTTAAATGTATAAAAATGGATATATTAAGATATTTAGGAATGGAAATAATTATATGAAAGTTGGGAAAGTTACAAAAGTTGATTCGAGAAATTAAGAGTGCTTAGTTATATAACTTGGTCAAATGGCCATGTAAGGAAATATGGTGGAATAAATAAATTCAACTACAAATAGGGAAGAAACATATTGTATAAGATGATAATAAGGTTGATTAAAAATTATCAAAATATATAATGTTAAATATTTAGATGAAATGAAAGTGGTGTGAGAATGATAGGCATGTTACAAAAAAATAAATAAATAACAAAACAGTCTAATAATAAAGATTTAAAAAGAGATCACACACTCATGGTAATAAAGTTTTTATGAATGTTAATAATAATATGTATTATTTATCTAGATATTATATAGAATATAAAAAAATTCCATAGCATATTTAATTTATGAATAATAATATAAAGAATAAGAATTAAAAACTGGGAGAATACCCACAATATGAACATCACTTCTAAGGTACACTAAGGCTCATCATTATCCCCAATATACTTTACTATTATTATGAAATTATAAGGAACATAAGGATAAGATGCAAATAAGATGGTTGATTGTTGTAGAATATTTATGAGAAAAATAGTTTTCCAGCATGGAATAATGTTTTCAATATGATATGGATTGCATTTCTACCATTAAGGGGTGAAAAAAAAATGTGATGTATGAATATCATACTTTTCTTAAAAAATATAAAAATTTTAATAAATATAAAATCTAAGGGGAATTATTTTTATACACTTGAATGATTTTGATATATTTGATAATATGGATATAGGTTATATCCTAACAAAAATTCTCATATTTCCCGTAATATAATGTATTTGGAAAAAACTTTAGGGAAGTACTACATGAAAGAATTTTTATAAACAACATTGATCAGCATTATTTTACACTAATTTATAAAATATGTTTTCCGATGATGACGTCGAGTTGTTTAGTTAATTGATCTTTGTTATGAAAAACATGTAATTATATTTTTTTGCTGGAAAAGTTTTTCATGTTTTTGGGTTAAATGATGATGAGCACGATATGATCCTTATGTTGCCATTTTCATTTTTTCTCAGTAAGGGGGAAAATAAAATGGGGGGGGGGAAATACATACATTATACGGGGATAATTTATTGATCACACATATTAAATAACTGGATTTTTTATGTTTTATGATGATATTGGTAACAAATACAAATGGAGGCTGGTTGTTATAAGGTTAGTTTGATTAAATTTTTATCAATATATCAATATCATTTTATATATATAGTTTATAGAAGATGTTGCTATAGTTATGTAGAAAAATTCACTTATGATGGTTAAGGAAGATACCTTTTGAGTTGTACGATGAAATCCATATAGGATGTAAGAATGTTTTATTAAAATTTATATAATGTTGTGTCATTTTCCAAGTTCCTAACATCATGAATTCTCTCTTGATCTGTTCTGAGTTTATATGATTGTGAATAATTAATGAGAAATGTTTTTATATAAAATGATTTAATGTTTTCGATGTATGAAGTAGTACATATTATTGTATAAACATAATCAATCATATTAGATGAAAATGTATATAGTACAACAATATTTAATGAATCATAAAGGGGGTGAACTAAATGTGTGATATGGAAATATCCTAGTGGTAGTAAGAATGTTGTGGGATGGACATGCAGAAATTTGACTAGATGAACAATTTTATAGTACAAAATATAGTTGTTGATGATGGTGGTGTATGATGATTGATTATTGAATTTAATGTCATCAGGAACAAAATTTTCAGAAAAAGGAGTTATACAAGTTCTTATCATTTGAAGGTCGGAGGTATAAGGAATGAGATTTGGTTATAGGGAGAATTATCTACGAATTCATACCTGTAAAAATTCATCAAACAATTTATAGATTTTCAATGCTATCGAATGTAGAAACCTTTTACATTCTCTAAGTTAAATAGTTGTATGAAGCTTCATTAGATAGATAAGGGAAGACTGTAAATTTCACAAAATAGAGGATAAATTGTCTATGATAATAGATAATGGAAACACTTTTATAACACCCAATATAGATATCAAAGAAGTTTAAATGGATACTGGTTGATCATAAAGGCAATTGAAATATCAAACAAATAGAGGCTTGTGATTTCATCATATGAATATATATTTATATAGTCATATAAAGATTGAGTGAAATTTCTGTGTTATCAGATATAAGAACATCTGACTAAGATGAACGATTTTATCAGATAGATCAGTCATAGGTATTATATAAATAGCACTAGACATATATCTCTATGAATATCCAGAGGATGGTGATTTGAGGAGTATCATCAGACATAGATTTGATGAAAATTATATTGAAGTTTCATAATAAAGGTAATCCTGAAGAAAACTTCATTTGATGGAGAAGGATGATGGTTCTACATCAGAGAGACATGTCGTCATAATGTAAATGGATATAAAAAACAATATGTGATGGTTATAAGGATCCTTATATAATCTATGCAATGTCCTTAACAATGCGATGATGTGGAGTATCTCGATAAATTTTTGTAATATTTCTATGGTTATGGATGTTGGAAAAAGATCCTTAGCACTGAGTTAATCAATTTTGAGGAGTTTTTTCAATTATTTTTTGTATGTATCATTTCAAATATTCCATATGTGTTGAGAATTATCCATAAAAATTAACATGATAGTGAATTTAAAATTTTGAGTCTGATTTATGCAGGATCTTTTATTGGGGTTCCCAACTTTTCTCCCGGAAGCAGTCATATTTAAGGTTGTCAAAATTAGGGATAAAAGATTATAAATCACTATTTATATGTGAAAAGGATATGATGTGCATATGTCTTCATTAGATTATAATGCAATAAAGTTTTCAACCATATTGAAGAAGATTTTTATCAAATTGAGTTTCATCAAATGAAGGAGATATAGTATGTGATCAAGAATCATTAGTTTAATAGAAAAGAAGTGTGTCTGTTTCGGATTGAGTTTCTGCTTAGTTGAAATATGTGATCCAGATAAAGAAAGAGTATCATACAGAGATCCATCGGTCCATGTTTTAGTGGACTTAAGTATAATGATTTGAGGAGCATCTTATAGTGACATACCTGTTAGAGTCCTTAAACAGATACATGCTACATAGAGGTACAAAAAATGTAGCATATTAGATGGAATAAAATAAGGATGTATTTCAGACATGTTTTTGAAAAGTTTAGCTTGATCATATCTAGGTCTATCTAACAAGAGAAGGAAGTTTCAAGTCTGACAAACACTTAGGAGAGTTATTGAAGATCAGGATGCTTTTATAGAGTAAAAGATTATCAAACATTCTTATGAAAAAAATATGTGATCATTACACTTATTATTAGAAAATAAAAATGAAAAATCATGTATCTTGGGTGGTATAAAAAGTTACTAAAACGGATTATTGATGTGGGTTAAAACAACTTGTGATGAAAGTGGAATCAATTAAAATAGTTTGGGGTATAACCAACTATAGAAGAAGTGATTATTAGTGGGGGTAAAAAAGGGTTATCTAGAGGAATGATTACTGTGGGATATAACCATTTTATTCTTGTACCTTTATATTCTTAAATGATGTTACTAAAATAATATATTCCTAGGGGATATCCAAAATGGAAATGAGTAGTTCTTTCTACCAAACATTGTAATATCATGTGATAATCTATATTTATTAATATTCCATAAACAATGTGAGGTTGATATTTATATTTGAGTGGATCAAAACTCAAATAATATTTTAGGTGTTAGGAAATTTTTACATACCAAGATATGAAACCTTTCTAAAATATGAAAATGATCACTGGTTCACCCCCTCCACCTCTCAGTGATCCAACATGATCAGGGAACATCAAAATACCTGTTAATTTTTTCCCATTTTCATACTAGTTTGAGTAATGGTTGAAACATATACTTAGATTTAGTTCATTTAGTCTTGACATACTTTCACACCAAACATCGAGATGTATATTTTTTGATCTCCCTCTTCATGTAATGACACCAGATGTTTCACTTTATATATCTTTACGTATTAGAACATACTTGATGAATATTCAAGGAGATGTTATGATCATCATAAAAAATTCCAACCTGGGATCTCGTGTTGATGGAACACATGTTTGAGTTCCAAACCTTATAACTCCATTTTATCAAATTTTAACTCAGGGATACTCACTACCATTCTTTTTCACCACACTTAATCTTTATTGAATTATTTTACCTTGACCAGAATGGATGGTTGAGAAATTAGTTTGTTAATATAATATATTTCTCTTCCCATTATGATTTCAAGATTAATCCTAAAAAATTCAATGCGTATTGGTTCTTTATCAATCCTCATCGTAGATAGATTAGCATTATCTTTCCTGCTCTGAGCATCAAAAACATTGTTTTCCTTCCCTAGGAGGAAATTTTTTAATCATTCGTACTCATTTATCAGCTCCAACCATTACTTTTGGTGCATATATTACTTATTCTATAAGAATATATATTTAAAACTCTTATGTTTAGAGTTTATATCACACTTTTCACTATAGAGATAATGCCACCAAATCATCAATACAAAGATCAACAATGCCAATTCCAAATAATGAATTAGGTAATTTTTATCATCAGTATTTAATAGATTTTATTTATAGGAAATTACCTTGCCTTTCAACATGAGTATTAATAAAAATCCCTTTATTAAAGTATTATTATATATCACAAACCCTTCTATACTGTTGTAAAATGTATGTACTCTTTTAGTGACCAAACATTTCACTAGTTAATTGAATACATATTCACATTCATATATCAAAAGAATCTTAACTCCCTTATAAGTTAACATGTTTACTGTATTTTTTATCTATGATATATTAAACATAAATCATCTTTTGTGACTACTTAACCAATTAAAACTATATATGTCATTAACTATTGTCGGTATGTGTATCACCTTGAGTTTAGGTGAACCATTTCTTTCAATAAATTAATTTTATTTTATGTCTTTCAAATCAAGATACACTAATTCAAAAATCATTTATATTCTATTAAATGTTAACCTTGCATTATATACATCATCGATTTGGATTGCGTTACAGGCAACACCAGTTATCTAAGAAACAGAATTTTATTATTATAATTATTTAAACAATGTAGTTATAACCTAGCCACTAAACTAACTAATATGAATAGTGATAACTAATTTTCAAATATTATAATTGATTTATACAAATAATATATATATATAATAAGACAACCAAGTTTTGGTAAAGGCATTATATTTTTTGAAATATTATTTTCTCAAATAAACAACTATTTATATCCTCATGTGAAAAATAGTAAAATTAATTTTAGAAAATTTAGAATTTGAATTTGATAAAATAAAAATCATATTTTAATTCATATTTTATAAATTATCTTTGGGTGAATTTTGGGTTTTTTTGAATAACCATCATATTTTGACGAATAGTGACAAATACTAAATTTTAATTCAAAACATCTATTTCATCTAATTTATTTATATAGTTAAATTATTTTTTAATTTTGTTTAAAATTTTAATTATAAAATATATATATATAATCAATTTAAGTTAGTTTATCCAATTTAAAATTGAAATGGATATAAAATTTCTTCAAATGTTTAAACATTTTCACTTAAAAACTAGATGTCAAGATGAGTCTATGAGAATAATATTAAATTAATATCTTCCACTTCTGTAAAGCCCAGAATGACCTGTAAATTGTAAAAAAATAAATTTAATGAAAATATTTAGACCATATCCTCCATTTTATATTATTTTTACAATAATTTTATCCACATTTCATACTAAAAACGAGGGTGGTATTCTCTTTTAAAATATTAGAAAGAATGCCACTCCTCTACCACTATAAAAATGCAGTCAGTGTTCCCAATTCCTCACACCACTCAATCCACATTGGATTAACAATTATCATCCCAAATATCTCCTAAAAATCCAACCCAATTATCTTGACCCATAACCTTTTAAAAAAACCCATCCAATGAAGGCCTTTGCTGCAACCCAAAAAGAGTTACCCGAGTAACAAGTAACATCCTTAATCAAGAACCATTATTTTATTTTCTTTATCCACCACCTAAATTATTCATATTACAAGATTATATAATAAAAAAATTATAATAAATATAATTAGGTAATTTTATTTTAGTTTTTTTACCTACACTTAGACACACTTCTGTCTAATAGATAACAAATTTACTGTTCTTGTGAATGGCGAACTACCGCCTCACGAAACGATGTTGTTGGTTTTTAACATTACCACCTTTCATGGTTGGTAATTATTAAAAAAAATATATTTTTATATGATATATATGATATATATATTTTAATTATTCTTATTTATTATTATATAACACATACCATTATGCATTACATTTTTCTGCAAATAAGATAATTTCATTTGGGAAAATGTGGACTACCACCTTCTCAAAGAAATGTTATTCATTTACACTATAAATTGAATATATTAAGTATTGGTTAAATAAATTTATATTATATATGAAAGATAACTCTAATATAATTATTATATATTCACATATAGAAATATTTCATTTACTTTATTTATTTTAATATGCTAATTAAACAGAAACAACGTTCATGCATACGTACTCCCTAATGTCTCCATGAACGGTGTATTCCATTTCATATTTATATATTTCATAGATAATAATAAATTAATATTTATGTTATATATATGATATTTATTTAAATATTTAAACTCTGGAAATCAATATATACGTATAATGACAAAAAATATAACAAATTAAGTCACATATGAAAAAAATGAATATTACCTAAAACTTAACCTTATGTTGAAAGTGTTAATAAGAATGTGTTTTAAATCCATATATGGTTTTACATTAACTAATATGGTCGGATTAATGATTTATAATAAACTTATGTTTATTATATATATGTTTTATGAGTACTAATAGAGATAAGACATATGGTATGATGATTTCTAGTATCACTTTTATTTCGGTGAGATTTATCCCATATTCACCACTCATTTATTCTATTTGGTGTATATACATCCAATGAATATATTCTATGATTATTATCCTTAAATATATGGGTATTTAAATATCCATTATATGATCTCCCTTTCATAGGGTTCATTAGTCAAAAGTTACCAAATTTTTATAGTAGTTTTTTCTCAATTTTCTTTCTTTGAGGCACATGAAAGGAATCTCCAAACCCATGTTTAAAAAAAATTAATGATGATATTTTACTTTCATATTAAATATAATATTATTTTAAAAATGATTTAAAATTTTCAAGGAATCCTTCATGTGTTTTAAATTTTTTTCAAGGAAATGTTTTTTAAAATATTTTTAAGATTCCGTTAAAAATTTTAAAAGTGTTTTCAAGGAAATGGTTTTAAAAATGTTTTCAACCTTTCTTTATAAGTTTATAAAGATTTTTAATAATTTTTTTTGAAAAAATTGTTTTATTTTTAAAAATCCTATGTTAAAAAATAAATTATATTTCCTCAAGAATGTTTTTTAAAATATATTCCAAAATAATTTTTCATATAAGATAACATGTGTTCATGTTCCTCATACCTTTCTTATAAATGATCCAAAGCTTCCATTCATATTTTATATATGAATTAATTATGTTTTAAAGGAATAATTTTTATGAAACATGTTTATATTTCTTGGGTTATATTTTTAAGAAACTCATTTCACATTCATTGTTTATATGCTTATGAAACCCACATCTTTCCACGAGTTATTATTTGAAAAAATGATTATGAATCCTTAAATTTTCCATAGGTTAATATAATATTAAATGCCTATGACATCCATTTCCTTTTTTGGGTTATGATAAGTTTTTTATTATTTTATGGACCATTTAAAGCTTGTCCGATTGTATCATATCAACCATTCATTGTTCTGGTGCCCTGCTAATGTGTATATCATCGCTCAGGTCAAATCCTCAGAGATGGTACAAATTTTTGAGTCGACTATTTTAATCATTTTCTTTTTAATATGGTTTTTTTGGAGGTTCTGATGAACATTACTAATATTTTAGGGTTTGTGTTCTCATGAGAATAGGATAAATTTACCTCCATTGTTCTAGATGAATATGGTGGATCACTTTAAAGATGTGGAAATGTGTCTATTGGATGATATGGTGATCCATAAATTTCACAATTCTTGATATGTCTAGGGAATATAGATTGTGGATAATATGAGGTTAAGGATTTAGCATCCACCACTAGTTGTCTCAAAATTCTGGTAGGTTCACTCATCCGCTCAATCATCTTGTTAGGCTCTATGGATTGATTTTCTTGGGAATGTTTGCCTTGAGAATGTTCTCTATTATGGAATTTTTGTGTGTTTGCATCCATATTTTTTATGAGAACTCGTACAGCTTCAATTGTTTTTTCAACAAAAGCACCACCACTTTGGCATAATTGAATCTTTTTTCCATAGCTAATAACACCTCGTAAAAGTATTGTATAAAGAGTTTTTCAATGATTTTTTAATTTTAGATGATTTACAAAATCTTTTTGAACCTCCCATAGTAATTAAGGAGTGATTAATTATGGAATTGGCGGATAAGTCATATTTCATTTTAAATAGAAATAGTTTGAAAAAACGGAATGAATTTTTCTATAATGATATGCTTCATGTAATTCCATGTGGATATGGAACTGGGAGGGAGGACATATAGCCATGACTTGGAAGAGTCGGCTAGGGAGAAAGTGAATGCTCAATGTTTGGTTTATTCTTCAAAAACCCCTTAAGGATTCATCGTGGACCACTCCACTTGGAAAACATTGAGGTCAAGATATGGATCCTCACTCACTTTCCCATGTAAAAGAGGTAGAAGATGAATCAAACCTGATTTTATTTAAAAATTATCCTGAATATTTGGATATTGATTACTAATGGGTTGGTTGTCACGACCTAACCCGTATCGGGGCTCGAGCCGCAAATACCCCAAGCCCACATCCATAGGCCAGGGGCTGGCGACTTCTTCCGAAGGCTCAAAAAACATGGGGAGTTATTTTCCTAAGAAACTGTATGCACACACACAACAACTCAAAGAAAAGGTGCAGAGAAAAGAAAGAAAGATACAACACTGATACAAAAAGGGAAACCTGCATACATGAATCCATCTATAACCAGTACAAGTAATGTGCTGAAAGGTACTGACAAGTAAACATAACAATAACAGGGAAAAAACACATGACCAACCATAAAGGTTCCAGAACCTGGAAATAGGCAAATTGGAAGTAAACCACTAGTGAGTCACGCCTAGAAATTCCTGTTGTGGCCACTAAATGCAGCCCAAGCTCCTATGTCCTCTACGCTCTTCTATAGTCTGACCGACCTGTCTGTCATCTACAAGGGCACACAAAGTGTGGGTAAACCCCAAGAAGAGGTGAGTATAAAAAAACTCAGTAGTATGCCTCGAAATCATGAGGGATAAACAAGGGAAGTACTAAAATGGTGAGAAGTATATAGAGCAAAGAACAGTTTTAGAGTGAAAATGAGTGAGAGTGTAGCTCAACCCAATAAGAGAAAGGAAGCATAGTTGTCCAAATGCAATGAGTTAGAGACTGTGAGAATAAGAACTACTCATCGAGTTTTCGCTACCTATATCAGGAGAGTAGACTCAGCCAACCAATAGGTTCTGGACACGGAAAGCACGTGACATACCCCATGCGTCTTCGCCCCTCCTAGAAGGAGAGTAACCGAACCGAATGAGTGTGAACAATGGTAGGGTGTATATATAAATATATATGCTCAATGAGAAACCCAAATGAGAGTGTAAGGGGATCTCTATCTCCATGATCAGCCCAAGATGAGTCACCAACAGTTAATAGGATATCCAACACTGAACCCAACCATCCCGCACGTCAACCTTTGAGGTACACGTCAACGGGGATGACTCACCAAACACCGATACTATCCGCTTTGGGCAGCACTGAATCGCCCGCACAACTTTTAGGTCGCGACACAAGGATGAGTCTCGGTTGGAAACACACCCCTCATTCTTGTATGTCATAAGGTCGCGTCAATTGTTTCACATCTCTGATCTGTACAACCAAGGATCCTGCTACGGTAGTCACGCAGAAAAAGTCACGGACTAACCTCATAGATAGGGACCAAGTCTGAAATGCCAACGAGTGACCCACTACCCATCCCTGCTAGAGGTTAAATCATAATAAGATATTGGGTGACCCAATGCCAAGCCCTGATGGAGGGTAAACCCTAATACATCATCAGCCGATCCACTGCCCAGCCCTGCTAGATGGTAAACCCTAAAACATCAGTAGACAACCCACTACCCAACCCTGCTGGAGGGTAGACCCGGGAGAAGTCGACAGGCGACCCACTGCCCAGCCCTACTGGAGGGTAGACCTGGGATAAGTCGATAGGCAACCCACTTCCCAGCCCTATTGAAGGGTAGACCCGGAACAAGTCGATAGGCAACCCACTGCCCAGCCCTGCTGGAGTGTAGACCCGGAACAAGTCAGCAGACGACCCACTTACTAGCCTTGATGGAGGGTAGACCCAGAACAAGTCGATGAGCAACCCATTGGCATAGTTTTTGCTGGAGGGTAAACCCGAAACTGATCTGGCCATCCATACTGGATGGTACAACACTAGTCAAAAGAATACAGAGTGGTTATCGCGTAACCACCCAACTCCAGTACAAAACACATAGTAGAGGTTCAGTGCTCGTGCCATCACTGGGTGTCACTAGCCCTGCTATCGTGTGTAGTATCAAAGTGTGTCAAAGGAGAATCCGACCAATTCCCTTCATGTATCCACATTTAATAAGATCGCTAAAGAGACTCCACTCGCCTGAACATATTACACTATTGTAATCTTCATGGGAAAACACACTAGATAAACTACTTACTCTCTGGAAATGGGATCCCGATGAAAAAGTTGTTCAACACCGCTTCATGCCCATACGAAAACTCATGGGGCCCACACCTCGGTTCCGAAAGATGTCAGGAAAACCGTGCCACCATGATGCTCACGGAAAATTATGCGGAATAAACTATTCATACACCTTAAATGGTCTCCTAATGAAGAAGTCGTTGTATTCTACACACATCTTAAGAGACGACATGTGGGGCCCACGCCTCAACTTCGGATTCAATGCCTCCAACCACCTAGGTCAATTTCACCTCCATGCAAGGATCACAACGATGTTGACTACGCCTAAAACAGACTCTGGATGCAGAAGCTGAAACTCCCCATCTTATATGCAAACGTGTCCATGTGGGTCCCGCACTTCGAGCACAAATTTAGGTGGGCAGATTGGGCCATTGAAATCCCCTCGGGAAAAAAACTCAGGATCAAGTACGGAAACACCCTAAATGGATGTCAGATGAAAAATTTGTCTTCCACTGTAAAACGTGCGAACTAGGCGCTGTGGGGCTCACACCTAGTCTTCAATTCGAATTCTTTAGAATGCATCTCAAAAAGTCCGCAGGAGGACTGGGGTCATGCTGCCACTAACGACGCATCAATCAGACTTCTCAAGAAGGAGTTAGGTGCGACGCAACAATTAATTAATTAATTAATATATTAATATATTATTAGTGTTAAGAATTTCATGCCTCCGAGCTACAAAACCAAACCACAAATGTTTCGAATGATCTTTGGAAGGTCTGTCTCAACCCAGAACCATAGTGCCTCGAGCGACACATTAAACGGACGTCCAACTCGCGAAGTGCGTCTGTCGAGGCTTTATTTAATAATTTATTATTATTATATTAAAAATCATCCACACACCTGTCTTTCGGAATGGAATCAAAAAACCCAGAACCCCAATTTAAAAAGAGTACCTCACCTACACAATTTCACAGCCGCTGAAGGTGCGTCAAACGGACGTGCAGTTTAGAAGATACTGACCCCCCAAACACAATGGGGCCTAACCGGGCAGGTTCACCCCGGCAGGCCCGGTCTAAATCTTCGACCCGCATCCCAGTCGCAGGTTCGGCCTGTCACACCACGGCCCATTGGAAACCACCCGTCCAGCAGCAATGGACCCGAGCAGGTCTGGTTTTATGCCCACCGACTGGCCAAATGGCCGGTCATCCGCGTCGCGCAGCAGGACCCGCATACCACAGGTCCTTGTACGTGGTTTCCTCCACCGAGGTCGGCTCCTCGAGGGCCACCTCCTTCGACTGCAACATACCGGCATTGGCTCCCTCAAGTCCTCCACCTTAGACATCGCGCCACCGCACTACCCCGAGTCCGCTGCACCCCACCGGCTCCAGTTCGGACCCGCCGCGCTACCCCGAGGACGCCGCCTCACACCGTCGGCCCTGCTATGTAGCCGGCTCTGCCTGGACACCCCGCGGATCGCTTTTCCAAATGCCACCGCCCTGCTCGGCCGCACCCTATGGATCATGCAACTTTGGCTCCTCCCAACTCACTGTCGACGTCTCGTCTGAAGCCACAGCTCCGACGACGCTTCACCACGTGCTTCACAACGGCCGCCGCATGTAGGTGCTGGCCGCTCCTTCCGGCCCCCACTGGTGGTCCCTTCCTCGGACCACCGAGACCTCATCATAGGTCCGATTACAATTCTGAGGCTAGAATCTGGGAGCTCAGGACGAGGTCGTCGCAGCACCGCCCTTCGCTTGTTGATCCGTCGAGGTTCGCGCGGGTCTGAAAATGGGGATGAAGGACGCCCACGAACGAGGAATTAAATATGGCACGGGGCCCGGGCGATGGTCGTGTTCGTTCGACCATCACCCCAAATTCTAGAATTATAGTATTTAAAACTATTAAAAATTGATGATTACTCCAGAAATTGACGATGGTGCAAAAATTCACAAGAACCCTACCTCGATTTCGATGTGCGTCGTAGGCGATGCGTCCATGAGGCTCCACCTTTGATCAGTCGAGGTTTCGGCGAAGATCGCTCCTCGATCCGGTGAAGAACGACTAGAGAGAGAGGGATGGAGGGGAAGAGGGAGAGAGAGAGGTATGAAATGGGTTCTCTCTTCCATTACTTAGTGAATTTATAGAAATTCCCTAAAATTCTCCCAACAGGCGCAGATTCCAAAACCTCCATGCCCACCCATTTTATAAACCACCTTGGAAAAAGGAAACAATTAAAATTCAATAGAAGTATCAGATTTCCATTTTGAGGATTCGTTCTAACGATATTTGAAGAGGACTCTAGCGATAAAAATATGTATATCCTTAATTCACAAAGACGGTTTTTCCCCTGGTGGACATCTCTCAGAGCAGGCTCGTGCTAGCAACTTTTACACCCCGCCTAGGGTAAACAGAAAGCTCCGGACGCAACCATGCCCTCAAATTTCTGATCCGAGCTACCGTATAGGAGTTAATCAGGTTTAAACTATTAAAGGAATAATTTGATGATTTAATTATCCATTTAACAAACCACCAACGGGCAAGGGGTCCGAACGACCCGCACCTACTCATTTTATGTCGCTCTTACGGTAAACACCGCGTTCCGGACCCAACCGCGGTCTCGAATTTCCAATCTGATCAACCATTTAAGAGATTTAACATTTTATTTAATTAACCACTTGTGACTAAAATAAAAACATGCAACATTTTTATATAATTAATTCCTGGCACACGAGTCTTCAGAATTTCACGCCGTCTGAACGCCCTGCTCTGGAATGATATCAGAAAAACATTCAAAGTCATAGAGTCCATAATCATGGTTTTTTACATTGGTAATTTATATTAGAGGAATTGAGTTATTTAATTATTTGTTCCCCAGGATTATCCATATCTAAATCAGTTGGATATGTAATTTTTTTATTATCCCTAATGTTTCTCCAAATTCGGAAAAGATATCACACTATTTTAGGGTAAAACCAAATTTAAGGGATTGTTTGGGAGTCTATGGGGAATTCATATGAAATTTGGATGGATCAGAAGGGAAGGTTTTTGTTTTTTTTTTGTTTTTTTATAATTTTTCTGTTTTTTCTGTTTTCTTTTTTTATTACAAAAAGACTACCAACTACATAATGCACCATCCCCATAAATAGCTCCATTTTAAGTGTGGAATAATATTTATAATCGACCGTTCAAGGTTTTGGTTCACTTTTATTGTGTATGAAATTACTCTAATCGAATCTTCAGTGATGGTATATATTTTAGACTTGATGTTTTTATGTTTTTTCATTTGAATGGGGGGTTTGTTTGGAAATCATAATTTGGTTGATTAATTGATGGAGCGTGACTCAAAATTTTAATAACTAACTAGTCAAGTTCATCATTAGGGAATTAATATTGTGATACCCTTAAGATTTTAAAAAATATTAATGAAATAAAAATCCACTTCACAAGGTGATTTCTATTTTAACTCCCAATTGATTTGTATTTTACCCAATCCATAACTAGGGTTCAAATCGTAATCAAATATCATTTATGGAAGTTTTTATGTTTCTTGAACCCATGTGTATTTTTGCTTCCTATAATCCATGTAATATAAATGTCAAAAATATTCCATTAATCTATAAAATATTTTCTGTCACATACACAATAATAATTATAAAAATGATTAAATGAGGGAAAGATATCATTCAATTAAAATCCCAGAATTATCACTCAGCCTAATGAGAGATTTACTCATCCATTTGGGTGGTTAATAATTTGATTTTAATTTTTATGGTGATGGGTCAAAAATATAATAAAAATAATCAAACAATAATGGAGAAGTATTTGAAACACACACATGAAATGTGAAGGGCGGTAAAAATGCATTATTGATTGAATGATAAAGAAGTGATTGGTTTTCAACTTGATTTAATCTATTTTAAGAAGAATAATACTGCACACAAATGTTTTAATGATAATTAGATATTAAGATTAATATATTTTTATTCATATATAATTGAAATGAAAACCAACTTACACAATTATAATTGAAAGGAACAAAAAAGAAGATGAAAACAAAGAGAGGAGGAATGGTCTCTAAAGTGAAAACATGAGTTTAGAAGATCCAACAAAGCCTTTTGTAGGGCTGTGGTTATGAAAATGTATCTTCCTATTTTATGAAATTCCTACCACTTTCATGGAGAGGAGGGGTTTTTATTTATAAATGAAGGTGTTGGAACATTTTCATTCCAAATCTACCCCTCTAGTTGGCTCGCCAATTAGTCCATATGTATAGATGAATCTCAAGAAATATTCTTCTTCATCGTTTTATATATTTATGTTTGATGTCTAACCTTAAACCTTTTCATCCACCATTCTTTTTTAGAAAGTTATAAGGCTATTTTACTGAACAATTCTCTACTTACCATTTTTGTAACACCCCAAGATTTCATAGTGCGTTATTTATTCAAAATAATTCAATAACATGCACTACATGTAACACCGAGTTAAAGCGCACCACGACATACCAAACTTGCCGTCCAAAAGTGGTTATGAATAGTATTAACTGATTTTGGATATTTATATAATCTTTATAATTTTAGAATAAATATTATTAGTTTCTTAGATATAATGTAATAAAAAATTATTTTTTCAGTTAAAGGAATTATTTTTAAAAAATTCACTATTACCAACTTTTAATAGTGGATGCTTTTTAAGTCCAATATTTTAAAATTTTATATATTAAATTTGACTAAATAAATTTATTCATTAGAATGGGTACATAAAAAATTTACAATGTAACACCCCAAACTTCCACGGTATGCTTCTCTATGAATAATACAGTAAGTGTGTGTTTTATGCAACTTCGAGTTCTAATACACACCACCACCAATCAAACTAAACGTTATGAATAGTAATACCTACTTTTTGAAATTTTATAATTTTTATCTCTCATAATGGACTTCATTTTTGTATTTGGAATATCAAATTTTGCCTAGGGTGAAATTTTGGTACTTTTCGAATAACTTTTATATTTTGATGAATAGTGGAAATTAATAAATTTCAATTAAAAACAACTTTTTTAATCAAAATAATTATTAGTGATAAATTATGAATTTGAGTGGTTTTAAAGTATATTTAGAATATATTTTTACCATTTAATACAATTTTGGTCATTGGACATAATTTCACAGTTAAACCGGACATAAACAAGTGCCAATCTTTTGATAGTTATTATATCTTAAAAACACGCTTCTTGTTTTAACAACGAGAATTAGTCTTAAATTAATTTCTACCACTTCTATGATTTGAATTTGGAAAAATGGATACCATATTTGGAATCAGGATTTCCATGTTGTGTAAATAGGTAAATTTTATTTTTAGACATTTTGAATAATTACTTCGGTAAATATTTTATTTACCATGGTTAAAGGGTAAACCGGTAAATAAGGGTAACAATATAATATAATAATAATAATAATAAATTCCCCGAAATCGTTTCTTAATCTTATTGGTAGATACATGTCCGACCACGGTCATATTTGGGTCGATTTTGGGACCCCATGGAGCCACTTGTAGGTGATAGGGACACTTTATTTAAATTAAGGTAAAGTAAATACAAAAATGACATAAGCTTATATCTTTTAGCAAAAAATTTTTTAAATAGGGTAATATATGTTATATTTTATATTATAAATATTAATTATAAATATAAAAAGATTTCATACATAAATATATTTTATTTATAATTTTTATACATTGAAAACGTAAAAATATATATGACACAATAATGATGAAATATTATTCTTATTAATGAATGAATCAAATAATTGGTATTAAAAATGTTAAAATAAATATCATTTGAACGTTTTGACGACATAAAATAATTTTATAGGTTAATATGGAATGTTAGGATTGCTTAAATGAATTTTTTTCGAATTAATAAAGTTTTTAAGACTTTAACAAAAATCAATTATTGAGTAGTATCAAAATTGACATAAATGAGTTTTTGAAACAAATATTATATTTTTAATTTATATTATATTCTTAAAAATCTAAGGATAGGCCAAATGACTTATATAATTATTTTTTTATCACTAATGGACCACTTGGGGTCTTTTGGATGTATATAGTATGTTTGTTAACTATATATTATAAAAATACAAAGTGACATGGTAAGTGTTAAATTAATTAAAAAATAGTTAAAACTAAAAGATAAAGTTAATATAATGGCCCAAACCTTTCTAAAATCTATTTATTTAGAGGATTTAGACCCATAACCTCCTTATACGTTTAATAATACACTTTGGATCCATTAGAAACCGAATATAAATTTAGTATAAATAAATACTTTAAGTTTTCCCAAAGAGCCCCTCCTCCCCCATATAAAAAGACACAACTTATAACCAATTATTCACATCTTAAAAGCCTTTTGGTTCGGCCAAAACATGCCCAAATACTCTCTCAACTTCTCTCACGTCAACCTAGAGGCCTTATTTTGATCATAAAGAAAACCTATGGAGCCCTTTTGATCAAATCAGTATGAAGAACCTGAAGAAGAGGTAATATTTTCACCACCCTCTTTCAAGTTCCTTTCTTCTTCAACTTCTTCTTTCATTGTTATTTCCATTATAAAATAATAACTCAAGAATATTCTATATACGGTTATGTTATTATAATTATGGAACCACCAAATTAATTATTCTATCAATCCCTTGAATGAAAGGTCACCATACGGGCGTACGTACGACCTACTGTCTCCACGTTGTGGTGTAATTGTTATTCAATATATTATTATTTAGATGGGTAAAATAATGATCTATAATTCATGTAAATAATAAATATAACATGATAATTATTCTGTCTATATGATATTCCATCCAATTATATATTATTTTGATATCAAAAGAATGATATTGTCGCTCGTGCGTACGTACGGATTACCGTCTCTACGAACATGATGAGATTCAATCCCCATCATATGCATGCAATTATAATTATCATTTGATGATTAAAAATTATGTTTAAGGAATTTATATCATTCTGGATCTTAATAAGATACAACCTATCTATAATAAACATGACTTATGTCAGAAAACAGATAAAAGAAAATGAGTATGTTAACACACGAAATGACGATAATACTAATATTTTATTAACAAAGCAATATTAAAAGATCATATATGATATCATATTAATATATATGATTATTGTATAATTTAATAACAATTATTTCACTATTATACATTAGTTTAACCTACCATCAACCAAGGTAATTTACAAGGTAATTGTTTATTTCACAATCTCTACATTATTCGATGTTGTTTTTACGTAATTATCTATTGGGACCTCTTTATCATCCACATCCATGTTTCTTAAAAATATATTTCAAAAAATTCTTACTATTTTATAGAATATGGGTTAAATTCATTTATAACCTTGTTTGACTTTTTATAATATTTTTATAAAGGAGTCTATCCGGCATTTTCCAAACAAGGACCTTTTTAACCTTTTCGACAACATTAAGGTAAGAATGTTTTTTTAACTTATACGACAGGTGCTACTATTTTCCACCATTATAAGATCGTCAAAGATTAACTTATAATATTATAAGGATATTTTCAAAGTAAAAGTTTTATTTTATAATTATTTGACCTTTAAATGATTTAAAAAAAGATATATTTCTCTTAAAAAGTTTTGATTTCATCTATGTAAACATCCTTTGATGGATTTTAAGTTTATTTATTGTTGATTTATTATGATACAAAACTTTCATATTGTAATGAAGTTATTGTGATTTGTTTGACTGTGTATATGCTATTTTTATACCACTCATGGTTTATGGTTAATTTATTGACATTTTGTACGCTAGTTTTAATATGAATGTTTATGATATGTTTAAACCTTTTCATATGAGGAATATATTGGACTTAGTAAGGGATGGGTGGATCCCGCTATAGCTCCTAAATGCATTGGTAGTTCTCATGAGACAACTAGACGTGGAATTGTCGGAGGCCCTTTCCAAATTTGATTTATGGTTTTGGCTGAGGCCTTAATCATTTTAGACGTCTTGCCCGAGGCCTTGACAAAATGTTTCAGAATGTCCAGCATTATACATTCCCTGATTATGGAAATGATATTGATGGTTCATGTGGTCATTCAACTAGTAGAATACCCATGATTATGTTTTATAATGGAATTACTTAGTCAGCTTATATTCATTCAATAAAAGTATTCATTTTTATTATTGGTAAAGACATGTGGTTTCAATTATTCACCATGCATAATATTTATGTCATTTTCCACTGTATTACTTACCCTTACGATGCATTTCAACTGACCCCTTTCTTATGTTTCATTTTCCTATGATATGATGAAGTAAGTTATGAGTGACTTTTAGGCATAATCTTGAAGTCTTGTATGCTTCTAATGAAATATATTTTTGATGTATTTCTCTTAAAGATGTAATGTTGAACTTATGTATGAATCTTGTATCCAAGGCTACTAAACTAATCGGTCTTTTGAACCATGATTTCCCTGTGATCATGCCAATGTTTTGTAATAATGCACCGACTCTGGGTAACTGGTGTCAGGGCATTACAATTTCTATCTAGACTCTTTCAAATTCAACAAAGTGTATAGATTTTTGGATATGAATATCTCCTCAAATCCAAACCATTTCCACAAAAAATGTTATTGGGATATATCTATTATTTATTAAAATAATATATCATATCAATGGGACGTCTATATTTGGACACAAGTCAATTATTGTGTGTGTTCATTAATTTCAGTACATAAATTATGTGATGTATTTCAAATACTCATTTGGGCCTGAAATTTTTATAACAGTGCTATCAGGATATCTTCGAACATAATAAGGTGTTTCATAAAATTTGTGTCATTGGAATGATCCCATGAATTCTATCTTCATGGCATGTCCAGTTTTCATCATAGATTTTGTGAGCCTTATTGTGTGGTCTATATGACCCTTTAGATGGATAAATCTATTGTATAATTATTTGCAGGAAATTGAATTTGTAACAATATAAAAATCACACAAATTTGATATGTATGGTGAGATTTATAAATAAAATAGTAAAGTAAATCAATTGAATTAATTCAAATAATGATCAAAACATATATTTAGTAATAAAAAATAGGTATTTTACAATAATTATGCACTTTTACTTGAAAATTGGTAAAATTAGTACTAAGAAAAGTTATAAATAAATGAATAACATCAACTCTCCCACACTTAGTCATGTGCATTTCCTCATGTGAAATTAATAAAAAACATAAAAAATCATTTTTCACTAACCAAAAAAGATTATAAAATTTTCTACAATCAGGGGTTGTATATACCATTTTACCCATCCATAAATAATTCCACCATAAATTATTACAGAAACAATGTTCAAAAAACAATTCATTTCTCATGCCGAAATTTAGAAATGGAAAATGTGGGCACTTAGAACGCCCTCAACTAAATATGATAAAAATTTATTTATGGAGGTTCACTCACTCACTAATCAAAATTTGAAATCTTATATTTTTTAAGAGCTATCATATTTCATTTTCTATTATAAAGTTCACATTAATAAATAGGGACTTATAGGGGGGATCATTGGCTATGGGATGGTAGGAATATCTGTAATTTAGGAAAAGAGGGGTAAACATAAACATTGAAAAAGAAATGAATTTTTTATGAAATGAAACATAGATGGAAATTGAAACACATTTTTACAAGGAAATTATTGTGTTAAGGATGACACCAAAGAGATAGATATACATGGAAATGAATGAAATGATGAAATATGTATAAGACACAAAACATCTCCCAATGTCAAAATAATATATAATACAAGTGATTTTTTACTTTTTATTTTTTTGTTTTATTCCAATGATTATCTTGGAAAAATCTCACACACATCTCCCAACCCATGTTTTATTTCGTCATTAAAAAAATTAATACTTATAATAGGCTCAAAGGATTTGAAAGAGTGGTTTTTGACCCACCCAATACACAACCCTTTCTTTTTTTCCTTTTTTTCTTTTTTTTCATTTTTCATATAATTTTTTTGAACACTTTCAAATTAAAATTTTAAAATATTTAATAATCTAATATGATTTCCCAAAATTGACTGAATTACAACCTCTCCCCTACACTAAACCAGAATCATTCCCTTTAGTAAATGATAACACCCTAAAAATCAAGAAATGTACACCCAAAATGAAATCTAATCCCCCACACATGAACATTAATTAATTATTCAATAATATTCCATGTTTTTGTTAGGTGGAAAAAGGTATTGGAATTGAAATGTGGCTATCAAAAAAAACTTTTCATATACTCCAATAGGGATTTAAAAATTAAGATCAATGCATGAGTAGTGTGAGGATAATTTTCAATTATAATTATTATGTTGTTAAGAATATTCATCTACAAATTAACAACAAAAAAATTAGGAAATTCCGCTCGAAGGTCCAACAACTCCTAAATAAGAATCACAAGTAAAAAACATACAAAATTAAAAGACTTCCATAGGATTCCTTGACATAAATGCTAATTTTTTTATTTATGGTTGGGGAAGAATCATTTTCTAAATAACAAATTGACCATTCAAAATTGTTTTTTATTGGAAAAAAATTATATATCCAAATTTATGATGAAAATACATAATTTTTTAGATGAAAACATATCTTCCGACTCCATAAAATGGTTGGAATATTTGATAAAATCATTTTGAGTAATTATGAATATTGTTCTGTACTGTTTTCGTTTTTTTGGTTTTTTTGGTTTTTTTGGTTTTTTATAAATACACATCAATATTAAATAGAAAGATTAAATTAAATGTTTGATTAGTAAATTGGTTAAAAAATTATGAGAATGAGATATGAGGAAGAAGAGCTTGGGAGAGATGGGATGTTAAATAGACAGAGGTTCCCCCATGTTTGGATTTGGTGGGTCATCATCTCCATGTAGTGGTGGGAAAACTGTTATAGTTGGGGATCTGATGGATACCACTGTGATTCCAAGGATGTATTTCCCATTATGTTAATTCATTAATCGATGTCCATTTATAGTGAATTTACTTTTGGAAGAGGGTTCTTTGACATACACCGCACCAAATAGGTAAACATTGGTAATAAGAAAAGGACATTCCCAATGATAATTAATCTTACCTACCTGAAATAAAAATAAAGAATTGAATAGAATAACCTTTTCAAATTCATGAAATACATTTTTCAGCATATTTTTTATTGAGTGGCTTAGGTTTTACTTTTTATATATTCTAATTCCAATAAGTATCATGTCAAAACTCCTCCAGTTTAGTCATCTTCAACAATATTTCTTCACTAGATTTTTCAAAATTACAATGAAAAATTTTCATTTCCCAAAATGAATTATATTGTATTTCAACCAGTAAATGAAATTATTTACCAAAAACAATCCAAAGTTGATGCATCCCAATGGGTGGTTTATAGGAAGTATGATAAGATGAAATCACTACACCATGTCTTTCAAGACTCTCTTTTCTTATGGGATTAAGAATTATCTCATGCCCTCTTTTCAATTATCTATTAGATATTTAATCCATGAAACTTGTTTAGGTTTGATGTAAAGATTATTTTTTATATGAAACCCCATTATTTTTAAAATATATTTCATGGTATGATTAGATAAATTGGTTCCTAAGGAACTTATCAATGAACCGGGGAGTTCCAAATCAATGGAAAATGTGGGTTTTGAGGAACTAACTGATAGTATGTTCATCATCCATTATTGTGGGTTTTCCTTAACCCACCCAAAAGAATAGTATATATTAAAAAGAATGTAGGGGAATTTAATGGAAGGGGGTAATATTCCCCTAAAATTAATGCCCTAAAAATCAAATTTCTCATAAAAGAATAAGGGATTTGGGGGAATTTAATTTATTTTCAAAACTATGCCAAAAATTTTCAATGTGTAACATGATTTACAGAACTCATGTGAGATCTTTATGAGTGAAGGCTATAAGAATATATAGTCTATGAAATTTTTGGTGGGGGTCCTTTTCGGTGCTAAGTTTCTACCTCTGGGAAGTGAGTAGAATAATTCTATGATGGATGATTGTTCATCTTCATCAAAACAACTCATAATTATCATGTCATCCCTATTGTTACCATGTTTATTTTATTCCCAAAATAGTATTTTGAATCACTTTTCAAATTCTTTTTTTCTTTTGAAAAAATAACAAGAAAAACACCAGAAACCAAGTTATTTTCTATTAGGGCATACCATTGGTAATTCGGATTGGGAGATGAGAGGTGTTCAGTGGGAAATTTAGGATCAATGATTTTTAAATGAAAAGAATAAGAAATTTTACTCAGGTGATCGCCTGTGGGGTTTTTTTCTAGGTTTATAATTTATATCTATGTAAAAATATTGAATCATTATGATCAATCATATTTGACTCATTATGGAATACCATTTATTATGTAAAAATGTTATAATAGAATGGTTTGTGAAGATGAAGATTTTGGAACCTAATAGATAGGTCCAAAAATTTTCTAATGTAAAAACCCACTATAAGAGTTCGTTTTTAGTTAAAGTGTTGTGAGATTGAATTTTATCCCCTGTTTTTAGGCATAGTAGATGAAATGAGGAATAGTTTCTCTTCTTTGACCAAGAATAACCCCGATGGACCTATCAGAAGAATCACAGATCATCTCAGGTGATAAGGACCAATCTAGGGATAGATTATTGGGTAATATATAAGAACAACATTGAGTTCACCGAAGGATATCTTACAAGACTCTTCAAAATGGAATGTGATATCATTTTGGAGTAGCTGAGTGAGTGGGAGTGAAATATAACTAATTTTATGGATGAATCATTGATAGAAACTGGAATAACCCTAGATGGAATAGATGTTTCAAATATATGTGGGTTCATGAAGTGATATGATCCCTTCAATTTTTTAAATATCCACATGAATACCCTCTTATAAAATTATATTTCCCAGAACAATCTCACTTGAAACCATAAAGTGGAATTTTTAAAAAATTAACACATGGATGCATTTGATAGAAATTTTTAGGATGAGAGAGAATGTATCTAAGAAGGATTCAAATAAATAACCCTAAATGGTAAATTCATACATGAATACCTCCATGCAGTACACAATGAATTTTAAAAAGATACTCATCATACACCTCTAAATTGTTCCAAGAGGATTTCAAAGGCCACAAGGAATTCTCTTATATGCATATGTTTCAAAGGGGTATGTTAATGTAGTCATTTTGTGGACCTAAGGTATGATTGGGACTTGGAAGTAGCCATTTTATCCATCAAGAAATCAATAATTTTAATTTTTCGCTAATTGTTCTAACATTTGATAATGTAATGGAAGAGGTTAGTGATCTTTTGATGTTTCAAAATTCAATTTCTAATAGTCAATACACCCACAAAATATTTATTCACTTGAGTTATGACCACCACCCCAGGTTCAATTGTGACAATAGTTATTACACCCCTCTTATGTATAACATGAATCAGACTAACCCATTCACTATCAATGTTTTGGTAGATAATAACATCTTGAATAATCAGGGTGATCTATTCCCTAACTACCTCATGTATTAGTGGAATGAGTATTCTTTTTTGTTGTTTTATTATTTTGAATCATTCTTTAAGGTGGATGTGATGCATGAAAAGTGAAGGGTTAATTCCTAGTATGTCATATGGGGTCCAACCTAAGGCCTTTTTGTTTTTTACTAACACTTGTCCAAGTTTGGACTCCTTTATTTCTGTATGATCATGAGATATAATGATAGTATGACAGTAATCATGAAAAAGGAATTCATATTTTAGGTGTGTAGGAAGATGTTTCTTATTAATATCATCATTCATTTGTGGTATAGACATCTAAGTAAGAGTTTAAGGTACTTTATTTGTCTTTGGTTCACTTTCCATAATATTATCCATGGTGGAATAATAGAGTTAAAACTTGATATGGGATTCAATAGAGTTTTCAAGATCCTTTAGATTGATGGATTCTATGAATGAATTGATCGCATCAAATTATAATATATAACATGGTTATTCATGGTGAAAATCTCACAAGATCCCCTCTCATTATAAAAAGAAAACAAATAATGGATTGTGGGTTAATACACTCTCAGAAGTTCCCTAAGAATCATGGATTGAGAATTTATTGTGATCCACATATTGGTATCTTATGTCATGAAAAAATGAACTTGATGAGTTGGTCACCAAATTCCATGGATAAGATGCCTGAATGGATATGAATCTTAGTTATGGTTGTCCGGAAAAACATCCTTCTTAGATTTAGTGGAGATCAAGACGAAGTCATGTCACCATCCATTACATGGATATAGAAATCAGCTGGGATGATAATATAATTGACATATATATGAAAATACTCAATTATTCTCTCATGAATGGTAGTTCATTTATAGGTTAATGGGATAACAACACCTATTTGATGTTAGGGTCCTAGACAAAAGTTGGAGAAGATAGATGGGGCATTACATTTATCAAGGATGTTTGGACTATGATTGCATAATAAAAGTCCAAACACCCAATTTGTCTTGGAATAGTGAACTTCCTTGGAGCTTTTAAGTTTATGGGAATAGATTTTTGGGTCGAATTGTTTCCAATGGTCCTAACATGCCTCTTATGGGTGCACAATTCATTATGAAAATAAAACAAAATAATATGAAAACAAAGTGTTCTCTAAAGGTATATCAAGTGAAAACTTGAGTTTGGAAGATCCAACCAATCCTTTTTATGTTCCATGTTCATACCAATATATCCTTGTATTCACTAATCTCCAACACCGTGCATGGATGGAGGGGAGTTTTTTATATCCCAAGTTAGATTTTTTCCTTACAAATATTCACCAAATGTTATCGTTCATATTTGGCTCTCCATACAGCATAATAATAAGAAATATTATTCTTCAAAGTATTATATATTTATGTTCTATGTCTACCCACAAAATATTGTTGCCATTGGACTTTTATAGCCATCGTTGTGGCAATATTAATAAACAATGTGGTTATATCCATTTTATCTATGATTTTTTGAATTACAAAATGTGAATTGATTTTTGTATAAGTATCTACCCTAAAATACGAACAATTTATTCAACAAAATTGTGTTTCTATATTCATTCTTTCAAACCACAAAATCCCAGAAAAATTGGATATCTAAATCTATAGAAAACTCAAGTATTGTGTGAAGCATTTCATTTTCAGATATATTTTTGCGATGGAATTCAAATTATTATTTGTGCACATTATTGGTTAATTTTAACCATGAAATTTTTATCCCAGCTGCATATCAATATCTTAAAACATCGTATGTAGTTTCATCAAATTTCATTTTATGGATTGGTCCCCGATAATTCCATCTTCATGGCTGTTCAAATTTTCATCATATATTTGGTGGACCTACATATGGACCTTTAGATAGCTTAATTACACCAAGATCAAGCTGGATGGTTTGTAGGAAATTTAATTAGGAACCCTAAAAAATAATAATCAAACAATTTTGATAAGTATGGTGAGAGTTATAGTTAAAATAGTAAGTTGGCCTGATTGGGTTAATTCAAATAATGGTAAAAATGATTTTTAATATTAAAACATGGGTATTTCACACAAATTATTCACTTTTACATAAAAATTATTAAATTTTAAAGGAAAAAAGTTGTGAATAAATTAGTAACCTCAATATGTTAGTATTATTTCAATATGGGATTGGTGGGAAATAAATACACCTCTAATTCATTGGGTAAAGATTTATATCTCATGAGATAGTGATGGGAATGATGTTCATGGGCTTCATCCACTATGGGATGATAGGAAAAACTTATCCCTTACATGTAAAGGGCTATAATTGGGGATGGTGGTTGTCATACCTAGTAGGTGTAGTCCCCAAGAAGATGGGAAGATTGAGAAACCTGATAAACTATGTGATGATGGGAAAACATGATCCCTTACAAGGAAAGGACTGCTACAAGGGATTGTGATGTGTCCCACCTAGTAGTTTTAGTCCCCATGAAGTTCCCTGATATGTTCTAGAAATGAATCTTTAATTATAGGGAATGATATTACATGTTCATTTTTATGACACAATTCCATTACTTATTCATATTTTAGGATTTCATGGATCATGATCTTGATTATTTTATGATTATTGTCTTATTAACTACCAATATTTATGCCACATCTTACGTTGATGATCTTTGAAATGAAGGGTATGCTATTTCAATATTATGATGATGTTGTAATACCCTTATTCCCATGTATATACTTAAATTTCAACCATGTTTACCCTTACTGATCATCTAAGATAACCCCTTTTTATGTTTCTTTCCCCATGTTATGAAGATCATTATTATGTATTTTTTGTCTAACATGGGTTCTAGTTCTGAAAAACATAGTGTGATACAATTTAGCTCACTTGTGTACCAGTTTTTACATTTCATTCTTTTAAATGTAACTAGGGTAATATGTTATGTATCTATCTATTTGTAAAATTTATTAATTATTCCATATTAGTGATTTAATGTTAATGTATAAAAAGTGAAGGTCAATATAGTTGGTTTCCAAGAAAAAGTGTAGATAACATTTGAACACTATGATAAGAAAAACTAATTGATAACTCTATAGACATGTATAAGGATAATTCTAAGTATAACTAAAAGTATAGGAAAATTTCATAGAATATTGGTAAAGCATAGATTGATTGGTTTCCTAGAAATTTATCCCTATCGAAATAATACATGTGGGTATGGTTTTGGAACATATGTAACTATGAATAATGACTCCAACTGTGTGCATTGGGCCTAACTCGAGCCCAACCTAGTACACAACAGCATGCCTTACTATACAACAAGTTTGACACACCTAGGGGACATTCTTAGGGAATTCATAAACACTTCATGAACCATCACGAAGGATTTAAAGATATGGTGTCTATAAATAAACAAGGGTAAACCTAGGGTGTTATATATTAAGTAAGGTATTATAATTTAGATATCTTATAATTGATACTTTGTGATTATGTGGTTCCTCACTATGAAAAATGTTTCATACTCTATGATTACTGTTTTTAAGAAATGGCTGGAACCATAAGAAACCACATTAATAGTGACTGCGATGGAAAATTCATTGATTGTTCTCCTAGAATCCAAATTCTATGGGAGATTAAAGAAAAAAAGAAGGTTTTTATACTCACACAAATTTATAATGTTATAAATCATAATGATCTTCCAAAAATGAAAAGGAGGGAACACTGATTTGTTGAGTCCTTCACGAGGAAAATTCAACCTTCTTTTAGCATGGCATCTGATCCACATGTTGTAGAACACTGGATCAGTACCACTAAAATTATATTCTCCATTATCAAATGTTCAAATCTTGGGAAATTCATGCTTTATGTTTATCTATTAGAAGGTGAATTAGTCCAAATGTGTACTCTAATAAAGAATGAGAGGAAGCAGTATGAAATTGAATCAATGAATTGAGATGAGTTCAAGAATTTATTATTCAATAATTACATTCAACATGTTCTTCATACAATGATAAAAAAGAAGTTCCATGATTTGAATCAAAAGGATGATGAATCTGTCGGTACCTATGAGGATAATTTCACTAGACTTGCATGGTATTCTTCTGGAATTATCATCCTACTTGAAAATAATATTTATAGTTTCTTCAATGTCTTAAATCCATGTCTTGGATGGGAGTTTTATATATTAGACATTATTAGAAATTAAGATATTTTTTATTGTTCAAAAAAAGTTAAGAAGGACATTGAAGATATATATCAATCTCTAGGTTTTAAAAATAAAAAGAAGACGGTGTTCAATTTAAAATATAATCAACATGAAGATAAAAATATGAGACTTCCTTTTTTCACCAAGTGTGGAAAAAAGAATGGTGGAAACATTCATATGGGGACAAATAATTGTTTTAAGTGATGAGGGAAGTCCATCGTGTAATTCATTGCTTTACTGATGGGATGATATTGTCCAATGACACAAGTAGAGGAAAATCTACATAAAATGAACCTCTCACACTTTAGTTCTTTAAGTGTAAGGATGATGGAAACTATGCTAACCAGTGGCTAAACCCAAATGTTGCTGATGATGATTGACATCATCGACCTCCTAAACTGAGGGAAAATGGAAAAACTCCTATGATCATTGTTTTTATGAGGTATATGATAACAAAATGGTGAAATCTATACATATCATTCACTATATAACTTTTAATGTCTTATTTTTTTCGGGACATACCCAAACTTTTATATCTAAATAATTTTTTAAGGGTGTTACAATATAATAAAAATGACTATATTTGGAATCATCAGTGAGAGTCCTGAATGGTATGATAATTGATTCTCAATTATATGATTATCCTCTAGTTTATTTTTTAGGGAATGCACATCCTATAGATATTATCATTCTTACCATGGTTGAATTTGATATCAAATTCGGCATGGTTGGATTTATTTACATAATTCACTCATAAAATATTTAAGGAAGGAAAGTTACATTTGATATTTCAAACCCACCTATGAGTGTCTATAAGTGTGATGATATGTATAAACATACAATAGATTTTACATCCGGTGTATGGGACTTAATTCCCATTAATAAGGTGTGTTTGTGTCAAATGGATGTGGAGAAACATGGAATCGATGATATGCCTAATTTTTCGGAGTTTGTGGACATGTTCTCAAAATAGTTTCCTAGTCATCCACCAAAATATGAAGTTGATTTACCAATATATCTCATACATAGTCCCTGAACATTTAAAATACTCCCTATAGAATTTCCCAAATTGAGATACTGGAATACAATAAGAAACTCCAACAAAAATATGATCAGGGATTCATTCGGCCAACTGTTTCACCTTGGGGTAAACAATATATTTTCATGAAAATGAAATATGGATTAATGGGACTCATCATTGATAATCGGTAGTTGAACATGATAAACATCAAGAACAAGTATCATTTTCCCCGTATTGATTACTTTTTTTATCATCTCTGTGGATCTCAATACATTTCCAAAATTTACCTTCGTTATAGAAATCATCACTTGAGGGTCCAGAAAGAGGTTATAACCATGTTCCCATTCTGTATACATATTTTATGTGTGAATATGTATAGATAGATAAAATAATTCTTCTAGTGGTATGGAATGAATAGGGTCATCGTTGATTTTGTATCTTAGTTCTTGGTATGTCAAAAAGTAGATTCATAAAGACAAATGTATAAGGCGTTGTTTTATCCATTTTCACTACCAAAATTAAAATTGGAGAAGATAACTATGGGTTTTTTCATTGGACTCCCCAAAAATAATAAATTAATTAATTCTATATGGTTTGTAGTCAACTAACTTATTATGTCATCACAGTTCATCACTATCAGAGAAGACTTCCCTATATATAATATATTTAGGATATAAATTAAAGAAGTAGTATGTTTTCATCTAGTACCGCATTTTATTGTATCTAATCAGGATTTGAAGTTTACCTAAAATTTTTGGGGAATCCACAGAAAGAACATGATGTAAAATTTAGTTTCAACACTTCTTATAATCCTTAGATAGATGTTCCATTATAAAGAACAAGTCAAACCCTATAGGATGTGTTGAGATCTTGTTAGTTGAATTTCAAATGTATTTGGGATCAACACCTTCCTCTAGTTGAGTTTTCTTAAAACATTATATTTCACACAAACATTGAGATGGATCCTTATGAATTCCACTATCGAACGAATTAAAGATCCCAAACATGATGTGATGATGTTGGAGAATGAAATATATTAGGACCAGAGACAACTAAAAAATTGCTAATAAGGTTAAAATAATTCCGTAGTATATCAAGGTAAAACGAAGATGATAAAAAAATTATGTTGATGACCATAAGCCTAATATTGAATTTTAAGTTGTCGGGCTTTTTTTCCCGATAAATCTATTCTTGTATGTATGTTATGAGGTTTTGAAGGAAAGGAAAACTAATCACTAGGTATACCAATCCCTTTTAGATTCTTGATCATATTAGAATGGTAGCCTATCAAATAGAAATTTGTCCAAATATCTCTTAATCCCATGATGTGTTCCATGTATCTCTCCTAAGGAAGTATATATCTGACCCTTCAAAATGTACTGATCTCAAAGTTCACTGCGTTGGAGCGTGATCTTTCTTATGAGGAACAACCAGTTGAAATTTTGGACCGCACAAACAATGTTATACATAACATGACAACTCACCTAGTCAATGTTTTATGGATAAATATAAACTTATGGAAAGATATGTGGGAACCAATGGAAATTATGAGGTATAAATATCCTCATCTTTTATATCATAATGACGAATTTCTTGGGAGAAATTCATTTTAAGATGGCTAAAATGCAACACCCTGAATTTGTATAAACCTTTTTAACATATAAATTAATTTTTTATAATGGATTTAAATCCATGCCACACTAATTAATTCTTTCCATATACGTTACACCAATTTTACCTTGTGCGACATGCAACATCGATTTTTCGTGCGTTACGCACAACACTGTGTTTTTACGAAACACTGTTTTATTATTAAAAATGTTTAAATGAGATAGTATTAACCTAGACATTAAACATAGTAATATGAAAAGTTATAACTAATTTTTTAATATTATAATATTTTTATTTAAATAAACCATATATATAATAAAGCATACAATTTTATGTAAAGTCTTTATATGTTTGAAAATATTATTTTCTCAAATGAATTGCTTTTTATGTCCTTATGTGAACAATAGTAAAATTAATTTTAGAAACATCTAGAAATTAAATTTAATAAAATAAAAAAATTTCAAATAATAATGTCTTAATTATATTTGGGATAATTTTTTGTTTTTTTCTCAAAATAATAATTTCTTGACGAATAGAGAAAAATACTGAATTCTAATTGCAAATTGGGTTTTCATATAATTTATTTATATAGTAAAATTATATTTTCATTTTTCTTATGAGTTTATTTATATCAAATATACACCCTATAATACAATATTTTTCATTGGAGATAGTTTTAACTTGAAAATGGATATAACATCACTTCAAACATTTAAATATTTTCACTTTAAAACTTTATTTTGTGACAGATTTGTGGGAAACATTTTAATTTATTTTTCTACAAGTTTGTGATTATAATTTGGAAAAATGGATTCCATATTATTAATCAGAATAATTTTTAATTTTTAAAAATTTTAACTTAGCTTTCTATCCAAAATATTATTGAATGTGATTGATATTTATTTAATCAATAAAATTAAAATTAGCTTATCAATGGACTAAAACTTAATCATAAATCCCAAAAAGACCTTAAAAGTTGTCCACAAAACATTGTATGGAAATATTTTGACACTATAATCCATTTTATTAGATATAGACTATTATTTGATCTACATATCAAATGAAAAACGTGGGAGTAATTCCATTTTCATATATTTAGCGGAATGTCATGCCTCCTATGCTATAAAAAGGTACTCACCCCTGATACATCCTCACACCACTATGGAAAACTTGTATCAACCAATATATGAAAAAATAGCTCCTAAATATTCCTACCCTAAATTTATAATCCTCACCTTGGGCATAAATAAATCCAATTAACCCCTTTGGATCAAACCAAAAGGAGTTACCTGAGTAATAGATAACACCCTTCCTCAAGATCCATTCATTTATTCTCGTTCTCCACTACATCGATTATTTTTATTATAGACTTATATAATAAACTATGTATCATAAATACACATATATATTTTATACTATAGCTTTGAACTACACTTACACACACAACCATATAATAGGTAATGAACTTATCATTATTTTTTTAGATGAACTATCGCCTCAAGAAATGATGTTGTTTTTTATTCATTAACAACCTCTCAGGGCTGATAATTATAATGGGAACACTATTTTTATATTATATATGTGATTTATTTACTCTTATTTAATTATTATATAACACATACCTTCATGCTATCCATTTTTTAAAAAATGATAATTTTTTTGGGGAAGTGGGAATACCGCGTCATCAAAGTGATGTGATTAATTCACAATATATATGGAATGTATTAATGATGGATTTATTACACATATATGATATGTATGATATAATAATTCCCTTATAATTATTATAGACACATATATATATAGATATTTCATTTTTGTTAATTACGATAATTAAATGGAAACAATGTTTTCCGTCTCCTTGAATTATTTATTCCATATCATATATATATATATATATATATATATATTTCATATATTATTTTAAATTAAAATATACTGAATATACATGTTATTTATATAATGGTTTATATTATGTAAATCATTATATAATTATGAGGACCAAAAATATAAAAATTGATGTCACATGCAAAAAACAAAGAAAATATTACCTGAAACATAACCTTTAAATGTAAGTGTCAATAAGAGGGTGATATAAATAAATATATGGTATTAGATATTAGAATATGGTTCTGTAAAAAATTAATAATAATTTCTTATTTTTTATAAAGGATGTTTTTATGAGTACAAAGAGAGTCATTACATAAGGTAAGATGGTGTCTAGTCTAAGATTTATTTCTGTAAGATTGAAGCCTTATTCACCACTCGTTCCTTCTGTGTGGTGTATATAACACCCTATAAAATATTATATTATTATTATCCATAAATTTATGGGTATTTAAATATTTTATGAAATCTATTTCATGAGGATTATTTTTTAAAACGAACCTAATTTGTAAATAAATTTTTCTTCAATCTACCTTCTTTGATACATTCCATGAATATCAAAATCTATGTTTTATAAAATGTGTTCAAATATAATATTTTAAGATCATATTTAATGAGATATTATAAGGCCCCAGCCTTGAACATTACTTAATATTGAATTAAACGAATAATTTACATTGAGGATATTTTCAGGATTAGAGTTTTAGAGAATTAGGACACAACTGTCACATCTCAAAAGATTACAAAGTAGACACTTCTACTGAGATTCCATAGAATAAAAAAAACTCTTAAAAAGAAACATGTCTAGATCCATGTTTTATATAGCACGACTTTCCATTGATCCCATCCTTGAACCTATTCCACATTATGTCCTATGAAAAAAATTTCAAAAAAACTTGGGGTGAGCATAAAAAGCTCCGTAAGGGATACACAAAGAATGAAAACTGTTAGTTTTTCTAACATCAAGTAAACCATGTATAATTTATCAAAGTAATACCTTCACCTTCATGAAGTAGTAAAAACTCTTCACTGAATATAATATCATTAATAACCCTTTTGTAACCAAAGTATTACCATAAAACCCATATAAAGAACACATAACATATAAAGGTAACTTGGGACATAAACATACTTAAGTGGAATAACCATACGATCGACTTACACACATATCACTTAATGGAATAGCCATTCGGCCAACTTCCATACATACTTAATGGAATATCCATACGGATGACTTCCATACCCAATGCATTGGATGTTATAACGTAACCACCCATCCTGGAATTCACGGCACCACCCGTCATATAGTTTATCACGTAACCACCCACCAAATTTCCAAGTTCCATTATAAAAATCATAAGACATAAAACAAATACAATGGAAAGAAAATATTTCCACACTTTGATCATAGTATATCACATAAATATATTAACATAACAAATCCATTATAAAAACCATTTTCAATACCAAAATACATAAAAGAGTATATGGTATTTATTTCATTTTAAAAAATACCTTACGGCTTGTTCAGGAAGCCAAATACCAAATAAGACTCGCGGCGGCAGAAAAGGTCATTGTCACCGTGTACGTTAAAAGAAACATTCCTTTTTGTCGTTTTGTAAAACTCTTAGTGGAAAAAGATTCCTCTTGTATAAAAGAAAAATCCAAAGGGTTTTATACACCGTATAAAAGAAAGTAGTGTATAAAACGAAGTATGCCTCAAGGAAAGAAGATTGAGACGAAGTCCCCTACCTCGGGTCCGTCTTGACTCGATCATTAATTAACCTCCTGGATAATAAACTTAAGTTAATTTCTACTTGCTTAAGAACCTTTTTCAAGTTCATTATTCCTTTTATATCTCTTATTACCATGTCATTAACACTATGTAATTATTTATGTTATTAACGGTCGTTTTAACGATCATTGGTACTTGAGTCAAAAATATGCTCATTATAATTACAAGTTGTTCATGTATCCATTATATCCAGAGTTATACTCATGATCTAGATATAATATATATCATATAAATCCAGTATATAAATGCATTTATAATATTACATAATTATTTAGAGCTAAGAAATGAAATGCACCATTCATGGAGACGGTAAGCCATACGTACGCATGAACGCTACTTTCATTTCTATGTCATATTAATGGAATTAAAACTAAATGGGAGGTATGTATGTTTTAATTCCAGAATTATATTAATCATTTAGATGTAACATAAATCATATATATCCATTATATATATGTACTTATAATAGTACATTACATTTGGGGATAAGAAATGAAATGCACCGTTCATGGAGACTGTAAGCCGTCTGTACGCATGAACGCTACTTTCATTTCTATCTCATAAATTAATGGAAAGAAATAATAATGATATATAGGTATATTATAATTCCAGTATAACATCATATATAATAAATTTAAATCCATCCTTTATACGTCCCACATATGGCATTAACGAATCACATCACTTTGAGGGGGCGGTAGTCCGCACTTCCTAAAATGAAATTATCGTGTTTACCCATAATGGAAACCATAAAGGTATGACCAAAATAAAAAATACAGAAGCTTAAGGAAACCATAAACATATTATATATCATATATAAATATAGTGTCATCTTAATGGCCACCTTTGAAGGTGTTAAAAGAATGTTGAACAATCATCGTTTCGGGAGGCAAAAATTCTCCATCCACGGAAACAGTATGTTCTTTAACCATTAGATGTAGGTGTGGGTAAGTGTAGCTCGAATAATTATTATAAAAAACATCCTAGTATATGTAATATACTGGTTTTGTTACAAAAGAAATGAATAAAAAGAGTTTAGGGGGTTGGAGAAGCAAAATAAAATAAAAGAACACAAGTGAAGACATTACCTTAAAATCGGGTAACTCCATTTGGTTTGAGCTCAAAGGCTTCCATGGGAAGAATAATGCCCAAAGTGAGGCTTCAAAGAGTAATAATGGGATTTGGAGAGACAAAATGGGCAGGGTTTGGCAGAGCCAAAGGCTTTGGAAGTGTGGGTAAAAAGGTAGAGGTGGGGGCCTTTTATAAGAGGAGAGGAGGGGCACTCTTTGAAAGTAAAGAAAAGTTACTTTATTTTAAAATGAAATTCGGATTTAAGAGGTCCCACATTGATATAATTAAAGGATACGGTGATAAGGGTTCTAAATCCACCCATCCAATAGGTTTTGGAAATGTGTAGGTCTTAGAATTTACATTATCCTTCTATTTTATTTAAATAGTTAAATAATGAGGTCATCGTTGCATCATCATGATGTCATAAATAATTAAATTTATTTAATGTCTAAAAATTATAAAAAAAATACTATGATGTATGAAATAATTTTATCATTCCAATTACTATTTATAGTTAAAAATCAGACTTGTATAACCCCATGTAAAAATTGTTTTAGTAAAACAACTCATGTTTGTGACATTATTATTTTAACATTAAATAAAAAGGTATTAATGTCATTTTCCAACTAAAGTGGCTCCAAGGGGTCCCCAAGTTGACCCATGGCTTTTCTTGGTCGGCCATGACACATCCAATGAGGGTAGGATGTGTTTCAAGCAGATCTCATATTAATAAAACATTACTTTTTACCTTAAACTACACTAATTACCTCTAATCGCGATTAAGACCTTAAAAGTGACTATTCACCAAAAAATTATTTTAATCTCATTGAACCAAAATTTACTTCTTAATGAAAACCATTTATGTCGGATTTTTGAAAATCAAATCACATAAGTGACAGAGTTTCATTTAAACGAATAATTAGTTTCTTTAACTACCACTTAGTGGTTTCACTATTCATCAAAAATTGATGTTTTTCATAAAAATAACAAAACATCACCCTAAACTATATTTGATATTCAAAATAAAAAAATGATGTCTATTTTACAAAATTAAAATCATATAAGCCACATTAATTAATTTAATAATTAATTCCCGATGTCATGACAAATAGCGTGTTTTTATGAAACAATAAGTATCAAAAGATTGACACTTGTTTAAGTCCGATTTCAAAGGGAAATTAATTCCAACGACCACTATTGGAATTAATGTAAAAAATATATTCTAATTTAACTTTAAAACCAATTCAAAATATAATCTAATCATATAAATAAATTATATTAAAAAGTGGGTTTGAATTAAAATACAAAATTTTACACTATTCATCAAAAAATGAACTTTGTCGGAAAAATACCAATAATTTACACAAAGTAAATTTTGATGTCCTGATTCTAAAGAAGAGTTTTATTTGGTCCAATGTTATGTATAAGAGTGATCAAAACTATATTTAATGATGGTTCTCCATCAAAAGGTGATTAGTGATCCTTTAGTGAAAACTAGGGCATATACGCCTAAAATTGAATTCATTACGTATTTTAAGCCTTTATATTTTATTAGATAAAAGTAAAAACAATTAAAAAAAATATATAATCATATTTTAGTTATTTCTACCCTTTCCCTCCAATACAACGACTATGTGTTAACTACCATTTAAAATTATTTTATTTTATTACTAGTGTGCAACGTAAGATTTCAATGAAACTCTTTGTTGCGTATCGGGTACGCTATCGAACATAGAAACCCCATTAAAGTAAAATTAATATTTAATTCGTAAATATTAATAAATATGAAAATTCTTTATTCTTTATTTACGTGGGATGATACATCCTTCCCCCCTTTTGGGAATTGCGTCCTCACAATTTTATTCACTTATCAAAATAAGTGGGGGTATTTATCCCTCAAAGCATGTTCAGATTCCCATGTTTCCTCTTTAATCATGTGGTTTTTTCACAAAACCTTTACCTGATGAATCACCTTATTTCGTAACACTTCCTCTCTGTGTTCAAAAATCTGGACTGGTTGTTCCTCATAATATAGGTTCTCTTCCAGCAGAACTACCTCTAGACTCAAAACATGAGATGGATCTTGCATATACTTTCTCAGCATCGAAACATGAAAAACATTATGTACCTGAGATAAACTCGGAGGTAAAGCCACTCGGTAAGCAACTGATCCAAATCTCTCCAGAATTTCATATGGTCTAATGAACCTTGGACTCAGCATTCCTTTCTTACCAAATCTCATCACACTTTTCCATGGAGAAACCTTGAGAAAAACATGATCACCTACCTCGAAATATAGATCCTTCCTCCAGTTATCCGCATAACTCTTCTTCCTGCTCTGAGCTGTTCTCATGTGTTTCTGAATCAACTGAACTTTTTCTACCATCTCTTCTACCAATTTTGGTCCCATCAGCTTCCTTTCACCCACTTCATCCCAAAATGCAGGATTTCGACACCGCTTCCCATATAATGCCTCAAATGGTGCCATCTGTATACTGGAATGAAAACTGTTATTATAAGAAAACTCAACCAAATAATGATGTTGGTCCCAACATCCCTGATAATCCATCGAAAAAGCTCGTAGCATATCCTCCAAGGTCTGAATTGTTTGTTCTGACTTACCATCTTATTTGAGGATGAAAAGCTGTACTAAAATTTAATTCAGTACCAAACGACTTCTGAAGGTCTTTCCAAAAGTTAGAAGTAAACCTGGGATCAAGATCGGACACAATGGAGAGAGGAACTCCATGTAAACTGAATATCTCTTTAAGATACAAACGGGTAAGTTGATCTAGTGAAAAAGAATCTCGAATAGAAAGGAAATGAGCCGATTTAGTCAAGAGATCAACAATAACCCAGATTGCATTATTACCTCAAGATGTCTTCAGTAATCCCACGACAAAATCCATAGATATATTTTCCCATTTCCACTCTGGCACTGGTAAAGGCTGAAGCATCCCTTTTGGTAACTACCGCTCTGCTTTAACCTGCTGACAAGTCAAACACTTCACAGTAAAATCAGCAATATCCATTTTCATTCCATCCCACTAGTAATACTTCCGTAGATCTCTGTACATCCTAGTACTACCAGGATGAACTGAAAACAGGGAACTATGAGCCTCACATAACAACTCATTCTTCAACTATGAATCAAAAGGAACACATATTCTCTTCCCAAACCTCAAAACACAATCATTATCAATGTTGAATTTAGGAAACTTACCCTTCTGAAGCAGCTCTACCCTTTTCTGCAACTCACTGTCTTCCCTCTGTGCTTGCATAATTCGGTCTGATAGGGATGATCTCACTGATACCTGAAACAAAACAGAAGTTATTCCTACACCCACAACTTTAATGCCAAAGTTAATCAAATCAAAAACCAAAGTATCTTGTTCCAAACGTAGCATGGTTAATGAAGCATTACTTTTTCGACTCAAAGCATCAGCCACTTAATTTTCTTTTCCCGGATGGTAGTGAATTGTACAATCATAATCCTTGATTAATTCTAGCCATATCCTCTGTCTCATGTTCAATTATTTCTGAGTGAATATATACTTTAAACATTTTTGATCAGTATATATTTCACACTTTACTCCATACAAATGATGCCTCCAAATTTTTAAAGCAAAAACAATAGCAGCTAATTATAAATCATGTGTAGGGTAATTTACCTCATGATTTTTCAACTAATGTGAAGCACAAGCAATTACCTAATCATCTTGTATAAGGACAGAGCCATGTCCCTTCAACAAAGCATCACTGTATATAACAAACTCACCATTCCTGAAATGAAGTGCCAAAACTGGAGAATTCACCAATCTTCTTTTCAACTCCTGAAAACAATCATCACATTCTTTTGTCCAGATAAACTTAACATCCTTCAGAGATAGCTTACTCATTGGACTAGAAAACTGTGAAAACTTTTCAACAAACCATCGGTAGTAACATGCCAAACCAAGAAAACTACGGATCTCGGTTACATTTGTGGGTATTGTCCATTCTTCATCAACTTTTTTTAGCAGGATCAACAGTTATGCCATCTTTTGAAACAATGTGACCCAGGAAAGAAATTTGTTGTAACCAAAACTCACAGTTGCGGAATTTTCCATATAGTTTATTTTATTTTATGGTTTTCAATATAACCCTTAAATGACTTTAATCCTCCTCATTACATTTAGAAAAAACCAAAATATCATCAATAACACAACCACCATTTATCACCTGATTCAACTAAGCCATCACTGCAGTAAACTGCTCAATTCTGATTCTGACCATCTCAGTATGCTGATTTGGATGTTCATTTCCCTCAGTATGCCTTCCCAAAAAAACTTCTCTGTTTCCTCTATGAAAAACCATTCTTAACACTGAAATACCTTAGGTGAAGCAACATGGTAATCTTTAAATGCTATATCATTTCAATCGTACCATAAATTAACATATAATTTTACACTTTTCTGACTCCTAAAGTTGTCTAAACCGACCTTTGATACCAACTATAAGGCGACATCCTTAAACATTACTTAATATTGAATTAAACAAATAATTCACATTAAGGATCTTTTTAGTTTTAGAGTTTTAGAGAATTAGGACATAACTGTTACATCTCAAAAGATTACAAAGTAGACACTTCTACTGAGTTTCCATAGAATAAAAAAAACTCTTAAAAAGAAACATGTCTAGTTCTATGTTTTATATAGCATGACATTACCTTGATCCCATCCTTGAACCTATTCCACATTATGTCCTATGGAAAACATTTCAAAAAAACTTGGGGTGACCATAAAAAGCTCATTAAGGGATACACAAAGAATGAAAACTGTTAGTTTTTCAAACATCAAGTAAACCTTGTATACTTTATCAAAGTAATACCTTCACATTCATGAAGTAGTAAAAACTCATCATTGAATAAAATATCTTTACTTACCCTTTTGAAACCAAAGTATTACCATAAAACCCATATAAAGAACACATAACATATAAAGGTAACTTGGGACATAAACATACTTAAGTGGAATAACCATACGGTCGACTTCCTCACATATCACTTAATAGAATAGCCATTCGGCCAACTTCCATACATAGTTAATGGAATAGCCATACGACCGACTTCCATACCCAATGCATTGGTGGTTATAACGTAACCACCCATCCTGGTATTCACGGCACCACCTGTCATATGGTTTATCACGTAACCACCCATCAAATGTCCAAGTACCATTATAAAAATCATAAGACATAAAACAAATATAATGGAAAGAAAACATTTACACACTTTGATCACAATATATCACTTAAATATATTGACATAAAAAATCCATTATAAAATCCATTTTCAATAGAAAAATACATAAAAGAGTATATGGTATTTATTTCAATTTAAAAAAAACCATACGGCTTGTTCAGGATGCCAAAGACCAAATAATACTCGCGGCGGCAGAAAAGGTCATTGTCACCACGTACATTAAAAGAAACATTCCTTTTTTTCATTTTGTAAAACGATTCATAGAAAAATATTCCATTTGAATAAAAGAAAAAGTCAAAGGGGTTTACACACCGTATAAAAGAAAGTTGTGTATAAAACGAAATATGCCTCAATGAATGGAGATTGAGACGAACTCCCTTACCTCTGGTCCGTCTTGACTCGATCGTCCTTTAACCACCTGAATAATAAACTTAAGTTAATTTATACATTCTTAAGAACCTTTTTCAAGTACATTATTCCTTTAATATCACTTATTACCATGTCATGAACACTATTTAATTATTTAAGTTATTAACGTTCATTTTAACGACCATTGGTACTTGAGTCAAAAATATGCTCTTTATAATTACAAGTTTTTCATGTATCCATTATATCCAGAGTAATAATCATGATGTAGATATCATATATATCATATAAATCAAGTATATAAATGCATTTATAATATTTCAAAATCATTTAGAGGTATGAAATGAAATGCATCGTTCATGGAGACGGTAAGCCGTACGTACGCATGACCGCTACTTTCATTTTTATGCCATATTAATGGAATTAAAACTAAATGAGAGGTATGTATGTTTTAATTACAGAATTATATTAATCATTCATATGTAACATACATCATATATATCCATTATATATATGTACTTATAATAGTACATAACATTTGGGGATAAGAAATGAAATGCACCGTTCATGGAGACGGTAAGCCGTACGTACGCATGAACGCTACTTTCATTTCTATCTCATACATTAATGGAAATAAATAATAATGATATATAGGTATATTATAATTCCAGTATAACATAATATATAATAACTTTATATCCATCCTTTATACATCCCACATATGGCATTAACGAATCACATCACATTGAGGGGGCTGTAGTCTGCACTTCCTAAAATGAAATTATCATGTTTACCCATCCTGGAAACCATAAAGTTATGCCCAAAATGAAAAATACAGAGGCTTAAAGAAAACATAAACATATTATATATCATTATTAAATATAGTGTCATCTTAATGGCCACCTATGATGGTGTTAAAATAATGTTGAACAAACATCATTTCGGGAGGCAGAAATTCGCCATCCATGGAAACAGTATGTTCTTTAACCATTAGATGTAGGTGTGTGTAATTGTAGCTATAATAATTATTATAACAACATCCTAGTATATTAAATATACTTGTGTTGTTACAAATGAAATGAATAAAAACAGTTTAGGGGGTCGGAGAAGCAAAATAAAACAAAAGAACACAAGTGAAGACATTACCTTAAAATCGGGACTCCCTTTGGTTTGAGCTCAAAGGCTTCCTTGGGAAAAATTCTGCCCAATGTGAGGCTTCAAGGAGTACAAGAGGGATGTGGAGAGACAAAATGGGCAGGGTTTGGCCAAGTCAAAGTATTTGGATGTGTGGGTAAAGAGGTAGAGGTGGGGGCCTTTTATAAGAGGAGAGGAGGGGCACTCTTGGAAAGTAAAGAAAAGTTACTTTATTTTAAAATGATATTCGGATTTAAGAGGTCCCACATTGATATAATTTGAGGCTAAGGTGATAAGGGTTCTAAATCCACCCATCCAATAGGTTTTGTACATGTTTAGGTCTTAGATTGTACATTATCTTTCCATTTTATTTAAATCGTTAAATAATGAGGTCATCGCTGCATCATCATGATGTCATAAATAATTTAATTTATTTAATGACTAAATATTATAAAAAAATACTATTATGTAAGAAATATTATTATATTTCCAATTACTATTTATATTCAAAACTCTGACATGTATAACCCCATGTAAAAATTGTTTTAGTAAAACAACTCATGTTTGTGACATTTTTATTTTAACATTAAATAAAAAGGTATTAATGTCATTTTCCAACTAAAGTGGCTCCATGGGGACCCCAAGTTGACCCATGGATTGTCTTGGTCGTCCATGACACATACAATGAGGGTAGGACATGTGTCAAGATCATCTCATATTATTAAAACATTATTTTTACCTTAAACTACACTAATTACCTCTAATCGCGATTAAGAACTTAAAATTTACTATTCACCAAAAAATTATTTTAATCTCATTAAATCAAATTTTACTTCTTAATGACAACCATGTATGTTGGATTTTTGAAAATAAAATCACAGAAGTGACAAAGATTCATTTAAACGAAAAATCAGTTTCTTTAACTACCACTTAGTGGTTTCACTATTCATCAAAAATTGAAGTTTTTCAGAAAAATACCAAAACTTCACCCTAAACTATATTTGATATTCTGAATTCAAAAATGATGTCTATTATAAAAAATTCAAATCATATAAGTCACATTAATTAATTTGATAATTAATTCCTGTTTTCATGACAAATAGCGTGTTTTTATGAAACAATAAGTATCAAAAGATTGACACTAGTTTAAGTCCGATTTCAAAGTGAAATTAATTGCAACGAACACTATTGGATTTAATGGTAAAAATATAATCTAATTTAACATTAAAACCACTTCAAAATATAATATAATAATATAAATAAATTAGATTAAAAATAGGTTTTGAATTAAAATACAACATTTTCCACTATTAATTAAAAAATGAACTTTATAGGAAAAATATCAAAAATTTACACAAAGTAAATTTTGATGTCCCGATTCTAAAGAAGAGTTTTATTTGGTCCAATAGAATGTATAAGAGTGAAAAAAAACTATATTAAATGACGGTTCGCCATCAAAAGACGATAAGTAAACCTTTAGTGAAAACTAGGGCATATACGCCTAAAATTGAATTCTTTCCGTATTTTAAGCCATTATATTTTATTAGATAAAAGTAAAAACATTTAAAAAACATATATAATCATATTTTAGTTATTTATATCCTTTCCCACCAATACAACAGCTATGTGTTAACTACCATTTAAAATAATATAATTTTATTACTAGTGTGCAACGTAAGATTTCAATGAAACTCTTTGTTGCGTATCGGGTATGCTATCGAAAATAGAAACCCTTTTAAAGTAAAATTAATATATAATTAGTAAATATTAATAAATATGAAAATTCTTTATTCTTTATTTACCTGGGATGTTACAGATATGATATTAAGTTTTTTAAAAACTTTTGAAAGAAAACATTATAAATTTTCCATGTTTTTTCATTTAAATATTTCTCGGAACGTTTTCAAGATTTAGTTATATGTTTTTAAAGTTTTTTTTAGGAGATTATTTTCAAACTGTTTTCATTATTTCATTATAAATTTTCAATGTATTTTTAATGAAAATGGTTTAAAAAAGGTTTTATGGTTTAAAAATCATTTTTCCAAGTATAAAGGATATTTTCCTAATGATTGTTTTTTAATGAAATTTAAAAAATATTTTCCATCTAATATGACATTCAATGATGTTACTCATGATTTTATAGGAAATGATCCAAATTATCCATTTATATTATTTTTATAAATATTTTATATTTTAAGGGGATTATTCTAATGAAACTCATTTATCTGTCATGAGTTATATTCATATGAAACCCATTTCATTGTAGTTGCACTCCCCATGAAGTGCCATGATATGTACCAGAAATTCATCTTGACTTATAGGGAATGATATTACTTGTTCATGTGTATAACAAAATTCCATGTCTTATTCATATGTTATGATTTCATTGATCATGATCTTGATTCCCTTATGATTCATGTCTTATATACTTCCAATATTTGTTACATTATTTATTTTTATGATCACTGATATACATTTGATGATATTCTAATGATGTGATAATGTTCATGTACCCTTATTCCCTTATTTATTCTTACATATCCCCCTTTTTAACCCATATAGTGCCTCTGAGGTCACCCATTTTTATGTTTCCTTCCCAAGGTTATGAATATATTTATTATGTATGGTTTATTTTAGAAGGGTTATATTCATGATAAACCTAGGAGACATAATACAGCTCACTTTTGTACCAATTTTTATGTTTCTTTGCTTCCAATGGATCTAATCTAATACAATATTTTAGTATTTCTTTGTGAAACGTATTAAGTATTTCACAAAAGGGATGTTATATTAATGAATGAAAATATAGGTTTTCTATAGTCAAGGAAGTTGATTGATAACTTCTTTCTTAAAAGAATATACATATATTCCCTTTATAGTGACTAGATTTCCAAATAATGATACTTTCTGTAGCTAGAATTCACTCTTTCGCAACTTCGAATACATTTTCTCTATTCATTATGATTTCAAAATATTCTATAAATGATTTTAATTCTCTTAATTTATCTTATAATATATCATCATATCATCAATAAAGACTACCATGAATTTTTCTAGCTAATACCTAAGGAATACATTCATCAAACCCATGCAGATGGAAGGAGAATTCCTATGTCCAAATGGAATACATTTAAATCCATAATGACCATAATATATATGTAAGGATGGTTTTTAAATATCCCCCATTTTTATCCCTAACTACCGATATCCAGATAAATGGTTAATCTTTGAGATCTATTGAGATCCTCATAGTTGATGGAATAGATAATCAATACATGGTAGAAGATATATATTTTTTATTTTTATTTTATTATTCACAAAAAAATAAATTAAAATATGTATTGATCTATCCTAATTTTTGATAGAGGACTGGAATACCACATGGTGATGATCATTGACGTTTGAATCCCACATCTAAATTCCCTATATGTTTATTCTATAATTCCTATAATTCAATGGGGGTATTCTATATAGTGTCTTTGAAATATGCATAAATCCAGGTACGATTTCATCAAAAACTCAACCCTACACTCTAGGGGTATACTATGATGTTCATTTGAATATGAATTAGTATATTACCATAAAAAATCATTTCATTAATTTTTACTTTCGCCTGAATAATTTGTTCTATAAATCCCACATTTTGGACCCATATTATAGATTTTCCGTCCATGTTGTGTTCATGATTATTTTTATGTTGATACATGATAACTGGTAACTAAAAATATGAAATTAGGTATCTTTTTAATGAAATTGATTCATAATTTATGAACATAAATATAATCTATATCCAATATTATTTCAAATTCATCCAAAAGAGAAAAAATAAGTATCTTCTCACATATCTCAGTTGAGGAATATTTATATATCATTGATCTGATGAATGTTCCACTAGTTTTTTTTATAGATTGTTCATTATCTATTAATTTAGGTGGTGATTCCACAATCTTAGAAAACTTATGTGATATCAACAAATGAGACTGACCATAATCAAAAATGTTATTATCAGATATAGAAAATATATCAATTGTACCTTGAATCACTTGATTATTTTTATCTACCCCAGTGGTAGTCCTCCCAAATTCCCTCCCTTATTCCCATTGTTTGGGAAATTTATAAGGCACATTTCTTCATTATCCTAAGGGTTAGGGAATTTATTCTCATAATTTCTAATCTTTTTACTCTCAAAGCACTACAATTAAGGTGGATTAGTTGAGACCTTATTCTCTTCTAAGTTGTTAATCGGAATATTAGCCATACTTCAGTGGTTGTGGTCTTGGTGGGATACATTACCAAATTTAAAACACATCCTTGATCCATTGAGGATATAACTAGGGTGATTATTCCCATGGTTTTGGCATGTAATTATTCCCCTTTTCATTTCTTTTACCTAAAATATTTTTAGTCCCCAATTTTTATCTCCACCATTTCATATATCAAACAATCTTTTCAAAACACCCAATGTCACATATGTGTAATTCCATTTCAATACATAGTTTTCGTACATCAAATAATCCTTTTATATTTCCTTCATGATGGGAGATATAACTAGAGGCATACCTCATGTGCCTCAAGAATTTTACTTTATATGTTCTTAAATAATCAAACTCATTTAATTTATGCTCCATGAATTTTCACTCATTCATCATGTTAAGTGTTTAAGAAATGTTCTTGATAAATAATACTTTCTTGAAATACTCCACTAAAATAGTATATATTTCCTCCTTATCATTTTTTTCATAATGAGATGCCACCATTGGTCAGCCTATCCTTACAAATGATATATTTCCAATAAAACATTCTCGTGCACTAAGTTATAGAGAATAAAAAATATATTTTCCCTCAAATTAATCCATTAATCCACAATAAGTGAATTATATGATCCCATAATGTATGGTGGATATTGTTGCATGATATTTGGGTGAGAATTTCTATTAGATTATGTGCACCATATCTTATCCTTTTGTAACACTCATTTCTTTTTTCTCCAACCATTTCATAAATAAAAAATGTTTATGGGCAAAAATTCATAATCTAAAAACAATACTATTAATGTATAATGGATGAATCATAAATTTAATATATACCATAACATATAAATTTTAAGGATATCATTTGGTTATTCATGATATTTTTTATGTTCTCTAACCTAAACATATCCATATCAATCATAATGGTTAATAATGAGAATGTAACATAAGCGAGTGATATCCCAAGGGATTGTTAAATCATGAGTTGAGTTAGACACCTTTTTGTGCCTCAAGTGACGATTTATTTAATACCCAACACCTAATGTTTGTGTTATTATCTCTAAATTTATATGTTTTTGAGCTTGTATCTACACATAGTATCCATGTATAGATATTATTTATAGGATAACCATATAGTGTGGACTTTTCCAAATCTTCTAGATGATATGTTTTACTTATACTTATCCATTAGAATTATCCCTATAGTTTTCATTAAACGTTTCTAAACTAATCCCCAAAATAAATAAACCCTCCTTCGATACGAACTATTGTAAATCGAGTTAAATAAAATCCAAGAGTTTGTAGGTTTATTATATTGGAGGATTATATATATAAAAACTTATTTATAATACTCATCAGCACTTATTTATAAGTTCACTATACTCGACCATCTTCTAAATGTTTCAACAGTAAAAATCATACTCAAAACATGGGGAAAGAAATCATAAGATAGGGGAGATCTCAAATGATCGATAAGTAATGAATAAACATTTCATCAATGATTATTTAAAAAGAATAATAAAAAGCGTTTTCATAATAGAAATATCATATCATCATGAGTGATAATCATAAAACCTATGTGAGCACAAATGAAATGGAATAAGAACATAAATCTAGAAAATATCATCATGGAAACATAATATCCATAACATGGCTTAAAAACATTTAATATAAAAATTGTATCACGGGAATATAAGTTAAAATTGAATATTATCATTCAACTATGGAACAAACATTAACATAGGGAAACATTACTTTCATTAAACACAACATCAGTGATCAAAAAAATGAGCAACTTAAAGATACTCATGAATAATTTTATGATTATATATAAACTTTTAACTAATGAATTGGAGGTCCATAAAATACCAAATATATAATCCATCCATACATATGACTTCCAATTGAAAATAATTCTCTTATCATATCATCAATAATTAATGGAAATAAATGAGTTTCATAAAATGATTAATGATAACTGTTAAAATTTCATTGAGCACCCTTGAAAATAAAAATGGGTTTCATAAAACATTCAATTGAAAATAATTCAAATTTCATAGCATAATGAACTATTTTTAACAAAATGGGTGTCATAAAATTAATAAATAGTATAATATAACACCATGAATTAAATATATTACCAATGAAAATTTGAACACCCAAAATAACCATAGACTAAAAGGTAAATGTATAGGAAAACTTGAAACATAACTCCATTGGATATTGATCATTTTGAATATAGAGATAAAAATAAAAACAAAATCAAAAAATATATTTCAGAAAATAAATTTTTTTATCATCGATGTAAAATTTAGAGTTTCGATTGTTTTAAACAAAAAATCCCTTTTTTTCTTAAAAATATTTAAGATGAAAACAATTTATAGAAGAAAATTTAATTGAACACTATTTGTTCCTAATATATATAAGAGAGAGTTTCATTTAAAATACTAGATGTACTAAACTTGTGATAAAAAAAATCAAGAAGAAATTATAATACTCAATGGAAAAAACACTATATAACAAAATCTCTTACCTTTATTCCTGACTTCCACAAAAGGTCTTTAACATCATTGAAATATTTGTTCTTTCATTAGATAAATCCATGGAAATGGATGTCTTAATATAGTCTATTATGACCAGTTTATTGAAAAAAGTGAAGGCAATTAAAAATTATGGATAATGGGAAGATTTTCTGGTAGAAAAAAAAATTAAGTGAGTGGTCTATAAGGGGTGTTGATTGGTACATTTTACAAGTAATGAAAATGGAATTTTATTAATTATTACTACCTTTAATAAATGGAACATTTGATAAACCTGTCATGTGGCTTTAAAAATGTAACATAATTGAGTGTGAGATGATATAAGGTTGAAAATATCTCAACTTCTCAATTATAAATATGTTCTAAACATTTTTTCAGTCCCTTTCCACTAGATTTATTACTTTTTCCATTTTAGATTTTATTGTAGTAGCTTGTTTTTATTTAAGTAATTTATCTATTGTGCCTAAAAGAAGATGGACATTATATTGTAACATACACCATAAAATTATAAATATATATTAATTTTATTAAATTAAATATTTATAACTGATAAAAATTAATTTTAAAAAAATAATTTTTATTGAATTAAAAACAATTTAAGAGAAAAAACAACATAAATTCAAAAATATCAGGTTTGTGTTTGTAAAGAAAATATTTTTAAATTTATAATGTAACTTATAAAATAAATATTTGTTATTGAAAATATTTTCATTAATTTCCTTGCCATACATGTATACTAATAATTTTGTAAAAGTCTGGTTTCTGTAAAAAATGTATTTTCACTATTCATATTATAGTCAATTTCATTACAAAAATCCTAAAAAATAATATTTATTTTATATTATCATTTTAAATCCAAAATTTATTTTTTTATCAAATTAAAATTGTATATTTCATATTATTTACATTTAATGAAAATCATAATGAATAGAGAATAAAATTATTAGAAATTATCATTTATGTATATTATCTATTCATATAAAATTATAGAGGGTTGATAACTTTGGTTGAAGTAAGTGGGATAATATTTCAAAAATCAATACAATAAATAAGAAAATTAAATATTATATAATAATTATGTTTGGAAAAACTAATTAACGTAGGCCTGGTAAATAAATCTAATCATCTATAGCCAAATATAATACATATGTTATTTCATGAAGCATGACATGCAATTACCATATAAAAAGGTATTACCCTTTTATAGGAAATCTATACAACTTGGAAGATAATATCAAAAGAGATCTCATGTATCTAAAATCACCAGTCTTTAATTTTCATTATTCCCTCTAATTATTCAATTTCCATCTTAATATAGTCAAAAAGTATTCTGGAAAATAACGAAACAATAAAATTAACAAATATACACAAAAAATATGATTGCGTATGCTCTTACATATCAATTAAGGCTCTTATATCTCAAAATCATAGTTTTCCATTATGAGTTCCCATCATTAATTAACTATCTCAATTCTAAAAACATCATCACCCTATACACCATGCAGTAATCGTAACTCGGTCTCATCACTGAAACTATTTCTACATCATCTCTATAAAATCATCACCATGAGATCTAACATTCAATTTATGGTAATACAAAAACATAGATTCGATGAAACTTATTACATCGAACATAATTACATATGAATCAATGTAATTTGTAACTCATAAATATAAATGAAATTTAAACAACAATAATTTTATGTGAATAATCTTTATTGCCATGCATAAAAATAACGAGTACTACAAGTGAACAAGAATTTAAAATATATCAACATTTCACTAATATCATCATTATGTTTTCTTCCAATACATGTATCCTCATGGTCCTTCTATTTCATAAGTCATCACCAAACACATATTCATTTTTTCATTAACATGAACATGTCATAATGTAAAAGTGTCTATTAATTATTTTAATTAGCATCATTTTACCTATAATTAAGTGTTACCATTATTAAAATTTGTATCTCAGTTTCATATTTTACTTATATAATGTTATAAAGAACTTATTCATCATAATTAATAGATAAATTTAGAATAAAACCATAACTCAGAAATAGAAATATATACCCCAACTAGAAACACTAGAGGGAGTCATTAATCTAATCATATAGCCTCACTACACCCCAATCCAAAAATTACATTTGAGGAACCTATATAAAAGTTGTATCCTTATAATATCACATTCCCAACACTTACCTCCCAATAGTAGAATCTAAAATACCTAGAGGGAGATCATCTAAGTCTATAGCCATGCCTCATTTGTTTTTTAAACTAAAATCTAACTCTTCTCACATAACAACATCAATCCTAAAGAAGGAACACCACACCACATTCCATAAGTGGGAAATCATTTCTCATGATCTAATCATGGTTTATTGAATAACACTAAAGGAAGGGTAAACATACATGGTGGAAACTCTAACCAATAACTTATAAAAACACTACCCATTTTATTTATATTGGTTTAACAGGCCCTTGATAACCTGTCTACATTATAAGTAAATTACTTACATTTCACACTAGAACTCTCATAAGCGATGTCTACATACAAGGGAACAAGAATTCAAACAACATTACTGACACCCAAAAACTATGATAACAAGGATAAACAATAGATTAAACACATTGTTAATAAAACATCTTACTCTACCCTTTTCTTTATTGAAATAACTTTGGTGTTTGTTAGAACTAATTTTTTGTTTTCATTCCATTCATATTACAATTCTCAGGGATCAACCGATTTTATTATCTTTAATTATATATTTTCATTTTATTCACATCCCATGCTCATGTAATTTTATATCTCATTAAATATATTCTATATTTATAATATTTTTTCTTCAATTTTTATTTAATATTCCATCAATACAATTCAAAGAAGGATTAGATATAATGGAAGAAAAATTAAATGGAATTCAATAATTATATCATAAGGAATTTATTAGGGCCAACCAACTTGTTAATTTCCCCCATTTATTGATTCATAATCAATTTTATTACACCATAAATTACCTTTCACAACATCAAATTGATAAACTAAATTAAATAAACATAGATTAGAAATTATAACAATAAAGTAGAAGAATCAAAATAATATAGGGAATATTTCAACTCAATAAATACAAGGAGGTAGCGTACACAACCACATTCCACCTGAACATAAACTATAAATAAAGTGAATGGGAGAGAGTACAGATAATGAATATGGAAATATACAATAACCCCTCCCCTTGGATTATATCACCCTTGACACTAAGTCTACCCATATCTCATTCTCAATGCACCTAAGGTTCCCGACATGATAATTGTCAACAATAAATTTCCAAAACCATTCTAACAAATTTATTAAACATTTTAAAATCTATTCATATGATCTGTAGTATTTGGAACCCCATTTTTAAATCATGAAAATCTTATTTCTAAGAAAAAACCCTTTCTGAAAAAATTTCCCATTCAAATAAATATTTTTAGAACACATATCCAATTAAAGAAATGAACAACCCAAAGAAATTTACCAAGAATGATAAGAAATACCTCACATTAACCAAATTTATAAAAACACATACCTCAAAATGGTAGTATCCAAGATAAATTTAATAATAGTGATTAAAAACCATGATAACATCCATGAAAAGGCAAGGGATGAAAGGAAACTAAAAAGGATTGATAGAAAACACCATCATATAATTAATACAAACTTAAACCATAGACAATGAAATTGAAGAAACCAAATTAATGAAGATATGGAAGGATTAAAATCTAGTATAGGAACACCACAAAAACCATAAGGATTGATTGTAAAATAAAGAAATCTATAAGGGAGAGATTCACCCAAAATTTCCTTAGAGAGCATCTAGGTTGAGATGGATAAGGTATGGACATTAATTGAATGATAAATTAACTGTGAAAGACCCTAAAATAACAATGATCAATGATTACCTGGAGTGTAATAAAATAACACATCATGTAATCCCTAAAGCTCATGTATACCTAAAACACCATCATTTTTTGTTAAAAATTTATTTTCGAGCTTTATATGTTGTGAGCCTACTACATAGTTTGTAAATATTTCTCCCCCCATATTAGTTTATAGAATATATTGGGAAATTATTAAATAATGTGTAACCCACATATATGGTGTGTTAATCCCCAATGGACTACATAATCGGAAGGTTTTAATCAGAAAATCTCCGAAAAACTTTTATTTTCACAGAACATGGGAAGAACCATGATAAAGCATTGACACATTTACACCATATTACATTATTTCAAATAAACATACATCACTGAACATTATGTAATTTTTTTCATGTACAGGCTCTCTATCCCCGATAATCCCACAAACATAGGCAAACAAGGATGATAAAAAATAATAAACAAGGCAGTGCCTGAAACTTATAACAGTGTATAACATGTTAGTTATATAATAATGATATTTTCCTTTTAGATAGAAGGATCTTATTCCATAATTAATTTATAGTAGGACCTTTATACAATAGTGGACATAGAATATTCATGGTGATTAAATGTTAATTAATCGATCTTGATACATAAAATTACAATGCTAATATATTTTTATTTATTTTGAAACCATTTATTTTTAAATGTATTTTAAAAATATGAAACATCATAGTTGAGAAGGTTATTAGAATTTCATTATAAATAAATAATTATTAGGGATTAATACATAAATAATTTTCCTGGTGAGAATTGGAATATACACACAAATTAAGACTAATAAGTGATGAACTGAATCAACTAAAAAATGATTCTTCTAATTCTACAGGGCTTAGTAGCTACCCAACTGTTTATTGTTCTTCATCTATTCCGAATGTATTGACGTTAATTGTTCCTCTTCTAACTTTATTTTCAATATCATCTAGTTTTTCTCATTACTTTCATTTTTATTGTGGATTTTATTTTATATCAATGTTAACACACTCAGTTGTTCTCCATTCAAAAAGAAATATCTTGGTTATTCTTACCTGACTAAAATATAGTATTATTGTTTATGCTTACTAAATAATAATTATATAACACACAAATTTTGATTGGATTACACCACAATATAGGAAAAATTAAAGATAGTTTCCTGATATACACATAAAATATTGGGTTCATCCTATTCCTCAAATAATGTAGGAATGTTTCGGTCTCTCCTATAATAGAATAGGTTGATTTATGGGGTTGTAAAAGATGTTTTCTTCCCTTTTTAGTGTGTATCGATCCTCCCACTGAGATAGAAGGGATTAAAGTGTATAGTTTCTTAGCATTGAACCAATCTACTATAAAAATTCTAGTTTTTCCTTTTTTTATTCAAATTCTAATCGATTTAAACATCACACTCACAATCATCTATTATTTTGTTTTAATTAATAATACTCTTATAATTTTTAAATTATGAGTAAAATTCTTCAAAGGAATATTAGCCCACAAATATAATACTTCTTTATATAGATAAATTTTACAAGTACCAATGTGGATAAATAAAATAGCATGAAATATAATCAAATGTTATAATTTACCCAACATATATGAAGTAAGTACAAGGGAGATGACCATAACCAAATAAAATAAAATTAAGTTTCCAAAAATCATTACAACTACGGTAGCAAAAGAGATAAAATTTATTTGATGAAAATGAATCGATTTGGATTAGTATTTAGCCTGAACAAAAAATATACAATAAATATAAATAAATATTTTGTGAATATAAAATTTATAGGAAAATAAGGTTCATAACATAAACAAGTCTCGTGAAATTATTGTTTGAGGCAAGGAACTGTTACCGCTTGAGTAACATTTTCATCCAAACCCATTGAAAGAGTGGTCATGTAATTGAACTAAAATAAAAATGATTAAAATTTAATTCATTTTATTATATCTCATATAACCATTATATACAACATAAAAATTACATTAGGTGCATAGTAAGATACATGTCTCAAACAGAGGATTTTGATATGAAAACCCTTACCTCGGTCACGATTCATTCGGCACATGAAATTTTTTTCATGAATAATGATGTTGAGTTAATTAAATAGATAACCAAGATCCTTATTCATAACTATAACCCTTTATAATTTCTATTTTTAATAATTATATATATATATAAAAGTTAGTTTTTTTAAATATTTACAACACCTGGTGTGAGTAATCTTTATCACTTTGAATTAGTTCCATAAAAGATATAAATTGTCTATTATTTCTCAAAATTACATCACTATTATATATTATATGTTACTGAAATGGATGTTCCATGACTTTTAATAAATCTATAATTTCATTTCACATTTGTTTCGATTATGATCCATGAGAACCAAATCGTCGACAAGCATGTTTCTGTGATTCTTAATAAACGAAGGTTGATTAATAAATTAATGAGATAAATTATTATAAAAGAATTCATAAAAAAATTATATACATATTTATATCATATTATATTAGTAAATAAGTTTTCATATTCATCCATAGTAAAACTTCACTGTATTATTCAAGTATGTGGTCAAACTAACCCAAACATGAACATATCATCATTAATTGATTATGAGGTGCTTTGGTTAGTATTTACTTATTCCAGTAGCATAATGATATTATTTATTATTTATTATTGTGATATATCATAATTTTAATTATTTATAAATTGAATAAAATTTATATTAATTCATTACATAGATAGAAGATATCATTTTCCTCTTAAAATGTTAATTTTAAATGATTGAATTAATTATGATGATTTTTTGATAATATCATTAATAGGTTTTGTAATTCGTAATACCACAACCATAATAATGCCATAAAAATAATATTTATCCACTAAAATCATTCTCATGGTAATACATGTATGGATGTGATAAAAATAAAAATAGAAATTAACCGTTCTATGGAAGTGATAGTCCAGTCATACGAATTGGTTGATGATTTAATTTTCCATAGAACATGTGAAATTTATAAGTAATTTTATCATTTTAGAATATAATTTTTTTTATAAATATAACAAATTTTTACTAAATTCATGATTAGTTCCATCCGTGTAAGGTGGTTAAGGAAAACGTAACATGGTATTTTGTATAGGTTGTAGTCTGTGAACACACATATACACACACATATAGATGTGATTTCCAGTTTTCTTAAGTAAAAAAAGGGAAATAGTAACTAATGATTATTCTCATAGAATAATATAATTTATTATATAGACAATAATTATTTCATTAAATAGGTATTTTAATGTTTTAATTTTAATAGAAAAATAGGAAGTAAATTAGTTAAGTAAAAATGTTTACTCATGTTAAACACTTTGAGATTTCCTTGGAAGATCCCTTAGAAATAGATAGAATAAGATATTCTATTATGAACTAATTCTCAAAAAAAGAAATATGATTCAATGTGAATTAAAATTTTTTGTAATTCTTGAGGAAACATAATTTTAATATATTTATTCAAGGGGTAGTTGGAGGACCCTTTTATATTTGGTGAGAATGACATTTCTGTAAATATTTCAAATAAATATAATGAAACACATGGTAAACAAGTCCAGTGGCTCTAAAAGGATAAATTAATGTATTTTATGTTGATATAAGTTCTATTATAAGTCAAAATATCAATTAAAAATATTTTTTAAATTACTTTCAATCCCATTACACCATTATTTATTTCATTTTCATTTATGCTTTTAATGTGATAAGTAGTATTTACCAAAAGGTAGTTTAATCATTATACCTAAAAAATAATTTGTAATTTTAACATAATTTTACCTATTGATTCCAAATTTAAAATACATTTTATTTTATTCACTTTATAAATGTTAAAAAAATCAATTTTAAAACACTAAATATATAATGTATTAAAAAAAATTATTTGAAAAAACTTTTATGTTCTAAAATGTCAAATATGGATTTGTTAATTTTAAAAATATAAATACACTAATAAAATAAACATTTCTTCCTATAGAAAGGTTTTCTGAATTTCCAATTCATTCTTATATACAAATAATTTCATAAAAGTCACATTATTTGTAAAAACTTTATTTTTCACTATTCCCTTAAAAACCATCTTTTTAGAGAAAATATAAATATAAATATTAAGAAAATATTACTACGATGAATAAAATAAAAATTTTAATTTTAAAAAAATAGAACTCTAAAATTTTGAAATTTATCTTTTAAATAAAAATATTACTTATAATAAAAAATATTTTATCGAAAAATCTCATTTTTAGAATATTAACCTTCCCAATTAATTTTTATTATTATTTAATTATTAAGTTATTATTTTCTAATTATTAATATAAAATATATCTTATATTCATTAGTAATAGTTTATTGAAATATAAATTTATATCCAATGGAAAAGAAATGTTTTAAAAATATACATTTCTAAGCATAAAATTGGCGTACTAATCATATTCACTATACCAATTTAATTTCATTCATAATAAAACATGAAATTTTTTTATTTATAAATAATTAATAAATATGGGTAAAACTAATAATTTTTACTAATTTAGTTGCTAGGTTTTTCTGGTCTAAACATAAAAAAAGTTATTTTTTTTATTTTTTACGTCTAAAGTTAGTTATCAAACACATTAAAATATTTTATGGTATTTATGTATTAAAATTTTATAGTATTACACCCCACTAATAAATAAAAAATGTCCTCACATTGTATCTCATAAGATGAATAAAATTTATTGAGGGAACTCATAATAAACCATATACTATTTGGTGATCATTTTTTTATTGGGGATGTTGAATGAGATTTATCTATATGAAAAATTATTGTAAGATCTTATAAAGAGAGATAACACATTACTAATTTCACATTGAATTATATTATGCAAATAATATATTAATCCATATGTAATAATTTCCCATAACCATGAGATAATTTTTATTATAATCATGAAACTATTGGTTTTTTTATATAACTCAATATCTAGTAGTTGGTCAAAAAATACAAGACCTTGGACACTAGAAAATCAATAGTGAAAACTCACTACCTACTGCATTAGTAGTAAATTCATAGTATTTTCTATATTCACACTGTTGTTAGTGACTATATCCTTAATTAGCCCTTGTATAGGAACATTGAATCACATGATGACTAAATCAATTGTAATTGAAGACATATATTTTTTTAGCATCTCTCGTTCCATAAATTTGTGGGTCTGAAAACATTTATCTCTACACATATGGAATTTACCTATCCCATTAAGGAAATTTACCCCATGATTCTTCCACATATTTGACAAGTAGAAAATTGAATATTATTTTCTTCTTCATCTTGGCCACCAAAATTTTTATTATATTTCATCCTTATATTATTTTGGGTGTTTATTATTTAAACAATATTTCAACCATGATACTTACCACATAATACACATATAAAAAATTAAATCTTGTTTCCTTCATCATATTGTTCACATAAATTTATATGATATTTCATCCCTCTCTTCTTTAGTGTGTTCAGTTATTTAGCAATATTCACATTGTTAATTATAATTCTTGATGGAAGATTTATAATAATCAAAAACAAATTCCACTCCAAATCATACCCTGTTATGTTGTATTTTGGGATAGATTAGGCATAATATATGGAATCTATTTTTAGTTTAGTTTCTTCAGGATTATTCTATTAAAAAACCAAAATATTCAACACGTGTGACAACCATTATTATAAAACAATCATAAATACCATCTAATAATTTATCCTCAAGACATTTTTTTTGGAAAAATATATTTAACAAAATGATTTTTTAAATTTATTGATATATTACATTTTTGGGGTGTTACATTGATTGAATAAAGACATAGCCATGCATCAAATAACAAGAAAAACTGTCATCGATAGTTAAAATAAGAGGCAATACTTTTGTTCTATCGAAGTAAATGTTGAAAATAAAATTATTTTTTTAATAAATATATTCAGTGTATCAAATAATAAATATAATATAATGATATCAAGGTGATTTGGTTTAATTAAAAAAATAATATTTAATAACAAGAGGTTTTAATCAATTTATTAATTTATTCTTATACCACCCTTCAATGTATATGTTTTAGAAAAATAAACTAGATTATGATCTATGGGAGGAGTCAAATTGTTTTAGTTGATCAAATTTATTGTGACGAAGAAGGAAGAATAAGAATAATAAAATTTGTTCAGTGATCGATTCTTTTAAAATCTTGTGTTTTAGACTCCAAATACTATATATGAATTAAGAGTACTTTCTCATTATTGTTAAAACAACATAAGATAAGATAAAAGTGATTTTAATGGATAATAAAGATATGTGTTTCATACATTTTAATACATCATTGTGGGGTTATCCCATATTATTCACCAAAAAGGAATCTGGAACCTAGAGTTTATTTTTGGATTTATGGAGGTTAAAGTAGATAAAATTCAAGATTCTGTATCCCATTACATGTATTGATGACATATTTTATCGATTCAGAGGTTCTGGAATATTAAACAAAATTATCTTGAGGAATGTGTACCATTAGTTTGGTGTGATACAATCTGATATACCCAAAACTAATTTTATTAAAAAGTATAGAATGTCTGATTTAATCAAAATGTCATTCGTTTGGATGAACACACCAGCAATATCCATGGCCTTAATTAATTAGATGTTCCATCTATATCTAGACTGGTTTGTGAGTTTTAATTTGTTTTATATTAGTGTACTTCTAGTCTATAATTACCTCTCCCATCATCTTGAAATTGTCTTGACTATGATGAGAGAGCATCGTGGATACATCAACCAATCTAAATGTCATTTCATGATTGATCAATTACACTTATTGGGCCACGTTATCCCAAATGTTGGAATGTTAATGGACTTGGAGAAGTTATAAGAAATGGTGTCTCGATAGAGACCTAAGAATGTCTTCAAAATTTCGAGCTTTCTATGTTTTTTCGCTGTTATCTGTGATTCATCGAGGATTTCCCCAATATACCGGCAAAAATTTCTATTCTATCCAAGAAAGGGGTGAGGTTTGATTATTTAGATGATTTTGAGTATGAATTCTAGGAATTTAGGATTATGATAACATCATCACTGATCCTAGAATTTTCTAATCCAATTAAGAATTATATAGTGCCTTTCAACCATTAGGCTTATAGTAGTTATGAGAGGACTAGTTTGGGATATTCCTAACACTGAGAGGGGGGCGAATCAGTGTTGGGGACTTTTTAAACCAATTCCAACTTTTATCCCTGTACCTCTTGACCTGTTAGGATATTTATTATCTTATTCTGTTTTCCCTGTCGCATGAAATAATAGAAATTAGTAAAAATATGCACACGATATTTATACAAGGTTCACCACTCAATAAGAGTAGCTACGTCCTTGCCATGCCTGGATATGACTAGTGCATGGATTCTCCACTATGATGTGATATGCAATTACAGCGTAGTGCCGAGGAAAACAATACTCTAGCTAGTGTGAGTCCCTACACTTTGGAGGGGATGGGAAACAATCCACTTCCCTGGACTGGTGATGGCCTAGTCTAACTTGCAGCCTCTAGGTGGTTCTTTATACTACCTATAGATTCAGTCTTCTTCTCTATTAATAAGGTAGGTTCTGCTCATGGTCTTCTTTAGTGATCTTCACTTGATTACTTGCAAAGAATTGGGAAAGAAATTCTTTCTTCTTTCTTTCTCTTCTTCTCTTGTGCAACACTAACTACACTAGACTACTTCTTTCTTCTTCTATGTGAAAAAAACAACAGCACTAAAACATATTCTTTCTTCAGCTAGAATCACATACACCAATGTGATTATTCAAACACTGAGGATCATCCCACATATCATCATCTGAATTAAATTTCCCTGAACAATTTTCATCATTCAATTGGGAATACTCTGTTATTCTTCCTCTTCTCTCCTTTTTCTTTGACACAATAGAATATTAATTGGCATTGCACTGTCTTAATCACTTTATTCAATTCTCAATACCAACACCTCATAATATTGGTATAAAAAATTATTCCTTCGTGCAGATATGAATTCAGTGGCACACCTAATTCTTCTTCACTTTTCAATGCACAAAAAGAGTGTTGAATAGTAGTCGTGTGAGTGCGATTCTACTTCTCTTCGTGATACCGAATGTTTCACGGCACTTCCTTCTTCGCAAAGTCTCTTCGAGAGTTCCATGCACCTGTCGAAGGACTGCAGTACCCTCAAATTTTTCGCCCAAACTTTTAGGTGGATTGCACATAAAATTCAGGCCTTGCGCATAAAAACATATTTTGGCATGAAAAATCCTTTTCTCACAACCCTTCATTTTCGAACAGTACTTCCCTTTTTCGTGCAACACATTCTTTTTCAAGCAGCACTTCTTCTTTTAGCGCAATACTATATACTTCAATTTTTCCGCGCGTTAGAGCTCAGGATTTGTCTATGTGTCGAGTCTCACACAATGAGAGGGGTTCACCTCATATTTATAGGCAGTTTGGACCCTGCGCGTAAAACCCCTTTCTGTGCGTAAAACTGTCTCTCAATTCTTGAGATTATGCACACCATCCTAGATTTTTTGCGCACCTCAGGACATTTCCATTTTTTGAATATCTAATCAAAATACACCAATTGCGGGCCAAATTCCACACCACATTCCATATTGCATGCAAACCCAATCTTTCCTTTGACATCATATTTCACGCACTCCTCTAATCTTTCACGCATTTCATGCCTTTGACAATTTTCATCATTCTAAGCATGAAGCATCAATTTTCAAACTTCTGATCCCAAAACACATTTTGGGTGAAAACATTATTCCCCTATTTCGCGCATCACTCTAATTTTCGCACATACCTCTGATTTTTCGTGCATCTCGCTACTAATTCGTGCGTCCTTCATTTTTTCGTGCATCCTGCTGAAATTTCACGCCTCCCACAAATATTGCGTGCACCACTTTCTCTTTACGCGCAACTTGCCTAAATTTCCGCGCACTCCATTACTTTGTCATTTTTTGATGTTCTGACCTGGATTCATGCCTTGCATGAAAAAATCTAAACCATATTCATTCTTTCACGCTCCATCCATTGCCAAAAACACATCTTCATCTCCCAATTTTCAGGCCCTAAAATTTGGCAAACACTGGAAAAAGGCACCACCTTAAATTGTTCTTTTCTGCCGCCCCCAGTTTTTCCATTGCTCTATCATTTTCTCTATTCACTGCTTCCCATAACCATTCTTCTGCTTTTATCACGAATTCCACTATTGTGATATGTATCCATTGATAGACTAGATCTCGCATCGTCAGAATTGCAATGAAAAGTACCGAAACATCCCATCTTCCAGCATCATAATTCCTTCAAATCAAAACAGTATATGACTGGCATCATCATATCTCCCATATTCCATCATAAGTCTTGCATCACAGGTTCTCCTGACTCAGAATTCCAAGCGCTTCCACATTCTCTCTTCTTCTTCAACCATCATTCTACACTTCATGAAAATAATACGATTTTATTCTTCAAGTAATCTCTTGCATGGATTTCTATCATGAGGAATTTTATGGTCTTCTTCAAATCCCCATTATTCTTCAATCATCCTTAGATGGATGATACTTCTCCATTCTGATCCAATCATCCTCAAAAGGATGATACTTATCGAATATTCAATGTTGTAAACAATGTGTCACCTTTGACACAAGTTCTTTGAAATTAGGATCAGCTCAACAATCGTCAGAATTAACTTCATGGATAATTGTCGTAGCATGACATCCAATGCTATGATTTCATAACAATTCTCCAGGCATCCTCACTTTATCTGATTTCCATTTACTTTGGATTCCTTTTTCATCTCCTTATTAATTTTGACTAGTATTGACAACTATTGACAACAAATACAATCTTCATACACAAAGTGGTCTCAAAATGTTATATCAAAGGATGATCATGGGTTTTCTTATAGATTTAGGTAGTTGAGGCCACATGAGTGAAATTATACCACTCACAACATATAGTTAGCTATCATGGTAAATAATCTATGATACTGGTGGAATTATTCGTTATGTGATTTATTTTCAGTCAATATGGATCATAAGAGATTGAAGTACATATTTTCATAGTTGAACCTAAACCATAGGTAGAGGAGTTATTAATGTAACAAGATTATTTCATCATGAGTTGAATATAATCATGAAAATGGAAACATTATTTACAACCCATTTATTAGGAAAATGAAAATTTGGGAGGTCTATAATCAAGTGACGAGTTGAAACTGATGTGACTTTTATTATATATGAAATTTGAAATTTGGGTTTCTCATTGGAAATAAACTCTAACAATAACCTTTATTGCCCCATTTATTTTTAATGCAATGAAGAGGTGGTGGTTATATGATCTAGATGTTTTTTCCTAGAGGGACAACATATATGGTGGAGCCACCATCATGCTGGTTCTTAGACAACGATTTTGTTCATTGTGTTTAGGGTTGTATTTATTTTCATATGACGATATATAAGGAGATAATAATGTAATTACATGCCAAAAAATTGGTGATACATCATAGGTTGATGAAGATGTATAATGACCTCGATAGTAAGTACTAGTGTTCAAGGATGAAGAAGGATATTTTGGGATTCATAGAATGATGCTATACATATCAATAGGTGAAGGTCAATCATTAATGGCTTGTTGGGTTGTTTTAGCCTTTTCCCATTTTGGAATGTATTTTTGATGATATCATTAGGGACATTAAGATATGTTTACCTATGATACCCTAGATGAATTATGTAGTTCGTGTGGTCATGTATTGGCTAACAAAGGTAGATCATTTATTTCCTATCATATAGACATTCACTATTGATAGATTGGGTAAACACTATGTGTGGGAGATAGTTTGATTGCATAGTGTCCTATGGAGTATTATTTATGATCAACATATATGTTTTACATCATGGATTTTACAGGGACTCAAAAATCATTTAGATCATAAGATCTAATAAGAACATCCTATTTTCCTCGGACTAATAATAAAACTTTATATAGGACTCAGAATCTAGATGACATGTTATGAGCTTGTGTTCTAGATATTAGTAATTCTTTAGAGTATATTATGTCTCTCAAGGAGTTCACTGATAATAGTAGCTTCAATTCATCGATCTGATTTACCCGATTCATGTATTTATATATAATAACGTTTCATTGACCTTTATGTTAGTTATATGTGGGTGAGTTTGTGCTTATTGAACCTTGTCTCATACAAGAGATGTCTAAGCATGTTCAATTGATTAAATCATGGTTTTAAATAAAATAGAGTAGGAAAATAGCTATTTCTAATCATCATATATGACCACTAGAGTTTGAGGACTTTCTCTAGGTTTTTCATTGGGCGTAACCAAGGCTAGAGATATGCCATATTTGTAATTAGGGGATTTTATCACCCATGTTTTTAGGTTATTTGAGATAGTGGAGAGGATGGGTCCAATGGAATACTGATTTGAAAATCAAGTGTGTTATAGTTATATGAATGATGTGTTTTATGTGTCTCAAGATTGCAGATATCACCATGATCCTTTACACGCGACAGGCATTGATGATGTTTCTCTTAATTTTGATGCATTTTTTTTGCAGAATATGATCCATATCATAGACCGTAGTTACATAACTATACAAGGAAATATTATTCCCATAGTGCATGTGTAGTGTAATCATGATAAGTTTTAGGAATATACCTATAAGAGTGAGTCAGATATGTGGGCATAGTGGATAACGTTATTAATTGATAGCTCTCAAAAATGCATGATTTCCTATCTCAGGGATGATGTATTATATGGTGGATATGTTATAAGTCCCCTTCCTTTATCCAGGTACTTCCCAATTGAGGTTTTTTTTGAACTTCTTTAGATTTTTTAAACGATCACACACTACTCGTTATCATAGTGTTTCATAGGTGATCAAGGCATGGAGAAAACAAACTAGTATGATCAAAAAGTTTCATTCAACAAGGAAATATTGTATTTCCATTGGATAATTGGTGGATGAGGTATTATCCTAGTAAGGATATAGGTAACAACCTAGCGAGTTAGTGGAAACCTAGTATAATAGGACTCATACATAATTCCCACGGCCTAGCTAGTATGGTTTCTAAAGGTTCAAACATTTATGATGACACCACCAGATAGCTAGTGGCGTCTAGTGGCTAACTGATGGTGCCAATATATTCCAAAATACTTAATGGATGAATCATATTTTCATCACTCAGAATCCCTCTTAACTCCTTAATCCCCCTCCAAACCTAATTTTGTATTACTATTTTGGAAGGGATATTATGGGATTCCTCATCTTTTCTAATTCCTTCTCTTTTTTCCCTGATGTTTTATTCGATCCAGATGTCAAGAATCAGTAATTCATGCCAAGAGTTGATGAATTTTTATATTCATATCTATTATTATTCTTATTCCGTCCCAGTTGTGGTATATATATCATTATCCTTAGTTATTTTTTGTATTTTGTGTGGATATGGAAACTCGATATTTTGAATTATAATTCTTTTATTTTTAGTCAGGTGGCCTAAATATTCTCCTTTGGGTCTACTTTTGGTTTTTAATATATGAATCAAGTGAAATCGCACTAGAGCACTATGTGTCTGAAATACTCTAATTGAAATATAATGATATATATTGATTCCTTTCACTTAGAATGTCAACATATCCCTTCATGTCCATTGAAAAAAGAGACTCCATGTTAACAGACACACTATAGGTGTTCCTACCATCAAACCTACGTTAGAATATAAATATAAGAATCTAGTTTTCCTTAAATTAAATAGAAGAATTATAGGTCGATCTCTAGATTGAACCTTATAAACCATCTCACTATATGGGATTGAAATCAGAAATATGGACATATATTTTCATGTAAAATAGTAATTAGGCATAACTGGTATGTCAATAAGAATTGTCACACTTCTTATGTTAAATAGTAACTTGGCATAAAACTATTAATTGGAATAAATAAATGATGAAATTTTACTATAATTGGAATGATAACTGGTGATTTTAATGAATTAACCAATATAGAATATAGTTATCATTTTTAGTATGTTTAATAAATTGGTATTCGTTGGGTCATGTTTTCTTTTTAACATTTTGGAATCAATAATTGGCCAATCAAATGTTATTAACCTTGGTTCTGGTATAAAATAAACATGTAGGTTTCCCTTTCATCAGAATTCAAAATGGTTCCATTGATATATGGAATATGTGTTTCAACCAGGTAATGTCTGTCCACCTTGGGTTGACTATGAATTGAAGGTATGATTGGTCCATTGCATGGGAATCTTCTTAAACTCAATGGTATGTATGGATAGTGGTATCTAGAATCATTCCAAATCATGTATGGGTGACCGTAGGTGTCAATTTATATTTTGAGGTTCGATATGTTTTTTTATGTTCTGTATTTAGATTGAAAATTATTCCATTGTTATCATACTATTTCATGCACTATTTCTCATAGTGTATTTTTTAGACCATATTTGTGGTTGAATATTATGTTTTACTCACTCCCCATTCAAGCCACTGGTGGGTTCCCATACTGACTTCATGAATATAGATTTGGAAAAGTTCAAGGGGTTGCATGACTGATTGATTTCTAGCTGAGATTAGGTGTTACATATGGGACCAAGAATGGGTTTTAGGATAGGTCTTGGGAGAATTTGTTTTTAGTGTTTATTTCAGTTGGTTACTTGTATGTATTTCATCACGACATTTAGTTTGACATAAAATATGGAATAACATGGTTTATTATAATAAATTATTTCGGAATTATCTTATTAATTTAATTTAACTGATTGTATTTTTTGTGATTGATATTCTATTCCATATGTTATAGTCTCCTCGATATATTTATTAGACCCTTTATGCTAGACATTATCTTATGGAATACATGGTGGCATGTATGAGGTCTTTTAGTGATCTAACTCAGTTAAGTGAAGGAAATACTAGTCTTGGAAGTTACAAAGAGCATTTCATAGCTTAATGATCATATGGTCTAATTATTTTAAGGAATCTAATGACAATTTTCTAAATAATATTTGTGCCCTGGGTTTTATACTATGACCAAGTTTCAAGAATTCATGAAGAGTTGTTAGGATTCGAAGACACTACTATTGAGAAGATGGAAATCTATCATATTGATTTTGATGATTCCTCTAATAAATAGCTAATCTAGTTTAGAGAAGATATTAAAAGAAAAAATTTCACATACATGGTGGAATATCATAGAACCTAAGGTATTTATATTTTGAAGGGAGATCATGATGGGAAGATGTGTCTATAGTGAGAAGCAATTGTAAGAAGTAATATGGGAAGCATAAAAGATAATATATGTGGGGTATAGGAATTATATGTATGGGAAACACTAAACACATTATAGTCCCTTAGAATATATTACAAAATACATGATTAGGGTGAAACCACAATCAATTCATGTAGTTGGTCTATATACCAAAACATATAAAAATTCAATGTTATTATTAATTTATTTTACATAAATTATATATATTTGATGATTTATAGGTTATACATAAAATAGTTCCATATGAATTAATCGGAAACATGGTATAAATTCTAAAGGGGATTCAAGATAATTAGGTATTTCAAAAAAACTATGAAACACTTGATTCACCCCTAAGTGTATTAATCAATCCTATTGTGATTCTCACATATTTTATTGGTTATGATTCTATTTTTTAGGACCATGTGTCCTGATTATGTTCAAATACCCACATGCTCATCTTGTGATCACTTATGATCATTTAATGTTATATAATATGATTAACTATACTATGTATCTAATATTATGAAATTCTTATGTTTATAATTAATGGTAAATGAAGAAAAGTATTGTGTATAAAATTTATATATGGGTAGCTTGTATAAACAATCTTGTGAGAAATGTTGAAGACTTATTGTGAATTCACAAAATCACAGAGCTAATGGACTATGAAACTATACACTTCGGGTTCTGGGATTTTTTTAATTTTAATTATATAATGTTTAAGTAATATAAAATATATGTTTTTATGCATAATTCAACTCACTTGGTTAAAAATCATGTTTGAATAGTTTTAATTTTAACCCCAAATATAGGAGTTTGTATAATGACCTAGGCATTTCTAACTCAAATATGACATGATTTTTTATGAATATTCAATACATTTCACTAATAGATGATTGGGATCCGTAATGGTTTAGTGTATTTGGATACTAGATACACAATATTCATATTTTATGAAATTTTTTCAAATCCTCCCACAAAAATCTTCCCATATAGTACTCTTCCAAGACATACCCAACTTAAAACAATTATTCTTATCCCGAGGAAAGTAAACATAAGAAATGGTGAGATCATATGGACATTAAGGGTAAATAAGGGAGATATCAATGATCACATAAGTATAACATGAGAATAAGGGTATGAGAATTTGATTTTAATAATTGAAAACCATACCCTAGATATCATAGATCATAATCATGATTCATGGAATAAATCAACACAGGTCATAAGTCATGAATCATAACAGAATCAAAGAAGATGAGCTACGAGAGCATGAAATAGAGATACAAATTTGGAAAAATATAATATTATAACATTGTGAACCTATATAAATAGAAATAGGATCACTAATTAGTCAAGGATATGAGATTATTCCCTCACATAAACTTATGAATATTAAACAAGGTCCATGAATAAACTTATAGACACAAAACCAATTCCACGCATAAAAGTTTGTACATGAAACCAAGTCCATGAAAATATTTATGGACATTAAATCACAGTCCATGAATAAAATATAGAACATGTATACATGTTCATTCCTAACAGAATTACCACATCAGTTATCCATCATTACCTAATGAATTAGAGTGATATATAATTCTGGGACCACCAATATCATAATCATATCCATTATTTTGTGCTCTATAAGACCATAAAACATTCATCATATCATAACTTATGAAAAATAAATGGGTTTCCTAAATATTTCATCAAAGCATAACCCATTGAAAATAAACGGCTTTTATAAACATTTAATCAAATCATCATAGCATAACCCTTAGTAAAGGAATGAGATTTATAGATATATTTTCATCATAATCATAAACCTTTGGAAAAATTAATATGGATGTTATCTTTGGATCATATCACATGTTAAAATTATGTAACATCAAATGATATTGACATATATAAAACTCTCATTTAAAATATCCATAAAATGTTTCTATAAGAAAATACGATATTCATTTTAAAATCACACATTAAAGTCTAAAAAATTCCAAAAAATATTAAGAATTTTTTTTAAAAAAACTAATTGGAAAATTCTAAAGGAATATTCAAATATTTTAGTGATCATGATGGAGGGAAATTATATTCCTTTCATATAAGTGAAATTAAAACATTACATTCACACATTTGTAAAAAAGGTCAAAAAGTAACTCATTTAGAAAATCAAATAAATATTCCATTTTGAAAAACTTTTAAAAATTATATCATCGAAAATGTGTTTTAAAAAATATAAAAAATAAAAAAATTAATTTTTTTTAGAAATTATAGATTTGAAAGAAAATTAATTTTCAACCGAAGAGAGAAAAAAAGTTAGTTTTCCTTAAAAACATAATTTTGATCACTCTAGTTTTTATAGAGTTTAAAATGATTTTAAAACATTTAATATTCCTGAATAAATATTAGAGAATAAATTTCATGACTTTATTGAGAGGCTGATAATAAAAGTTCATTATCAAAATCATAATCATACATATTATAGATAAATAATGAGATTATACCATAATACCCTTACCACATCAGTATAATTTGAATCATAAGACAATTAAAGAATAAAATAAAATGAAAGATTAAATATAATGAGAATAAAGGGATTCATGATATGACCTATAAATGGGTCATTATATAAACACACAAAATAAATGATTGTTGAATATGGCCAATGTATCCTAGAAATAAAAGTGCGATTAGATATCCCCTTACGTCAATTTTAACATACTTAGAAGGTGATATACAATCATGTATAATACATTTAAATTTAATATACTTCAATAAAAAATTATTTAAATAATTATAATACCATATATGATCATTTTTAACATTCAAATACCCATTTATTAATAATTATTTATTAAAATCATCATTTCTAAGTGTTAGCTGTTTCCTTTTTCATGAGAATATCAATTATGCAATTCTATTCCTCGTAATTATTTCATGGATTTATCATTTTCATAATGATAATAATGATTTATATACCATGTATATTCATTATGCATATATATTTATCTATAAAAGGTAGAGATTCAAACATGAATTGCACTGTTCATGGAGAATGTAGGTCGTACATATGCGTGAATGTTACTTTCACTTTTCAATGGATGGGTTGAATGAGAAGTAAATAATAATTCAACCTTCCTAAATAATTATAATATCACAATAATAATATATATTAATTAAATATATCCTTATGAAAATCCATGTAAAAGAGAAATGGAAAAAAAATCACATCACTTCCGGAAGGTGGTAGTCCCATGTACAAACAATCGACATTGTCGTTTTCCAAGAGACTAGAAGGTAAGAAGGTATATCTGATATTATAATTATATAAGTATAATGTTTTCATAAATACCATATACATACATTAATGAGACTATAATAACCATCTCATTAATATGGAGATGAAAAATATTACACCCCTATGTGGAGATGGTAAGCCATACGTACGTGCAAGGGATGTTTTAATATTCTGTAGGATGGAAAATAGAAATAAAATTGTGGTAGCATTTTGATAATAACATCTCATTATATTAATGATACTGCATTTATTATTTTTGTATGGGTACAACATATTTATAGGATGTAGGCTAAAAAATAAAATTTAAATAGATGGTAAAGATGATTTCCTCTTCTTTAGTAGACTTTCTTTATATATCCTCTTAAGGGGTACAGGTTTAGTCTTTTGGGAGGACCTGATCCTATAGAATGTGTATAATTCTATTTAGAAGATAAATGGTTAGGTTTTTTTCTAGATATATGGATCAAAGTTTTTTTATGAAAATAGATTAGTGTTGTCCTTTTATAAGGAAGGGAAATAAACACTTGGAATTAATAAAATGATTAAAATATAATTAAAAAATTATCAATCCCAATGCTTCTAAATGGATAGATATTCAAAATAAAGGTTCTATGTAATAAATTTCATTATCCATTGAATTATATAAATTTTTATGTGTCATTTTAATCATTATCTGTTGGTTTAACACCATGGTGAAGAATCTTTACTCCTAACCATGGTAACTATTTTTTAATATCAAAGGGTTATATTTTTACCTATAAGGTATCAATTATATAAAAACTGGTCAAGAGATGACATGTATTACCAATTATAAGGTAAAAAATTACCTATAAATGTCGTTTTAAGAACTATTTACAAAATTTGACATTTAAAACAACTTGAAAGCAATTGAACTTGAATATTATTCTTTTAAAGATATATAATATTTTATATTAATATAAAAAATCATCCAACACCATAAATGAGAAGAAATAAAATTATAAATTTTGATACTCTAAAGATTTATTTTATTTTCTATTAAATAAATAAATATTTTGTATGTATTGTGTACGAATTTATGGTAATTATTCAATCAATAAACATTAGAAATAAATTACCATAATAAAAAATTTAATTTATCTTTAAAATAATCATTTAGAATATAAATTATCCACTTTTTCCTTAAGTAAAAAATTAAGTCATATTAAATTCAAGAGAGTTACATATTATATATTCTTCTTATAAATTAATATAAAGGACATAATCAAAGAAATATGGAACCAAGTCACTATATATGAGATAATTAGATGGAAATTGATGATATCCACTGATTAAATAAGATAAATACTAATTTTTTATAAATTTAACCCCTTATCCCAAAATATTTAACCTTATTTTACTCGTTTTACCCTTACGGAGTTGATAAAACTTTACTATGGTTAATATTCATAATAACTAAAAATAAAAGTGAAATATTTATAAAAATTAAAAATCACGATTAAAAATATTTTATACAACTCTCAAGAGTTGGTCTATATAAGTTTCAACATTCATTTTAATATATATACATAAAATGCATTGATGAAGTGTTTTAAAAAAATGCATTTTTAAGCATAACAACTAACATATATCAAAATCGTTAATATTACATATTAAAATGGAAAACATTATGATGTTATAAATAAAATGGGTCACATGTTACATTGATAAAAAATCCAAAATATAATTTTACTTATAAATTAATTAATTTAATTAAATTAAATTATAAAATTAGAAAAATGTGTATTTTTACAATTCATTTAAAAATCAATCTTTCCAGAAAAGTCCCAAATATTTCAATTTATTTTAATTTTGATATGATGATTTCAAAATTGATATTAATTTCATTAAACAAACTTTATATAATTAAAAAAATATTATATTATATTAATAAAAACCATTTTGATGATAACATATTTTTAAAATAATCTATCCCTACCCAAAATTGAGTGGTTAATTCCTAAGAATTTATCAACATATTTTTTTATTATGAAATTTATGTATTTTCATAATGTGGTTACTTATATTCAAATTTATAAATTCTATGGAAATGTTGTAATATCCATAATAATATTTCATAGTTTGTTTAAGCTATGTGTTCCATGTTGTAAACATTATCAAGAAAAATTTTCTCTTAAAATCTCATGGGGTTACATTTTCAACAACATTAATAAATTATGTAAACAAATTTATAACTTTTTCTAGTAATAAAATTAATTTCTATTTGAAAATTCGGATTTTGGTAACCCAAATAAAAATAGTTAATAAAACTTCTTCTTGAAAAGTGGAATAGAGGAATAAGAAGTTCATATAGAATAATTCATAATTGGGTTTCCAAATAGGAGAACATTAGTGAGAAGTTAAAATATAGACTTGTATTAATGTCAAAATAATTATGAAGAGTTACATAGATCATTAACCACAATAATTTGAATAGTCAAGAGAATGTTAATGTCCACAAAAATGTATTCAAAATAGGTGTTTAAAAGACCATAAATTCATTATAAATGAAGGTAATAGGATAAATGTTTTATTTAATGGTCATTTTCTTTGATTTTAGGAATTAAATTTCCATATAGACTAATAAAGTAAGTAAATAAACTTACGTGGAAATTATAATTTCATCCTATAATCATTTTTTACAACAATCCCATCTATTTCTCTAATGTATGAGTATTCAAATGAATTTTCCATTCCTGAAGCACTAAAATATCATTTTAAAAAATCATTAGATCCATAAGTCATTCCTTATGCCTCTAAATATTTACCAAAACTAAAATAGGTAGCAAAAGTTATCCAATATAGATAATTTTAAAAAATAACACCCCAACTTTCACTTAATCTATTCCATAAATAATTAAAAATAAGGATCCCCTAAAATATCTCTGATAAATTTTTTTTCCAAAAGATTAAAATGATTTGATCTCATATACATCTCTGCTCAACTTAACAACTATCTATATATATGTTTAATAATGCATAGAGTCTCATACCAAAAAATATATATACTAATAAAGTTAAAATAAAATCATATATGCTTCCAAAAGATAATTCACCCTTTTCTCCTTAAATAAGTTTTTATTATAGACATATATATTTTCATTGGATGTTTTCATTCATCGTTTCGCTGATAAATGATCATAGGTTTATAAAAAAATACCAAATTTTAATTGTTTATTCTATAAATTTAAATCAAATATATATATATATATATATATGTATTTAATTAATTCTCATATTCACTTCAAATTTCACTAACGGATGACCAATAATATTTTCATAGGGCTTATTCAAACCAAATTCAAAATGAAATCTCTAACTTCTGATTTAAGGATAAGCGTACCCTATTTGTCACAATTCAATTAAGCTATTATGAATGAATAAAATTTACAATTTCCCTTCTATCTTATAGATTGTTGTTACTTATTATCCCTATTATCCTTTGAATTATAGCATTGATTCACATAATTCTCAAAAAAAATCATCAATAGTATTGAATTGCTTGTAGTGTCTTCCAATGAACTTTGTGTCCATTCATTTCATTGATTGTACATTTCATATCACTTCTTACTATACTCATCATTTTTTAATCATGTTTATATGTTCACAAGTCCTATAAATTCTGTAAGTCTTGTTAACCAGGTTTAATCAGTCTCAAATCATGTATACAGATGGTTGGTTTCTTTATGCTTTATATAAATATACCTAATATCTTAATTGCTAAAATATAGTTTGATTTGTATAAATTAATTAAATATGTTTTATAATGATTTTATTTTATTAATTTTTATGTGTAATTATTTTTTTGGATATTACTTATTAAGTATATATACAGATAATTGGATATGTTTGAGAAACCGTGAGTATTCCACCTGTTATGCTTTTTCTCGCAAAGGACACAGACACCACGAACAGCCACTGTGACCTAGACACTATGAACAAGACACAGTGAACCAGACATTATGAACAAAACACCGTTACTAGAAATCGTGATCCCAACACTATGACCCAGACACCATGACTAGACACCATGACCCATACACCATGACAAGACACCAGGACCCAAACACCGTGACCTAGACACCGTGACCAGACACCGTGACCCAGACACCCCGATATGACACTGCATTTGTGCTACCAGTTCATAATCTCTATACACATATTCCATCTTAATTGTGTAACCGCTCAAAGGAAAAAAAGGAGACACCATTTCAAAGAGACATTGTTTCAAGGAGACACCATTTCATGGAGACACTGTTTCTAGACAGATTGTGACACTGTTCATTAATCTATTTTTTAATTTTTAATTTAATTTATAACTTTCATATTTGAGTCTTTAAATGCACTTACATAATTAATATTTCATTGTATAAATGTCACTTAATAGTACTAGGTACGATTTGAAGAATTCATGCATCATGTTGGATCCAAATCATTCACACTATGAATAAAAAGAAAAGAATTCCCAAAAACGAAGGGGATGACATAGTGAAAGAAGCAAAAGCATTCTTGTTGAAAAGAACTGACACATGCAACACGAAACCTATGACGAACACAAGATGTAATCGTGAGTTCAAAATCTCAGACATCATTAATCAGAGTCAAGAACATCTTCTCAATATAGACTCCACTAATAAAACAAGACAAATCTAAACCAGAGAAACGAAATTTCGATACTCTGTTTCTCACAAGAGTACGCGATTTTGACATCTTCTTCATCCTAGAAATCCAGAGCTGCATAGATTAACACTCAAAGCACATCTAACCTTATCTTATCATCTTTTCTCTATTTTGTATTATTTTTATATTTCGAGCAGTGTGTTTATGTCTTTATGATAACACACACTATCTCGTGCACTAAACTGAAGGATACAAGATATCCTTCATCTCATATCTTTTTATAACTATTTACTCACTGGGATAAGTTTGGGATAGGACCATGTGAGACATGTTAGATTGTACCCATGAAGAACTGTGGAAGAGGTCGTGTGACCTGGATATTCTTGTGCACTGTTGTTTACCCCGATCTAGGTTGCAGATATTGTTTATAAATATAATCTTCTTGGTGGAGGGTGATCACCAACTGGAGTTAATTAGGTCTTGGATTGAGAATGAACCACTTGTTTTATATCTGCTATTTTTTTACTTTAGTATTCTCTGTTTTAATGCATAATTCAGAAATCACTAGATTTACTTTGATAGTTAATATTGGAAAGAAGTTATAATTATTTTTCCTTACTAAAATATCTTCTTAGGTAATATTAATAATTGATATTAATATTACTGAGAATTAATCAATCTTATGAGATGTTAATTGAAGAGTAAAACTTTCATAACCGTATTACTTTGATTAACTGGGTTGTATGTATTTTTATTAGGGATGTTTTTAAGAAAACATTTCAAACAGAAATTTTAATAGATACTCAATTAATCCCCCCCCTCTTCATTACTCTAATATGTCCATCATTTCATATCATAGGAGTTTGTTATTCATATTAAGACTTTGTTTTTAACCCTATCCAACTGAGATTTTTATTTTACATTAATGATCTGTAAAAAAAATTAATTCTAAATTTCTAGTTCTTTCAAAGTATTTCATTATTGTGGATAATAGATTGTAAGGTGATGCAACAAGCAGACCATCATTCTTTAATGGATCAAGTTATTCCCAATGGAAAATTAAATTGTAAATGCATTTTGAATGTCTAGGGTTTTAAATTTGTTCTTCAATTATAGATGAGTATAATATTCCTACTACTGATAGAATCACATGGGATATCTCAACCAAGACTTCCTTCAATAAAAATTTCAAATCCATGAATGATTTATATTTCTCATTATGAGATGCGAAATTTAACAGAATTTCTACATGTAAAACTGCCCATGAAACATAGGATACATTTTCGGTTTAAAATGAACGAACTTCTATTGTGAAAGAAATGAGATTTCATACTAACACTACTAAATATGATAACTTTAAAATGAAACCTGATGAGCCTATTTCTGACATGAATCTCTGGTTCAGTAAAATTGTCAACACAATGATTTCTCTTGGAAGAGAAGTTACTACCACAGAACAAATTATGAGGATTCTTATATGCCTACCTGATAGATGGAGAGTAACCACTATATCTATTAGAGAGTCATGTGACATAATCATGTATCATGTAAAAGAAATCATTGGTAAACTAATGATGTATTATGTGGAACTGAATGTCAACCAGGAAGTGGTGGATAAACCCAAAAGAAAATATGTCTCATTTAAGACCACCACTACTAAACACAACAGAAAAGGGAAATTGTAAGTCTCTTTAGAAATCTCCAGTAGTGAACGATCTTCACCAAACAGTGATGAGAAGATGGCTCAATTATCCAGAGGGTTTAAGACATTTTACAAAAAGAATAAATTTTTCAAAAAGCCTAACTTAAAGGGACGATATGACCAAAAATAAGCTGAAAGAAGATTTGAAAAAAAGAGACCAATTAGATGAGATAGTCTGCTATAAATGTAAGTTAAAGGGACATATAAAGGATGGATGTCCCAATATCAACTACAAAAATAAGTATAAATACTAATATAGAAAGTATAAAAATGGAATAAAAGAAACATGGAGTGCTTATGAGGACAGTTCATGTTACTCGGAATCTCCACATGATGAACATGATAAGAAATCCAATATGTGTTTTAGGAAAAACACATCTGAGGTAACACTAGAATCTCCTATAACAAATTCCTATTAATCTGGTGATGAATGTGATTCTAAAAATGTGTCTCATGTGTAAATGTTTGAGTATTATAAATTTTATTATGTGACATGTAATTAATTGAAAGATAAATACTAGTCTTTAAATAAATAGCATGCCCCTACCTAAACTATGAAAACATTAATTACTATAGAATGTGAGACAATTGTTCAATTGCATAATGAAAAAAATGAACTAAATATATCCAATTAGCAATTGAAAAAGGACCTTGAATGATTTACTAATGGTAAAGATATGTTGGTAGAAATTCTATGTAAATAGATTGCTCTTAAATATACTAATGGTATTTGATATCAATCTAGTAAAAGAAATTTTAGAAGAACCAATTGTCTATATAAAGATAATACATATAGCATTTCTCCTAGTTCTGTAAAAAATTCCGCTAGTTCAAATTATGATACACTCTCTACAGTTTCAAGCTCTTTTAGACCAAATATAGTTTATTTTTCAAGAACTTTACATAATTATTATAGGAAACCTATGAGGCAGATATGGGTTCCTAAAAAACTAGTAACTAATATTACTAGACCCAGACTAGTATGGGTACCTAAATAGGTTTTTATTTGACAATTTTGTAGGAATGTTTCTTAAAAATCTCCGGTAAACGATTATGGTACAAGGACAGTGGGTGTTCAAGACACAAGACCTAAGACTTCTCAATCATCAATAATTTAATGAAAATTGATGGTGGACATGTCACCTTTCTGACAATACTAAATTAAATATCATAGGCCTTGGCCAAATTGGTAACTCCAACTCGGTTTAAATTTCCAAAGTACATTTTTTTGATGGATTGAAATATAATATTCTTAGTATTTCACAACTATGCGATGATGGATTCTATGATAAATTTGTAAATTATTTTTGAAATTTTTTCAATTCTAAAATAGAATTAATTTTTTATGCATTATGAAAGGAAAATGTATACTCTGTTAAATTAGATTCTTTAGTCTCTCAAAATGCTTCATGTTTAAGTGTATTTCTCAAAGTGTCTTGGCTTTGGCATAGGAGAATAGGACACTGTAATATTCACTCCCTTAGAATTCTAATTAAAAAAATATTAGTCAATGACCTACCCAAACATGGGTTTCCAAATGATAATGGGTGTACCCCTTATCAAAAGGCAAAGCAATAAAAAATTTCCTTCAATCCAAAGAAATAAGTGTCAACTTTGAAACCTATTGAATTTGTTGACAGATATTTGTTTCGACCGCCTAGAGTTTTATGTTTAAATGGGAAGCATTATGTTTATGTTATTGTATATGACTTTTCTAGATATAATTGGACATTTTTTTTGGTCCAAAAAAGTGAAGACTTCTCTCATTTTATCAAATATTCCAAAACTATAGAAAATATGGGTGGACATAGAATTAAATCCTTAAGAAGTGATCATGGATGTGTGTTTGAAAATCAAGAGTTTGAATCTTTTTTTTTCAAAATATTTATATAGTCATTATTTCTCTAACCCGAGAACACCTCAACAAAACGGAGTTGGAGAAAGAAGAAATATAACCTTGAACGGGATTTCTAGAACAATGCTTAGTGAATATGACTTAACTATTTATTTTTGGGCTGAATTTTTAATTGCAATAGGTTATATTATTAATAGAGTATTGATTAGTCATATTCTTAAAAGAACTCCGAAAAGTTATGGAACAATAGAAAATCCAAAGTAAGATACTTCAATATATTTGGTTGTAAAGTCAATATCCATAATACAAATTATAATCTTGACAAACTTGCATCCATGAGTGCTGAAGGAATATTTATAGGATATTTGGTCACTATTAAATCCTATAGAGTGTTTAATAAAATAACTAAATGTGTGGAAGAATTTTTCCATGTCAATGTTTTTGAAACAGATCCACATGGGCCTATGACCACTATAGGGAACCTGAGGATGATGTATAAAATATGGACATTAATTCAAAATAATCTAACCATCCTTTAAAAGAATATGTGAAAACTTTTAGTTCTATAAATTCATTAGATTCAAGTCACAATTAACCTCAACCTATGGATGAACACAAAATTACTAGCCATTATTTTTTTAGAGCAGTTAGAACTCTTTAGAACCATCCTTTAGATGCTGTTGTATGAGAGTTTGATAATGGAACTCAATCTAGATATTATCTTAGAAATCATTTCAAACCAAAAGTCTTCATGTCACAACATGAACATAAAAACATCAATAATGTAATCAATGATGAATTTTGGGTGCTTGTTATGCAAGAAGATCTTAATTAGTTTGCAAGGAATAAAGATAGGAAACGTGTTGAAAGACCAAAAGACACATTCATCATAGGTCCTATATGGGTGTTTAGAAATAATATATGTGAAGCTGGTATCAAAATTAGATACAAGGATATATTGGTTGCACAAGGATATAGTAATGAATAATGGATTGACTATGAAGAGACCTTTGAACCAGTATCTAGACATGAAGCCATCGTAATTCTACTCGCTTATGTTCCATGTCTGAATTTCAAAATATATCAAATGGATTTTTAGAGTGCATTTTTTAATGGGTATATAGATGAGGATGTCTTTGTTTAGAAACACCATACTTTTACAAATATTCTTTTTCTAAGTCATATTTTTAAATTTTAAAAATCATTATATGGTATAAAAAAATCTCCAAGAGCTTGGTATGATAGATTATGTACTTTTCCTATTTCTAAAGGATTTTCCAAAGGTATAGATGAACCTACCCTTTTTATAAAAAATATTACAATTATTCTTTTGTAGTTTAAATTTATGTAGATGATAATATCATTGGTTCATTAAGAAATTATTTATGTATTAAATTTTTTAAACTACTGTAAAATGAAATTGAAATTATTTTAATCCGTGAACTGAAATTCATTCTCAGATTTCAAATCTTTAAAAATAATGATGGTTTTATTTTAATTCAAATAACATATAATAAATAATTTCTAAAATGTTTTGGCATAGATTTCACTAAAAGTGGTGACACTCCAATGAGTACTACTTGTAAGATTGATATTGATTAATACGAAACGTTTTTTTATAAAGCCACTTACAATGGATTGATTGTATGCTTACTCTACTTAACTGCTAGCCGATCTGACATTATGTTTAGTGTATGTATGTGTGCTCAATTTCAAGTAAATCATAAGGAATCTTAATTAAATGATGTTAAGAGAAATTTTAAATATTTAAAGCATACATGCAATTTATGATTGTTTTATCCCAGAGGATAATCATTTGAGTTAGTTAGTTATTATGAAGCACACTTATGTGGTTTAAAGTTAGATAGAAAAATAAATTCTAGAACATGTCACTTTTTTGTCAACTCACTAGTATCATTATGTAGTAAGAAACAAAATTATGTTGCATTATCTTCTATAGAAGCGGAATGCATGCCTTCTGGTAGTTTTTGTGTAAAAATTTTGTGGATGAAACACATATTACTAGATTATGGATATTAATTGAAGCATGTACTTATAAATTGTGACAATACAAATGATATTAACATCTCAAAAATCCTGTTTCACACTCTAGGAAAAATCATATTGATGTAAGACATCACTTTGTGAGAGATCATTATCGAAAAGGTGATATCAGTTTGGAATTAATTGGAATTGAATATCAGCTCACTAATATATTAACTAACCCATTAAATTCTGAAATAATATATTACATAATAAATGAATTGGGAATGATAAATCATAAGTAGTAAGTATACTGCTCCACATCTCACTCTTTCACATTTAACAATTTCACAAGTCACTGTTTTAAAATTACAATATAACACTAACAGTACTGTAGTTTTACTATGTTAAAAGTTGTTATTTCATGTTTAAAGTCTCATAGTTGTTATCTCTCAGTTACTGTCTGGGACTTACTGTCTCAAAAAATATTGTCGCATAGTTTAGAAATAATACAGTTATAGTCTCACTATGAAATCCTGTTATGGTCTCATCGTGAAATCCTATTACCGTCTAACTGTGAATGCCTGTTACAGTTTCACTGTGAAAAACAGTTCCGGTATCACCATAAATTTCTGTCACGTTCTCACCATAAAGATACTTTCTTTTTTTATTTACATATTATAACCTGTATCATAGTAATCAATTAATTTATTCTTTTACTTTCCCGCGCTTTTGATTTTGTGACGCTTGGTATCGCTAAATAATAAAAGTGAAAGAAGTTTCACTTCATTCTTAACTTGAGCTCTCTTATCTCAAACTGTAACCCCTCCTTCAACCTTTCTCCCTATCTCAATCCTTCGTTGAATGAACTGAATGAACTCCTATCCTCATCAACCCATGAGAAGTGAAGATCAAAGAGGAAGATAAAAATAGCACCAAAGTTAGCGCTCTAAAGACCATTGAATCTGAACCTGATGAATAGAATAATGCTACTAGAAAAGGAAAAATTCCCCAAGTGGATGTTGTCATGTAAATCATTATTATTAAAAGTACTAAAATAGAAAGCATTTCTAGATTGGTAAAAAAAGGAGGATTAGCCAATTTACCAAAAGTTAGTTGCAAACTTTTATCAGTTCATTCTATTTTTTTTTGATACAGAATATGGTTTTGTTATGAGAAGTTGGATCAATGTCCAATGATTCACCAATTCGTCGAGTTTATGGGCTTCATGCCTAAGGATACATCATGAGGATATTTTTGGGTAATACCATAGAGGTCCTCCTCCTCTAAGTGAGTTATTTGTTTTCGAAGAATATTTGAGAAGATTGTCTGGGAATGAAACAAGGAGAAGAGCTATTGCTGTTGAGCTGAATGGTGAAAGTAGATATTTTTTATGTTTGGTCAGAATCTGGATAGCCTAAGAAGAGAAAATTTTCCTACACTCAATTATCGTGGTGTATTTTTAAAACATCTTATAAAGAATGGACACAAGGTATACCAATGCAAGTATGTTATACTCCATATGTGTGAGTTGATAACGACAACCTCAAAGTCCACCTCTCTATTCTACTCAAGGTTATTATCATCTATGCTTTATGAAAAAGGGCTGGTTAGACGAGATGAAATATTAATTAAGGACTATGATTTTTTTATTTCAAGAGTTACTGTCAAGAGAAAGAAAATTAGTTGGAATCCATAGAAAAAATCATTGGTTGTGGATAATGATAGGGTTTATGGAACATTCAATCCAGTTGAGCACTATTCAAGACCTAAGGAAATTTTTAATCCTGGTGTGGAGCCAGATTATATCTTTGACTATTCTGATGAGGAAGAAGAAGAGATTGGGGAACTTATAGGGAAAACTATCCTAAATGAGAATGATAGTGAACCTATTCTCCAAGACTTAACTTAGAAGGAAATTCATGTTCATGAAGAATGTGTTGATCTGAAAGAACAAACTTATTCAGAATAATAATATTTTGATAATTTAAGTGAGAATGTTGTTTGGGAAGAATATCTAGATAAAGACCTATCCATTGAGAAAGAACCATCTTTTGAGGAATATTTCGAGGAACAAGTTGTTCCTGTGGTTATCCCATCTGTTGAGGAGATAATGGGGAATGCCTTTTAGTTGTCTCAAAAAGGAATTGTTGATGCTATTTGGGTTTAAATATTGGATATAGATCAAGGATCTAAATCTCTTAGTCTATAGAAAGATGCACGTGTTAAGGGGGGGGGGACAGTACCAGAATCTGGATTGTGTATAAATTCATAATCCTATTGATAAAATCTCTATGTATCCATGGTATAAATTCATGAGATATTTGGATGTTAATGATTCTAAAGAAGTTTCAGTTAAGATGATAGATCTCTATACTATATTTAAATTTAAATATGTCTCTAATATTTCCTCTTCCAAGGAACTTGAACATGTCTCAATTCCTATTCCCGAACCATCACAAGAACCTTCCACCATGGTGAGTAAGGATGATTTGAAAGAATTTGGAGCTTCCCTATTGGTTGGGGTGGAAAAGATCATTAATACTAAACATTCTCCTATAACCAACTTGAGTGAAAGAGATGCTACCCTATTATTAGACAACATTATATGGAAGATTCAACCAATGATCCATCATGACATTCACGATGTCAGAGTTGAGAACAAGAAGTAAACTGATGAAGTGAAGTTTCTCAAAGATATGGTAGAAGATATGTAGATAGTGTTTAAATCAAGACGAGAACCTATTGCTCATCTTAGTGAGGATGTTAGTCATTAGATTCCACAGGATGTTGCCTCCCTGATTCAACCTACCCTATCTTCTTTAGCTGTAAGGATGTCTGAAAGAAACAAGAATGTTGTTCAATAGTTGTGTGAGATTCTTATAGGTCTAAATAAGTTGACTGATGAGCATACAGTTAGTCTACAGAATGTTCTGAATCAACTAGAGTCTCTTACTACAGCATTTACAGCTTCTAGTGCCTTTGGAAAATCATCTCAACCCTCCTTGGACTGTAATCTGCTCAGAACAGTTGTAAAAGATGAAATTTAGTATGTACACAAGGGTTTTGATAAGATTCCCTATTTGTTGTTTTCAGGAATAGTGACAGAGTTCTTGATTTGGAAAGAATTCATTCCATGATTACAAATGATTCTCAAGAAGAAATTACTAAGAAAGTGGATTTCTACTCCAATAGGACTTCTCTATAAATGAAATAAAAACCAATTTCATGTACCTTGTAGAAAATGAGAAAATCCCTCCAGTCAATCAATATTTCAAAACTATGGTTCAAAAGTTAAAGGATTTCACTCCCATATTGAACATGTTCAGGGAGAACAAGGATACCTTTGGGAAAGTGATTCATTATGGTGGTGAGATTATTTCTGAATTTATAAATCTATTGAGGCCTTATCAAATGTTCATAGCACTTCTATTGTGGCTCTTAAAGCTAAACCCTTAAGACCTGGTTGTCCTACGTTCTCATCCACTGCCCTTGCATCTACCTCTATGTCTGTCTCTAAGGCTCTGAGTCAGATCAGACCTTTTATCCTTGACCATCTATTCCCTCGGTCTTCCATGAAAACTACCTTGGCCCCCTATTTCTCAGATGGACTCCCGTTACCATCTCTATCTGTTGGTTCACTTACTTATTCCAATTAAACATATGATCATATGGTTTCTAGTGATGCTGTTGGAAAAGGAAAAAAGAAAACAACCAATGCGGAAGAAAAGTGACCACTGTCTTTTGAAAGGGATAATCGTTATATTTTTTATGATTACTATTTGTAAAGACAATTTTTATCTATATAATTAATTATAAACTCCTTTTTACTAATTCTCTTATTTACCTTTGTATTTCTTATGAAAATCCCAAAAGGGGCTGAGATATGCACTCTAAATACACACTATGGAAGATAGACATTCACAAAGAACATATATCTCACTCACATGATTTTTGATCATCAAAGGGGGAGATTTTTTGAATTATCAGGTGTAAATCATGTTTTCATGATCAAAAATCGTATACATTTTGTAAATCTTGTTAATCCTGTTTAATCTGTCTCAAATCATGTGTACATAAGGTTGGTTTCTTTATTCTTTAAATAAATCTACATAAGATCTTAATTTCTAAAATCATTTTTGATTTTTGTAAACTATATTTAATTTGTTCTTATGAATGATTAAGTCTAATTCACTCAGTGGATATTACTGTTTAAGTATATATAGAGATAATTGGCTAAGTCTGAGAAACTGTGAGTCTACCACATGTTACGTTTTTTATAGCAAAGGAACCAGACACTATGATCATGTACCATTACCCATACCCCATGAACTAGACACCGTGAACCAGACACCGTGAACCAGACATTGTGACTAGACACCAAGAACCAGACACTGTGACTTAAACACGGTGACCAGACATCGTGACCCATAAACAGTGACAAGACATTGTGACCCAGACACCATTACACAGACACCATGACCAAGACATCATGATCCTACACCGCATCTTTGCTACTAGTTCCTGATCTCAATTCAACTGTGCCATTATAACTGTCTCACTGCTAAATGTCGAAGAAGGATACACCGTTTCAAGGAGAAACTATTTCAAGGAGACACAGTTTCATAGAGACACCATTTCCAGACATACTATGACATCGTTCTTTATTTGTTTTTCATTTTCAATATAATTTCTTATTGTCATATTTGACTCTTTAAATGCACGGACATAATTAATATTTATTTTTAGACATCTCACCTGAAATTACATGGTATGAGGTTCCAAATACATGCATCATGTCAGCTCCAACTCATGCAATCTAAGAATAAAAAGTAATTCATGACCAGAAACGAATTGGATGACATAGTGAAAGTTGCATGAGCATTCATTTAGAAAAGAATCGACACATGCAACATGATAAATATATATAACACATGGAGAAATAATTAATTCAAAAGTTGAGAGTCCATTGATCAGAGTCAATATCATATTCTCAATACATACTCCATGAAGTACACGTGCCAGATATAATCCAACGAACCATACTTTTGATACTCTATTTCTCGCAAGAGGACTTGATTCTGATATTTTCTTCATCCTAGAAGTCCAGAGCTACATAAACTAACACTCAAAGCACATCTATCCTTATCTCATCATATTTTCTCTGTTGTGTATTTTTTTAACTTTCGAGAAGTGTGTGTATGTCTGTATTAAAATAAACATTGTCTCCTGCACTAAACTGAAAGATATAAAATATTCTTCCTCTCATATCATTTTACACCTGTTTACTCCAACATATAAGTGTGGAAGAGGTTCTTGTTTGATCTGTTATTTTGTACCCACGAAGAACTGTGGAAGAGGTCATGTGACCTGGACAGTCCTGTGCACTATTATTCACCCAGATCCAAGGTTTGGATGATGTTTATTAATATAAACTACTTGGTGGTGGGTGATCAACAAGTGGAGTGGATTAGATATCATCTTGTTATGGAACCACTTGTTTGATATCCACAGTGTTATTTAATTTAGTTTTATCTGTTTGACTGCATAATTCAGAAATAAATTATTTTAATTTGATATTTAATCTTGGATATAAGTTATAATTATTTTCCTTAGTAGAATTACATGAAATTTAATATTAATTACTAATATTAAGATAACTAATAAATAATCAATCTTCTTATAAGTTATTTGAAAAGTAAAACTTTAGTAACCATATTACTTTGATTAACAAGGTTATATGTATTTTTTGGAAACATTATAAGAATAGTTTTCAAATAAAAATTTCAATAAACACCCAATTCACCCCCCCCCCTCTTGAGTACTCTACTTAGACCAACACATAAACATTATTTTTCTCTATGGTTAGGCATCCAAAAAATGGGACATGTTCTTATTTCTTTTATACATTCACTTAAGTGATCCTTCTAGCATATTTTCAAAGTAGGAGGTTAAAATTGTTTCTTATCTTTACGTGACATGACACTGGATCTTCCATGAAAATCCACCATCCCCTTTCATTAACAAAACTATAACGGTTTTTAGCTGTCATTTCCACATTGAGTGAAAAAAGAATAATTTATTTATAGCTTCCAATGTTTCTTATGGATAATACCTTTCGAAGACTTGGATTCAAGAAACTAATGAATTGATCAATCTTTCACTCATGGTTGATGATAAAACCAAAATATTACCTTGAATGTCTTATAAAATTATCTTTATAGGTGCTTATGGATTCATTAACCTTTTATTTTAACTTATAAATTCCATCAATATTTTTGTTCATCGAGTTCATGGAAAGTATTTATGAGAAAAATCATCTCCAACTCCTCTCATTACATGGAATTTATTTCTTATTCTAGCCTCATATTCAAGATAAGAGTCTATCATTGTTCAACTTATCATTCCAAGTGATATAATATTAAAATAATTTTTCTATAGCCTAATAACAAAAGAATAGAAAATAATATTTTCATCAAATTGATCCATTACTCACCAATGAGTGGATCAAAAGACCAATAAATTGACATTATTAATTTTCACATAAATATTCAATGACATGTTTCTCCCACATTGGTGTATTCGGAAGATCGACATGATCAAAAACACCACTCATATCTTGATAGATATGAGTGAGAATAGACACAACATATTCCATCCCAGCTATTAATCCATTTTTTTCTATTGAGGAAGACCATTTCAAGGGCCAACAAATTAATTTTTCACATGCATATGTAGAGTTCCATCCATTGAAAAAATTTGAAAACTTGGTGTAAGTATAAAACTACAAAAATTATATTGAACAGTTACAGATTAATGAAAATCATTTTTGATGTGCCCAAAATTATGACACCAAATTCATTCATGGTAATAATTTATTCAAATCCTTCATAATGATTCATAAATAATATAAGAATTAACAAAAAAACTCCCCCAAGAGTGTCAAAAACTTGTGCATTGTAAGGGAATGCTCACCATGCTCTAAAATTATGGTTGATATATACTTGAAGAAATGCTTTCAGGGATATTTCCCCTAGATGAATCTGTGTCAAAAACACATCCAATTATAGTATCTAGATATGGTTGTATTTCTAGGAGGATCACATAATCTATTAATTTCTAAAACATTATGATATTATTCTTTACTTAGACATATCCTTAATTCGTTCACCAAATTTCTCTACTCTTAATCTCCAAAATTGGATAAACCATTCCAATACTACCAACATTAATGACTAGGGTATTTCATAAAAAAATATAACATCATTTTTTATGATTATAAAATACATTTCGAAAATAAACACCCAAGTGCATTAAATATTTAGTGTCATATGAGACTAGATACATGATGCTAATATTTCTTTAAATATATTCATTTTATCCCATAAATTTATTCCCATATTGTACTCTTATTATACATACCCTAGTTAAAACCTTTCTTTATAACCTGAAAAAAAACATAAAATGGATGATACTGGATTCTCAATGAGGTTAAATAGGATATATATCAATTATCCTATAGTCATTACATTGGTATAAAGGAATAATAATATGATACTAACATTTTCAAACCATACCCTCCATGTCATTGATCATAATCGTAAGTCATGGAATAAATCATCGTGGTTGAAAATACATGAATCTATGTGGAATGAATGAACATGAGCAATGATACATTACATGGAAATAATAATGTGGAAATCATATAATATTATAACATTGTTGACATATATAAATATATTTTGGTTCACTCACAAGGTTGAATAAATGAAATCTGGCCATCTCATAGACTTATAACTGACTAAAAAGTAAATTTTTTTTTACAAAAAAAATTATGAGAAAATTGAGAAACCTTGATTTTAACAAAAACAAAAAAATAAAATATCAATGAAAATAAAAATTCGAATCTTCTAGATTTAATATCCCAAAATAATTTTAAAGATATATTAAAATCCTGACTTTCTGGTTCATCAATTAAAATTTCTTCAAAATAAATTTATAGATTGTCCGAAGATGGTATGTACTTCCCATGGTTGATCTTCCCATTATTGGATCCCCCAACTAAAATAAATTCCTTCTTGTTAATCCAGGTATACTAATACTCATTTAGATTCTCCTTTAATGACCTCCCCATCATTGTATAAGCTTCTTCCTCAGTAGCATTATGTGACAGAACCTATTCAACCGCTTTTTCTTTCAATATCATATGATATTCGAAGGAATTATCATACACATCAACTGAAATCCACCACTAACAAGTTTCCTTGGGAAAAAGGTAGGTATCATTTTCCATCTTCTTGAATTACAACTTCTTTATTGATTATGTATTCATTAGAGGTGTAAAATATGGGTAATCTATTCATTCTTTATGGAAGCCCCTCCGGACCCAAATTCTCCTTGGGGATGGAAGCCTACCACCATGAACCACAAACTTTGTTTCTCTTGAATAATATCTATAAAAATCATCACAACACTAATTCCCAAGGTCCTTCTGCCCATCCATGGAGGGACTAATCATCTCTTTCCTAATCTCTTGAAATACATCATCTTTAGGCTGTCATTCATAGTGATTTCCCAGCTTTAGGTAACACTAATGCATGCCCGAATCAGCGTCCATTTTATATTCACCAGTATATCCTTTCCCCTCATGTATTTCTGTCACATTAACCTTTTGTGAAACACAATACTATTGTTTTCCCATTCATATCCACAACCTCATACCGATTGTAATGTGGAACCGTGTCCATGTTCTTCCCCAAAACCTACATATTTTCTATAGAAAATTGCACCTCATCACTATTTTAATCTCCTTGTTTAACAAAATTATTTTTTACAATCTCATAAGATAATGGAATCAAGGAGTCACCTTCATGTTACCTCTACACACCTCTTGACCACACCAATGTCTTCTTAGGATACCCCTCACCCAAGTCACTCCTCATTCGAACAAAGATCCCCACTACCCATGGATCTATTACTATTTCTCAGTCCTCTTTTGTAAGAAATTTTTTCTCTTCCTTCTGAGTATGATTTAATTAATACACATTTAGAGCTATCATGATCTACAAAGTACTCATTTATATGGTCTAGCACATTCTTTCTTGGAGACCCACTATGAAAAATTGAAGAAAGATTTCCTAACCAGTTTCATGAAAAATACTAGTCTATCTAGGAATCAAATTTAATAACTAGACTCCATCTAAATTCATGTCCATATGTTATTCACACCCAATCAAGTGGTGGCAAGGATACATCTACATCCACAGAAATGGGGAGCAAATTGGGATGACAAACTATTTTTTTCTGTCTATCACAAGTATTGACCATCTAGGATCCCATGAAAACGAAAAATTGGGGGGTTTAAGAAGGGTAAAGGGAGTTCATAGAAGCTTACCTAGATAACTATCTTTTGAGTATCTCACTTTATATGAAATTAGAAGTTCCACTAAATAATATATAAGAAGGATCCACTACATCAGTGATGATCTTTGGACCTTGAAATAATGAGATCTTCCATCAACCCAAAAAAACATAGTATGCCTTCGATCTTGATGTAAAACAACCAAACGTTCATATAAACCCTATGATTCAAAGACAAAGTGGTAAAATGCATCAATCGAAGGATTTTAGTGTCAGAATCCAGCCACCAGAGCCAGGATGAAGAGATTCGAGGAATTATTGAACTATGATGGTTATTATGAGAGTTGGGGTGATCCTCGATATAGATCTGGGACATTCTGGACAATATGAATATGTGTAAACTGGGTAATAAACTCTAGATTCGATAATTCAAGGATATGGATTTGGATCTACTTTTTCAAGGAAAATCCCCCCTTTTATAGGGAGGGGAAGTCAGGATCTCAGTCATCAATGCCTAGGGAATTACTATGAGCATGCCGAAGAAGATATTTCCCAACCTTTTCGCCTAATCTAAGGTAAAATAATCTTATGGATATGTATCTGAGTCAACACATAAAATTGTAGACATGAAACCTGGTCCGTGAAAAAATTTATGGAAATGAAACCAAATCATTACCTAAATTTATAGAAATAAAATATAGGTCCATGCATAACATTTCAAACATGAAAACAATATCATGCCTAAAATAATTTACTCATGAGTTAAAAATCTTAATCCAATTCATTATAGGGATATATAATCATAGGACGACGAATAACATAATAATAATCCATTCATATGTGTTCTATAGTATCATAAAAAATTACTCATATTATAACTCATGAAAAAGAGATGGGTTTCATAAATATTTCATCACAACATAACCTATGGTATCTAAAAATTTTAATAATCATTTTATATGTTCATTTTAGAACAACCCTTGGTAAAGGAACATGTTTCATTGACATCTTATAATCATAATAATAAACCATATGAAGAAAGAATATGGATTGTGTAATTGGATCATATAACAAGTAAACATTTATTATCATCAAAGGATGTATTAATAAATGAACATTTCTTTCAAAAGATAATTGGAATATTTCTTGAAAAAAATACACATTAATTTTTAAATCAAATATTAAAATATAAAAAATACTAAAATATAAAGGGAAAAAAGCTCAAGAAGTACCTTATTAGGAAATTAACAAGAAGTACATTATTAAGAAATTAACAACAAGATTCCATTTAAAATATTTTCGTAATATTCAATAGTTTGTAAAAATGAATTTAAAATATAATATAATAAATATAAATACAATTTTTAAAATATATTTAGAAAAAATGGCTATTGAAGAAAAAAATTCGTACAAAGAGGGAAATAAAGTAATTTTTCCTTAAAACATTATTTTAGTTAATTTATTTATTATGGAGAAGGTAATAAAATAAAAAATGTAATATACATAAATAAAAATAGGATAAAAAATTATAAGCTTATGTATTAGTGTATTATAAAATTTCATCATCATAAACATAATCATAAACAAACTCGATAAACATTGAGATTGTAACATAACACCCTTACCGATTTTGTAACATTAGAATCATAAGAACATGAATGAATAATGTGAAATGAAACATTAAATGACCAAAAAACATATTCATGATATAAATTATCAAATTATTGGTATATATAACACATAAAATAAATGAGTGATGAAAATGGTATGTCTCCTAGAAATAAAAGTGGGACTTGAAATTCCCCACCTCAAGTTAGAATTACTTCAAACGCGGTGTAACGTCCTTTATAATAAATATAAATTTATTATAATTAAATAACAGAATAATTTACATACTTATGATATCATATTTTATCCTATTAAAACATTTAAAACCCCATTTATTAATAATTTTTAATTAAAATTGTCGTTTTTGGGTGTTAATTGTTTTTCTTTTCATGAGAATTTTGATTTGATTATTATAATCCCTTTAATTTTTTCATGGTTCCATAATCTCTAGAATTCTAATAATGATTTAAATATCACATTATATATATATATATTTTTTTTGATTCATCCATATATGGTAGTGATTGAAAAATGAATTACATCATTGATGGATATTGTAGGTCATACATATGCATCGACGTTGTTCTAGATTTTTGAATGATGGAATGAAATACATTTAACTAATAATTAAACCATAAAGAATTATTTTTATATATTGAATATAATATATATTCATTAAATCTATCCTTATTACCATCCAATTGAAATTTAAATGAAAATCAGATCACATTATTTCATGGAGGTCGTAGCCCACATGTACAGATGAGAGAAATTATTGTTCTCCAACAGACAAGAAGGTAAAAATTAGATGTGATATTATAATTAAAATAGAATACATATTTCATAAATATAATATTTAAAATTTAAAACCACCATAATACCCAAAAATGAAATATGAATATGAAAAATTAATTACACTGTTACATGGAGACGGTAATCGGTATATACACATGAGAAATATTTTTGTTTTCCATTTGATGAAAAAGAGATAAAAATGGTTCTAACTTAATAATAATAATAAAAACATATGAGTAAATTTATTTTAGTTGATTTATTATTTTAGTATGGTTAATATTGAGTGAAAATAATTATAAGGAGAAATAATTTTGTAATAGTCAGTAAAGACAATTAACCCTTCTTCGGTAGACTTCCTTTAGATATCATCTTGTGGGTCCTAGAATTGGACTCTTGGGAATTAGAAAACCTTTATAACTTGGATATGTATTTTGATAAGAGATATGGGAAGGTTTTGGTTAACCTATAATGGTCAAGGTGGTGTAAATAATAGATAGAAGGATATCTATTTATAAGAGATGGAATGGGCACACTTGGAATTACAAAATAGTTTAAAATATAATTAAGTCATTATATAGAAAAATTATTCCAAATGAATAAATATTTAAATAAAAAGTGTCTATGGTCTACATATCATATTAGAAAGATATTCAGATAGTTTTTGGTGTCATTTTAAACCATATATTTATGTCTAACCATAGGGTTAGCCAATTTTAATCATAACTATGGTAATTATGTTTTATTATTTAAGGGTTATAATTATTCATATAAGGTCTAAGTTAGCTCATAAATTGTCAAGGAATGAAATTTTAGACCATTTGTCATCATAAATATCATTTTTAAATTTTTCTATGTTTATTTAAAATATTAATAAAATATAAATTAGCATAAAATACTATAAATATCATTTTGTAAAATGATCACATAATTTAACTTTGAAAAAAATGATAGCAATGGAATTCAAATAAAAAAATTTGACACATATATAAAATGTTACATTTATCTATGAGATTAATGTAACTCAATAATTCACCAAAATTTTGTGACCTTCAAATTTTTTAAAATGATTTATTTTATTTTTTTGTAATGTGAATAAATACTGATTCGGCATTACGTTTGCGCTTAAGGTAATTATTCAATCCCAAAAAATAGAAATAAATTAACCTGATAAAAATTTTCTTTATAATGAACATATATAACCAAAGTTATCCTCTTTTTATCCATATGTACAAATTTTAAAGATATTAAACTAAGGAGAGAGACATTGTGTATTTATAATTTTCTAAAATTAATATAATGGACATAGTTAGATAAATCTAGAAAGAAGTGGCTAGATATTAGATACATTGATATAGATGACTAAACTACACTATTAAAATTGGATAAAGGTAAGTGTTACATAAATTCTAAATACATATCCCAAATATTTTACCCTATTTTACCCATTTTACCCTTATCGAGATGAAAACATTTTCTTTGGTTAATATTAATTTTGACTAAAAATAATGGGGACATGTTTTCAAAATTTGATCCTCATAATTAAAAATATGGTATTCATTTCTCAAGATTCAGTCTTTATAAGTGATTGATATAATATATATTTATAAAATTAAATGAAAAAAGTTTTGCAAACAAATGAATTTGAAAGCATAAAAATTAACTTATATCAAAATCCAGAATATTGATTATTAAAATAAAATAAAATAGAATATTATAAATCCAATGGATAACCAGTCAGTTTTAAAAAATATAAAATATAATGTGACTTCTAAATTAATTTATTTATAGAAAATGAATGATATTATTTGAAAAATTAGTATTTTTCATATTTCACTGAAAAATCATTCATTAAAAAAACGAAAAATTTCACCATAATTTATTTTTGATATATTTATTTAAAAAATTATATTATTTTATAAAAAATATAATTTTGTAATTTTAAAAAAATTAATAATAATATTCTTTAAATAAAGACCTATTATTAAAGAAAAATTATTTGAAAACTAAAATGACTATACCAAAATATTTAGTGCTTACTTAATAAACTTTTTCAATAACTTATTATTTATTATGACCTTTAAATATATTCATAATATGGTCACTAATATTAATTCACATAAATTCAATGGATATGTTAAAAGTGTTATAATTATATTTCATAGTTCGTTTATGTTCAGTGTTGTATGTTTTATACACTACCAAACAAATTGTTCTTTTAAAATCCTAGGGTTTTATAATGAGGTTTTGGGAAATCTAATTTGGTAAAAAATAATGGCTTAGTTATTTTGGGTATTATTACTAGAAAGAATTATTAAACGATCTAGGGATAAGAATAAATATATTAAAACATCCTAAAATTTGGGTAAAGTATAGAGAGTATAGTTTCGTAGTAATGACATAGCTGACTAGATATAGAAAAGTGGTTGAAGGCTTTAGCTCAGATGTACCTAGGGGTAATAACCATGAGATTGGTTAGTTGACTATTAACAAAATCTTCAATTAGTGAAAAAATGGCCTAACTTCACACTTGGTTTAATACTCTTGGGTGGCATGCTTTGGATAATTAACATTATCTTTATAAACCTATATATATTTTTATATAATTTGATGGTGTAATTTATTCCTAGTTAATTTTGATATCCAAATAATAATATGAACATGGATTTCCCAGATTGAAACCTAATGATTAACAAGTTATTCTATACATGAAATTTATCAGTTAATTCTGGTAATTTTATTGTTTTCCTTCTATACATCTATATATTATCATCCCTAGACGTTCCTTTATTCACGAAATAGTAGGATCTATAATGAACATAATTGAAAATGAGGGTAATGTTAAATTAATTCAACGTACTAATAAGAAACCGAATTTGATTGTATATGGTGTTAAAATATTCAAAAAATATATATAACTTGTTATGAAAAATAACTCAAACTGTATTGACCTCCTAAACATAGCAATTAATGAGGCACATGCTATTGATTATTTCCAAAATTAATGGCCACAGACATTAGTGGTTCCTAAAATACAGTTTTTTTAGAAATGGATAAACACAATGGAATATATATATTATGTTCTTCAATTAATGATTCAAGAAAATTTTATGTTAGTTTTTAATCATTTTGCAGGTGAAGATGATCAATAGTAGACGTTGATAAATAACAAAAGACCAATGGAAGAAGTTGAATCTATAAAATGGGAGTATTTTTGCAAGAGGAACATTTCAATAATTTTTTTCCTAGAACTCTTCACACTTAAATTATTAAATAATTCATTGGGATGAAGTTAAAAAGAGGATGAATCCATCTGTACCTATGAATCAAAATTAATAATAGTTATAAGGTATTATTCTGGTTTTATTGTTGACCCTAAAACACATCAATAATTGAGGCACCCAAGATCAAAAATCCCATATCTAGTGCTAATGACACATTATTTAAATACTTAATTTGATACAAAGTGAAATGAACCTATCCTTATTTCACATAATTTCAATAAGTTAAACATTACATATCACAAATAATCACACAATCATATGAATGTATGGTTTAGTGTCTTATAGGATCTGATATATAAGAAACTTATTTTATAATACTCATGAACAATTATACCTAATTGAAATATACTAGACCCCCTTATAGACATCTCATAAGTTATAATAATCTAAATAACTTATGAAATTAAAATATATTAAAGTGTTGAGCACAAACACATATTAAGGGATAACATTCATTAAGAGTTATATCATAGGCATAGGATAAATCATGATCATGAGAGAAATATATTATTTAAAATAAAATTATATAATAATAGTGATGAAGTTAATATTTTCACATATTTTATACTGTAATATAATTTTTATAAACCCACCGTAGTGTTATTTAATGGGAAATTGTTACATATTTAGGTTTTTGTGTTATTTTGAACCTAAATGAAAAAATGGCCTAATTATGGATTTTTAACAGATTTTTATCACAGGGGTATTGTGGTCATTTCATATAAAATATATTTACAAATGTTGTTATTCGAATTTTTTTGAACCCTTATTTTATTTTCTTTAACTTTGTCTTTAGGGCTAGGGGATGAATCGATATTCTAGAGGCCTTAAAAATCAATGAAGTGAAAGCTTTTGTCGGACGGACTGTGTGGTCCCCAAATTGGTAATGGAAACATAATTCAGCCTAAAATCCTCCAAATAATTCTATTACACTTTGATATGAAATAACACTCCCAGAATCGTCACCAAAATGAATTTCAAGACGTTTGGAATCAGTTAGGATGTCCATTCAATGATAGAGTGTTGAAGGAAGCTTCATCCAGAGAAAGGGATCGTCAATAAAAAACACATAACTCCTACAATATGCGTCAAATGAATCTGAAATTTGTAGGGTGGACAGAAACTGCATTTATGAACAATATTAATGAAGAGGTCCACGCGTGAATCTTCAAATTAAGGGGTTTAAAACATGACAAACTATTGAAGATGAAATCTGCCTATAAAAGGAGAGGAGCTCCTACCTCTCAAAGACATTCCATTCTTTCACAAAACAATTCTGGGGACATCTGGACCAGAGGGAGCTGAGTTAGAGATTCCATTTTGGAGAAGAGGAGTTCCATTGATAATGAAGCCGTGATGGGCTAAACTCCAAGCAGTGGTGGGCGTCGACGGTCCGACGACATTTACCCCTTTTCAGTTTTTGGTTTTTATTGTAAAATATTTTCATTTAAATAATCCTAGATTTTTTTGCATGATTGAATGTGGTATATTCTCTCTTGTTTTAATTTTCTTCTATTTGTTTCTTTGAATGTTTATCAACTTATGATTATAAAACTGTTTTCTAGTTGTTTAAACATCTATGGGCAATGTCTCCCCATTGAGCACAACATGTTCAACTGGTTTTGATAGCATGGAAATATTTGGGCATTTGGTTCACATTCATGAGCGGATAAACACCCATATTTGAGGTCCTGATATGGTTTCTGTTAAAAATAGGTGTATAAAATGATGTCTTGAGTTATACATTGGATAAATTAAATAAAAGAAAATTGTCGACAATGATAAAGGGAATGTTTGATGATTTAAGCGTGTCCACCGCTTCCTTCTCTAGTTTGTTTTATCGGTTTGGGTTTCTTTGGATTTTTAATCTATAATGTAGATTTATTAATACATTATGAATTTCATAGTTTATTTCTTTTAAATCCACCACCATATAAATTATATAAACTAGTTTTATATTAGTTCAATAAAAAGTGACAATTGAGAATACAGTGCGTATAAGCGGCCTCCTTGTGATCGACCGTAGGGTGTGCCACTATGGTGCATTCATAGGATAATAAGAAATTATTTGAATTGGGTAGAGAAACTAAAATAGATACCATCGATTTGGTTATGTTTCCATTGAGGTCAAGTGCTTACACATACTATTTTTCATAAAAATAGATTTGTTGCATATCCTTCGGTTCATCAGCCAATATGGATTTTTATAGAAATTCTTATAATTATTGGAATGTAGATAAATTTTATGGTGAGACAAGCAGGGATGATACAATAAATATTCAAATTCCTGAAAAATTTTAAAAATTGGAAGAAAATACCTAGAAATTGAATGAAAATGCTCTGATAATTAAAGAGAATTAAAGAATGATGGGAAAAGAAAGCAAGATGATATCATCTTTGGCCGCAAAAGTTGAGGATGTTAAAGTATTATGGATGGAACAAAAAAAAGTCAAGCTGAGGAGAATGAAATACTTTTTCCACCTACATTTAATGAAGATGTTGAGGAGTTTTAAGAAAAACTTTAGGACCCACTTCCCTCTCCAACAAATGAGTTCCCAGCTGCCATGCTTGAGGAAAATGCTTCTAAAGCTGAAATTTCTGAGGGATTTTTAAATTCTGAGCATTCATTTCATTCAAAATTCATTAATTCTGAATTTCAATCTAATATCCTTTATTCTGACTTTGTAGATTTAGCACTACTTCTGCTGGCTCAGGATGAAGAAGAAGAAGAAGGTCCTCTTGTTGAAGAGATAATGGAGGTGCATGTCGGGTTATGCATTAGTGCATTTGAGGATGATGGCACAAAATAAGAAATCATTGAAGAACCAATTTACGAACTTGAACCAGAAGAGAGTCCACTTCCTATTCATCTATTTTCAACACTGGTGGACACCACTCCTCCAGATGAAAAAAACAAGGAGCACCGCTACATTCTTTTCCCTCCCCCTCTTAATCTCAAATTCTATTTTTCATATCTTCTAGTGTTTGAGGATATTTTTCTTGTCTTTGGGGGTTCTCACTTCTAGCATCGGTTTATGGATGTTGGTAGAAATTAATTTTTGTTGTTTCTAAGTATGAAACCACATCCACCATCGGATTGGGGTTAACCCACTATAATTTCCTGATTAGGGACAGTAAAAAATTAGCACCAGCTTGGGGGTCAAACCAAGATTTATCCCATTCCTTTCCACTTTTTATTTATTTTTATAATGAATTTATTTTTTTATTTCATTGTAGGAAGAACTGGTGCCAACTAAGATCTTAACTCAATGGTGCTGCATAAAAAATAAAGTCAGGTAGATTTTTCCATCTCTTTTTTTCTATCCTTATTTATATTTTGTCACGATGAAATGAAGGGTAATGAAATTTATGTGTGGGGGATTTTCAACCTTCTTAGTTGTTTGCTTTCATATTTTTTCATTTTTTAGGAACCTTGATATTTAATGATATTTCTGATCACATTTCACACACTACTAAATGTTTAGAAAATTGAAATGACTTTTGAAAAAAAATATTTTAAATTATTTTTGATGTGAAATTTTTTTCCTTAAATTGGATTTTCAATCATTTTTATGAGTTTGACCAATTTTTGAAATCCATGTCCATGAATCAATGACTCAAAATATTTTTCTCGTCCTATGAGGTATTCTAAACCACTTTGACGTATTCTTTATAATACCCACACTTTCTTGATGGAAACGTGGATTTTCTATTAGAACCAGAATTTGTGAATTTTATCTTTTGATGCATTGCATTTCATTGAATGTTTTTAAAATGATTGAAGTACGATTTTGGCTAGACACATATAATTCTGAGACCTACCTTCACATTTATCCTTCGTTAGACCTTAGATTCCATGAATTGCATTATAGGTTTAAGCAAAAGTACATGATAATTTATCCTTACCTACCCATTCTCTTTGTATTTTTGCATGGATATTTCACGTTTGAGTGTGGGGGAAGGGCCTTTCGTGTGCGTTTATTGGCATGTGATTCATTGATGGGTGTTGTGTGGTGTGCATCAACATTTTGGGAAATAAAATAATTGGGCATGAATTATAATTTCATTATTATTCATTTGTTTCATTCGGTTCTCAATAAAAAATGAAAATAAAAGCTGTGCATTTCTGGTGCTTTACAAAAAGGGAACATAAAGCTGTGCCTTTCTAGAGCATTAAAAAAGGGGAGAGAACATGGATGATATCATTCATTTAAATCATTTATTGGATCATGTACCATGTCAAATAAATCGGGGTGGTGTTTTGTGACACATTATCAAGGTGGATTGAGTGAGGAATTTTCTGTGTTTTCACTTGATTATTCAAGAATTGTACCTAAGAATCAAACCTTCTCTTTCTAGCCTTGAACTTTTAAATAATTTACCCACCAACCCAAATCCACAGAGTCATTTGAACCTTTAATTAAATACCTCATGATTGAATTCATTTTTATGTTTCACGTTTTGGAGAAATGAGAATAGTTACAAGCCTATGGTGATATATGCAAGTTTCAAGTATGAGCATAACTCCTTAATTAATTTCTCTTGATTGAAGAGTGACATAAAATTAAATGTGAGGTAGGTTGTGATTGAGATATGGATGGATTTATGAGGATTAACAAATTTTAATATTTCAAATGAAAATAAAACAAAATTGTTTTTCATATAAAAGATATGATGAAATTCTATTTTTGATAAGATCATGGATGGTTTCTCATTTTTGATAGTTGTGTGAATTTTGATTTGGGTTTAAGATAATTTCTTAAGAGTGCAATGTTCAAGTGTGGGGGATTTATGAAGCTAATATTTTCACATATTTTATACTATAATTTAGTTTTTATAAAACCACAATAGTGTTAAATAATGGGTAATTGTTACATATTTAAGTTTTTGTGTTATTTTGAACCTAAATGCAAAAACGACCTAATTCTGGATTTTTAATATATTATTATCATAGGGGTATTTTGGTCATTTATTATAAAATATATTTCCGAATTCTGTGATTCGAATTTTTTTTGAACCCTTATTTTACTTCATTTAACTTTTTATTCAGGTCAATGTGATGAATCGATATTCTAGAGGCCTTAAAAATCAATTAAGTGAAAGCTTTTGTCAGGCAGACTGTGTGGACCCCCCATTGGTAATGGAAACATAATTTGGCCTAAACTCCTCCAAATAATTCTTTTCTAGTTGGATATTAAAGAGGACTCATATACGCGTCCCCACAATGTATTTCAAGCCATCTGAAATTCGTTTGGATGTCCATTCAATAATAGAGTGTTAAAGGAAGCTTCTAGGAAGCTTAATCCAGAGAAAGTGATCGTCAATAAAAAACTCCTAACTCCTACAATACGTTTCAAATGAATATTCCATTTGGAGGGTGGATGGAAAAAAAATTATAAACAATATTTATGAAGAGTTCCATGTGTTAATCGGACAATTAAGGGGTCCAAAACGTGACAACCTCTTGAAGATGAAATCTGCCTATAAAAGGAGAGGAGCTCCTACCTCTCAAGGACATTCCATTCTTTCCCAAAATAAATCTAGGGACATCTGGACCAGAGGGAGATGAGTTAGAGATTTCATTTTGGAGAAGAGGAGTTCCATTGATAATGAAGCCATGATGGGTTAAACTCCAAGTAGTGATGGGCGACGACAGTCCGAGGACATTTACCCCTTTTGAGATTGTGGTTTTTATTGTAAACTCTTTTCATTAAAATAATACTAGAATTTGTTTTCATGATTGAATGTGGTAACTTCTCTCTTATTTTAATTTTATTCAATTTTTTTCTATGATTTTTTATCAACTTATGATTTTAAAACAGTTTTCTTGTTGTTTAAACATATATGGGCAAGGTCTTCCCATTGAGCACAACATGTTAAACTGGTTTCGATTGCGTGGAAGTCTTTGGGCAATTGGTTCACATTCATGAGCGTATAAACACCCATATTTGAGGTCTTGATATCATTTCCATTCTAAATTGGTGTATAACTTGAGGTCTTGAGTTATACATTGGATAATTTAAATAAAAGACAATTGTGGACAATGATAAAGGGAATGTCTGAAAATTTTAGCTTGTCCACCGCTTCCTTCTCTAGTTTGTTTTCTCGGTTTGATTTTCTTTGGAATTCTAATATATAATGTAGATTTATTTATACATTATGAATTTTTTAGTTTAGTTAATTTCAATCCACCCCCATTTATATTATATAAACTAGTTTTATATTAGTTAAATAAAAAGTGACAATTGAAAATACAGTGCGTATAAGCGGCCACCTTTTGGTAGACCCTAGGGTGTGCCACTATGGTGAATTCATAAGATAATAAGAAATTAATTGAATAGGGTAAAGCTTCTGAAATCTATACCATAAAATAGTTTTCTACAAGACCTAATATAATGACCTATACATTCAAACTATCAAACATATACCATTTCCTATGAGTGTAGAAACATGACACAATAAAAATTAACCTTTGAATTATAACATAAGTGTATCATAGAAATGTGGCGTACATGAACACATATAAAATCATAAACTTCTGGATTATTAGTTACTACATGATTCTAATAACATGGTTGGATTACTATTATATCTCATGGAGCCTCATAGGCATAGGATAATACCTATATACCCTTTTGGTATTTGGATAACAACCTTCATACCCTCAGAGGATTATAATACTACATGTGTACCATCTTGGGATTAGTATATCAACCTGTATTCCCTTTGGTTTGTCCATACTACACATATAACCTCTTTTTATTGGGATAAAAACCCTTGTACCCTCTTGGGATTTGGATACTACCCATGTAACCTCATTAATCTCATGATAAATATCACTTCAACCAATGAATTAGAGGGTGATATAAGACATCATCTATAATCTTTCATATATATGTGATCTAATCAAAATAAATAATCTGCTACATTATATATATATTTATAATTTTCATTTATGTACTATTACATTTAAACACACACACAACTCTCACACATAGGATGGAAATGCAGGCCATATCCCCCCCTCCAAGCATTTAGCCTACCCATCAAAGCCTTATTTATTCAGTACATGGCCCATAAGCCCATGGTAATGAATCCCATTACATGGACCGTAGTCCTAGTGGGAATGAAAACCCATTAAATAATATTTTGGGCCAAATTGTTAACCCAATTTCCAACTAGTGAATCATTTTGATACAGTACTTCTGACAGTGTTATCACCACAATAATTCTCATCCCTGCTATAGTGATACTATTACTATAGTATCGCCACTTCTACAATGCTGCTATAGTACCACTATAGTGATACTACAATTTCTATTCATAATGGATTTTGAACCCCCAATATCAATGTATTATTATGGGGTTCTTACAACAAATAAAAACCTCGACTACATTCGACACATTATAAAGAACCCATGGAATGAAAAATATGTTTCATAACATTTTCAAATTGTATAATCAAAATTGAACTCATGAATATAAATAGTTGATATCCAAAATTTAGTCACCCCAAAAGAGAGTTTCAAAAAATAATTTTTTGGGTTATTGATGAAAAATAAAATCCATAGAAGTAAAACTTTAAATATAAACATCAATCATATATCCTTAAAAACATAATGGTTATTAAAATTTAATATGGAGTTTATGTTAAAACATTTTTTTGTTAAAGGATGGAAAATATTTTTTATATTTTGAAATATTATTTTTGAAAAATTGTAATATAAAATGATTCAATAAAAAATTGTTTTAAAAATATTATAAGGCAAATATTAATTCCAGTTAAGATATCATGTATTTTTGTTTTCAAATATAATGGAGAAAATTGGTGGGAAGAGAAAATAATGATAGGTTGGAGAAACCATCATCAAAGAGGATGAGAATTATTCTAAATGATGATATAATTTTTGAGAATGAATTTTATAAAGGTAAGTGTATTGATCTAAAAGTGAATATATCTAGATAATAAGATAAATTAACATGAAATAAAACATTAGGGTGGAACTAAGCAATCATAGAAGAAAGATGTTCATGAAGATGCATTATAACTCAAGAAATGATATTTAAATTATCAAAATCCCATACGACTTTAGTAAAGCTTGAATCAAAAACACATTAAAATAGATCACAATATATAATTTATATAAGAAAGAATAAATGAAAAATTATGAGAAAATAAATTCATTGTGAAATATATAAACCAAAAAATGGAAACAATTGGTTGATAGACATCAAAGAACAATGAAGAAAAAATGAGATGCCAAACCATTAACATTGATCCTACTTATTCATACATACACTAAAATGTGGTATAAAAAATAAAAATCATAATTAAATATTTTTTAACCTTACCCACACCTATATCATTTTTATAGGCTTTATTTATAATCATTTATTAAAAATTTATTAGTGATTTATATTTTATATTCATAATTGAATGTTATAGTTTGGATTGTTTGTTTTGTACCAATTCTATAATAAAGGTATCAAGTCTTTTTTATAGATTCAAATTTCACCATTATTTAAAAATTATATGATCAAGCATAAATTTTTTATAATTATTTAAAATTTTAGAATTTCATTTCTTAATTATTTTGGTTATGATTCATGATGAAAAAGTTGTTACCGAGCTTGTTCTATAAATTTATAACAAACAAAAAGGTCATACAATAATAATAAGCTTGATATTAGAATACAAATTAGAGATCTTTAAAACAGACATTATATTCATATTAATTTCAAATAAAACCTAATTTTATTTTACTATAGTCATCTATCATGTATATTTATATCATTTTTCATGTAGGTTGTTAAACTATCCCAAAGAAGAACAACTTAATATATATTGAAGGGTATGGTTAAGAAAGTGATTATTATGGAACATTATAATTATTAAATAATACTAATTATATTTTTTGGATTTTTTTAATGTGTTTGACCATATTTTATTCATTTTTTATACATAATAAAATACTTTAGTGAAAAATTAAATGCATCGCTTTTATAGGGGAGGTAATCTGCATGTACGAATAGGTGACGTGTGTATTTATATAAAACATAAAGGGTTAAAGATTTGGATTATATTTTAAGAAGATTTATATTTTTCTATGTGTAATATTTATTCATTGAACTCATATTTTTAATCAATCCTTGTAATGTGGTAATGAAAAAATGATCATGCCGCTTATGGAGGCGTTGGTTTGAACGTAAAACAAGAATTAATTTAATTTTTCGAATGGTTGGGAGGAGGGTAGAAAATTTATATTTAATTACTATTTAAAAATTGAATAATATTATTAAATTATAATTTTATAATATTATTATTTATAGTATTTGTTTTACGTGGTAAATAATGAAAATAATTAAGAGATCTCAGTTGAGAACATTACATCTCCCTTTGGATGTTCCCCCTTGGTTAACACCTTAAGGGTCATTATAATGGTATATTGGAAAGTGAAGGATAATAAGAAGTGGTTATAGAGGTAATGGGATACTAGTAAATAGTGTAGGTTAGTATAATTCTTATTAATGGGTGTATAAATTTGGCAGAACTAATCTCCTTTTATAACTAATGAATGTATCATTTTTCTAAATACCTATTACATATTGAATGATAGCATGGCATTATTCAATGGTTAATAGACCCAAAAGTGGAACATAATGAATTTTGGGGTAATATAAGGTCTATAAATCATATACCACTAATTTTAACAAATTGCTTATACATTTGTTAAGAGTTTACAACTAGATTTTTATATTTTTACATTTTTTTGGTTGTTACCTTATTAACTAGTTTTTTCCCAAGTAATATATATTTTCCTCAAAATATAAATTCAACTTTCTTATATATTTTTTGATGTTATGAACATAAATTTAATAACTATACAATATAACTCAATTCCTAAATAAGATAAAATTAAATATTAAATTAAAACATTTAAGATATATAGAAAAACTCATTTGTTATATAATGTTATTTTTACTATTTAGTGTTCTTAATGATATATAAAATTGATTAACAACTAAATGAGTGATAATATATTTTTATAAACACGTAAAAAAACATATCAAATTCATTTTATAAAATATATCAATTTAATTGATTATATAAAAATTACATGATATTCATAAAAAAACTAATTGAAAAATGGGCTTTAACTATTATCATGATCATTATCATTATTATTAGTAATAATTATTCTATACCTAAATATAAAGTTTTTGTTTTTTAAAAAATAAAAAAATATGGATCTAAAATATAAAATTCTTTTTTTATATTTAATTTCTGTAAGTAAAGAACTCTAATTTTTAATATAATAAAAAAATAATATCGAGTAATTTTTTACTAAAGTTCTCAAAATGTTAAATTTTCTTTATAAATTCAACATATTATATTAAGAGATATTATTTTACACGTTAAATATATTGTTATTGTAATAAAAAGATTATAATTATTATTTAATACATATTTCATGATAAAGTTATAAACATTACAATATTAGTAAAAATATTAATATTTTAATATTTAACAAACAAAATAATTTCATAAAAATATCAAAAATATATACGATTCTAATTTTGAAATTCAGAATAAAAAATTAATGTCCCTTTTATCAATTCATATTAAACAATTTATACTTTTATTTTTTAACTTGAAAGTAAAAATTATATGTGAAAACAAATTTTGTTGAATAATAATCTTTGAAAACATTATGTATTCCTAGTACTATTTAATGCTAATTCTTAAGTTATAGAATGCTAATAAATTATTTAATAAATTTAAATAATTTTTATTTTCAAATTAATCCATTAAAATTTGTTGATTTGACATATTAATATTAAATACGCAACACCTTTAGAAACATCTATTATTAATGAAATAATAATCATTAAATTTAAATCATATAAGTTATTTTCCATCTAAATATAAGTATTTTAAATTGATTAATATATTTTTATTTAATCTAGGTTTTATGATTATTAAAATTTTACTACTAATATTATTATAATGTGTTATGACTCATTTTAGTTTAGTGTTTCACGAGAAACATATGTCGACGTCGTATATATATAATATGAAATATATAGTAAAATATTGGGGTCCCCAATATATAAATTGATTACTAAAAATTTTAATTACCACTTAATAGAGAGCATAGCTAATGTAAATTCATGTTATAATTTATAGGGTGATCTCATCATTAAAAAACTTATAAATATACATTTTTACATTAGAATAGGTAAATCAAAAATCTTTTATTTTTCTATAATCATTCAAGTGTAACATACCACTTGATTAGATATCATAACTCCAATAATATATTTATTTTTCCAAGAGATATTGTATATATCCTTACACGAATTAATGATCATAGGTTGTTTTGAAATATAAAATGTGGTTTCACTAATTCATTGATTCATATGGATTCTATGTAGATATAGCCCATATATTTTCAAAATCAAATAAAATATATATAAATGTGGGATAATAATACATGCATGAATCATAATCTTATAATCATTGATAAATATTCATATAAATAAAATATAATTATGATACCACAATGTGTTTTATATTTATAATTCATCAACAAATAGTTGGATAAAACAGACATGACATAAGACATATTTAGATATAGAGTAAAGAATAAGTGTACCTAGCATAAATTATTTATCACTATCAACTTCAATATTTGTAATTTCATAGTATTTTCATCATTCATTTTTCTAATGTGGATGATGATATTGATTGTTTCTAGAAACTCTATGTTTGGTTCACTTCCTTATATAATGCATATACTCTTTACAATTGAATAATTTAACTTAGGGATTAGTATTAATGTGGGATGTACCTATATCCATTTCATTAGTTTGTATATTAATATCTATTTTTAATTTTTTTACTTGATGACCTTATCTTACACACTTTAAGAACTTGTTCCTTGGAGTCATTCCTCCTATGCTTCTTCCCTCATTTTTTTCATTTACAAAGATTAATGCTCTCTCGTATATGATTTTTATCACTTGAATTCAAAAATAATTTTGATTTTCATTTATTTTATAAAAAACTGTATTAATAATTAGAGTATTAAGTTTTGATTTTAACCATAAGTTACAATCAATAAATATATTCATATATTCTCAAATGTTATATAGATAATTATTTTTAGAGACATGGATTTAAAACACTAAATAAATAATTGATCTTTTGATCAATGAAAAAACAAAACCATGAATTTCTAATTGAGTTTTATTTATAGGTTCATATGTATTAAAAATCCTTTTTGTTTCAAATATATAAATAATTAATTCAATTTTTGTGTGAAGAGTTCTGGATAATTATTTACTAGATAATACAATATTTATCTTTTCCAATTTCATGGAGTCGGTTTCATCCATTGGACTTCTGTTCTTGATTAAATACCACATTGATAAGTTTTACCTTCCAAATGATATAAAACTAAAATAAACTTGTCAAAATATAAGCTCAAGATAGTGGAAAACATTATTTCTACCTTATTGGTTTATTTCTCATCAATTTTGAGATCAAGAAACTGACAAAAGTTTGGTGGTCATTAGTGGATGAAATACTCTATAGAAATTTGATCATTACTTTTAGAATTTTAGAGCTCTATATAGTTTGTGTTTTTTTAATAATCTATCATAGAATATCGTAATTGTTTTCACTATATTTTCTCTCCTGTTATGTTTCTTATTGGGTCAATATTTATGTCTTACATTACATCTATTTCTGATTTGGATCCCATCATGTCCAACCATTAAATTAAATAAAGGAATGATTGGAATGATAAATTACTAAATTTATGGAAATAAAACATTGAACCTAGAAAAAATAACTCAATAATTACATATATATACCCACTATTATGAATACATATCTTGAAAAATAATTTATCCACAGTCATATCCCTAATTATAACTAAAACTAAACTAGTTATAAATTTAAATCCTTTATAATGGTTTATAAATAGAGTGTGAATTAACCAAATAATATCCCCCATTAGTGCTTACCCAAGTGTGATATCTAATGACCACTAATAATGCACCATGAGAATATTAATATGATACTCAAACAAACTTTTTTTGGTTGATTACTTTTAGGTTCATCTGTTCCATAACCACATCAAATTTCAAATATCTTGGAAGGAGTGTAACTTCTAAGAAGCCAAACAATCTCTCTTTTACTAAGTTTTCAGTATTATTTCTTATACATAGAATTAACCTTATGGTTTTCACTGAAGTTCCCTCATCCTAATCCTCAAAAATAAATAAATTCGTGATAAAAATAATTATTCCCTACTCTGATGCCAACCGAGGCTCCCCAAACATGATCTCTTGGATCTGGTACTAAAAATAATTTATTTAAACATTGGATTTGGAAAACAAGGATATGAAAATGTAATTATTTTATATTATTACTATAATTTAAACATTATATCCCAAACATAATCACAAAATAAATAAATTGTAATTTTAAGTGTGTTTGAGCATCAATTATAATAAAAACTTATTTTATGATACATGTGAGCATTTCTCCATAAATGAACCACACTAATATACATTGTATACTTCTCATAATTTATACTCATATTCATAACCCATGGAATACAAACATAATAAAGAATTTAGGATAAATTTTTACCGAGGAAAAATACACAACAATATTTCCTCAAGGGATAGATTATAAACATATGAGAAATCAGGAGCATAGAAGAAATATCCTATTAATAAGAACATAAAACCAATAATAATTTCCCACAAGACATTACAAAAAGAAACATAGTATTAAATTATCAAATATATACCATTTCAAATGGGTTTATAAACATGATACAATAAACATGACCCATTGTATCATACCATATGTATATAACTTAGAAATATGGCATAAGAAAAAATATTAAATTCATAACATGGTGGAGGAATCCATGTAACCTAATTCCCATAACATAACATGTCTGACCTAAAAACATGTGTACCCAATTATTATTTGTTTAATACTTGTCTATCCTTTTTGGCTTCGGATTACAAATTGTGTACCCTACTAGGATAGGGATAGTATCCATGTACCCTATTAGTTTTGGGCTAAAAACCCATATACCCTCTTAGTATCAAGTTTCTATTCATGTTCCCTCTTGGGATTAGGACAACAACCCCTCTATACATATGGTATTTATCTAATATGTTTAAACCCTCTTGGGATTTGGATAATGGCATGTGCACCATCTTGAGCACATGGTAATGCCTATGTACCCTCGTTGGCTTGGGATACTACCTGTGTACCGTCTTTGGGATCATGAGAAATAAAACATCAATCATTGATTTTAAGATGGATATAAGACACTACCAATCATTATACATGAATATGTGAGTCACATGAAAACAATAATTCATCACATCATGGTGAAATCGTGGAAATAAATATGTGTTTCATAACATGTATAGATGGTATCCCCATGGTTGACCACATTAATGTAAATTGTTGATGACAAAAATTAAATTACCCAAAAGAGTATTTAAAAATTATTTTAATGGTTTATTCATGAATAATTATATCAATGTAATTAAATCCATTAAATATAAAGAGGAAAATGTAAGTGAACCCGTAAATGAGTTTTTAGAAAATGTTTTAATCATTATGGTAAAGGATGATGTTATGGGTTACATTCACATGTAATTATTGAAAAATTAACGTAAAAAAAATTCAGGAAAATATTTTTAAAAAAGAAAATAAAAATAGTAACTTTTAATGATATAAATTTTATTAAAACCTAATCCTTTATGGAAGATAAAACATTTTATCTAGAAAGTATGGAAATCCTTTTCAAAATTTTGAAATACATTTGTTGAAAAACTACATCAAAAAAAGGTTAATAAGAACAAAATATTTAAAATAAGTGAATTTAAATATAAATGTGACTTGATATAACACATAATTTTGTTTGTGAATATGGAGGTTATCATTTATTGGAAGATAAAACATGGGAAAGTATGAGAAATCAATGACAAGGAGGATCAAAATTATTCACTACAATGATATAATTTTTGAGAAAAAGGTTCATTGGGGTAACAGATTTGTATTAAATGGTAAGTTTATATAGAAATTAATAGATAGTACCATTACATAAAATCTGAGGGTGGAAGAATCCAATCATTGAAGGAATAAGTTTATAATTTGACATTCTAACTCAATAAAGAGATTTGTGTTGTCAAAATCTATTAAGGATTTGTTAACACATTATTCGAAAATCATTAAGAATAAATTTAGTTACGGATTTTTTAATCCATAATATTACATGAAAAATTATTATAAATTTATTCCATGCCCAATATATAAATTTATTCCATGCCCAAAAAAGGAACCAAGTAATTAATACCCATAATGTCTCAACGAATTAAAATTGATATTCAAAAATCCATACCCTTAATCCCACTTATAGTAACATTCTATAACCTATTATATTAAAAATAACTATCTTTATTAAATATTTATGAAAATTATTCATACTTATAAAATTTTATGAACTTCATTTTTAATCATTTAATATAAATATATTAGTTAGTTATATTTTCTTTTCATAATTAGATGTTATTATTTACGATTGTTTCTTTAGTGATAGTTTCATAATGGCAGTGTTGATAATTGTTTATAAATTAATCAATAATCATTATATGATACTTATAGACAATATAATATATTTTTTAAAATTATTAATAACACTGTAATTTAATTTAATATATTTTTTTTATTTGTGATGAAAATGCTAGTGACGAGATTGATTAATTAATTTATAATGAAAAAAAGGTGAGACAATAATAATTATTTTTCTAAAATTATAACCATTAAAAACCATTAAAAAGGTTATTAAAATTAAATTATAATAAAATATAAATTTACTTTTTCATATTCATATATGAAAGAGATTTATAACATTTTTCATTTAAGTGGTTAAAGTGACCTAAACAATAACAAGTTCTAATCAATGAGTGAGAATGGCTAACAAAGTGAATATTTTCACAAAATATCATTATTAAATAAGGATAATTATATTATTTATATGTCTTTAAGGTCGTTAAATAGGTTTCAATTGGGTTTTATACATAAAATACAAGATTTTAAAACATAATATGTCACTTTAGTGGAGGTGGTAATCCGTACGCACGGGAGGCGTGTTGGATTACATAGAACATAAAGGAGGATTAAATTGAATTAAAATTCTATACTTTTAATAATGTTATAGATATAATATTTATTAATTAAATAACCTCTTTAAAACATCCTTTTATGAAGTTTATGAAAAAAGGAACACATCGCTTGTGGAGAAGGTTGTCTGCACATAACACAAGCAACATTTTTCATTTTATTCATAGATTGGAGGATGGTTGAAAATGGATATTACATCAGTATGATAAAAGTTAATAATTGTATTAATAATTATCTTATCTTAATTTAATTTATGGGATAAGATTATAGTTGTATAATAATAAAATAATTAATAGAAATTGGTTGAGAACATTACCTATCCCTTTGGATGTTCCCTCTTGGGTAACACCATAAGACTCCTTATCATGTCCTCATAGTAAGGAAAATGAATATTATACAAGGGTAGTGATTTTAGGAGAGACTACGATAGAGGTTTTTTCATGATACCTCTTTTTAATAGGTGGAGAAATGTGTTGGGAGTGATCTCATTTTATAAGTTAAGAAAAAGGAAGTTTTTCAATGACTCATTACTTTTTCAATGATTGCATGACAATATTGAAGGTTAAATTGCAATAAAGTGTGAAATAATGAATATTTGGGTGATATAACGTCAATAATGTATCTACCAATCATTTTTTCACATGTTTTAAAAAACAATTCAAGTATGTTACCACTATATTTTTATATTTTACAATTTTTACATTGGTAACTAATTTGTACCCAAGTAATATATATTTTATTAAAAAAATAAGGTATCCCTTCATTCCAAATTATTATGTTTTGAAAAAAAAATCTATATTTAATCTAATTGAATTTTTAAATAAATGAAATTTTACTTTTATATTAATACATTACATTTATTCAGAAAAAATGTTCTGTAGAAAAATGTTGTTTTGTAATTTTATGTTTTCTAAATATTACTTAACATTAATTAACTATTAAATGTGTGATAATATATTTGGTAAATTTTAAACAAATAAAATCGTTAAATAATATATATCAATTTAATTTATTATATTATAAATAAACAACATTAATAAAACTTTTGTTTGAAAATAACCCTTTCCCCATAATTATGGTCATTAACATTTATATTAAAAATTATAATTTTATGCCCTAAAATGAAATTAAAATTTTTAAATAATACTAAAATATTGATATAAAATATGAAATAAATGTTTTATATTTAATTTATACAATTATTTAAGACTAAATTTTTTATATATGTGAATAAAAATAGTATGTATAGTAAAATATATTATTATCCAAGACATTAAACATGTGTTTTATAAATTCAATATAGTATTTTTTTTAAATGAATAATTTTAATTATTAAAAAAATTATTGTTCAAATAAAAATTTTCTAATTTTTCAAGTAATGATTACTTCATTATAAAGTTATAAAAAATATAGTATTAGTTAAGAAAATATTTTTTACTATTTACTTGAAAATAAATTATTTCAGAAACAATATAAAAAATATACCCTATGATAATTTGGAAATATTTATTTCTCTAATATATTTCATTTTATTAAATAAATATTTTTAAATTTATAGATTTAGTTTTTAAATAAAAAATAAAAAAACAAGGGAAAACTACTTTTATTGAAAATAATCTTTTTAAAGATTATGTGTTTTTAGTAATATTTAATACCAATTCATAACATAAAGATTGTTAATATATTAATTAATATACTAAAATATTAAATATTATCGAAATAATATTTTAAAATTAGTATATTTAGTTTATAAGGATAAAATACACAACACTTTTATGAAAAAAAAATTATTCGAGAAGGGAAAATATTTTATATTAAATAATATTAATTATTTGTCCTCTAAATCTAATATTTATTAGTCAAATAATATTTTACATGAAGGGAAAATAATTTTCTCACCTATATTCACAAATTTTGAGAGTAAATAATTGTAATTTTTTTGAATGAAATGAGAAAATGCATCAATTGAGTGAAGAAAAGTTCCTAGAGAATATGAATTTCAAGCATATATAAAGAGACCATTTAATGAAATGGATAAAGGGAAAGAATGGCCTCAAATACCACCCACACTCCAATGCCTCAATTTTAAATTTTATAGTAAATATACTAGAAGGTGAACCAATATAATGGATAATCATGAAAATTGAATTATAAATCTCTAAAGACATGGGATAAGTCTAAGTCATATGAAATCACTATTGCATTAGTTGAAAACAAAAATGAAATGGTGTATGGTAAATTTAATATCCAATCAAAAACTTTAAATAACTTATATTATTCTAGTTCTACCCAAACCTTATTATCTATATTTTTTTCTAACGTCATTAAATTGCCATCTCAATAGCTATATATTGAATTATCAATGAAAAATCCAATTGGTGTGATGATTACATCACAAGATCATGAATCCTCTCTAATAAGTGTATGTTGGAATGTGATTCAAGAATTATTCATTATTCAATTTAGTTTAATTTTATTTGATTGTGAGAATTGATTAGTTTCCTATATATACTAGCCAAATTAATTTTTCGAGTAGATAAATCACATTTGATATCTGAAGTCAACCTATGACCATATATCAATGAAAGGATAAAACAGAACCCCATATGGAAATTATTACCATTATAAGGGTCATAATGCCTAATAAAGAGGGGTATTTTAATGAAATACTTGGGAAAAAATCAGTTTTTTACTGTGAAGCTAGATTGTAAGGTGCGTATCTAATAAGAAATTTTATCATAATTCATCACTATCTTATGAACACCATTATCTATTTTCATTAATTAGAAAAAATTTAAAAAGTTAGAATACAATTTATTTACGGTGGTATGTAAAACCCTAGATTTTAGGACCCATTTTCCATTCATAAAATATAAGTATATAATTATAATGAATGTATTAAATTTCTTTTAAAAAAATGAATGTTAACTATGAAATGAGTTCTGAAATATATGTATCAAACTAACAACAATTTATTCATTCATATTAGAACATTGCAATAAAGTTATATGAAAACATGTAATACATACCAGATAATATTACCAAACAAGGAATATTACGTCCATTAAAATGAATAAATTGAATTGGGATAATAAATAGGAAAGAATAATGTCTTTAAAACTAGTAAATCCCCTATCTTATTTAATCTATTAAGAATGGCCATTCGTAAAACTAAGCGTTTAAATAAAAAATTTCCATGAAAGGAGAAAGCATGTTGTAAAATCAAAAATGAAAACTATAGGAATAATAAGCGTGGAAAGGATTATTTACTCTAGAGAGTTATTTAATTTTCCTATTCCTGTTATAGAATCAATAATTCGTAATTTAGATTTATTATATATTCAAATGAGTGAATATAAATAAAATATATAATTATATATTTTTCATTAATCAATGTAAAATTAATGTAATAATGTTATAGTGTATCTATTACATTGAAACGGTTATATCAGTTCCCTATTATCATGATAACATTCAAATTCTATAATTGTGTTCTAAAATATTATTCTATGGTTAGATAAATTTGAATGATTGTACAAATAGTATGTTTACTATCAGGTGTGAGTAATTTTAAGAGTATGAGATTTTATCTCATGAAGTTCACACCAAGTAATCTCTAAGATGGGAAATTATGAGAATACTCTCATTAGATGGAATTCCACATGTTTTCGTTCCATTGTATATCCCTGTCTTTGAAAATGAGTAATGATCATTAGGATTTAGGATTATTATTAATTCATGTCATGACTTATGTACTTAGATATAATTCCATAAAACACTATGGTATATTGTCATAATGATGTTGGGAACATTGGGCGAGTCTTGAATGATTTATTATTCATAATGTGAAAATGATGTATTTGTCACTTCCATAATTGTGGAAGTTAATATCTCAATCTTTTAATTGAAATGGATTCTTCACAATAAATTTCATAGACATTGTGTATATAAGAGTTCATTTAGGATATTCAAACAAATACATATCAATTATATAGGTTGATGAAATGGGTTTGAAATATGCTTGTTTAGTTTAACAAGATGTGAATGTGATTAGTAGATAGTTTGATCGTGGGGGGTTCAATGCCTTGCTCAATCACACGCGTCAATTTTACAATTTATTTAGTCTTCCATAGAAACACAGAATGGTTCCCACATACATAACTGCGTATGAACCTACTATTCCAATGGAAGGTGGTCCTTTGGGGTTTCATGTAACACCTAAAAAATTTAGAAAAAGATTTGTTATAGAATTCATGGATCAATGAGTCTCTAAATAAATATCAATGTGGTTCATGATCAAAAACATTGTGTGATAGCATATGAGTTTCCTTCACTTGGTCGCATGATCAAAAGAACATCACATGATGGCTTCATGAATTGGTGCGAGTTACTTTTTCAAGTCAATAGTTCTCGTGATGGGATTCACATGAAGGTATCATTTGTGATGGATGAATGATGTTGATCATAGGTAAATCCATGATGGTTTTCTTGATCTCTTTGGTGGTGATTGATAAAGATGTTGATCACCGAGTGATCATACGAGCTACATTGGGTTTCCTAACAGTGTTGAACTGGTGGTGTGTGAGAGTGTTAGAAAGGAATATTGGTGGGAGGATAAAGACGAGGGTTTCATTCTGTGCAGGATCTGATATTTTCAAATATGTGCATTGGGGGATCTCATGATTCAAAAGGGAGATGTGTGAAGCTTTGATGGACGGTTGAGGTCCGATAATTGAGTGGTGCATGTTTTTTTCCAGGTTTTATGTGATGAAGGAATTTTACCTCCACATTTCCATCCTACATAAAAACACCTCAGTAGATCCCTCCATTTTATAAGAAAAGGAAGAACAACTAGTTTATAGAAGTGATTTCCAAGGTCCACTCTAGATATTCACTAGCACTGCCTTGTTTCAGACCACTCCCATGTAATACCACCACCCTACAGAGAATCTCTAACCATATTGTGTTGGATCTCACCTACATATATCTATTTTCGGTTCTATTCAGGTGGGCTAACACCCTATGCATAGTTTAGGTGACCCTCACACGATCCTAGGTTGATCTGGAAAGGATTATAGTGTTGGCTAGATAATTTCCTTCCTAGGGATCACTCATAAATACATATATTATGTATAATGAATATAATACGTTCCAAATGTTTATTCTAATACTAAGTAAATACTTATTCTTAAAAGACGCATCCATCGAGTTCTTTATGCAATGTATATCAATATTTTTTTCATTATGTCCAAACTTTTGAATTGTTCTATGGTAATGTGTATATCACACAATTATAGGTGTTAACCCCCCCCCCCCACATTAGATTTAGATTTGTTCATTTTGAAAACAATCTTATTATAAGGAAAACATATATCGATTTGTTATTTATTTGAACATATGATGGCCTTTGATATTGAACCACATTAGGGGATTTCTCCATAGTATGATGATTGGGTAATTTCAAGTTCTATCAACTAGATACTTCTGATCATGATTGCTTAGATTTACATAACATTGTGTGAAGCTTGCAAACCACATGTCCTTCATATCATACCAAGTAAACATGTCCATGTGTATTTAAACACCATTATAATATCATATTTATCTTTATAGATTCTCACTAATGCAACCAACCTGAGATTCTTCATTGTTTCATCTACTTTCATCATCCGAGGATCACTTGGTCATAAAAGGGGAATTTGGTTGGACATGAATTTGTATATAGAATCAAATTAATGTACTTAGATTTTTTATATATATCCCATAAAAATAGGAATCAATCAATACATAACTCAAAAACAATACCACTATTTAGATCACAGTCATAAAAATGGAACATATGTTCATAGATGAAGAACTCTATGATGAATTTCCTTGTGTTGGTCATCTCATGTGTAAGAAAGGGAAGGTCACTAACATGTGATGAAATCCAAATTATAGATCCATGATTTAGTGTATATTTTGTATGTATCATCCACGGTACGCATCCTTTGTGTTTAAAACGAAAAACATAAAATTTAATGGATTTTAGTGCTTAACATACAAGATGTGTCTCTTGATAAATGTTCATGAATGCCCACCGACATGAGATTCCTAATAATAACCATTCTCTTTATTACAAATTAATTCATAATTTATTAAATAATATTACAGATAATAAAAACTGAAAGATAAATAATCCTAGTATCATTCATAATAAGGTACATTACATAACAACGCAAAATTGGAAATACACCATATTTATTGAAAACATCCCTATCATGATCGAAATATTCCATCGAATTTAGAACTATATGGGATAACCTGAGGACATACATAAGAAAGGGGTGTGGTATAAGTCCTTGTAAGGTAATACACATGTCATAACATGAAGAATATAATACAATTTAGATGATAGTAACATCAATAGGGAATAAAAGGGGTGGTAATAATTGACATGAACAATGAAAAATTATAATAATCCAAAAGGAGACATGGGAAATGTGTAAACATCGTAAAACAATAAGTCATAAACATAGTTTAAGGAAAACAGACAAGAGATCATGATAGAAAAAGTCCCATAAAGGAATCAGGTCCACTCCCTATACCATCATGACGTCTCATGAGACAAAACATTATCCAATGAATTAGAGTGCAATATAATTCTTGGTGCAACCATCACATTTGTTTCATTCCCATGCTTAAGTGTGCCACATAGATCATAGAACATGGATTAATTCATCAGCTTAATTTTTTCCATAATATAGGAGTGTGAAATAAATACATGTACGTCCAAATTAAAATAAGTATAAGTTTATAAAGATGAACACCCTTGGTAGGAAATGGGTATCGTATTCAGTACACAATTGTTTTGGCATGGAAAATCATGGATAAATTTCGGTAGTATAACGATGTCACATATAAATTCATAAAATGGGTTGATGAGATAATGAGTGGTTTATAATAAATATTATATCATGTGGGAATTAATTGGGACATATTTAGACATATCCCAACATGGGGAATTAGAATATTGAATTCATAAGATAATAAAGAAACTTTAGTAAATAGGAGAATGAGAGGATCACTTACTTGAATGTGTGACTCCAAATTCTTGGGAGGAGCATCTTAAGAACTTAGGGGAACCATTGGAGAAATATATTATGGGGGGTTCAGAGTAAGGACATGATACATGTATTTTAATTTAAAATAAATTGTAGCTTTGGTTGGTTTATATATGAAATGAGTGGGGATTTCATTAATATTTCTGAAACATGGATTTTGGAGTATACATAATAAAATCACCAAAACCACAAACCTTACCATGGTTTTTGTTGATGTATTTGATCAAATTAGATTGTTTTTCATTATTTTATAAGGAAAATTTCCAAAAATAAATAAATAATAGCCTTTCTACTATAGAAGTGATCCATACACTTAAATAAATTGTTTTAAACCCTTAAACGATTTTATTAGTTTTGGAGGATTCATAACTGCTTTATAAAATTAGAAAAACAAATTTATGATCGCATTATTTTAAATTTAAACCATATATTTGGTCGTGGATACCCTATATATTTTTTATTATATCACTTCTATGTCATTATGATGTCGTAATACACACTATATAGTTATGCAGTATTTAATTTTTATCTGAAAATTCATATATCCCAAATAATTATGAAAAATTAACCATTGAATTATTTAGGCATTATGATTCCAAGAATAATAATCATTTTATCAAAATAATTTTTGAAATAGGATTATTTTCAATTTTAAAAAATAATCAAATTTTATTTAGAAAGGCTAGGTTTTTATAAAGTAACAATTTTTGAACCATTATATAAATTAAATTTGACTTAATAAATATTACATGATAATTTATATATAAAAAATAATATTATTATTTTAAAAATATTTTTTATTTGAAAAATATATTAATTCAGCAATATAAATTCCTTAAAAAATTTAATATTATCCAAAAATACTGTTTTTGTTTTATTGTATAAAAATAAAAATCACCTTTAGAGTAACAAAAAAAGAAACTATATTCATTATTATATAAAGTATATATAATAATATTTTTACAACCTTTCTACATATACCTTTAATACAACATAAAATGCCCTAAGGTTAAGGTGGGCAGTAGTGATACTTTTATGGAGATGTTCGATATACATGGTTTGGGTCGTGATCTCGATGATCTTGATCTTATCCCGTAATTGGTTTTTCTCATTCTTAATATGTTGGGTCTTTGCTTGGGATTGGTCATGGGTAAAACCTTACGATTATATATCCCTTGAAATATCTAATAAATGGGATTCATAGGATATGATCGTCCTAGTTGAGGTCATCACTTCTTTTGACTATGTTAATTTGATTTGTTAAAACCCTATATTTACAGAAATCATGTGATTACTGTTCAAAGACTATATTATCAATGGTAAAGGTGATTAAAATTAATTTAAATCTAATAAGATATAATATAACCAATGAATTTCTGTGTTTTCTATAACCATTTTACATAATAAGACATTAAATTTAAATTATAAGGGGGAATTTATTTATAAAAATTCAGGTCATCATAATATCCCCCCTTCAGAAATTTCATCATCCATGTTTTCACCTCCCATAGTAAAACAAATTAGTGTAACTCTATTTCATAACCTCCTCTAGTTCCCACATTTCTTCTTCAGATTTTTGGCTTCTCGACGGCACCTTGACCATGTGCATTGTCGTATTTCATTGAAAATTGTGTCTAGGATCTATGATCTTTGTCAGTTTCTGCTCATTTAAATGATCATTATCCAACAGTAACATCATTAGATTGATTACATGTGATGGATCTAGTTTGATGTTTCATAAGAAGGATACAGAGATTATATCATGTACTTGAGATAGGTTGGGTGGGAGTTCTAGTCTATTGTCCACCACTCTGATGTGATCAAGGGTCTAAAAGAGGTCTATGTATCTTGGACTAAGCTTTCCCATTTTCCCAAATACCATCAATTTATACCATTGAGATATTCAGGGTAATTCCATGTCTAAAATATCAAAATATAGCTATCGTCGATGATTTTTAGCATATTACTTACGTCAACTATGTGCAACGTTGATGTGTTGCTGAATAGTTTTAACCTTTTCTACCATTTCCCTGACAATTTCATGACCTATCAGTTTTCATTCCAGGACTTCATCATAACATGTTGGTGTTCTTCCCCACTTCTTGTAAAGGGATTGATAAGGAGACATTTTAATTATTGAGTAGAAACTATTATTATATTATTACACATCTAGAGGAAGATGGGGATCTCGTCCTCCGTTGAATTCAAATGAGAATCCCCTAAAAATTCCATCAAGTTTTCAGATAGTCCAATAATATTGGAAATTAGTTTGGGGGTGATTATATGTGGTTATGTTTAAATCGGTATTTATATCATGTTGGATACTCTTCAAGAAAATGTTTTTAAATCAGTGGTCTCAATCAGATACAATTGATAATGGAGTTCCATGAAACCTCCCAAATTCAATAATGTATATCATTGGAAGTTGATTTAGTGAAAAGTCCTATAAAATAAAAATAATGTCTACGTCCTCTGTACGATGATCTTCCACAACCCTTATATCATTATTTACTATTGATTTCATTGAAATTATATTCACATATTCCTTGGTGATGTTTTATCATTTCTATGTTGGAATGGGTAATGGTGACATCAACCCCTTGGATTTTTCCTATCAAATTTCACTTCATGAAAAACAATACATCTTGATGTATAGACCACCGTCTCCATCTTCATATTCTACCACAAATATTTATCTCTATGATCTTGATAAATCTTCATGCTTCCTATTTGTATGGAGAACATTGAACTATATGAATCATCCAAAAACTCATTCTTTAGCTTAGGATATGATGGTACATATAGTCAGGACCTAAATCTTACAACACCTTCATCATTAACATTGAACTTTGAGTATTTCCCTTATCCTAAATATTGGGCATTCTTATGAATTCCCACATAATTTATTTGACCATCCATTATACTCCCCATAAGAGAGAGTTGAGAAATCATTTGTGAAAGGATTGATGATCCTTCCTTTATGATTCTCATGTTCATACTTTTTCATTTAAATAATATAGTATTATTTTCAATTTTCATCAATGATAATGTTGGTAGATCCTTTCTACGTACAGAATCATCCACTTTACTCACTTTCCTGAGATGAATGTGGGTTGAGAACTCAGTCTGTGATCAGCTCTAACCATCATTGTTGTCGCATATTCATCTTTATATTTGAATATATACTTGAGGCTTTTCTGATCTATATATATTTCAAACTTTTCCCAAAATAGAGGATCAGTGTAGCCAACTCCAAATCATTATTTGGTATGTTATGTTCATGAACATTCAACTTCATTGAAGAATAGACTATTACTTTTTAAGTCTTCATTAGCACTTATCTTAATCCCCTCTTTGAAAAATAGAAAAATGCCATGAAATGTTCTTCACTTGTGGGTAGTGTGTGTACAGGTGTAGTGGTAAGCCTCTTTTTTAATTCTTTGAAGCTCTCTTCACATTAATAATTCTTATAAAACATGACTCTATGCCATGTTATATTGGAAATGGGATTTGATAATCGTGAAAAACATCTCCCAAATCAATGATAGTACAGAGATACTCCAAGGAAACCATGTATATCTATCATAGATATTGGCCTCGACCATTCTTTGATTGCTTTTATCTTTGAAGGTTCTATATATATTTCATTGATTGTGATGTCTTTACCAGTAATGATACAAACTTTAACTAGACCTCACAAATGGATTATGTTGCCTAAAGCCTCTCCATTTATAATCTCTTTAGCATTGTACACAGATGCTCCTCTTGCTCCTACTTTATTTTGGATTATATAAGAATATCATCTATATAGACTACCCAAAAAATAAAGCTAATCAATATTCACTCAATTAATCAATTCCATGAATTATTCTATAGAATTAGTGAGTCTGAATGACATTACTATGAACTCTTAGTGCTAGTACCTTGTACGAAATGTAGTCTTTGGGATATCCTCCTTCACCCAAACATAGTAATATCCTAATATCAGATCCACCTTGGAGAAGTATTTTTCTCCATGTAGATGATCAAATAAGTCATCAAGCTATTTAATAGGAAAAATTTTCTTTATTTTTATACTGTTGAGCTCACGATAGTTTATTAAAAGTTGAATAACCCATCATTCTTTTTGATAATGAAGACAGGTGCACCCCATAGTGAATCACTTGGGCGTATGAACACTTTATCTGGATTCTCCTATAATTGTTTCTTCAGATCCTCAAGTTCCACAACATCTATTTTGTAGGAGTACTTTGATAATGGTAACACCCTAGGTATAAGATTGATTTAAAATTCATCCTCTTGGCTAGTAGGAAGACTAATAAATTCTTCAAGAAACACATCATCGTATTCCCTCACAATGGGCATGTTTTGATGGATGGTTATTTCTTTATAATAAATCATTTGAGCTAGATATTCATTCTCATAGGGAAATAATATTCATGCTTGAGATGTTGGTGGTAAATAAGATTAAGCCTCCTCTTTTTACATTTACTAAATTTGGGGATGATTCACAATATGAAGAGTGATTTCCTTCTCTCATCAATTTATGTTGGCTAAATATTTGGAATGATAATCCATGCCTAAAATTGCATCAAATTCCACTAAATGGAGTATCACAAGGTTTATTAGGAATTATATCCCTAATATTTTGATAGGGTATGAGTTATATTCTTATGATCAAATAATTTACCCACTTGTCACTTTCACCAACAACTCTACTTCCATTTATTGTTGTGGTATTTGAACAGTTCTACTAAAATTTCATGATATGAAGGAATTCATGGAACCATAATAAAAAATATGTTGATTATTGGTGAATGAATAAATATAGTATCATTTTACTCTTCTTTTTTTGTATCCACCTCTGTAGTTGTGATGAAAAATACTCACCCTTTTTGCCTTTGATGTAGTTTTTTGTCTCTAAAACCCCTTGTCTCAGTTCATTGGCCTTAAAAGTATCCTAGTTCCTTACATTTGAATCAATAAAAAATGAGTTAAGGGTTGACTGGATAATTCCTCTCATTCTAGGCATTAGTGGGGTTTTCCTATCAGTAATCGCTAGCTTTGTGTCCTTACTTCACACACCTAAAGCATTTAATATTTCCCCGTAGGAAATTTTCAGGGATCTTCATTATGAACCTTTGACAAGTGGGATATTTAAATTTCTTTGCACAGTTATATTTAACCATTGGACATACAAGATTTAACTCCACTTTCCACTTCATATCCCCATAATACACTTGAGATTTTAGAATCACTATTTTGATATTGGGGGCACATCAGACAATTTTTTCATAGCTCTCAATGTCTTCTATCACTAGGGATTTTCATAAATTTGGTTTTATCCCACCTAAGAAGGCATCAACCTAGAATTTGGGGGGTAACAACAAATAAGGATGTGTATTGTTAATGTCTTGTGATGTTTTCCTCATAGAACACGATAGATTCATCATCTTTTTTGTTTATGGATAGAAAATCCAAATCCATTTTAAATTGGAGAATGAGGAAAATATTTATCATAAAACATTTTCTAGAATTCCTTCTACCCCTTCTCTTCAGTATCTTCCTCAGCCTTCATATTTTTCTCAATGTCCACCACTGATTAGATTCTCCATCCATATGATAAAAAGCCATTAAAACCTTCTATTGTTCATAACATTGAAGGATGGAAAATATATTCTTAGTGGAGTTTATCAATTGCTCCCTGATTAAGGGATCAAGTGGACCATTTAAAGTTAGAGGCCTTTGTCACATAAAGGACTCAATCATAGATTTTTATCTCTTAGGAGAATTTGGATGCTCTTCCTGATCCACGTTTTTATTCAGAAACATGGTATTCTAAGAGAGTATCTATATGTTTTTCATTATCCCCGATCCCATAGAGTTTGGCATCCTTTGGGGTAGTCATCACATTTCCCTTCAACGATACACGAATTTTATAACATATGAATTTATAGGATTTAATCTATGTTATATTTGATCTATTTATTAATATATATTATTTTGGCAATTGTTTTGTTCCCTTAATAATGGTTCATCCTTAGATTATGAATTTTCCAAAGCAAATCGATTGGTAGTTTCAAACTTGGTTGGAATTTAGATTTATTATCATACACCAGTTAGCGGTCGAGTCTAGATCAATGTTGGGTTTTAGGGTTTTACCCCTATGTACATCTCTGTTAGTGACACATCCACTTATAGTATCCCGATAAGTATATATTTTCATGACAAACCACTTAATCCTATACTTACCAAATATAGTGATTTTTCTTATAGTTATTCCTACTCATGAGTATTTTTCTAGAGTTTTACAATCCTAATCCCGGAAAGAATATAACTTTTCCATTGATACCAACTATAAAAACCCTTATCTTAATTACACATTGAATCATACTGTATTACATAAGATTACACATAATAAAACATGGAATATTGGGAAGTATAGTGTATTTGGGAATTATGTAAAATACATAAAAATATAAAATAGTAAGTGCACTATCATTATTGAAAACGGTGTTAACATGATCATTATATTCCATCGAACTTAAAACTACATGGGATAACCTAGAGACATACAAAAGAAAGTGGTTAGATATAAATCCCAATAATAGAATAAATGTGGATTAAAATGAAGAATATAAAACATGTTTGACAATAGTAATATCAATGGGTCATAAAAGTGTTCGGAATCACAAACATGAATAATGGGGCACGAAATAACATAATAATCATAAAATAAACATGAGAAATGGGGAAAAATCTATAAAAAATACATCATAAAAATATGTCAAGAATAACTATCAATAAATCATGATGGAAAAATTCCCATAATCGAAATAGGTTCTCTACCTATCCCTAAATGATGTCTCATTAGACAATTTAATACCCAATGCATTGGAACACTATATAATTCTGGGCACACCCACCACATTCATTTCATTTTCATGCTTACGTATATTACATATATCATAGAACATACATTAATTAATCACTATATTTTATTCCATGATATTGGAGTTTAGAATACATAAATTTTAGTCCCAATTCAATGAATTATTAGTGTATAAATGAGATCATCCTTGATGATAAATTGGTATGGTAGTCACTATATAATTGTATTGGCATGTAAATCATGGGAAACATTTAACAACGTTACAATGTCACATTATATTTCATAAAATGGGATGATGAGAGAAATGAGTAATATAATTATTTATACATAAAATGTGAAGTCATATGGACATGTAAATACACATCCCAATATTATTAATTTGAAAATAGAAGGAATAAGATAATAAATAAACCCTAATAAATAGGATAAGGACACGATCCCATACTTGAGTCTGTGACACCAAATGCTCTGGATGATCTTCTTAAGAGCATATGGGCACCTTAGGATGACTCTATAGAGGGAAGGTAAGAGTAAGGACATGCTAAAAGGATTTTTAGTGTAGATAAATGGGATATTTGGTGTGTTTATATAGGAAATGAGTTGGGATTTCATTAATATTTCTCAAACGTAGGTTTTGGACTCTATTTAATAAAATAATAAAAAACACAAACCTTTATATGGTTTTTCCCTATATTTTCTTCAAAATGGGAGTTTTTTTAATTATTATATAAGTACATGGTCCGAAATTAATAAAATTAGACTATTTTTTATGTTGAAGTTATTCATACACTTAACGAAATGATTTTGAAACCACAAAATATATTATTGATTTTGGAGGATTCATAATGGATTTAAGATATCAAATAAAATAATCATAAAACAACATTATTTTAAATGTAAAAAATATATTTGGTATTTTATACCCACTATTGTATTTGTTACATCACTTTTGGTTCGTCATGATGTCATAATACACATTGTATATTTATATGGTTTTTAATTTTCACTCAAAAATTCAACAATCTCAGAACATTATGAAAAATTAAAAGCAGGATAATTTTGATTTTATGATTCCAAAAATAATATTTTTTTATAAAAAAAATTTTATTAATATTTTTTTCACATTTGAAAAAAATAAGTGATGTATAATGAGAGATGCAAGGTTTTTTTACAATAAAAATATTTAATCCCATATAAAAATTACATTTGAATTCATAAAAAAATACAAGATCATTTTTATTTAATAAAAATTATTTAATCATTAAAGTGACCCTTAATTTTCATACAATAAAATTTCATATTTTGAGGGGAATATTAAATACATAACAAAAAAAAACACCAAAATACCATATTAGTCTAGTGCCATGGAAAACATTGAATTATAAACACTAGTGCATAAGTGAGATACATTATATCCCACTAGGTTGTCCAATACTAGCACCATTATTAGACATGTCTTACATAATACATATCTTCATGACCTATGGAAGTAAACTTTAAAAAGGGGTGATCTTAGATGCGCAATAAGGGTAATAAATGGATATATGTAAGCATAAACATGGACATAGGGGTATGAAATATGATAATATCATTAGTGGATCATAACCTTCATAACAACGATCACCAACATTAATCATGGCATAAAAATTGAAAATTCATAAGGCATGAAACATTAGAAAATGAAGAGAAGAATCTATGAAATCATAACCTAGTAATAAGATATGGAATTTTTTTTCATGCACATAACAATAGAAAATATAATTCCGAGGATACTTACCCAGACCTTCATAACATTTTAGGCATGGGATAATCACTTATGTACCTTCTTCGGTCTTGGGATAACAACCCGTGCACCATCATATTTTTGGCCTTGGTCTGCAAAATGCGTACCCACTTACATCAAATCTTGGGTTGATAACCCACGTATCCTCTTATTTTCAATATTGGACTATAACTCCTGTAAAATATTACTTTCAGGATTCGGTTATGACTTGTGTACCTGCTCATTTTTAGGATTGGGTTACATCCCATGTACCTACTTTTTCGGTCATTGTCTACAGTCTGTGTACCCTTTGAGATCATATATCATTTATCAATACTATAACACATTGGCGGGAGATATAGGTCACACTCATATCATAAGGAAATTATACATACGTGTTCCACAAGACCATACAAAACCATATCTAAACCCATGAAATGAAATGGGTATCATAAATATGTAATCATTTCATAACCCATAGAAAACATGCAGGTTTCATAATCATTTCATTAATTGATAACCCGTGAAAATTAACATGTCTCATTAGCATATAACTCCTGAAACAGAAATGGATTTCAAAAACATGTTTCAATCAATAAATAAATGATTTGGAGAAAGAATATGAATGGATCCATTTGATCATTTACCTAGATATTAATGAGTAACACCAATAGTTGTTATCTTAGATGGTAAATAATTTGAAAAGATCATTTAGAAAGTGTTCATGATAAAATTATCTATTAATCATTTAAAATTTATTTTTTTTCATAAAACCATTTGAATTTTTATTTGTGAATGTATAACCTTGTATACTTATGAATGAACCATCAAATATACGATGGTCATGATGATGGGTATGTTCATACATGGAGAAAATTCATTTTCCACCGTAAAAGATTAGAAAATCACATTGATTAGAAAACTAAAAGAAAATTCCTTTTAAAAATATTTTTTAAAAGGCAACCCATGGGTATAAATTCCATTTAAATGTTATAAGATAATAGTAAACCATTTTCGAAAACATTTTTAGAAGACATGGTTTTGAAAGAACATATATTTCTACCTGAAAGGAGAAATAATGTCAGATTTTTATAAAAAACGTTTTTTTAATTATATTAATTACAAAATAGTTGTAAAATTGTACTATTACTTGTATATAACATGAATAAAAATATTTTAAGAAACATAAAGATATTTCATGATATTTGGATCAAAATATTTAATCAATGGAAGTATAATCATAAATAATCGTGATAAATGATGAGATTTTTGCAATAAACTGTTACCACCTTAGTAATATTGAATCAAAATAAAATCAAAATAAATAAAAATAAATTAAGCGTAATATATCCTCAAAATAATTATTTTAATGATATTACATGTAAAATGTAGTATATAAACCTCATTTAAAAATATAAGTTCATAACATGGAATGTGTCTCAAATAAGAAAAATTGATACAAAATTACCATACCAATTTGGAAATTTTGAAACATAATATCCATGAAACAAATAACATAAAATTGATATTTAATTACCCATAAATTTATTTATAATAATAATTCAATATTTACATGGTAATTATACACACCAAATAAATGATATAGGATTATAACATGGATTCTTTCTCATAGAATATAAAAATGAGATGATAAAACCCTTACAACATGAGTAAATTTAATATCATAATCACCATGAAAGAATAAAATTAACTATAAAAATAATAAAATAAGAAAATTAATTAAATTAATTATATATCATGTCATAGGGATGTATATAAACCACACAAATGAAGTTATTGGTTAATATTACATGTATGTCATAAAAATAAATGTGAGATGAAATTATTTTACATTAAGTATTGAATTTCATTGTACAGAGTAAAAATTTTGATATAATACATATAAATTTATTATATATCTATAAATGAACTACATTATTATATATAATATCATATATGATTCACTTATTACTATATATTACCAGTTTATTAACAGTTCTATGTTAAAGTAATGTTTTAGGTAATAACCACTTTGTTTATCGTACGTGCTTTGACTTGTTATTCATGATACTCATACTAAGACCATGATTTAATTATTTACATAAATTAATATATTATTTATATATCATATATTTTTAATAAATATTTATTTATAGTAATCTTTCAAAAATATAAATATTAAATGAAATACACCATTTCGGGAGACTGTAGGTCGTATATACACCAAAATGTTGCTTCTGTTTTATTATTGTATTGAATGAAGGAAATTAAATGACATATTGTGTGTGTGTGTATATATATAATTTAAATCCATTATAATAATTATTTAATATATATCATATTATATTACTAAACTCATAATTAATTCATTCCAGGTAATGTGTGAACGAATGACCTGGCTTTGAAGAGGTAGTAGTCCACACTTCTACAAATGAGTTGACGTATATCCACAATATGGAAATATTGAAGGTTTTTTTTATATAAAAAATTAAAAATCATATATACATAAAACAAAATATCATATATATATATTAAAAACATAGTGTCTATCATAATTCTCACACATTATAGGAGGTAAAGGGAAAAAAGAACAACATCATTTCGTGAGGCGATAGTTTTCCATACACAAGAATGGTAAATTTTCCACCCATTAGATGTATATGTGTGTAAGTGTATATATAATATTTAGAATAAAATAATCTCATTATATTTTTGATACTGATGTTATTATATAATATTTTAAATATTATATTATATGGGGTGGAGAATTAAAATAAAACAAAGGAGCTCGATGAAGGATGTTACCTCTTCTTGGCGTAACTCCTCTTGTTTTTCACCAAAGGGATTCCGTGGATGAATTTATGAAAAAAGTCTTATAAGATGAATTTAGGTATTCTGGGATATTATTTTAGTAATTTTTTGTGTTCTAAATGGAATGATAGTTCTGAATACGGTGAGGGTGAATGCTTTTTTGTAGTAGAGGAGGAGTGTCATTCTTTTAAATTTTGGAAAGAGGAATTCAACTCACATGTTTCCCATGTCATGTGGCTCCAATAATGGACACAATTATATAACAGGGAGTATAGGGTCTATGTATGAACCAAAATAGAAATTGGACAGGTTTTGAGGTCATTCTGGACTTTAAGTTTAAGTTTTAGTCCCTTGATAAGCTAATTTTCCACATAATAAATGTAATTAATTTTAATTACATTCACTTATTTTTTTTATCAAATACTAATTTAAATTTATTATAAATTATAAATTATTCACATTCCAAATATTGAATAAATTTTTTGAAATTTCAATCATATATGTGTCCTAAATTTAAATTTAATCCCTTACATGGGATGACAATTCAGGTTTTTATGGTAAAAATGTTTAAAAGATTGCTATCTTTTAAGAGCTAATTTCAAAGTGAAATAAAAAAAATTTTCATAAATTGGATTATTTTATGTATAATAAATATAATCTATTTAAAAAAAATATAAATATAATTTAACCTTATAAATAAACAATATTAAATATCATTGTTTAATTAGAAATATGTATTTTCACAATTCCTCAAAAAATGAAACTCTATAGAAAATTACTAAAAATTCACCCAAACCTAATTTTTATGTTTACAATTAATATTTGAATTTTTTTTGACATATAAAATTTATGAAACATCCAAAATTTATATTTAAAAAAAATTTCCATTAAAAGGTGGTAAAACTGCTTTTATAAAAGTATAATTTTTTATGCGTATTATTTGATTTGTTCCTGTATTTTGCTTATAAAATATAATATATAAGTGTAAAAAATATTTTATTTTATACATAAAATTTATATTTCAATAGTATTATTAACCAATAGTAATTAAATTAATTTATTAGTATAAAAATACATTATGAGCATAAAGGTAGTTTTTATAAAAAACATTCCCTTTATATTAAATTAGTTTTTATATTCATTTATAATTAATGTGTTACCAATGAATTAAACCATGTATTTTCATAATTTAGTTAGTCCTATTAACTAAATACAACTTAATCAATAGGTTATATCTTATTATATAAATAATAATATTTTTCATACTGTATAATTGTTCAGTAAAACTCAGTCTTGCGTGTTATGCAAGCCATCATGGGAATTCATTCTTGCTTGTAATGTAAGTTGACCTAGATGTTCCATGTAGAGAAATATAAATTTTATGTTTCTTGTAGTGCATGATTAACTTAGTGTTTCAGATAATGAAATCCAAACATAGTGCTACAATATATAAAAGAACTATTTTCAATGTTGTGTGAAGTGAAAAATATAAAAAAGATTAAATTAAGTAAAAAAATATATTTTCGCAAGATCTCATTGTTTTACATTATACCACCTTGAAAAAAAAATTTCAATCCAAATTCATTCTGGTTATTAAAATTTTAATGCATGAAAATTCCTATCATAGAAACTCAAATCATAAAAATGGATACTAAAAATTCATTTGAAAATGGAAAGTTGGAAACAGTGTAGCTTCTCAAAGTAACACATAACTACGTATCCACATAGGAGGATATATGTGGGATGTTGATCATGGAAATGGAATAGAAATTTAACTATCATGTTCTGATATAGAGTTATAGACAACGTGTTTAGGAAAATGTTAAAAATCACAGAGCCCTAAATTAGTGATGATATAAGGGGTAATTTGTTTCATCTAAAACAAAGGTACTACGATAACATTTTTTGTTTCAAAGTCCTTTTACTAACATTTAATTTTCCTTGATCAATTTCTCAAATAATCTCTTACTATATAGAATAAAGGTGAATTTTTTATTCTTAATGAAATAAAAAATCATGAGATCCATAAATATAATGATAATACGACAACCCTTCCCTTTATTACACATTAATAATTGATTTATTTTAAAATATTACACATAATACAACACATAAGATCATGATTTATATTGTATTTGGGAATTAGGTACATGTCTCAACAACATAAATCTTGAAACACATCATCTTTATTGAAAACTACCTTAACATGCTTGAACAAAAAAATACATTGGATAACATGGGGACATACATAAGAAATTGGTGAGTTATAAATCCTAGTAAGGGAATATAAAATGATTTCAAAGATGAAATTAATACATTTTAGATAATACGGATAAAGGGGTGATAATGATAAACATAAACAATGATACATGTTATAACATGATAATCATAATGGCAGCATGGGAAATGCTGAAACATTCTAAAACACTACATCATAAATATAGGTAACTGATAACTTCCATGACATAATAATGGAAAAATTACCCTAAAGGAATTAGGTTCACTACCTCTCCAAACATGACATATCATGAGACTAAGCATTACCAAATTAATTGGAACGTTGTATAATTCTGGGTTTACTTTTCACTTTTATTTCTTTCTTAAGATTAATTGTTCCACATAGATCATGCAACATGGATTCTTTCATAATAATAATTTATTCCACAGTCAAGGAGTGTGGAATAGATAGATGTATGTACCATATCAAAAAATTATTATAATATAAAGTTTAATACCATTGATAGGAAATGGGTATCGTATTCACCATACAATTGTTTTGGCATGGAAAATTGCATTGGAATTTTGATAGCATAACAACATCACATAAAAATTTATATAATGGTTTAATGAGATAAAATGGGGCCTCCCATAATTTTTACATCAAATGATAAGTTATGAGGATTTGGTAATTTATATCCCATCATTTTGAATTGGAAATAGAATGTAACACCCCACCCCCAGAAGCCTGGAACTAGTGCATTATTTTAATACATTAGAATGATTACAAAGAATCAATTCCTAAAGCACCAATCATTTTAGTAGTATTGGAAAATATATTTCATACATGAACCATTAATTAAAATTCAAAACATAATATCCCACATAGTCCCTTATTTGATAATTCCATTATTATTCTACCTTAACCCTATTTATCAATCATAAAACACCTCATTGAATCCTATAAAAATAAAATATATGAAAAGGGTGTGATCAAAAGCTCTGTAAGGTTAAAAATATATAGGAAGCTATCGAAAAAAACCATAAACTATTATGTGAGTACAAATCTGAAACACAATCCTTTTAAAAATAAACATGATCATAATATGGAAACAATAAATTGAATAATTCAATTTAAATAATAACATATATATTCTACTAGTCGAATAATCGCATGTAATATTAATAACTAATATTGTAATGATAGAAATTATAATTCTAGACATCTGAAACATACAGTCAAGGGATTTTCAAATATATCTAAAAATAAATTGTTAAGGCATCGGCTAAATCCATATTTGAAAATAAATGGGAATGGCCTTGTCCAAGTCCATATCTAGTTTGTCTCATGAGATATACTAATGCATAGTGGGGCTATAGCACTCCTCTCCCATCACATACTAATTCCAATGCAATCATCTTATTAAATGGGTGAATCATAACATAAACATTTGTATTAGAAATATCATAAAAATGACAGTACTTTAACCATAAACCATGAATGGTATCAAAATAGAATATCCACAGTCAACAATTTTAAAAACTCCAATACAATATAGATGATTGTGTCATAAAAATCAACCTCAATTAAGAATAAAATCCATCATTGGATGTTGACATATATGAAAACAATCTAACATAATTATTAATACTCATTGAAATAAATACATTGTTTTACATTGAAATTATTTAAAAGAAGGTGCAATTATATAAAAAATTTAAAAAATAACCTCAAATTCTTGTAAGGAATTATTCCAAATGTTGAGGAGTCAAAACGGTATAAAATATATTCTTGCACCATATAAGTTAAAAAACATTGTTTCCTTAAATTTATCAAAAATGTAAGTACTTCGTTTGGGAAAAGACAAAAACATTCCTTTGAAAACGTTGTGTGAAAATTCAAACATGGGTAGAAATTAAATTAAACAATTGCTGATAATATTGTGAACTTTATTTTATGAAACATGCAAATGAATGATAAGGGTGTCCCAACATATACTTATGTATAAGAAATCATGGATAATAAAGAGATTGTGAAATTAACCCTTACCTTGACCTATTCATTAGTCATGGGTGTGTTAACCTCCTTTATAATGGTTGATGTATGTTATTTAATTATAAAAAAACCATATACCTATTTGTGATATCATATATGATCCTATTATATCATTTTGTTTCTAGTGTTTCAATATTACCATTTTTCGGTGTTAACTACTTCGATTTCCTACTCCTATATGGTTTTGAAAGTCATGTTTGTTATCTATAGGATATATTTTATTCATTTACAGAATGAAATTAAGTTCATAATTATTATTTTTACTCATAATATAAATTTTATAATCATTCTAGAATTGTTAATGTTGAGAATGAATATCACCTCGTCGTAGAGATGGTAGATCGTATGTACGCATGAGCGATGGTATCATTCCCTTGATGGTTAAATGGTATGGAATTGGGTGATATATTAGTTATATAGGGTAATTATAATCTTATATTCATTATTAATTTTCATTATACATATCATTATATCAATCCAATTAAATTATCATTGAATAACAAATTATACCACATTGTGGAGACAGTAAGTCGTATGTACGCACGAATTATGATATTGTTATTTTCATGATCAATAAAATGAAGAATATGGTTTTAAAATGATTATAATGATAACTAAATATTTGAATTAAACTTTATTTATTACTTTGATATATAAAAAACCTAAAAAGTAACATAGAAGAAAAAAATAACATTGAAGGATTTGATAAAATAATTACCTCTTTTTAGGGTATGTCCATTTGGATTGCACAAAAGGACTCATTATGATATATTTCTTCCAAATGTACGGACTCTATGATGATGTTACGGATTTTGGGAGAGTAATATGGAATGTTTTTTATATGAAAAGTTGCTTTATAGGTGTGATTAAAAGAGAAATATATAAAACCTTTTTTGCGAGGGGGGGTCCACCTTTTAAAATAAAAAAACTATTAAATTAACATAATTTAATTTTAAAATAAAAATGTACCCTTAGTGTATTATTTTGAATATAAGATAATTATGGGTATAAATAATTTCAACCAATAAAATTTAGACATGTTTTGTGTTTATGTTTAACATTATCATATTGATTTATCCTCATTGAATATATTTAATTTTAATTATTATAATAATATTATAAATTTTTTAATAGTAATAAATATTTAGTTATGTGTTTTCAATTTTTCATAGTGAGAATGATTATGACATTTTAGACCTTATAATTTTAAATTTTTAAATTTTGATGGTTTTTTTATTTTTAAATAATTTAATAAAATGTTATTTTAATAAAATGTCAATACTGTCAACTTTGAAACTAATCATTTATTTTACATGAAATAAAATCCAAACCAAATATAACATATAAAAAACATTTAATATACTACTAAAATTTAATAGAAACCTAGAAAATTCGTGGTGACCCTTAATTAATTAAAGTTATTTTTATTTTAATATTTTTAGAACCATTTATTTGATATTTATATTAATAAAATAATTTTTTAATCATTATTTTGTCATCATTAATGGTAATTATTTAATATCTAAAAATTATAAATAAATATCTATGATTTATGAAATTATTTTATCTTCCAATATAAAACCTATAGTCGATGTTATCGTCTGTTTATCCCTATATCAAAATTAATATACTAATATAAAATGAGAGTGTGACATTTTTTCACATTCATTGATTTTAATAATATTAATGTCATATTCATGTAAAAGTGGCCATTAAGAGATTAAATTTAGATCCACAGATTATAAGGTTCTTTTTTATTCATCCAATTGGTTTGTGAACGGAGTTAAGGTAATTTATAAAATTAATTTTACCTTTAAATACACAATTTACACTTAATTGCAGCAATACAAAAATTACTAAAGTTACTTTTCAGCACCCCAAAAATAAAAGTATACTATTAAAATAACATGGAACGACTACTTATAAATATGGAATCTATCTTCCTAAATTTAAAACATATAACTTTTAGTATATAATTTAAAATTAATCCATGTAGTCAAAATGAGATAATGGGTTTTTGAAAATTAAAAACCATCGAAAGAATGACATGTGTTCAGATCTAATTTTAGTGTGAAAATAATTCCAATCGAAAAAATTATATTAATTTATAAAAATATAATCTAATTATTCCTCAAAAACATTGAAATGTGTAATTTAACACTGTAAATTATATTGATTAGAAAAGTAATCTTAAATTCAAATTTAGTATTTTTTATTATTCATCAAAATATTAAAGTTATTAAAAAAACACCCAAAATATATCAAAAATTAATTTTCATATCCCACTTCCAAAGAGGAAGTTTATTTTGTCAAATTTAATATATAAAAGTGTCAAATATTGGATTTAAATTTGGTGGTCCATCAAAATGCTGCAAAAAATTATTTTTATTAAAAATAATTATTTTATCCAAAAAAATGAATTTGTTCTTATATTATGTCTATGAAAAAAATGAGGTGAATTTTAAAAGTATATGAAATTTATAAAATTAAAAATATGGTGAATACTATTCATAACATCTAATTTAACGGCTAGTTTATATAACTTATTAAACAGTAATAAATTATTTATATATTTTTGTTCAGTAAAACTGGGTCTTGCCTGAACACAAGCCAACACATTGTTGTGTGTAGCATAAGCTTAACATGGTGTTTAGTAAAAAGAAATCAAAAAAAATTATTTTAATATAATAGTATTATAAAGTCTCGAGGTGTTACATTATTACCTCCATCAATAAATTGCGTCCTCACAATTTAAACATCGGATTGAAAACATGGGGTTTGTCAATTCAAAATATCATTATGAAAATCCCACATCAGAAAATGGACTAATGTGACCTCCATTTTATTATAAATAATGGGAATTATGAAGGTTAGTAGAGATAACACATCCAAGGGTTCCACATATGAAAATATGGAATGAAAGAAAATGTAACCCTCAGGTTCTGATGGAGATTCCTAGAGAACATGATTAAAAAAGATTACAACCACAAAGCAATAAATCTGAGATGAACCAATGGGAAATTTGATTCATCTCAAAATATAGTACTAGGAAAACATTTTGAGTATCCTGATCATTAAACTATAATTAATGAATTAATTTACTTCATAGATTAAGAATATAATGACACATACTTATTGACAAGTTGAGTTCCATCCATTAACTAATTTCGACCACAAACTCATCTTTCTCTTCAAAATATAATAAAATTTCCAAATATTTAATTTATCTTAATTGTATAATGTTCCAAAAAAACATATACTTTATATATCATACGGTATAAATAAGTAAACCTATTTTATACTAGTTAGGGCATCATATAGGCCAGTGGTATTTGATGCACCCTTACCCCCATTGGTTTTGGGTTCGAGTCTCGCGGCCTTGACGGATATGTTGGGTTGTCGCCCGACTGACGGGTTATCCTTTTTCTAAAACTATATCATTATAACATTCTAAAATAACCTTTAATTTTTTGAACAATATTATCCAATGTGGAACCTAATCCATTCCAACCATCAGAGTTTTCAAAAATAAATCCATCCAAATTAAAAGTCTAAAGAGATCTCTAAATTTCCAAAATCAATCATAACATCATATTCCCTGAAAAATATAATTTATCTCTTATTGATAATTAACTTTATAACCTAAAAATACAAAAATTAAATGCTTCCAAATCCTTAAATAAGATGTACTATAGTACAATCCATATATATCTCATTATTCTTATCACCATAGAACTATTGATTTAATAATTCAAGAATCCAAATACAAAATAACCTTAATCATTCCACTTTTCCCTTAAAGAATTATCTACACTTCATCATCTTTTTCTTTAATAAATCCTTCATAACATCTTTCGTTTTTTTCTTCATTATTATCAGCAGTATACCCATTACTTGTATAAACTTACTGATTATAATCATTGAACAAAACTCAAAGAACAAAGTGAGAAACACTAATCACAGTGATATAGTCATGAAGAATCATTTAAAGTATATCTAAATAATTTATTTTTCTTCTCAATCCATATTTACATTGGATTAACCAAGGTTATGCATTACCAAATATAATGGATGATATCCTATAATTATACTTATCCTCCAAGTCATTCATAGGGTTATGTTTTCAAATCTATGTTTTCAAAATCAAATTTTCAAGATTGTTTCCAAACTTCCTCAGAAAGCAACTATAATGCCCCGAACCCAAAAACCCGATTCCAGTGCATTATTTTAATACATTTTCATGATTACAAGGAATAATGTCCCTATGGACTGATCAGTTTACCTGTATTGGAAAATAGATTTCATACATGAACCATTCATTACAATTAAAAACATAATATTCAACATAGTACCTTCTTTGATAATGTCATTATTCTTCTAGCTTAACTCTGAATATCAATAATAAATCACTTCATGGCATCCTGGGAAAATAAAACATATGAAAGGGGTGAGCTCAAATGCTCAGTAAGGTTAAAAAATATAGCAGAAGCTATCGTATAACCATAAATATTAAGGTAGATATAAAACCGAAACACAAGACATTTAAACTTAAACTTGAACATAATATAGAAAGAATAAATCAAATAATTCCATTTAAAAATTCACATGGATATTATAATTTTCGAATAATAACATGTGATATCAGTTACTAATATCATAATGGGGGAATGCATAGTGTAATACATATGAATCATATTGTGGAGGCCTCATCCGAGACATCTAAAGATAAATGGTTAAGGCCACATCCAAATTCTTATATGAAAATAAATGGTAAATTCCCCATAAAATTCCATATTTATATTGTCTCAAGAGACCTAATCATGCATCTAGGGGCCACAGAGGGATCCACATATCACTTACTATGTCCAATTAATTCCTATTATGTAAAGAGTGAAACATAGCATAAACATTCATATTAAAACAAGAATATTCAAACTAAATACATTAACCATAATACATGAATGGTATAAAAATAGAACATCCACAGTCAAACATATCATTAACATTTTAGTGCAATATGGATTATTTTATCAAACTAAATAATCCTAAATTGAAAATAATATACAAAAATGATTTTGACATAGATGAAAATTATCTAACAAAATCATTAATAATCTATGAATGAAATATCTCATTTTACATTGAAACAATGAAAAAGAATGAGAAATAATAAAAGAAAACATTTTTTTAAAAAAAATGTCCTTGTAATATTGTAAGGAAGGAATTAATATGTTAAGGATTCATAAATGTGTAAATTAGACCCATGCACCGTATATGTTAAAAAAAATTCTTTACTTATATTTTTCAAAAAAGATATGAAGTACATTATTTGGAAAATAACAAAAACATTACTATAAAAAAAATTTAAAAAAATTAAAACATGAGTAAAAATGACATCAAACAATTTTTTTAATATCTTGAATTACATTTTATGAAACATGGACATGGATGATAAGGATGTCCCAGTATATACTTATTTATAAGTAATCTTATATAATAAAGAGATTGTAAAATTAACCCTTACCTTGTAATTGTTGTTAGTAGAGGGTGTGTTAACCTCATTTGTAATGGTTAAAGTATGTTATTAAATTATTATAGAAACATATACATATTTATGATATCATATATGATCCTATTATATTATTTTTTAATAGTTTTTCAATATTACAATTATTTCAGGTGTTAACTGCTTCGTTTTCCCATTCCAATTTAACCATGAAAGTCATTTAAGTTATTTATAAGATGCATTTTATTAATTTACATAAATAAATAATGTTCATAATTATTATTCTTACTCATAATATAAATATTAGACACATTCTTGAATTGTTAACATGGAGAATTAATCTCACAGCGCAGTGGAGATGGTAGGCCGTATGTACGCATGAGGGATGGAATCATTCCCCTGATGGTTAAATGGTATGTAATTTGATGGTATATTTGTTATATATTATCATTATAATTTTATATTAATTATTTATATCCACAATAATCATCATTATATCCATCCAATTAAAGTAGTGGGGAATGACAAATTACACCACGACTTGGAGATGGTAAGTCATACGTACGCATGCATGGTGATATTGTTATTCGAATGATGGTTAAAATGAGTAATATGGGTTTATGATGATTATAATATCATTTTAATATATATAAGATACTGTATTTATTAATTTGATAAGAAAAAACATATAAATATGAGGTAGAAGAAGAAAAGAACATTGAAGGAAGTGATAAAACAATTACATTGATTTCAGGTATTTCTTTTTGGTATGAACAAAATGAAACATTATAATGGATTTAATTCTAAAATGTGGCATCTATGATGATGTTAAGGATATTGGGACATGAAATGGGTAGGTTTTGGCTGATCCAAAGGGCTGTAGAGGTGCGATTAAAAGAGAATGAGAGGTGCTGAGGGGTGGGGCACCTTCAGAAATACCAAAAATATTAAATTAAAAAAAATTAATTTTTAAATTTAAATTGACCAAAAAGTATATTTGTTCTTAGATAAGATGATTATGGGTCAAAATGATCTCAAAAAATAAAATTTCTACATGGTTTTATTTTATTTTAAACCATATCAATTTGATTTATACTTATTTAATCTATTTTATTTCAATTGTGATAATAATATTCTAAATATTAAATGGTTATAAATGTTTACTTTTGAGGTGTCAATTTTCCATAATTGAAAAATTTATGAAATTATAGACGTTATATTTTTAAAATTGTAATTTGTAAATATTTTTATTATTTTTAATTAATTTTATAAAATGTTAGGTTTATAAAATTTCAAGACTGTCAATTTGGACACTATTCACTTATTTAACATTAAAGAAAAATCAAACCAAATATGACCTCCAACCAAAACTAATAAAATGTCATATTATCCATGAGACGTTTTAGAGAACCTTAATTAATTCAATTTATTTTTCTTTTAATATTTTTAGAACTATTTATTGGATATTTCTATTAATACAATAATTCATGCATCACTATTGTGTCATCATTAATTTTAATTTTTTAATATTTAAAAATTATAAATATATATATATGATATGTGGAATTATTTTCTCATTCCATAAAATACCTATCTTTAATTATATATAACGTTTATCACAATATTTAAATTAATATACTTATATAAAATGAGAGTGAGTCATTTTGTTACAATCCTTGATTTTAATAATATTAATGTCGTATTCATGTGAAAGTTTACATTAAGCAATTCCATCTATAAACATATATTACAAGGGTATAATTTAGTCATATAATAGGATTTTGAAATGTTTTAGGAAATTTTATTATGTTAGTTTTACCTTTAATTACCTGATTTACACTTAAATGCGGTAATAAAAAAATTACTAAAGTTATTATTTGTAATGTCCAAAATTGAAATTAGCCAATTAAAGTTTTTTAGATCCAATTATTTCAAATATATAATAAATTTTTCAAAATTCAAAACACATAATTTTTACTAATTAATTTAAAATTAATCCTTGTTTTCAAACTGATAAAACGTGTTTTTCAAAAGAAAAAAACCATCAAAATATAAATATGTGTTTATTTCTAATTTTAATGTGATGATAATTACAAACACCTAAATTATATTAAATGATAAAAATATAATCCAATTTTACTTTAAAAACATTAAAATTTATAATTTAACACTATTATTTATTTTTAATGAAAATTTTGTTTTTAATAAAAATTTAGTATTTATTACTATTAAGAAAAATATAAAAGTTATTATAAAAACACAAATAAATTATCCAAACTAAATTCTTGTGTCTCTATTTAAAATAAGAAGTATACTTTTTCAATTTTAAAATATAAAAGCTTTAAATATTGGATTTTAAATGGGTACGCCATCAAAAGGAGGTAAAACTATATTTTTTGAGAAATACTTATTTTATCCAAAAAGTGATTTTTTCTTATATAATGTATGAGAAACAAATAAGATGAAATTTAAAATTATATTGAATGTATAAAATTTAAAATCTGGTTAAAAGTATTCATTAACTCTAATTTAATAGCTATGTTATATATCATATTGAATAATAATATTTTATTTATATATTGTTGTTCGGTAAAACATGGTATTGCGTGTAACGCAAGACAACACATTTTTGTGTGTAGAATAAGCTTAGCATGGTGTTGCATATGAAAATAAAGCAACAAAATTAAATTTATTTAGATATGAAAATATTATAATGTCTCAGGGTGTTACATAGAAGGCATAAGATAATAAAGAAACATTAATAAAGAGAATGTGGGGATCCCTTGCCTCATTTAGTGACTCCAAATGCTTGGAAGAAGATTCTTGGGAGCATGGGGAACTCTGGGATGACTCTAAAGAGGGGATTGAAGAGTAAGTAAGCTATAATAGAATTTTTTATGTAAGGTAAATCAGATATTGGGTGGGTTTATATAGGAAATGAGTTGGGATTTCTTTAATATTTCTCAAACATAGGTATTTGGACTCTATATAATTAAATAACCCAAACCAAATACTTTCCCATGTTTTTTCCAATGGTTTATAAAAAATGTCAATTTTTTTTATTATTTTATAATTCCAAATTATGAAAATAATAAAATAATCCCCTTGCTTATGAGGAGGTGAGTCATACTCTTAAAGAAGAGATTTTAAAACCATAAAAATATATTAATGGTTTTGGATGATTAAAAATGGATTTATAAAATTAATTAAATAAACATAAAATAGAATTATTTAAAAAGGTAAAACATATATTTGGTCTTGGATACCATTTATTGTTTTTATCAAATCCCTTTTGGGTGATTATGATGGTACAATACACAAAGTATATTTATACGGTGTTTAATTTTTACCCAAAAATTTGACCATCTATGAATATTATCAAACACTAACCATGGGATAATTTAGATGATTTTATTCCAAAAATAATATTCATTTTATCAAAATAATTTTATAAACATGTGTACTTTTACTTTTAAAAATAATAATTGATATTTATTGAGAAATGCTAGATTTGTTTATGAAAACGGTTATCAATCATTTAATAAAATTACATTTGAAATCATAAAAATTATCTCATCATTTATATTTTCTAATTTTTTTTAATATTAATATTTTATTAAAATATAATTTATTTCCAAAATCTATTAATTTATGAAAATAAATGTCATAATTGAATTTGAATGTCTTCTAAAAATAATATTTGGTTTTATTATATCAATATTAATATAATTTATACAGTAAATACAATATGTAGAAAAAATAATAAATATTCTATAAATAATAATATTCTTAAAAATATTGTTTGGGTATTGATACATATCCCCTTAATACACCATCAAACACCCTAAGGGTAAGGTGGGTGACAGCGAGACTTTCATGGGGTGGTTCGCCGAACATGGTATGGGTCCGGATCTCGATGATCTTGAACTTCTCCCATAAATATTTTCACTCAAGCATAAGTTTTTGGATTTCATCTTGGACATGGTTAAGGTGAAATATCAATGATTTTATCTCCCTTATATGATATTATAAATGGTCTTCATAGGGTATGATCCTACTAGTTGAGACCATCATTTCCTTTCTCAATGTCAATTGGATTCGTTAAAATCAAATATTTATTATATTCATGTAATCACTATTCAATGGCTATATTATCCATGTTAATGATTTGTAATGGTATGTTATATATGATATAATATAATAAAACCAAATAAGTGCTTTTTATTATATAACCATATTAAATATATGATTTTTATTTAAATCTAACAGGGTAATTTTATTTATAACTATTTGTTTCATTACAATATTCCCTCCTTTATAAATTTCACCCTAAATGTTTTTTTACACACATTAGAATAGATGAGGGTAACACTATTTCATACCCTTATCTAGTGCTTATATTGTTTCATAACTCTAAGGATTTCTCCATATCACTTTGAACATTTTTATTGTCTTATTCTATGGAGCGTTGTCTCTACAATCAAAGAACTTGACCAACTTCTCTTCATAAGAATGATCATTCTCCAACGGTACAACCTCTATATTGAGTTCATTTGAGGGGTATGGTATCTAATTCCTTGATATAGATACATGTAATACATAATATACTTGAGATTGGTTTTGCTGGGAGTGCTGGTCGATATTCCACTGCTCTGATGTGATCAATGATCCCAAAGGGGGGCAATGTATCTTAGTCTAATATTTCCCTTCTTCCAAAATCTCATCACTTTATTCCTTAGAGATACGTAGAGGAATACAATGTGTACAACATTTGACTCTATGACTCATTGAAGATCGTCAGTATAGCTATTTTTTGGACTCTAATATCCCTTGATGTGCTTCAGAATGGTCTTAACCTTATCCAACATTTCTTCAACCATTTCCAAACATAGCATTTTTAATCCCCAAATTCATCCCAACATGTAGGTGTTCTACACTTCTTTATATAAAGATATTCTTTGGGATCCAATTGGATGTGTGATTGGAAACTCTTTTTATGAGAGAACTAGGCTAGATATATATTCTAGTCGAATCCTCATTTGAAGTCCATATAACATGATATCCACATGTATTCTAATGTATGAATAGTCGGTTAAGAATAGAAATCATTTTGGGGATGACAAGCCATACTAATGTTGAACTCAGTGTATAGATCATGTTAGAAACTTTTCTATTACTTTGATGTGAATCTAGGATCATGATTGAAAACAATTAATATTTGTACTCCATGAAGCCTCACCGCTTCACTAATGTACATCCATGAATGTTGATCTAGTGATATGTTCTCTTGAATCATATTTAAGTGTTCGGTCTTTGTATGAAAATACACCACATCACATAAAACATTGTTTCCTATAAATTTCTTCTGAATTCCAGTGACAGAATCCATGGTGATTTTCCCACTTCCTTTTAGGTATGGGTAGTGGTTGAATCAACGCCTTTTTATTTTTTCCATTCACCCTTCACTTGGTTAAATACATGACATATTGATGAATATTATTTATTCTACTTAGTTATATTTTCCCACTAATAGTTATTTTATAGATCTTGATACATAATTATGATTCCTTGGTGGATGGATAAAGTTTAACTATATACAACATATAACAACTCCTTTAGATCCATATTTGATGGTACACATAGTCATGACCAAAATCATACAATTCCTTCTTCATTAACATTGAACTCGGAGGATTTACCGTTTCTTATAATTTTCACAATCTTTTGAATTCCCACATCATCTATTTGAACATATTTTATCCTTTCCAAAATATACGATTGAGCAATAATATATGAAAGGATTGGTGCTTTTAATTCCTTTTTTTATGCCCATGTCCATCCTTTTGAAATCTAAGAAGATCATATCCCACTTAATTCTCAACAAGATCCTTTTTACATAGAGAATCCACCAATTTATTTTCTTTTCCATGATGGTATTGGATTGATTAGTTATAGTCCTTGATTATCTCTTACCATCATTATTGGAATATATTCATCCCTTTCTATGTGAATATATACTTGAGGATTTTGTGATATGTACTATTTAAAACATCACCCCAAAGAGATAACGAAACCATATTTTCAAATCGAATATCACCATAAGAAAATCCAGATCATGTGTTGGGTAGTTATGTTTGTGTACATTCTACTTCACTGAATCTTAGGTTACCACTTTTTCATTCTATATAATCACATATCCCAATCCCTTCGTTGAACTATCACTGAATACCACAGAAAGATCTCCACTAGTGGGAAGTATTAGTACATGTGTAGTGATAAGTATATTTTTCAACTCCTTGAATCTCTCTTAACATTAATTATTCAATGAATACTTGACTCCATTCTTAGTTATTTTGGTAATAGGTTTTGGCACTTGAGTGAAATTTATCAAAAATCATCGATAATGCCCAGCTAACCCAATGAAACTACGGATATAGGTCACAGATATTAGTATCATCCATCCTTAAATTCCATTATTCATTTAAGGGCCCATATATATCCCATTTATTGTGATGATATTACTCAAGAAAGACACATCCTTTAACAAAAAATCAAATTTTTTGTACTTTGAATGAAGCTTTTCCTTTTATAAGATTCATAGAATAGTCCTCATATGCTCCTCATGATCCTCGTTTATTATGGATTATATTAGAATATCATCTAAAAAACTACCAAAAATTTTTCTAGGTAATCTCTAAATACTCTATTAATCAATTCAATGTTGATTTTTGGAGAATTAGTGAGTCTCAATGGAATTACTATGAACTAATAGTGCATATACCTTGAACAAAAGGCATCCATGGAGATATCTTCCTTCTTAACCCTTAATTGATAATATCACAATAGAATATCCACCCTAGATATATATTGTTATCCATGTAGCTAATATAATAATTCATCAATCCATGTTATAGGAGACTTGTTATTTATCATTATCTTTTTGATCTAATGATAATCAATGTATAGGTGCATCGAACCGTCCTTCTTCTTCTTGTAGAGGAATGGTGCACCCCACGGTGAGGCATATAGGTGTATGAACTCTTTTTCCAGATTCTCCTATATTTTTATCTTTATCTCCTAATGTTCCAAAACATCCAATCTATATGGATTCTAAGATAATGGAAACACCAGAGGTACATGACCGATTGAAATTTCAACCTCTCTTTTAGGAAGAAGATCTTGGAATTCCTCAGGAAACACATTAGTTTATTCTAATCACATTGATATCTTCCTCAAGCATCATATTCTTGACCAGTTTCCACCAATGATCAACTTCTCCATACATATGATAAATAGCTAGTGGAAGATTCTCTTGTTCAGAACAATGAAGGATGTAGAATATATTTTTAATGTATTTGATCCATTGTTCTAGGACAGAGGGATCAGATGATCTATTGAATGTTATAATCTTCTATTTCCAAAATCTCTCAATTGTATATTGTTCGCTATTAGGGGGTTTGGATGCTTCTCCTGATCTAGTTTGCCATTCATAAACCGAGTTAGATGAGAGAGTATCATCACAATGGTCATGATTCCCACTCCTATCAGCATTAGAATCTCATTGGGGTAGTTATCACATTTCTCATTACATTGTTTGTTTACCAGATTCCTCCTATTTCTGAACATTGGATAAAATAAAAGGGAAATTAGAGATGAGTACTTTTAAACAATTAAACACAAAATGGGTAATGTAATGACAATAAATTATTAACTTGTAATTTACATTTATTTATTAAATTATGAATTTCTTTGCTTCAATCTATGTTATACATGATCTATTTCCTAATATATTGTCTTATAGACAATTTTTGTTACATTAATAATGGTTCATAATGAGCCTTTTAATTTACCAATTCTTATCCCTTGGGAGTGTCAAACCAGGTGCATAGAAAGGCCCATTTTTATATACCAGGTTACTCCAAGTCAGTCCCAACACACCTTGTTGGAGTCGTTACCCCTAGTTATATCTATTCCTGTACCATATTCACTTGTAGTACCCAGAGTTTGATTTATTGGATTCATAATCTACTAAAAATATACTTTCCAAAATTTAGGGAAGTTTTCTAAAACGTAGTTATATCAATAAAAATTTTACTAGATTTTTCTTATCCTAATCCCAAAAATTAACTAAACTTTTCCATTGACACCATCTATAAAAACCACTCTCTTTGTCACACATTAATACATTATTTATTAGAAAATATTACACTTATTATAACTTAGAAGATTGATAAATATGTTTTATTTAAGAATTAGGTACATTAAATAATAAACTAAAGTAGGAAATACATAATCTTTATTGAAAACATCCTTCATGTGCTCATACTTCAAACATTATTGGATAACATGGGGACATTAATAAGAAAGGGTGATAAATAAAGCCTAACAAGGGAATAATAAATTAATAATGTGATGAAATTAATAAATGTCAGATAATATACATAAAGGATTGATAATAACAAGCATGAACAATTAGACATGATATATAATGATAATCATACACGCAACATGGGATAAGTTTCCATATATTAAAACACTACATCATAAACATACGTCAAGGATAACTACCAAGACATAGTAATTGAAACATTAACACAAAGGAATCAGGTTTTACACCTATTCCAACATGACATATCCTGAGACTAAATAGTTTCCAATGTGGTGGAGCGCTATATAATTCATGGAACACTCATCGCTTTTATCTCATTTTCATGATTAAGTGTGCCATATATATCATACAAAATGGATTCATTCATCATAATAATTTATTCCATGATAAATGAGTGTTTAATAAAAATATTTATTACAAATTCAAATAATTTTATGTGTATAAATTTTAATACCCTTGATAGGAAATGGGTATGGTATTCACAACACAATGGTTATTGTGGTGAAATTTGAAAAGTCAAAGGATGTCACTTAAAAATTTATAAAAGGGGAAATTGAGAGAAAATAAGGGTCTATAATCATTTTTATATAATATGGAATTTAATATTTTGTTGTATATTCAAATCCCTATATTTGTAATTGGAAATAAAAGGGATAAGATAATAAATATACATTAATAAATAATAGATGTTGAGGATCACTTTCTTAAGTGAGTGACTCCAAATGCATGGTGGAGCTTCTTTAGAGTTTGGGTGAACATTTTGAGGACTTTATAGAGGGGAGTGAAGATTAATTATGTTTTCCAATTATTTTTTTTAAAGGTAAATGGGATCTTAGGAGGGTTCATATAGAAAATTAGTGTGGATTTCATTAATATTTCTTATTTATCAGTTTTGGACCCTATATAAAAAAATAACCATAAAACAAAAACCATCCCAGGGTTTTTTCCCATGGTTTCAAAAAAAAATGGGGATATAATTAATTAATAAGTCTAAGTTATGAACTTAATAATATAATTCCCTTTCTTATGTGTATTTAAGTCACACTATTAAAGAAATATTTTTAAAACCATAAAATATATTAATGGTTTTGGAGGATTCTTAATGGAGTCATACAATTAATCAAATAAACATAAAATGAATAATATTTAAATGGATAAAATATATTTGATCTTGGATAACCATTATAGTACTTATTATATCACTTTTTGGTCATTATTATGTCATAATACATAAACTATATTTATAAGGTATTTAATTTTATGAGAAAAATCTATTATCATTGAAAATTTTGAGAAATTAACTGTTGGATAATTTCGATGATACGATTCCAAAAAATATAGTCATTTTATCTAAAATATGTATTAAAATGATTATTTTCACTTTTAATGATAATAATCAACATTTTATTAGAAATGATGAGTTTTCTAACAATAACAGTTTTGGAACCTTTATTAAAATTACATTTGACTTCATAAAAATTATTTGATCAGGTATATTTAGTAAAATTAATTAATAACAATATTTTATAAAAATATTACTTATTTTATAAATCCATTAGTTTATGAAAATAAATGGGTTAATTTAATATTAATATTACCCAAAAAAATTGAGTTTTATTTTATAAAAAAATCATGTATAAAGTAACCAAAATAGGATGAAAATATATTCATTATTCTATACAAAAAAATGCTCATACTCACCTTTTTAGGGACCTGATACATATAAGAAAATAAACTATCAAACTCCCTAAGGGTAAGGTCGGTGATGTTGACACTTTCATGGCGTGGTTTGACGAACATGTTTTGGGTCTTGATCTTGATGAACATGAACTACTTCCGGAAACAGTTTCACTCATGATTATGTTATTACATATTATCTTAGGATTGGTCAAGTGCAAATCCTAGTGACTCTATCTCCCTCATATTCTCTAGTAAATGGTATTATTGGGGTATGATCCTACTGGTTGAGGACATCACTTCCATTCACTTTGTCAATTGGATTTGTTAAAATTCTATGTTTATAATAATCATGTGATCATTGTTCAACAGCTATAGTATCAATGGTAATTATTCTTAACAGTATTTTAAATATCTTATGGTATAATAAAACCTATTAATTAAATTTTTTATATAACCATATTACATAATAAGTCATTTAATTAAATAAAGAAGGGAATTTTTATTTATAACCATTTGAATCATTATAGATAATACATTCAATATGTCGCTTGTTATCACACAAAAAGGTTATCCCAAGTTACCAAATATTCATTAATCCTAATGTGATTTTATGATACATTAATCTAACAAAACATTATTTGAATTTTAACTTAAATATTCAAGTAATGGTTAACCTTATAACCCTTTATAAAATTGAAAATCATAAACATTAGAAATAAGGTCATGAAATCATTTTAACATTATTCCCCCATATATAACAAAGTATCTCTTGGTTGTCACATTCCAAAAACATCAATACCCTCACCATATATTATCTTGAAACATGGTAACATCCATAATTACAATAAATCATTTTTCAAAACATATATTCTTCCAAAAGGTAACTCACCCTTTATTCCTTAAATAGGTTCTCATCATAGAAAATATTTTCTTTTAGAAGCATGGTTCCATCATTTTGAATCTATAAAATCAATGTGATTTCATTAATCCGAAATTCATCTAGATAGAGATAATTAATTCTTAGACTTATAACAAGTTCTGCTAAAGGATGAAAAATAATATTTTCATAGATCTTATTTTTTCAAAATCCTATAAGAAATTGTCCACTATGAAGTGCCCCGATTATCATGGTTCATTTCATTCGTTGTTATTTCATATGATTTCAATTTTTCCATTATCTTTAGTGGTTTTTGGAGATAATCACCATTATTAACTATTGTATTTAGGATCATTTTGGAATAATTCCCAAACTCTTTTTAATTGAAACACTAAAGAGTGGGAGGATCATTCTATGGAGTTTTCTCATTATTCTCATCAGTAGATAAATTTATTCAATCATTTAGGAATTTATCTAGTGTATTTACTACATTTCCAAACTTTTAATATATACTGGTATGATTATTTCAATTCCCTCCATGCTCAATTACACACTTAGAGCATAAACGAAGTCTAAAACTCATCATAGATGGCTCTCTTAGAGATGGAATCATGATGGGCAGAGGAGTCCTTTGCGATGCATGTTGTCTTGTTATTGTGGTGTTCAAAACATTCTATAGTTCATGTACCTCCCTAGGGGTGAAGGCATGGGAACTTTATATTGGGCTCCAATTATTCCAGGAACACGGTTCCAAGTGTCAGAAGTGGAGTCGGATTGCGATGTTCTAGTGAAGATGATCCAGGGTAGACAACAGACTCCTTGGGATCTGGCTTATATTATCATAAGTTATGCTGTGGAAACCACATCGGGTAAAATAATTCATCATAGCTGGATGGATACTAACTATGTTATGGATACACTTTCAAGCATCAGAATTCCAGGATAAGGACAAATTGTTTTTTGAAATTTGGGTTCTATGCCACATGAATTTCAAATTTTTGTGGAAAAATATTCTCTTGCATTACAGTATTTTCTCCTACCTTGAGTGTAACGCCCCGACCCCATCTACCCAGAGTCGGTGCATTATTACATAACATTGGCATGATCACAAGAAAGATCAAATCTCGAAAGACCGATTGGTTTAGTAGCCTTGGAAACACTAGATATATTCATAAGTTTTACATTACATCATAAAATCAAAAACTACTACAACAACATAATGTTTCCACAGTCCACACTACAATCCCCTCATAATATCCCCGCAGGTCATTCATAACTTACATCTTCACTTCCTGGGAAAAATAAAACATAGAAAAGGGGTGAGCTCAAATGCCCAGTAAGGATAACAATATAGCGGAAACTTTCATCAATAAGAATAAACATTTAAGGCAATGTATAACTAAAACAAAAGCCTTTTAAATATTAACATTCAACATGGTATGGCATAAATAAAATGAAATAATGCCATTTACTTATTCACATGGATATTCTACTAATCGAATAATCACATGCAAAAATCAATAACCACTTTCATAATGTTGGAATGCATAATGCCAGACTATCATAACCACATAGCCAAGGCCTCGTGCCAAGACTACAAATAAGATTTTGTCAAGGCCTTGTGCCAAGACACTAGTTTGTCTCATGAGACCTACCGATGCATCGAGGAGCTATAGCGGGCTCCACCCGTCACTTATTAAGTCCAATGCATTCCCATATGAAAAGGTTTAAACATAACATAAACATTCGTATTAAAACTAGCATATGAAATGTAAATATTTTCACAATAAACTATGAATGGTATAAAAATAGAACATCCACAGTCAAACATATCACAAAACCTTCAATACAATATAGAAGTTTTGTATCATAATAAATCAACTTCAAATAATCTTAAAATCCATCAAAGGATGTTGACATAGATGAAATCAAAATTCTTTTTAAAGAAGTATCTCCTTTTATTTTGAAATCATTTAAGATCCATATAAAATAAAACATTTTCTTTGAAAATATTCTTATAAGCTTGTATGGAAAGCTTCGACGATTTTATAACGGCGTAAAATAACCGCACCCGCCGTATAAGTTAAAAAAAACATTCTTACCTCAATTCTGTCGAAAAGGTTAAAAAGGACCTTGTTTTGAAAACGACGGAAAGATTCCTCTTATAAAAAGTCAAACAAGGGTATAAATGACTTTAACCCATAAAAAATGTTTTGAAATACATTTTTAAGAAACATGGATGTGGATGATAAAGATATCCCAGTAGATTATTACGTATAAACAACCTCGGATAATGAAGAGATTGTGAAATAACCCTTACCTTGTACTTTTCCTTGGTTGGGGTAGGTTAACCTCCTGTATAATGGTGAAATAATTTTTATTAAATTATACAAGAATCATATACATTAATATGATATCATATATGATCTTTTAATATTGATTTGATAATAATATCTTAGTATTATCGTTGTTTCGGGTGTTAACTTACTTGTTTTCATTCATATGTTTTGTTACGTAAGACATGTTTGTAAAGGATAGGTTGTATATTATCCATATCCAGAATGATATCAAGTCCTTAAACATCATTTTTAAATCATAAAATGATAATTACGCTTTAATGGTTACGATGGAGAATGAATCTCATCGCGTTCGTGGAGACGGTAGTCCGTACGTACGCACGAGCGACAATATCATTCTTTTGATATTAAAATAATATATAAATGGATGGTATATCATATATACAGAATCATTAACATGTTATATTTATTATTTACATGAGTTACACATCATTATTATACCCATCCAAATAATATTATATTGAATAACAATTACACCACGACGTGGAGACGGTAAGCCGTACGTACGCACGTATGGTGACATGTTATTCAAAGGGTGGATAGAATACTGAATATGATTGTACCATATTTATAATAACATCACAGTATATGTGAGATACTGGAGTTATTATTTCAGAATGGTAAGAACAAAGGAAGAAGAAGTGGAAGAAGAAATGAACTTAGAAAAGGGTGGTGAGATCATTACCTCTTCTTCGGGTTCTTCCTTTTGATTTGATCAAAAGGGCTCCTTAGGTTGGCTTTCTGATCAAAATAAGGCCTCTAGGTTGTATTGAGGGATGTTGGGAGAGTATTTGGGCAGAGTTTGGCCGAACCAAAAGGCTTTAGAGGTGTGAAGAAATGAGAAGGAGGAGTGCCCTTTTATAAGAGGGGTGAGGGGAACCTTTGGAAAAGTTAGAAATATTAATTTATAATAAATTCATATTCGGTTTACAAAGGCTCCAAAGTTGACTATTAAAAGTATGAGGTGGGGATAGGTCGAAAACAACTCATCCAATAGAATTTAGACAGGTTTGGGTACTTATATTAACCTTATCTTTAAGTATTAACTCTAAGTTAATTAGTTTCACTTTTACAATGTCTCTTTGTATTTTTATATAATATGGTTAATAAACTTACTATATACATCCAAGCGACCCCCAAGTGGTCCATTAATGAGGAACCTATCATAATATAAGTCTCTTGGCCGAACCTTAGATTTTTAGGAATTTAATATCAATTAATAATATAATATTTGTTTTAAGAACTCTTTTATGTCAATTTTGACACTATTCAATAGTTGATTTTTTTGAAACTCCTAACAGATTGATTACTTCGAACAAAGTCAATTAAATCAATACTAATATATCATATTATCATAGAAAATTAGTTTAATTCATTAAAAGTTTAATATTATAATTATTTGGGTATTTATAATATCAATTATGTTAATTTTTTACTATTTTAGTAATTACTGCATCATCATTGTGTCATAAATAAAATAAATTATTTAATGTCAAAAAATTATAAATAAAATATAATTATGTAGGAAATCTTTTTAGCTTTCTAATGAATATTTATAATCTAAAATCCAGCATATATAACCCTATGTAACAATTGTTTTGCTAAAAGATATATGCTTGTGTCATTTTTGTATTCATTTTAACTTAATTAATATAAAGTGTCATTATCACTTACAAGTGGATCCATGGGGTCCAAAAATTGACCCAAAGATTCCCATGGTCGACCATGTATCAACCAATAGGGTTAAGACACATTTTAGGGTAATTTAGTATTATTATAATATTATTTTTTTAACCCTTATTTACCGGATTTACCCTTAACCATGGTAAATAAAATATTTACCGCAGTAATTATTCAAAATGTCTAAAAATAAAAGTTACCTATTTACACAATTTGGACATCCTGATTCCAAATATGGAATCCATTTTTCTAAATTCAAAACACAGAAGTGGCAGAAATTAATTTAAAATTAATTCCCGCTGTCAAAACAAAAAGCGTGTTTTTAAGAGATAATAACTATCAAAAGATTGACACTTGTTTATGTTCGGTTTAATTGTAAAATTATGTCCAATGACCAACATTATATTAAATGGTAAAAATATATTCTAAATATACTTTAAAACCACTCAAATTCACAATTTATCACTATTAATTATTTTGATTAAAAAAGTTGTTTTTAATTAAAATTTAGTAATTTTCACTATTCATCAAAATATGAAAGTTATCCGAAAAGTACCAAAATTTCACCTTAGGCTAAATTCGATATTCCGAATCCAAAAATGAAGTCCATTTTGAAATATAAAATATATATAATTTCTAAAAGTAGGTATTACTATTCATAACGGCTAGTTTGATTGGTTGTGGTGTGTTAAAATCTCGAAGTTGCGTACAATGCACGTCATTGCATTATTCGAAAGGAAACATACCGAGGAAGCTTGGGGTGTTACATTCTCCCCTCCTTCAATAAATTGCGTCCTCGCAATTTTTAAATTTTTGCTTGGGAATATAATGGAAAGTCCCACATCGGAAAAAGAGTCAATAAAACTGTCACTTTAAAAGAAAGGAAGAGAGGTATAAGGGTCATCCAAGATAACCCATACTAGGATTCCATGTAAGAAAACATGGATATGGATGATAAACTAAGTGTCAAGTTCTGATGGAGAGGGATAGAAATCATGATCAGGAGAAAGTTAACAATGAGAAAACCACAAACTTGTGTTGGGACAAACGACCATTAGTCTCCTAGTAGGAAAGTAAACGGACAACATTTTTTTTTAAAGTTACATTACATAAGGAAGAGGAATTCATTTATGATATTGACTAAGAACATTATGAGATATACTTACATTTTAAGTATATTTTCATTCTTTAATAAATTTCCACCACTAACTCATTTTTTTTTAAAACGATGAGTATTCAAGAATACTTGGTCACATTGGAAGAGATAGAATAAACTTCTATAGAATCACATGATCCATGAAGGATAAACCATATATTTACATTGTCTTTGAAGATTAATCAAAACCAAAATGGTCAGTGAATGATCTAATGATCCCCCAAAAGGATATTCATTGAGATAAATATGCACTAATCTTAATTTCTAAAATTAAACCAACAATACCCCAAAGTTAAATAGATACCATTCAATAACCAATTGTCCTTAAAATCCTTTAATATAATCCAAACTAATATCAAAACATAGAAGAATTTGATTATGTAGTCTCCCATGTTAAATTGTATCTCCAAATGACATCAGATACTCTTAAAGTCACATACTCAAAAGTAATTAACCTAATCACATATTCTCTATTATAGGTTAATCATTTCCATAAATAACCCAAATCACTATAAATCCACAATAAAAACGTAGATAAAAATCTATCATTACTCCACAAATGAAACCCCATAGTATTCTATTTTCCTTGGACATATAGTGTTTCCAACAAAGTGAACATCTTCCAAAATAACATTTATCACTTAATCACCAAATCATTTTCCTATACCAAGGGTATTCTTTTGATATGAAATAAGAACCCAAATCAACTTATTATTGATCAATAAAATCATTTAAGAAAAAAAAGTCACACTAACCAGGGACTTCACGTAGTCTAGTGGTAGGCGATAAATCCCAATCGCACTTTGGTTGTGGGTTCGATTCCCATAGCTTTGTCCGACGCGACGGGTTGTCACACGGTCTATGTGTTGTCCTTTTTCAAAAACTATATTTTATAATATTGCCAAAATGAGATAAATTCCCCAAAATACTATATCATAAATTTAACCACAAATGTTATATCATACCTTGAATCTTCATCCCAAATTAGAATAACTTATAATTCTCTCAAACCCCAATGATCATATAAATCCAAATGGTTATTTATACCCAAATCCACAAGAGAAGAGACAATTCTTCATCAAATATCATTCTCACATGGCAAACTGCGGGGTTACAAATACAAGAGAAAATTATTCCATAGTAAACCCATCAACAAGGAGTGCTAATACTTTTTAAACATTTCTCCAACCATTTATTCCCACATAGCTTCTTCTTTGACCAAGAAAATATCCTATAGAATAGGACATTCACTCGGGTAATGGCCAGGTCCCCTACATTTACGGCAAATGACTGTAAATGGACTCTTGGGACCATTTTTATCTTCTTCCATAGTACTCTTCATTTTTCTTCGGCAATTCTTTACGTTATGTCCTTCCTTGCCGCACGTAAAACATTTCGTTTTCCCATTGAGACACTTTCCTGGGTGTCTCTTTCCACATTTCCTGCATGATGAAAATTGAGGGTTCTTTTCTCCATGGTCTCCATTGCTGGAGCTCTTATCATTTATCACCTTTCTCTTCCTTGTTGAGTCTGGGAGTTGGTTAATATATATGTTGTTGATCATATTTTTGGAAAACTGATTTGGCATAAAGACGATATCTTTTACGCCTATCAACATTCCATTTTGTTGCTCATTGCCACCACCGTTCCCATCTTGTACATCATTCTCAAAGTCACTATGACTTCCTTGGAATCCAGCCATTGACTAAAACCATAAAGCATTGTGTGAGTAATAGTAGTCGTAAAATCATTTAGAGATTAAAATGTCACCATATTCTCAATTTGAAACATATTAGGATTAACCAAGGTCATTTACTCTCATCTTATATATATATTACTTAAATTGGTTTGTAAAGAAAATGTAAATTATCCTAAGCATATCCCCTGGGAGTGTCGTAACCAAGAGTGCAGCAAGGCCCGTTGTCGTGCACCAGTTCCCGTTCGAGTCTAGCTCAAAGCGGTGTTTTCGGGTTTTACCCCTAGGTACATCTGTGCCAGAGCCGCCTCTACCTGCTCGTATCCAGACAGGGATGTATTGCTCGGAAAACTCACAAAGTCTCTACAATACCAAAATTCTAGGAAGTTCCTCTATACTAATCCTCAAAGTTCATCTTAGGTCTACGTGCTCTAATCAGAGTTTATCTAAATCTAGTTTCCAAGGTTTGTACTAAACTTCCTCTGATACCAACTGTAACGCCCCGACCCCAGCTACCCAGAGTCGGTGCATTATTACATAACATTGGCATGATCACAAGAAAGATCAAATCTCGAAAGACCGATTGGTTTAGTAGCCTTGGAAACACTAGATATATTCATAAGTTTTACATTACATCATAAAATCAAAAACTACTACAACAACATAATGTTTCCACAGTCCACACTACAATCCCCTCATAATATCCCCGCAGGTTATTCATAACTTACATCTTCACTTCCTGGGAAAAATAAAACATAGAAAAGGGGTGAGCTCAAATGCCCAGTAAGGATAACAATATAGCGGAAACTTTCATCAATAAGAATAAACATTTAAGGCAATGTATAACTAAAACAAAAGCCTTTTAAATATTAACTTTCAACATGGTATGGCATAAATAAAATGAAATAATGCCATTTACTTATTCACATGGATATTCTACTAATCGAATAATCACATGCAAAAATCAATAACCACTTTCATAATGTTGGAATGCATAATGCCAGACTATCATAACCACATAGCCAAGGCCTCGTGCCAAGACTACAAATAAGATTTTGTCAAGGCCTTGTGCCAAGACACTAGTTTGTCTCATGAGACCTACCGATGCATCGAGGAGCTATAGCGGGCTCCACCCGTCACTTATTAAGTCCAATGCATTCCCATATGAAAAGGTTTAAACATAACATAAACATTCGTATTAAAACTAGCATATGAAATGTCAATATTTTCACAATAAACTATGAATGGTATAAAAATAGAACATCCACAGTCAAACATATCACAAAACCTTCAATACAATATAGAAGTTTTGTATCATAATAAATCAACTTCAAATAATCTTAAAATCCATCAAAGGATGTTGACATAGATGAAATCAAAATTCTTTTTAAAGAAGTATCTCCTTTTATTTTGAAATCATTTAAGATCCATATAAAATAAAACATTTTCTTTGAAAATATTCTTATAAGCTTGTATGGAAAGCTTCGACGATTTTATAACGGCGGAAAATAACCGCACCCGCCGTATAAGTTAAAAAAAACATTCTTACCTCAATTCTGTCGAAAAGGTTAAAAAGGACCTTGTTTTGAAAACGACGGAAAGATTCCTCTTATAAAAATTCAAACAAGGGTATAAATGACTTTAACCCATAAAAAATGTTTTGAAATACATTTTTAAGAAACATGGATGTGGATGATAAAGATATCCCAGTAGATTATTACGTATAAACAACCTCGGATAATGAAGAGATTGTGAAATAACCCTTACCTTGTACTTTTCCTTGGTTGGGGTAGGTTAAACTCCTGTATAATGGTGAAATAATTGTTATTAAATTATACAAGAATCATATACATTAATATGATATCATATATGATCTTTTAATATTGATTTGATAATAATATCTTAGTATTATCGTTGTTTCGGGTGTTAACTTACTTGTTTTCTTTCATATGTTTTGTTACGTAAGACATGTTTGTAAAGGATAGGTTTTATATTATCCATATCCAGAATGATATCAAGTCCTTAAACATCATTTTTAAATCATAAAATGATAATTACGCTTTAATGGTTACGATGCAGAATGAATCTCATCGCGTTCGTGGAGACGGTAGTCCGTACGTACGCACGAGCGACAATATCATTCTTTTGATATTAAAATAATATATAAATGGATGGTATATCATATATACAGAATCATTAACATGTTATATTTATTATTTACATGAGTTACACATCATTATTATACCCATCCAAATAATATTATATTGAATAACAATTACACCACGACGTGGAGACGGTAAGCCGTACGTACGCACGTATGGTGACATGTTATTCAAAGGGTGGATAGAATACTGAATATGATTGTACCATATTTATAATAACATCACAGTATAAGTGAGATACTGGAGTTATTATTTCAGAATGGTAAGAACAAAGGAAGAAGAAGTGGAAGAAGAAATGAACTTAGAAAAGGGTGGTGAGATCATTACCTCTTCTTCGGGTTCTTCCTTTTGATTTGATCAAAAGGGCTCCTTAGGTTGGCTTTCTGATCAAACTAAGGCCTCTAGGTTGTATTTAGGGATGTTGGGAGAGTATTTGGGCAGAGTTTGGCCGAACCAAAAGGCTTTAGAGGTGTGAAGAAATGAGAAGGAGGAGTGCCCTTTTATAAGAGGGGTGAGGGGCACCTTTGGAAAAGTTAGAAATATTAATTTATAATAAATTCATATTCGGTTTAAAAAGGCTCCAAAGTTGACTATTCAAAGGATGAGGTGGGGATAGGTCGAAAACAACTCATCCAATAGAATTTAGACAGGTTTGGGTACTTATATTAACCTTATCTTTAAGTATTAACTCTAAGTTAATTAGTTTCACTTTTACAATGTCTCTTTGTATTTTTATATAATATGGTTAATAAACTTACTATATACATCCAAGAGACCCCCAAGTGGTCCATTAATGAGGAACCTATCATAATATAAGTCTCTTGGCCGAACCTTAGATTTTTAGGAATTTAATATCAATTAATAATATAATATTTGTTTTAAGAACTCTTTTATGTCAATTTTGACACTATTCAATAGTTGATTTTTGTGAAACTCCTAACAGATTGATTACTTCGAACAAAGTCAATTAAATCAATCCTAATATATCATATTATCATAGAAAATTAGTTTAATTCATTAAAAGTTTAATATTATAATTATTTGGGTATTTATAATATCAATTATGTTAATTTTTTACTATTTTAGTAATTACTGCATCATCATTGTGTCATAAATAAAATAAATTATTTAATGTCAAAAAATTATAAATAAAATATAATTATGTAGAAAATCTTTTTAGCTTTCTAAGGAATATTTATAATCTAAAATCCAGCATATATAACCCTATGTAACAATTGTTTTGCTAAAAGATATATGCTTGTGTCATTTTTGTATTCATTTTAACTTAATTAATATAAAGTGTCATTATCACTTACAAGTGGATCCATGGGGTCCAAAAATTGACCCAAAGATGCCCATGGTCGACCATGTATAAACAAATAGGGTTAAGACACATTTTAGGGTAATTTAGTATTATTATAATATTATTTGTTTAACCCTTATTTACCGGATTTACCCTTAACCATGGTAAATAAAATATTTACCGCAGTAATTATTCAAAATGTCTAAAAATAAAAGTTACCTATTTACACAATTTGGACATCCTGATTCCAAATATGGAATCCATTTTTATAAATTCAAAACACAGAAGTGGCAGAAATTAATTTAAAATTAATTCCCGCTGTCAAAACAAAAAGCGTGTTTTTAAGAGATAATAACTATCAAAAGATTGACACTTGTTTATGTTCGGTTTAATTGTAAAATTATGTCCAATGACCAACATTATATTAAATGGTAAAAATATATTCTAAATATACTTTAAAACCACTCAAATTCACAATTTATCACTATTAATTATTTTGATTAAAAAAGTTGTTTTTAATTAAAATTTAGTAATTTTCACTATTCATCAAAATATGAAAGTTATCCGAAAAGTACCAAAATTTCACCTTAGGCTAAATTCGATATTCCGAATCCAAAAGTGAAGTCCATTTTGAAATATAAAATATATATAATTTCTAAAAGTTGGTATTACTATTCATAACGGCTAGTTTGATTGGTTGTGGTGTGTTAAAATCTCGAAGTTGCGTACAATGCACGTCATTGCATTATTCGAAAGGAAACATACCGAGGAAGCTTGGGGTGTTACATTGAGGGTTGTTGTATGGGAGGTATTAGAAATTACCGAGTAGATAACAAAAAAGTACATTTCAGTCAGACCAAAAAATAAGGCTCATTTTTTATCTCCATGGTTTATATATTGTCCATTAAACTACATCTTCCACCTCTTGTTAAAACCATGGGATTGATACAAAACTCCAACCAGAAAATCCACTTTTATTTCTCACTTTATAATATCATCATTTCTACTAATGTCTGTTATATCCAAAAACCTTATGAGACATGGATTTGATCTAACAACGAACCTATCAACCTTAATTTCTGGTTGAATGGTAATTCCAAAAGAGCACCTCACATGTCTGGTGAATTTGGCCTCATATGTACTGACAGATTAATCATATTTTTTTTCAACACAAGGAATTCTGTTTCCATTTTCTCAAGAGGAGGATAAGAAATGTACTAATTATATAATAATTTCATGAACTCATCCCAATCCATAGATTCAATTTCATCTATTTATCTAGTATTCCTAGTTATATTCCACCACATGTCTCCTTCACCTTCAAACTGATAAACATCCATAATGACTTTCTCATGTTCTGAATAGTAGAGAACGAATAATATATTTTTAGTGGTACTATTATAGTGATTAGAAACAAGTGGATTAGAAGACCTATAGAAATAAGGTGTACTTTTCCTCATTAAGAATCAATGGAATTTGTTCCCTATTTTACTCGACAGGAAGATCAGCATGATTCATAGCATCATAAATTTTTATGAGAATAGAAAAGAGATTTTTCATTTTAGATCCCATAGCATTCAGATTATTAGAAAAACAATCATTGAATTTTCTTTTTGAGTCACCATTAACATAGCTCTATTGAGTTATATCCATTTACCAATACTAAAAATCATAGAGTAAGAAATAGTTGTTATAGTGGGGAACTATACAATCATGAAAAAACACATACAAGATGTCTAAATTGTGACACCTTCCTTAATCTATTATGCCCAAGGTTTATACTATGTTATTCACAACCAACTTGTTTTTAAATCCATCATTAGGTTTCATGATGATTTTGTGAGTTCTAAAAGCATATCCATTTGGAGTGCCCATCCAAGTGCATAGTAAGGTATGTTGTTGTGTACGAGGTTATGATCGAGTCAAGCCTGACACACCTTGTTGAATTTATTACACCTCTAAATATATATATTCCATAACCATGTCCACAAGTAGTATAAAAACTCATATGTATTGTTATGAAACCAGTCACTCTATCATTGAAAAACAAAATATGACATTTTCCATTAGTTTTCATTATCAATAGACTAATATATATATGTTACTTTAGATCTCCCATTAAGGTTTTCTCACACCAGTTTCCAAATATTAGCTAAAACATTTCTCTAATACCAACTATAGAGACTCTGACTTTTCATAAAATATCATTTCAAGATTTTTGAGAAATACTTAATACATTACACAAACATTCACACAAAGACCATATTATTCTAGTGACTTTTGGAAAATGGAAATGAAAATACTAGTGCATAAGTGGGAAAAATTATCTCCTCTTAGGTTCTCCAAGAATAGAGACCTTCTTAGAAATATCATAAATAATACATATATTCATATCCTAGGTTAGGAAACATAACAAGGGATGAGATCAAATGCTCAGTTAGGGTAAAAAATGGAGATATGTAAGTATAAACATGATCATATGGGCATGAGAACATTATCATAAAATTATAATATCATACCCTGCATATCAAAGATCATCAACATGAATCATGGATTAAAGATTGGAAATTTGTAATACATTAATCATAAGAGACTCAAGAGAATAATCCATGAAATCCTAACATAGGAATAAGATATGGAATTTGTGGAATACATGTAAGAATAGTAAATATTATGTCAACGATACCTACCAAAACCTTCATAACATGTCAGGCTTGATCTACTCACTCTTTCATCGGCTTCAGGATTGAGCTAGAAACACATCTACCCTCTTATTGTGGGTTATGGGATATAACCTATGTATCCTATTACATCTATTATTTGGATGGACACCTGTAAACCCTCTTACCTTTAGTCATGGTTTATAACATGTGTACCCTCTTACTTATACACTTTTTCTACAACCTATGTAATATTTTATTTTCAAGCATGGAATACAACCCATGTAACTTATTGTTTTTGGGATTGGGATACAACATGTTAACCTATTTAGATCATATACCATTTATAATTACCCAATTATTAGGAGATATATCTAGGTCTCACCAAGACAAGCATATCATAACCCATGTAAAAGAGACAGGTTTCATAATCATTTGATCAAATCATAACCCATGAAAAGTATCGGGTTTCATTAGAATATAACTCATGAAATAGAAATGGGTTTCATAAAAATAATTCAATAGATACATAAACCATTCATATAATGAATATGATTGGATATTTTGGATCATTTATCTAGAAATGCATGAGTAATACCAATAGATGTTATCTTAGGTGGGAAATAATTGGGAAATATTTTTTAAAACATTTCATAATGAAATTATAAGTTATTATTTAAAAAATTGTTTTTAAAGAATAAAAACATTTCAAACCAATTTTCATGAAAACATAACCTTGTAAACCTACAAAAGAAGAATCATGGAAATAACAGTCATGATGGTGGGTAAGTTCGTACATGCAGAACATTTCTTTCAACTTAAAATTTTAGAAAGTGCCACAATAAAAAAAAGACAATCTGATTCATTTTATAAATTTTTTAAAAAAGGTAACAATTAGGTAAAAATTTCTTTTAAATATCATAGGATAATAGTAAACCATTTTTGAAACCATTTTTATAAAGCATGTTTTTGAAAAAACATGGATTTCTGACCAAAAGGACAATTAAACTCGTATTTTCATAAAAATATTCTTTTAATTATCATAAGTAAAAAATAGTGGTAAAATTTTAGAATTACATTTATATATCATTAATAAACAAAGGTTAATAGAATTCATTATATTTCTTGAGATATAGATCATAATATTTCATCAATTGAAGCATAATCATAAACAATCTCGATAAACAATGAGATTGTAACAAGAAACTATTACAACTTTGGTACATTTGAATCCTAATAGAATGGAATGAATAAAATTAAATGATTCATAGAATATCCTGAAAATAATTATATTAATTATATAACATGTCCCAGGTAATGTATACACCTCATATAAAAATATAGGCCCACATGGCATGTGTCTCAATGAAGTAAAATTGAGACAAAATTAAATAACAAATTATTTAACATTTCAAACATAAAACTCATGAAAGGAATACAATAAAATGGACATCTTAATAACCATATATTTATTTATAATAATCATAAAATACATACATGATAATTATACACACCACATATAATAAATATAAGGTGAAAATCTCTTCTATCTCACAGAAAAGAAAAGTGAGATGAGAAACCCCTTATTGCTTGAGTAACAATAGAATCAAGATACATGAAAGAAAAACATTAATTAAAAATCCAAATATCTTTTAATAAATTATATTAATTATATATATTTTCATAGTAATAAGAAAGTGGTGAATATGGCATGTGTCTCACGGAAATAATAGTGAGATGAAATTATCTTATTTTAGTGTTCAATTTCATTGTACATGGTAAAAACAATTGAATAATATAAATAATTTTACTATAAATATAAAAAACTACCTTATTATTATATATAATACCATATATGATTCACATATTTCTTTATATTATCCAATTATTTACAATTCCATGGTAAAATAAAGTTTTGGGTAATAACCGTTTTCTTTATCGTATGAGTTTCGACTTGTTATTCTTGATCCTCTAACATATATAATGATTTAATTATTTAAATAATTTAAAACATGATTTATATATCATATATATTTATTATATTTATATTTATATTATTCTATAAAATATATAAATATTAAATGAAATAAACCTCTCATGAAAATCGAAGATTGTACATACACATGAACACTGCTTTCGTTTTATTGTCTTATTGAAAGAAAGAAAGTAAATGAAATATATTTATATATATATAGTTTAATTATAATATAATTATTAGGTATAATATTTAATATATTTTAAATAATACCATCTATATTTCGTTCTATATAAAGTGTGAAGGAATCACAACTTTGTGAGGAAGCGGTTGTCCACACTTCCACAAAGTTATCTTATATCCACAATATGGAAATCATGGAATCATGTTTCATATAAAAATTATAAAATAATAAATAAAAATTATATATTATATATTTCATATAAAAATATAGTTTCCATCATAATTTCTTCCCATGAGAGGTGGTAAATGAAAAATAAACAGCGTCGTTTCGTGAAGTGAAAGTTCGCCATAAACAAGAATTATATGTTCATTACCCATTAAATGGATGTGTGAGTAAGTGAGGGTATAAACTTTATAATGAAAAAATATCACCATATTTAGGTTATTTAGTTTAATATATAATCATGTAATAAGAAATTTTCAGTGGGTGGATAATGAAAATAAATGAAAGGAGCTTAAGGAAAGATATTACCTATTCTTTGGGAAACTCCTCTTGGTCTTCACCAAATTGATTCATTGGATGGCTTCCTTAAAAAAGGGAAGTTTCTAGGGGGTTTATATATTGTGGGAGCTTATTTGAGAATATTTATGTTGATCTGAAGGGCTTGATATGTGTCAATAAGGGGGTGGGTGAGTTCCTTTTTATAATAGAGGAGTGGAATTCTTTTTAATTTTGGAAAAGGGAATTCCACTGACATTTATTCCTTGTAATGTGGCTCCACTAATAGACTCAATTAGAGAAAATGGAGGATATGGTCAAAATATGAATATAAATTCGATTTTCTACATGTTTCTATGTCATTTTTGGCTTTTAAGATTAAGGTTTATTCCCCGGTTAAAATAATTGTCCTCTTCATCATTATAATTAATTTTAATTACATTCACTAATATGTTTGGGTAAAAACTAATTTGATGTTATCAAACATTATAAATTATTATTATTCTGAAAATTGAATCAATTTTTCCAAATTCAAAACCCATAATTTGTATTAATTAATTTTAATTTAAGTCTTTAGATGAGATGCCAATTCTTGTTTTAAAAGTAAAAAAGTTCAAAAGATTGCTAGATTTTTATATCTATTTTGAAAGTGAAATTGATACCAATGAGAATAATTGTAGTATTATTTGTATAATATATAAAACTAGAATTCAAAACCAGTTATCAATATAATTTATCCTTATAAATAAACTAGACTAAAAAGAGATTTTGAATTAATATTTGGTTTTTTCTCTATTTATCAAAAAATGTAACTTCTCATACAAAATCAAAAAATTCACCCTATACAAGTTTCTATGTATATAATTTGAAAATAATTTTTATCTTTAAATATAAAATTTTCAAATGTTCAAAAATTTATATTTAAAATAAGTTCTGAATTAAAAGGCTTTAAAACTACTTTTATATAAATTTATGTATTTTTTGTAATATTTTCTTTTATTATTTTATACCTATCAAATATATTTTATGAACATTAAATAATTTCCTTAATATATAAAATATATATTTCATTAATATTATTCACTAATATTAATTAATTTAATTTATTAGGATAAAATTTCAATATGAACATAAAAGTAGTTTTTATAAAAACATTCTCTTCAGTATTCAATTAGTTCTTACATTGAATTCTAATTAATTTATAAATAAAGAATTCAAAAATGTATTTTCATTAGTTAGTTAATCATATTAATAACCTCTAACATAAGAGCTGGGTTATATCATATTATATTAAATAATAATATTTTTTATAACATATAAGTGTTTAGTAAAACTTGGTCTTGTGTGTTATGCAAGACATTGTGGAAAGTCAGTCTTGCATGTAACATAAGTTCACATAGGTGGTCCATGTAGAGAAATATAAACTTTATGTTTCATTTTCTGCATGTTTAAATTGGTTTATAATATAACTGAAGCCAAACATAGTTCTTTAATATATAAAAAACAATTTTTATTATTGCGCGAAATTCTAAATATGAAAAAATTAAATTAATTTGAAAAAAAACATATTTCGGAAAATATCATGGTTTCACAATAATAACATTTTAAAAATATTTTTTATTTAAAAATCTATTAATTCATCAAAATGAATTCCTTAAATGAATTTGAATATTACCTAAAATTATATTTTCTGTTTTATGGTATTAAAATATAAATCATTTATAAAGTAACAATAATAAAATGAAAATATAATCATTATTATATTTAATATACCTAATAAGATTATTAGGTTCTTGATACATATCCCTTTAATACACATGAAAATTCACTAATGGTTAGGTGGGTGATAATGAAATTTTTTTGGGGTGGTTCATCATACATGGTTAGGGTCGTTATCTCGATGATCTTGAACTTCTCCTGTAAATGGTTTTGCTCATGCTTATGTTTATAGATCTCAGAATGTGATTTTTCAAGGGAATAGGCCATAGATCTTATCTCCCTCATAAGATCAGATAAATGGGCTTCATATGGTACGATCCTACTGGTTGATTCCATGACATCCTTTTTCCGTGTTAATTGTATTTCTTAAAACAATATTTTTATTCTAATAAGGTGAACAATGTTAAATGGATATATTATCAAAGGTAAGGGTTCTTGGTAGTATTTTTAATCCAATATGATATAATATAGCCAATGATTTTTATGTGTTTTCAATAACCAAAATATATATTAATAAATTAAATTAAATTTCAAGGGTAATTTTATTTATAATAGTTTGGGTCAAAACATTCCTAATTTATGTACCTTCTACAGTTGTATTGATATCATCTGATTTACTAGGATAATTCGGGTATGGTATCTATCCTCGAGGAATAATTATTTAAATTACACATATATCAGGGGAATTATCAAGAATAACATGATTTATACTATGGACATATGGTATGCCCTAATAGATTTGTATCACTTTAATTATATTTCCTTAACTTTTGATGAGCTTCGTTTAGAATAACACTTAGTGGGCATGGGCTTTGATATTGCTCAGGACGCCTACTTATGAGTTTTCGACCTAAAATGATTTTTTCCTATTCTATTTTATATAATTTAAATACTTGATCCCAAAAAGTTGATGTCCGGTGAGTAGAGACTGGATTTTTTTTCCAGGATTCCCATATTGAGTTTTTAACCCCAAAAGTATTATTTCTCCTTCATCTGGATGTTTTAAGGTCACCAGAGCTATACTATCATTGTGTGATAGTTTAGGGTCTTCTAGTATAGATTTTTTTTTGTTTTGGTCTAGAGTATTCTAGATTGTTTCTTTAATGAGTTTTAGTTTACGATATTTGATATTGGACCTTTGTTGTGATGTGGTTTAGGGTATTCTAGCATGGAGTTTTTTTTAGTTTAGGGTCTTTTAGCTTAGGCCTTCTGATTCCATGCTGTTTAAGTTTTGGATATCATTATTTTATATTATTATAGTTTATGGTATTTTAAGTCATACATTATATCATTTTATTTTAGGATATTTTAGCTCAAACCTCGAGATTCCATGTAGTTTAGATTCTTGCTTCCATGACTTTTTATTGCTATAGTTTGTGGTCTCTTAGCTTGGACCTTATATTTTTGTAGTTATGGTATTTTAGCTCGAACCTCATGATTCCATGCAGTTTAATTTATTGTTTCTAGGACTTTTTTGATGAATATGTAATATGGGGAAGACATATGGGGTATGGCCCAACACTACTGGAATGTGGGGTTTTTCCCCACACTTCCATACCAATGGTTTCATTAAACAATTGGTAAAGTGTGGTTTAGGAAAGCTTTTACCAACAATTCCCTACAACCGTTGGTATGGATGTGTTTGTGGCAATTTTTACCAACAGTTTTATTAAACCGTTGGTATAGATGTATTTTATAGGAGTATTACCAACAGTTCTAATTGAACCGTTGGTATAGGTGTGGTTGGGGGCTGTTTTTTCCAACGGTTCTAAAGAACCGTTGGTATAGTTTTGGCCTGAAGGTATATACCAACGGATTTTAAAAACCATTGGCACAACATTCCCCCAAATTACCAGCGGCCCGTCCTCTCCCCCATTCGCGATACAGTACCCTAAACAGGAGTAGGCGATCTTGGAGCTCCTTCGGCCGGAGCAGTTTGGCGATCTTGGAGCTCCTTCAGCTTCCTCTTCCTCCATCTCATCCAAGGTGTTTAATATACTTCTGAATCTTATAAGACCCGTCTTAATTAGGTATTTTAATAACTGGTACCCTATTTTTATTGAAATTTATCTGATATTTCAGTTTTTAGATTTGATTTTGATGTGTTTATGTTTTTTTTCTGTTTTGATTTAACCTATATGTTTTTGATTTAGACCCATCCTATATGTTTTTGTTTCTGTGTTTTTGATTTTGATGTGTTTATGTTTTTGTTTCTGTTTTGATGTGTTTAAGGTACCTTATTAACTGGTACCTTATTTTTTATTGAAATTTATATAATTATGTTTTTGATTTAGACCCATCCTATATGTTATTGTTTCTGTTTTGATGTGTTTATGTGATGAGCTTGTGTCGTCATTAAGATGTGTGCAATGGTTCATTGATCATTTTTTTGTGGAGAATGAATGGTTTAGGACCAGCATTAGATGTAGCTTCTAGTGACACCATTTTAGTATAAGGGAATCACGATTATGATCTACAAGGGGGTGATTGAGTTGGTAGAGACCAAACATAGTTTGTTCCTTGTGTTCAAGAACCATAAATATAGTGTTCCAATTAGGCGGTCATCAGTAAAGACGTAGGTAAGATTTCCAGGTCCTGTTTCATGAAGTTAAATATGTGGCGCTATAGTGGTTTTGGATTGTTTGAGGTACTCGTAGTGTATTTTAAACCCTCATTTGTTCCATATTCATTTAAATTGATTTAATATCATTTTTTTCACACACATAATTATATAATCTCATACTATATTTAGAGTGTATTTTTATTCTTATGGTGTCAAATATTTTAGTAAATGTCCATACTATCTTCTTTTATGTGTTCTAGGGGTTTAGACTGATGACAGGGTTGCATGATTATTTTGGGGGTATTATTTTCATATAAATATACCTATACTATTTCATCAAATGAATCAACTGGGGAAAGCCCCCCCCCCCACCCCCTTGACAGCCTCGACACCACTGGACAACGCCGCCACCCCCGTGGACAGCCCGACCACCCCCCGTGGATTGCCCGCCCACCCCCCTGGCCAGCCTGCCCACCCCCATGGGCTTCCCGCCCACCCCCTGGACACCTCGTACCCCCCACCCCACCCCCCCTAAACAGCCCCACCCAACCCATGTACACCCCTCACACCTCCTTAGACAGCACTCCCACCCCTTGAGACTCCCCATACCCCATTGGACAGCCTGAACACCCCCTCGGACAGCCCGCCCACCTTGACACCCCGACCCCCCTAGACACCCCGACCCCTTGGACACCTCCGACCCCCTGGATGGCCCCACCATCCCCTAGACACCCTGCACCCCCTGGACACCCCGCACCCCCCTTGGATAGTCCCGCCACTCCCCTGATCCGTATCCTACTCCTCATCCTGATCTCACTGAAGAAGTTAAAGTATAAAATTCATGTACTCCCAACAATATCCTTAAGGACTATGTATTACTTGATCCACTTCAAATATCTTACTGGGAAATCCTTGAATATAGGAATTAGAAATTCTGTATCCTATTTTCTTATATACATTGTATTTTGTTGTATTTCTTAATATGATTCCCATATAGAGTAATGTGTCAGTTATGCTTTTATATAAAGTAAACAATTGTCATTTAGCTAAATATTTTTTTATTAAACTTTAATATTATTGAATTGATTTGAAATGAATTATTGCAATTTTTTACAGAATGGACAGAAGTTGGATGTACGAACCTAGATGGATTTGAACCAAATTTCAAAATAATTTGAACAGCTTTCTAGATTTTTCATTTGACAAGGCTTCAGATAGTAGTCGCATACACTGCCCATGTTTTAATTGTGTTGGAAGACCCTGGTTGAGTCGTGACAAAGTTAACTATCATATAACCAAATATGGTTTCCAAAAAAACGATTATGTGTGGTATAACAATGAGGAGAAAATGGAATCTCAAAATGTTGATGATCCAAATGGTAGGACTGAATTGGAGAGTTTGATATATGATCGGATTCCATTTGTTTGGCATCATGAGAAATAAAGGATGTACATCCAACAAGATTTCAATACAAGCACACATGATGCGTCCAATGAAAATGATGATGTTGATAGGGTGAAAAAATTGAATTATGCTGCGACGACTCCAGTATATCGGCAATGTGGTAAAATGGAAAAGTTGGAATTTTTAATCCGATTGTTTCATTGGAAAACTATGTATGGGATTTCAAATACTTCAATTGATTTCAATATTACCTTCTTGAAGGACTTTCTTACAGATGATGAAGAAATTCCCTCAACCCTCTATATGTCATGGAAGTTAGTTGATGAACTTGGATTCTAAAAGAAATTCATGCTTGCTCAAATGATTGCAGCTTATTTTGCGAGGAAACTGCTGAAATAAACGATTGTATCAAATGTGGAACCTCCTGATGGAAGCCAAAAGATGATGGAACACCATCTCGTGTGCCACAAAAAGTAATGTGGCACTTTCCATTGATAACTAGATTACAGAACCCTTTCATGTCTGATGAAATATCTGTAAAAATGTGATGGCATGACACCAAGGGAAAAAAGAATAATGAAGAGTTGGTACACCCTGCAGATGGATTTTCATGGAAGAAATTTGATGCTCGATATCCTGAATTTGCAGCTGATGCGCGTAATGTGAGACTCAGTCTTTCATGTGATGGTTTTAATCCATTTGGGCATATTCTTACTTCACACAACACATGGCCGGTTTTCATACAGATTTATAACCTTCCCCCTTGGTTGTGTATGAAAAAGCCTTACACTTTCTTGAGTATACTGATATCTGGCCCTTCTAATCCCAACAATGATATAGATGTATACATGAAACCTTTAATAAAAGAGTTGAAACTTCTTTGGGATGTGAGTGTGCCCACATACGATATATGTTCAAAAGACATATTTCAGATGTGTGTTGCGCTTATGTGGATGATCAATGATTCTCTTGCTTATGCAATGATGTTTGGATGGAGCACTAAAGGAAAATTGTCATGCCCCGTTTGTATGAAGAATACTCGATTGAGAAGACTGAAATATCGTCGTAGTTTTAGTTTTATGGGACATCAACAATTCTTTCCAATGAACCATCCATATAGAAACAATCGTGGAAGATTTGACAATACCATGGAGAATGAAGATCCACCACAGCGTATGTCTAGAACTGATGTGCTTAATGAATTGAAAGATTTCAGTTATTCATTTGGGATGGGTGTAATGAAATCTAGAAAGAGGAAAACATTTTCCAATGATACCTATTACAATTGTAATAAGAATAGTATATTCTTTGAGTTTCCGTATTGGTCAACCAACTTTTTACGTCATTGCTTAGACGTAATGCACATTGAAAAGAATATATGTGAAATTTTTCTTTCGATTCATCTAAATGTCAAGGGGAAGACAAAAGAAGATTTACAATCTCGGCGTGACTTCGTAGATTGGGGGATCAGACCAGAATTGCATCATGTCTGTATTAGTGAAAATAAATGGCAAGTTCCATGTGCTTCTTATGTGGTGACACCTGCTTAAAAAAATCAATTTCTGGAAGTGCTAGAGACTATTAATGTTCTTGATGGCTATTCCAGCAATATTTCAAAACAGTTCGTCATAAATGAGTTGAAGTTTAAATCTTTGAAGACTCATGATTATCATGTCCTTTTGCATGAGTTTATTACAATATAAGTCCTTCATCTCTTGTCCAATAATGTTAGAGTCTCAGTTATTAGGTTGTGTTATTTTTTAGAGATCTTTGTTCTAAGAGGCTATCCAAATCCTTCTTGCAAAAATTGTTGGAAGAGACATCATTAATTTTGTGTGAGTTAGAGAAAATATTTCCTCCATCATTTTTTGCATGCATGTTGCATCTGACTATCCATCTTCCGACCGAAATACTTTGGAGGAACCGTTGCTTTCCGTTGGATTTATCCAACTGAAAGAAACATGTGCACATTGAAATCATATGTTTGGAATAGGAATTATCCCGAAGGTTCTATTGTGAACGTTTACTTGGCTCAAGAATGTATGGATTTCTGCGCAATGTATTTGTCTGATCTTACTACTAGAATAAACATACCAATAAGAAATGAAGAATAACAGTATGGGCAAATTGAACCCAGTTTTCCATTACTTCCTCAGACAGGAGGAATTCTAGGATCATATACATTGATGACATTAATCCTTGAAGTGCGAGTTATTTACATGACTCGCACTCTTGCCACCGATGAACCATATGTATTGGAATCAATGGTGAAACATGTTTTTTATGTCAAAGATCATCGTCATCCTAAATTATGTGTAATTATTGAAGTAAATCCCGAACATTTTTTTGATGATGGTGATGATGAATTTGACACTATCCCTACTGAAATTGGAAGCAATCCATTTATTACTTATGATGACGCCAATAGCTCAATTGTCAGAGTTGATTGTGAACCCGAATTTGTGATGGGAAATATATAGAATCATACAGTTGTGTTCTCACCTACATGTTTCAACTACATCATTCAGAGTGTGTATACTAGTACTTACCTTCAAACCACCATAAATCTTCTTTTACATTATTTTTTTTATCATAATGGTTTGTATATATTTTTTTGTGGGTTACACATTAGTTATCTGTTTTTAATTACTTCCATATTTGTTTTCATTGCAGGAAATGACACCCATTGAAGAGAGGCGATGGAAAAAAATGAAAGATAATAATCGCCGCATTATACATATGGGTGTTCCTCCACTCATCCCTGTTGTGAGTATTTTATTTCAAATATTAATATTTCAATAATTTATAATATCATGTTTTTACTTATGTGTTAAACGTTTTTTCAGGATCGACCCCCTAGACGAGAGATATCTGACGAGGAGCCTGATATTGCTCCCAGTAGAGAGGTTGGTGGTAGGAGGGGGGGGGGTGTCAGAGATGGACAATCATCTAGTGGGCCCGGTACTGAGGTCGGTGGTATGAGGGCTTGTGGGGCGAGAGTTAGACGATCCATCACCACAAACGTATCTTCTTCACCCCATTTTGATCCTGGGGTGTCTCCAGGGACACACGAGATATTTAGACATCCGATGTTTACACTAAGAGTTGGCCAGACGTCTATGCCATCATATTTTGTTTCTGCTTCATTATCTCTGACCTATTATATTCCACCTTCTTCGACTCTTGATGCGACACAGTATGCGACTGAGGAGTGTACACTGAGGGACACTCCACCCGTACAGGATATTCCTTTAGCTTCTTCACATCTAGTGATGCCCATTGATCCAACTACCACAGATATATTTATCTGACTCTATCAAATTTTTATACCAAAATTTATTTTATTATAACTTTTACTGATATTATTTTTCTTTAATAATAGATTCATCTACAGATAGGAGGCGGGGGAGGGGGTGTACTCGCTTGCGTGTGGTACGGAACCGCCAGACACAGTTGATGGTTGAATATAATGTTGATGGACAAATTATTGAGAAATCTGTGTAGGAATGTCAGGTTATTTTGGCGACACTAGCCAAATACTCCAATATCATTCTGGCCATCCCTTTCTCTTGGAGACAACTACTCCACAAAGTCAAAGATAATGTGTGGGCACAAATATGGGTAAAAAATCTATTGGAGTTAATGTAGTATTTTTTGTATTTATATGAACTAATCTATTGGGTTTCAGCTTCGGTTTAACTTCCCTGATTGTGAAGGTGCATGACCAGCACGTTTAAAAGAGTTGGGAGAGCTTTGGAGAGCTTATAAGCATGACCTGTATGTTGGCTGGTGTGATAGATTGGGCACGTATTTAGAGACATTACCTATCGTGGATGACTGCCGGATAGAGAAATATCGCCAAATGATTACCCATTGGGCGACTGCCAAATTTAAGGTATTAATCTCATTCAGATTCTGTTGAAACTTTAAGAAAATGATCCATGGGTCATTTTCGATGTGTACGAGTCAACCCCGCCTCAATCCGAGGGTCGGTGTGGCCAATACCACTAAAAGTGTCTTTCTTTTGTTTAAAATGGATGCGCTTTTAATTAAAATAAATGACATACGGAAAAACGACCAAATGCATTCGGATTGTGTTGATAATTCAGGAAAATGATAAATGGGTCATTTGTGACGTGTATAAGTCAACCCCGCCTCAATCTGAGGCGCGGTGTGGCCGGCACCACTCAAAGTGTCTCACTTTTCATTGAAATGGACAATAGTTTAAGTAAAAACAACAAATGACACACGGAAAATGGACCAAACGCTTTCGGATTCTGTTGTTACTTTTGAACAAGTATACATGGGTCATTTGTGTCGTGTACGAGTCAACCCCACCTCAATATGAGGCATGGTGTGGCCGGTACTACTCAAACTGTCTCCCTTTTATTTGAAATGGACAGGATTTTAAGTGAAAAAAACTATCAACATAGGGAAAACCGACCAAACGCATTCGGACTCAATTGAAACTTTAGTAAAACGATCCATGGGTCATTTTGGATGTGTATGAGTCAACCCTACCACAATACGAGATCCGGTGTGGCCGGTACCACTAAAAGTGTCTTTCTTTTGTTTAAAATGGATGCGCTTTTAATTAAAATAAACAACATACGGAAAACTAACCAAACACATTCGGATTGTGTTGATACATTAGGAAAACTATCCATGGGTCATTTGTGACGTGTACATGTAATCCCTGCCTCAATCCGAGGTGTGTTGTGGCTGTCACCACTCAAAGTGTCTCTCTTTTCTTTGAAATGGACAACAGTTTAAGTAAAAACAACAACTGACATACAGAAAATGGACCAAACGCATTTGGATTCTGTTGATACTTTAGGAAAAGTTACCATGGGTCATTTTTGTCATGTACGAGTCAACCCCACCTCAATATGAGGCACGGTGTGGCTGTTACCACTCAAACTATCTCACTTTTATTTGAAATGGATAGGATTTTAAGTGAAAACAACTACCGGCATATGGAAAACTGACCAAACACATTCAGATTCTATTTAAACTTTAGGAAAACGATTGATGGGTCATTTTTTACGTGTACGAGTCAACCCCACCTCAATCTGAGGGCTGGTGTGGCCGGTACCACTAAAAGTGTCTTTTTTTGTTTAAAATGGATGCGCATTTAATTAAAATATACGACATACGTAAAACTGACCAAACGCATTCGGATGGTGTTGATACTTTAGGAAAACAATACATGGGTCATTTCTGATGTGTACAAGTCAACCTCGCCTCAATCTGAGGCGCGGTGTGGCCGGAACCACTCAAAGTGTCTCACTTTTCTTTGAAATGGACTACGGTTTAATTAAAAACAACAAATGACATACGGAAAATGGACCATACACATTCTGATTCTTTTAATACTTTAGGAAAAGTATCCATGGGTCATTTTTATCGTGTATGAGTCAATCCCGCCTCAATATGAGGCATTTTGTGGCTGGTACCACTCAAACTGTCTCACTTTTATTTGAAATGGACATGATTTTAAGTGAAAACAACTACCGGCATTCGGAAAACCAACCAAATTCATTCGGATTCTGTTGAAACATTAGGAAAAATATCCATGGGTCATTTGTGATGTGGACGAGTCAACCCCGCCTCAATCTGAGGGCCGGTGTGGCCTGTACCACTAAAAGTGTCTTTCTTTTGTTTAAAATTGATGCGCTTTTAATTAAAATAAATGACATACGGAAAGCTGACCAAACACATTTGTATTGTGTTGATACATTAGGAAAATGGTCCATGGGTCAATTTTGACGTGTACAAGTCAACCCCGCCTCAATCTGACGTGCAGTGTGGCCGACACCACTCAAAGTGTCTCACTTTTCTTTGAAATGGACGACAATTTAAGTAAAAACAACAACTGACATATGGAAAATAGACCAAACACATTCATATTATGTTGATAATTTAGGAAAAGTATTCATGGGTCATTTGTGACATGTACGAGTCAACCCTGCCTCAATATGTGGCACAGTGTGGCTGGTACCACTCAAAGTGTCTCAATTTATTTGAAATGGACTGGATTTTAAGTGAAAACAACAACCGGCATACGAAAAACCGACCAAACTCATTCTGATTCGGTTAATACATTAGGAAAAGTTTCAATGGGTCATTTGTGATGTGTAAGAGTCAACCCTGCCTGAATCCGAGGGCCGGTGTGGCCGGTACCACTAAAAGTGTCTTTATTTTTTTTAAATTGTATGCGCTTTTAATTAAAATGAACGACATACGGAAAACCGACCAAACACATTTGGATTGTTTTGATACTTTAGGAAAATGATCCATGGGTAATTTTTGATGTGTATGAGTCAACCCTGACTCAATCAGAGGTGTGGTGTGGCCGGCACCACTCAAAGTGCCTCACTTTTCCATGAAATGGACAACAGTTTTAGTAAAAACAACAACTGACATACGGAAAACGGACCAAACGCATTCGGATTCTGTTGATACTTTAGGAAAAGTATCCATGGGTCATTTGTGTCATTTATGAGTCAACCCCACCTCAATTTGAGGCACGGTGTGGCCAGTACCACTCAAACTGTCTCACTTTTATTTGAAATGGACATGATTTTAAGTGAAAACAACTACCGGCATACGGAAAACTAACCAAACACATTCGTATTCTGTTGAAACTTTATTAAAACGATCCATGGGTCATTTTGATGTGTACGAGCCAACCTCACCTCAATCTGAGGGCCGGTGAGGCCGGTACCACTAAAAGTGTCTTTCATTTGTTTAAAATGGATGCACTTTTAATTGAAATAAATGACATAAGGAAAACCAACCAAACACATTCGGATTGTGTTGATACATTAGGAAAACGATCCATGGGTCATTTTTGACGTGTACAAGTCAACCCCGCCTCAATCCGAGGCGCGGTGTGGCCGAAACCACTCAATGTGTCTCACTTTTCTTTGAAATGGACAACAGTTTAAGTAAAAACAACAACTAACATATGGAAAATGGACCAAAAGCATTCGGATTCGGTTGATACTTTAGGACAAATATCCATGTGTCATTTCTGTTGTGTATGATTCAACCTCGCCTCAATCCGAGGCATGGTGTGGCCGGTACCACTCAAACTGCATCACTTTTATTTGAAATGGACAGTATTTTAAGTGAAAACAACTACCGGCATACGGAAAACCGATCAAACACATTCGAATTCTATTGAAACTTTAGGAAAACGATCCATTAGTCCTTTTTGATGTGTAAGATTCAACCCCGCCTCAATCCGAGGGCCGATGTGGCCAGTACCACTAAAAGTGTATTTTTTTGTGTAAAATGGATGTGCTTTTAATTAAAATAAACAAGATATGGAAAACCAACCAAACGCATTCAGATTGTGTTGATACTTTAGGAAAACAATCCATTGGTCATTTGTGACGTGTACAAGTCAACTCCTCCTCAATCCGAGGTGTGGTGTGGCCGGAACCACTCAAACTCTCTCACTTTTCTTTGAAATGGACAATAGTTTATGTAAAAACAACAACTGACATACGGAAAATAGACCAAACATATTCAGATTCTGTTGATACTTTAGGAAAAGTATCCATGGGTCATTTTTGTCGTGTACGAGTCAACCCCGACTCAATCTAAGGCACGGTGTGGCCAGTACCACTCAAATTTTCTCACTTTTATTTGAAATGGTAAGGATTTTAAGTGAAAACAACTACAAGCATACGGAAAACCAACCAAACACATTCGGATTCTATTGAAACTTTAGGAAAACGATACATTGCTCATTTTTGATGTGTACAAGTCAACCCCGCCTCAATCCGAGGGCCGGTGGGTCTGGTTCCACTAAAAGTGTCTTTCTTTTGTTTAAAATTGATGCTCTTTTAATTAAAATAAATGACATACGGAAAACCGACCAAACACATTCGGATTGTGTTGATACTTTAGGAATACGATCCATGGGTCATTTTGGAAATGTAAAAGTCAACCCCACCTCAATCCGAGGCGCGGTGTGGCCGGAACCACTCAAAGTGTCTCACTTTTCTTTGAAATGGACAACAGTTTAAGTAAAATCAACAACTGACATACAGAAAATAGACCAAATGAATTCGGATTTTGTTAATACTTTAGGACAAGTATCCATGGGTAATTTTTTCATGTATGAGTCAACCCTGCCTCAATCTGAGGCACAGTGTGGCCGGTACCACTCAAACTGTCTCACTTTTATTTGAAATGGACAGGATTTTAAGAGAAAAAAATTACCGCCATACGGAAAATAAACCAAATGCATTCGGATTATGTTGAAACATTAGGAAAACGATCCATGGGTCATTTGTGACATGTAAAAGTCAACCCCGCCTCAATCCTAGGGCCGGTGTGGCCGGTACCACTAAACATGTCTTTTTTTTGTTTAAAATGGATGCACTTTTAATTAAAATAAACGACATACGGAAAACCAACCAAACACATTCGGATTGTGTTGAAACTTTAGTAAAATGATAAATGGGTCATTTTTGACGTGTACGAGTCAACCCCGCCTCAATCTGAGGCACGGTGTGGCTGGAACCACTCAAAGTGTCTCACTTTTCTTTGAAATGTACAACAGTTTAAGTAAAAACAACAACTGACATACGGAAAATGGACCAAACGCATTCAGATTCTTTTTATACTTTAGTACAAGTATCCATGGGTCATTTGTGATGTGTACAAGTCAACCCCGCCTCAATATGAGGCACGGTGTGGCCAGTGCCACTCAAAATCTCTCACTTTTATTTGAAATGGACATGATTTAAAGTGAAAACAACAACCGACATACGTAAAACCAACCAAACTTATTCCGATTATGTTTATACTTTAGAAGAAGTTTCCATGGGTCATTTGTGACATTTACGAGTCAACCCCGCCTCAATCCGAGGTGCGGTGTGGACGGTACCACTAAAAGTGTCTTTCTTTTGTTTAAAATGGATGTGCTTCTAATTAAAATAAACGAGATATGGATAACTGACCAAACGCATTCGGATTGTGTTGATACTTTCGGAAAATGATCCATGGGTTATTTTTGACGTGTAAGAGTCAACCTCTCCTCAATCTGAGGTGCGGTGTGGCCGACACCACTCAAAGTGTCTCACTTTTACTTGAAATGAACAACAGTTTAACTGAAAATAACAATTGACATACGGAAAATGGACCAAACGCACTCAGATTCTGTTGATAATTTAGGACAAGTATCCATGGGTCATTTGTGACATGTATGAGTCAACCCCGCCTCAATTTGAGGCATGGTGTGGCTGGTACCACTCACATTGTCTCACATTTATATGAAATGGATAGGATTTTAAGTGAAAACAACAACAGGCATACGAAAAATCGACCAAACTCATTCGGATTCTATTGATACATTAGGAAAAGTTTCCATGGGTCATTTGTGACGTGTTCGAGTCAACCCGCCTCAATCCGAGGTGTGGTGTCGACAGCACTTCACAAATTCTCTCCTCTATTTGAAAAGGACTTCATTTTATGTGAATACAACTGAAATTTACAATTATCAACGATAGTCGCAAACTCTTTTTCATGAGTTGGCTAGTTTCACTCTTGGTTTCATAAGTGATGAGACTCTTAAGAAAACACCTTTTCACCAAATATTTTAAACAATACATGTTCAATGCAAGTTTCATAACAAATCATTACATTCCCAAATCTACGATCAGAAAAAAATGGGATATGAGCCAATTTCAAACTATTATTCATCTCTAATAGGTATTTCTCATACTATTCTGTCTATTAGAATTTGATGGGGTGGTGGGGGATATGCTGGTTGGGGGTTTGTGCAGGGGTGAGGTGAATTACTACCGGATGATTGTTGTCTTATGAATATTGAAATAGGTAATTGTAGTATATGACATGGTTGGAAGAGTTTGATGATTATATGTGTTTTTTCTTTTCTATTTAAGGTGTTTTTAAACTATTTTAAGTCTGTATGTGGTTTTTGTGATATTTTTTATGAAGGGGTATAGTGGAGGGGCTACTGGATGGAGGGGGGCTGTTAGGCTGCAGTTCTAGAAAAACTCAATACCAACAGTTTAAAATCATTGTTATAAGGGTGCTGGAATTCTGGAAAAACACAATACCAATGGTTCTAAACCGTTGGTATAGGTGTTATAGATTTCTAGAAAAAATAATACCAACAGTTAATAAACCATTGGTATAGGTGGTCTGGATTTCGGGAAAAACCAATACCAACAGTTTATAACTGTTGGTATAGGTGTTGCTGAAAAACACAATACCAGCTGTTCTAAACTGTTGGTATAGGTTTTCTGGAAAACCACATTACCAACAGTTTAAAACCATTGGTATAATAGTTCCAAATATGCTGTACCAACGGTTTCATACCATTGGTATACATTGGGAGAAATTTATAAAACCAATATACCAACAGTTTAGATCAAACCGTTGGTATAAGGATTTCATTACGGCTTACTAGCCAACGGTTTGGAAAACCGTTTGTATAGGTTATACAAATGGTTTTCTATCTAATACCGACGGTTTATAATCATTGGTATAACTTCCTTTTCCATTAGTGAAATATAAACTAAGGTTATGAGTTTCGTAGTGGTGTTTCCCGAGCACACAGTGATTGAAGTTCATTTCTTTCAAGGAAGAGATGGGTCTAAATAGTTTTTCAGGGCCCTTATGCATTTTGGGGATTTTCAAGAAGAGCTATCTCCGCATTTTTAAAAGGGTTATGGTAGATTTATTGAGATAATATTTGTTGAGGTAGAAATACTAGGGATGTTAGGCCCCCTATGGATTGTTGGGATATAGATATGTATGTCACAACAAAATATTTTGAGCTAAGGTATATAGAATAGGGTTTAAATTCTATAGATGACCCATTAAACCATGAGGTTGTGGGTTCCTCAAAGTATTACCGTGGCTCACAAGTATTTGAGTTTCCTTCTTTCAAGGAGTGGATGCCTCATATTTTTAGGTATAAGAACTTATGTATCGATAGCATGATCAAACAGAGTTGTCCCTACCCAATTTCGAGTGTTATGAAAGATTTATGAAGATTCAATCATCTAGAAGGTGAAGTTAGGTATGAAGGAGAGGATATCTTGGAAGGGTTTTGGCACCCCTATGGGACTTTAGATCAAAAATTTTGAAGTGTTTTCCCTACACCTTGTGATTTCAAATCATGAGGTGTTGTCCACCAAAATTATTGGGAGTGTGGTGTTGCATATCTTCTCTGATAAAGGGTACAAAACATGGGTATGTAATGTTGAGGATGTCATATACACTTCAATACATTCTGTGTGGGGATTTTAAATCAAATTTCAACGTTCATGGGTCATGGGTCATGGGGTTGACATTGGAAAATCATACCATGAATGGACTAGAACATGCTCATGTTCTGGTTTTTTTGAGAATGATGTCGGGCTCACAAGAATCAGAAATCCCTTTATATTTGGCCAATATATCTCTTTCTATATGGTCTAAGATATTATGCATCAATATCAAGAAAAAACAGAGAATTCTCTTTTCCCTTCAAATAGATGTGAATGGTTTGTGATGAAATATCGAACTTAAATCATGAAGTGTGATTTATAGAAAATGTAATATTCAATAAGGGTTTGAGAACCCTAAAAGTTGTGTTGATTCATAGTGAACATATTATCGTGAAAAAAAGTTTTAAAAAGCCATTACTCTTACTTTTCCCTATATAAGGGGTTCCAGTGAGCATATTTTTTATTTTACTAGGGAAAAAATTTAGATCCTATAAGTTGTTGGCGTCATTTATTTATACCCTAATTTTTACCTAAACTCTAGAGATGATTAGTTTAGGTTGAGAATAATTAATTTTTTCTCAGGTATCCAATTTTTGGTTTTCAGCCTAAATGTTGTGTGTCTCTTTCGATAGAAGATTATGGTCTTGCGATTTGGACAATCAAAGGCTATATTATAAGTTGATATAGCATTGACCATATTGTACTCATTTTATGGTCATGATGCACATGGACCTTACATATGGGGAATGCAACACAAGATCCTAATTAGGTCACTCAAGGTCAAAATTTCTCCAAAATTCCATTGATATGGAGATGAAAATGTTTTAAATATTGGATTGATGTTATTTGTTAATGGGTAATTATATGGGAAAATCATGTAGGGGATGGCCCAAAACACCCTCTGGTTCTGTGTTCCACCAGGATGATGTGAGCTCATAAGGATTAGAAATCCCTTCCTATAGAGCCAATATTTATATGGTTGGTAGGTCTAAACCATTTATGCATCGATATCATGGTTAAATAGAGAGATCTATTTTCCTTCATGAGGGCCATGAATGGTTTTTGGAAAACCGATACGCTCTAAATAAAAATCGTGATTTATTAAATGAGGTTTCTAAAAGATTAATGAATCACCCCATACACTGGTTGATCAGGATATGGATATTTATTTTCCTTTTTTAATGATTGATAATGGCTGATGGCCCCTTCAATTTAACATCATGTAGTGGTGATTTATTTTTCATACAATTTTAGTATCCTGTGACCAAGATATTTTCCTTATATTTTAACAGCATGTGTTAAATATGTATTTTTTCCTTGTAGTTTAACATCATGCGGTAAGGAAGTGGGAACCAACATGAAAATTATGGATGATGTAGTACTTTCACAACTAGGATTTATGCATATTTTAGTCATACGTATGAGAAATTATCTTGTAATATTCATCCCATCGATAGTTTCTATGATTGGTTTTGGTTTTTGTAGATTTACCTAGATTGGATATTTCAGGTGTCACTATGTGTATTATGATGATGAAAATCAAAGCACACATAGTTCTTGAATGTAATTTTCTATGTAGGTCTGAACCATAATCAGAGGCTGGTTTTTTTTTGAGTTGATTGTTTTAGTTGGGCCGATGATTGGAGTTATGAGCGTCACAACCTGTCATATGATGATATGAATAAATCCACACATTATTATTGTGGAATCATGTATGTTAACATTTTTCAGAAAGGATATAGTATCCATGATGTAAAAAATATAATATTTTTTTGGGCCCAAGGGTGGAAATATAAGAAACACTTGTATCCTATTATAACCGGAATTATTAAATCCATGGTTCTTGAAACAGGAGCTTTCTGTGCAAGTCTGACCTGTATGCAGGGAGGGGTATTTTTATGTTTATTTGATTTGAGATGAACTAGGGTTGTAGATTTAGGTGTCACTATGTATCATGTGATGTATACATTCAAGACACACATATTTATTGAATGGAGGTGTGGTATGAGATGAACACCAACCGTAGTGGTCTTCTCAAGTGATGTCTATAGGAATGTCTTGTTTTATGTCAAGCAAAGGACATAAACCGTGCAATTTAACAACATTTGATGAGGAATCATGTGGTAAAATTTATTTTATTTCATTCAAGACCATGATAAATCTACCATGAGATAATATGTATTGTTCTTGGAGATAATCCTATACAAAAAATCCTAATCTGACGTGAGCTTTGCTTGGTGTGAGAAATAAGAAATGGCAAGGTTTCTTCTCATTATGAAGACACGAGTAAGGATATGATAGGGAAATTTTTGTATCATGTTGTGTCTAGACCAATATATAGGATCAATATGTCCCTGTATATCACATTGAAATGATAATATACGATTCGTAGTTCTAGAAACCATTGTAGTTTAATAACGTGTGTCAAGGACATCAGACGTGCAATTTAATATATTTTGATAGGGACATGGCTCTCAAAATATTAATAGATTTTAATACTATGGATGGGTCCATGAATAAATAATTATGAATTACAATGTATCCTATGAAGTCCAGAATCAAGCAACATGTATCTCTTGAGTTAAAATATTCTTTATGCTGAGTTGAATCTAACACTAGAATGGGGGGTTTCATTCTTATTTCTCATAGATTTGTCTCATGTGGGGTATTTCATTGGTGATGAAGTTCTTCCTATGTATTTCAGCATCATACGGTGAGGAAATAATCCATTCCGCTTTACATCATTCATTAAGGACCAATTCCATATAGTTTAATAATATGTGGTTAGGATGTGAGATGTTGTGCAGTTTAAAATCATACTACCAGGATGACGGTCAACCGACATGAATGAATATTGACCATTGGTAGATCCATGCAGTTTAATGTAATGTAGTGAGGATGTTCTCCATACATTTTAATGTCATGTGGTAGGGATTAATTTTCATATTTTAACATCATGCAACAGGTATGTGATCTAGATTTTTTAACATCATGTGTTCAGGAAAAACATTGTACAGTTTATCATCATGTCATAAGAATGAACTCTGTAAATTTTAACATCATGTGGTTAGGATTTTCTCTATATATTTTAATGTCATGTGGTCAGTAAAAGCTCCATATAGTTTAATATTATGTTGTTAGAACTCCCTTGGTATAGTTTAATATCATGTGGTTTGGATTTGATATATATAGTTTATCATCATGTGGTCAGAATGAACTATGTATTGTTTAACATCATGTACTGAGGATTAACTCTGTAACTCCCTTTTTGACACATTTTGGATCTCATATTTGAAAGTGGAAATGGGTCTGGGCATGTTTTGAAGGATTCTTTCTCCGAATAATGTCTATATCTCCAATTCATATTATTCATCACGAGTGATTTATGTCTTTATCTAGTCATACAACATAGGATTCCTCTCTGGGTTTCCTGCTGACTACAGTGAAGTGTTGTTGATGTTTGCAGGGTAACACTATATCTTTAACCCTGATAATGTAAGTATATTTGTATATTAAGGTGCCTAAAATTTCTGTGCACCTCAATATATAAAGGTGTCTACTAATGGGAGGATTTCCTTTTTTGGGGTAGATATCACCATGGGGTGGTTAAACATGGTGGATTTCTGGAGTTGAGTCCATGTAATCCATCACAACACTACCATGGGGAGGTCTATCATGGTAATGATCACCATCTACTTTGGTTAAAGAGTTGATGGACCCTTAGGGTGTTGATAATGTGTCTCAAAAAAACACAAATAAACATAGTATTAATAGGGTCAAGGGTATAAGCCTCACTCGACATCATGGATGGAATATTCCATCCTCTATTTTTGGGTTCAACAGGGATATAGGCATGTTCTATGAAGAATGTCGTAATCTTATGATATTCTTCTGGTGATTGGGGAATATGATCATTCTGCTAAGAAGTTGTTGGAGTAAGTCAATGATCTTCTATAACATGGATAAAAGCCTATCTTGAGACATCTTCCACTATAACTTGGAGGGACTTAACTAGAATGGGGATATAAGCTGGATCCTATGCCTGTAACACCCCGAGAATTCATGAGAAATATTATTTTTAATTTCATTGATGTCTTGTGTTGTACACTACACAAAAATTAGCTTGTGCTATATGCAACACCGTATTTGCTTGCAGTTTACGCAACACTATTCTTGGCTCGTGTTACACACAATTTCAAGTTTGTTTTGTGGAAATTATTCTACGCAACATTAAGTATATATTTTGTTTAATTTATAAATGAAATAAGTTTTGATTATGTTATATGCAAAACTAAATGGAGCTTTCACTACACATAGCCCTGACTTGGCTTTCATTACACACAATCAAGACTTTCTTTGATAGTGTGTGCAGTACTCAATACTGAGTTTCACTAAACGAGATATTATTATAATATTATTATGAACTAGCTGTTATGAAGAGTTATACCCACATTTTGAAATTTTATAAAGTTTATCTTTCAAAATTGACTTCATTTTTGGATTTGGAATATTGAAATTACCGTAGGGAGAATTTTTGGTATCTTTCTGAAAACATTCAATTTTTTATGAATAGTGAGAACACTGGGTTACTATTTAAAACCCGACTTTTTTTTTAAATAATAATTTATTTTATTTAAATTTATTTTAGGTAAAAATTTATACATAATATCTATATAATTTCAATGTAATTCATTGGAGTCGTATTATAATAATTCTAGATATATAAAAATTTTATTTAACTTTCCACCGTCTTTTACCCACCTCCTATGATAATTTGAAAATTTACATAAAACCTACTATTACCACTTCATTGAGTGGAATTTTGAAAATCCGAGAGACACGGTTAATATCGAGGAGTAAAATTTGGTTCAATAAGATAAAATTAGTTTTTATTGAATAGTATCTTTTTACTTTTATTGATCACGGTTAAAAGTAAATAGGGTAATTAAGGGTAAAAATGATATTATTATTAACCAAAAACATGCCCTAATTCTATTTTACAAGTGAAATTTGACCTAAAAGTACATTAGGAATAAAATATTACCCTTTAGTTCCGCATGGATTAGATAAGGACATTTATTATTATTTTATTTAAAGAAGAGTAAAAATAGTTAAAATCAATGTTTAATAACCAAAACATTTTTAATATAGGGTTATACATAGGATCAATTACACTATAAATATTCATTATAAAGCTAAATGGATTTCCTAAACAATGGTATTTTATATATAATTTTTAGACATTATATAATTTAATTTATTTATGACACAATGATGATGCAGTAATTACCATATTAATGAAATATTAACATAATTGATGTTATATATTCCCAAATAAATGTAATTTGATACTTTTTATAAATGAAACTAAAATTTTAGGATAATATGACATGTTATATGTGATTAAATTAACTTTTTTTGAACTAATCATGTTGTTATGATCTTCAAAAAAATTAATTACCAAATATTGTAAAAATTGACATAAACTAGTTTTTAAAACAAATATTATAATACTAATTGTTATTCTCTTACTAAAAATATAAAGTTCATAAAAGTTACTTGATAAGGTTATATTTATGAATAATGAACCACTTTGGGTTCTTTTGTCTTGTTACAGTATGTTTATTAATCATATAGTGTTTGAAAACAAGACGACATGGTAAAAGTTAAATAATTTATCTTAGAGTTAAATCTAAATGATAAGGTTAAAATAGTAACCTAAACATGTATAAAACCTATTGGTTGAGAGTATTTAGACCCATACCCACTTTAGCATCTAAATAAATCAATTTGGAGCTATTATAAACCGAATATGACTTTATTATAAAATAATATTTTACATTTTTCCTTAGGTGCCTCTCTCCTCCCTTATAAAAGGACACATCCTCCCTCTTATTATTACTCAATTTTGAGATTTCAAACATGTAAAAACCCTGCCCATTTACCTTTTAATCTTCCATAGAAACATTATAGAGGTTTTGGTCTCCTCAAAAGACCAACTCTAGTTCCTTAAGAGGAAGCATAAAATAAGTGCGTCGAAGAAGAGGTAATCTCTTCTATCGATTCTTTCAAATTTTCTTTCTTTATCAACTTCTTATTATTTTGTTGTTTCATTATAAAGTAATAAAATAAGTATCACTAATATAATGATATGTTATTATAAATATTAAACAACCCCATTTCATCATCTATCCATCCTACAGAAAATGAAATCACCGCGCATGCGTATGTACAAAATACTGTCTCCATGCTGTGGTGTAATCATTTTTTCCACCACCTTACTTGGATGGGTATAATGGTGTAAATAAATACAATATATAGTTATTACAATATCATAAAAATTATGAGATATTATATTATCCACTCCACTAGAAATAAATAATCATGGGAATGATATCATCGCTCGAGCGTACGTACGGATTACCGTCTCCACGATGCGATGAGATTCATTCTCAATGTTAACCATTCAAGGAAGATTATAAAGTATATACAATAAATAATAATGATATATATGACATCATAAATCTAATGTATATATATATATCTATATGTGTGTGTGTCATCTACTTACTTCTATTCAAGTCAATAAAGAAAGGAAAACATCATTCATGCGTATGTACGGTCTACCGTCTCAATGAATGGTGTATTTCATTTAATTTATCTATTTTTTATATATATAATGAATATATATGATATATAAATCATGATATAAATTCTAGAAGTATGTAAATCATGATTTATGTAATAATAATATCAATAACAATAATTCCAAACACGTATGATAAATAAAACTATTTTATCTAGAACGCTGCTTTAACATGGAATTTATTAAAGAACGGGTAATATAATGTCATAAGTGAACCATATATGATATTATAATAATGAATAAGATTCTCTAATAAGTAAATTACATTATTTAAATAAGTATATAGGAGGTACAGATACGTACGAATCATATCGGACCTAAGGTAATGGATAATTATTCCAATCTCATTTTTATCCAAAATTGTTTATTCATAAGTATTCACTGGGGTTATTGTTATCATCCATGTGCATGTTTTCTAAAAGTGTTTTTAGGTATTTTTAAATTCATTTTTACCCATTTTTTGAATTTTACCACATGTAATTAAAGGAATATTTCTTTTGTTTATCATACGAGGAACTTTTTGACTTTTCTAACAAATGTACGAGGAGAATGCTTTTTTTAACTTATATGGCATGAACCGATTTTTATAGTTTCATAACGCATTATTTTCAAGAATATTATTCTACAAGATTTCATGATTATTTTCAACAAAATCATTTTCTTTTAAAATTTCTTAGCTTTTTCTGAAAAGAAAATGATTTTGAAGAAGAAAGGATATTTTCCACAAGAATTCATTTCAAGTGGTTTGTCAAAACTATTTTCCATCAAAGATGACATTATTTAGTTTTATTATGTTTCAAGTATAATGTCTCTATGATTTACATGGTTTCAATTTTTTATGATTAAATGATATCGATTTGTTTTATATGGATAATGTTATGATGGGATGATTTTTATGAAACCCAATTTATTCATTGTGTTATGATGAATGATTTATGTTTATGTTGTGGAACACGTACGAATGATTTCATTATGAGATGGGTGGGACCTATATCTCCATCCAATGCATTGGGTAATGATTTATATTTCATGAGATAGACATTTATGAAATGGAAAGTAAATCCTGTTTAGTAATACAGGGCTATAATTACATGTAAACCTGGTTCAGTAAGGGAATTTGTCCACTAAGATTGTCTTGGAAGCAATGCCTCGGCTACTATGGAAATCATATCATGTTATTAATGTTTTTCCACAATTACATTTTTTATTCCGATGCTATTTTATCATGATTGATTTTCAATTATGATCTATGTATTACGTACTACCATGTTTTATATCATTTCTCAAGATCTTGATTTTTAATCATTATGTTAATGTTTTTAAGTTCAAATGTATATGGTTTGTTTTATTTTCACCATTCTTACCCATACTGAGAATTTGAGCTCACCCTTTTATGTTTTCTTTTCCCCCAAGATTAAAAGAAAAGTATTAGGTAATGAAACAAATAGGGGAAGATCGTTATGGGATATGTTGAAGAACTTTCAACATGATTAGAAGTTTATATTCCAAGTTTCCAAAGACACTAAACTATTACAATCCTTTGGTGTCTGTTTTTTTATGTATTAGATATTCTGTAATGTAATGTCTATGTACATCAATATTTGGGTCTCTACAGTTGGTATCAGAGGGAGGTTTAGTAATCCTTTGGAATCTAGGATGCGAAAACTTTAGTGAGATCCCTATAAGAAATTTGTCTAAGGTATGTCTAGGTATGTCCCTATAGTTATGTATAAGTATAGGTTATAGTCCAAGAATTACAGTAACGATCATAGAATTAATCCTAAGATGTTAGTGATTGAAAGTACTCTTCCTTGATTATGATTTTTATCTAGTATGAGTTTTTCCTCTCGTAATATTCATTTTGGGTTTTAAGAAATTGAAGGAAACATGAGGATTCATGTTAATTGAGAATATGATGGACAATGGAATGATATTCGTCATGAGAAATCAAATGAAAAGGGATTTGGATGTGTAAACATAATTATTCTGCCTAATCTGCAATCTCATAATATGATCAATAATCTAAACTTTGGTAAGTTTCCTGACTCAGCTAATAAGAGAAAGATGGATTTTCATGGTGATCATAGAGGAAAGAACGTTCAGTTTCCCCCATGTAAATCATGCAGGAAGGGGAATCAGGGAGAATGTTTCAAAGGAACTAGAAGATGCTTTTGGTGTGGAAAAGAATGACTGAAATCAAGTAATTGTAAATGAAAAGTTTCAGTTAACACAATGGACAAGGATAATGGTATTACTAAGACATCAACAATAGTTAAATTTTTTTAATGTGGAATGTACGATCATTATGAAAACCAATGCCTTAAGGAAAATTTTCATGAAGAGAATCGGCATGGTCGTATGGGTAGTATTTATGTTTTTGATGATGAAGAGACTAAAAATGTTAAATGAGATGAATGAAATGATGATGTTTAGTCAGTGGTATAAGAAGGTAGTGGAATCATTACATTTTTATCAAGAGTAATGATGTATAAGTAATCTCACGGTACTATGGAATTAAGAGACATCTAAGGATTGTTACACAATTATTTTTCCTTATGTTTTTCACAGTATATGTTTAATGGTATAAGTAACCATGAAAGGTTTTTTTGATATTTTTTGAAAGCACCTAATATGCACATAAAAAAGGGATTATGAGATAATGAAATTTTTTATAGTATTAATGATCTCATGACTGATATAAGGACAAAGTGATATCATGGTTTGAGTATATATAATTTTTTGTATTTTGGTATGTGGAAAGAGTTACCTTTTGACAACATTCATGTTTTCACTATGGTTCTATGGTAATTTATGAAAATACATGATTAAGGTATTCATATGTTTGGAATGCGATCAACAAGATATATCTTAGGATATATGAGCGATTAATGATGGTATTCACATGCCTGTTTTGTGACCTTTATAATAATAGTTTTTTTATACTATATGATTGGACATAAGTATTTTGATAAGCCTAAATGTTGTAATGGATTAAGTTAGACATCAGATATAATTTTTTAAAGCTAGAAAATTTTGCAATACAATTTCTGGAATGTTTTAACAGTGTAGTTTTAGAAAAAGGACAATCCAAAGGATGAGTGAAAACCCATCGCGTCAAAAAAGGTTGCTGGAATCGAACCCAAAACCGAAGTGCGATAGGCCGTTATCACCTACCTATGGCCTACAGGAAGTCCCTGGTTAGAATAAACTTGTTTTATTTTATTAATCGGTATGATAGATAAAGTATAAGTCCATTTTTGGAATCATATACGATTAACCTCACCATAAATGGACTTATGTATATTTGATAACTTTTTCAAACCATTTGTTTAAGACATGTGGAATGACCCATCATTCTATCACATGATCTGCTTACACTTCACGGAAGACAAATTCAACTTCAATTCTTTAAGAGATGAAGTGGAAATTGTTCAAGGCACAAAAAAAAGTGAGATAGTACCAAAATCAAGTAAGAATCCATTTAATTCAAAAATTCTTCAACTTTAGGGAAATATCTTGAAAACAAAAATGTTGTCCTAGTGTATTCATATCTGATGAATCAGATGGTACCTTAGATCATCAGAAATGTATGGCTATGTGATTGTTGTCTTTTTCATATCCATGTTCTCTACCACTCTCCATCAGAAATTGATGGTTAGATTTCTCTTCCATATCCATATTTTCACCTATGTTCTTCTATGTGGAAACCCAATGATGAGTTAACTTATGTAAATGTTACGTTTCATACATTAGTTTTTAAAATTATGTTTTAATATTTTTTTAATGATGTGGGTTTCTATGAATGGAACTTTCAAGTAGAAAACCATTTATAACCCCAACGAATTTCAAGGGAGAAATTCATTTTAAAAGGGGTAGAATGTAACACCCTGAGATTTTATGAGAAATATTATTTTTAATTTCAATGATGTCTGGGGTTTTATGCTACACCAAAATTTTCTTGTGCTATACGCAACACTGTATTAGCTTGCAGTATACACAACACTATTATTGGCTCGTTTTACACACAATTTCAAGTTCGTTTTGTTGAAATTATTCTATGCAACATTATGTATAGATTTCGTTTAATATATAAATGTAATAAAATTTTATTATGTTATACGCAACACCAAATGGAGCTTTCACTACACGCAGCCCTGACTTGGCTTTTATTAAATGCAATCTAGACTATCTTCGATAGAGTGTATATTACGCAATACCGAGTTTCACTAAACGAGATATTATTATAATATTATTTTCAACTAGTCGTTATGAATAGTTATGCCCTCTTTTTGAAATTTTAAAAATTTTATCTTTTAAAATGGACTTCATTTTTTCATTCAGAATATCAAAATTTTCCTATGGTGGTTTATTGGTATTTTTCTGAAAGCATTCAATTTTTGATGAATTGTGAAAACACTAGGATACTATTAAAAAACTGACTTTTTATTTAAATAATTATTTATTTTATTTATATTTATTTTAGGTAAAAATTGATACATAATACCTATATACGTTCATTGTAATTAATTGGATTCATTTTATAATAATTTTAGATATATATAAATTTAATTTAATTTTCACAGTCTTTTACCCACCTCCTAAGAGAATTTAAAAAAAATTACATAAAACATAATTTTACAGCTTCGTTTAGTGGAATTTTTATAATCTGAGAGACACTGTTAATATCAAGGAGTAAAATGTGGTTCAATAAGATAAAAATAATTTTTGGTGAATAGTGACTTTTTGCTTTTAATTAACATGGTTGAAAGTAAATAGGGTAATTAAGGGTAAAAATGATATTATTATTACCCTAACACATGTCCTAATTCAATTGGATGTGTAATTTGAACAAAAACAACCTTAAGAATAATATGTTACCCTTTAAGCCCAATTGGATTAGATTAGGACATTTATTATTATGTTATTTAAAGAAGAGTTAAAATAGTTAAAATCAAAGTTTAATAACTAAAACATTCTTAATATAGGGTTATACATAAGATAAATTCAACTATAAAATTTTTTTAGAAAGATACAAATATTTCCTACCTAATGGTATTTTATTTATAATTTTTAGACATTAAATAATTTAATTTATTTATGACACAATGATGATGCAATAATTATCTTATTAATGAAATATTAACATAATTGATATTATAAATACCCAAATAAAATTAATTTGAGACTTTTAATAAATTACACTAAATTTTAAGTTTAATATGACATGTTATTATTGATTAACTTAACTTTTTTCGAACTAATCATCCTATTATTATTTTCAAAAAAATCAATTACCAAATAGTGTCTAAATTGACATAAACTAGTTTTTAAAACATATATTATATTATTAATTGTTATTATATTCTTAAAAATATAAGGTTCAGTAAAAATGACTTATATAAGGTTATATATATGAATAATGAACCACTTGGGGTTCGTTTGGCTTGTCATATTATGTTTATTAATCATATATTGTATGAAAACAAAAATACACGGTAAAAGTTAAATTATTTAACATAGAGTTAAATCTAAATGATAAGGTTAAGATAGTAACCTAAACATGTCTAAAACCTATTGTTTGAGAGTATATAGACACATCCCCACTTTATATTCTAAATATGTCAATTTAGAGCTATTATAAACTGAATATGACGTTATTATAAAATAATATTTTATGTTTTTTCCTAAGGTGCCCCACTCTTCCCTTATAATAGGGCACCTCCTCCCTCTTCTCGTTACACAATTTTGAGCTTTCAATTTCAGAAAAACCCTGCCCATTTACTTTCTCAACTTCAATAGAAACATTATAGAGGTTTTCGTCTCCTCAAAAGACCAACTCTAGTGCCTTAAGAGGATGCATAAAATAGCTGCATCGAAGAAGAGATAATCTCTTCTATCGATTCTTTCATGTTTTCTTTGTTCTTAGACTTATTCTTATATAGTTGTTTCATTATAATGTAATATAATAAATATAAATAATATAATGATATGTTATTATAAATATTTATCAAACCCATTTCACCTTCTACCCATCCTATAGAAAACGAAATCACCGTGCGTGAGTACGTACGGAATACCGTCCCCATGTCGTGGTGTAATATGTTTTTCCACCACCTTACTTGGATCGTTATAATGGTGTAAAGAATAACTATATATATTTATTACAAAATCATAAAGATTCGGAGATATTATATCGTCCACTCCAATTTAATACAATAATTATGGGAATGATATCATCGCTCGTGCGTACGTACGGATTACCATCTCCACAACGCGATGAGATTCATTCTCCATGTTAACCATTCAAGAATGATTATAAAGTGTATATAATGATTAATAATGAAATATATTACATGATAAAGCTACTGTATTTATATATATATATATATGTCTTCAACTTACTTCCATTCAAGTCAATAAGGAAAGGAAAACAACGTTCATGCGTACGTATGGCCTACCGTCTCCATGAATGGTGTATTTTATTTAATTTATCAATTATATATATATATATAATATATATGATATATAAATCATGATATACATTCGGGATGTAATTATTTCATGATATAAGTAAAAATAATATCAAGAAAAATATGTCTAAACACGTACGATAAATAAAACGATTTTATCCAGAACGCCTCTTTAACATGGAAATTACAAAAGAAAGGGTAATATAAAGTCATAATTGAAGAATATATGATATCATAACAATGAATATGATTCTTTAATAAGTCAATGAAATTATTTAAATCATTATATAGCAGGTTCGGATACGTACGAAGCATATCAGACCTAAGGTTTGGGATAATTATTCCAACCTCGTTCTTATCAAAGATTGTTTATTCGTAAGTATTTACTGGGGTTATTGTTATCATCCATGTCCATGTTTTCTAAATGTGTTTCTATGTATGTTTAAAGACCTTTTTACCCATTTATTACTTTGACCACTTTTTATTAAAGAATATTTCTTTTGTTTACCATACGAGGAAATTTTTTACTTTTCCTACAAAAGTACGAAGAGAATGTTTTATTAACTTATACGGCATGAACATATTTTTACGGTTTCATAATGCATTATTTTTAAGAAGCTTACTCTAAAATATTTCATGATTATTTTCACCAAAATCCTTTTCTTTTAAAATTTCATGGCATTTTTTGAAAAGAAAATGATTTAGAAGAAGAAAAGTTATTTTTCTCAAGAATTCATTTCAAGTGTTTTGTAAAAACTATTTTTTATGAAAGATGACATTATTTAGTATGATTATGTTTCATGTATAATGTCTCTATTACTTACATGGTTTCATTTTTCTGATGATTAAATGATATCCATTTGTTTTATATGGATTATGTTATGATGGGATGATGTTTATGAAACCCATTTTATTCTTTGGGTTATGATGAATGATTTATGTTTATGTTGTGGAACACGTAAGAATGATTTATTTATGAGATGGGTGGGACCTATATCTCCCGCCAATGCATTGGATAAAGATTTATCTCATGATATAGACATGGCTAAAAGGAAAAGTAAATCTGGTTTAGTAAAACATGGCTGGAACAGCATCTAAACCCGGTTCAGTAAGGGACTTTGTCCACTATGATGGTTTTGGCATCAATGCTTTGGATACTATGGAAATCATACCATGTGATTAATGTTTTTCCACAATTAAAATTTTTATTACCATGATATTTTATCATGATTTATGTTCCTTTTTGATATATGCCTTACTTACTACCATGTTTTATATCATTGCTTAGGATCCTGGTGTTTAAAAATTATGTTCATATTTTTATGTTCAAATGTATATGGTTTGTTTTATTTTCTCCATGCTTACCCTTACTGAGCATTTTAGATCACCCTTTTTATGTTTTCTTTTCCCCCAGGATTAAACGACAGGTTTTAGTTAAGGAAACAATAAAGGGAATATCGTTATGGGAGATGTTGAAGATCATTCAACATGATTAGAAGTTAATATTCCAAGTTTCCAAAGAAACTACACTATTATTGTCCTTTGGTTTCTGTTTATGTTATGTATTATATATTCTGCAAAAGTAATGTAATGTCTATGTACGTCAAGCATTGGGTCTCAACAATGCCTTTGGAATATGTCACTTGTATTTTTTAAATCAGTATGATCCCATCTTAAGGCATGTGCTTCTATAATTTGTTGAGCCCCAGTTGGAATGGGAATATGATCCTGGTCTAAATATGCATTCCCCATCAGAATATATCAATGGACCTCTAAAATGGGAAAAGGGACATGATCCTCATGTTGTAAGCTACTTGGCTACTTTGAGTAGCTTTGATGATAAGAATATAAGCTTGTTCTATGGCATGTGTCCTAGTCACTTGGTGAGTCTCAATCATAATGGGGATGTGAGCCCAATCCAAAGGATTTTCAATTTTCCAAATTTCTTTTTTATAGGGATATAAGTATGTCTTGACGAATGTGTCACTCTCTCTTGGTGATCCCCATGCAGAACATGGATATGAACCCAATCCTAGTCTTGTTAAATATGTCACTGGTCTTTTGCAACAAGAATATGAGCTTGTTTAGAAGCATTTGTTGCTCTCACATGGTGGGATCTGGTTAGAATTGGTATATGTGCCATGTTCTTTTTCACATCATTTACCATAATATGCTGATAATCCTCTTGGATGGGACAAAGCATATGTGCTTACTTCGGAGAAGCCAATGTTTCATATTGATCAAAGTGTTGTGCTTTTATGGATGTTAGTATAAGAATATATGAATATCCCTGCATCTTCACCAAAATATACTGGTGTATCTCCACTATTATTATTAAAAATACTTATTACTTCAACAAGGTATGTACATAAATATATGAATGTATTTCCTCCTCTTCTAGGATATGTTGGTAAATGTCTTTGATTGAATTGGTGATATACACCCACTCCTATTGTCCTTGTTCCATTGAAATATTATGATAGGATTCATTCATGGGGGTATGGATTTATACCTTAAGCATGACTGCTACAAGGATATGATAGAAAATATTTTTTTAATAGAATTGGTATGATCCTACGATCTCAACTCTTCATCATTTTTCATTTTCAAAGGTTCCCTTTATACAAAAATCTATGTGTATGGGGAGGTGGAATGTTTTATAATTCCCTCATAAGGGGACTATGGGGTATTGAAGATTTTGTGACAAAAATTGAATCAACATTGTACTGCATCTGTGGTGCTTCTGGAAACTGCAATTTCCACCTGATGATGATTGTGTGTTCTATAGATTATTATTATACACATTATATCATAATATGGCCAGAGAGTGTTCCATTAAATTTATCATCATTTGGTAAGTATGTGAACATATGTGGTTGGGCCAAGATACATGCTCCGAGAATAAATATACATCTCTGTAGGATATGAATTAAAAAATATGTAGTTCTAGAAACCCATACAGTTTAATGATGTTCGACATGGAAAACAGTCATGCAGTTTAACATCTTGCGGTAAGGATTTGGTCCATTCATTTTAACATCTTTCGGTAAAGAGATTTTCCATACAGCTTAACAAATTGTAGTAATGATTTGTCTCATGTAGTTTAATATATTGTGTTAAGGACATGGGTCATGCAGTTTAACGTTTGCGGAAAGGATGTGGGTCGTGTAATTTAACATCATGTGGTAAAGATTTTTGTCATTCAGATTAATTTCATTTGGTAAGTACATCTTTCCAGTGAGGATGAGTCAGAATAAACAATAAGGATAGTATGTCGTCTGATAGAGCTTGGATGACTCTTATGAATATTGCATAAGTTCTAGGGTCCTTCAAAATTATCAATACTACACATACCAATATCTCTAACCAATATTCAAAAACAAATCACCTCTATATTGTGTGTCTAATATGTATATTATTGGGGAAATGGTTTTCATATCCTATGAACACTACCACATTTTACTTCCCCATTAATGGGAGTTCCATCAAAAAACATTCCATGGAATAGTCAAATTACATGGGGAAATGTTCTATTGAAAAAAAAATAGTTTTTTTTCAATATTGTGGTGAAATATAGTCACCTATATTTGTGGTTATGTGGCTCGTGATATGTTCCAAAACATGTGTGTCCCATTCCGAGTGCTCGGATGACTGGATCCGGGATTCAGTTATTGGTGGTTCTAACGTGTGCTAGTTATACCTCCATTGGCATGGGAACATGGCGAGCATTGGAGCATGGGGTATATATTCGAAGTCATTGATTTTGTTAGGGAAGATTCTGAAACAATGACCATCTTGGATAATGTAGATACTTCCCTCAGATTAAAATATCATGACTCTCCTATAGGATTTTTTAAAATGGTTGATGTTTGATAGCTTCAAAGATATCCCCGATGAAGCGGTGGAAAATATATAAATTCCCCCATCCTTATGGGATGGTGATAGGTGAAATAAGTTTTGTATTTCACTCAATTATTGGATAAAAAAAATAAAAATTCACCAATCCTAAGGTCTGGGGCACTTTAAAACACAGCGGGATTCCCTAAGAAGGTACTCGTACAACAATCTGAAGTAGAGATATCATGAGTATTCCCAAAATTATTTATCAGAGATCCAAATTCTCTCTTTTGTGTTGAGTGACCTATTCTTCTGTAGAAACTTCCTTTTCAACCTCAAGGGGAAAGCTGGCAGGATCCATGAAAACACCCTTTCCTTTGTCATTGGTAGGGTGAGTGAATGATGACTATTGTACTGATGTACACCCCATAGAGTAAATCCACTACTTCCACTAAACATATTATTCATTTTTATTACCAAAAAATACCACAATAGTTGATAATACCTTCTATATATTCTTGAATGATACCGTTGAGCCTAATATTTCATGTGCAAGTGGTAAAAGGTATGTCAACCTGTTATGAATCAGATGACTACATGAGGGCATGATTATATGATTCAAGTGTGTGCCCATTTGGATTTGATGAGAAGTCTAAATATTTAATTGAAATGATATTGAATGTGATATAATAGATTTTGTTCTAATCCTCAATGGGGTATATAATTTGGCGGGTCGGTTCCTGATATTCTATTTGGGGGGTCGATGCCCATTGTACCGTTTGAGGGTTTCGTGCCAAAGATACTATCTGAGGGGTTGGTTCCCATGATACCGTTTGAGGTTTTGGAACTTGTGGTACCATTTAAAGGTTTTATACCATATTTATGATGACCCTTGGGTACAATATGATATATATTCCTCCATCCCTATTGGATGGGGTGCTCCCTTGGATTCAACAGTTACCAAGGCTAGATGGAAGAAAGTCAATATATCATGGTCAGTGATGATATGGGATTGATTTTGGGACACTTTTAGGATACACTGGTGGGCCTCATACAGATCGATGGTAGTAGGGATATAAGCCTACTCTAGAGCTACATTATTTGGATACCCTTGGAGGGCCCATATGTTAGATGCCCTAACTTGTACAGTTGATGTAGGCACAACATCCTATAATACTCTTTATGGAACCATGGTCACATGTCGATGATGATGATCTGAATGTATGGTATCCCTCCTAGTAAGTTCCTAAATTATTGAGTGGATATGATTATTTTTCTCATCCACCACCATTTGTTAGGGATGTTATGTGTTTCCATTCTCTAGGGATAAACTCCCAAAATGGTTGAATGTGGAAACAAGAGACACTTCCTCTACTGTGGAATATCATTGGAAAACATAATAGTGTGAATTCATCCTCTGAAGGATTTCATGGACCTAATATAGTTTCAAGATGAATCTACTGTTGTGTTACTCTCAGACAAAGACATTTATCAACTGCTACTAGAGGCATTCAGTTGGGGACAACCTACCTCAGGGCCTTAGGGCCAAAGTATCTCATCCAGAGATCTCAGAATCTGTTGGAAAATTTGATGTTTTTATTTCAATTATAAGGAATCTGAAAATTCCTAAGAAATAAAAAATACACATTATTAGTTTATCATAATATATAATAGTACATGTTCTATCAATTACTTTCATAGTTAAAGGATAAATAGGCGGTGATTTTTTTACACATAGTTCAGGGTAGTTAAAAGTAACATGTTGGGTTTTCCATTTTGTTTTTTGACAAGTATGGAACAAACTGGCCATAATAGGAACTAGAAATTTTGTCCCTTTTGACCCATGAAAGGGATGAGATAGTTAAATAATTTCACATTGGGCTCACTATTTTCATTCTTCGAAAAAAGGCGTGGATGGTATTTGGAAATGGATTGATTGTGGGGGGATCAATTCATTTATCAATTGGTCACACCAATTTGACCATTTATTTATTATTGACTTGAAATATCCAAAGGTTCCCACATTCGTAACTAGGAATAGATGTAATTTCTAAATCCATGAAGTCCTTTGGGATTTTAAAACCAACGATCCTTAGGAACTCACATTGGTCAAGAGGATGGGAGGTCGGGTCATCACAGCCTTTTGGGGGAAATTATTTCCTAATCCAAGACTCCCTTATATATTTAATATATGTTTATATAATCCATCCTAGGCTCTGATACATGGATAGTTACCCCTATGAAATAGCATGATTATGAACATGTATTAATAGGAGTGATTGTGTTCATATCAAAGTTTCCACACCATTCTCTTATTTATTTATGATGCTTCAGTTGATGAACATGTTCATGCACTTTGGAATTTATTTCCATGCATGGAGGTGGTTGGTGTCATGGATATGGGATTTAACTTATAAGATACATCCTATAAATCTAATTAATATAGGAATAAAAACCCAAAAAGTTCATTTTATATAGTTTAAGGTCATGTCTCTAGAACCATCCATGCATTTTAACATCATACAATAAAGACATAAATATAGGGCTCTGACCCAAGCGAGGAATCCCATGAATCCTATTAAGACAATAATTTTTTTTCTACATAGTTCTTATAATGGGAATCTATTTCATGAGAGACATGAAAGTAGAGGCCATAGGAGGGACTAATATATATAAGACTTCCCTGGTTTGCTTTTTTGGTGAGTATGACCCTTTGAGCATAGATGAGATGTAATCAAACATGCATGCTAAAGAGGATCCCACCCTAGGTAATTCTCATCATTATGTTCATAAAATCATCTTTAGTATCTAGGATCACATGATTTATGCTTAGTTTTATAAAAAATACATATTATAATATTATACACATTTCATGAGAGCATATCCATACGAGGATTACGCCACAATGTTTCCCATTGAGGGGAAATATTACCCATCTCATGCAGGATATGGTATGGAAATAAACCCTTAGGAGGGTATAATACTTATCATATTTATAATAGGAATCATACTTATCATATATTAAATCATCATTAACCTTTTGATGGGTTTGAGTCACTTGAGTTCATGATTGGGGATTATACATAAAATGATTCTTGTGTATGATCTCACCTATCCTATAATGATAGATATTAAATAAAGATGGCGGACTTATGAGATATGGATATTTTTAATCCAATCTGGATTCCCATTGGAGATTAATCCTTAGGAAGATGTTTATATATCCTATTTAAGATAGGAATTAGAATTCTCATAGTTCAGTGAAATTCTTATTCATCTAATGGATGAGTTAGAATGATCATACCATGGGAATGAATGGGTCCAGATGGTTGAAATGATAGATAGACGAGGTTAATTACACTAAAGTGGGTTTTAATTGGATATCTGGACATAGGAAGGTGACTTATATATCATATTTGGGTAGTAATCAATGTTCTTGTAGTCTAGATACCCCTAACATGCTGATGGGAAATAATGGGTGGTCACACTCAGATACATTATTATTATTATCCATGAGGCTTTTGGAATACTAGAGGATTATTATCGGATGGATGAAATTTTGGAGATGAGACCTCAAAAGACCTTCTATATATCCTCGTTATATATAAAATTAGAGTCCACTGAGTTCATTTAACATCATACTTGTTGCTGGGATAATGTAGGTGATCATTCCCATTGAAATTATTTTTATCCTCAAGGTTTTAGAATGTTGTGGGATTAATCCAAGATGGATTCACTTTTGGAGATCATGACTTAAAAAGGCATCCTACTTATCAGGGTTATAGTAGGAATTAAAGTTCTCATAGTTTATTCATCCACTAACCCACTAATCGGAAAAGGTGGGAGATCACACTCGATGAAATTTATTTTATCCCTGAGGTTTTAAAATTGTTGGGGGAATATAACAATATGTATTCCCTTTTGGAGATCAAGCCTTAGAGATGTGTCTTATGAATCCTAGTTATATCTAGAATCAGAGTGCTCATAGATCAGTTTATAGGGACTTACATACTGAGGGTTACCTATTGGAATATCGATTCTCTATCATGGAAGATATACAGAAAGATGGATACCATGCAATGTCTGTTGGGAATTCTTGGTATGACATGAAGTTCCCTCCTAATATCATGACACAAATAGGGTATCATGAGTTCATAAACCAAACCCATTAAGGACACTCTTGTTATATAGGTGTATATAGTTAAAGGATCTTGGATGGTTCCCACATTGAATGAGTCTATGTATGTATATAATATGATGTGGGAATGCCTTGCGAGATATATCAGACATGTATTTTTTTCTTTTTAGAAATTTTTTGATTTCCCACGCGAAATGTTTCATGTTTTAATCTATCACAAAATACCCAATCAAGGGTACCTAACTGACATGTCAAAGATTAATCGCATGACTGAAGTTGACATGTCTAGGACCTTCTACATTATCAAAGAAGAAAAATCCAGGGTATTTTTGAAGATCAATTGACTTGTATTGGATTCCTTTGTATGATCATAGTGGACACTCCTGAAATTCTTTTCATAACCAAATTAGACATATTTGCGGTCTTTTGTGTAATGAAACTAACATGTTTGGATGTTTTATCATATGATCGATATTACATTCCATAATTCTATCATATGAAAATTTAGACAAGTCCAAGGGTTGTCATATGATAGTGCAAGAATTCCCAATATGCTTTATTTAATCAAATAGGACATGCATATGATTCATAACTTGTCCTTATCTCATGATTTTTATGACAATTATGAAATTCCAATTGAAGTCTCAAGACGACGATGACATGCCGATTATTCTTCGTGAGATAAACATGAATTTTATAGCTCCTAACTTGTGATAATGAAGAAATATTAAGGGGCTGTAAGATGATCAACTTGGCTTGTCTTAGCACTATCATATGATAATGGTGATCAACATGATTTTTCTAATTCTTGTTATGCGATCAAAGTGATCTATACTGGGATATCTAAAGACATCATGATATTAGGGATTATCCTTGTGATCAAGTTATAATTATTTAATCACATGAAGATTCCTTCAATCATGTTTATAATATTTCACTTGGCCAAATTTCATAACTTCATGTCAAATGGGATATATTCTCAAGTCCACGTAGCTATTATCTATAATGAAGGGATGTTCATGGAGAGTGGTTTCATTCTACAGCCACACCACCTAGGTTATTCAAGGAAATGTGATGATCTTCCCAAGAGTTCTCATGTGAATCAAGGCCATATACAGACTGAGAGGTACCGAGTACGGTGGATCTATATGATGGTCCCATGTTCATGTAACTATAATGACTTCAAATATGTCTTATGGTAGATTATGCGACCATGTGTAGGTATGTTTGTTCATAATGTATACATGGGTGAGGGAGAACACTGCATGAAGACGTTGAATGACGTATGGGTTTCAAATTTTCATTCATTACCTTGCATGAAGTGGTTTCCTCTGGGGATGTTGTGTGTCAAGGACAACACTTCCAAGTCCACATGGAACCATCACGAGACATGAAGGCTATTTGAATCACAAGACTGAGGGTTTGAATATTCTATTAATCAAGTAATAATGAAGGAATCTCATGTAAAAATGGTATTTTTGGGGGCTATCTATCTCGGTTTCTAAATACATGGGTGGCATCTGATATGATATTGGGTTTTCAAGAGTGTCACACATTGCAGAGGGTTCGTGTGAAGCTCATCTGTTTCTGTAATTTGCAGGCTTTCAATAGGGGTCTTGTGATGGGATATTATATCATGGAAAGTGTTTAATGTGGGTTACTTGGACCCAACATGTGCTATAATTTGATTAACACTACATTTATGATGTTTCTTTATATACATGTGTTTATATTTATATAAGACTGTATATAATTCTGCATCCACTTTAATTATGGCCTTGTCCAAAGAATGCATGTTGTATCAAAGGGTTATAGAATATCTTAGGCTGTAAATAGAACCTTGAGATTTTATGATAGTAATATTAACGTAATTACCTATGGTCCAGTTGCATAATTCTGAATGGATACATATTGTGTGAGACTCTTTGGTGTTGGGGGCTCATTAAATTGATTTTTCATCTCATGAAGTCAGCACTTAGTGATCTCTTGTAGTTGAGATCATGATGGCAGACCCGTTAATAGGAACACCACATGTTTCTAGTGAAATTGTTTGTTCCTATCTATAGACATGTGTAATGGTCACCTGACTTGAGAACATTATCAATGTATGTCATTTGATTCCATACTTTTATGCAAGAAGAAAACCATGGCGATGATGTCTTGGTATGGTAGTTTGTGTTGGGTAGGTCATTGATGACATGACATTGATTGAATTATCAAGATATTATTTTTTACATCCTAGTTTAGGAAGATATATCTAGATATGGGTTGAAAAGGATAGTAGTACCATATTTAAATTCATGTCCATGGTAGTTGAAGGTATCTCCATCCGAACAAATCAACAAATAATGATGAAAGTAAAAGGATGATGACACAAGTGTGCATCCAGCTTTATTCAGATATTGATGATAATGAGATTATATTACACGAACATTTTTAATAGGAAGGTAGTTGTTGCTTTGACTTTTTGTATCTTTAGAGGGGCCTCGATGGGATGCTAGACCCCGCTCATGATTAGTGAATATTTTTCACTACTATTGAGATAAGGGACTAGAGGGTTACACACTATAGTGTTTTAAGTATCTTCTCTATTCTGTTGAATAGGATTATAAGACTTGATGGTCCCCACCATGGGGTCGGGGAATTATACAAGTTCTATAGATCACCAGGAATAAATAAATTCTTCAATTATTCATGATTAGAATAATTCATTGAATTTATTTAGGACATGTATTAACAAGTGGTTAAGTAAATACAATGATAAATATTATTCAAACATATATTAATTAAATATCTTGGGTTCATATAACATTATCGGGACACATGGGTCGAGTAACAAACTCATATTTATCACATAATATATTTACTATATATTATAGTTATGTGATAAATTATAAATATTATTCATGGCATAATTTATTTTTTCATAAACAATTATTTATAATAATTGTACAGTGGATGTTTATTACACGGGTTTAGGAACCCAGTATAGGTAATATAGATATTCACTATATAAATGGACAAAGGCTCTTCCCATTGTGACTATTCATTCGTTAGAAGTGAGAATCTCTCTCTCCTCTTGAATCCTAGAGAGATACTCTCTCAAATAAGCAAGATCATCAAGATCCTCCTTCTCAAATTGAAGATTCTAGCTTGTGGCGATCATCATTGCATCAAAGTAATCATTATAGAATCACGCTAACACCTAGATTTAGATAAATAATTCACAAGAAACTTCAAGAAGTATCTTGGGATGATCTATAGGGATTCGATATCAGAGTCTTCGAGTAATAGTTCCCAACATCTTGCGACAAGAATACAAACATTATATCGGAATAAGGTACATGTTTGGTTTATTATTGTACTCCATGTAAACCAAATGTGGTCCTCGAACCATACTTGGATAAGATTTCCAGATTCGATGATCTTATGTTACTATAGTGACAATTATTTTTAAATTTCCTACCCAAAACATATGCTTCCTAACCCGATACCTAACTGTGGTATCAGAGAGAGTTAACGGTTTTTCTTTGTAAATAGATATTAAATTGCTTTATATTTAAGTAAAGGGTGTTAAAATAGTTCCATCTTATTCGACCAGAAAACATTTTATTTCTGAATGGCCAATTTAACAGTCATTTGAAAATTTTAATTAGATTGATGTCATCAGATTTTCAGTCTTCAGATTTTAATTTAGAAGAACAAAAATTTCAAATTTGTAATAGTGTTCATGAAATTTACCAGAATCTAGCCCTTTTTTGGAAAAAATCTGGCAACAAGATTTAATATGGTATTGTATATTATTTTAATATGAATAAAAAATTTTACAATATAATATTATTTTATTTTTTCAATAAAAGAAAATTTAAAGTTACCTTTGGTTAGGTTTTCTATAAACCCTTATTAAGGTCTTTTAGTTTTTAAAAAATATGTTAAAGGGGTATACATTGGAGTGGGTTGAAAGTCAAAAAAATATGGACTCCTCTACTATAGGGGAAACCCCACACCTACCTCCCTTCTTCCCTATGAAAACCCTCACATCGGCTCCTCCCCTCCACCTCTCCCACCTTCCCTCTCCATTGTATGCAGCCGAACTAAGCAGAGCACCCCACAATGCACCCTCCCACTGAGCTCGCTGAAGCCGTGCACAGCCCTCGGCCATAGCCACTTCAAGATCCCACCACCGCACCATCGTCCAAGAATGTCGGTACTCCCTCAGTCCATCTTGCTTCATTGATGATGCGATCCACCATAAACTGCAGCTGCTGCATGAGCCCTCCGTCACACCGTCATCCAGTCTCACCATCCACCATCGGTTCAATTCGCTTCACCGGAGCCACATGATGTTGCATCCACTTCTTATTTATCTACGCCTCACTAGAGTCTCCCCATAGGGCCACCCACCATTGGGGTTTCCAAATCCTAGATCTGGATCTCGAAACCCTAACCGACTTACCTGTGTCGAACCTCCATTTTCCAGTGAGCACCACTACGGGGTGACGATGGACTAACTATGAACATCGTGGTCACCCCATGTTCGCTCTGCGGTCATTTCGTGGTCTCACCACTGTCACCCCAAGGTTCATCCCATCTCCGGTGAAACACCCCGCTGCAGTTTGTAGTCCAGTTGGAATCCTTCCTGACTAGAGGTAAAACATTAAATTCATTTTAATAATTTCATTTAGTTAATAAATTAATTAATTAGAATTAATTTTGGGGTTATAAAATAAACAGAATCTATATTTTTTAATTTAATTTTAATATTAAATTACATTAATGGTTTAATTTTATTTTGGATTATAGAATATATGTAAATACTGGAATGAATAGAAAAAATTATTCAAATCTATTTAAATTCAATTAATTTATTAGAACACACTCATTCTAGTTAAATTTATTGCATTTCAATTTTTATTGTTCATTATTTATACCAACTTCTCTTGAGTATGTGACAGGCCTATTCATGTCTGGATTTCATTTATTTAATTACTTATTCAATGCGTGTGATGATTGTATTAATTAAGTATATAAATTATGGACTCTGTATCCTCACTTTAATTAAAATATGTATATGGTCCTACATGTACAATGCAACTTCTGTATATTTTATCCCTCTCCTAAATGCGAGTATCTTAGTAAATATATGTTGATGATCTTAAACGTGAAAATTGCCAAATCGAGATGGTAATCCAGACAGCAGTTGAGAACATTGCACTGGGGATAGAAGCACTGTGAGTCTGGTGTCAACTCAGTTTTGAATGCCCCTGGGTCATGATTGATCTGTTATGGATCGATCATAGTATAATGCTCAAGACCATCCGGATTTCATGATTTACCGTTATTCATTATTTATTGTTTTATGCAAGTGAATGATTATAGCGTGATCACATAAAATTGAAATCAAGATAATAAAAATTCATTAATATGTGACAAATATATATTTCTATTGCATGTTCAGTTGTGACTGAGATACCTATTTTAGAAATATAAAACAGAAGAGGATTATATTTGTTAATAAATAGAATCCCGAAAATAGATATCAAGTATTAATGCCTTCCATTATTCAAATTTGGGAAAAACAGGTTGTTCAGAGTTCTTGTCAGCCAAAGTTGTGAGTGATCCTTTCTACCAGGGAGTGATTATTAAAATGATGGGCCGACTTGACTAAATTTTATAGCAAAGAATTAGATAAATCATCCTTTCTATCACTTTATAGATAATATGTTGAGAATAATCAAGTTTAGATTCTAAAATTTGGACTTTACTCAATAGTACAAGGAACCATGAGTAAATATGGTTGGCCAGAATAGTTCCCACCTTGATACTCTCAATGTACTTGCATATCTAAATCATGTAGACTATGAAGAGTAGTTTCAAGGAACCTTACCACTAGAATACTCAAGCGATCGAGTATTCTGAATCCAATAGTGAGGTCTCTTAGGGTTTACTGAAATAGTGTGAGACATTAAAAGAATATAATAATTAATTAATCAAAATTGAATAATGGTAATAATGAAAAATTATCAACTACTAATATTAATCATTTGTTTATTTAAAATGTAAATCACCAAAACCAAAATTACATTATCATTGTGATCCATTCTGCATAATGAAAATATCATGATCAAAAATAACTTCTAGGACTGGTACAGGTGCTTGTGCATTGTACTATGCCAATAAAGGAATCTTTATATGCTGGAATCATCATTTCCTGAAGATACTCCTTAGGGAGAAACTATGGTGAAAGAATATAAATGGAAAAATCATATAGAGGATACACTTGATGTTCAATGAATCATTTTGTCAACCATGTCCATCCAATTATAGAAAATGCATGAGGATGCAGATTCTACAAGATACTTTCACATCTTCATGAATTATATCAAGAGAAGGCCATTAAGGAATGTTATGATATCAAAACATCCCTCTACATGTTTAGGCTAGAAGAAGGGCACCAAAAAGGACCTCATGTACTCAAGATGATTGGTTATATTGAGAGGGTAGAAACCCATGTGTTCGAATACAATCAATAACTAGAAATAGATCTCATTCTTACCTCTTTACTGCCAAGATTTTTATATTTCATTGTAAATTATAACTTGAATTATATTAAAAGGTTTCTCATAGGCCTTTTATGTAGTTTTCCAAGTTGACAAGGATATGAAAAATACCAATTCATTTGTCCTTATCGTTAACAAAATAAATAAGGGAAATGAAACAGGGGTATAAGGCTAAGTCAAGGCTAAAGACACCGATGCATTTTACAAAAAAGAAGAAAAAGATTCATAGGCAGACTAATGGATCTGGAAAGAATATACACTGGATGAAAAATTAAAGAGCTGTGAAGAAGAAGAAAACTGATTCTTCTACTTTGGGTATTTTATTCTTTTAATGAAATATATCATTATCTACATGATGGATATTGGATATGGTATGGGGATCAAAAATTTTATTCATATACAGGAACCAAGTGGGTTCAATAATATTGAAAAAGGTGAAGTGGATATATGAGATAAAATTGGTGCAAGTTCAGCAGCCTTTGCAGTAGGAGACTATCACCTAAAATTTCCATAAGCTTTGGTTCTAGTTTTAGATAATTATTATTATGTAATTTCTGTAACCAGGAACATAATCTATATGTATATTTTAGACACTATGGGTTTTTATTTCCTATTTTTAAATAAATATTGTCTCTTTTATAGTGATAACATCTTTTATGGTATGGTACATCCTAACAATGGTTTATATATTCTTAAACTTGAGAACCACATAATGGAAATCAATAAAAAAACAGCCAACGTGACTCATATATCACCCGACTATGGAACATCAAGCTTGGTCATGTAAATGAGAATTGGTTGTGAAGATTACATCAAGAAGTGTATTTAGACTAAGTATAGTTAGAACCCTTCGATGTATGTGATGTTTGTTTCCAAGACAAAATGTCTAAATAACCTTTCTCATGGAAGGGAGAAAGAGCCAATACACTACTAGATTTAATACGTACCGATGTTTGTGGTCCATTTCCAGTATAGGCATGTGGAGTATTTTTATACTCCATTACTTTTATGGATGACTATCATAGGTATGGATATGTCGACTTGTTGCAATATAAGTCTGATTCCTTTGGGATATTTAAGGAATACAAATAATTAAGTAAAAAACCCATCTTGGTAGGAAGATAAATGAACTCTCCTCAGACCAAGGTGGAGCGTATATTAACCATGATTAAATTTATAATTCCCCGACACTAGTTACCCAAATTGGGTGCATTCTTTAAAAACATTTTAATGATTATAAGGAATCATGTCCCAAATGACCCATCAATATAGTAGTCTTGGAAAATAGATTACATACATGAAGTTCAATATTACAACTTGAGAAGAAAAAAACAATAATTTATTCAATTAGAAATGTCTAAGACTCCTAGATTATGCCGACAAGTCACTCATAATTAACTTCTTCATATCATGGGAAAATAAAACATAGGAAAAGGGTTATCTCAGATTATCAGTAAGGGTAAATAATTTAGTGGAAGCTATAAACCTTAAAGGCAAGATGTGTAATAAAAAAAAAATATTTTTAAACATAAACTTGTTCATAATACGGAAAAAATAAATAAAACATTACTATATAATCATGAACACAGATATTATACTAGTCTAATAATAACATGTAACAACAAATTTCATAATAAGGGATGAAACATCTTGTCAAGGCCTCGGCCAAGACGTCTAAAAATGATTTAGGCCTCAGCCAAAACCATATATCAACTTGGGAAAGGCCTCATCCAATTACAAATATAACGGTCTCATGAGACCTACTAATGCATAATGGATCAATAGTGGGCTCCACTCATTATTTACTATGTCCAATGCATTCCTCATATGAAAATATTGATACATAACAAAAATATTCGCATTAAAACTAGCATACGAGATGTCAATACTTTATCTATAAACCATGAATGAAATATAAATAACACATCTTTAGTCAAACATATCAGAAAAACATCAATAAAATATAGATTATTTGTATCACCATCAAACAATTTTAAAATCCATCAAATGATGTTGACATATATGAAAATGATCAGTAATATCCATTGAGGGAAATACCCCTTTTTCATTAAATCGTTTAAAATTCTCAAAATTTATAAAGTAAGTAATCGAAAGATATTTTTGAATCAAAGTGTCCCATAACACTTTCAAACATTTGAAAATAATTACCATTTCAAAACATTCATGTATATATAAATTAATCCTTAAAATCATATTGAAAACTTAGACATTAATTAAAAGGGTTCAGAAAGATAGATCTTTAAAACATTTAAAATGATGATCTTGTTAAATAGACCCTCCCAAAAAACCAAAAAAGATTCCTTTTGAAATTTTTTTTATGAAAATATGGGTCTCGATGGTAAGTATGTCCCATTAAATACTTACACAAAAAACAATCTCGGATAATAATGAGAATGAGGAAATAAATATTACCTAGCACTTTTCTTTGGTCGAGGGAACATTTGGCCTCCTTTATAATGACCATAGTATATTATTAAATTATTCCATAAGCATAATAATATTTAGTATATCACACATGATTCATTTATGACATTATACTACGCATTTAATATTGATTTCAATGTTAAATTAACATTTCAGATAATAATTACTTTCTTTATCGTACGTGTTTTAACTTGTCGTTCTTGATCGTATAATTTAGATCATGATTTAAATACATCCAAAATATAAATATTTAATTTTATATAATATATTTTTAGAATATAAATATTTATAATAGAGAGATATATGAAATGGAAGTCATTGTTTATGGAGATGGTAGGTCGTACATACGCATAAATGTTGTTTCTGTTTTCATATCGTATTAAGCGAAAGTAAGTGAATAAGATATATATAAGTACATACATATATATATATACATATATAAATCTATATTAGCATTATTATGTCATATATTACATACTTATTAATAATATATATTTTTATAATCATCATTGAATGGTGAACGTGGAAATGAATCTCATCACATCGTGGAGACGGTAATCTGTGCGTACGCACGAGTGACAATATCATTATTTTGATATTTAAATCTTATGTGAATAGATGTAATATCATGTATACATAATAATTAATGTGTTATATTTATTATTTTCATCAATTATACACCATTATTATAGCCATACAAATAATAATGTATTGAATAACAACTACACCACGACGTGGAGATTGTAAGTCGTATGTACGCACATATAGTGACTTTGTCATTCATATGATGGATATAATAATAAAAATGGTATTAACATTTTCATAATAACATAATGGTATATGGAACATACTTGATTTATTATTTTATAATGGAAACAACAATGAAATAGGATGTGGAAGAAGAAAAGAAATTGAAAGAGGGTGGTGAAATCATTACCTCTTCTTCAGGTGTTTCCTTTTGATTTGAACAAAAGGTCTCCTTAGGTTGGATTTATGTTCAAGGTAAGGCCTCTATGTTTAATTGAGGAATGTTGAGAGGATATTTGGGCTGGGTTTTTCTGAGCCAAATTGATTTGGAGATGTGAAATTTAGATAAGGGGAAGTGCCCTTTTATAAGAGAGGTGAGGGGAACCTTAGGAAAAGATTGAATTATTATTTTATAATAAAATTATTTTTGGAATATAATGGATCCAAATTGATTTATTTCAAAGATAAGGTGGGTATGAGCCGAAATAAACACATCCAATAGGTTTTATACAAGTATATTATTCCATTTTAATATTATCTTTTATATTTAATTCTCAGTTAAATAATTTAACATTTACCATGTCTTCCTGTATTATTACACTATATGGTTAATAAATTTACTCTAAACATCTAAAAGAACCTCAAGTGGTTCATTATGGAAATATATAATATTATTTATTCCCTTTTACCAAACCGTAGATTTTTAGGAATATTATATCAACCAATAATATTGTATTTTTTTAGAAATTAATTTATGTCAATTTTGACACTATTTTGTTTTTGGTTTTTTTGAATGTTGTAAAAACCTTATCACTTAAAAAATTATTTAATCAACCATAAAATGTCATATTAACCAATAAAATTAGTGTGATTCATCAAAAGTCTCATATTACATTTATTTGGATTTTTATAACATCTATTATTTTAACTATTCATTAAAAAGGTAATTACTACATCATCATTATGTCATAAATAAATTTATTTATTTAATGTCAAAAAATTATAAATAAAATACCATTATTTAGGGAATGTTTTTATCTTTCTAATTAATCTTTATAGTCGAATTTATCTTCTTTATAACCCTATATTAATAATTTTTATTTATGAAAACATGAATATAACACTTTTAACTATTCTTTAAATTAAATATTATTAAATGTCCTAATCTAATACAAGTGGAACTAAATTATAATATTTTATTCATAAGATTTTTTCTGTTGATATACACTTATCCAATAGAATTAGGACACGTGTTAGGGTAATAATAATATTATTTTTACCTTTAATTACCCTATTTACTTTTAAACATGGAAAACTAAAGTGTAAAAGTTACTATTCACCAAAAATTACATTCATCTTATTGAACCAAATTTTATGTATTGATAACAACCCTATCATTCGGATTTTAGAAATTCAACTCACAAAAGTGGTAAAATTATGTTTTATTTAAATTTGTAAAAGCTCCTAGAAGGTGGTTAAAAGACGGAAAAAAGTTCAATAAAATTTTTTATATCTAATATTATTATAAAATAAATCCAATGAATTAAATTGAAAATATATTTTTATTATGTATCTACATTAACGTAAAATTAATTTAAATATAATAATTACTTATTTAAATAAATATTATGTTTTAAACAATAACGTAGTGTTTTTCACTATTCATAAAAATTGAATGTTTTCAGAGAAATAACAAAAATTCACCCTAAGATAATTTTGATATTAAAATTTCAAAAATGAATTCTATTTCACAAAATTAAAAACATAGATGTTCAAATAATTAAGTTAATATTAATTCATTTTGTCAATACCAAAGAGCGGGTTTTTTAAAAAGTAAAAACTAATAAAAGATTGACATGTGTTTTTGTAAAATTTAAATGTGAAATTATTTATAATGACTTAAATTGTATTAAATGATAAAAATATACTCTATTTATACTTTAAAACCCTTCAAATCTATAATTTTACACTATGAATTATTTTTATTAAAAAAGTTGTTTTCAAATAAAATTTAGTATTTTCACTATTCATCAAAAAATGAAAGTTATCAGAAAAGTCCCACAAATCAATACAAAATAAATTTTTATGTCCTGATTCATAAATAAGAATTTTATTTCAATAAATTTTTTATATATAAAAGTTTCAAATACTAGTTTCAAAAAATGGTTAGTCATTAAAAGGTCGTAAAATTGCATTTTTTGAAAAATACTTCTTTTTTCTAAAAATTGTTTTTGTTTTTATCTTATATCTACGAAACACATAATATGGATTCTAAAATTATATGGAGTATATTAAATTCATAATTCTGTTATTAATATTCATAACAGATTTTTGAATGGCTAGTTCGGTATGTCGTGGTGTGCTCGACTCGGTGTTGCATGTAGCGCATGTTATTGAATTACGTTGAAGAGATAATGTACTATGAAATAATGGGGTGTTACATTCATCACTCATTCAATAAATTGGGTCCTCTCAAATTGAAACTGTTCTTTTAAAATAATAGCCTTAAAATAGAAAATACCATTGTGGAAAACCCACATTGGAAATAGGGTTAATAAGATTTGGTCTTAATAAGAGGGAAAGGTAAATGAAAAAGTCACAAAAAATTATGATTGAGATTAAGAGAACATTAGTGTCAATTAGAGACACATAATTGGAAGAAAAATGTAAATATTTAGAGGGAGTGATTGAGGTCATTAATGACATTCAAGTGTTAAATTGAGGGCCTCAAAGACATCAATCTATAATGATTTAAAATATTATCGGTTCAACAAAAATAAGGTATTAGGATAAAACATTTTTGGTTTTAAGATTCCATCCCTAAAGTTTAAGAATTTATTTATTCATAGAATAAGAGAAAATATATTTATGTACATGACAAGTAGAGTTTCATCCTTTAAATAATTTCTACCACAAACACATATTTCACTCTAAAATATAATAGAATTTAAAAATAATATATTTATCCTAATCGTATAGGGTTCAGAAAAAAATAATTTGTAATTCATCTGTCAGACCATTTAAGAGAATCTACATTATACAAACCAAGGCATCGCGTTGGCCAGTGGTATGTGATGCACCCTTGTCTTCCTTTAGTTGCGGGTTCAAGTCTCGCGGCCTTGATGGATTCGACAGGTTGTTGCCCGACCTCCGACTTGTAATTTTTATGAAAATACAAAAAATAATCTCATGAAATGATTTAACCTTAACAATAGTATCCAATGTACAACATAATCGATTCCAACCTTTAGACTTATCGAAAATACCTCTGTCCAAACTCACAATCCAAAATTTATAAGGAATATAAACACAATGAAGATCTTGTTTCCACGTAATAACATGTGGATACCTTCATCATGTATTCTTCACAAACAATGTGATAACCTGAATTACCATAAAACATTATTTAATACGTTCATTCTCCCTTATTTATTATAGAATACCATATATACTCCCTGAATCCAAAAATGTTGTATAATCCAACAAAAATGGAATAAATAAACAATTAATTAGTTTCAAAATAGTCCGGAATATCGAATATAATTTATCCAAATAAATCATATATTATTCTAAAATAACTACATTAGTATCAGAACCATATTAAGGTTTTCCATTCCTTCAACGATGTATTTTCTAAAAATTTTAACTTTCGATTAGGTAAATTTTTTAGAACCATATAATCTCAAATACTCAATGAAATAGTATTGCAGTATAGTCCTTATTTATTTACATAACTCATATAACCAGTACATCATTGATAAAATACTCAAATGAAATAATTCATTAATAACAATATAACAACACTAGTCATTCCTCTTCATCTGTGGTTGTATCATAACTTTATTATTATCCAATAGCATCACTTGTGGGATACTCTGATGATTTGGACATTGATTCGCGTAGTGTCCCAACTCCTTGCATATGAATCATTGCACCTTTGAAACCTTTTTCTTACCCTTGAAATTAGGTACATGGTGTCATTTTTCTATACACTTATAAAAAATCTCATTCCCTTCAATAATTTTTCAAGGTGATTCTTTCCACAATTATCACATATGAGAAAATTCTTTTCCACTCTTCCCATTATCCATCTTTCTTTCTACCACCCATTTCTTATCTTTCTTCCCTTCAAAGCCATATGAATCAGATAATTCTTTACCTGTTTTATTAAAACATGATATTATTTCTTCAAATGTTGAGAATATCTGGGAGACAATTTCCCTTCTAAATTTTGGCTTAATACCATGAAAAATTTGATCCTTCTTAATCTTTGTATCATGCATATTGTTGGATATATCATTCCTTCTACTGGGTGCCATTTCTAAACAATATCATACACTAGGTCAGATTATGAATCACAATGTATAATTGCAAACATGTAAAATACCTAACGTAAATTGAAAAGATTATGCATATAATCTATAATCATAAAAAATGTTTTCTTTATGGAATTATTTACTCTAAAATCCTTCATAATGGATTGTAATTAAAATGGGAATTATCCTGAGCATATCCCCCAGGAGTGTCATAACCATGAGTGCAACAAGGCATTTTTTCGTGTTCCGGGATACCCCGAGTCAAGCCCGAAACTCATTATCGGAGTTTTCACTCCTAGGTACATCTATTCCAGAGCTGCCTCTACATGCTCGTATCCAGACAGAGATGTATTTCTTGGAAAATTCACAAAATCTCTACATTACCATAATTCTAGGATGTTTTTCTATTCTAATCCTCAAATTCTATCATAGGGTAATGTTCTCTAATCAGAGTTTATCTAAATATAGTTTTGAAGGTTTGTAATAAACTTTCTCAGATACCAACTGTAATGCTATGACCCCAGTTACCCAGAGCCGGTGCATTATTTTAAAACATTGGCATGATTACACGGAATTATGTTTCGAAGAATTAAATAGTTTAGCAGTCTTGGAAAATAGATTACATACATGAAGTTCAACATTACAACATGAAAAGAAAAAATAGTATTTTATTCCATTAGAAATGTCAAATACTCCTAGATTATGTAGAAAAGTAACCCATAATTAACTGTTCATATCCTGGGGAAATAAAACATAAGAAAGGGGTGATCTCAGATGCTCGGTAAGGGTAAGTAATTTAGTGTATGCTATAAACTTTAAAAGAAATATGTGTAATAAAAAAACAGAATTTTAAATATAAACATGATCATAATATGGAAAAAATAAATCAAACATTACTATATAAACATGAACATCGATATTCTACTAGTCCATTAATCACATGTAATAACTAATTTCATAATGAGGGACTGCAAAATGATGGACATTCTGAAACATCTTGTCAAGGCCTTGTCCAAGACATCTAAAAATGATTTAGGCATCAGTCAAAACCATATATCAAATTGGGAAAGGCCTCAGCTAGTTCCACATGTAATTATTTCATGAGACCTAACGATTCATCGAAGAACTATAGTGGTCTCCACCTGTCACTTACTAAGTCCAATGCATTCCTAATATGAAAAGGTTGAAACATAACATAAACATTCATATTAAAAATAGCATACAAACTGTCAATACATTATCCATAAACCATGAATGGTATAAAAATAACACATCCACAGTGAAACATATTACAAAACCTTCAATACAATATGGAATATTTGTTTCAACTTCAAAGAAGTTTAAAATCCATCATAGGATGTTGACGTAGAGAAAAATAATCAGTAAAATGCATTTATATGAATACCCCTTTTCATAAAATCATTTAAAAGTCACACAATTTATAAAGTATGTAATTTAATGATATTTCTGATTCAAAGTGTCCCATAGTACTTTGTAACTTTTGAAAAGAATTATCATTTTGAAACATTCATCGCCATATAAATAAATCGTTAAAATCATTTTGAAAACATGGACATTAATTAAAAAGGTTTAGAAATATAAATCATTAAAACATTTAAAATGATGATCCTGTTAAATAGACCCTCCCATAAAACCTTAAAAGATTTATTTTGAAAACAATTTATGAAATATGGGTATCGATGGTAATTATGTCTCAGTAAATACTTACACATAAAATATCTCGGATAATAATGAGATTGAAGAAATAACCCTTACCTTGCACTTTCCTTTAGTTGAGGGTACGTTTAACCTCATTTATAATGACCATAGTATGTTAATAAATTATACAAGAACCAAACTCATATTTATTATATCCCCCATGATTCATTTATGACTTTATACTACCCATTTAATAATGACTTCCATGTTAAATTATCATTTTGGGTAATAATTTCTTTCTTTATCGTATATGTTTTTACTTTTTATTCTTGATCATATCATTTAGATCATGATTTAAATACATCCAGAATATATAACATGATTTATATATCATATATATTTAGAAAATAAATATTTATAATAGATAAATATATGAAATGGAAGGAACCGTTTATGGAGATGGTAGGTCGTACGTACGCATAAACGTTGTTTCCGTTTTCATATCGTTTTAAGAGGATGTAAGTGAATAAGATATATGTAAGTACATACATATATACATACATATATATATATAATCTCCAGTGTAATTATCAAGTCACATATTACATACTTATTAATAATATATATTTTTATAATCATCGATGAATGGTGGACATGGAAATCAATCTCATCGCATCGTGGAGACGGTAATACGTACGTACGCATGATCGACCTTATCATTATTTTCATATTAAAATATTATGGAAATATATGTAATATCATGTACACAAAATCATTAATTTTTTATATTAATTATTTACATCAATTATACATCATTATTATACTCATCAAAATAATAATGTATTGAATTACTACTACACCACGGTGCAGAGATGGTAAGCCGTACGTATGCAAGTATGGTGACATTGTCATTCATATGATGGATAGAATAATGAATATGGTTAGATCATTTTAATAATAACATCATAGTATATATAAGATACATGATTTATTATTTTGGAATGGAAACAACAAATAAATAAGAAGTAGAAGAAGAAAAGAACTTGAAATAGGGTGGTGAAATCATTTCCTCTTCTTCGTGTGTTTCCTTTGGATTTGAACAAAAGGGCTCAATAGGTTGGATTTTTGATAAATTTAAGGCCTCTAGGATTAAGTGAGGAATGTTGGGAGGATATTTGGTCTGGGGTTGGCCAATCCAAATTGATTTGGAGGAGTGAAATTAAGAGAAGGGGAAGTTCCCTTTTATAAGAGAGGTGAGGGGAACCTTAAGAAAAGATTGAAATATTATTTTATAATATAATCATTTTCCATTTAAAAGGAATATAAATTAATTTATTTAGAAGCTATGGTGGGGATGAGTCGAAATCTGCTCAACCAATAGGTTTTAGTCATGTTTACGTTACCATTTTAACCTTATCGTTTAGATTTAACTCTCAGTTAAATAATTTAACTTTTACTGTGTCTTCTAGTATTCTTTCACTATATGGTTAATAATCCTATTCTAAACTTCCAATAGATTATCAAGTGGTTAATTAATTATATATATAATATTATTTAAGCTCTTTGGCCGAACATTATCTTTTTAGGAATATTATATCAACCAATAATATAGTATCCATTTTAAAAATTAATTTATGCCCATTTTGACACTATTTGGTATTTTGTTCTGTTGAAAGTCAGAAAACCCTTATCACTTCAAAAAAAATTATCCAACAAACCATAACATGTCATATTAACCTATAAAAACATTGGAATTCATAAAAAGTTTCAAATTACATTTATTTGGATATTTATAACATCCATTATATTAAACTTTCATTAAAAAGGTAATTACTGTATCATCATTTTGTCATAAATAAAATTAATTATTTAATTTTTAAAAATTTTAAATAAAATACCATTATGCTGTAAATATTTCTATATTTTTAATTAATATTTATAGTCAAATTTTTCTTAGGTATAACCCTATATTAAAAATGTTTTAGTTATGAAAACAGGAATTTAACACTTTCAACTCTTCATTAAATTAAAGAATAATAAATTTCCTAATCTAATCCAAGTGGACCCAAAGGATCATATTTTATTCCTAAGGTTGTTTTTGGTCTAAATACACTTATAATATAGAATTATGACATGTGTTAGGGTAATAATAATATCATTTTTACCTTTAATTAACATATTTACATTTAAACGTGGTAAATAAAAGTCAAATGTTACTATTCACCAAAAATTATTTTCATCTTATTGAACCAAATATTACTTGATGATATCAACCATGTCTCTTGGATTTTTTAATTTCAACTCACAAAAGAGGTAAAATTATGTTTTATGTACATTTGTAAAATCTCCTAGAAGGTTGTTAAAAGACAGTAAAAAATTTCAATAAAATGTTATATATCTAATATTATTATAAAATGATTCCAATTAATGACATTGAACATATATATGTATTATGTATATATTTTTCCATAAAATAAATTTATATAAAATAATTAATTATTTAAATTAAAAGTCGGTTTTAAACAATAACACAGTGTTTTTCACTATTTATAAAAAATTGAATTTTTTCAGAAAAATACAAAAATTTCAATCTAATATAATTTTGATATTATGAATTAAAAAATGAATTCTATCTAACCATATTAATATAATATAATTTAATTAATTAATTAAAAATTAATTCTCGTTGTCAAAACCAAAGAGCGGGTTTTATAAAAAGTAAAAACTATAAAAACATTGACATGTTTTTGTGTCAAATTTAAATGTGAAATTACTTATACTGACTTAAATTATATTAAATGATAAAAATATATTCTAATTATACATCAAAACAATTAAAATGTTTAACTTTAAAATAAAAATTATTTTGATTAAAATGTTTTTTTCAATTAAAAATTAGTATTATTCATTATTCATCAAAATATGAATGGTATTAGAAAGGTACCAAAAGTCAATCCAAACTAAATTTTTTATGTACTGATTATTAAAGAATAATTTAATGTCGTTAAATTGAATATATATAAAAGTGTCAAATATTGATTTTAAAAAAGGGTTTCCCATTAAATAGAGGTAAAATTGCATTTTTTGAAAAATACTTCTTTTAGCTTAAAAAAATGTTTAATTTATTATATTATATCTAATAAAAACATAATATGAATTCTAAAATTATATGGAGTATACTAAATTCAAAATTCAGTTATTACTATTCATAGCCGCTTTTTGAACAACTAGTTTGGTAAGTCGTGTTGTGCTCAAACTCGGTGTTGCGTGTAATGAAAGTTATTAAATTAATTTGATGAGATAATGTACTATGAAATCCTGGGGTGTTGCATAATTGATCACTTAAAGGAGTGTGGGATTGTATCCAACTCACTCCTCCTTATACACAATAGTGGAATGGTGTTAGTGAAATGAGGAATATGACTTATCTTTACATTGTCTGATCAATGATGAGTTAGGAAACTCTCCCATTATACTTTTAGGGAAAAACCATACAAGCATCAGCATATAACCATAACTGAGTACCAACTATTGCTAAATTTGGGATTTCATATGAGCTATGATGTCGAAAGAAACCCAATATGCCACACTAACCTATATGAGGATTCGAAGCATTTGTCAAGACACTTCCAAGTCACAAATTAGCATCCAAAAGCACAAACCGCATCTTTTCAAGTTATCCTAAGGAAACCAAATGATATTACCGATAAAATCTTATAGATAGTATAGTTTTTGTGGGAAGTCACCCCATATTTCTAGAAAGGGATGACTTTTTTATTTGAAATAGTAGGAGCAAGATTTACATTAATGAAGTTAATGCTTCAAATGCACAAGAGTTGGTACGAGAACAATATCCACAAGGGAATGTGGAAACAAATTGTCCCTGAGACAAAAATAAATTTTAGGTATGCTTTAGTGGTTAGTGAACTAGAGAGTTATGGTTTTCTTGTCAATGAGTCAGGTGAAGCATTACTTCTTGAGGATGATGAACCTCTAACCTACAATGAAGCAACGGAAGGAAAATAAGCTGCTAAATGGAATGATGCCATGCATTCTGAGATGGATTTCATATACCAAAATCATGTTTAGATGTTAGTAGACCCTCTAGATTATGTAAATCAAATTTAGTGAAAATGGGTATTCAAGAAGAAGCTATACATGGACGGTAAGGTTAATACCTTTAAAGAAAGATGGGTTGCAAAGGGTTTCAGGAAACGTCAAGGCATCGACTATGATGAAAACTTATCACTAGTAGAAATTTTTAAATCCATCAGAATATTGCTTTCAATAGCATCCTTTCATGATTATGACATTTAGAAAATGGATTTCAAGACTACTTTTCAAAATGGGATGTTATTTTAAGACATCTCTATGATTCAACCCAAAGGGTTTGACAAGTAAATGAACTCCAATAAGGTATTTAAGATATAAAGATCCATTTATGGGTTGAATATAGTATCACGGTCATGGAATGTTCACTTTTATGAGGAAATAAGAAAATTTGGTTTTGTAAAACATGGAAGTGAGACTTGTGTTTATAAGTAGGTTGATTGGAATTCCATTGTTTTTTTAATATTTTATGTTGATGATATATTAATTTTAGGACACAAAGTGAAAGTCCTACAGTTAGTTAATACTTGGTTAAATACATTCTTATCCATGAAAGAATTACGTGAAGCATCAGGCTTTATAGGGATCATGATCAATCGAGATAGATCTCAAAGGATGCTTGGGAAAAGTCAAAGTACATATATTGACAAGGGACTCAAAAGGTATAATGTGGAACAATCCAAGAGAGGGTTGTTGCCTATGTCACATGGTATTAATATCTCCAAGAAAATGTTTCTACTAACATAGGAGGAGATTCACAAATTGAATATAATCCATGATGCCTCAGTAGTGGGTTCTATCATTTATGTCACGTTATAAACTAGGTTTGATCTTTCCTTTTTTAGGCATAGTGGGAAGATACCAAGCTAATCTAGGAGTGATTCACTGGGAAGCAGTTAAAACTACCCTAGTGTACTTGAGGCATACAAAGGATATGTTCCTGGTGTATGGAGTAGATGAGGAGCTAGTAGTGGGGGGATACAATGATTCTTGTTTCCTAATAGATCATGATGATCTAAAATCGCTGTTATGCTACATCTTTTGCTAAAATGGTGTTTCAATGATCTGGAGAAGCTCGAAGCAATATATGGTTGTCGATTCGACAACAAGATTAGATAATATAGCGTCTTCTGATGAATGAAAAGGATGTAGTTTGGATATGAAGCTTTGTCTATGACATTTGGTGTTGTGACTTGTAGTGTAGACCATGTACTAGCTTATTGTGATAATACTGCTGCAGTGGTTCTATCCATGGAGTTCAGGTATCACCAGGGGATGAAGCATATACTTTGGAAATTTCATCTCTTGAGGTATTTTACTAATAGATTTGAATTCAGAGTTAGTAGAGTAGCTATAGAGGACAATGTGGAATACCCCCTAACTAAATCCATTTCTCAGAATAATTATGATTCTCATGTGAGAGCTAGTAGGTTGACCCTATTTAGCATTTGGCTCTAGTGAAAGTGGAAGTGTTGAATGTGGGTTCCCTAGACCCAACTTGTATTATACATCGATTAAAACTACACGTATGTGGTTTTTTATATATAAATGTGTTTATCTTACCAGAATAATGTAAATAATTCTGCATCCACTTCGTTTATGGTCATGTCCTTATATTACATATCCTATCAAAGGGTTAAAGAAGATACATGGATATAATGATAACCTGAAGATGGTATGAATGTAATCTTAATGTAGTGTTCTCTGGTCCAGATGCATCATTATGAAGGGACATAGATGATGTCAGACTATCATGTGATGGGGGATCATAAGCATTGAGACTTTATCTCATGAACTCTGCACATAGTGATCTCTAATAGTTGATATCATGAGGAAAGACCCACAAATATGAACACCACATTATTCAGGTGTCATTGGATGTTTGTAAGGACTCGACCCCAGTTGCCTGGAGCTGGTGCCTTATATGATTTTATTGGCATACATTCAAGGAATATGAATCCCAAAGGACCGAGTAGTTTAGAATTATTGGAAACACGATTCATACATAAGTTCAATATTACAACATGAAGATAAATACAACATGGAAACTCCTTAGACAACACCCAAAACTCCTAGGTTATTTCAGCATGTCATTCATAATAAATAGCATAAGGACCTGAAACAAATGATACCTAAGAAAGGGGTGAGCTCAAATTCTCAGTAATAGTAAGCAATACCGTGGAAAATAGTATAAACATAAGACATGTTTCATAATTGAAAACGCATGCCTTTAATAATAAACTTTAACACATTATGGCAGGAAAATGAGCTGAGTAATTAATTCCATAATAAAAAATAATCACGGTTATTCTATTAATTGAATAACCAAATGGAATATCAATATCTAAACTTATAATGATGGAATTCATAATTCCAAAAATTCTAAAACATTTTGTCGAGGCCTCGTCCAAGACATATAATGATTAAGGCCTCAACCAAAATACATATCACATTGGGAAAGGCCTCGGGCAATTCCACATCTATTTGTCTCATGAGACCTACTGATGCATCTAAGGCCTATAGAGGGCCCCACCCTTCACATAATAACTCCAATGCAGTCCTCATATGAGCGGAGATCAACATAAAAAACATATACATTCTTATTGAAACTATCATATGAAATGTAACAAACCTTCCCCAATCATTAAATATAAAACACTAACCATCTGAAATAATATGGTTAATGGTTTTTGGAAAGATCATCCACAATAATGTTAGTCATAAAGCATTAAACAAAATATGGTATAAGAAATCATAAAGAATTAACCTCAACAATCAAAAAGAGTGTTGAATCAAACGATAATAATCTTCTAAAATCATTAAGCAATTCTTGTGATAAATACTCTTTTATTTTGAAAAAAATCATTCTTTTAGAAAAATATTTGTATAAAACAAGAAGTAAAGTAAGATACTATTTCATGATAAAATTATTTTTTTTATATGGATAATGGTTTCCAAAAATAGATTATATCTATCCCGTGAAAATAGATATGAATTTGAGAAATTCCCTTATATCGGGCTCATATTTTGGAAGTAGTTTTGAGACCTTCTTTTAAAACATGTAACTATCCAAAAAATAGGTAAGGATTCTAGTCGGTGTACATATATATAATACTCACAAAGAATTTATGAGGTGTACAAAACAATACATAATAATTTCATCTAGGAAATTAGACAATAAAAGTATCCTGAATGAACATGGAAGTTTGGGTGAAAACCCTTACCTTAACTCCAAACGTGTTCCGCTCTTGTACTTAAGTTCCTAGAATATAAAATTATACTTATTAATAAATTATTTAAGAACCTATTATACATGTATTTATTTTATCATAATTCTGGTTAGTTCATTTATGTCTTTATTGATTAGTTATGGTATTGTCTTTCGTCGTTCCGGAGTTTTCATTTCTCTTATTTTCATATTCGGTTAACTTGTTTTTATGTAATGAAGTGGAATGGATGTAAATCTCTAAAATTGAAATTATATATTATTTATGAACATAAATAGGTGTTATTGTTCATTTATATAACTTGGATACATGGAACGATGATGAATTATCATATAGAACTTTAATGATAACTGTTTCGGTTAATTTGTGGGTTTTGATTACAACGAACTCATTTTTCTTTATAACCTAATACCAATTGAACAAAGGGATTACAGAATCATGAATATTTTATATTATATATAATAATCTGGTTCAACCATAACATGAATGGTTTTCTGACCAGAATTTATAATGATAAAAGAAATCGAAAGTCCATCATCCTTGATTGTGTAAAATTTACACATCTCGGATGATGTTCTTACTACTAGTATAAAAGAAGGTAAAAAGGGGGAGATGATGATAACTTATTCCACTATCATGAAAAATTCCAATACATATAAGGTACTGGAGTCATAAACAAATTTGGTTAAAGAGAGGTAAAAGAAAATGTAAACAAATGAACATGAATGGAAAGACAAAGAATTGAAAAGAGGAATTTACCTCTTGAACCAAACATCCTTGAGAACCTCCTTAAGGGAGATGTTCTAGTCTTTTAATGAGACCAATGATTTCTGGACGTGGGAGAGGATGTTTGGAGGGTATTTGTCTAGAATTTGGAGAAGGCACAAGGCTTGAGATGAGTGATTGGAAGAGGGGGTGAGAGGGGGTTTTTATAGTGGAGGAGAGAGGGGATTTCTTAATATAAAACTCATTAATTTATTATTTCTTCACAAGACAAGTAATAGTAAGTATTAAATCAACAAGAATACTATTTTTATCATGTGAAATCGGATTAAGGGTAGTTACATCAGCCGTGATGGTAGGAATATTCTATTTAGCTTATAATGTATATATACGGTAAATTACCGTATTATACTATTCATCAAAAAAATCAAGTATTTCAGAAAAATTCCAAATATTCACCCTAACCATTTTTCAACACATTGAATCCAAAAATGAAGTCAATTTTTTAAAAATAATTTTTCTAAATATTATGAATATAGTATTTAATTAAAATCATAATTTATTATCAAAAATAATTTTTAAAATATTTATTAACTTATTCTAAAATATTTATGTATATAGTTCTTTCAACTTGAATATTATTTAAATATTAGCATAGGTAAGGTTACTATTCATTAGGATATATCACTATTCATAAGAGTATGTTACTATTCACCAAAAATTATGTTTTTCTTATTGGACTCTAAATAACTAACTGACCGCGACTGTGTATGTCATATTTTTGAAATTCACATCACAGATGTGCCAAAATCATGTTTTAAGGGTCCCATAGCACTTAGTAGTTAATGTGATTATGGCATATTTATAATAAATTAATTTCCATTAAAAAAATATTGGGTCTTTTCATTCTCCCCTACTTACAAAAATTTTTCCCTTGAAATTTCATCTACAATCTAGGCCAAGAACAAGTGGGGTACTCCTCCTTCATTGATTTTCCAGTTCCCAAGTTGCCTCTTCCTACTTATGGTTTCTCCATAGTACCTTGACGAGATGAGTGGTCATGTTGCGTAGAACATTGTCTCTACGATCCAAAATTTTCACCGGCTGCTCCTCATCGAAACGATCATCCTTCAACTGTACCACATCTAAATAGAGTATATGTGAAGGGTCTGTATGTAATTCCATAATTGGGATACATGAAAGACATCATTTACCTTTGACAAGGTTGGTGGAAGTGCTAGTCGATATGCCACAGATCCGACTCGATCAAGGATCTTGAAGGGGCCGATATACACGGGACTTAGCTTTCCTTTATTCCCAAACCGCAAAACCTTCTTCAATAGAGATATGCGTAGAAATAATATGTCTCCTAATTTGAACTCCATGTCTCATCGATGGTTATCCATGTAACTCTTCTGTCGTCTTTGGGATGCCTTGATACTTTGCTGAATGATTTTCACCTTCTCCGCCATTTCCCCAACCAATTCAGGTCCAAGAAGCTTGCTCTCACAAACTTCATCCCAAAACGCTGGTGGTCTACACCTTTTCCCATAAAGTACTTCATATGGTGCCATACAGATGCTCGAGTGGAAACTATTTTTGTAGGAGAATTCAACTAGTGGATGATGTTGGTCCCATCCTCTTTCGAATTCCATAGAACATGCCCTCAACATGTCTTCCAATGTTTGAATAGTTTGCTCAGATTGGCCATCAGTTTGATGATGATAGGCCATATTGATGTTCAGTTCAGTGCTTAAAGCATGTTGGAGACCTTTCTATAACTTTTAGGTGAATCTAGGATCACGGTCAGATACAATAGAGAGTTGTACTCCATGCATCCTTACCACTTCTTTGATGTAAATCCATGAAATTTTATCCTATGAGAAGTCCTCTCAAATCGCTATGAAGTGATTTGTCTTTGTAAGACAATCCACAATAACCCATATAGCATTGTTTCCTCCAGATGTACTTGGGAGTCCAGTGACAAAGTCCATGTTAATGTTCTCCCACATCCATGATGGTATGGGTAGTGGCTGCATCATCCCCTTCGACTTTTGCCTCTCAGCCATCACTTGTTGACATACCAGGATCTTTGACGTATATTCAGCAATATACCTTTTCATATTGTCCCACTAAAAGTTCTATCAGAGATCTCGATACATCTTTTTGCTACCAAGATGTATAACAAAATTATAGCTATGAGCACCATCCAACAGATCTCTCTTTAGCTCAAGAATAGAGGGAACACAAATCCTCTACCTGAATTTCAAAATACCATCTTCATATGAGAAGTGTGTCACCTTCCCATCATTTATTGCTTTAATTTTCTATTGAAACTCGTCATCATCAGCCTGAGATCTTTTTATCCTCTCTAGTAAAGCAGTTTGGGCCACCATCTGAAAAAGTAGTGATGTGATACCTTCCTTAATAATTCCCAGATCCATATTTACTAGATCCTTGAACATAGGATCCCTTTCAACTCTCATCTTGTTCATAATTTAATGGTCTTTTCTACTCAATGCATCTGATGCCTTATTTTCTTTCCTCGGGTGGTAGTGTATTGTGAAATCGTAATCTTTGAGGATCTCAATCCACCTCCATTGTCTCATGTTTAGTTATTTTTGTGAGAAAATATACTTCAAACTCTTGTGACCAGTATAAATCTCAAATCTTTCACCATAAAGATAATGTATCCATATCTTCAAAGAAAACATTACATGAGCTAACTCAAGATTATGAGTAGGATAGTTTTTCTCATTAATTTTTATCTGTTGTGATGCATATGCAATAACCCTATAATTTTTCAAAAGGACACAACCAAGTCCTTTAATTGAAGAATAATATAAATAACAAACCTGCCATTCCCCGATGGTAGAGTCAATATAGGAGCATTGACTACAATTATCTTTAGATCTTCAAAAAATTCTTGACAATCTTTTGTCCAAAACAATTTAACCCCTTTACGTGTGAGCTTCATTAGCAGGTTAGCAAGTCGGGCAATATTCTGTACGAAATGCAGATAATAACGTGCTAAGCCAATAAAACTGTGTACCTCAGTTATGTTTGTTGGCATTGGCCAATCTTGGATTGCCTTTTTCTATGAAGGATCAACTAGGAATCCAACCTTATAGACAATATTTCCATGAAATGAAATCTCCTGAAGCCAGAATTCACACATGATAAACTTCCCATATAATTCATATCTTTAAGAGTCGTTGGGATAATGCGCAAGGGATTTTAATGATATTTGTAGATTTTGGAGTATACCAAGATATCTTCAATAAATACCACTACAAATCATCAAGATATTCCTTGAAAACTCTATTCATTAGATCCATGAAGACAAAGGGTGCATTAGACAATCCAAAAGGCATTACTGTAAACTTGTAATGCATGTACCTGGTTTGAAACGCTATGTTTGGAATATCTTCCGTCTTCACACTCAACTAATGATATCCATATCGAGGGTAAATATTTGAAAAATATTAAGATCCATGTAGTTGGACAAATAAATCATCAATGAGAGGTAGGGGATACTGGTTCTTTATTGTTAAAGCATTTATCTCCCTATAGTCGATACGAAACCTCATAGATCCATCTTTCTTTTTACCAATATGGACAAGGGATCCCCATGGAGAAACACTAGGGCAGATAAATCCCTTATTACTCAATTACTCTAGTTATTTCTTTTGTTTCACTAATTCCACAGTGGCCATTCTTTAAGAGGTCTTCAATATGGGCCTTAAACCATGAATTAAATCAATGGAAAACACAATTTATCGTTCTGGAGGATGTACAGGTAAATCTTCTGGAAACACATCAACAAATTCTCTCACAATAGGTATATCCTCTATTTGAACATTCCTTTCCTCACCCATAGTTATTTAATTCTCTTCCTCCCTAATAATTTAATTTAGTTGAGCTACCTGGGGTGGATCTATATAAGAATCTGGTGCTGATGATTCTGCTCTAAAGATAAGGTGTTCTTTATCGTCGTCATCAAAAATCATAACCTCCTACATTTTACAGTAAATTTTTGCATCATGATTTGAAATCCAATCCCTTCCAATGATTATATCAAATTCAATCAAGGGTATTATGATGAGATCAGCACAAAAAGAACATTTTTATTACCTAATGGGAACAGATTGATATAACATTATAGCAATGATACTTCCCATTAAAGTTTTGACTGACAACTCCCTTGTTAAATCAAATTAGAAATATCTAATTTTCTTAGCAAACATGGATGATATGAAACAATGCGATGATACGGAATCAAATAAAGCATTGGATAAGCATGATTAAACTATCAATGTCCCTGCCACCATGTCACGTGGAACTTAAACCTCTGTAGTTGTGATCGCATATGCTTTTCCTTTCTCCCTTGGACTCTTCTGTTTTATATTTCCTCGATGTTTTGGACAATCATTAGCATAATGCCCCATCTCATGACAATTATAGCATCGAACATCAATGGCTTCCTTCTTTCCTTTGAAATCACTAGCAAGATGGCCTTTTTGACATCATTTGAACCATACTCCTTTTCCTTTTAAGCAACCACTGGGGTGTTTCCTTCCACAATTGTCACATGGTGGAAATTCAAATCTTCCCTTCTTCCATGAATCCTTATTTCCTTTCCCAGAGTTTTCGGCATCCCTCTTCTTTTCATGCTTTCCATGAAAGTCATAGGACTTAGAGAATTATTTTTTGGTCTTGATAGCACATGAAACTATGTCCTCATATAATGAAAATTTTTGGGAGACCAGTTCCCATATGGCATTAGTCCATCAAACAATGGATCAATTCTTCTCCTTGGATTTCGTATGTAGCCCAAAGCATGTCTTTCCAGCCTTTTGAAGATGGATTCATACTTGGCAACATTTTCATCCTCGTTTTTCCTCATATTCAAGAATTTCCTCTCCATATATTCTCTTTGGTCATGAGGGAAATATTTTTATAAGACGATTTTGCTTCAAATCCCTCCTTTCCACATCTTCTATTTATTCCTACTCCTTTGTGTTTTGGATTAATGACCACCATTGATCCACATCTCCTGATAGACAATATACAGCCAAGACAACCTTCTCCCTTTCGTTACATCCCAAAGAGAGAAATATCTTCTTTATGGAACATATCCAATGCTCTTCTACAAAAGGGTTTGTAGTCCCATTGAACAATGTAGGTTATTTTCGCATAAAGCAATCTAGCATAGCTCCTCCACGTGGTGGATCTAGATGCTCCATACAGGTAAGGTTATTATTCATAACCTGAGTAAGTTGTCCCATTATATTTATGAGTTTTTCAGCACCAGTCACAACACCATAGCCAACATCATTATCTTGCATTAGAGGAAAATCCCTACAAGGGACACATGTGTTCGTATGGTTTCCATTCCTTCCACTTAGAACCATATCTAGATAATGGCATACACTTGATTAGGTTATGAATCATAATGTATAATCTTATCTTAATAGAATACTTAGAAAAAATTGACATCCTGTGAATGGCTAATCCCATATTCACAAATATGGTTTCATTAAAAAATATTTTACATTTCAATCATTCATAATGTCTTTCAAAGAAAATGTGAATTATCCTAAGAATATCCCTCGGGTGTGTTGAAACCAAGAGTGCATCAAGGCCCATTGTTGTGCACCAGTTCCCGTTCAAGTCTAGCTCAAAGCTATGTTTTTGGGATTTAACCCTAGATACATTTGTGCCAGAGCCGCCTCTACCTACTCATATCCATACAGGGATGTTTTGCTTTAAATATCCACATAATCTATTCCTTACCAAAATACCAGGATGTTATTGTATGTATATACTAAAAGAATAACTAAGGGACTCTTCCCTAATTCTACATTTTATAAATCTAGTTTCTAGGTATTCTACTAAACATCCTCTGATACAATCTTTAAGGACCCGACCCCTATTGCCCAGAGCTAGTGCTTTATTTGATTACATTGGCATACATACAAGGAATAAGAAACCCAAAGGACAGAGTAGTTTAGTATTATTGGAAACAGGATTCATAAATAAGTTCAATATTACAACTTGAAGAGAAATATAACAAGAAAACTCTTTAGACAACACCCATAACTCCTTGGTTATTTCAGCATGTCATTCAAAATAAACATCTTCATGTTTTGAAAAAATGATACATAAGAAATGGGTGATCTCAAATCCTCAGTAAGAGTAAGCAATACAGTGGATGATAGTATAAACATAATACATGGTGCATAATTGAAAATATAAGCCTTTAATAATAAACTTGAACACATTGTGATAAGAAAATGAGCTGAGTAAATAATTCCATAATAAAATTATAATCATGGGTATTATACTAATCGAATAACCACATAGAATATCAATATCTGAACTCATAATTATGGAATGCATAATTCCAGAAATTCTGAAACATTTTTTCAGGGCAATGGCGAAGACATCTAATGATTAACGCCTCGTCCAAAATCCATATCACATTGGGAAATGCCTCGGACAATTCCGTGTCTATTTGTCTCATGAGACTTAACGATGCATCGAGGGGATATAGCAGGCCCCACCCATGACCTAATAAGTCAAATTCATTCCTCATATGAGCGGGCATCAACATAAACAATATATACATTCTTATTGAAACTATCATATGAAATGTAACTAACTTTCCCCAATCATTAAACATAAAACACTAACAATTCCGAATAATATGGTGAATGGATTTAGGATAGATCATCCACACTAAATTTAGTCATAAAAAATTCATTCAAATATGGTATATGACATCATAAATGATTAACCCCAACAATCAGCAATAGTGTTCAATCAAACGAGAATAATATTCTAAAATCATTAAGCAATTCTTGTGATAAATTTTCTTTTATTTGGAAAAGAAGAGTTCTTTTGGAAATTTTTTTGTATAAAACCAGAAATAAAGTAAGATAGTATTTCATTATAAAATGATTTTTTTATATTGATAATTTTTTCCAAAAAATATATTATAGATTTCTCTTGAAAATAGATATGAATTAAAGAAATTCCCTTATATCGGGCTCGTATTTTGGAAATAGTTTTGAGAGCTTCTTTTAAAACATGTATCTATCTAGAAAATAGGCAAGGATTATGGTTGGTGAACATATATAGAATACTCAGACAAAATTTATGAGGAGTACATAACAATACATAGTAATTTCATCATGGGAATTAGATAATAAAAGTAAACCGAATGAAAATGGAAGTTCTGCTGAAAACCCCTTACCTTATCTCCGAACATGTTCTACTATTGTACTTATGTTCCTAGAATATGAAATTATATTTATTAATAACATATTTACAAAACTATTATACTTTTATTTAGTTTATCATAATTCTGGTTAGTTCATTTATGTATTTATTGATTATTTATTGTATTGACTTTCGTCGTTCCTGAGTGTTCTTTTCTCTTATTTTCATATTCGGTTCACTTGTTTCTAAGTAATGATTTGGAATGGATGTAAATCTCTAGAATTGAAATTATATAGTATTTATGAACATTAATAGGTGTTATTGTTCATTAATATTACTTGGTTACATGGAATTAGGATGAATTATCATATTGAACTTTTATGACAATTGTTTCAGTTAATTTGTGGGTTTTGATTACAACGAACTCATTTTTCGTTATAACATAATTCCATTTGAACAAAGGAATTACATAATCTTAAATAGTTTATATTATATATAATAACCTGGTTCAACCATAACTATAATGGTTTCATGACCAGATTTTATAATGATAAAAGAAATCAAAAGTCCATCGTCCTTGAATGTGTAAAATTGACACATCTCGGATGGTGTTCTAGCTACTAGTATAAAATATGGTAAAAAGGGAAAGATGATGATAAATTATTCCACTATCATGAAAACATTCTCATACATATAAGGTACTGCATTCATCACAAAAGTTGGATAAATAGAGGTAATAGAAAAAGTAAACAAATGATCTTGAAAGGAAGACAAAGAATTGAAAAGAGGAATTTACCTATTGAACAAAACTTCCTTGAGAACCTCTTTATGGGAGAGTTTTTGGTCTTTTAATGAGATCAAATCTTGCTGGAAGTGGGAGTGAATGTTGGGAGGGTATTTGGCCAGAATTTTGAGAAGGAACAAGGCTTGAGAGCAGTGATTGGAAGAGGGGTGAGAGGGGGGTTTTATAGTGGAGAAGAGAGGGGATTTATTAATACAAAGCTCATTAATTTATTTTTTCATCACAAGAAAAGTAATAGTAAGTATTCCATGACCAAGAATAGTAATTTTATCATGTGAATTCGGATTAAGGGTGGTGACATCAGCTGTGATCCTAGGAATAGTCTATTTATCTTATAATGTATATGTACGGTAAATTACAGTATTTTACTATTCATCAAAAAAATCAAGTATTTCATAAAAATCCCAAAAATTCACCATGACCATTTTTCAACGTGTAGAATTCAAAAATGAAGTCCATTTTTCAAAAATAACTTTATAAATATTATTAATTTAATATCTAATTAAAATCATAATTTATTATCAAAAAACCAGTTTTAAAATATTCATTAACTTATTCTAAAATATACGTATATCGTACTTTCAACTTGAATATTATTTATATATTATCATAGGTAAGGTTACTATTCATTAGGGTATATCACTATTCATAATGGTATGTTACTATTCATAAGGGTAGATTAATATTCACAAAAAATTATGTTTTTCTTATTGGATTCTAAATAACAAACTAATCGTGACTTTGTATATAGGATTTTTGTAATTCACATCACAGAAGTGACAAACTTATGTTTTAAGGGTCCCATTGCACTTAATAGTTAATGTGATTATGACATATTTATAATAATGTAATTTCCTTTAAAAATATATTTGGTCGTTACATTATTCCTCTCTAGGAACATGTGTAATAATATCCCATCTTACTATAATTATCAATGTATGTTATTTTATTGGATACTATGATGCAAGATGAAATCCATGGTGATGATTTCATGATGATGTGCTTTGTGTTGGGTATGACATTGATGACGTCACATTGATTGAATGATCAATATACGATTTTTCACTTCTGAGTTGAGGAAGAGATATCTCGGGACTTGTTGATTAGGCTGATAGTACCTTTTTTAAATCCATGTTCATAGTTGTTGAAGGTAAGCCTATTTGGATAGGTCAACAAATAATAAATAGAGGAAAATTATGATGGAAGAAGTGTGAATCCTTCTTTGTTGAGATATTGATGATGAAGAGACTATATTACACAGATTGTGTTTGAAGGAAGGTAGTCATTGATTTGACTTTCCCATATCTCTATAGGGGTCTTGATGGGTTGATAGACCCCGCTCTTGGTTACTGAATATTATTCACTGCTTTTGAGATAGGGTCCTAGAGGGTTACACACTATAGGGATTTTAGAATCTTCCTTTTTCCATTGAATAGGATAATAGGACTAGGTGGGCCCCACCATGGGGTTTGGGTATTTTCTAAGTCCAATAGCTCAACAAGGAATCAATAAATTCATTAATTGTATAAGTTTGGAATAATTTATTGAATTTATTTATGGCATGTATTTACAAGTTGTAAAGTAAATAAAAGGATAAATATTATTCGAACAATTATTAATTACATATCCTGGGATCATTTAATATTATCATGAATCATGAGTCTAGTCACAGACTCAAGTTTATCATGTAATATGTTTAATATTTACTAAAGTTAAGTGATAAATTTTAAATATTATTTATGGAATAATTTATTTTGTCATAAATATTTGTTTAAAATACTTGCCTAGTGGATGTTTATTACATGGGGGTCGGGAACCCAATTCGGGTATTATAGATATTCACTATATAGGTGGAGGGAGGATCTTCCCATTGTAATTATTCATTCATTGGGAGTGATAGCCTCTCTCTCCTCTGGAATCCTAGAGAAATACTCTCTGAAACAAGAAAGATATTTATGTTTTTTCCTTCTCGGATTGAAGATGATCACTTGTGGTGATCATTTTTGCATTGAAGTAATCATTGTAGAATCACGCTCACACCTGGATTATAATGAAAAACATGCGATAAGATTCAACAGGTGTGTGTGGATGATCTAGATGTCTTAAAAATCAGAGTTTATAAGCAATGATTCCTGGCATCTTGCAACAAGCATACGAATGTCGAAAGTAAATGGTGTACATGTTTGGCTTATTTTTGTACTATATGGATACCACGTGTGGTCCCCAGAATATAATGGGATTAGGTCACCAAAGTCAATGATTTTTCATCGGTCTAGTGACATAATTTTTTTTTAAATTTCGGGCCCATCAACATCAGATTCCCATCCTGATACCTAACACCACAGACCTGTGGTGGTGTTTGTAGTCCAAGAAATCCATTTACATGGTTGCATGAAATTACCAAAAGACATAGAGATCTTATTATTCATAATATAAATGAATTTCATGTTCACTGGTTCTTACACTTGCAGAAACTAATGCATGTGTCTCGTGCATCCAAGGAACTACGTAATCATTTCGCATGAATTTTTATTACTCATGCGACTAGAAGATTCGAAGGAATGTCTTGTAGAATATATTTTTAATTTGTGAAGGGGGTTCATGGCATAGTGGATACACCATTTCATAACCCACGAAGGGTTCTCATGATGGGAGCCTCATAATTACCAAGAGGTGATATCCAAAGGTGTTATCCAACTCCTATGTTTCTCTATTTCTCTTCCCCCTCTACTCATGTGTTTTTAAGTGTATCAGGGATTATACAGGCCTAGTTCATTCGAAGGTGGTGCCAATTTTCATGGGAAATTATCCATGTGATATAATTGAACAGTTGTAAAATTCTTTTAATCCACATCACACAATTGTGATATGGCATACCACGAAGACTTGTCAGACAACTACTATGGTGTCTTATGATATTAGGTTTTCCATGTGTTGTGCCACTAGACAATATCCAAGGTCCACACATGATGTATGGTTCATCATCGCATGATAACTTCATTGATCATGCGATGTCACAATGTAGTTTCTTATAAGTCCAAATTAATTCAAGTAATAAAATATTTAAAAGAATGATGAGTCTTATAGTGTTCATATTCATGTGAAAAAAATTGAGTTTTATTCACATGATCATGTTATCAAAATATCATCACATGATGGCTTGATGCATTTGTGGGAGTTCTTATAACAAGCCAAAATTTATCATTAAGAGATTCATCTAACGACCTCTTTCATAATGGATGTGTTGTAATAGGGGTTCCCTATACCCAACTATGCAGTACCTTTGAGTACCATGTCATGTATACAAGTAAGATATACCTGATGTATACTAACCATTATAGTTTGGATAATTCTATGTCCACTATTTAATGGTAATTTCTATTGATTAATGGTCAAATAAAAAGGTTATAGAAGATCCCATGCTATAATGAGAACATCACGATACTACTAAGTTAATGCTACAACATAAATCACCATTAGCGGTGGTCTTTTAGAGACGGTTTACAAAACCAATGCTAAATCATTAATTAAAAAGGGTTAGGAGTGGTTTATAAAAAACTGTCACGAAAGCCATTTATTTTATTACCGTGGTGAAGCTCCCCCCCCCACCCAGGCTGACGCTCTTCTCCCCACGACCCCACGACGCTTCTCCCCCAATGAACCCCAACCCTAGCTCCACTCTCCTCCCATGCCGCTGGTGACCTTGCCGCCAGTCACTACTAACCCCCCTTCTCCCCCCGACATCTGCGACGCTGGCTTCACCCCCGACCCCATTGAGTTCTTACCCTAGGTCATCTCCCTCCCCTACCACTGGTGGTTTTCTCGTATTTAGGTATATTTTTGTGTGTAATGGTTAGAGGAATCTTTTGGAGGAAAAATGCATAAGGTTTTATGTAGTTTCATTATTGATGAGTCACTACCATAATTTATTTTGGTTTATCATAAAATATGGATGAATTCATTTAATGGATTGACTTCATATATTTGGGTTTTGTTTGAAAATGAGCTCAAAGGTGTTCCAAGAGTGATCCATACCCCATTGCATGAAGTTACAGGGAGGATACAAAATTGTCCCTAAAGTATGACTAATTGGATTAATATGGATTTATTATCTAAATTAATTATTATTTCTTTATAATATATGTTTTAATTTTAAGAGTTAGGGGATTTAGATGCTGTTGGTTCCTAGAGATGGATTTGAAGAGGATGGAATGAGATTTCTTAAGGGGGTAACTCTATGGTCAAGGTATTTTATGACTAATATTACCATAAGATAAGGTTATGAATTTATTTTGTGGATTGAAATTTCATGTATGTGGGTATGTGAAATGAATGGGATCCATGCATTTTTTACCTTATGAGACATGAGGATAGAGATTCATGTTGGGTTCATAGATTTTCCTTTTGTATGATTCATTGATTATACAACCATTGATGGAAATGTTATATATTTGAGAGGCTTAACTATAAGGATATTTAAACCCCAATAGGGTTTCCATCATGTAGTTATGGGTAAGGTTATCTATAAAGGTCTTGTTTTAGGTAATTGATTTTCTCCAAAAGAAATGTTTAGGGGCGAGGCTATGGGATGGTGTGGTAATGGTCATCTATGGTATGGTAATCAATGAGAACCTATGAATGACCCAGTATAGAACCAAGTTAGGTTCCTTTGGTCGATGATAAATCAATATGGATTATATTGATAATGATAGGTTCTCTAAACTTATGAGTTGGGAATTTGGCCCTTGACAGACATTTATCCCATAGGTAGGGGTGAGATACCTAGGGAATGGAACCATAGGTGGTGTCTTTATCATCAACATTAATCAATTTGCACAATATCAATATAACATCAAAATTAGATTCATCATGTCAATAACAACTTAGCAATCACACTGAAACCACACTAATGATAGTAAGGGAATAACTACTTCCTCATATAAATATTTCTTCTTACTAGTGGTCAAATTATACTAAATCCAGTGCTTGATATCCCTTGTTATAAACTAGATTCAATATGAAATCATTGATCCTCTTGGTTTAGGCTTGGAAACACATTTTTATTCTATAATAATCCATATTTATGTAATTCTAGATTCAACAAGTGACTTTACTTGAGCATGAAAGTTATAGATCATGTTTTAAAGAAAAAAAAAGTGGGTTCTTAACACAAATTACTGAGTCATGATCATCCATGACACGTTTTGATCATATTTTATATCAAACTAGACTTGAAATAAATATTACATCACTTATTTCATGCATTTTTTGGATTTAATCAGATCTTCCTTTAGATGAATAACATGTACTTTTTTAGCACTTCCACCCCATGGATCATATCTCCCCCTAAATATTGGGCCACTTCAAAAATGGTTAGAATTATTTAATTTAATGTGAGAGGGGAACCTCCAACTTTCTTAAGATGATTAATGTGTTTGGACGTTGTTCACTCACCCTAATCTTCCAATTTAATTCTATTCCATTGTGGTGGTAATACTTTATATGACACCACTAGTGGGTGATTTAGCATATCAATTTATATAGGAAAACCTTATGTAATATATTTATATATTTTTTCAACTAGAATATATGAATCTCTTTTCCTATTTAGTAATAGTTATGTGTTTAAATTTTTTTAATATTGTGTAGGCACATTGTGATATACATTGATAAATGCTGGATCACTTTACCGAGGAACACACCTCAGTATATTAATGTTTTGAATGAGTTTTTAGATTTTTCAATTTCCAATCAATACATTGATGGGAGAATAAGATGTCCATGTCCTAAATATAAATTTAGAAGATGGTTGAAGAGAGAGTATGTTTATGAACATTTTATATTGAATAAATTCCCGGGTTAATATTTTCGTTGGATTTGGCACAGAGAATCGAATGTTACAGAAAGGTTGAGCACTGATGTCAATCAACATAATGACCACCCAACTTCATCGAAAATGGAAAATGAAAAGAAAAACCTTATAAATGATGCATTTGGAACTGCAAGAGACCACCAAAAACATGAAAACATATCAGAACAACCAGATAAGTGTGCTACAAATAGCAACGAGACAAGTGGTGTTTTTGAGACTGTTAGACAACCATATCCAGATTGTAACGTATCATTGGATAGTCCTCTTGATTCATTGTAGACTAAAGTAAGAGAAAACTTCAATGAGGAAAATGTGTATCATGATTTAGTTGATGATGGAAATCAAGAGTTGTATAGTGGATGTTTGAAATATTCAAAACATTCTTTTATGCTGATGTTGGACCATATCAAATGTCTATGTGGAATTATAAATAAGGAAATTTCCATGATATTGGAATTGTTACCTGATGCATTTCCTAAAGTAAGCTTACCCGAGTCATTTTATGATATGAAAAAAGTTGTTAACAGGCTTGGTTTGAATTATACAAAAATACATGTGTGTACCAATTATTGTATTCTTTATTGGTGAGAGGATTTAGATAGATAGGATTGTAAAAAATGTTCTTCTTCTAGATGGTAGAAATTGGGTTATGTTGGAAGTTTAAATCAACATAATTTCATAAAGAATATGAAAAGGAACACACCAGCAAAGGTTTTGCGTTAATTTCCATTAAATACCCAATTGTAAATATTATTCATTTCATCGAAAAACGACGAACACATGAAGTGGAATTATATAGATAATAACAATGATGGTTAATGAGATATCCAAGAGATTCACAATCATGGTAGAATTTTGATTCATTACATCCATATTTCTCAAAAAATCATAGGAATGTTCGATTGGGATTGGATACCATTGGATTCAACCCATTTGGGACTTTGAGTACCAGTTATAGCATTTGGCCAGTTGTTTTGATCCCTTACAATCTACCTCCATAATGTGTATGAAACAAACTTCTTTTATCATTTAGATGATTATTCATGGGAAAAAATTCCATGAAATGATATTGATGTATACTTGCAAATTTTAATTGAAGAATTACAAGAGTTGTGTAGAAACAGTGTTGAAACATTTGATGTTTCTTCTAAGACAATGTTCAAAATTCATGCCACTTTAATGTGGAAAATTAGTGACTTCCCTAGGCTTGAAAATTTATCTGGTTGGAACACTTACACAGGTTTGTATTGTCCTAATTTTAAGATTGATTTTGAGACCAAATGGATACTTCATAGAAAAAAATGGTGCATCTTATGACATCGACGATTTCTCGATGCATCTCATAGATTTCGGTTGAAGAGATCAACATTTAAGAGTTTCATTGATCGTAGACCACCTCCAAATTTTTTAACTAGATCTGAAAAATTGAGACAACATGGAAATGATGAAACATAATTTGGGAAGGTTTTTCATTTGAATGATAGCAGGAAATGGGTTCGAAGTCCATCATTAAGTGAAATTAGAATGCAATAATGGAATAAAAAAAGTATACTCTTCAAACATTCGTATCAGGAATTTAATTTGTTGCGGCATAATCTTGATGTAATGCATATTAAGAAGAATGTTTGTGAAAATTTTATTTGCACATTGGTTAATGAGCATGGAAAGTCAAAGGATCATCTCAATGCTCGTAAAGACATACAAGCAATGAACATAAAACATGATCTCTGGCCAAATGAGAATGAAATGTATCCTCTGGAAATTATTGCAATGGAAGATAGGTAAAAAGATAAATTCCTTCAAATTTTAAATATTTTTATGGTATCTGGTGTATATTCAAGATCATCTCGATGTTTATTGACTAGAATAATCATAAGTTACATGGAATGAAAAGTCATGATTCACATATTTTGTTACAACAGTTACTACGATTGGCATTGCATACATTATTACCTGAAAATATTACTAATGTTGTACTCCAATTATGCAAATTTCTCAGACAACTATGTGAGAAATCTCTACATCCATTTCTGATTTACAACCTCTAGGAGAGGTTTGTATTGACCCTTTGTGCAATGAAGATGATCTTTCCTCCGTCATTTTTACTGGAATAATGCAGTTAACTGTGCATTTGGTTGAGGAAGCTAAATTAAGAGGCCCCTTTCATTATCGATGGATGTATCCAATTGAGAGGTACTTTATTTATATTTTTCTTAGTTAAGTAAACAATTTTTGGAAATTAATTAAATTCATAATTATGTTTATTTTATTTCACATATATCTTGAGCATTTGAAATCATAAGTGAGAAATAAAGCTCAACCATAATGCTCAATTTCTGAAGGCTATTTTCCTGAGGAGTGCCTTACCTTGTGTTCTAGATAATTGGATGATATTGAGACAAGATTTAATCAAGTAGATGTGTTGGCGACACATCGACTCAATCTCAAATACATCAGAAATCCAAAATATTTCCTACTATTAGCCGATCAATTGAGAGGACCTCAAATGTGACACTGATAGAATTTGAATTATTACAGGCACACAGATATGTTCTGCTGAATAGTGAAATTCAATATCCATTTATTGAAGAGTTGATGTTACAAACAACGAGTCAAATGAGAGGCCGAACATGAAATTAGAAAGATAAAATGAAAGCGGTTAATAAAGAGCTTGTAGAATGGTTTTTACAACGTGTAAGTTCATAAATATTTGAATAAATATTAATATTAGTTTGACAAATATATTTTATAAATCTAATAAATTATATTTCTTTTTTTAGATCATGAATACTGATACTTGAGATGAGGTGTCAGAAGATTTTAATATTCTTTCTCGAGGTCCTCTAAAACAAGTTAGCAATTTTGACGCCTACAACGTGAATGGATTTAGATTTCTTACAGTCGACCGAGAAGAGGGTTTGAAAACACATAATAGTGGTATATTTACATTTTTTGAAGTGGAATACTATGGAATGATGACTGATATTATTGAATTAAATTACCATCGTAATTTTTTAGTTGTTTTATTCAAATTCAATTGGGTCGATATTATCAGAGGTGTTGAAAGAGATTCCTTGTAATTTAATTCTATGAACATCTCACACTTGATGGATGTTGGTGATCATGAACTGCGTGATCCATATATCTTATCATCACAAGAAAAAATTTTATATTATGTGAATTATTTTCTGGATGAAGTGTGTAGTGTAGTTGCTCACGTAATACTACATTATTTGTATGATATGGGTGATAAATTGGATGATTTGACCTCTAAAAGTGAATCTCATCAACAACAAGAAGAATAATTATTTGTCCATCATGATATTGAAAATATTATTCTAGAAATTATGAATGAAGTGGATGAATTAATGGAGCAGAAAATAGACATGATTGAAGGGGAAAATAATTTTATGTATAGTTATTTATTCATTTAGCAACCAATTATTTCATTTATGCAGTCATTCATTATCATTGTTTTGAATATTTTGTTTGTTAGTATTGGGCATCTATTATCATTTTTAATTTTTATTCTGCATAATTTTTTTTGAAATATATTTTCTGAACGTAATTTTATTTGATTAAATTACAGTAATGCCACGGAGAAAGCGATGCACTATTTCATCCACTACTACGACAGATGATGATTAATATGTCTCCCTCCTTACGGCATCTGAGCCACCAGCTACCTGCCCACCCTACACCATCTCTCCCTGCACCATCTCTCACACCCTCTGTGAGCGTCCCTTTAGAAGCTAAGTCATCCACTCCCACTCCAGCAGCCTCATCAGTCGGGCGGCAGCATGCCACTTCAAGTTCATCACGGACATACTGGAGGGTAACAGTTATAGGTACAAATTTTGTTATAAATAAATTTATTTCCATTTTTTTATACTAAATGTTTGTTAAAGATAAAAATAATGCAACTGTGGAGAAAAATATAAAAAGTTCCGATATGTGGAATATGAGTGGATAGAAGATAGTTGTCCCATTCGATTCATATGGAGTCCCTACAGATGATGTCGCGGGATTACTTTGCCAAATTCTAGGTCAGCAAGCAGCGAAGCCCATTTACCTTCCTATTTCTTATGATGATTGGAGACATATGCCTCCAAGTTAGAAAAAATGACGTTTTTATTCCCAAATAATGGTAATTTTAATAAATTATGGTGTAATTGATTGTCATGTTATTAATATTTTCAAAATGAATTTCTGTATACAGATGTTTTTGCACATTACAGTTGCTGATGTGATAGCATGAAAGCGGATACTGAAAAATCATGGAATGAATTGGAAAGACATAAAATGTATAATGTGAGGCAATTCCAATGATACATCATTGACCATCAAAAAAATGTATGATAAGCTACCCAATGGGGTACACATAGAATAGTGGAAATTTTTTGTTGACCGACATCGTGATGTGAAGCAGATGGTATTTAAATATATATTATTATATTAACCTCATTTTACATTTATACATGTATATGAAGAGGATATAATATTGAAAACATTTCTATTAAATTGAGTTTTATTTATTTTAATATCTCTCAACAATGAATGCATCAATCTGGGAAAAGCAATTCATCCCTCACATTGCGGGGTCAAAAAGATTTTCTAGAAGTCAATCGACTCTAGTAATAATTTCATTAGTTTAAATATTTATAAGACAATATTATTTTTTTAATATATTAAATTTTATAGTTGTCTTTGTTTAAATCAGTCACAGAGTTTAGGGCATGTAGTATCCCGAACATAAGTGTTGTTGGGTGTTCACAAAAAATATGATGGAAGTTTTGTTAATGAGTCTGCCAAAGAAGTTGGGGTATGAACTCATTTTTTCATTATAAAAACTTATTATCAGTTTTTACTATGTTAATATATATTTATATTTGATGTATAGATAAAATTTAAAGAGCTATGGGATTCCAATCTTGAGTAGACCTACTCAGTCTCCCAGGAAGACCCGGTTGCTAAAGTCCTTTAAAAGTAGCATCCTAGTAGAGTGCACAGGCTAGGTTTGGGACTTGTACCATCTAAGGTTTTTGGAAGGATGCGAGGGATTACAGCTACATCTACTCCTGGTTTTAGTCAGCCCATAAACAGAGATGCTAAGAAAGCAATTGTTTCTCTACGAAACATAGTTCATGAGTAGGGGGGATCAGATATCCTCTTTGCAGAAAGAGTTGACTGATATACGTCAGCATATTAGCAGATATGACCCCAGTGGTACTGTATCAACTGGTGGTGAGCAGGTAAATCACAAAAATTAAAAATCATTTAGTTTTCAAACTTTTATTGTTTTCATGTTTAAATATAATTATGCAACACTATGTAATTTTCAATTTAATGTTCTTACATGTGGTAGCCGGAAGTTGAGATGTAGGTGGAGAGGGTGATGATATGTGTTCATCATCAGATAGTGAGTAGTTGTATTATTGATATGTTTTAGGTGGAGAGGGTGATGATATGTGTTCATCATCGGTTTTTATATGTACCATGTGTGGCACATAGTTGCCACCAAAGATTTTCATAACCTAACATTTTCTTGATTTGTCATGTTTCCTTTTATGTATTTTATTAATTTTTGATATTTATGTTGTCTTGATTCCTTGAGTGTGGTATGCATATTTAGGACATAATAGCCTACATCATTCCCCTACCAAAGCATTAACCAAATCAAATATTCTCTTTCCGACAACTTTACCATAATAAAAAATAGGGAAACAATTAGGAATGAAAGGGTTGAGGAATGTCATGGTATGCATATTATATAGTGTTTTATAATATATCTTAATTATTTTATTATACATAAAAAAAGTGTGGTTATGTGGGTAACTATGAAAGGGTTGAGTAATGTCATGGTAATTCAGTGTTCATGGGATGATAAACACTCTGAGTGGCTTTGGTATATTGTTTAGGGGAGAGGGTAAGGTCAATTTAGTCCCTTTATAACTATATGTAAGTTCTGTGACTCCTGGTGTTGTGTTATGGTGACCTTGTTAATGAATATTGATATTTTTTAATTCTTCCATTGATCTTTTTATTTCTAAAAGTGACTCATATTTAGTCCCTTGAGAAATGTATGTGGTATAAGATGATATGAGGTACTTGCACGTTGAGATGGGTCCATGACACACTAGCCTTCTTTATTTCATAGAGATATGCTGTGGAGTGTTTATGAGAATTACAGATGATCACTCTTATGATATGATTGGGTACTAGAAAAAGGTGTGATGGTTCATGACACCTTGTCTTGTATGTGAGTGTTGAACTTGGAATAGTATAATTCATTAGCTAATGTAGGGTTATTAGTTATTTTTTATTATATGAAGTGGGAACTGATTATGTGACTGATGAGTTTAACATGAAATAAATTATATGAGTGTATTGGATTGATTAGTGAGGACTTTAGTGCTAATACTAAAATTTTTTGATATTAGAAACCAATATATTTTTTGGAACTACCAATGAAGTTGGATAAAATTCATAGTGGAATTGAATACCGAAATCACATGGTAGTGACAATGATCACTATATTTTGGGTTGTTTCCTCTAATAATATGCTTGTGATAATGACTTCTTTTTGTTTTTCTGAATACTTTTTATTTTAATTACATAATTATTAATGTCTCGAATGTGAGGCTCACGAGGTGTGTATTTTTCAATGCATCAAGAAAGGCCTCATGCATATCATTATTGAGATGAATTTTTGATTTATGAATAATAGTATAAAGGATCAATGGTGTTGAAATTATATAGTGTAAATCCACCATTTTTATATATTCTATTCCAAACCTTCATTGAGTGAAATATACAGATTAACTGATAATTTTAATTTGAAGAATATAGTCCGACAATGGTTGTGGTTCTCTATTAGTAAATTGATACAAGAAGACTATATGCATGGACATATCTGCTCTATGGGAGGGGAAAACATTCTTCTTTTACATATATATTAATTGGATGTTCTGTTTTTTCAACTACAAATGTATGGTAATTCAATACATGGATGAATATTGGACGAGGTTTCTGGGTTTCAGTATTCATATTAAGTTAGAAGACCTATGAAATAGATAATGTATGTTTTATTTGGTTGTGTTGAAATTGTAAGACTATAACATGGATTCATGGGGGTGAAAGATTGTTTTTTCTCACATGTAGTGGTCGTATTTATATTATTCATGTTGAATTTGGGTGTATGGCATTGGATGTTTTAGAATCCATAAATTTAACTAGGGATAGCTAATCATTGTAGAGATGATGGTTATAATTTTTTTTGGTTCTTAGGTCATCATATCGTCCAGGGTTCATTGGAATAGTTTGGTATTGGATAAACAATTTAATAAATTATTGAGTACCATGACATAAATAAGGATCTATAAGTTTCATTTGGGAAATGACTGGAATATGTGTTGGACCAAAGCATAAGGCATGTGGGTGGATGGGTTGTTTCACTATTTCATGTGAAGTATATGAGAGATCATTTTAAATGGGAGATATATATCGATTTCATGTATCATATTTCATTGATCAATGTCATTCACAAGTGATGAATAGAAATACTTTTTATGGATGATAAGTGGTATGATGTGGTGGTTATAACACCTCGCACCAATGTGTGTTACTGGAGTTAAAGAAATATCAGTTTCAAATGATGTTAGGACCTAATATGATTTTAAAATTTTAAGTTATATTGATAATTTTTATTTTACACACATTTGAAATAATTGAGTGGATTTTTATGAGGTGGAATCATGGGTAGTAGAGAATTGCGGCATGTTTAGGGGGACAGTTCTAGGAATCAGCCACTAGTTGAGGTTGGAAATCATTTGTAGGTCAAATGAAATACAATATGGTGGGGAACCTTACAATAATTTTTGGTTAATGTACGATTAATATATTATATAGGCTGGTGGTTACAACACATATTTTAGGCAAAATGTAGTGTGAAGGAATATGTGAGAATATATGTTTTAGATTCTAGAGAGCCATGCCATAGAGAAATGATTTGGGGGTGGTTATGGTTTATTAAGAGAAAAATAATTTCTATATAAGTGTAAATCATTAGGAAATGTGAGATTAAATCATTATTTAATATATCATTATACTACAACATATAAGGGATGTATTATGGTTGATTGTTTCTAAGGGAAATATCACTCCCATATAAAGGGATCCCATATTTTAATTCCCCAACCAATGGGACGATGTTGTGTCGTAATGGGAAGGACCACATCATAGTGTGATGTAGGATAGATGGGTTTAATTTAAATATTTTACCATGATGATGGGTCACACATCATGACTATAGGGGATACTCTATGAGGGTGACCCTAGTAGGGTAAGTGTGTTTTATCCCTTATAGTCCCTCTATAACACATTTTTTATATTGTCTTTTATAATTACTTTGTTCACATATAACACAAGACCATATTAAATGAGATTGAACAATTTTTCCAACTAGTGGAATGACCCCCTTTCCCCTATGCCCTTATTTTCACTCTTCTAAAGAAAATATCAACTAATTTTTTTGATTAAAGAACCATTTATTCTAGTGGTTCATTAAAGGGGGTAGGGGGGTTCGACCTATCAACTGAAGGATTGATAAACAGAATATGATCTTAATAAGGGGTTTCAATGAGGGGAAAACAAGCCTGGAGGAACATGTGGTAACCTAGGAGAAAATGGTATTCCATTTCAAGGAACTCATTAAGGAAAATTCAGATATTGAGTTTACCTGTATTTTATGGCATATGGAAGTGTGTACCCATTAGGTTTGATCATGAATATATGATTAGACATGATTCATTGGTATTCTTGTAAAAAAAAATTTCAGGGAACTGGTACAGAAGCTACAGAAGCTGCTGGTTTTTTTTGTAAAACTGGTTTTCACGGCGGTTTAAACCTCCATGTCAGTATTTTTCAATTAGAAGCGGTTATAACCACCACTAAATGTTAGCATTTTTGTTTTCACGACATTTATAACTGTAGATACCCTAATCTTGACGTATATAGATATCACATTACTTTTGCGGAATACTTAGTATATAACACAAACACACACACAAGGACCGTAATAGTTTAGTGTCTTTGGAAACTCGGATCGTAATCTTCTAATCATGGTGAAGGATCTTCAACATCTCCCATAAATATCATCCCTTTTTTTCTTACCTAAAACCTTTATTTATATCCTGGGGAAAAGGAAACATAAAAGTGTGAGCTCAAATGCTCAGTAAGGGTAAACAAAATAAATATCAATCACATCATATTCATAAGAACATATCTTTTGGAAATCTTCACCTGCAAAAGAGATCATAATTTCATAACATGGGATAAATCATAGTAGTGAAATATAATCCCAATAATCATAACATAAAACATGAAACTTTGTGGAATACACACATAATCAAAGAGAATAATTTCTTATTATTCAAGACTCATTGACAAGACTATCTTAGTGGACAAAGTCCCTTTCTGAACCGAGTTCACTCCTCGTTTCAGTCCTATTTCACTGAACCGGTATAACCTACCATTCCAGCCATGTCTATCTCATGAGATATAAAATATTTACCCAATGCATTGGAGGGAGATATAGGTCTCACACATCTCATAATGATACCATTCTTATGTGTGCCAGAAAATCATAAATCATACATCATTGCATAACCCTTGTAATAAAAATGGGATTCTTAAACATCATGACATCATAAAACAATTCATATAAGATAAAGGAATTCATAAAAATAATTCCACCACAACATAATCAAATCAATGTAATAATAGGGATAGAAACAGAACCCTATATTATCAAAGATGGAAAATAATTTTGATAAAACACTTGAACTCCATTCTTGATGAAAATATCCTTTATACTTCAAATAACATTTTCCTTTCTTAACATGTCATACAATTTTAAACAAAAAGAAGTTGATTAAAAATAAACTTGAAAACATTTAAAGGAAGCTTCATGGAAATAATGTTTTAAAATCCATTCATTCCGTATAAGTTAAAAAAACATTCTTCTCATACTTTTGTCGAAAAAGTCAAAAAGTACCTCATACGAAAAACGACAAAAGATTCCTTTTATAACATTTACTAAAAACTCACCGAAGGGTAAAATTGGTTTTGTAAAATTGTAGGTGGATGGAAACAATATTACATATTGAGGAAACATGGATGTTGAAGATAAAATACACCCTAGTAAATACCAAAGTATAAACAATCTCGGATAAAAATGAGATTGTGATATTTTCCCTTACCTTAGGTCTGATTTGCTTCGTAAGTGTCTGAACCTCTTGTATAATGATTTAGATAATGTTATTGACTTATTCCAGAATCATAATTATTTTTATGATATCATATATGGTCATATTCTTAGCTTCTTATTGGTAATATTTCATTATTACTTGTTATTCGGGTGTTTATTACTTTTTGTTCTTATGCGTGTTTTGTCGAATAAATTCTTATTTTTATTTTTAGGTTATAGATACCTCATTTCCAGAATGGGATTAGGGTAATATATATCATATTAATTCATTAAATTCATTTATATAATCATTATGCAATGAAGATCATGTAGAACGAGTCGCATCACATCGTGGAGACGGTTTTCCGTACGTACGCACGAGCGATGATATTGTTCCCATGAATGTGGAATTGTATTGGAGTATATATATACTATTTGAAAATCAATATCACTATACAATAATCATATATAGTCATTATTTACACCATTATACCCATCCAAGTAACGTGGTGGTGGAAAATAGATTACACCACGGCGTGAAGACGGTATTCCGTACATACGCACGCGTGGTGATTTCATTTTCCGTACGATGGATAGATAGTGAAATAGTGTTTTTTCATAATTATAAAAACATATCAGTATATTAGTGATTCTGATGTTATTACTTCATGATGAAACAACTAAATAAGAAGAAGTGGAAGAAGAAAAAAAGATGAAAGAATCGGTAACGACCATTACCTCTTCTTTGAAGTGCTTCTTTGAGACCTTCGTTTAAGGAACTAAAATTGGTCTTTGAAGAAGACCAGGACCTCTAGGATGTCTCTAGGGAAGTGGAGAGAATAAATTGGCAGGGGTTGGCTGAGCTTTAAGGCTCAATGTGGTTTGAGGAAGAGAGGGAGGAAGTGCCATTTTATAAGGGAGGGCAGGGGCACCTTTGGAATAACTAAAAATATTATTTTATTATAAAGTCAAATTCGGTTTTTAATAGCTCCAAATTGAGTTATTTTGACGATAAGGTTGGGATGGGTAGAAATCCTATCATCCAATATAATTTTGACAAGTTTAGTTTACAATTTTAACCTTATCATTTAGTTTTAACTTTAAGTTAGATAATTTTACTTTTACAGTGTCTTTTTGTGTTCTTACACTATACGGTTAATAAACTTACTATAACAAGACAAACGAACCCCAAGTTCTTTATTATTAATATATATGACCTTATATAAGTCATTTGTCCGAACCTTAGATTTTTAGGAAAATAATAACAATTAATAATATAATATTAGTTTTAAAAACTATTTTATGTCAATTTTGACACTATTTGGTAATTGATTTTTGTAAAAATCATAATAGAATTATTAGTTCTAAAAACGTTAAATACATAAATACTAACATGTAATATTAACCTGGAAAATTAGTGGAATTCATAAAAAGTATCAAATTACATTTATTTGGGTATTTATAACATCAATTATGTCAATGTTTCATTAATAAGATAATTACTCCATCATCGTTGTGTCATAAATAAATTAAATTATTTAATGTTTACAAATTACAAATAAAATATAATTATGTAGGAAATTGTTTTATCTTTCTAATTAATATTTATAGTAGAATTTATCTTATGTATAACCCTATATTAAAAATGATTTACTTATTAAACTTTGATTTTAACTATTTTAACCCTTCTTTAAATAAATTAATAATAAATGTCCTAATCTAATCCAAGTGGGCTTAAATGGTCATATTTTATTCCTAAGGTTGTTTTTTGTCTAATTACATTTATCCAATAGAATTAGGACATGAGTTAGGGTAATAATAATATCATTTTTACCCTTAAATACCCTATTTACTTTCAACCGTGGTAAAAAAGTAAAAAGTTACTATTCACCAAAAATTAATTTCATCTCATTGAACCACATATTAGACCTTGATATTAACCGTGTCTCTATGAGTTTTGAAATTCCAATCAGAGAAGTGGTAAAATTATGTTTTATGAAAAATTCAGTTTTTTAACTACCACTTAGTGGTTTCACTATTCATCAAAAAATGAACATTTCTAGAAAAATACAAAAAAATAGGCCTAAGATATATTTGATATTATGAATTCAAAAATTATATATATTTTACCAAATTCAAAACATATCAGTTACATTAATTAATTTAAAAAATTAATTTCCGTCGTCAAAACAAAAAGCGTGTTTTTAAGAGATAATAACTATCAAAAGATTGACACTTGTTTATGTCTGGTTTAAATGTGAAATTACATCCAATGACCAACATTGTATTAAATTGTGAAAATATATTCTAAATATACTTTAAAACCACTCAAATTAATAATTTATCACTTTTAATTATTTTGATTAAAAAAGTTGTTTTTAATTAAAATTTAGTAATTTTCACTATTCATTAGAATATGAAAGTTGTCCGAAAAGTACCAAAATTTCACCCTAAGCTAATTTCGATATTACGAATCCAAAAATGAAGTCCATTTTGTGAGATAAAATTTCTAAAATTCTAAAATGTGGTTATTACTATTCATAACGACTAGTTTTAATAATATTTTAATAGCATGTCGTTGTTTAGTGAAACTCGGTATTGCGTACTACACACAATATCGAGGAAGGTTGCGATTGTGTGTAATAAAAGGCAAGTCAAAGATGCGTGTTGTGCAAGATCCTTTTGGTGTAGCGTACAACAGAATACATTAATGAAATTAAAAAGAATATTTTTCATAAAATATCGGGGTGTTACATTCTACCCCACTTAAAATGAATTTCGCCATTTAAATTCATCGGGGTTATAAATGGTTTACTACTCGAATGTTTCTTTAATAGAAACCCACATTGTAAAAAGGAATACCAAAACCAATATTTAAAAACAAAAGTATGAAACATAACGGTTACCCAAATAAACTAATCACTAGGTTTCCACATAGGTGAAAATATTTATATGGAAGAGAAATCTAACCACCATGTTCTGATGGAGAGTGGTAGAGAACAAGGCTATGGAAAAGCCAGCAATCACAAAGCCATAAATTTGTGACGATCTATGGTACCATCTGAATCATCAGATATAAGAGCACTATGGAAACATTTTTTGTTTTCAAGATCATTTCCCTAAAGTTGATGAAATTGGAATTAGAAGAAATACTTTCGTTATTTTGGTATAGTCTCAACATTGGTCATTCTTTGGACAATTTCCACTTCATATCTTAAATAAATGAAGTTGTATTTTTCATTCGTGATGTGTTAGCAGATCATCTGATAGAATGATCGGTCATTCCATCTGTCTCAGACAAAAGGTTAGAAAAGTTATCAAAAAAATACATAAGTCCATCTATAGTGAGATTAATCATATATGGTTCCTAAAATGGACTTATACTTAATATATCATACTTCTTAATATAATATAACTAGTTTCTTCTAAACAGGGACTTCCTGTAGGCCAGTGGTAGGCGATAAAGGCCAGTCGCACTTCAGTTGTGGGTTCGATTCCCACAGCCTTGTCCGACGCGATGGGCGGTCGCCCGTCCTGTAGGTTGTCATTTTTCTAAAACTACATTACTATAACATCCCATTAATAATATCGAAAAAATTTCTATCCTTAATCAATACTAACTTATGTCCAAGATAATCATTTCCAATCTTTAGGCTTATCCAAAATACTGCTGTCCAATCTCGGATTATAGTGAAAACGATTACCAAAGAGTTCATATAACAAGCATGTTAATACCATCGTTGATCCCCATATATCATGAGATATGTCTTGTTGGTCACATTCCAAACATTTGAAGGCCTTAATCATATATTCTCTGGAAAAATGAATACCCATTGAATCTTAGTGAAAACATGAGTGATGTCAAAAGTTAACACTTTTCACATACCAAAACCTCAAACCATGATATAACTATTTCCTTATATCAGTCATGAGCTCATAAATACTGTCAAACATTCTATTTTCTCGTTTTCCCTTCATTATGCGCATATCATCTACATTCTAAAAATATCTGAATAACCTTTCATGGATACTGGTACCATTAATTATACACTTTTAAAACTCAAGGAAAGACAACAGTTTAACAATCCTTAGATGTCTCTTTATTCCATAGTACCATGAGATTACTTATACAACATTACACTTGATAAACATGTAATCATTCCACTACCTTCTTAAACCATTGACCAAGCTTCAACAATTCTTTCATCTCACATATCATTTGTAGTCTCTTCATCATCATAAACATAAATACTACCCATACGACCGTACTGATTCTCTTCATGAAACATTCCCTTAGGGAATTGGTTTGCATAATGCCCGTACATTCCACATTTAAAACATTTAACCATTTTTTATGTCGTAGCAATACTATTATCCTCATCTATGGTGTTAACTGAACCTTTTCCTTTGCACTTACTGGCTTTGTGTCCTTCATTTCCACACCCAAAGCATCTTCCAGTTCCTTTGAAACATTCTCCACGATTCCTCTTCCCACATGATTTAAATGATGGAAATTGAACTTTCTTTCCTCTATGATCATCATGAAACTCCATCCATCTATTATTAGCCGAGTTAGGAAACTTACCAAATTTGAGTTTATTGATCATATTATGTGATTGATGATTCGACATAATAATGATGTTTGGACTTCCAAATCCCATTTCATTGGTTTCTCATGAAGAATATCATTCCATTGTCTGTCATATCCTCCATTATCATGAATCTTCCTGTTTCCAGCCATTTTCTAAAACCCAAAAAGAATAGTGTGAGAGGTAAAAATCATGCTAGGGAAAACAACATAGTAAAGGGGGAGTTCCCTCAATATCTAAAATCTTAGGTTAAATTCTATGATCGTTACCGTAGTTATAGGACTATATCCTATACATATACATATCATTAGGGACATCCCTAGACATGCCTTAGAAATATCTCTAGGGATCTCACTAACGTTTTCGCATCCTAGTTTCCAAAGGTTGACTAAACCTTTCCTCTGATTCCAAATGTAGAGACTCTATGCTTGACATACATAGATATAACATTACTTTTGTGGAATACATAGTACATAAAAAACACACACACAAGGACCGTAATAGTTTAGTGTCTTTGGAAACTCGGAACGTAATCTTCTAATCATGGTGAATGATATTCAACATCTCCCATAAATATATTCCCTTTTTTTCTTACCTAAAACCTTTCTTTATATCCTGGGGAAAAGAAGACATAAAAGGGTGATCTCAATTGCTCAGTAAGGGTAAACAAAATAAATATCAATCACATCATATTCATAAGAACATATCTTTTGGAAATCTTAACCTGCAAAAGAGATCATAATTTCATAACATGGGATAAATCATAGTAGTGAAATGTAATCCCAATAATCATAACTTAAAACATGAAACATTGTGGCATAAACACATAATCATATAGAATCATTTCTTATTAGTCAAGACTCATTGCCAAGACTATCTAAGTGGACAAAGTCCCTTTCTGAACCGAGTTCACTCCTCGTTTCAGTCCTGTTTCACTGAACCGGTATAACCTACCGTTCCAGCCATGTCTATCTCATGAGATAAAAAATCTTTACCCAATGCATTGGAGGTAGATATAAGTCCCACCCATCTCATAATGATACCATTCTTATGTGTGCCAGAAAATCATAAATCATACATCATTGCATAACCCTTGTAATAAAAATGGGATTCTTAAACATCATGAAATCATAAAACAATTCATATAAGATAAACGAATTCATAAAAATAATTCCACCACAACATAATCAAAACAATGTAATAATTGGGATAGAAATAGAACCCAATATTATCATAGATGGAAAATAATTTTGAAAAAACACTTGAACTCCATTCTTGAGGAAAATATCCTTTATACTTCAAAAAACATTTTCCTTTCTTAACATGTCATACCATTTTAAACTAAAAGACGTTGATTAAAAATAAACTTGAAAACTTTTAAATGAAGCTTCTTAGAAATAATGTTTTAAAATCCATTCATTCCGTATATGTTAAAAAAACATTCTTCATATACTTTTGTCGAAAAAGTCAAAAAGTACCTCATACGAAAAAAGACAAAAGATTCCTTTTATAACATTTACTAAAAACTCACCAAAGGGTAAAATTGGTTTTGAACAATTGTAGGTGGATGGAAACAATATTACAAATTGAGGAAACATGGATGTGGATGATAAAATACACCCTAGTAAATACCAAAGTATAAACAATCTCTGATAAAAATGAGATTGTGATATTTTCCCTTACCTTAGGTCTGATTTGCTTCGTAAGTGTCCGAACCTCTTGTATAATGATTTAGATAATGTTATTGACTTATTCCAGAATTGTACTTATTTTTATGATATCATATATGGTCATATTCTTAGCTTCTTATTGGTAATATTTCATTATTACTTGTTATTCGGGTGTTTATTACTTTTTGTTCTTATGCGTGTTTTGTCGAATAAATTCTTATTTCTATTTTTAGGTTATAGATACCTCATTTCCAGAATGGTATTAGGGTAATATATATCATATTAATTCACTAAATTCATTTATATAATCATTATGCAATGAAGATCAGGTAGAACGAGTCGCATCACATCGTGGAGACGGTTTTCCGTACGTACGCACGAGCGATGATATTGTTCCCATGAATGTGGAATTGTATTGGAGTATATATATACTATTTGAGAATCAATATCACTATAAAATAAACATATATAGTCATTATGTACACCATTATACCCATACAAGTAACGTGGTGGTGGGAAATAGATAACACCACGGCGTGGAGACGGTATTCCGTACATACGCACGCGCGGTGATTTCATTTTCCGTACGATGGATAGATGGTGAAATAGGTATTTTTCATAATTATAATAATATATCAGTATATGAGTGATTCTGATGTTATTACTTTATGATGAAACAACTAAATAAGAAGAAGTGGAAGAAGAAAAAAAGATGAAAGAATCGGTAACTGGCATTACCTCTTCTTTGAAGTGCTTCTTTGAGACCTCCTTTTAAGGCACTAAAATTGGTCTTTGAAGAATACCAGGACCCCTAGGATGTCTATAGGGAAGTGGAGAGAAGAAATTGGCAGGGGTTGGCCGAGCATGAAGGCTCAATGTGGTTTGAGGAAGAGAGGGAGGAAGTGCCCTTTTATAAGGGAGGAGAGGGGCACCTTTGGAATAACTAAAAATATTATTTTATTATAAATTCCAATTCGGGTTTTAATAGCTCCAAATTGAGTTATTTAGAAGCTAAGGTTGGGATGGGTCGAAATACTATCATACAATAGAATTTGGACAAGTTTAGATTACTATTTTAACCTTATCATTTAGTTTTAACTTTAAGTTAGATAATTTTACTTTTACAGTGTCTTTTTGTGTTCTTACACTATATGGTTAATAAACTTACTATAACAAGACAAACGAACCCCAAGTTGTTTATTATTATTATATATGACCTTATCTAAGTCATTTGGCCGAACCTTAGATTTTTCAGAAAACAATAACAATTAATAATATAATATTAGTTTTGAAAACTATTTTATGTCAATTTTGACACTATTTCGTAATTGATTTTTGTGAAAAATCATAATAGAATTATTAGTTCTATAAAAGTTAATTAAAGAAATACTAACATGTAATATTATCCTGGAAAATTAGTGTAATTCATAAAAAGTCTCAAATTACATTTATTTGGGTATTTATAACATCAATTATGTCAATATTTCATTAATAGGATAATTACTGCATCATCGTTGTGTCATAGATAAATTAAATTATTTAATGTTTAAAAATTACAAATAAAATATCATTATGTAGGAAATTGTTTTAGCTTTCTAATTAATATTTATAGTATAATTTATCTTATGTATAACCCTATATTAAAAATGATTTACTTATTAATCATTCATTTTAACTATTTTAACCCTTCTTTAAATAAATTAATAATAAATGTCCTAATCTAAACCAAGTGGGCTTAAACAGTCATATTTTATTACTAAGGTTTTTTTTGTCTAATTACACTTATCCAATAGAATTAGGACATGTGTTAGGGTAATAATAATATCATTTTTACCCTTAAATACCCTATTTACTTTCAACCGTGGTAAAAAAGTAAAAAGTTACTATTCACCAAGAATTAATTTCATCTCATTGAACCACATATTAGTCCTTGATATTAACCGTGTCTCTCAGAGTTGTGAAATTCCAAACAGAGAAGCGGTAAAATTATGTTTTATGAAAAATTCAGTTTTTTAACTACCACTTAGTGGTTTCACTATTCATCAAAAAATGAACATTTCCAGAAAAAAACAAAAAAATAGGCCTAAGATATATTTGATATTATGAATTAAAAAATGATATATATTTTATCAAATTCAAAACACATCAGTTACATTAATTAATTTAAAAAATAAATTCCCGTCGTCAAAATAAATAGCGTGTTTTTAAGAGATAATAAATATCAAAAGATTGAAACTTGTTTATGTCTGGTTTAAATGTGAAATTATATCCAATGACCAACATTGTATTAAATTGTAAAAATATATTCTAAATATACTTTAAAACCACTCATATTAATAAATTATAACTTTTAATTATTTTGATTAAAAAAGTTGTTTTTAATTAAAATTTAGTAATTTTGACTATTCATCAGAATATGAAAGTTATCCGAAATGTACCAAAATTTCACCCTAAGCTAATTTCGATATTACGAATCCAAAAATGAAGTCCATTTTGAGAGATAAAATTTCTAAAATTTTAAAAGGTGGTTATTACTATTCATAACGTCTAGTTTTAAAAATATTTTAATAGCATATCGTTGTTTAGTGAAACTCGGTATTGCGTACTACACACATTATCGAGGAAGGTCGTGATTGCGTGTAATACAAGGCAAGTCAAAGTTGCGTGTTGTGAAAGATCCTTTTGGTGTAGCGTACAACAGAAGACATTAATGAAATTAAAAAGAATATTTTTCATAAAATACCGGGGTGTTACATTCTACCCCCCTTAAAATGAATTTCGCCCTTTAAATTCATCGGGGTTATAAATGGTTTACTACTTGAATGTTTCTTTAATAGAAACCCACATTGTAAAAAGGAATACCAAAACCAATATTTAAAAACAAAAGTATGAAACATAACGGTTACCCAAAAAACTAATCACTGGGTTTCCACATAGGTGAAAATATGGATATGGAAGAGAAATCTAACCACCATGTTCTGATGGAGAGTGGTAGAGAACAAGGCTATGGAAAAGCCAGAAATCACAAAGCCATAAATTTTTGACGATCTAAGGTACCATCTGAATCATCATATATAAGAGCAGTAGGGCAACATTTTTGGTTTTCAAGATCATTTCCTTAAAGTTGATGAAATTGGAATTAGAAGAAATACTTTCGTTATTTTGGTATAGTCTCAACGTTGGTCATTATTTGGACAATTTCCACTTCATCTCTTAAATAAATGAAGTTGAATTTTTCATTCGTGATGTGTTAGCGGATCATCTGATAGAATGATCGGTCATTCCATCTGTCTTAGACAAAATGATAGAAAAGCTATCAAAAAAATACATAAGTCCATCTATAGTGAGATTAATCATATATGGTTCCTAAAATGGACTTATACTTCATATATCATACTTCTTAATATAATAAAACTAGTTTCTACTAAACAGGGACTTCCTGTAGGCTAGTGGTAGGCGATAAAGGCCAGTCGCACTTCAGTTGTGGGTTCGATTCCCACAGCCTTGTCCGACGCGATGGGCGGTCGCCCGTCCTGCAGGTTTTCCTTTTTCTAAAACTACATTACTATAACATCCCGTCAATAATATCGAAATAAGTTCTATCCTTAATCAATACTAACTTATGTCCAAGATAATCATTTCCAATCTTTAGGCTTATCCAAAATACTACTGTCCAATCTCGTATTATAGTGAAAAGGATTACCAACTAGTTCATATAACAAGCATGTTAATACCATCGTTGATCCCCGTATATCATGAGATATGTCTTGTTGGTCACATTCCACACATTCAAAGGCCTTAATCATGTATTCTCTGGAAAAATGAATACCCATTGAATCTTAGTGAAAACATGAGTGCTGTCAAAATTTAACTCTTTTCACATACCAAAACCTCAATCCATGATATAACTATTTCCTTATAGCAGTCATGAGCTCATAAATACTATCAAACATTTCATTTTCTCGTTTTCCCTTCATTATGCGCATATCATCTACATTCTAAATATATATGAATAACCTTTCATGGATACTGGTACCATTAATTATAAACTTTCAAAACTCAAGGAAAGACAACATTGTAACAATCCTTAGATGTCTCTTTATTCCATAGTACCATGAGATTACTTATACAACATTACACTTGATAAACATGTAATCATTCCACTACCTTCTTAAACCATTGACCAAGCTTCAACAATTCTTTCATCTCACATATCATTTGTAGTCTCTTCATCATCATCAACATAAATACTACCCATACGACCGTACTGATTCTCTTTATGAAGCTTTCCCTTAGGGAATTGGTTTGCATAATTCCCGTACATTCAACATTTAAAACATTTAACCATTTTTGATGTCGTAGAAATACCATTATCCTCATCCATGGTGTTAACTGAACCTTTTCTTTTGCACTTACTGGCTTTCTGTCCTTCATTTCCACACCCAAAGCATCTTCCAGTTCCTTTGAAACATTCTCCCTGATTCCTCTTCCCACATGATTTAAATGAGGGAAATTGAACTTTCTTTCCTCTATGATCATCATGAAACTCCATCTTTCTCTTATTTTCTGAGTTAGGAAACATACCAAATTTGAGTTTATTGATCATATTATGAGATTGATGATTCGACATAATAATGATGTTTGGACTTCCAAATCCCATTTCATTTGGTTTATCATGAAGAATATCATTCCATTGTCCGTTATATCCTCCATTATCATGAATCTTCCTGTTTCCAGCCATTTTCTAAAACCCAAAAAGAATAGTGTGAGAGGTAAAAATCATGCTAGGGAAAACAACATATTAAAGGGGGAGTTCCCTCAATATCTAAAATCTTAGGTTAAATTCTATGATCGTTACCGTAGTTATAGGACTATATACTATACATATACATATCCTTAGGGACATCCCTAGACATGCCATAGAAATATCTCTAGGGATCTCACTAACGTTTTCACATCCTAGTTTCCAAAGGATGACTAAACCATTCCTCTGATACCAAATGTAGAGACTCTAAGCTTGACGTACATAGATATCACATTACTTTTGCGGAATACATTGTACATAAAAAAACACACACACAAGGACCGTAATAGTTTAGTGTCTTTGGAAACTCAGAACGTAATCTTCTAATCATGGTGAAAGATCTTCAACATCTCCCATAAATATCTTCCCTTTTTTTCTTACCTAAAACATTTATTTATATCCTGGGGAAAAGAAAACATAAAAGGGTGAGCTCAAATGCTCAGTAAGGGTAAACAAAATAAATATCAATCACATCATATTCATAAGAACATATCTTTTGGAAATCTTAACCTGCAAAAGAGATCATAATTTCATAACATGGGATAAATCATTGTAGTAAAATGTAATCCCAATAATCATAACATAAAACATGAAACATTGTGGCATACACACATAATCATATAGAATCATTTCTTATTAGTTAAGACTCATTGCCAAGACTATCTTAGTGGACAAAGCCCCTTTCTGAACTGAGTTCACTCCTCGTTTCAGTCCTGTTTCACTGAACCGGTATAACCTACCGTTCCAGCCATGTCTATCTCATGAGATATAAAATCTTTACCAAATTCATTGGAGGGATATATAGGTCCCACCCAACTCATAATGATACTATTCTTATGTGTGCCAGAAAATCATAAATCATACATTATTGCATAACCCTTGTTATAAAAATGGGATTCTTAAACATCATGACATCATAAAACAATTAATATAAGATAAACGAATTCATAAAAATAATTCCACCACAACATAATAAAATCAATATAATAATAGTGATAGAAACAGAACCCTATATTATCATAGATGGAAAATAATTTTGATAAAAAACTTGAACTCCATTCTTGATAAAAATTATCCTTTATACTTCAAAAAACATTTTCCTTTCTTAACATGTCATACAATTTTAAACTAAAAGAAGTTGATTAAAAATAAACTTGAAAACTTTTAAAGGAAAATTCTTAGAAATAATGTTTTAAAATCCATTCATTCCGTATAAGTTAAAAAAACATTCTTCTCATACTTATGTCGAAAAAGTCAAAAAGTACCTCATACGAAAAATGACAAAAGATTCCTTTTGTAACATTTACTAAAAACTCACCGAAGGGTAAAGTTGGTTTTGAACAATTGTAGGTGGATGGAAACAATATTATAAATTGAGGAAACATGGATGTGGATGATAAAATACACCCTAGTAAATACCAAAGTATAAACAATCTCGGATAAAAATGAGATTGTGATATTTTCCCTTACCTTAGGTCTGATTTTCTTCGAAAGGGTCTTAACCTCTTGTATAATGATTTAGATAATGTTATTGACTTATTCCAGAATCATACTTATTTTTATGATATCATATATGGTCATATTCTTAGCTTCTTATTGGTAATATTTCATTATTACTTGTTATTCGGGTGTTTATTACTTTTTGTTCTTATGCTTGTTTTGTCAAATAAATTCTTATTTTTATTTTTAGGTTATAGATACCTAATTTCCAGAATGGTATTAGGGTAATATATATCATATTAATTCATTAAATTCATTTATATAATCGTTATGCAATGAAGATCATGTAGAACGAGTCGCATCACATCGTGGAGACGGTTTTCTGTACGTACGCACGAGCGATGATATTGTTCCCATGAATATGGAATTGTATTGGAGTTTATATAAATTATTTGAGAATAAATATCACTATACAATAATCATATATAGTCATTATTTACACCATTATACCCATCCAAGTAAAGTGGTGGTAGAAAATATATTACACCACGGCGTGGAGACGGTATTCCGTACATACGCACGCGCGGTGATTTCATTTTCCGTACGATGGATTGATGGTGAAATAGGGTTTTTTTTTTCATAATTATAAAAAAATATCAGTATATGAGTGATTCTGATGTTATTACTTCATGATGAAACAACTAAAGAAGAATAAGTGGAAGAAGAAAAAAAGATGAAAGAATTGGTAACGGGCATTACCTCTTCTTTGAAATGCTTCTTTGAGACCTCCTTTTAAGGCACTAAAATTGGACTTTGAAGAAGACCAGGACCCCTAGGATGTCTCTAGGGAAGTGGAGAGAAGAAATTTTCAGGGGTTGGCTGAACATGAAGGCTCAATGTGGTTTGAGGAAGAGATGGAGGAAGTGCCCTTTTATAAGGGAGGAGTGGGGCACCTTTGGAATAACTAAAAATATTATTTTTTTATAAAGTCAAATTCGGTTTTTAATAGCTCCAAATTGAGTTATTTCGAAGATAAGGTTGGGATGGGTCAAAATCCTATCATCAAATAGAATTTGGATATGTTTAGTTTACTATTTGAACCTTATCATTTAGTTTTCACTTTAAGTTAGATAATTTTACTTTTAAAGTGTCTTTTTGTGTTCTTACACTATATGGTTAATAAACTTACTATAACAAGAAAAAAGAACCCCAAGTTGTTTATTATTAATATATATGACCTTATATAAGTCATTTGGTCGAACCTTATATTTTTAGTAAAATAATTACAATTAATAATATAATATTTGTTTTAAAAACTATTTTATGTCAATTTTGACACTATTGGGTAATTGATTTTTGTGAAAATCATTATAGAATTATTAGTTCGAAAAAAGTTAATTAAAGAAATAATAACATGTAATATTAACCTGGAAAATTAGTGGAATTCATAAAAAGTCTCAAATTACATTTATTTGGGTATTTATAACAACAATTATGTCAATATTTCATTAATAAGATAATTACTGCATCATCATTGTGTCATAAATAAATTAAATTATGTAATGTTTAAAAATTACAAATAAACTATCATTATGTAGGAAATTGTTTTATCTTTATAATGAATATTTATAGTATAATTTATATTATGTATAACCCTATATTAAAAATGATTTACTTATTAAACATTGATTTTAACTATTTTAACCCTTCTTTAAATAAATTAATAATAAATGTCCTAATCTAATCCAAGTGGGCTTAAATGGTCATATTATATTACTAAGGTTGTTTTTTGTCTAATTAAACTTATCCAATAGAATTAGGACATGTGTTAGTGTAATAATAATATCATTTTTACTACTAAATACCCTATTTACTTTCAACCGTGGTAAAAAAGTAAAAAGTTACTATTCACCAAAAATTAATTTCATCTTATTGAACCACATATTAGTCCTTGATATTAACCGTGTCTCTCAGAGTTTCGAAATTCCAGTCAGAGAAGTGGTAAAATTATGTTTTATGAAAAATTCAGTTTTTTAACTACCACTTAGTGGTTTCACTATTCATCAAAAAATGAACATTTCCATAAAAATACAAAAAAATAGGCCTAAGCTATATTTGATATTATGAATTAAAAAATGATATATATTTTACCAAATTCAAAACATATCAGTTACATTAATTAATTTAAAAAATTAATTCCCGTCGTCAAAACAAATAGCGTGTTTTTAAAAGATAATAACTATCAAAAGATTGACACTTGTTTATGTATGGTTTAAATGTGAAATTACATCCAATGACCAAAATTGTATTAAATTGTAAAAATATATTATAAATATACTTTAAAACCACTCAAATTAATAATTTATCACTTTTAATTATTTTGATTAAAAAAGTTGTTTTTAATTAAAATTTAGTAACTTTCACTATTCATCAGAATATGAAAGTTATCCGAAAAGTACCAAAATTTCACCCTAAGCTAATTTTGATATTACGAATCCAAAAATGAAGTCCATTTTGAGAGATAAAATTTCTAAAATTTTAAAAGGCAGTTATTTCTATTCATAACGGCTAGTTACAATAATATTTTAATAGCATATCGTTGTTTAGTGAATCTCGGTATTGCGTACTACACACATTATCGAGAAAGGTCGCGATTGCGTGTAATACAAGGCAAGTCAAAGATGCGTGTTGTGAAAGATCCTCTTGGTTTAGTGTACAACAGAAGACATTAATGAAATTAAAAAGAATATTTTTCATAAAATATCGGGGTGTTACATTCTACCCCCCTTAAAATGAATTTTGCCCTTTAAATTCATCGGGGTTATAAATGGTTTACTACTCGAATGTTTCTTTAATAGAAACCCACATTGTAAAAAGGAATACCGAAACCAATATTTAAAAACAAAAGTATGAAACATAATGGTTACCCAAATAAACTAATCACTGGGTTTCCACATAGGTGAAAATATGGATATGGAAGAGAAATCTAACCACCATGTTCTGATGGAGAGTGGTAGAGAACATGGCTATGGAAAAGACAACAATCACAAAGCCATAAATTTGTGACGATCTAAGGTACCATCTGAATCATCAGATATAAGAGCACTAGGGAAACATTTTTGGTTTTCAAGATCATTTCCCTAAAGTTGATGAAATTGGAATTAGAAAATATACTTTCGTTATTTTGGTATAGTCTCAACATTGGTCGTTCTTTGGACAATTTCCACTTCATCTCTTAAATAAATGAAGTTGAATTTTTCATTCGTGATGTGTTAGAAGATCATCTGATAGAATGATCGGTCATTCCATCTGTCTCAAACAAAATGTTAGAAAAGTTATCAAAAAAAATACACAAGTCCATCTATAGTTAGATTAATCATATATGGTTCCTAAAATCAACTTATACTTCATATATCATACTTCATAATATAATAAAACTAGTTTCTACTAAAAAGGGACTTCCTGTAGGCCAGTGGTAGGCGATAAAGGCCAGTCGCACTTTAGTTGTGGGTTCGATTCCCACAGCCTTGTCCGACGCGATGGGCGGTCGCCCGTCCTGCAGGTTTTCCTTTTTCTAAAACTACATTACTATAACATCCCATCAATAATATTGAAAAAAGTTCTATCCTTAATCAATACTAACTTATGTCCAAGATAATCATTTCCAATCTTTAGGCTTATCCAAAATACTGTTGTCCAATCTCATATTATAGTGAAAACGATTACCAAAGAGTTCATATAACAATCATGTTAATACCATCGTTGATCCCCGTATATCATGAGATATGTCTTGTTGGTCACATTCCAAACATTCGAAGGACTTAATCATGTATTCTCTTGAAAAATGAATACCCATTGAATCTTAGTGAAAACATGAGTGCTGTCAAAAGTTAACTCTTTTCACATACCAAAACCTCAAACCATGATATATCTATTTCCTTATATCAGTCATTAGCTCATAAATATTGTCAAACATTTCATTTTCTCATTTTCCCTTCATTATGCACATATCATCTACATTCTAAAAATATCTGAATAACCTTTCATGGATACTGGTACCATTAATTATACACTTTCAAAACTCAAGGAAAGGCAACAGTGTAATAATACTTAGATGTCTCTTTATTCCATAGTACCATGAGATTACTTATACAACATTACACTTGATAAACATGTAATCATTCCACTACCTTCTTAAACCATTGACCAAGCTTCAACAATTCTTTCATCTCACATATCATTTGTAGTCTCTTCATCATCATCAACATAAATACTACCCATATGACCGTACTGATTCTATTCACGAAACTTTCCCTTAGGGAATTGGTTTGCATAATGCCCGTACATTCCACATTTAAAACATTTAACCTTTTTTGATGTTGTAGCAATACCATTATCCTCATCCATGGTATTAACTGAACCTTTTCCTTTGCACTTACGGGCTTTGTGTCCTTCATTTCCACACCCAAAGCATCTTCCAGTTCCTTTGAAACATTATCCATGATTCCTCTTCCCACATGATTTAAATGAGGAAAATTGAACTTTCTTTCCTCTATGATCATCATGAAACTCCATCTTTTATTTATTAGCCGAGTTAGGAAACTTACCAAATTTGAGTTTATTGATCATATTATGAGATTGATGATTCGACATAATACTGATTTTTGGACTTCCAAATCCCTTTTCATTTGGTTTCTCACGAATAATATCATTCCACTGTCCGTCATATCCTCCATTATCATGAATCTTCTTGTTTCCAGCAATTTTCTAAAACCCAAAAAGAATAGTCTGAGAGGTAAAAATCATTCTAGGGAAAACAACATAGTAAAGGGGGAGTTACCTCAATATCTAAAATCTTAGGTTAAATTCTATGATCGTTACCGTAGTAATAGGACTATATCCTATACATATACATATCCTTAGGGACATCCCTAGACATGCCTTAGAAATATCTCTAGGGATCTCACTAACGTTTTCACATCCTAGTTTCCAAAGGATGACTAAACCTTTCCTCTGATACCAAATGTAGAGACTCTAAGCTTGACGTACATAGATATCACATTACTTTTTCAGAATACATAGTACATAAAAAAAACACACGACACAAGGACCGTAATAGTTTAGTGTCTTTGGAAACTCAGAACGTAATCTTCTAATCATGGTGAAAGATCTTCAACAGCTCCCATAAATATCTTCCCCTATTTTTTCTTACCTAAAACCTTTCTTTATATCCTAGGGAAAAGAAAACATAAAAGGGTGAGCTCAAATGCTCAGTAAGGGTAAACAAAATAAATATCAATCACATCATATTCATAAGAACATATCTTTTGGAAATCTTAACCTGCAAAAGAGATCATAATTTCATAACATGGGATAAATCATAGTAGTGAAATGTAATCCCAATAATCATAACTTAAAACATGAAACATTGTGTCATACACATATAATCATAGAGAATCATTTCTTATTAGTCAAGACTCATTGCCAAGACTATCTTAGTGGACAAAGACCCTTTCTGAACCGAGTTCACTCCTCGTTTCAGTCCTGTTTCACTGAAACGGTATAACCTACCGTTCCAGCCATGTCTATCTCATTAGATATAAAATCTTTACCCAATGCATTGGAGGGAGATATATGTCCCACCCATCTCATAATGATATCATTCTTATGTGTGCCACAAAATCATAAATCATACATCATTGCATAACCCTTGTAATAAAAATGGGATTCTTAAACATCATGACATCATAAAACAATTCATATAAGATAAAGGAATTCATAAAAATAATTCTACCACAACATAATCAAATCAATGTAATAATAGGGATAGAAACATAACCCTATATTATCTTATATGGAAACTAATTTTGATATAACACTTGAACTCCATTCATGAGGAAAATATCCTTTCTACTTAAAAAAACATTTTCCTTTCTTAACATGTCATACAATTTTAAACTAAAAGAAGTTGATTAAAACTAAACTTGAAAACTTTTAAAGGGAGCTTCTTGGAATTTTTTTTTTAAAAATCCATTCATGCGATATAAGTTAAAAAAGCATTCTTCTCATACTTTTGTAAGAAAAGTCAAAAAGTACCTCGTACGAAAAACGACAAAAGATTCCTTTTATATCTTTTACTAAAAACTCACCGAAGGGTAAAATTGGTTTTAAACAATTTTAGGTGGATGGAAACAATATTACATATTGAGGAAACATTTATGTGGATGATAAAATACACCCCAGTAAATACCAAAGTATAAACAATCTCGTATAAAAATGAGATTGTGATATTTTCCCTTACCTTAGGTCCGATTTGCTTCGTAAGTGTCCGAACCTCCTGTATAATGATGTAGATAATGTTCTTGACTTATTCCAGAATCATAATTATTTTTATGATATCATATATGTTCATATTCTTAGCTTTTTATTGGTAATATATCATTATTACTTGTTATTCGGGTGTTTATTACTTTTTGTTCTTATGCGTGTTTTGTCGAATAAATTCTTATTTTTCATTTTAGGTTACAGATACCTCATTTCCAGAATGTTATTAGGGTAATATATATCATATTAATTCATTAAATTCATTTATATAATCATTATGCAATGAAGATCATGTAGAACGAGTCGCATCACATCGTGGAGACGGTATTTCGTACGTACGCACGAGTGATTATATTGTTCCCATGATTGTGGAATTGTATTAGAGTATATATATACTATTTCAGAATCAATATCACTTTAAAATAATCACATATAGTCATTATTTACACCATTATACCCATCCAAGTAAGGTGGTGGTGGAAAATAGATTACACCACGGCGTAGAGACGGTATTCCGTACGTACGCACGCGCGGTGATTTAATTTTCCGTAGGATGGATAGATGGTGAAATAGGGTTGTTTAATATTTATAATAACATATTAGTATATGAGTGATACTGATGTTATTACTTCATAATGAAACAACGACAGAAGAAGAAGTTGAAGAAGAAATAAAGATGAAAGAATCGGTAATGGGCATTACCTCTTCTTTGAAGTGCTTCTTTGAGACCTCCTTTTAAGGCACTAAAATTGGTCTTTGAATAAGACCAGGACCACTAGGATATCTCTAGGGAAGTTTATAGAAGAAATTGGCAGGGGTTGGCCAAGCTTGAAGGCTCAATGTGGTGTGAGGAAGAGACGGAGGAAGTGCCCTTTTATAAGGGAGGAGATGGGCACCATTGGAATAACTAAAAATATTATTTTATTATAAAGTCAAATTCGGGTTTTAATAGCTCCAAATTGAGTTATTTCGAAGCTAAGGTTGGGATGGGTCGAAATCATATCATCCAATATAATTTGTAAGAGTTTAGTTTACTATTTTAACATTATCATTTAGTTTTATCTTTAAGTTATATAATTTTACTTTTACAGTGTCTTTTTGTGTTCTTACACTATAAGGTTAATAAACATACTATAACAAGCCAAACGAACCCCAAATTGTTTATTATTAATATATAAAACCTTATCTAATCCATTTGGCTGATCCTTAGATTTTTATGAATATAATAACAATTAATAATATAATATTTGTTTTAAAAACTATTTTATGTCAATTTTGACACTATTTGGTAATTGATTTTTGTGAAAATAAAAACAGAATGATTAGTTAGAAAAAATTTAATTAAAGAAATAATATCATGTCATATTAACCTGGAAAATTAGTGGAATTCAAAAAAAGTCTCAAATTACATTTATTTGGGTATTTATAACATCAATTATGTCAATATTTCATTAATAAGATAATTACTGCATCATCATTGTGTCATAAATAAATTAACATATTTAATGTCTAGAAATTACGAATAAAATATCATTTTGTTGGAAATTTTTTTATCTTTCAAATGAATATTTATAGTCGAATTTATCTTATATATAACCCTATATTAAAAATTATTTACTTATTAAACTTTGATTTTAACTATTTTAACCATTCTTTAAATAAATTAATAATAAATGTCCTAATCTAATCCAAATGAGCTCAAATGGTCATATTTTATTCCTACAGTTGTTTTTGGACGAATTACACTTATCCAATAGAATTATGACATGTGTTAGGGTAATAATAATATCATTTTTACCCTTAATTATCCTATTTACTTTTAACCGTGGTAAAGAAGTAAAAAGTTACAATTCACCAAAAATTATTTTCAATTCATTGAACCACATTTTAGTCCTTGATATTAACCGTGTCTCTCGGATTTTTGAAATTCCAATCACAGAAGAGGTAAAATTAAGTTTTATGAAAAATTCTGTTTTTTAACTACCACTTAGTGGTTTCACTATTCATAAAAAAATGAACGTTTCCAGAAAAATACAAAAAAATTAGGCATAAGCTATATTTGATATTATGAATTAAAAATTGATGTCTATTTTACCAAATTCAAAACATATCAGTTACATTAATTAATTTAAAAAATTAATTCCCGTCGTCAAAAAAATAGCGTGTTTTTAAGAGATAATAACTATCAAAAGATTGACACTTGTTTGTGTCTGGTTTAAATGTGAAATTACATCCAATGCCCAACATTGTATTAAATTGTAAAAAAGTATTCTAAATATACTTTAAAACTACTCAAATTAATAATTTATCACTATTAATTATTTTGATTAAAAAAGTTGTGTTTCATTAAAATTTAATAATTTTCACTATTCATCAGAATATGAAAGTTATCCGAAAAGTAACAAAATTTCACCCTAAGATAATTTGGATATTCCGAATCCAAAAATGAAGTCCATTTTGAGAGTTAAAATTTCTATAATTTTAAAAGGTGGTTATTACTATTCATAATGGCTAGTTTTAATAATATTTTAATAGCATATCGTTGTTTAGTGAAACTCGGTATTGCGTACTACACACGCTATCGAAGAAGGTCGTGATTGTGTGTAATACAAGTCAAGTCAAAGATGCATGTTGTGCAAGATCCTTTTGGTGTAGCATACAACAGAAGACATTAATGAAATTAAATAGAATATTTTCCATAAAATATCGGGGTGTTACAACAACTGCTGCTATAGTGTTAATTTTTGAGGTTGTTTTAACCGCTGCTACAGTGGCCCATCTTCCTCGCAATGTTCACGGCGGTTACGATGCCTATATCCGAGGTTTTCCCGGTGAGGGGCTTACATTTTTTTAGCAGCGCTTTTAACCGCTGCTAAAAAAACATAATCCCCTGGCCGGGAAAACCGCTGCTAGAAGCATCATAAACGCAGTGAAATGCGCTATTTATGATGGTTCCTAAAAAACACTATGAAAAGTATATAACCACTAGCAATAGTGTCCCGACACACAATGTAGTGGCGGTTTTCGGAAACCGATGCAGAAGCATATAACAGAAGTTTAAACCACCGTTATACCCAAAACAACTGCCGCGAATTGAGATTTTTTCTATAGTGTAATCTCAAACAAAGATTATATGGTTTATATTTATATTACTACCTTGAAACAGTAAATGTTTGACTATAAGGTGATAGGGGATCATAATCATTGAAAATTCGTCTCATGAAGTTTTCACTTGGCCATCTCTAGCAGTTAAATCATGAGGACGGGCCTGCCAATTGGATCACCACATGTTTGGGGTCTCATTGGATGTTCTAATTTATGAACATGTGTAATTGTCTCCAGACATGAGAAAATTACCAATGTGTGTCATTGGATAGTGTACATTTTTGTAAGGGAAAAACATGATAATGAAATCGTAATAAGGTAGCTTGTCTTGGGTTTATCACACGTGGGATGGCATTGGATGAATGGTCGAGAATGGATTTTTCTCTTCCAGGTTAAGGAATTAAAATATCTTGAGTCATGTTGGGATGCTAGATCACGCTCTTAGTCAATGAACAATATTCACTACTATTGAGATAAGGGCCTAGAGCTTCACACACAATAACATATTCATGAATCGGCCGTATTCAGTGGAATGGGTATATAGGACATGGTTGGCCTCACCACTAGGGTTCGGGTTTTGTCCAAAGATATACGATCACCAAAGAAATAAATAAATTTATATTATTCAGGTTAAGAATAATTATAATTGAATTTATTTATAATATGTATTTACAAATTTTAATTTAAATATTTGAAAAATATTACTTAAATGAATATTAGTTTAAAATAATCAAGGTTCATTTAATATTTCTTGAAATGATGAGTTGAGTTAATGGCTCAGTTATTATCATTTAATATATTTATGAAATTTCATGAAGCTGATAATAATAATAATAAATGTCATTTATGACATTTTTTATGAGTCAAAATAATTTTTATATAGTTTGTTAATTATTTTGGAGTCAGGCTGACATGTTTGGGTAGTTTCTAAACTTGCTATAAATAGAGGGAGAGAGGTGATTGTCATAGACTATTCTCATCCCCTCTCACTATATAATCCTCTATCTATACCACAACTTGAGATAGAGACTATGGATCCAAGTCTTCGTATTGAGCATACACTTGTGGATCGCAAGAAAGGTGATGCGGTGATTTTGGGAGCATCGAAGGCATCATTGGAACTCCATGATAGCACCTAAATTTAGATGATCGGTGCTCCCATAGATTCCTGAAGCACATGTGGATGATCTAATGGGATTCAAATTCATATTATTCAAGAAACGAGATATAAATAAGAGTATACATCATGCATGACATCAGATCTAATCAGTTATTTTTCGTTTATTAGTTTGTGCTTAAATTTCTCACAGGGGATCCATTAGTTGTATTTTACTAACATTTCACCTACAGCGATGAGTTCATGTAGATCATCAGTGGAAATTTTTTGAAATCATTTTTTGGGATTTATGTGACATTTCTAGTACCGTCAATTGGAATCATAGTGAGAATGTGATGTCTTTAATCCAATTAAAAATTTAATTTTCATTAATTTTAAAAGAAGACATTTTTTGGTCCCAATGTCATAGATGGTGAGTAAATCCGACATCAGATGGCCTAGTTATGGCCATAAGAAGTTTAAAATACGGTTTGAAAAAAAATTATTATGTGGGTTTTTTAATTTGATAAACAGATATAATTTATGTGTGATTAAAATTCCCGAAGATCGGTGTCCAAGTAATTTTTTGGCGAACAACACCATTCCGGCTAGCAATGGCTAGAACAGTGATTTCTGCTTAGTTGCAGAGATAATATTGTTATAATAATATCATTATAATATTATTATTTTTATCAATCCTTAATTGATAGGGTTATGAAAAAACAAAAAAAATAACGGGGATCGAAACATATGGTGGCGACTTGACATTATAGGTCAGGTTGCGGGGAGAGCCCCTACGTGAGAGACAGTCCCCATGTAATATCCCATGAACTATAGGGTGTTTTGATTCTTCAAAATACGAAATGAATAAACAATTTATATATTCAATTTTTTACATGAAAATTGATTAACATATAATGTTTGAGTTTCAATTCCATAACATTAAGAATGAAACAAGTGAATTCAACAACAGTGAGCAACAACACTGATAATGGAAATTACAATAACATTTTAAATTCAAAACTGACATATTTGAATTAATATTCAGAAGCATTGATTTCATTCAGGAATTTACAAGTCGAAAAAATTAGGAAATGAATGCAGTAAAAGTGACACCATTGATTTACGTGCTTCAGCCATATGCCTACGTGCACGGCGCAGGATCATCACGGGTTTTCACTATGCAAGGAAACAAGATTACAAGAGATAAACCAAGGACACAATAGCACACAAGCTCAACTGGACATAAAATAGTAATAAGAAGCGTTGGAAAACCAAGCCACATGCACATACTTATAAAAATATTGACAAAGAAAAACTATAAAAAAATCGAGACCCCCTTATCGGGGTTCATCCAAACCTTTTTCGATGCAAAAGCTTGTAAATGGGTGTTGAGAATGTCGATGCGAAGTCCAGCATGTCTGATCCTTCATGATTAACACTGCAGTCCAGATTCGTCAGCATGAGCCGCTTGTTGCCCAAAGCCATTGCCGCTGTCCAGGTTTGGTGTGTACAATAAAATGTTGTTGTTTTCCAGATTCGGTGTCGTTGTCCAAGAACAGAACCAGAATGCGTAGCTTCCTCATAGAAGTCCTTCACGCTCCATACAAGTTCATCCGGTTCGAGAACCCTTCTCCTCGGGTCCTCCCACAGTAGACCACCACCATAAAATAATTCATACACTGCTGGATAAGTTGGAGATGCCCACATCAATGCTCTGCTTCGAGTCAAAGGAGGAACCTTTTTCCATCGTAGACGATGTTCTTACAGCCCTAAGAAATTATCAATTGTTCCACTGCTCAAGATCATCCCCCAGGTTCGTCCTATCGACGTCTTGGATCTAGAATCCCTGCATTCTAGGTTCTTCAATGCAGTCCAAGCCTGTAGTCTTTATCTAGGATTGTACACCCCAAACCATCCCCACCAAGCTGCTGGTCGTCTACCACTCCGGTGGGCCAAGAACTAGACCGCAAGAATGACGATGTGGGGTGACCCGTTTCTCCTCCTCCAGCAAAAATGAAACCCTAGTAAAGGAACCCTCTACCTTTGGATCGTAATTTCTCTCTTGTGGCGAGGGGGAAAATGAAATCCCCAATGGGGGAATCAAGATCTGGACTGCCTCGCCGATCTACAATCGAAGCACCACTGATTTAAGTGGTCGTGAGCAGGAAGAAGATTCGAACCCTGATGCCGAAGACCAAGCGGAGCACCGCTTCTCCTCTTGTGAATGCTGAAGCCGAGACCCCCCTTTATCGATTCAAAATCGATGGAGTAGAGGGTTTCTTTCCAAACTGTAACCTAAAGCCATGCAAAATGTGAAGACCCCTGCAGCAGGGTTGAAGAGGAGCAGGGGAGTGCGCATCCGTAAGGACATGCATACAGTGAAGGAGGAATGGGTAGTGGCCACTTTTCAGCTTCATAACAAACTATCTCAAGAAAAAAGAATATTAAAATAACAACCTTTAATTAAAAAAATGAATTATTAATTCACAAATCTCCAACTTGGAAAATAAATTCATGAAAAAATTTACTATTCAACAACATCACACTCTCCACCTTGAAAATGAAAACCTAACCACATAGTGATTCTCTACCAACTAACATCATCCACTTGGGAAAATCCGAAATAGGAAATAACCTATGTGGTATGACCCAAACAGTCCCCCCTATCATGTATCAATTGTGACACATGTCGCCCGAAGTTGAATCGCACTGAAAAAACTATTAAACATGCTCAGAAATAATCAATTCCAAACAACTGCATGATAAAAGGTCATACCTGCACTTACCTGAGTTACACTCTGAGACGATTCCTACGAGGAAATCACAGACTGGCAAATCACATGCCATCTGGTCTTTGGAATAACTCACCAGTGCCTGGAGAACAACAACAAAATAGAGTTGTATCCATCCTCACACAAAACATGGATAACCAAAACTCAGAAAAATTCACATAGATGGTAACTCAATACAAAATAGTGCAATAAAAAAATATCAGAAAAAGAATAATCAAAGATAGAGAACATTGATAGTAAAGGAAATAACCCAAAGAGGTCTCCACCTAAACCACAAAAAATACAAGAAGACCGAAGCACCTAGCACCATTGGCTTTAAGCCGAGACACGCTGCCTGAAAACTCTAATAGGAAGAAACGTGACGCAAGGCACCAGAAGATCCTATAAACATGGGTTCAGAATCTCCACCCAAGTAGAAGACCACCTAAATAAAATCTCGAAGGAGACATCCTCACATGAAAGGGAAACTGCAAGGACACATGCAAGCAGTCCCACCATCCTATGACAACTCTAAGACGCGAGAAGAAAAGGCTGGGAACCAGCTAAAAACTAGGGGAAAAGAAGCCGCAAAAGTCCACACATCCATTTCTTGTCTAACTAAAGGGATATGGTTCTTGAGAAACCTTACAAAGATGCTAAACAGGGTCAAACAACAAAAAAAAGCTTGGTGATCTTCCAAGAAACACTGCACCCACAAACTACCCAAGCCTAAACACTGAAATCGCATCAGGACCATACCTAGAGCAAAGAGTCCTAAATGATGCGGAGGAACATAGTAGAGCTAACATATTCTCATGACATTCATGTTATGTACATTGAATATTATCTATTGAATCTGAAAAAAGTAATTTTTTTCATATCCCCAAAAGGTACTTCCTCTATGTGTGGAACCATCAAGTGGTATTAGAGTGGTCATGTTTAATTTATTATTTTACATTTATTTTATATTTTTTCCATGTTTAAAAGTTTGTTTCCATTTCGTGAATTTTTTTCTTCTAATCTGATTACCATGATCTTTTCTTCCACTCTTCATTTATTTCTCATATAACCCCTATATGGTTAATAATTAATGAAAAATAAATGAAGAACCCTTCTAGGGGTACTGGTGATTCTATCAGAATAGTAAATAAGTAATGGGAATGTGTCCCAAAGGTACACATAATATAACCTAAAACATTTCATATGGAATAAAAAAGGTTATACAGGTAATACAATAATAATGACTTACTAATGTATTAAATACACTTCATGTGATGACCAAGATAGGTTTCCACACTACATATTGTATTAAATTCCATATAACTGGGTTACACGCTGCAAAGTCTATATGTTTTCATAGTGGAAAAATCATGGTTTAATAGTCATTGTGAATTAATTAAATGATGCATAAAGACTTAAAGTCATGTAATATGGAGGTTACATGATATTTACCATTTGTACACATCATGTACCTTAGAAATTTCGATGAAAAAATACATGTTCAACCCCATGTCTTTTATAAGGGATGTACGATGTGTAAGATACATGGTATATAGATATATTTATACAAGGTCCTCCCAACATGTTTATGAGGAAAATAAAAAATATATTTATTACTCCATTAAACCTGATTATTATCAAATATGTGTCTTATTTATTAATAGTACACAACATATGATAGGTTTTATAATATACTAAATTCTAAAATTTAAATACAAATATTATTATAAATTATTAGTGAAGAAATGTTGTTACATACTAAATAATCGATGTTCATTAAATCAATAAAACAATTTTAATTTTCATGTGTTTTGTGTATTTTTTATTGAAAACATGCCATGTGAGATTATTTCACATTTTGTGTATATAATATTTCATATGGGTGAAGTGTATACAACAAGGACCATGCTGAGTAGTTTGAACTGGTACTCATAGATTTACTTTTATGTAAAAGTCACGTACTTTTTTATTAAATGTTAAATAATATTAATTTGTTTAATTTGTATTAAATTATAGAGGATGGGTATCTCTAGGATAGATTGAATTATGATTAACATAAAATAAATTAATTTATTAATCATATTATTAACCACAGTAATTCATATTAATTTTATCTTAATAAAAAATAAATAATTGAAATGAATGTTATCAATTTATGTTAAATATGTTTTCATTGAAAAAGTGGATGATCATGAGCTTATAACCGTCTATGTATGTGTGTGGTTTCTTTTAATTTAATTTTTACATGGGTTTTCATAATTATTATTATTAATTTAGTTTTATGACATTCAAGTTATCTTTCCATAAATATTATGTACAACCCTATGTGAAAACTATTTTTATATGTATACCCCCAATTCATTTCACCTATGTGTAAAGTAACATTATTTTAAAATTGGAGATCCAATTTTTGGTTCAAGGTGGATCCAAGGAGAAACCAAACTAGGTAGATACATAGGATAGAGGTGGAATGCTACAACTCAAGCCTATATCGTCTCAATGAGTTTTTTCCCTAGAGTAAATGAATTTTCTATTTTCCACTCAATAAAGAACTACTAGTTAAAGGTAAAGATATTTTCATGATTCATTTATTATATTTATTTCTAATTCATGATTTATTTTTTGTATAAAATATTATGATCACATAAATTAATGGAATAATATACTATGATATAATTTACAAAAAAGGATTATTCATAAATATTTAATTATTACATGATTTGTAACTTAATTAAAATTCACTTAATATTAATAATACTTATAAATTGATACAATAATAATTATTAAATCTAATAGAATATCCAACAAGTTAATATTATTAAATTATTCTTTTAATATTCTAAATTATGAAAAAAAAGTTAATGTTTCAATTAAGGCGATAGTTGTTGGTACTTTTAATTATCGTGGAGTCTTAATTAATATGATGTGTTTATATAACCAAAATTTTATTGAATTTAACAACCATATCTTATTCAATGGAAATTTGGAGGTATGTGTTTAAGTAATTTGTGTAATGATCTTAGGACTGGGTGGAACACTCAATGGATGAATCATATGAAAGAACATAGTTGGAAAACCTGCCTACCTAAGAACCATCTAATGGATTTCTTGGCCATAGTATGGATCTTAATGATGGGAATATGGATCCTTGACACACGAATGTCCATGTGGTGGTAAATTATCATTTCAATGTTAAGGTACATTGAAACTTGATAAAGTAGTGGTAAAATTATTGAAATTAAAATTTTTATGAGTCACATAGACTTATAATCATGAAAAGTAAAAAAATATTCATTTATATTGTTGTATAACAATAAAATTTCATAAACCATATTATCCCTATGACCAATTCAAGATAAATACCAACTTCTAACTAGTAGTAACTTCTATAAATGGTTCAAATGATTATGGGTTGTGTTTCTCAATAAGTAGAAGTCTTATGTTATTAAATCCTCAACCCCTGATCTACCTACTAATGATGTGATAGATGATGAGTTTTCTATATAAAAAAACACATGAAGGGTATTAAAGATGTTTAGTGTTTAATTTTATCATATATTTCTAGTGAACTCATGAATTATCATGAGAACATTAATGCCTATAGAATGCTTTAATATATCTATGATCATTATTAGGAGAGTTGCTGACATGAACAGAATGAGATTTTGAAGGAACACTTCATGAGAAAACATAGAGAATGAGTTATACATGGGTCTCACTTAGTTAAAATTATCGAATACATTTAGTTCCTATAGGATTTTCAGTTTAAGATACCTAAGGAATTATGAATTTATCTCATTATTTCATCACCATATTATAGATTATATAGTATTTTATAAATGTAAATATGAACAATAAAAATAAGCTTCTCTTAGATCTCCTCAATTTACTTCAACAAGATTATAAGGATACAAATCGTTAAAATCCTTTAGTATATATTGTGAATAAGAGGAATGTTAATGTGAATATCTATAATACTAACTCAATGAATTAAATTTATTTGAAACGATCTTTTAAGAAAAAGAGGATCAATGTGAAATCAAGGGAGTGGAAATCTATCTATTTTACATGTAGTAAGAACAGCCACTAGAAAAAACTACACCCAGAAAAGGTATCCAAGGGAATATTGAACTACATTTGTTATCATGTGAAATATGTTTGTTTCTAACAATTTGGTATTAGATACTACATGTGGTTCTCACATATGTATTCAAACAAAATAACCAGGTTGGTTCCAGAAGATTTACCTTGGTGAGGATGATTTATGAGCAAAGAATGGATCCCATATTTCTATTGTGCATATTGAATACCACCTCCTCACATTACTAACTGTAATAATATTAATTTTGGATGTTTGTTATTATCAACCATCAGTTACACAATAGATTATTTCTTTCCAAACATCAAAGAAGTGGAAATATTTTATAATTTTAGATTAATGGTTTTTCCTTTTATACAGAAATCATTTTTTTGGTATGGAATATGTGAATAAATGACTATATGTGTTTGACTACATGAACCATGTAATGGAAATAGATCATGAAAAAACTTCATAAGACAAATTCCACACCAAAATATAACATCACCGACTAGGTCCTATAAATAGAAATCATTTCACCATATTACACCATGATGGATATTTGGATTCTTTTGAACAAAACCACTTTGTGTATATTAATATTTTTTAAGGAAAAATTACCAAAATCGTATTTTGTTGGAAAAGTGAAGAGGACATATAGCTTTATGATTTGGTTTATACCAATGTGTTTTGGAAATTTATATTTGTATACATGGGTGGGTACTCATAGTTAATAATTTTTACTGATGAATTAATTAGATATGGATATACCTACTTAATTAGGTATAAATTACATTAGTTTTATTGAATAAATGAATAAATAATAATGATAAAAACTAGCCTGGTATGTAGATTATTAAACTCCACTCAGATTGTGGTAGAGAATATTTTAATCAAAACATCAATGATTATAGCATTTTGGGATTTTATCTCAACTCACTATCCTTACACACCATAATGGAATGGTGTAAGTGAAAATAGGAACCACACCAATGATGGGTCATGTGAGTCTTTTCTTATCCATTTTACGATATTCACTATAGAAAGTAGTATACATACTAAATTGAGTTCCAACTGAAGTAGAAATGAGTATTCCACACCAGCTTTAGTATGGAAATAAACATGTGTTGATGTATTTACAGGTGTGGGGTTTTTAGTTATTTTTTAATTCTATTTCAATCAATATACATTCACCATGTTGAACTTGGTGTATCATTATAGGGTATCATAAATAAATAAAAGAATATTACTTATAAAAACCTATAGGTAAGAATGTTGTGGTTAATAGTAGTATAAACCTTCTTGATGGAAATAAAATCTATAAAAGATTTAGTGTGAGTGAGATATACCTCGATGAATGTATAGATCAAGATAAACATGTCTTGTCATATGAATCGATTGTACAAAGCCACATGGAAGAGGCTATTCGAGAGATACAAGTATTGCGTAGGAGTATAAGAGGGTTTAGAGAACTAAAATGATATTCTTTACTAGTCACTAGAGATTTTTGCTCATTATTAGTTGATAACAATGATCCTATAAACTATAAATAAGTTTTAACACCATGTGTTCCTTAAAATAATATAACTATGTTTCATATTGTTTATGACATGTAACACTGATCCCAAACGAACCATGATTATTTAAATATGATTGTTATAACATAGCCATTAAAAATGTTTGTGTGAATCTCAATAATTTTTTTTTAAAAATTATGAATAAACATTTTAAATAAATCAAATATATTGGTATATAATTACTGATTTTTTATTAAAGTATTTAGATGCATAAAAAATATATTTTTCATCAAAAATGTTTTTTATTTATTTTTGTGAGAAATTAATATAAATAATTTAAACCAATTTTATAAATTTTATTATACAAAATTTACTTAATTTTTAAAATCATAATTTCAAAATTATCATAGGATGATATTTTAATATTTTTCATGAAATTGTATTTTTCAGTGAATAATGAAAAATGTCAATTTTTGTAAAACTATCATTTACATTCAATAAATTAATTAATATAAAAGTTCAGTTATAATTTTAATTTTATTTAAAAGTAAAATAAATATTATTTCATTAAAATTAACCCAATTAAATACATTATAATCATCTTCATACAGGATTTTAGTATTAGTTTATTTTTATGATTAAAACATGTTCTTTTGAAAATTATTTTTGAGAGCATAATGTTTATCCATTTTAATATTTTATAATAAAAATTAATTAAGAATAATTCAAATTAAATTTATATATTATATATCTATATATTAATTTAAATTCATATAGTGATTATTAATACTCATATGGTTAATATAAGATCATCTTTTTCTTGAAAAATATATATCTTGAAAACCCACTTTGTCAACATTTATTACTGGTTCATTTTTAAATTAAAATTTTAAAAATATATTAATTTAATTTGATAATATGGATTTCGTATTTTTAATCAGTATAATTAGTAATAGTCAATAAATTCAATTATTTTCTGTGATAATAAATAGTAAAAAAGTAAAAATAAACTACCATAGTTAAGATTAAAACAGGTTTACGGGGGTTAAGCCAAATATAATAATAGTATTTCTATTTAAAGTTTTTTAAATCATATTATATGAAAATATTTCAACCTTATCATGTCCCACATTCAAATCTATATCCATTTTGAAAAAAATTCATGGAAATAACTTTCTCATTTTTTATTCTTTTAAGAAATTTCTTATTGGGTCCTCTCCCCCACTTATAAAATGAAAACTATTATCCTCTCCTATCCACATATAATGATACTTCTGTATCATAATGAACCAATTAAAATCCATTTCATGCATACCTCCCAATGTCCTATATTCCTTGGTTTGATCGAAAAACCATCCTAGGGAATCATTTGGTCTAAACCTTAAAGAATTTTTTCGTTTCTTTCTTCTTTCACCCAACTAAAATCATATTTAGACATGTTGATATAATAACATCAGTATCTATTATATAATAAGATGTTATTATAGAAATTTAATAACCTAAATCCATCTCATATTATATGAAATGGGAAACTAAACCATCATTTTTATGTGCGACAGACTGCTGCCCTGCAAACCGATGTATTTGGTTTTCAATCATCGCACTCATTGATATTTGTGATGATGGATATAATATATATATATTATATAAATGAAATATTTTTTATTTTTTAAATTAATATATAATATATTTTCATACAATTCCATTCATAGAAAAATGAGAACATCTTTTATGTGTACGTTGGGATTACAATCTCCATGAAGAGATGTGATTCATTTTTCATAACTGTATTACTTTGATGGTATATATAAGTATATTTAAAGAAAAAATATTATATTTATGATATAATTATGATTTTTAAAAAGATAAAATAAGACTTACCTTCTTTTCATAATGATCATCCAAAAATGGAATTGTTACTCTTGTGTATGTATGACATATTGTCTCCAGGATTGTATCGTAGTTCATTTTTAATAAAAATTCTTCATTATTGGTTTTAAAAGTATAATTATAGAATAAAAGTAATTATTATGACATGATTATTATTTTTTATATGAATTATGAATAATTTATTTTACCATAGTCGAGTTTCCAAAATGATTTTTGATATATGAGATGAACATCGTCAAAAGGTTAGACTTCAACCTAAAAGATTATGTAATTGAATATAACAACATGATAAATAAAATAAATTAATAATGAACTATAAAATTTTTCTTATGAATATAATTAATTTACATATGTTTATTATTTAGGTAGATAATGAATACATCTTATGAATTGCGCTCAAGGTAAGGTATCTCTTTAAATGACCCTTATCAATGTGTTATGCTCATTATCACTATAGCTCACCTTATCTATATATTTAAAGTTATGGAATGGATATAAATTTTTATGTATGTCTCTCATCTACATACCTATATTATTATCCATTATTTTTAGTGGATAATAAATTCCTTTTGATGATTTCTGAAATTACCTCATTATGAAATTTCCTTTGATTATGATATGAGGTCATATTATGAAACCAATTTTATTTACATGGGTAATTCCTATATTTATTCCTTATGATTAATTTCCATCATATTTCACACATAAATATTTTAAATCATTAGAAATTATATATTGGATTAGGCACTAAACCTAATCAATTATAGGAATTTGTCTCCCATGTGATATTTTCTACCTAATTATTCCTGACTCATGTTTAAGTAATGTTATATGTTGATACCACATTTGCAATGTTGTTATGATCATATGATATTTAATTATTTATGTCATTATTTTATGTGATTTCTCATGATCCTTTTCTTTTTTATGTAACATTAAAACTTTGACTCAAACATTATGTTTCCTTATCATTTTTATTCCCAAACTATGAATTTTAGATTACCCCTTACTTTTATGTATTCCCTAAGTTATATTATAATGGTTTAGGAGCTAAAATGGTTTTAAAATCTCATTATAGATAATAAAATATATATGTCATATTTTAGATTCATATTGATGTATTATGTACCAAGCCTTCTAATAATACAAGGTCTCATGATATTTAGGTTGTACATATTATATATTTATGTTTAAAAATCATATAATAATATATATATATATAAGGATTAGGTTTTTATAGTTGTAATCAGAGATTGGTATAGTAATTTTTTTGGTAGTTGGACTAGATGAATTGTGTGAGAACCCTAAGCATAATTCTAATCATCGAAAAAATATATTGTAGTCTAGGTGAAGGGTAGAGGTGTTAGATTCCAAGAAATTACATCCCTTTCTAGATACTATAAGTGGATGTGGCTCTGGTATAGTTGTACCTAGGGGTAATAAATCTAAAAAGTGAGAAAATGTCATTAACTCAATAGTAAACTGTTCTATGATAAAAAGCCCTTGTGATACATACTTTTCGACACACATTAGGGATATTGTTTGTAAATTCATTGAATTTTTACAAACAAATATGATGGACTTGAAAAATTATAAGATATAAAACCTAATAGGAAAATTTATCATGGATAAACAAGATTGAATCCTAGAGAATCATATGTTAGTATATACTTATCATTTATTATTATTCCTTATAGGATTATAATTTTTCATTTAATATATTAATTTATTCTCATCTTGTTTTTTTTATTATTTTAGTTAATGGTGGGAAATAAGAGAAATTATTCCAATATCCAACGTGATATATAGTGTGATTATTGAACCGATGATATTCTTAACCCTATTGGAGTGGTAGATGAGAAGTTAATAGTATTAATAGATTAAATATCTCACGTTATGAATAGAATATTTAATTTTATGGAATTTCATCCTCCTTCTAAGAAGGAGAATGTTTTAGTCGATTATTTTATATGAAAAAGGCCTCCTACCATTGGTGGGTCTTCTGACACCATCATCACAAAACAATATATTGACTCTATTGAGATGATATTCTCCTTCCTCTAACTCATAGAGAAATATAATATTTTTTTGGTCTTTTATTGCATTGAGGGAGAAGCCGATTAATGTTGGACACTAATCAAGAACACAAATTCAAAAGGATGTATTGATTCTATAGAATGTGATGATGACAATAAAAGGTTTTTTTAAAAATATTTTTCCTAATGAATCTATTTTAAATTGGAGAGGGGGTTCCTTGGACTGAAAAAAATTGTAGATGAGTTTATCGAGTCATTTGAGGCAAACCTAACTAGGATTGCACAGTACACCTATATCTTTGTAGTATAATCTAAACATAAGGTGGTCCATTTCATTAGTGTGTTAAATATGAGTTTATGGAAATAATTAGTGATTCAAAAAATTGAAATATTTGAAGATATTTTATGTTGTGACCTCAATGATCATATGGATATTGATGAATCATAGTGGTCTCATCAGACTATAGTATAAAAAGTTAAAATAAGTATTCTTTAGGTGTATCAATAGATATGTCTCATGGATGAATGAAAAATAGACATCTCATAAAAAATCATGTAGAAAGAAAAATATAATCTATCCTAAGGGAATCAGAAGATGTTTCAAATGTGTAAAAGAGGGAAATAAGGTTAATTAGTTCCAAAGATAAATTAAGAAACCCACTAATTTTGATGAAAAAGAGAAGTTTTAGTTCAACATTAATCCTATGGTAAAGTGTTTCAACTACATTAAATATATGAATTATACAAGAAAATTACCTAATCCGAGGATTATTAGAGAAAATCCATGAAATAAACCTTCAGGGAATTGAGAAAAATGAAGGGAATATGGTATCACTACTATTATGTGGATCCTAACAATGATGTGGTGATAGGTAATCTAGTTATTCATTCAATAATAGTGAACATAGTATTTGATTCTAGTTCTACACATTCTTTCATGTCATGCTTGTTTAGTAGAACTATTCAAATAGCACCTCAAAACATAGGGATTGAGTTATGTGTAAGAACATGAATTGGAGAAATTGTTACATCACAAGTATATAACTCCTCTGTAGTCAATGTATGTGGAATTATTATTCCCTAATCCCATCATACATCATTTATTATATTTTTATACTATATTGGGAATGGATTGGATATCCCCATATAGATCCAAAATCAACTCTCGAGAGAGGGATATCACTCTTCACATCCCAAGTCATCCTTTGATTCCATACAATTGTAAGGAAAGGGATGAATATTCCATGGAATATTCTACTTAATTGAGGATATTATTACCTTGTAATAAATCATATCCATCCTAAATTATTTGAAAAAAAAATAGGACCATGCTTGAATACAATACCATTATGAGGGATTATACTTATGTATTCCTTGAAGAGTTTTTTGGTCTTCATATAGACCAAGAGGATGAATTATAAATGGAACTTATACTTAGATTTAAACTTGTATCAAATACTATATATGGAATATCCACCATTTATTTAGAATAGCTAAATATGTTGTTACAAGAGAATCTGGAATATGGTTTTATATGCCTGAGTGCTTCATTGGGGGTTTTTATGGTCCTCAAAGTCAAGGATAATTATGGTTCAATTAACCTTTTTATTCACTATACTAAACTAAAAAAAATGTGATTAAGAACAAGTATATTATTCCCAGGATATACAACTTATTAGATTAACTAAATGGGGACCTGTATCTCTCTATGGTGTAATTTGTTTCAGGATATCAACAATTAAGGGTCAAGAATGTAGATATTCTCAAAGAATCATTTCAAATAAGGAATGGACACTGTGGGTTCAAAGGGATTCATTTTAGACTCACTAATGCTCCATAAATCTTAAATAATTAAAGAATAGTTTCTTTTTAGTTTATCTTTAAATTTTTGTATAATCGTTATAGATGATGTTCTGATATACTCTAGACTAAAGGAGGGTCATGAAAAGCATTTCAATTCAATGATAAAGACTTTAAAAAAGGATATGATATATGAAAAGTATATTAAATATGAGTTATGGATGGAGGAAGTATTACTCTTGAGGGATATTATACTAAACAATGGGACTTCTATAGATCCTTATATGATAAAAGAAACCGAAGAGTGGCTCATACCATCATTTATAAAATATATCCATATTTTCCTTATATTGGAAAGATATTACTGATGATTTGTGAGAAAATTATCATGATTTTTAAACCCTATATCCAAGATAACTTTGAAGGGGGGATGTTACTAAGGAACAGATAATGACAATAGATTATCAAGGTTTTGAAAAAGAGGCTTATCAATTCACCAATCCTCATGAATCCCTCAAATTTGGAACTTAATATGTTATATGTATATGATCCCAAGAATGGTTTGGATTGTGTGGTAATAATAAATGACAGAGTGATAGAATATTCCACACGGAAGCTGATTGTTCATGATTAGAACTATCATATAGATGATATGGATTCAGCTATACCAATATTTGTGCTAAAAATATAGAATCATTATCTATATGGGGAGAAGTGTGAAATATATATGGACTATAAGATGCTAAAATATATATTTACATAGAAGGAAATTAATATTCCCCAGAGAAGATGGTTTTATATTATCAAGGACTATGCCTTATCAATCCATTAATATCTAAAAAAATCAAACGAAGTAGCATATATTCTAAGTGTAATGTATTAAGAAATATTATCAATTATGAGAATTGAGAAGGATACAATATTCATATAATTAAAATTTTGTAAATGGATTTCATAAAAAAGGAACATCAACAATCCTTTATTTAATGATTTATCACCTATCCATTTGAGAGAAGACACGGGATTCTCAAAGAGATTATGTGGAAATTTAGAAGAAGGTGGAATATTTATGAAAAGGGAAATAACTAGAGATAAAAATTGATGAATATGGAGTTTTAAGATGTAGGTCATGATTATGTGTACCATCAAATCCAGAGATAAAGAATGTGTTTTTGAATGATGCATATATCTCGGCCTTCTCAATCCACCCAGGGATCACAAGGATATATTGAGATCTCTATGATCACTATTGGTTGGACAATATAAAGAATGAGATCACGAAATATATATCAATGTGACTATAATGTTAGAATGTTAATGTTGAATGGTAAAATTATAAGTGGATGATGTAAAAATTACCCATTACAAAATGGAAATGGAAAAACATCACCATGAACTTTTTCAGTGGTATTCCAAAGACATGAATAGGATATAATTCCATATGGGTTCTAATGGGTTGTATTACCGACACTTATTACATAATTTCAATTTTAGAGGACTTATTACATGATCAACTTGCAAGGATATTAATTAGGGAGGTTATGATGCTGTAAACAACACCATTATAGATTGTATCTGAACAAGATCTTATATTTACATCCATATTCTAGAATAGTCTACAACATTCAACTAATATTGTGCTAAACATAAGTATGGATTATCACTATCAATTAATTGCTAATATTAGTGGAATATTCAGAAACTAGAAGAGTTCTTTTGAGCAAGCTTGTTGTAATTCAAAGGATGATGGGATCAATATCATATTATTCATGTTGTAGTATAATAAAAAATTTCACTGAAGAATCCAGTTGGATCCTTATGAAGACATTTATGGGAAGATATGTTAAACACCAGTGTTTAAGGATTATGTTGGTGAATGAAATTTATTCGGGCCTAAAATGGTTTATGAAATAGTATAAGAGGTAATGATGATTCATCAACATATCAGGACTATACCGAGTCAACACAAGAGCTATACTGACAATCATTAATAATACATGGAGTTTGATTTTAGGGGTAAATTATTTCTCCACATATATCTATAGAAGAGAGTCATGAGATTATGGAATAAATAAAATCTAAACATCAGGTACATTGGCTCCTATGATATTAAAAATCATGTCGGACCTTTTTCTTATCGAATGTCACACCAATCAAACCTTTATACTCCTAAAATTAAAACTTCTATTGAATCACTTTTATAGTAAATGTGACAACACAAACAAAATAAAGTACAAAAAACCACATACAAGTTATTCAGTCTCTTACAAAAAAAATTAAAATGTTTTGAATGATTTACATTGTATAGTCATTATTAAATTGAGGTAACCTTCATTTATATATTTTCCTTGATGAGATCCTCAAACAGGTATTCCATATTTTCCTAGGTCTCAACCTGTTACTCCAGGATTAATTTCCCCTCGTTGAAACTACGCATCAAAATACAATTATGTTTATTGATCCAAGAGGGTTGTTATTTATTTAGATCAACTTGTAATTTTCTTTCAAACATTATGTGGGAATCCTCCTTAGTGATATTTATTAGTATGGACTCCTACATGATCTCTTCGTCAAAATGTAGAAGAATATCTTAAGTGCTCTCTATGTCAACCACCTCATTATCTGCAGACATATAAGAATTAGAATTTATATCCAGCATTAGATTTTGGATGACTACCTGGACTAACTAGATATCCAAAACCTCATCACATGAAGATGATTAAAGGTCCAATCTAAATCTGTGCTCTTAAGTCTTACTTACATCAGTTATTAATAATTAAATACCTATACTTTTAGACATTCCTTCGATGCAACTACCCTTTGGGGAGTCAATAGAAAAATATACATCTTATAATGGAAGTTACCTTTTCTTGAAGATCTTGTGACGAGAGGGTTATAAATATTAGAGTAATCAGTTCATTTTCATGACCTCCTCACATGTTGAATGAACCCCTCTTAGTCAACATGGGTCTTATTTCCTTTCCTTGAAGAGGTTTGAATATACTCTTTCAAAAGTTACTCTTCCATTCACTCAGAGTACCCTGTTTCAGAATCATATTCCTTCTGATCATCTTCCGAATCTATACTACCTCCAATAGGGTTTCTCCTTACACGACCTACCTATTCCTCATCTCCTCCATCAATTGGGGGGTATCACCAATTCCATACACCACAAATCTACTATGAGTGTATACTTCATTGGAAGGATCAATGGAGTTTCCTTGATGTTACAAAACTGTCTTTGAATCTTGTGAACCAAGAGACCCCTACATTGGATACAAAATAGAATTTAGGCCATGAAACTCTTGAGACATAGGATGCTCCCTGAAAGTAAATTAGGTGATATATCAATCACCCTTTGAAATTTCTAGTCGCATGAGCTCGTTGCCTTCGCCTAGAAATCCAACCTTATCCAGATAAGTAAAATAGGTAGGTTTAATGTGAGGGATAGGCCTGAATTCATCTAGAAATTACTATTTATATTTGGAACCACCCAGTCCATAGCTCGAATTGGAAAAAAAATATCCATTACCCTTGGATTAGTATTTATCAGTCTTGGTTTGTCTTGAGTAGGGACCAGGTTGTCACCATTCTCAATAATAGAAAGGTCAGTGGGGATTATAACAGGGTCTTGATGATCCATATGGCTTTGTCTCCAAGATGAAACCAAGTTTCTTATATTATTTTATGAAGAGTAATAACCATTCCATGATTCAAATACTCCCTTATTTTTATATTGAAATTGTTTTCCAACTACAATCCAAATCCACTCAACTGGTGTTTTTGAGAAATCTAATTCAACACATACATGTGATTAAATAGGGTAAAAAATTGTGATTGTTCTACCATATCAACACAGAAAATGACCTACGATGTTTTCTAGAATACGGATTATTGATGGATTTTGGTACAAAAGAGGTATTATAGGAAAACGTACCTAGAGAACCATATATGGGGCATCCTACTTCATATGAAAATCATAAGACTAACAAAATAAGAAGAAACATTATTTTTTTCAACATTTAGGAACTATGGACCAAGTAGAAATAAAATAATTCACGAAATATTGAGCATCATGATGTGCCTCTTATCTATAAGACAAACAACAACACTTTATAGTAAAACCCAAGAACTGGACATGAACATGTCGAAAAAATCAACTAAAGGATGATAAATAGGGAAGCGATCCCCCAAAGTTAGATTCAGGGGATCCAAAATCTCAATGAATTTTATGACTGAAATCACGAGTTTAGTAAATCTGTAAAAAAGATCTAGTACTTTAGGGATAAGAATGTGGTCGGGGAATAAAGGGAATGAAGCAGCATCAGAGAAAGGGATTAAGGGAGAAGGTTGAACAATTTTAGAGGATGAAGGGAGTACCTGTCTTTCCTCTAGTGGGGAAAGAACAGAGAGGCATCCATTTACACCAAGATCATCCAGGATATCATCCTCGACAGAATAGAAACTCCAATGAGTCTATGGAACTACTTACTAGATCCATCACTTGTACTGAATAATGTGGTAGGGTAATATAAAATGATATTTCTTATAAGGATAATTTAGGGAAGATCATGGACCATAGAGATAAATTACAATGTAACAAGACAACTCCACTCATCAAAGTACTATGTCGGAACTATAAATATGAAGAGGCGGCCTAGGTACTAGAGGAATCCATTAAAATGAAGTTCCCTTGTCAGTTTTCACATTAGTATGTAGTATGAAATTTGGACCCTAAAATTCATTATGTGAGGAATAATGTGACACACAATGTTTTAAAATTATGACAACTATGTTCTATAGCATATTTGACATGGAATTATGAGCCAAAACGAACCATGAGAATTTCAAGATGATCATTATAACCTAGCCATTAAAATTGGAATTATTAATATGAATAACCAATTTTTGAAAAAAAAATTATAAATATTTTAGATAAATCATCTATATTTATAAATAAGTACTCAATTATTAGTAATTTATTTTCAGGCTTAAATAATTCATTTTTCGTCAAAAAAATGGTTTTAATGATATTTTTAGAAAATAATATAAAAATTTATATAAATTTTAGAAATTTTTTTTAAAAAATTAACTTTAATTTTAAGATAATCATGTTAAATTTAACTGAATGTAAAATTTTGTGTCTAAAAAAATTATTTTCAGTGAATAGTAAAAATTTCCAATATTATAAAACTATTATTTCTTTTCAATAAATTAACTAATTTAAAATTCCAATAATTATTTGAATTTGATTAAAAAGTAACATAATAATTTTGTATTTATATTTAATCTAATTAATTACATTTTAATAATATTTATACCATATTTTTCTATTAGTTTATTTATAGGATTAAAAACACATTTTTATGAAAATTCTTTTTCATTGTATAATGATTTTCCATTTAAATTAATTAAAATAGCCCATAATGAGGGATGAATAAAATAAAATGTATATATTATATATCTATAATTATTCATTTAAACTCATATAACTATTATAACTAGTCATGGAGTTAATATAAGATCATCTTATGCTTTAAGAATACATTTCTTGATAACAAATGTTTTCGACACATTTTTTGATTTTCTTCTAATATTAAAATATAAAACAAATAAGAATTAAATTTTATTAAATCGATTATATATCATAAATAATAATAATTAATATTATTTAATAATTTCAACTTAATTTTTTGTCATAATTAATATTAAGAAAACAGTAGAAATCCATTACCGCGGTAAATGTTAAAACGGGTTTATCGGGGGTTGAACTAAAAATAAGAGTAATTTTTCAAATTAGAAATGTCTATAACCTATTTTATTGAGATATTTCAACCATATAGTATTCCAAATTATAATATATTTCAATTTAGAATAATATTTCTTGGTAATGAATATCATTTTTTATTATTTTAGGAAATTCTCAAGTGGGTCCTCTCCACAAGTTATAAAAGGACAACTCATCCAGTCACTCTTCAACACATAATGATCATTTTGGCTCCAAAATTACAAAAAAAATATATTCCTTAGATCCCTCTCGATTTTCTATATTCATTTTTTTATCACAAAACCAACCTATTGAATATTTTGGTGTAAACTTCTAGAGGTTGTCCGAATAAGAGGTATAGTTGTTAATCAAACATTTTTTTCTTTATTCTTCCACCCACTTAAAATATTAATAAAAATATATTACATTACAAAATCATTATATAAAATATAATAATATATTATTATATTAATTTAATATCCTTAATCCATCTCATATACCATAAAATGGGAAACTGAAACATCGTTTTTGTACGACAAACTACCACCTTGAACTCAGATATATTTTTGTATCCATCATCACCTCTTATTAAAATTTATGTTGATGGATGTAGTTTATATATATGATATTCATTAAATATTTTTCATTCTTGAAAAAACATATTTCATATATTTTATTACCTTTCCATTCATATAAAAATGATAACATCATTCATGTGTATATGAACATCCCCCGCTCTATGAAGAGATGTGAATAATTTTTAAAAACCACATCACATGGATGGAATATATATTTTCATTTAAATAAAAAAAATTATATTTATGATATTATTATCATTATTTAATCATAATTTATCACTTACTATCTTTCCATCACAATATTTAAAAATTAAAAAGTTACTCATGTGAACGTACGACATGCCCCATTATCAAAAATAGTTTATTTTTCATAACCATCCTTCTTGATTAGTTTTAAAACTAAAATTGATTTATAAAAAATATAATTATTTATTATTATTATTATTATTTTGTATATTATGAGATAATAATCTCTTTTACCTTAGTTAACTTTCCAAAAAGTGATTTAGGATATATGAGTCAAACATTGTCAAAATGCCCGACGTGAACATAAAATATTAAGATATTAAAAATAAAATATATTAAATAAATTATAAGGATTAATAAAACTGAAAATGTTTCTTAAAAAATTAAATAATTAACAAAATTATATTATTCATGAACATAATTAATGCACATGATGATTCAGGCTCAATGTATGGTATCTCATTAAACCATCCATATATTAAGGTTATGTTAATTCTCTCTCTAACATGGTTCCTATATATATTTAATGTTATGAAATTATTATATTTTTTTGTATATGTCGCTTGTGTATATACCAAGTTAATTTCCTCTTCTTTTATGAGGTAATATATACGTAATTTTCTTTTCCAAATTCCATCATCATGAAATTTCTTCTAATTATGATATGAGAAAAGATTATGTAAACCATTTTTTTCATGGGAAATTATAATGTTTATTCATTATGATTTATTCCCATTTATAAAACATGAAAATCATGAACATGTTATCATAAGTTCACCCAGATAGTTCTCCATTGTATTAGGTGAATATTTTGTATCATTTGATGTCATGTGTGGGATTAGGGAGTAAACATTATCCATTATGGGACTTTGTAAACCATGTGATATTATCTAAGAAGTTATCCATTACTCTTGTTTATATCATTTCATATGTTTCTATGATCTTATGATACCTTGTTCATTATGTAATGATACAATGTTATTACCCATGAGATCTCTCTTTTATGATATAATTTTATACCTTCACTACAAAAAATTGACATATGGTGGATGTTATTTTTTGATTTGGAGGTGGTTTAAACTACCTTTATATGATTCTGGGATAGCATCCAAAACACTACATCTAATGTTTTCTTTTGTATACAACTCATGTCGGTTCTGTCTATTTTTCAGTATTTTATGGGAACTGTTGTAAAACATTTTCTTAATGGCAGCTTATTGGGTTTTATAGTTATTTTCAACTCCCAAAAATAATCTAAAGGATAGAGGAGTTTTAATCGCCGCTTTCTCATAGTCATTTTTTGAGAGGTGACACCAATGATAAAACTGAAAAATTACCAATAAAAAATAAACCCCAAATAGGAATAGTTTAAAATACAACTTAAAAATTATTTTCTTATATGGAACAGGTTTAAACCAGTACAATATATCGATTTCAAAAAAAAATACAGATATAGAATCTTAATTCCTAGAGTAGCCAAACAAAACCAGATATCCAACTATAACACATCACGATATAAATAATCACTATATTTTCTACATACACCATCCACCTTATTGAATTTGAATTAAATACAAGAACTTGATGAGTATTTGATGAACCACATTGATAAAATTAAGGTCTTAATCATTTCTTACAATATGGTGCAGAAGACCCAAATCATTCACTCCTATAATAGAAAATGTATTTGGAACAATCAAAATTTACATTCATTTGAATTAAAAATTCACTACTCTATGCCAATACAAATGAAATATTCTTTACATCCAATCAATATCTATCTCCACTTCATGTTACCAACACCTACATGATAATTATGTTGTAAATTAAGTAATATTTTATATTTAAATTTATTCTTAAAACTAATAAAAGATTTTGTACTAAATTATTTTGATGTTGTGTGATTTACCAGATCACTACCATCCATTAATAAACTATCACCAGGGGCAGATCTATTCATATTCATATATAATTAATTCAACACATCCTTCAGAGTGACTATCATTTCATCCGGAATCAATATATGAGCCCCATGTTCCAGAATTGTGCATTTCAATGCAACAATATCCCTCTCCACTATGGTAAAGTGGAATAAAATCTCTAAAAAGATATTAATTTTAAAAATATTACTATTTTACACCATAATGTCATTAAATTAAACTATAATGTATTAAAATTACATTTTCATGTGAATTATGTACATAATTTTTCGAAGATTGAGGCACCTGCCTCTAATAAGAATAGGTAATCAAAAGGGAAACTGACTCCACCACTAGCTGGCCTAGAATATAGAAATATAATTCTACAGTATCATCCATTGGAAACCCATAATAGTAAAATGGTACAACTATGATCAATCTATTCAGATTCCTGAAATTTGAACAGTTTGTAAACATTGTTTTCATATTTTAAGAACAAATAGTTAATAGTGTAAAAAAGGTTATGTAACATTATTCACAATAAAAATTTTACCTATAAATATCACCCTTTAATATCCTTATGACAAATCATGAGTGATGATCAGCTCCATCACTACTAAATGGGGAGGTTCTGTGTGAAATTTTGAGAGTCAACTAAGATTAAAGAAACACTTCCTCCTTGAGATTCCTATCATTTAATCAAATAAAATTAACTTTAAATCATATATTTGAAAACTGTCATGAATAAAAAAAAATTATAAATGATAAAAAATGAAATTTTCGGAGAAACAAAATATAAATAGCTATTATAATGAATGACTACACATATAACATAAGTGGTTGCAAATTTAATGGATGATTGTATATACAATCATTTTTCCATCAATCATATCGTTATCCTACTCCATTATTACTTCATCTACTTCATCCACCATGGTAATACTAATATTTTGAATATCATGACTAAAAAGTATGTTTGTTTCTTGCTTTAGATGGGATTCAATGACAGTGGTCAAATCTTTCACTTTATCACCAATATAATATATGTCTTTTTGTTTAATGTGAAAAAATACAATCCACCCTTCATCCATGTCATCATCCACAAAATATATAATTTTTTCTTGTGATGATAACACATATAAATAATGTAATTTATGATCATCAACATTCATCAAGGGGGAGAAGTTCACAGAATTAAATTGGAAGGAATCTCTTTTAATACCCATGGTAATGTTGACCCGCTTGCATTTGAATTAACCATGTGAAAATTTTTGTGTTATTTTAGTTGGATAATATCATCCAACCATCCATTGTATCCCAATTTTTAGACAATAATTATATAACTATTATATGTTTTAAAATTCTCTTCTTGATTGACAATACTAAATATAAATCCATTCACATTGTATATATCAAACTTTCAATCCAATTTTAGAGGACCTCAACCAAGAAAATTCCATTCCTATAACAGCTCAGCATGAGAATAAGTATTTATGATTGTAAAAAAGTAATATACATTATTTTATTTACAAAATATTTGTCTCAAATTAATTTTTTATTGATTATAGTATTTATGAACTTACAAAATGTTAAAACCATTGTATAAGATCTGTATTAACGGATTTTGTAATATCTTTCTCATTTCATGATCATCCTCTCATTCTTACCTTGATTTTTATCCTAATATCTTAAATAAATGGATATGAAATGTCACAATTTAGAAGAACATATATACTTTCCTATTATAATTATATTGCTATCAGTGTAACATTTGAGCTCCTCCTAACAGAATGGAGAATAGAATGAAATATTTATAATTTCCCATGTATTTGAGTTTGTGTCGATGTCTTGTCAAAAAATACAACTTGACTAAATCCTGTCTCAATATCATTATAGTATCTAGAATAAACTACAAGACACTCCTCCTATCATTAATCTTCAAAAATAGATCCTTTAGGTTTTGATTTATTTTTCACGTATGATTTCAAATGACAAGGATAAGTATTAAATACAATAAATAAAATATAATTTTGTATTTAATGTACTTCCAAGAATTTTTTACTTATGATTAAAAACATATAAATAAATTATGTCTCAATCAGTTACATCTATCTATAATGCACAAGGCCTATTAATTTAGTTTCCTCAACCAAATGAATTGTTAAATGCTTTATGAAAGTAATAACTGATAGAGGAAATATCATCTCTATTGCACAAAGTGTCAATACATATTTATGATGAAGGTTTTCAAACATGTATGTTTGTAGAATTTTCTAACATAGTTTTCTAAAGAATGTTCATAATTGGAGTACAATAGTCATAAACTCATCAGGTAATAATATATTCAATTCCAATTATTGCAACTGTAGTAACAAAATATGTGAATAATAAATTATAAATCCATGTAAACTATGATACTTTAAGTAAAAAAATCTTGAGATGTTACTTGAATACCCATCAGATACTTTAATATGTAATAAAATTTGAAGTAATGTATCCATATACATATCATTCATTGAAATATTTTCCAGAGAAAACATTATATTATCATCTATCTAAGGATCACTCATTATGGTCATTTTTATAAGTCCATATAATTATTGATATGGTAATTTTATTTTCCAAGCTCATTAAGTAATGTGAAGATAAAAGTATCACAATCATTCTTCTAAATATTCTGAACATCATGATTATGATGAAATAAATTAAATTCCTAGTATAGATGTTTGAATAATATACTTTTTTCTTCCAATATTGAATTCTGGTTTCAAATGATGATACACTTCAATCAAATTTCCCACTATCATTCAAAATATGCACCTTCCCAAATTATGTTTCAATATTTCCAAGTTGTGCCAATATTTTAGAAGCTTTCAAAAACATTGAACGTGGTCTCCAATCAATAGAACCATTGATTTTTGACTTGTTCAATCGAAATCTATGAGTTTAATTGATAAATCATTGATGAAATAAGAAGCGACATTTTTTACAATTAGGTAGTAATTAATGATCAAAATAAAAGTTGAAAATAAGAAAAACCAACCCCATGTAAGTGTTTTAACCAGATAAGTTCCCAAGTCTAGGTATTTCACTAATGGTCCGCATTAGAGTAATATGCATTCTGAAAATTCTTCTACAAGATGCTTCATATATCTCAACATTATTTCTCAAAAACTCATATAATTCTTTTATTATAGGATGAAAATATACAGCAATATCATTTATCATAATTTTTTTCTAGGAATAATAATTAAAATTATAAAATAATTTTTTTACATAAACATTCAAGAAATATGGTTATAAGGGATAAAAAAACTGGTCAAATGATTTAACTACTGCAAAAAGACCCAAATGGGTTGAATCCATTGTCAACAAATCCCAATCACACATTCCTAGGATCAGATGAGAAATCAAAATGTAATGAATCCAATGTCTTCCATGATTGTGAATCTCTTGGATGGCATATTAACCCATTATTTTTACTATCTATATAATTCCACTACATGTGCACATTAGTTTTTTTATGACATTAAGAATCTTTTCAATTGATTATTTAAATGGAAGTAACAAAAAACCTTTTTAGGTGTGCTCTTTTTCCTTTTATTCATTTTATTATATTGATTCAGACTTCCAACATCACCCATTGAATTCCATCAAGAATGACTTTTTTCAATTATTTCAGCTTGAATCCTCTTTCCAATAATGAATACAACTATTAAGAAAAGTATATATATTTTTTATAATTCAGAACAAACTTGATAACAACAGTTTTATAATCATAAAAAGACTCCAGGATATTATCTTTAGGAAATTCATTATGCAACAAATCCAATATCATGGAAATTTCTTTATTTATAATTACGTATATGCATTTGATATGATACAAATTTAGAAAAAAAATAATGTTTTGAATATTTCAAACATCCAACACACAACTCTTTATTTACATAATCAACTAAAATATGAAACACATTTTACTTCTTAGTGAAGTTATATCTTCCATTAGTATCCACGAAATGAATAGGGGGATACAATAATATGTTACAATCTTGACCAGGTTTTCCTATATTCTCAAAGACATCACATGTCAAGATACTATTTATATCACCCTCAAATAGTTGTTTTGATATGTTATGATACTGATGTTATTGTCTTTTAATGATAAAAAACTCGTTTATAAGGTTTTTCATTTCATTATCCACTATCGATGAAGTTGTGAGTTCATTATATAGATTGAAATTAGTTCTCAAACTTTTGGTAATGTCTTATTATCCACTCCAAATGAACACAAATATTGATCAAATAATTTCTTCAATGTCAAGTGTTCATAAAATTCATCTCTCTTCAACCATATTCAAAATTTACATTTAGGACATGGAAATCTTATTGTCCCATCAAAGGATTGATTAGAAATTGAAAAATATAAAAAATATTCCAAACCCTTAGCATACTGAGGTGTGTACCTCAATAATGATTTCCAACGTTTATCCATATATATCAGAATGTTCCTACACATTACAAGGTGAAAAAACCCAATCAAAGAATAAATAATAACCATTAAACAACTATAGATAATATTTATGAAGAAATAAATTTTAAAAGATCAACACTAGATATATCAAAACCAATTGATCCATTATCTATAAAAAACAATATAACATCACTCAGTATCCCATATATTAAAATGAATTAGTTCAAATAATTATATTCTTACAAACCGAAAATATATTATTGAGTTACAATCATATCATTATTATTATAATGAACAACATAAGAAAAATAAAAGTCAAATTAAATATTAATAGATCACAAAATATTAAACAACATCCAGAAACATCAAGGTGATAAAATATTACCATTAAACATAATTGTTATCTAGACACATATCTTATTTCTTAGGTAGCTAATATTTGGAAGGAAACACTTCATAACAAAGTTAGTTTAATGAAAGAAAAATAGAAATATAAATTTATGATTTAAGCATTATTTTTTCAAATCTACTGGGAAAAAATATTGATATTAAACCGGAAGAATCATTGATAATTAACCAGAAGGACGATTATTAATTACCAATGGTTATACTTAATCTATCATCTATTAGCATTAAATGGTCCCATTTTAGAGCACCCGTGAATATTAACGTCCACCTATAATCCTTCAACATCATCCAATTTTCATTATTACATCATATATATCATCTTACCCTTTATTTCACCATATTAATTTTAAAACATCATTGTGTACTATAACATTCCATACTATTAAAACATTATTCCCACTATTATTATTACATTTCATCATAAATAAAAAAAATTAATCTTGTATTAAGGACAATATAATATAGATTACCTATAATGAAAATATATAATAAACAACTAATTTTCTAATTAGTTACTAACCCATATAAAAAGTGATAAATTTTAAAAATGTTATAATTTTTCTACATCATCATGCTAATTTTCAATGAACCAACTGAAATTTAACACTACACTATGTAGGACCCCATATATGTCTTGGAAATGTTCTAGTAAATTTTTTTAAAATGGGGCACATCACCAGTGTTGTTTTATTGCATCATTATATTGTTTCAGAACACTCACATGGACCCATTGCAATTTATCTACATCAAATTATTTAAACATTTTAAATATATAATTTTAAAAAATAAATTTCATCAACTTAACAAATAAATTTCATAACAATATTATTCAAGATGAATTCCCAAATTTACCTATAATCATTAACCATGCTGTTTTATAAAATTATACTATATTAATTCCATTCAATACAATATAATCAATCTAAAAAATTTATAAAATTTATAAAAAATTTATATTTTAGTAATAATTGGTTCATGATCAAAAACATATTTCGATATTTATATTATATAATATTATTTACGTTCAAAATAATGAAAATAAAAAATTTCATTTCTTTCCTTTATTATATAAAAAAATAATTAGATACAAAAATAATATTCATGCTGAATTATATTCATAATGATATAAAATTTATCATTTAATTATAAAAAAATTATAATATAAAATTTTCAATAATTTCCATTGTAGTTATGTAAATATTGTAATGATGAACATGAAAATTATAATGGAAACAAAAACGTAAGAAAAATCATGTGGAAATCACAAAGACATCATTGTCTATAATAACAAAATCCAACCAACACTTTATCTTTTAGTAAAAATCTTAATGTATAGTGTAAAAAATAGAAAACAAACATGTTGAAAAAAGAAAAAATACCTATAGACAATGAGGGTGATTCCGAGGGTGAGAGGGCTTAAGGGAATCCGTATATCTAGGTGAGTGAGGGCCTTGAGAACTAGGGAGGTTAAGGGTTCATGGTGCTCGACCATTAGCAAGGGCAAGGTTCTTGATCACTAGTGAGTGTAAGGGCCACCAGTTCTCGAGCTCATGGGGGACAATCATGGGAATGTGGAGCACCGATAAGGGGTGACACTGGACCTCAGGCAAGGGGTGGTGGATATGGTTCTAGGTAGGGAGTTCCTGGACGAGAAGGGATGTTTGGGGGAGAAGGGAGGGGGTTGGGAGAATGATTCATTTTAAAAAAAATCTGAATATATAGCACTGGGTTCTAATAAACATAAATAAAATCAAAAAATGTTTTTAGTAGCTCTTTAGTAAAATTCCGAAAAACCCCACCACTAAACTATGAATTTGGTCTAGTCATTTAACTCACACGTTATGTTTCTTCATATTGTTTATTCAATTACTTTTATTTTTAGCTCACTTCTTTATTGTAGATATTACCCAACGTTTCTTTTTTAGTATTTGGATCACAAATTCATTTAGGATCTTATTATAAAGAATAAAATAATGATTTTATGTTTTATTTTCTATTTTATGTATTTTGTACCTTGTCTTCTAAATAAATAAGTCTTTATGATCTTTGGGTCGTACTTATTGGATATTAATGTTTAGAAAGTATGTAATAAAATGGTATATGGATCGGGTCACTATAGATGTAATAAGGGAAACATAATCTTCCATGTGGATTGAAGTAATGAATTTTAAAATGGATTCCATGTACTAAAATTCCATTTGGATTTTGGAAGATCCTCTAGTAGATGAGAATCCAATTTTTATAAGATGGGTATTTAAGAAGAAACTAGACATGGATGTTTAGGTAATTCCATGTAATGAAAGACTATATAAAACAATGTTTCAAACATCATCAAGGAATAGATTACGGGGAAAAAATCACAAGTTATTATATTTAAATCCTTCAGAATTCTACTTGTCTTAGAAACTTATCATTACTATAGGATTTCTAATATGTGTTTCAAAACATCTTTGTTAATGGGAACCTTCAGTAATATTTGTATATGACTCAAACTGAAGGTTTTGTGACTCTAATTGATGCTAACAAGGTATGAAAGTTTCATATATCCATTTATGGATTAATGATTTTATCAATCCCAATAAATATATAATTTTATGAATCCAAAACAGAATATGGTTTCATAAATAATAAATATGAATCATCTGTCTATAAGTGGTTTAGTGAGAGTACATTCATTTTTCTAATAGATTATATTGATTTCATAAAACATATTAGAAATGAAATAATATTATTATAGTATGTTAAGGTCAGGTTACACACTTTATTATCTAAGATGGACATAGATAAAGTAGTATATATTCTTAGGATTAAGGTATATCATGATATATCCAAGAGGAATATTGAACTAAGTCAAAGTACATACATTAACAAGATACTAAAGTGATTTATTATGAAAAAATCTAAGATATGATTATAGAAACTGTCACATTCCAGTCATATTTCTAATAAAATCTAACCTCAAATCAATGAACAGAGATAGAGGATAATAAGGATTACAAATCCATCATTGATTGACTTAATCATGTATGTTATGTGATGTACTAGTGTCTTGATATTTTATACTCCTTCAATGATGTAAGAATATATCAATTTAAAAAAGGTGACATCCATTTAATGGAAATCAAGACTATCCTTATGTATCTCAGGTCAACGAAGTATATATTCATGGTCTATAAAGGAAGTGAGGATTTGACCATTATGGGATATGTAGATGATAGTTTCCAAATTGAACAAGATGATATGAAATGACATTTAGGTTGTATTTTCACTCTAAATGGAGTTGTTGTTAGCTATAAGAGTTTATTACAGGTTGTGCTTACTGATTCTGCCATGGAGTCAAAGTAAATTGTGACTTTTTTGGAATTTAAAGAATTAGATTGAATATAAAAATTCATCCAATATCTTAAAATGATACTGATCTATAGAAACACAATCACACTATACTATGATAATACTGCAGTGATGGCTCCTTAAAAGGTGAAAATGTCACATTAGAATATTAACAACAAGCTCTATAATCTGTTAAGGGATTTTTCTTATAGATATGATGTTGAGGTGAGCACTTTTTTCATGAAACAAATGTGGTGGAACCCTTAAATAAATCCTTAAATCATCAGAAACATAATTATCATGTGAGATATAGAAAACTAAAATTTTGTTAGTATTTGGATCTAATCTAGGTGGTAGCCTTTTCGAGATAGTGTTCTGGAAAAACTATTTATACTTTATATTGGATTTATAGTCAAATAAGTGGATATAAATAAAATATCTTAATATATATTGTTTATTATTCCATGTTGATTTAATGTAATAATATCATAGTTTTTTCTTTGTTTTGAGAAGGGGATACCAGTTCCCAACTTTGATTTGAACCATGAAGTTCAATACAGATATTATTAATTATTTTTCTATGTTTGGATAACTCTCTATGATGATAAACATAGTATATTGACTACCATTAGTGAGTACTCAAGAGTGGATGAGACTTCATCTCATGATATTTTCACTAGGTAGTATTTAGGATGTAATAATATAAGAATATAGCCTCTTGTAGGAATTACACATGTTTGAGTGTCGTTGGATATTCGTATCTGTGATCATGAGTAATTTTATTTAACATTAATAATATTATTAATGCATTACATGAATCATGCACTCATATTTATTTTTGTAAACCATGATGAAAAAAATTCAATGTGTGGTTAGGTATGTTGGGTGTGTTGTGAATTATATTTTATTAATGAAGATGTTGAATAATAATATTTCCCATTCATCTTTATGGATGTTTATATCTCAGAAAATTTATTGAAATTGAAAAATAACATTAAATTATATTTCTATAGTGTATAGAAGAGTTAATTTAATGTAGTTAGAGAAGGACATATCAAGAATATAGGATGATGATAAAGGTGTCAAACCTACTGAATGATATATTGTGAAAAATGGATTATATTACACAATGGTAATTTATATGTGGTTCTTATAATTGTTGAATAACGTCTTCTTATTTAAGTACCATGAAACATTTCCAGATAGTAATCTTAGACTTTAGGAAAGACTACCTAATTCCACTAAGGAAGAGGCCTAAAGGATCACACAAATAGTGTTTCTATTGATATTAGTTAGATATTTTTTATATTTAATAATTTTAATAAATATCATTCACCAAATAGAGAAGTAATATTTATTCAAGTTTTTTTTATCATAAATAATAAACAAATTTTATATCTCAAGGTAATTATTTAATAACAAGGATTTATAATATTTAGGAATCTCTTGTTATTCACAATGTAAGAAATTATTTATGCATTAATCCATGGTTTTTCATCTGAATATTAAATAAATATTTTTTCCCATACTGTGACTAAAATATTTATTTATTTATTTAATGAATAAAATTCATTTAAATATTTTTTGAATAATTCAATAAATTTCAAAGATTAAATTTGAACCAAATTTTATTGGTGAAAAGATAATATTTATCATTGCATGGGTTTTCAAATTCCATGAAATAAAATAATGTGATGTTATTGTTATATGGAATGGGGTTCATTATGGGTATAATATATTATTAGGGACCATGTTAAGTTAATTGAATTGTATAACCAAACTTTGCATCTATAAGAATACTGTCACGTTATTTGCGAAGGGGTTAATAATTGTGCAAAACCATTCCTCTCAAACTCTAACTTATCCTCTATTTATCTCAAAATATAAAAGAACAATGGGGATTCCATTAATCCTGAAAGAACATGAAGTGATAAAAGTAAATAATCCAAGATAATAAATTGATTACGTTAGTACCGTATTTTTTGGGATTATTCCTACATTGAAGTAGAATGTGCCGATCACTACTATAGGGGTCCTACTTTGGGTCTTTATGGCACAATGATGATACACTGATCGAGTTTGGATGATGAACATTATAAATGAAAAAAAATCTCAATACCAAGGTAATATTTCATCTTGTATTTTAAATTAATTAATATTTAATGTGAAAATATCGACTATCTTGGTTCCATTGAAACCATTTGTTAATATTTTTTAGAAAAATTTTATTTTTCGTAAGAATCAAATCTCAAACATTGCATATTATCCATTGAATTATATGAAAGATAATCTATCGAATGGCCAAAACCATGCTTTGGTTTTCTCGAGGACTATCATGTATGTCTATATATAGGAATAAAATATGACTATTATATATATGGTTGTTTAATATATGGTCATTGAAAATATAGACATTATTAGTTTGATTTTTTAAATATGTTATCTGTATATAAATACAACCAATTGGTATATGAATGCTTTCTTTTATTAAGTTCGAATTTAAAATAATATAGTTCAAAAATAATATATAGTTAAAAATATATATAGTATTTAATTAATTATTTATTTATAAATATCACTCAATGTGTCCCATATTTTTATAAGGTATTTAAAAAATTTAAAAATGATTTTAATATCAATGGATTGATAAAATTAAATATATATAATATAAATATATAATATTAATGATATTATGGGATATATTAATTGATATAAAGGTGATATGTTTCAAAGAATTTTTTTTTCGTATTCTGTGTTTTATCATAAATAAAAAAATTTATCATGATTCAGTAATTATATTAACAAAATAAATTAACCATATATATAAATAAATAAATTATTTGTCATTTAAATATTTTTACGTGGATTAGATCTGGTATATATTCTTTTTATCTTTAGAAATTTCATTATTCTAAAAAACTGTTTTTATGCATTATGCATTTTTATATTAAAATTATTTTTATCACATTAAAAAAATGGATAAAATAAAATAAATGTCATAGTTGGGATTATCATATTATAATTATTTAATGAGTCCAATATCATTTATTGGTATAAAAATAAGTTTGCAGTGGTAAAAGTTTCTAACCACGATAAAGGTAAAAGTGTTATTTTCAATGAATTGTTTTTATAACTGTTGTATAGTTTTAATTTTAATAAATTAGATTGAAATATTTTAAATAGTGAAACTAATGGAATTTTTATATACTAAATAAAATATATTAATACTCATTTAAATGTTATTTTATATAAAATTATACTAGGACCACATAATATTTTATATGTTTTTTTTCTAAGAAAACAGTTTTTCTATATATTAAATATTTTAGTTAAATGTTAATTTATTTATATTTTGATGTTGAATTAGATTAAATGGATTAATAATTTATAATCACCAATTCTAAATGGTGTAGGAGGGGTCATCTTATAATTTGTGCAAAGAAATAATTTCAATGGTAAATTATTAAAAATTTTAACAGAGGGTAAAAAATAAGTAATCTTCTATAGTAAGATTCAACCCTTTAATGTGAGTATTATCCACGCCCTAACCATTTATACTTTACATTTTCCTATACACCTATTCTCTAATCTTACTAATACCCTTGAAAACAAATAAATAATGTCATTATACATTTAGTGTAATGGTATTATAATAAATGAATAACGTTTATAATCATACTCACCCATAGATTGAAGCATGTTCTTGTTTTGGCCAATTTACCCACCTATATGAACAATACAATAAATTTCTTTCACAGATGACTATGGAAACATAATTACTACTAATATTATATTTTAATATGAAAATAAATATTTTTTCTGGTTTTGGAATGGTAATTTGAGTTTTTTACCCACTATTAACATACCATCATTTATTCACAAACATTTACCCAAATAGGCTTGGTATAGATTTTATCATTAATAATCATACATAAAACACTAATGAAATGAACCTGAAATGTGATTCCATAGACCCATAGCCCCATCTTTTGTCCATAAACACATTTTTTAAATATTGTATTTGATTCCAACAATAGATTCCAAAAAAAATTTCCCATACTTACATGACCAAAAGAAAACCATTATTTACCTACATTAAAATCCATTGATAGTTAAGACACATAATAAACTAAGAAAGTAAATAACATGGAAATTTTCTCTCGATTATACAATGAAAATGTGTAAACCCTAAAAATTATTCAACCTCTCCCACAAATCCTCCACATAAGCTATCATTTTAGAAACATCATGTTTAATAGTTTTCTTTATAACATACATAATGGAAATATGACAAGGGGTGAGCTCAGATGCTTAGTAAGGGAAAATGTACAACTAGGAAAATCATAGAATAAGCACAGAATAAATATTATGGAAGGGATAAATAAAAAAAAATCATAATATAATGAAACTGAACGAATGATATATCCATAGATAAAAATTGAAATGAAAATGTACACATGGATAACAACTGGTTCCGTAGAGGTTAAATTCATAATGTCATATAGTTACTTCCATACTATTATCCAAGACATCATGATCATAGAAATCATGATATTACCATCAAAGAGATTTTGTGTTCTAGGCAGGTACACACCAAAATACACAAACATGTTTTCCTAATGGGACCTACTAATGGATCAAGAGGCTATATAATTTCAATACACACTCATTACTTGTTTAAATAAAGTGAATTAATCATATGAAGAAATTAATAAACAATTAATAATAGGATTTTTATTATAATAATCCATATTGGAATATAAATATATTAAATTCTAATACTTTTCACTATGTTAATAAAAGGGTTAACATGATCGCAACATATCCATTGAATGAAGGTGGATGGTGAAAAATAAAAAATCATCGATGGATCATTTTTTTGATAGAAATGAACATTTTATAACCCATAAGAAAAAAAGAAGTTGAATCGCTGAAAAATAAAATATCCCCAGTGTAATAAAGGAAACATAAAAGTTTGTTTCTATAGATGAAAAGCATCCCTTCGAATGAATGCTCTGAATGGTATCACCCAAGAAGGGATCCCGAATAAAAAAGGTTGATATCGTGGGTTCAAAATCCAAAAATATAAATATATATTAGAGTATAAATCATAAAATATGAACCCCATCTGGGTAAATAATTTTTAAAATGATAAGGAAAATGGAATTCAATACATAAAAATTTGAAAAAAGATAACATTATCATAAGGGACAAAGTTACATGTCACTTTAGGGAGGGGTTTCCAAAAAAGGGTTATGTGAAATCATTTAAAAACATTTAATTTTTAAAAATAATCTTCAATAACATAAACTTGAAAATGCACTATGGGAAAAATAGCTTTTTGTGACGTTAAATAAACCCATCGTAGATAGTCCATCCCAGAGATTATTTGCGACAGGGGATTCTTCCAGTCCCGAATAATCAGTTATTTGTGACGGGATTTGGGGTCCCATAGCAAAATGTTTGGTGCGGTTTGCCTTCCAAACCGTGGGAAGGTTATTTGCATCGCTCATAGGGTTTTTGCGACGGGACCCGTCACAAATACCCGACATCGGTAAATAGGTATATGCGACAGGATGTTCTTCCATCGCAAAAAATGTGTCGTCAAGTACCTTTTGCGACGAGCCCCATAGCAAATACTTTTTAAACCACCGACTGTAATTATTGCGGGCGAAGGTTTTTGCGACGGTTCCTGTCGCAAATACTTTTTTAACTGCCGACTATAATTAATCTGGGCAAAGGTTTTGGGGATGGGTCCTGGTGCAACAAATACTATTTGCAATGGGTTGCCCTTCGCAAATAGTCTCATCACAACTAATCCAACCAATATATACCCCCATTCGTTTTTTCAAATCCTCCTCTAAATTCTCACTTTCTCTCTCTCTCTCTCTTAACTCTATTTTCAGAGTGAAAATTTGTGTGAGTTAGTTTTATTGACAAAAAAGTGGCGAAACCGTATACATCAACAGGAGATCAAGTTTAAAGGTATTTTTATTTTATATAATTTAGTATTTAATTCCTTTGTTATATTAATTTTAATTATTTTTGATTAGTTGTAATTAAATTATATTTAAATTGTTCTGTTAACAATATTTATTTGTAATAATAAATTGAATTTTTTTGTACTAATTTTTAATAAATAAGAATAATTAGTAATAAAATAAAAATAATTAGTAATAAATAGGAATAAGCAGTAATAAATAAGAATAATTAGTAATAATTAAGAATAATTAGTAATAATTAGAAATAATTAGAAATAATTAGAAATAATTAGTAATTATTAGTAATAATTAGTAATAAATAGCAATAAATTGGATTATTTAGCAATAATTAGTAACAAATTGTATTAATTAGAAATAAATAGTGACAATTAGAAATAAATATTAATAATTAGAAATAATTAGTAATAAATTGTAATAATTAGAAACAATTAGTAATAAATAGGAATAATTTGTAATAAATAGGAATAATTAGTAATATATAGGAATAATTAGTAATAAATTGGGAAACTTGGTTATAATTGGCAACTATTTGTAACAATTAGCAATAAATAGGATTAATTAACAATAAATAGCAATAAATAGAAATAAATAGTAATAATTAAAAATAAATAGTAATAATTAGAAATAAATTGTAATAATTAGAAATAATTAGTAATAATTATAAATAAATAGTAATAATTAGAAATAAATAGTAATAATTAGAAATAATTAGGAATAATTTGGAATAATTTGGAATAAATAGTAATAATTAGGAATAAATAGAAATAAATCGTAATAATTAGTAATAATTAGCAATAAATAAGATTAATTAACAATAATTAGTAATAACTAGTAATAAATAGTAATAAATAGTAATAAATATTAATAATTAGAAATAAATAGCAATAATTAGAAATAAATAGTAATAATTAGAAATAAATTGTAATAATTGGTAATAATTAGTAATAAATAGTAATAATTAATAATAAATAGTAATAATTAGAAATAATTAGTAATAAATTGGAATAATTAGTAATAAACAACAATAAATAGTAACAAATAGGAATAATTATTAATAATTTGGAATAATTAGTAATAAATAGTAATCATTAGGGACAATTAGAAATAAAAAGGAATAATTAGTAATAAATATTAAAAATTAGTAATAAATAAGAATATTTAGAAATTATTAAGAATAATTAGTAATAAAAAGTAATAAATAGTAATAAATAGTAATAATTAGGAATAAATAGTAATTAATTGTAATAAATTGTAATAATTAGAAATAATTAGTAATAATAAGTAATAATTACTAATAAATATTAATAACTAGTAATAATTAGTAATAATTAGTAATAAGTATTAATAACTAGTTATAACTAGTAATAATTAGTAATAATTAGTAATAAAAATTAATAAATTGAAATAATTAGTAATAAATAGGAATAATTAGAAATAATTAGTAATAAATAAGAATAAATATGAATAATTTGGAATAATTAGTAATAATTAAGAATAATTTGTAATAATTAAGAATAATTTCGAATAATTAGAAATAAATATGAATAATTAGTAATTAATAGGAATAATTAGTAATAATTAAGAATAATTAGTAATAATTATTAATAGATAGTAATAATTAGAAATAATTAGAAATAAATTGTAATAAATACTCATAAATAATAATAAATAGTAATTATTAGAAATAATCAGTAATAAATAGTAATAATTAGTAATAATTAGTAAAAAATAGTAAAAATAGTAAAAAATAGTAATAATTAGTAATAATTAGTAATAACTAGTCATAATTAGTAATAAATAGTAATAATTAGTTATAAATAGTAATAAATAGTAATAATTAATAATTATTAGTAGTTATTAGTAGTTATTAGTAATAATAAGTAATAATTAGTAATAATTAGTAATAATTAGAAATTATTAGTAATAAATAGTAATAAATAGTAATAATTAGTAATAATTAGTAATAATTAGAAATAATTATTAATAATTAGTAATAATTAGTAATAATTACTAATAATTAGTAATAAATAGTAATAATTAGTAATAATTAGAAATAAATAGTAATAAATAGTAATAATTATTAATAATAAGAAATAATTAGTAACAATTAGGAATAATTAAGAATTATTAGTAATAAATAATAATAATTATAAATAATTAGTAATCAATATTAATAAATAGTAATAATTTGGAATAATTAGAAATAAATAGTAATAATTAGTAATAAATAGTAATAAATTGTAATAAATAATCATAAATAGTAAAATTAGAAAGAATTAGTTGTAATTATTTATCTTTTTTTCAGATAGTGTTTTTATAATTTCATTTTTTTTAAAAATAGTGATGATTTAATATTTTGTAGAAACATATGGGATATGGAAATCAACATTAGTCATTATTAGATGATCTCACTTGGATAAATCAGCGTAGACATTAAAATGGTTATGGTTTAAATCTTGTATATTTTGAGGGTGTTAAAGCTTTCTTAACATTTTCATCATAAAAACCAGAATATGTTTTAGAAGGCACAAATAAGTGTCCTTATAAAAAATGTGCACTGAGAACGTTTGACACATTTGACAAGGTTGGGGGACATCTATTGCGGTTTGGTTTTCATCCTGGTTATATTTTTTGGTATCAACATGGTGAACGCAATTCCAGAGAAGATACTAATAACTTGATTCCAAATCCATCACACTTTCAAAATTTAGTACATGATTTTGTACGTCCATCAATTCAACAAACTAAAACTCAAGATGATATTGATTTAACTTCTCAATTGGCCCCATCCAAATTTTACGAGTTGATGAGGTCTTTTGAGGATGAATTATATCCTGGTTGCATGATAAGAAAATTATAACCTGTTGCAAAATTTTTGGCTATTAAATCAGATAATGCAATGTCAAAAAGCTGTTTTGATTAGATATTTTCTTTAGTTAAAACACTATTACCTGAATGAAATGTGTTCCCTACAAATTACTATGAGAGAAAGAGGTTGGTTCGTAATTTGGGACATAGTCATCGGATGTTTCACGCATGTGAAAATGATTGCATCTTATATTCTATTGAAAATGAGTCATTGGATAGTTGTCCCACATGTGGAAAATAAATGTATGAAGAAGCTATACCAGTGAAGTCTGGATCAATTCCTATAAAACAGTTGAGATATTTACCCCTTACACCCAGGCTGGAACTTTTATTTGTCTCAGAACACAAAATCAATGATGTCATGGAACAAAACAAATATTTCAACCGATAAAAGCTTGAATCATCCATCTGATGGTGATTCATGGACACATTTTGATCATCTTCATCCGCATTTTTCTTTCGATGCCCGAAACGTGTGATTGGGTATTTATACGGATGGTTTCTATCTGTTTGGTTCTTATGGTAGTTGGTATTCATGTTTTCCTATCTTTTTAACTTCGTAAAATTTACCTCCATGGAAGTTGATGAAGTATCCCTATATCTTTTTAACCTTGTTAATCCCAGGACATCTGAAAAAGAACATTGATGTTTATTTGAAACCATTTATTGATGCGTTAAATACATTGTGAAGTAATGGTTTTAGTACATATGATGTTGTGAGAAAAAAAAATTCATAATAAAAGTTTCATTGATGTGAACGATTAGTGACTTTTCGAAATTTGGAATATTATCTGGATGGAGTAAACATGGTCTGAAATCATGTCCTTACTGTATGGAAGACAAAAAAGCCTTCATGATCGTCAATGGAATTTTTTTTTCAATTTTTACTGTCATCACATATTTCTTCCAACTGATCATCCATTTCAAATGAACACATCTCATTTCAGAAAAGGAACAATTGAAGGGATGAAACTCCAAAGATGATCTCATGTACAAAGTTAAAATCAGTTGTATTTTCATTTCCTCCCAACACATTTGGGCTAATAGTAAACCAAAATAAAATTCATGGCTTTGGAAAAGAACATAATTGGTTAAAATTGAGCATTTTTTGGGACCTTCTTTATTGGTCGGATTTGTTAGTCCACCAGATGTTAGATTTCATGTATATTGAGAAGAACTGTTTTGATAATTTATTTCATACAGTTTTTGATACACCAGGTAAGACCAAAGATACTACAAAAGAACGATTAGATCTTTTCCAAATTTGTAGGTGACCAAAAGTGGAACTATTTGAAAATGTCAGATCACAAAGTTTAATAAAGCCAAAAGATGTTTATGCATTGTCTAAAGAGAGTTTCTTAATATTTTGTCAGTGCATTGCAGATTTGAGACTTCCAGATGGTTGTGCATCAAATTTGGGAAGATGTGTCAACAATGGTTATATTATCGGATTAAAAATTCGCAATTATCATGTTATAATGGAAAGACTTATGCCAATTGTATTCATCGGTTTTTTGGATTCATTGATATGGGATTTGATAAAAAACATATCATATTTTTTTGATACATTTGTGCAGTGACAAAAACTATGACACGCTAAGAAAACATAGAGAAGATGATTATGTAATTATATGTAAACTAGAAAAAATCTTTTCGTTGGCTTTATTTTACTCAATATAACATCTGATATTACATTTTCCACATGATGCTAAATGTGAAGGTCCTATACAGTTTCGATGGATATACCCATTCGAGAGATTAATGCAGAAATTGATGAAAAAATATGTAACAAAGCATCAGTTGAAGGCTTAATTGCTGGAGCTTATTTTCAAGCGGAAATTGCTTTTTGTTTCTGCTCACATTATGTTGAATCTGAATGTCACTAAAAACACAATTGCATGGGATGAAATTAGGGGAATGTTAATGATGAAATGGGAAATATATTATCATTTTTTAATCTGCCAAATCTTGGCTTCGGTGGAGTTTGTGAACGATGGATTTCAGATGAGGAACATCAGAGAGCTCATACATATGTTATGCTCAACTGTGAAGAAATGAAATCATTTCTACTATGAGTGATTCTATCACTTATTATATAATTTAAGTTACAGTATGTAAATTTATTTTATTTTTAGGTTATATGATAATCATATCAAGAAACAAATTCCACAAATTATAGGAGATGATCTTGAAAAACGCAGAATTTTATTTTTCTCTCAATGGTTTCAAAAACTGGTAACATAAATTATTGATGGTTTAATATCAATTATGTTTATTATTTATTATATTGATAATTATTTTAAAAATATTTATGTGTCTAAACATGCAGATAAAATTGATAAGAGACTGTGTATATTGAGTAACCCACCATCCAAAATGGTTAAATATTTTAGTGTATATGTGGTGAATGGTTTTCAATTTCATACACGTGCATATAGGGAATACAAAAACAATTAATAGTGGAGTTTTCCTGACAGGATCACATCATAGAGAAACAAAAGTTGACTTTTATGGCATTTTGGATAAAATTATTGATCTGTGTTATCTAGGACAAAATTATATAATCATGGTTAAATGTCATTGGTTAGATACTGATAGAGGATTTCGTGTTCATCCGACTCCTGTAATTGTCGATATTAAATATAAAAGACTTCTTGCAGTAAATGAACTATTTTTACTAGCTTAACAGGCACATAAAATTTATTATACAATGTACTGTGCTACTTCAAGAGACTTGAGTGACTGGTGGAGCATAATAAAAATGATATCTCAAGAAAACCAGTTTACTCAAACTGAATGTGGTTCCACTAAAGTGGAAAGAATTGAAATTTGTCCAGAGACTGCTCAAAATCCTTCTTTTTCACAAAGAGATATGAATATTGATGATGGCACACCACAATTAAGGATCAATGATAAATAAGATGTTAATGATGTTACAAATTAATTAGAAGTGACAAGACATGATGAAACTAAAACTCATATGGAATTTGATGTTTCTGAGGAGGAAGATGAAGACATTGACATCGTCAGATATGAAGATGAAGATGAAGGTGAAAATTTACATAGTTAAATGCTGGTTGTAATCATAACTAATATATATCTATATATAATAGTTATTTTCAACTATCTGGTAACAATAATAATTTTGTGTTTCAGATGGACCCTGATCTATATCTTGAGTTGCAGGAGGATGAGCTACCATTGGATGAGGGGGATTTTAGATCATCTGACCCTCATCCAACATGAGGTTTGGGGGGTACGTGAAGGGGGTGCAGTCTTGCGTGACTGCTGATTCCTGACCTTATCCCCTAGCGATGTCCACGTCTTACCTTCAATCCATGCACACAGAGGTATGGTAACCTATATATTTGAGTTAGCTTTCATTAATTTATTTATTTATATACTTATTGATTGATTATTTATTCAATTTTCCTAGTTTTCACGGGTATCTATTGGACATGAGAGTGATATCTTGTGGAATTATTTTTCAAAGCCATTGATCACATGGGAACAATTTATCATTGATGTGCGGCTCAATATGTTCAATCAATTGTTGGTACATAGATAAATAATATTTAATTTGAAATTTATTTTATTAATAACATGATATTAAACATTATTTGAAGTGTTTATGTTATCCCATCTATGATAGAATGCATGAATCTATCCACACGACATGGAATGTTTCTATGTGTGACCATTTCCGTAATTTTTTTCACAATTTGTGAAGGCCATCCATTAAGAAAGTAGGAGTGACAAAATTTGATTAGTGGTGTAGAGACAACCTACTGGAGTATATTTCATCTAACATTTGGGATGGTTATTAGTTAAACTGGTTGGGCGGTGGATTTCAGAGGAGATCTTCAGTGGGTCGGCAGAACTGGGGGAGAAGGGAGTGGACAATCGAGCAGGTAGTCGTACATTTAGTATGCATAGAGAGCATCTGGTAAGTATCTTTATTAAATGTTTTATATAAAATAAAATATAAAAAGTTTATTTTATATTTCTATCAGCAGTCGAGAATCCCGATATTATAGAGTATCATGTTTATCAGAGTATGTACAGTGATCCAGCCACTAGAGAGATTAGAAGTGATCTCCAGCGTCAGATTGTGGTTAGTATTTTTTTTCATTTTTACAATTCACTGCATATAATATTTTGACAATTATATTTTCAAATTGGAATTGAAGGAGTCATATGAGGCTGCGACCTCTCAGACATAGACTAAGAGTCAGGATGAGATGACTAATCATACTAGTGCCCACCATTTTGATGAGGAAGAATGGATGCAGGTGACATAATATGGCTTTGAGAATGGTCGAGTAGTTGGTATCAGCTCTCATTTGACTCCTGGTAATTATTATGGTACTACTGCGATGTCGACATCCAATTCGAGAGGAGCTCACGGAGAGGCATCATCTTCTGTCTCACAGTATGAAGAGTAGTTGCGAACTCAGGCTAAGATTATAGAGAGTTTTCAAGAGCTACATCAAGAGATGCATCAACAGCAACAGTAGCAGCACCAGCATGAGGAGGATATTCTTTGATGGGAGTAGTAGCGGCAGCAGCAGCATCACGAGCAGATGAAGTACATGTTCTGTCTGACTCGTAGTTTAGGGATGGATTTTTCTCCACTATCTCCTACAGCTCGTCCACCTCCTTCCGAAGACGACCCCCAGTGATGTTTTTTTATGTTAAAAGCATTTGAATTCAAGATTTGTTTTAATATGAACTATTTAGAGTTTCTGTTTTTTATATTGGTGTGAATATTGCATAATTTAATTTCTTTTATATTTAATATTTTATTATTTATGATTAGTATTTTATTTTTTTATTTGTGTATTTTACTAATAATAATAATAATATTTTATGATATTTTATATTTTCTTTGTAAATATTGAGAATTTTAATAATTTTTTATTTTCTTATTATTTTAATAATATTATTCTTAATTTTTCATTAATCATAATTTTATTAAATATATTTTTTTCATGTTATATTTTTTAATGTTTTTTTATTTTTCTAATAACAATAATAATAATATTTGAGGCTTTTTTTTATATTTCTTTTGAGAATATAGAGAATTTTTATATTTTTTTATATTTTATTATTTTAAGAACATTAATCTAATTTTTTCATTAATCACAATTTTATTAAATATTTTATTTCTGTTTTGTATTTGCGACGAGACCTTTTGCAATGGGTGTCCATCACAAATAATTTAAATATAAAATTTTAAAATAAGTATTTGCAACGGGGGACTTCCCCATCGTAAATAATATTTGTGATGGGTCGACCACCCCATTGAAAAAGCTTTATTTATATATAATATATATAATCAGGCACTTATTTTCGACGGGAAAGTTTCCGGTCACAAATACTATTTTTTGCGATGGGCCCTTCATAAAAAATACTATTTGCGACGCCGTTTTCTACAAATGGTTATTTGCAACGGGGCCCCATCACAAATGCGTATTTTTTATGGGATCCTATCGCAAATATCCGTTCGCAAATACCTCTTATTCCAATAGTGGTCAAATAATAGTTCTAAAAATAAATATGGTGTGGAATATAGAACACCTTGTTTTGAGAGGGATTTTTTTTAAAACATCTTAATATAAAATCATTTAAATTAGAAGCTGTAAAAAGAGTTGTAAAATATTAATTGTAATAGAACTTAATTTTCCAAAACAATACTATAAAATAACAAATAATAAAATAATATGGAGTAAATTCCCAAGCATAGAAGATCAAATTCCATGATATAACATTATAATTAAAAGAAAGATATTTTAGTTACCAATAACACTTATAAGGAACATATCCAAAGAAATGAGAAATATTTATCAAATATTTTATGTTTTATGAATGCATATACCCATAATAAATGAGAAAAAACACATAAAAATGAAATAGTTTAATGTATCCAACTTATATGATAATTACTACAACTCAATAGATGTTAATTTAGTTACCAAAAATCCTAAAAACTAGGCTAACAACTAAGTAAAAATTAATTTGATGAAAAGAAACTAATTTGGATTAGTATTTTCATGAATAAAGAAAATATAAGACAAATATATATCCATGGTTAGTGAATGCACTATTAAAAGTAAATCATTTTTTATTACATAAACATATCTCATGGAATTAAATTTTGAGACAAAGAACCATTGTGTCTTGAGTAAAATTATAATCGAACCCCCTTGAAATGGAGGGATTGTAATTCAAATTAAAAAATTAATTAAAATATAAATCATGATATTATAACTAAAATATTAATTATATAATCCACAGAAATAAAACATTTTTCATAATACCAAACATGTCTCAAAGAGAGGAGTTTGAGATGAATAAACCTTTCCTCTTTTCTTGACTTCTATAAATGTAATTTAACATCCTATATCATTGATATAGAAATCCTAACAAATTAATAATATATTATTAATTATATAAATTTTCAATTATAATTTTCACATAAAATCATTATCTACATGAAAACTATTTACTTTGGTTATTTTCCAACATTATCTATAAAAAATCTACCCATGATGCCAGGATGATGGGTGAGTTGGATGGCCCCAGAGGCTGTCCTCAAACTGAACACTGATGGTACTTGTAGTTCAGGTGGAATGCGTGGAGTAGAAGTCATCTGGGACTATTGGCGGAGTGTTGTTTTCTCTTATACTGCCCACATTGGCACTAGAAACTCCCTTATAGCTTCGGCCAAGGCGATTCTTATGGGGCTCATGCTATGCACCAAAAGGAATAATTTCCTTTCTCAAGTGGAGATGGACACCATGATTCTTCACAACTCTTTGCATCGAATTGGTGGAACGCCTCGATCAATCTGCTACACCATAAGGAAATTCAAAGCGCTCATCAATAACAGTACTAAGGTGACCCACACCTGGTGGGAGGGGAACCAAGTGGCAGATCATCTAGTCTCTCTGTCCATCCATGGCACCAATGTAAATATCCTTTCCAATATCTCCCAATTTAAACACAAGGGGGTTAAACTGATCAGAGGGGATTCCCTCAGCCTTCATTACTTTAGACCCCCTTATCCCCTTCTCTGGTCCATCCTTCCTCAATTCCCTAGAATAAAAATATAATGAATGATGATGATATCCTTCAATTAGTGTTTTAGTTATGTTACGTGAATGTGGAATCAACGTCAGCTTATTTCAATAATTTAACAACGATATATGATATTTAAATAATAAGATAAATAATTAATATAACCCTTCCAATTACATTAAAAAATTATTATTTTCTTATTAAATTTTTATAAATTTATTATTTATGCTCCCATATTCATCCATGAATATATTTATGGAATTTTTCAAGTTAGTGGTCAAAGTGACCCAAGCATGAACATATCATGCATAATTGATGATTATGGGGTGATTTAGTTACAATATAATTAAACCATTAGAACAATGATTCTATTTAGTTTTTTTAAATTCTATATATAATAATTTTAAATGAATTATAATAATAAGTAATGGATATGAAAATATTACATAATCTGAGAAATGAATTTTCCTCTTAATACGCTTCAATTAAAAGATTGAATTAACAACGATCCTTTATTGATTATATCATTATTAAATTATACAATTATCATACAAGAACATTAATGATATAGTAAACCTTATATTTCATCATTATATCCATTCTAGTAAATATTAATGATTTTGGGGGATGGAAAATTAATTTAATAACTCCTGGTGGCGGTATAATGAAAGTACACACAAACTACGATTTTATTTTTCTTAATGGATGAGATAAATGAATAGAGAATGATAATACCCTTAATATAATAACATTAAGGTATATAAATGATAATTATATAATTATATTTGTGATTATATAAAATATGTTAATGATGATAATTAAGAATAAATCTTAAGAAGTTTATAATACTCACATTGGGGACATGAATTTTCCTTATAATTATCCATGGAAATGAATGCCTTATGATAACTAATGGTGATAATATGATTTTTAATGTTATATAGGTTTATAGTATGAGTAATTTTAAATATTTTTAATTATGAATTTTAAGGAATTTTGATTCATGATGTGGTGGAAGTATTACTTTCTTATAAGTGAATGGAAGTGTAGTTTTGGAAGTACCAATTAAATTTTCAAGACAAAATCGAATTTTACAATTAAAACACATAATTGGGAGAAAAAATCAAAAATGGTTTTTAATAAAGTAATAATTCAATTAGATATAAAAATATTGGACATATGATTTATATGTTCAAATTTCAATATGATGATATTATAAAACAAATACTATGTTTGATTGTGTACAAGATATAAAACATAGAACATAAATAACCCAATAAATATTATTATTTAAAAACTACTTTCATAACCTATCCATTGAATTGGTATGTATGAATAAAATTAATCACATTATGAAATATATATAAATTTCATAATAAATATAAATATTTTTATTAATTATTATCAAATAATCCCTCAATTTATAGTAATTTCGTTTTAATATTTTAAAATATTTTTTAATAATTTTTTTTATATTTATTTTTTATGAGTTAATATTAAAATTAATTTCAAAAAATTATAGAAATTTTATTTGATAAAAAAGATATAATTTTGGAAATAATAGTGTCGAAACAATCTGAAATAAAATTTTTAGGTTTTTTGGAAAAGGTTGATTTTTCTAGTGACAAGTGAAAAATACTTATTTTTTATTGAAAATTAAATTAATGTTTCAAGAATTCTCAAAATTATATGTTTTTCAATTTTTTTTTTAATTTAATAATTTTTTATTTTTTTAATATATAATTATTCATCAATATATTTAATCCTTTTAATATTGAAATATATTCATATTGATATATATATATATATATATATATGTATATGTATATGTATATGTATATGTATATCTATATCTATATGTATATGTATATATAAATATGTAATGTTTCCTTAAATATAAGTATAAAAAAATATAAGTATTTACATTTAATAATTAATATATTTAAGGAAAAATGATTTATAATTAAAAATATTGACTAATTAATACTGGGTACTATAGGTAACATATTTTTTGTTCAATTTAACATATATCAAACTTATGTTGCACATACATATTAATTTCACAGAAATTTACATAATTAATTAAATTTTATACAGAAACACACAAACAAAAATAATATTTATCTAATTTGTACTATTTTTAATATTCTTTTTATAATTTTATTTAATATCATAATATATTTTATATGTTATGTTGTTATTCAGTAATGTTTATTCATTTTTTTTATTAATATATATTATTTATTTCTATTTATTATATTTTTTATAATTTAATCATTTATAAGATTATATTTTTATTAATAATATTTTTTTCAATATATTAATTATTTTTTAATTTATATATTTTTATTCACTACCACTTGAAGCTTTTAATATGGAATGTGTAATTTATATAATTAATATGTATTCTTTTTCATTTTCACATTTATTACTTTTTATTTTTATAATAATCTATATCATCAATAACACTTATAAAATTTTTTAATATTCGTACAATCTAATGATTTTTTAGTTATAAATTTTACCCCTTTTTAACATCCATTCATTTAATATTATTTATTGAGTTGGAATGCTAATTTTTTTTACATTTTTTTTCAATTTATTCATTTTTAATATTTATTTATGCATACTTATTCACGAACATTTAAAATTTTTAACATGTACTCACCTGTATTTTAATATATATATATTTATATATTCAATTTTAATATTTTAAACAATTTATATAATTAAAAAACCGTATCCATTTTGTAATATATTTGACATCTATCCATTTTTAATTATTCTATTTCACTCATTTTTATCATTCATTAATTTAAAATTATATTTTCATTAATAATGATAAATATAATTTAACTTTTTTCAATAAATTCATTGTAATTATATATTCGTTAAATATTTTTGTATATTATTTTAAGTAGTTTTATCGATGTTTTCCAAAAAAACATTGATAAAAATGGGCTTCATCATCCCTAAAATAGGAAGCTATGATAAAACATATATTTATCACCAATAGATTTTTTTTGTTTTTTAGTACTGATAAATATATATCTTTATCATCGCTAGAATCTGGAACTGATAAAGATATTATTTATCAACGCATCTTATTTTAGTGCTGATAAAATAAATATTTATCAGTTCTCTCCAAAAAGTGTTGATAAAACCCTATCCAATCTTATAAGTCCAACCGTAATAGTGCCCAGTTCTTTGTATCATTCAAAGATTTCATGAAATTCAACCTCTACCATCGCTACCCCTTACATGTCTTGGATGAATCAAACCTTTCAAAACCTAAGGTATGTAATTATTTCTACTCCTCTTTCATATGTATTTTATTATTGAAAAATCTTTATTCTACTGATGCCTCACCATAACCACACAATTCTCACATTATTCCGATTCATATTCCAACTCATCCATACACCATTCACCAAATCTAGTGAGCCCCGTAAGGCATCATTCATGTTGTGTGTATTGGCCATTTCAATGTTATTTTTTTTATGGATTCCAATTTTAAATTGATCTCATGCCCAACCCACATTAGAAAATCATTTTGGATGAGTCTAGAAAATAACAAAACAAGAAGATGGTATATGTGTGTTCCTCTCTACAACATCCACCTATTTTTTATCCTCATGTTAATAGTATTATGATGTTATCTTGGCCAAAATATTATTATATATTTCCATTACAACATTCTAAATGTTATTAATTTAATTAAAATTTGCCTAAAGTAATTATTTGTTATAAAACCTATTGATTCGTATCTGAATTCAAGGTTTGTGATTTTATTCTTTAATTACATTGATTTCTTCAATACTAAATGAACTGAGATATAAATGATAAAATTTGAGTGAAATATAAATATTTCGGATTATAATAATGTTAATGTCTCTTATATTTGGGGTGGGATATTAAATCTATAATTTGATTGAAAATTGGTTTTTTATTTAAATTTTTTTATTACTCCATGTATATAAATTTTATTATTATATCCCATATGACAAAAGTTTCTTTGTTTAATATTAACATGAATATTAATTATATATACATGAATTAAGTTTATAAAATATGGTTAACATTTCATATTTTATATAATTTACTCAATAACATGAGAAATGATAATATCAATATTTTTTATTATGAAATCAATTAAATATGGATTTATTTATATAATTTAAAAATTAACTGAAAGAGTTCATCGGTTGATTTATTGGGATAATTTTATTTTAAATCACTAGATATTTTTATTATTTTTTATTAAATAATATTATTTATATTTTCATTTGATGAGAAGGAAGAAAGGGCATGAGACATATTGAATAAATAATGGTATGATTATTTAGAAATCTTTGAGGTGTAGGAATACTGATTTCCATTGAAAAGAATATAATTGTGTCCAACATTAGTTTTAGATGACGACTCCCAAAATTCTATTTAAATATCCAATTAGAATACCCATCAGTCCTTAAATTTCAATCATTTAGAGAATTCAAAACATCCACATATTCTTCTGTCTTGTTTGAAAAGTCTCTTAGTTTCCACTCAGACATTTTCCTAATGTTGAATCTATATATGGGTTCCACTAAGGCTTAGTTTTCTATTCACATGAACCCATGTAGTTTTTTAGATACTATAATCATTATTTTGAGATTAGGATTTATAATGATCCCACTTAGAGACTTGTTCAACTTGTGGTGAAGTTTATTTCTTCATCATTCGATAAAATATCATCAACATATGTTCCTATGTCCTTTTTTCACTACAAAACCACTTGAACTGCCACATCACAAGTGAATAAATGAATAAAAATCAACTCCTCCCTCTTATTGGTCTCCTAATTATGAAGTTTATATAAACCATCCTTGAATTACATCTCCCCCCAAAACATAAAATCAATAACCTAGATAAATAACACTATGTTTACCCCCAGGATTTTTTTACATGTTACCTTTGTGTAAAATGATAAATTAATAAGAATAATAACCAATAACATTCAAATTCTGGGTTCCATTTATTATAGGTATCTATAACATTAATCTTTGATTACGAGTACCTTATTAGTTTTTATTTATCTATTTAAAAAAATGAATATTGATTTAGCCTAATAGGAAAGATATTAAATAAAAAATGGACAGAGTGAAAGAGTTCATAAAGTTTGAGATATTTTATGCATACAAATCATCTCAAATCCATTATAAATGGTTTTGTTGTTTTTATTAAATAAAAATTCATCCAAAACAGTTATAATTACATTTGATTTTTCATGGAATATATTGAAGCAATCAATGTTTGATTAAGCACAAGGATAAATTAAATGTACATATTCATTGGGATGATGTTGTGATATATGAATCATTTGACACGAATACTAGTGTAATTGATGAGGGAGATCATATGTAATAAATGAAAATAGCAATTTTAGATGGGATTTATGATTGAGTAATGTTGTTTGAGAAGTTAAATAGTCGTGTAAAAAGACCATTAAACACAGGTTGTACTAAATGTTCAACATTTTCATCTAAATTGAAGTTATTTAATTTTAAATATGGAAAAGGAGGTAGTGAAAATAGCTTTACAGAACTACTTTTTCTATTGAATAATAAGTTACAAAAATAAAATGAGCTTTCATGTCGAACATATGACTCTAAACAAATGTTATATTCAATGGGTATGATCTCTAAAAAATACATTCTTGTCTATATTATTCCATACTATTTCCCAATACCCGAAATCACTAAAACAATTCCATAAGTGTGGTATATATCAATAAATAAAATATTAATCAAGTCCTTTAAAATTTTTATGGTACATTATTATCATTTCAAAGTCTAGATGACTATATAGATTTTAAAAAACTGATAGAAAATTTACATGGGACACAGATTCAATAATTGAACATGGGGAACAACGTCAATAAACATTTTATAGATAAAAATCAAATTATACATTTGAGATTGTGTTTTAAAAATAATAATATTATTATATGGTGATTTATCAATATCAACTAAATCATTGCATGAGGTCAGTGATTGATCACAAAAAACTAATAACATTCATCAAAAGTATATATATTAATGTATATATATAATATGATTTAAATATTAAAAATATTTTTAAAAAATAATTATTTTGTTCAATGTCTTCATAGTGTCTTGAACAAAATAACGCTAGTGATTGAGAATAGTGAATTTAAAAATTTATAAGGGATATTATATACCATCCACAAACTAGAATTCCCCAATAAGTAATTTCATAAGGTAATTATAATTTCATTCAAAATATTTGTTGATTGGTTGTTTTTCAATATTTCCAAAGTAACACCCGAACAACCAATAAACTATGTACTGAAAAGAGGAAGAATTTTTTTAGATATGATTGGGTAGTGAACATGGTGTCAAAATATTTTCCGATATCAAGTTAATGGTATTACCTTTTATTCATGTAATCTAGTACATAATAATACCTTAAATGTCCATTTGGGATGTAAATCATTAGTATCATAATGTTTTAGATATAATTTTACCTAAAATAAAATTCATGTAATAGCTTTAATTTTTTAGTTATATTTTTTTTCTATTCATACATTTTAAATTGATTAACGTATTTAGAAGGGATTAAATGTGACTTAAAGTGTGTTTTTTCAATATAAAAGTGCCTTTTTAGTGTAAAATGTTTGTTATATTATCAACACCAATCAAATGAGATAATATTGTTTTCAAATAGTATGAAAATGATCCATAATTCATTTATGACATATAGGAATCAACAACATGAAAATATGACACATGAAGTTTTCATTAAGACTTGAAAACTTTTTTTCAATACAAATGTTTAAATTTAGTTTAAAACGGGTTTCCCATAACCAAAATAAAGAAAATAAGCTCATATTATTTTCAAAATTTATTATAATGATCTATAATCAAATTTTTATGTGGCAGAATCAACCACATGTCAATCTAACACATGATGTAGTTGGTATGATTTGAATTGAATGATTACAATATAAATGTGTCATTTTAGTTTATAGCTCCTATCATATTGTAAAAACTGAAAATACAATATATAATTATTTTCAAAATTTAGGAAAATTATCTATAAATGATTTTTGATGTTTAGAAATAGACCACACATAAATATGACACATTATGTGAGTGGTATAACATAAATTTGACATTTTCAATATAAAAGTGTCGTCTTAGTTTAAAATTTGATCCCCAAAGAAAAAACTAAGAAAGTGCACTCATATTATTTTAAAGAATTTCAAATATTCAATTTAATTAATTTTTGACTTGTAGTAATCACCCTCATGTATATCTGACTCACGATGTGTGTAGTAAGAATTCAAGTGTGTTTTTTCAATATAAAATGTAATTTTAGTTTAAAATGCATTTCACATAGTGAAAACTACGAAACTGAGCTCATATTCCATTCAAACATTAGGAAAATGATCCCTAATTAATTTAAAACATATACAAAACACCAAAATGACACCATGACACATGATGTTGATGGTATGACTTGACGTGCATATTTTTTATACAAAATATTAATTTTAGTTTAATATATATGTCAGATAACCAAATCATGGGAAATTAACTTCTATTGTTTTTAAAAAAAATCAATATTATTTATAATTCTTTTTTAACATTTATGTTTTCATCACACATCTATCAGACACACGATGTGAACGACAAGACTTGAAGTGCATATTATTAATATAAAAGTTTAATTTTAGATTAAAATTTTTGTCACATATCAAAAACAAATAAAATGATCTAATATTTTTATCAAAGTTTACAAAAAATAACCATAATTTATTTTTTATTCTTTATAATAATTGACCACATATTAATCTGTTACCTGATGTGAGTGAAATGACTCGAAGTGTTTAGTTTTAATATAAGTATTGTTTTTCATTAAAATACATATAACATTTCCAAATATAAGAAAATGAGCATTGATTATTTTACAACATTACTTATATGATCTGTAATTCATTTGTGACATGTAGTAATTAACTTCACACCAATCTAACACATGTTGGGTTAGTAGAAATCAAAGTGTGTGTTTTCCATTAAGGTTTTATTTTTGTTTAAAATACCTATCACATTATCAAAAAAAAATTAATGAGATCAAATAGATTTACAACATTATTAAAATAGAACATAATTCATTTATAACATATAAGATTCGACCATACATTAATATGACACACAATGTGGTTTTTATGACTCGAAATTTATGTTTTCAATTAAAAAGTATCATTTTCGTTTGATACATATGTCGTATAGAATTAACATATAAAACTATCTTGTATTGTGTTAAAACATTAAAATAATGGACATTAATTAATTTTTCACATTTAAGAATCGACTAGACATCAATTTCATACACTATGAGGTCGGTATGACTTGAAATGATTGATTTCAATATAAAAGTGTCATTATAGTATAAAACACACATCAAAAATGCAAAATCAAGAAAACAATATCATATAATTTTAAAAAAATTGAAATGATCCATAATTCATTTTTATTTGTAGGAATCTTTCACACATCAATTCGACACATGATGTGGCTAATATGAGTTGAAATGTGTGTTTTTAATATAAGAGTTATTTGACATTAAAATGTTTTTCACATAGGGAAAACTAATAAAAATAGGTTAGATTGTTGTAATTTTTTTTTGCAAAAACCCCATTATTATTATTTTTGTGTAGGAATCTGCCTCACATAAATCCAACACACGTTGTGGTCAGTATGACTCGAGGTATGTGTTTTCCATTTAAAAGTGATATTTTTCTTTCAAATGTGTGTCACATTGTCCAAACTAATAAAATGACCTTACAATATTTTTAAGATTTATTTTAGTGATCCATAATTCATTTTTTATGTATGGAAATCCACATCATGTCAATCTGACACATGATGTGGTTATTATGACTATATGTTTATGCTTTCAATATAAAATTGTCATTTTTGATTAAAATGCATGTCACATATCCAAAACTGATAAAATGATATTGGATTGTTAAAATCATTAAAAAAATGATCCATAATTAATTTTTGATGTGTAGTAATTGACATAATTCAATCAGACAGACGATGTGGTCGGTATGACTCAATGTTTTTGTCTTTAATATAAAAGTATCATTTTTGATTAAAATGCACATCACATAGACAAAACCATGAAAATGATTTCAAATGATTTTAAATATTAATAAAATAATCTATAATTCATTTTTTATATGTAGAAATTGACTTCACATCCATCTTAATGATAATGTGGGAGGTATGAGTTGAAGTATGTGTTTTCAATATAAGAGTCATTATATTTTAAATTGCATGTCACATAGACAAAACAAAGAAAAAAATCATGGGTTATATTAAAACATTACAAAAATGATGAATAATTCATTTTTTATGTATAGGAATTGATCACATTTCAATCTGACACAAAATGTGGCCGATATAAAAGTAAGTGTGTGTTTTTAATATAAAAGTGTCATTTTAGTTTAAAATGTATGTCATATTGTCAGAAATGTGAAAAAATGGAATGTTTTCAAAATTTAGGAAAATTTTTTGTAATACATTTTTGATGTGTATGAATCAACCACCCATCAATTTGACACATGATGTCATCATTATGACTCGAAGTACATGGTTTCAATATAAAAGTGTAATTTTAGTTTAAAACATGCATCACATAGCCAAAACTATGAAAATGATATCATAATTTTTAAAAACATTTTAAAAATGATCCATAATTCATTTATGATATGTACGAATCGACCTCACTTCAATATAACACATGATTTGTGCGGTATGACTCAAAGTGTTTAATTTCAATATAAAATTGTCATTTTAGAAGGAAGCACATGTAACATAGCCAAAACTAAGAAAATGAGATCATATTACATTCAATCCTTAATATAATGATTTATATTTTTGATGTGTTGGGATTGAACACACATCAATATAATACCTGATGTGGTCAGTGTGATTAGAAGTTTGGGTTTTCAATAGAAATGTATCAATTAGCTTAAAACACATATCACATAGCCAAAAAAGGAAAAAAAGCTTTGATTGTTTTCAAACATTTGGACAACTATCCATATTTTCCTTTGGATGCGTAGAAATTATGCACACATCAATCCGACACTAAATTTAGTCATTATGAATCAAAGTTTGCGTTCTCAATATAAATGGGAAATATTGGTTTGAAACATGCATCGCATAGCTAAAACCCAGAAAGTGAGCTTGGATTTTTTTCCAAACGTTAGTTAAATGATCCAAAATTCATTTTTAGGTGTAGTAATTGACATCATGTCAATTGGAAACATGATGTGGTCATTAAGAATCGAAATTCATTTTTTCAATACAGAAATGTCATTTTAGTTCAATTATATAATTATGGACAACTATTTAAGTAAAAATGATAATTAATAAATAATAAAATCCATAATATATTTAGTAAAAAGTATTATAATTTATATAGATTATTTATTAAAAAATGTAATGAATATTTTAGAATATAATTATTAATTAATAATATAATAAATATTTAATATAAAATTTATAATATAATTTGTCATATATGTTTGTGATAACATTAAAATTATAATTTTTTTATATAAAGTTACTAAAATAAAAAATGGTTTTATTATAATGGTAATATTTTTTATAGAGGTTGACCAATGGAAAAATATATAATATTTTTAATTTTTTATATTGGTTTGCTATTTTATTGATTTATTGTTAATATGAGATCAATATAAATATTTTTTATGTAAATTTGCTAATTGAAGTAGTGGAGTAAACAATATTTGCAATCTAACCTTTTTTCTATTTTTTTGCATTCCAAAATATTTATGATTTATCTTTGGTTTCTTAGTTATAGGGATGTAGCATTGTATCCACTCCTATGACCTTTATTAGTGCTAGCCAACCACAAATAAAGGTAACAATTATTAGCACTAGCCAACAGAAGATAAAGGTCACCTTTATCAGCACTATAGAAATAATTGATAAGGGTACCCTTTATCAGTACTAAAATAGAAGCGTTAATAAAATCCATATTATTCAGAACATTTATTATGGAACAAATTAAGGTGTCCTTTATCATTACACTTTCTAGCGCTAATAATGGATGCATGATTTTAATGTTGCTTATATTTGCATGATTTTAATGTTGCTTATATTTGCAGTTTTTTTAGTGCAGAAAATTTCCTTTTCAAGCATTGATAATGTCTATTTAGATAGCATTGAAATTTCTCTTTTAAAATTTATATTATTCATAATTTAAGATTTTAAAAATGGGATGTTATGATTGAGGAATATTCATTTAATAAAAACTTGTTGATAGAAAAATTAAAAAAATTAACGAAAAATCTAAAATATGTTGAAAACATGGATTGGACTTCAAACTACCTTAAATTCTGATCAAGGCACCCTTTTGGGCTCTAACACATGTAAAAAAACCTTGAAAAAATATATAAAACCTGATGACTTAGGTTAACGTTAGTTAATATTTATTTGAGGTCAAAAAAGGGTCTAAAGTCCCCTAAAATTGAATCTTCTGTAGGGGTACCCCAATTATCTAACATTAAATAGATTTACTACTTCATTTAAGGGGGTATTATTATATTTTTTTTGATGAAGAATGAATTCACTATGAGGCTTACTTTCATGTGGATATTATTTTGTTAAAATTTTATAATTTTTTATCTTTTATTTTTATCTATAATTCAATATAAACCAATTTTCATAGATTTAAATATAATAAATCAATTTTACAAATAAATATCAAATAATATTTACAAAACAATTTATTTTTTAATATATAAATTATATTGAATTAAATTTTTTATTTTCATTTCATTTAATAAAATTATTAATTATATTTACCTTATAAAAAATGCAATAACACACACACACACACATATATATATATACCTATAAAAGTAATGGTTATATATAAATATGTATGGTTCAATCAAAAAATATAATCTCTTGTATATTCTAATATATATATATATATATATTGTGTGTGTGTGTGAGAAATATAAATATCTATGGTTTTGTGTAGATATATGCAAGTATGTGGGTGTGCGTGTGTTAATATTGTGTATATACATCGTATACAAATGTATTTTTATAATTATTTCATTATCATTAAATTTAGTATATGAATGTTGTTACAATAAAATTTTATAAAATAGTTATAGAAAATTTATATCAAAATATAAAATTATATGTAAATATGTATAAAAATATATTTAAATATATAGACATACAAATATATATGTAAATATGTATAATATTTATATCCAAATATACAATATATAGACAAATTTCAAAAATATATTTAAAAAAATTATATAAATGTATATAATTATATGAATAAATATATACATGTGAATTATTTATATAAATATATAAATAGATATATTGTAGAATATTAAAGAAATCGTGATGTTGCAGTGGTAAATATATTTGGCGATCAAGGTAGAGGTAAGGGGTTCAAATCTAGGAGTGATCAATGGTGAATAGGGTGTATAATGATCTAATTAAAGGGGTGGAATGTACTAATAAAGGAGGGTATGAGCACTGATAAATGGATGGGTTGAAAGAAATGAAAAATATTTTGTTAATTTTATCAGTACATTTTTTAGTGTTGATATAGGTCTACCTTATCAGTACATTTTTTAGACCTAATAAAGGTCATGAGACTTTAAGGGAACATTGCATGTCATGTTTTTTTAGCACCAACAATGTCTATTTTTAATGCTTTGAAAATTTTCTTCTGCATTAGTATTTCTCAGCTCGATATTATTTGTCATGTTTTGGTGAATTTATGTGAAGTGGTTGAAAACCATTTGATGCATAATTAAGAATGTTCTCTCATCAAATATGTGATAATGAATTTTGAAATAGAAAAGTAGAAGTTCTATAAGTAAACTTTTTTTAGTATTCTATAGTGAAGTCTTTAATCTTATTTTTACATATCTTAAGGATCTTGGAATTTTCTGAATCGTGGGATATTGAAATATTCATTTATCTATGATGAATTATGAATGATTGTTTTGTGTTATTAGAGATAACATGGGAATGTTATTTGGAATTTTTTAGTTATATTTTGAATATTTAAAGAGATAAAATATCATTTTATTGAAATAAATATTTAAATATGATTTTTAGAAGGAAGATAAATATCTAATGGGGTGTTATGTCTAAGGAGATATTTATGGAATAACATGGTTGTGTTTATGGAGTGAAAAAGATACTAAAATGGTTATATTATTTCTCAATATTTATCTATATATATTTTTAAACACATGATAAATAAAAATTGTACATTCTATTAATATGTTATATTGAAAAGTAATTTTATGACTAGGAAGAATGAATGAGAACATGTAAGACCATGTAAACTTGAATATCTCTTTCCACTATTTTTTATTATTTTGAAGATAATTTATAGAATGGATCTCTTTAAAGATGCATCTTAGATATTACTTATTTTTTGATGGTAGGATTCATCTACTATCAATTGTTGTTAAAAAAAATTTGTGTTCATTTTTTATTCTATTCAACACATCTGTTTCATCAAAGTGATAACTGCTTGTACACTCTTGTGTGATGTGTGTCTACTATTTTTTAATTAGTCAGGGTGTATGTTTCATATATTAGTACTTAATTTTTGTGGTCTACAGTAATAGGAACTAAAATCCTATTTGAAATCTGTTCACCAAGTAATAGTTTTTTTCACTCAACAGTTGGGATCCATAGTAAAATGATCTAAATAAAATCACTACGATCACATTGAGAATTTGTGGAGCAGTCTATGGGATTTTCTTTTCACCCTAAACCACTATAAAAAACTTATGTTTCCTATTCATTATTTCTTTATATTCCCACTACATTACTCAATCAAAGTGATAGAAGGATTGATTCACTTATTTTAAGAGTGATGTTTAAATTCTCCCTTACTTTTAAAGTGACTCAATTCATCCCCCAGTCTTTTTCTGCTTCAACCCTGCGAAAAAAATTAAAACCCCATGACCCATTATAGTATTGATAGTAATTATGAATCCCTGAATCTATTAAAGTAATAAAATATAGTCCTAAAGTAAAACATCCATATTAATCAAGCTATAAATGGATTTGACATGATCATTATGATGCACATGTATCTCCAGGCATTTTTTTCACCAGTTTTATATTATAAAAGTATGCATAATTATATAGTGTATTTTTCCATGACACCAATTTATCATAGTACATAGATTTTTTAATCCATTATAGCATACTTATACATTTTTGATTCTCCTAATATAAACTGGAATAAGTGATTAATAAATCACATGTAATTTATATAAGAGGATGAGTAAAAAATACACCCTTTATCCAAATAGATAATCACATCATAGGAAAATTATCTAGGTATTAATATACACATACTCATTCCTTCTCAATATAGGGCCCAAATTTCATACTCATCATATGAGAGGACAAATCCCATATTGGTTAAGCCTTAATTGATAACATAATCTTCAATATACCCAACCACCCCAAGACTGGAAAAGACATGAATATTTCATAAAGAGGTTATGAAAGTATGATGTTTCTCATTATGTGTATCTTTACAACATAGGTACATAGATTCAATGTGAAATATACACCCCTATCACACAAAATACATAGTGTATAACACACTATGTGGTATAATTATTGGGTCATCTGTCACAGAAAACTGATGTAATTTATCATGGGTATATTAGGTAAATATAAATGAAATCATACTCATTTTAAACATAACTTTTCATATAAAAATATAATACCACATGAAGAACATTGGTTATGGATTAATCCATTTTTACCAAGAAAATCGGGTCCGGTTGGACCGTCCCGATAAAATATAAATTAAAAAGTATAAGTACAAAGTCAGGCGGAGAAAGGAGTTTAACAAATATAGGAATAAGACACCCCCCTCATATCAGCCTCCACCAAGGCTGTACAACATTCAGAAGCTCAAAAGGACCACATGGAAGTCATTTATATGACTGGCCTCTTGGACAAGGCATCATCCACTTTATTGGCCTCTCGGTAGACATGAGATATCATTATGATGATATGCTTTTCCTGATTAATACATCCAATAAAGTGAGGGAAAATACTCCATAGAACAGCCTAAGTTCTCATCTTGAGAGCATTTTCAACAGGTTCAGAGCCTGATTGAATCCATAAGATGTTCCAGCTATGAAAGACAACATGCCTCACTGTATAGATAATGGCGCATAGTTCTGCTTCATAAGAAATTCCCATCCAAAAAAATGATAAAAACAACCCTTAACAAAGCCACGATACGTGTGGAAGACACATCCACAACGTAATCTTCCGGAACACTAGATGAAGCACCATAAACATTAAAATTAATTCATGGAATGATCAGTGGTATATATCGAATAAATTTAATCATCAGTGGATTCATCAGTTTACCTACAATACCAAGCATCCGCAATGAATTTAAATATGACCATGTATTATCCATGTAGCAATTCTGTATCATATGGGAAGCGTGTACATCTTGATGACCCAACATTGCACTTTCATGGGAGGACATAGCCTTTCTGTCAAAATGGAGGTTGTTCCGGGATGTCCAGATGGCGTGAAAAACCACTACTATAGCAACCAGCAGCATATTCTAGACCTGCACACTCCTACAAGACTTGGATATGTACATAATCATGTCTTCCAGCAAGCCATGTGAGCATAAATCCATGTTGATGATATCTCCATTGTATTTCAATAGCTTTTGAGAAAAAGGACAACATGTGGAGAGCTTTTTTGCAGTTTCTGTTTCATTTAGGCACATATGGCAGGTAGACATGATACTTTGACAAGAATTTCATAATTTATCATGAGTTGGTAGCCTCTTCTGCCATATTTTACATAGAGGAAGAATCTGAGAGGGCTGGACAAAATTCTCTTTAAGCCTGAGTATCCAAGAAGGAGCTTGTGTGGAGCCAACAAGCTACAGGTTATAGGACTCTTTGAGATTAAAATGTATGTTCATGTTAGGATTCCATACTGGGATATCACTATCCATTAAAGGGTATATCTGGATTTCATGTTTATCTTGGGGAGTGACCATAATTTCAGGTTTATCACACTAATCTAGAAAATCTACTATATACATATCCATAGGAATGAGGGAATATCACTAGTATACAAGGGGTTGTCCAGGCAGGGAATGTTACAAAAGTTGAGCATAAAGTGCATGGACACAAGCCATTTAGTGTTTTGGCTAATTTCATTGAAGGATTTCCAAATGGAGGTCTAAAATGATGATGAAATATATTGAGGTTATCCATTAGTAAGCCTCGTTTTGAACCTTCATGATATAAAATCCAAGGATGAGTCATTGGTGGTTAAAAGATTCCATGTGATTTTATTAATGATCCCCTCATTGAATATATTAAGATCCTTGATTCCAAGACCACCCAACATAATGGGTTTAATACAATCCTTCCAAGAAATGGTAATCAATTTCCTTTCAGTGATACTGCCTATCCAGATGAAATTACTCATCATGCCCTGATGTTCTTTGAGAAGATTTTTTGGCCATTTATATAGTGAGAAAGAATAAAAAAACTTTGAGGTAATAACATAGTTAACAAGGCACACCCTCTCAACTTGAGACAGTTCTTTACTCTTCCATTTTTCCATCTGATTAATGATACCAGAGGAAATTCCATTAAGATACCGCCTTCGTATCCTTCCACAAAAGATTTGGACTCCAAGATTAATGAAAGGTACAACTCTTTTCCTGACTCTAAAGGACCTGGCGACCCTATTCTATTTACCAATAGTAACCCCATCACCAAAAACAATAAATGATTTTCTCCAACTTATATGATATCCAGCAACAGTCGCCAGTGTGAGATGAAAGCTTTGAACACATAAATTTATCTCCTTGAGGATTCCCCAAAAATCAAGATGTCATCAACATATATAAGATGAGATGGGACAAGGCTATACCTGCCTTCTTTTATCTGTCCAAAGACACCAATTTGGGATTTCTCATTAAGACATCTACTCATGTATTCTTCAGTAATTGCAAAAATAATCCCATAGAGTGGATCACCTTGTCTAACACCTAGGGTGCATTAAATATAACCCCTAGGAGATCCATTAATTAAAATAGATAGTAATATAGAGGTAAGAATACTTTTTATGGGGTTGATGAATCCACTTGAGAAACCAAATATCCTAAGAAAATCAAGGAGAAAGTTCAAGTTGAGGTTTTCAATGTCTTTGGAGATGTCAATTTTGAGAGAAAAAATCTTATGCATTTCCTTCTTTTTCATTAGTTTGATGCCTTCAGATGCAGTGAAGAGGCAGGTCTGAATGTTTTGACCAGGTATGAAGCTATACTGATTCAGAGACATGTGGTCCATGATAAAGCCCCCTAAACTGTTCATCAAGATTTTACTAGTGATTTTTGGGGTGGTGTTCCCAATCTCAACAAGCCTGAAGTCTTTGACATTAATTCCACTTTCCTTCTTAGGAATCAAGGTAATACAATTAGAGTTTAAGCCATAAGTCATATAACACAAAGTGATGAAGTCCAGGACTGCATTAGCCAAGTCATCATTCACAATATCCCATATTATCATATCCTAAATGATAGTATATCAATGAATACTTATATTTACAACACTTGTAGGGGTTTTCAAAACCCATTACATCTATATGAAACTCATGTAACATCTATATGAGATTATCTCATAGAAACCTCCCACTAAACTCTTTTGGTGAGTAACATATATAAATAAATTGTTTTCAATAATGGTGATATCATATACCTGATATTAAAATATTTTAAAATAGGATTAAAACTCATTTAATTCACAACATCAAATGTTATGATGTAAATAAATTATTTTTTCTACTTAAAAATCATTCCACATAATCATCATCATGTTTCTTGGATGATATCCTCAAACATTTTATTTGAAATAATTTTGTAATAAAATATAATACTCTACATTTATATTTTTAACAACACATCTAAAACTATTTTATGACATAAAGTGACATTCACTTTTTCATAGTAGATAAATATTACTATTTAAATTTCACTTTACAAACACATCTGAAAATATTTTATCATATTAATTGACATTCAATTTTAATATTGACTAGAATAATCATTTATTTATGGAACTTTTAGCTTCTCCAAGTTCAACCATACTCTCACTAGACTCTTAGAAACTATATTTTCTTAAAAATATCATGTTAAGATACAAACACTTCTTAATATTAGAAAATAACACATATTTCCACTTCTTTTGGAATAAGAAATAAAATATAAAAACTAAATCATATATGTTATTCTATGTGTTTAGAGAATTATTCTAAAAATAATTCTTTAACCTTTAAAATACCCCATTGTAGGTGGTGAGAACCCATTCCATCATATTTTAATATATATTTTGAATAAAATCTTTTATCCCATATAAAAGTCCTTTTATTCGTTCCTTCATTTCAAAAATGTTATAGAGTTTTGAAGAATCATGATCCATGTGTATCATATCTTTTTTATTTATGAAAGTTATTTGTTAATAAGATACTTCTCTTATCATATAAGAGAAATGAGATGAAAATAAAAATCATTTATTTAGATCTTTTTATGATTGAAACACTCATTATTATTAATTCTACGATTTAATAAACATTTTCATCATCATTTAAATACAAACTATATGATTTATAAATTTGTAACATGATTTTAGAAATTTTATGTTTAAAATACTTATATAATGTACATTTGGTTTCATAAACCCTTTAAATTTCATATAATTGATTTTTTAACATTAATACTTGACATTCTCTATCTATGGAGTTTCATAAACCCCTTTAATAATTTTTGATAAATCCATAAAATGGAAATGACACCCCACTTCTTGACTTTTCCTTTGGGTTTCAATGGACAAGACTAATAATTAGACCATCTAATATTTTCTGTCAATCTCAAACATTTTCCCTTATGGAATGTCGATATGGAATAAGATTCTATACATATCATTCCAAATTTAGTTATCCTAAATACATTGACAATATTTAATAAACTTTTTTTGAACTCATTAATATTATTAGAAAACATCTAATGATGATAACAAAATTATTCTCATATCCATAATAATCCTTAAATAGAAACCTTAAATCTCTTGAAGTCATTAAGGAGACCAATTATATTGAAGGAATTAGAAAACAATAAAGTACCTATTTTATTCATGAAATTAAAAAATGCCTTTGAAATATTACGTGAATTTATCTATGCTTCTCATAAGAATATTGATCCACCTGTTGAACAACTTAAACATTTGGCAATTCAAGATGGAGTTTATCTAAAACATGGAATTTTGTTTCTTGATTAAAAAATTTTCATATATTTATGTACTAGTTTTATAAGTTAAATTAATTATACTTATACTTTTATAATATTGATCTCAAATTCATTTTTGATGATTTTGATTTCATTTTATATACAGAAGAATATTTTATCAAATGAGTACTGTTTTTTACATACATTTAATTTTAGATTTTATTAAATGTACTCCAACTAATAGGGGCGGGAAAAAATCCTGAACCAAAATAAACAAATATAAAATGAAGTTGATTTTTTTTTCTAGTGGTTTGGTTTTGGGGGAATGTTGAATGGAACATTTTGCTTTGTGGATTAGTTTGGTTGTCAAACCAAACCAAACCTATTAAATAGATCTATACTTGTTTTTTGACATTATTTAATATTTTTTTTTATCATGTTATCCCATGAATCAATTCACTAACCCAAACACTCTTTCATATTTCAATTTTGATGTCAAGGATGATATTATGTCATCATTAATGATTGTGTACAAATTTCATTCAATAATAAGTCCGTCATTATAAAATATCATAGATCTATATCTAGGATGTTAGGTAAAAAATAGGTTAATCAACAATACAAACCAAACCAAACCATAAATTTATGGTTTCTAAATTTTCTAATATGTAACAAACCACTATTAAATGGTTTAGGTTTTATATATAAAAACTAAAATGTAAATTGTGGTTTAGTGATATTTTTAGTTAAAAAATAACCACACTAATCCATTTCCATACATAACCACTAAAACAGTTACCACTTAAAATATAAATTATACAAATTTTTGGTATAATATCTATATTTCAGCGAGCCTTGGGTCACATTAGCATATATCACATCATATTGTTATTTAGGTAGACATAAATGTCAATCTTATGAAATATGAATTTTGGATATTTGAGTGGATAACACTTTATCCTAATTAATAATATGAATAAATTAAAATCTATAATTATAGTATCCAAATCCTATGATGGTTTCTTGATAGAAGTGTATCCAAAATAAAATTCCAAAGACGACCACCCAATCCTATTAGGGTCACTTGATACTTGTTTTCCTTAAACAAGACAGTTATGGGGCACCCATATTTAGTATAGAAAACCCATTTAGATTTACAAGCTCTTGATAAGTTTATGATTTGGTAGGAATCTAACACTTTGTATTATTTAAGGGGTTTTAATCTCACCATATTGTCTCATGTTATTATCATTACATTATGTGTGATTATAATTATTTAGTTTGGAAGTTTATTCCTAAAACTAGCTAAATATGTTTAAATCATATTGATGTGTAACTCTTTATACAATTCATAGAATGTGTTACTAGCACAAATTAAAAGAAAAATATGTTCGTATATATCTAAGTTATTCCCATGCATATGGCACATGAAATTAATTCATATAAAGTATTAGAATCATATGAAATCAATTATCCCCATAAGAGTAAGCATGGAGCGAAAGGTAGCCAACTCCCACTTTTCTAGACAAGCCATTAGCCTCCAACATAGTTAGTATCCCGACTCATAATTCCTCCACCCATGGTTCTCTACTCATGAAAATATTCAATTCAATTATAATCCTATCACTGAATCTGTATAAACAACTATAAGATTTTTAATTCATTCTCATAACCAAATAAAACCCATGTCAAAGTAGAGGGAAAATAACTGAATTATCACACCTAACATGTGACTCCTTAAGTGCATGTATGAAATTTACATAATTATATTAAAACATTATACTAAAGCATACTACAATTAATAATATAAATTTTATATTAACGAATTATAAAGTGGGGAATACTTTAATAAATTAATAATTAATATATTTAAATATGAAATTCCAATTTATGAACAATTTATAAATAAATTATAAACACTACATAAGTTTTGAATTATAAATTTGAAAAATTCAATATAATATAATATAAATACTTCATATTTATCATTTACATGGTATTAATATAAGCATTTTCATATTTCATTATATGAGATAATTTTTGTACACATTTATTATCAAATAATAAACATTTCATTCTTTATGTAAACAATTTATATAAATGAAATATCTCAAATGGAATTTAATTTAAATTTTTTGTTCAAATCAACTGAAACACAATATAGGAAAATAGATTTTTTTTACGACATGTGATATTTGCTGAACTAAAAATTCAATTCAAATAGTATATGGGGTCAAAATATTTGTGACAGACCAGATCATCTATCACAAATAGGTTTTCCACAATAGATCTTTGAAATAGATGATCAAGTCTATCGTAAAAGGTTATGGTGTGCATGCGCGCACGATAGCAGGTAAAAACTATTTACAACGGAATACAAAATTCATCAAAAATAATTCGTTTCACTAGGTTATTTATGAGAGACTGATACGTCTATCACAATTAATCCATTCCGGTAGTGGGATTTTCTGTTGGATCCAACACAAATATGTCCATGTCAGCATATTTGTGACTAATTCCATCACAATTATGATTATTTATGAAAAATATTTCGCAAATGCTCGGACAATAAGTATATTTTTGATAAACTAGTCCATCGCAAATATTATTTCATTGAGAGGGAAATTATATTTTTTGAAGTGACATTTTATGATAGATAAGTTGTTTGTAACAAATATTGATTGTAAATAAGAAGTTTGTCATAAATAACCATCGCAAATTACCCAAACAATAGAATTTTTGGGAAACAAATTTCATCAGAAAAATCTTGACGTAAAAAAACTATAAATATACATAGACCCGCTCTCCCATTAATATTCTTATAACCCTTTTGTTTCTTTTAAAACAATACTATGGTTTTAGATATAGCCTTCAAATCTGTAGATTTTAGACAAGATCTTCTACCCATTTGGAAAAGTACAAATTTTGAATTATTTTTTAAATATTTTTTTCTTAAATGTGCTTAATATTTTATATTTAATTATTTAATTATTTATATATTTAATTAGTAATTTTAATTTATTTAAATTGGTATTAGGTTTATAATAAATTAATATATTTTCATTAAAATTGATATAATTAATTATAATTTTTCATAAATTAATATGAAATTAGTATAAATTAAGAAAAAAATTATAAATTCATATTAATTAATAAAAAATATTATAAATTGATATAAAGTAATTAAAACTATAATACATTGATGTAGAATAATAAATATTAAATTTAATTATAATAAAATTACTATATATTGATATAATTTAGTATAAATTTATATTAGTTTTTATAAATTAGTTTAAATATATTGCAAATTAGTAGAGATCAGTATAAATTATTATAAATTGATTTAATATTGCATAAATTAGTATAAATTATTAAAATTGGTATAAATTATTAAAAAATAGTATAATTAGTATAAATTTTTAAATAATAGTATAAATTAATAAAACTAATATGTATTAGTATAAATTGAGAAAAAATTATAATTATTAATAAAAATTATTATCTATTCATAAAATTAGTATAAATTTATTTAATTTGTTTATAAATTTATACAAATTATTATAAATATATATACACTTGAATAAATAAGTATAAATTATTAGAAATTACTATAATTTAGTATAACATAATATAAATTAATATAACTCTATATAAATTACTATAAATTGATATACATTATCATAAATTAGTAAAATTTAGTGAAAATTAATATAAATTGCTATAAATTTATATAAATTAATGGAAATTGTTATTAATTACTAGAAATCAATATAAATTATTTTTTATTTCTATAAATTTGTATAATTGTAATAAATTAATATAAGTTAGTGTAATTTAATATAAATTAATGAAAAATATTATAATTTAATGTAAATTTTTAAAAAAATTATTATAAATTGATATAAGTTAGTATAATATAATATAAATTAATGAAAAATAATATTTATTATTTTAAATTTTTTTAAAAATAGTATTGATTCATACAAAATAAAATAATTTAGTGTAAATTACTATAATTTAGTACTAGTTGTTATAAATTTTTATGTATTAGTATAAATTAATATAAATTTTCATACTTTCATATAAATTATTATAAATTAATATAAATAAAAATAAATTAGTATTATTTTTTGAACGTTATTATAAATTAGTATAACTTACTATAAATTGATGTAATTTAGTCTAAATTAATAAAAAATACAATAAATTATCAAAATTAAAATAAATTACTACAAATTAATAAATAAGTATAAATTTATATTTTGAAATTTCTAATTTTGTAATAAAACTAAAAATTGAATTATTTTTGAAATATATAAGAAAAAATAATAAATTATGCATCATCAAAGTATGAGTCTATTTTAGAAGGAATGATTATTAGTTAGAGTATGTGTTCTTGAAGAAACTGATTGCAATTTTATTACATGCATATTAAAAAATTTGAATATTTATAAAACATATAATTTCATATTTTTCATTGTTCTACATGATTGTTGACTCTCCATTCATCACAGATTCTAAAGATCGAAAAAGGGTAATATATTAGCTCAAAGTGATTCAACCTTTGGACAAATATCAAAAATTGAAAAAGGAAGGAGTAAGAAGAAAAATGCGCAAGCGGCGCGCAATATCTACAATGGTTACACAAGTACACTAGCGCGCTGAAGTTGGTCGCGCAACTGACTTGCGCGCTCTAGGTGAAAACCACCCGGGGTATTCTCCAGCCTATAAATAGACCATGTGGGCCCCACATTTGAAGGAGTAATTTTTCCAGAATTCAAATATAGAGCTCTTAACGACCAAGTCTCTTCTTCTGGTCTTTCGAACACTTCTAAGGTAATAATTTTCCTAGAATAAAAGGTCTAAACAAGAGGAGTAAGGTCAATGTGTTAGAATTCACTAAAACATGCGTGCCTAATGTGTTTTACCCTTAAGGGAAATGAACATACTTGCACGCCGCCATACTTCTTCACCAAAACTTGCGTGCCTCTCTTTTGGATGTACCTCAGGATAATTCTAAAGGCTTTGATCAAGGATCACCCAAGTGTTACCTTACTAGTTAACAATCACGCAAGTACCCATGTGTTGCGCAGGTAAACCAGCGCGGCCAGGACTTACTCACCCACACAGTACCTGCGTGCCTGCCAGGACTTGCGCAGCCCAGCTGTTTTTGGGTGACCTTGTTGCCCATTTAACCCTTCTTATACCATTCCACCTCTCCTATTCAAGATTTAGTTTTCAAGACATTCTTTAAAGAGATTTATTGCATGTTTTCTTGATTAACTTCCTTATCTAAAAGGAATTCTATGGAATATCTCTCAAAACATAGTGATTTATACATCATTATGTCACTAATGATTGAGATTTCATTCAATCAACCTTATCCATTAAGATTACAGAACCCCTTAACCTGGGCCTCCTTTTTAGGATTAATCCCAAGTCATAATTTTCAAATCTGGGCATCCTCCTTAGGAGTAAGCCCCAATTCCTCTTTAACCTGGGCCTCCTTTTCAAGAGTAAGTTCCAATCAAAAAACTCCCAAATATGGGAATCCTTATCGGGAGTAAGCCCCAACCATAATTCTCTAAACATGGGCTTCCTTTTCAAGAGTAATCCCTAGTATCAAATATGGGCATACTCCTGCCCCAAGTAACTTAAATTCTCAATGTCCCGTAACCTGGGCCTCCTTCTCAGGAGTAAGCCCAAGTCTAAATTTCTATTAACCAGTCCTAACATACTTTGATCTGGATCTACTTCTCAAGAGTAAAACACAATCATAATTCCCCTCCTAATTTGGACCTTCTTTTCAGGAGTAAGCCCCAAATTAGAGAATCCAAATATCCATAATCTATATATACCTTTATGGACCCTGTTCTTGGATTTCATCCCTGAAGTAAATCCTAATCTTCATCTATTTGGGCATTCATACATACATAACCACCACATCATTTCTTATGATTGTATATTTCATGGCACATCTATCTGGTTTTACCAATACCTCTTGTTTCTCACACCGAGCACGACTCACGTGAGCTTAGAGTGTAAAAGTAATTATTACATCTTTCTTTGAGCCATCAATCATTAACATCATATTCCATTACTCGAACTACGTGGGTTCTGATTCCTTTTCCCAAAAAAAGGATACGTAGGTAGCCCATCTGTGGGTATGATCCAAACTATGAAATAATAAATGTCCTTCTGAATGATAATATAATTCATGTTCCTCAATGAGTAGCTTTAAAACCAGTATGGTCATCATAATTACCAAGAGACTTTTATGTATAAAAGGATACCATTGACTAAGAATCTCTAACAAATAAAGATGATTCTCTATCGATGAATAACCTCAAATACATATAAAAGATTCTCTAAATTTCATACATATCAATCATTGATTGTCAGCTATAATGGAAATCTCAATATATACTTTGTAATATAATAAGGATTCACGAACATAACTTAAATCTATAATGAGAGTCCCGGAGTAGGAAATAATTCCCCTCAAAAAGGTGTGATTAGTCTGACCTCCCATCCTCTCGACTAATGCAAATTCCTAAGCCTCATCATTTCACAAATAATGAGCGCCTACCTTTGGAAAGTTGGGTCAAATGGATATGGAATCATTGGATGTTTCTGGATCTACGAACAAACCCGTTAGAAACCGCTTGGAATGTTTGAATCTTAAATCAATGAGATCATCCCCAATTCCAGAGGGAAACAAAAAATGGTGAACCCAACGTGAATCCTTAACCAAGTTAAAATGATGTTTTTCTAATTTGTTAGGCCCCTATTTAAAACTCAATGAGAGGGACAACAAAATAATCATTGACAAATGTGCTCATCCGAAAGATGTAGTGTTTGAATTTTTCTTGATTAACTATGTTATATCAAACAGGAAATATTTTCCAAGATTTTTTGTATTCTAAGAAATGGCCTCTCTCAAGTTCACACATGTGAATACCGCTGCTGTGAATTCCACTGTTGTTACTCCTGCTCGATCGCCGTCCCCTCTAAGGACGACATCACCTATTCAGCGTCTTCAACACTAGGTATCAAACGCGCTGGTTAAGGAGTACCATTAACATGGTACCATTCCAACTCTGGAGGCTTCCCGAAAAGCCCTCCAAGTGAACAACTCACACCGGTCGTCCGGACAACGACGACCAGTGATCAAGAAGCATGTAGTGCTAACCACCGTCTCCAACCGTTTCAGGTCGTTGTCCACAGAACGCAATCACCATTCACACCCATATTCTAAGGAGGTGAATGAGCAGGATCCTCAGGGACTTAATGCAAGGAAACGAGAGTTCTTCCCAAGGTATCTGATCAAAAATCACTTCCAGACTCGTGTGGAAGTGTTCCCTCAACATGATGAGGGTACCGACTCCAGGTGTTCGGTTGAGGTTCCTCGAACCCGAGAAGGAAAGAAGAATCTCCAGAGGCGATATCCGATTAACAGTGAGCATGTTCTCATCTCTGCTATCTCCGGAAAAGTCCACTAACCTAACTTGGTGGAAATAAATGAGCAGGCACACACACCTACCCATTTTAATTCCGCTGTCCAGCAGACAAGCCTGGCAGCATCACGCCAATCCCGCAAGGCAATTCCTGCGGAGTATTATAGGCAACGACATACACCTGTTTATACATAATCATCTAGTCAACTGGCTCATCTGACTACATATTATGGATCTCGTCAACTATGTTCGGTGAAGTGAAATCAGCAGGCACATACACCTGCTAGTACTGATCAAGCATACCCACAGTCTCACTTGGTAGCATTCAGAGAAGTTAGTCGAAAAGCTCCGGTGACAAACAGGAGGCAGACTCAACTCTCTTCCTCTATACTTGTGTACTCTCAGGATTCACTGATAGGAAATGGTGGACAGGAGTAGGCACATACACCTACTCCAAGAACATAATGGATGTATATCCCCATTCCGGAAGCTGAAGTCACCAAGCATGTTCTATCAATGGTGAAAGAGAAGAAGAAAATCCCAGCTCATATCATGGATGCTTGCCCGGATATTATAACATCTTCATCAACATCTCAGGGAAAGACACACAAATCTATCCCTAGCAGTGGAGTGACACATCAACAGTACACTCCAGAGCAGATACACACATCTGTTCCAGTCCAAGAGGGTTGTGGGGCATACTCCCCCATATCATACGGACAACCAAGTCAGGCACATACGCCTGATTTGAGTAGAGATCGTCAGCCTAACATGGCTATCTCTCCTGATCAGGAATATACACCTCCTAAGAGCGGCCACTTTCGTCAACAAGTGGTTTCCAAGGTGAGTAAGAAGTCGTCTAAGAAGAGGACCCACCCAACACAGTCAAGTGATCAAGAGCCAATCTGTAACAAGTCCTTGCTCGATGATGGAGTTCTTGAATCACTCAGACAGTTATCTGTTGGAATTCAAGATTCTACTCCCTCATTTCCCAATAGAGGGGACATTAATTCCGAAGGAATTCAATAGACACTTCCTCATGAAGGCTTTCTTCCTGAAAATTCGGTCGATCTTGAAGTTTCATCTTCAGATGAGAGCCACAGGAACCCTCTGTGTGGTCAGAAAACCAAGGAGCAAGGGATCTCATCTTTAGCAGTAACCCACCATGGTGGTCCTCCCCATGATGATGAATTTAACTGTAAACTTCCTCTCCGCATTAGTGATGCACATTGCTCGGAAAATTCTCCAGTGGACACTGTAGTGCCGAGGAATCCCTATTATCTTAAGGCACATGAATATGCGAAACCTGTCATGTATGATGCTTCATCGCTTGAAGGTGAAATAATTTCTCAATCAAAAGATAGCCCAGGGTGTAGGTCATTCTCTAAACCACCCCTAAGTCATGCATCTACTAGTTTGATCAGTTATTTCTCTACCAATATTGTTGAATCTGATGAAGCAACAAGGAATCACCAGCTCTGGTCAAATTCGGTGGAAGAATATTCATTGAATGATAAAGAGGAAATGCTGAACATGAGAAAACAACTGGCAAAATGTTAAGTGCCAGTCATGTTTTGGCCTCTGGCTGACTCTCAGTATGACATTCCAAAGATGTTGAGGGAAGATGGAATTCATTATATTCATCTCAAAATATGGAAAACAATTTTTCAGTTGAAAAAGAAAGTATTAACTTATGATGAATATAAAAATCATGTCAAGATAATAGAAGGGTTACAACGTCAAATTGATTTGGAATCTATATAAATCTCTCGATATCTGAAGGCTGAAAAGCAATAGAGAGCCCTTCAGCGTTCATGCCTTGGCGCACTAAGAAGATTGCGCCAGTTAATTTCCAATTCCCCCATCTGGTATTCATGTCAAAGAATGGGGTGTTCATAGAGCACTACATTTCACTGTTCTCTCTAGTCAGCAAAGCCCGCCGAAAATGGTCTCATGTAATGTTATTGCCCGTGGCCGGCCACAATAAATTGGATTTGTCTGTAATCAAAATCTTTCCCAAGAACATGCTTCAACTAGTTCCTCTCAAAATCAAGAATACAGAGAAAAAGTTGTTGAATTACTCCTGCCTCAAGAAAATGAGAATATTGAACATTCCTCTCGTATAGAGAAAGCACATCACCAAGTGATAGAAGCGTCAGAAATCATCAAATGGTCTTTTAAACAGGGTGATAAAAGTGGATGTAGGTTGATGCATCTAGCTAATTTCAGGACTAAGGTCCGCAAGATCAAGAGATCTTTTAAGAAATTCTCAGACATAGCATGTCAAGAGCCACCCCAGCTTGCCAGACTAGGGACTCTTTTAAACCAACCCTCAAAATCAACAAATAGGATATGAGGAGTTGAGCAAAGGCAGAAGGAACAACCCCAGTCCACCGGGCTGGGGACTTTTTCAAATCATCAATCCCCTCCTCAGCAAAATTCGGTCTTCTCTCGATTGGGGAAGAAGCCACATGAGGAACTTAGAGCCAAGTTATCATGATATTCCATCCAAATTATGTTTCTTCAAGAAGTTCCTGAGAGATCGAATCAACAAAAGGGAATGTCTCATCAAAGACATGGAAGAAGTCAATGTCACAGAAATGCTGATAGAAGGGATGCGATGCGTTATGCATCAATAAATGTCATCAATGTCATTGTTTATGATCTAATAGATGAGGCTCACTCCGGGGATTCAGATGAAGAGGTTCCTGATCAAGAATATGTACGCACAGACACAAATGAAGAAGGTGTGCGTACACGAAATCAAAGGATTACTCAGAACCTAGGTAATCCTTCAAGTAACCCACTTCCCCCTCTCTGAAAAGGATCCAAAAAAGGGAGAGGAATGAATTAGTTTATATATCCTTCCTCTGGAGAAGGCCAATCACTCTCACTAGAGCAAAGATATTCGCAATAGGAGGAATAAATGAAGGAATTGAGGAGGTTGAATGCAGAACTACTTCAGGGTAGTCATCTTCCTAAGCATGTTGGAGTCAGTCAGCCAAGGGAATTTGTTGCAGCTACTAAGATGGATCAAGAATATCGTCCTCTATCAGTACACCTACATAGGTCTAATCTCATGGGTCAGGTGCAACAATAGTTGGCAGTGCTACCATGAGTTGCAGCACCAATCACCACATCTGTCCAAGCTCCAGTCATTACACCTGACCAAGTCCAAGTTCAACCGGATGTTTCTCAAAAGTTAATAACTACCATTGAGTAATTAATAGCTCGGTTAGAGACTATGGAAGGGAAGTGTGCGCAGGTTCAACAAGAAAAGAGAGCTCACCCTGAATGGGTAGATTCAGTCTATGCCTCATCATGTTTTGGGAACCCTGTATTCACTATTTTCAATGGATCAGACGACCCTGAACATCATTTGACGCATTACGTGTCTTGTTGCGATCCTATGATGGGAACTCCAGAGCAGCAAGAAGCAGTGAAACTCAGATGCTTCGTGTGAACCAGGCAAAGACCAACCGTTGTCTGGTATACAGTCTTGCAATCCTGGTCAATTACCGAATGAGAGGATCTTCGTCAAAAATTCCTTCTCCAATTCAGCTCATCATTGCTAAAGACAACAGTTTTTGATATTACAAACTATAAGCAAAGGAAGAAGGAAAGAGTATCTGATTTCATCAGTCGCTGGAAGGGATTAACATATTCCCTAATCTTAGCACTCCCTCAAGAGTAACTGTTGCCAATCTGTGTGGAAAATCTGCATGACGAATTACGCACGCCGTTGATCCCTGTAAAATACGCATGAGGGTTTCGATATCTTGCTTCAATCGCTCAACAGATTGAAGATTATCTTATATAGAATAAGGATAAATCTAGTGTAATTCCATCAGCTCCATGAAGTAGAATGGGTAATGCAGAGACTGCTACAGTTATGCATAAACAACCACCTGTACCTGCTTCTATTTCAAAACCTTCATCTTCTCGAAGGGCTCCACCTCATGAGCGTCAACAACAAAGGTTGTTTCATCCAGACGATCAAAGAGACTAGAGACGGAAATAGTTTGATGAGATGAAGAGTAATGTTTATTCTTTCCTAAATGAACAAGTTCCTGGTTATTTCATTTTTGCCCTGAAGAATAATTTAGTTTAGCTGCTGAGGCCCAAGAGGCCAAACAATGAAGGTAATGAATACCATCCTAATTATTACCCATTTCAGCAGATGTTGGGACATCCCATCTAGGTGTTTTCTGTTTTCAAAGACCTCCTCCAAAAAAATGGTTGATTTGGGACAAGTTAAACTGAATGGTTCTTCAGTTTAGGTAGCATGTGTTACTGCTAAAGTTCCAGAGGAGGAAAGCGAGTGGAAAGAATTAAAAAGAAAAAAATGCACAGAAACATGATGATTGTATGGTAAGAAAGGCGATCAACCGAAATCATGATATTTTGAAAACACAATTGAATAAACCAATTGTGCCTTTTTCCATGAATTCCGCAACAAAATCCTCATTAGAGGGGAACTCCTCAAAAGAGTGGCATAATTCCAAGAAAGAGGAACAATTAGAAGAAGATGTGTATGTGTCAAATCCTAAGAAGTCTTTGACTCTGGCAGATTTCATGCCATCTACTTTGAAGCCACGAGCACCATCCCACCAAACCGCACAACTTAAATTGTCTAGTCAGGCGGAGCCTTCATCAGATGAAGAGCTGATCTTTGGTTCTGTTAATATGATTCACTTAACAAATCCTTATTCTAGTCGTGGTTTTGATTTTGATGAGGCCGAATTCCCTATATCATATAGAGGAATCAGAGGGAGTTCCAGGGGTCTGGGATACAGAGGAAAATGTGGATATCCCAGTTGCCACTATTCCAATTCTACCCCTGCTAGAACTATGTACGCAGCAGAAACTCATGGTAGAGCCCTTCAGCGTGCTCAACAAGAACAAGCAAGTTCTTCCACCAATAACAAATTCAGTCCTGGCACAATTATTCTGGAGGATCAGTTGGGGGTTCCACCTTCATCCTCTCAACAAATAAATCGATCTAATCAATATATTCTTCCAAAACCAGGAATATTTCCTACTCCTATACCGATAAAAGATTCATCAAAATCCAAAGCATCAACTTCCAATGCACCTGCTAAACCACATGTTCCTGTTGGGAAACACAAACCACTGGATCAAAAGTATGATGTATTGAAACACCTGGCATAAGTAATGGAGAATTTATCAATTCTGGATGCTTTCAATCTGTCAAAGGATCTTCTGGAGGCACTCATCGATGCTTTGTCAAGTCCTCAAGAGTTTGAAACTAAAATTGATGCAGCTGATGTCTATCATGTATAGAATAATCTTGCGGAATTCCATGCAATGATATCTTTCACTGCTGAAGATGAAGATGATGTCATGCATGGACATATTAAACCTTTGTATTTATCTGTCAAGTTCAATGGTGTAGACATCCGAAGATCTTTCATTGATAATGGTTCAGGAGTCAACCTCATGTCTATTCGTACACTTCGGCGATTGGGCCACACAGAATCTGATTTATATCCTTCAACCATGATGTTACAAGGATATGATAAAAATGAACACGAACCACTGGGCGAAGTTACACTCAGAACTCAGTTTGGAGATCTTGTATCCAATTCAGATTTCATGGTTGTTGGTCAAGACTCAGCCTTCAACATCTTTCTTGGAAGACCCTGGCTACATCAACATGTGGATATCCCTTCATCATACCTTCAATGTCTCAAGTATTGTTTCGATTGTCATGATGGGACATTTTGTGGAGATAAGGCCATGTTCAAGACATGCGAGTCTCAATACAGTGAGGCGGAATTCTATCACATAAAGGGAAGGGAGAAATCCACAGGATAAGAGATTACCAAAGTTAATTCTCCATATGGTTTGGAAAATATTCCACTAAATCCATTTGCGCATGTGAGTACAGATTATGTGTTGCCTATCAGTCAAATTGACATGATAGACCCAAATCAAAATACTCTTATAAAAATATCCATAATGTCAATTAAGGCAATCGATCCAGACAAATGGGAGAAATTGGTTACCCACCATATTGTGATGAAAGCCCAAATGATAACGTCTTCATTTCATCTGCTGAAATACAACAAGTCTATACTTATCCAATCAGGCCAGAAGAAGTTATAGCAACATCGTAGGTGAATAGTGATGTCGATTCTCAATCCATCATCTCCTCTTTATTACCCAAGGAAGACCCTTCATCATCAATTGGATCATAAATGGAAGCCTCTTCTTCAAGATTTTCAAATTTTAAAATCTCTCTTAATCATGGCAATTTTGATTCATCATCTTCTATGCAAGTAGAAACAGAAGAAATAACACATGTTGAAGAAGAATATGAAGATCTCAGAGATGCTCCTCTAGCATTTGATGAGGGTATCTCTACCAACATGGATGAACTCAGAGAAATAAATCTTGGTACAAAAGAAGATCCACGCCCGACATTAATCAGTGCGACCATGACCCTTGAATAAAAAGAGATGTATATATCCTTTTTAAAGAAAAATCAAGACATATTTTCTTGGAACTATACAGAGATGTCTGGGATTGATCCTGATGTTGCTACTCATCATTTGGGTTTACCAGAAGAACATCAAAGATTTAAGCAAGCCGCGAGAAGAACACGCCCAAATTATGCTTCAAAAATTGACGTTCAAGTGGATAAGCTTATCAAATCTAACTTCATCATAGAAGTTCAATATCCCAAGTGGTTGGCTAATATTGTCCATGTTAAGAATAAGAACAAACAAATTAGAGTTTGCATCGATTTTAAAGATCTTAATTGGCGTTGTCCTAAGGATGATTTCCCAATTCCGATTATAGAACTCCTGATTGATGCAACAGTTGGATATAAAGACCTTTCCTTCATTATGGATATTCAGGATATAATCAAATCTGAATGGCTCCAGAATATGAGTAATCTACAACCTTCAGAGCCCCTCAGGGTGTGTTTTTCTACTGGGTAATGCCCTTTGGCATAAAGAATGAAGGCGCAACATATCAGCGTGCCATGTATCGTATCTTCAAACCCTTTTTAGGGATGTCTGTTGATTCTATGTGGACGATCTGGTGGTAAAATCCAAACAACATTCTAATCACTTGGCTGATTTGGAAGTCATATTCCACAAGCTTCGACAAGATAATTTGAAGATGAACCCTTTAAAATTTTCTTTTGGGGAAACCCCAGGAAAATTTCTCGTCTTTGTTGTACGCCATCGTGGTATTGATGTCGATACTGAGAAGACCAAGTCAATTCTTGGTATGTAACCTCCTCTAAATATGAAATAATTAAGAGGCCTTGAAGGACACTTTGCCTATATTCAGAGTTTTATCGCCAATTTGGCAGGAAAAAGATTACCCTTCACCAAATTGATGAAGAAGGGAGTCACATACCAGTGGACTAAAGAAGGTCAGGAAGCATTCAATATTCTCAAGAAGTATCTCTTGAGTCCACCGATACTTTTGAAAACTGTTGAAGGAAGACCACTTATCCTCTACGTGACAAGTTTAGAGCGATCATTGGGTGCCTTTCTTGCTCAGAAGAATGATGTTGGGAATGAAAATAGCTTCTACTACCTCAGTCGGACTATGCGTGAAGCAGAAAACCGATATTCAAGTATTGAGAAGTGCTGCCTCGCATTAATATTTGCTGTTCAGAAGTTGAGACACTAACTGAAACATCACAAGGTCCAATTGGCATCTCGCAATAACCCGCTCAAATTCATCCTTAGTTGTTCAATGCTTACAAGACGTCTGGTAAGGTGGGCAGTTATTTTGCAGCAATTCGACATTCAATATGTGTCTCAAATGGAAATAAAGGTACAAGCTCTTGCTGATTTCCCGGATGAACACCCTTCAGTGTAAGACACATCTTCAGATATTGAACTCCCTGATGAGGAAGTCTTCTCTATTCAAGAAAGTCCTCAGGCATGGGAAATATATTTTGATGGTACTTCCAGAAGTCCAACAGGGAGTAAAATGGAAAATCCTAAATTCAACAACATTGGCTTAGGAATTTTGCTCATTTCTCTAGAAAAGGCAGTGTTACCTTATTCATTCTTATTGTGGGAAGGTGGTACCAGTAATGAAGCAGAATTTTATGCTCTCATCGCAGGCATGGAATTGGTGCTTCAAGCACAAGTGAATAACATAATTGTGAAAGGTGATTCAGACCTGGTAATCAAACAAGTTAATGGGGATTATGCCATCAGAAAATAAGAATTAATCCCTTTGTATGATTACGTCAGAGAGTTAATGACGGAATTCCCTTCGGAACTGACATTTTCTTACGTCCCAAGATCAAAAAATTCTCAAGCTGATGAACTTGCTAATATGGCTACAGCTCTGGCATATCCAAATCTGGACGATACAACCATCAGTATTTCCCACCTTAGTGCAATTTCACCTTCTGTTCGAATCAGAACAGAGGACATTAATGAAATTAGTCCCATTCTTGAACTGTATGGTCATACTATAGGATGTATTTTACCTATCTGGGAATACTATAAAAATGGAACACTTCCACCAGATAGAGATGAGAAAGAAAAAATTCGGAGACGTGTGGTCAATTTTACACTTTATGATAGCCTAAATCACCTAGAGAAAATTCTCTACAAATGTGGTTTTGATGGAATTCTCTTCAGATGAATTGATGGTGAGGAGAAAATAGATTTCATGAAAGATGTGAATGCAGGATTCTATGGTGCCCACCAGTCTGGACATAGACTGTCTAATCAGATTAGAAGGATTGGATACTTTAGGCCTTCAATGATACAAGATTGTGTTGATTTCACAAAGAAGTGTAATTCATGCCATGTACAACCCATCATCATTCATCAACCTCCATATTTGCTTCATACAGCTAAATACTCATGGCCATTTGCCACATGGGGAATGGATGTGGTTGGACCTTACCCTTACGCTACTGTAACACCCTGATATTTTATGAGAAATATTTTTTTACGTCTTATGTTATACGCAACACCAATGAAATCTTTCACAGCATACAATACAGACTTGGCATGCATTACACGCAATCGCGACCTTCCTCGATAGCGTGTGTAGTACACAATACCAGGTTTCACTAAACAAAGATATATTATTATGGACTAGCTATTATGAATAACAACATTTTTAATTTTATAACATTATTATTCATCTTACACATTTTATAGAACATGGTAATAGAACAAAATAAATTTTTCGGGGAAAATAACTATTTTTAAAAAAATGCCGTTTTGCCACCTTTTGATGGCGCACCCACATTAAATATAGTTTTTGAAATATTTATAAGTTCAATTTGACAAAATGAAATTCTTCTTTTAAATCAGGATTGAAAAATTTACATTGGATAAATTTTTGATATTTTTCTGATAACATTCATATTTTGAGGAATAGTAAAAATATGCTAATTTTTAATTAAAAAAAACTTTTTCCATTGAGATAATTTATATGGTTAAATTATAATATTGAATGGTTTTAAAGTATAAATAGAATATATTTTTACCGTTTAATATAATTTATGTCATTAGAATTAATTTCACATTGAATTCATAGATAAAAACATTTCAATCTTTTGCAATGTTTTAACTTCTAAAACTCGTTTTCATAACAACGAGATTAATTTTAAATTAATTACTGCAACTTATGTGTTTTGAATTTTGAAAAATGGATTCCATATTAGGAATAAGTGGGTCCATATTATGTTAATAGGCAACTTTTTATATTTGGGCATTATGAATGGTAACTATGGTAAATTTTATTTACCATAGTTAAAGGTAAATCAGGTAATTAAGGGTAAATATAAGATTATAAAATTACCCTAACACCTAAAAAAATCCTATTGGATGACTAAAAGTCGACCCATATCACCTAAGGGTCGGAATAGATTCATTTAATGGACTTTTGTCCATGAAAATAATTTAATTATTATTAAAACCAAAGAATGTGACAACATGTCACTTTCTTAAATCTTATAAGTATAATAATATTTATTTAGTGATAAAATTAATGAAACATAGAACCTGAATAGTCTCCATAAATATAATACAATTATATAAGTCATATGAATTTGTTTATAATTTTTAGGGATTAAATAATTATGATTAATTATGACACAATAGTGATGTTGAAATTATTTTTTTAATTAAAATATCAAATAAATGGTTTTAGAAATATTAAAATAAATATTATATGAACTATTTAATGTGATCCACTAATATTATAGATACATATTACATTTTTTAAAACTATTAAATCTTTTAGTTCGAACATATCTTCTGTATATATTTTATTTAAATTCAAAGAAATGAATAGTGTCAAAATTGACACTATTGTTATTTTATAAAAATAACATATTATAAAATTGTTTAAAAATCACAAAAATATTTAAAAATTATAAATTAAAATTTATATGGTCTAAATTGTCATAAAGTGTCAAATTATGGAAAATGAACAACACATATTAAATTATTTATAATAATTTAAAATTTAAAATATTATTACCATAAATAAAATTAAATTGATAAATAAGGATAAATCAAGTTGATAATGTTTAAAATAAATTCCTAACGTGTCTAAATTTTATTGGTTGATGATATTACAACCCTATATCATCTAATATACAGATATGAGTAATTTGGGAAGTTTTTAAGTGGAGATGAGATTTAATATAAACTAATATGTTTTATATTTCTAAAGGTGCCCCTCTCCTCCCTTATAAAAGGGCACCTCCTCCCTCTACTCCTAACACCAATTTGAGCCTTCACACTTGGCCAACCCCTGTCCAGTTCACTTCCCTACTTCCTTAGAAACATCTTAGAGGTCCTGGTCTTCTTCAAAGACCAATTTTAGTGCCCTTAAAGGAGGTCTCAAAGAGGCGCTTCAAAGAAGAGGTAATGTCTGTTATCGATTCTTTCAACTTTATTTCTTCTTCCACATCTTCTTATTTAGTTGTTTCATTATGAGTTAATAACATCAGTATCAATCATATACTGATATGTTATTATATGTATGAAAAAACCCTATTACATCATCTATCCATCCTACGGAAAATGAAATCACCGCGCGTGTGTACGTACGGAATACCGTCTCCACGCCGTGGTGTAATCTATTTTCCACAACCACCTTACATGGATGGGTATAATGGTGTAAAGAATAAATATATATGATTATTGTAAAGTGATATTGATTCTGAAATAGTATACATACACTCCAATACAATTCCACAATCATGGGAACGATATCATCGCTCGTGCTTACGTAAGGAATACCGTCTCCACGATGTGATGCAACTCGTTCTACATGATTTTCATTGCATAATGATTACATAAATGAATTTAGTGAATAATATATTTTATATATTATACTAATAAGCTTCTGGAAATGAGGTATCTATAACCTAAAAATATGAATAATAATTTATTCGACAAAACAGGCATAAGAACAAAAAGTAATAAACACCTAAATAACAAGTAGCAATGAAATATTAATAATAAGAAGCTAAGAATATGACCATATATTATATCATAACAATGATTATGATTCTAGAATAAGTCAATGACATTATTAAAATCATTATACAGGAGGTTTAGACACTTACGAAGCAAATCAGACCTAAGTTAAGGGAAAATATCACAATCACATTTTTATCCGAGATTGTTTATACGTTGGTATTTACTGGGGTGTATTTTATCATCCACATCCATGTTTCCTCAATAAGTAATATTTTTTCCTTCCACCTACAATTTTTTAAATCCAATTTTATCCTTCGGTGAGTTTTTAGTAAAAGATATGAAAGGAATCTTTTGTCGTTTTTCATACGAGGTACTTTTTGACTTTTCTGACAAAAGTACGAGAAGAATGTTTTTTTAAACTTATACGGCATGAATGGATTTTTAAAACATTATTTCCAAGAATCATCCATTACAAGTTTTCATGTTTATTTTTAATCAACTTATTTTAGTTTAAAATATTATTACATGTTAAGAAAGGAAATTGTTTTTGAAGTAGAAAGGATATTTTTCTAAAAAATGGAGTTCAAGTGTTTTATCAAAATTATTTTCCATCTAACATAATATGGGGTTCTGTTTCTATCCCTATTATTACATTGATATGATTATGTTGGGATGTAATTATTTTTATGAATTCCTTTATCTTATATGAATTTTTTTATGATTTCATGATGTTTAAGAATCCAATTTTTATTACATGGGTTACGCAATGATGTATGATTTATTATTTTGTGGCACACATAAGAATGGTATCATTATGAGATGGGTGGGACCTATATCTCCCTCCAATTAATTGGGTAAAGATTTATATCTCATGAGATTGACATGGTTGGAATGGTTGGTTAAACCGGTTTAGTGAAACTGGACTGAAACGAGGAGTGAACTCGGTTCCGAAAAGGACTGTGTCCACTAAGATAGTCTTGGCAACGAGTCTTGATTACTAAGAAATGATTTTTTATGATAATGTGTGTATTCCAAAAATAATCATGTTTTAAGTTATGATTATTGGAATTGCATTTCACTTCTATGATTTATCCCATGTTATGATCTCTTTTACAGGATAAGATTTTCAAAATGTTATGTTCTTATAAATATGATATGTTCGATATTTCTTTTGTTTACCCTTACTGAGCATTTGAGCTCACCCTTTTGTATGTTTTCTTTTCCTTAGGTCAGGAAGAAGGATATTAAGTAGGATATGCCAAAAAGGGACTCTAGATATGATGAAATTAATTGGAGACAACATAGATGATTTATGAACCAGTTGTTTATGTTTCCCAGTTTCTAAAGACACTATACCTATAAAGTCCTTTCATGGATTTGTTATATGTTGTAATAGGTATGCTTCAATTTTTAAGTAATATCCATGTATATAATTTATGGGTCGTTATAGTTGGTATTAGAGGAAAGGTATAGTCAACCTTTGGAAACTAGGATATGAAAGCCTTAGTAAGAAATATAAGGATATATCTAAGCATAGAACACAATCTTAGTGTTTTAGAAATGGCCATGAACAACCTATGATAAGACCTTAAGTGTGAAATTTTATCCTTGATTATGTGGTTTTCCTATTATAATTAGTGTTCCTCACACTATTCTTCTTGGTTTTAGTCAATGGCTGGAACCCGAAAGAACCATGTTAATACGGAATGCTACGGGAAATGCAATGATTGTCCCCATGAGGAACCAAACGTTATAGGAGCTGGAATGCAAAATCTTGTAGCCATGCTCACATAACATTCTCAAGCTATAAATCATGAAGGACGTCCAAATGAGAAAATGAAGGAGTAACATTCTGTTTAATCCTTCATGAGGCAACGTCCACCTTTATTCTGTGGGTCTTCTGATCTGTTAGTGGCTGAACAATGGATCAGTACCACTGAAAAGATATTTTCAGTTCTTCAATGTTCTGAAGATGACAAAGTCATCTTAGCAATGTATCGTTTGGAAGGTGATGCTGATCAATGGTGGAATCGTATTATGAATATGAGGCAAAGTGATGAAATTGAGTCCATGGAATGGGATGAGTTCAAGAACTTATTTTTCAATAAGTATTTCCCTCATATTCTTCGAACAATGATGGAGAAGGAGTTTCTTGAAATGAAACAAAAGGATGATGAATCTGTTGGTACCTACGAAGCAAATTTTAAAAGACTTCCATGGTACGCTTCCGGAATTATAATCCAACCTGAGAGTATGATCGATCGATTCATTAGTGGCTTAAAACCATGTCTTCGAAGGGCGTAATCCATAAGGGACTTCAATATCTATGAGGAAATTGTTCGATGTGCTCTCAAGGTTTAGATGGAGATTGGTGTAACCCATCAGTCACATGGGTTTGTTAAGAAGGGGAAAATGGAATTCAAAGGGAAATCTAAAGACCACACTAAAAAGAAGATGAGTTTTCCCTTATGCTCATCGTGTGGAAGGAAACATGGAGGAAATTGTATTAAGGGGACAAGAAAATGTTATAAGTGTGGAAAAGAAGGTCACCGGGCAATTGAATGTTGATATAATGGGAAAAAGAAGTATAATGATTCAAACAAAAGAAGGGATACACAGAATGAACCTACTATACATCAATGTTTCAAGTGCAAGGAGATGGGGCATTATGCCAATCAATGCCCAAATCCTATTGTTGATGATGATGATCGACGTCAACAAAATCTTAAGGCCAAAGACAAAGGAAAGTCATATTAAATTACTATTAGTGATGTGGACTATGACAACGAAGTGGTGAGAGGAACACTTACCATCCACTATAATGTAGAAAATGTTTTATTTGATTCTGGGTCCACCAACTCTTTTATTTCTAAAGAATTTTCTAATGTTATCACCATATTACCTCTACAATTAGATGTTGAGTTAGCTGTGAGAACCCCTAATGGCACAACAGTCGTATCAAAAGTCTACAATTATTCTCCGATTGAAGTTTGTGGGTAAGTGCTTCCTGAAAATCTTGTGATCCTTCCTATAGTGTAATTTTATGTGATTGTTGGCATGGATTTTCTTTCTTTATATGGAGCTCATATCAATTCCCAAAGAGGGGAAGTCACATATCATATTCCAATTCAATCTATGATCATCTATCGATGAAATGATGAACATAACCTTCCAGTGGAAATTTCTTTCAACTTATGCGTCTTGATTCCACTAAATGAAGGGTTTTTTATCTCAAATGGTTGGATAGAAACTCACGATTAATAATATGCCCATTGTATGGGAATTTGATGATGTCTTTCTGGATAAATTTCTAGGTCTTCCACCAAATCGCGAAGTTTAGTTTTCAATAGAACCAGTACCGGGTGCTTTACCAATTTCAAAAACACCTTATAGAATGGCCCCAATTGAGTTGTAGGAATTGAAGAAGCAACTCCAAGAGAATATTGATACGGGGTTCATATTCCCTAGTCCGTCACCTTGGGGAGCACCTGTTATGTTTGTTATGAAGAAAGATGGATCAATGAGACTCTACATTGATTATCGAGAACTTAACAAGATCACTATCAAGAATAAATATCCTCTCCCGCGCATTGATGACTTATTTGACCAACTACGCGGATCCCAAAACATTTCTAAGATTGATCTTTGTTCAAGGTATCATCAATTATGGGTCAAAAGAGAGGATATACCAAAGACGGATTTCTGTACAAGGTATGGACACTATGAATTTATAGTGATGCCGTTTGGTCTTACTAATGCCCATGCTATCTTCATGGATATAATGAATAGAGTCTTTAGAGACTATCTTGATCAGTTTTTGGTAGTCTTTATAGACAATATTCTTGTCTATTCAAAGAGAAAGGAACAACATGAAGATCAATTGATAATTGTATTGAAGACCTTGAGAAAGGATAAGCTTTATTCCAAATTTACAAAGTGTGAATATTGGATTCAAAAAGCTGCATTTTTGGGTCACATAATCTCAAAAGAGGGGATATCTGTGGATCCAGCAAAAACAGAGGTTATCGAAAGATGGTCGAGACCAACAATAGTAACTGAGATCCAATGTTTTCTTGGTTTGGCTAGATATTACCGATGTTTTGTGAAATAGTTTTCAAGATTATCTAACCCACACAACATGTTGACTCGAAAAGGAGTTATGTTTGTTTGGACGGAGGAATGTGAAGAGAATTTCAAAGAGCTAAAAAGAAGGATAGCTGGTGCACTTGTGCTCACACTACCTTACAGTGGAGAAAGGTTTGTGATCTATAGTGATGCATCCAAGAAGGGAATGGGGTGTGTTCTCATGCAAAATGATATGGTGATAGCTTATTCCTCACGACAGTTGAAAATCAATGAGAAAAATTACCCTACTCGTGATTTGGAGTTATCTGCGGTAATCATTTCATTAAAAATTTGGAAGCATTACCTTTATGGTGAAAGGTTTGATATTTATACTGATCATAAAATATTAAAGTATATTTTCACACAAAAGTATCTGAATATGCGCCAAATAAGATGGTTGGAGCTGATTAAGGATTATGACTGCTCAATTCATTACCACCCTGGGAAAGCAAACACGATGCCAGAAGCATTAAGTCGACAAGACCATGCTAGCTTATCCATGATGAGGATCACAAAAGATCCAATATTTATGGAGTTAAAAAGGATAGATCTTGGAATTATAATGGAATGGAAAAAATCTTATCTTTCTCAAATGAATGTTCAACCATCTATACATGTGCCGATTAAAGAGGCACAGAAAGTAGATTTAGAGTTATAAAAGAAGGTGAGAAATGTTCCTGAATTCAACCTTGATTGTGATGGGATAATAAGGTTCAAGAATCGGGTTTGTGTTCCTCCCATCCCAGAATTAAAGAAAGAGCTATTGGATGAGGCTCATAGTTCTTCATTTTCTATTCATCATGTAAGTACACAGATTTATATGGACCTGAAAAAGTACTTCTGGTGGGATGGCATGAAAAGAGATGTTGTTGAATATGTCTCTCGATTCTTGGTTTGTCAGCAAGTTAATGCTGAGAGACAAAAGTCTAAGGGGATGTTACGACCATTACCCATTACAGAATGGAAATGGGAAAACATCACTATGGACTTTGTCACTGGACTTCCTAAAACATCCGAAGGCAATAATGTTATCTGGGTCATAGTTGATCGTCTTACAAAGTCGGCACACATCATTGCTATTAGAGAATATTTCCCTCTAGATCAGCTTTCCAGGAAATATGTAAAGGAATTTGTAATATTCCATGAAGTACCACTTTCTATAATATCTGATCGGGGTCCGAGGTTTACCTCAACGTTCTAGAGAAGTCTTCAGCATGCTCTAGATACAGAGTTGAGTTTCAGCACTACTTACCATCCTCAGATAGACGATCAGTCTGAGAGGACAATTCAAACTCTAGAAGATATGTTGAGAGCTTGCTCTATGGATTTCAAAGGTGGTTGGGATCAACATCTATCTTTGGTGGACTTTTCTTATAATAATAGAATTCACTCCTGTATTCAGATGGATCCTTATGAATCCCTCTATGGAAAGAAATGCAAAACTCCAACTTGCTAGGATGAAGTTGGGGAAAGAAAGATCTTGGGACCTGATCTTGTTGATGAGATGGCAGAAATGGTCAGATCTATTCAACAACACATAAGACCATCTCAGAGTCGACGAAAAATTTATAACAACAACCGAAGAAAAGACCTAGAGTTTGAAGTGGGTGATAAAGTGTTCTTACGAATATCTCCCTGGAAGAGGGTCATGAGATTTGGAAAGAAGGGAAAGTTGAGCCCTAGATATATCGGTCCTTTTGAAATTCTGGATCGTGTTGTGGAGGTAGCTTACCAATTGGCTCTTCCACCGAATCTCTCTCAAGTTCATGATATGTTCCATGTACCTCTCCTGAGAAAGTACATTCCAGATCCTTCACATGTACTCAACTCAGAAGTTGTACCACTAGAACAAGATCTTTCTTATGAAGAACAGCCGGTCGAGATTCTCGACCATAGATAAAAAGTCCTACGAAACAAGACCACTCGCTTGGTGAATGTTTAATGGTGGAACCACCAATTATAAGAAGCTACATGGGAACTTGAAGATATGATGAGGGAGAGGTATCCTCATCTGTTTTTAATGAAGTGACGAATTTCGAGGGAGAAATTAATTTTAAGGGGGGTAGAAATTAATACCATAAGATTTTATGAGAAATATTTATTTTATGTCTAATGTTATACGCAACACCAAAGGAATCTTTCACAACGCACAATACGGACATGGCTTGCATTACATGCAATCACAACCTTCTCGACAGCGTGTGTAGTACGCAATACCGGGTTTCAATAAACAACGATATATTATAATGGACTAGCTATTATGAATAACTATATTTTGAATTTTATAATATTATTATTCATCTTACACATTTTCTAGTACATGGTAAGAGAATAAAATAAATATTTAGGGTAAAATAAGTATTTTTAAAAAAATGCAGTTTTGCCGCCTTTTGATGGAGCACCCACATCAAATCTAGTATTTGACATGTTTATAAGTTAAATTTGACAAAATAAATATCTTATTTTGAATTAGGATATAAAAATTTACTTTGGATAAATTTTTGATATGTTTCTGATACCTTTCATATTTTGATGAATATTAAAAATACGGTATTTTTTAATTAAAAACAACTTTTTCATTGAGGTAATGTATATGTTTAAATTATAATATTTAATGGTTTTAAAGTATTAATAGAATATATTTTTACCATTTAATATAATGTATGTCATTAACATTAATTTCACATTGAATTCATTTGTAAAAACATTTCAATCTTTGGCAATGTTTTAACTTTGAAAACCCGTTTTCTTAACAACAGGATTAATTTTTAATTAATTACTTCAACATATGTGTTTTGAATTTTGAAAAATGTATTCCATATTTGAAATCAGTGGGTCCAAATTATGTTAATAGGCTACTTTTTATTTTTGGCTATTATGAATAGTAACTATGGTAAATTTTATTTACCATAGTTAAAGGTAAATCAGGTAATTAAGGGTAAATATAAGATTATAAAATTATCCTAACACATACCAAAATCCTATTAGATGACTAAAGGTAGACCCATGACACCTAAGGGTCAGATTAGATTCATTTAATGGACTTTTGTTTCTGAAAATAGTTTAATTATTATTAAAACCAAAGAATGTGACAACTTGTCACTTTCATAAATCATATAAGTATAATAATTATAATTTATTGATAAACTTAATGAAACTTCGAAAATGAATAGTCTCCAGAAAGATAATACAATTATCTACATCATATGAATTTATATATAATTTTTAGTGATTAAATAATTATCATTAATTATGACACAATAGTGATGTTGAAATTATTTTATTAATTAAAATATCAAATAAATGGTTTTAAAAATACTAAAATAAATAGTATATGAACTATTTAATGTGATCCACTAATTTTATAGATAAATATGAAAGTTTATCAATCTATTAAATATTTTATTTCGAACATATCTTCTGTATATATTTTATTTAAATTCAAATAAATGAATAGTGTCAAAATTGACACTATTGTTATTTTATAAAAATAACATATTATAAAATTGTTTAAAAATCACAGAAATATTTAAAAATTATAAATTAAATTTATATGGTCTAAAATATCATAGTTTCAAATAATGTAAAATTTACACCACATATGTAATTATTTATAATAGTTTAAAATTTAGAATATTATTACCATAAATAAAATTTAATTGATAAATAAGGATAAATCAAGTTGATAATGTTTAAAATAAATTTCTAACATGTCTAAATTTTATTGGTTGATGAGATTACAACCCTAACTTTTCTAACATTCGTATATTAGTAATTTTGAAAGTTTTTATGTAGGGTTGGGATTTAATATAAACTAATATGTTTTATATTTCCAAAGGTGCCCCTCTCCTCCCTTATAAAAGGGAACCTCCTCCCTCTCCTCCTCACACCAATTTGAGCCTTCCTGCTCGACCAACCCTTACCCATTTCACTTACCCACTTCCATAGAAACATCCTAGAGGTCCTGGTAGTTTTCAAAGACCAATTTTAGTGTCATAAAAGGAGGTCTCAAAGAGGCTCTTCAAAGAAGAGGTAATGTTCGTTACCAATTCTTTCAACTTTATTTATTCTTACATTTCTTCTTATTTAGTTGTTTCATTATGAATTAATAACATAAGTATCAATAATATACTTATATGTTATTATAAGTATGAAACAACCCTATTTAACCATCTATCCATCCTACGGAAAACGAAATCACCGCACGTGCGTACGTACGGAAACCGTCTCCACACCGTGGTGTAATCTATTTTCCACCACCACCTTACTTGGATGGGTATAATGGTGTAAAGAATAAATATATATGATTATTGTAAATTAATATTTATTCTTAAATAGTATACATACACTCTAATACAATTCCACGATCATGGGGACGATATCATCGCTCGTGCATACGTATAGAATACTATCTCCACGATGTGATGTGACTCGTTCTATTTGATTTTCATTGCATAATGATTACATAAATGAATTGAGTGAATAAATATTATATATATTAAACTAATACAATTCTAGAAATGTGGTATCTATAACCTAAAAATAAGAATAATAATTTATTCGATAAAACACACATAAGAACAAAAAGTAATAAACACCCTAATAACAAGTAGCAAAGAAATATTACTAACAAGAAGCAAAGAATATGACCATATATGATATCATAACAATTTTCATGATTTTGGAATAAGTCAATGACATTATTTAAATCATTATACCGGAGGTTCAGACACTTATGAAGAAAATCGGACCTAAGGTAAGGGAAAATATCACAATCTCATTTTTATCTGTGATTGTTTATACTTTGGTATTTACTGGGGAGCATTTTATCATCCAAATCCATGTTTCCTAAATATGTAATATTATTTCCATCCACCTACAATTGTTTAAATCCAATTTTACCCTTCGGTGAGTTTTTAGTAAAAGATATGAAAGGAATCTTTTGTCATTTTTCCTATGAGGTACTTTTTGACTTTTCTGACAAAAGTATCAGAAGAATATTTTTTTAACTTATACGGCATGAATGGATTTTTAAAACATCTTTTCCAAGAAGATTCCTTTAAAAGTTTATAATTTTATTCTTAATCAACATCTTTTATTTTAAAATTGTATGACATTTTAAGAAGGGAAAATTTTTTTGAAGTAGAAAGGATATTTTCCTCAAGAATGAAATTCAAGTGTTTTATCAAAATTATTTTCCATATATGATAATATAGGGTTCTATTTCTATCTATATTATTACATTGATTTTATTATGTTGTGATGGAATTATTTTTATGAATTCATTTATCTTATATCAATTGTTTTATGATGTCATGATGTTTAAGAATCCCATTTTTAATACATGGGTTATGCAATGATGTATGATTTATGATTTTGTGGCACACATAAGAATGGATTAATTATGAGATGGGTGGGACCTATATATACCTCCAATGCATTGGGTAAAGATGTATATCTCATGAGATAGGCATGGATGGAACGACAGGTTAAACTGGTTCAGTGAAATAGGACTGTAATTATAAGTGAACTCCGTTTAGAAAAAGACATTGTCCACTAAGATAGTCTTGGAAATGATTATTGATTACTAAGAATTGATTTTCTATGATTATGTGTGTATGCCACAAAGCATAATGTTTTAAGTTATGATTATTGGAATTACATTTCACTTTTATGATTTATCTCATGTTATGATCTCTTTTGCAGGATAAGATTTTCAAAATGTTATGTTCTTATAAATATGATATGTTTGATATTTATTTTGTCTACCCTTACTGAGCATTTGAGCTCACCCTTTTGTATGTTTTCTTTTCCCCAGGTCAAGAAGAAGGATATTATGTAGGATATGCCAAAAAGGGACTCTAGATATGATGAAATAAATGGGAGACAACGTAGATGATTTATGAACCAGTTGTTTATGTTTCCCAGTTTCCAAAGACAGTATGCCTATATGGTCCTTTCATGGTTTTGTTATATGTTGTAATAAGTATGCTTCAATTTTGAAGTAATAACCATTTATGTAATGTATGGGTCGTTATAGTTAAGACCAAGCAGTTTAAGTATATTCTTACTAATACTGATTTCTTTTCCAAATGGGCAGTGGAAATACCTCTTAAGGAAGTCAGTTCTAAATGCATTGTTAGCTTCATCAAGTCTAACATCATTAACAGATTTGGTGTCCCTCATACCATATTGACGGACAATGGCACCAACATCTATTCGTCTAAGGTGAAGAAGTTGTATCAAGAATACAACATCATATCCAACCATTCATCTCGGTATCATGCAACGACCAATGGCCAGATAGAAGCCTTCAACAAGACTCTTTCAAATATACTGAAAATAATGGTGGATAAAGATAAGAATTCATGGCCTGATAAAGTCTTTCATGATTTATGGGCTTATCAGAACACCACCCACACTACAACGCGGTGAACTCCATATTCACTGGTATATGGGACAGAAGCCATCTTCCCCATTGAAGTTCAACTACCCTCGCTCAGAGTAGCTATTTGTGATCAGTTATCTACAAATGAACAATCTCAAAAGCAATTGAATTAATTGGAACGGTTATATGAGAAAATATTGTGCACTTTACACCACATGGAAGTCTATCAGAATCGAAAATCACGAGTTTTCAACAAAAAATATCGTCTTCATTCATTCACATAGGGAGAATTGGTATTAGTTCTCAGAACTCCACTAATACCAGGAATGAAGCCTCCCAACCTTGAACCAATGTGGGAAGGACCTTATTCAATACATAAGGTCTACTCCAATGGAGCATATTCATTAATGTAGATGGAAGGAGAACACATCACTACTCCAACCAATTCTAGATTTCAGAAGAAGTATTTAGTATAAATAAAAAATATATCATCAACGGTCCGGTCTGACCTTAAACTGCACCACTGTCCTGCATGACATTAAAACTGATCATCACGTCCAGCAAGACGTTAAACTGCATAAACATCCATAGTCCACGCATATGACCTTAAACTAATGTCACTTTCATCCAATATGATGTTAAACTGTGTCCCCCTTCATCGTCCTTGCTATATGATTTTAAACTATATATTAGTCCCTTACGTTCATCAAGACGATACACTGCATAACCAACTGTCCATGTATACGACCTTAAACTATTCCCACTTACGTCCAACATGATGTTAATCTATATCATCCTTTTTTCGTTCAAAATGACGTTAAACTGTGAAAAAGTACCTAATATGTCCAACATGACGTTAAATGGTGTACTCTTTTGTCCTCACTACATGACATTAAACTGCAGATTCCTCTTTTTTTACAACATGACATTAAAATTTATTGTCCCCATTGGCCTAACTACATGACTCTAAACTGTACAAAAAGTCCTTTAATATGTCCTACATGACATTAAACTGTACTTTGTCCCTGCTACATGACAATAAACTGTGAAACACTAATAGTCCTAACTTCAAGACATTAAACTGCATAGTCCCTTTATATGTCCTACTTGACTTTAAACTGTTCATCATTAGGGTTGTTGCTACCTCTTGTTTTGAACACCAAGTATGACTCACGTGATCTTAGAGAAAACTTCAACAATAACACTCTCTCTGGGATACTAACCATGTGTAACTCAGAACAGTATTTTTTTAGATCGTTGTCCCCAAGGACAACTTGATCACTAATTCATTCTTTAATTTAACTACGCAGACTTTGATCCTTGACTTCCAGGATGAGTACATAGGCACCCTCCCAAGGTTCAAGCCCAAAACCAATCTCTTCACATCGGTTCACCTCCATATCATACAATGTTGATTCGTGAAACTGCTCCTAGAATCAATATCTTTACATTGGTTCACTTTCATCATTTCTATACGACGTTAAACTATACAACACTTTTTTTCAGTATGAAAATAAACTACAATATTCTCTGATACCCTCAACTGAGAGGGAATCATTATTTAAATTGATTTTCAATCATTTTATATTCCAAAGAATACATGCATACATGGAAATGCCCGAACCTTTTATCTTGGGTTAAACCATCATTGCATTAAAGTCCACTTTCACCCTTAAAATGTTCGAACCAAATTTGTACAAAGGGTATTTCTAGAAATATGTGGGTTTGATTCCCATCCTTCTGGGATACGTAAGAATGTTTGAGTGTCCCTCGAATATAGCCCCAAGTCTTTGGGCCTAATCCCAAATTCCACTTTCAGTCCCTTGGCTGAAAGGTCCCCATGAAAACAAACACTGTGTATTTCTTATAATGGTCCAAGATCTATGACCCTAAACTAAGATCTCAAATCCTTTTGTCCCACACGACATTAAAATGTAGTTTAAGAACTATTTATGGCTTGATTCTCATCCTTATGGGATACGTAGTGAAGTCCAACATTTCAATTCAGGACCCAGCCACAACATGATAATGGTTAGCATTGATCTGTGTATCTCTGCATACATTGGAAAATACCCATATTTATGTGTCATAACCATAACTGTAAATATTTTCAGATCTTCATAACCCTTTTCTTGACTTCTAGTCATAACAATGTCAAATTTTTTAGAGTTCTTTTTCCTGACTATGCAGTATGTGCCCTTAGGTGGCCTTGCATAAATAGTCTCCATAACAGATTTGTCAGCCAAAAGATACTATTATTTGACTATGCATCCAATGCCCTTAGGTGTCCTTTCATAATTCAACCCCCTAACGGGTTTTTCAGATACTGGTAACTTCATTATTGGGAAGAAATCCTCTTTTGTCATTATTTTCCTTAAATTATAATATGTAGGGATCCACAAAAATAGCCATCCTTAACATATCTATCCCATATCCTTTTTCATGATCTGAAAGTATTCAATTCGATGGTTTATATTCTCTTTCCCTACATTTGGGTCAGTCCTTCGTAGGAGTGATATCCATCCAGTTCTTTGATAATCTTGTTTGGAAATATCTTCTCCATATTCAAGTACCTCTTTCCATACTGCAAACTCTATACTTTGGAAAATTTGAATCTCCATACACTTTCACTGGCTATTAGAAATAGGAAAGTAAGATTCTGAGAGTTCTTTTGCCTGACTATGCAGCATGTTCCCTTAGGTGTCCTTGCATAAGTAGTCTACATAACAGACCTGTCAGCGAAAAGATACTGATTATTTGACTATGCAGGCAATGCCCTTAGGTGTCCCTATATAACTCAACCCCCTAATGGGTTTGTTAAATAATGGTAACTTTATTCTTGGGTACTACATATTCTAATTCCATTTATCTCTTTTTCATATCATTCATCAGATTCAAATACTCTTAATTCGTAGTTTACATATTTTTTCTCATACTTGAGTATGGTAATATGTTTTCAGATAAATTGTCAAGGAAATGAGTCAATTTTAATCCATTCGGTCAAAGATATTTCGACCTTAATCATTAGCATCTTTATGTCCTACATGAATGACTTTAAACTGCCCACAAAAGAAAAGGGAACTCTGAATAAAAGTCATGTTCCATCTCACTAAACATACATTTTGTATGATTTAGGTAATATTGAGAAATTAAGAGATTCAATGTTTGTAGAGTTATTTATATTAATACTAGTAAAAATCAAACTATGATTACTAGGCCCATTGGCTTAGGTAAAATTTAAAGCTGGTAGCAGGAAAATACGTGAACAAGTGATTGAAGATGAAATCATTATCTCCATTGATGCACAAGAATTAGAAGGACATCCACAGATTGGAGCCTCTTATCTATTTCAGGAAATTACAAAAGGCTGTCGACATAAGTCTTCATTTGATGAACCACATCCCAAGATTCATCAGTAGCCACTTGAAGCTCATGCACCCGACCAAATTCACTCCTTTCAGCCTGGTGGAGTGCTTTCTTGGCATCCACAATGGTCTTCATACCATTAGATTGAACTCTCTCTAGTGAATTATTGAGTTGGTCAAGTTCCCAATAACAGTATCTAAATGTTTCTGAATGTGAATCTTCTAGATGAATTTTTCTTTGATCTTATGCTTCAGCTCCTTCATCTTGGCAGCATAGTCAGCCTCATCTTGGGATACCACAGCCTCAAATTCGCCGATGTTGACTGACAGTTTCACCCTGGTTAGAGCTTCGCGACACTTTTGCTCTTGCTCCCTTTTGAAGATGACTTGTTTCACCGCGGTATGGATCTCTTGGTATCCAAAACCGCCAAGTCCAAGCATGACGAACTTGGATGAAAATCAAGGGATCTTCGATGATATCTCTTCTAAGGAACCTAAAATATGATTTTCCATATGTTGTTCCATGCCTTGCGTCATGAAAAGACGAGCGCCTTATGATCCTCTGGGTCTGATTCAACATCATCATCACACGGGGGCATGTAATCTTGGATTAATGCACTTTAGAATGTTCCCTGTTCTGCTTCTTCCCACCTTACCCTGGTTGATTCACATTCTAATATTGTTTGGATGGAAGTTGAGACCTCACCTCCAGTTCTAACCATTGAAGTTGATAGCCCTGTTCGATCAATTAAAAGTACGTTTAGTTTCATAGAACAATAGAAGTCAGTTGTCTATCTTGAAAACTCAGTCGAATCATTACCTAATAGTAGATCATCATCTTGAGAAGAGTCCTTTCCATCTTTCCTTGTTTCAACAGGATCTTCAAGATGGGTCTCATGAGGGTTTATTGGGTTTAACTCCACTTGAGCTAATGTTTCTGCAATGGTAGGGTCGACATCAATGTCCACACCCTCTTTAGGCATTGGCAGTTCAGCAGCTTCTATGGATGGAACTGCATATTATTTTCAGTCATGATTAGAAGTGTAAATTATAAGAAACATTACTGGGTGAAGGATAACACTCATGCCCAAGGTCTTCTAAATCACATGATAACATAGCATGATCATAAAATTCATTGAAAGACATGCCACGATTTATCATTTCATCCAATGATATTTCATAATCATGGTTAGTCTCAGCAGTGGGATCATTTGATGTATCCTCTTGGAGACCCTTATTCTGTAGCCCCTAACCCTATACAGCTTCTTCAGGAAGGATGGACGATTCAGTTTCTGCGGTCGCCAATGATTCTGCTGCAGGTTCTTCTCTACTTGTAGCAGCAGTAGGAGAAGTACTGGGAATAGATGTTGGACCTTTGTCAGAAGTAGCCAAGTCAGCATGAATTTTCATTTGTTCCAAATCACCCTCTGTGGTCCTCAAAGGAGGATCAGTCCTTTCCCTCAGAGGGGAAATTGAAGAATCCCCTGCAATCCCAAGGAAAGTGAGAAATCGTTTTCATGGTTTGAAATTCATGATTATCAAAAGAACTTACCACTACTAATGAAGCCTTTAGCTATGGTCTTCTTCCTCTGATGCTTTTGCTTCCTTGGATTTTTGTGAGTTTCAGCAGTCTCCATTATAGTTTCCTTAATGGGAGTGGGGAAAACCATGTGAAACTCCTCATCCATAGCCTATTGGCCTGGAGATATCTCACCCAGTTCATGAGGAGATTCAGCAGGAGCCCCGATGGAAGTACAACCAGGGCTATACTATGGCGAAGAAACCTCAGTAGTTTTGGTAAGCTCCAAGATGAAGAAAACAAATTTACTTGAATAAAAAACCTTATACTGAAATCAATTTGCAATGAAAATAGGGAAAGAATCTTACATCTTCAGGAGCCACATACTCATGCCACACCTCATCAGTGGGGTCGTGATCCATCATTTGCTTCACCCACATGGTGATAGGGAAAGAATATTCGGTGGCATATATACAAGCCTTCAACTCTTTAACATAGGCTCTTACTTCATAAGGCTTATCCTTGAAATGAATATTTACAGGAGCCGGAAGAGTCCCTATTCCAAGAAGATGTAACCATTCACATAGCTCCATCCAGATAGTTTCAGTATCACAGTATACATCCCGCCATGCCTGGATGGCCTCTAGTTGTAGATATGTAGGTGTACTATAAGGCTGCGAAGAGGGTCCTACAACCTTGGATTTTAATTTGATTCAAGCTCCTGCATCTATAAAAAGAGAATGAAAACTTGTTACTCAAGAAATTTACTTACAATTAAAATTGCCTCAATAAAGTAACTCACCAGGTGTTGATGGAGTGGCTCTCTTGATTCTGACAGGAGGATTATATACGGCACGGGTCCGTTTTGACACTTGTTGTATTTCTTGAGAATATGATGAACTAGCCTCGATTGAAGAACTCGGTGAACAAGATTCAAGAGTGGAAGAATCACCTACCACCTGAATTGTTTCTTTCCCAATGGTTCTCTTCTTCTTCCTAACCCGGTCAACTAGATTATTCAATATGGCCTCAGGATATGATGCTATCCAGTTTTCAGCATACCATACAGTCAAATTACTTACCACTTCAGTATTTGGTAAGTCAAAGACTACCCCAGTCCTTTCCATAGCCATTAGCAACCATTGCTGCCGAGAAAACATTGGATGCTGCTAGGATCTGACGTGCACTGGAAGAGATACAACAGTTGTCTACAGACATTTGAATTGGCGTGCAAATCAATATGGAGCATACGACTCACATATAATTTCCCCATCAATTTTGGTGGCCAGTACACCATCTCTACATGCCAGCATGTAAGACCTCTGTTCCAAGATGGTTGATCCATCGTCAACAAATTGCCTTGTCGGTGGATTTCCATAGGGAAAGAAGTGGAATTCCTTATGCATACCCAGCCTTGGCCTAATATCATAGGCATTGAGGGACAAAGGACAAACCCCATAGAATGCCTAGACAGACGGCCTGAAAGAACTTCCAGGAATCTGTATTCCATTCTGTACAGCATATGTCAGGATGTGAGTGGCGATCCATCCCCATAAAACATGGAATGGTCCCACTAATCTCAAAGGAGACTTACCCATATAGAAAATAAGTAAGCTATTGTGAATCTTTGCCAAACTTGGGGTAGCCAACCCCACCATCTTCCTCTCAGCCAACTTGGCTGTGATAATGAAGGTTCCTGGCCTCATGCCTCCCTTCGAATCTCTAACTGGAAAATGATAGACACTGAGCCATAAGGCTAAAAATCCTGCCAGACGGGTCTTCTCCGGGATTTTATGATTCACTTCATACCCCCATTTCTCAAACTCTCCTGCTTCCAGAGTCAGCCAGAATGTTCCAGGAGAACCTATCTTATCCGCTCTAGGGAAACTAGTAGGACGAGTACAGGTGGGCCCCTTTTCGCTCTTCTTCTTGAGAAACACATCCATCCATTCCTCTAGGTGAATATCCCTTCTATACTGAGTCTTTGAAGTCTTTGAGATTATGATCTTATAATAAATCTTCAATAATTCTCGAACCAAATCTGGAGTCTTCTCCGGATCATTCAATGTTTCCTTTGGAGGGATGAATTCTTCATACATATCACCCAAAATTGGAACCACTATGATCTTGTAGACTTCCCACAATCTAACGGCTACTTCTCCATGGGTTAGATGGAATGAATTTGTTTCTGGAATCCAGTGGCTAAGAAACTCTGGTGCAAAATTATCATTCCTATAAACATATGTATGCCCAGCCCAGATGACTTTATAAATTTCATCTTCCTTCAGATCCTCGACAAACTCTTCACAAGTTTGTCGAACCCAATTAGCCCACATCCATGTTGGCTTCACCCCTCCTTCGTAACGGATTTCCCATTTCTCCTTCCAGCCTTTGGATTGATCCATATGAGAATTTTGAAAGATTAAATGATAACAATGTGGTTGCAGCTCAGGTTTTTGAAGTTTCAGATCTGGTGCACAAGAGCTATGATGCATTATATAAGCTTTCACTACTATTCCAGCATTAGAAAATGTTCCTGTGATTGAGAAATTCACTGAAGAAAAGCTGGTATACGACTGAAACCAGGAAGGCGAGAGATAGTTCTTTCCTTCAAGAATATTGACATCTTGCAGATAACCATGTCCATACAGAGACAGATAGATGCTTTGTGGTAAATCACGATGATATTTATTTAGATACTTAGCTAATTCTGGGAGAGTACTGTCACAGACAGTATAGTAATCATGGACAACGATCTCCATCATCTCATAAATTCTTTTTCTTGCAAGTTCATCAGTCATTCCGATTTCCTTTGGAGCCATTTGATCTGTACAAAAGTTGAATAATTAACTCTTAAATAATGTTAATTTTTTCATAAAATTTGTGAAGGATTTGAAGAAATTTTCTAAGGCATTAAGGAGCAGAAGTCCCATAATTTGCGTGCAAGTCTCCTTCGGTCGCGCAAGTATTGGTCGCCTAGGTATCACCATGAAAGTCCAAATACCTTAAAATAAGCACGACACAAGAAATAAGAAGCGTGAAATAGCGGAATCACTTGCACGGATGAGCAAAGGTTGAGAGCCAAGCTGCACGCCAAGAGCAAGAAATCCATTAGAGCTGAGTGCTTTGTGCGTAATGAAGCCCCCTATTTATAGAAAAGGCCATAACCCAATGCACCATACCCAGTGCGACCAAAGGTCGTACCCCTGCGTGCCCGAAGCTCATTTGTGTGCCAGACCTTGCGCGCCCCAATTTCCTGTTGATTCTTGTTTTCCTCAGAGTCAAATCCTCATTTCTTTTGGATCCAATTCTGATGGGGGACTTATGTTGACGCTCCTTTCGTCACAGAGTCTAAATATTGGAAAAGGGGAATATCTTAGCTCAAAGTGATTCATCCTTTGGAAAAATATCAAAAATTGACAAAGGAACGAGTAAGAAGAACACTGCGCAAGCAGTGCACAAGTTCTACAATGGTCGCACAAGTACACATGCGCGCTGAAGTTGGTCGCGCAAGTGACTTGCACGCCCTACGTGAAAACCACACGAGGTCTTCTCCAGCCTATAAATATACCCTGTGGGCCCCCCATTTGAAGGAGTTTTACAGAATTCAGATATAGAGCTCTGAACGCCCAAGTCTCTTCTTCAGGTCTTCCGAACACTTCTAAGGTAATTCTTTACATAGAATAAAAGGTCTAAACTAGAGGAGTAAGGTCTAAGTGTTAGAATTCACTATCACTTGTGCGCCTAAGGTGTTTTACCCTTAAGGTAAATGAACATACTTGCGCGCCTCCCTACTTATTCACCAAAAATTGCACACCTCTCTTAGGGAAGTACCTCAGGATAAGTCTGGAGGCTTTGGTCAAGGATCGCCCAAGTGTTACCCTACTGGTTAACAATCGTGCAAGTACCCATGTGTCGCGTAGGTATACCTGCGTGAACAGGACTTGCAAGCCCACACAATAACTGCGCACCTGTCAGGACTTGCACGCCCCTTCCTTTTTGGGTTCCCTTCTTGTCCAGTTGACACTTCTTATACCATTCCATCTCTCCTATTCAAGATTTAGTCTTCAAGACATTTCTCAAAGCCATTTGTGGCATTTTTTCTTGATTTACATCCTTATCTGAAAAGGAATTCTGTGGAATATCTCTGGAAACCTAGTGATTTATACATCTTTATGTCACTAAATATTGAGATTTCATTCATTCAACCTCATCCTTTAAGATGAGAGAACCCCTTAACCTACGACTCATTTTCAAGAATAATCCCCAGTCATAATTTTTAAATATGGGTATCCTCCTTAGGAGTAAGCCCCAAGTCCTCTTTAACCGGGGCCTCCTTTTTAGGAGTAAGTCCCAATCTTAAAACTCCCAAATATGTGCATCCTTATTAGGAGTAAGCCCCAACCATAATTCTCTTAACTAGGGATTCCTTTTCAAGAGTAAGCCCCAGTCTCAAATATGGGCATCCACCTTAGGAATAATCCCTAAGTCCCTTAAATTATCAATGTCCCATAACCCAGGCCTCCTTCTCAGGAGTAATCCCCAGTCTTAATTAATCTTAACCGGTCCTAACTTACTTTTGATTTGGATCTCCTTCTCAGGAGTAAAACCCAATCATAAGTCCCCTCCTAATTTGGTCCTTCTTTTCACGAGTAAGCCCCAAATTAGATTATCCAAATCTCCATAAAGTATATATACCTTTATGGACCCTGTTTCTGGATTTATTCCCTGAATTAAATCCTAATATTCATCTATTTGGGCAATCACACATACATAGGCCCCACATCATTTCTTATGATTACATATTTCATGGCACAACTGTCCAGTTTTACCAATACCTCTTGTTTCTCACCCCGAGCATGACTCACGTGAGTTTACAGTGTAAAAGTAATTATGAAATCTTTTTTTGAGAAATCAATCATAAACATCATATTCCCTTACTTGAACTACGTGGGTTCTGATTCCTTTTCCAGAAAAGGATACGTAGGTAACCCATCTGCGGGTACGATCCCAACTCTGAAATAATCAAATATCCTTCTGAATAACAATAAACTTCAAGTGCCCCACTGAGTGCCTTTAAAACCAGTATGGTCATCATACTTGTAACTCCCCGACCCCAGCTACCTAGAGTTGGTGAATTACTTCGTAACATTGGCATGATCACAAAAGATCAAGTCTCGAAAGACCGATTAGTTTAGTAGCCTTGGAAACACTAGATACATTCATAAATGTTACATTACATCATAATGTGAAAACCTACAATAAAATAGTATCCATAGTCCACACTCATATCCTTTTCTGACTATCCCTGCAGGTCATTCATAAAATACTTCTTCACATATGGGAAAATATTAATACATTGAAAGGGGTGAGCTCAGATGCTCCGTAAGGATAATAATATAGCGGAAGCTTTCATAAATAAACATAAACATTTAAGGCAATGTATAACAAAAACAAAAGCCTTTCAAACTTGATCTTCAACATAATATGGCAAAAGTAAAATGATATAATTCCATTTACTTATTCAGATGGATATTCTACTAGTCGAATAATAACATGCAATATCAATAACCACTTTCATAATGATGGAATGCATAATGCCAGACTATCATAACCACGTATCCAAGGCCTCGTGCCAAGACCACCAATAAGGTTTTGTCAAGGCCTCGTGCCAAGACACTAGTTTGTCTCATGAGACCTGTATATGCATCGAGGAGCTGTAGCGGGATCCACCCGTCACTTATTAAGTCCAATGCATTCCTCATATGAATAGGTTTAAACATATCATAAACCATAACATAATTGCATAACATTTCCACATTTCAATCACAAGATATCAATACAACACATTGATATAATAAAAACTCTTTCGAAACCATTTTCAATACCAAAATAAAAGAAAGTTTAAACTTTGTATTTATTTTTTATGAAAAAAAATTTATGGCTTGTAGAGGAAGCCGATACTCAAATAATGGTCATGGCGGCGGAGAAGTCGTTGTCGCCGATTATGTACGGAAATAAAAACATTCCCTTTTTGTTGTTTAGTAAAAAGATTCGTATGAAAAGATTCCTTTTGAATAAACGTAAAATTCAAAGGGGTTTATACACCGTATAAAAGAAAGTTGTGTATAAAACAAAATATGCCTCAATGAAAGGAGATTGAGACGAAGTCCTTAAAAAGATCATTTTTAAAATAAAATAGATCTATTATGTTTATTCACTATATGTACACATAAATAAAGTATAAATACAAGATATTATATAATAATATCATGACATAATTTGAATTTAGTAGATTAACCCAAAGAATGGAAACTGGGTTAAGAAGTTCGCTTACCTTGCGTCTTGTCTTGACTCGACCGTTCTTTAACCTCCTAAATAATAAACTAGAGATAATTTATAATTTCTCAAGAACCTTTTTCAAGTTTTTTATTCCTTTTATATAACTTATTACCATGTCATGAACATTATGTAATTATTTAAGTTTATAACGGTCGTTTTGTTGATCTTAGGTACTTGAGTCAAAAATAAACTTCTTATAATTACAAGTTGTTCATGTGGTGAAATATACATTATATACAGAATTATATTCATGATTTAGATATCATATAAATCATATATATCCAGTATATACATTCCTTTATAATATTACATAACATTTAGAGGTAAGAAATGAAATGCACCGTTCATGGAGACGGTAAGCCGTACGTACGCATGAACGCTACTTTCATTTCCATTTCATATTTAATGGAATGAAGTTATAATTATATAAAGGTATAATATAATTCCAGTATTCTATAATGTATAATACCATTTACACCATCCTTTATACATCCCACATATGGCATTAATGATTCAAATCACCTTGAGGGGGCGATAGTCCACACTTCCTAAAATGAAATTATCGCGTTTACCCATAATGGAAATCATAAAGGTATTCCATAAATGAAAAATACCAAAGATTAAGTAGATAATAAACATATTATATATCATATATAAATATATTGACATCTTAATGGCCACCTTTGAAGGTGTTATATGAGTGTTGAACAATCATCGTTTCGTGAGGCAGAAATTCGCCATCCACAGAAACTGTATGTTTTTTAACCATTAGATGTAGGTGTGTGTAAGTGTAGCTTGAAGACTCATTATAACAACATCCTAGTATACTTAGGATACTATTTTTGTTACAAAATAAAGGAATAAAAAGAGTTTAAGGGGTTGGAGAAGCAAAATAAAACAAAACAACATTAGAGAAGACATTACCTAAAAAACGGGTAACTCTTTTTGATTTGAGACAAAGGATTCCTTGGGAAGAATTCTGCCCAATGTTAGGCTTCTAGGAGTAAGGGAGGGAATTTGGGATTGTATTTGGGCAGATGTTGGCCGAGCCAAAAGGCTATGAAAGTGTGAGTAAGGTGGTAGTGGTGGGGGCCTTTTATAAGAGGAGAGGAGGGGCACTCTTGGAAAGTAAGGAAATGTTACATTATTATACAATGCTTTTCGGATTCCAAATATCCCACACTTGTATACATTGATTCTAAGGTGATAAGGGTTCGAAATATCCTCATCCAATTGGTTTTGGAAAAGTTTAAGACTTAGATTTTACATTATCCTTTCATTTTATTTAAATCGTTAATTAATGAGGTAATCGCTGCATCATCATGGTGTCATAGATAATTTAATATACATAATGTATAATAATTATAAAAAAATATCATGATGTAGGAAATATTTTTATCTTTCTAATGAATACTTATAGTCAAACATATGACTTGTATAACCCCATTTGAAAATTATTTTAGTAAAACAACTCTTGTTTGTGCCCTTTTTATTTTAACATTAAATAAAAAGTTATTTATGTCCTTTTCCTACCAAAGTGGCTCCATGGGGTCCCCAAGTTGACCCATGGATTTTCTTGGTCGGCCATGACACATCTAATAGTGGTTGGACAAGTGTAATGGTCATTCCATATTTTTATAATATCATTTTTACCTTAAATTTCACTAAATATCTCTAATCGCGATTAATTAAACTTAAAAGTTACTATTCACCAAAAAATTATTTTAATCCCATTGAACCACATTATACTTCTTAATGACAACCATGTATGTCGGATTTTTTAAAATCAAATCACAGAAGTGGTAATGTTTCATTTAAACGAAAAATCAGTTTTTTTAACTACCACTTAGTGGTTTCACTATTCATCAAAAATTGATGTTTTTCAGATCAATGCCAAAATTTCACCCTAAGCTATTATTGATATTCCGAATTCAAAAATGATGTCTATTTTATAGAATTCCAAACATATAATTTTCATTAATTAATTTTATAATTAATTCCCACTATCACAACAAATAGCGTGTTTTTAAGAAACAATATATATCAAAAGATTGACAATTGTTTATGTCCAATTTCAAAGTGAAATTAATTCTAATGAACACCATTGGATGAAATGGTAAAAATATATTCTAATTATACTTTAAAACCACTCAATAGTATAACTTATCCATATAAATTATTTTGATTAAAAAATTTGTTTTAAGTATTTTTCACTATTCATAAAAAAATTGGAAGTTCTCAGAAAAATACAAAAAATTCAACATAGGCTAATTTCAAATACAAAAATGAAGTCCATTTTGAAATATAAAATTTCTATAAATTTAAAAAGTGGTTATTACTATTCATAATGGCTACTTTGAATAGTCGTGGTGTGTTTGAATTCAAAGTTTCGTACAACACACGCTACTGTATTATTCAAAGAGAAGTGTACCGTGGAAGCTTGGGGTGTTACATTCTCCCCTCCTTCAAATAATTTCGTCCTCGAAATTACATATAATATCACTGTATAAAAAGACTCGGGTGATTCTTCATCATAATTTTCTCGGGTTCCCACATTGCCTCCTCCATCTTATGGTTTCTCCATAGATTTTTTACCAGATGAGTCGTCCGGCTTCTCAACACTTCTTCTCTTGTATCAAGAATCCTGATGGGCTCTTCGCAATAAGACAGATTGGGTTCCAATTCTAATTCCTCATAGTTGAGTACATGTGTTGGGTCAGGAATGTATTTTCTCAACAGTGATAGGTGGAATACATCATGAACTTTAGAGAGACTTGGCGGCATTGCCAAACGGTAAGCTACGACGCCAATTAGTTCTAGAATTTCAAATGGTCCGATGTACCTGGGACTCAATTTACCCTTCTTACCGAAACGTATAACTCCCTTCCATGGTGATACCTTCACAAAAACATGATCTCCTACCTGAAACTCTAAATCCTTCCTTCGATTGTCAGCATATCTCTTCTACCTACTTTGAGATGCTTTGATGTGGTTTTGGATTACCTTCACCTTTTCCATCGTTTCCTCCAGCAGTTCTGGGCCTACCAGTTTTCATTCACCAACGTCATCCCAACTGGTTGGTGTGCGATATCTCTTTCCGTATAATGCTTCATATGGTGCCATCTGAATACTTGAATGGAAACTATTGTTATAGGAAAATTCTACCAGAGGAAAATATTGATCCCACATTCCTTGAAAGTCAATTGAGCATGATCTCAACATGTCTTCTAAGGTTTGAATAGTTCTTTCTGATTGTCCATCTGTTTGAGGGTGGTAAGCAGTGCTCAAACGAAGTTCAGTATCCAAGGCCTTCTGTAGACTTTTCCAGAATCTTGATGTGAAACGAGGATCACGATCCGAGACAATCGACAGGGGTATACCATGAAGTCTCACAACTTCAATAATATACAGTCTTGCTAGACGTTAAAGTGGTAGATCTTCCCTTATAGCAAGAAAATGTACTGACTTCGTGAGACGATCAACAATGACCCATATTGCCTCATTTCTTCTAGGAGTCTTTGGTAGTCCCATGACAAAATCCATCGTAATATTATCCCATTTCCACTCAGGTATGTGAAGAGGTTGCAATACTCCACCAGGCAGTTGCCTTACAACTTTCACTTGTTGACAAACCATACATCTTGACACAAAATCAGCAATCTCCCTCTTCATGTTGTCCCACCAAAAACGTCCCTTTAAATCTCTATACATTTTGGTGCTCCCAGGGTGTATAGAGAAATTGGAACTATGAGAATCATCTAACAATTCCCTCTTTAAATCAGGTATATCGGGAACACAGAGTCTCCTCCCAAATTTCAAAATTCCATCTTTATACGCAAAGTCCCTCAACCGTCCATCATTCACAGCTTTAATCTTATTTTTCAACACTTCATCATCGGACTGAGAACTCTTTATCTTTTCTAGTAAAGATGGTTTGTCAACCATTTGAAAAAGTTTTTATGTTTCACCCTCCATGGGGATTCCCATATCCATCTTTACTAGATCTATGAAAATAGGATCCCTTTCCACACTCATCATGTTCAAAACTCCATGATATTTTCTACTCAAAGCATCTGCAACCTTATTTTCCATCCCTAGGTGGTAGTGTATCGTGCAATCACAATCCTTGAGTAGTCCAAGCCATCACATTTGCCTCATGTTGAGTTCTTTTTGTGAGAAAATATATTTCAAACTCTTGTGATCGGTATATATCTCACATTTTTCACCATAGAGATAATGTCTCCATATCTTCAAGGAAAAGATTACAGCAGATAACTCGAGATCATGAGTAGGATAGTTTTGCTCATGAATTTTTAGCTGTCGTGATGCATTGGCAATAACCTTATCATTCTGCATAAGGACACAACCAAGTCCTTTCATTGATGCTTCACTATAAATAACGAACCCATCATTACCTGATGGTAGAGTCAATATAGGATCGTTAACTAATCTTCTCTTCAGTTCTTCAAAACATTCTTCACACTCTTTTGTATAGAAAACTTTAACCCCTTTACGTGTGATCTTCGTCAATGGGTTAGCCAATCAGGCAAAATTCTGGACAAAATGTCAATAATAACCTGCCAAACCAATAATGCTGCGTACCTCAGTTATACTCGTCAGTGCTGGCCATTCTTGGATTTCCTTGGTCTTAGATGGATCAATGGAAATTCCATCATTAGAGACAATATGGCCAAGAAAAGAAATCTCCTGAATCCAAAATTCACACTTGCTAAACTTCCCATATAATTCATGCCTTCTAAGAGTCTTCAAGATAATGCGCATGTGATTTTCTTGATCTTCGTAGCTTTTGGAGTACAACAAGATGTCACCAATAAATACCACCAAAAAATCATCTAGATATTCCTTGAAAACTCTATTCATTAGATCCATGAATACAGAAGGTGCATTAGTCAATCCAAAAGGAATTACTATAAACTCGTAATGCTCGTACCTTGTTCGAAATGTTGTCTTCGGAATGTCTTCCTTCTTCACACACAACTGATGGTATCCAGATCGAAGTTCAATCTTTGAAAAGTATTGAGCTCCATGCAATTGGTCAAATAAATCATCAATGCGAGCTAGGGGATACTTGTTCTTTATTGTTATAGCATTGATCTCCCTGTAGTCAACGCACCACCTCATAGATCCATCTTTCTTCTTAACAAAAAGGACAAGGGCTCCCCATAGAGAAACACTAGGGTGAATAAATCCCTTATTACTCAATTCCTCTAGTTGTTTATTTAGTTCAACTAATTCCACAGTGGCCATCCTATAAGGGGTCTTTGATATAGGCCCTGATCCAGTAATTAAATCAATGGAAAACTCATCTTCTCGTTCTGGAGGATGTCCAGGTAAATCATCCGGAAACACATCTTCATATTCTTTCACAATAGGTACATCCTTTATTTGAACATTACCTCCCTCTCCCTCAATTATTTCATTCTCTTCCTCCCCAATAATTGAATTTAGTTGAGCTACTGGAGGTGGATCTAAATAAGAATTAGGTGGTGATGATTCTGCTCTAAAAATAAGGTGTTCCTTATCATCATCATCAAAAATCATAACCTCCTTCTTCTTACAATAAATCTTTGCATCATAGTTCGAAATCCAATACATTCCGAGGATTATATCAAACTCAATCATAGGTATGACAATGAGATCAGTGGATAAATAACAGTTATGTGCTCTAATGGGGACTGATTCACAAAACATTGTTGCAATAATACTTACCTTACGAGTTTTTACTAACAATTTTCTTGTTAAATCAAACTGAAAATATATAATTTTCTTAGAAAACTGAGAATATATGAAACAATGTGATGATCCATAATCAAATAATGCATTTGCTAAATTTTAGGAAACCATTAAATTACCTTCCACCACGTCTTTTGGAGCTTCAACCTCAGCAGTAGTGATAGCATAAGCTTGGCCTTGATCCCTTGGCCTCTTCTAAGTTAAGTTCCCCTGACGCTTTGGACATTAATTTGCATAATGCCCCATCTCTCTACAATTATAGCATTTCACATTGACAGAAACTTTCTTTCCCTTGCAATCATGAGTTTGGTGGCCTTTTTCACCACACTTGTAACAGACTCCCATTCCCTTCAAGCAAGTACCGGGGTGTTTCTTTCCACATTTACTGTAGGACTGATATTCAACTCTTCCATTTTTTCCCTTATTTCCATTTCCAGATTGATCAGAAGATCTCTTCTTTTCTTGCTTTGCTTTAAAGTCATAAGACATAGAGAATTCCTTTTCCGTCTTGATAGCACACGAGACAATATCTTCGTATGAGGAGAAGGATTGTGAGACTAAGGCTCGACGGAGAAACGGTTTTAACCCATCAAATAAACGATCAATCTTACTTCTTGGGTTACATATATAATCTGAAGCATGCCTCTCTAACCTTGTAAAGTTAGCCTCATACTCTGCGACATTCTCATCCTCCTTCTGCCTCAGACTCAGAAATTGCCTTTCCATATCTTCTCTATGGTCACGTGGAAAGTACTTTTCTAAGAAAATCTCCTTGAACTCCCTCCATTCCATATTCGATACTTCATCATCATCCTTTGTATTTTGAATCAGTGACCACCATTGACTGACATCTCCAGTGAGGCGGTAGACCGCCATGACAACCTTCTCCCTTTCACTACTCCCCAAGGCATGGAATATTTTCTCTAAGGAGTTTATCCATTGCTCAGCGACTAATGGATTTGTACCCCCATTAAATTTTGGTAGTAGTTTCCTCATGAAGTGGTCTAATATTGATCCTCCAGGTTGCGGATCAGGGTGCTTCATATGAGTAAGGTTATTATTCATAAGCTGAGTGAGTTGTCCCAGTATGGTAATAAGTTGATCAGCACCAGTTGTATCTCCAGCTCCACAATAATTATATTGAGCAGGAGGGAAATCCCTACACTGAGTGCGTGCATTGATATGGTTTTCATTCCTTCCACTAGGAGCCATTTCTAAATAATGGCATAAACAAGATTTGTTTATGAATCAAAATACATAATTCCATACTTATAAAATACTTAACATAAATTGAACAATTTATGGATATAATCCATATTCATAAAATTTTTCTTTGAGGAAGTACATACTCATAACCCTTCATAGTGTTTTGTAAAGAAAATGAGAATTATCCTAAGCATATCCCCCGAGAGTGTCATAACCAAGAGTGTAGCAAGGCCCGTTGTCGTGCACCAGTTCCCGTTCGAGTCTAGCTCAAAGTAGTGTTTTTGGGTTTTACCCCTAGGTACATCTGTGCCAGAGCCACCTCTACCTGCTCATATCCAGACAGGGATGTATTTCTCGGAAAACTCAAAACATCTCTACAATACCAAAATTCTAGGATGTTCTTCTATACTAATCCTCAAAGTCTATCTTTGGGATATGTGCTCTAATTAGAGTTTATCTAAATCTAGCTTCCAAGGTTAATACTAAACTGCCTCTGATACCAACTGTAACGCCCTGACCACAGCTACCCAGAGTCGGTGCATTACTTATTAACATTTGCATGATCACAAATTATCATGTCTCAAAAGACCGATTAGTTTAGTAGCCTTGGAAACACTAGATACATTCATAAATGTTACATTACATAATAAAGTGAAAAACTACAATAAAATAGTATCCATAGTCCACACTCATATCCTCTTCTAACTATCCCTGTAGGTCATTCATAAAATACTTCTTCACATCCTGGAAAATATTAAAACATTGAAAGGGGTGAGATCAGATGCTCAGTAAGGATAACAATATAGCGGAACCTTTAATAAATAAACATAAACATTTAAGGCAATATATAACTAAAACAAAAGCCTTTTAAACTTGATCTCCAACATAATATGGCAAAAGTAAAATGAGATAATTCCATTTACATATTCACATGGATATTCTACTGGTCGAATAATCACATGAAATATCAAAAACCACTTTCATAATGATGGAATGCATAATGCCAGACTATCATAACCACGTAGCCAAGGCCTCGTGCCAAGACCACCAATAAGATTTTGTCATGGCCCAGTGGAAAGACACTAGTTTATCTCATGATACCTACCAATGCATCGAGGAGCTGCAGTGGGCTCCAGTCGTCACTTATTAAGTCCAATGCATTCCTCAAATTAATAGGTTTAAACATATCATAAACCATAACATAATTGCATAACATTTCCACATTTCAATCACAAGATATCAATACAAAACATTGAAATAATAAAAACGCTTTCAAAACCATTTTCATTACCAAAATAAAATAAAGTTAAAACATTGTATTTATTTTTCATTAAAAAAAAGTGATGGCTTGTAGAGGAAGCCGAAACTCAAATAATGGTCACGGCGGCGGAGAGGTTGTTGTCGCTGCATATGTACGGAAAGAAAAAAATTCCCTTTTTTTTGTTTAGTAAAACGATTCGTATGAAAATATTCCTTTTGAATAAACGTATAATTCACAGGTATTTATACATCATATAAAAGAAAGTTGTGTATAAAACAAAATATGCCTCAATGAAAGAAGATTGAGACAAAGTCCTTAAAAAGTTAATTTTTAAAATATAATAGATCTATTATGTGTATTCACTATATGTACACATAAAGAAATTATAAATACAAGACAGGACAAAATAATATCATGACATAATTTGAAAGTAGGAGATTAACCCAAAGAATGGAAAATGGGTTAAGAAGTTCCCTTACCTTGCATCCTGTCTTGACTCGATCGTTCTTTAACCGCCTGAATAATAAACTAGAGTTAATTTATAATTGCTTAAGAAACTTTTTCAAGTTTTTTATTCCTTTTATATCACTTATTAACATGCCATAAACATTATGTAATTATTTAAGTTTATAACGGTCGTTTTTTCGATCTTAGGTACTTGAGTCAAAAATAAACTTCTTATAATTACATGTTGTTCATGTGGTGAAATATACATTATATACAGAATTATATTCATGATTTAGATATCATTTAAATCATATATATCCATTATATAGATCCATTTATAATATTACATAACATTTAGAGGTAAGAAATGAAATGCACCGTTCATGGAGACGGTAAGCCGTACGTACGCATGAACGCTAATTTCATTTCCATTTCATATGTAATGGAATGAAGTTATAATTATATAAAGGTATAATATAATTCCAGTATAATATAATGTATAATACCATTTACTCCATACTTTGTACATCCCACATATGGCATTAATGATTCAAATCACTTTGAGGGGCGATAGTCCGCACTTCCTAAAATGAAATTATCGCGTTATCCATAATGGAAATCATAAAGGTATGCCATAAATGAAAAATACAGAAGCTTAAGTAGAGCATAAACATATTATATATCATATATAAATTTAGTGACATCTTAATGGCCACCTTTGAAGGTGTTATATGAGTGTTGAACAATCATCGTTTCGTGAGGAAGAAATTCACCATCCACAGAAATCGTATGTTCTTTAACCATTAGATGTAGGTGTGTGTAAGTTTAGCTCGAAGCATCATTATAAAAACATACTAGTGTATTTACAATACAGTTTTTGTTACAAAATAAAGGAATAAAAGGAGTTTAAGTGGTTGGAGAAGCAAAATAAAACAAAACAACATTAGAGAAGACATTACCTAAAAATCGGGTAACTCTTTTTGATTTGAGCCAAAGGATTCTGTGGAATGAATTCTGCCCAAATTGAGGCTTCTAGGAGTAAGGGAGGGATGTTGGGAGAGTATCTGGGCAGAGATTGTCCGAGCCAAAAGGCTTTTAAAGTGTGAGTAAAGTGGTAGTGGTGGGGGCCTTTTATAAGAGGAGAGGAGGGGCACTTTTGGAAAGTAAGGAAATGTTACATTATTATACAATGCTTTTCGGATTCCAAAGGTCCCACGCTTATATAATTCAAGGCTAAGGTGATAAGGGTTCTAAATCTCCTCATCTAATAGGTTTTTGACAAGTGTATGCCTTAGATTTTACATTATCCTTTCATTTTATTTAAATCGTTAATTAATGAGGTAATCGCTACATCATCATGGTGTCATAAATAATTTAATTTATTAAATGTCTAAAAATTAAAAAAAATATCATGATATAGGAAATCGTTTTACCTTTCTAATTAATATTTATAGTCAAACATATGACTTTTATATCCCCAATTCAAAATTATTTTAGTAAAACAACTCTTGTTTGTGCCCTTTTGATTTTAACATTAAATAAAAAGTTATTTATGTCCTTTTCCTACCAAAGTGGCTCTATGGGGTCCCCAAGTTGACCCATGGATTGTATTGGTCTTCCATGACACATCCAATAGTGTTTGGACAAGTGTAAAGGTCATTCAAAATTTTTATAATATCATTTTTACCTTAAATTTCTCTAATTACCTCTAACCGCGATTAATTTAACTTAAAAGACACTATTCACCAAAAAATTATTTTAATCCCATTGAACCACATTTTACTTCCTAATAACAACCATGTATGTTGGATTTTTGAAAATCAAATCACATAATTGGTAATGTATTATTTAAACGAAAAATCAGTTTTTTTTAACTTCCACTTAGTGGTTTCACTATTCATCAAAAATTGAAGTTTTTCAGAACAATGCCAAAATTTCACCCTAAGCTATAATTGATATTCCAAATTAAAAAATGATATCTATTTTACAAAATTCCAAAAATATAAGTTGCATTAATTAATTTTATAATTAATTCCCGCTGTCACAACAAATAGCGTGTTTTTAAGAAACAATATATATCAAAAGATTGACAATTGTTTATGTCCAATTTCAAAGTAAAATTAATTCTAATGAACACCATTGTATAAAATGGTAAAAATATATTTTAATTATACTTTAAAACCACTCAATAATATAACTTATCCCTAAAAATTATTTTGATTAAAAAAGTTGTTTTATGTATTTTTCACTATTCATAAAAAAATTGGATGTTCTCAGAAAATTACAAAAAATTCAACATAGGCTAATTTCAAATACAAAAATGAAGTCCATTTTGAAATATAAAATTTCTATAAATTTAAAAATAGTTTATTACTATTCATAACGGCTACTTTGATTAGTCGCGGAGTGTTATAATTCGAAGTTGTGTACAACACACACTATTGTATTATTCAAAGAGAAGTGTATCGCGGAAGCTTGGGGTGTTACATTATCCCCTCCTTCAAATAATTTCGTCCTCGAAATTTCATATAATATCACTGTATAAAAATACTCAGGTGATTCTTCATCATAAGTTCCTCGGGTTCCCACGTTGCCTCCTCCATCTAAATGGTTTCACCATAGAACGTTTACCAGACGATTCGTCCGGTTTCTCAGCACTTGTTCTCTTGTATGAAGAATCCTGACGGGCTCTTCACAATAAGACAGATCGGGTTCTAGTTCAAATTCTTCATAGGTGACTACATGCGTTGGGTCAGGCATGTATTTTCTCAACAGTGATACGTGGAATACATCATTAACTTTGCAGAGACTTGGCGGTATTTCCAAACTGTAAGCTATAGCCCCAATTCGTTCTATAATTTCGAAGGGTCCGATGTACCTGGGACTCAATTTACCCTTCTTATCGAAACGTATAACTCCCTTCCATGGTGATACCTTCAAGAAAACATGATCTCCTGCCTGAAACTCCAAATCCTTCCTTCGATTGTTAGCATAGCTCTTCTGCCTACTTTGAGCTGCATTGATGTGTTTTTGGATTACCGTCACCTTTTCCATCGTTTCCTCCACTAGTTATGGGCCTGCCAGTTTTCTTTCACCAACATCATCCCAACAGGTTGGTGTGCGACATCTCTTTCCGTATAGCGCTTCATATGGTGCCATCTGAATACTTGAATGGAAAATATTTTTATAGTAAAATTCTACAAGAGGTAAATATTGATCCCACATTCCTTGAAAGTCAAGTGAGCATTATCTCAACATGTCTTCTAAGGTTTGAATAGTTCTTTCTGATTGTCCATCTGTTTGAGGGTGGTAAGCAGTGCTCAAATGAAGTTCAGTATCCACGTCCTTCTAAAGAATTTTCCAGAATCATGATGTGAAACGAGGATCACGATCCGAGACAATCGACAGGGGTATACCATGAAGTCTCACAACTCCATTAATATACAGTCTTGCTAGACGTTCAAGTGGTAGATCATCCCTTATAGCAAGAAAAGGTGCTGAATTCACGAGACGATCAACAATGACCCATATTGCACCATTTTTTCTAGGAGTCTTTGGTAGTCCCATGACAAAATCCATCGTAATATTATCCAATTTCCACTCAGGTATGGGAAGAGGTTGCAATACTCCACCAGGAAGTTGCCTTCCAGCATTCACTTGTTGACAAACCATACATCTTGACACAAAATCATCAATCTCCCTCTTCATGTTGTCCCACCAAAAACGTTCCTTTAAATCTCTATACATTTTGGTGCTCCCAAGGTGTATAGGGAAATTGGAACTATGAGAATCATCTAACAATTCCCTCTTTAAATCAGGTATATCGGGAACACATAGTCTCCTCCCAAATTTCCAAATTCCATCTTCAAACCCAAATTCCCACAGCCGCCCATCATTCACAACTTTAATCTTCTTTTTCAACACTTCATCATCAGACTGAGAACTCTTTATCCTTTCTAGTAAAGATGGTTTGGCAACCATTTGAAAAAGTTTTGATGTTTCACCCTTCATGGGGATTCCCATATCCATATTTATAGATCCATGAAAATAGGATCCCTTTCCACTCTCATCATGTTCAAAACTCCATGATATTTTCTACTCAAAGCATCCACAACCTTATTTTCCTTCCCTGTGTGGTAGTGTATCATGCAATCATAATCCTTGAGTAGTTCAAGCCATCGCCTTTGCCTCATGTTGAGTTCTTTTTGTGAGAAAATATATTTCAAACTCTTGTGATCGGTATATATCTCACATTTTCACCATAGAGATAACGTATCCATATCTTCAAGTCAAAGATTATAGTAGCTAACTCGAGATCATGAGTAGGATAGTTTTTCTCAAGAATTTTTAGCTGTCGTGAGGCATAGTCAATAACCTTATCATTCTGCATAAGGACACAACCAAGTCCTTTCATTGATGCATCACTATAAATAACGAACCCATCATTCCCTGATGGTAGAGTCAATATAGAAGCGTTAACTAATCTTCTCATCAGTTATTCAAAACATTCTTCACACTCTTTTGTCCAGACAAATTTAACCCCTTTACGTGTGAGCTTCGTCAATGGGTTAGCCAATCGAGCAAAATTCTGGACAAAACATCGATAATAACCTTCCAAACCAATAAAGCTACGTACCTCAGTTATACTCGTCGGTGCTGGCCATTCTTGGATTGACTTGGTCTTAGATGGATCAACATAAATTCTATCCTTAGAGACAATACGGCCAAGAAAAGAAATCTCCTGATTCCAGAATTCACACTTGCTAAACATCCCATATAATTCATGCCTTCTAAGAGTCTTCAAGATAATGCACAAGTGATTTTCATGATCTTCATAGATTTTGTAGTACACCAAGATGTCATCAATAAATACCACCACAAAATCATCTAGATATTCCTTGAAAAATCTAATCATTAGATCCATGAATACATAAGGTGCATTAGTCAATCCAAAAGGCATTACTATAAACTCGTAATGCCCGTACCTTGTTCGAAATGCTGTCTTCAGAATGTCTTCCTTCTTCACACACAACTAATGGTATCCAGATCGATGTTCAATATTTGAAAAGTATTGAGCTCCATGCAATTGGTCAAATAAATCATCAATGCGATGTATGGGATACTTATTCTTTATTGTTATAGCATTGATCTCCCTGTAGTCAACACACAACCTCATAGATCCATCTTTCTTCTTAACAAAAAGGACAGGGGCTCCCCATGGGGAAACACTAGGGAGAATAAATCCCTTATTACACAATTCCTCTAGTTGTTTCTTTAGTTAAACTAATTCCACGGTGGCCATCCTATAAGGGGTCTTTGATATAGGCCTTGATCTAGGAATTAAATCAATGGAAAACTCAACTTCTCGTTCTGGAGGATGTCCAGGTAAATCTTCCGGAAACACATCTTCATATTCTTTCAGAATAGGTACATCCTTTATTTGAACATTACTTCCCTCACCCTCAGTTATTTCATTCTCTTCCTCCCCAATAATTGAATTTAGTTGAGCTACTGGGGGTGGATCTAAATAAGAATTAGGTGGTGATGATTCTGCTCTAAAAATAAGGTGTTCCTTATCATCATCATCAAAAATCGTAACCTCCTTATTCTTACAATAAATCTTTGCATCATAGTCTGAAAGCCAATCCATACCGAGGATTATATCAAACTCAATCATATGTATGACAATGAGATCAGCGGATAAAGTATAGTTATGTGGTCTAATGGGGACTGATTCACAAAACTTTGTTGCAATAATACTTTCCGTAGGAGTTTTGACTGACAATTCTCTTGTTAAATCAAACTGAAAATATCTAATTTTCTTAGCAAACTGAGAAGATATGAAACAATGCGATGATCCAGAATCAAATAATGCATTTTCTAAACTTGAGGAAACCATTAAATTACCTGCCACCACGTCTTTCGGAGCTTCAACCTCAGCAGTAGTGATAGCATAAGCTTGGCCCTGATCCCTTGGCCTCTTTTGAGTTAAGTTCCCCTGATTCCTAGGGCATTAATTTTCATAATGCCCCATCTCTCTACAATTATAGAATTCCACATTGACAGCAACTTTCTTTCCCTTGAAATCATGATCTTGGTGGAATTTTTCACCACACTTGTAACAGACTCCCATTCCCTTCAATCAAGTACCGGGGTGTTTCTTTCCACATTTACTGCAGGACTGATATTCAACTCTTCCCTTTTCCCCCTTATTACCATTTCCATATTGATCAGAAGATCTCTTTTTTTCTTTCTTTTCTTTAAAGTCATAAGAATTAGAGAATTCCTTTTCCGTCTTGATAGCACACGAGACAATATCTCTGTATTAGGAGAATGATTGTGAGACTAAGGCTCGACGGAGAAATAGTTTTAACCCATAAAATAAATGATCAATCTTACTTCTTGGGTTACATATATGATCTGTAGCATGCCTCGCAAACCTTGTAATGTTAGCCTCATACTTTGCGACATTCTCATCCTCCTTCTGCCTCAGACTCAGAAATTGCCTTTCCATATCTCCTCTATGGTCACAGGGAAATTACTTTTCTAAGAAAAGCTATTTGAACTCCCTCCATTCCATAATTGATACTTCATCATCATCCTTTTTATTTTGAATCAGCGACCACCATTGATCGGCATCTCCAGTGAGGCGGTAGAACGCCATGACAACCTTCTCCCTTTCACTACTCCCCAAGGCATGGAATATTTTCTCTAAGCAGTTTATCAATTGCTCAGCTACTAATGGATTTGTACCCCCATTAAATGTTGGTGGTTGTTGCCTCATAAAGCGGTCTAACATTGATCCTCCACGTTGCGGATCAGGTTGCTCCATACGAGTAAGGTTATTATTCATTACCTGAGTGAGTTGTCCCAGTATGGTAATAAGTTGATCAGCACCAGTTGTATCTCCAGCTCCACAATAATTATCTTGAGCAGGAGGGCAATCCGTACACGGAGTGTGTGCATTGATACAGTTTCCATTCCTTCCACTAGGCGCCATTTCTAAATAATGGCATAAACTAGATTAGTTTATGAATCAAAATACATAATTCCATACTTATAAAATACTTAACATAAATTGAACTATTTATGGATATAATCCATATTCATAAACTTTTTCTTTGAGGAAGTATATACTCATATCCCTTCATAGTGTTTTGAAAAGAAAATGAGAATTATCCTAAGAATATCCCTCGGGAGTGTCGTAACCAAGAGTGCAGCAAGGCCCGTTGTCGTGCACCAGTTCCCGTTCGAGTCTAGCTCAAAGCAGTGTTTTTGGGTTTTACCCCTAGGTACATCTATGCCAGAGCCACCTCTACCTGCTCGTATCCAGACAGGGATGTATTGCTCGGAAAACTCACAACATCTCTACAATACCAAAATTCTAGGAAGTTATTCTATACTAATCCTCAAAGTCTATCTTTGGGCTATGTGATCTAATTAGAGTTTATATAAATCTAGCTTCCAAGGTTAGTACTAAACTGCCACTGATACCAACTGTAACTCCCCGACCCCAGCTACCCAGAGTCGGTGCATTACTTCGTAACATTGGCATGATCACAAAAGATCAAGTCTCGAAAGACCGATTAGTTTAGTAGCCTTGGAAACAGTAGATACATTCATAAATGTTACATTACATCATAAAGTAAAAAACTAAAATAAAATAGTATCCATAGTCCACACTCATATCCTCTTCTGACTATCCATGCAGGTCATTCATAAAATACTTCTTCATATCCTGGAAAATATTAAAACATTGAAAGGGGTGAGCTCAGATGCTCAGTAAGGATAACAATATAGCGGAAGCATTGATAAATAAACATAAACATTTAAGGCAATGTATAACTAAAACAAAAGCCTTTTAAACTTGATCTTCAACATAATATGGAAAAATTAAAATGAGAAAATTCTATTTACTTATTCACATGGATATTCTACTGGTCGAATAATCATAGGCAATATCAATAACAACTTTCATAATGATGGAATGCATAATGATAGACTATCATAACAACGTAGCCAAGGCCTCGTGCCAAGACCACCAATAAGATTTTGTCAAGGCCTTGTGCCTAGACAATAGTTTGTCTAATGAGACCTACCGATGCATCGAGGAGCTGTAGCTGGCTCCACCCGTTACTTATTAAGTCCAATGCATTCCTCAAATGAATAGGTTTAAACATATCATAAACCATAACATAATTGCATAACATTTCCACATTTCAATCACAATATATCAATACAACACATTGATATAATAAAAACGCTTTCAAAACCATTTTCAATACCAAAATAAAAGAAAGTTAAAACTTTGTATTTATTTTTCATTAAAAAAAGTGATGGATTGTAAAGGAAGCCGAAATTCAAATAATGGTCACGGCGGCGGAGAAGTCGTTGTCGCTGCATATGTACGGAAAGAAAAACATTCGCTTTTTGTCTTTTATGAAAACGATTCGTATGAAAAGATTCGTTTTGAATAAACGTAAAAGTCAAAGGGGTTTATACACCGTATAAAAGAATGTTGTGTATAAATCAAAATATGCCTCAACGAAAGGAGATTGAGACGAAGCCCTTAAAAAGATCATTTTTAAAATAAAATATATCTATTATGTGTATTCACTATATGCACACATAAAGAAATTATAAATACAAGATAGGACATAATAATATCATGACATAATTTGAAAGTAGTATATTAACCCAAAGAATGGAAATTGGGTTAAGAAGTTCCCTTACCTTGCGTCCTGTCTTGACTTGACCGTTCTTTAACCTCCTGAATAATAAACTAGAGTTAATTTATAATTGCTTAAGATCCTTTTTCAAGTTTTTTATTCCTTTTATATCACTTATTACCATTTCATGAACATTATGTAATTATTTATGTTTATAATGGTTGTTTTTTCGATCTTAGGTACTTGAGTCAAAAATAAACTTCTTATAATTACAAGTTGTTCATGTGGTGAAATATAAATTATATACAGAATTATATTCATTATGTAGATATCATATAAACCATATATATCAAGTGTATACATTCATTTATAATTTTACATAACATTTAGAGGTAAGAAATGAAATGCACCGTTCATGTAGACGGTAAGCCGTACGTACGCATGAACGCTACTTTCATTTCCATTTCATATTTAATGGAATGAAGTTATAATTATATATAGGTATAATATAATTCCAGTATAATATAATGTATAATACCATTTACTCCATCCTTTATACATCCCACATATGGCATTAACGATTCAAATCACTTTGAGGGGGTGGTAGTCTGCACTTCCTAAAATGAAATTATCGCGTTTACCCTTAATGGAAATCATAAAGGTATGACATAAATGAAAAATACATAAGCTTAAGAAGAGAATTAAAATATTATATATCATATATTAATATAGTGACATCTTAATGGCCACCTTTGAATGTGTTATATGAGTGTTGAACAATCATCGTTTCGTGAGGCAGATATTCTCCATCCACAGAAACCGTATGTTCTATAACCAGTAGATGTAGGTGTGTGTAAGTGTAGCTCAAAGACTCATTATAACAACATCCTAGTATATTGAGGATACTGGTGTTTTTACAAATTAAAGGGATAATGAGAGTTTAAAGGGTTGGAGAAGCAAAATAAAACAAAACAACATTAGGGAAGACATTACCTAAAAATCGGGTAACTCTTTTTGATTTGAGACAAAGGATTCCTTGGGAAGAATTCTGCCCAAAGTGAGGCTTCTAGGAGTAAGGTAGGAAATTTGGGAGAGTATTTAGGCAGAGTATGGCCGAAACAAAAGGCTTTGAAAGTGTGAGTAAGGTGGTAGTGTTGGGGGCCTTTTATAAGAGGAGAGGAGGGGAACTCTTGGAAAGTAAGGAAATGTTACATTATTATACAATGCTTTTTGGATTACAAAGGTCTCACACTTATATAATTCGAGGATAAGGTGATAAGGTTTCGAAATATCCTAATAAAATAGGTTTTTTTCAAGTGTAAGCCTTAGTTTTTACATTATCCTTTCATTTTATTTAAATCGTTAATTAATGAGGTAATCACTGCATCATCATGGTGTCAAAAATAATTTAATTTATTTAATGTCTAAAAATTATAAAAAAAATATAATGATGTAGGAAATAGTTTTATATTTCTAATGAATATTTATAGTCAAACATATGACTTGTAAAACCCCTTTTAAAAATTGTTTTGGTAAAACAAATGTTGTTTGTGCCCTTTTTATTTTAACATTAAATAAAAAGTTATTTATGTCCTTTTCCTACCAAAGTGGCTCCATGGGGTCCCCAAGTTGACCCATGGATTGTCTTGGTCGGACATGACACATCCAATAGTGGTTGGACAAGTGTAATGGTCATTCTATATTTTTATAATATCATTTTTACCTTAAATTTCATTAATTACCTCTAATCGCGATTAATTAAACTTAAAAGTTACTATTCACCAAAAAATTATTTTATTCCCATTGAACGACATTTTACTTCCTAATGGAAACCATGTATGTAGGATTTTTGAAAATCAAATCACAGAAGTGGTAATGTTTCATTTAAATGAGAAATCAGTTTTTTTAACTACCACTTAGTGGTTTCACTATTCATCAAAAATTGAAGATTTTCATAACAATGCCAAAATTTCACCCTATGATATAATTGATATTCCGAATTCAAAAATGATGTATATTTCAAAAAAAATCCAAACATATAAGTTGAATTAATTAATTTTATAATTAATTCCCCCTATCACAACAAATAGCGTGTTTTTATGAAACAATATATATCAAAATATTGACAATTGTTTATGTCCAATTTCAATGTGAAATTAATTCTAATGAACACCATTGGATAAAATGGTAAAAATATATTCTAATTATACTTTAAATGCACTCAATATTATAACTTATCCCTATAAATTATTTTGATTAAAAAATTTGTTTTAAGTATTTTTCACTATTCATAAAAAAATTGGAAGTTCTCAGAAAATTACCAAAAATTCAACATAGGCTAATTTCGAATAAAAAAATGAAGTCCATTATGAAATATAAAATTTCTATAAATTTAAATAGTTGTTATTACTATTCATAACGGCTACTTTGATTAGTTGTGGTGTGTTAGAATTCGAAGATGCGTACAACACACGCTACTGTATTATTCAAAGAGAAGTGTACCGTGGAAGCTTGGGGTGTTACAATACTGACCGAGATACTTTTATGTATCAAAGGATACCATTGAATAAGAATATCTAACAAATACAGATTATTATCTATCGATGAAGAACCTAGAATACATATAAAATATTCTCTAAATTTCTTACATATCAATCATTGATTGTCAGATCTATAGGAAAGCTCATTTTATACTTGGTAATATAATAAGGATTCACGAACATAACATAAATATATAAAGAGATTCCCAGAGTAGAAAATAATTCCCCTCAAAAAGGTGTGATGAGTCCGACCTCCCATCCTCTCTACCAATGCAAATTCCTAAGCCTCATCAGTCAACAACTAATGAGCACCTACCTTTGGAAAGTAGGTTCAAATGGATATGGAATCATTGGATGTTTCCGGTTCTACGAAAAAACCCGTTAGAAACCTCTTGGAATGTTTGAATCTTAAATCAATGAGATCATCCCCAATTCCAGAGGGAAACGATGACTTTAATGTAAAAATGTCCCAGGGTATCAGTCACATTTATTAGGTCATAGTAGTTCCCTACTATGATGAAAACCTTAAAATTATTTGATGATATTGTTAAATATAGTTCTATATTAAGATGACATATTATGATATGGAACATTGTATGTGTAATACCAAGTGTGGGAACTTTTAAGAGGATAACAATTCTTCTCAAGAAGTTCTCACTTGGTAATCTCCTTGATGGGAGATTATGAGAATAAACCCTCTAGTAGGAATTTCTCATGTTTTGGTGTCATCAATTATTCTTATATGAGAACGTGTTAAATGATACATAGATTTCATATCATGAATCTTTCACATATATTTTCTGATCGAAACCATGACATGATATATTCATGAGAAATATGTCATATTTGGTGTTTCACGAATGAGATGTTATTAATGGATAAGTCAAGTAAGTATTTTCCCTACAATATTCTTTTATTGAAATTGAACTATCATATTAAATTTCATGGCCATTGTGTAATGGTATGTTTTTCCTTTATTCGAAGAAATACATATTTTGTATATAGGTTGATAAAAAAGATGTGAAAACCATTTAATGAGATATTGAGATAAAGGTATCATGTTACATAGTGAGAATCTATATGTGGTTGTATACATTGTGACATTAAGTTATTTCTCATGGGTTCCTTGACCCCTTGTTAGGCAGTAATCTTGGACATTAGGGAAGCTCTACCAATGCCAATGATAATGAATCCTATAGAGTCACACACTAAATATTTTCATTCATCTCAATTAAATTATATTTCAATTTATTTTTTTGAATGAATATTAATATCAAAACTGAGGAATAGTTTTATTTAATTTTTATTGATTGCTGATACCCACAAGGTAATAAATAATTATTTATTCCTTGATAAATAATATTTTGATTGAATGAATATTTAATAAATACTCATTCTCCAACACATGAATATAATATATATAATATATAATATTTAATAAATATTTAATTTTTGGTTGTGAAGAAAATATTTATTTGGATATTTAATAAATTATACAGATATCAAGTGGGCCAAGATCACATTCAGTGATAAATATTAATTTATAAGCCTGTAAAATATTTTTTTATCATTGCACGAGTTAGAGTACACCAAAATATAATAATATAATAATTATATTTATTATATGGAATGTGTTTTATTCAGGATTATTATATTATTTAAGCTCTAGTTTGTAATTAAATAATATTTTAATATAAAACCTAACTCTATAAATAAATGGTTATGCCTATTATGGAGGGTTAATCGAGAATTGAGAATCATTGCACAAAATGTATTTCTCTCTTGAACTCTTCCTCTCATTTTCTCTATAAAAAGAAGAATTTCTTTAAACTTGGACAATCTTTATGTGCTGAAGACGAATAATTCAAGTTAGTTGATTCTCTAATCTAGCACCGAGAAATGAATCGATGTCATTCAGATATTAAAGGATCATATGTGGATCACCGTAAGAGGGATTCTACACTTGGATATTCATAGCGTAATGACGATAATCTTATGGAAAACTTTTGTTGGTCATGGCATCCATGCCATGTAAATTATTGTTAATGATCTACTGAATCGACAAAATGTTTATTATAATATGCTGACTACAATGATTCCATTATGCCAAAAATCACTATGTTTTATTAGAGCTATTTAAATTTAAATTTATAATTATTTATTTGATTGTTGATCTATATGTGTAATAATGGTTAGATTTTTAATCATAATAATATTCATTCATTAATTAGATATTTAATTAAAATGATTTTTAAATTTTAATTATACGTATTTAATGTTTCAATATCTCAAAGGACTAAGAACATATGAAAAATGAAAAAATATATCATTAGGAAGTGTGTAGGATTATTTCTAGATAGCATGATATTTCACGATGTGTAGTGAGAGTACATGTTATGTACCAAAGTGCAATTCACTTGATTGTGTCATGGGATACATGATTCTCTAATTAGTAACCACTAGTAGTGCTTTTATTTCATGCAATGTGTATACTAGGAAAACCTGGTACACGAAATGTGAGGGTATATGCTAAGTAGCTGGAATACACTATGTGTAGTCTACATTGTTTAGTAGTGAAATTCGTTCAAGAAATGTGGTGATATATAAGGTTAAAATCTAATGATACTAAAACCATAGGGAATTAATGAGATATATTAAAAGTAATTATAATATATTTTGTGTGGCTATTTATTTCTCATGTCCAAAATACATATTGAGCCATTTATTGTGTTAATCGGACACACATAACACTAGATACATGATGTGTATCTTGATTGAACATGTCATGTAGTCATGTGTCTGATAAACACAAAACGTTCTTTGATAGGTTCTTAAAATAGATGAAAAAAGAGATATATAGAATGTAAATGGATTTTACATGCCATATAGTCCAACTGATGTACACTGTAAATCTTCAAGCATGTATCTCGGGTACAAAACATTCAAGGTATATGGCATGTTGGTCGTAAGTCCATGTCATGTAATCTCTCAATAAATGATAGAATTTAATTAAATTATTTTAAGATTTATAGAAATAAAACCATATTATATTAATTGATACCTATTGTGTTTTAAAATTTAATATTTGTTTTAAATAATAATAAAATGATCAATTAATTTATTGCAATTATCTTTAATTATTAAATTTTCTGTTGATTTTCCATGAATGCATTTATGAACGGTATCTCTAAGAGAATGAGGATGAAAATTATGAAAAAATAAAATTAATTAATTAATTAATTAATTAAAGTGAGATTATCTTAATAATAAAGATTAAATAGAAATTTTTATTAATCAGTTTTAACTTTTTTTATATATTGCTTATGTCTGACTGTTCATGAATATGCAAAAGACTTTTGTATGAGTTGGTTTTATTTTAAATAATTTGTAACATTGATTTTCAATTATTAATTATTAAACTAAAAATGATTTCCTCACTACTAAATTCTTATTATCTAGCACTAAGGATTTAATAGTTTTAGCTAAAATCATTATTAAATACACCATTTGTCAACTCTAATAAAAATAACTATTAAATTGGGTCTTTAATAGTGATTTTATTCCTTGCAAATGGGGATATTATATATTTTAAAAAAGCCATGTTAATGGGGCCCCGTTATCAATGCTTGTAAAAGAGCGCTAATAAATGGGGGATGTTATCAGCACTAGAAAAAAGTCACTGATTAATAAAAACCATAATCAATTCATTTTAAAAGCACTAATAAAGCCCCACTTGTAAATACCCCAACCCTAGTAGCCCATAGTCGGTACCTTGTATTAATACATTGGAATAGATACAAGACTTGAATCCAAATGTACAAATCAGTTTAGTTGTTTTGGAATCTATATTAAATACATGATATTTAAATCACTACTTGAAATGAAAACAACATATAAAGTCCATTGGTAACAGTAAAAAACTTTTAGATTAACTCTGCAAGTCATTAATAAAATTAATCATTATATCCTAGGAAAAAATAAATTATAAAAAGGGGTGATCTCTGATTCTTATTAAAGATAAGTAATATATAAGAAGGTAATATAACAAATAAGGTATGGTGAATGACTAAAAAAAATTCCATTAGAATATAATCTTTAACATGATATGGAAAGAATAAAATCTCAATATAAAATTCAAAATAAAAAATCACATGAGAAAGAAGAACGAAAATGGATATTCTACTTGTCAACTATTCTCCTAGATATATAATTATAAGATGATTCATATTCTGAATATCTAAATCATATTTTCAAGGTCTCACCTAATACAACTGAAAATGATTAAGACCTTATTGAAAACCATATATGAAAATGGGAAAGGACTCGCACATGTCCATATCTTTTTGGTCTCATTATTACAATTGATGAATAAAGGGGCTATAGGAGGACCCATAAACTTGGTTTTAATTCCAATTCATTCCTCACATATATGGGGTTAACCATAAACAACATATACATATGAAATGTAATTAACTTTTCCTAATCTGTGAACATAATCACTAACTATACGGGGTTACATAGTGAATTGTATCAAGATAGCACATCCATAGTCAAAATGATCATATACCATTTAATAAAATATTGTATATGATAATAATAGGAGTTAAATATCAATAGAGAATAAAATTCAATAGAGTTGTTGACATAGATGAAAATACTCTAATAAAATCATCACGAAATTCTATAGTGAAATACCACTTTTACTTTGTGAAGTTGTGTTATTTTCAAAAAATCATTTTCATTTTTCATAAATGTTTGTATAAAACCAGAAATTGAAAAATATATTTTTTCATGAAAAAATGGTGATTTTAGAAAAATAATGGCGTATTAATACAAATTATGGTTGGCACATGAAAATGGTTAGGAAATTGAGACGCTCCTTTTAATCGAGCCTGGGAATAATTGAGAAGGGAACATTATAAAACATGTATTTCCCTATAAAATAAAGATAAAATAGTATGGATATATTTTTTTGGAACATATACACATAATATATAATAATTAAAGAAAATGTATGAAAAATTATATTGGGGTAAAGATAGTGAAAGAATAAACTGAAGGAAAATAAAGGTTCGGGTAGTTACCCTTACCATTTTGCAAATAGTCGAACCATATGCCCCATAAATTTAATTATCAAAAATTAAGACATTAAATACCATGAAAATAAATATATTAATGGCATGATAAATCAATGGGATGTTTAAATACACAACACAGAAGAAATATTGGCGACTAAGGCATATCTCATGGAAATAAAAGTGAGATGACAAAACCCCTTACCTTGTGTCCGATAGTGTTTTCCACTTGTACTTAAAATGTAGGATAATGAAATTAGATTCATTAATAAATTAATTACTACAAAATTCAACATATATTGAATTTATTATAATTTTATTAAGTTCATTTATGGATTTTTTGGGAGTTATAATATTAAATTCTGTTTTCAGGAGCATTCATTTCCTTGGTTTTCATAATCGGATTACTTTTACACGTATATGGAAGATCATGTAACATGGAAATAATTATCCAAATAATATGTTTTACTGAATATATATAATATTAAATGGTCTTGTATTTTTTTCTAGATATTTGTATGATTCATTATATAGAACTTTATTGATAATCGTTTAGTTCATTTTGGTAGTTTTTAGATCGGTACAAAATAATATTGTCTTATTAATTAATATCATGTATATATACAGGTTCTAGAATGCTGAATAACTTCTAATATGTATAATAAAATATTATTTAACCATATTTATGGTTTTATGACCATCCTTGATGTCATTTATGGATAATGAAAATGCATCATCCATGATGTCGGTAAATTTATACATCAGATACTATGTTTTCATTTATAGAATAAAAGAGAGAAAAAATGGATTTTGATGTTAGATATTCTATTAACATGCTATAATTACAAAATAAAAATTATATTGGAGTTATAATGTCTCTTTGGATAGGTTATTTTTGGAAAGAATGTGAAAAAAAATGAAATTGAAAAGGAAAAAAAAGAAAGAATATTTTTACCTATTTAATTGTCCTCTTTGAGAACCTCTTTAATGTGATTTGTTTTGGTCCTATATTAAGACCAAATGCTCCTGAACAAAACGGAGGGTATTTTTAATATAATTTGGTAGAAATTACACATGTATCAAAGCTTTTAAGGTGTGAGGATAAGAGGTGGTGAGTGGTGGTATTGCTTTTGGAAAAGAGGGGGGTTCTTCCGAATATTTTATTCATTTGTTATTATTTTGGCTCAAGAATATTTATATTTTTACCATTATCACCATAAATATTAAAATAGTAAATGTATGTTCTATATTATGGTTCTTACATCATTAATGCATCAAGAAATAGTGTATTTATCTTATAATATATATATATATATCATATTTAAATATTCAACAAAAATTCAACTATTTCAGAAATATCGCAAATAATCACTCGATGCATTTTTTTGAATTTTAGAATTAAAAAATGAAATCCATTATTTGAAAATAAGTTTATAAATATATTAAATATAATTTTTATTAAAACATCATTTATTCAAAAACATCAAATTTTAATATTATAACTGATTTAATGAATCTTTCAAAAATTAACTATAATAACCCATACTTTACATACATTTATATTACTTAAAAATTGAATTATATTAATTATGATAGACCATATAGGTATAGTTTCTTTAGAAACTGGGAAACATAAACCACTGGTTCATAAAACATCTACATTTTCTCCCACTTATTTCTTCATAACTTTATACCTTCTTGACATATCATACTAAATACAATTCTTCATGACCTTGGGAAAATAAACTTATGAAATGGTGAGATAAAATTATTATTTATTTTAAACAAGGTAAATATCAATCATATCATAATCATAATATATAATAACATCGCATTTGGAAGTCTTATCATATATATGAAAGATTGTGATATCATGTTATGGGATAAAAGTTCATAAGAATTAATGGAAATAAGCTGAAAAGTCTAATAATAAGATATGATGTTTCTTGGAAGACACATAAGCATAAAAAATAATTTCATATTAGCCAAATATCATTCACAAGACCATCATATCAGAAAAAGTCCATTACTAAACCAGTTTTAATTTTTGTTCTAGCCCTGTATTAATGAACTGCATTTACTTGTTATTCCATTCATTTATATCTCAAGAGATATAAATCATTACCCAATTAATTAGAGGGAGATATATGTCTCACCCATATCATAATCAACTTATTATTACATATTCTAGAAAAACATAAACCATTCATCATAGCGTAACCCAAGGAACAAAAAACGGGTTTCTTAAACATAATTCCATCATAATCCATAAAAAAATGGATTTCATATAAATAATTACATCATAAACATAATAAAATCAAATTAATAAATTCGATAGAGACATAACTCTATATAATCTTATATCGATAATAATTTTGATAAAATACATGAAATTAATTCTTTAGTGAAAAATCATTTCTTCTTTAAAAATGATTTCCCTTCTCAAAATTCCATATAATTTTAAAAGAAAATAATGTGATTGAAAATATATAGGAAATATTGTAATGGAATATTAATGTAAATAAGGATAAATGAAATAATAATAATCAATTCATGTCATAAAAGTAAAAAACATCATCCTCAATCTTTTGTCGGAATCGTCAAAAAATTACCTCGTTTCGAATAACAAAAAAAATATTCCTTTCAAACTATTTAGTTAAAATTCACCAATGGGTAAAATTGAGATTAAAAAATTGAATAATAATAGAAATAGTATTACATATTATGCAACATGGATTTATATAATAAATATACCCTAGTAAATAATTAGGTATAAAAAATCTCGGATAATAATGATATTGGAAGATTATACATTACCTTAGGTCTGATATCCTTCGTATGTATCCAAACATCCTGTATAGTGATTTAAATACATTTATTCACTTAGTCCAGAATCATAATCAATTTTATGTTTCATATATGATTATATTATCATCTGTTTTTTAGTAACATTTCATTGCCACTCGTTATTAGGATATTAACTTGCTTATATTTTTATGTAAGTTTTGACTGATAAGTTTATAATCAACTTCTTAGGTTTTAGTTATATATTTTAAATAATGATATTAATATAATATATATAATATTTAGTCATTCCATTCACGTATATAATCATGGTTTAATGAAGATCATATATAATGAATCACATTGTATCATGGAGATGGTGGGCCGTACGTACCCACAAGCAACAATATCATTCACATAATGGATTAATGGTATGGAATTTGAGGGTATATTAATTATACAGAATAATTATCATATTATATTCATTATATAAATCTATTATAATCACCATTATACACATCCAAATAAATTTTTGTTGAATAACAAATTACAACACGGCGTGGAGACAGTAAGTCGTGCATATACACGCATGATGATATTGTTATTCATATGATGGATAAAAAGAGGTATAAGGTATTCCAATAATTATAATAATATCTCATCTTGTAGAAGATAATTTGTTTATTTATATATTGTGGAAAAAACAAAAAAAAATAAGTATAATAAAAAAAGAATTTTGAATGAGGTGATAAAACAATTACCTCTTTTTGAGTATCTCCTTTGATTTTCAAAAAAGGTATCCTTATGATCAATTTATGCCCCTTTTTAGGGTTTCTCTGAGAAAACGGGCTTTAGATTTTTGATTAAAAGAGAAGGAGAGGTTTACTTTTATAAGAGAGGAGAGGAAAACCGTGGGAAATACCAAAACTAATAAATTAATATTAATTAATTTTAAAATTAAAATGGTTCTAAAGAGAATTATTTAGAAGACATGATTAGGATGGGTTGAAATCAACTCAACCAATAATCGTTAGACATGTTTTTTTTTATTTTAAACCTTTTATTTTTGATTTATTCTTATTTAATCTATTTAATTTTAAACATGGTAATAACATCTTAAATATTTCATCGTTATAAATATTTACTTTTATGGTGTCAATTGACCACAAATTGCAATTTAATGAAATTTTAAACCTTATAATTATCACTTTGTATTTTTTCCATATTTTTATGATTTTGAAATAATTTATTAAAATTATAGTTTTATAAAGTATCAATAGTGTCAATTTTACCACTATTCATTCCTTTGATTTTATGTAAACCCTAAATAGAAGATAAATTATAAAAAAATCATTTAATATACTCTAAAATATTAATTATAACCAATGAAATTATTGGAGAACCACAATTAATTTAAATAATATTTATTTTAAGATTTTTAAAATAATTTATTTGATATTTCTATTAATAAAATAATTTTCACCTAACTAATGTTTCATCCAAAATGGAAATTATTTAATTTTTATAATTTTTAAATAAATTTATATAGTTGTAGTTAATTATTTATGATTTCTAGATACTACATATAGTTTATTATATCTCTTTCTTATATCTATATTATAATTAACACAATTATATAAAAAGAGAGTGTGACATTTTTTCACATTCATTGATTTTAGTAATATTAATGTCATATTCATGTGGATGTGTCAATTAATTCATTCCTACTCGAACCATATATAATAAGGTTCTAATTTAATCATCTAATTGAATTTTTATATGTGTTATGTTAATTTTATAATATAAATTTTACCTTTCATTACCTGATTTACCCTTAACCACAGTAATCAAATAAAATAAATTTATTATTCATAATTTCCAAAAAAATAAAAGTAACCTATTAACATAATTTGGAACTAATTATTCCCAATATGAAATCCATTTTTCTAAATTTGAAAAATAGAAGATACATTAATTAAATTAAAATAATGTCGTTTCCTAAAAGAGAAAACATGTTTTAAAAACTAAAACATTACAAAAGATTGAAATGCTTTTACATATGGATTGAATGTAAAATTAATGATAATTATATACAATATATTTAATGATAAAAATATATTATAATTATACTTTTATAAATTAAATACTATAATTTAACAATATAATTTATTTTTGATGAAACAATTTGTTTTAAGATAAAATTTAGTATATTTTTACTATTCATCAAAACATAACAGTTATCAGAAAATATCAGAAATTCATCCAATGTAAATTTTTATATCCTACATTAAAATTAATTTTTTATGTTGTCAAATAAATAATATTAATTTGTTAAAATCTTAATTTAAATGGGTTCTTCATTCGAAGGGGTAAAATTACCCTTTTATAAACATATTTTTTTATATACAAATGGGGTTTATTCAAACAATATGATGAAAATATACATTATAATAATATAAAAAATAATTTATAAAGTATATAACAAACATATATATCATTAATTTCATTACCAACAGTAATTCAGTCAAAATTTAACAAAATCTAATTGATTTATATTTTTCATAAATAATTGATTGCCAATTAATTCACGATGTATTTTCATAAGTTAGGTATGCTTATTCCTTGTAACCTACTAGATAGAATATAATAGTAATTTTATACTAAGGGTATCTCATGGTTCGTTTTAACTCACAATTTCATACAATTAAAGCTACAAAATAATTAAAATTATTTAAAGAAAATATTTCATAAAAACATCTGGATGTTACATTATACCCACCATACACTGATTTTATCCCTATAAACTCATAAATAAGAAACAAAAGGTTGAGGATTACTCTCCCTCATCATATCCTAGTGTTCCCACATAAATTCTTCAAATTTGTGGTTCCTCCACAAAACTTTTACCATGCGAGTAGTCTTATTTCGTAGAACATTTTCTCTATGATCAAAAATCTCTTTCAGTTGTTCTTCATAAGAACGATATTGCTCCAATGGTACAACCTATGAGTTTAGTACTTGTGAAGGATCAGGTAAAAACATTCTCAAGAGATAACCAAGTAAGACATTGTGAACTTGAGAGACATTCGGTGGAAGAACCAACTGGTAAGCTACCTTATCAAAACGATCTAGAATTTCAAATGGACCGATATACATATGGCTAAGCTTTACCTTCTTTTCAAATCTCATTACACTTTTTTAAAGATATATTCGTAGAAACACCTTATCACCCACAAAAAACTCCAACTCTTTTCTTCATTTGTCTACATAACGTTTTTATCTACTTTTAGATTCTCTTATGTTTTGTTGAATAGATCATAAAAATTTTTGTAATTTCATCAACAAGATCATGTCCTAATAGCTTCCTTTCCCCAACTTAAAACCAACAAGATGGATTTCTGCACTTCATTCCATAACGGCCTTCAAAAGAATCAATCTGAATACTGGAGTGAAAGATATTGTTGAATGAAAAATCTACGAAAGGAATGTGTTGATCCCAACCACCTTTGAAATACATATACAAAGATAACAATATATCTTCCATTATTTTAATTGTCCTCTCAGACTGAATGCCTATTTATGGATGATAAGCATTACTGAAACATAACTCTGTATGTAGAGCATGCTGGAGATTTCACCAAAAAATTGAGGTAATCCTCTGATACCAATTATATATAATATAAAGTGGTACTCCATGAAATCATTCTAGTTCCTTAAAATATATCATGGAAACCAGATCAGAAGATAAATACTCTCTAATAACAATAAAGTGTGATGAATTCGTAAGATGATCAACTATAACCCTAATTGCATTATTGCCTTTGTATTTTTGGTAATTATGATGACAAAGTCCATAGTGATGTTTTCCCATTTCCATTACGGTATGGTTAATGGTTGTAAAATCATCTTAGACTTATATCTCTCAGCCATAACAAGCTGAGAAATAAATCATTGAGAGGCATATTTAAAAAAATATCTTTTTAGGCCGTCCCACCAGAAATACTATTTCAAGTTCATGTACATCTTTTTGCGTCTAGGGTGAATAAAGAATTAATAACTATGAGCCTCATAAAAAAGATCCTTCTATAATTCTAGTATGGTAGGAATACATACCCTATTCCTGAACCATATTATTTCATTATAATCAAGGTTGAATTGAAGAACATTTCTCACCATCTTTTGTAGCTCTACATCATTCTTCTGCACATCATTAATATTTACTTGCATATATGGTTGAACATTCATTTGAGAAAGATAAGATTTATCATCTTCCTTTAAAATATAAAGATCCATTCTTTTAAAATCCATAAATATTGGGTCTGTTTTGATCCCCATTACAGATAGGTAAGCGTGGTCCCATCACCACAGAGCATTTTCAACCTTTTTCGCTTTCTAATGGTGGTAATGTATTAATCAGTCATAATATTTAATCAACTCCAACCATCTTATTTTGTAAATATTCATCTACTTTTTGTGAAAATGTAATTGAAACTTTTATGATCAGCATAAATATCACACCTTTTATCATACTGATAATTCCTCAATATCATTAATCCAAAGATTACCGTAGGTAACTCCAAATCATGAGTTAGTTTTTCTCAAGGATTTTCAACTATCGTGAGGAATAACCTATCACTATATCATTTTTCATGATAATTCATCCCAAACCCTTCTTAGAAGCATCACTATAGGTCACAAAAATTTCTCCACTACAAGGAAGTGTGTGAATATGTAACGCCCCGACCCTAGTTACCCAGAGTCGGTGCTTTATTACATAACATTGGCATGATCACAAGAAAGATCAAATCTCGAATGACCGATTGGTTTAGTAGCCTTGGAAACACTAGATATATTCATAAGTTTTACATTACATCATAAAATGAAAAACTACTACAACAACATAATGTATCCATAATCCACACTCATATCCCCACATAATATCCCTACAGGTCATTCATAACTTAATTCTTCACTTCCTGGGAAAAATAAAACATAGAAAAGGGGTGAGCTCAAATGCCCAGTAAGGATAACAATATAGCAGAAACTTTCATAAATAAGAATAAACATTTAAGGCAATGTATAACTAAAACAAAAGCCTTTTAAACTTGAACATTTAACATAGTATGGCATAAATAAAATGAAATAATTCCATTTACTTATTCACATGGTTATTCTACTAAACGAATAATCACATGCAAAATCAATAACCACTTTCATAATGATGGAATGCATAATGCCAGACTATCATAACCACATAGCCAAGGCCTCGTTCCAAGACTACAAATAAGATTTTTTCAAGGCCTTGTGCCAAGACACTAGTTTGTATTTGAGACCTACTGATGCATCGAGGAGCTATAGCGGGCTCCACCCGTCACATATTAAGTCCAATGCATTCCCATATGAAAAGGTTTAAACATAACATAAACATTCGTATTAAAACTAGCATACGAAATGTCAATACTTTCACTATAAACTATGAATGGTATAAAAATAGCACATCCACAGTCAAACATATCACAAAACCTTCAATACAATATAGAATTTTTGTATCATAATAAATCAACTTCAAATAATCTGAAAATCCTTCAAAGGATGTTGACATAGATGAAATCAACATTCTTTTTAAAGAAATATCTCCTTTTATTTTGAAATCATTTAAGATACATTTAAAATAAAACATTTTCTTTGAAAATATTCTTATAAGCTTGTAAGGGAAGCTTTGAAGATTTTATAACGGCGGAAAATAGCCGCACCCACCGTATAAGTTAAAAAAACATTCTTACCTTAATTCTGTCGAAAAGGTTAAAAAGGACCTTGTTTTGAAAACGACCGAAAGATTCCTTTATAAACCACTTAAAAAAAGTAAAAAGGGGTATAAATGACTTTAACTCATATTCTAGTAAATAGTAAAAATGTTTTGAAATACATTTTTAAGAAACATGGATGTGGATTATAAAGAAATCCCAGTAGATTATTACGTATAAACAACCTCGGATAATGAAGAGATTGTGAAATAACCCTTACCTTGTACTTTTCCTTGGTTGGGGTAGGTTAGCCTCCTATATAATGTTGAAATAATTGTTATTAAATTATACAATAATCATATACATTAATATGATATCATATATGATGTTTTAACATTGATTTGTTAATAATATCTTAGAATTATCATTGTTTCGGGTGTTAACTTACTTGTTTTCTTTTATATGTTTTGTTACATAAGACATGTTAGTAAAGGATAGGTTTTATATTATTCATATCCAGAATGATATCAAGTCCTTAAAAATCATCTTTTAAATCATCAAATGATAATTATACTTGAATGGATACAATGGAGAATGAATCTCATCGCGTTCGTGGAGACGGTAGTCCGTACGTACGCACGAGCGACAATATCATTATTTTGATATTAAAATAATATATAAATGGATGGTATATCATATATACAGAATCATTAACATGTTATATTTATTATTTACCTGAGTTAAACATCATTATTATACCCATCCAAATAATAATATAATGAATAACAATTACACCACGACGTGGAGACGGTAAGCCGTACGTACGCACGTATGGTGACATGTTATTCAAAGGGTGGATAGTGTACTGAATATGGTTGTACCATATTTATAATAACATCACAGTATATGTAAGATACTGGAGTTATTATTTTAGAATGGTAAAACAAAGGAAGAAGAAGTGGAAGAAGAAATGAACTTAGAAAAGGGTGGTGAAATCAATACCTCTTCTTCGGGTTCTTCCTTTTGATTTGATCAAAAGGGCTCCTTAGGTTGGCTTTCCGATCAAAATAAGGCCTCTAGGTTGTAGTGAGGGATGTTGGAAGAGTATTTGGGTAGAGTTTGGCCGAACCAAAAGGCTTTGAAGGTGTGAAGAAATGGGAAGGAGGAGTGCCCTTTTATAAGAGGGGTGAGGGGCACCTTTGGAAAAGCTAGAGATATTAGTTTATAATAAATTCATAATCGGTTTCCAATGGCTCCAAAGTTGACTATTCAAAGGTTAATGTGGGGCGGGGTCGCAAGCAACTCATCCAAAAGAATTTAGACAGGTTTGGGTACTTATATTAACCTTATCTTTAAGTATTAACTTTAAGTTAATTAGTTTCATTTTTACAATGTCTCTTTGTATTTTTATATAATATGGTTAATAAACTTACTATATACATCCAAGAGACCCCCAAGGGTTCCATTAATGATGAACCTATCATGATATAAGTCTCTTGGCCGAACCTTAGAATTTTAGGAATTTAATATAAATTAATAATATAATATTTGTTTTAAGAACTCTTTTATGTCAATTTTGACACTATTCAATAGTTGATTTTTGTGAAACTCATAACAGATTGATTACTTCGAACAAAGTCAATTAAATCAATCCTAATATATCATATTATCCTAGAAAACTAGTTTTAATCATTAAAAGTTTCATATTATATTTATTTGGGTATTTATAATATCAATTATTTTAATTTTTCACTATTATAGTAATTACTGCATCATCATTGTGTCATAAATAAAATAAATTATTTAATGTCTAAAAATTATAAATAAAATATAATTATGTAGGAAATATTTTTAGCTTTCTAATGAATATTTATAATCTAGAAGCCAACATATATAACCCTATGTAACAATTGTTTGTCTAAACGATATATGCTTGTGTCATTTTTGAATTCATTAAAATAAAGTGTCATTATCACTTACAAGTGGATCCATGGGGTCCCAAAATCGACCCAAAGATGACCATGGTCGACCATGTATCAACCAATAGGGTTAAGACATGTTTTAGGGTAATTTAGTATTATTATAATATTATTTTGTTAACCCTTATTTACCGGATTTACCCTTAACCATGGTAAATAAAATATTTACCGCAGTAATTATTCAAAATGTCTAAAAATAAAAGTTACCTATTTACACAATTTAAACATCCTGATTCCAAATATGGAATCCATTTTTCTAAATTCAAAACACAGAAGTGGTAGAAATTAATTTAAATTTAATTCCCGCTGTCAAAACAAAAAGCGTGTTTTTAAGAGATAATAACTATCAAAAGATTGACACTTGTTTATGTTCGGTTTAATTGTAAAATTATGCCCAATGACCAAAATTATATTAAAAGGTAAAAATATATTCTAAATATACTTTAAAACCACTCAAATTCATAATTTATCACTATTAATTATTTTGATTAAAAAAGTTGTTTTTAATTAAAATTTAGTAATTTTCACTATTCATCAAAATATGAAAGTTATCCGAAATGTACCAAAATTTCACCTTAGGCTAAATTTGATATTCCGAATCCAAAAATGAAGTCCATTTTCAAATATAAAATATATATAATTTCAAAAAGTAGGTATTACTATTCATGACGGCTAGTTTGATTAGTTATGGTGTGTTAGAACTCGGTGTTGCGTACAACACCCGCTATCACATTATTCAAAGAGAAGCGTACCGTAGAAGCTTGGGGTGTCACATTCTCCCCTCCTTCAAATAATTGCGTCCTCGCAATTTCTAGGGTATTACTGTTTAAAAAGACTCATGTGGTTCTTCATCATAAGTTCCTCGGGTTCCCACGTTGCCTCTTCCATCTTATGGTTTCTCCACAAAACTTTTACCAGACGCGTCGTCCGGTTTCTCAGTACTTGTTCTCTCGTATCAAGAATCCTGACGGGCTCTTCGCAATAAGACAGATCAGGTTCCAGTTCTAATTACTCATAGGTGAGTAAATGCGTTGGATCAGGCATGTATTTCCTCAACAGAGATACGTGGAACACATCGTGAACTTTGGAGAGACTTGGCGGCATTGCCAATCGGTAAGCTACAACCCCAATTCGTTCTAGAATTTCGAAAGGTCCGATGTACCTGGGACTCAATTTACCTTTCTTACCAAAACGTATGACTCCCTTCCACGGAGATACCTTTAGGAAAACATGATCACCGACTTGAAATTCCAAATCCTTCCTTCGATTATCGGCATAGCTCTTCTGCCTACTTTGAGCTGCTTTGATGTGATTTTGGATTACTTTCACCTTTTCCACCGTTTCCTCCACCAGTTCTGGGCCTACAAGTTTTCTTTCACCAACGTCATCCCAACAGGTTGGTGTACGACATCTCTTTCCGTATAACGCTTCATATGGTGCCATCTGAATACTCGAATGGAAGCTATTGATATAGGAAAATTCTACCAGAGGTAAATATTGATCCCACATACCCTGAAAATCAAGTGAGCAAGATCTCAACATGTCTTCTAAGGTCTGAATAGTCCGTTCTGATTGTCCATCTGTCTGAGGTTGGTAAGCAGTGCTCAAATGATGTTTAGTATCCAGGGATTTCTGAAGACTTTTCCAAAATCTTGAAGTAAAACGGGGATCTCGATCAGAAACAATTGATAAGGGTACTCCATGAAGTCTCACAACTTCATTAATATATAGTCTTGCTAGACGTTCCAGGGGTAGATCTTCTCTTATAGCAAGAAAATGTGCTGACTTGGTAAGACGATCAACAATCACCCATATTGCATCATTCCTTCTAGGAGTCTTTGGTAGCCCCATGACAAAGTCCATCGTAATATTGTCCCATTTCCACACCGGCATGGGAAGAGGTTGCATGACTCCTCCAGGCTGTTGCCTTCCAGCTTTCACTTGTTGACAAACCATACATCTTGACACAAAATCAGAAATCTCTCTCTTCATGTTGTCCCACCAAAAATGTTCCTTCAAATCTCTATACATTTTGGTGCTCCCAGGGTGTATAGAGAAATTGGAACTATGAGCATCATCCAGCAATTCACTTTTTAGATCAGGTAAATCGGGAAACACAAAGTCCCCTCCCGAATTTCAAAATTCCATCTTCATACACAAAGTCTCTCAATCTCCCATCATTCACAGCTTTAATCTTCTTTTGAAATTATTCATCATCGGTCTGAGTACTCTTAATCCTTTCTATTAAAGATGGTTTGGCAACCATTTGAAAAAGGAATGATGTTTCACCTTCCCTGGTTATTCCCATGTCTATCTTCACTAGATCCATGAAAATTGGATCCCTTTCAATTCTAATATTGTTCAAAACTCCATGGTCTTTTCTACTCAAAGCATCTGCCACCTTGTTTTCTTTCCCCGGGTGGTATTGTATCGTGCAATCATAATCCTTGAGTAATTCAAGCCATCTCCTTTGCCTCATATTGAGTTCTCTTTGTGAGAAAATATACTTCAAACTCTTGTGATCAGTATAAATCTCACATTTTTCACCATATAGGTAGTGCCTCCATATCTTCAAAGAAAAGATCACAGCTGCTATCTCGAGATCATGAGTATGATAGTTTTGTTCATGAATTTTCAACTGTCGTGATGCATATGCAATAACTCTATCATTCTGCATAAGGACACAACCAAGTCCTTTCTTCGATGCATCACTATAAATAACGAACCCATCATTCCCCAATGGTAGAGTCAATATAGGAGAATTGACTAATCTTTTCTTCAGTTCTTCGAAAAATTCTTCACACTCTTTTGTCCAAACAAATTTAACCCCTTTACGTGTGAGCTTCGTTAATGGGTTAGCCAATCGGGAAAAATTCTGGACGAAACGTCGATAATAACCTGCCAAACCAATAAAACTGCGTACCTCAGTTATACTCATAGGTGCTGGCCATTCTTGGATTGCCTTGGTCTTAGAAGGATCAACAGAGATTCCATCTTTGGAGACAATATGGCCAAGAAATGAAATCTCCTGAAGCCAGAATTCACACTTGCTAAACTTCCCATATAATTCATGCCTCCACAGAGTCTTCAAGATAATGCGCAAGTGGTTTTCATGATCTTCGTAGGTTTTGGAGTATACCAAGATATCATCAATAAATACCACCACAAATTCATCGAGATACTCCTTGAAAACTCTATTCATCAGATCCATGAATACAGATGGTGCATTAGTCAATCCAAACGGCATTACAGTAAACTCGTAATGCCCGTACCTGGTTCGAAATGCTGTCTTCGGAATGTCTTCCTTCTTCACACACAACTGATGGTATCCAGATCAAAGGTCAATCTTTGAAAAGTATTGATCTCCATGTAGTTGGTCAAATAAATCATCAATACAAGGTAGGGGATACTTGTTCTTTATCGTTATAGCATTGATCTCCCTGTAGTCGATACATAACCTCATAGATCCATCTTTCTTTTTAACAAAAAGAATAGGGGATCCCCATGAAGAAACACTAGGGCGAATAAATCCCTTATTACTCAATTCCTCCAGTTGTTTCTTTAGTTCGACTAACTCTACAGTGGCCATTCTATAAGGGGTCTTCGATATAGGCCTTGATCCAGAAATCAAATCAATGGAAAACTCAACTTCTCGTTCTGGAGGATGTCCAGGTAAATCTTCCGGAAATACATCTACAAATTCTTTCACAACAGGTACATCCTCTATTTGAACATTCCTTTCCTCACCGATAGTTACTTCATTCTCTTCCTCCCCAATAATTGAATTAAGTTGAGCTACTGGGGGTGGATCTAAATAAGAATTAGGTGGTGATGATTCTGCTCTAAAGATAAGGTGTTCTTTATCATTATCATCGAGAATCGTAACTTCTTTCTTTTTACAATAAATCTTTGTATCATAGTCCGAAAGCCAGTCCATACCGAGGATTATATCAAACTCAATCATAGGTATGACGATGAGATCAGCAGATAATGAACATTTATGTGCTCTAATGGGGACTGATTCACAAAACATTGTTGCAATGATACTTCCCTTAGGAGTTTTAACTGACAACTCCCTTATTAAATCAAATTGGAAATATCTGATTTTCTTAGCAAACTGGGAAGATATGAAACAATGCGAAGTTCCAGAGTCAAATAATGCATTTGCTAAACATGAGGAAACCATTAAATTACCTGCCACCACGTCTTTTGGAGCTTCTACCTCTGCAGTAGTGATAGCATAAGCCTGGCCTTGATCCATTGGCCTTTTCTGAGGTAAGTTCTCCTGACGCTTAGGACATTCATTTGCATAATGCCCCATCTCCCTGCAATTGTAGCACTGAACGCTGGTAGCTTCCTTCTTCCCCTTGCAATCATGAGCTTGGTGGCATTTTTCACCAAACTTGTAACAGACTCCCATTCCCTTCAAGCAAGCACCGGGGTGTTTCTTCCCGCATTTACCACAAGATGGATATTCAACCTTTCCCTTCTTCCCCTTATTTCCATTCCCAGATTGATCAGCAGGTCTCTTCTTCTCTTGGTTTGCTTTAAAGTCATAAGACTTAGAGAATTCCTTTTCAGTCTTGATAGCACATGAGACAATGTCTTCGTACGATGAAAAGGATTGTGAGACTAATGCTCGACGGAGAAATGGTTTTAACCCATCAAAGAAATGATCAATCTTACTTATTGGGTTGCGAATATAATCTCCAGCATACCTCGCTAACCTTGTAAAGTTAGCCTCATACTTTGTGACATTGTCATCCTCCTTTTGTCTCAGACTCAGAAATTACCTTTCCATATCTGCTCGATGGTCGCGAGGTAAGTATTTTTCTAAAAACAGATCTTTGAACTCCCTCCACTCCATATTTGATACTTCATCATCTTCCTTCATGTTTTGAATCAATGACCACCATTGATCAGCATCTCCAGTGAGGCGGTAAACTGCCATGATAACTTTTTCCCTTTCACTGCTCCCCAAAGCCTGAAATATTTTTTCTTGGGAAAATATCCATTTCTCAGCTACTAAGGGATTTGTATTCCCATTGAACGTTGGTGGTTGTTGCCTCATGAATCGATCTAACATTGATCCTCCACGCTGCGGATCAGGGTGCTCCATACGGATAAGGTTATTATTCATAACCTGAGTAAGTTGTCCCAGTATGGTGATTAGCTGATCGGCACCAGTTGCATCACCAGCCCCACTATAATTATCTTTAGCATGAGGGAAATCCCTACATGGAGTGCGTGCATTGATACGGTTTCCATTTCTTCCAATAGGCGCCATTTCTAAACAATGGCATAAACTAGATCAGTTTATGAATCAAAATACATAATCCCATACTTATAAAACACATAACATAAATTGAACTATTTATGGATATAATCCATAATCATAAAAATGTTTTCTTTGAGGAAGTATATACTCATAAACCCTTCATAATTATTTGTAAAGAAAATGAGAGTTATCCTAAGAATATCCCCCAGGAGTGTCGTAACCAAGAGTGCAGCAAAGTCCGTTGTCGTGCACCAGTTCCCGTTCGAGTCTAGCTCAAAGCGGTGTTTTAGGGTTTTACCCCTAAGTACATCTGTGCCAGAGCCGCCTCTACCTGCTCGTATCCAGACAGGGATGTATTGCTCGGAAAACACACAAAATCTCTACAATAACAAAATTCTAGGAAGTTCTTCTATACTAATCCTCAAAGTTCATATTAGGTCTACGTGCTCTAATCAGAGTTTATCTAAATCTAGCTTCCAAGGTTTGTACTAAACTTCCTCTGATACCAACTATAATGCCCCGACCCTAGTTACCCAGAGTCGGTGCATTATTACATAACATTGGCATGATCACAAGAAAGATCAAATCTCGAAAGACCGATTGGTTTAGTAGTCTTGGAAACATTAGATATATTCATATGTTTTACATTACATCATAAAATGAAAAACTACTACAACAACATAATGTATCCATAATCCACACTCATATCCCCACATAATATCCCTGCAGGTCATTCATAACTTACTTCTTCACTTCCTGGGAAAAATAAAACATAGAAAAGGGGTGAGCTCAAATGCCCAGTAAGGATAACAATATAGCGGAAACTTTCATAAATAAGAATAAATGTTTAAGGCAATGTATAACTAAAACAAAATCCTTTTAAACTTGAACATTTAACATAGTATGGCATAAATAAAATGAAATAATGCCATTTACTTATTCACATGGTTATTCTACTAAACGAATAATCACATGCAAAATCAATAACCACTTTCATAATGATGGAATGCATAAGGCCAGACTATCATAACCACATAGCCAAGGCCTCGTGCCAAGACTACAAATAAGATTTTGTCAAGGGCTTGTGCCAAGACACTAGTTTGTCTCATGATACCTACCGATGCATCGAGGAGCTATAGCGGGCTCCACCCGTCACATATTAAGTCCAATGCATTCCCATATGAAAAGGTTTAAACATAACATAAACATTCATATTAAAACTAGCATACGAAATGTCAATACTTTCACTATAAACTATGAATGGTATAAAAATAGCACATCCACAGTCAAACATATCACAAAACCTTCAATACAATATAGAATTTTTGTATCATAATAAATCAACTTCAAATAATCTTAAAATCCATCAAAGGATGTTGACATAGATGAAATCAAAATTCTTTTTAAAGAAATATCTCCTTTTATTTTGAAATCATTTAAGATCCATTTAAAATAAAACATTTTCTTTGAAAATATTCTTATAAGTTTGTAAGGGAAGCTTTGAAGATTTTATAACGGCGGAAAATAGCTGCACCCGCCGTATAAGTTAAAAAAACATTCTTACCTTAATTCTGTCGAAAAGGTTAAAAAGGACCTTGTTTTGAAAACGACCGAAAGATTCCTTTATAAACCACTTAAAAAAAGTCAAAAGGGGTATAAATGACTTTAACTCATATTCTAGTAAATAGTAAAAATGTTTTTAAATACATTTTTAAAAAACATGGATGTGGATGATAAAGAAATCCCAGTAGATTATTACGTATAAACAACCTCAGATAATGAAGAGATTGGGAAATAACCCTTACCTTGTACTTTTCCTTGGTTGGGGTAGGTTAACCTCCTATATAATGGTGAAATAATTGTTATTAAATTATACAATAATCATATACATTAATATGATATCATATATGATCTTTTAACATTGATTTGTTAATAATATCTTAGAATTATCGTTGTTTCGGGTGTTAAGTTACTTGTTTTCTTTTATATGTTTTGTTACATAAGACATGTTTGTAAAGGATAGGTTTTATATTATTCATATCCATAATGATATCAAGTCCTTAAACATTATCTTTTAAATCATCAAATGATAATTATACTTGAATGGATACAATGGAGAATGAATCTCATCGCGTTCGGGGAGACGGTAGTCCGTACATACGCACGAGCGACAATATCATTCTTTTGATATTAAAATAATATATAAATGGATGGTATAACATATATACCGAATCATTAACATGTTATATTTATTATTTACCTGAGTTAAACATCATTATTATACCCATCCAAATAATAATATAATGAATAACAATTACACCACGACGTGGAGACGGTAAGCCGTACGTACACACGTATGGTGACATGTTATTCAAAGGGTGGATAGAGTAATGAATATGGTTGTACCATATTTATAATAACATCACAGTATATGTAAGATACTGGAGTTATTATTTTAGAATGGTAACAACAAAGGAAGAAGAAGTGGAAGAAGAAATGAACTTAGAAAAGGGTGGTGAAATCATTACCTCTTCTTCGGGTTCTTCCTTTTGATTTGATCAAAAGGGCTCCTTAGGTTGGCTTTCTGATCAAACTAAGGCTTCTAGGTTGTAGTGAGGGATGTTGGGAGAGTATTTGGGCAGAGTTTGGACGAACCAAAAGGTTTTGAAGGTGTGAAGAAATGGGAAGGAGGAGTGCCCTTTTATAAGAGGGGTGAGGGGCACCTTTGGAAAAGCTAGAGATATTAGTTTATAATAAATTCATAATCGGTTTCCAATGGCTCCAAAGTTGACTATTGAAAGGTTAATGTGGGGATGGGTCGAAAACAACTCAACCAATAGAATTTAGACAGGTTTGGGTACTTATATTAACCTTATCTTTAAGTATTAACTTTAAGTTAATTAGTTTCATTTTTACAATGTCTCTTTGTATTTTTATATAATATGGTTAATAAACATACTATATACATCCAAGAGACCCCCAAGTTGTCCATTAATGATGAACCTATCATGATATAAGTCTCTTGGCCGATCCTTAGATTTTTAGGAATTTAATATCAATTAATAATATAATATTTGTTTTAAGAACTCTTTTATGTCAATTTTGACACTATTCAATAGTTGATTTTTGTGAAACTCATAAAAGATTGATTACTTCAAAAAAAGTCAATTAAATCAATAATAATATATCATATTATCCTAGAAAATTAGTTTAATTCAGTAAAAGGTTCATATTATATTTATTTGGGTATTTATAATATCAATTATTTTAATTTTTCACTATTATAGTAATTACTGCATCATCATTGTGTCATAAATAAAATATATTATTTAATGTCTAAAAATTATAAATAAAATATCATTATGTAGGAAATATTTTTATCTTTCTAATGAATATTTATAATCTAGAATCCAACATATATAACCCTATGTAACAATTTTGTTTCTAAACGATATATGCTTGTGTCGTTTTTGAATTCATTAAAATAATGTGTCATTATCACTTACAAGTGGATCCATGGGGTCCCAAAATTGACCCTAAGATTCCAATGGTCGACCATGTATCAACCAATAGGGTTAAGACACGTTTTAGGGTAATCTAGTATTATTATAATATTATTTTTTTAACCCTTATTTACCGGATTTACCCTTAACCATGGTAAATAAAATATTTACCGCAGTAATTATTCAAAATGTCTAAAAATAAAAGTTACCTATTTACACAATTTGAACATCCTGATTCAAAATATGGAATCCATTTTTATAAATTCAAAACACAGAAGTGGAAGAAATTAATTTAAAATTAATTCCCGCTGTCAAAACAAAAAACGTGTTTTTAAGAGATAATAACTATCAAAAGATTGACACTTGTTTATGTTCGGTTTAATTGTAAAATTATGTCCAATGACCAAAATTATATTAAAAGGTAAAAATATATTCTAAATATACTTTAAAACCACTCAAATTCATAATTTATCACTATTAATTATTTTGATTAAAAAAGTTGTTTTTAATTAAAATTTAGTAATTTTCACTATTCATCAAAATATGAAAGTTATCCGAAATTACCAAAATTTCACCTTAGGCTAAATTCGATATTCCGAATCCAAAAATGAAGTCCATTTTCAAATATAAAATATATATAATTTCAAAAAGTAGTTATTACTATTCATAACGGCTAGTTTGATTAGTTATGGTGTGTTAGAACTCGGTGTTGCGTACAACACACGCTATCACATTATTCAAAGAGAAGCGTACCGTAGAAGCTTGGGGTGTTACATTCACCCCTCCTTAAAATAATTGCGTCCTCGTAATTTCTAGGGTATTACTGTATAAAAAGACTCGGGTGGTTCTTCATCATAAGTTCCTCGGGTTCCCACGTTGCCTCTTCCATCTTATGGTTTCTCCACAAAACTTTTACCAGACGCGTCGTCCGGTTTCTCAGTACTTGTTCTCTCGTATCAAGAATCCTGATGGGCTCTTCGCAATAAGAAAGATCAGGTTCCAGTTCTAATTCCTCATAGGTGAGTACATGCGTTGGATCAGGCATGTATTTACTCAACAAAGATACATGGAACACATCGTGAACTTTGGAGAGACTTGGCGGCATTGCCAATCGGTAAGCTATAACCCCAATTCGTTCTAGAATTTCGAAAGGTCCGATGTACCTGCGACTCAATTTACCTTTCTTACCAAAACGTATGACTCCCTTCCACGGAGATACCTTCAGGAAAACATGATCACCGACTTGAAATTCCAAATCCTTTCTTCGATTATCGGCATAGCTCTTCTACCTACATTGAGCTGCTTTGATGTGATTTTGGATTACTTTCACCTTTTCCACCGTTTCCTCCACCAGTTCTGGGCCTAAAAGTTTTCTTTCACCAACGTCATCCCAACAGGTTGGTGTACGACATATCTTTCCGTATAACGCTTCATATGGTGCCATCTGAATACTCGAATGGAAGCTATTGTTATAGGAAAATTCTACCAGAGGTAAATATTGATCCCACATACCCTGAAAATCAAGTGAGCAAGATCTCAACATGTCTTCTAAGGTCTGAATAGTCCGTTCTGATTGTGCATCTGTCTGAGGGTGGTAAGCAGTGCTCAAATGAAGTTCAGTATCCAGGGATTTCTGAAGACTTTTCCAAAATCATGAAGTAAAACGGGGATCTCGATCAGAAACAATTGATAAGCGTAATCCATGAAGTCTCACAAAATCATTAATATATAGTCTTGCTAGAAGTTACAGGGGTAGATCTTCTCTTATAGCAAGAAAATGTGCTGACTTGGTAAGACGATCAACAATCACCCATATTGCATCATTCCTTCTAGGAGTCTTTGGTAGCCCCATGACAAAGTCCATCGTAATATTGTCCCATTTCCACTCCGGTATGGGAAGAGGTTGCATGACTCCTCCAGGCTGTTGCCTTCCAGCTTTCACTTGTTGACAAACCATACATCTTGACACAAAATCAGAAATCTCTCTTTTCATGTTGTCCCACCAAAAATGTTCCTTCAAATCTCTATACATTTCGGTGCTCCCAGGGTGTATAGAGAAATTGGAACTATGAGCATCATCCAGCAATTCCCTTTTTAGATCAGGTAAATCGGGAACACAAAGTCTCTTCCCGAATTTCAAAATTCCATCTTCATACACAAAGTCTCTCAATCTCCCATCATTCACAGCTTTAATCTTCTTTTGAAATTCTTCATCATCGGTCTGAGTACTCTTAATCCTTTCTATTAAAGATGGTTTGGCAACCATTTGAAAAAGAAATGATGTTTCGCCTTCCATGGTTATTCCCATGTCCATCTTCACTAGATCCATGAAAATTGGATCCCTTTCAATTCTAATATTTTTCAAAACTCCATGGTCTTTTCTACTCAAAGCATCTGACACCTTGTTTGCTTTCCCCAGGTGGTAGTGTATCGTGCAATCATAATCCTTGAGTAATTCAAGCCATCTCCTTTGCCTCATATTGAGTTCTTTTTGTGAGAAAATATACTTCAAACTCTTGTGATCAGTATAAATCTCACATTTTTCACCATAGAGGTAGTGCCTCCATATCTTCAAAGTAAAGATCACAGCTGCTAACTCGAGATCATGAGTAGGATAGTTTTGTTCATGAATTTTCAACTGTCGTGATGCATAGGCAATAACTCTATCATTCTGCATAAGGACACAACCAAGTCCTTTCTTCGATGCATCACTATAAATAACGAACCCATCATTCCCCGATGGTAGAGTCAATATAGGATCATTGACTAATATTTTCTTCAGTTCTTCGAAACATTCTTCACACTCTTTTGTCCAAACAAATTTAACCCCTTTACGTGTGAGCTTCGTTAATGGGTTAGCCAATCGGGCAAAATTCTGGACGAAACGTCGATAATAACCTGCCAAACCAATAAAACTGCATGCCTCAGTTATACTCGTAGGTGCTGGCCATTCTTGGATTGCCTTGGTCTCAGAAAGATCAACAGAGATTCCATCTTTGGAGACAATATGGCCAAGAAAAGAAATCTCCTATAGCAAGAATTCACACTTGCTAAACTTCCCATATAATTCATGCCTCCACATAGTCTTCAAGATAATGCGCAAGTGATTTTCATGATCTTCGTAGGTTTTGGAGTATACCAAGATATCATCAATAAATACCACCACAAATTCATCGAGATACTCCTTGAAAACACTATTCATCAGATCCATGAATACATATGGTGCATTAGTCAATCCAAACGGCATTACAGTAAACTCGTAATGCCCGTACCTGGTTCGAAATGCTGTCTTCGGAATGTCTTCCTTCTTCACACACAACTGATGGTATCCAGATCGAAGGTCAATCTTTGAAAAGTATTGAGCTCCATGTAGTTGGTCAAATAAATCATCAATACGAGGTAGGGGATACTTGTTCTTTATCGTCATAGCATTAATCTCCCTGTAGTTGATACATAACCTCATAAATCCATCTTTCTTTTTAACAAAAAGAACAGGGGATCCCCATGGAGAAACACTAGGGCGAATAAATCCCTTATTACTCAATTCCTCTAGTTGTTTCTTTAGTTCGACTAACTCTACAGTGGCCATTCTATAAGAGGTCTTCGATATAGGCCTTGATCCAGGAATCAAATCAATGGAAAACTCAACTTCTCGTTCTGGAGGATGTCCAGGTAAATTTTCCAGAAATACATCTACAAATTCTTTCACAACAGGTACATCCTCTATTTGAACATTCCTTTCCTCACCGACAGTTACTTCATTCTCTTCCTCCCCAATAATTGAATTAAGTTGAGCTACTGGGGGTGGATCTAAATAAGAATTAGGTGGTGATGATTCTGCTCTAAATATAAGGTGTTCCTTATCATTATCATCGAGAATCGTAACTTCTTTCTTTTTACAATAAATCTTCGCATCATAGTCTGAAAGCCAGTCCATACCGAGGATTATATCAAACTCAATCATAGGTATGACGATGAGATCCGCAGATAAAGAACATTTATGTGCTCTAATGGGGACTGATTCACAAAACTTTGTTGCAATGATACTTCCCTTAGGAGTTTTAACTGACAACTCCCTTATTAAATCAAATTGGAAATATCTGATTTTCTTAGCAAACTGGGAAGATATGAAACAATGCAAAGATCCAGAGTCAAATAATGCATTTGCTAAACTTGAGGAAACCATTAAATTACCTGCCACCACGTCTTTTGGAGCTTCTACCTCTGCAGTAGTGATAGCATAAGCCTGGCCTTGATCCCTTGGCCTTTTCTGAGGTAAGTTCTCCTGACGCTTAGGGCATGCATTTTCATAATGCCCCATCTCCCTGCAATTGTAGCACTGAACGTTGGTAGCTTCCTTCTTCCCCTTGCAATCATGAGCTTAATGGCCTTTTTCACCCCACTTGTAACAGACTCCCATTCCCTTCAAGAAAGCACCAGGGTGTTTCTTCCCGCATTTACCACAAGATGGATATTCAACCTTTCCCTTCTTCCCCTTATTTCCATTCCCAGATTGATCAGCAGGTCTCTTCTTCTCTTGCTTTGCATTAAAGTCATAAGACATAGAGAATTCCTTTTCGGTCATGATAGCACATGAGACAATGTCTTCGTACGATGAAAAGGATTGTGAGACTAATGCTCTACGGAGAAATGGTTTTAACCAATCAAAGAAACGATCAATATTACTTCTTGGGTTGCGAATATAATCTTCAGCATACCTCGCTAACCTTGTAAAGTTAGCCTCATACTTTGTGACATTGTCATCCTCCTTTTGTCTCAGACTCAGAAATTGCCTTTCCATATCTGCTCGATGGTCGCGAGGAAAGTATTTTTCTAAAAATAGATCTTTGAACTCCCTCCACTCCATATTTGATACTTCATCATCATCCTTCATGTTTTGAATCAATGACCACCATTGATCAGCATCTCCAGTGAGGCGGTAAACTTCCATGAAAACTTTTTCCCTTTCACTGCTCCCCAAAGCCTGAAATACTTTTTCTAGGGAAATATCCATTGCTCAGCTACTAAGGGATTTGTATTCCCATTGAACGTTGGTGGTTTTTGCCTCATGAATCGATCTAACATTGATCCTCCACGCTGCGGATCAGGGTGCTCCATACGGGTAAGGTTATTATTCATAACCTGAGTAAGTTGTCCCAGTATGGTGATTAGCTGATCGGCACCAGTTGCATCACCAGCCCCACTATAATTATCTTGAGAAGGAGGGAAATCCCTACATGTAGTGCGTGCATTGATACGGTTTCCATTTCTTCCACTAGGCACCATTTCTAAACAATGGCATAAACTAGATCAGTTTATGAATCAAAATACATAATCCCATACTTATAAAACACTTAACATAAATTGAACTATTTATGGATATAATCCATAATCATAAAAATGTTTTCTTTGAGGAAGTATATACTCATAAACCCTTCATAATGATTTGTAAAGAAAATGAGAGTTATACTAAGCATATCCCCCGGGAGTGTCGTAACCAAGAGTACAGCAAGGCCCGTTTTCGTGCACCAGTTCCCGTTCGAGTCTAGCTCAAAGCGGTGTTTTCGGGTTTTACCCCTAGGTACATCTGTGCCAAAGCCGCCTCTACCTGCTCGTATCCAGACAGGGATTTATTGCTCAGAAAACTCACAAAATCTCTACAATACCAAAATTCTAGGAAGTTATTCTATACTAATCCTCAAAGTTCATCTTAGGTCTACGTGCTCTAATCAGAGTTTATCTAAATCTAGCTTCCAAGGTTTGTACTAAACTTCCTCTGATACCAACTGTAACGCCCCGAACCTAGTTACCCAGAGTCGGTGCATTATTACATAACATTGGCATGATCACAAGAAAGATCAAATCTCGAAAGACCGATTGGTTTAGTAGCCTTGGAAACACTAGATATATTCATAAGTTTTACATTACATCATAAAATGAAAAACTACTACAACAACATAATGTATCCATAATCCACACTCATATCCCCACATAATATCCCTGCAGGTCATTCATAACTTACTTCTTCACTTCCTAGGAAAAATAAAACATAGAAAATGGGTGAGCTCAAATGCCCAGTAAGGATAACAATATAGCGGAAACATTCATAAATAAGAATAAACATTTAAGGAATTGTATAACTAAAACAAAAGCCTTTTAAACTTGAACATTTAACATAGTATGGCATAAATAAAATGAAATAATTCCATTTACTTATTCACATGGTTATTCTACTAAACAAATAATCACATGCAAAATCAATAACCACTTTCATAATGATGGAATGCATAATGCCAGACTATCATAACCACATAGCCAAGGCCTCGTGTAGAGACCCGTATCCTGACGTACATGGACATTACATTACATTTCCGGAATACTTAGTACATAACAAAAACACACACTAAAGGATCGTAATAGTTTAGTGTCTTTGGAAACTCGGAACATAATCTTCTAATCCTGGTGAAAGATCTTCAATATCTCCCGTAAAGATCTTCCATTTTTTTTTACCTAAAACCTTTCTTTATATCCTGGGGAAAAGAAAACATAAAAGGGTGAGCTCAAATGCTCAGTAAGGGTATACAAAAGAAATAAAAATCATATCATATCTTTTTGAAAATCACAACCTGCAAAAGAGATCATAATATCTTAACATGGAACAAATCATAGAAGTGAAAATGAGATCCCCATAATCATAACATAAAACTTGAAACTTTGTGGCATGCACACATAATCATGGAAAATCATTTCTTGTTAGTCATGACTCATTGCCAAGACTATCTTAGTGGACAAAGTCCCTTTCTGAACCGAGTTCACTCCTCGTTTCAGTCCTGTATCACTGAACCGAAATAACCTTCCGTTCCAGCCATGTCTATCTCATGAGATATAAAATCATTACCCAATGCATTGGAGGGAGATATAGGTCCCACCCATCTTATAATGAATCCTTTCTTATGTGTGCCACATAATCATAAAACATACATAATCGCATAACACATATAACAAAAATGGGATTCTTGAAACATCATGACATCATAAATCAATTCATATATGATAAAGGAATTCATAAACATAATTCCATCACAACATAGTCAAACCAATGTAAAAATATGGATAGAAACAGAACCCTTTATTATCTTAGATGGAAAATAATTTTGATAAAACACTTGAATTGAATTCTTGAGGAAAATATCCTTTCTTCTTCAAAAACATTTTTCCTTTCATAACATGTCATACAACTTTAAAATAAAAGAAGTTGATTAAAAATAAACTTGAAAACTTGTAAAGGAAGCTTCTTGGAAACAATGTTTTAAAAATCCATTCATGCCGTATAAGTTAAAAAAAACATTCTTCGTACTTTTGTCGGAAAAGTCAAAAAGTACCTCGTACGGAAAAAACGACAAAAGATTCCTTTCATATTCATTACTAAAAACTCACCTAAGGGTAAAATTGGATTTAAACTATTGCAAGTGGATGGAAACAATATTTCATATTGAGGGAACATGGATGTGGATGATAAAATACACCCCAGTAAATACTTACGAATAAACAATCTCGGATAAAAATGAGATTGTGATATTTCCCTTACCTTAGGTCCGATTAGCTTTGTACGTGTCCGAAGCTCCTGTATAATGGTTTAAATAATGTTATTGACTTATTCAAGAATCATACATATTGATATGATATCATATATGGTCATATTATTAGCTTCTTGTTAGTAATATTTCATTGTTACTTGTTACTCGGGTCTTTATAACTTTTTGTTCTTATGCGTGTTTTGTCGAATAAATTCTTATTCTTATCTTTAGGTTATAGATAATTCATTTCCAGAATGGTATTAGTGTAGTATATACCATATTCATTCATTCAATTCATTTATATAATCATTATGAAATGAAGATCATGTAGAACGAGTCGCATCACATCGTGGAGACGGTATTCCGTACGTACGCACGAGTGATGATATCGTTCCTATGATCGTGGAATTGTATTGGAGTATATATATATTATTTCAGTATCAATATTACTTCATAATAATAATATGTAGTTACTCATTACACCATTATACCCATCCTTGTAAGGTGATGGTGGAAAATAGTTTACACCACGGCGTGGAGACGGTATTCCGTACGTACGCACGCGCGGTGATTTCATTTTTCAGTAGGATGGATAGAAGGTGAATTAGGGTTGTTTAATATTTATAATAACATATCAGTATGTAAGTAATACTTATTTTATTACTTTATCATGAAACAACTAAAGAAGAAGAAGTTGAAGAAGAAAGAAATTGAAAAGATCGGTAATGGATATTACCTCTTCTTTGGAACGCCTCTTTGAATCCTCCACTTAAGGAACTATGATTGGTCTTTGGAGAAGACCAGAACCTCTAGGATTATTCTAGGAAAGTGGAGAGGAGAAAATGTCAGGGGTTGGCCGAGCTTGAGTGCTCAAAATTGGTGTGAGGAGGAGGGGGAGGAGGTGCCCTTTTATAAGGGAGGAGAGGGGCACCTTAGGAATTCTTAAAAATATTAATTTATAATAAATCTAACCCCACTTAAAAACCTCCAAAAATGACTCATATTCGAAGATTAGATGAGATAGGATTGTAATCTCATCAACCAATCAAATTTAGACATGTTTGGATATTATTTTAAACCTTATCAATTATATTTAACTCTAAGTTAAATAATTTAACTTTTACCGTGTCTTTTTGTTTTCTTTCACTATATGGTTAATAAACATACTATAACATGCCAAACAAACCACAAATTGTTTATTATTAATATATATATCCTTATCTAAGTCATTTGGCCGAACCTTAGATTTTTAGGAATAAAATAACAATTAATAATATAATATTTGATTTAAAAACTATTTTGTGTCAATTTTGACACTATTTGATATATGATTTTTGTGAAAGTCATAACAGAATTATATGTTCGAACCAAGTTGATTAAATCAACATTAATATATCATAGTAACCTAGAAAATTAGTGGAATTCATAAAAAATCTCAAATTACATTTATTTTGGTGTTTATAACATCAATTATGTCAATATTTCATTAATAAGATAATTACTGCATCATCGTTGTGTCATAAATAAAATAAATTATTTTATGTCTAAAAATTACAAATAAAATACCATCATGTAGGAAATCTTTTTAGCTTTCTAATGAATATTTACAATCGAATTTATCTTATGTATAACCCCATATTAAAAATGATTTACTTATTAAACTTTGATTTTAACTATTTTAACTTTTCTTTAAATAAATTAATAATAAATGTCCTAATCTAATCCAAGTGGGCCTAAATGGTCATATTTTATTCCTAAGTTTGTTTTTGGTCGAATTACACTTGTCCAATAGAATTAGGACATGTGTTAGGGTAATAGTAATATCATATTTACCCTTAGTTACCCTATTTACTATTAACCGCGGTAAAAAAAAGTAAAAAGTTACTATTCACCAAAAATTATTTTCATCTCATTGAACCACATTTTAGTCCTTGATATTAACCGTGTCTCTCGGATTTTCGAAATTCCATTCACAGAAGTGGTAAAATTAAGTTTTATGTAAAATTCAGTTTTTAACCTACCACTTAGTGGTTTCACTATTCATCAAAAATTGAAAGTTTTCAGAAAAATGCCAAAATTTCATCCTAAGCTATATTTCATATTCCGAATTCAAAAATGAAGTCTATTTTACCAAATTCATAACATAGAAGTTGAATTAATTAATTTTATAATTAAATCCCGCTATTAAAACAAATAGCGTGTTTTTACGAAACAATATCTATCAAAAGATTGACACTTGTTTATGTCAGGTTTAAATGTGAAATTACAACCAATGTCCAACATTGTATTAAATTGTAAAAATATATTCTAAATATACTTTAAAACCACTCAAATTAATAATTTATCACTATTAATTATTTTGATTAAAAAAGTTGTTTTTAATTATAATTTAGTAATTTTCACTATTCATTAGAATATGAAAGTTATCCGAAAAGTACCAAAATTTCACCTTAGGCTAAATTCGATACTCCGAATCCAAAAATGAATTCCATTTTGAAAAATAAAATTTACAAAATTTCCAAAAAGTGGTTATTACTATTCATAACGGCTAGTTTTAATAATATTTTAATAGCATATCGTTGTTTCGTGAAACTCAGTATTGCGTACTACACACGCTATCGAGGAAGGTCGCGATTGCGTGTAACGGGAGGAAAGTCAAGGATGCGTATTGTGAAAGCTTCTTTTGTTGTAGCGTACAACACAAGACATTAATGAAATTAAAAAGAATATTTTTCATAAAATCTTGGGGCGTTACATTCTACCCCCCTTAAAATGAATTTCGCCCTCGAAATTCGTCGGGGTTATAAATGGTTTACTATTCAAAATTTTCTTTGATAGAAACCCACATCGTAAAGAGGAATACCAAAACATGGCTTTAAAAACTAAAGTATGAAATGTAACGATTACCCAAATATACTAATCACTGGGTTTCCACATAGGTGAAAATATGGATATGGAAGAAAAATCTAACCATCATGTTCTAATGGAGAGTGGTAGAGAACATGGCTATGGAAAAGCCAGTAATCACAAATCCATAGATTTGTGATGATATAAGGTACCATCTGATTCATCAGGTATAAGATCACTAGGACAACATTTTTGGTTTTCAAGATCATTTCCCTAAAGTTGAAAATTTGCTTAGAATAAATACTTACTTTATTTTGGTAAAATATCACTTTTGTTCGTGCCTTGAACAATTTCTACTTCATCTCTTAAATAAATGAAGTTGAATTTGTTATTCGTGATGTGTTAGCAGATCATGTGATAGAATGACAGGTCATTCCATCTGTCTCAAACAAAAGGTTAGCAAAACTTATATACATAAGTCGATCTATAGTGATATTAATCATATATGGTTCCTAAAATGGACTTATACTTCATATATCATACTGCTTAATATAATAAAACTAGTTTCTACTAAACAGGGACTTCCTGTAGGTCAGTGGTAGGCGATAAAGGCCAGTCGCACTTCGGTTGTGGGTTCGATTCCCACAGCCTTGTCCGAAGCGATGGGCTGTCGCCCATCCTGCAGGTTGTCCTTTTTCCAAAACTACTATAACATCCCATCAATAATATCGTCCAACACAATCCATTCCAATCTTTAGGCTTATCCATAATACTGAAGTCCACTCTCATAACATAGTGAAAACAATTACCAGAGATTTAATATCATCGTTGATCCCCATATATCATAAGATATGTTTTTTTTTGTCACATTCCAAACATTCAAAGTCCTTAATCATGTATACTCTTGAATACCCATTGAACCTTAGTGAAAACTTGAATGCAGTTAAAAGTTAACACTTTACACATACCAAAATCCTCAAAATTATTTATACTCAAACCATGATATCACTTAGTCCTTATATCAATCATGAACTCATGAATACTATTAAACATTTCATTTTCTCGTCTTCATTATGCGCATATCATCTTATTTCCAAAAAAAAATATCTCAATCACTTTGAATACCACATCAATAAATATTGCAATACTCAATGATACAACATTTTTTTGGAATCCCATTACATAAACACTTAATCATTCCACCACATCGTTGTCATATTCAACATTGCCAATAGTGATCGCATGTGATTTCCCTTTGTCCTTTGCCTTTAGTGGTTGCTCATGTTGATCATCACTAACCCTTGGATTAGGGCAATTATTAGCATAATGCCCCATTTCCTTGCACTTGAAGCATTGAAGTGTTGGCGGTGCGTTCTCTGCAGTGTTTGCTTTATCATTAGAAACCCTTTTTCCATTACTTCGACACTCAGCTGCTCGATGACCTTCTTTTCCACACTTAAAACATTTTCTAGTCCCTTTTAGACAATCTCCACCATGCTTCTTTCCACACTTTGTGCATAAGGAAACATTCATCTTCTTTTCACCATTATTCTGAGATTTCTCCTTGAACTCCATCTTTCGTTTCTTGTCAAAACCATGAGATGGATATGTAACACCAACTTCCATTTCTACCTTGATAGCACAACGCACAATTTCTTCATAGCTACTGAAGTCTCTTATAGCTAATGCCCTTCGAAGACTTGGTTTTAAGCCACTGAAAAATCGATCAACTTTACTTTCAGGTTGGATGATAATTCCAGAAGCATACCTTGCAAGTCTTGTAAAATTTGCTTCATAGGTACCAACAGATTCATCATCCCTTTGCTTCAGTTCAAGAAACTCTTTCTCCATCTTTGTTCGAAGAATACGAGGGAAGTACTTATTGAAAAATAAGTTCTTGAACTCGTCCCATTCCATAGACTCAATTTCATCCCTTTGCCTTGTATTCTTAATAAGATTCCACCATTGATCAGCATCTCCTTCCAAACGATACACTGCTAGGATGACTTTATCATGTTCAGAACATTGATGAACTGAAAATATCTTTTCAGTAGTACTAATCCATTGTTCAGCAACTTATGGATCAGTAGACCCACTGAAAGAAGGTGGACGCTGCCTCATGAAGGATTCAACAGAATGTTGCTCCTTCCTTTGCTCGTTTGGAAGTCCTGCATGATTCATAGCTTGAGAAAGTTGTGTGAGCATGGCTACAAGATTTTGCATTCCAGCTCCTATATCGTTTGGTTGCTCAGGGGTACAATCATTGCATTGCCCATCACATTCCGCATTAACATGGTTCCTTCGGGTTCCAGCCATCGTCTAAAACCCCAAAAGAATTGTGTGAGAGGCAAAAATCATGCTAGGGAAAACAACATAATAAAGGGTTAGTACCCTCAATATCTAACATCTTAGGTTAAATTCGAAGATCGTTAGCGTAATTCTAGGACTATAACCTATACGTATACTTAACCTTAGAGACATCCCTAGACATACCTTAGAAATATCTCTAGGGATCTCACTAACGTTTTCGCATCCTAGTTTCCAAAGGTTGACTAAACCTTTCCTCTGATACCAACTGTAGAGACCCGTATCCTGACGTACATGGACATTACATTACATTTGCGGAATACTTAGTACATAACAAAAACACACACTAAAGGATCGTAATAGTTTAGTGTCTTTGGAAACTCGGAACATAATCTTCTAATCCTGGTGAAAGATCTTCAATATCTCCCGTAAAGATCTTCCATTTTTTTTACCTAAAACCTTTCTTTATATCCTGGGGAAAAGAAAACATAAAAGGGTGAGCTCAAATGCTCAGTAAGGGTATACAAAAGAAATAAAAATCATATCATATCTTTTTGAAAATCACAACCTGCAAAAGAGATCATAATATCTTAACATGGAACAAATCATAGAAGTGAAAATGAGATCCCCATAATCATAACATAAAACTTGAAACTTTGTGGCATGCACACATAATCATGGAAAATCATTTCTTGTTAGTCATGACTCATTGCCAAGACTATCTTAGTGGACAAAGTCCCTTTCTGAACCGAGTTCACTCCTCGTTTCAGTCCTGTATCACTGAACCGAAATAACCTTCCGTTCCAGCCATGTCTATCTCATGAGATATAAAATCTTTACCCAATGCATTGGAGGGAGATATAGGTCCCACCCATCTTATAATGAATCCTTTCTTATGTGTGCCACATAATCATAAAACATACATCATCGCATAACACATATAACAAAAATGGGATTCTTGAAACATCATGACATCATAAATCAATTCATATATGATAAAGGAATTCATAAACATAATTCCATCACAACATAGTCAAACCAATGTAAAAATATGGATAGAAACAGAACCCTTTATTATCTTAGATGGAAAATAATTTTGATAAAACACTTGAATTGAATTCTTGAGGAAAATATCCTTTCTTCTTCAAAAACATTTTTCCTTTCATAACATGTCATACAACTTTAAAATAAAAGAAGTTGATTAAAAATAAACTTGAAAACTTGTAAAGGAAGCTTCTTGGAAACAATGTTTTAAAAATCCATTCATGCCGTATAAGTTAAAAAAAAACATTCTTCGTACTTTTGTCGGAAAAGTCAAAAAGTACCTCGTACGGAAAAAACGACAAAAGATTCCTTTCATATTCTTTACTAAAAACTCACATAAGGGTAAAATTGGATTTAAACTATTGCAAGTGGATGGAAACAATATTTCATATTGAGGTAACATGGATGTGGATGATAAAATACACCCCAGTAAATACTTACGAATAAACAATCTCGGATAAAAATGAGATTGTGATATTTCCCTTACCTTAGGTCCAATTAGCTTTGTACGTGTCCGAAGCTCCTGTATAATGGTTTAAATAATGTTATTGACTTATTCCAGAATCATACATATTGATATGATATCATATATGGTCATATTATTAGCTTCTTGTTAGTAATATTTCATTGTTACTTGTTACTCGGGTCTTTATAACTTTTTGTTCTTATGCGTGTTTTGTCGAATAAATTCTTATTCTTATCTTTAGGTTATAGATAATTCATTTCCAGAATGGTATTAGTGTAGTATATACCATATTCATTCATTCAATTCATTTATATAATCATTATGAAATGAAGATCATGTAGAACGAGTCGCATCACATCGTGGAGACGGTATTCCGTACGTACGCACGAGTGATGATATCGTTCCTATGATCGTGGAATTGTATTGGAGTATATATATATTATTTCAGTATCAATATTACTTCATAATAATAATATGTAGTTACTCATTACACCATTATACCCATCCTTGTAAGGGGATGGTGGAAAATAGATTACACCACGGCGTGGAGACGGTATTTCGTACGTACGCACGCGCGGTGATTTCATTTTTCCGTAGGATGGATAGAAGGTGAATTAGGGTTGTTTCATATTTATAATAACATATCAGTATGTAAGTAATACTGATGTTATTACTTTATCATGAAACAACTAAAGAAGAAGAAGTTGAAGAAGAAAGAAATTGAAAAGATCGGTAATGGATATTACCTCTTCTTTGGAACGCCTCTTTGAATCCTCCACTTATGGAACTAAGATTGGTCTTTGGAGAAGACCAGAACCTCTAGGATTATTCTAGGAAAGTGGAGAGGAGAAAATGGCAGGGGTTGGCTGAGCTTGAGTGCTCAAAATTGGTGTGAGGAGGAGGGGGAGGAGGTGCCCTTTTATAAGGGAGGAGAGGGGCACCTTAGGAATTCTTAAAAATATTAATTTATAATAAATCTAACCCCACTTAAAAACCTCCAAAAATGACTCATATTCGAAGATTAGATGATATAGGATTGTAATCTCATCAACCAATCAAATTTAGACATGTTTGGATATTATTTTAAACCTTATCAATTATATTTAACTCTAAGTTAAATAATTTAACTTTTACCGTGTCTTTTTGTTTTCTTGCACTATATGGTTAATAAACTTACTATAACATGCCAAACGAACCACAAATTGTTTATTATTAATATATATATCCTTATCTAAGTCATTTGGCCGAACCTTAGATTTTTAGGAATAAAATAACAATTAATAATATAATATTTGATTTAAAAACTATTTTGTGTCAATTTTGACACTATTTGATATATGATTTTTGTGAAAGTCATAACAGAATTATATGTTCGAACCAAGTTGATTAAATCAACATTAATATATCATAGTAACCTATAAAATTAGTGGAATTCATAAAAAATATCAAATTACATTTATTTTGGTGTTTATAACATCAATTATGTCAATATTTCATTAATAAGATAATTACTGCATCATCGTTGTGTCATAAATAAAATAAATTATTTTATGTCTAAAAATTACAAATAAAATACCATCATGTAGGAAATCTTTTTAGCTTTCTAATGAATATTTACAATCGAATTTATCTTATGTATAACCCCATATTAAAAATGATTTACTTATTAAACTTTGATTTTAACTATTTTAACTTTTCTTTAAATAAATTAATAATAAATGTCCTAATCTAATCCAAGTGGGCCTAAATGGTCATATTTTATTCCTAAGTTTGTTTTTGGTCGAATTACACTTGTCCAATAGAATTAGGACATGTGTTAGGGTAATAGTAATATCATATTTACCCTTAGTTACCCTATTTACTATTAACCGCGGTAAAAAAAAGTAAAAAGTTACTATTCACCAAAAATTATTTTCATCTCATTGAACCACATTTTAGTCCTTGATATTAACCGTGTCTCTCGGATTTTCGAAATTCCATTCACAGAAGTGGTAAAATTAAGTTTTATGCAAAATTCAGTTTTTAACCTACCACTTAGTGGTTTCACTATTCATCAAAAATTGAAAGTTTTCAGAAAAATGCCAAAATTTCATCCTAAGCTATATTTCATATTCCGAATTCAAAAATGAAGTCTATTTTACCAAATTCATAACATAGAAGTTGAATTAATTAATTTTATAATTAAATCCCGCTATTAAAACAAATAGCGTGTTTTTACGAAACAATATCTATCAAAAGATTGACACTTGTTTATGTCAGGTTTAAATGTGAAATTACAACCAATGTCCAACATTGTATTAAATTGTAAAAATATATTCTAAATATACTTTAAAACCACTCAAATTAATAATTTATCACTATTAATTATTTTGATTAAAAAAGTTGTTTTTAATTATAATTTAGTAATTTTCACTATTCATTAGAATATGAAAGTTATCCGAAAAGTACCAAAATTTCACCTTAGGCTAAATTCGATAATCCGAATCCAAAAATGAATTCCATTTTGAAAAATAAAATTTACAAAATTTCCAAAAAGTGGTTATTACTATTCATAACGGCTAGTTTTAGAAATATTTTAATAGCATATCGTTGTTTCGTGAAACTCAGTATTGCGTACTACACACGCTATCGAGGAAGGTCGCGATTGCGTGTAACGGGAGGAAAGTCAAGGATGCGTATTGTGAAAGCTTCTTTTGTTGGAGCGTACAACACAAGACATTAATGAAATTAAAAAGAATATTTTTCATAAAATCTTGGGGCGTTACACCTCGTGCCAAGACTACAAATAAGATTTTGTCAAGGCCTTGTGCCAAGACACTAGTTTGTCTCATGAGACCTACCGATGCATCGAGGAGCTATAGCGGGCTCCACCCATCACATATTAAGTCCAATGCATTCCCATATGAAAAGGTTTAAACATAACATAAACATTCGTATTAAAACTAGCATACGAAATGTCAATACTTTCACTATAAACTATGAATGGTATAAAAATAGCACATCCACAGTCAAAATTATCACAAAACCTTCAATAAAATATATAATTTTTGTATCATAATAAATCAACTTCAAATAATCTTAAAATCCATCAAAGGATGTTGACATAGATGAAATCAAAATTCTTTTTAAAGAAATATCTCCTTTTATTTTGAAATCATTTAAGATCCATTTAAAATAAAACATTTTCTTTGAAAATATTCTTATAAGCTTGTAAGGGAAGCTTTGAAGATTTTATAACGGTGGAAAATAGCCGCACCCGCCGTATAAGTTAAAAAAAACATTCTTACCTTAATTCTGTCGAAAATGTTAAAAAGGACCTTGTTTTGAAAATGACCGAAAGATTCCTTTATAAACCACTTAAAAAAAAGTCAAAATAGGTATAAATGACTTTAACTCATATTATAGTAAATAGTAAAAAAATTTTGAAATACATTTTTAAGAAACATGGATGTGGATGATAAAGAAATCCCAGTAGATTATTACGTATAAACAACCTCGGATAATGAAGAGATTGTGAAATAACCCTTACCTTGTAATTTTCCTTGGTTGGGGTAGGTTAACCTCCTGTATAATGGTGAAATAATTGTTATTAAACTATACAATAATCATATACATTAATATGATATCATATATGATCTTTTAACATTGATTTGTTAATAATATCTTAGAATTATCGTAGTTTCGGGTGTTAACTTACTTGTTTTCTTTTATATGTTTTGTTACGTAAGACATGTTTGTAAAGGATAGGTTTTATATTATTCATATCCAGAATGATATCAAGTCCTTAAACATCATCTTTTAAATCATCAAATGATAATTATACTTGAATGGATACAATGGAGAATGAATCTCATCGCGTTCGTGGAGACGGTAGTCCGTACGTACGCATGAGCGACAATATCAGTCTTTTGATATTAAAATAATATATAAATGGATGGTATATCATATATACAGAATCATTAACATGTTATATTTATTATTTACCTGAGTTAAACATCATTATTATACCCATCCAAATAATAATATAATGAATAACAATTACACCACGACGTGGAGACGGTAAGCCGTACATACGCACGTATGGTGACATGTTATTCAAAGGATGGATAGAGTAATGAATATGGTTGTACCATATTTATAATAACATCACAGTATATGTAAGATACTGGAGTTATTATTTTAGAATGGTAACAACAAAGGAAGAAGAAGTGGAAGAAGAAATGATCTTAGAAAAGGGTGGTGAAATCATTACCTCTTCTTCGGGTTCTTCCTTTTGATTTGATCAAAAGGGCTCCTTAGGTTGGCTTTCTGATCAAACTAAGGCCTCTAGGTTGTAGTGAGGGATGTTGGGAGAGTATTTGGGCAGAGTTTGGCCGAACCAAAAGGCTTTGAAGGTGTGAAGAAATGGGAAGGAGGAGTGCCCTTTTATAAGAGGGGTGAGGGGCACCTTTGGAAAATCTAGAGATATTAGCTTATAATAAATTCATAATCGGTTTACAATGGCTCCAAAGTTGACTATTCAAAAGTTAAGGTGGGTATGGGTATAAAACAACTCAACCAATAGAATTTAGAAAGGTTTGGGTACTTATATTAACCTTATCTTTAAGTATTAACTTTAAGTTAATTAGTTTCATTTTTACAATGTCTCTTTGTATTTTTATAAAATATGGTTAATAAACTTACTATATACATCCAAGCGACCCCCAAGTGGTCCATTAATGATGAAACTATCATGATATAAGTCTCTTGGCCGAACCTTATATTTTTAGGAATTTAATATCAATTAATAATATAATATATGTTTTAAGAACTCTTTTATGTCAATTTTGAAACAATTCAATAGTTGATTTTTGTGAAACTCATAACAGATTGATTACTTCGAAAAAATTCAATTAAATCAATCCTAATATATCATATTATCCTAGAAAATTAGTTTAATTCATTAAAATTTCATATTATATTTATTTGGGTATTTATAATATCAATTATTTTAATGTTTCACTATTATAGTAATTACTGCATCATCATTGTGTCATAAATAAAATAAATTATTTAATGTCTAAAAATTATAAATAAATTATAATTATGTAGGCAATCTTTTCATATTTCTAATGAATATTTATAATCTAAAATCCAACATATATAACCCTATGTAACAATTGTTTTTCTAAACGATATATGCTTGTGTCATTTTTGAATTCATTAAAATAAAGTGTCATTATCACTTACAAGTGGATCCATGGGGTCCCAAAATAGACCCAAAGATGCCCATGGTCGACCATGTATCAACCAATAGGGTTACGACACGTTTTAGGGTAATTTAGTATTATTATAATATTATTTATTTAACCCTTATTTACCGGATTTACCCTTAACCATGGTAAATAAAATATTTACCGCAGTAATTATTCAAAATGTCTAAAAATAAAAGTTACCTATTTACACAATTTGAACATCCTGATTCCAAATATGGAATCCATTTTTCTAAATTCAAAACAATGAAGTGGCAGAAATTAATTTAAAATTAATTCCAGCTGTCAAAACAAAAAGCGTGTTTTTAAGAGATAATAACTATCAAAAGATTGACACTTGTTTATGTTCGGTTTAATTGTAAAATTATGTCCAATGACCAAAATTATATTAAAAGGTAAAATTTATTCTAAATATACTTTTAAACCACTCAAATTCATAATTTATCACTATTATTTATTTTGATTAAAAAAGTTGTTTTTAATTAAAATTTATTAATTTTCACTATTCATCAAAATATGAAAGTTATCCGAAATGTACCAAAATTTCACCTTAGGCTAAATTCGATATTCCGAATCCAAAAATGAAGTCCATTTTCAAATATAAAATATATATAATTTCAAAAAGTAGGTATTACTATTCATGACGGCTAGTTTGATTAGTTATGGTGTGTTAGAACTCGGTGTTGCGTACAACACACGCTATCACATTATTCAAAGAGAAGTGTACCGTAGAAGCTTGGGGTGTTACAGAATAGGGGCATTGGATAACCTTATTTTTAGATCATTGAAATTATATTCACATTCCTCCATCCAAACGAACTAAATCACATTCTAATTCAACATGCATAGTAGATTAGATAAATGTGAATAATATTTCACAAAATGCTGATAATATCTATCCAAACCAAGAAATCTTCAGATCATAGTTACCATTTTTAGTCTTGGAAAACATTCAACATCTTCAGTTTTTTATGGATCCATATATTTCCCTTCTCTTAAGATTATGTCACCCAAAAATGAAACTTTTTGTAACCAAAATTTACACTAAGTAATTTTTTTTCATAATTCTTATCCTTTTTAGGGTCTTCAGAACAATTCTCAAGTGGTCTCATGTTCATCCTTTCTCTTAGAATATACAAGAATGTAATCTATAAAGACTCTGAAAAACTGATCATGATAGTCTCTAAAGACTCTATTCATTAGATCCATGAACCTAGTGGGGCCATTAGTAAGACCAAAAGGAATCACTATAAATTCATAGTGTCCATACCTTGTACATAATATCATCTTTGGTATATGTTCCTTCTTGTATATTAATTGATGATATCCTGAATAATGTTAAATCTTGGAAAAGTATTGTGATTTGCATAGTTGTTAGAATAAGTCCTCAATGCGGGGAAGAGGATATTTTTCGTGATAGTGATCTTGTTAAGTTTGTGATAATCAATGAAAAATCGAATTGATCCATCATTATTCATAAAAAACATAATAGGTTCTCCCAAAGGTGACGCACTGGGGAATTTTAACAACATATCAAGATTCTCGTGGAGTTGCTTCTTGAAATATTTCAACTCAATTACGACCATTCTATTAGGTGTCTTTGAAATATGAATAACACCTAATATGATTTCTATTGAAATATAGCCTTCATGATTTTGTAAAAGACCTAGAAATTATTATAAAATGATATCATCAAACTATCGTACAATGGTTCCATTCTTAATTGTGAGTTTCTCCCCAACCTTTTGAAATAAATAACCTCTATTTATAAGAATCAAGACCCATAAGATGGAAGAAATTTCTACTGGATGGTTGTATTCATCGTTTCATCGATGGAGGATCATATATTGATATAGAATATGAAATGTGACTTCCATTCCATGGAAATTTATATTAAATCTATATAGATAATGCTAATTTATGCCAAGAATCACATCAAATTCCACTATAAGAAGGATCCCAGGATTTTTAGGAAGAACTTTACCAAAAAATTCAACTGTAGAAGAATTACATGTTTTTTATGAAACTTTTGATTCATTAGGATCTATCACAGCTAACTCAAAATCTAATTGTTGAGGTAATATGATGATACCATTAGAAATTTATATATAAATAAAAGAGTGGGTGGATCTGAAATCAAATAAAACATTTTCTAATTTATAGTGGATGGTAAGTGTACATTTCACAACTTCATTATCATAATCCACATCACTGATAGTGATTTTATGTGACATTTATTTGTCTTTGGACTTAATAGATTTCAGACAATGATAATAATAAATAACCCTTGGATTAGGGAATTTATTGTAATATATCCACATTTCCTTCCACTTGTAGCATTGAATTGTTGGAGGTACATTCTGTGTAGCCTTTTCTATGTTCTCATAAATAGAAATATTTTTCCCATCACATCATCATTCAACTTCCCAACAAGCATATTTTTAACTCATAAAAAAATTACTGGTCCCTTTATGAAAATTTTCTCCATGTTTCTTTCCACACCTTTAGAATAAGGGAAAACTCATTTTTTTCAGTGTGGTCTTTTGATTTTCCATTGAATTCCATTTTTCTCTTCTTATCAAATCCATAGAACTAATAGGTTACTCAATTATCCATCTCAACCATGTGAACAAATTGAATTATTTCTTCATATTTATTGACCTAACTTGTGTAAAATTCCATTTGAAGACTTGGTTTTTAGCCACTGATGAATCAATCTATTTTACTCTCAAGTTGGATAATAATTATAGACACATTCATTGCAAGTCTTGTAAAATTGTCTTTGTAGGTACCAAAGGATTCATCATCCTTTGACATATGTTTAAGGAACTCATTCTCTATCTTTGTTTGAAGAATAATAGGAATGTATTTATTGAAAAGTGTGTTCTTGAACTCGTCCCATTTGATCGACTCAATTTTATATTTTTTCGATGAATTCATGATAAGATTACACCATGTAATAGCTTCACCTTCTAAATGATAGACTGCTAAGATGACTTTATCATCTTCACAACATTGTAGAATTGAAAATAACTTTTTAGTAGTACTTATCAATTTTTTAGACATTAATGGATCCGAATACCTAAAAAATTAAGGTGGACGTTGCCTCAAGAAGGACTAAAATGATTTTTTATACATTTATTGTTTGGATGTTCTACATGATTCATAACAAGATAAATTTGTGTGAGAATAGTTGCAATATTTTTTTATTAAAGATCCCATAAAATTTTTTACTCAGGATGTCAATCATTTCATTTCGCATCATATTCATCATTAATGTGGTTCCTTCTTGTTCTATCCATTGACTAAAAATAAGAAGCATAGTGTGAGAAACAGTAATAATAATGGAAAACCCACATAATCAAGAAAAAAATTTCAATTTAGGACACTTTAGGTTTTATCCTAGGTTATTCATGGTCATTTCTAAAACACTAACATTTTAACCCAAACTTAGAAATATCGTTAGGGTTCTTACTAAGGATTTTTAATCCTGCATTCCAAAGGTTAACTATACCTATCCTCTAATACCAATTGTAATGAACCAAACATTATATAAAATAATATTACTTCAAAATTGAAGTATATTCATTTAAAAATATAACAAATACATGATAGGACCATATAGGTATAGTGTCTTTAAAAAATTGGAAATATAAACATCTTGTTCATACAACATCTACATTATATTCTACTAATTTATTCATAACTAGATTCTTTTTTGGCATGTATTACTTAATACCCTTTTTCTTGACCTGGTGAAAAGAAACTTATGAAAGGGTGAGATAAAAGTATTAGTGAGGGTGAAAATGGAAAATATCAATCATATCATAATCATAAGAAATAAGGACATGACATTTGGATGTCTTATACTACATATGAAAGATCGTGATATAATGTATTGGGATAAAAGTTCAGAAGAATTAATGGACATAATCCCAAAAGTAAAAATATAAGACATGATGTTTTTTGAAATTCACATAATCTATGTAAATCATTTCATATTAGTCAAGTCTCAATTACAAGACTCTCCTAGAATATAAATTCCATTACAGAATTGGGTATACTTCTCATTTTAGTCTTGTGTTACTGATCCAGATTTACTTACAGTTCCATTCATGTCTGTGTCACAAGATAAAACTCTTTACCCAATTAATTGGAGAGATATATAGGTTACAACCATCTCATAATGATCCCATTCTTACATGTTCTACAAAAACATAAACTATTCATCATAGCATAACCAAACGAATAAAAAATGGGTTTCTTAAACATCATTCCATCACAATCCATATAAAAATAATAGATTTCAAAAAAAATATTACCATCACAAAAATAAAAAAAAATTCAAACTAATAAAAGGGATATAAACATAACCCTATGTCGTATCAGATGGAAAATAATTTTGATAAAATACATGAAATTAATTTTTAAGGAAACTATCATTTCTTCTTTAAAAATGTTCTTTTATCAAAATACAACGCAATTTTAAAAGATAAAAATTTAATTGAAAATACACATGAAATATTGTAAGATAATATTCATTTAAATGAGGGGTTATGAAATCAGAAGAATCCATTCAGGCTGTATAAGTTAAAAAACTTTATCCTCGTACTTTTCTCAGAAAAGTCAAAAATGTACCTCGTATAGAATAATGATAGAATATTCCTTTCGTAATGTTTTGTACAAAATGGGTAAAATTTACTTAAAAATTTGTATATGAATAAAAATATTATTACATTTTTATGGTAAATGGATGTTGATGATAAATATACCCCAGTAAATAATTCCATATAAACAATATCAGATAAAAATGAGATTGAAAAATTATATCTTAACTTAGGTCTCATATCCCGTGTATATATCTGATCCTACAATATAATGATTTAAATAATGTTATTGACTTATTATTGAATCATAAAAATTTTATGATATCATATTTGATTATATTAACATCTGTTTGTTAGTAACATTTCATTATCACTCGGTATTCAGATAATAACTACATTATGTTCTTTTGCATGTTTTTTTGAGTAAGTTTAGGTTCTAATTATGATGTTATAGATATACTATTTATAGAATGATATTAGTATAATATATATCATTTTTATTCAATCCATTCATGTATATAATAATGGTTTAATGAAAATAATTTTGAATGAGTTGCATCGTTGAGATGGTAGGTAGTATGTACGTACGAGCGACAATATTATTCAGTTAATGATTAAATGGTAAGTAATTGGATGGTATTTTAATTACAAAGAATAATAATATTGTTATATTTATTATTTACATCCGTCATAATAATAATTACACTCATCCAAATAAAGTATTGTGGAATAACAAATTACACTATGGAGTGGAGATGGTAAGTCGTATGTATGCACACATAGTTCTATTGTTATTAAGAGAATGGATAATAAGAGGTATTAGGTTGTTCCATAAATATAATAACATCTCCAAATGTATAATATATTGGATTTATTACTCTATTATGGAACCGACATAATAAGAGGAGGTAGAAGAAGAAACAAATTTTGAAAGGGGTGATAAAACAATTACATCTTTTGTGAGTATCTCCTTTTGATTTTCAAAAAAGGTCTCCTTGTTATGGATTTATGTACAAAGTGTGGAATCTATGATGAAGTGAGGGATGTTGGGAGTGGAAATAGGAATGGGTTATACTATAAAATGTGTTTATATTAGTTATTAAATGATAATTCGAGGTCTCCTTTTAAAAGAGAGGAGATGGGCACCATTGGAAATACAAAAACTATTAAATAATATAAATCAATTTTTAAATATAAAATGGATAAAAGGTGGATTAATTATAATATAATATGATTATGGGTCAAAATAATCTCTAAAAATAAATATTAGTCCTGCTTTTATTTTATTTTAAACCTTATAATTTTTATTTATCCTTATTTAATCTAATTAATTTTACTTATGGTAATAACATTCTAAATATTTAATGGTAAAAAATATATAATTATATGGTCAAAACTGATACTAAATTGATATTTTGAGATATTTTATACCTTATAATTATCACTTTATAATTTCTAAATTTTTTATGTTATTAAAATAATTTAATAAATTGTTATATTTAAAAAATATCAATATTTTCCATTTTGATACTATTCATTTCATTGATTTTAAATAGAATCCAGATAGAAGTTAACTTTGAGAAAATAATTTAATACTCTAATAACATGTCTTAATATCATATAAAATTCAGGGAGAACCTTAATAAATTCAAATTATATTAATTTTCATATTTTTTATATCATTTATTTGATATTTTTATTAAAAAATTAAGTTTTGTGTCACTATTGTGTCAACCTTAATGGAAATTATTTAATTTTTAAAAATTATAAATTAATTTCTATGATGTATGTAATTATATTTTATTTCCATATACTACTAATATTAAATGTTATCTCCTTCTTATCCCTATATAATAATTAATAAACTTATATAAAAATAAAGTGTGACATTTTGTCACATTCATTGATTTTAATATTATTAATGTCACAGTCATGGGAAACTAGCCATTATGTGAATCCATTTATAAATGTAGATAATAATGGACGAATTAAATATTCTAATTGGAATTTGATAGCTGTTAATTAAATTTTATAATATTATTTTTACCTTTAACTACCTAATTTACCATTAACTGCGGTAATAAAAAAATTAATAAAGTTACTATTTAAAATGTCCAAAATAATAAATGTTTCCTATTAAAATAATTTGGATCCATTGATTAAAAATATGGAATCAATTTTTCAAAATGTTAAACAAATATGTTGAATTAATTGAATTGAAATTAATCCTGTTGTTGGAAAGAGGGAAAAAGTTTTAAAAACTACAACATTGAAAAATATTGAAATGTTTTTATATCAGGATTCAAGGTAAAATTATTGCTAATGAAATAAATTATATTGAATGGTTAAAATATATTATATTTATACATTTTAAAAAAATGAATATTATAATATAACCATATAAATTATTTCAATAAAAAAAGTAGTTTTCACAAACAATTATTGTATTTTTACAATTCATCAAAACATGAATGTTATTAGAAAAATATTAGAAAATCATCCAAATAAAACATTTATATCCCACTTCCAATGAAAATGTTTATGTTTCAATATAAAAATAATTAATGTGTAAAAATATTAATTTAAAATGGGTTTTCCATTCAAAGGTGTAAAATTTCCCTTTTAAGAAATATAGGGGTTATACAAAAAATGTGGCTTATTCATACCATATGACTAAAATATACATTGTTTGAATAAATAGAAATTATAAGGAATATAATATATATGTATCTCATTAATATCAGTAAAAATCGCAATTCACTCTAAAATAGAAATATAAAATTGATTTATATTTTTTTATAAATAATTGATATCCAATGAATTCACAATTCATTTTCCTAAGTTAGATATACTTTTTCCTGTCAACCTAACGACTATGATATAATAGTAATTTTATACTAAGGGCATGTCGTGGTATGTATAAACCCATGATTGAATGCAATGCATGATCTTGAATAATTAAAATTATTTAAGGAAAACATTTCATAAAAACATCTGGGAGTTACGTTAACTAAGGTCTCATAAAAGTATCATATAATCATAAGATAAAAAATATTAATATATTATTCTATTTTATAAAAAGAAAAATTCGTTAAAATAATTATATAAATTATAAAATTGTAATTAAATATTTATGACATACATATATACCAACAATTGATTAATAATTTTTAAAATATTTATTTACTTAAACTATGACATAGATATATCATACTTTCATTTATAAGATGATTAAATTTTATTTATACTTTCATGGTTTATGTTTCTATTTTTTGGTTTGTTTACTATTTATAAGAGTCATATTACTATTCCTATGTTCATGTTACTATTTCATCAGTATAAGCTCTGTAACTTCTATAAATACCTCATATTTCATTCATTATTCATTTATAAAGTTTGTATTTTGTTGTGTATGTGATTATTGTGATTTATACTATATGAAATAGTTATAAGTAGGGAAATTTTATTAATATAATTATGGGTTGCTATATTGTCCCCACCTTCTTAAATTTCATCCTCGAAATTTCCAGAATGTGAACTCATTAAAATATTTCTGTAGTTCTTCATCATAATTTCCTTTGGTTCCCACATCACTTATCTAAGTTTATGACTTTTCCAAAGTATCTTTACCAGTCGGGTCATCCAATTTTTTAATACCTATTATTTTGTCTCCAGAATCTTGATAGGTTATTCTCAGTAAGATAAATCATGTTCCAAATATATTCCTTCAGAAGTTAGTAAATGCATTTGGTCTAGAATGTACTTTTTTAATAATGATATGTATAACATATTGTGTACTTTAGAAAGGCTAGACAACAATGGAATATTATAGGCCATAACTCCAACTCTATCCTAGATTTGAAAAGTTCAAATGTAATTGTGGATCAGTTTCTATTCTTTCCCAAACTGTATAACACCCTTCTATAGAGATAATTTCATGAAAACATGATCTACCACTTTAAATTTTAAATCCATCATTTGATTATATACAGAGCTATTTTTTTCTAATTTGATCTGATTTGATATTTATTTGAATAGACATTACCTTTGATGTTGTTTCCTCCAAAATCTCTTGATCTACAAGATTTATTTCACCAACTTCATCCCAACATGTTGGTGTATGAAATATCATTCCATACAATGCTTCATATGGTGAAATATTTATAATATAATGGAAACTATTATTTTAATATAACTATACCAAAGGAAAATACTGATCATGCATGCATCGAATGTCAAGTGATCATAATCTAAACATGTCTTCTAATGTTTGGGTCATCCTTTTTTATTTCGTGTCAGTTTTAGGGTGATAAGAAGTACTCAAATGATGTTAGTATCCCATTTTTAAAAAATAATTTTCCAGAATTTCAATTTCAGTAATGTATCATGATCAGAAACAATTGAAAGAGGTTCTCCATGTAGTCTTACTAATTCTTAAATTTAGAGTCATGTAAGTAGATCCAGTGAAAAATCCTCCCGTATAGCAAGAAAATGTGAATATTCTATAAGTATATCAACAATTACACATAATGCATCATTATTTCATAGAGAAATTTTTAAAATAGTTACAAAATCCAAAGTAATATCATCCCATTCCTATAAAAGAATAAGTCAAGGTTGCATGACTCCTCTAGGCTGTTGTCTTTTATCCTTCACCAATTAGCATACTAAACATCTTGATACATAATCTGCAATTTTATGCTTCATAATATCCCACCAAAAATGATTTATCATGTCTCTATACATCATAGTGCTACAAAGTTGTATATGAAAATTCGAGCTATGGGCATCACCTAATAATTCCCTTTTTATCTCGGGTAAAGAGGGAACACAATGTCTCTTAGCAAATTTTATAATTCCATCCTCATAACCAAAGTCTTCCAGCATCCCATCATTAACAACATTAATTTTACTTTGAATATTCTCATCATCAGGCTGAGAACTTTTAATCCTTTCTAATAAAGATATTTTAGAAAAAATTTGAAAAAGTGATGATGTTTCACCATCCATTATAATTATCATATCCATCTTTTCAAGATCCGTATTCATGGGATCCTTTTTAACCACCATTTTGTTCAGAACTCAGTGATCCTTTTTTATCAATGAATCTATTCGTTTATTATCCTTCCCATGTTGGTAGTTTATTGTACAATCATAATCCTTGAGTTGCTTGATTCATCACCTTTTCCACATGTTGAGTTCACTCTGAGAGAAGATATATTTATAAATCCTTTTATCTATATGTATCTCACATCCTTCACCATGGAAATACTATATCCATGTCAGTAGAGGAAATATTATGGTTACTAAGTCAAGATCATGAGTTATATAGTTCTATTAATGTGTTATTAACTACCTTGATTCATAACCAATAACTCTATAATTTTGTATAAATACACAGTTGATTCCTTTATTTAACTCATTACTATATATCAAAAATCAACGATTTCTTGATGGTAGAGTCAAGATTATAGAATTAACTAATCTCTAATTCAATTATTAAAAACATTATACAAATTATTTTTTCCTTATTAACTTAACCCCTTTGCATGTAAGCTCAGTTAATGGGTTAGCTAATTGGATGAAATTATGAATGAAACATTGATAATAACCTAATAAACTAATGAATATTTATACATCATTTATGTTCATTGTTGTAGGCTATTCTTGAAACCCCTTTGTCTTCAAAGGATCAATTGATATTCGATCCTTAGAGAAAATATGGCCATGAAAAGAAACCGATTGAAGAAAAAAATTACACTTGATAAACATCACATATAATTCATTTCTTCTAAGAGTATTAAAAAATTCACAATTTATTCTCATGGTATCCATAGATTATGGCATATAACAAAATATAATAAAAATATACCAGAAAAAATTCATCAAGAAATTCCTTAACAACTCTATTCATTACATCCATGAAAATAGAGGTGGCATTAGTCAGTCTAATTGGCATTATTGTAAACGATTAATGTCTATACCAGGTTCGAAATGTTTTCGTTAGAATATCTTCCTTCCTCAAACACATTTGATAATATCTAAATAGAAGTTTAATCTTATAAAATTATTGAGCTCCATTAATTTGATCAAATAAATCATCAATGCGAGGTTGAGGATTCATATATATTGTTGTGATAACATTGAATTATTTATAGTCAATTCATAGCCTCATGGATCCAACTATCATCTTGACAAAGAGAACATGGGATCACCATAGAGAAACACTAGGGTGAGTAAATCCCTGATCACTCAATTAATATAGTTGTTTCTTCAAACCCACTAATTACATAGTGTCCATTATATAGGGAATCTTTGATATAGGTATTTCACTATGAATTAAATCAAATCAGAACTCAATATCCTAATATAGAGGATGTACAGTAAAATCTTCTATAAATACATCAATATATACTCCAACAATAGGTAGATCATCAATTTAATGATTTATTTCCTTATACATAGATGATTCTTTCTCATAGTCCCTAATAATTTCATTTAAAAGAGCTACTAGAGGTGGATCCTGATATGACTCAGATGATGAGATTTTTTCTTAACCGATAATGGATTCTACATTTTCCTCACCAATCATAATTTCATTCTTTTTGGAATATATTTTTATCATATTTTTGATGTCAATCCATACTGATGATTATATCAAAGTAAATCATATATATGATTACAGTGTCAACAACTAAATCTTGTTTAGGTGTCATAATGGGGAATGAATGACACATCTTTATTGCAAAGATACTTCCATCATGAGTTTTTACTGAATAATCCTTTATTAAGTCAAAAGAAAAATGCATAATGTTTATCGAAATAATAGAATATATAAAATAATGAGATGATCTAGAATTATATGAAGAATTGGTAGGATTTGAGAAATTATTATATTACCTCCCCCACATCATTAGGAACATTAACCTGAGTAGTGGTGATTGCAAAAGCTTGGCCTTGATCGTTGGGACCTTTGTGGGTCAATTTTCCTTAACTCATAGGGGAAATCATTTTCATATTGTCCCATATCCCTATAATTTTAAAATTGAACATTGCTATATTATTTCATTCCCATGAAATCTTTATCATGATTTCATTTCTTATTGCACTTGTAGAAAAATGATTTTCCTTTTAAGCAGGCACCATGGTGTTTCCTCCCATAAGTATCGGACATTGGAAAATTACCTTATTTATTCATACCTTTATCAATTAATTGCTCCATAAACCTCTTATTATATTGTTTTCTATTAAAGTCACAAGACATAGAGAAATATTTCTCTATCTTGATAGCACATGAGTCTATATCTATATATGATGTGATATTTTTGGAGACAAATACCTTTATAGGAATGGATTTAAACCATCAAAGAATCAATCAATTATACTCCTTCGATTACATATGTAGTACAAAACATTCTTTGATAACCTTGGAAATTTGGAATCAAACATCCAAATATTGTTATACTCTTTTTGTTTCACACTCATGAATTTCTACTCCATATTCATTCATTGTTTGTAGGGAAATATTTTTCTAAGAAAATTTCCTTAAAATCCCTCCCATACATATTTTCAATTTCTTCTCCACCTTTTTTTAAATAAAATGAACATTGAATATAATATCTTGATAAATGATAAAATTAAATGATAACCTTCTCCCTTATATTTATTCCCAAAGAGATAAATATCTTCTCTAAAGAACTTATCCACTTCTCCACTACAAATGTGTTTGTAGTCCCATTGATTGATGGATGTGATTTTCATATAATGTTTTCTATCATTGATATTCCACATTGTGGATTAGGATTCTCCATATGGGTAAGGTTATTATCCATAAAATGAGTCAGTTGTCCCATTATAGTAATATTTTTATCAGCACTAGTTACCTCTCCAATACCAACATCATTATCTTGTATATGAGTGAAATACTAGAATGGGATATGTGCATTGATAGAGTTTCAATTCCTTCAAATAAGCTACATTTTTATATAATGTAATTCCCAATGATAGCTTATAAATCATAATGCATAATTTCAAAATAGAAAAAATATTACCATAAATTTTAATTTTATGCATAACTAATATCATAATCATAAATATGATTTATTTGGGGAAACATTTAATTTTAAATCCATCATAATGTTTTTTTATAGAAAAGGTGAATTATACTAAGCATATATACTAGGAATATTAGATCAGGTGTGTATTAAGGCCAGTTTTCATGCAACAAGGTACCCTGAGTTAGGCCCCATACATCTTTTTAGTGTTTTTACTGTTAGGTACATCTATCTCAGAACCATCTCCACTTGTAGTATCTAGACATGGATGCATTTCAAGGAAGACCCACATAATAGATACCTCACCAAAATTCTAAAATGTTATACTATGCTTATCCTCAATGTATATCATAGGGTTTTGTTCCCTAATCTATGTTTTTGAAATCTAGTTTCAAAAGATTCTACTAAACTTGCTCTGATACCAACTATAATGACCCTAACCCCAGAAGCTCTTAGTCGGTACTATATATTAATACATTTTCATAGATACCAGACTGAAATCCTTAATTACCGATTTGTTTAGTTGTTGTTTAATCTAGATAACATAAATGAACTTTACATTACAACTTTAAACGAAAAAAACATATAAACTTCATTTTAACACCCAAAAACTCTTATATTAACCCGACACGTTATTCATAATATTCGTCTTTATATCATGCGAAAAAATAAATCATAAGAAAGTGGTGAGATCAGATACATAGTAAGGTAATGTAATACAATGGATGAAATTATAAACAATAAGTCATTTTGAATAAAAAAACACATTCCATTTGAAGATAATCCCGAACATGATATGGAAGGAATAAAAGATGAAAAAATAATGTCATATCAATAATTACACGATAAATAATCTTAACAATGGATATTCGACTTGTCTAATATTCACATGGATAAAAAATTAATAATCTCATTATGAGGTAATCCACATTATATACATTATAAACATACTATTATGTCATTATGTAAGACATCTAAAAATTATTAAAGCCTCGGCCAAAACCATATATCAAAAGGGTCCAGACATCGGGCAAGCCCATATCTATTTTGTCTCATAAGACCTGCCAATTCATTGAGGGAATATAATGGGCAACACACTTCACTTGATAAGTCTAATTATTTCCTCATAAGAATGGGTTTAAACATAAACTACATATACATATGAAATGTAAATAACATTACAAAATTTGTATAGAGAATCCCTATCCATTTTGAGTAACATGGTAAATTGTATCAAGACAGAACATACATTGTAATACTAATCATAAACCATTTAATAAAATATGATATATGATAATCATATGAGATAACTCTAAAAAATCTATAAAATTCAACATAGTTGTTGAGATAGATGAAAATACTCTAATGAAATTATCAAGTAATTCTGGAGAGAAATACCCCTTTTACTTTCCAAAGAAGAGTTCGTTTTGAAAAAATAATTTTTATTTTTCATAATCATATGTATAAAACTAGAAATAAAAAAATATCATTTTCCGTGGAAAAATTATTGTTTTTTTAAAATTAGTTGTTTCTTAATACAGATTATGTTTTTTCAATGAAAATGGGTAGGAAAGTGAGATGTTTCCTTTAATTAGGCTTGGGAAGAATTGAGAAGGGAACCTTGAAAAACATGTATTTACCCATGAATGAAAGATAAAATGATATTGATATACAAGTTTTGAACATATACAAAATATATATAATAATTAATAAAAATATATAATCATTAAATTTGGGTAAAGGTAGTGAAAGAATAACCTGAAGGAAAAAATGCAGGTTTGGGTAGAAACCCTTACCACTATGAAAATAGTTAAATCGTATTCCCCATAAAAACAATGATCATCAAATATAACATTGAAAAATATAAAAAATAAATATATTCATGATATGGTAAAAAATATTCATTAAAAATACACCACACCCAATAAATAGTGGTGAATAAGTAATATCTCACTGAAATAAAAGTGATATGAGAAAAAATGATACCTGGTGTCCTAAAGAGTTTTTAACTAGTACGTAACATACTAGATAATGAATTTAGATTAAATAATAAATTAATTCAGAATATATTCAAAAATTATTAGATTTATTATAGTTTTATTATTTAAATTGATGACATTTTTGAGATATTATAAGATTAAATTTCATTGATCGAGAGTATTTATTTCCTTAGTTTTAATGATAAATTTACTTTTACACGTATATGGAAGATCGTGTGAAATGGAAAAAATTAACCAAAATTAAAAACATATGTTTTCAATGAAAATAAATAATATATAATAGTCTTATTTATTATTTTATTTCCATATATGATGATTATTCATTAGTAAAACATTAATGATAATTGTTGAGATCATTTTGGTGGCTTTTCGGTCGATACAAAATAGTTTTGATTGATATCATGTATATATAGTGGTTCCAGAATAATAAATAGCATTTCATATGTATAAAAAAATATCTTTTTACAATAATTATTGTTTTATGACTAGCCTTGATGGAATTAATTGAAAATGAAAAATCATCGTCCATGATATTGGTAAATTGACACACCACGAGTGATGTTTTCATTTATATAATACAAGAGAGAGAAAAATGATTCTGATGATAGGTATTCCATTAATATGATAAAATTAATGTATATAAATGATATTGGAGTTATAATTTCTTGTTCAAAATGGGAGGCGATGGAAAGAAATGAATTTAAAAGAAATTGAAAATAAAATAAAATAAAAGAAAGATGATTTTTACCTCTTGAATTATCCTCCTTGAGAACCTCTTTAATGGGATTAGATTTGATATATTGTTGAGAAACAAAACACATGAAATTAGGGGAGGGTCTTGGGGAGACTATTTGGAAAAAAAATTACATGGATCAATTCTTGGAAGGTGTGAGGATACGAGGCAGTGAGGGGTGGTATTTATATTAGGGAATATGGGAGTTTTCAAAATATTTTAATCATTTTTTTATTTTGGCTCATGAATATGAATAGTTTATGAATTATCACCAAAAATATTAAAATAATGAAGTTAAGCTTTATATTATTTTACTTACATTATTCATGAATCAAGGAATGGTGTATTTTTCTTATAATGTATATATGCCGTAAATTATCGTATTTCACTATTCACCAAAAAATCAATTATTTCAAAAACATCCTAAAATTCATCCTAATTTTTTTTCAAAATGTAGATTTCAGAATTGGAATCCTTTTTTTGAAACTAATTTTATTAATATGAATATTTTAATTCTTCACAAAAAACATAATGTATTCATAAAATTACAATTTTAATATTATAACAGATTTTATGACACTTTCAATAATTAACTAAGGTATCATAAAATTATCCTATAATCCTCAGAAAACAAACTATTAATATATTAATATATATATTAAAAATTTAGTCTCTTTTAAATCAATATATTAATTATAAAATAGTTATTAAATATTAATTACTTTAAAAACCAACCATTAATTAATAATTTATACAATATTCATTTACTTATACAATGACATAATTATATTATAATTTCAGTTATATGATGAATAAATTTTATTTATACTTTCATGGGAGATGTTACTATTTATATGGCCAGTTTAATATTCATAAGGGTTATATTACTATTCCTAAGGTCAAGTTACTATTTCCTTAGTATATGCTCCTTAACATCTATAAATACCTCATATTTCATAAATTCTTATTTTATAAAGTTTTTATTGTGTTCCCTTTATTATTTTATGTGATTTATACTATATTAAAAAATTATATGATGGGAAATTTCATCGGTAGAATTTTTGGTTATTACATTCTCGCCTCTTATAAAAGGCTCATCCTTGATATTTCGAGAATGTCATATCATAAAAATATTTGGGTAGTTATTCATCATAATTTACCAAGTATTCCACATAAACTCTTCAATTTTATGATTTTTCCAAAGTTAATATACAAGACGAGTCAGCTGATTCCTCAACACCTAATCTTTAGTGTCTAAAATCTGGATAGTCTCTTCATAGTAAGATAAATCCGGTTACAAATCTCTTCCTTCATAAGTGAGGATGTGCATTGGGTCTGGCATGCACATTGGTAACAAAGAGATGTGGAACACATTTTTTACTATAGAAAGACTAGGTGGCATCTCCAAATGATAAGTCATAGATCCAACTCCCTCTAGGATCTAAAAAGGTCCAATGTACCTGGAGCATTGTTTCCAGTTCTTTCCATATCTTATAACACACTTCCATGGATATAATTTCAAGAAAACATGATCTCCCACTTCGAATTAAAAATCATTCTTTCAATTATCAACATATATCTTTTTCCTACTTTTAGCTATTTTGATATGTTTTTTAATAGTCATTGCCTTTGTTGTTGTTTCCTCCAAAAGCTCTCGACCTACAAGATTTTTTTCACCAACTTCATCCCAAAAAATTAGTATATGACATCTCTTTCCATACAATGCTTTGTATGGTTCCATTTGAATACTATAATGGAAAATAAGGCTGTAGGAAAACTCTACCAAAGGAAAATACTGATCCCACATGCCTTTAAAGTTAAGTGATCATGATCTCAACATTTCTACTAAAGCATGGATCGTCCTTTCTGATTTCCCATTAGTTTGAGGGTGATAATAATTACTAAAATGAAGCTCAGTCTCCAAATTTTTTTGAGGACTTTTCATTATTTTTTATGTAAATAATAGATCACGATCATACCCAATTAAAAGAGGTACTCCATGAAGTCTTCTAAAATCATTAATATAGATTTATGTGAGGCACTCTAATAAAAAATATTCCCTTATAGCTTGGAAATGTTCATATTTTCTAAGTCCATCCAAAATTACCCCTATTGGTTCATTCTTTCTTGGAGTCTTTGGAAACATGAGATATAATCCATAGGAATGTAACCTGCTTCCATATATTAATAGACAAAGGTGGAATGAATCCTCTAGGATGTTTTCTATTATCATTCACTTATTGATAAACTAACCATCTTGATTCATAATCATCGATTTCACGCTTTAATTTATCCCACCAAAAGTGTTCCCTTAAATCTCAATACATATTAGTGATACCATGATGTATAGAGAAATTCATGCTATAGGAGTTATCTAGTAATTCCTTTTTTAACTTGGGTAAAGTGAGAACGCAAATGATGTTCCCAAATTTCTGAATTCCATCTTCATACACAATTTCTTTCAACGTCCCATCATTTACAGCTTTAATTTTCTTTTGAATATTCTCATCATCAGGCTGAGAAATTTTAATCCTTTCTAATAAATGTGGTTTGGAAACAATTTAAAAAATTAATGATGTTTCACCTTTATTGATAATTTCCTTATCCATATTTTCTAGATCAATGTACTTTGGATCCTTATCAATCCTCATTTTGTTTAGAACTCCATGATCCTAATAGATCAATACATTTTCTACTTTATTCACTATCCCATGGTGGTAGTGTATTGAATAGGAATAATACGAGAGTATCTTGAGTTATCTTCTTTTCCTTATGTTGAGTACTTTTTATGATAAGATATATTTAAAATTTTTATCATCTATATATTACTCACATCTTTCACCATATATATATTATCTCCATATAATTAGAGAAAAGATTATGGATTCTAACTCTATATCACGATTTGGATAGTTCTGTTCATGAGTTTTTAACTACCTTGAGGCATAGACAATAACTCTATCATTATATATAAGGAAACCACTAAGTCTTTTCTTTGACACATCACTGTAAATAAAAAATCCACCATTTCATGGTAGTAGTGTTATGATCAAATCATTCACTCATCCCTTTTTCAATTAATCAAATAATTATTCACATTCATTTATCTATGCAAACATAACCCCTTTACAAGTAAGCTAGGTTAAGTAGTTAGTTAATCATGAAATATTTAAAATGAAACACCAATAGTAACCTACTAAACCCATGAAACTATGTACCCATGTTATATTCGTTGGTCTAAGTCATTCCTAAAACACCATTGTCTTTGAATGATCAATTGAGATTCCATCCTTAGAGATAACATGGCCAAAAAAATAAATTTATTGAAGCCAAAAATTCAAACCTCTAAACTTCCCATATAAATCATTTTTTCAAGTAGTCTTCAGAATAATCCACAAGTGATTCTCATGGTCATAGTATCATTTAGAGTATACCAAGATATTATCATAAAATACAACAAAATATTAATGAAGATATTCATTGAAAACACAATTTATTAGATCAATGAAAATTGAGGGTGCATTAATTAGTCTAAATGACATTATTATAAACATTTAATTTACATACCTGGTTTGAAATTTTGTCTTTCAAATATCTTTCTTCCTCATTCATAGTTGATGATATCAAGATCTGTGTTCAATATTTGACAAATATTGAGTTTTATAAATTTGGCCAAATACATCATCAATGCGAGGTAGGGGATACTTATTATTTGTTTTAATAACATTAATTTCTCTATAGGCAATGAATAGACTCCTGGATCCATATTTCTTATTGGCAATGAGAATAGGGGATCCCTATGGAGAAACACTAGGGTGAATAAATCCTTTATCGCTTAACTACTATGGTTGTTTCTTTAGCTCCACTAATTCCACAGTGGTAATTAAATTGGGAGTCTTTAATATAGGTCTTGTACCATGAATTAAATCAATATAGAACACAACTTTTCACTATGGTGGATTTCTAGGTAATTTCTCAGGAAATACATAACTATATTCTTATAGAATAAGCACATATTGAATTTGAAGATTTATTTCCTTATCTATAAACAATGTTTTCTCTTCCTTCCCAAGAATTTAATTTAGAAGAGCTACTCGAGGTGGATCTGGATATGACTCGGATGATGGGATTTATTCTCTAAAGATATGGGATTCTACATCTTCCTCAGCAATTTTAAGTTTATTCTTTTTTCATAATATTTTCACAAAAATTTTGGCAATAAAATTCATATAATGTATTATATCAAATTCAGTCATAGGTATAATGAAAAGGTCACATACTAAAGAATCTTTATGTCTCATTAATTGGACTGAGTTACACATCATTATTTCAATGATACTTCCATTATGATTTTTTACTAACAACTCCTTTATTAAATCAAAAGTGAAATGTATAATTTTCTTATAAAACTAGGAAGATATAAAATCCTATGATGGTCCAAAATCAAATAAAGAATCTGTTAATTTTGAGTAAATGACTAAAGTTCCTACTACCACATCATTCGGAACTTCATCCTCAAAACTTTTGGTTGCATAATCTTGGACTTTTTTGGGATATTATTCATTGATTTTTAGGGAAATAATTTTCAGTGTACTATTTTACTTAAATTGTAGAATTGAACATTGGTATATTCTTTCTCTCCTTTATATCTTGATTATGACAGCCTTTCTCACCATGCTTGTAGAAGAATAATTTTTCTTTTAAGAAACCACTACGGTTTTTCATCCCACAAGTAACACACATTGGAAAATTCGCTTTTTTATTCTTCCATTTATGCATTATTTTCTTCGTCACCCTCTTCCTATATTGTTTTTCCTTAAAGTCATAAATCTTAGAGAATTATTTCTCTCTCTTGAAAGCACATGACATTATATCTTCATATGATAATAAATTTTGGTAATCCAGTTCCCTGTGGAGGAATGGTTTCAAACCATCAATTAATCAATAGATATGACTCCTTGGAATATGTATGTTGTCCATAACATGCCTTTCTATCCTTATAAATTTTTATTCATAATTCACAAAATTTTCAAATTCATTTTTGGTTCAGAATCAGGAATTTATTCATCATATCCAATCTCTATTCAAGAGGAAAATATTTTTTTAGTAAAATTTCATTAATATCAATACATTCTATATTTTCAATTTATTTATCCTCCTTTGTGTTGTGATTCAACAACCATAATTGATCAGAATCTCCTGAGAGACGATAACATGGCATGATAACCTTCTCCAATTCATTGATTTCTAAAGTGGGAAATGTCTTCTCTAAAGAACTTATCCACAGATCTACTAAAAATGTGATTGTAGACCCATTGAATGATGGATGCTATTGTCGTATTAATTTTTATAACATTTCTCCTCTACATTGTGAATCACGATGCTCCATATAGGTAAGGTATTTGTTCATAACCTAAATCAGATATCCCGGTATAGTTATAAGTTTCTATTAACTAGTCACAAATCCAATACTAACATCATTTTATTACATATTAAGGAAATAACTGCATGGAATACATGTATTGATATGGTTTTCATTCCTTCCACTAGGTTTCATTTCAAAATAAGGGTGTACACTATGTTATGTTATGAATCATAATGAATAATTTGAAATTAAAAAACTCATAAAATAAATTGAATGTTTATGTATGAATAATCTTATAATCATTAACACAGTTTCTTTAGGGAAACAATTACTTTTTAATAAATTATAATTGTTTATAAAGATATTGTAAATTATCCTAATCATATCCCTGGGAATGCCAACCAAGATGCAGAGTAAGGCCCGTTTTCATGTACTAGGTTATCTTGAGTATGGACCAAGATACCTTGTCATATTTTTTACTCCTAGGTACATCTTTTCTTGAACCACACCCACTTGTTGTATCCTTGCATATATATATGTTAACACCTAGAGTTTTTATGGACTTTTTTCACAAATAAATTAAATTTTCAATTATGTATTTCAATGTACTAAGTCAAACATTCCATTCACATGGAATAGACTTAGAATATGATACAAAACACCAAATAAACATATGATACATGGAACATCTACTTGAATTGTGATACATGCAACACAGACATGGTGTAAATTACACACAACATCGATTTTCTATGAAGAATTATTTTAATGTTATTTTTAGTTAAATTATATAACTATAATATATCCATTTAAATTATTAATATTAATAGTAATAAAATGTTTTTTAAATAATATAATTGTTTTATATAAATAAAAGATATTGATGGTGAACGATATATATTTTTAAAGACATTATATGTTTAAAAATACTATTTTTCTCAAATAAACTACTTTTCATGTACGTCTATGAAAAACAATTTTAGAAAAAAGTATAATTTTAATTTGATAAAATAAACATCATTCATGAATTCAATTTGTATAAATTATCTTAGCGAGAATTTTGGGTATTTTTCTAAGAGACTTCATTTTTTGGTGAATAGTGAAAAATACCGAATTTAAATTTAAAACTGCATTTTCACCTAATTTATTTATAAAGATAAATTATATATTAAATTTTTTTGAAAGTTTAATTAGATCATATTTTTATCCATTAATTAAATTTAGGTCATCATAATCAATTTCAATTTGAAATTGGGAATAAAAAACATAGCAAAAGTTTGGACATTTTATTTATGAAAACCTGTAGTGTCGTCATGTCCACTGGATTAATTTTAAATTAATTTTTTCCATGTAAATGATTATAATTAGAAAAAATGGTTTATTAATTTTTAATAATAATTATTTATAATTTATAATATGTTAAAAAATTTTACCCAAATGATTATTGAAAGCGAATAAAATTGATTACAATGGTTATGAAAACAATTAGGTTAATAAAATACTAAAATTTAAATTTATGTCCAAAAATGACCTAGAGACCTGTCCAAAACCCATTATATTTATATTATTAATCTATTATCCTTCCATTATTTAGTTTTACTTTGTTTTATGTATTTTTTTAGGGAAACATATAGGTACACCTATCTTTTTTTCAAAAATGAAAAGTGTGTCATTTCCCTTTCTTATAAAAGGCGACGACCTCTCCCTCTTCTTAAAACCTCTCAAAACACTATGGGTTAGAAACTATATTACCAATAAACTTCCCATATTCCCTACCTTCCTCATATAATCAATTAATTTGGAATAAATCAATGCAAATAATCCATTTGGTCAAACCAAAAGGAGTTACCCAATTAAGTGGTAACATCATCTCTCAAACTCCTTTCGTTTATTTTCATTCTAGACCCCCGATACTCTCTTTACTCCATTATGATATATAATAACCATTATACTAAATATAATAGTATATTTTAAATATAATTGTTTTACATACACTCACACACACATCCATTTAATGGGTAACAAACATATTGTTTATGTGTACGGTGAACCACTGCCTCCCTAAATTATTATTATTCCATTTCCACCTCTCATGGTGAACATTATGATAGAAAAAATGTTTCTATTTTCTATATTTTATATTTATTATTTCATAAATATTATTTATTCCTTTTAAAACACATATCTTTTTACCTTATATTTTTTGTAAATATGAAAATTTTGTTTGAGGAAGTGTGGACCATAACACCATCAAAGTGATGTGATTCGTTCACACACTACATAGAATGTATTAAGGATGGGTTTTGTAAAATTATATGATATATAGGATATAATAATGCTAATATAATAATTATATATATATTCACTACATTTACCATCTTTATTCTAATATGATAATAAAAATGGAAATTGCGTTCATGCGTACGTTCAGCTTACCGTCTCTATGAATAGTGTATTCTATTTCATACTTCTATAATTTATATATTATTATAGTAGACATATAATTAATATAAATAATATTTATATCATGATGTAAATAATTTAAATCATTATATAATTATAAGGATAAAATATATAATAAATTAAGGAAAATGTTATGAACAAAGTTAATATTACCCGAACTGAAACCTTAACATAGGATTGTTAACATGAGGGAAATATAATGTTGTAATCAAACCACATATGGTATTAGATATAATAAAAAGTTTATCTTAAGTATTTATAAAAAACTTATATTTATTATACAATTTTTTTGAATGAGTACAATGAGATTCAAGAAACAAGGTAAGGTAATTTCATCTCACTTTTTATTTTGATGGGATACATATTTTATTTACAAGCCATTCATTCTGTGTGGTGTGTATACATCCCAGGGATGTATTATATGATTATTACACTAATTTTTTTGGTATTATAATTTAAATTATATTATATTTATTTCATTGGTTATATGTTTCAAAACATACTAAATGGGTAAAGTAGTTTTGTATCAATTTTCCTTCTTTAAAACTCATGTTTAGTTAGGCACCTCAATTATTTTTGAGGTGTATATACTTACAATTGAAATTATATCTCATGAATCTCCTTCATATAAATATTTTTTAAACATCATTAATTTTCATTTTCTTACATGAAGAGTATGATCCCATTTAACCATGGGGTAATCATTTATTGAAATAATCTAATATATTTTCAAGATTGTTAATGATTACGATTCTTTTGAAGAAATTTTGTGACCCATCTATCAAGAACACACATCAGTATCCTCATCCTCAATTTATTCAATATATATCTATGTATTAGTTCTTTTTTCTACCCTTTTGTACTTAAGATAATTTAGAAATGTTTTTAAAAAATAATATAATTGTATCTATCTCTTTGGTCGGAGATTTTTTTTATTTCAAAATCTATGTTTTTAAAATGTTTTCAAATCATCTTTGAAAATAATTTTCAATAAAAATAGATATTAAAAATGTTTAATGGTTTTAGAATCTGGATTTTTAATTTTTCAAATGTATTTTAAATGAAAAATGTTTTCAAAAATGATTTATTTTTTAGAAATCGTTTTTCAATGCAGAAAAGATATTTTTATCAAGAAATGATATTAAAAGATATATCAAAATTATTTACCATATAAGATGATATCCATTGGTGTTAATAATTCCTTTTTGGGGAAATTATTCTATGTTTCAATTAAAATTCTTTATCTGAATGGTTTATGTTTTTATGGCAGGATGTTTATGAAACTCATTTCTCTTCCACATGTTATTTACTTTTGTAATACGCTTATTTTCACAGGTTATTCTTATGATGAAATGATTATGAAACCATTAATTTTCCATAGGTTATTATATGATTACATTGGTACAAAATCCATTTCAATCCATGGGATATGATATGATTTTTAATGACCTTTTGTCACATGCATGTATGATTTCATTATGAGAGGGGTGGGACCTATATCTCCTTGGAATGAACTAGGTGATGATTTATATATTATGAGGTACACTAATATGGTTTTGAGAATGATCCTTGACTACCATGATTTCCATGGGAGTGAATCATGACTACCAATATGGTATGATGAGTGAACTCATGCTACAAAGATGTCCGTGGGATTTAATAATGACTACCAAAATTGTATGGGGAGTGAACCCATACTACAATGATTTTATTGGTATAAATTCCTTCACTATAATGGAAATCATATTATATAACTATGTGTCTATCAAAATTCAATGTTTAATTCATATATTATGCTTTCATGGATTATGTTCGTTATTTCATGATGATTCATGTATTATGAACTACCATGATTTATACCATGATTCAGGTATATGATCATTGATATGCAGGGTATGGTCTTATATTTTCATGATCTTATTATCATACCCTTTTACTAATGATTATGCTTATATATCTCCCTTTTTTACCCTTACTGAGTATTTGAGATCACCCTTTTTTATTTTTCCATACTCAAGTTATGATGATATATATAATGTTTGATGTTTCTAATAAGTGTCCTAGTTAAGAAGAACCTAGTTAGAGATAATGTAACTCACTTATATAGCGGATTTTATGTTTCCATTTTTCTAAAGGCACTAGACTAATAAGGTCTTTGGGAATCTGTTTTTGTAATGTTATAAATATTCCTAAAATGTTATGTAATGTTGATATATGGTAAGACTAGGTCTCTATTGTTGGTTTTAGAGAAAAGGTTTTTTTACCTATAGAAACAATGATGAGAAAAATGTAGTGAGAATCCTAAAAACAAGTATCAGGATATGTATAAGGATAGAGAAAAGTACAGGTAAATGTCTTGGAATTTTGGTAAAGGATAGAGTAGTGGATTCCAAGAAATAAAACTCTGTCTGGATACTACAAAAGGTTGTGGATTTAGAAAATATGTACCTAGGGGTAACAAGTCCAATAAGATATTCTAGGCTTTTCTCTCGGTAATCTAGTACAAAACAATGGGCCTTCCTGCAGACATGTTTTGACACTCTTAAGGGATATGCTTTTTGAACTCACAAAGTCGTCATGAACCATCATGAAGGATTAAAATATAATTTTCCTATGAATAACCTAGGATAATCATAAGATATCAGATATTAAGGAAGGTTTCATAATTTAGTAATCCTATAAGTGACTTTTCAGGATTATCTGGTTCCTTTATATGATAATTATTTCACACTATATGCATTTTGGTTTCATTAAAAGGATAGAACCTAAAAGAATAATGTTAATGGTGATTGTGATTGATAATGAAATGATTGTACTCATGAGAAACTGAATGCTATAACAGTTGGAATGAAAAACCTCACTGAAATACCCACTTATCTTTCTCATTAAATGAATCATGGTGGAGATTAAATTGAGCAGAGGGAAAAATATTTTGTTGATTTGTTAATGAGGAAACATCCACCATCATTCATAAGGTCTTGTGATCCACCTTTTATTAAAAATTGAATTAGTACTACTGAAGAGATATTATCCATTCTCTAGTGTTTTCAACATGAGAAATTCATTCTAGATGTCTATTAGTTAGAAGGAGAAGCAGACCAGTGGTGGACTCTAATCAAGAATTTGTGGCTGCAAGATGAGTATGAATCCATGGATTGGGATGATTTCAATAACCTTATTTTATAAATAATTTCAACATATTTTTTCATACCAAGATAGAGAATTATTTCTATGAGTTGAAGAAAATGGATGATGAATTGGTTGGTACCTACAGGGCAAATTTCTCAAGACTTGTGAGGTATGATTCAGAAATTATCTCCAAACCCAAATGTAAATTTGATAGGTCCACATATGAAATAAATCCAATTCTGAGAATGGAATTTCCTATAAGTGACATAAGTAGCTACAATGTGATTTTATATTGTCAATCTAGGTTGAAATAGAGTTTGGAGTCACATATCAATCTCATAGTTTTGACAAGAAGATAAAGATGGAGTTTAATAGAAAATCTGAAAACCATGAAGAAAATAGGATAAACATTCCTTTATGTTCTAAGTGTGTAAATAATCATTGAGGAAATTTCATTAATCGGTATAATAAATTATTTCAGTGTAGAAGGTAAGTCTATCAGGTATTCGATTACTGAAGTGAGGAGTATAATATTGCTAAAGTTGTGAATTGGGAAAAAGAGTCAGAGAATGCACCTCCCATGATTCAGTGCTACAAGTGTATAAAGAACGACCATTATGATAACCACTACGCAAACCTAAGGGATGGTGATTATGATCGACTTCAACATCCACTTAAGATGAGGGAAAAGGGGAAACCTCATGAATTTTCTATTTCTGGTGATGGCTGTGACAATGACATGATGAAAGGTACACATACCATCCCCTCTAAAACTACAAATGTATTGTTTGATTCTGGATCTACCCATTCATTCATATAAAATGAATTATCTATAGGTGTTAAGATTCCACCAGAAAATTATATGTGTAATTATCAGTGCCAACCCCTAATATTATAATGATTACATATCAATTCTATGATTCCTCTCCGGTTGAAATTTTTAGGAATGTGCTTCGAACAAATCCTGTCACTATTAATTTGGTATAATTTTATGCCATCTTAGGCATGGATTGGATTTCTATGAATAAATCCCAAATCAATTTTTTAGGAAGGGATTTTGTGTTTGATTTTTCGAAACCCTTCTATGATCATCCATCAATACAATGAAAAGTATGAACTTACACTGGAGATAAAATCCAGTGTATGGCCTTTAATTACCATTAAAAGTGGTTTTTTTATCAAATGGTTGGGACGAAAATTGATATCGATTATATTCCTATCATTTGAGATTTTATGGATGTCTTTATGAAATAGTTTTATATCCTTCCCCCAAAATGTGATGTTGAGTTCTCAATAGAACCCATATTAGTTCCACACCAATTTCATAGAGTCTTTATAAAATGGATCTGATTGAGTTTTTTGAATTGAAGAAGAAGACACAAGAAAACCTTGATAAGTAATTCATTCGTCCAAATGTGTCACCTTGGGATGAACCGGTTAATTTTATGAAAAAAAATGATGGATCAATGCATCATTGCATTAATTATCGGAATCTGAACAATATCACAATCAAGAAAAAGTATCTGCTTCCCTGTATTAATGATTGGTTTAATCAACTGCATGAAGATCAATATTTTCCAAGATTTACCATCATTCTGGATATCATCAATTGAGATTCAAGAAGGAGTGTATAACCAATATGGAACTCTATACAAGGTATTTACACTAAGAAAATATATTGATTCCTTTGGGTTTTTCAAATTCCCCTGCTATCTTCATGGATTTGATGAATATAGTGTTTAGATGTTACCTAGATATGTTTTTGGGTGTCATTATAGATTATATTCATATTTATCCAAAAATAAAGGAAGTGCATGAAGATCACTTGAGAATTGTACTAAAGAACCTAAGTAAAGAGAAACTATATGAAAACTATAAGAAGTGTGAATGTTGGATGAAAAATATTTCATTTTTGGGTAACATTATCTCATGTGATGGTATTACAGTAGATCCCTCAACGAAAAAGGATATTGAATGTTCCCGTAGACCAACCATGATGACTGGGATCCACAGATTTCTTGGTTTAGTAAGATATTATTGACTTTTTTTGGAGAATTTATCATGAATATCTAATCCTATGACCAAGTTAACTTAAAAGGGGTTAAAGTTCATATACATAGATGAATGGGAAGACAATTTCTAGGAAATGAAGAGAAGGACAGTCAGTGCACCTGTTCTTACATTACCCTATAGTGGATAAGGGTTTTTAATCTATAGTGATGCATCCAAAAAGGGATTGTGATGTGTTATTATGAAAAATAACATGGTTATAGACAACACATCATGATAGTTTAATATTCATGATAAAAAAACTACCCAACACATTATTTGGGTTTAGTAGAGGTAATTTTTTCATTAAAGATATAGATGCATTATATTTATGGGGAAAAGTGCGATATATATACCGATCATAAAAGTATGAAATATATATTCTCATAGATGGAGTTGAACATGTTGTAGAGAAGATCATTAGAGTTGATAATGTATTAAGAATTCCCAATATATTACCACCCTGGGATAGTGAACAAGGTTTACGATGCTTTGAATTGGAAGGATAATTATAGATATTCCATGATGTGGATAAAAAAAGATCAAATATATCTGTATTGTCAAAGGATAGATCAATAAATCCAAAAGGAAGGGTGAAAATCGTAGCTTTATCAAATGAATATCCAGACCTCTATCCATGTGAAGATTAAGGTTGTTTGAAAGGAATATGTAGAGATGAAAGAGAAAGTATGAAATATTCCAATGTTTAACCTTGATTAAGATGGGATGATATGGTTTAAAAATCATGTATGTGTTCATTCCATACCAGATTTAAAGAAGGACCTATTAGAGGAAGTAGATATTTCTTCATTTATTATTCATCCTATAAGTAAAAATATGTATAGGGACATGAAATAATTCTTCTAGTGTGATGGCCTGAAGAGAGATAATGCAATGTTTCTATATCGCTGCTTGGTATGCCTACAAGTTAAGAATGGAATACAAATGTAAAAGGGGATGTTGCATCTATTTCCCATACCATAATGGAAATGGAAAAAAAATAACAATGTATTTTTTAATTTTACTATCCAAAACCACTAAATGGTTTAATGCTATACGGATGGTAGTCGATCACCTAAATATGTTAACACACTTCATCGCTATGAGAAAAGAATTATCTCTATATATGTATTCTAGTATATACATTATGGAAGTGGTAGGTTGCATGGATTACCACATTCTATTATTCCAGATCAGGATAGAAGTTTTACCTCAATGTTCTGGAGAAGTCTTCATCAATAACAATATATTGAATTGAGTTTGAACACTACTTATCATCCTCAAACTGATGACTAGTCTAAATGAACAGTTCATACCCTATAGGATATATTGAAATATTGTTATTTGGATTTCAATGGTGTTTTCGATCAACACCTTTCACTAGTTTAGTTTCTATACCAAAAAAATATCAATCATGAATTCCAATGGAACATAATGAATCCCTCAATAGGATTAAATTTAGAGAACCAACATGTTGTTATGAGTTTGGAGAAATAAAGATACTGGGACCTGAGATTGATAAAGAAATGGTGGATAAGGTTAGAACCATTCAACAAAATATCAAGGTGAGTCAAATTCTGTAAGAACTTTATACTAATAACCATCGATGGGATCTAGAATTTTAATTTTTTGAAAAAAAAATTCTACTAATCTCAACCTGGAAGAAATTTATGAGATTGAGGAAGAAATGGAAAGTAGACCCTAGGTATATCAGCTCCTTTGAAATTCTTGATCGGATCTAGATGGTATCCTATCAATTGGTACATCATATAAATCTCTCTCGATTCCATGATGTGTTACATGTATCTATTCTATATATGTACATACATGACCCTTCACATGAACTTAACTTAGAGGTCATACCGTTGGAGTAGGATATTTTCTACGAGGAGCAACCTGTTGAAATTTTGAATCGTATAGAGAAAGTTCTACGAAAAAAGACCACTCACCTGGTCACCGTTTTGTATAGAAATCACCACTTAGAACAAGTTATGTGGGAACATGAGGATATGGTGAAGCATAATAATCAGCATTTATTTTTACCTGAGTGATTAATTTCGAGGGAGAAATTCATTTTAATGGGGGTAGAATATAACACCCAATATTTTTATTGTTATTTTTTATCTAATAAATTTAATTTTCAATTATTTATGGAAATACACTAAGAAAAACATTCCATTCACACGTCACTAACTTGGAATACGTTACACAACACTAATTCAACGTACAATAGAAAAAACATCTATTTGGAAGGCATTACACACAACATTGACATGGCATACATTACACGCAACACTGTGTTTCTACAAAGCATCATTTTATTGTTATAATTATTTATATGATACAAATATAATATAATCATTTAAATTTGAAATATTAAATGTGATAGTATTTTTAAATTATTTTTTATAATGGATTTATGAAAATAAAACATTTTGATGATGAATGACAATTTTTTTGTTAAAGTCCATATAGGTTTAAAAACACAATTTTTTCAAATAAAATTATTTTCATGTGCTTATATTAATGAATATAAAATTAATTTTAGACAAATTTATAGATTTAATTTGATAAAATAATCTTCATTTTTTAATTTATAATTTCTAAATTATCATAGGGTGAATTTAGGGATTTGTTTGAGAAACATCTTTTTTTGCTGAAGAATAAAAAATACCGGATATTAATTTAAAACTACCCATTTATATAATTTATTTATAAGGATAATATATTTTTTAATTAGGTTTCAATGTTTAAATAGATCTTATTTTTTCAATTATCCAATTTTGTTTATTAGAATTAATTTCACTTTTAAATTGGGTATAAAAACATTGCAAAAGTTTGGACATTTTTACTTACCCGTAGTGTCGTCCCATCATCGAGATTAATATTAAATTAATTTATACCACTTATATGAATATAAATTTAAGAAATGGATAGCATATTTATAATAATCCTATTTTATAATTTATAATAATTCCATCATATTTTTATTATAAACAATTAGTGAAAGTGATTAAAATTAATTACAATGGTTAAGTGAAAATTATTTTAATAATGTACTAAACATTAAATTTAAGAACCATCAAGACGTATAAAATTTTAAAAAACCCATTTTCTATCTATTAATCAGAGTTGAACCATACATTCTAGAGGTTGTTTTTGATTTTTTATGTCTTTTGTTTGGTAAAAATGTGTGTACACCTATCTTTTTTTCCAAAAATTCAAAGTGTGTCCTCTCCCATACCTATAAAAGGCCACCACATCTTCCACATTTTCAAACCTCTCAAAACTCCGGGGATCAGAAAATATCTACCCAATACAATTCAAAAAATCCCTACCTTCCTCCTAGAATCCTCCCATTTGGCATAAAACAATCCAAGGATTCATTTTGTCCCAAACCCAAAGGAGTTACCCGATTAAGATGTTACGTCTTCTCTCAAGCTCCTTTATTTAATTTTATTTCTTGACCCCCTCCACTCTATTTATTCCATTATGGTATAACAAAACAATTATCCTCAACATACTATGATATTTATATTCTAGGTTTTTGATTTAAACTTACAGACACCTCAATCTAATAGGTAATGAACATATTGTTTATGTACACGTCACACTACTATCTCTCTAAAAAATGATTGTTCAATTTTAAGCCTCTAATGGTGGAAATTATATTGGAAACTCTATTTACATATTTCATATATTATATTTTTTATTTATTTAAACTTATTTATTCTTTTTACAACACATTTCCTTTTTAACTTTACATTTGGTGTAAGTACGATAATTTCGTTTGAGGAAGTGTCGACTACCGCACCCTAAAAGTGACGTGATTTGTCCACAAACTACCTAGAATGTATTAAGGATTTTTTTAGTGAAATTATATGAAATATATGGTATAATAATTATACTTTAATAATGATATTTATATAAATATTTATACACATATGTAACTTTCCTTCTTTCTTTCAATATGATAATAAAAAAGGAAACAACGTTCATGCATACATATGGCTTACCGTATCCATGAATAGTGTATTCCATTTCATAATTCTATATTCTATAGATTATTATTATACACATATTCCAAATATACATAATATTTTATATCATTATGTACATTCTATAAATCAGTATATAATTATAAGGTCAAAAAATATAACAAATCTGGAAGTTAAATATTAACATAAGATTGTAAATAATAGACTAATATAATGTTGTAATAAAATCATACATGGTATTAACTATAAGAATATGTTACTATAAAATATTTATAATAATGTTTTATTTATTATAAATGTGGTTATAATGAGTATGATGAGAGTCAAGACACAAGGTAAGGGAATTTCACCTCACTTTTTATTTTCATGGGATACATGTTTTCTTCACCACCCATTCAATTTGTGTGGTGTGTATACTACGCATGGATTTATTATATTAGTATTATACTAATATTTTATGTATTTTCATGTCCATTATATGATCAATATTTCATAGGGTTTGGGTTTCATATGTTACCAAATCGGTAAAATAATTTTATCATAATTTTTCTTATTTGAAACCCATGTTTTATTATGCACCTAAAATCATTTGGAGGTGTATATACATAAAATTGTAATGTTATATGATTAATATCTTTATTTTAATGATATTTTAATATTTATTTAATTTAATTTTCATACATGAGGAATATGATCCAAAGTAACCATGTGGTAATTGTTTTTTGAAATAATCTCATCATTTTTGAAGATTATTATTGATTATGCTTATTATGATGAAATATCGTGATACATCCCTCAAGAACACTCATGAGTTTCTTTATACTATGTTTATTAATGATATATACATGTATCTTTAACATTTTTACACATTTTGGTATTTAATATAATTTAGAAAATGTTTCTAAAAAGAATATGGTTGTATCCCTTTCATCGTTCAGAAATCGGTTTTATTTAAAAATCCATGTTTTAAAAAATGTTTTAATTTTTTTCAAATGATCAAGGAAGATGATTTTCATTGAAATGGGATTTTATTAATTTTTTATAGTTTTCAAAGCATCCTTTATATTTTTTTCAATTCTATTATCATATAAAAAGGTTTTTGAAATTTTTTTGTATTATAAGGCATTTTTCAATATAGAAAGTATATTATTGTTAGGACATGCTTTTAAAAGATATCTAAAAATTATTTCCTATATTAGATGCAGTAAAATTGTGTTAATTATTCCTTTATATGGAAATTATTCAATGTTTCCATTCATATTATTTATTTTAATGGTTTATTTTTTGATGGAATGATGTTTATGAAAAGTGATTATCTTTCATGGTTTATATACTTTCGAAACCCACTTCGTTTCACAGATTATTCTTATGATTAAGTTATTATGAGACCTGTATTTTTCATTGGTTATTACATTATTACATTTTTATAATACCCATTTAATTTCATGGGTTATGATATGATTTTTAATGATCTTCTGGCACATGTATGTATGATTTAATTATGAGAGAGGCGGGGCTTATATCTCCCTCTATTTAATTGGGTAATGTTGTATATCTCTTGAGATAGAATAAGATGGTCTTGGGAATGAATCTTGACTATAAATATGGAAATTGGTGTGAACCATGACTACCAAGGTGGTATGAGGAGTGAACTCGTGCTACTAATTTGGCCATGGGAGTTAAATGTGACGAACAAGATGGTATGGGGAGTGAAACCATACTAATAATATGGATTTGGAATTAATGCCTTAGTTACGATTTAAATAATTTATATGTTTAGGTTTCTTCCACAATTCCATGTTATATTCCTATGTTATGCTTTCATGGATTATGTTCTTTATTTCCTTAGGATCCATGTCTTATGAATTGCATGCTTTATACCATGATTCTTGTAGATGATCTTTGATATGTAGGGTATGATATTCTACTTTCATGATCAAGTTATCATACCCTTATGATCATGATTATGTTTACATATCACCCTTGTTTAACCTTACTAAGCAATTGAGCTGACCCCTTTTTATGTTTCCTTCCCCATGTTATGAAGATATGTAATTTGTTTGATGTGTCTAAGAATGGAGATAGTAACGAAGAACCTAGTGAGAGATAATATAGCTCACTTATGTATCAGTGTTAATGTTTCTATGCTTCCAAATGAACTATACTTATACAGTCCTTGGGCATCTATTTTTTGTAATGTTTTAAGTATTCTCAAAATGTTATGTAACATTAATTTTTGTCAAGACTGTGTTGTTATATTTATTTCTAGGAAGACTCACATAATCTCTACCTTATCAAAATTCTAGGATGTTCTTTTCTGATTATACTCAACTTATATCTTATGGTCATATTCTTGTAATCTATGTTTTCTAAATCTATTTTCCATATTTTCTACAAAACATGCACTGATACCTACTATAAAGACCGCAACCTCAGTGTCAAAGATTTAGTGCCTTATATTAATACATTGGCATTGATAAAAAACTCTAATCCCAAAGCACTGATTAGTTTAGTAGTTTTAGAATCCAAATTACATACATTAAATTTATATTACACCATGATAGAAAAAAATAACATAGAAACTCCATTGGAAAAACCAAAAAACTAGTAGAATAAACCTTCAAGTCAATCAAATTATTCATCTTCATATATTGAGAATATAAAATATACGAAAGGAGTGATATCAAATAATTAATAAGGTTAATTAATACAAAATAATATAATACAAAGAATAATGTATGGTGATTGAGTAAAAAAACATTCTAATAGAAAATATTACTCAACATGATATGGTAAGAATACTAGAGGAATAAATAATGCTATATAAATGATCACTTGAGAAAGAACCTTAATCATGGATATTATAATTGTAAAATATTCACATGGATAATAAATTAATAATATCAATATTATGGAATTAATATGTAGGAAATCTGACACATTCTGTAAAGGCCTCGACCAAGACATCTGAAAATGATTAATGCCTTGGCCAAACTATATCTAAAAATGGGAAAGGCCTTGGCCAAGTCAATATCCATTTTGTCTCAGGAGTCATATTGATCTATTGAGGGGCTATAACAGACCCCAAAAATCACTTTATAAGTCTAATTAATTCATTATATGAATGGGGTTAGACATAAAATAACATAAACATATGACATGTAAATAACTTTCCCCAATTGGTAAACATAATCACTAACCATTCTGAGTAACCTATTGAATGGTATAAAGATAACACATCCACAGTGAAACTGATCATAAAAAAACTAACCAAATATGGTATATTATAATCCTAGGATATCAATCTCAATAAAGAATAAAATTCAACAGAGGTGTTGAAATATATGAAAATTATCTAATAAAATCATTGACAAATTCTGGAGAGAAATACCCCTTTTACTTTTCAAATAAGAGTTATTTTGGAACAATAATTTCTATTTGTCATAATTATCTATAGAAAAAAATAATAATGAAATATACTTTTTATGAAAAAATTATTTTTATTAGAAAAAAAATTATTTCTTCATAAATATTCTTTTGGGTACATGAAAATGGGTAGGAAATAGAGACGTTCCCTTTAATCAAGATTGGGAAAATTGAGAAGGGAACCTTGTAAAAAATGTATTTACCAATAAAAAAAGATAAATTTATGTGGATATAAGATTTTGGAAAATATAAACATATTATATAATAATTACACAAAAATAAATAATCATTATATTTGGGTAAATATATCAAAAGAATAACCCAAATGAAAAATGAAGGTTCGGGTAGAAACCCATACCACACTATAAACCGTCAAACCGCATGCCACATGAAATTAATGATCATAAAATATGGCATTGAACACCATAAAAATAAATAATTTTATAATATGATACATCAATGGTAAGTATACATACACCACACATAAGAAATACTGGTGAATATGGCATATCTCACAGAAATAAAATTGATATGAGAAAAACCATTACCTCATGTCCAAAAGTGTTTTACACATCTACTTAATGGCATGGATAGTGACATTATATTCAATAATATGTTAACTCAAAACTTATTACGAATTTATTTTTCTAATTATATTTTAATTATGTTCATTGATGTATTGTTTTTGGATTTAGAATTTTAAATTTTGTTGTTCTGGGGCGTTGGTTTCCTTGGGTTTCATGATCAATTTACTTTTAAACCTATATGCAAGATCTGGAAAAATAGAAATAATTCTCAAAAATTGAAATAATATGTTATTAATGAACATCCACGTTTAATGATCTTATTTATTATTTTTTACCAGATATGAGTATAATTAATTATATGTAACTTTAATGATAATCGTTTAGATCATTTTGGCGGTTTTTTATCGGCATGAAATAGTTTATTCTAGTTTTATAACCATCCTTAAATGAGTTAATGGAAAATAAAAATGAATAGTCCATGATATCGGTAAATTGACACATCGTGGGAGTTGTTTTCATTTACTAAATAAAAGATGGATAAAAAGGATTTTTATGAATGATATTCCATTAACATAATATAATTACATTATATATTTTATACTAGAGTTATCAAGTCTCTTTGGGCATGGTAGTTGAGGGAAGAATAAGAAAATAAATCAAATTGAAAATAATAAACACAATAGGAATTTACACGTAATAAATAAGATATTTAGTGAAAAATTCTTATAAAATAGTTTTAAAATATTATTTATTACTAGTTTTTGGGTTATTATCGATTAATAGTCATTTGATAACAGTTAGATGGCATAAAAATTAAATGAATTAATGAATGATAAATGATAAGTTGAAAACACAACATAAACTTCAAATGGCCTTAACTCTTGTTCGAGGAGTCTATTTGGGAATTACCACAAATCAAATGGAATCCTATGAATATCTCTTCATCATGGTTTCATAGGGAATCCATGATCATTTTCTGGCCAATAAAGTGCACAAAAGGCCTCCAAAACTGAGTTTTTAGTTGGACTATCCTAATTTTTTAAAAATTGATGGAATTTCATCCAATTTTAAGGGGATAATATTGTCTTTTTAGTTGGGGAAAATTTATTCTCAAGGATTAAATTCGTATTAATATTTTGGTTTTAAAGTTGTATCATTTTCCACAATTTTGGTTTATTTATAATTAAAGGAATTCATATTTTCTAATATTTACATATAATAAAATACTTGTATAAATTCATATATCAACATATTTATATAGAAATTTATTTATAAATATATAATCTAAATATTAGTTATTCATTTTATTTAAATTAAAAAATTATCCATTTTATTTTCCTTATACAAATGCAATAATATGTGTATATGTATACCTATATAAGTAATGTTTATATAAAAACATGTCTATGTCAATTAAAAATATATATGTTTATATATATTTAAACATATATATATATATATATTATTCTAAAATGTATTTAAAATAATATCTATCCATTTTTTATATTATAAAAATATATACATATATGATTGTATTAATAAATGTTTAGGTATTTATATTACATTCTAGTATATGTAAATTAATATAATATATAATATATTTATATAAATATATGTATATATATTACACAAATACAAACATATATATTTTAAAAGTTTATTTAAAAATAATTATATAAATAAAGTAATAGAAAATATATATGTAAATATATATATATATAAACTAATATTTTATTAAATAGATAACAAAACAACTTGGTTTAGTGGTAAAGACATTCTATCATCAATGGAGAGGTGTAGAGTCCAAATTCAGGCATGCACAGGAGGTTGGGAATTTTGAAAGCACTATTATAGGGGTTATGCAGTGAAAAGATCTGATTAAGGGAGGTGGAGTGCAATTAAAGGGGTAATGGAAGCAATCATAAAAGGGTCAGCTCATAGAGTTCAAAAAAATATAATTTAACCACCTTTAATAGTGCATAAAAGCATTTTTAAATGGGGGACTTAACAACACTTTTTTAAACACTGTAAAGGACCCCTCTAATAGTGCTTTTTCCAAGCACTGTAAAAGCCTTCCATTTAATTTCTCTTATGTAGATAGTGAATTACAAGAAATGTTAAATTCCCTTTACTAGAGCTGTTAAAACCTAGTTTTGTATTGGTGACTATAATTTATCTCTACCTCCATTATTATATAGGACATGCATGTCGATGGTTATTTATGTAATTCTCTTAAACTAAACCATTTGTTCCTCTCACCTATGTGTGAGTTACAAATACTTGTAACAAATAGTGTGTACTAAAGAATGTGATGATAGATCAAGATATAACCAAGATAATTCCAACCCAAGTTCTGCATGAGTGGATAGGTGGAATTCTGTATCTCATGAAAAGACAGACACACAGATTATTCCCCTTGGTTATAGGTCAAATAACTATTTACTAAATAAATCAACCACCGGATAAGATCATTATCCTGTCAATTATTTATTTATTTTAAACATATTTGTTATTTATTTTATGGATGTAAGGACATGATTACATAAATAAATGAATAAATGTGAGAAGATGGAATAAAAATAAACTTATTTTTTGTATTAATATTTTATCAAACCACAGTTAACCACTTAAGTAAAATCCAATTAATATTAACAAGACATATAAAAGATAAAACTGGATAATTATAAATATAATATAAAAAACCCCTCAATAAAATATTAATTCGGACTTAGCCTTTCATTACATGATTATTAATGAAAGCATTATAAATAATTGATTGACCAACACAAATTCGGACACATGAGTTTAATGTGGAGTTATTTTTAAGGTTACTGGATTACATGACCATCTTACATCAAGAGAATTATCCCTCAATAGATAGGATGTATATTAGAGGAAAGTGTTGAGGAAATCCATGTCAGGATTTCAAGATTGGGGATTCCACTCAATTGATCAAGGAGTCACAACCCTATAGTTGGAAAATAAAATTCTAGCTAAATACCTTCAAGTAGATTTACCATCTCTTGCTGGAGTTTTTAAAAGGATAATATTGATTCATCCTACATGAATGTCGTAGAAACTAGAAATTCAGAGTTCAATGGTGAGGGTTATGAGACATGATAAAATAGTGGTATACATGATAAAATTAATTATTATAATTTATCACATAATTTGTAATCAATAAAAGTAATAATAGTAATATATTTATAAATGTATAATAATTACATGATCATAATTCAATTTATCCCTATGATCTATATTTGAAAATAATCACCTCACTATGAGTAACTTCCACGAATGGTTCAGATACCTTCAGGTAGTGTTGTGCCATGTATGAAAATCTTTCATGCTACAATCCTCTTTACCCGATCTGCCTACTAAGTAGGAGAGTAATGAAGAGTTCTATGTTTATGATAAACACATGAGTGACACTCTCAAATTTTCTTTTTTAATAATTTCAAATATGTCTAGAAAACTCTTGGAGTCTCACTAAAACATGGATGCCTATAGAATGATAAAAAATCATATAGTCTCTACTAGTAGAGAGATTGAAAATAAAAGTTTGAGCTATCCAAATAACTGTTTTAGAGTAAGCTATTGGAGGATATAAAATCTGGGCCTCTCGTAGCCAAATTAATTGAGTACATTTATCTCTTAGAGGTTATAAAGTTTAAATCCTTGATTAACTATTCACCGATGACATTATTCTATCACTCCCTTGGAGATTATAATGATTATTTTGTTAATTTTTATTTCGAATGAAATTGATATGTTTCTACCATATCTTCTTACTCTTATTATCTATGTTGATAAGGAGATGAAGCATGAAAATCATTTTGTGATTATGGTGAATAAATTGAATGGCTAAGAAAAGAGATTTAATACCAAATCTTCTTCACACCCATCCAAAAAGAAAAAGATCAAGGGGTAGAAAATGGATCAAGATGTTTTTTGTTTCTCACTACAAAAGAAGGTATATTGTATGAAAAGCTACACCCAGGAAAATAAGCATGGGGACGCATCAAGTGTGTTTGTTATTGAGTTTAATTTATCTATTTCTAAAAATTGGATATTCGATGGATCTTATGGTGATCACATATGTATTCAAATATTGGAAAAAAGTAGATTCATAAATATTTACCAAGAGGAGGTAGATCTACAATCATCCAATGAATCTAAACATGCTATTATAGCAACGTAGTGACTACCACCTCATGTTGCCAATGGGAATGATCATGGTTTTTAAAGATTGTTATTATGATTCATTTATTACCAAAACATTATTTCAATATCAAAACTTGATACGAATCAATTTATTTTAAATGTTGTAAATAAATATTTATTCATTTATAATTATATCATTTTCCATATCAAGTAATATTAAAATAATGAATTTATGTGTTAGATTACACAAACAAAGTAATTGAAATAAATAATTAAACTACTTCACATGACTCATAACACACCCAAAATTTGAATCGTTAGTTAGGTATTGTAAATTAAAAAAATCACCAAATTTCACCAAGATGGATATTTAAATACATTTTAACTAAAACCACCTATTAAATGTCATGAATTCTTACAAGGAAAAATGATGAAATCAGTATTTATTTGGAAATTTCTAACATCAAAAAATCTTAATGAATTAGATCATACTGATTTGTGTGGACCGGTTTTTGTTGAAGAAAGGTTTGGGTACTAAAACATATAAAAAGTGTGTTAATTATTTCAGTATATATGTATTTATCTACATGATGACTTATAAATATAATTACTTTTAATGATTGACAGAATATGAGAATAAAGGTGAGAACCAGAATGGTATGAAGACTATGAAACGTAGCTCGGGATGTGGTGGAGAATATCATAATCTAGTCTTCATTGATTATGTAAGGTTGTTTGGGATTTTATCCCAACTCACTCCTCCTTATAAACCCCAATAGAATGTTGTAATGGAAAGTATCGACTACGCTATGTTGGACATGGTGAGATCAATGATGATGGTGATACATGTTACAAACAACATCACACATACTAAACCATTGCCAAATATAGATTTTGATGGTGTATTATATCGATTATGGAACAAAAAGAGACTCATGTTTCCATACATAAAAGTGTGGGGTTGCAAAGAATTTTTTAAGGAATCATTAGGAATGAAAATTGCAGCATGAGTCAAAAATTATACCTTTATAGGATACCCTAAGGAAACAATAGGATATTACCTATACAAACCATTATAAAATAAGGTAACAATTGAATGAAAAATCATAGTCCTTGTGAGGGATCACATCTATAAAAGATATTGTCGGAGTGAGATAGACATTGATTAAGTTTTGTCTTAAGGTAAAAAAGAGTTATCATAGGTATTGATTCCACAAATCAATGTGGATGAAAATAAATTTCATAGAAAAAAAGTATTACATAGGTGTACAACAGAGGTTAGAGAACCATAATGGTATGGTTTTATCATCACTAAAGATGGTAAGTCGTTAATATTATGTAATAATAATCTTATAAGTAGTAAGTGGAATAGATTTTGGCATGTTCCTAGAAGAAAGGAATTATGAAATAGATTTAATGTACCAAAATAAAGTTATAATTTAGGTATATCCTTTGGTGGATATAAATACCATTGGTTGTAAATGGGTATTGAAGAAGAAAATGAACATGTATGGAAAACTCTACACCAATAAGGCATGACTGCTTTCAAAAGGGCTTAAATAGTGTCAACGAAATTGACTATGACGAATTAATTTCACTATTTTCACTTTTGAACTCCGTCATAATTATACTTACCATTGAAACCTTCCATGACTATGAGATTTGGAAAAGGGATGTGAAAACAACATTCCATTATGGATCCTTCAAGAATATGTCGATATGACACAAGTCAAAGGGTTTGGGACACTAAAGGATTCCATCATGGTTTAAAATTTTCCAAAATACATTTCTGGATTAAATCATGAATCCAGGTCATGGAATATTAATTTTGATGATGCCATATCAAAATTTGGTTTCATACACAGTGAATTTAATCCTTATGTCGACCATCTATCCCATCTTTCGCTCCAAAATTTCGCTCCAAACTTCACTCTCTTATAGAGTTTGAGAGCCTCCCAGGATGCTTTGGATCTCTTCTTGCTTCTTCGGCATCATTCTCCATGTTATCTTATTTCCCCTCTTCTCCACTCAGGTCCCTTTCTGCTTCACTCTAGCTTTCTCTTTATTCCTTCTTTGGAATATTCTTGTCTACATTCATCCTCCCCCGCTCTGCCGGCCTGGTCCGACACACATGACCCCATACTGGTCGAGAGTGTTGGTTTTTCGGGTGGGTTTGGGATCATGGTGTTGGGAGTAAAGGCAATAGGATCCTTTTCGTTCAGTGAATTATTACCCTAGTTTCTCTTGATCTGTTGTTTCTTTTATTCTGGTTCGGTGTTCTTATTAGCGTCTCAGCCTCAGGTTCCTCTCTCTCAGTTCTTGTCTATTCATTCATCTGTTTCACCTCTTTTACTTCTCATTTTTTCCCTTTAGGGTTTCATCCCCAATTTCCCCATTCTCGGGATCTTTTTGGTGTTACCTTTTTTTTGGTTTCTTCATCGGATGCTATGTCCTATTTCCCTTCTTGGAGGACTGTTGTTGAGGTTTGTTCTTTGTTTTTTCCCATTGTGCTGCTGGTCCTATTCTTGTTGAAGATTCTGAGCATGGCGATGGTTTTGTGCCAATTTTAAGAAGGCTTCTTGAGTCCGAAGATGGTTATGTGATGAAGAGATCTTTGGCCACTCAACCTACTCTGACCCCATGTTCCTACACGCCTCTCCTAGTTGGATCTGTCGAAATGGTATCTATGCGGTTTTGGGATTGTGGTTCAAGCTTCAAAGGGCTTCATGGTGATACGTGAGTTAGAGTGATTTTGGTTTGTGGCTTTGGTTTTCTTTTCCTGTTTCTTTGGTGTTCTTTTTTTCTTTCTCATGGTGGTGATCATGGTTTCTAGCATTCAGTTGTCTATGCTTTGGTGGTGTTGATGCGGGTTGTGGTGGTGGATTCCAGTTTCAAGACAATGGTGAAGTGATGTGTATAGGACACAACTTCATCACTACAACCGATCTCCCCGGTCGACTCACAGGATTTGCGGGATTTTAGATGTTGTTGGGTTTTTTTGAACATTTAAACAGGTTTTATGATTTGGTGTTAGCGCAGTGTCTGGTTATTTCGAAATTTGAATTTTGTTATGTTTGTTTTGTGAGGGTGTACTTCAATGATTCTGGTTCCCACTTACGCTCAATGTTTCTTATCAATAAATTTAAAAAATTGATTGTGGAAAATCCTTATGTCTATATAAAATTTAGTGGTAGTGTGGTCATTTTTTAAATACTATATATCGATGACATATTACCAATTGGAAATGAGATACTATTCTTATAGTCAGATTATGCCTGGTTGAATAAGTTCTTCTTGAAGGTTTTGGGTGTGCCTGTATTTATTCATAGCATCGAGATCCTTCATGATAGATACAAGAGGCTTCTCGACCTAATTCATGGCATATATATTGAAAAATGATGAAGAGATTCATATGGAAGAAATAAAATAATGGTTTGGTTCCACTATCACATTATATTCATCTTTCTAGGAAAATGTATACTCAAACACATGAGGAAAGGAAAATTATAGTAAGGATTCCATATGTGTCAGTTATTGGGTTAGTCATGTATGTTATGATATTTATTAGACTAGATGTTTCTTAGGCCATGAGAGTGGTAGGAGGATATCATGGTGCCCCAGTTGATCATCATTGGATGGAATTGAAGAGTATCCTATGGTTTTTGAGGCATACTAAGGATATGTTATCAGTCTATGAATGAGACAAGGAACAAGTCATCTGAGGATAGGAAAAATCTTGTTTCCAAAATGATTCAAGATGATGTAAAATCATATATTGGATAAATCTTCACTCTAAATGGTGGTGTTGTGAGCTAGAAGAGGTTAATGAATAAAGTTTTTACATATTATATAGTATAGTAGAAGTATATTGTAGCTTATAAGGAATCTAAATAAGCTATATGGATATGTAATTTCATCCAAGATCTTCACATGGTACCTAGAAATAAAATCATATCACACTCTATTATGATAATAAAAAGTGGTGTCTCTCATAAAAGAGTCAAAGTAACATCAATTAATGAAACATATACTTCAGAAGTATCATCTCTTAAGGGATTTTTCTCATTGTGTCGAAGTTACAATGAAAATAACATACATTGGAGACAATGTGGAGAGCCCGTTGACTGAAGTCTTAACTCATCAGAAACATGATCTTCATGAGTGGTCTAACGGACTGAAATTCATAGATAGTTGGATCTAGTCCATGTTGGGGTTTGTTATAGTTGGTGTTCTGGAACCAAATTATTATACAAAAATTCCATTTATATTAGTACGTTACAATATTAAAAAGAAATATTATTTCATATTGATCATTTTTCTACATGTCTTTAATCATATTTAATGGTCCTTAGAGAATAATATTATCATTAATGAATATCATTACTCCTTCACTTAGTTTTACTAACCAAAACAATGAATCTTTTTGTTCAGGGGAAGTATTGTATGTTGGGTGTGTCTTGAATTACGTGTTAATAATAGATAAGTCGAGTGATGATTTTACCTTTTATTATTATAGAATTTGATATCATGGCCCTTGGAATGAAATTGAATTGTCACATAAAATTCCATGGCCATGGTGTAGTTATGATTTTATTTGAGGTAGGAAATAATGATGTATCATGCAAATAGGTCAACGACAATGATGTGCAGCCTGATTGATGAAAAATTTCGAAAAAGAGAATATATTACACAAAAAGTGGTGTATACGGTTATTGATGTTATTCTATTAAATTATTTATCTTGGGTACCTTGACCCATTTTTAGAAAGTAATCACTCCCATTAAGAAAAACTGCATAATTCCAATGAGAAAAGAATCCTATAGGGTCACACATTATGTGTTTCTATTGATCTCAATTAAATTATATTTGAAATTAATTATTGTAATATTTTCAAGACTGATGAATAATTTTATTCTTGTTTTATTGATCATTATTATTTTCATGGAAATAAAAAATTATTTATTCATTAATAAATAAATTTTTTGATTATGTTAATATTAAATAAATTTTTATCCACCAAAACATCAATATAATATTTATTTTTTTCTTTTTAAAATATTTATTTAAGTGTTTAAAATATTTATGTGAGCATTCAATAAATTCTGAGGAGTTCAGGCTAAACAAGATCATTTCTGGTGATGAATATTGATTTACAAGCCTGTAAAATAATATTTATAATTATATGAGTTAGAACATGAAAATAAATACTAATACTAATAATAATATTATTATATGGAATGGTATTTGTAAAGAATTTTAATATTATTTAAGGTAAGGTACATAATTTAGTAATATGTTAATCAAAACCCGAACTCTCTAAATAGTTGGTTATGTTTAATGTGTAGGGATAATCAATAAATGAGAATCATTTCACACATCATACTTCTCTCTAATGAACTTCCTCTCATTTTATGAAGAATAAAATAACTCCTTCAAGCCTGAAGTATCATTAATACATCATGTAAAACAATGAAAGATGGTTAATTCTCCATTATAGAACCCAAAAATAAATTAGCACCGTTCTAAGATCAATGGAGCATGACTAGATCAACATTAGAGGGATTCTATACTTGGATACTTATAGCCCAACAAAGTTAATCCTAAAAATGATTTTATGGTGATCAAAATAATCTACATAAAGGAAATATACTAAGAAGTTGAAACTTATTATATTGACAATTAATAAATAAATTAAAAATTTATCCTCAAAATATCCTCTCCAGTTATGGGTTTTATACTATGTCAATATTTGGTAGAGAAAATCCATAATTCCGGGAATTGAAGCCATGTAAATTTCATTGTGTGATGCATTTTTTATAATTAATTAATTATAATTATTTTTTTACATTACTATGGACTCAGGAAATAGGGATAATTTTTTTATAGATGATGATGATTTAATAAATCATCATAAAAATCTAGATGAATCTAGAATCAAAATTTTATATAACGAGGGGGATAAAGTATTTATGTCATTTTCATAATCAAATTCAGTATTTGATTCAAAAGGAACAATCATGTGCGTGTATAAGAACTATGATCTCAGTAGATATAAAATGTTTGATAATGTTGGGCTTAATATACAATGTTTCAGATTTTGGAATGAGAATGTATTTGGGTATCAACATGGTGAATGATATTTATAAGGAAATGAATATTTTTTGGTTTCATAACCATGTTAGTTTAATTTTTTTAACATGATACTCCTAGTGCATATTTTTAAGAAATGGAAACTAAAAATGAATATTATAATCTAAAATTGGAAAAATATGAAGTTTATAATTTGATATATGTTATAAAAATTATTTTTATGTAAGATTTATTTCCCCCATTTACTGTAAAAAAGGTTTTTTAATATTTAAATTATTTATATTTTTATATAGTAAATTTTTTATACATTTAACTATATGCTTCTGATGTCTCAAAATGATTATGATGACATGATTTCTAGTTTGATTGGGGATGTAAAACCAAGTGATGACTCTCCAAATTCAGTAGCAAATAGTAATTACCTGACACGAGCTATTATGATGGGTTGGGGGAATACATGAATGATGATTGTATATCATGTTCAAGAGAGACATACATATATTGACTATTCACTTTATAAAAGGACGTATGTTTAAATATAAATTTTATTTACATTTTATTTAATATGAGTAATTTATTAATTTTGTTACTAATTAAGCTTATTTTCCTAATTTTTCACATCTAGTATTTGGTAAGGATAATTCTATTTTGAGGAAGTATTTTTCTACTCCATTGGTTTCATAGGATTATTTTCCTATTGAGTTTTGTCATGGTATATTAATGAACTAGTTTGTATATATAAATCCAAAAAAAATTAAATGTTTTTAATTTATATTTTACTATATTATTAAATATTTTTAGGGTTTATGGTATCTTGTTGATGAGAGAATGATACCATCTATTTAAGAGGCCTATGGGTATTTCATGCTTGACTGTTTTTATAAAAGTTTATATAGAATTCCTAAGATATCTATGTAGACAGAATATCTGATAGTATATGATGAGTCCTATAGGACTTGTCAGCATGATTATTCCCCCACATATGGTTCAGTGAGATTATGTGCCTACTGGATATTAAAGACTTTACATAGAATATTTGATTTTAATTAATGGAATCAAGGGAGAGAAAATGTAACATGTAGAGATAAGAGTCTTACATTAAATATACATCATCAATATTTGGTAAGAAAAATTATTTGATATATATATATATATTGAATAATAAATGTATTAGGTAAATTTATGTAGTCTGTAGTTGATCCGACCATTATAGAGATTGATTTTTAGAAGAAAATATACATTAAAGCTAAACTTGATATATTATTGATTTTAGATAGTGACATATTGTGGTTAGTATTTATTTAATTTTTTAATTTAATATAATATACTTCGTTAAATCAATTTAATTTATATTTATATGGTTATAGGATACATATGGTAGATAGTTTTCTCTCATGGGTGAGATTCAGTCCATGGAATATTTTGGGGATGAGGCCTCATAAAAGTCTTGTTTTGATGAGGCGACTTATATGCAGTAAATGATGAGTAGTCTTCTGAATGGTTGGGTGATAATTATTGGTTCTTGAGTGAAGATGACTAGTTACTATAGCACTAAATTGATGTCATAATATGGATTTAATGGAGTAATTCCATCATCATCATCATTAATATTTTTAGATAATGAGGCACATTTACAATCTCATAATGATTTAATGCAAATATTTTCCTTAGAGTGGGAAGATAATTGATGATAGCTAGAAGAGAGACAATAAAAAAAGAGCAATGATGAAAACAAGAGTAGTTCCATGAGGAGTTGATAGAGCATAAGCACTGACATGCATGTTCTTTAGGCATGGAGTTCCAAAATCTAGTTGAACTTGACCTCCACCCCCTTAATGTCATTATTATTGTACTGTTACCTATGTAAAATTTATTGTAACATATATCTATAATTTCATAATGAATGTTTTTTTGTTTTTTAACTATTTAGTGTGTTTATTTTTTTTAATATACATTTATTTATGATATATTTGGTATTCTATCACAAATAATCAAATAAAATACATTTTTATGGAATTTATTTTCCCGAAAATGTTTAATGGAAGACTCAATATTCAATCACTACAATGTTTTTGTGACAGATTCAATATATCACTGAAAATAATAATTAAAAAATATTTATTATAAAGAAAAAAATAATTATTCTCAGATAGTATCACCATAAGGTTAATTGTGTCAGTCCATCACACATAATAGTATTTTTTAAAATTTTTTCCACAATAGACTATATATAATTATTTTTTGATTAAAATAGATTTTTACGATGAAATCCATTGCAAAGACCCCATTTCAAAAAAAATCTATATTGAAAAATTTTTGTATGGTTTAACTAATTTTTGAATAAGGAATTAGTAGAAATATTTATTATTTATATTTATTAAAAATTAAAAATTAAATATAAATAAAATTATATTTTTATATTATATTATAATTTATAAGAACTTGATAAATTATTCCCCGTGTAAATTCTCTTTAAACATATATCATATCTACTAAAATAATATTGATTAATTTTAAATCCCATTTCACTAAATTTACAATATACACTTTGGTGTCCCATATTATCAATGGTTTTAGATAATTTTAACAAAATCATATTGAGATGATCCAATAATACCATGCATATATTTTATATCATTTACATAATTTAAAAATTACATCTCATTATTAAATTAACAATATTAGAACCTAAATTTTTAATTTCATTAGATATTTTCTTAACAAGATTCATTTTACATATTATTTCATCAATATCTCTAATAAAATTCTCCACACATGAATTCCTTATAAAAATAATATTGAATTAAATTCCTCTGAAAAAATAAAATAGAAGAAGGGGGTAATATCAGTCACTAATAAGAGAAAATAGACTTATCAATTATTCATATTGGTTTATATCATATTCATTTGAAAAAACATGCACATTATAGAAATATATGATTAAAAAGAACATAGAATCATAACAATTATCTTTAAGGAATTATTAAAGGATATATATCCTCAATGGATTGTACATATATTGTTGTGAAATAATATAGAGACATTAGATAATAATCATGTTCTATGTAGAATAACATAGGCATGTGACATAATATAGAAATGTGGACCAATTAGAAGATTAGGAAATCATAACATTGTGGAAAATATAACCACAATAAAGTCTATACATAAATTTATAAAAATCAAATCAATTCAATGCATAGGTTTGTGATCATTTCATTACAAAAATGTTCCACACATAGTGTTGTGAACATGTAATTAAGTCCACACATAAAATTTTAAACATGGTTAAATGAAATCAGATTCATGCATAACATCATTATCTCATGAGATTTAAAGAACCCAATGCCCTCAAGGGATATATCAATCCCAATTATCACTTAATGAAATGCCAAGCATATGTTTTCCACATGAAATTGATATTACATCTTATCAGGAAAACCAATGGAAGGAAGATGAGTTACATAACATTTTCAAATGGTATTACATAAATAACAACAATAATTTGATCGATTTATACAAAAATGACGATCTCCCAAATCTAGAATTACATAAAATAATATATAGGTCTATTTAAGAAACATAACTATATAGGAGATATATATTTTATAAATATAGGGGAAATTTAAATAGAAATCATAAAAAATAATTTTCTTAAATATTATATAAAGTTATCATAAAAAAATTACATGTCACTTTGAGAAATAAATATTATGAAGGTTAAAATATTTTTTTAAAAATATATAATTTAAATGAGTCCCCAATAAAGAAAATTTTAAAATAAATAAAATTCACATAATAAAATATGGTGTGTATGTTAAAAAATATATGGAATTGGAAAGAAATGCCTTTCAAAAAATTTATTTAGCTTTAGAGAAAAATCACATTAATGAAAGAGATATAAAAATTTATTTTATCAATAGATAAAGATAATTATGAAGATTACATATGAAAAATAATATTTTTATTTCAAAATAATAAAATAAAACATTTATGGTTTTAAATAATATGGATATAGAGGAGAAATCACAAATAGAGAGGAGGAGAATTATTCATTATAATACATTATTTTTTAGAATAATTAAATACATTAAAGAATATAATTATGACATGAAAATTTAAATTCTCAAGAGGGAAATAGAAAATGACAAATGAAATAGTGGAATAAAATAATATAAAAACATAGAAAAACATAGACAAAGATAAAATTGTATGACTCAATGAAAAGTGATTGAGTAATAAAAAACCATCACATTGGATTATCACTTAACTAGAAGTGTTCTACCCTATTATATATTAAATTTAGGTGTATTGTTTTATATATAAAAACAATTTTCTATATTTATTTTACTCTATACAATTCATTTTTAATTTCTTATTACCCATTTATTAATTATTCTTTGTCGAAATTAATATCCAAGTGTTAATTTTCTTATTTGTTCTGCATTTTCTTTGGTTTGACAATTCTAGTGCATAATCCATGATCATGCATTAATCACCTCTATAATGGATATATAGGTTACTTTGGTATGTTTCATATTGTTATTATGTCTTATAGTCATTTTATGGAAGCTATGGTGATGTTTTTTTGTTGTTTTTTTTACAAAAGGCGTATTCATTAGAAACAAAGATCAGCGAAATTACAATCACTTAACCATGAAGGAATGTGGTCCATCTAGAGCTGGTCATTGTCCTATTATTTATATATTTTCATTAAAAATTTAAGAAAACATATTAAATTAATTTTTATTTTATTATATTACTATTATATAATTTTTATTATTCACTCATGATGTAACGCCCCAACCTGAACAACCGAGTCTGAACTGAAGTGGCACATCACCTCATACAGACCTCACTATATTCAAGAGGCCACCAACTAGTAGTGAGGGTATCAGTCCATTAGTGGGTATATTATAACTTCAGAATCATTTCATTTTAAAAAATAGAAAAAAATATAAATAAATAATTAGAGTAACATTTGAAAACAAATATATGATCTATATTTATTCTAATAAATAAACAGGTATCCAAGCTGTAAATCCAATCTAGAGTATATATATTAGATAAATAAATAACTATAGATTCCTCCATAGTCTGTCCCAATACACCACCACCTCCATGATCATTGGCAAAGCCATTATCCATGGTCCCCTTTCACATACTTTGATCCTTACACGTGAATTATGAAAACTTATTGGGATGATCATGTCAGGTGTGAGTAATGAAACCTTGTAGGACACCACCAATGAGAACATAAAATGAATCCTTAGGTATAAATTATGTATTCCATGATAATAATAAATGTGTAACAAGAGTATATATCATACCATGAATACAGAGTGTTCATGTACTAAATAATCTACCATAAAACTCTGGTCGTACATTCCTTAGATCCAAGATGGTAGGATAATCATAGGATGTCATAATTGATAATAAAGAAGAATATATGATCATAAAAACTCTACAAGAAGTATTAAGTTATTGATTCATATCATTACTCTAGAGTATCATATCCCAACTCATTAATGGGTCAGGCCTCCATACCATCATAATCGATTTATTCTTCAGATCATGCCCTTATGTAACCATTTTTCGAAGGTACTGCCTCAGTTTAGGCTCCCAGAACATCATTACCTTACAATGTTCTTAGTTCCATCATCATCATCATCACAATCAATGCATACCACCCCCCCTGCTAAGGGATTAACATAACAGAATTTTCCTCCTATCTAAAATACCAATAACAACCTCCAAGGCATTGTAATACACATAACAGTGTAGAACATTCAAGGAAATCATAACATATAATCATTAGAATATATTAAAAACCACAATAACATTTTATCATTATAAAACATGGAATCATGTTACTCTAGAAAAACTCAAGGCATAAATTATCATAACAAGTCTCAAGGGATACCCACACATACAGGAGACCATAATCAAGAATGGTAAACAATATATGCTGACACAAGAATTTCACCAAGGCATCATGTGTAACAAGATCCCCAAAAGGTAGGGAAATTACAACATTAATATCATTAATGTCAGTGTCAAGGAATCATCACCTAAATAAATTTACAATATTTATTGGATCCAACAACTCACCAAGGATTACTAGAACTATTTAAAATTATTTTATTTCCAAAAATAAATAATTTTCCACCTAGGATAATATATTATCTTTTTTAGAAAATTTAAAACAAACATGATAATCCAATATTATACTGAAATGAAATAGTAGATTATTTCATAGAGATTAATTATAATTCCACATGTGATAATAATCCATATTTCAAGAATATTCTATTATGGACATGAATATTTCCTTATGTTCTTCTGTATATTCCAGGGTTATTATCATTTTAAGAACTCTTTATCATTTTTCCAAAAAAACATTAGTAACATTAATTCAATTATTTTTTTATGAAAATGTTTTTATGAAATTATTAAATTGTATTTATACATTGCAAGTACAACAGCCAATAATATAGAGAGAGGGTGATGTTATGAAACTCCTAAAATAGGATTAAGAAATCAGTTTGGTCAAATAAGGTTTCACAAAACATGAAAAAAATGATGTCAGGAATTCCTAACTCAAAAGAATAACAAAAAACAGAGGCAGCAAGGGTTAAGAAAAGTTTTAATAAAAAACTGTATACATGTTCGTAAAAATGAAACAACAAATTTAGTATTGTTATTTAATTTTCCCTTTAAGGGATTATTAATTATTGTGATTTTTAATTCCCTCATAATATGAGTCATGTGATTTTAAAGAGTTAAGAAAAATATTTCCACATTTTTTGGAATTGAAAATATTTAAAAATGAATTACTGGAGTCTGTTGGGAAAGAATAATCACGAAATATTTTTTAAAATATTTATCCAAAAAAGGTCACTACTTAATGTTGACAAGGTTTTACCCTCATGTGGATTATATGTGTCATGTAATAGTAATGTTTTTTTACACATACATGACAATTGGATATACAAAAACCCTTACACAGCTTTTCAATACCCTTACACAGTAGAGAGATTCTCCAACATAACCTTACATAGTGCATAGGTACCCTTATAAAACCCATGTAAAAATGATTTAGCCTTTTTTGGTCTTCTATTTACCCTTAGATTGTTTATATTAAAAGGATTTTCCCTTATACACGTCATATAATAAGGCTTTACCCTTACCCAATATCCTTTTTACCCTCACACAATTCATATAAAAAGGCTTTATGCTTATGCAACATCCTATTAATCCTTACTCATGACATGGAGAACACCCTTACCTTTACATAACTATGGTAAAACTGAACATACCCTTACAAAACCTAGGAAAACGTTTTTTACCCTTATGAATGTCTTGGAAACCCACTTTACCCTTACGTAGCCCTAAAAAATAAGACCAAGGGTAGTTTTTCTTAGAAAAAATTAATTTTCATGTAATAATAATTATTAATTATATACAATAGAGGTTTTTAATAAAATTTAATAATTTATAATATTATAATCTTTCCCATATAATGACTTATCATCAACAAGATGTATCCCTAATAGTCTTATTCAAACAACTCATGCCACAAAGCTTAAAAATCATACTGTCTCTCCCAAATCTCCTCAGGGATCCATCCATGCTACCATAGGATCTAGACAAGTGGCATCATCTTCCATCCATGTAATTTCTCACTCTCGTAAATAATCTATAATGGAATCTCCTCATAAAATGAATATATATCTAATCCAACATCCTCATAGTCTACAACATGTGCAAGATCTATTATATACCTTCAAAGCATAGAAACATGGAACACATCATGCATTACTTGAAAATGTGGAGGAACTTCTAGATGGTACACTACTATCCCATCTCATTTGGTGATCAAAAAGAGTCTAACATACTATAGTTCCAGTTCCCCCTACTTCCTCAAATAAATATTCCCCAACTGGGGTGAAACAATTAGGAAAATCAGGTCACCAAAAGAGAAGTCCAAAGGGTGTCTCCTATAGTATGAAAATGATAACTTCATACTCTATATGTTCACCAACCCATTTCTAATCAATTTTACCCACTATGAGGTCTCCTACACAAAACGCATCCCAACAACTAATTCCTAACAAACCTCATACCAACAAAGCGATAAGAATAATGATCGTTCATAGGGATACATTAAAGGATCCCTTTATATTGAAGCCTAAATTATGTTTTTGTAAGTAAACTATACCAAGAGGCAAGATTTACATACCAAGACCCAAAGATGTTTAGAATACAAGATCGGAGAACATCCTCTAGTATGTAAATCATCCTATATAACATTCTATATATCGTAGGATGGGGCGTCGTGCTCAATATCAGGTAAGTAACTTGATATTTCAACAAGTTGTACCAAAAGTGTTTCATAAAACATGTGCCCTTTCAGAAAAATATAATCATAGTAACTCCATGAAATCATACTATCTCATGGACGTACAACTTTCTTTTATCATCTATTATGTGAGTCTCTCAGATTGGTAAGAAGTGTTAACCCTCAATAAGATTAATGATAATAACGCATACAACATCAAGACACCTTAGGGTCCTAGGTAACCACATAAAAGAGTATATCGTGGAATAATCCCACATACACAATGGAACTATAATTGGCCGGAGAAAACAACTAGGACACTATTTCTCATTATTTACCTTTTGGAAGGTAATTTATTGAGAAACAAACATAGAAATTACCCTCTTCATCATCGACCACCATATCTATCTCATGAAGTCCTAGTATATATTGTCCACACCAGGATGTACGACCCATATAAAGCTATGTAATCCCCTAATCATATCCTCTTTGATAGAATTATCATATGATGGATTCAGATACTAATAGTCTACAATGCACAAGGACCACATCATCATAATACAACAACTATCCATGTATTGGGTCACTAAAATCTAGTTGTTCTGCATCATAGTATAATATAGGTCTAACTATTGTCTTACTTTTACCTAGATTTCTAGATAATATGTGACCACCAAGGGAGAAAAAGTCATCAATCTTTTATCCCTCATAATTATTTATCCTCTAGTAATCCAACAATCTCCTCAATTGCCAATTCTCATATAAAGAATTCTCACTAAGATCATGATATACCTATGTATTTTGGATAAGAGTATATTATATGAAGTTACCATTACTGACAGAAAAATCTATCTCACATGAAAATGTTTGAAGATACTTCACCTATAACCTTGAACATATGTTCTAGTCCCACTGTGTGAAAACATAATAGATGTTATTGTGGTTAGTGTAGAAAAAATACTTCTCGTTAAAGAGATAGTGCCCTCAATTGACAAGAGAATAAAACATGGATACTAACTCCAATTTATTAGTAGGTTATTTCTTCTCGTTGGGGCGCAACGGGTATGAACCATAAACTACTACATGATCCTTGTGTATCAGTAATGCTCCTAATCTAACACTCAATGTATTGTAGTATACATCATATCTAATCCCTGCATTTGGGTGTGATAGAACTTTTTTATAGTAAACCTCCTATTTTTATCAATAAATGCTTCACCATAGTAGTCTAACAATTGAATCTTTACTTCATTCCTCATTAGTACACTCATATGTTCTTAAAATTGAGGTAATTCATAGATAAAACATTGGATATATCCTATTAATCCCATGTAGATCTTGATCTCGAAATCATTATAGTTATGTGTCAAGGAAATCACTTCATAAACTTTATATGACTTCACGGATAACTATATCATACACTATATTCACTATGAGCTTCACCTTCTGAATCTATAGGTTACAATTTGACAGTTTGGCATAAATTTGATGTTCTTAGAGCACACTCGAAACTATATTAATATGTTTAGCATGATCCTTTATTGTTAGTGGTAAAATGAGGAGATCATTAATGAAAACCATGTAAAATGAGTCTAGATATGGGTGTAATATCTTTTTCATATGATCCATGAACACTTCCAATGTATTGCTCAAACCAAATAGGATAACCAGATACTTTTACACACCATGACTATTCCAAAATGTTTTCTTTGGAATTTCATCACCTCTAGCTCATAGTTCGTGGTAACCCTATCTTATAGAAATCTTATATAATTATAGGTCTACCTGTAACTAATAAAAAAGATCATTAAACATAGGAAAATGATATTTTTCCTTCATTGTTACATAGTCTAGATTTTAGAAATAAATGCATAATTTTAGACCTCCATTATCCTTCTTGGAGAACAAGATAATTTAACTCCATGGTGAAGTACATGGAAGTATAAATACATTTTTATAAAAGTCCTCTTGATACATCTTGAGTTCCTTTAACTAGTTTGGAATCATATGATTAGGGGGTATAAAAATATGTTGCACACCTGAAATGAGATCTATCTCAATGTCAGATTCACTATTATAAAAAATTCCTTTGAATTAATTTGGAATTATTTCAATATAGAGATCTATGATTGGATGAAAATTCATGCGGGATTATATTGATCCTACTAAAATAGTCAAGCCCACCATCTACGCTGTGATTATCTTTAGTTGAATCAAGTTTAGACCAAATCTGTATGCTCTAAGTTCCCATTATCTAGTAATCACATACTTATATTACTTGGTAAAATTAAAAGTTACATTTATCTGATAAAACTAAATTTGATCTCATAAGCTAGTCAGCCAGTCCATATCGAGAATCACATCAATGATTTTAATCTCTATTATTATGATGTCCCAGATATTTCCATAGTCAGAAAAGACTATAAGTTACTCTGGGAATCATTGAATATGATTTAATTTCATGTATTACACTGTATTAATGGAAATTAAATCAAATAAAATCTTGTCTGATAATTACATTCTTTAAACTACATGTTTAGATATGAAAGAATGGGAAGCACTAGTATTAAACAAGGTGGAAGATAAAGCAGTGGTGATCAAAACCATACTTTAAATAGTAGATGGTCCCTCCCCACCATCTTCTAATGTCTAGTACACTACATAGACTTGGAGTACATAAATAGCATGGCCATATCCCCAAGATTCATAACCAGTCTAATCCATCTTCTATGATTGTTGATGAGGACTCTGGTCAGATACCAAATTTATTGAACATGTCTACCATCCCCCTTATAAATACCTAACCATATTTATTTGTGTTGAAACTTCAAAATATGTCTTATTTTTCCACAATTTTAGAACACTATACGAGTTTTTGAAAATTTCTTGTGGTATTGTATGATATTCTTATAGTTTAAACAATGTGGGTCACCTCTCGAGGGTACCGAACAATCTAAACTATTCTCTGCTAGAATAAAACTACACTATTTCATATCCCTAATATTCTTCTTCCTTATACTGTAAATGATAATCACTATAATAGTAATTGTTCCACCCACCATATAACTGAAGGGTAAAATATGTCCAACTATTCAACCCTCCAATATATTTTTGATGATCAATGTCCTCTATAAAAGCTCTTGTTATGATGTTGGTGAAATATCTATTATTTCTTTCTAATATCTAGATGAACTATGATTTCAAATTTACTAGCCTTCTAAGACTCGTTATTGACCAGAATAGATTAAAATTTAAGAAGCTTAGTAAAACAAGTGGAGTAGGTGGACTCTATCATGGAACCCTAGTGTAGCTGAACAAACTCTTGTTCTATCATAAGCTTCAGCATATTGAGAAGGAACTCCCTAAAAACTTGTCTTTAAAGGCCTCCCAGGTGAGTACCTCATGTCAGCTTGCCTATCCCATGAATAAACCCTAATTCATTGAGGGTTTTGTGGTTTACAAATTCCCATATTAACCATTATGTATGTCGACATCACAATGAGGTTGAAGATACCCTTCATGGTATCCACCCAATCACTAACATCCTATAGTCCACCAGTTCCCTGAAAGGTTTGAGGATGATGAACATAAAAGTATATGGTGTAGTTAACCATGTACCTTGTTGAAAAGACTCCTGAATAAAGTGGCACTACTTTTATAATACTATATCATGTTCAATATCATATTCTGCAATACCCTCTAACACAACATGTGGTGGAATAAGAGCATCGAGAGCACCTCATCCCACATTAGCCGATGGTTCTATCACCCTTCTAAGGGGTGGAATTTTTTATAGAATTAGGGAAATAATTGTAACAAATTTTTTTATCTCTTTACCTGACTAAGGGTTCACAAAAATGTTTCACTAGTTTTCTACCCATAACCCATATGCCATTGGATCGAAGCTTGGCTCTGATACCATGTATCATCCCATGATTTTAAAATAGGAACATCATGTTTGATATAAAACATGGCTCGAAAAAACATGAATAGAAGAGAATGTAACATCAAAAAAATTTACAAAAATATTTATTTTAAATAAATACAATATTTATGATATCTTATGGTGCACACAACCTCAAGATTAAACAAAACATGATACTCTATTAAAATATTGTTGTTTACACATGATCATTATAAACTAACTGTTAATTTGGTGGGTATTAAAAGGAGTAAATAAATTATGAAAATTATATTTTTATATGATTATAATATAAACTCAATGGTTATTTACTGATTTTAAATAAAATAAAGAACCATTTGAAATAAAAATAAATGTTTTCGGAAAACATTTATTTTTCTGAAAGGTGGTTTCGTCGCACTTTGAACAGATAATTTAAACCTAAGATTTACCAATACTAGAATCATAATTTGAAAACAAACATAATTTTTAAAATATACATTTCCATATTATCTATGTGTGAATTTATTATAATTTCATGAAATGGTTATTTTTTTGATGAAAAGTGAATGAATATTGATTTTTATTAAAAAGTGCATTTTCATTTAAATTATTTAAAAATTTAATATAAATTTTAAATTATTTTTAATATAAATTTTGATAAATTATATTATAATTTAACTAATTTAGGCAATTTTAACCAATTTCATATATAATTCCTAAATAAATATGTTTTAAACTGTTGAATGTTTTTATTTAGAAAATCTTTTTTTCGACACGTTAGTTTGTTTAATTATAAATTAAATTCTTCCACTTCTGTTAATTAAATTTTTAAAAATATATTAAATATTTTTAATCATGATAATTTATATTATATATGTTTTTTAAATTAATTTTTTTTCATAACTAATAGTAATAATAAGAGAATTTATTTACTGCAATTATGGTTAAAACGGGTTTACATGGGGTTAACCTAAATGATAAGGGTTAATAGTAACCAAAAACATTATTAAATACTATTTAAGGGACATATGTAGACCTTATCACTTAAATTGTTCTAAAAGGCCAATTTTTTGTATTTTTACATTATAGAAACATGTGTATCCATTATTATCTTCAAATATTCTTATTGAGTCATATCCCCCAGTTATAAATGGTCACCCACTATTCTCTCTTATTAAAAATCCAAAGGCTCGTTGGATCAGCCAATACCTACCCAAATATGTTAATTAAATCCCTAAACACCTCTTATAGGACTTATTTTAATTATTACACCGTCCTAATATGTTTTTATGTAGAAACCTAAAGAGGCTCTCCAAAGAAGAGGTAAATTTTTTTAACTCGTGTTGTTTTATTCCTTATTCAACCACCATAAAAAATTATCCAAATCTGATAAAATAATAATATATATAAATAATAATATATATTGAGATGTTATTATGTCAATTTCATGTCCTATATCTGTCTCCACTTCCATCAAAAGGGAAACGAAATTGTCAATCGCATGTGTGACGAACTACCGCCTTGCGAACCGATATAACTCATTTTCCACCACTACCCATCAAAATAGGATATAATTATAGATTTAAGAAATATTTATGTTATTTATTACAGTAATATATTTTTGGAATTATAATATCACATATACCTAAATGTTCCGAGTTGGAGTATTGTATTACGAGAGGGGGAGGGGTTAATGCGTTATACTCCTTTTCTATTTTGTTTCATTCAATTGAAACAACCTTCACCTCCTATTAAGGATTTAAATTCCCTACTCTGAAACAAATCAACCCAAATCCAAAAGAACAAAATTATTTAAAATTTTCACTATTCGATAATAATATCTATGTCCTTTGTATGTTCATAAAGTGATCCAATACCATAAAATCCACTAGTAATCCATCCTTGGATTGCAACGAGTTGGGTTTACCCTTTCACTCGTGTAGCACTACGAAAAAATACAACTAGTTCATGTGCCTCCACTTATCACAATAGGGTAATATAATTGTTTTTTAACAACTAATGTTACCTGTGCTTCTTTCCAATTAAAAAAATGTATTCAATTTGTAATACAATTCTTCCATTCCATACCTATATGAAATGTAAGAACCACCTAGACATTGTTATGAAAAACTAATTCTGATATTTTATGATTCTATTTCTTAAAAAATAATACTCCTAGTACAATGTTCTAATAGAATAAAATAGAGTATAATCAGAACCACTTCAATTCCCAAATACCGTTGTCAATCCGAATAGAACACGAATGAATCCGCACCACCCAAGACAATTGTCAATCTGAACAGAATTGATCTCTTCTTCTCTCTAGAAACCTAGAGATCCTCTCTCTTTTATAGTGAATAGTGTAAGAATCAAGAAATTACAATGTACTTGTTTCCCTTTTCTAGGTGACCCAAAACAATTTATGTTGGGAATTCGAAAATGTTTCCCTCTCACACAAATTCACCCACATTTGAATTTACCCTAAAATCTCGGAGCAATTATGACTTCATAAATGTTTCTGGATTATTTTTGAAATGTATACAATATTCATCATTTCTTTTCCATAATCTCATTACAAATGAAAAAACGATTACAAATGATGAGTAGTAGATGGGTCTGATCATATGAATATGATTCTTTCATGATGATTTCCCCAAAAAAAATTACTTGATACCATAAAAATTGAATGTGATTGAAGAAATGAAGTTCTCCACTTGAGATAAAATCACTCTTTTAATTGATAGGATTACCCTTGAAAATTCATTCATAAATCTCGAATTTTATTTCTTTTATCTTGAACCACATGAAAAAACACATCATCTCATTCAAAACAGTGCTTGAATCATGACATACTTCATGACATAGAATGAAATAAGGATCAACATTATCATCATCTGAATTCAATTTGAATGTATTCTAACTTTCTATCCATTCATGCTTATTTATTTTCATCACATCCCAAGAATGATCTTCTTTGAAAACAAATGGTCTCGATAAGATTATCCTGAATACGATCAATCTGGATATGATCATTTTGAGTATGATAATTTCTGGTTACGATCATTCTGGTTATGATTTATGGTCACAATTTCTGGTTATGATTGCTCGGTATGATCATTACAATCTAGAAAAAATGATACAGTATGAAAATAATGATCATCATGGATTTGATACCAAACAATCTACTATTGAAGATCTTCCTAGATATGATACAAAACAATCTGATAATGAAGATCTTCCTGGATGTGATGCAAAACAATATGAATGTGATTCATTCTCAATCAACACCATCTCATTCCATTTCTTCTACCAAAATATGATTTTTTTGAAACAAAAATTGGTGTCTCATCTTCCATTGGAATCACCTCTTCCATCGGCACTACGTTGATTGGAACAACTTTTCATCACCATCACCTTTCCCATCATCATCACCCTTTTCATCAGCACCTCCATTTTCATTGCCACCACCATTTCCATCGACACCACCTTCATCGGTACCACTTCTTTTACCTTCACCCATAATACTATAATTTTGAATGACCATCGATACAAACTGGATACGATTGTTTTGAAATACAATTGATACAATCTAGATATGATTGTTTTCTAATTGTTTTGAATAACAATTGGTACCAATTCTTTCTGTTTTCCATCTTGATACTATAACTAAAAATAAGATTCTTTTCTAATTGTTTTGGAAAACAATCTGACAACAATTCATTTCAAAATTTTTTGAATAAAAATCTGAATATGGTTCTTTTTGAAACAAACCCAAAATAATTGTTTTCCAAAACAATTTGAAGTGGTTTCTTTTCTTCAGAACTATCCATGACAACAAAAGACAAATCTTGAAACCTTAATCACATTCATTATCTTCTTGGTCCAAAAAATATCACCCTTTGTATTTTGTTTTCAACCAAGTTTCACAAATCACTGAACATTGTAGCCTAATGAAATGGATTACATATCAATAATTCTAAACCTACGTGGGCTAACTCATTTTAGGAAACAAGAATCATTAATAGAAAAACCATGATATCAAAAAAAAGCACATGACAACCACTTTTTTTATCATTCTCCCTAGAAAAAAATTAATCTTATTTTTCTACAACCACTCCAATAAATAGTTATAATATTCCACACACAAAACAATGCTGAATTAATATCTTACCCACAACTCTCTCTTTTATGAAATATATGTATAAAACAAAACAATTCTCCCCCTTGACGAAAAAATCCACAGGTAAGATGAGAGATGGAATAGATACACATAACTCAACCATGATGATAAAGACGTTGAACACCCATTTCAACCTAACTTTTTATAATGATTCCTTTGATATAGGTTATGTGAAAATATTATCAACTTGTTCTAATTATGGAACATAGTCCAACTTAAATTCATTCTTCTCCACATTCTCTTTCATGAAATGATATTTTTTACCAATATGTTTTGAATGATAATGATGCAGTCAATTTCAAGTGAGTTTGATTTTACTTTGATTTTCACAACCCAAGAGTAAGGGTGACTTTACTTCGACAAGTAAATCATCCATTTTTTTCATCCACATCAGTTGAGTTGTGTCTTGAGTAGTAGAAATATACTACGATTCATACACAGTGAGAGTTACTAATTTTTATTTCATTTAATGCCAACTAACACAATTCTTTTCTAAATTGAATACACCACCAGATGTGGATCTTATATCATCGACATTTCCTACCCAATCTGCTTTAGAATAGCCAAATAAATAAATACCACATGAGCTGAAATACCTGATTCCCAAATATGTTTTGCCTCTAATGTATATAATAATTATTTTTCTATAAATAAGATGTGATTCTGTTGGAGCACTCTAAAATCTTGAACATAAGGTAACATCATACACAATGTCGGGTATTGAGTCAGTAAAATACAATGAACATCCAATCAGCATCTGATAATATTCATGATCAACATATTTTTCTTATAAATCTTTAATCAAAAATTTTCCCACTAAAATGGGTGTGGAAATTGGATTATAATTTTCCATGAAAAACCTCTTGAAATGTTCTTTTGCATATTTTTATTGGGAGAGAAAAATGTATTCATTCATTTGCTGGAGTTGTATCCCAAGAATGTATTTCATTTATCCAAACATATTCATTTCAAATACCTCCTTTATTTGTTCAGAAAATCTTTCACAACATCCTCCATCATTCCCAGCAAAGATAATATCATTAACATGATCAATTAAAATGAAGGAACACTCTTGAATTTCTCTTATGTAAATATTTTTATCCACACTTTCATTATTAAAATTCAACATTCTTCAGCATGTATCCAATTGGGAATAACATTACCTCAGATCTTGTTTTAGGCTATAAAAATTATTTTTCAATATTCACACATAACCTTCATATTTTCCACTGATACAGCCACTAGATTATTTAATATAAACATCTTCTTTAAGATAACCATTTCGAAATGAAGATTTAGCACCCATTTAGATGATCTAATAGCCTTTTTGTGCAGTAGTAGCTAGACATATTCTTATTTTTTTCAATTCATTCAAATGGAGAAAAGGTTTCGTCGAAATCAATATCCTTAATCATTGAGTACCCTTTGCAAACCAATCATGCTTTGTTTCTTACAACGTCACCTTCTGGATTCTTCTTCTTTCGGAATTCACATTTTGTGCCAGTTATGTTTTTGTTTTCCGGATTGGGTATGAGTTCTATTTATTTTTCTTTTCCATCTAATCCAATTCTTTATTCATGGAATAAAACCATTATAGATGCACAAAAGCTTATTTCACCTCATTTGGTTCCACTTTGAATATAAAGAACTATTTATAATGGAATTGGGTTTTCTTCTTGTTTAAACCTTTTGATGTTGATAACTAATTATATTTTGTGTTTCTCAATTTTCCTCAGCCTTGGATAAGTTTTTCAATTATTTTCCACATCACTGGAAATAGATTAGCCAGATTCTTCACCTTTATTAGGATTAAAATCGTTGTTATCCTTATCAGAATTATATTCTTAAATTTGATTAAATTCTTTGTCTTCTTGGACATGTTTATCTTTCTTAGAGCATTTAATAACTTTTATATTCATTGTATCAACAATTATTCGTATTTATTTGTTGAATCTTCTTGTATACACTTCATTTTAGAGAATATCCAAGAATGATCCCATCCTCACCTTTCTCCTTAAACTTACCATAGTTTCCACTGTTGTTTTTTATAATATAATGACTCCTAAAAACACTAAAGTGAATCAAACTAGGAGTTTTTTTATAATACAATTCATATGGATTTATACCTAATTGAGGCCTATAGAAACAATAGTTATGAATATAAACAGCAGTACTCATGCCTTGCCTCCAAATGTAATGAGAAATTCTATGATCAAGTAACATCGATCTTCCCATTTCCACCAGGCATGTATTCTTTCATTTAGAAACCCCATTTTGTTGGGGAGTGTATGGAGAGTTATACACATGAATATTTCCATGATTGTCAAGATATTCTTCAAATTATTTACTTCTTATTCACCACTGTTATTATTCTCAACTTAGTCTTCAAATTATTCACTTCTTATTCACCACCATTATTATTTCTCAACTTCTTCACAGAATACACACATTCTTTATCAATTTTTATTATAAAACTTTTAATCATTTTCAAGGTGTCTGATTTGTGTTTCATATACATAACACAAGTAATGCAATTAAAATCATAAATTAATGTAATGAAGTACTTATCTCCATGTGTTTATTGTTTTCTCTTTGGAACACATATATCAGAATGGATCATCTCCAGGGGTTGTTTTGAACAAATATCAACATTTTTATGCACAACATTTGTAATTTTTCCTTTTTAGAAGATATTGAAACTCTAACATCTTCATTGTAGGAAATCAAAAATTTCTCAAACCCTATATCTTTTAGATAAATTTCTTATGTTTCTCAGACACACGTCTCCAAGAGTTTTATGCCATAACTGATTCTCTTCCACCATACTCATGTAAGAAGAGTTTTTTTGAATCACTAACCTGAAATAAATGTCCTTTTGTATATTGGACTCTTGTAACAATTCTTCCATATTATTCACCCTTCACTACAGATCCATATTTCTTGAAGATATCCTTGTGACACTCATCACAAAATTGTGATACACATAGCAGGGTGTGTTTCAGCCTATCCACATAAAATGTTTTCTTATATTTCAAATTTTCTTTTCCAATAATGGATGACCCAACACCTTTTAATTTCAATGATTCATCACTTCCAAATGTCACTATACATTATTTATAATCATTCACATCCTTCAAAAATTTAATATCTCTTATCATATGAGAATAAACCCCTTTATCAAGATTCTATTGTAGTGACCCAAAGCTTTACGTACATGGACATTACATTAATTTTTCGGAATACATAATACATAAAAAAACCAACACTCAAGTACTGTATTAGTTTAGTGTCTTTGGAAATTCGGAACATAATCTTATAATATTTTTGAAAGATCATCAACATATCCCATAAAGATCTTCCCCTTTTTTTCATACCTAAAACCTTCATTTTAATCCTCAGGGAAAAGAAAACATAAAAAGGATGATATCAAATTCTCGGTAAGGGTAATCATAGAGAAAATAAAAAAACATAAACATTTGAACTTAGAAAAATGAACATAATGTTTAAACATCATTATCATTAGAAATGACTCAAAAAAAAGTCAGTATGTAAGAAATAGATCATAATAAAACATTAATCATGATAAAATAAAATGGGAATAAAACTTGAAATTGTGGAAATAAATTAAGCACATGATATGATTTCAATAGTAGCCAAGGCAATTCTTCCAAGACTATCTTAGTGGACAAAGTCCCTTACTGAACCGGGTTTACTTGCTGTTGCAGCCATATATTACTGAACCAGTTTTACTTTCCATTTTAGCCTTGTCTATCCCATGAGATATAAATCTATACCCAATGCATTAGAGGGAGATATAGGTCCCACCCATCTAATAATGAAATCATTCTTATGTGTGCCACGATATAAACATAAATCATTCATCATAACCCAAAGAATAAACTAGGTTTCTAAAAAATCATCCTATCATAACATATTATATATAAAATAAATGGATATCATTTCATAATAAGAGAAGTGAATCCATGTAAATCATAGAGACATTATACCTGAAACAAAATCATACAATATAATGTCATCTTTGATGGAAATTAGTTTTGACAAAACACTTGAAATGAATTTTTGAGGAAAATATCCTTTCTTCTTCAAAATCATTTTCTTTTCACAAAATGCCATGAAATTTTAAAAGAAAGGCATTTTTTAAACTAATCATTAAATATTGTAGAGTAATATTCTTGAAAATAAGGCATTATAAAACCATAAAAATCCGTTCACGCCGTAAAAGTAAAAAAACATTCTTCCCGTACTTTTGCCGGAAATGTCAAAATGTACCTCGTAAGGAAAACACAAGAAAGATTTCTTCCATACGATTTGGTAAAAGTAAAAAAAAAGGGTAAAAATGACTTTAATAATACATTGAAGAAAATTAAACGTTTTATGAAAACTTTTTGAGAACATATGGACATGGATAATAAACATAAACCCAGTAAATACTTGAGAATAACAATCCGGAAAAAAATGAGATTGGAATAATTATCCCTTACCTTAGGCCCGATATGCTTCGTACGTATTCGAACCTCTTGTATAATGATTTAAAAAATTAAATGACTTATTAATGAATCATATTCATTGTTATTATATCAAATATGGTTCACTTATGACTTTATATAACCCGTTCTTTTGTAAATTTCATGTTAATGCAACGTTTTGGGTAAAATCGTTTTATTTACCGTATGTGTTTGGACTTGTTGTTATTGATATTTGAATTAATTAAATCATGACTCAATTACATTAATAATTTAATAATGATTAATATATCATATAAATTCACTATATATATATATATAATTTAGATAAATGAAATTAAATACACCGTTCAGGGAGACTGTAGGTTGTACGTATGCATGAACGCTGTTTTCCTTTCATTATTGACTTGAATGAAAGTAAGTAGATGAAATACATATATATATATATAATCCAATAGCATTATGATTTCATATATTTCATTATTATTCATTATATATACTTTATAATCATTTTGAGTGGTTATCATGGAGAATGAATCTCATCGCGTCGTGGAGATGGTAATCCGTACGTACGCACGAGCGATGATATCGTTCCCATAATTATTGAATTCAATTGGAGTGGATGATATAATATCTAAGAATTATTATGTTGTTATAATATCCATATATAGTTATTATTTACACCATTATACCCATCCATGTAAGGTGGGGGTGGAAAATAGATTACACCACGGCGTGGAGACAATATTCCGTACGTTTGCACACGCGGTGATTTCATTTTCCGTAGGATGTATAGAAGATGAAATATGATTGTTTAATATTTATAATAACATATCAGTATATCAGTGATACAGATGTTATTAATTAAGATGAAACAAATTAAGAAGAAGAAGTATAAGAAGAAATAAATTGGAATGAATCAGTAAAGGATATTACCTCTTCTTTGATGCGCCTCTTCTTAACCTCCTCTTAAGGCACTAGAGTTGGCCTATAGAGGATACCAGAACCACTATAATGTTTCTAGGGATGTTTATAAGGGAACTGGTTAGGGTTTGGACATGATTCGATGCTCAAATGGGTGTGAGGAGAAGTGGGAAGGGGTGCCCTTTTTATATGGGAGGAGAGGGTCACCTTTGGAAACATAAGAAATATTAATTTATAATAAATTGAAACCCCACATAATAACCTGCAAAAATGACTCATATTTAAATATTAGATGAGATAGGGTTTTAATCTCATAAAAAAATAAAATCTAGGCATTTTGATAATTTATTTTAAACATTATCAACTTGATTTATCCTTATTTAATCTATTTAACTTTATTTGTCGTAATGAGATTCTAAATTTTAAATTATTATAAATAATTACTTATGTGTTGTGAATTGTACAAAATTGGATAATATATGACATTTTAGACCATATAAATTTTAATTTAAATTTTCTAAATATTTTTTTTGATTTTTAAACAATTTTATATTACGTTATTTTTATAAAATAACAATTGTGTCAATTTTTACACTATTCATTTACTTGAATTTAAATAAAATCCACACAGAATATAAGTTTGAAATAAAATATTTAATAGCTTTATAACAGGTCATATTTATCTTTAAAATTCATGGATAACATTAAATATTTCATATAATATTTATTTTAATATTTTTAATACCATTTATTTGATATTTCAATCAATAAAATAATTTCAACATCACAATTGTGTCACCGTTAATGATAATTATTTAATCCATAAAAAATCTAAATAAATTCACATGATGTAGATAATTTTATTAGTTTTCTGGAGACTATTTATTTTCTAAAATCCTTGAAGTTTATTACTATATTAAAATTATTATACTTATAATATTTAAGAGAGTGACATATTGTCACTTTCATTGGTTTTCCTAATAATTATGTCATTTTCTGGTCCAAACTCCATTAAATTAATATATTGGGACCCTTATACGATATGGGTAGACTTTTATTCATCCAATAGAGTTTTATCTGGTGTTAGGGTAATTTTATAATATTATATTTACCATTAATTTCATGATTTACCTTTAACTATGGTAAATAAAATTTACCGTAATTACTATTAATAATTCCCAAAAATAAAAAGTATCCTATTAACATAATTTGGACCCACTGATTCCAAATATGGAATCCATTTTTTCAAATTCAATACATAGAAGTTTCATAAATTAAATTAAAATTTATCATGTTGTCGAAAGAAAACAGGTTTCTTTTTAAACATTGCAAAAGATTGAATTGATTTAACCTACGAATTCAATGTAAAATCAATGATCCTGAAATAAATTAAATTAAATCGTAAAAATATATTCTATTTATTCTTTGAAACCATTAAATATTATAATTTAACCATATAAATTATTATGATGAAAAAAGTTGTTTTAATTAAAATATAGCGTGTTTTTAATATTCATTAAAATATGAAAGTTATCATAAAAATATCAAAACATTATCCAATGTAAATTTTTATATCCTGATTCAAAATACAATGTTTATTTTGTAAAATTTAACTTATAAAATTTTCAAAAATTATATTTAAAATGGGTGCGCCATCAAAAGAAGGCAAAACAACAATTTTTTTAAAAATACTTATTTTACCCGCAAAAAATTATTTTGTTCTCACACCATGTTGTAGAAAATATGTAAGATGAATAATAATGTTATAAAATTCAAAATTTAATTAATACTATTCATAACGGCTAGTTTATAATAATATTGTAACTGTATATCGTTGTTTATTGAAACCTGGTATTGCGCACAACACATGCAATCGAAGAAGGTCGTGATTACATGTAATGAAAGCCATGTTAGGGTTGTGTGTAGTGAAAGACTCTTATTATGTCTCGTATAGCATAATACAACCATATTTCATTCATCCATTGAATATATATATATACACTCAATGTTGTGTAGAATAACTACTATCAAACGAACTTGAAATTGTGTGTAACATGATCAAAGAATATTGTTGCCTATACTGCAAGCTAATACGGTGCTGCATAGAGTACAAGCTAATTATGGTGTATTGTACAACACAAGACATCAATGAGAATAATATTTTTCATAAAATCTCAGGGTGTTACATTCTACCCCCCTTAAAATGAATTTCACCCTCGAAATATTTCGGGGTTATAAATGGTTTACTACATGAATGTTTCTTAAATAGAAGCATAAATCGTAAAAAGGAACACCAAAAAAAATATTTTCAAACTAAAGTATGAAATGTAATGGTTACCCAAATTAACTAATCACTGGGTTTCCACATATGAGAACATAGGTGAAAACATAGATATGAAAGATAAATCTATCAATCAAGTTCTGATGGAGAGTGGTAGAGAACATGGCTATGAAAAAGCCAACAATCACAAAGCCATAAATTTGAGATGATCTAAGGTACAATCAGATTCATCGAATATGAGGACACATGGAAAACATTTTGGGTTTTCAAGATCATTTCCCTAAAGTTGGTGAATAAAAATAAATACTTACACGATTTTGGCACAATCTTACTCTTGTTCGTGCCTTGAACAATTTCCACTTCATCTCTTAATGAAAGGAAGTTGAATTTGTTATTCATGAAGTGTTAGCAGATCATGCGATAGAATGATAGGTCATTCAATCTCTCTCAAGCATAAGGTTAGAAAATGTTATATACATAAGTCCATATTATGTTGACATTAATCGTATATGGTTCCAAAAAATGGACTTATATTTCATCTATCATACTGCTTAATAAAATAAAACTAGTTTCTACTAACTAGGGACTTCTTATAGGCCAGTGGTAGGTGATAAAGGCCTATCGTACTTTGGTTGTGGGTTTGATTCCCACATCCTTGTCCGAAGCGACAGGTTGTCGCCCGTCCTATAAGTTGTACTTTTTCTAAAAATACATAATTATAACATTCCATCAATAATATCAAAAATAGTTATATCCTTAAACTAACTTATGTCCAACATAATCCATTTCAAATATTTATGCTTATCCAAAATACATCTATCCAAACTCATAGTATAAAGAAAACAATTACTAGAAATATCATCTACCGAGCATGTGAATACCATCATTTATCCTCGATATATCATGTTGGTCACATTCCAATCATGTGAATACCTTAATCATGCATTCTCTTAAAAAATGAATACACATTTAACCATAGTGAAAACATGAATGCTGTCAAAAGTTAACTTGTCCCACAAAACCAAAATCCCAGAATTCCTATATACTCAAACCATGATATCACTTTGTCCTTATATTACTCATGAGCTCATGATTACTATCATACATATTATTTTCTCCTTATCCCTTAATTATGCGCATTTCATCTGCTTTCCAAAAATAATAAAATCACTTTTCATGGTTATCAGTAACATAAAATTATTAAAAACCACAATGATCCAATACATTGATATTCCAATATTCACGATACTTTAAATGAGATTCCACAACATTAACCCAGAATCCTGTAACATAAACACTCATTCATTCCACAACATCGTTGTCATACTCACCAACACAAATTGTGATCAAATGTGACATACCTTTATCCTTTTCCTTAATAGGTTTCTCACATCAATCATCATTAACCCATGGATTAGGGCATTTATTAGCATAATTCCCCATTTCCTTTCACTTGATGCATTGAAGTGTTGGTGGAGTGTTCTCGGTATTCTTTTCTCTATTAATGTCATTAGAAACCCTTTTCCCATTACTTGAGCACTCAGCTGCTTGATGACCTTATTTTCTACACATGAAACATTTTTTGTACCTTTTAGACAATCTCCACCATGCTTCATTCCATTATTTGAGCATAAAGAAACATTCATCTTCTTTTCACCATTGTTCTGAGATTTCTCCTTGAACACTATCTTTCATTTCTTGTCAAAACCGTGAGATGGATATGTAACAACAACTTCTAGTTCTACCTTGATAGCAAAACTCAAAATTTCTTCATAGCTACTGAATTCTCTTATAGATAATTTCCTTTGAAGACTAGGTTTTAAGCCACTGAAGAATTGATCATCATTACTTTCAAGTTGAATGATAATGCCAGATTAATACCTTGCAAGCCTTGTAAATTTCGCTTCGTATATACCAAAAGATTCATCATCCTTTTTCATAAGCTCATGGAAATCATTTTCCATATTTGTTCAAAGAATATGAGGGATGTACTTATTGAAAAATATGTTCTTGAACTGATCCCATTCCATGGATTCAATTTCATATCGGGGCCTCGTATTCTTAATTAGATTCCACCATTGATCTGCTTCACCTTTTAAATGGTAAACAACCAGAATTAATTTGTCATGTTCTGAACAATGATTTATGGAAAATAAATTTTCAATGGTACTGATCCATTGTTCAGCAACAAGTGGATCAGAAGATCCACAGAAAGAAGGTGGATGTTGCCTCATGAAGGACCCAATAGAATATTGTTCCCTTCTCTGCTCATTTGGATGTCCAGAATGATTCATAGCTTGCGTAAGTATAAAATAAGATTTTTTACTCCATCTCCCATAACATTGGTTTGTTCCGGAGGACAATCATTGCATTTTCCATTACATTGATCAACACGGTTCCTTCGAGTTCCAGCCATCGTCTAAAACCCAAAAAGAATATTGTAAGAGGAAAAAATCATGCTAGGAAAACAATATAATATAGAGGGATTACTTTCAATATCTAACATCCTAGGTTTAATTCTATGATCGTTACTGTAATCTTAGGACTATAACCTTTACTTATACTTAACCATACGGATATCCATAAACATACATAAGAGATATCTCTATGGATCTCACTAATGTTTTCGCATCCTAGTTTCCAAAATTTAACAAAACCGTTACTCTAATTCCAACTGTAGAGACCCAAATCTTGAAGTACATGGAAATTAGATTACTTTTCTGGAATACGTAATACATAAAAACAACAATGCTCAATGACCGTAATAGTTTAGTTTCTTTGGAATCTCATAACGTAATCTTCTAATCTTGGTGAAACATATTCAACATCTCCCATAAAGATCTTCCCCTTTTGTTTTCTTACCTAAACCCTTTATTTTAATCATGGGGGAAAAGAAAACATAAAAAGTGTGAGCTCAAATGCTCATTAAGGGTAAGCCTGGGGAAAATAAAACAAACCATATACATTTGAACATAAAAACATGAACATAATGATTAAACATCAAGATCGTGAACAATGGCACAAAACATGGCAGAACGTAAGGAATATATCATAATGAAACATCACTCATGAAAAAATAACATGGGAATAAAACTTGTAATTATGGAAAAATATTAATCACATGATATGATTTTCATAGTATCAAATGCATTGATTACGAGACCATGTTAGTGGACAAAGTCCCTTACTGAACCGGGTTTACTTATCGTTCCATCCATGTATTACTGAACAAGATTTACTTACCATTTCAGTCATGTCTATCTCATGAGATATAAATCTTTACACAATTCATTCGAGAGAAATATATGTCCCAACCAGCTCATAATGAAATCATTCATACGTGTGCCACAACATAAACATAAATCATTCATCATAACACAAAAAATAAAAAGGGTTTCATAAACATCATCCCATCATAACATAATCCATATAAAATAAATTGATATCATTTAATAATAAGAGAAGTGATACCATGTAAATCATAGAGACATTATAATTGAAACATAATCATACTAAATAATGTAATCTTAGATGGAAAATAGTTTTGACAAAACACTTGAAATGAATTTTTGAGGAAAATATCATTTCTTCTTCAAAATCATTTTCGTTTCACAAAATGCCATGCAATTTTAAAAGAAAGGGATTTTTTTTAAAATAATCATGACATCTTGTAGAGAATGCTTCTTGGAAATAAAGCACTATAAAACCATAAAAATATGTTCATGTCGTATAAGTTAAAAAAACTTTCTTCTCGTATTTTTTCCTGAAAAGTCAAAAAGTACCTCGTATGGTAAACAAAAAAAAGATTCCTTCCATACGATGTGGTAAAAGTAAACAAAAGGGTAAAAATGACTTTACACATACATGGAAGAAAAGTTAAAAATTTATGAAAAAATTTTGAGAACATATGGACGTTGATAATAATCATAACCCCATTAAATACTTACGAATAACAATCTTGGATAAAAATGAGATTGGAATAATTATCCCTTACCTTAGGTCTGATATGCTTCGTACGTATCCGAACCACTTGTATAATGATTTAGATAATTTCATTGACTTATTACAGAATCATATTCATTGTTATTATATCATATATGTATCACTTATGACTTTATATTACCGGTTCTTTTGTAAATACCATGTTAAAGTAGCATTTTGGGTAAAATCGTTTTATTTATCATACGTGTTTGGACTTGTATTTCTTGATATTATTGTTACATAAATCATGATTTAATTACTTCTAGAATGTACTCATGATTTATATATCATATATATTCGGTATATATATATATAATAGATAGATAAATGAAATTAAATACACCGTTCGTGGAGACGGTATGTTGTACGTACACAGGAATGTTGTTTTCCTTTCCTTATTGACTTGAATGAAAGTAAGTAGATGATATATATATATATACATAAATCCAGTATCTTTATAATGTCATATATTTCATTATTATTCATTAAATATAATTTATAATCATTCGTGAGTGGTTATCCTAGAGAATGAATCTCATCGCATTGTGGAGACGGTAATCCGTACGTACGCACGAGCAATGATATCGTTTCCATAATTATAGAATTGAATTGGAGTAGATGATATAATATCTCAGAATGAGTATGTGGTTATTATATACATATATATTTAATCCGTACCCCATTATATCCATCCACGTATGGTGGTGGTGGAAAACAAATTACACCACGGCGTGGAGACGGTATTCCATACGTACGCACGCGCGGTGATGTCGTTTTCTGTAGGATGGATAAAAGATGAAATAGGGTTGTATAATATTAATAATAACATATCAGTATATGAGTAATACAGATGTTATTTATTTATGATGAAACAAATAAATAATAATATGTAGAAGAAGAAATAATTTGGAAAGAATCGGTAAAGGATATTACCTCTTCTTTGATGTGCCTCTTCTTAACCTCCTCATAAGGCACTAGAGTTGGTATATTGAGGAGACCAGAACCTCTATAATGTTTCTAGGGAAGTTGATAAGTGAAATGGGTATGGTTTGGCCGAGCTTCAATTCTCAAATGGGTGTTAGGAGAAGTGGGAAGGGGTGCCCTTTTTATATGGGAGGAGAGGGTCACCTTTGGAAACATAAGATGTATTAATTAATAATAAATTGCAACCCCACAAAACAACCTCCAAAAATGACTCATAATAGAATATTAGATTAGATAGGGTTATAATCTCATCCATAAATAAAATTTAGACATGTTGAGAATTTATTTTAAACATTATCATCATGATTTATCTTTATTTAATATATTTAACTTTATTTGGGCTAATAAGATTCTAAATTTTAAATTGTTATAAATAATTACTTATGTGTTGTGAATTATCCATAACTAGATAATTTATGAGATTTTAGACCTTATAAATTTAAATTTAATTTTTTTAAATATTTGTGTGATTTTTAAACAATTTTATATTATGTTATTTTTATAAAATAGCAATTGTGTCAATTTTGACACTACTCATTTACGTGAATTTAAATAAAATCCACAAAGAATATATTTTTGAACTAAAATATTTGATAGCTTCATAACATGTCATATGTATCTAGAAAATTAATGGAGAACTTTAAATATTTCATATAATATTTATTTTAATATTATTAAAACCATTTATTTGATATTTCAATCAATAAAATAATTTCAACATCAATATTGTATCACCTTTAATGATAATTATTTAATCCCTAAAAATTCAAAATAAATTCACATGATGTATATAATTTTATTATATTTTTGGAGACTATTCATTTTCTAAATTTCATCAAGTTTATCACTATATTAAAATTAATATACTTATAATATTTAAGAGAGTGAAATATTGTCACTTTCTTTGGTTTTATTAATAATTATGTCATTTTCATGGTCAAAACTCCATGAAATTCATCTATTCCGACAATTATGTGATATGGGTTGACATTTATTCATCTAATGGAGTTTTGGAAGGTGTTAAGGTAATTTTATAATATTATATTTACCCTTAATTACCAGATTTACCATTAACTATGGTAAATAAAATTTATTGCAGTTACTATACATAATTCCCAAAAATAAAAAGTAGCCTATTAACATAATTTGGACCCACTGATTCCAAATATTTAATCCATTTTTTCATATTCAATTCACATAAGTTTCAGAAATTAAATTAAAATTAATCCTATTGTCGAAGGAAAATGGGTTTTTGTTTAAATCATTGCAAAAGATTGAATTGATTTAACCTACAAATTCAATGCAAAATCAATGGTAATGACATAAATATTATTAAATGGTAAAAATATATTATATTTATACTTTAAAACCATTAAATATTATAATTTAACCATATAAATTTTTATGATGAAGAAAGTTTTTTTTAATTAAAATATAGCGTGTTTTTACTATTCATTAAAATATGAAAGTTTTCAGAAAAATATCAAAACATTATCAAATGTAATTTTATATATCATGATTGAAAATAAGACTTTTATTTTGTAAAATTTAACTTATAAACTTTTAAAAATTATATTTAAAATAGGTGAGCCATCAAAAGGCTGAAAAACTGCATTTTTTTAAAAATACTTATTTTACCTGAAAATATTTATTTTGTTCTCATACCATGTTATAGAAAATGTCTATGATGAATGATAATGTTATAAAATTTAAAATGTAGTTAATACTATTCATAATGGCTAGTTTATAATAATATTATAACCATATATCATTGTTTAGTGAAACCCGACATTTCGTACAACACATGCTATCGAAGAATGTCTCGATTGCGTGTAATGCAAGCCAAGTCAGGTTTGCGTGTAGTGCAAGACTCCTTTGTTGACTCGTCTAACATAATCCAACCATATTTCATTTATACATTGAATATATATACATACACTCAATGATGCGTAGAATAACTACTATCAAACGAAATTGAAATTGTGTGTAACATGATCCAAGAATAGTGTTGCATAGACTACAAGCTAATTCGGTGTTGCATATAGTACAAGCTAATTTTTGTGTAGCGTACAACACAAGAAATCAATGAAAATAATTTTTTTCATAAAATCGAAGGGTGTTACATCCATGTTCATTTTCATTTCATGGATTTTAATGTAATTTCAACAATAAGAGACTCTTCCCAATTCTTTTCATTCTTCACCTTCGACTTTTTAGAATTGAGAATATTTTCCTAAGACGATAACAAAACAAGACATCCTTTTGTAAGGTTTTCCAGGTTTTTAACATCATTCACAAACAATTTCCAAGGGTTGGAACTTATTTTCATTCTTCACATTAATTTTTTTTCAGATTTCCTCAAGTCAATCTACTCATTTTTCTTTCTTTTAGGAGATTGACTCCCCGATAATGTCATCCTTTCATAAAATATGTCATAATAGTAATGTTGTTGATTGAACCAACACATTCTTGTTGTGTTCCTGAATCCCCAACAATACCAGAAATACCCATAGAAAGAGTATTTATCTATAAAACCTCCATACTAACCATAATTGTGTAAAAAATTATCAGCCATATTCTTTTCATTTTCAATTGGATTATTTTTCTTATTTTACACATTGATTGTATCAGAAGAATTTGAATATTTTTCAGATCTAGATAAATCCTTTTCAGACATGGGAAGTTTGGTAACTTCTGGATTCTTTACTTTGACAACATATAAAACTATTCAATCATTCTTATTTTCAGACACTGATCTATTCTTCTACTCATCATTTGATGCATCTTTTATTGAATCTTCTTGAGTTTCTTATTAAGAGAATATTCACCAACTTCAGTAATAGAGTTTTGGAAATGTAGACTTTTATTTTCAGCTTCAGAGACTTTTTGTTGGACAAGATCCAACTCTTATTATTTTTTCCTTCAGTTTCACTTCCAAATTCACATTACAATTCTTTTAATCATCAAAATACTTCTTAAAATTATGAATCTATTTAACCAGATTCTATTTCTCTATAGAAAAACATACTTTGTTACTTGAGAATTCATCTTACAACTTTTTTTCCATTCAAGGCTTCTAATATTTCTCATACATTATTTAAACTCTTCTTTCAAATACATTTCAAGATGAGTTTCTTCTCCTTGATAACTAATACTTCCCAATTATTCATCATTCCCTATTGCAATGAAAGTATTTTCATTACCATACTCAATGGATTTTTCAAATTCAGCGTCAATTTTTTTATTCTTCTTCATTGGACAAGAAACTTCTTTCTTTTTGTTTGATGAATTTCTTTTCATTTACTTTGTCTCTATTTTTATTCCATATCTTCTTGTCTTTCTTTCTTCAATATCACAATCTGATTCTTTCTTTCTTCGAGAAACATTAGTCGTAATGCGAAAAACACCTCCACATTCAAATCATTTCAAGGTAAGTCTCCCACTGTATTTTAGTGTACCTCTTTTCACATTGTTAGAAAACAAGTATATGATTTCATTGATATTTTTATGTACCTCATTTTTAGAATAAGAATCACCAACTTCATCATTAATAACAAAATTCATTTAATATTATTTATTCATAGCATTGAAAGAAATTTCTCTACAAACATTTTTTTTATATTCATTGAATTTTATCTTCTCATTTCATAGGTGATAAGATGGCTATGTAAATCATCAAGAGATAATGTTTCAGGATCTATATATTCTAATAAAGGAACTTTTTCATTGAATTTTTTAGGTATGATTCTCAAGATCTTTCCAACAATAGTAGAGTATTTCATTTTTTCACTATGAAAACTGATAGTACTCACAGTGTCATTCACCCTGGTAATGAATTCCCCAATAAATTCATGTTCACCCATGTTCAAATATTTATACTTCAATGTCTATATTTGTAACTTTTCCTTCTTCACCTTTTTATTAACTTTGTATATGTTTTTCTACTTATCCCATATAACATTAGCTATGGAAACAACATTATCTCTCATGAATTTTCATTCAGATAGTGATGATAATATAGTATTATTGTCCAATACATCATTCTCAATAAACTTCTTGTCAACTGGTATAAGTGGAGCACTATCATCAATGGGAGGAAACCCAACTGTTGCAGCTTCAAGTACATCATAATTAATAGATATAAGATATCTAAGCATTATATATATCCAAATATGATAGTTATTTCCATCATAGATAATAATATCATTACTGTTCACATAGTTCACGTTCACTATCCACAAATATTACTGAAGGGAACCTTCATCTGATACCACATGATAGTGCCCAGTTAGAATATTGTATCACAGAGATGTGGAGGGGTGAATTAGTGATACTCTTTTTATTTTATGTTTCTTTTCAATTGAAACAACCATCAGCTCCTTTTAAGGATTTCAATATATTGTTGATAAACAAATCAACAAACATCAAAAGGAACACTAAGATTAACAAGGTTCTCTATTCAGTATGAATAGCTACGTCCTTGGTATGGTTTGAAAATGATCCAATACCATAAAATCCACTATAAATCAATCCTTGGATTACAACACATAGGATGTACCCTTTCAATCATGTAGCACTATGAAACAATACAACTAGTGCATGTGCATCCTCTTAACACAATAAGGTAATAAAATTGTATTGAGATGACTAATGTTACTTGCACTTATTTTCAACACAACAAATGTATTCAAATTGTAATATAATTCATCAATTTATTTCATAGAAGAAAGGTAAGAACCACCTAGACTTTTTTATGAAACACTAAGTCATATCCTTTTTGATAATGATTCCTCAAAGTCTGATTCTTACAAAATAATAATCTTAGTCCGATTTTCTGATAGAATACAATATATTATAATTTTAACCACTTCAATTCCTAAAAAAAATATTCAATACAAATAGAATATGAACAAATCAGCACCACCCAAGATAATTGTCAATCTGAATGAAATTGAACTCTTCTTCTGTCTAGAAACCCAAAGCTTCTCTCTCTTATGTTTTGAATAGTTTAGGCATAAACAAAGTGAAAAGTACTTATTTCTCTTTTATAGGTGACACAAAACATGTTTATGAGAGAATTCAAAATTGTTTCCCACTCTCAAAAAATCACCCATATTTGAATTTCACCTAAAATCTCTTAGCAATTATGACTTCATCAACGCTTCTCTATTCATCTTGAAACTTATAAAATCATCATCTATCCATTTTCAGAATCCCATTTCAAATGTCAATATGATTACAATTGATGAGAAATACATGGGTCTAATCATTGGAATTAGATCCTTTCATGTTGATTTCTTCAAAACAATTCTTGATACCATACCAATTGAATGTGTTTGATGAAATTCACTTCCCCACTTGAGATACAATCACTCTTTTAAATGAAATCCCACCCATGAAAATTGGATTATCAATATCAACCTTCATTTATTTTATCATGGACCACTGGAGAAACCACATCATCACATTCCAAACATGTGCTTGAATCATGAATTCTTTCATGACATTGAATTCATTGAGGATCATCTTTAGAATCGTCTAAATTAAATTAGAAATTATTATAACATTCCATTCATTCGTGCTTCTTACTTTCATCTCAACCCAAGCATGATAATTTCTGGAAGAAATGTTCTGGATATGATCAACCTAAATATGATCTTTCTGGATACGATCATTCTGGATACGATCATTTATAGTTACAATAATTCTGGTTACGATTGTTGTTTACAATTTCTAGTTATTATTTATTGTTACGATTGCTGGGTATGATCATTAAAATCTAAAACAATGATAAAAACTGAAAACAATGATCTACCCAGATACGATATAAAACAATCTGATAATCAAGATCTGTCTAAATATGATACAAAACTACCTGATAATGAATATCTTCTCATATATGATATAAAACAATCTGAATGTGATTTATTCTCAATCAACACCATATCTTCCCTTTTATTCTACCTGAATACAATTTTTCTGAAAAACAATCAGTGTCTCATATTCCATCAGCCTCACCACTTCTGTCGACACTACTTCTTTCAGAACCACTTTTCATCAGCATCACCTTTCCCATCGACATCACCCCTTTCACCGGGACCACAATTTTCATTGACCCCACAATTTCCATCGGCACCACCTTTATTGGCACCACTTCTTTTACTTTCACATAGAATCCAATTGTTTTGAAATAAAATTGATATAATCTGGATATGATGGTTTTTAATGGAAATAAATACAATACAGAGAGGATTGTGTTATGATTATTTTGAAAATAAATTGGCATCACCTCTTTCTCAATGCAATCCAGATTTGATAAATCTGAATATGATTATTTTTTGATTGTTTTGAAAAAATTATAAATATGATTTTTTTCTGATTTTTTTTAAAAAAAATCTGAATACGATTCTTTTTAAAACCAACCCAAAACTATTGTTTTCCCAAACTATGTGAAGTGATTTATTTTCATCAATGCAAACCTTAACAACCAATGAAAACTGTTGAAACCTTAATCACCTTCATTATCAGCTTGGTCCTGAAAATACCCTATTAATTTTCATCCCATGGGGATATATGATAATGTCACTCGTGTGTATGGTTGACTACCACCACATGAAGCGATGCAGTTCATTTTTTCATATGTTTTATATAGAAGGTAGTTTGAATAAATTAAATAAAGATATGTGATATTTAGGAACTAAAAGTTATTCTATAAATATAATATCACATCTAAATTCTTACCTTATAATCGATTGGAAAACAATAATGTCGCTCATGCGTACGTGTGGACTACCACCTCCACATAGTGATGTGAAAAAGTTTTTTCAATTTTTTTACATGGAAGGTAATAAGAATTTATTTTAATAATATATAAGATATATATGACATAATAATTATTATTTAAATGTGAAATAATCTTCAATATTTTTTTTCTATCCGTTGATAAAATAAATACATCATTCATGTGTATGTATGGCCTATCATCTATATGAATATTGTAATGTATTTTATATATTTATCTTTTATAGATTATTATAAATAAATATAAAATGTATTAATATTATATTTATATCATTTTTATATACTATATATGATGTAACCATGATCATAGTAAAAGGACCAACATTAACAAATAGAAACATACATGAAAAACAAAGAAATTATCACATCAAAAAGAGATTTTAATAAATATTGATAATAATTGGGTCATAAAATACTATTATAAAATCATATAAGGTATTAAATATATAATTATGGTACATTAATATATTTCTAACAAATCAATATTCATTATACAGGAGGTACGAACATGCTTGGAGGAAATCAGGCCTAAGGTAAGGGTTTCTCATTTCACCTTTAATTTCCTTATACATGTACCATATTCACCACTTATTCCATTGTGAGTTGTATATACTTCCATTTTGATATGTTATATCAGTAATATATTTATATTCATGTTATTTTTATTTTCATTTGAATTTATTTCCTTCATGGGGATTATGATTCCAAAGTTACCAAAGTTGTAAGGGATTATTACACGATGTCATCATTATTCAGGGTTGTTTATGTTTAAGTTTCCCTTAGGGTAATTATTTTATATTTATAATTAAAAATAATATATTTCATCATTATTTGGTTATTCCTGAGTTGTTCAACTAATAGTACCATTTTTTCCTCTCTTTGGTACTTAAAATTATTGAAGTTGTTTTTTAGAAAATGTAACTTCATTTCTATCTTCAGTTGAAAATATTTTTCATCCAAAACTATGTTTTCTGAATATGTATTCACTTTTTTTAATATTATCATAATGATTTTAGAAAGGCTGTTTTATACATTTTTTAATTTTTACAAAATGTTTTGAAATAAATCTTTTGTTCGTTATCTGAATAAGGTACTTTTTTTCTTTTTTCAACAATGTGAAATGAGTATTTTTTTAACTTATAAGGCATATACAGAATTTCCCACCATCATGACAACTCAATATTTTAAACCTTACTTTAAATGTTTAAAAGATTATTTTCAATTAATTTTTTTCATGTTTTATGGACTTTTAGTTTTAAATTTATATTCCAAGTGAAAAGGTAATTTTCCTCAAGAATTATTTAATGGAATTTTATACAGTATTTATATTCATAAAAAAACAAAGACCCACATTTTAATTGTGATTCATTGTGAATATTTTATAATTATACCATTCTTATTATTTATGTAGATGGTTTATGATCATTCTGATTGGGGTTGTACTATTAGGATAATAGTCGACATATTACTCTAAATGGTTTATGATTATGTATATTTAATGGGGAAGGTATTAACATTTAATATAACAGTTTTTCAATTTGAATTATTATATTGTTAATGTTCTACAATTTCATATGAATAATTAATTAGACATAGTAAGTGATGGGTGGGGACTTATATTGTCCTTCGATGCAGAAGTATGTGTCATGAGACAAACTAGTTTTAGTTTTGGCCAAGACCTTACCCATTTTTATAGACGTCTTAAAAAAATTCCTCAATGACATTTCATATGTATTCCAATAAGGCCTCAAATCTATTTCACAAATGTATGTCATTATTAAGTCCTTGATTATGAAATCAATTATTGATGTCCATGTGATTATTTTAGTTTTTATTACCTCTAAGGATGAGTTTCTAGCTCCTGAGATTATTTATATGGAATTATTTCAGCATCATTTATTCATGTCGAAATATCCTACATGTTTATGTTTTTTATTAAATGGAATGAGTTTCATTTATTTAACTTTACATATTGATTTTTTATTTTGTATTCATGATACCTTCCACTATACTCATACCCATAGTGAGGACTAGAGATCACACCGTTCTTATGTATCCCAAGATGCAAGGAAGTGTTTTATGAGTGACATGTATGGATATTCTAAAGTGAAGAATAATATACTGAAATAAAACACAATCTTTTATTTGATGTTATTAAATGTAATATGAGATTCATGTATGTATCTAAATTACCAAGACTACTAAAATAATCGATGCTTTAGGATGTGAGTCCTTATATCATTTTCCAATGTAATAAAGTAACCACTAACTCTAGGTTACTATGGTTGAGGTATTTACATACTATTTTGTACCACAAAATCCCAAACTATCGATTCTGAGCCAGAGTGCCACATGACGTCATGTGCGCCTCCCCATATCCAAGGGATTGCAACTATAAGTGAGGGTCTAATTCCATCATTGGGTATAATATACACTTGGTATCATGTCATAAATCAATATAAATAAAACAATTCAAATAAATAATCATATTAAATTATGAAAAGTAAAATATGGAATAAATTTCAAATAATTAATAAATAAATAATATTCCATGGTGGAAATTGAATCCATAATATATGTAGATGATAAATAAATTAGTTTACAACTATGAAGACCTTCAGAGTCTTATCAATCCACCATAATCTCCATTCTACTCTAATAATCCATCATCTTCAGCCCCCATTCCCTTACTTGGAACCCTATACATGAAGTCATCATGCACATCAGGATGCCCATGTATAGTATGATTAACAAAACCGAGTAGTACACCACCAATGAATCCTTAGCTGGTGGGATCAGATATATAAACTATATGTCTCAATAATAATAATTGTATAAAAATCATAAAAATCATACCACATGTAGGGAGAATTCATGTGATAACTAAGCTACCCCAGACACCTGGTCATACCTATTTTGGATCCAAACTAGTTGGATAATCATAGGATATTTGTTGAAACTACTTTGGAATACAAAAAGACTATAAAGTCAGCCCCGAGATATTTCAAAATCCAAAGACAATGTTTGATGGATTAAAAGGAAAGTCAAATTTTCAAAGGCCTATGTAGAAGACCTTCGCAGCCGACCTCCGTGGCGACTCTCCATGATGTTAAACTTTCTGTACCCGAATGTGTCAAAACTGAATGGAGGGACTGCGCTGCGGACCTCCACCAACAAATTTACTTCGACCATCCCCCCTCATTACCTATAAATAGGACCCTTGGGCTCCTCATTTATGGATTGAAAAAATTTGAAAGACATCCAAAAGATCCCATTGCATAGGTCTTTCACCCAATTACCTAGAATTGTCTTAGGTAGAAATCTAAAAATCCCTAGAGAAGAGATAATTATTTGGGATAAAGATTTGTTGAAAGGCCTTCACAATTTGAATCTTACATAGGCTTAGTTCCCCTATGTGAAGCATTATTTAGTCATCATAAAGGCCTATGCAGCACACCTGTGCTGTACAAATATGTGGTGGACCTACATAGGGTACCTACGTGGAACACCTGGGTAGAGTACCTACGTGTAAGAGTAGTGTATAAGGCCTACATATCAACTTAATTACCCTATTTAATGCCAATCAAGGTAGGGTATCTACTTCCTTGGTTACCTTATCTAAAAGGGACTAAGATGAAGCCTCCACCAAAACCTCCTAACTCGTCAAAGCATTGGGAAAGACACATCATCATGTCTATCGTTTGGGTTTGCATATCTGTAGTGAGAGGTTTCCCACATTTTTTAACAATGGGGTTAAAATTCATTGAGAGTATTTGGGTTTTTATATCCACAGTCACATGGACCATTCTCCCAGGAATAGTTTTGGGGAGTTCCTAGATCGATTTTAGTACATCCATCGTAGTGTAATCCCCTTTCCTTCCAAGTAGGATGTTTTAGTCTTGCTCCTCTCTACTTCCTTCACCTTCTCTACTTCCATATATTTGAACCTTTTCCAACAAAAAGTGAATAGATAGAAGGATCTTCGTCTCCCCCTCGTCCACTATCACCTCCACAAGTTACCCCTCTTCCACTAGTGGAGGAGGAAAAGTTTTTGTGCCTTTGTTGAATTTTTGACAACCTCTCTTTTCTCACACCGAGAATGACTCACGTGGGCCCAGATATTTTTCATGATCACACCATCTGCACCAGATTTCATGAATTATGACAACTCTTATTCTTGTTCAAACTACAATATGCAGGATGCCTACTTGAAGTTCTAAGCTCAAAAGGGTTCTCTTCCTAAAGGGTTCACCCAATTTTTCCCCCCAAATGGGAAACTCTTATCCATATCCCCCAAAAAAATGAATGAACTAAGAGAACTCTGATTCCCATTGTAAATGGGATACATAAGAATACTTCTTACAACATATGATCCCTGGAAATCCTCTTTAGGAGTCTATACCTAATTCCCTTAATCTCATAATCCTCCTAAGGGATAGGCCCCAAATTATAATCCAAAATTATCAAAATGTACTTTTATGTTTGTCAGCAAATACTCATTTCTCTAAACTTAATAAACTCTCCTACGGGATTTATTAAACTACATGAGCTTTTTTTCCCATCTAAATGATATACGTATGAAACCTCTTTGAGGTTAAAACCCAAAACTACAAATCAACCATGGTTTTCTGGGTCCATATTCCCAAAAATGTCTAATATTACATGGAAACCCATATTCCTTCCAAGGTCATTGGGATTCTTATACATAATACCGACACAAAAACATGACTAAGAACCTTTTGCTTAGATGTCCTTACCACATGACATTAAACTGTACGGTTAGGTCCTTATAACACAACCTTAAAAGGTATAACGTGTCCTATTTAAAAGCACCGAACTATGAGGGTTCTAATTCGTTTCAAAAAGATACATAGGTAGCCCATTTTATGGGTATGATCCCAATATCAAAACAAAACTTCATATCCCTATATGAAAATAAATTATAGAGTGCCCCACTGACTGGCTTAAAAAAAAGTATCATCCTAACAATGATTAAAAGGTTATATAAATAGTTTATGAGAGGATACTATTGATTGAGAACCTTTAATACATACAGATTTCTCCATTAATGAAGATCCTCGAATACATAATGACGATTCTAAATTTCACACCTACTCATGATTAATTGAAAATTCCATGGGAAACCTATGTTATAAATGGAGATTTAATAAGGATTGATCAAGATATTTCAAATAATTAAAGAGAGTCCCAAAGTAGACAATAATTTCCCCACATAAGGGTGTGATGAGTCCGACCTCCCATCCTCTCGACCAATGCATATTCTTATGTATCGAAATTTCAATCGTAACGAATTCCTTCCCTTTTAAAGATGGTCCCTTTTGGATAAATAACTATTGGGTTGTTTTGTTTCCATGAATAAATCCATGGAAACCGCCTAGAAATAATGATTCTTAATCTAGTACACATGTTCCAAGGAATGAAGAAATAAAAATGGTGAACCCAACATGAATCCTTAACAAAGTGAATATTTTTACCCACCTATTAGGACCCTCTCAATTGATAAATATTTGAAAGACAAAGGAATTAATCACTCATGTATCCATATAAAATATGATTCTTCAATAGAGTTTGTTATTGGTATAAAATTCTATCAGAACACACTTCACTCCAAAATGGATTCCATCAAACTAGAACCTATGAATGCCTCAGTTGTTGCACAAGATGGATCATCATCCGCTTGAAGGATGTCATCACCTACTCCATATATTCAATGTTGGGTATCCAATGAACTTGTAAGGGAATACCATTATCAAGGTACTATCCCAACCTTGGGGGCTTCCTGATAGGCTCTCCAGGTTAATAACAACCCTCGACCGCCTGGTCATCAATGGTCGACGGTTAAGAAGAAGACAGTTCAAACCACCATATTCAACCGTTTTGGGTCCTTATACACAAAACACAACAACTATTACCTACCATAATATAGGGAGGGGGTCAAGGGGTCACTCATGGCCTCAATTCAATGATGTAGTGGTCCTTCCTGAGGACTCCCACCAATAATTGTTTCTTATAGAATCATGCGGTAGTAAACCCCAAACGTGATGTGGGTGTTGCCTCTAGTAATTCGGCCTAGGTCCCCCAGACCCAGGCATGCATGAAGAATAATCATGGATATCATTCAATCAAGATGGAGAAGGTTCTTACCTTTTCCCCCTTCAGAGATGTACATCAACATAACTTGATGACAAAAAATGAGCATAAACATACACTCGTCCATCCTAATTCCACTTCCCAACATATGTTTCTGGAGGAGACCCACCATTACCAATAGGAAAATTTGGTGGAGTACCATCAACATGTACATACACCTGTTTATTAATTATTAGCCAGTCAGCAAGCTCTTCTGACTACATTTATAGAATCCTTCCAATCAAATGTGGTGGAAACTGGTAAGTAGGAACATACACATGCCTACACTCACAAATTATTCTAGTATTCTCATCTACAATTGTATCTCAATATTTTTACCCTCTCATCACCAAAATATGGGGACAGTAGTAGTTATTTTGAAGTTCCCCATCAGACACTTTGTCAAGAAAGCTTGCTTCATTAAAATTTGGGCAATCCAGATATCCTATCTCTGGGTGAGAACCATGACAACCCTCTATCTGACCAGAAGACCATAGAGAAATAATATTTATCCCTCACTATAATCCACCATTGTGTTCCACTCCATGATGGAATTTTCTACAAAATTTCTATCCACAGTTGTATTTTTCATTGTAAAGATAATTCTATAATTGAAAATGTTGTAATGTGAAATCACGCTTATCGTGAGGAACTTTCCAACATAAGGACAGTCTTGTCTAATACCATGTAATTAATGGGAGAAATACTTTCTCAACTAGAATTCATCTCAACTAAATAGTCATTCTTTGAATCTCCCTTGGGACATTTTATTCTAATAATGAATAGGAAAAAGAGATTGATTTCATTGTTTGTAATAAAAGAACCTAGAAGCATCCACTTCGGTCAGACCATGTGGAGAAACCTCTTGTTAATGATGATGAGAATATGTTAAAAATTAGAATACAATTAGCTAATGGAGATGTACTAGTCACGTTCTAGCCTTTGGTAATCTCTCAATATAACATTCTGAAATTGATGGCAGATGAATACATTCCTGATGTCCACCTCAACTTATATAAGAATATTCATAATTTGAAACCAATGTATTACCATATGATGAATGTTAATATCATGTAAAGGTAATAGAATGGTTGCAACACCAAATTGACTTATCATCTCTCTCTGTTTTCTGACATCCAAAATTTTAAAATCAGAAGAGAAACCTCCAGTGTGCATACATCAATTCTCTAAAGAGGCTACACCAGTTTATTTATGATAACACATATGATGTTTGTATCAGAGGATGGGGTGTAGATGGAGCATTGAATTTTATATAATTCTAGAATCAGCAAATCCTTCCAAAAGTGGTATCATGAAATATTATTTCCCATGGAAGTCTATAATCAATAAGTTGTGTATGTAATCAAATGTAAGCTCAAGAACATGCCTCTATTATCTCCCATTAGATTCAGGATTAAAGAAAGAAAGTTATTGATATACCTTTGTATCAAGTATATGTGAATCTTATGCAGGACTCCTATATAGAGGATTTCATACATCAAATAATGCAAATGTCTGAAGTAGCCCAATGATCTTCTAAAACAGGTGATTTGAGTGGTTTTCAGAAAATGCACCCAGCTAATGTCCAAACCAAAATTCACAAAATCCGATGATCATATGCACAAATCTTGGCTATAGTAGTTCAAGGGCCACCCCATCCTGCAAGGCTAGGGGCTTGTTTAATTCATCCTATAAATTCAATAAACAATGTTCAAAGGTTTCAAAAATAACAAAAAAATTATCCCCAACCTACAGGGCCGTGGGATTTTTAACATCTACAATGCTCTCCTCAATGGATGATAGTTTTCTCCCGATTTGGGAAGAATCCACAAAGTGAGTTCACAACTGAACTATCCAAGGATTCCCTTCGGTTAACAATATTTCAAATTGTTTCTGGGAATTCATCATATATGATATTAGAGTCTCATGGAAGATACAGAAGGAGATGATCTTATAAAGATACTGACAGAATGCCGTCAATGTATTATGCATTAGTAAATGCAATTAACACCATTTTAGAATATCATCCAAAAAATGAGTCTAGATTTGGGGAATCAGAAGATGAATTTATTATCCAAAACATGGTACACATTGAAGAAAAGGTAGGAGGTGTGTGTACCAAAAATCATAGGCTTACCTAGAATCTGGGTATTCCCTCAAACAATAAACTCCCACCCATTCGAAACATATATAACAAGGGTAACTTTAAAAGTCAGATAACGTCTCACTTTCCCACTGGAGAAGGTAAATATCTTTCACTTGAAGTAATATTTTCACAACACAAATAGGAGATGATAGTGTTGAAAAGACTAAATATAGAGTTAATTCAAAAAATCATTTATGTTAGACATACTCTCAAGGAAAATACACAACATGCACATCCTTTAGGAAGTCTTCTACAAAAAAAACTTTTTGTTAACTAAAAATGTGGATAATTAATTCCCTCTATTTGGTACACAGCTAGGGAAGAATCAAACACATCTTTATAGGCATGTTCATGGGAGCTATCTATGAAAAATACCAGCCGCACCACCACCAGTGGGTTTTCCAGTAATTTTACAAGTTCAAGCTCCATCTACTATACCTATACAGGTCCCAGCTCATCACGATATTCACCAAATGATTATGAATAAAATTGATGAATTTGAAACTCAATTAGAAGATTTGGAACAATGGTGTGTTCTAGTTCAGTCAAAAATGAGATCCTCTCCTGAATGGGTGGATCTGATTCCTCCCCCACCAAACATTGTGTATACTACATTCCCAATCATTAATGGTTCAGGAGATCCAGAGCAACACATAACAAATATCATTTCTCATTGTGATCTGATGATGGAGACTCCTTGAAAACAAAAAGCAGTAAAGCTTATGTGCTTTGGGTAGTCACTAAAGGGACCAATGTTGTCTGATATACAAGTCTACAATCTCAATCAATTACTAGAAGGAAATTTCTCTGTCCTAAATTTATTCTTTAATTAAGCTCAACACTGTTGAATTAAATTGTTTTGATATTACAAATTTTTAACAAATATAAAATGAAAGAGTTTCATATTTCATTTCTCAATGGAAAAGATTAACATTTTCTGTAAATCTGGTAATCCCTTAGGAAGATATTAAACCAATTTGTGTGTCATATCTGTGTGATGAGTTACGCACACCAATGATCCCTATGAAATATACATTAGTGTTTCAAGACCTTGCTTAAATTTTCCAATAGGTTGAGGATACCATTTTGGAAACTAAATCTAAATCTCATGTAATTCAATCATCTCTGGGAAGAAGAACAAGGGAATCATAGGCTGCTACTATCACACTCAAGCAAGAAATTATGCCTGCTTCCACTTCAAAACCTTCATTATATCGAAAACGTGAGCATAAACGACTGCCTCATTAAAATAATCAGACAGATCAATGTATGAAAACGTTTTAGGAGTTAAAGAATAATTTTTTTTCTTTTTAGAATGAACAGGTTCCCGGTTACATCATCTCTGAATTGGAAAAAAATTTGGGTCAGTTGTCAAAACCGAAGAAAAAAACAAAGAAGGAGGTGAAGATCATCGAAATTATTTTCCCTTTAACCAGATGATGGGGCATTCCATTCAGAAGTGTTTTTTCATGGACCTCCGGCAAAAAAAATTGTAGACTCTGGACATGTTAAATTGAAATGTTCATCAGCCCAAGTATCATGTGTTACTGCTACTGATCGAGAGGAAGAATGTGAATGAAAGGATTTAAAAGGAAATAATGCACAGAAATATGATGATTATATGATTAGGAAAATAGTCAACTAAATTCATTCTATTCTATGAACATTGTTGAAACAACTGATTGTGTCTTCCACCACTCCCGTCAAATAAAAAACACCTTCATCAAAAGATCAGTCCCACAAAGGTCAATCGTTAACGAAGTGACATGATCATAAGGACAAAGAAAAGTCAGAAGAAGATGATATCATGTCAGGGAAAATTTTGTTCTTGACTCTGGAAGATTTCATGCCATCTGTTTCAAAATAACGGGCACTGTCCTACCAAACAACACTACGAGAACTGACCTGTCAAGTATAATCATCATCAGATGAATAATTGATATTTCGTTCTATCAATGTTATCCCCGTATCAAATCCCTCTGTCGATGGTGATTCTAGTAATAATGATCATGAGTTCACTCTATCTAACTGGGAAACTAGATAAAGTATCCACAGTCGAGGATACTGGGTAAGAAGTGTGTATTCCAGAAGAAATTATTTTAACTCTACATCTGCTCGAACCGTATACATGGAAGAATCTTGTGGGAGATCCCTTCAGCTGGCTCAATAAGAATAGGGAGATTCTTCCCCAAATGACAGCTTGCGTCCTGACATGATTATTTTTGTGGAAAAATTATTGGTTACACAATCTTTCTCTCAGCTAGTAGATAAACCTAGTTAGTCTAATCTACCAAATCCACGAGTGTTTCAAGTTTCTACTCTAACACAAGGTATATCTACATCAAGAGTGTCAAATTATAAGGCACCTACGAAACCACATTTCTATGCTGGTAAATGTTGACCTCTGGACCATAAGTATGGGGTTTTTAAATATCTATCTCATGTATTGTACATGTTATAGATTTTGGATGCCCCTAAATTTTCAAAAGAACTTTGAGATGCATGTATTGAGGCTTTCCTCAAGAGTTTGAAACGAAAGTTGATTCCATTGAGGTTTACCGTATAGAGAATTGTCCTACAGAATGTCATGAAGTTATATCATTTATAGATGAAGATGAAGATGATATTGTGCATGGACAGGTCATGTCCTTGAATCTGTCTGGTAGGGTCAATTACATAAACATCCAATGAGCCTTCATTGATAATGGATTAGGAGTCAATATCATTCCAATCTGTACAAATCATTTATTGGACCTCACTAAATCTGAGTTATCTCTTTCCATGTTAATTTTGCAAGTTCATGAAAAGAATGAGCATGAACCTTTATGTGAGAATACACTCAGAACAAAGTTTTGGTATCTTGTCTCTAATTCATATTTTATTGTTATCTGTTAGGAAATGACCTTTATCATTCTTCTTGGAAGGCCTTTGCTACATCAAAATGAAGCCATAGCTTCTTTATATAACTAATGTCTCAATTAATATTTTAATGGTAAAATTGGAACATTTTATGGTGACAATTCTCTAATAAATTTTTTTGAATCACAATACATTGAGGCAGAATTTTTTCACACAAAGGGAACGAGGTCCCTGATAAAGGAGGTAACCAGAATTAATACTCTGAATGCCCTGGAGAATATCCCATAAAACCCATTCAAACTTTTGAGTATAGATTATGTGTTACCTCTAAATCATATTGATCGGATAAAATAAAATACTAACACTCATCCAATTAATTTCATAATGTCAATTATGACAATTGAGCCTAATATTATAGGATAAATTATTGATTTACCAAGCTGTGATGGAAACCTAAATAGAGAGGTCTTCATTTAATCCACTAAACTTCAGCAAGACTATGCTTTTCTAATAAAATTATAAGAAGTTGTAGTGATACTAGAAGAATACAAGGATATAAATTCCCAACCCATAATATACTATTTATTACTCCACGAAGTCCCTTCCCCATCTGTAGGTTCAGAACTCATGGCATCTTCTTCGGGATGTTCAAATACTGCCTCCCTCCTAGCTCCAAATGTTTTGCTTCATCACCTACTATGAATGTAGAAATAGAAGAAGTGACATGTAAGGAAGAAGAAGGAGAAGATCTCAGAGATGCTCCTCTATCATTTGAGGAAGGTTTATCTACCACTATGGATGAGCTCAGAGAAATAAATCTGGGTTCATAAGAAGATACATTCCCCACTCTAATTAGTGAGGCCATGAATTCTGAAGAGAAACAGATGTATAAATTATGTCTAATGAAAAATAAAGATATACTTTCTTGAAATTATACATAAATTCCAGTTCTTAATCCAAATGTAGCCACTCAAAATTTAGGTTTTCTATAAGAACATAGCGGATTGAAGCATGTCACAAGAAGAACACACCCAACTCATGCCTCAAAAATTGAAGTTGATGTTAATAAGATTATCAAGGCAATCTTTTTCAGGGAGGTTTAAAATCCATAATATTTGGCCAATATTGTTATAGTGAAACATAAGAATGGGAATATCATAGTTTTCATTGATTTTGGAGATCTTATCCAGTATTTTCCTAAATATGACTTTCTACTTTTGATCATAGAGCTTTTAGTTGATGAAACTGTTAGCTATGAAGCTCTTTCCTACATGGATGGCTACTCTGGGTACAATAAACTTTTCATGGAACCAGAGGATGATGATTCTATAGCCTTTAGATCTCATCAATGTGTGTTTTTATATCGGGTAATTCCCTTTTTCTTAAATAATTTAGGTGCAACGTATCAATGAGAATTAGACCATATCTTCAAGCCCTTCTTAGGAGAATAGTTCGAATGTTATATGGATGATCTGGTGGTAAAATCTAGACAATGGTTTGATCACTTGGCTGATCTGGAGACCATATTCAGTAAACTCCGGCAACACAATTTGAAGATAAACCCCTTGAAATGTGATTTTGGGTTAACTTAATGAAAATTCCTCAGTTTCATTGTATGCCATAGTGAAATATATGATGATCCGAAAAACGAAACAATCAATCCTTTTCATGTCACCTCCTCTAAATTTGAAATAATTAAGAGGTCTCTATGGACACCTGGCTTATATTCGGTGATTTATCACGAATTTGGATGGCAAGTGTTTTCCCTTCACTAGATTAATGAATAATGGAGTCACCTATCAATGGACTGAGGAATTCCAAGAGGCATTTGAAACCCTTAAGAAGTATCTCTTGATTGCACTAGTATTTTTACTCATGTTGAAGGAAGAACACTTATTCACTATGTGACAGCTTTAGAGTGATCAATTGGTGCCTTCCTTTCCCAAAATAACGAATCTAGGAATGAAAACAACCTTTACTATCTTAGTCAAAATATTCTTGATACAGAAACATGATATTCAAGAATCGAAAAGTGATGCCTAGAATTAGTCTTTTCAGTTCAGAAATTGAGGCACTCCCTGCAACATCATGAGTTCCAATTAGTTTTTCAAAATAACCCGCTCAAATTTATCCTCTGTCGTCCTATGCTTACAGGGAATGTGGCACGGTGGGAAGTTATTTTTCAAAAGTTTGATATCTAGTTTATGCCTCAGAAGGCAATAAAAGGCCATGATTTGGCATATTTCCTTGTTGATCATCCATATGTGGTAGATACATCATTGATTTCTAAACTTCCTGATGAATAGGTTATCTATATTCAAGGAAATCCCTAAAAATGGGAAATTTACTTTGACGGCGCCTTTGAAATTCCAATAGGGAAGAGAATGGAAGACCCTAAACTCGACAAAGTTGGGTTAGGAATTTTACTTATCCCACAAGAAAAGGAAATGTTTTCATATTAATTCCTATTTTCAGTAGGTGGTACTAAGAATGAAGCAGAGTATCAAGCTCTCATAGAAGGTGGGGGAATTGGCACTTCTGGTACAAGTGAACCACCTGAAATTGAAAGGTGATTTGGAGTTGGTGATCAAACAAATAAATGGGGATTATGATATCACAAAATAACAGTTAATTTATTTGTGTGATTACATCAAAGGGATAATGGATGAATTCCCCTCAGAGCCAACATTGTCTTATTTCCTACGATCACAAATGCCCATGCTGATGCACTAGCTAATGCATCCACAACCTTGGAAGATCAAATCGGGTTGAGATAGTCATCAGTATTTCCCATCACCGTGTGGTTTCAACATTAGTTAAAACTATAATGGAGGAAATTAATTAAATTATCCCTATTTCTGATCCATATGGTCATCCCATGAGATAGATGACACCCATCATGGAATACCTTCAAAACGGAGTACTTCCACTAGATTTAGCTGAAAACGAACAGATATGATGACGAGTGGCCTATTTTACTCTTTATGATAGTCCATATCACTAGAAGATCCTCTAAAAAAGAGGTTTGGTTGGAATCATCTTCAGGTGTATTGACAAAGAATAAACTGTAGCTGTCATAAAATAAGTACATGCAAGAGCCTGTAGTTCTCACAAGTCTGGGCATAGGATTTCTGATCAAATTCGAAGGCTTGGACACTTTTGGCCTTCAATGATGCATGATTTCACAAATTTCACTAAGAAATATCATCCCGACCAAGTTTATACCCACTTCATTCATCAATCCTAGTATTTTCTACATACATCAAAATAGTCTTGGCCATTTCTACATGGGGAATGGATGTCGTAGGACCTTATCCTACAGCTACAGATAACCAGTTCAAGTATATTCTTATGGATACTCATTTATTATATAAATTGGTTGAGGAAAAACATCTCAAAGAAGTTGGAGACAAAAGCATTGTTAGTTTTTTAAAAATAAACATCATCACCAGATTTGGTGTCCCTCATACTATATTAATAGAAAATGACACCAATTTCTGTTCATTTGAGGTAATGCAGTTATATTAGGAGCACAATATTGAATCCAACAATTCTTCTCATTACTATGTAGTGTCTAATGGACATATAGGGGCTTTAAATAAGATCCTATTGAATATAATGATGAATATTCTGGATAAATATAATAAATCATGGCCTGATTAAAATTTTCATGCTTTATGGACTTACCAGACTACTACCCATACATCCACTCTGGAAACCCCATATTCAATAGTGTACATCATAGAAGCATTTTTTACATTTTAAATTCAACTTCCTTCACTCAGAGTTCGAATCTGTGATTAGCATCCTACAGATGAAAAATCTCTAAAATGATTTGATGAGCTGGAATGATTATATGAAAAGATATTGCACACTTTGAATCATTTAGAAGTCTATCAGAACAGAATAGCATGATCCTTTAACAATAATGTTTACCTCTATTCATTTCTTCAAAGAGAATTGGTATTGGTCCTAATGACTCCAATGATACCAGGAAATAATCCTCTATATCATTATCCAAATAGGGAGGGTCCTTATTCTATATATAAGGTCTAATCAAGTGGATCTTATTCTATAATCCCAATGTATGGAGATCATATTACAACTACAACCAATGAGATATTCTTGAAGAAATACATTGTGTAACTGTACACAATGTTCTCACTACATGAATTAAAACTACACAGTACAGTGTCATCATTACATGAATTAAAACTACATAGTACAATGTCCTCACTGCATGACATAAAATTTCATGGAACAATTTACTCACTTCATGAATTAAAACTGCACAGTACAATGCCCTCACTACATGTCTTAAAACTTCACAGTACAATGTACTCACTGCATGAATTAAAACAGAAAAGTACAATGCCCTCACTGCATGACATAAAACTTCATAGTAAAATGTCCTCACTGCATGAATCTATACTTCACAACACAAATTCCTAGTTTCAAGACATTAAAATACATAACAATCATAAGAGTTCATGCTCCAAGTCGATAAAATATGTAGCATAATTTTTCTTTGTTACATGACATTAAACTATATGGTTAACACCTTCTCTATTTGATGTTAAGAGCTTCCATATGCAAGCATCATTGCCGTCATTTTTACTCCTTAGTGGCACATGTGTCCTTTTCTTCCCTATGTCTTAATTAGATCTGCATAGGGACCTCATTTCAAGAACTCTATGTGGCTTGATTCACATCTATATGAGATACGTAGAGACACTTGGATCTCCAATCCTAGGTCCGGCCACAACCACAAATTTTCTTATTTCCTTTTATCCTTTTGTATATGAACCACATCTATAAAGTTTTTTCTGTCAAGATACATGGATTTATTTTCATACCATTTTGTGTCTTATGTTTAACTATTCATTTATAAAGTGTTAAAATATCGTGTCTCCCACATTAAACTCAATTCTTTTTTAAAAAGATTATTTATGAAATAAATTTTTATTGATTATCATATATATGTGAAATGTATTGATGCCTAGTTGTCCAGTCATGGGCCCATCCATGATAAAGAAAACCCTTTTATTCCATATGTAAGAATCAAACATGCATAGTGAATATTTAAAAACTAAGTATGTATTGATTCTCATTCATATAAGATATGTAGTGACACCTAGTTTTAATTCCTTGGTCTAGCCACAATATTCCCTTTTTATGTCAGAATCGATTCATGTCCACGTTACAATAATCTAAACTACTCTGCATAATATTGTTTCAAAGGAAACAAGGAAAGTCTCCATTTAATATTTGAGTCTGATCTATGTAAATAAATCCAGACACATGGCCAATATTGATTCAAATGTTTCTCATATGCATTGAGCATTACCCCTTCCATATTTCACACTCTTAATATTGAATATTTTTAGATGATTATAATCATTCTTATAGTTTGTGTTAAATGATTTTCTAATATTTGAGAACACATTTTCCTGACTATGCAGTGAGTTCCCTTAGGCGGCCTTGAATAACTTTCCTACGTAAAAGGCCTATCAGTCGAAGGATACCACTATTTGTCTATATAGCATTATCCCTATTTGGACCTGCATAATACAACCCCTATAACAGGTTTGTAAAAAAATGGTAATTTTGTTCTTGGTTAAAGTGTCTTTTTTCACTTGAAAACATTGATAACAATATAAAAGAATATTTATTTTAAAGTTTTCTTTCATGTATATTTGTCCAATAACCTTTCTATCAATTTGAAAGTGTTCAAGACCATGGTTTACATATTTCCCTCTCTATGTGTTCAATGAAATGTGAAATAACATCGGATAACATGACTTCATATCATATACTATCTCCATTTCTATTACAAGACATATGCCTAAAAACTATATAAACTATACTTCCTACGTTTGGGTTAGACCTTTGTAGAAATCATATTCCTCCGATTCATTGGAAATCATGATTGGAAATACCCTTTCTATTTTAGGTACCTTTATTCATAAAACAAACTATTTGATTTGGAAAATCAGAATGTACATAAACATTCTTCATCTTTTAGTAATATAATGACAAACTTTTGAGACCTCTTTTGCCTGACTATGTAGTCTGTGCCCCTTTGTGTCCTTGCATAAAAGTTACCTACATAACAGGAATGTTAGTCATAAGATATCACTATTTTGATATGATGCATATTCCCTAGTTGGACATGCATAATACACTGCCCATATTGGGTTTTTTAAATAGTGGTAACATTGTTCATGGAAAATACTTCCTCTAATGGCTTTAACCCTTTTTCCCATCCCATTCTTCGAATTCAGAAATTCCGAAATCACAGTTTACAATTAATCCCATCCATACATGATTATGGTAGTATGTTTCCAATCAAATTAGGAAAAAATTGGGAGAGTCTTATACTTTTGTTCAAAGCTAAAGAACTTACATTAAATCTACATAATGTCCTCACAACATGACGTAAAACTACATAGTAAAATTTCCTCACTTCATAAATTGAAGCCTCATAATACATTGTCAACAATGCCTGACTTAAAACTATATAACATGATATCATAAATTCTACATTTTGAAAAATTTTAACCATTCCTAATACACCAAATTTTTGTTGAAGTGGTTTTACTATTCATGACATATGTTAGCATAGATGACTCTTTAATATTAAAGCCAATTTTGTTGGAAAATCCACCCACTGTGGTCTTGAGTCACCCAAATCCTATATTACTTTGTCTATTAAAAATAAAATGTTCAATTCCTGAGAGAAGTTTTTAATTACTATGCAGTACGTGTCATTATGTGAACATTCATAAGATTCCAACATAACTTGCATATCAATCAAAAGATTCCACTATTTGGTTATGCAACATATGCCCTAGTTGGCCCTATATAACACAACCCCCATAACAGGTTTATAAAATAATGGTATATTCATTCATGGAAGAGACATAATTTATGTTTATACATGTTTTGGATTTAGTGACCTTAAAAAATCTTGACTCAAGATTCTCCTTGGAAATATTTAATGAATATTAGAGTAATTCTTAGCCACTGAGCCTTGTTTGGGATTTAATTTCAAAAGTTATGGCCAGAGATGTTCGAACATAAACACTAGCCCTTTCTATTCCAATATGTATGACATTAAACTGCCAGCAACAAGATATGTGGTAATCACTAAAGGTTCTGGGAACAGCAGAAGCGCGTTGGTGTGTTTGCCCAACTTTAATTTTAACGTTAAAAAACGTTCAATCCGAGATCCGTCACGATATAAAACGCAGAATCTTCAGAGTAGAACGAAGAAAGAAAAGAAAAGAAGCGTCCCAGAACCCTTGAGGAGGATCATCATATGTTGATTATAATTAATTTAATTAATGCATAAGAATTACCTCATTGGAATTCTTTCTTTGTTGATCTATCCGGTCACGATTCAGTGATCCATCATTTCATTGTAGAATCCAAGTGTAGGATTCCTCTAGTGGTGATCCACACGTGTGTCACGTATCTCCGGACATCGCCGAAGGGATCTCCGGGTGCTAGCGCGGAAGAACCTTCGCTTTAGATGTCCACCTTCGACCGCCTTGATCTGGTGGATGATCTTGCTCTCGTAACTTGAGGGTGTTCTTAGTGGAAAGGGAATTCTCTCTTGGCTTAAGAGTATTTTTAATCCTTTGTGAACAACCAAAATGGCTAACCCCTATTGAGAATAATGTAATTGGGATTTATAATACTTATAATAATAAAATAAATTAATTTCCAAAAAGCATTTAATTATTTCATTTAGTTCTTAGTAATACCCCATATCTTAATAATGAGAGTTGACAATCATTATTACTTGAAATGAAGTCAATGTATCACATTTAATATCATTTAATTAAATAAACAATATTTTCTCACGAATCTTGAAAAAACAAACTACACAGTGTGTATGTATAATCATACACGGCGTGTACTTTTATTTTTCCAGTTTTATTTATTTTCCTCCACCTCATTTATTAGACCTTGAGTGATTGCTATTTATTTCTTAAATAAATGTAACTATATTACTCGCTAATAAATATATATTATTTCGCCCACAAAATATTCTCTCGAATAACTAGTTTCGAAATAAAGGCGATCATACATCCATGAATAATTATTAAACCACAATCGAAAATAATCATTATTCAACATGTTAAATTAATATTTAACTGAGATACATTGACACACTTAGTGTGTGACCCTCTAGGCCTCTTTCTCAGTGTCATTAGGTTGACCTTGCCTAATGTCCAAGGTTAGCGTCTAGCAATACGCCAAGACACCCATAGAGAAATTTGTTAATTCCGCAATGACGTGTCACCTCCTACGAACGCTTACCGTGTAATATAATCCCTTTGTCTCGATATCTCAAATCAAGCGGGTTGCATGCTAGTTCCATCAACCCATGTGATTGATTATTATTTCGTTGACTTCCTGGAATTGAACTTTCCCATACCTTACCATGGCCATGGATTTAATTAGCCTATATCAATTCCATCAAAGGGCCTGATATATCTACTTCCATTATGGAACGGAAGGGACAAATCCTTTCTAGCATTATCTATTAATGCAGTATTACTTGTGATGCACCCAACATTTCCTACCTCACTGCGAACAGTGTGTTGTCACAGTGTTCATCAATATATATAAGTGCGCGAGTTGTAATACCCATTAATAATAATCATAAAGTCTAAGGACCAATACACACGTCCGCAGATATGAACATCCAATGACACTATGAAATGTGGATTTCCTACTGGCGGGTCTCGTTCTCATAATATCCTCTTGGATATTACAAAAAGTGCACACCATGAGATGGTGCCTCAATGTTTTAAGAGTCCCCAGCCCTAATGACTTGTATTATTTGTTTCCCTCAAATAATATCATCCGGCTATAGAACATACATTCAAGAACTATGTTATGTCACTTTCGGGTTCTCATCATAGTAGGGATCCGCTATGACCCTTTAATGCAACAGCTGCCCTTAAGAAATTATCACATGACATGTCATCCAGAAGAACAACCAAACTGTGATAAGGCTTTTATTTAATGAATAAAGTACAAAGTAGTTGGTTCTATACCACCAACTCCAACAGACTCCCACTTGGACAAGAGCCATCTGCTAAAAACCTTTTACCTGCTAGCCCTCACATGATATTCATTCTTCTGCTGAGATAGGCCTTTAGTCATGGGGTCCTCCATGTTCTCTTCTGTGGACACTCTTCTCACTGCAACATCACCCCTTTGATAGAAATCCTTCAAGAGGTGATACTTCCAGAGTATGTTCTTTGTCCGTTAATGTGGCCTTGGTTCTTTTGCAAGATCCACCGCTATAGTATTATCACAATACAATGTAATGGGATCTTTACTGCTAGGCACCACATCAAGCTCCTGGACAATGTTTTGAATCCAGGCGGCTTCCTTGGCTGCATCAGAAGCCGCTATGTACTCGGACTCCGCTATAGAATCGGCGACAACTAGCTGCTTTGAACTCTTCCAGCTCACAGCTCCTCCATTGAGACAGAAAACATATCCAGATTGCAACTTCAGATCATTCTGATCTGTCTGAAAGCTAGCATCAGCATACCCTCTGATGAAAATCTCCTCATCTCCTCCACACACTAGGAACATATCCTTAGTTCTTCTCATATACTTAAGGATAGTCTTAACAGCAGTCCAATGCAGTTATCCTGGATCTACTTGATATCTGCCTACCATGCTCAGTGCATAGGCAACATCAAGCCTGGTACATAACATGGTATACATGATGGATCATCTAGCCGAAGCGTATGGGATCTTACTCATCCAATTTTTCTCCTGTTGTGTATGGGGACACAGTTTCTTAGAAAGTTGTAAGCCATGTGAAACTGGAACCAGTCCCCTATTTGATTTTTCCATACTGAATCTCTTTAGTATCTGGTCAATGTATGTACCTTGACTTAGTCCAAGCAGCCTCTTGGATCTATCACGAATGATCTTGATCCCTAGAATGTAGCCTGCTTCTCCTAAGTCCTTCATGGAGAAACACTTGTTCAACTAGTCCTTAACTGACTATAAGGTTGGTACGTCGTTTCCAATAAGCAATATGTCATCAACATATACCACTAGGATGACAACCACATTCCCATTAACCCACTTATAAACACATGGCTCACATTCGTTCTTAATGAAACCAAATTCCTTTATGGCTTCATCAAATCAAATGTTCCATGACCTGGATGCTTGCCTCAATCCATAAATGGATTTCTGAAACTTGCAAACCCGTTTGTCTTCACCTGGTGTCACAAAACCTTCTGGTTGTGTCATATAGACATCTTCCTGAAGGTTCCCGTTAAGGAATTCTTTTTTGACATCCATCTTCCAAATCTCATAGTCATGGTAAGCTGATATGGAATGTATAATTATTATGGATTTAAACATGGGAACTGGTGAGAAGGTTTCATCATAGTCAATTCCTTGATGCTGTCTGAATCCTTTAGCCACTAGCCTCGCTTTATAGGTGCTAACTTGAACTTTCATGTCTATATTTCTTTTGAATACCCATTTGCATCCAACAAGCTTTACATCAATTGGCTCATCGACCAGAACCCAAACTTGGTTCTGATACATGGAATCCATCTCAGAATTCATAGCTTCTAGCCATCTTGTAGCTTCTGAGCATTCTACTGCTTCCTTGTAGGAGAGAGGTTCATCATTGTCCAACAATAATGATTCACCATCCTCGGTGACTAGGAAACAAAATCTCTCTGGTTCCCTTACCTCTCTTGAGCTCCTACGCAGTACTTGTGTTTCTAGAACCTCTTCCACAGGGACTTGTGGAACTTGTTCTTGTACCAACTCTTGTGTATCTTGAGCGTCAACATCATCGAAGTCACTATTGCTCCCACTATCCTTCTTGAGGATGTTCTCCCTCTCAAGAAAGACGTCTTGTCTGGCGACAGTCACTTTCTTGTCTTGAGGGTTATATAAGTAATATCCTTTCATTTCCTTGGGATATCCTATAAAGATACACTTTGTGCCCTGGGGTGCTAGTCTGTTGCCTGAGAAGGCCTTAACAAATGTCTCACATCCCCATACACGTGTGTGCGAAAAGGTGGGTTTCCGTCCATTCCATAACTCAGATGGAATTCCATTTGCCGCCTTAGTTGGTACTCGGTTTAATGTGTATGCTGCATTTTGTAATGCATATCCCCAAAAGGATAATGGAATATCTGCATGACTCATCATCGACCTCAGCATGTCCCACAAGGTGCAGTTTCTCCTTTCACTAACACCATTTCTCTGTGGTGTATAAGGAGGAGTGAGCTGATATATAATCCCAGACTCCCGTAGAATATCGATGAACTCTTGGTTCAGATATTCTCCACCTCGATCCGATCAAAGCTTCTTTATCTTCTTACCAAGATGATTCTCTACTTCATTCTTGAATTCCTTAAATTTCTGTAAGGATTTTGACTTATACCTCATCAAGTAGACATAACCATATTTACTCAAGTCATCAGTAAAAGTAATGAAGTAAGAATATCCACCTCTAGCTTCTACTGGAAATGGTCTACACACATCTGTGTGTACCAATCCTAGAAACTCTGTGGCCCTTTCACCTTGTCCACTAAAAGGTGCCTTGGTCATTTTTCCTTGTAAACATGTGTGACATCTATCAAGTGGTTTTAGCTCAGTAGAGTCTAAATAGCCATCTTGGCAGAGCTTTTCCAAACGCTTCTCGTTCACATGACCAAGGCGGTGATTCCATAACGGGGTGATGTATGAGTCATGTGAGTTTGTTTTTCTATCGATTTCCAACACTTGGTTTTCGTAATTTAATACATACAAAACATTATTCAAATGTGCCATACCATAACATACGATGTTCTATTAAAATATACAACCCTTATTTCCGAACTTGAAAACAAATCTATCCATATCCAAACAAGATACAGAAATTATGTTCTTGGTAACACTAGGAACATAATAACAGTTAAAAAAAACCAAAATCATCCCAGTCGACAATGAGAGGTGGTAGTCGCCAATAGCCAACACAGCCATCCTTGCGCCATTGGCAGCTCAAAGATCCACCTCTCCTCTGGCGATCATTCTAAATCTACTTGGTTCCTGTATTTGAATACAGATGTGAGCCCCATAACCTGTATCTAATACCCAATGCATAGAAATAGAAAGATTGCACTCGATAACGAACGTACCTTTAGCATCCCCACGCTTCTGGGTGCAGTTCCTCTTCCAGTGGCCCTGCTTGCCACATGAAAAACACACCGCCTCCCGTTCCATGACCTGCCTCTAGATCTTCCACTTCTTGGAGGGATGGTGCTCGGGGGCTTCAGACTGTTTATAAGTCTTTTGCCCTTTTTCCTTGTCCTTCCTTTTCTTGTTCACCATAAGGACCGAGGGTTTGTCACGCACCATGTCCTTATCTACCTGGCAAATCAAGCTCAAAAGCTTCGATAGAATCTTCTCATTGACACTCATATTATAGTTGACAATGAAGTTAGAGAAGGTCTTGGGCAGTGATGACATGATAAGATCTGTACGCAACTCATCCGGGAATTTAATCCCTAAGATGTCCAGGCATTCAATGTAATCAATAAGCTTGACTACATGAGGCCCAGATGGTGCAGACTCTCCAAGCTTTATGGTGAACAAAGCATTGGAGATCCCATACCTCTCATGTCTCACATTCTCTTGGCATAGATCCTTAAGGTGAGACATCATGCTATACGCGTCCATGTTTTCATGTTGCTTCATGAGCTCATTAGACATGGCCAATAGCATGAAACACTATTCTTCTATGGCATCATCCTTGTGTTTCATGTAGAGAGATAATTCCTCACCACTAGCCTCTTTCCCAGGCACAACTGGAATAGGCTCTTCCAGCACATACAATTTCCTTTCGTGGTGAAGGACGACACGTAAACGCCTCTGCCACTCTTGGAAATTGGTGCTGGTGAGGAGGTTTTCCTTCTCGAGTATGGTTCACAATGATATGTTTGAAGTCATTTTCTTGTTGTTTCTACAAATTAAGATGAGAAAAGTTTTAGTATTTTATTACAAAAATTGAGACAAATAAATAAATTAATACTTATTAGTCTCCCACTATTTTATCAAAATCCAATAGCCCTCACCATTGACTTCAGAATATTCTTGTTGCTTGAATATTCTAGTGGAAAGGATCCACATTGTCCTTCGCATTACCCCAACTAGGGTTTGTCAAGAAACTTGAAGGGTTTTAGGTAGGCATTCCAAATGCCAACTGCATTAACTCGCAGCTCCTTGATCTGCTGAGTGGACTCCCCAATCCTGAAATCCTTTTATTTTGGATTTCCTCAACCTTTGCCTCTTGGTCACACCAAGTCCTGTTGTGGTAGTCGACCCTTGATGTGAACCAAGTCAAGTCAACCCAAAACCTTGAATTATAATTCCCCAATAATTGAAAGCACCCCAACTAGGGTTGGTCACACACTTTTAACTATGGTTCGATTCCTACCAAGATTATGGAAGGCTATACCGACTTAATATTTCTTTTGAGGGATTTTATCCCCATACGTAAATTTCCATTTTATTATCTTTGATTACATTCTTGTTAATGTTAAGTGAGATATACTTAAGTGATTAACCATGTCTAAGATAATATTTACGTATAAACCAGTATTTATTTTAGTTCCATCTTGCATGCTTGTTGTATTCATTAATTGTGTGATCGTGACAACACACCCACAATAAGTAAACCATGCAAATGACAGAAATAAAATAAATGGTATGATCATGAGCTTGTTCTATTGGTTAGTTTATCTAGCGGTTGATAAAATAACCCACGACCTAGCGGAGAAATACCATGAACCTTACGAGTTCCTGTTTACAACTTTCCACCTGTCCACCATTGTATCTCCTTGGATTGGTTTCACCTCATCTCCTGACTTGAGCCACCTCCACTAGCTTGGGAGCTCCATCCATTACATATTCATTTATCTCACACGTAGGTGAGGGGTAAAAGGGGTTTTTACATAAAATAATCCTTGGGCGCGCAGGCCCCACAAATTAATCAGGAGATGGCTCGCAGGCCAACAAATTTAATTTAAATAAATTAATTAAAAGAAACCATTCACATACAATGGTCTCAGTCTAGCTCCTGATCATCCATACATGCAACGATATTTATGTATAAATAAAACTAGTATTCAATTCATTAATCTTTCTTGTTTAAGATACATCATGCTCGAATCAATTAATTATCATTAATTAATCAATCCTTTTATCTTAAATTACTTTTCTGAATTTCCTTGAGATTCTCATCCATCATGATTTTAAACAATTAAATTCATTTAAAATTATCCTTGTACGTAACTTGTACCTTGGAGGAAACCTGGTGAGTTCCCTTTCATTACACAGATGTTAAATTAAACACACATATATAAAACACCTATAACGTGTTGTGCCTCAGCTTTACGCCTGCACTATGGTACACGTCTCAACGGTTTGTATAATATAATAATTAAATTTTAATAAATCTGCGTAATTTGGGTGAGTGCACGGTGTGTAGTTCTGACTACACGGCATGTACTTTTCATCACCGTCCATCTGAAGTACATGCCCGGGGACATGGCGTGTAAATGTACTTCGGAAATTTTCAGATTACACTACGTGTTCTTTTGCACTAACGTCGTGTAGTTTCCGCGTTACACGATTTCCATCCAGGAAAGCCGTGTATGGGGTACACAGCCCAACCCAAACACGAAGGGACTACATGCCGTGTTCAGTTGGACCACACGGCGTGTTATCCAGAAACCGTGTGCCACCTGTTTCTGGTCAGCACACGGTGTGATAAATGACCTCAATACATGGCCCGATTTGGGGGATCAGTCAATGCGTTGAACCTAGACTACATGGCGTGTACTTCCGAATACATGCCGTGTATTCTGGTGTTGTATGGCCAGAAACGTTCGGCTCCTCCGGATGAGTTCCTCTATTTTATTTTAATCAAAATTAAAAGAAAAATTCGTTTATGTGAGGCGAACGCGAAACGAGGGAGGAGGAATAGATCTCAATATTTAGATTTCCCGAACGATTAAACGTGAATTGAAATAACTAAATTATTAAATGCGTAAATTACCAACGAAAAACTAAATAATTATAATCAACAATATGACCCCTCTGATACCACTTGAAGGTTCCGGGCACAGCGGAAGCACGTTGGTGTGTTTTCCCAACTTTAATTTTAACGTTAAACAACATTCAATCTGAGAACCGTCAAAATATAAAACGCCAAATCGTCGGAGTAGAATGAAGAATGAAAAGAAAAGAAGAGTCCTAGAACCCTTTAGGAGGATCATCATATGTTGATTATAATTAATTTGATTAATGCATAATAATTACCTCATTGGAATTCTTTCTTCATTGATCTGTCGGGTCACGATTCGGTGATCCGTCATTGCGTTGTAGAATCCAAGTGTAGGATTCCTCTAGCGGTGATCCACACCTATGTCACATATCTTCAGACGTTGTCGAAGGGATCTATAGGTGCTAGCGTGGAATAACCTTCGCATTCGATGTCCGCCTTCGACCGCCTTGATCTAGTGGAGGATCTTGCTCTCGTAACTTGAGGGCATTCCTGGTGGAAAGGGAATTCTCTCTTGGCTTGAGAGTATTTCCAATCCGTTGTGCACAACAAAAATGGCTCACCCCTATTGAGAATAATGTAATTGGGATTTATAATACTTAGAATAATAAAATGAATTAATTTCCCAAAAACATTTAATTATTTAATTTAATTCTTAGTAATACCCCATGTCTTAATAATGACATTTGACCATCATTATTACTTGGCATGCATCCAATGTATTATATTTAATATCATTTAATTAAATAAACAATATTTTCTCACGAATCCGGAAAAAACAAACTACCCGGCGTGTATGTATAATCATACACGGCGTGTACTTTTATTTTTCCAGTTTTATTTATTTTCCTCCACCTCATTTATTAGACCTTGAGTAATGGCTATTTCTTTCTTAATTAAATGTAACTGAATTACTCGCTAATAAATATATATTATTTCACCCACAATATATTCTCTCGAATAACTAGTGTCAAAATAAATGCGATCATACATCTTTGAATAATTATTAAACCACAATCGGGAATAATCATTGTTCAACTTGTTAAATTAATATTTAACTGAGATACATATACACACTGAGTGTGTGACCCTCTAGGCCTCTTTCTCAGTGGCATTAGGCTGAGCCTGCCTAATGTCCAAGGTTAGCATCTAGCAACACGCCAAGGCACCCACATAGAAAGAAGTTAATGCAACAACGACGTGTCACCTCCTACGAACGCTTACCGTGTAATATAATCCCTTTGTCTCGATATCTCAAATCAAGCGGGTTGCATGCTAGTGCCATCAACCCATGTGCTTGATTATTCTTTCTTTGACTTCCCGGAATTGAACTTTCCCATACCTTACCATGGCCATGGATTTTTTTAGCCTATATCAATTCCATCAAAGGTCCTGAGATATCTACTTCCATTATGGAACGGAAGGGACAAATCCTTTCTAGCATTATCTATTAATGCGGTATTACTCGTGATGCACCCAACGTTTCCTATCTCACTACGAATAGTGTGTCTTCACAGTTTTCGTCAATACATATAAGTGTGCGAGTTGTAATACCCATTAATAATAATCTTAATGTCTAAGGTCCAATACAAATGTCCACAGATAGGAACATCCAATGACATAATGAAATGTGTATTTCCTTCTGGAGGGTCTCGTTCTCAAAATATCCTCCTGGATATTACCAAGGGAACACACCATGAGAAGGTGCCTCAAAGTTTTATGAGTCCTCACCCCTAATGACATGTATTATTTGTGTCCCTCAAATAAAATCATCCGGCCATAGAACATACATTCAAGAACAGTATTATGGCACTTCCGGGTTCTCATCATCGCAGGGATCCGCTATGACCCTTTAATGCAACATCTTTCCTCAGGACATTATCACATGACATGTCACGCAGAAGAACAATCAAGATGTGATAAGGCTTTTATTTAATGAATATAGTACAAAGTAGTTGGTTCTAGACCACCAAATCCAACAATCACCAGATTGGAAACCCAGAAAGGGCACTCTGGATAAAATTAGAGTCCCGACCCACTAAACATACATTTTTTGTATGATTTAGGTAATATTGAGAAATATAAAGTCAAAAGAGACAATGTTTGAGGGGTTTGTATACATAACCCTAGTAAGAAATCAAAATATTCTCATTAGACCCATTGTATTAATTAGTAAATTTTGAGCACCCCCATTCTTGTCATTTTAATCATAATTATCTGACATGGAGGTTTGATGTTAAAAACAAATCATCATCATTATTGCCTTTAATATTTCAATCACAGAAACAATAATGAAGAAATATATGATTGGAGAAAAAAATTATTTCATTCATTTGAAATCATACGTACATATAAATAAGGGATCCTCACTATCATGTGTTAAAATAATCTCCCAACATGAATCCTCATTTGTTGAACGACCCCATGAGCCCTATCAATCTCCTGTTAAAGTTGAGACATCTAGGAAACTCTAGCCTCCTCAGCTTGACGAAGTGATTCTTTAGAAGATGAAATGGAGGTTATCCCCTGTAATTGGGTTTCTCCCAGTGTTTGGTTCAATTAATTGGGTTTTTTATGAATAGTAACCAGTTTCTTTTGAATATATACCAACTCTTTCATGGATACCTTTTCATGTTAGATGATTTCGATCGACTTCTTTTTAAGATCAGCCTTTGCCTCAACTACTGTAGCTTGGATGATCTAAATATTAATAAGTCATATAAAATATTCAAATTCTTTCCACAGCTTATGTTTCTTCTTTAATTGTTGAATGATCTATTTTGTTTCATTGTAGTTTGGTTGAAAATTAAATCCCCTAAATCCCAATATGCAGAAGAGTGCTGGGATTTTTCCAAAATGGGGTAGTATCTCACCTAAAGGCTTCTAAGCAATTAAGCTCCATATATGTCTCCTTGTCTTCTTAAATTCCATTCCAAGATCATATTGAATATCTAATTTTGTATCTGAGTCACTATCATGGGGTAAAATGTACTCTAGATATATATTACTTAAAGAGTTTCCTTGTTCTTCTTCTCTCGGAATAGTAGAAGTTTCACCTTATACTGATGCTAGAGCCAATACAGAAGCTTCACCTTCTGATCTTATTGTGGGAGATGATAACCCTAAATGATAAATCAAGATCATTGTTAGTTTTAGAAAAATGGCAGAAATAGAGTAAGATCCGAGAATCTGATAAAATTTAACCCAATAATAAGTCGGCTACTTGATTGGATTCATCCCAATTATTCTCAGCATCAACAATCTGATCAGATGTTTCTTGAGAAGGAGATTTATTTTCAGTTTTCCTAGTTTTCATAATTTATGGATCTAGAACGTATATCTCCAAGGGTGTCCTGAGTAGGTATTTCTCCAAATTCAGCAGAAGAAGGATAGAGTTGAATGCCCCATTCCTAAAGAGCCTTTGCAACATTTTCTACAGACAAAGCTACATAAGGTGAACATTGATGTGAAGTATAAAGTAAAATAATCACAATAATTTATGGAAAATCATGAATGAGAACTTAAGTCCTTGAAATACTTCATCAAAATCCCCAAACTCCATTATGGAACCAAGAATATCAATGTTTGGATTAAGGATGTCCATCATTTCAGAGTATGCGGCTTAGAATTCTATAGAACCCTCACCATTTAATGTATCCAAAAAAATGGTTGATACCCAAATTGGATATGCTGACATTCTATTATATTGGTTCATGAATTGGTACAACATCATCAGATCTTTTCAGGATTGGGTGAACATCAATATTTACCTCATACTTCCCTTGGTCTTCATTCCTTCATCTCGAAGCAAGAGGAATATCAACATTGATTATTGTCGGATCCATTAGCAAAGGAAACTATTCTGAAATATGTTAAAAAATAGAATATTATCAAATAATTTAATATTAATGATAAATGTATTTGATATTATAAGGTATTTTCTCTCTCATAATAGAACGAGGAGCAGGTATAACTGAATATTTTGATGTTTTATGTGTTAAGCTAGAAGATTCCTCAACATAAACCTAGGCTTCCCTTGAGGTTTCTCTTTCGTGACTTGAAGAATCATCTCTTAATCCCTTGAGAGAGGAGAGATATACGAATTTTTCAAGAGGATAAACATGATTACCAAAGTGTATCAATCAAGTCACAATTCCCTAAGGATAGTACAAATACTTACTCCTTCAGCGAAAACATTGGACTAATATCATTTCCCTATTGTGTTTCTTTTCAAAAGCATGAGGAGAAATATAAATACTCTTTTTGGCAAGAGAAGCTCGAGTTAATGGATGTCGATTATCTGTTGCCATTACCTCAGTCATGAATCTCACTCATGAAGATAGTTCTGGAGACTTGGGAGGATCATTTAATGTGACAATGGGAGAACATGAAGGCCCATCCTTGGTGACCAAAGAACCTTTCCACAGGTTCCTTCCATGAATATAAGATACAAAAGGCATTTCATCAAGAATAATAATGGTGAATGGTACTGAATAATTGAGACAAAAAAGGGATAAACATTCTCATTATTAACATAAATATCCAATTCTTCCTTACAGTCAATAATTTCCCCTTCATGTATTCCTAATTCCATCATATAGGATTCTTGTTTAGAGGTTTGGATTTTATCATCAGTTTCATATATAAAAGCCTCCAACTCTGTAATATAATCAAGTACTTCATCCAGGTTATTATCTGGAAGATAATCAAAAAGTTCTTTAATGTAACCCACATCTGGTATCTAAATTCCATGTTGGAAGAATTCCCATTCATCCCTAAGTTCATGGGTCAAGCCCTCCAAAAATTGAATTACTGAAGGTCACACATAATTTGATCCTGGTAAGGTTATATGTGGAGAAAATTCAACACCTTATGACTGGTGAGTCTCTTCAGGCCTTCTTTCTTCTTCAAAAAGGTCAACAGATGGGATAGGAATCTCTATTTGATGGCGGCAGCTGGATCACCTTGGCCCCAGAGGTATTACTTCTCTATCCCTAGTCTTCTTAGTATTCCTTCTGTGAAGATTTTTTAAAGGCTATAAAACTTATGAAACTTCTATATCATATTTGGATTTAGACTTCTTACAATGATTGTCATGCCAAAAAAAATTTGTAGCTGCCACTCGATATTTTATTTTTGTCAAATCCCATTGAGGGTATGAAGAAGCCCCAGAATTGGCATATCTAGCTTCCAATATGATTGATGCATCTGATGGAGGTAATGTAATTGACAATTTGTACATCTTTATAGCCATCAGAATCCACAATTTACTCGCTACCATTAAGTGTTTCTAATGTCTAACATACATCGGTGGAAAAGTGTTTCATTTTTGAAGACATATGAACTGACGAGCAAACCTATACTGGATGCAAGCCTCATAGATAATTTCACCATCAATTCTGGTCGATAATAGACTATCCCTAAATTCCATCATATAAGACATGAGATCATAATTTTCTTCTTTAGCATCATCAATAAAAGTTCCAGTTGGTGGGTTTCCAAAAGGAAAGAAGATAATTTCATCTGATTCTTTCAGTTCCCATAGTACAACATCAGGTCTGAAATTCTGAGGCTGAATACTAGAAACTTTCTCTATAAATGCATTGAATCGACCATTAGGGAATCTAACTAAATTCAACACTGAGTATGAAGAAATTTGTGCCGCAATCCATCCCCATAACACTTGTAATGGCCCTGTAATTCTAAATAGATCCTTAACATTGTGTAAATAGAGAAAGGAATAAAAAATTATTTCCAATGTAGGAGTTTCTAACCCAATAAACATTCCTTCTACAAATTTTTATATGATGACAAATGTCTCAGGCCTTACACCAACTCCGGACTCACAGACTAGAAGCAAGTAAATTCTTAGCCAATGGAAAGTAAGGCTGATAAGCGTATCTTTTCATCAATATCATATTTGGATTTGTGAACATAGTGCTTATAATCACCTCACTCAAATAAAGGCCTATATGTGCATGAACTGCCCTTATTATCTGTACAAGGAAAAATAGTAGGACGTCCATAAATGGGACCTTTCACTATTATTGGTTCCAAAAATATTTCCATCCACACTTTGGAATAAATATATTTCTTTTCATGGGGTAATTTTATTGCTAATTTAATAGTTTAGGAGCCAAAAGTTTTGTTATGGTAACATCACCCCATGTAGTAACCATCAAAATAAACTCATCATACATTTCAATAACAATGGGAACCCTTGCTATTTGGTAGATATCTCATTAACTAATTCCAAATTCACCTTGCATCAAATGGAATGAATTTGTTTGGAGACTCCATCAGCTCCGTAATTCATGAATGAAACCATTTTTATAAACATTAGTTTTTCCCATCTAGACAGGTTCATAAATATAAACATCTGATATCTCTTTCCTGAATTCTACACAAGTCTCTCACAACCAAAACGCCCAAATACATTATGGTTTAACACCTCCTCTTGAACTAAGATCCCTATCTTCCTTTCAACCATTTGATTTATCTGTTTGAGAAGCTCGAACTGATGAATCATAGAAATGTTGCCTTGGCTCTACAACTTGATGATTTCATTTTATGAGTACAACCACTATGATGTAGGATGCAACCAATTGGGATTGTTCCCTCTTGATCAGGAATAAATCTTCCATTAATATTCATAAAAGGACAATTAGAGTACTAGAGAAACAAATTCTTTGGAAAGTACTTTTAATAGATGGAATATGAGCATCTTGTAAAAGCCAATGCCCGTACAGGGGTAGGTAAATACATTGTATGTATTCATGTTGATATGTAATTAAACCATTACATAATCTAGGAATTGTACTCTCAACAATTTAATAATTTCCTGGTCTGATGATCTTCAATATATCATTTTGATGAGGCTAAGGTTCCGTGGTAACGATCATCAAATAATCCATTTTCCTGAAAAATAATTACCAAATTAACCAACTTAGGTTGGAATTTTGACTTCAAAAAATTAAAATTTATACTTAAATGAATTTGAAAATTTTAAAAAGGAAAATATTCGCGTAGGTCTTTCAATGAAAATAAATGAGTGCACATCGCATTGAGGCTGAACAAACGAGATACACAATGAGAGCTGAAAAATCTGAATGTGCAAGTGAAGGAAATAACAAAACATCAGACCTATTTATAGACAACATCATATCTCCATGACATGCCTGTATGGAAAAACTACACTAAATACCTATGCGAAGTAGCTCCATGGAAAACCTACACAGTTGAACAACTAATCCATAGTCTTTTCCTTGATATTTTACCTCAGGACTCGACACTGTTTATAATTGGATCCAATAACGAGGAGGTAATTTTGTTGAGAATACTTTAGAATAAAAACAACTATGAAGGTGGCCCCATATATTGCAAAATCACAAGACAATGTTTGAATAATTAAAAGGAAATCCAATGTTTCAAAGGCCTGTGTGGCAGACTTATGTCTCCGACCTCCGCAACGACCATCCGCGGCGGTATACTTTATATACCCCTACGCATCAGACCTCCACAGTGGGAATGCATGGTGGACATCCACTGACAAATAGAATTTGACTATCCCCCCTCCTTTCCTATAAATTGAACCATTTTTCTCCACATTAAGGGAATGAAAACAGTGGAATGTCTTCCTAAAGCTCCCATTGCTTAGCTCATTTTCCCAGATCCCTCCAATTGTCTCAGGTAGCTCCGTAAAAAACACTAGAGAATAGATTATTAGATGGGATAAAAAAATTTTGAATGTATTTAACATTTTTATGCTTATATAGTCTTGGTTACCTTATGTGAGTCATTTTTCAATCATCATAATGTCCTATGTGTCACACATGCATGGTACTGCTACGTGGCGCACCAACATGGGGTACCTACGCGGCACACCTATGTGGAGTACCTACATGGAAGAGATGTGTATAAGGCCTACATATAAACTTAATTACCCCCTATAAGGCCACTCAAGGATGGGTATCTCTTACCTTGGATCCTTTATTTGAAAGGGACTAAGTTTAAGACTCCACCAAAATCTCCTTACTCATCAATCCTTTGGGAATGACACATAAGTGTGTATTTTATTTGGGTTTTTATATCTATAGTCAGAGGATTCCCACATTTGTTTCACAATGGTTTTAGGATTCATTGAGTGTTTTTGGGATTTTATATCTGAAGTCACATGGACCTTTCTCTCCAGAACAGTGTTGGGAAGTTCCCGGTTTGGAGGATTAGGGTTTGGGTTTTGATCTCCTCTTATCATCTCTAAAACCTGGAGCCTCAGGTCTCCATTAAGGAATGTACTATTCAAACATTATTTTCAATGAAAGCAAATTAAATTTCCCCCTCCCCAACTAGGACAAATTTTAGGGTTGTCATCCAAGTTTAAGCCCCTAACCTTCCAAGTAGGAGGTTGCAGTTGTACTCCCCTCTACTTCCTTCACCTTCACCCCTTCCTTACATTGAACCCTTGTCCAACGTAAAGTGAATAGAGGGAAGGCTTGTCACCTCACCCGCGTACACATTAATCATCATAGGTACATCCTCTCCCACCAACAGAGGATGAAAAGTGTGGGTTCCATTTTTGAATTTTTGACATCCTCTTGTTTCACACACTGAGCATGACTCACATGGGCATAGAGAATTTTCATGATCACAACATTATCAAAATTTTTCTTGAAATATGAGAACAATGATTCCTGTTCAAACCAGGATATGTAGGATGCCTACTTGATGGCCCAAACTGAAAAGGGTTCCCTTCAAAAGATTTCACCCAATCATGTCCCCTCAAATGGGAAGCTCTCATGCATAATCCATAACAAAATGAATGATCTCTATGAACTCTGATTCCCATAATAATTGGGATACATAGGAAGCCTTATTAGGGCCCGAACTCATTAGATATCCTCTTCAAGATTGCAACCCTAATTACCTTAATCTTGGCATTCTCCTTAAGGAAAATCCTCAAATTATAAACCCAAATTATCAAGGCCTCCTTTTTAATAAGTAAGCCCAAAAATAATTTCTCTCAAAGGACTACACTATCATATGAGAGTTATCTAACTATGTGGGATTTTATTTCCATATAAATGGGATACGTAGGAAATCTTTTTGAGGTTCAATCCCATAAATTCAAATCAACCATATTCTCCTTGGACCATATTCCCAATAGGTTCTAATCTTACATGGAAACCACTATTATTTCTAATTTCCTTGGGATTATAAGGCATAAGTCCCACAAAAATCCTTGTCTAATCTCCTTTCACTTAGATATCTTTACCACGTGACATTAAACTATACATTTATGTCCTTATCACAAGAACTTAAAAGGTAAGATGTGTCCCATTAAGGGACACCAAACTGCGAGGTTTCTAATTCCCTTATCAGGGATACGTAGGTATCCATTTTATAGGTATGATCCCAATATCAAAACAAACCTTCACTTTCCTTGATTACAATAAATTCCAGAGTACCCCACTTAGTTTCTTACAAAACCAGTATCATCATAATAATGACTAATAGAATCTCTAAATAGTATATGAGAGGGTTTAATTGATGGAGAACCTTGAATACATACAGATGTATCTATTAATGAATAACCTCAAATATATATATATGATTCAAAATTTCACACATTAAAATAATTGATTTCAAATTCCACGGGAAACATATGTTATACATGGTGAATTGATAAGGATCTATGAAAATATCCAAAATCTATAAAGAGAGTCTCATAGTAGACAATAATTGCACCAAAAAGGGTTTTATGAGTCCGACCTACCATCCTCTTGACTATTGATTGTTGTTATTTATCATAAGTTCAAAATTAACAAACACCTGCCTTTGGAAAGCATGTCGCCATTGGATAATGAACTATTTGATGTTTTCAGTTCCATGAATAAATCCAATTGAAACCAACTAGAAATAGTGGTTCTTAAACTAGAAAAAACCTTCCAAGGAACTGCTAAACAATATTGTAAGTGATTAAGAAAAATCTACTAGGCTCATAACATGTATCCCAATAGTCTGAAGGCATTGAGTTGGATTAGGCCCCATATACTTGTATCATTTCTCCATTACATGACATGCCTCTATATTGTCATAAATTGTCTATGACTCAAGTAAAGACACTATGATTTCATTCTATTTGAACAATTCATTAGGTTAGGCCCAAAGACATCATTTCCCTACTCTGTGATTGGGTTCATCTTCTTCATCATCGAAAAATATGTTCACTCCCCCTCTAAGGGATAAACATGACATGATGTTCCAGCTATCTCAAGTACCAATAATAACCACCATGGAATGGTAAAAAATATAATATGGAATAGGTAAGCATAGCATATAACCATGAGAATATAGTATAAAAACATAACAACATGGGATCATAATTGAATATGGAAACAAGCTACTCTATAAAAACTCGTTGAATCAGTTATCATAACAAGGCTTATGGGAACACACACACCCACATTAAATCAATTTCAATTATGGTAAAAAGGTGTGCTAATACAAGAATAATAAAAAGAAAAAATGTTTAAAAAGATCCCTATGAGGAATAACATATTACCTCAAGATTGTCAACGTCAAAGTTAAGGAATTCTCATGTGAATCACGTTTTTGTAAAAATTAGTTCCAAAAGCTCTATAAAAATTCTTAGATCCATTTACAATTATTTTATTTCGAAAAATAAATAAAAAACCTCATGTGATAATATATTCTCTATCATAGATAATCAATAATATACATGATAATTCATTATTATCCTTCTTGAATATTAAATATTATCTACCAGAGAATAATAAAAATTCTACATTTCATAATAATATCTATCTATATTTAAAATAATCAGATATAGACCAGAATAGTTCTTATTATTCGTATCCACATTCTTGGGATATTATCATTGTAAGAACTCTTTATAAATTTTTTTAAAAATCTATGGGAAACATATTTCACAAATTTATTTATGAAAAATATTTTAAAAAAATTTTACCTATGATTTATCCTATGAAAACGCATCACCAAATAATAGAGGAGAGCGGGTGAGGTTCTAATAGTCCTAAAATATGAATTAACAATTCAGTTTTGTTGATTAAGGTTTCAGAAAACGTGAAAAATGGAATTCTTGACTACCTAACTTAGAGAATAACCCAAAACCAAGGCAAAAGGGGTCTATACATTTTTTAGAAAACAACCACACATAGGTTAAAAAATATAATGTAGTGAATTATTTTTTTCATGTAATACTTTGGAATATATTGAGGATTATATTGAAATCCATGCATTGATACAGTGTGAGATTACAATGCCCAAGGATCCCAGAATTTATATTATAGATATAAATATATTAATGTCATGCACCCATAGTTTTCATTAAATAGTGAAATAACTCCAAAATTGATTCTAGAATAATAAATATGATACAAATTTTGATTTCATAATATGGGTTTTACCCTAATCGTGACCTATGTTTTTTCAGTGTCGAAGATCCAGTTGAGGTTGTCATTGGAATTTCATTTAATTAAAATAGCTAACTAAATTTATTTATCTTATTTTAAATGACCACAACTGATTACCTCTATAAAGGCAACATTATAAAAATTCTCTAGATTTAGTGTTATAATCCCTTCGAGGATTGATATGATCTATTAGTTTTCATTATTGGAGAATTGGATAGGAGGATGATGGGTGATCAGATTGAGGTGGATTGAGAGGCAGCGAAAAAAAAGAACCAATTCGTCACTACAAAACAATTTCTTCTCCAAAAAATTCCCAATCAAGGCAGGGATCATTAGTTATATTTTTCACCATCTTTATTAAGATTTTAAATCGTGGATATGATATAATTTATTTGATTATTTTATCTCACATTCTCCCCATGATCCTAAATTTATAATTATTTTATTAATTCATTTAATTCATTATTTTCCATGAAATAAACATAGATATAATTTATTTACGACGTTTTCCATGCATAATTGAACAACAATGTTTTCACCATTTTGCTTCTATATTTTCCCCACCCATTATTCACGTTATTCATAATTGACCTATGTGGTCACATTTTGACATTTTCGGGGCTGGTTCAAGCATGATTGAGCCCCTATATTCATGGTGGTTTTCAAAATGACTAATAGTTTTGTGTTTTACTGATGGTTTGGGATAGATTTAATGTTATAATTCATGGATATGGGATCCACAAGAGAAAACGGGAAATGGGACATGAACGAGACACACGATGACTAGAAGAGGATAATAGAATTCTATTTTCTAGAAATTGGAGGTTAGGAAATAATGGATAGAGTTGTGTACCCATAGTTTCGAGTGGTTAAATAGTGAAATTTTTTGTGAATATTTTGGATCTAGAAACCATGTTAGGAATTTACAAGTTATTTAAAACACCTGACTACACACCGTGTATTCCATAAGATCACATGATGTGTTTCCCTCTAGACATGGTGCTATAGTTTCAGGAAACGTTAAGGATATCATATCCTTTGGGCAGACCCACACGCTGTGTGAACCTACCCTGTTAGACGAGATGTTTTGTATATACACTCACTCAAGACCTGGTGTAGGATGACATGTCTTGTACTCAGGAAGTAAACGACACAGGTAGGCACTCAGGTATGGCCAGGTTAATGGCTAGGTACACAATCATGACCCGAATTACACATGCATGACCAGAAGTACCCGATTTAGACCAGATAAGCCGAGAAACACTATGTACCACTTATAAAATATGTGGACAGTGGCATAGATTCCAATACATTTTCAAATGAGAACATGGACAGATGATGAGGTAGGGTCACACACTGTGTGCACCCCCATACATTCCATATACTCCCTCCTTCAAATTGATCCTCTACTATCTCCATCAAATGGACTTGGATTTTGGCCTACGAGTAGCCTCTCCTAAGTATTTGTTCATATAGAATAGGATATTGGACATTGGTGTTGTATATTTGATATAAGGAATGTTATTATGATTGATATGCTCTTTTAGGTGATGCTTGAAGATGGATGTGATTAGAGAAGGATCATCGGATAGATATCAGTATCATTACTCCCATTTCACCACAAGGAATTAGTTCCCCATACCCTTTATATAGGCAATATCATAACCCTCCAATACTGTGTGTGGTTCCATTATCTACAATTTTGTACTCCACAATTTTCGAGCTTCAGATATGTGTGGGTCCTCCATGGAAGTTGTGTCTCCCTCGACGATGGATTGTAGCAGAGAAGAGTGGGGCCCTCCATAGATATTTTGGTGAGGTTTCATTTGATACTGAATAACATTGATGGGATTTTTGAACATCAAGTATACTCATTAGATTTGGTTGAGCTATGAGATTGAGATCTTGTTTCTCTCTCATCTAGGTTTCTTCATGACCATATATATGTGTATTTTTGGGGTTTCATTTCTCCTTTTATTTTTTGGTTGAGATTATTAGCTTTATTATATCTTGCTATTGATGCGAATTCAATTTTTCAGGCATCCTACTAGGTTTGTATATATTCATACATTCACTACACGTGTCATGTAGTATGTAGACAATAGACATATCAGTGTTTAAATTGGTAGATCTTAGGGATAATTGTGTATATTGACTACATATGGTGGCTAGGGATTGGAGATCTAGAGTCAATATCCCTTAACATTATTTTTTCCTGGTTTTCCAAGTTGATAGCTCTTTTATAGTTGGCCACATATCATTCCACTTTACTATTTCGTTTTATTCTTCATTACTCTGATGTATTCCATAGAGGTTATTTCATACATCATTAACCGAGATATTACTACCTTTTATTATTCCTCTACACTGTTTCATTGATATGGATGGGTTCATGTGTGAATGTACTTTAGAAAAAGGCATCCCATTTCATTTATTCCTTTTTCTCACCTGTCTGCATACCCTGGCCTACTGGAGGTGAGCTTGGGGTAGTGACGGCTCAACCGTCTACTAACCAGGTAGGCCCTAATGGGTGGTTCATTAGAGAGTGGAATCATAGGAGTTTATTATAAGGTATTATGTTTATTGTTTTATCCTTATAAGGAATTGTTTGGGACTTAGAGAAATGGTTTCAATGTGTCTTGAGTATAGATTACAGGGTAGTGAACCAAATATTAGTGTGGTGGATATCTTATCCATACACCAAGACTCTAATTACCTTCTTGTTAACTCAAAATACTAAGACATTGGTTATAGGAAAATATAGTGAATGACCCAAATATGATTAATTCCTTTGACTTCCTTTTTTGAGTAATCTCCCCATATATACATATATATATGATCTTTTGAAAATGGTACTTCTTGATCACTTTTTGGATGCCTCCACAAAGATAGTCATCTTGTTTATTGATTTACTATTAGGATGACAATCTGATGAGTGACAAGGCCATAGATTAAGGGCTATCCCATGAGGTGTTTCCTCTCAATGGTTAGAGAGAATTACCCCCTCGTATTATGTATTATCTAGTACTAATAGTTCACGATGATGATGTGCAAAGCCTTAGCTCACTCTAAAAAATCATTCATCAAAGTCTGTTGAGGTTCTAAGGTGAGATATACCCACATGCAATGGATACTTATCTTGAGTTGATGATTAGAGTCTTCATGATTATTCAGACCCTGTCTGATATAATGGTTGTTCTGGAAGCTATTCTTTCCATGGAGTATCTAGGAACCTGTGTAATTCGGTTATGCAGATCCATGATGAGGCAATTCTCTTAGGGTCTGAATTCTAGCAGCTGGTGCATGAGGACTATTACCCTTCATTATAATGATCAATTCATATTCATGATTTTATTGAGATTATTTGAGGTAGAATTATGGTTTCATAGTATATTTTGAGTATCAATTTCCTTATACAATAATTACTTGATATGATACGAAATGGATTCTTCCATGTTTCGGGTAAGGCCTATGTAGATACTTTGAACCAAGTGTGGTATCCTTATGCATGAACACTTATACTAGGGTGCTAGAGAGGAATCTATAGATGGAGATATTATTAGTAGAGGTACTTCAGGCAGTTGTAGTTGGTGGTGGGAATCATGTGGCTGAGTCATTCACAGTAAGTAGCAAGAGTCAAACATTGAGTTCTCAAAAAGGATACATTATCACTCTCAAATATAGATGCATGGATCTATGGCTCAAGGATCATATATACGATCTAGTCAACCCATTGATGGGGGATTATATGCTTGTGATGGGTATGGTAACTTATCCCGTGATTTCCCAACACATCTTATTGAAAAGGATATGCATACATTAGATAGACCCCCATTGAAGAGGCAACACTATTATTAGGGACCACCCAAACATGGCCATGGTTTCCCTTAGAGAGACATTGCTGGTAGAGGAGCAGTAACCTCTATGGAGGGAGGATCCATTGGTGGAGGATGATGTTACAAACTATTACCACCACCACAACCTCTAGGTGGCCCACATTATGCTGAAGGGGTTGCCAATCGAGGCCATGGGATGTTGTGAGGGCTTGACCTTCCACCAGCCACGTGGGACCTAGTTGGTCAGGTCATTATAAATAAAACTACAAATTAAATAGCATTATTTAGTTTTTTATTTAAATGATTTTTAATTCTGTCATGTTTAAATTCATAAACAAATATGAGTTAGGGGATCTAAACAAATCAATATAATAACTTCTATGATTTTTTTCATTAAAAATAATCAAAATCTCATTACTGGGGCGTGCTGGGGAAGAAGAAGGATAAAAGAAGGTTTTTAAAATATTTATACCAAAAAGTTCATTTCATAAGGTTGAAATGGTTTTACCTTTATTCATCACATATGTGTTACGTATGGGTTAAGATATTTACCCTTAAAAGTAGCTAGAGACAAAATTACCCTCACACTGCTTTTGACTACCCTTGGGTGGAAGAGGGTTTCTCCAGTTATCCCTTATACAACACCTGGGAACCCGTACAAAAATCATATAAAAGGATTTACCACTATGTAGTGTCTTTTTTACCATCATGAAATACATATAAAAATTCATTACCCATATGAAATAGTTTTTTTTACCCTTAAAAAGTGCATATAAAAAGGTCATTCCCTTACACAAAGACTTTTTTACCGTTACACATCGCTTATAAAAAGGATTTACACTTGCATATAAACACATTTAACTATACAAAACACATGAAAGACTCTTATAAAATTATATAAATAAGGTCAAATTAAATATACCCTTGTGATGCATATGGAAAAAGTGGTTGTACCCTCACAAAAGTCTTATAAACCCACTTTATTATTACCTAACCTGAGAAAAACATGAGTAAGGGTAGTTTTTCTTGGAAAAAAATAGTTCTTTCACATAAGATCACTTATAACATATATGAAAAATATTATGTTTATAATAAGTAAAAATTGAGAATATTACACATGATATAACCATTATTACATCGTTTTTGTAGGTGGTAGAACCGACCCAAACAAGAACACATTATAACAACTGAATAAGTAAGAACCTGTAATTTTATATTATAATATTAGTTTTAAGAAGATTAATGAATCAAAAAATGTTATTCAATCGATAAATTATCTTCCAGAATAGGTGGAAGAAAAATAAAAATAATAATTTATTATGGAATAGATAATACGTATATTTAATACATGAATATTCTCTAAGAGAGCCTCTTAGAAATGAATGATTTGAGACTCATTATTCTTACCACGGGTCACCAAATGTGATAGATTATTTTTTTGGAGAATTTTTGGGTAGTTATTTTATAGGAAATATAAGGAAAGGTTTGTTTTTGGGTGGGTACATGAGGGTCCCTTTTATTGGTGATTTTTAATGTCACATTAAAAAAAACTTATTCTTTAATGTATGAAATTGTCATTTAAAAAATTAAAGATGTAAAAAGTGAACAAATAATAGATTATAGATTATGAGAGATTGATAATTCCATCATAAACTAATTTTATGATAAAGTTTTATCATATTTTTGGACTCTATCCCTTGATAAATCAATTTTATCTTTGGTATCCTCTACCATGGTGACTAATGTTTACTTTTTTAACTTATTTATATGCTTGAAAATAAAACTAACCTTATTACCTAATTTATAAATTTTGATTAAAAATATGAAATATATTTTATTTGATTCAATTTCTAAAGTTGATTAAAATTAATTATAATGTATGTGCACAGAAAATAGTTTTTTTAGAAAATTTATTTTTATGCAGAAAAATTACTTTATTCTTATTCATATACATGTAATAATAATTAGATTATTATTGATTTCATTGAATATATATACCCATGCATGTGGATCATTGATCATCCAATAACGTCTCTACTCCATTAGAACCATGCTTAGCTCTCTCTATATGTTTTTCATCTTATAATCATCAAATCTATATTTTCATATTTGTTTCCTTTTAATTTAATTCACTTTCAAGTTTACTCCATACTATAAGAACATCCTCTTAAAGACCCTCAACTATCTTGGAATTATCATTGAGTCTAGATGTAAGGTCATTCATAACCTTTTCTTGTTATTAAATGTTGAGAATTTATTCAGCTACATATTCTAATATTTAAAAAATTATTGAATGTTATTTTACTACTTCTTCCAGTCAATCAATTTTAGCTTCATGCTAATCAAGATATTCTGATGACTCTTCCATAACTGCTCTACAATTTTTGCATCAGTTACATTGATTCTCTAGCCTACCAGGAGAATCCTCAAGTTGTAACTAAAAGTCAACATCAGCAATAAACCAATTATCTCTTACTTTATCTTTTGATGGTTCTGAATTTTAAAACGTATCCATCACGGATTCTTGGGGTCCAGATTTGAAGTTTGGTTCTTCTTCTTTAAACAATTCATTATCATCATCTTATTTTTCATAGAAAAAACACTTTATCTATAATTTCATTCCATATTTGAAGTCTCACTTTTGATAAAACCTTATCTAAGGCTTTTGTGAGATTCTAATTTCAATTTATTTATCATCGAAAATACTTTAGAACTAAGAGGAAATGTTCCCAACTCTACCACAGTGAAAACATATCAAGAGTAGATTTATTTCAAATATCCATTTTCCTATAATTAATTTCATGTAAAAGGGAGAAATATGTTCATTTTAATCATTAAATTAATTGAAAATATCTCCTGAAATATAAATTTCTTCCAATTATTTTTATTCCATATCCATGCTAACATGACTTTTTGTATCCTCTGGTTTGACTCTCATTTGATATGCTACCAAAATTCTTAGCAGATCATCTAAAGAAAATTTTGAAAGATCTCTTTTCTTAAGGGTTAACACTTTTGGATTTTAAAAAGGTAGAAGTCTTCCCATGAATTTCATTACAATTTCAATGTCACTTTTTTCATCACCAAACCATCAAATTACTCCTACAACATTAGTAATTCGATTGGAAAAGGTATATTTATTTTCATTAGGATGCATTTTTAGATCATAAAACTTATTATAAAAAACATGGAGTTTCTCTTCCTTCAATTTGTTATCACCTACATATAAATTTTCTTGTTTTTCCCTCTATGACTTGGATGAAGTAAAACTCACATCCTCATTAAATATTTGACTAAAGAGATATGAAGTGAGATAATATTATGCTTTGGCATCTACATCAAGAATATTTATGTCTATTTCAGTCATAGAAAGTCATGTTGCCTTAGTAAATTGAATCCCTTGTCCAGTTGCAAAGAGGACATCCATTAAAAGAGAGCATAGATGAGATCTCATACCGTTATTCCAAATCTGGATGTTGTAACCAACAAATAGGGGGACCCCATGACATTTACTAAATTCTCCATGATAGAAAAGTAAGACATATTTAACACCAACAACTTGTAGGCTCTAATACCAATCGAAGTACGACATAACATCCTGAGAGGGGAGGGTTGAATCAAGGTGAAAATTTTTATTATAAAGTAAAGGATCTTGTTCCCATGTCTACTGGAATTAATTAAACCTGACGGATCGGAATGTGCAGAAAAAAATATCACTGGAAAATATATAACACAACAATTTTACATGGTTCACTATTAAGGGATATTCCAAGGAGCGTATGCCAAAATTTGTGTCAGTAGTACCTAAACACACTAATCATTTCTTGTTGGGGACTAAAGATGTTTATAAATAGTCAATCCATGCTAGGAATACTACCATTACAATATTTTAGCGATACCACACTACGTCCCTCGAAATACTTTTCTTGACACCCCCTATATTATATCCGTGAGTGAATTATTAATCACTTTATCAACATGAAGTTATATTCAATAGATTGGAAATGATTTCCTTTTACCTACCTAGCATGAGACTCTGCTTCCACTATAGAACTGAATTGATTCACATGAGAGAACTTATCAAACAAACATGATATCAAGAACCTGTTAGTATCTCAATGCTGCACTTGTGCATAACACTAGTTATTGTGATCATGTTTTGAAATTTTCATGAATTATTTTTTTCGTACAACCCCTATCATTATCACAACCACACCATGAGATTCACATGGTCTTTTTAGACTCATGTAACATTATGTACGCAAGTGATTTTCATGTAAGTATTTTACGTGCAACTATTTTACACTACAGAGAGAACTAATATTTGTTGGAAAAAGTATTGATTCTAGAATGAATGTAATTATATATTTATATCCTTTTATGACCCTATGCACAAGAGTCTCGATGAGTATGTGAATCATTTTAAATGTCGCATTGGGTGAGCAACTCTCTTCCCTGCATAACCAAATCATTCACACAAAACTATTCTTACGTGAAATTCATTCCCTAAATTTATTTTGATGAGATTGTCCCGAAACATACCTTGTGTGAAAATTTCAGATACACCTTTAATATTGCATGACAATTACTTTTCCAAAATACTTTTCTTCATTATCAAATTATTAGACCCAAAACATTTGACAAACACTGGGAAATGATGCCACCTTCAACACAATTGGAGGCTTGAACTGTAAGATCCATTTATTTATAAAATCTATAATATTCCAAATAAGTATTGAAAAAAACTCAAACTAAACTCCATTTATAGCAACGAACATCCTTTGTTTTAATAGTATACACATCTTATTAAATAATATTGGATCATAACATGAGATATGTCTCAAAGAAGGAAAACTGAGACAAAAATACCTCACCTTTATGGTATCTTTTGAAACATAATCTCAAATAAGAGAGGTCCTAAAATTGATATGAAAATAACAATAAGTATAATAATCATAAAATACATTCATGGTTAGTACATACACCACCTAAAATAAACATGTTGTGAAAATGATAAGTGTCTAATAGAAAAATAAAAGTGAGATGTAAATCCAATTCCTTATGTCTTGACATCTATCACACATGCTAAAACCTAATGTATAATAAATATAATATTATTATAAATATGTAAATGAACCATATTTATATATATCATAACATATATTATTTTTTTATGACATTTTATGACCCACTAATTAATAATTATACGTCAAAACACAGTCTATGCAATAACTACGTTGTTTTTTGTACATATGTTGATTATTTATTTTTTGTTATAATAATTTTATCATGATTTCATCATATTCATAATTTAAACATGATATAATTATCATATAAATTCACTAGATATGTATTTATTGTAATCTTTAAAATTTTGTTATTTAAAATGAAATACATTGTTAAAGGAGATGGTAGGTTGTAAGCACACATGAACGATGTTATCGTATTACCACAAAATGAAGATAATGATATTATATGTGATGTATTAATTAAATATTCTTAATAAAATAATCGATATATTATATACATAATAAATCTATCATTACGACCATCCTTCAGATGTGGTAATAAGAAAAGGATTGACATCGGTTCATGAGGTAATTGTTCTCCATACACACTCAGTCACAATTAATTTTTTAATTATCTAAGGGGCCTAAAGGGAGCCCTAATTTAATGGGGAAGAAAGGGTGATTCGCAAGAGAGTTAATCCAAAAAAAGTGTTTTATTCCATTGGTAATTAACTTGCACCATGAAACACAAGGATGTTGTCATTGGGAATCTCTTTGCTGGTCAAGACATCTGAACCATAGTTACCCTCCCTCCATGTTTGAGATGAATTGGAACCCAGAAAGATGAAAATTCTACACCATCTATCCAGATATGTTATATCCCAAGTAAAATTGATCTTACCTCAAAGGATCCCAATCATAACACTAGAATCAGATTCCACCTCAATCATAAAAATGTTGTAAAGTCTGAAAGTGAGAGACTTGGGTTCATAGATATCTCCCCCACTCCAAAAGAATTTATAGGGAAAAAATAAGCATTTAATGACATTAATACCATACTAAGTTCATCCCACTTGAGTCCACGATCAATCATATTTCATAAAATTAATTTTCCATCAACATTTAGCTTTATCACCCTGAAAGGTGGAATCCATCACACCCATCTGGCTAGATGACTCCTTCTTCTACTCCCCATATCAGAAAGTGATCATGGAAAAACTTTTTTGAGCAGTGATGAGGATTCCAAACCCTTTATGAGGGTTCCCAACGCTTACATATAGTACATCACTTTCCCCTTATATAAAATAGTAGATCATCTTTTTTCCTTTGGAAAAAATGTTCATTGATCGTACTGTGATTCAATGTTTTATTTCACCATTACAACATTACATTAAGCTAATTTTTTATTCTGAATTATAAATATAATATAAAATAACACATAATGTTTTATTCCATTAATTAATATTTATAACTGTTAAAATAGTAAATTATACTTATTTTCTTATTTTCATTATAGGTGGAGGTGATTTGGTGGCCCCAGAGATGATCTAGAGAAAAATGGTCCAAACTGCACGGAAGACCAAGGACACATGTCCATTGAATTTCATATTTCAAGAAATAAAGACCACCCATTTGGATGAAAGGTTTTCATTATATCCATAACTCCATGTTTGATAAGTAATCACAAGGAAAGGAATCTAAATTCATCCATCTGGTGGCCCATCCGAACCATTCTGTCCCAGGGACAGAATATACTCGAATTCAAAAGTTAGGTTCTGTATTTTGAAAATATCTTCAAATAAAGATGTCTAATGGCCTCAAAATATAATATGGATATATTAAATAGTCCTTAAAATAACTCTATTGTTTTTTTAAAGTCGTGATATATCTGTTTAATTGTCAATTACTAAGATACAAGTGATATAACGAAAACAAGATGACAAACACCACTTCCCATTTTGGCTATAAAAGGGCACCATGGGAACCTAATTTGTATGTTTGAACCATGAGAAAAGGTCTACCATTTTGTATTCCTAGAGTATTATTCACATAATACTAGTAGTTATGGAGGCCCATATTCTCATATGGTTATCAAGAATGATGATGGAGTTCAACTCATCCTCATCTTAATGACAGGATAATCGGTGGGTGATCATTGTGCGGGAGTTACACACATGAAGAGGTAGTTATGACACATAATTATCTATTGTATTGGTGCATATTTTATTCTTTAATTCATCTTATATATGTATCTTGACATGTTTTTATGCATTTAATTGAAACAATTTTTATTTCATAACTGATTGTTGTGTAATTTTAAGTGTGTGACTTGTGTTGTTCCCATTAGACAACATAAGACTCCTCTTTATTCCCAAAAATTTGAGATTTTTGTGTTCCTTGAAAAAACTTATTTAATGATAAGGGGATATAACATGACTATACATTTTTTTCTTTTAGGGTTTAATCCTATTTTCATCATTTTTGAGGACATGGGTACCCATGATATTGGTTAACCTTCAATCAAAGGATTACACAAAAATATAATAATCAGTTAAGAAAAAGTATTTTTTTAGGTGTTGTAGTAACAAATAAATGATCACATTATCATCATTTATTCTTCAAAATCCACTTGTTTGTAAAATTTTATACACATTAAATCAAGTCATTTTATTTTAATACTTTTTTCAAAACCACCCCCTCTTTTCTCATTTTTATTAAAAAATCACACTAAAAACCAACAACGCTCCTTTAGAGACAACCTGGTGTTTTCCCTATATTATAAATAATATTTTAAAATATAACCAATTTTATTTCTCATGAAAATGTGTTTAAATATTTGCGCCATTTTCTGGGAGAACGTTTTTAGTGTATGTTTTTTGTAAAAATATTGTCTATTTTGTAATTATTTTTTCACATCTTTTATACCTTCATATTTGTAATTGATTTGTAACATTATCCTTTTGTAGAAATTTTTTATGATATGATTTTCATTAGAGGAACTACATCTATTTGAAAAAAATCAGAGGGGATCTTATATCATCGAAACCAAGAAGAACCAAACAATCCACTGAAGGAGGACACACAAAACATTGACACACATCTTGATCGTTCATTCTATTCTTTTGGAACCAACATCAAATCGAAAATATACATGCATAATATGGATTCAAATAACAAGTCATTATATTTACTAACCTAGCCTGATCGTGATATCCAACCCACATTCATTCAAATTCAAGGCTACACACCTAATTTTGAACTAAAATATGATCTAATTCAATTATTTCCACGATTTCATGGAATTTCTAGAGATGATCAACAAAAGAATTTAAAACTATATCATATTGTATTCTCAACATTTAAATCTACTAATGTCAATAAAGAAAAATTAAATCATAGGGATTTCTAATTTTCATTAGAAGACACAGTAAAGGATTGTCTATATTATGTAAATACAACAATTAGAGGTTGGGTGGACCAGAGAGGTCTTTTTCGTGATAAATATTTCCTAGCCTCTAAAACTACAAAAATAAGAAAAGAAATATGAGTTATATGACAATAACAAGGGGAAACACATCATGAATATTGGTAATGATTAAGAGGCTTTGTTCAAGTATCCCACACCACCAAATAACTTATCAACTTTTAATATAGAAATTTTTATGGATGTTTTATTCCTATTGATCAAAACAAGATTGACGCTACTTTAGGTGGTTCACTATTCAATAAGACCCCAATTTATGAATGAACCCTAATTGCGAACATGGTGTAGAACACTAAACAATTGGGTTCAAGGTCAAGTGTACCCATTCAAGGTGTCCATGAAGTGAAAATCTCTAATTTTTAGAAGAAGGTGGATACAATGTTCTAATTGGTATATACCCTTCTATGAGAAAATTTCTTTTTCCCAAGGGAAATTTCACTCTCCTCCTCCCATCCATTGTGGTATATTTTCATCTAACACCAAGTACTCTAACCAATGTCCCAAATTGAGGGAAACTTCTGAGAGTTATGAGGCAGTATTTATAGGTTCCCCCTATAACCAACAATTTAGGAAAGAACATTACTATCCATCAAACCGTGGTTGGAATGAAAACCAAGATTATAGAAAAGAGGGTATTAAAACCAACATCAATATCCATGGAACCAATTATAGAGGAGTATTAATCCCCCACCACCGAAAAATGATCAACCAAAACAAAGGCATTTCCAACAACCCCATCCAAAAACCATATCCTGACCAAGAAGACATGATGAATAAAATGGATTCCAAAAAAGTCTAATCACAAAAAACCATACGCGCTTCCATACAAGACATAAAACCCTTATTTGGCCAACTATCCATCTCATTGGGGGAAATCAAAAGTCATCAGTAAGGTAAACTACCCTCTCAACAACAAGTCAATGCTAGGAATAATGAAAATGCTAGTTTCATCGCCCTTAGGAGTAGAACTGAACTTAAAATCCTAATGACCCCTCCTTTAGATTCAGCCCCTCCTGAGGAAAGCGCAATCACAACCATTGAAATTATTAAAAATGTTGAAAACCCATTTCATGAGATAAGCCCTTCCAAATGAAATATTGTTTCTATTGATGAATCACTTAGACACACCATTCCTCTTCCATTTCCCTAAAGTTCCAATCAACCAAGAAAAAAATAAACTGAACTAGATAAATAAAATTTTAAACTATCCAAAAAGTACCAGTTAACATCCCCTTGATCAATGATGTAAAGAAAATTAGAAGATATGCCCAGTTTTCTAAGGAGATGTGTGCAAACTAAAGGGGACTTTTATATGATGAGAATGTGGGCTTATAGAAAAATGTCTCATCTTTATAGAGCCATCACATCCCACTGAAAGAAAATATCCTTGAAAATTTCCAATTTGGTGCACTATATGGGGTTTTCCTTTTAAAATGTTATTCATGATTTGGGAGATTCTATAAATTTGATGCCTCACTCTATTTACATTTCATTAAATGTCAGTTAACTAATGCCCACTAGAAGTTTTGTTCAAATATAAAATTGGAGTACAACACACCCTTCTGTTGTGTTAGAGGATGTTCATGTGAGGGTGAAATAATTATTTTTTTCTATAGATTTTTATGTGCTAAAAATGGAAGATTATAGGATGAATGGAAATGCCCCAATTATATGGGGAGGCCCTTATTTAAAACTACAAAAACCGTATTTAATTTCCACAATGGTACATTATCTATGGATTATGGTGGTATCATTTTCCACTTCCATATCCTTGATGACATGAAGCACCCCTGATAAGTATATTCGTCTCTCTATGTTAATTCAATTGATGTGCTACCTTACCCTTAAAAAATTCTTTCATTCTATTAGTCATATTTTGAGTTTTCCTTATTGATTAGAATTCTATGAAATTAATCATTTATATAATGTTGTACTAGTATAGAAAAATGTCATGTATTCTTATTAATTGATGATTTCTTGAACACTAAGGATCACATGACCATCGATGATACTTCTAAGCTGGAAAAAAATCATTCCTCTTCTGATTATGATACCATTGAGATGTTATATTATATATGATTACTCTCACATTCACGTACGCTCCCATCAATCCAAAATCCCCTTGAATTGGAACTAAAACAACTAAATAAATATTTAAAATATTAATATCTTGATAATGGAATCAAGTTTCCTATCATCATTTCTAGTACACTCCCTCTTGAGAATAAATTATGACAACTTGAACTTTTGAGGGAGTATAAACAAGATTTTTGATGAACACTTTCTGATATTCGATGTATTATCCAATCAATTTTAATAAATAATATATTACGAAATGATGAGGCTAAACTAGTGAAGTAGTCCCAAAGTAAACTGAACTCAAATATCCTAGATATTTTTAAAAAAGAAGGTAACAACGTTATTTTTTCTAGAATCATTCACCCCCTCTCTGATCTCCAATGGGTCATTCCAGTAAAAGTGGTTCCTAAAAAACAAGTCAAATGTTAACTAAAAATGAAAAAATGAATTGGTACCAATTAGTGTGTAGAATAGTTGGTGTATATGTATAGACTATCTTCGAATAAACCATACCATTAGGAATGACCATTTGTCATTTTATTTCATTAAACAAATTCTAGAGAGGATAGCGGGGATGTCCAATTACTATTTTCTTGATGGGTATTTTAGATACTTTTATATCCATATTTCCCATGAGGATCAGGAAAAGACAAACTTCACTTTACCCTTTGGCTCATTTTCATAGAGAAGGATTCCATTTGGTCTTTGAAATGACCCACATACTTTCCAATGATGCATGGTAAGTATTTTATCAGATTACCTGGAGAATTAAATTTATGTATTCATAGATGATTTCACTGTATATGGGTCATCTTTTGATGAATGTTTGAGTAGTCTTGTTTTAGTCCTATGTCATTTTATTGAAAATAATATCATATTAAATTATGAGAAATTCCATTTCATGGTGTGACAAGATATAGTAACATGGCATGTAGTTTTTGGTGATGGTATCCATGTTGATTAATAAAAATTGGATTTCATTTCATCCCTAACATTTGACAAAAAAGTTATGGGATATGTGGTATTTCTTAGTTCATGCTAGATTTTACCATAATTTCATTCGTTACCTTAGTATGATTGATCTGCCCCTCTCCTGATTACTCTAAAAAGAAAATGATTTTTTTTAAAACGAATGTCAGGAATATTTTAATAAATTGAAATGGAGTCTCAAATATCCCCTGTTAATCCAACCACCTTAGTGGGATTTACAATTTGAGCTCATCTGTGACACCTCTAACTATGCAGTTAGGTCTGTCTTATCATGATAAGTTGATCGATCTCCACATGTCATTGCTAATTGTTAAATTTGGTTCCCTAAAACAAAATTACTTTTTACTTTATGATAACACATATTCATGGTTTTAGATACAAATATTCTCACCATCACATCATGATTTTGCTTCTGTGTAACATTGTATGTGATAATTTCCTAAGAGTAATTGTCGCACTAAAATTTCATAGTGGATCCCTACTATGATGAGAACCCAGAAGGGACATGAAATTATTCTTGAATATATTCTCTATATCTAGATGACATCATTTTAGGGACATAAATTATATATTCTATAGGGGTGGAGACTCATAGGACCATGAGACACCTTCTCATCGTGTATGCACTTAGCAATATCCAGTAGAATATAATGAGAATGAGACATGATGGTAGGAAGTCCACATTTATAAGTGTCATTTAATGTTCCTATCTATGGACGTGTGTATTGGTCTTTATACATTAATATTATTATTAATGGATATTATGATTCACAAACTTAGATGTGATGATTAAAGTCATGATGATAGATTTTACTATGAGGTATGATGTGTTGGGTTCCTCATGAGTAATATTCCATTAATGAAAAGTGCAATAAAGGATTTATCGATTATGTTCTTTAATAAATATAATAACTCTGACAATTTTATGGAAATGATATAGCCTATATAAATCCACGACCATAGTGATCAATAAGCGAGTTCTATTTTCCGAAAGTCAAAGAGAGAGATATCAATCTTATAGGTTGATAGCACATACATGAAACCTAGTCAATTAGAGATATTATGATAAAAGGGATTATATAACATGGTAAATGTTTGACTAAGTTGATCTTTCATTAAAACATTAAATTCTTCCCCTATGGGTGCCTTGGCATGTTTCAAGATGCAAACCTTGGACTTTAGGTAGGTTCGCCTAATGCCACTGAAAAATGGGACTATACGGTCCCACACTAAGGGTATATAGTATCTCCGTTAAATAATTTATTATTTAACATGATGAATTAATATTAATCACAATAATGATTTAATAATTATTCATGTATGAATAATCACATTTATTTTATCACTAGTTATCTGATATAATATATATTGAGTGAAATAATTAATAAATATCAAGGAGGATTAATAGAATGTGTTTAATGGTCCACAGAGAAATTATAATAGTAAATATTATTTGATTAAATAATATTTAATTATAACTCGCAAGTTAAGTGAAATTTCCGAAATGATAATTTAGATGTTATTTTTTTGACTTCGGGGGTTCTCTAAGAGTAAAGAAATAGATAAAGGCACTTGTGCAGAATATTTATTATTACCCAAGTAAAATAAATTCCCGGTTAAATTATTCTCTTAATTAGCTAAGGGAATGATAATTGACACATATTGTGTTATTCACAATCAATTAGAGAAAATATCTCAAGCCTAGATAGTTCATCCCTCTCCTAGAACACTCTCAAGAACGAGAGATATCATCCCCCACCAGATCAAGGAGAGTGCTTTGGAAGAGGTTGTCAAGGAAATCAAAGGAAAACTTCACAAGTGAAAGGATCTTCTGTTCTAGAACTCAGAGACTCTTTTGGTGTCTTTTTGAGATACATGGGACATGTGTGGATCACCACTAGAGGTAATCAACCTTTGGTTTCTACAAAAAAATTACTATACACCTGGAGATATGCAGCCGAACAAAATTACAAAGAAATAATCACCTAGGAGGTAATTCTTATTCCATTAAATTAATTAAAAAATATATGTCTATCATATCTCTTGGTTTTGGGTTTCAATTCCTTTACCATATTACTTTGATTCAATTATGTGGATCGCGACATTTATCATTTCATAGATCAAGTATTGTTCATTAAATATGGAAAAAATTAATGTTTGGAAACATCCATCCCATGCTTCCACTATTCCCAGATCCTACAAGTGGTATCAGAGTGGGCATATTATTGTTTATAATTATTTAATAATCATTGGTAATATTCCCATTTATAATTAGGTTTTTCATATCATGTTTAATCATTCCCTTTTAATCTGAATTACATGATCTGTTTATTCCTCTATAATTTCTCACATATCTAATAGAAATGATTAATTCTATAATTAAAATTATATAGAGGATATCCTTTGGAGGTTCCAATGATTCATTCCAGGTAACACATCAGTACACACTATGTAATCGAAATTACACGCAGTGTAGTTGTGTTCAACACATCAGGAGTAGTTGAGAAATTACTCAACTCATGTGCATTAATTACATGAGATGTTATTAATTATCACATAGCATGTTGACCAGGATATACTAGCACCCAGTCAACCATAATACACATTGTTTGGACTAATGAAAACAACATGTAGTCCATTTCAGTTTAGGGCCTTTCGGTGTATTCCATACACTAGCCACCAGATCAATGACATTGTAACACTGAGTCAACTTGGCATGTGGACCTCTAAACATGTAGTGTGCTCCATGATTTCTAAAGTATGCCTCACACACTGAGTCCCTGGGCATGTACTTTGGATACATGATGATGAATGTACACACTGTAAAGATTGGATCTTCAAACCTTGTACATGTATCTGTTATGCATATTTAAAATTGATTATATTCTGTAACCCTTGAGACATGTACTTGTGTGTGGGCGTAATGCTGGGCCATTCCATGTGATAGGATTTATAATATATATATATATATATATATATATATATATATGTTTTGTTAACATCTGCATAATATTCAAGATCTGCACATCATGTATGAGTTTTATTTCAGTTATTATTCTATGTTCATGGTATATGTCCGAAAAAATGGAGTGTATACAAGTATAATACATTTTGGGTAGTTTTGGATGGGTATTCACCAGGTTACCCCCAATGTACAAGTTATGTAGACTGTTATTTTTAAATGAATTTATTAATTTATTTAAAATTATAATGGATGTGAATCTCAAGGAATTTAAGAAAAAGGTTTATGATTAATAGATTGATTACTTTATGATAATAATTAATCAATTCTAGTTCGATTTATCTAAAATAAAAAATATTAAAGAATTGAATGTTAGTTTTATTCAATGCATAATTAATTACTTGCATGTGGATGATCTTGAGCTAGACCAGATCATTTTATGTGATTGGTTTCATTTTATTTTATTATTAAATTCAATTGTCAGCCAACATGCCTTCCATCCTCATTAATATGCAGGGCATGTGCACCCACAATTTATTTTATGTAAACCCCTTTTACGCATCGCCTGTGTGTGAGTGAAAGCATATGTAATTGATGGATCTCCTAAGTTAATAGAGGGGGATTAAGATAGGACCCGAGGTGAATCCAATCGATGGAGATAAAAATGTGGGTATGTAGAAAGTTGTATACATGAACATAATTGGTTCAAGGTGTTTTTCCCCTAGATCCGTTGTTATTTTATAAAACACTAGATAAACTAACTATTAGAAAATGATCACGATCATACCATTTATTTTAATTCTCTCATTTTTATGGTTATTTAATTATGGATGTTTTGTCGTGAATATATAATTTATTAATTAACAAGCATGAAATAATGGAACTAAAATAAACTAGGTTATGCATAAATGTTATGTAAATACATGGTTAACCACTTAAGTAATCCAGTTTAATATTAACAAGCATGTGATAAAGATAATAATTTAAAATTTATGCATAAAGGATAAAATCCCTCAATAAAATAATATGTCAGTATGACCTTTTATTACTTCGGTTAGAATTGAACCATAGTTCAAAGTGCGTGACCTGAAAAAGTTGGTGTGATTTAAATTATAGGTGAATTATAATTTGAGGTTTTGGGTTTTCATAACATGGTTGAAATCAAGGGTTTAATTCCAATGTAGGATGTGGTGTAACTGAGAGGGAATGTTTGATGAAATTTAAATTAATGATTTCCAGATTGGGGAGTCTACTCAACGAATCAAGGAACTGTGTTTTGTTGCTTATGGAATTTGGAATGCCTACCTAAACCAATTCGAGTTGCTTGACCAACCAATGTTGGGGTCATGAGAATGGAATATGGATCCTTGACACTTGAATATCCATGAAAAATGATACTCTGAAGCCAATAGTGAGGGCAATTGGGTTTTGATAAAATATTGGGAGACTAATAAATATAATATTTATTTATTTGTTCAAATGTTATCAGATAAATTACTAAAATTCAGATCAACATATTTGAAGAAATGAAAATAAAAAAGGAATCAAACATATCGCTGCGATCCATACTCAAGGAGGAAAACCATGTCACTGACTCTAATTTCCAGGAGTGGGAAAGGCTCCTACTGGTCATCATTCACCATGAAAAGAAAATATATGTACTGGAAGAATCTTTACCAGTTTCTCTAGGAAATTAGGTGAGTGATGAAGAGTTATCTCTATATGATAAATGTATGAATGATTATATAGATGTTCAGTGCTTCATGATATCATCCATTTCCAAATAACTCATAAAGAAACATGAGGAAATGGATTCTTATAGCATGATGTCACAACTTCAGGATCTCTATCTACAGAAGGTGAGACAATAGAGGCATGGGATCTCCAACACATTTGTCACAACTAAGCATGGAGAGTCTACTCTAGCTGGGGATCATGTAATCAAGATTATCAACTACATTGTGCATTTGGACATCGTTTGGGTTGAATTCATAGAATATTTTCATATAAAATTTGAACATTATTTACTTCCCAAGACCATCATGAGTTTTATTGTGAATTATAATATGAGCAATAATGAGAAGTGTCTATCAGAGCTTCTAACGATGATTATCCAAGTAGATAAAGACATTGGACGCGACAAATCCACAATCCTTATGGTGAATTGGAAGAGGAAGGAGAATGTAATTCGACATAAGACTTATAAATAGTCTAAATCCACTGAGGACCATCCGACCAAAAAGAAGAAGATCCAAAGGCATAGAAAGGAGAAGGAGATAGTGTGTTTTGAATGTGGTAACTCGATCAACTATAAGAGAAACTACACCCAGAGGCTAGGAGAATTCAAAGGTGCGTTCATTATCAGGTAAAATCCTTGAATTTCTACACATTGGGGATTAAATACAACTTTTGGAACTCACATCTTTATTCCAATTCTAGGACCAAGTAGATTTCATAAAAGTTCCAGAGGATAGGTGGATATACAAGCTTTCAATTGTTCAAGGATGAATGTTATTTCCAACGGTGACTACCACCATTATTTCCGGATTAGAATGATTTTGGGTTTTCATGATTTTTATAATGTACCTACTATTACTAAAAATTTATGTATCATGTTTATATTTCTATGAGTTTATTTTCATGTTCAGAAATAAAATTTGTTTCTTTTATAAGGTCAACATATTTTATAGCACGAAACATTAAAAAAATAGTCTGTGTGTATTAAATTTCAAAAGCAATGTATTGTAAATCGATAATGCATCACATTCACATGACTCGTATAACTCTTAGTTGTGGAATCACAGTCTTGGTCATGTAAGCAAGAAGCGCTTGACCAATATCTGTCAAGATAGCTATTTAGACTCTTGTGAGAAAAAACTGCATGATAGATGTCATGATTGTTTACATGAAAAAAGGACCAAAACACCATTTAGTGGACAGGGTGAAAGGGATATAGAGCATCTTGGATTGGTAAACACTAATGTGTGTAGAATATTTCCTGTAGAGGCTAGAGGGGGATATTATTACATCAGAACTTTTACTAATGACTTGATTAGATATGGCTATATTTACTTAATGAGGCATATGTACGAGTCCTTTGAAAAATTCAAGGAATTCAATAATGAAGTAGAGAATCATCTTAGTAAGTATATAATGAATATTTTATCAGATCGAGGTGGAAAATATCTTAACCAATAGGTCATTGAATTTTTACAGGAGTTTGGGATTCTATATCCACTGACTCCACCTTACACACCACAATGGAATGGTGTTAAGGAATGTAGGAACCATACCTTGTTGGACATGGTAAGGTTGATTATGAGTGATCCGGATATTCAATTATTTCTCTGGGGACATTCATTACAAACTACGAAATACACATTAAACTGAGTAACAACTAAAGCAGAAAATGGAATTCCCTCCGAGCTATGGAGTAGAAAGAAAACCATTTTATCATATACATGTGTATGGGGATGCGAGGAATTCGTTACGGCATTATCATGAAACAAACTATCACCCTTTGGCTTGGTTTGTATCATTATAGGGTATCCCAAAGAAAAAAAGGATACTGACTAAACAACACATGTTACAAGATAGTGATTATCCCCAAGAAATTTGTCTTTATTGAGAGGGATAACATCCTCAAAAAGGATAGTGGGAGAAAGATTTACTTTGATGAAGTTGATACTCATGATACACAAGATTTGGTACAGGAACAAGTTCAACCAGTCCCCATGGAATAATAAGTTCCTAAATCACAAGTACTGCATTGGAGTGTACGAGAGGTAAGAGAAACAGAGAGATATGGTTTTCTTTTCATCGATGATGGGGAATAATTATATTTGGAAAATGATGAACCTCTCTCCAACAAGGTGGTAGTATAGAGAATAGAAGCTAAAATATGGCTAGAAACTATTAATTCTGAGATGGATTCCATGTATCAGAACCACGTTTGGGTTCTGGTCAATACGCCAGTTGCTGTGTAGACTATTTGGTGTAAATGGGTAATCAAGAGGAAACTGGACATGGAAGGTAAAGTAAGTTCCTATAAAGAAATGCCAGTGGATAATGGGTTTAAACAGCATCAAGAAATTGACTAAGATGAAACCATTTTTCCAGTTTCCCTATTAAAATCTAGAAGAATCATAATATTTATAGGATCATACCATGACAATGAGATTTGGAAGATGGATATAAAAACTAAATTACATAACCAGAACCTTTAGAATGTTTTTTATATGACACAAACATAATTGGTAGTGACACCAGGTGATCCCAAAACGATATTCAAGTTACAGAGATCAATTTATGGATTTAATTAAGCATCTATTTCCTTGAATATTCAATTTGATGAATCCATACAAGAATTCTGTTTCATTAAAAACAAATGTGGGCCGTGTGTTTTTAAATTGTTTAGTTGGAATGTGGTCGTTATCCTTGTAGAATATTTAGACAACATATTACTTATCAAAAATGATATACCAGTCATACAATCTATTATGGAGTTGTTGAATAAGTTCTTCTCCATGAAGGACATAGGTGAAGTAGCCTACATTCTACGAATCAAGATCACTCGTGATAAATCAAAGAGGTTTTATGGACTAATCCAAAGTACATATATTGACTAGTTAATAATGATATTTAGAATAGAAAAATACAATAGGGTATTTTTTCCAGTGTCACATGGTTTCATATTTCTAAGAAAATGTGTCCCCAGAAACAATAATAGAAAGGTAGAATGAGTAAGTTCCTATATTCATCAGTGAAATGATCAATCATATATTCCATGTCATGTACCAAACATTTTGTTGACTATGCATTAAGAATGGTAGAAAGATATCAATAAGATCTAGGAGAACAACATTGGACTATTGTTAAGACTATCCTTATGTATGTGAGAAGAACTAAGTTCCTGGTGTATAGGGAAGATGATGAGCATGGAATCATACGGTAGGGTGATGCCAGTTTTTAGAAAGATCAGAATGATCTGAAGTTGCAAATAGGATATGTTCTCTATCTCAATGGAGGAGCTTTGTGATGAAAGAGTTCAATCCAGCCATTTGTAGCTGTTTCTATAGCGGCGGTTGAGTATGTAGTGGATTCTGATGCAGCCAAGGAAGCCTTATAGATTTGAAACATTGTCTAGGATCATGATGTGGTACCTAGAAGAAAATAACCAATAACATTATATTGTAATAATAACGCAATGGTGGATCTTTTAAAATAGCCATGGTCACATCAATTGAATAAGCATATACTCCAAAAGTATCACCTCTTGAGGGATTTTTATTGAAGGGGTAAAGTTACTATGTGTAGAGTACCCCCAGAAGATAATGTGTTGGACCCCATTAGTAAAGGCTTATCTTAGTAGAACCTTGAGTATCATGTGAGGGATATCAAACTGAAGGTCGTTAGCAGTTGGATCTAGTGAAATTGGGAGTCTGTTAAAGTCAGTACCATATAACGAACATTTTTTTCATTATGATAACTTATATACATGGTTTATAATATTAATAAATTCATTATAACATCATGATTGTTCTTCAATATAACATTATATGTGATAATTTCCAAATAATAGTTGTTTCACTAAAAGGTCACAGTGGATGACTACAATGATGAGAACTTGGAATTTTAATGACACTTTTCTGGAATGTATGTTCTATAGCTATATGATATCATTTTTGGGACACAAATGATACACGAGATCATGGGTGGATAATGATAGGACATTGAGGCACCTTCTCATAGTGAACACCCTTTCTGATATCCCATATGACATTATGAGAACGGGACCTGATTGTAAGAAATACATATTTATATGTGTCATTGGATGTTCCTATATTAAGACGTCTGTATTGGTCCATACACATAAATATTATTACTAATGGATATTATGAGTCACACACTTAGATGAGTAGATGAAAACTGTGATGACATATGTTCACTGTGAGGTAGGATATGTTGGGTACGTCACAAGTAATATTGAATTAATGAATAATGAGAGAAAGTATTTATACTGTATGTTCTTTAATGGAAGATAATATCTCAGTCCAATTGATGGAAATGATATAGCCTAAATAAATCAATGGTCATGGGGATCAATAGGAATGTTCTATTTCTAAAAAGTCAAAGAAAGAGATATGAAGCATATAGGTTGATGCCAGAGACATGCATCCTTCTTGATTAGATATATTGTGATAAAGGGATTATATCACAAGGTTGACATTCATATGAGGTGATATGTCATTATGGAATAACATCAATCTCTATGGGTGCCATGGCGTGTTGCTAGACGCTAACCATGAACTCTAGACTGGTTTGCCTAATGTCACTGAGAAAGTGGTATAGAGGGTCACACACTAAGTGTATCTAGTATCTTAGTTAAATAATTTTTTATTTTACAAGTTGAATAAATATTATTCCATGTCATTGTTTAATGAATATTCATGTATGACTAATCTCATTTATACAATCACTAGTTATTCAAGATAATATATAGTGTGACAAATAATTAATAAATATTGAGGAGGAATAGTGGACTGAGTTTAATGGTCCAGTGAGAAAAAATAATATTGACGATTATTTGATTAAATAATAGTTAACTATAACTTACATGTTAAGTGCATGTTAGGAAATAATAATGTTGTCGTTATTATTTGACATGGTGGTTTCTCTAAGATTAATTAATTAATTAAAGGAACTTGCGTAGATTATTTATTATTACCCTAGTGAAATAAATGACAATTTATATTATTATCTTAATTAGATAAGGGAAAGAAAAGTGATGCATATTTTATATGCACAAAGAATTGGAGAAAATAACCCAAGCCTATAGAGTTCATATCTTTACAAGAACGGTCTTAAGAACGAGAGATATCCTGATCCACTAGATTAATGTGATGGCTTTTGAAGTAGTTCTCAAGACGTTCAAATTTGGACATCGCAAGCGCAAGGATCTTTCGTGCTTACACCCGGAGACTACTTCGACGACTTCTGAAGATACGTGGAACACATGTTAATCATCGATAGAGTAGATCTACCTTTTATTTCTACAACACAACGATGGTAAACCAATTGATCTATGGTCGAACACATCAATGAAGAAAGAATCACCTTGGCTGTAATTCTTATTTAATTACATTTATTATAAATAATATATGTCGATCCTCTCGCGGTGTTTTGGTTTTTTATTACTTTTTCACATTTCTTTGATTCAATTCCATTTATAATGGTGTCCTTTTTTGCATCGATCCCGGATTTTTCATTATATATATAAATTTGAATTTGAAAAGCATCCCTCATGCACATCCAGTACACTCAGAACCTACGCTTATACCTTACATACATTGGACCCTACCTAAGAAAACTACACCACACCTGAAAAAGAATTCATTAAAATGTTGTTTTCCTTTGATAAATGATGATCACAAATTATATGTAACGCCCTGACCCCAGTTACCCGGAGTCGGGGCTTTGTTTTAATACATTGGCATGATTACAAGGAATCAAATCCTGAAGGAATGATCAGTTTAGCAGTCTTGGAAAATAGATTACATACAATAACATTAAAATAAAACACAACTTAAATAGTTCTTTGAGAATTCCATAATTCCCTTTAGCTTAACCATTCATATCAATCACAATACACTTCTTAGATTCCTGGAAAAAATAAAACATAAAAATGGGTGTGCTCAAATGCTCAGTAAGGGTAATAAATACAGCAGAAAATGATATAAATTTTAAGCATAGTGAATAATTGAAACCACGTGCCTTTACCAATAATAAACATGAATACTTTTATGGAAATAATATGAGTTGAGTAAATTATGCCATAATAAAACATAATCATGGGTATTCTACTAGTTGAATAACCACATGAACCATCAATATTATTTCCATAATGAGGGAATGTATAATTCCAGACATTCTAAAACTTTTTTTCAAGGCCTCGGCCAAGACATCTAAAAATGATTAAGGACTCATCCAAAAACATAAATCAAATTGGGAAAAGTCCTCGGCCAATTTCATGTCTATTTGTCTCATGAGACCTACTGATGCATCGAGGAGCTATAGAGGGCTCCACCCGTCACTTACTATGTCCATTACATTCCTCGTATAGAAATGATGGAACTTAACATAAACATTCGTATAAGAACTATGATACGAAATGTAAATACTTTAACCATAAACCATGAATGATATCAAAATAACACATCCATAGTCAAATATATCACAAAACCTTCAATACAATATGAAATTTTGGTATCATAATAAATCAACTTGAAAACAAGTTTAAAATCCATTAAAGGATTTTACATAGATGGGAATGATTTGTAAAACTCGTGGATTGAAATACTGATTTTCATGAAAACAATTAAAATTAAAACAATTTGGAAAAGAAGTCATTTAAAGACATTTTTCAATCAAAGTGTCCCATACCACTTTGAATATATGGAAAGCAATAAACATTTTAAAAACATTCATGTCTATATAATTAAATCCTTAAAAACTATTTTGAAGACATGAACATTAATGAGAAAGATTTAGAAGAATAAATATTTAAAACATTTGAAATGTTGTTGTAGTAAAAATTTCCTTAAAATAATCCCTTTGAAAATGCTTTCATAAAACATGGATATGGATAATAAATATTTCCCAGTAGATAATTACGTAAAAACAACCTCGGATAATAAAGAGATTGTGAAATTAACCCTTAACAATTGGTAACTTAAGAAACATACACCCCATAAAAGATGTATCATATAATGAATACGTAAATACACATAAATTAAAATGTATTAAATAAAGAATATATTTATGCGCAGTACATACCCCATAGAAAAGGTAATTGTGGCAATACAACATGAATCTCACGGGAATAAGTAGTGAGATGAAAAACCCCTTACCTTGTACTTTTCCTTTTTTAAGGGTAGGGTACTCTCTTGAATAATGGTTAAATGATTTTTATTAAATTATAAAATAATAATATACATTAATTTGATATCATATATGATCTTTTAACATTGATTTGCTAATAATATCGTAGTATTATTGTCATTTCGGGTGTTAACTTACTCGTTTTATTTTATATGTTTTGTTACTTGAGTCATGTTTGTTGTGGATAGGTTGTATCTTATACATATCCAGAATGATATAAATTCCTTAAAAATTATTTTTAATAATTAAATGAGAATTATAATTGAATTGATACAATGGTGAATTAACCTCATCACGTTCGTGGAGACGGTCGTCCGTACGTGCGCACGAACGCTACTTCCATTTCATTTTTCATTTTAAAAGGAATCAATACCAAATAATACATAGGTATATTATTATTCCAGTATAATATAATATCGTATATGTGTTATATAAGTTCATTAATACCATCCTTTATATGGACCATGTATGGTATAAACGAGTCATATCACTTTGAGCGGGCGACAGTCCGCACTTCCTCAAATGAAATTATCGTATATATATACAACATGAAAAGAATAATGGTATGATTTAAAATGGAATTACATAATCATATATATAATTTAAATATAATTAATATCATATTTAATTATAGTTTCATCATAATTTCCACCATGAGAGGTGGTAGGAGATAATTGAACAATCATCGTTTCGTTAGGTGTTTGGTTCCCATCCACAGAAACATTATGTTCTTCACCCAATAGATGGAGGTGTGTGTATGTTTAGTTCGAATACTTCTCATAAAAATATCCTAGTATATTTATGATACTGGTTTTGTTACAAAAGAAAATAATGAGAAGAGTTTAGGGGTTGGAGATGTAAAATAAAAGAAAAAAAGCTAAGAGAAATCGTTACCTTTAATTGGGGTAACTCACTTTGGTTTGAACCGAAAAGAACTCTTGAAGTGCCTTCTGCCAAAGGTTAGGATTCTATTTGGATGAAAGGGATATATTGAGATTAATTGGGTAGAGTTTGGATGAGTGAAAAGTCTTGAAAGGTGTGAAGAATTGGTTATAAGTGGTGTCCTTTTATAAGGGGGAGGAGGTGATCTTTAGGAATAACTTAAAGTATTCATTTATAATAAATTCATATTCGGTTTCTAATGGCTAAAAGGTGGATTATTCAAATCCTAATGGGGGTATGGGTCGAAATCCTTTCAATAAATATATTTTAGACAGGTTTGGGTCATTATATTAACCATGTCGTTTAGTTTTAACTCTTGGTTAATTAGTTTGACACTTACCACGTCTCTTTGTATTTTTATATTATATGGTTAATAAACATACTATAAACATACAAGAGACTCCAAAGTGGTCCATTAATGATACGCCAATCATGATATAAGTCCTTTGGATGAACCTTATATTTTTAGGAATATAATATCAATTAATCATATAATATTTGTTTTAAATATTAATTTATGTCAATTTTGACAGAATTTGGTATTTTGTTTTTTTGAAATTCATCACAACTTGATTACTTTGAACAAGATACATTGAATCAGCCCTAACATGTCATAGTCACCTAGAAAATTCGTGGATGTCATAAAAACATTGAAATTATATTTATTTTAATAATTATATTACCATTTATTTGATGCTTTCATTAATAAGGTAATTAATGCATCATCATTGTGTCATAAATAAATGTAATTATTTAAGGTATAAAAATTATAATCAAAATACCATTATGTAGGAAATATTTTTGGATTTCTAATGAATATTTATAATCAAATTAATCTTATGTATAACCCTATATTTAATATGTTTTAATTATTAAACTTTGATTTTAACTCTTTTAACTTTTCTTTGAATTAAATAATAATAAATGTCCAAATCTAATCCAAGTGGACCTAAAGGGTCCTCTTTTATTCCTAAGGTTGTTTTTGGTTGAATTAAACTTATCCAATATAATTAGTACATGTGTTAGGGTAATAATAATATCATTTTTACCCTTAATTACCCTATTTACTTTTTACCATGGTATAAAAATATAAAAAGTTACTATTCATCAAAAATAATTTTTATCTTATTGAACCACATTTTACTCTTTGATATTATCCATTTTTCTCGAATTTTCTAAATTCCACTCACAGAAGCGGTAAAATTTAGTTTTATGTGAATTTACAAATTCTCCTAGGATGTGGGTAAAAGACGGTGAAAAAGTTCAATAACATTTTTATATATATAAAATTATTATAAACTACCTCAAATGAATTACATTGAATTTATATAGGTGTTATGTTTTTATTTTGACCTAAAATAAATTTAAATAATATAAATAATTATTTAAATAAAAAGAGGGTTTTAAAGAGTAACTCAGTGTTTTCACTATTCATCAAAAAATGAATGTTTTCATAAAAATACCAAAAATTTACCCTAAGATAATTTTGATATAAAAAATTCAATAATGAAGTCTATTTTACCAAATTTAAAAAATAGAAGATTCATTTTTTAATTTAAAATTAATTCCCGCTGTTAAAACAAAATACGTGTTTTTAAGAAACAATAACTATAAAAAGATTGACACTTGTTTATGTCTGGTTTAAATGTGAAATTTTGTCCAATGACCAAAATTGGATTATATAGTAAAAATATATTCCAAATATAATTTAACACCACTCAAATTCATTGTTTATAACTATTAATTATTTTGATTATAAAATTTTTTTAATTAAAATTTAGTAATTTTTATTATTCATCAAAATATGAAAGTTATCCAAAAAGTACCAAAATTTTACCATTGGATAATTTCGATACTATGATTTAAAAAATGAAGTCCGTTTTGAGAGATAAAATTTATAAAATTTCAAAAAGTGTGTATTACTATTTATAACGGCTACTTTGATTGGTCGTGGTGTGTGTTAGAAATCGAAGTTGCATACAACACACGCTACTGTATTATTCAATGATAAGCGTACCATAGAATCTTGGGGTGTTATATTCTCCCCTCCAATAAATTGCGTCATTTCATTTTATACTCAGTATTGGAAACTTGGGGTTGGCATTTCCAAATATCATGGTTGAAATCCCACATCAAAAAATGGATTAATGAGGCCTCTATTGAAAATAAAGAGTGGTAAGTATGAAGGTTACTGAAAATAACACATACTAGGGTTTCATGTAGGTAAATATGGATATAGAAGAGAAATATAACCATCAATATCTAATAGAGAGTGGTAGAGAACCTGGCTATGAAAAGGAAAACAATCCAAAAGCCATAAATTTGTGATGGTCTAAGGTACCATCTAAGATAAATTTTTTTATCTATGTTCCTTTTATTAATGTTGAGGAATTTATTTATGATATTATATAAGATTATAAGGAGATATACTTAATTTATAATTATAGTTTTCTCCATTAATAAATTTCTACAACAAACTCATCTTTCACCCCAAAACATAATACAACTCAAAAATACTCTATTTATCCTAATCGTACTGGGTTCCAAATATAATGAATTTATAATTCACATATCAGACCTTTTAAAAAACTACATTATACCATCCAAGAACTTCACATAGTCCAATAGTAGGCAATAAATCCCAATTGCACTATGTTTGGGGGTTCGATCCCCGCAGCTTTGTCCAACGTGACAGGTCGTCATACTGTCTACGTGTTGTCCTTTTATAAAAATCCAAAAATAACCTTTCAAACATAATCCCATCCAACCTTTAGACTTATCCCAAATACTTCCATAAACTCTCAGTCCAAAATTTATATGAAAGATAAACATAATATAGATCCTTTTTACCCCGTAATAGAATGTGAATACCTTCATCATGAATTATTTTAAAACACTGAAACATCTTGAATTACCATAAAACCTTATTGATTACATTCATTATGCTTTATTCCTTATAGAATAATGGATATACATCAGCCATCCAAAAATGTTTTAAACACCATCAATAATGGAATATACAAATATTCAATCAGGTTCAAGGTAGTCACGAATATCCAATATAATTTACCCAAATCAACCATATCTTATTCTAAAATCAGTACCTCATTATTAGGACCATATTAAGAATTATCTTTCATTCAACAATGTAATTTCCAAAAATTTCAAATCACTGTAGAGTAACATTTCTGAGTACCATTAAATCTCAAATCATAAGTGAAATAGTACAGCAGTACAATCCTTATTTGTTTCCAGTACATCATTGATATGACACTTCAATGAAATAATTCCAAAATAACAACATAGGAACACTAGTCCTTCCTTTTCGTCTGTGGTAGTATCATAACATGATTATTATCCAATAGCATCATTTTCGGCATAGTATGATGACTGGGAAATTGGTTTGCATAGTGTCTAAACTCCTTGCAGATGACACATTGTACATTCGAAACCTTTTTCATACCCTTGAAGTCACGTACTTGGTGTCCTCATTCTCCATACTTATAACATACACCCATTCCCATCAAGAATTTTCCATGGTGATTCTTTCTATAGTAATCACATATGGAAAAAACATTCTTTACCTTATTTCCTTTATCTATCCTTCTCTCTACCATCCTTTCCATCTCTGGCTTCCCTTCAAAGCCATAGGAAATCCATGAATTCTTTACTTATCATATCAACACATGATATTATTTCTTCATATGATGATAATACATGGGATACTATTTCCTTTCTAAATTCTGGCTTGAGACCATGAAAGATATGATCTTTCTTACTCTTTGGATCATGCGTATTGTTGTAGTTCTCATTCCTTCTAATGGGTGCCAATTCTAAACACTGGCATACACTAGTTTAGTTTGTGAATAGAAATACCTAATCCCAAACATGTAAAACAGGTAACATAAATTAATCAGTTTATTGATATAATCCATAATCATAAAAATGTCTTCTTTGAGGAAGTATATACTCATTAACCCTTCATAATGGTTTGTATAGAAAATGAGAATTATCCTAAGCATATCCCACGGGAGTGTCGTAACCAAGAGTGCAGCAAGGCCTGTTGTCGTGCACCAGTTCCCGTTCGAGTCCAGCTCAAACCGGTGTTTTCAGGTTTTACCCCTAGGTACATCTATACCAGAGCCACCTCTACCTGCTCGTATCCAGAAAGGGATGTATTTGCGTGGAAAACTCACAAAATCTCTACATTACCAAAATTTTAGGAAGTTCTTCTATACTAATCCTCAAAGTCTATCTTAGGGTAATGTGCTCTAACCAGAGTTTATCTAAATCTGGTATCCAAGGTTATTGCTAAACATACTCTAATAACAACTGTAACGCCCTGACCCCAGTTACCCAGAGTCGGTGCATTATTTAAGTACATTGGCATGATTACAAGGTATCATGTCCCGAAGGACCGATCGGTTTAGCATTCTTTGAAAATATATTACATACATTAACATTGCAATAAAACACAGCATAAATAGTTCTTTGAGATTGTCATTATTCCCTTTAGCATAACCCTACATATCAATTATAATACACTTCTTGGAATCTTGGGAAAAATAAAACATAGAAAGGGGTGAGCTCAAATGCTCAGTAAGGGTAAGAAATACAACGGAAAATGACATAAATATTAAGCATGGTGAATAATTGAAACCACATGCCTTTACCAATAATAAACATGAATACTTTTATGGAAAGAATATGAGTTGAGTAAATAATGCCATAATAAATCATAATCATGGGTATACTACTAGTCTAATAACCACATGAACCATCAATATTATTTCCATAATGAGGGAATGTATAATGTCAGACATTCTAAAACATTTTTTCAAGGAATCGGCCAAGTCATCTAAAAATGATTAAGGCCTCAGCCAAAACCATAAATAAAATTGGGAAAAGGCCTCGGCCAATTCCTCTTCTAGTGCTCTCATGAGACCAACCGATTCATCGAGGAGCAATACCGAGCTCCACCTGTCACTTACTATGTCCAATACATTCCTTATTTGAAAAGGATAAAACTTAACATAAAAATTCGTATAAGAACTAGGATACGAAATTTCAATACATTAACCATAAACCATGAATGGTATAAAAATAACACATACATAGTCAAACATATCACAAAGCATTCAATACAATATGGAAGTTTTGTATCAGAATAAAACAATTTCAAAATAAGTTTAAAATCCATTAAAGGATTTGACATAGATGGAAATGATTTGAAAAACTATTTGATAGAAATACCCATTTTCATGAAAACATTTAAAAGTCACTCAATTTGGAAAATAATTCATTTAAAGACATTTATGAATCAATGTGTCCCATACCACTTTGAATCTTTTGAAAGGAATTAACATTTTAAAAACATTCATGTCCATATAAATAAAACCTTGAAACCCATTTTGAAAACATGATCATTAATGAGAATGATTTAGAAGAATAAATATTTTAATCATTTGAAATTTTTTTAGTAAAAAGTACCTTAAAATAATCCCTTTGAAAAATCTTTCAAAAAACATGGACATGGATAATAAATACGTCCAAGCAGATACTTACGTAAAAACAACCTCGGATAATAAAAAGATTGTGAAATTAACCCTTACCAATTTGGTAACTTACGAATCATACACCCCATAAAAAAAGTATCATACAATGAATATGTAAATACACATAAATTAACGTGCATTACATAAAGAATACAATTATGGGCAGTACATTCACCACACAAAAGTTAATTGTGTAAATATGACATGAATCTCACGGAAATAAGGACTGAGATGAAAACCCCTTACCTTGTACTTTTCCTTTGTCGAGGGTAGGGTAATATCATGTATAATGGTAAAATGGTTTTTATTAATTTATAAAATAATAATATTCATTAATATGATATCATATATGATCTTTTATCATTGATTTGGTAATAATATCTTAGTATTATCGTCCTTTCGGGTGTTAACTTACTCGATTTATATTATATGTTTTGTTACATGAGCCATGTTTGTTAGGGATTGGTTGTTTCTTATAAGTATAAAAATTGATATCTTGTCCTTAAACATTATTTTTAATCATAAAATGATAATTATACTTGAATGGATACTATGGGGAATTAATCTCATCGCCTTCGTGGAGATGGTAGTCCGTACGTACGCACGAATGCTACTTCCATTTTATTTTTCTTTTTAAAATGAATAAAAACCAAATAATACATAGGTATATTATTATGAAAGTATAATATATTATCATATATGTGTTACTTATATTCATTAATAATATCCTTTATATGTTCCATGTATTTTATAAACAAGTCATATCACTTTGAGGGGGCGGTAGTCCGCACTTCCTCAAATGAAATCATCGTGTATATATATACAACATGAAACGAATAATGTTCTGATATAAAATGGAATTATAGAATCTTATATATAAAATAAATATAATTAATATCATATTTAATTATAGTTCCATCATAATGGCCACAATGAGAGGCGGTAGGAGATAATTGGACAATCAACGTTTCATGAGGCGTTTGGTTGTCATCCATAGAAATATTATGTTCTTAACCCATTTGATGGAGGTGCATGTAATTGTAGTTCTAATACATCCCATAAAAAATCCTAGTATATTTAGGATACTGGTTTTTATACAAAAGAAATGAATGAGAAGTGTTTAGGGGTTGGGGAAGTAAAATAAAATAAAAGATGCAAAGAGAAATCGTTACCTTTATTTGGGGTAACTCCCTTTTTTTTGAACCAAAAAAGACTCTTAAAGTGCCTTATGCCTAATGTGAGGCTTATAGGATGAGGAGAGGGATGTAGGGAGATTAATTGGGTAGAGGTTGGACGAGCCGAAAGGCTTTAACGGTGTGAGGAATTTGTTAGAAGTGGTGTCCTTTTATAAGGGGGAGGAGGGGATCTTTAGAAATAACTTGAAATATTAATTTATAATTAATTCATATTCGGTTTTTAATGGATCAAAAGTGGTTTATTCAAAGCATAAAGTGGGGATGGGTCGAAATACTTTCAACCAATAGATTTTAGAAAGGTTCCGGTCATTATATTAACCTTATCTTTTAGTTTTATCTCTTGGTTAATTAGTTTGACACTTACCATGTCTCTTTGTATTTTTATATTATATGGTTAATAAACATACTATAAACTTCTAAGTGACCCCCAAGTGGTCCATTAATGATACACCTATCATTATATAAGTCCTTTGGCCGAACCTTATATTTTTAGGAATATAATATCAATTAATCATATAATATTTGTTTTAAATATCAATTTATGTCAATTTTGACACTATTTGGTATTTTGTTTTTGTGAAAGTCATAAGAACTTGATTACTTTGAAAAGGATAAATTTAATCATCCATAACATGTCATATTCCCATATAAAATTCGTGGATGTCATAAAAACATTGAAATTATATTTATTTTAATATTTATATTACCATTTATTTGATTCTTTTATTAATAAGGTAATTACTGCATCATCATTGTGTCATAAATAAATTTACTTATTTATTGTCTAAAAATTATAATTAAAATATCATTATGTATGAAATATTTTTATATTTCTAATGAAAATTTATAATCGAATTTATCTTATGTGTAACTCTATATTAAAAATGTTTTAGTTATTAAACCTTGATTTTAACTCTTTTAACTCTTCTTTGAATTAAATAATAATAAATGTCCTAATCTAATCCAAGTGGACCTAAATGGGCATATTTTATTCCTAAGGTTGTTTTTGGTCGAAATAAACTTATCCAATAGAATTAGGACATGTGTTACGGTAATAACAAAAACATTTTTACCCTTAATCAACCTATTTACTTTTTACCTTGGTAAATAAATGTAAAAAGTTACTATTCACCAAAAATTATTTTTATCTTCTTGAACCACATTTTACTCCTTGATATTAACCGTTTTTGTCAGATATTTTAAATTCCACTCACATAAGTAGTAAAATTAGATTTTATGTGAATTTACAAATTTTCCTAGGAGGTAGGTAAAAGACGGTGAAAAGGTTCAATAAAATTTTTATACATCTAAAATTATTATAAACTGGCTCCAATGAATTACATTGAAATTATATAGGTATTATGTATCTATTTTGACCTAAAATAAATTTAAATTGTATAAATAATTATTTAAATAAAAATCCGGTTTTAAACTGTAACTCAGTGTTTTTCAATATTCATCAAAAATTGAATGTTTTCAAAAAAAATACCAAAAATTTACCCTAAGCTAAATTTGAAATTAATAATTCAATAATGAAGTCTATTTTACCAAATTCAAAACATAGAAGATTCATTTTTTAATTTAAAATTAATTCTCGCCGTTAAAACAAAATGTGTGTTTTTAAGAAACAGTAACTATCAAAAGATTGACCCTTCTTTTTGTCTGGTTTAAATGTGAAATTATGTTCAATGACCAAAATTGGATTAAATGGTAAAAATATATTATTAATATAATTTAAAATCACTCAAATTAAATATTTATCACTGTTAATTATTTCCATTAAAAAAGTTTTTTTAATTAAAATTAATAATTTTCACTATTAAACAAAATATGAATGTTATCCGAAAAGTTCCAAACATTAACCCTTTCCTAATTTCGATATTCCGAATCAAAAAATGAAGTCCATTTTGAGAGATAAAATTAATAAAATTTAAAAAAGTGGGTATTACTATTTATAACGGCTACTTTGATTGGTCATGGTGTGTGTTAGAACTCGAAGATGCGTACAACACATGCTATTGTATTATTCAAAGAGAAGCGTACCATAGAAGTTTGGGGTGTTACGTTATAGTTTCCAAATTCATCGTGTTATCAGAACATGCATGGCTTCGATATTGTCTTATGAAACTAGAATCAAAACCACTTCTGAATTGATGGTTGCTCCTCTTTCATGAATTAAATCTTGAAATTATAGATAAAAAAGGAGAAGGGAATGTGGTGGTTGACCATATCAATAGGATCCTCTCATCCTTAGACATTGAATCATCCCCTTATATTCCAATAAATGTAATTTCTCTTGATGACCAACTATATTGAGTTAAAGATGATATTCCTTGGTATGATGAAATTGTATATTAGTTGGTAGAATCTTCCATTCCTGATTATTTACACAAAAACGAAGCTTACATTTTAAAACATGAGTCTCATTGATAGATTTGGTATGACCCCTTCCTTGGGAGCACATGTAGTAATACATTCCTCAGGCATTGTGTTCTCGAAATCAAGTTTCAGTATGTCCTATGGTTCTGCCACACTCCTATATGGGGGGGCTTTAGTCTAAAACGGACTGCTAGTAAGGTCCTCGATTATTACCTCTTTTGGAAAAAATTATAACAATATGCCCATGATTTTTTAAAATATTTTCCTCACTATCAAGGAATGGGGAATGTCTCTAAAAGAAAATAAATTCCACAACAACCCTTTCACATCCCTAGAATTTTTAATGTTGGGATCATTGATTTGGGGTCCATTTCCAAATTCCTTTAGCAACATTTACATTCTCATGAATGTAGATTATGCGTCAAAATGGGTAGAAGAAAGTTCCACATGGGATGAAGATTCCAATACTATTTTGTAATTTTTAATAACCCAAATTTTTGGAAGGTTTGGATTACTTACTATTATCATTAAAGATCAATGTTTTCAATTCTGAATCCTCAAAATGAAATTACTTCTGTGTGGGTATGGGGGTGGGCATCAAGGGTCTACTGCTTATCACCCAAAAACCAATGGTCAAGCCGAGGTGTCTAATAGAGAGGTAAAAAAAAATTCTTGAAAAAATGGTTCAACCCAACAGAAAACATTAGAGTCATAGACTCTATGATTATTATGGGATTATCATACAGCATTCAAAACTACTATTGGCATGTCCACAAGTCGGCTAGTGTTTGGAAGGAGTTTTCACCTCCATTTTCAGATAGAGAACCTGAACTACTCGGCCCTCAAACAATAAAATTATAATTTTTCTAGTGTAGGTGCTCAAAATATGTTGAATAATAAAGAGTTGGAAGAAATGAGAAGAGATTCCTATAAGAACTCCTGAATTTATAAGGAGCTAACCAAGTCATCCCACGACCATATAATCCTTCATTGTCAACGTCAAATTGGGAAGAAGGTCCTCCTTCACAATACAAGGCTAAAGTTGAATCCAAGTATGCTTTATTCCCAGTGGTTCGGTTCATAAATTTTTACTAATGTTTATCAATTTCATGTTTATCAATTTCAATATGAATTAATAAAACAAACCTTTACTTTCAAAAGAATGTGGCTTAAGAACATCCACAAAGCCCTTCCGGAGTCCCCAATGGAGTAACTCAATGTTCATGAATAAATAAATTAATTTAACCAACCAGGTTTTATCCTTTCTTCTCACATTCTCTTTTATTACAGTGATTACACTCCATACTTTATGTGTAAGTAATGGGTAAATTCATGGGTTAGTTTGGAATTTTCATCATATTTATTCTTTTTTTCTCTTTTTAGTTTTTTGAATAGTATTGTTACATCCCCCCTTTCCCCCAACACTTTTGTGTCGGAATTTTTACTTTTTGACTCCCACATTATCATGGATAATGATTCCTCTAAATCATGTATGTTATTGAAAATTCAGGATGAATGTTCATATTTCATGTTGTTTTAACATTAAAAAAAACTTGGATGAAATTCGAATTTCAGTAAGTATTCAATATTGTTGTGTGACTTTCTTTTGAAATTTCATTCATTGTAGATGATGTAAATTTTTGTATCATTTTGAATCCTTTATGAAGAGTGGTACCCTTTTTGTGAGTAGTTTAAGGGAAAATTGAGTCAGTTAATTTCTCCACACATATTTTCAGCAAACCATGAATGCATAAAACATATTACTTAATAGAAGGTAAATATAAGTTAGGTTAACTTTTCTTGACCTACAAAAATTATTTTTCCACATGTTCATTCCTTATCTGATATATTTCATTATTGTACAAGATTGAATTATAAATGTGTACCAGTTATCCAACTGTTGTATACCCTAAAAAATATAAACAAAAAACAAATACATATAAACATTGAGGGGAGTGATGAAATGTAAAAAATATGGGGATTTGTTATTAAGTAGATTTTGGTTTGACTTCTGGGAATGATTATGTCTATGGGTCATAAAATTTGATTGCAAAGGATATATGGTAGGTTTGATGGAAACAATCAACTAAGAATACAAATTTTAAAATAAATTATATTTACTTGATAGAATGTTGAAAGAATATAACAAAATTGTTGTCACACACACATGAATAATTAGTGACATGATTAGCTTTTGAATTATATTCTTCGATTAGTATCATGTATCTCTTGTATTTTCATTTTGATATAGTTTTTGAGATGTCTTTTTCCACGATCACTGAGAATAACTTCTATGTGTAATTTTTTATTTGATCAAATTTCTTTCAGAAATTACATTTTCATTTAATGTTAAATATTCACGATGTTGATATTATCTCCATGAATACTATTCTGGAATTGTGACTTTTTCTAGGAGTGTAAATGTTTAGGTGTGGTGGTGTGATCGCATCATGATTCACTATTTTATTTCTCACTTACACCATTGTATTAAGCTGATTTTTTTATTATAAATTACAAAAATAATATCAAATTGTACATAATTTTTTATTATATTATTTAATATTTATCACTATTAAATGGGGAAATCATAATTGTTTTGATATTTTCATTGTAGTTGGAGGTAATTTAAAGGCCATAGATATGATCTATATAGAAATGGGCCAAACTGTATGGAATCCCAATGATACAAATCCACTGTTTTACACATTTCATGATATACGTGAACCCAAATGGGATGAAATGTTTTGAGATTATCCATTACTCCATTATCTACAAAATATCTCAAGAAACCAAATCCCAATTCATCCATGAGGTGGCCCATCTGAACCAATATTTCCAGGGGAGAGAATCATCCTGAATTCAAATGATATGTTTGGTATTTCGATAATATATTTTAATGAAGATTTATAATTGCTGAAAAATTTTAAATGAAGAGATTAAAGAGGTGTTAAAACAACTTTCTTAATTTTTCCAGGTCATGATATGGTCGTTTACTATTCAAAAAACAAGATACAAGTGCTATAAACAAAAAAAGGAGCCCAAAAACATATCTCATTTTTTCTATAAAAGAGAACCATGGTATCTTAATTTGTAAGTTTGAACCATAAGAAATGATCATCTGTTTTGGAGTTATATAAGAGTATCCTACTCATCCTATAAGTTATGGAGACCCCTATCCTCATAGGGGGATGAAGAATGAAGATGGTGTTCCACCCTAGCTTCCTCTTCCTTCTGATGGCGGGATAAACAGTGGGTGATCATGGAGAGGGAGATACACACATGATGATAGAGTTACAATAAATAATTATCTACTAGTATGGTGTATATTGTGGTTTTTAATTGATCTTTTATATGTATATTATCTTTTTTTGATGCATTTAATTAACAAATTTTTTTCATAACTGATCGGTGTGCAATTTAAAGTGTGCGACTAGTGTTGTTCCGACTGGACAACATAAGACTCCACTTATTTCCAAAACATTTGAGATTTCATTGTTCCTTTACAAACATTATTTCTTGATAAAAGGACGGAACTTGAACATACATTTTTTATGTCAAGTATTAGTCCTATTTACATCGTTTTAGTGAATGTGGGTACCCAAGATCTTGGTTAACCCTCAATCAAAGTATTTCACCAAAAACTAATAATAAATAAAGAAAAAGGAACTTTTAAGGTGGTGTAGTAACTTATCAATTATAACATAATCATCATTTATTCTTCAAAATCCACGTTTTTTCATAATTTTATTCTCATTAAATTATGTCATTTTAGTTTAAATTTTTTTTCAAACCCACCCCCCTTATTTAGTATTTTTTTTAAATTTCACACTAAAAACCACCAACTCTCTTTGAGAGATTACCTAGGGTATGTTTTATACTATAAATAATATTTTAAAATGTAATCAATTTGACGTGTCACAACAAAGCGTTCATTATTAATCTCCCATAGAACCTACTATACCGTGACCAAAATACTTGTGCGAGATTTGATGTTCACCCCTTTGTATGCCACCACTTGAAACCAATTTACCATAAATTTAGAAATTTAATCATTGACTTATATTAGGATTGGTTCTTTCCCCAACGTGATTTGAATCCTGGTTACCCACTTGATTTTGTAGAACAAGTGATAAACAGTTTCATGGTTAGGATAGGAGGAACATATACAATAAGAGGCCAAAGCGACTCCTTTTATTTACAGGCTTCCATTGATGGAGATTGCATGATATTTCTTCTAGTACACTAGAAAAGTCATCTAAAATTGGATCATCTTAAACCACGTTTTAGCTTCCCATTCATCATGCACCTACATTTTATGCACCATCTCCTAGAAATTCCACGTGTGGAAGATGTCATCCATTGATCTTGAAAATACACAAACATTGGGTAAATTGTTAAAAGAGATACTATAATGGAGGTGCCTTTTCTACTAATAGAGAGTGCCTCTAATGAATATTTGGAAATATCTCTCTTTCTGGAATGATATGCCAAGAATAAGACAACTTAAAAAATAGAGTGCTTTCCCATCCCAAATTTCCTCTCAATATGTGATATCTCTATAGCCAAATACCCATAAAACCTCATACTATAGCACCCCAAATGATTTTAATGCATTTATTCAGACATTAGAGTTCCAAGTTAGTAACCTCACATTGGTTCCAATCATCTTTGTAACTTATCCTCATAAACAAAGTCCCTAATTTCACCCCTTCTATGATTTCCCATTCCTTTCTTGCCTACATGTTGTTCATTGTGTCTGAGATGCTTCGATGATTAGCTCCATCTATTGAAACTGGATGATAAATTTACTTCTTAGACTCCAAATGAGACATCCTAGATTGGTTATCATCCCATATTAAAGTAGTTAAGGATTTTTCAATACTCTATATAGTTCCCTTGGGGGATTTGATTATCAGTAGGATGCGCAGTGGGATATAACCTAAGTCGGTGTTATCTAGGATGATTCTAACACTAATGTATAGAAAACGTTTTTCTAGTTTATATTCTCCCCATAATCCAGCCTATAAATTCCATCAAAAAAGTATTTTTAATTTTACCATTTGAGATGGGTTCTTCTAGGTAAACCGTTGGCAGGGAAATCCTATTCATTTATAAATTGTTTTTAATGATGTAGTTTCGTTTTTTGGAACACCTATTGGAAATGAAGAAATTTATTTTCCTTAGGTTGATCCTTTAACTGGCCCACTCCTTGTTGAATCCACTGACGGATTTTATCCTACCATTCCAAAAACAAATCATGTGTCAGCAAGCATGATATGGGAGATTAAACAACTTCCAAACTAGCATCTAAAATAAATTATCATTACCTCATCTAGTTTATAATTGATGTTCCTCGAGATAAAATATTGAGCAAGGAAAAAAAGGTTTGAGGCATGGGTTCATACTTAAATACTCCTCTAAAACATTTGATGAATGCAAAGCCCATCCCCATTAATGTGATGGTTAGACATGGGGAAGAAAAACATATGTAGAAAGGTCACAAATCCACTCCCTAAATTAGAAAGTTATCATAACTCAAAAAATGAATCTCCATTGGAGTTGGTCATATGCTTTATCCATATGCACTTTTACCACAATGTTTGATCCATGAGTTTTTCTTTTAATACCATCAATCATATCCTTGGATTTTCCAATTTCCCCTTCTATACAGAACCCTTTGATAAAACCTTCTTTCATGTATGAGACAAGTCTTGTAATAACACAATTAAGAAATTTATTGATACTGTAGTAAATTATGTTTTATGGAATGTTTCAAAGATAGATAGGTCTGTAATGGTTAATAGATATGGGTTATATGTCATTGGGATTAGAACCATGTTGGATACACACACATATCTATTAAAACTACTACCATTGAAACAGTCCCACACCACATCCTCTACATGGTCATTAATAACCTCCCTAGAATACATATAGAAATCACTAGGAAAACCATACAACCTAGGTTCACATTCAAGATTCATATTGCATGCTACCTCTATGATATCATTTTCATTCGGTAGATCCTCCAGTAGGTAATTGTCATAGTCTTCAACCAATCATGGCATATTATTCATGAAGGAATCCTTCCTATTGACCATATAATACCATCCATCATTGGGGTTGCTATCACCTTCCAGTTTCATCATGAAGTGATCAAGAGCCAGCTTCCTAGACACATCTAAATCCTTAGTGTAGGACATGACATACAATTTAATATTTATTTTCATGAACACCTTAATATTTTTCTTTCATGCATAAAAGAAATCTGGGTTCCTATCGCCAACAATTTTCCATAGATTTCTATATTTATCCATCCACATCATTTCAATTTATAAAATTTACTTTAAAAATAAATCTTGTTACTCAAAGAAACACACAAATATATCATCATCTAAATATATTTAGTGATGTTCCTCAATATTTTCGATGTCCCCTTTGATTCCCTCAATATTATTGTCAATTAATGTCCTTCCTTCTATCCACCCATAGATTTCCTTCTTCAGGCACTGTAGACGGTGTGTTTATCCTCTCCAAGACACTCCAGACTCCGGTTGTTACCAGGATTTGTAAACCATCTACAAAAACCATCTAACTTCAACAAGTTTCTATAATATAAAAAAAATTTACCTTACACACCTCCATTGTGAAGATTCAGAAAGACCAGTGATTGAGATGAGAGAGATAATTAAGTTGAACCACATAAACCTATGAGAAAACCTCGACGCCTTATTGGTTGGAGAAGCATCAGTATAATATTCAGCATATTCTACTCAACCCTTTCCTAATATTGCACCTAGTGAAACTATTCACTGAGAATCATAGGTCTTTAATTCCCTTGTGAATAAAAAAGCCTCTGAAATCATGAGTAAAAGTACTGAATGAATTTCCACCGCCTCTTCTTTTGTATTCCTCTACTATGGTGTTGAAATCCCCTCCTAAGAACCAATGGGGGATATTAGGTAGATTTTTAGAAAGATGACTCCACAATGCCACTCCTTCTACAACAGCAGAGTTAGCATAAAATATTGAAAATAAATACTCAAATCCACCCAATATCCCTTTATTAGTAATGTGTTTAGGGTAAGCCTCCATATGAACCATCGAAACACCATCTTTATAAAAATCCATATATAAGTATTGTAGGGACAAGGATGCATGAAATTTGTGAATCCAATGTCTAGAAAGAAACTATAACTATTCCAATATTCTCTGGAATAATATTGGTTTCAATGAAATTAAATCATTTTATTTAGTTGGTTTTATTAAATAAAATCTATTGAAATTGCCTTTTTAACCTTGCATTGCTGCTTGGCATTCCTACGTGTGTGTTTTCCAATTTTTGCTTCTATCCTATTTCATGTTCCAATTTTGTTTCTAGATACTGGTTCATTGTTTTCCTTATGATAGCTCATGGAATGTTTATGGATCATCAATTTGGTGTGATCTGATGGTCCATCGTGGCTCCCGGTTTGTTTCATTGAACGACTTTGATCTGTTGCAATGTTTTCCTGCCTATCTTGTTGAACCACATGGATCATTAGCTATCTCGAATGTGGTTATATGAATTATCACGGTGATCTAATCCTTCCACACAGTTGCCATCCCATGCCTTTTTCAAGCATGCCTGGCATTTTACTTTGGCGTTCATTCATTGTGCTCCATGGTTGTTCTTCTTAGTAAAGTCTAGGGTCTTCTCTCTAGTTCCGTGGAAAACCACTATAGGAGAGGTTCTTCTCTGGCTCCGTGAAGAAGAATGAATAAACATCTAAAAGACCTCGTCCACCCGCACTCCCCTCTATCACTATACGTGACGTCTCTTACAACCGGATTAATTCTCCGATGGAGACTCATTGAGGATCGTCTCGATTCTATGTATTCGGATGACTACACCTCAAGCAGTAACAGTTTTGATAATATTTTAATCGTAACTATGATCTGGTTTGTAATTCTTTTCTCTATAATTATTTATCTTATCTTAGTCATGTATACTGTAGTATCTTCCTTGTTTGAGTGGGAGTTTCTGTACCAATGTGGATGGGTCTGACTCTACATGGAAGGACAGACCATTGCCCCCTTGTTCAGCAATCTTGGACTCCTCAGATAGTTTTCATGGTCATTTTAATATATACATTCAATTCTATAATATGTGACTTTCTTCTTTATTGCATTCTTAATAAATTGGTTGCACTAGTGGTGTTCTTACCATGCACGTAGCTCCCATAAGGGCTGAAGCAAATTACATCTATTTTCCACTTTACATTTTTGCACTAACTGTTTATCTTGTCCCAATATATTGACTAAGTATTTAATTCTTGATTTATTGCATTAATATCTAATCAATTAATTAAAAACATACCAATTTTATCATTATTAAATGAAATAGTGGATATTGGATTTTCTTGGGTTTTTGTAGTTAACCCCAACTAGTGGTATCATAGCCTACTGTTTCATTGGTATGTGTTTGAGTAAGTTTGATATTGATAAGTTTGATGGTGAGAGTGATTTTAATCTTTGGATAATTAAGATGAGAGGCTTAATAGATCATGATGGCCTTGTTGATTACCTTACTGGATCTTGGAATAAAATCACCACCACTGCGCCTAGTGGGCAGGCCTTCACCTCTTTTGTAGATATACCTTAGGATTCCCTTAAAAATCCTATAGTTTAATCCTTTTATATTTATGAGATATGTTATTAAGATATGTTTCTTATGAGTCATCTACCACTGGTATATGGTCTAAATTGGAATCCCTTTACATAAAAAAAATCACGTTTTGGAAGGATAAATAAGAAAATGAGATAATATACATTCCAAATGTGTCGTGAACTGTAGTCAAGATACACATTGATGAATTTAATAAAATAATATTAAACCTAGGAAACATTGAAATTAAATTGGATGATGAAGACGGAGCCATTATATTGTTAGCATCATTATATGATTCATTTAAATCTGTTAATGAATCTATGGTGAATGGTAAGGACACGTTATCTCATGGGGATGTAAAATAGGCTTTTTACTCTAAAGTCCTTCAAAGAAACTGTAGTGTGAAACCTGAGGCTGAGGGTTGTAATGTTAAGGACATAGGTGAATCTAGAGTCGGAAGTGAATGAAGGGGTGGGAGAAAAGATAAGGGTAACTCTAAGAATTATAGAAGCATGTCTAAAAGAAAGGAAATAAAAAATTATCAATGTAAAAAACCTGTAAATATCATGATGAAATTCCATATTAGGATGGGGGACTATAATGATAGTAATGATGACCATTACCTTTTAGTTGACCAATAATTTGACAGTGCTTTTGTATAAAATGTCACTGACACAACCATCTTAGATTAGTGGATCCCGGATTTAGGATTCTCATTCCACATGTGTCCTATGATGTAGTTTCTTTCTTAGTTAATAGAATTCAGGTCTAGTGAGGTTTATCTAGGGAATAACAGGAGATTCCACGTTATGGGTATGGGCTTGATTTCACTCGAGATTCATGATGGGTCTATCAGGTCTATTGAGGATGTTAGGTGGGTACCCTAACTGAAAAGAAACCCAATATCCCTTGGAATCCATAGCCAGAAAGTCTACAACATTAAGTCTAGATCTAGAATCCTTAGAGTTGCCTGAGGATCCCTCATATTAATAAAAGTAACCCTTCGCAATGGCTTGTTTGTATTAGATGGCGGCATGTATAGAAATTAGTTAAATACCTCTTATAGTTCCAACATGTTTCCACTACATTATCGGATATGAGACTAGGGTGGGTTAGTGACACTGTTCTTAGTGAGCTTATGAAAATAGGGCTTTCTATGTAACATAACTTCTAGCAGTCTTCCATTTTTTGAATGCTATGTATATGGGATGTTCAGAAGCATTAGTTTTAGTTGGTCTTTGTATAAGTCCAAAGATCCTCTTGAATTTGTACATTATGATTTGTGAGGTCTTTCTAGGGTCACCAACCATGGTGGAGTCTTGTACTTTGTGACTTTTATTGATGATTTCGTTATGAGAGTATGAATGTATATACTGAAGCATAAGTCTGATACCTTTTAGACTTTTAAGAAATGGATAGCTGATGTAGAGAGTGAGACTAAAAAGAAACATAAGGAATTAAGGACTGATAATGGTTTATAATATCTAACAAATGAATTCCCTGAGTATTGTGAATATAAAGTAATCAAAAGATAGTAAAATTTTGTGGAAACTCCTCAACATATTGGGTTATTAGAGAGAATAAATAGGACTATACTTTAGAGGGTGAGTTGTATGTTGTACCACTCTAAACTTCCAAGGTCCTTTTGGGATGAGGTTAATTCAACCGCAGTGTACCTCATTAATCGTTCCCTATCTCCTGTCAACTCCTTTAAGAGAATAAAAGAACTCTGGAATAGAACACCCTTGAATCATTATCACCTTAGGATATTTGGATCCATAGCTTATGCACATTCTCTTAATGATAAGCTAGATCTTATGGCTGTTAAGTTTATATTCGTGGGATATAAAGAAGGTTTTAAAGAGTATCATTTATGTGTTGATAAAAATTGTTATGAAAATTTCATCGTTAGCCGCGATGTTTTCTTCTATGAGTCTGGTATGTCCAAAGACAAGGAACCTGAACCTATTGTATATCCTGAAGAAGATGCAGAATCCACAGGGGTCTTGACACATTTAGGTTTTGATATACCTTTGAGACATAGTGACCAACCCCAGTCTAGTGTTGGTCCTACTCCTTTGGCTACAAAAACCCACCATGAATCAGATTCCAGTTCGGAATTAGAACTTGAGAGTCAAGAACCTGATGACTTGAGTAACTATCATCTAACTTGAGATTGAGAGAGGAGAGTAATTACACCTCGATCCTAGTTTAACTATGAATATATTGATGCATATTCTTTCAATGGAGCTCTAAACTTTTTTATTGATGAGACCCAAATTTATAAGCAAGATGTTAAGTCCAATGAAGCCAGTTACTGGCAGAGATCAATGCAATAGGAAATTAAATCCATTCTTCAAAACAATACTTGGGTTGTTGTTCCCAAACCCAGTAACTAGAATGTTATTAGTTCTAGATGGATTTATAAGAATAATGAATGCAATATAAGAGAGTCTAAAATCAAATTTAAATCCCACATGGTAGCCAAATTATTCCTTCAACGTGAAGGCATTGATTATAGTAAAATATTTTTTCTCGTTGTTAAGCATTCATCCATTAGAGTTCTGATTTCATTTGCTACAAAATTTGACCTCATATTGAACGACTTGATGTAAAAACTCCTTTTTTACATTGTATTCTTAATGAAAAAATTTATATGACCCATCATGATGGATTTTCAAAAAAAATCAATCCTAATCGTGTTGGAATTTTATAGATGCCCTTGTATGGTTTTAAAAAATCATCAAGACAATGGTACAAAATGTTTGATTCTTTTATGATTGAAAATCAGTTTTCTAGAAGGATAATAAATGCATGAGTGTATTTTAAGACATTTAAACATGAATCTATTTAGCTTTTATTATATGTTGATGACAATTTGTTAACATAAAAAAACATGAGGATAATAAATTCTGTTAATCACCAGTTAAATTTTTCCTTTTAAATGAATGATTTAGTCTATGAAAATAAAATTCGTAGTATGAACATAATTAGGGATAGAAAATTCAAAACCCTATAATTATCCCAATATGATTATTTTAGGAATGTATAAAAAAGTCACATGTTTGAGAACATTAATCCTGTTGATATTCCCTTAGGACAATATTTTATATTGTCCTTAACTATATCCCCTAGTAATGAAGAAGAAAGTGCCATTATAAATAAAATTTCATATGAAAATGTTGTAGGAAGTCTTCTATATTCCATTGTATGTTCTAGGACCGATTTATCCTTTGTTGTTTGTATATTGAGCAGGTTTATGGGGAAACCTAGTAAGGCTCATTGGCATGCAATAAAATGGACGAAAATCTATGTTTCTATTTCTATAAAACTGTGTGTTAGATATGGATTGAATACTAATTTTGATTATGATTTAGATGGTTTTTTTATTGTGACTATGCTGCAAATATTAACACCTGAAAGTCTATCATTGGATTTGTTTTCCGTGGATATGGAGGATCGTTCCCCTGGAAATGCAACATGAAATCAGTTGTTACATGTTCTACTACTAAGGCAGAGTATATTTCCATGACCGAAGCTATTATGGAATCCATCTTTCTTAGAGGTTTTCTTTCTGAGTTATAGTTATCTGCTGATAGTATAGTAGTTAACTATCATTTCCAATTTGCCTTGTATCTATCCAATTGTTTTTTATTCCATGGTAGATCAAAGCACATATACATTAGGTTATAGTTTGTTAGGGATATTATCGAATCTGGGAAATTGTGTGTCACCAATATACCCAATAATGATATCTCATCTGATAGTTTTACTAAGGCTGTTCCGTTTTCAAAATTCATGCATTGTATTAAGAATATAAATTTATTTCCAATTCTATAATGTATGTTGTGATGACACCATCACTGAATTTTATTTGACTGCAAGGTGGAGAATTGCTGAATATGCCCCTAAATGATTATGGTTTCAATGAAATTAATTAATTTTATTTAGTTGGTTTTATTAAAGGAAATATGTTTTAATTGGATTTTTTTACCTTGCATGGATGAAGGACACTCCTATGTGGGTATTTTCCTATTTTCGGTTCTATCGAATTTTAGGTGCCTATTTTGTTTCTTGAACTAGGTTCATTGTTTTCCTTATGTTATCTCGCGACATGTTTATGGACCGTCGATTGGGTGTGATATGATAGTCCATCATGGCTCCCAGTGTGTTTCTTTGATCATCTTCGATTCATTACAATGCCGTCCCACCTATCGAGTTGTGCCACATGGATAATGTGCTATCTTAGATGTGGTTATGTGACCCGTCTTAGTGATCTGTGTCTTTTACATGGTTGTCATCCCATGACATCGCCTAACGTACCTGACATTTTCCTCTGGCTCTCATTCAATGCACTCCCTGGTTGTTCTTCTCGGTGAAGTCTATGGTTTTCTCTATAGTTCCTGTGAAAACCACGATAGGAGAGGTTCAGCTCCAACTCCGTGAAGAAGAAGGATGAACTGTTCAGAAGTCTCCAGCCACCCGCACTTCCCTTTACCGATGAACGTGCCACCTCCTATAACCGGAGTACTTCTCTGGTGGATACTCAGTGGGTATCCTCTCAGTTCTTGGTATTAGAATGACTACGCTCCAAACGGTAATAGTGTTTATAATATTTTTTTCATAATAGAGATTTGGTTTATAATTCTTGGTTCTATAGTGACTTATCTTTTCTTCTTCATGTATACTAATGTATACTGCTTTTGTGGGTGTGTGAGTCCATCAAGGAGTGGACGGGGCAGCCTCTACATGGAAGGGTTGACCACTGCCCCTATTTCAGTTACCCCGAACTCCTCAGATAGTTTTCGTGGTCCTTTTAATTTCATTATTCAAGGCTATATTTTGTGTTTTTATTCTCTCTTGATTTCGTAATAAATTGGTTTCCATGTTTTGTTTTTTATATGCATGTAGGATCTATTGGGTCCAAATCACATTACATCGGTTGACCTCTTTACATTTTTGCATTGGCTGTTTATCATGTACCAATATCTTGACTGAGAATTTAATTCTTTTTCCATTATGTTCATAACTAATCGGTTAATTAAAAACATACCAATTTGACCATTATTATATGTAATAGTGGATCATGTCTTATTTAGGGTTTAAGTAGTTAACCCTAACACAAATGATCCGCTTGAAGTTTATGATCTAACACAAAAAAAGAAACATGTAATTGTTTTAATTAAATATGAAAAATGATGTTTTTTCCATAGCACCAAGACCCCGAACATTCTAGATGAGTGAAGAGATCATTATGAAATGGAAATGGGAGACTTATTTCCTAGAAATGAATATGACTTGATTTCCAAACTATTCGTAGAGAGAAATCATTCTCTATACATAGGAAATGGGCCTCCATCTAAAGAGGGAGTCACGATCATCTTTTTATTCCATTCTCCAAGGTCCGTATAAAATTGGCAATCTAGAATCATTAGTGCCGATGTTGATGAGATGAAGACCTTAAATTCAGCATCAAAAAAAGCATGTGAGATGACTCCTCAATCACTTTCTTATTATCCTCTAAATATCCTAGTAGAGTCTCTTACACAATAGAAATATCGCTATGAATATCATTGAAATCATCATGAAACGATCTAGATTCTGGAGAAGGGGAAGGCAAGGTCCGTGTACCCTCACTCAATGCATCGACTAGATGAATTGGGGTCACCTCAAAAGACACTACCCTATCAAGAACCACAGAATCAAAAGTTACAGAAAAAGGAACATTTTCAGAACCCTTGGAAAGCGCAATGGTCAAGGGAAAATGAGACAATCCTAATGCGTGATATTCATTCCAAACATTTGAAAATCCCACCTTGGAGCCAGACAAAGAAGAGATTACCAGAAGAGTCAGACCCCATGTTTCAAAAAAATACCTGAAAATTATGAATGAATTCTTCTAACAACCAAATCTCGAAACCACTGTATGTTGAAGGAAGTCCACGACATCCCCAATCTCTTTCAAAGAAAAATTCACCCCAGGGCATCCTTTCACGCGGGTTGTGCTCCGAGGCGCGAATGGGTTACTCAGAATACTTGTTAACCAATTTTTTCAGATATTGACTAGTTCAAAAGGGTTTTACGTTGTGAACAATAGAGGATAGGGGTGGGATTTTATAAATGAGGTAGGTGACACACTTGTTATTATCGAAAATAAATGAGTACTCTAATATTTGTCATATCTCACAATGGTCCAAAATGGGTCATTATGGGACCATAGATGATTCGTGGACGAAATATGACAATACATTTTTTTATACAAGTGTATAGATCATTTTTACCCTTATATTTTTAGTTTATCTACCCACCCCACCCCACCCTCCGGTGAACCCATTTTTACTTTAAACGCGATAGTTAATTTTTATTGCATATTGCTATTAATTTTAGTAAAACATTTAGCTAAAAATATTAGATAATATAAATTTGGATAATTGTAAATATTGAATTCATTTTTCCAAATTCCATTCATATATGTGGAAAAACATTTATTTAATATTAATCGTAGAGAGGCGATGAGAAAGTATGTTTTTAATGAGGAAATAATCAAACTTTTACAATGTTTGTATATCCAAATTCATATTGGAATTAATTAAAATGGCCTAAATTGAATTATTGGATATCTAATTGAACTATTTTAATTTTAAAATCAAATTGAAATATAAATTAAAATTATAAATAAATTAAATGAAAATATAGTCTTCAATTAAAATTAAATATTTTTCACTATTCATCAAAAAATAATTCTTCATAGAAATATCTAAAAAAAATAAAACCTAATATAATTTTGACATTATGATATCAAAATTAACAATTTTTTTAAAATTTAATTTTCTAAAAGTGTAAAATTTTAATTTTATTATTATTCACAAAATGAAATAAAAATAATTTTTCTAGAAAATATTATTTTTCAAACATATATATACATTTTCGAATGTTTAGTATTTTTTTCTATTTTTTTAAATAAAAAAATTATATATAATATATAATAATTATTAATTACAATTAATATATCTATGTTTAATGGATATATTATATCATTCACCTTTGAATAATATTAAAAATATATCGTGGTTTTGTTAATACTTTGTATCATGTGTAACACAGGCTAACCCAATGTTGTATATAACACACGAAAAACATAGTGTTCTTGTTTAGTGAAAGATACCAAATAATTTTAACATATTGAATAAATACTTAAAATTCAATATTTTAAGCCCTTTCCCTGAACATTTATTATTGAAAAAATTATAAATTCCATGGGGAATATTGTAACAACTACTGATCACTAAGGACTAGAAAGTCACAAGAGTCGGTGTACATTTTCAAAATAATACTTTCCATGTTCTCATACTTATTTCATTATCATTTATGATTATTGAAAAATTTATGGATGACCATATAAACAAATTGATACAGGTAAAATGTGTTTTATAATTACAATGAAATTATAAAAGAACAAATTATACGCTTCGTAATTCTTCTCATATCACACATTGACACATATGATTTGTACCAAAAAGATAACTAATCTTCATAGAGATAATACATTAATGAATAATTAAATCATTTTAAATTATTTTATGTGTATAATAATAGTGAAAGTTATTTTTGTTGAATATTTCTGACATCATTATTATTATTATTGAAAAAAGAAAGACCAGGGATGATATGACATAAATTCTAGTTATTAAAACATGATATAATATTTTTAGTGACTAAAAGTAATACTATGATTTTCTTACAATAAAATATCACATATACTTTGAATTCAAGTTCCGATATAAAATAAAATCGAAACAATAATAGAATTAAAAACATTTTATTTCTAAATATAAATTCCTCACATGTATTTTTCCAAAAAATTTGTTAAAAAATATATAGTTAATATCAATATATATATATAAGGGAATAGTGAATGAATATGTTTAAAGGAAAATATTTCATTAAATAATAGTCAACTTTGAGTGATTAATGTGATGATAATTTATTGAAGTTCATAACTGATGAAACTGTAACATGAAAAATCCCAAATATACTCATAAATGGCCATGAGACGATTTTATTTTAAAGGAATATGTATATATTTGGATGTGTATGTCCACATGAAATTACTGAATTAGTATAAATATTTTTCTCTTATAAAATTTATATATTGCATATTGAGGGATGTACATCCTTTAAAAAGAGTAAATATGTTTCTTAATGTATAAATAGTTCTGGATTTCATGGGAGACAATGGTAAATTTTGATAGAAAATGGTGAAAAAAATGAAATCCTCCCTATTTTAATGGAAGAAATAAATAAAATTTTGACTCAATATATTTTGATAATAGGAAGTGTGATTATGAAAATGGAATTTTAGTTGATGTTTCATACAATTGCATGAAACATGAGAATCCCTAGTTCATGTATAATTGTTCCTCGTGACATATAACCAATAATAAAAGCATGTAAATATAAAATGATAAATATGTAAAAATCTACATAAAATTTGAAAGAGATTTATCATTTGATACAAAAATCTTCTGGAACAATCAAATTGGTTAATTACTTTTTCTTCAAATGATCATATTTTTTTTATTACTTGGGACATAGTTGATTGAGGATAAATGAGAATTTTTATAATGGGCATGAATTTATATTGAAAACTATTGGATGTGAAATTTAATGATTAAATTAGGGATTCATGATGCATATAAGACAATATACTCAATGAAATATTTTATAAATCATATATGAGATGGGTTTTTAGTACCAAAGTTTTATTAATGAAAATGAACAATGCATTCAAATATTTTTTCATCTCAGATGAATGAATATATGAATACATATCAATAATGATAATGTGAAAAATATTTTAAAACAAAAATCTGATAGAAATAATTCTTATGATGTTTGGAAAAAAGGAGAAATGATTGCTAAAAGTCACCAACCGGTGGAGATCAACACATCAAGGCAATATGAAGTTATTCATTCATGTGTGTGGAAATTATATGTTTTAAACCATCCCAAAATGATATGTTTATCGTGATTATTTTTTATGATTATACATATATCAATTAAATATCCCTTATGGTAATTAATACATTGACATTAAAATATTTAATAGTTATTAAAGTTCAGTTGAGTTGAAGACAAGGAATTCTCTAAATATATTTTAAAATAAGATGTAGTATCGAATATAAGTAATTGATGTTTGGTATATATGGGAAGAACGATACTATTGGTACATGAGAAAGAAAATTAGTATTATAGAAAAATTAAATAAAATGGGACAATCATTTATAATAGAGACATTCATTGATAAAGTCTGATAACTACACCTTATGAGTTATAGATTGAAATGAAAAAAACTAAAGAAGTTTGATGATGATTGGTACCCTTTATCAATAAAATTCAAATAAATAAACATGAAAAAATAAATAAATAGATAATGAAATAATTTTACATATGTATTGTGACACCCATGATCTTAAATCCATGTATTTAATTATTTTTTGTATCAGATACAGATTTGAATGTGAGATTTTAGTAAAACAATTGAGTTTTATGGAATGATTTTATTGGTTTTATGGGTAGGGTTCATGCCCCTATAAGATAAAATTCATACTAATAGTTTAATAGTATCTCCAACTATAGGGGAATTTTTTTACACATGTATCCTACACAGTACCCTGACTCATTCAAGTAACAGACACTAATTTTAAAATAAATATATTTTCACATATTAAAAACAAAATTTTAATGTGCCTCTTTCCCATTACCCATAATAATTAGTTCTATAGTACATGAATTTCCTCCCATTATTATACTTCATTTTATGGTGAAACTTCATATAATGTATTGAAGTATATGTGTATGAAATATAAAGTCACTTTCCCTAATTTTATTTCATCTTTTTCTCTCTTCCTTCCAAATATGATTGATTCTTGATATCCATGGAATAAAGGGATTCATTACTCAATTATAAATAGGGTTTTCATAATTCTTGTGTTTGAAAATTTTTCTATAAGGATTATATATTATTTTTTGTAAAGGATTCAATTTTTATCACCCAATTGACTCTGAATTCGATAGTGTGTAATATTATTCCATTTAATTTAAAATTTATAAATTATTAAAACTTTTAAACACTTGTTTTTAATATAAATATATTATATTGGTTTTATTTATGAATAATATAAGAATTTTTATTAGTTAAATGCACTTTTCCCTTGATTTAAATGAAAAATTCATTGTCTTAATGTCTCTAAATAGTTTTATATGAAACTAACATAGATAATTATTTAGTTAAAATATCAAATTATGTTTTTTTATAAATTAATCCAATGGCCCGAAAGCCTTCAAATTTTTATTTATTTGATAAAACACCCTTTTAAGGGATGAAGTGGTTAACCTGCATAGACATCATGACATAAGACAACTCACACCCATAAGACATAAAAGTAAAATCAAACTTAAAACATGGAGTTACACCTCCCCAACATATAAAATAAGACAACTCACACCATTCATCACTGCCTATTTTTTGAATTAATGTATATTAAAATAAAATAATATATAATAATTATTTTACATTAGTCTCCAGAGATTGGGCTCTAATTTGGATTATTATAGTTGGCTTATTCCATTATAATAATTTTATTATTTGTAATTCTTTCTTGATTTAAAAATATCATAGATAAATTTTTAAATAGAAAAAGTTTATGCTATTAATGATATATTATAATTTTTCATTGTTATTATGTGTTTTTTTAAAGTTAATAGTATCATTATTATTTAGATTACATTAAATGAACCCATATGTATAATCTTTTTGAAATAATTTTTATTATAGTAATAAATGTTTCGGATCATTACAAATTGTTATTTTCATCAAATTAATTATTTTCAAATCAAATGAGTGTTTCATAAATAAAGGGTATTAAAAGGGTAGGTTGAAATAAAATTGATCTATATTATCTTTAAAATTATATATATATATCTGTGTATTTTTGTTTGTATTTGGATTCTATTACTCAACTACATTTTCCTTTTTAGAGAAAACATGGATAGATATGTGTGAAATATTGGTTTTGGTGTTATTGTATCCATGAAGAGACTCTGTCTAGTAGCCCATTCTAATATTTATAATTCATATAAGATTTTCCCATTTCGTCATGCTAGGATGGTTAAAACTGAATGTTTGATAACTTGATCAACTATATATTTCTAATTATATAGACAACATTATTTTCCCTCCATGATTGTTCTTTGGGATCCTAGGTATTCAAATGATGGTTGACATGTGATGATCATTATTAATTATTATATTTTCATCCCTACTATCTATACACTTTAATATTGCTATCCAAATAAGGTATATCATGTTCTTAATATATATATTATCCATTTTATAACATTTATGTTTTGTTTTAGAAATTCATGAAATTTATATTAATTCCTAAAAAATAAATGAATGTTTCTAGAAAAATAATTATTAATTATTCATGGAAAAATTTAGTTTCATTGTCATTTTCAACTATAATTTTTTATTCCATAAAGGAAAATATATTTTTTCTTATGATTTCATTAATGAATGTGATATTTTTTTCGAGGAATTTTTTTGACAATTTTTCTCAAAATAAATTTATTTTAAAAGACTTATTTAAGAGCTTGATTTTTTAACAATGGTTAAACATTAATTATAAAATGTAAAGAAAATTTCTTAAAAGATAAGAAACTATTTTTTTCCTCAATTAGATGTTTCTTTTGACATCCACATGTGACTTGTTTGATATAATTCTAAATCATATATTAATATATTAAATTTAAAATAGCATAAAAAAATATTTTATTTTAATGGTTATATATGGATCACGTGGATGATATATAACAACCCCATATTTGAATATATGAATTTCATATTTGGTAGTGTGTATGAAATTTAATAACATGAATATAAAGGAATATAAAATCATGGTACTTTAAATTATTTCATTTAAATAATATATATATCATTAGTAACTTGCAATGCACGCAACACCAAGTTTAAGTAAAACACGATACTATATTAAAATATTATTTAAACATATACACTATAAAATTGATGTTAAATTTTTGGTTATTAATATGCATAAATAAATCATGAAAAATTATATTTTAAAAATTCAAATTTTTTATCTATTGATTATAATAAAAAATAAGAATCACTTGGTTGAAAAATATTTATCTGAAAAACAGTATTTTTTCTATAAGACAGTCTAATCACACTTCTCAAACATAATATAAAATTAATTTTTTATCATATTGAAACATTATTTGATAAAAATAACGTAATTTTTAAAATTTTAATAATAAAATTTTAATATATTTTCTATGTTTCATTTTATTGAAAAGTTACATCTTTCGAAGAATTGTGAAAAATTTATGAATTTAAATTGAAAGTTGCCTTTTCATTTAAATTAATTATAATGTATAATTATATATTTAATTAGTTATAAAGTATAATTAGATAAGTTGAATATCTATTATTACAATTTTATCATTATAATCATTTACATATTGAATTCTGATATAAAATCTTTATTATCATTTGAACATTTTATCTTTAAAAACCTACATTCTCATCGCATTTGTTGGATTAACATTAAATTAAACAAATTCAACATTTTTGAGTGGAACAATATGGATTTGTGATTAATTCTAGGCTCTCCATGCACCTCCAAAAGTGGATCTCAATGGAACAACAAGGATTTCTGAGAGGGAGATCTATTCAAGGTGTTATTTCTCTGGCTCAAGAAATGATTATGGATATTAACCTCAAAACTCGAAGGTCTAACTTGGTAATCAAAATTGGAATGAATAAAGCATATGACCAGGTGGAGTGGGGATTTATCATCAAGATAATGGAAGGTATGGGGTTTTCATCCTGGAATAATGATCTTGTTTTCAGATGTTTCAGCTCGTCGTGGATGGCAGTCTCTTTCTTGGGGAAGTCCTTTGGTTTCCTTAAAGCCAATCATGGTCTTAGATAGGGCGACCCTTTATCCCATTGCATTTTCATCCTAGATCAGGAGGTTCTTAGCCATTTCATTCAATCTAGACTTAATAATGGTGATATTATGGCTTGTCGAAGGAGCATGAGGGCCACACCAATTCCCCACTTAATGTTCACGGATGACACTGTTATTTTTATCAATGGGGGGATAATCCATTTGTGTCTTGAATCGAATCCTAGAATACTACTGTCACTAGAGTGGACAGATTATAAACAAAGAAAAGATCCATTTCTTTATCCCCAACTCCTACTCTAATAGAATAATGGATGATGTTAAGGGGACCCTCAATATGTAAATAGGGGATTTTCCTATTCTTTACCTCAGTGCACCCATCTCCCCTGGAAGGTTGAGGACCAGAGATTTTAATTTTATCTCCACCCAAATTTATGATCGCATTCATAACTAGTAGAACAAGTTTCTGACCATTGGGGGTCACATAGCTCTTATCAATAGTTTGCTGTTGACAACCCCTATCCATGACCTTTCTGATGTCAAGACCCCGAAAGGCATGATCTCCAGTATTGATAAGTTATTGGCTACATTCATCTGAGACCCCCTTGTGGAGGGGAAATGACATTGTACATCATGGAATAAGGTGGCAAGGCCAGGGGGAGGCGTCATTAATGTGCGAAGATTGGATGACACTCTCAGATGTATCCCTGCAAGGTTGGCGTGGGAAGTGCTGGAGTAGAGCACGTTGTGGGGGAAAATTATGTACCCCTGTTTTGCAATCACCACTTGGACGAGGGGTGGCCCTCCTCTTTACTTCCCACTCTTTCCCCCTATTCTCGGAGCATCAGGTGCATTTGAAATGGATCATTGGTAGAGGTGACCTATCCTTTTGGTATCTCAACTGGGTGGGAACTGTTCTGGGATTCTCAGGCTGTCCGGTGACTATAATTTCTTTCAGGGAGTCATGTGAGCACATGTCCTTCATCAAGGTGGTGCTGGATAAAGACCAACATAACTTTTTCAATCGTATTGTCGTTTTGCAAGAACCTGACCGCCGCGTTTTCTCCCCCTCTTCCTCAGGAGCTTTCACCTTGCGGGACTAGCACCTCTATTGGGAAATCTCGGAGACTCAGGATATTTGGGGTGATCTTCTGTGGTCCAAGGAGGCTCTGTCTAAACTCAATTTTCTACTTTGTAGGATCAGGCACTGGTCCATACCCATGGATGATAACTTAAAACGTTGTGGTATCCCCTTTGCTTCCTAGTTCCCCTATTGTAAACCTCCCCAGGAGGAAAGTGTCGACCACCTCTTCATCAAGGGCGAATGTGCATGTGGTGTTTGGAGCTTCTTTGGGGATTTCATAGGCCCGCTTGTCAACAACCATGAGGATCTTTCTTTATTAAACAGATGGTTCGGCGGATTGGGAGACATAGTCTCAAAGAAGAGGGCACACCTGACAATCCTACTGGCGGGCTGTTGGGCAATTTGGCTGGCCATGAATAAGATGGGTCATGGGGGTCTCTTTCAGATGCTATGGCCATTATTTTCAGGATCAAGAGCAATCTCCTCGACCTAGATCATCTCATTGGTGGCTGGAGGAATTCTCCCTCATTTTGGTGGATGCTTCCCCACTGGGATGGTGGTCAAGAGGTAGATTGTAGCAACAATGGTTTCTGGGTGAGGTGGAATCCCCCCTCTATAGGGTTGATGCTCGATACCGTTGGGTCTTGCAGGATGGGGGCTCTTCCCGGGGGAGGGGTGGTTTAGGACTCTCAAGGGTCGGTTCTCATGGCCTCCTCTTCTAACATGGGACATGGTTCCTCTTTATAGGCTGAAGCCAAGGCTATGCTCATGGGTATCAGCCTCTACCATCAGAGGGGTTTCTCTTTATCATAGGTGGAAATGGACTCTAAGATCCATCATGATGTGCTGAATGATTATATCCCTCCTACTTGGACGATTATCTATACTATCAGAACGTGCAATGGAATGATCAATGATGGAATCAATATCCTACTTACCTGGCGGGAGGGGAATCAAGTGGCGGACCATCTGGCTTCAATTGAGGTTCCTGGTAATGCCCATGTTTGGGTGCATGATATCACTTCTACGAAGGTAGAAGGGGTTAATATGATCCAAGGGGATGCCCTCAGCGTTCATCATTTCAAGCCTCTCCAGGCCTTTTGTTCTGCTGTTGGAGTTTGTGGGTTGATGGGTGTTGGTTTGGGTTTCTGGACTCCTTATTTTTAGTTAAAAAATTAACTTTTGATGGATGATGGTTATATATTTTTAATAACAATAATTTATATTATCTAATATTTCTTAATAATTTTTTATCCAAAATAAATAGTATAAACATTAAAAATTTATTATCACAGATATAAAAATGGATTTACTAGGGGTTAAACTAAACTGATGATGTTTAAGTTGACCTAAAATGAAGTATAAAATCTATTTTTTAACCATATTTAATATCTATAAATTCTATGTATTTTGAATAATCCATTTTGGACACTTTTTATGTGAAACATTTGGGTTAAACTTTTTCATCTCAAAAATTACAAGTATCCAACTCACATTACTTACAGAAGGCCAACCCCCTCCTCTATTATTTACCCTTAAAAACAATTTCAACCAGCATTAACAAAAAAATATACTTTCAAAAATTCCCAACTTCCATCATATTCGGTTTATTTTGGGTATAAATCCATCCTTGTAATTTTTTTTCTTCAAACCGAAGGCGAATACCCATAGAAGAGGTTAAATTCCTAAATGAGAATTTTTACATTATTTATTCCCAAACCTCCGTAAATTATTATTAAAGAATGATGAAATAATAATGAATGTTTTTTCCATATATTTATATGTTTTATGTTATTTTCCTGACCCAAAATGATCCAAACTTCCATGAAATGGGTTTTGAAATCATTATTCACATGTAAGGTGGACTACTACCTTACGAAATGATGTCATTCATTATTTCCTTACCACCTCTCACGGTTGGGTATTATTATGGGAATAATATATAAATATATATATTATTTATTACCTAATTATACCTTTTGAGTCATTATTTTATATATAGATTTTTAAAATCAATTAAATTAGGGATATAATTACATTTATCTTATGTATGGAAGACTACCACCTTGAGTAGTGGAGTGATTTGTTCATCACTAATACCTTACATGGATGGTAATCACGAAACTTGTTTGAACCAATATTTGTAAATTTCACAGTTTTCTAAAAAATATATGAGGACCTTTCCAAATTATGGAGTAATTCATGGAAAGAAGAATACATGAAGGCTTAGGGTTTAAAGAGATATGACATGAACCCTATGTTCTATTAAGAATTTTATTCATAGTTCCTAAGTGTTTTTGTTACCTCCCTTACCCAAAAAATATGTATAGCCACCAACTACCTAGGCCAATTTGACAATAGTCCCATGTGGGAGTCATCCTGGCCCAGCCTGAGGACTGAAGGAGGAACATAGCTCCCATAAGAGGAAGTTGAGCCAGTGTACAGTGCTCTTAGTGTGAATGCCCACAGGTGTGCATTCACAGTCCATCCCAAATATTTGGTGGGACAAATCCCACTATGGAAATGATGAAAATTGTATGGGATTTGACCCCATTTCCAGCTCAAAATAATCAAAGAAAGTAGATGGGTTATATAATGAAGGGGAAGTGCGGTTGGATTTCGATGTGGGGTGGATCTTTTCATGGAGATCGAATCTGGGTCGTTCAACTATTCCCCCTGATGATTTGAACTGTCTGATCGCACCCTCCACTGATCCCAACCATATGTTCTAATCTTGAGAAATGTGAACTCAATCTCAAAAAGTCTCATGCCTTGTGAAATCAAATCAGGCGATCCCACACACCGAAATTCCTACATATTAAACCTCTATATATACATCACTCTTTGGTGCCACTAGTTAGACCTGACAAGACAGATACTCAACATCATCATCATCTCTAGTCATTTTCCAACAGTCATTCAATTGTAAAACAACAAACAGAGGCCACCATAAGATTCAAAATTCCGATACTGGTATCCTTCCGCTAGATCACTTTTCATCACTTGTAATCCATCACATGAATATCCTTTGATCTTGCGACAGAACCAATGATAACGGAAGAGGAATCACAATATGTTTTTTTACCACAAACTTCTTCCACCTCATATGTATATCTTCATCTGATTTAATTCATAATTTATAGAATCTCATGATGTCATGGAGAGAAATAGAGGTATCACATGATAAGATGAAAGGATCATGTGACATCATGAATGAAGATAAAGTGCAGACCTTTGCGGACTCCTAGTGAAAACATGATCCATATCATACATTATGGTGCCATATTCAACCGCCCTTAGCCAATATTTACAGAGATACCATTGAGAAAATTAAACAATAATTGGAGGGGATAGAGCTTCAAAAAGGAAATTGCGGTGGAGAGAAACACTAGAGGAACAGATTCAATGGCCATCGCCATCAAATATAACCAATGGGTAATTAAAGTGGCCCCTCCTATTAGAATCCACTACAGAATGTCATCAGATGAACTCATCATGCGATGATTTCTAACATCATGTGATCAAATACAAGACCCATGTGAATGCCCATGAAATCTCCTACATGTACTCCACCGAGATCACACGATCGAATGAGCTATGGAAGCTCATGAGACACGATAACACATGTCCTGGAATACATGGGGCAACAAAAATGGTGCCCATGAATATGATCTACAGAACATTTAATACCTGATATTACAAATACTGTGTTGTTCCTTGTCTTGTGAAAATCACATGAATCCCCCAGACTTGATAATTTTGTCTGCAAACACTCCTTGTGGTTCCTTAACGTGATGATGGAGTCCATCGTGAGACCCTCGCTTAAAGAAATGAGAATGGTATGAACAACGAAGATGCACATAGCATGATGTAACTTCAAAATCCCATGATCATATAGAATCCCATACTTGGATTCATAATATAGTATAGATAGCCCCAAATTCTCCCCCTTAGTGTTGCACTACCTAGATTATCCATGTCTCTTGATGCTTGCATACGACCTTGGAAGTGGCCACCTCAAAATGCAGCATCCACATGGACACCTTATCTATGCAAGACAAATAGAGTGGATGTGTGACCCATATGTCATGCACCCTCTTCCTTTAATTGTACACATTTCCTAGTATATACAGCCCCAATGAACATACCAGTTAATGGTCATATAATCCATCGAAATACCCCTTGAATTTCATGCGAGCCACATGAATTTCATGGTGACCAGTCATGTGAGACCCCATGAGGTGTAGTATGAAGAAAACCCTCAGCCATGCCTCTTTTCTTGTAGACCAAGAAGTATCCCTTATATGTTTTTTAAAGTCCCTCTTGTGATCCTTTGGATATATTGATCTTTCATGATCGATCATCTGCTCTCATGATCGATCATGTGATCATACAGTGAATATGTGAAGGTTGGGAATGCACCTCCTTGCCATAAAATGGTAAGAAGCTACACCCCGAGTCTCATGATGAGTTTTCATGCTTTAAAATTTTCACCCCATATGCCATAAAACCATGTCATGGAAAATCCTTATATCTCCAATGAATACAGAGGCTTCTATATACATCCCCCATCCATGAACACAACAACCCTCACGAGACCCCATTAAAGTCATGTGAATTTTGTGAAGGATGTTGTTTTATATGAATCCTTCATACAGACATCCTTTAGCCTATGTATAGCCTCAACCTAGTGAAGAGTTCCTGAGAATAGCCTCTTATTTTCAGACATACCTCTACATGGACTAATAATCACCTGGGTTACTTAAGAATGATCCCTTTGGACACTCACTAATGGTATTTGGATGAGTTCAAGATCTCATACATATCTGTGAGACTACACTGTGTGAATGGTTCAAGGACACGTGATCGCGAGACCCTTAGATAGTCTCATGATCTCCTTGTGAATCCTCCGGCATGCCATTATTGATCAAATGAAAAGCCTCAGAAAAGTGGGGTGACTTCATGACAACCTATTGACATGTCGCCATTGTCGTGGGAGCACCTAGGGACAAGCTAAGCCAAACAGGTGACAACCGCATAACATGCATTCAAAAAGTTAGCTAAATCATGCAAAGAACCTCACAGATTCTAGAATTGATCATACATAGAAATCCTAGACAACACACTTTGATCATGAGAAGGATTCATTAACATGTGAGGATGACCATGTGATTGTCCATATACATGTCTGTATTGACATGCGATAGTCTGAGGGTATGTTAGGCTGATCACCCAACAAATTATAGTCATGTCTACTTTGATCATGTGAAATCTCATGATCATGTTTGATTTGATCATGAACATTACCCTGGATATGTTCTCTTTGGTCACCTGATGATTATTTGACATGATACTTTTCCCATTCGAAGGAATCCATGGAATACCAATTGACTAGGCATAAAACCAAAAATGTGTCTTTCATGTCAGATTAATTCCCCTACATATCTGCAAGACATTCAAGACGTCCCCAGTAGATGGACAAGACACGTCAAACAAATCCCTTACTACATTCCCACTTTTCATGATAGACCTAATTGGACTCATGTCATGTAGACATCATCGGAGAATATCCAACCACATACCTGTTTTATAAGGGACATGTTCTTGATGATCTTGGGTTATACAGTAATGTGAATGTACCAATTTCATGATCTCAGACAGAGCATCATGGTCATCACTACATTTCTTTAGTCTGTTAGAAGATTAATATTGGGTATACCAATCAGACAGCCTCAAATTGTAATACCCAACCAATTGAGTGGCCCAGTGTGTAAGCCCAGGCTAATAGGGCAGCTTCAGATCATAGTCCCCAACCAATAGGTCCATGTTAGAGTGCAAGACCTGATTAACAACATGATATGACTCTTTCAATGATCATACCTAGAATGTAATCCCTGATTAATTACTTGATATGAGTATACTAATTTGGAATTCTTTGAGTGTAATCCCCAACCAATAGGACAACCTCAGTGTGTAAGCCTCAGCCAATAGGGTGGCCTCAGAGTGTAAACCTCGGCCAATAGGGTCACCTCAAAGTGTATGACTTGATTAACAACATCATAATAGTGTTTCAATGGTAATCCTAAGAGTGTAATCCCCAATCAATGAAATGATATGATTATACCAATCGGAAAACTATAGAGTGTATTCTCCAACCAATTGGGTTGCCTCAAAGTTTAATCCCCAACCAATCGGGCAACCTTAGAGTGTAGGCCCTGACCAATCTGGTTGCCTTAGTGCATAATCCCCCATTACTGACATAATATAATATGTCCCCAACTGTAGGGAATCCATTTTAGTATAATCCTCTAGGATTCCTAAAATACCAGGGATATTGGTAATGTCCCTTAGTATGATCATCCACCTTAACCCATCAATGGGATGAGAGACATCTTAACTATGATGAGGCTGATTCCCACCATAACCGAGATATGTTGGAATCCATTTAGGGACCAAGCTCCAATAGAAATCCAATTCATTGTAAGTCTCTTCCAATTAAATTATTCATATCTTACAGTATTAAATCCTCCTATAATTTCTCAATTCATCCTTGTTCATTAGTATATTAGAAGAGGAATCATGCGTTGGCATCATTTTAAGTATAATCCCTGGTCATTCCATCATTTACCTCCAACCCATAAGTGGGTTTGTGACGAAACAAAACTACAAGGACTCTAAATCCCCTCATAAATGAGATATGTAGGAATCCTTCCTAATGCATGATCTCCATAACATATCCTCCATAAGATGAGTGATAATTCCTCTCAAAGGGAAACATTAATGTGTAAGCCCTATACAGATATATCCTCATGAAATGTATCCGATATACAATTGTCTGTTGATTCTCACACAGAGTGTGGATCACATGGGCATAGAGACCAGTGATAATTATACAAAAAATGATGAGGATCCCCCCAATACGATATCACCACTATTGGGATATAGGTATGATTATATCCCATTACCCGTTAAAGGGAAATATTCCACATGAAGTTATCCAGGGTAGTATCATATGCATAAGTCCCACATGGGGCCTCTATTGTCATATATCTCATGACACAGACAATTGTATCAAGAACTATATGCACTCTAATCCTTGTATCAAATAGAGTTCCCAGGAAGACTCATCGATGTCTGAGCCCAATATTCACATCCTTACCATATGATGTTAAACCGCATGGTTGGGTCCAGTCATATAACCATAAACTATGTCAAGATAACTATGTGAGTTTTTATTCCCCTTTTAATGGAATATGTAGGACTCCTCATAGAGGTCCAATACCATCCTAAGGACACTATAGATTTCATTGGACATCAATAAACATTATAGTGATCGAACATGTCCATGGACCAAGGCATCATAATTAAATAGGAGATCAAAAGAGAACATATGATAAAAACGTGATTTTCCCTATCAATACATGTTCATAATCAAGTCACTATTGCAAGTGTAACCAGTCTCATAACAGTTTATTGGAAGTATTTAACAATCATATCTTATATTTGAAAGAGATTACTCGAGTAGAAAACAATTCCCCCCAAAAGGGTTCGATAAGTCTGACATCCCATCCTCTTGAACAATGAGAGTCCCCAAGAGTCATTTGGACTGAAAATCCCAGATGAATGAAGTCCTTTAGAAAGATGTTCTATACCTAGCATTAGATGAGGGTGACATTTGGAGTTTCTAGGGAAGACATAACAAATGGAAAACCCAATGTGAATGATTGAGAAAGGACTTAAAAACCCCCATAATCAAACCATCGTGTGAAATCTATTATATGATCTAACACACAATGAAGCAAAATGGTGAAACCGACGTGAATTCATTAAATGTTCCATCCCTTTTAGGCGTTAAAAATTGATAGTTGGACCTAATTCCTATAATTATTGTTTATATTTTACTCATTTCTTAATTAAATATTTGACCCGACTTGTTTATTATAACCACACTAAACCTCATGTAAAAAGAAGGGATCACCTATTCATCATTTAATTGTGAAAGTTTTTTTTAGAATGTGTGATTATATATTACTCGGAACATATACAGTGTCATAATTCATTATCCATGAATTCTAAAGATTCTTTGTGATCAAAATTATGCCATCAAATATTCCAACAAATCCCATGTTTTATGGACAGGCTACATTGATCATGAGGCCACAATGTACATTTTCACTGACATACCGCTTCCTTCATCGATTGGTAAAAATATTAATATGGGAATACCACATTGAAAACTCCATCATGAATATGGAACCATATCATGAAATCCTTTATAGGATTACTTCCCACATGACACCTTTCCCTTTACATGCTGTATGAGAGGAAGTGGCCCCTATCGCTAAATTCAACTACTTTGGGAACCTACCACTAGAATGAAACAACACACACCTTCCCTATAGAAGGATGTTGGATGAGGATAGTCATCATGAAAACTGAATTACCCAAGATCTTCCTGGTAGGGATCCCACCTATTCATATCATCATCACTTATATGCGTCCATGATTCCACAAGGAGCTAAAGAGGAGGTTGTTCTTACACCAACTATCCAAGATGAAGCACCTAGTAGGAGAGCCCACATGGGGGATATAAATAAATTAGTTACTAAAAAGGTTCATATCCCTTCTACATAATATTTTTTTGAGGTCTACCAGTTTATCCTAATGGTGGTCCAGAATCAGTCCCAAATCACTTATAGAATGGAGCATATGACTTCTTCTCAACTAGCTGTAGTGACCGTGGAATCACAGGGAACACCCCATCCCATAAGGATAAGGTCATTTTTATAATATTCTACACTAGGATAATCATCATCATGGTATCTAACCCCCCAAATGGTATCATGGGAACTAACCCCCCAAACCGTATCATGGGCACTAACTCCCAGACGGTATCATGGGAACTGACCTCTCAAATGGTACATTGGGAACCGACCCATCAAATGAGATGTGCCATCATGGATGAACAATAGCCTAATTGAGTCTATGTCAATATGATACTATTAGGCTCTAGATACATCTCATAAGATCCATATGACCATGTTATCGAAGGATCCAGTCATACCCTCCTATAGTCATCTTAGTCATATCCGTTTTTCTTATCTTCTAGTACTGGCATTAGAGCAGAAATGCTTGGCAGTTTCTACCAGGTATCTATAGAAGGTGTTTCCAACCATGATGGAATTCTAGATGATAAAAAAATAGATCACATATATAATTGAATAAATGGATTCAGTATATAGGGTCTGTTCCAGGACTCCGATAACCACCAATCTCCTTTACACAGATATAGAAAAGCATTATCTTGGATCCTCCTAGCCATATCCTTAAGGAATACATGGAATTTTCTATATAATAATAGATCACTCAACTCAAATGAGAGAATATAAATATTTGGGATATAATTGTGGGAATTCTAATGTGGTCTCTAACTCCAATAAGATAATATAAATATCATAGAGAATATAAAGCCTGCCTTGTAGTGATGTCCCACAGCCAACAGAGCTAGGGGAATTTTCATATTTGTCGTACCCTCATTTGGACGACTCCAAACATTGTTCCACCTCACCATAGCCCACATGGCTGGGGTATTTCCAAGATTTTCACCTCCTCATTTGGGATATTTCGAAAACCATCCGACCATAGGTATCACCACAAAACCTTCAGTAGAGTGGGGTCATTTTAATCTATGGGAAGTTCCTACAACATCTAGGACCCCCAATGCTTCTACACCTACCTTCGGACCAATAAATATTGAGAATATGTACACCAAACTATAGACTCAACCATACAAGCACACCAATGGTGGCATACATAACACGTGGGATAAGTGCTCTGGTCAACAATCTATTTGATACAAGAAGAAAAAAGCATATTCTTTCCAAGCCAAAAATGTTCTATGGTATTTCAATTAATCTACGTTGAATGGTTTGATAGAGATATCGATGTTGAGAAATCCATTTGAGGTATGGTTGATTGTTAATGGGAATAATTTCCCCATACCATTGATGCCTCAAACACACCATTGATGGTTTATATTCCCATAATTTCTGGCGTTAATTACAGATGAACATGGGGACATTGGATCCACAAACACCATAATCCCTTATCCAATCACCTCATCACTCTGAACAGGGCACACTGATTGTGCAATAAATCATGATACATCTAACTACCAAGGACAGGGAACTATATATCAAAAAAATATTGAACAAAACCAATTCCTTCTACACAAATAATGTCACCAAATATTTTTTACGATGCCATAGATAATAGTATGATGGAACTTCCAATAATGTGGATGCTACTGAGGTAGTGTCGATAGGCCATGAAAACTATTTCCCTTACAATCGATGGCTTGGGCCCCAATAGAAAGGTTCTTTGTCTTCAAAGATTGATTGGAGAAACATGTATCTGCTGGATTGATAGAGTTGAAAGATCTTGGAAGTCATTAAATATCCATAAGTGTTTCTCATGATCTTTTAGAAGATCCACTATCCTAATCTGTTACTCTCCATTGTCCTAACCACATAACAATAGACTATACAGAATATTTCCATACCACATGACATTAAGCCGCACAGGTGATGTCCTTACCGTGTATCATTAAATTGTGTTGTTAATTCCCTTACCACATGACATTAAACTGCATGACTGATGTCCTTTCGACATGATATTAAACAGCATGACTGATATCCTTACCAAAAGACATTAAATTTCATGGATATCATCATTATTGCATGTCGTTAAACTCCATGGATCATGCCCTTAACTCAATATGTTAAATTGTTTGGCTCACTTCCTTGCCTCATGATGTTAAATAGAAAGGTTCTTCTATAACTTCATAAGGTTTGATTATCATTTTCAATAACATTCATAGGGATTCGTTCATCCTATATGTAAAAACCCAAGATTTAATGAGAATTATTCTTTTCAATTTCATTGATGTATTGTGTTGTACGCTACACCAAAATTAGCTTGTTCTATATGCAACATAGTATTAGCTTGCAGTATACGGAACAGTATTCTTGGCTCATGTTACACACAATTTCATGATCGTTTTGTTGAAATTATTCTACACAAAATTATGTATAAATTTTTTTAAATGTATAAATGAAATATGTTTTGATTATTTTATACGCAACAACAAAGGGAGCTTTCACTTCACGCAACTTAGACTTGGCTTGCATTATACGCAATCGCGGCCTTCCTCAATAGCGTGTGTAGTACGCAGTAATGGGTTTCACTAAACGATGATATATTGTTATACTATTAATATGAACTAGCCATTATGAATATTAGTATCTACATTTTGAATTTTATGACATTATAATTCATCTTACACATTTAATAGAACATGGTATGAGAACAAAATAAATATTTCGGGTAAAATATGTATTTTTAAAAAATTGCAGTTTTACCGCATTTTGATGGTGCAGACACCTTAAATTTAGATTTTGACATGTTTTTAAGTTAAATTTGACAAAATAAAATACTTCTTTGGAATCATGATATAAAAATTTACTTTGGATAAATTTTTCTTATTATTTTGAAAAATTTAATATTTTAATGAATATTCAAAACATGCTATATTTTAATTAAAAACAACTTTTTTCATCGCAATAATTTATAAGGTTAAATTAAAATATTGAATGGTTTTAATGTATAAGTAGAATATATTTTTACAATTTAAAATAATTTATGTCATTACCATTACTTTTATATTGAATTCATAGGTAAAATCATTTCAATCTTTTGCAATGTTTTAACTTTTAAATCTTGTTTTCTTATCAACAAGAGTAATTTTAAATTAATTTATGAAACTTCTTGTGATTTGAATTAGGAAAAATGTTTCCATATTTGGAATCATTAGGTCTAAATTATGTTAATAGGCTACTTTTTTTGGGCACTATGAATAGTAACTACGGTAAATTTTATTTACCGTTGTTAAAGGTAAATCAGGTAATTGAGGGTAAATATAATATTATAAAATTACCCTAACAATTTTATTAATATAATTGGATGATTATATTTTTCACTAAATCATAATTGGGTATAAATTGAATCTAATGGAACCCACTTGTATTTGATTAAGACCTTTAGTTTATTTTATTTAATGAAAAGTGAAATATGTCTCACTCAAAGTTTAATAATTAATGTATTTTTAATATATGATTATGTAGAATATAAATTCTATTATAAATACTCATTTAAAATCTAAAATGTATTTATTTATCATGGTAATTTATTTTTAATTTTGTAAGAGTTATTTAATTACCTTATTATCTTATATATTAATGATGCAGAAATTATTTATTTAGTGAAAAATCAATAATATATTTTTTATTGAAATAGTAATAAATATCAAAAGGCCCAAAAAATATGAAAAACAATTATTGGTAGTGTGTATATAAACTCTATTCATCCACTGGCCGAGTTTTGGATCATTTGGATCCTTATAAATGCAATTATGACACTTATATTATTTTATTTTAAATGATTCCAATGTTTCCACCTTCATAATTTAATAAATCTAACAATTTACATGTTGTGATTTTAAGCTGATAAATTCAAGTAAAAGTTTTATTATGAAATATATGAGATTTATCTTCATCATAGTATTTTATTTTTAATTTTTATGCACAAATAAGTATATTAAATAATTATACAAATACGATGTAGTAATTATTTTATTAAGAGAAATATCAAATAAATGGATTTAAAAATATTAAAATAAATAATATATGAACTATGTAATGTGATCCACTAATTTTCTAGAAAAATATTACATGTTATGAATATATTAAATATTTTAGTTCGAACATATATTCTGTGTGAATTATATTTAAATTTAAATAAATGAATTGTGTCAAAATTGACACTATTGTTATTTTATAAAAATAACATAATATAAAACTGTTTTAAAATCACAAAAAGATTTAAAAATTATAATTTATAATTTATATGGACTAAAATGTTATAAATGATCCAATTGTGGACAATTCACACCACATAAGTAATTAGTTATAACAATTTAAAAATTATAATCTTATTAACACAAATAAAATAAATAGATTAAATAAGGATAAATCAAGTTGATAATGTTTAAAATAAATTTCCAACATGTCTAAATTTTATTGGTTGATGAAACTACAACCATATCTCATCTAAGCTTCGTATTTGAGTCATTTTTGGTGGTTTTTAAGTGAGGTTGAATTTATTATAAATTAATATTTCTTATGTTTCCAAAGGTGCCCCTCTCCTCCCTTATAAAAAGGGAACCCCTTCCCCATTCCATTACCAACCTTTTGAGCCTTGAAGCATGGAAACCCCCTTCAAATTACTTTTCTAAACCTATCTAGTTATATCATAGAGGTTATGGTCTTCTCAAAAGACCAACCCTAGTTCCCTAAGATGAAGTTTAAAGGAGGTACGTCGAGGAAGAGGTAATCTCTTCTACCGACTCTTTCAAGTTTCGTTATTCTTATACTTATTTAGTTATTTAATTATAAAGTAATAACATCAGTATTACTTATATACTGATATTTTATAATATATATGAAACAACCCTTTTTCACCTTTTACCCATCCTACAGAAAACAAAATCATCGCGCGTGCGTACGTACAGAATACCGTCTCCACGCTGTGGTGTAGTCTGTTTTCCACCACCACCTTAAATGGATGGGTATAATGGTGTAAATAATAACAATATATGATTATTATAAAACCTTACTGATTCTAAAATATTATATCACCCACTACAATTCCATTAAATAAGTATGGGAATGATATCATCGCTCGTGCGTACGTACGGATTACCGTCTCCACAACGCGATGAGATTCATTATCCATGTTAACCACTCAATAATGATTACAAAGTACATATAATGAATAATAATGAAATATATGACATGATAAAACTACTGGATTTATGTATATATATATGTCTGTGTTTCATCTACTTATATCCAGTCAAGTCAATAAGGAAAGAAAAACAGCGTTCATGCGTACGTACGGCCTACCGTCTCCATGAATGGTGTATTTCATTTCATTTATCTATCTATTATATATATATATAATATATATGATATATAAATCATGATTTACATTCTATAAGTAATGAAATCATGATATAATTAATAATAATATCAAGAACAACAAGTCCAAACACGTACGATAAATAAAATGATTTTACCCAAAACGCTGCTTGAACATGGAATTTACAAAAGAATGGGTAATATAAAGAAATAAGTGAACAATATATGATATCATAACAATTAATATGATACTGTAATAAGTGAATGACATTATTTAAATCATTATACAGGAGGTTCAGATAGGTACGAAGCATATCAGATGTAATGTAAGGGATAACTTTCCCAATCTCATTTTTATCCGGGAATGTTTATTCAAAATTATTTATTTTGGTTATTTTTATAATCCATGTACATGTTTTATAAAAGGGTTTTTATGTATGTGTATAGGCCTTTTTACCCATTTTTTTCTTTTACCCCATGTTATCAAAAGGAATATTTCTTTTGTTTACCATACGAGAAACTTTTTGACTTTTCCGACAAAAGTGTGAGGAGAATGTTTTTTTAAATTATACGGCATTAAAGGATTTTTATGGTTTCATAAGACCTTATTTTCATGAAGTTTAATATAAAATATTTCATGAATATTTTCAACTGAATCCTCTTCTTTTAAAATTTCATGGCATTTTGTCAAAAGGAAATGATTTTGAAGAAGAAAGGATATTTTCCTCAAGAACTCATGTCAAGTTATTTATCAAAACCATTTTCCATATAAGATTTAATTATTTCATATGGGTATGTTTCAAGTATAATTTCTATATGATTTAAATTTTTTCACTTCTCTTATGGTGAAATGATATCCATTTTTTTATATGGATTATGTTATTATGTGATGATGTTTATGAAACCCATTTTATTCTTTGGGTTATGATGAATGATTTATGTTTATGTTGTGGCACACATAATAATGATTTCATTATGAGATGGGTGGGACCTATATCTCCCTAAAATGCATTGGGTATTTATTTATATCTCTTGAGATATACATGGATGGAACGTTATGTTAATCTGGTTCAATGATACAGGATTGGAATGAGGAGTGAACATGATTAAGTAAGGGACTTTGTCCACTAAGATGGTATTGGCAGCAATTCCTTGGCTACTATAGAAATCATATCAAGTGCTTAATGGTTTTCCACAATTACATGTTTTATTCCCATGCTATTTTATCAATATTGATGATCCATTATGATCTATGGCCTACGTGCAACCATGTTTCATGTCATTGCTCAAGATTTTGATGTTTAAATATTATGTTCATGTTTTAAAGTTCAAATGTATATGGTTTGTTTTATTTTCACCATGCTTATGCTTATTTAGAATTTGACCTCAACCGTTATATTTTTTCTTTTCCCCAGGATATAAATAAGGGTTTTAAGTAAGAAAAAATAGGAAGATATCTATGGGAGATGTTGAAGATCTTTCATCAAGATTAGTGATTATATTCTGAGTTTCCAAAGACACTAAACTATTATGGTCCTTTGGTGCCTTTTTTGTTATGTATTAGATATTCCACAAAAGTAATGTTATGACAATGTATGTCAAGATTTGGGTCTCTACAGTTGGTATCAGAGAAATGGTTTAGTCGACCTTTGGAAACTAGGATGAGAAAACCATAGTGAGATCCAAAGAGATATTTCAAAGGTATGTCTTGGGAAATCCCTAAGGATAAGTATAAGAATAGTTTATAGTACTATAATTATGGTAATGATATTATAATTAAACCTAAGATGTTAGATATCAATGGTTCTCCCTCTTTATTATTTTTTTCCCTAGCAAGATTTTTTCCTCTCACACTATTCATTTTGGGATTTAGACTATGGATGGAACCCGAAGGAACCGTGTTGGTCAATGTATTGGACGATGCAATGATTGTCCTTCTGAACAATCTGACGTTATGGAATTTGGAGTGAAAAATCTTATTTCTATACTCACACAAGCTATGAATCATTTTGGACTGCCAAATGAGCAGAAAAGGGAACAATATTCTATTGACTCCTTCATGAGGCAAAGTCCACCTTCATTCAATGGGTCTTCTGGTCCACTTGTTGCTGAACAATGGATCAGTACCATTGAAAAGATATTTCACATACTTTGCTGTCCAGAACATGAAAAAGTAATTTTAGCTATTTACCATTTAGAAGGTGACGTAGATCAGTGGTGGACTCTAATTAAGAACACAATGCCCCAAGATGAAATTGGATCCATGGATTTGAATGAGTTGAAGAACTTGTTTTTCAATAAGTACTTCCCTCGTATTATTTGAAAAAATATGTATAAGGAGTTCCTTGAGCATAATAAAAAGGATAATGAATCTGTTGGTATATACAAGGTGAATTTTACATGGAATTCAAGGTATGTATCTTTCTTTATCATCCAACCTGAAAGAAAAGTTGATCAATTCATCAGTTGTGTAAAACCAAGTCGTCGAAGGGAATTAGCTATAAGAGACATTATTAGATATGCTGAAATTGTGTGTTGTGCAATAAAGGTAGAACTGGAATTTGGTGTTACATATCCATCTCATGGTTTGGACAAGAAACGATAGATGGAGTTCAAGGAAAAATCTCAGAACAATGGTGAAAAGAAGTGGAATGTTTCTTTATGCTCAAAGTGTGGAAAGAAGCATGATATAGATTGTCTAAAAGGTAATACAAAATGTTTCAAGTGTAAAAATGAAGGTCATTGAGTAGTTGAGTGTCGAAGTATTGGGAAAAAGATTTCTAATGACGTGAATAAAGAAAAGACTACAGAGAATGCTCCACCAACACTTCAACGCTTCAAGTGCAAGGAAATGGGGCATTATGTTAATCAATGCCCTAATCCATGGGTTAATGATGATCGACATCAAAAAACCTCTTAAGGTAAAGGAAAAAAGGGAAGTCAAATTCTATAACTATTGGAGATGTTGAGTATGAAAACGTTGTAGTGGAATGACTATAATCTCATTAATAGTATTATGGAATATTGGAATATCTATGTATTGGTTTATTATGCCTTTCAATAATTATATGGTACCGGTAACCATGAAAAGTGATTGAAATATTATGATATGATCATAATGAATGGATAATGAGAAAATAATATGTTTGATAGTATTCATGAGCTCATGATTGATATAAGGAATAAGTGATATCCTAGTTTTAGTATATTGAAATTTTGGGATTTTGGTATGTGGAAATAGTTAACTTTTGACAGCATTCATGTTTTCACTAAGGTTCAATGGGTATTAATTTGTCAATAGAATACATGATTAAGGTATTAACATGTCTATAATTCAATCAAAAAGATATATATGGGATAAATGATGATATTCATGTGCTTTTTATGTGCCCTTTCAAGTAATCATTTTCTTTATACTATGAGATTGGACAGATGTATTTTGGATAAGTCTTAAGGTTGTACTGGATTATATTGGGAATAATATAGTATTATTTAAGGCTATAAAATATTTCTATATAGTTTCTGTAATGTTATAATAATGTAGTTTTAGAAAAAGGACAACCTGTAGGACGGGCGACAACCCGTCGCGTCAGACGAGGCTGTAGGAATCAATCACACATCTGAAGTTCAACAAGCCTTTATCTCCTTCCAATGGCCTATAGGAAGTCCCTGGTTAGTAGAAACTTGTTTTATTTTATTAATCCGTATGATAGGTGTTTTATAAGTTCATTTTTGGAATCATATAAGATTAACCTTACTATAGATGGACTTATGTATATTTGATAACTTTTTTTAACCTTTTGTTTGAAACAGATGGAATGACCCATCATTCTATCACATGATCTTCTAACAATTCACGAATAAAAAATTCAACATCATTTCTTTAAGAGATGAAGTGTAAATTGTTCAAGGCACGAACAACAATGAGATTGTTCCAAAATCATGTAATCATTTCTTTTAATTCATCAAATTTAGGGAAATGATCTTGAAAAACGAAAATGTTGTCCTAGTGCCCTCATATCTGATGAATCAGATGGTACCTTAAATCATCAAAAATTTATGGCTTTGTGATTGTTGGATTTTTCATAGCAATGTCCTCTAACACTCTTCATCATAACATGATGGTTAGATTTCTCTTCCATTTCCATATTTTCACCTATTTTCTCTTATGTGGAAATCCAGTGATGAGTTAATTTGGGAAACTGTTATGATTCATACATCACTTTTTAAAATTAAGTTTTAGTATCCCATTTTACGATGTGAGGTTCTATGAAATACACTTTTAAGTAGTAAACCATTTATAACCCCGACGAATATCGAGGGGGAAATTCATTTTAAGGGGGGGTAGAATGTAACAACCCAAGATTTTATGAGAATTATTCTTTTTAACTTAATTGATGCCTTGTGTTGTATGCTACACCAAAATTAGCTTGTGCTATATGCAACACCGTATTAGCTTGCAGTATACACAACACTATTCTTGGATCGTGTTACACACAATTTCATGTTAGTTTTGAAGAAATTATTCTACGCAACATTATGTATAGATTTTTTTAATGTATAAATGAAATAATTTTTGATTATGTTATACACAAAAACAAAGGGATCTTTCACTTCACGCAACCTAGAGTTGGCTTGCATTACATGCAATCATGACCTTACTCGATAGCGTGTGTAGTACGCAATACCGGGGTTTCACTAAATGACGATATAATGTTATAATATTGTTATGAATTAGCAGTTATTAATAGTAGTATCTATATTTTGAATTTTATAACATTATAATTCATTTTATATATTTTATATAACATTGTATGAGAACAAAATAAATTTTACGGTTAAAAAATGTATTATTAAAAAATTGCAGTTTTGCCGCCTTTTGAGGGAGCACCCACATTAAATTTAGATTTTGATATGTTTATTAGTTCAATTTGAAAAAAAATAAAAATATTCTTTGAATCGGGATATTAAATTTTACTTTGGATAAATTTTTCATATTATTCCGATAACTTTCATATTTTAATAAATAGTAAAAACAACCTATATTTTAATTTAAAACAACTTTTTTCAAAGAAATAATTTATATGGTTAAATTATAATATTGAATGGATTTAATATATAAATAGAATATATTTTTACCATTTAATATAATATATTTCATTACATTAATTTTACTTTTAATTCATAGGTAAAATCATTTCAATCTTTTGCAATGATTTAACATTTAAAATTTGTTTTCATAAGAACATGATTAATATTAAATTAATTTATGCAATTTCTGTGATTTGAATTAGGAAAAATGGATTCCATTTTTGGAATCAGTAGGTCCAAATTATGTTAATAGGATACATTTTATTTGTTGGCACTATGAATAATAACTACGGTAAATTTTATTTACCATAGTTAAAGGTAAATCAGTTGATTGAGGGTAAATATATTATTATAAAATTACCATAACACTTGACATATTATAATTGGATAATTACATTTTTCCCTAAATCAGACATTGGTCTAAATTGAATCTAATGGAACCCACTTGTATTTGATTAATACATTTAGTTCATTTTATTTAAAGGAAGGTGAAATATGTCTCACTCAAACTTTAATAATTAAAGTATTTTTAATATAAGGATATACATAATATAAATTCGGTTATAAATTCTCATTTGAAAGATAAAATGCTTTTATTTATCCTTGTAATTTATTTTTAATTTTTTAAGAGTTATTTAATTACATTATTATCTTATACATTAATGATGCAAAAATAATTTATTTAGTGAAAAATCTGTAATATAGTTTTTATTGACATAGTAATAGATATCAAAAGGCCCAAAAATCTGAATAAAACATATTTTTTAGTGTATATATAAACCATAATAACCAAATGAAAGAATTTTTGACCATTTGGATCATTATTAAGGTGATTATGACACTTATATTATTTGATTTTTAATGATTCCAAAGTTGTCACCTTCATAATTTAATAAATATAAAAATTTACATATTGTGACTTTAAGATTATAAATTAGAGTAAAATTATTATTATGAAATCTATGATATTTATGTTTGTCTTAGTATTTTATTTTTAATTTTTATACAAAAAATATGTATATTAAATAATTATACAAAAACGATGTAGTAATTATTTTATTAAGAGAAATATCAAATAAATGGTTTTAAAAATATTAAAATAAATATTCAATTAACAATTTAATGTGATCCCAGAATTTTGTAGATTTATATTACATTTTATGAATCTATTAAATATTTTAGTTCGAAAATATATTCTCTGTGGATTTTATTTAAATTCAAATAAATGAATTCTGTCAAAATTGAGACTATTGTTATTTTATAGAAATAAAATAATATAAAATTGTTTTGAAAATCAAAAAAATGTTTAAAAATTATGAATTAAATCTATATGGTCTAAAATGTCATAAAGTATCCAATTTTGGACAATTCACAACACATAAGTAATTATTTATAAATATTTAAAAATTAGAATCTTATTACCACAAATAAAATTAATTAGATTAAATAAAGATAAATGAAGTTGATAATGTTTAAACTAAATTCCAAACAAATATATATTTTATTGGTTGATGAGATTACAACCCTATCTAATCTAATATTATGATTTCAGTCATTTTTGGAGGTTTTTATGTGCGGATGAATTTATTATAAATTTATGTTTCTTATGTTTCCAATGGTGCCCCTCTCCTCCCTCATAAAAAGGGCACCCCTTCCCACTTTTCATCACACCCTTTTGAGCCTTGAAGCTCTGAAAACCCCTAAAAATTCCACTTCTCAACCTATATATTTATATCATATAGGTTTTAGTCTTCTCAAAATACCAACCCTAGTTCCCTAAGAAGAGGTTTAAAGGAGGTTCGTCGAGGAAGAGATAATCTCTTCTACCGACTCTTTCAAGTTTCATTTTTCTTCTACTTCTTTAGTTTTTTAAAATATAATGTAATAACATCAGTTTTAATTATACATTTATTTGTTATTATAAATAGAAAAAAAACCCTATTTCACCTTATATCCATCCTACGGAAAATGAAATCACCGCATGTTCGTAAATACGAAATACCGTCTCCACGCTGTGGTGTAATCTGTTTTCCAGCCCCACCTTACATGGATGGGTATAATGTTGTAAAGAATAACTATATATGATTATTATAACATCATAATGATTCTATGATATTATATCATCCACTCCAATTCCATTCAATAATTATGGGAATGATATCATCGCTCGTGCATACATATGGATTACCGTCTCCACGACGCGATGAGATTCATTCTCCATGTTAACCACTCAAAAATGATTATAAAGTATATAAAATGAAAAATAATGAAATATATGACATGATAAAGCTACTGGATTTATGTATAAATATATATATATATATGTCATCTACTTACTTCCATTCAAGTCAATAAGGAAAGGAAAACAACATTCATGCATACGTACGACCTACCGTCTCCATGAACGGTGTATTTAATTTCATTTATATATATATTATATATATATATTTACTGAATATATATGAGATATAAATAATTATTTACATTCTGTAAGTAATTAAATCATGATATTAGTAATTATAATATCAATAACAACAAGTCCAAACACGTACGATAAATAAAACGATTTTACCCAAAATGATGGTTTAACATGGAATTTACAAAAGAAAGGGTAATATAATATCATAAGTGAACCATATATGTTATCATAAAAATGAATATGATTCTTTCTTAAGTCAATGAAATTATTTAAATCATTATACAGGAGGTTTAGATACGTATGAAGCATATCAGAGCTATGGTAAGGGATAACTTTTCCAATCTCGTTTTTATCCATGATTGTTTATTCATAAGTATTTTCTGGGGTAATTGTTATCATTCATTTCCATGTTTTGTAAAATTGTTATATGTATTTTTAAAGTCCTTTTTACCCATTTTTTACTTTTACCACATGTTATCAAAAGGAATACTTCTTTTGTTTACCATACGAGAATATTTTAGACTTTTCCAACAAAAGTATGATGAGAATGTTTTTTAAATTATACGGCATGAATTGATTTTTACGGTTTCATAAAACCATATTTTCATGAATCTTACTATATAAGAATTCATGACTATTTTCACTAAATTCCTCTTCTTTTAAAATTGCATGGCATTTTGAGAAAAGAAAATGATTTTGAAGAAGAAAGGATATTTTCCTCAAGAAATCATTTCAAATGTTTTATCAAAACCATTTTCCATATAATATGGAATTATTTCATATGTGTATGTTTCATGTATACTGTCTCTATGATTTACATGGTTTCACTTCTCTTATGATGAAATGATATTCATTTTTTTTATATGGATTATGTTATGATGGGATGATGTTTATGAAACCTGTTTTATTCTATGGTTTATGATGAATGATTTATGTTTATGTTGTGCCACACGTATGAATGATTTCATTATGAGATGGGTGGGACCTATATCTACCTAAAATGAATTGGATAAAGGTTTATATATCATGATATAGACATGGATATAATTAAAAGTTAATCTGGTTCAGTGATACATGACTGGAACGAGGAGTGAACTCGATTCAGTAAGGGACTTTTTCCACTAAGATTGTCTTGGAAACAATTCCTTGGATACTATGGAAATCATATGAAGTTATTAATGGTTTTACACAATTACATTTTTTAGTACCATGATATTTTATCATGATTGATGATCCATTTTGATAAATTCCCTACGTACTTCCATGTTTCATGTCATTGCTCAAGATTTTGATGTTTAAATATTATGTTCATGTTTTGAAGTTCAAATGTATAAGGTTTGATTTTATTTCTCCATTCATACCATTACTGTGCATTTGAGATCACCATTTATATGTTTTATTTTCCCTAGGATATAATGAAAGGTTTTTGGTAAGAAAAAAAATGAAGATCTCTATGGGAGATGTTGAAGATATTTCGCCAAGATTAGAAGATTATATTCTGAGTTTCCAAAGACACTAAACTATTACGGTCCTTTCGTGTCTATTTTTGTTATGTATTAGATATTCCAAAAAAGTAATGGTATTTCCATGTACATAAAGATTTGTGAATCTACACTATATCATGGTCTTGCCACCACATGATGTAAAATACTCTTATACAATCATCCATTTCCACTAAATGGTGGAGGAATCCCTTACCATTTCTTTTATCATGCATAGAGCATAGGTCACACAGGCTTTGGAATCCGGATAAAGGTTTCCCCACATAAAAAAAGGAATGGAGTACTGAGATAATCTCATTAAATTCATGAGATTCCTCACCACATTATGTTAAACCATGTCATTTTTTGGAAAAAACCCTTCAAGGTAACATTGTAGTATTTTTTGGTTTTATTGTGTTTGTCAACAAAGTGGGTTTCCTTGGTAATATTTGGAGTCCAAATATGTTGTTGAATTATTATTTTGAAACATACTCTAGATGAAAGAATGGATTCCCTATAAATGGTAAAAAATGTTCACTAACAAGGTGACGCGAGTTCCAAATGTTGGCCAAATATTAGGGGTCTAAAATTTGGATTTTGTCCTAGCATCCAAAAAAGTGTATTTCCTTGAAGGGATTATGATAATATTGAAAATACAAGAGTTTCATGAATATGGGATTTAAAAAGAGTGTTTGGTGAAGGTGGGAATATTTTAATGGTGAGATCCACGAGTACGACATGCACCACAAACGCCGATGGGGATGATTATCGCGAGTGGATAATAATAGTGGCACAAAGTTGTGACAGTAGGTTCCATGATTATGAACAGTATCAAGAATGTGAAACTTTTTTGGAGATTCACGAAATGGATCATCATGAATGAAATTAGGGAGATACATGAAACAGTGATGACGTGTCAGTGAAGCTTATGTAATTGGTTGAAACACCAATAAATAGGTCTCTAAACTCTTCAAAAGAGAAACAATAATTAAGGAAACACTTATGGCTCCTAAACTGTGAAGGTTTTATGGGAAGGGTGGTTCAAAAAGGGTGCTTTGTGAAGGTCACATGAGAAGAATTTCATGATGGCTATGATAGAAAACTAAATTTTTTGAGCATTGCGAATGTAAGGGAATTCCGGACCGCTATGTAAAATTCGAAAAAAGGAATGAGATTCATGAATGATAGTTTAGATTTATGAAATAAGTGTGCTTCATGAAGACTAAATGATCTTCTTGAAGTATAAATAGATTCATGAAGGCTATTTCAACTTCGTAAAAGGGGATCATTATGAAGGAAGTGAGCATCCAAAAAGTAGTTCAGAAGGAATTGGAAATTAAATACATGTTAAAGTGTTATTTATCAGTTGGAAGAAAGTAGAACTTCAATAGAGAATCTAAATACAATTTAGGATGTGTGCATTCATGAAAATGAAGGGACCGTCATGTCCATAAACTATGGGTGAATACTTTCCATGATAAGTTAATTGAGGAAGTTTAAAATGGTGATCCTTTCCACTGACAATGATCCAGAGAAAGATACATAGGGAGTGACCTCTAAGATTTTAGTGAGTAGAACCTCATCCTTGTAATGGCAGTGAGCCTAGGTATAGATGTGATCTACCCTGAACCATGTAATTAGTAGTTATATTTAGTGTATATGGTACATCAACATATTACCATTGTATGCTCCTTAGACGTATCATATTGAGAGGGAACCAAGTAAAATTTCAATGTCTTGTGCATGATTTAATTTTATTCCATACATTACTATAGGATAAAGAGAGAAGTGTGTTTTTTTAATAATAAAAAAGATACAAATGGGATTTAGTTTTAATCTATAATACCCTAATTCACCCCCAATCAGGGTATTTGACTTAGATGAACATACAATTGGTATCAGAGGAAAAGCATAATTCCAGTGTTTCTCTCTCAAAGGAATCAATGGATGTTGTCAATCACAAAGGAATTATAATCTTTGATGGGAATAATTTTTATGTTATTGAAGAATCAGATTCAACACTACATCTAAAATTTGGTAATGTATTTCATTATAGAAGTGATTCATGGTATTTCACCCAATAATGATTGTGGTGCTTTATCAAAAGATAATCAATGGGAATTGGATGCTGACGCCAACATAATCAATGCTTTAGGGGGAGACCAATCCAATTTAATATACAAGAAGGTTATATAATGTAAATATAAAATAATATGGTAGAAAATATATTTAATATCTATGATGTTGATTCAATGGATAGAGTAGGAAAGATGCAGGTTTTGTGGAACAAGTATGAAGATATGAGAATGAACCCAATTGAGTTTCTTGTTACATTCTTTGATATGGTAAATGTTGAAGGGGAAGAAATGTGTGGTCTTGGAGGAGTCAATGAAGAGTTAAATATTGTGAATCATATCTTGAGAAAACTTCCACCTCAGTTCAATCCAAAAGTTATATTTTTTGACGATAAAGTTCCAAAAGAGATGACGATGGATAACTTTAAAAGTAACCTTGTAGGTTATGAAATGAGAAATTATGACAACGATGTTGTGGAATAGGGAAATATAAAGAGGTTGAATTGAAGTCCATGTTAAATATCTCCATTTATGATGGACTGAAAGATGAAGAAATAGATGAGGTGACTTCATTCCATTCCTCAAATCATTAAACTTGAAAAGGAATGTTCAAAGGGAAACTTCTATTTGCTTTTTTTCAATATGGAAAAGTTGGACATCTTATAGCAAGGTTCCCTAATATGTTTCACGAAGATGATGAGGATAATGATGAAATTAATATGGAGAATTATTCAACCTACATGAAGGGGAATAAAAATTTTAGTATAAATTTGTTCAAAGAGAATAATATCCTTTCATGAGAAGATGCCAGTTTAGAAGAATCTGAGATAGAGGAATTGTAAAATTGTAAGGATCATGAAGCTGATGTTGTGGTTGAAAACATATGATATTAGGTAATAAAATAATAAAAGGACAATGAAAAAGTGTATGTTGATGGAATTGTACATATTTAAGTTGAATTAGAATCTGACCTTGATGTGGTATATTTTTGGAGAGCCAAAACAAAGAAGGGAAAAAAAGTGGTTCATGATGAAAAAATTTATATGTAGCAGCAGGAAGATGAGATGTATAAGTTGGGTGAAGAAATTGAAATATAGGAATCATTAATGATAGAAAGATTAGAAAAGGATGTTGAGTGAAAGATCAAGATTGAAGAATATAAAAATGAAATGCATGTTTTGATTAACATTACAAATGACCAAATCAATCATATCGAAAAACTTGAAGAGGAATTTGTCAGCCAACAGTGAAGTGTTAAGGATTTAGAGAAATTATTAACTCTCAGAATGACATCGAAAAAGAAGATCATGATAGAAATATAAAAGATAAAATTTGAGCATAGAGGTATAGTAGTATAGAAGAAATGGGAAAATCATAATGATAAGTCTTGTACGGTACTTGATCAAAAATAGAAATTAGTCTTAGTTGAAGGTATACCACATGAACCCACTCTAAGATAAGAGATTGATTTGGGTACCAAGAAAAATTCATTGATTTCGAGAACCAAAGGGACAATAAGTTGTGTACTAGTGACACATAGGAATGAACCTTTCATTTGATGTTATTTTTTTGGAGTGATGGTACACTCATACAATGTTTATTCAATAGCCAAGAGGTATCAAATGGAACCAGACCAATATAGGAATCCACACCAAACTCAATATTGTAAGATATTATTTAATGGTCATTTTTTGGGTGTGGAAGAATTAGAAAAATGGAATGAAATTTCACATTAATAATGCAGAGAATGTGATGTGGAAAATTGAGTATAGTCATAAGAGGATACTAACTGAATCATCAAATGTGCTGAAAAGAAAAAACGATTTACAGCTCTACAGGTTGAATTTGGTTCAACATACACTTGGAAAGGTAAGGATTATAAATATATACTAAGTATGAATTCAAAAATATGGATGAAAAAGAATAATATAGTTGAACAAGAAGTAGTTTTAGAAATTTCCATCAAAGTATCAAATCACACTGTTTTGTGGATTATTGATAGTGGATCCACCACTCATATGATAGGTAATAAATATATAGTGACCAAAATCATGTACGATAATGAAGGTATCACAAGAATTTGTAATTATGAAGGCCTGAATATTATTGGGTCAGTAAACTCCAAGTTTAGGGGAAATTACATGAGACATTCTGATGAATTAATTTTTGAAGGTATTAGTGAAAAATTCTCAGTGTCAGTCAACTATGTGACTCAGAAAATAACATAAAATTATTGAAGAAGTTTTGTGTCATCATGGAAAAAGATGGTGCTGTATTTTTACAGGGTAAGCATACAAAAGGGAATCTATAACTCACGAGTAGAGAATGATATATGTGTTTTCTTTCCAAGGAAGATGAAAATAATTTATGGAATAATAATCAGGGGAATTTGAGTTAAACATCCTTGGAATATCTAGTGGAATATAATTCTACTTGAGACCTCTATATATTTTCATGTGACTATACTCATATGTGTGATGGTTTTCAACAAGGAAAGATCATATGAAAGACATATATGGTAAAAGAGAAAAGGTCAACCAAATTGCTTGATTTTTTGAATATTGATCTGTGTGGACCGATTTCTCGAAGAAATGTTGATGGGATGAGATACTATGATTTCTTTATAGATGATTTTAGTAAAATTTAATGTGTATCAGTGATCACCTACATGAATGTGGTGTTCAATTTCATTCCATGATATCAATGGAATGTTGAAATGATGCTCGGTCAAAAAATCCAGAAGGTCAGAACAAAAAATGAAATCATGTTCACAAATTACCAAGTGGAATATTATATAGAGTAACATGGGATATGACACCATGTTTTAGTATTAAGAACTACATAACTGAGTGTATTTATTGAGAGAATATATCAAATTATCAATAATATGGATAGAAGAATTCTCATTGAGAATGACAGTCCAGAGAAATTTGTAACGAAGTTGTGAATACACCAGTATACACATAGAATAGAGAATCACTATGTCCAAAATATTGGATGACTTCATATGAGCTATGGTATGGAAAGATTCCATTATTTAATTACATTTGAGTCTTTTTAAGTAAGTTTTATATTCACAATAATGATAAATATAAGAATTTTGACTCTAATGGAGATCAAGGGATAATTTTTATCTACTAACAGAAAAGAAAACCATATAAATTCTTTAACAAGAAGTTGGAAAAGGCAGTTCAATGTCATGAAATAACAATAGTTGAAAATGAGAAGAATATTTAGAAAATACATGTTCATTCTTAGTAATATAGTGATGAAGAGATAACCAGATCATGGGATGCTCTAGTTCTAGAGGATGATTCAGATGAAGATTTAGATAATGAAAAGGGGGCACGGAAATAAAGATCTATATGAAGGTAGAAGAGAAGAGATGAAATTGATAAACAAAACATAATTGGTGATCAGAAGGTTCTAGTGCTGACAAAGAGTTTGAATACTCTACAACAGGAATCTTACTTATCATAGGTAGAGAAAAAATGTTTTGATGAATCTACTGGAGATGGTAATTGGATTGAAGCAATGAAACAAGAGATAGAACATAATGATAATAATCAGACCTGGGAGATTGTCTTAATGTGAAGAGATAAGAATGTAATTAAGACTAATGGGTCTTTCTCAACAAGATTAATGAATGTGGAATAGTGATTCGAAAAATAGCATGACTAGTGTGGAAATGTTAATCCCAAATAGAGGGTATTGATGATGATGAAATGATTTCACCTATTACAAGGATGGAGATAATCTGATTATTCTCATCCATATTAGTGCAATAAATGTTCAAGGTTTTTTAGGTGGACATCAAGTCATCATTTCTAAAAGGGGTTTTGGAATAAGAATTTTATATTGAGAAGGAAAATGTTTTTCTCATTCCTAAAGACGAGAAAAAAAATTTTCTAATAAATAAGTCTTTATAAAGTTTAAAGCATGAACTAAGTTCATGGTATTTATGGCTAGATCATTTTTTCAAAAAGATCAATTTTCAGCATGGTGGAGTTGATTAAAATCTATATTTAATCAACGATAGAAATCAAAGGATGATGATGCTAGCATATGTTGATGATATAATCTTTGGAGGATCGGATGGAGCGTAGTGTAGACAGCTTTCAAAATTCATGAAAAGTGAGTTCAAAATGACAATGATCGGTGAACTATCTTTTTTCAAGGGTTTACAGCTAACACAAGGAAAGAATAACACATTAATTTATTAATCTCAATATACCAAGGCGGTTTTGAGAATATTTGGAATGGAAAATTCAAAGTTTATAATGACTTTGGTGGATACATGGATGAAATTTTCATGGTATGATAAAGGTAATGTAGTTAATGTTACTGAATATAGAAAAATAATTTGTAGTCTACTATACTTGACAGTGAAAATACTTGATTTTTTCCCACATGAAAAGAAGCACATAATCAATGTAATCCAAATTAAATCCATTTTGTTAAATTAAAAATGAATGCATCGATATATCACATGCACAATAGATTTCGGTTTGATGTATAATGACAATTCTCAGAATGAGTTGTTGAGATACAAAGATGCCGACCAGGCTGGTTCAATATATGATAGAAATTAAACTTTTTCCGTTCATTCTATCTTGGAGGAATCTGTGTTTCTCGGCAAGGCAAGAAATAATGTTTCATTTTATTGAGTACCATAAAAGCTGAATATATTTCAGATACAGAAGCAATCACAAAGTTATTGTGGATAAAGCTGCAACTTGATGATAATCGATTTGAAGTGAATTTTATGATTGGTATCCATTGCAATAATTCATGTTCTATAAATCTTAGCAAAAATATAGTCCATCACTCAATGACAAAGAAAATTGTAATAAATTATCATTTTATCAAGTAGAATGTGGAGCAAGGGCTTGTAATGTTGGAGTATGTTCCAATATAACAAAATCTTACGGACATTCTGACAAAGGCATTACCCATAGAATCATTTTGGAGTTATTTAATGGCTTTGGGTGTCTAGTCGACTCCCCACACTTGAAAAAGTGTGGATTTGGGACACCCCACTCCCTAAGTTGTGGTGTGTTATTCTATAATGTACTTATATGTGTTTTTTACATAGTTGATGACCTAAAAGGAGTGTCCATCATGTTTATTAACAAATGGGGAGAATGTGTGGTTGTTTAAAGGGAGAAAATGAATCTGTCAATACATATGGGAGAAGTTGACAGGTGGAGGAGCAAGATAGAGGGAGATGTGAAATAGGTGGAGTTTTAAATATGATGATGATAGAAGTGATCGATCAAAGGATACATATCATGATTTCTATGGATCACGATTAAATTAGTTGTGAGGTTTGGTAATTAAGTGATTCATTTATGAACTTTTTGTAAGACTCTTGTTTCTCATGCCAAGAATTGGTCATGTAGGAATAGAGTGTGTGTTGATTATATTAATCATCATGATCTGAATCTCATGAAGTGAATGGTTTTTTATGATGGATTTATCTTTAATATAGTATCAAAATGTGATGATTTTTCAACAAACCCAAATGGGGATATTGTTGGAAAAATCCCTCAAGGAAACATTGAAGTATTTTTGGTTTGATTGTGTTTGTTGAAAAAGTGGCTTTCCAAGGAAATTTGTGGAGTACAAATAATTTGTTGACTATAAATGCTAACAAAGAGCTATGATGAAATAATATATTCCCTAGAAGTTGTATACAATGGTGTGTACAAAAGTTGATGTTGTTTCTTATTGTTTGGAAACAAATTTAGGCCTAATTTTTTGTTTTTTGACAAGCATCATGAAAAATTGATTTCATTTATAGGATTATGAAAATATGAAAGAATAATCAGTTTCATGATGATATGATTTGTTAATGGTGTTTTTTAAGGCACAAATAATCTTATTGTGAGCTCTGCAAGTACGAAAATCATCGCAAACAATAAAGTTGTGAAGCATCATGAGTGGAGGATCACATCAGCTATAAGTTGGTATGGGAGGATCTATGATTATGAAGAGCATCAGGAATGAGAAACTTGTGTGGAGATTCTTGAAAAAGCGATAATGTTGAAGGAAATCAAGGAGCTTCATGAAATAGTGATGATGTGTCATGGAAGCTTTTGGAATCGGATAAAATTCCTATAACTAGGAATCTACCATTTTCAAAAGAGTAGCAAGACTAAACGAAAATCTTAAGGCTCTGAAATCACAAAGGTGGTTCATGGAGGGTGGTTTAAAAAGCTTGGTTCATGAAGGTGATTTCAGAATACGTTTCTAAAGGCTATGATAGCCAACCGAATGTTTTGAGCATCATAAATGTAAGTTAATTTTTGATGGATATGTAAGCTTCTCGAATAGAAGGAGCTTCATCAAGTCTAGTTCATCTTTGAGAAATATGTGTGATTTATGAAGGCTAAGTGAGATTTGTGAAAAGGTAAGAGATTGACGAAGGCTATTTGATCTTCACATAAGTGGAGTTTCACAAAGGCAATGAGCATCATGAATATTGTTTTGATGTCATTACCCAGTAAATCTGTGGTAAAGTGGTATTCATTAGTTGGATGAAAGTGTAACTTCAATAAAGAATCTAACAAAAACTGAGGATGTGTGAATTCATGAAAATTAAGAGACCTACATGTCCACAAAATTTTAGTGCATCCCTTCCGATAGTAGTGAGTGAAGGGAGAGGATGATCCTTTCCGCTGGTAGTGAGCTAGAGAGAGACATAGGGAGTGACCCTTGGGAACGTAGTGAGTAGACCCTAAACTTTGTAAAGGTGGTGATCCTAAGTATAGAAGTTATATAGCCAAAACCTTGTAATTAATAGTGATAATTAATGTTTTTGGAACATGATCAAATCATGGTTGTATACATCATTTATTTAGCTCAGTGAGGGTTAACCTAGTAAAATTAATATTTCATGTGCATGATTTAATTTATGTCCATACATTGATATGGGAGAAATAAAGAAGTGTGTTTTGTTTAACAATGACACAAGATCCAAAGGGGTTGTAGCTTAAATCTACCATACCCTAATTCACACTCGTCTAATGGTATTTGACCTAGTGGACATAATAATGGTTGATGTCCCTTTTATAATGTAAAAGTATGTGTTCATATTGATATCTCCTAACAAGACCACTATTGATGGTGCTGGTCTCCTATCGCACCTATATTTTAGAAATACATGCAACTTTATTATCATCAAAATGAGATACATATGGATTCTAGAATTATATATACTTTTCCAAACAATGATATTTACGTCCTTACCACATAATGAATAACTTCATAGAACACTTCCCAGTAACATGATGATAAACTATGTGACATATCAATATTTGGGAGACATCATCAACATCATGTGGAAAGGTCAGTATATATCATGAAAATGGCCCCCCCTTAGAAACATGAATATCAACATATGTTAAAGTAGGTTTTTACAATAAGGTAGGTAATAAATAAAAGGCGATCATCATAGATACATGATGTAAAACTGCGAAAATCCACAATGTTTCCCACCTTTCACATCGTTACACCCATCGACCTTACTATAATATGTTAAACTGCATGGTTATAGTCCTAACAACATGATGTTAAACTATAGAGAATTAATCCTGACCACATGACATTAAACTGTATGGATCTCATCCATTTAAAAATATGTTATACTACACAATTTCCTAATAACTACTAATGTCATGATTCCTATCATCACAAGATATATAGTGATTCCCAAACCATTATTTTTTGTCCCGAAAATAATATTATTTTCCTTTCATATTGGGTGATCTAATTTCCAAAACGCGTGATGTAAAAACACACAGATCAATGAAATCCCATCTTTTTCACATCGTGTAATCCATCATCCTTACTGTAAGACATTATACTACATGACCAATGTTCATTACCCATGATGTAAAACTACATGGATCCATGTTATACATATCTATTCATGTTGATTCATCTATTTCCTTTCCACATGACTTTAAATTGCATGGTCCTTATAGAACTATTCATGTCTTGATTCCCATTTCCAATGATATACCTAGGGATGGCTTGATCCTATATCATGGTTCAATCACTACATGATACAAAAATACTTTATTTTACCCCTTCTCTATATGAGTTGCATGGATACTTGTTCTGTTCTTTGTTTATAATAATAATCATAGGCCACGTGAGCTTAGTAATTGTGGAAGGGACTAATCCTCAGAAAAAAGTCCAAAAGGTACAAAATAAGCCCATTATGGTCCTGAATGCAATACCATAAAAGTCATGCCATGAGTCATCACCACAAAATGTTAAACAGAATAATCAATGCCCTTACAACATTAAATTAAACATCTCATTCCTTCAATAAATACATATTGTTTTATTCTCATCCTCATGAGAGATGTAGTGACACCCATGCCTCCATCTTTGGGACCAACTATAAAATGTCCATTTATTCAAAACAGATCACCTCTCTCTTTTCCACATTAAGATAAACTATATAGAACATCAGGAACTATATGTGTTTTGTTTCTCAGCCTCCTGAGATTCCTAATGATGCATGGATCTCCAATCCTGGTCTTAGTTGAAATAGTCAACATTAATATTTCCCACTGTTACATATTGGTCAGTCCAATCAAGAGGTTTTCCCATTCAATAAGAACATGTGAATTGATTCCTTTCCTCAAAGGATATGTAGTTACACATGAATCTCTAACTCTAAGAGCATTCAAAATGAAAAAAATGCCCCCTCCTAGAATATGGTTTTGACCTGCACATGGAACTTATAGAAACCCTCACTTTTCAAACATTTACATTACATAACATTCCCGAAATACTTAAACATTATCAAAACAAATTCCCAAAGACCGTAGTTGATATAGTGCCTTTGGAAACATGGAAAGATAAACACTAGTACAAATGTAAGCTACATAATCTCCCAAAATGATCTTCTTGACTAGAACCCTTCTTATACATATCAAACGTAGTACATGTTATCATAACCTGTCGGAAAGGGATCATAAAAGGACTGATCTCGAATTCTTAGTAAGGGTAAACAAGGGAGACATGTAAGAATAAATATTATTAGAAGGGTGTGAGTATGTGATCATGAAGATAGAAGACCATACCATGTATATCAAAGATCATAATTGAGATCATAGCATAAATATTTGTAGTTCATAATACTTGAATCATGATGAAATAGAGAGAATAAGACATGAAATTATAACATTGGAATAAAACAAGGAATTGTTAATGCACATAAAAATATAATATAACTTCCATAGTACCCAAGGAATCACTACAAATACCATCTTACTTGACAAATTCTTTTACTAAACTAGGTGAACCCCCGTTCTAGTCTTGTATTACTAAATCGAGTGAACCCTCATTCCATCATTATATTATTGAACCGAATAAACCCTCATTCTTGCCCTATATTACTAAACTGAGTAAAATCTCATTCATGTATTGTATTACTGAACAGTGTAAACCCTCATTCTAGCCTTGTATTACTGAACCGAGTAAATCCTTGTTCCAGCCTTATCAATCTCATGATATATAAATCTTTACCCAATTCATTGGAGAGAGATATCGATCATAACCATCAGATAATGAAATCATACATACATGTGTCAGAAGATCGTAAATTAACATATCATAACCCATAAAATTAAATGGGTATGATTAACAAGTAAACGTATCATAACCTGTGGAAAAGTTATAGGTTTCATAATCATTTCATCAAAAGAATAATCCGTAAAATAGAAATGGATTTTATATACGTATAAACCATAAAGGAGAAATGGGGTTCATAAAGAACATGAAATTATGAATAACTCATTCATAGAAAGTATATGAATAAAACCATTAGATAATATCCTTGAATTTCATGATTAACATAAATAGATGTAATATTTGGTGAAAAATAATTTTGTAATGTACTCTAAAAACCATTGTTGAGGAAAATATAATTTATTTTCTGAAAAATGATCCTTAATACATTAAAAAATTGAAAATTATTTTCTTAGAAAATACCTTGAAACTTTTGAAATCATTTTGAAATCCTTTTTCCTTGAAATCTTATTAAATAATCTTCAGAATATTTTAAAAACCTATTTCATTGAAAACATTTTGAATGCTTATAAAAGGAGCATCAAAACGTTTTGAAAACCATTGTACTTGAAAATTTATAATATAATCTTAAAAACATTTTGAAAAACATATTTCTATAAAACCTATAAAATATGCTTGAAACGTTTTGAAAACCATTTCATTGAAATTACTTTGTAAACTTATAAATAAAGCATGAAAATGTTATGAAGACTATTTTTCATGAAAATACTTTGAACAGTTATAAATAGAGTTTGAAAACGTTTTGAAAATAATTTTTCATGGAAAATAATTTTAGAAACAGTTTCTTAAAGATTCCCCTTTTAACAATTCAAATGAAGCTTCAGAGGAATGATGGAAGCTAAATCCATACATGTTGTACATGGTCCAAAGAACAATCCTTTTACAGAGTAAAAATCGTTTGAAAGTTCCTTGTTCAGAATGAAACAATAAGATTTCGTTTAATATTTTTTAAAAATAAATTAGTGGTAAAAATGTTTTTTAAATATTATAGGATAATGGTATAATATTCTTGGAATCCCTTTATAGATTTCCGAACGAAGAAAGGGTAATGTCGGGCTTTCCAAAAAAACACTTTATTAACTATATTATATACCAAAGAGTAGAATATGGTAAAAAACATGAGTATATCATTAAATAATAGAGGATTTGAAAAGTCATGAATATTATATAAAATTATCTATGTTCTTCGTATGTGCCTTAATTTGTTCCAACTTTGGTCATTGTACTTATATCCTGAATCTAGAATTAAAAACATGATATAAATATCAGGTATATAAATTTTATTGTTATTATAATAATCTATATAATATAGTAGTATGAAATGGAATACACCATTCATGGGGACAGAAATCCATACTTATGCATTAACGTTGTTTTTGTCGTCATTGCCATATTGAATGAAAGTATGTAAATGAAATATATATATGTATGTATATATATGTATATATGTATATATATATCATTATTACAGTATAATGAATATATTATATATACCATATAAGTTCATTAAACCCATCCTTAATATATTCCATGTGGTGTGTGAACGAATCACATTGCTTTGAGGGGGATGTAGCCCACACTTCCTCAAAGGAGATTATCGTATTAACACTAAATGGGAAGTGAAGATATTTTTTTGTAAAAGGAAAACAGAATCCTAAATACATATTAAATATAATAAATTAATTATATAAAAATAATTTCCATATTAATGTCCTATATGATTGGTGGTAAATGAGAAATGAACAATCATCGTTTTGTGAGGAAGTAATTCGTTGTATATAGAAATAGTATGTTCAACATCCATTTGATGGAAGTGTGTGTAAATTTAGGACATAAATTTTTTTAAAAAAATATATGGTATGTTTATGATATTGTTGTTTTGACACAACAAGTAAATAAAGAGAGTGAAATTGGTAGAGAATAAAAATAAATTTAAGGAGCTTCAGAGAAGACGTTACCTCTAAATAGGGTAACTCCTTTTGGTTTGTTCCAAAATGCTTCCTTGGGTTGATTTATGACCAAAAGGAGGATTCATAGTTTAAGGGAGGATTTTTTGGAGTCTAATTAGTATGATATTTTACAATCATAAATGGTTTTATAGGTTTTAGGAATGGGTGGAGGTGGTGCCATTTTATAGGGAATGAAAAGGAGTCACTTGGAATCATTAGAAACAAGTTAGGTTTGCACATGTTATTACCTAAAAAACTCATACCAAACCAACAAAACACAATAATTTATGGTTTATGGAAAAAATATTGATAGAAAATTGGTGATGTAAAAGTGTATAGTTCATTTCAAACCTTAATTTTAAGGTTTAGTCCCTAATTAAGCTTAATCGGGCCATAAGTGTTGTGATTAATTTTAATCACTTTTACAAGTCAATTTGTTCAATGATTAACATGGTATTATTGGAATATAAATAATATACTAGATACACATTTGTATATTGTATTTTTGAAATTCACATCACAGAATATACCAAATTAAGATTATTTCTAATCCCACAGATGTGACGAAATAATGGGGGTTTAAAGAAGGAAAAATTTCAAAAGTTTGTTATGATTTTATATTCAGTTTCAAAGTGAAATTAAATATAATTAATTAAATTGTATTAATATATTTAGTATTAATATATTGTGAACTTAAAAAATATTCATAGTATCATTTTTAATTACCAATTAATTAAATAAAAAGTCAGTTTTAACTAAAAAGCTGTATTTTTCACTATTCAAAAAAATGAAGTTTCTCAAAAAACTACCAAAAATTCACCCTAGGGTAATTTAGTTGTTCAGAATTATAAAATTATGTTTCTTTTATAAAATTAAATTTATAAATAACTCTAAAATTTATTTTATTATTAAAAGAGTCATATTCAAGAAAACAATATTTCTAACACAAAAATGACTTTACCAAAAATAGTATTTTTCATTATGAATATGTTTTATTTATATAAAAAATTATAAAAAATATATGAAAATTAGATATTAATAATAATATAAATATTTTTAATGTTAATGTTATAATTATATCATTTAATAAATTGTATATATATATAAATATGTCTCACAGAAACTCAGTGTTCGTGCATCGTACACCAAGTCGGTGTTTCTTATAGTGCAAGCCAACTTGGTATTGCATCTAGGGCATGCAAAGTTGGTATTTAATGTGAAAGGAATGTTTGAATTAGTTTTTTAATATATATATATATTGATATATAATTAACTATTTCTAGTTCATGTGAAATGAAAAACATTAAAAGTTTAAATTATTTCGAAAAAAGTCTCATAATATCGGGGTGTTACATTCTACCCCCCATTAAAAATTATTTTCCACATTAAATTTCATCTGGGTTATCAATGGTTTAATACTTGAATTTTTTAATCATATAAAGCCACATAGTAAAAATGGATACTAAAGCTGTCCTTAAAAATGCAAATTTGAAACCATAACGGTTACCCGAAGAAACATAAAATTTGGATTCCACATAGGAGAACATATGTTGGGAGTGAAGATTGGACATGGAGAAAAACAGTAAATATTTATAGGGAGTGATTGGGGTCATTAATAAAAAATAAGTGAATGATCTATGGAATGATTAGGTCCTCAAATTCATAAACCTCTAATGATTTAAATGGCCATCAGATCAACAAAAATTATGGTATTAGGACAAAAAAAATTTCATCACACTCAGAATGGTAAATAATTCATGATAAATTTATATCAAAAAAATTTCATTCTTTGGTTTCAGTTTGAATATTTTTTAATACATCCATTATCTCAGGGAATGAATATCTAAAAATTAACCCTGATGAATAAAGAACTAGAATACACATTTAACAGATCATAAGGCCCCTAAAAGAAAAAATGACTAACTATTTTTTTCTTAAAAACCTCAACATGTATTAATTCATAAAAATAAATATAACACTACTTGTTTATCCAAAATATTTATTCAATAAAAATAATTATACAACAATTAGGACATCACACAGGCTTGTGGTATGCATGAAACTTTTATCAACATTTGGTCATGGGTTCAAGACTTGCACACTTGCCAGACATGATTCGTTCTCACCCAACATATATGATATAATTTTTTAAAACCACACTAATATAATATATAATATGTATAACCTTGAAATAAGTTTAATCACTAATTATCCTTTTAACCAAGGTTTTAAACACAAATTCAGTGCAAAAATACTTCCTACGAAGTTTATCTTAAACTTTTCAGGAATGACTAACCTTATAACCCTTCTCAAAGGTGAACTTCATGAGTCATGGAATTATCTTAACATCTATTCCACTATATATTAAAAAGTATCAATTTTTTGTCATATTCCAAACATGTGAATACACACATCTTATTTTCTCTTGAAACATTGTAACAACAAGAATTACCCTACATAATTTTAGAAAACAATCATTATTACTCATTATAATGTCTATTGGATATATTACATGAATATAGAAATGTTGTAAACATCATCAGTGGTAGTGGTTATGCCCAAATTTACCATATAGGTATGCGGTCGTTGTAGTACAAGTAGAGGTCGAATCCACAGGTACCGAAGAAGAAACCTAGAGACACTCTGAATTTGGAGAGATTTGGCTATAGTGTGGCAACTATTTGGATTGTTTTGATTTGAAACTATTGATTTAATTGAAATAAAAAATAAAAAATCATACAATTACATAGTCTAAAGTAATTAATGGAGATCAGTTGATCCTAATTTGTTTCTAGGGTTAGATAGGATGTATTTATTTTCTTATAATGTTTCAGCTCACTAATTCAAGACGTATCCAAAAAATGATATAATTCCGCAACATAATTCACCAATTTAATCCTTACACAATTCCAGGGCTAATCACCAATTCACTTATAGGATCAATATAATCATCACTTAAAGGAACTGGATCACAATAACACTCGAAATGTGTCATTGTTTAAGATGGTGAAGATGAAGAAGAAAATAAATCATCAAATGGAAATCTTAAAATAATGAAATGATTATGAATTTAAGAGCATTCAATAACATCCAATCCACCCCATGAAACTCCCTAGGATCATCCCATAAGGGGTTATCCCTCTATTTATGCTATTCAATAAATGTAAGCGGGAAGTCAGCTTAAAGAAGAGGGATTGAAGAAGAAAAATAAAACAATGAACGATCCCTCCACCTTTGTGTGAATAAATTCCCAAGTGATATTATGAATAAGATCACACCTTGGGGAAACAGTATCAATGTGAAAAGAAGAACAAAAAAATAGAAGAAGAATATGTTTTATTGAAAACTACGATGATTCAAATTACTTACAAGAAAAAGAAAAACATTACAAAGGCAATTTCGCATAACAACATAACAATGAATGTAAAAGTCGAAGATACCTAAATCCTCCATTTATACTGCCTTAAATAGACATTTATGATTCCTTGGGTCAAGCCATGATCAATCCCACTCTCTTTAATTAATTGTGGTGGACCTAGGTGGGAGGACATTTAGTGTAGAGTAGCCCTTTCAACTCTTGCCTCAAAATGGGAGCCAACTTTCATCCACCGAAAAAAAGTGTTGAAATAACGTTCTAGAAGACCAAATTGGAGTGGTCCATAGAATACATAAATTAAGCCCTATATTTCCAATAATATCCTGTAAAATGGAAGCCCAAAATACTTTTTTTTGAGATATGATTTAAACAGTAGGCTTTTTTTCTTGGCCGCAGAATCTGGTCCAGAATTGCATCTTCAAATTGGGTCGCCTGGAACTCTATTAAATAATTCTAATTGGATTGGGCCAATGTTGAGTTAAATGTTCTCAATGATTACTTCTAGCTCCAGTTGTATTTTTTGACTCTTTAGGCTTGGAATCATGGCCACTAGAGTATATTTATTGGGCTTACATCCATCTCACTTCTCCCAGAATGTGTTCGGTTCAAATCCTACTTTGGTGGTCTTCCAAATTGAATCTCCAAGTTCTAAAAAAGTATGAATTGTTCCCAATGGAAGGAGAAACATGAAAATTAAATATTAAATTAAAATCAAGACAATTCATTATTGTAAATTGTGCTCACAATTATACCATGAAATAGTTCTTTTTAACAAAGAATTGCAATAATGATGTGAAATGATGTTCTAAGTGTAAAATGCACTGAAATGGTATTTTTGAATAACAAGGCACATGAAACTATATATATTTTCAATGAATATTAACCTCTTCTAGTGTCTAATCACACTCCCAACTTGAGTTTTTCTAGTGCTAAGAATAATATATCTAACAATAATGAAATTTGAATAACCTTTTCAAAAAAGATGTTAATACATAATGCTCACCCAAAGACCCAATGCCAAAAACTTGTGAAACCCATATAAATAATTTTAAACAAGCTATGTCCAGAGGAATAACCAAAGCCCAAGCCCATTCCTTTGTTCAAATTAATCTCCACATTTCATCCAAATTCAATTAATCTTGATGAAGTGTTGTGCATCACAATAGACAAGGGGGTTCATTTTCCTTCGAGGGAGAAAATATGGAAGTTCTAGGAGAAATAAATTTTAAAGATTAAGGTAAGTACTCACTTATTATAATATATATATTTGTTTTGTTTTTTTTTTGTTTTTTTCAATTTTTCCATGATAATTGAAATTTTTCTCAATCGAGTCAAACCATGTAGGAAGACTTTTCCGACGACTCCCATGCTCAAAGACCTTAGGGTACTAAGTGAAGTTCAAATAATCGCGCATCATCTCGAGTTAAATCAATCAAAAACAAATTCAAATTACCACAAAATAGTGAAAAAATTCCCATCTCTGGGCAAGACAACTATGGAGTCGCGATCTCCAAGTGCCGAAAGCCACACATTAGGTCAATTCATTGCTTTACGCACAATTGATTTTTTAATATTCATGTTAAAATTATAAAGAACACCAAACCTATGCCATTTATTATGGACCCCATGAAATAAAACTAATACCCCAAAATCTAAAGGGAGTTCATTTTGTTTTTTAAATAAATGGATGAAAATATAAATGGTGAAAAATCACATCGGACAACCTCACTTTCCAAAATCAATTCACATGAACTAAAAGTTTCATTAAAATCCGAATCAAGGCATTCAAAATTATTTGATATCCAATTTCAGAGTTTGCAACGTGTGTTATCATTTTCAAGGATATGTAATTTTTCCTTCCAGAAATTTGTTTTTTCACACAAGATCAAATTTTTTATTTCATCTCCTCCCAACATAGAATAACTTTGTCCCCAGTGATTAAAGAAATGAAATGTTAGAAGGGGGTAGGAGAGGAGTTCAAATAAGAAATTGAAAATGATACACATGGAAAAAATTCATCTAGTTGTTGAAGTTGAATTTCATGATACTCCAGATTACTCCTTTGATATCATGGGGGTGTAGTCACCTCCTTGATTGACCATGTATCACCTAAAATAGTTCATGAACCATAAAAAGTAGAACAAAGAAGACAAAAAACAACAAAATGATTTATATAATTCCATGTATCATTATTTTTATGCTATTCCCAATTTTTTTATTTTTTTAATCCAACTAATGATACACTGTATTCTTTTAAATATCTGGGTAAGGTATTACTCAGGGATCACACCACGTAACATGGATGTATACGATGCTCCCCTTTCATACCCATCCATACTCATTAATTAAGAATAGTTCAATAGTCTAAATTTTTTATCCTACCAAAAACATAAATAAAATAAAATAAATTGATGATAAATTGTCTTCTTTTAAATTTCTGGTTAAGTTATTACTCAGGGAACACATCATGTGACATGGATGAATATGGTGCTCCCCTTTCATACCCATCTGTACTCATAAGAGAAGAACATTTCAACAGTCTGAGGTAGCATAAAATTATATCAAAATGATCCACTAATCCTATTTGAAATATAAATTTTATTAAAACAACAAAATGATTAGAAACCAGAAAACCATGGGTTTTCTACCGTGCATCGCTTATTTTAACGACTTTAGCTTGACTTGAACCCCCTGACTTATCTAATTCCAACTTTAAAAATTTTAACAACCTCATATTTCTCCACTTCAAAATGATTGAGAATTTGTATCCCTTGTGGTTGGTAAGAATATTTTGAATTTGATTCATGAACAGTCTTATTTTCTAAAATGAATGGAAATATCCAAGGAATATCAGAAATGGTTGATCTTTTTTCTTCTATAGTCTTTCCTAATAAATCAAATATCACCCCCCATTTTTTGGCTTCATGAGATGAATGAATGAAAACCACATTCTCTTGCTTAACACAAATGATGGGATACACGAGTGGGTAAGGAAGGACACTGATTTTGAGTTTGGGTTCATTGAATTTTTTTAAATCAGATTGGCAATTTGAATCAAAGTCAGTTTCATCTACAAAATTTATAGAATGAATAGGTTCCTTATAAAAATATAATACATCCCCAAAAGTATCCATTGGAATTCTAGGAGTGGGTATGAGCTCAATATTTTTGATATCTTCCAATGGTTTAGTGATCGGTGGTCCTAAATATTCACTAATGTATCCATGTTCCGGAAACTCAATTCATTATGTCACGTTATTATCTTTTGAATTCAAAAAATCAATTTACTCCTGATTTCAACACTGTTAATATTGACATTCGACATCACCTGACCAATTCAATTCATTATCTAACTTTGAATTCCCAAATTCAAAAGCGAGTTCATCACATTTTTTATTGTTTTGTAGTTCTAAACTCAAATATGAATCCTCAAAATTCATTATTTCCATTAGAGTAAAAAAATATTCAAGAAATGATTTTGGAACATATAGGATGAGATGTTGAATAGTATGGACTTCACTCATACTGGACTCTTCAATCAGCCTTAAGAGGGCAGGAAATTGATCATTAAAACATTTATTATCCCCTTGATTGTATGGGTCATCAAGTGTAGGGTAATCATTAAAGGGTTGATCTAAGTAATTACCGATGTTTTTAGATTCTCAAAAATTATTTTCAATTTTATTCCAGCTTGGTTCTATGTTGGGGTATTGCTGAAGATAATCCATTGGATTAGGGAGAGATTTGGATTTTAGATTTTTAGGACACTTAAAAACAGAAAGGGGATGAGAGAAGATAAATGGAGGAGAAAAAAAAGAATTTGGGGTGAGAAAATAAATTGAGTATCTAAGGTGACTTAATTGAGTCCCAGGAAACGGCACCAAAATTTTGTTGCACCCAAATTTAGCCTACAGGTATGCGGTCGATGTAGTACAGGTATGGTTCGATTCCACAGGGACCAAAGAATAAACCTAGAGACACACTGAATATGGAGATATTTGGCTATGGAGTGGCCAACTATTTGGATTTATTTGATTTCAAACTAGTGATTTAAATGAAAGAAAAAACATAAAATTACTTATTCTAAAACAATTAAGGGATATGAATTGATCCCATGTTGTTACTAGGGTTAGATTGGATTTATTTATTTTCTTATAACGTTTCAATTCACTAATTCAAGACATATCCACAAAATGATATTATTCCTCAACATAATTCAACAATTTAATCCTTACAAAATTACAAGGCTAATCACCAATTCACTTATAGGATCAATTTAATGATCACTCCGACGAATTGGATCACACTAGCACTCGAAATGTGTGATTGTTAAAGTTGGCGAATAAGAAGAAGAAAATTGATCATCAAATGGAAATCTAAAAATAATGAAATGATTATGAATTTAAGAAAATTCAATAACATAAAATCCACCCCATGCAACTCCCTAGGATAAAACCATAAGGGGTTATCCCTCCATTTATGTTATTCAATAAATGGAAGAAGGAAGTCGACTTAAAGAAGTAGGATTAAAGAAGAAAAATAAATCAATGAAACAATCACTCCACCGATGTGTGAATAAATTCACAAGTGCTGGTGTGAATAAGGTCAGACATGGGGAAACGGTATCAATGTGAAAAGTGGAAGAACATAAAAATAGAAGAAGAAGAACATTTATTGAAAACTAAGGTTATTCAAACAACTCACATGCGAAAGAGGAACGTTACAAAGGCAATTTGTCATAACAACATTTCATTGAAATTAAAACTAAAATATCCCTAAAACCTCTATTTATAATGCCTTAAATATCCATTTAGGAGGTCTTTTGTCGATCCAACATCAATCCAACTCTCTTTAATTAATTTTGGTGGACACAGGTGGGTGGACATTTAATGTAGAGGAGACCTTTCAACTCTTGCCTCGAAGTGGGAGCTAGATTTCTTCCACCAAACAGAAGCGCCATAGTCACCTTTTAGAAGGCCGAATTGGATTGGGCCATAGAAGAAATAAATTAATCACCGGATGTCCCCTAATATCCTCTAAAAGTTCAGCCCAAAATACTTTGTGGTTTGTGAGATATGATTTTAATGGTGGTTTATTTTTCTAGGCCACAGAATCTGTCCTATAATTTCATCATCAACATGGGAAGCCTGGAACTCTATTAAAAAAATTATAATTATCTTGGAACACTGTTGAATAAAATGTACCCCATGATGTCTTATAACTCCAGTTAAATTTTTATACTCTTCGGGCTTGAATCAAGGATGCTACAATATATTTATTGGGATGCTATCCAGCTCACATCGCCCAGAACATGGGTGGTTCAAAGCCTACTTTGGTGGTCTTCCAAATTGAATCTCCAGTGCTCCAAATGTATGGATTTTTCAAAATGGAATGAGAAACCTTAAAATTAAATATTAAATTTAAATCAAGACAAGTGGATTTTGTAAATTGTGCTCACAAATGTACCATGTAATAGTTTATTTTAAGAAAGAATTGCAATCATGATGTGAAATGATGTTCAAAGTGTAAATGAACTAATATAATATTTAGGAATTACTGGGCAAAAGAATACTATATATATTGACAATTAATATTAGCCTCTTCCAATGGATAATCAGGTAGAATAAACCATTTAATAAAAAGTCCTTAGTTTGTTCCATGTGAATTTATACTATCCAGTTTAATTATTCATATCCAAAATATCTTTATCCATATAAAATTATCTTATCATAAATAACATATTATGGGTTACCATCAATTAGTAAAAAATAATAATATTGTCAGTTAATCACTTCACTAGTTCATAGGGAACATTTAACATAAACACGAAAATACAGAGCAAGAAACATAAGTTTTACAATCCTTGTTTATTTCATCGTTCATAAATTATGAATCCATATACATTAATACTTCTTTTACATCATCCCTAATCCATTAACAATTATACCTATTTCCATTCAAATTTCATCAATAGTATCATCATCATCCAAAATGTAACCATTACATGCACTACCTCGCTGATTCTCTTTAGGTACATTCCTCTTGGGAAATTCGGTAGCATGATGACCATTTCCTGCCAACATAAAACACATAACCTTCTATGATGACTTATGGGGGCCAAATTTCCAATCCATTTCATTAAATGAACTATTCATTTTTCCCTTTTAATTACTTTTTTTATGTATTTCTTTTCTACAGTAAAAACACCTTATTGTTTGTCCAATCCATTCAATTAGGTGATCATTTCCACATTCTTAAAACAAAGGAAAGTGAATCTTATTTTCTCCATGGTCCCCATTACCCAAAATACCATCAAAATAATTCTTTCTCTTACTTGGTGAGTCCAATAGTTAGTTATGATATGGATTACCAATCATGTTATGTGAAAACAGATTAGGCATGATCCCAACATCTTTCACTCTAGTGATCACCCCACTTGACTTCTCATAAGAAAATCTTCAATTCCATTCAACATTAATCTTGTTCCTTCCATTTACCAAAATTTACTAAAACTAGAAGAATAGTGTGATTATTACTTATCATAGCAGAAAAACATATGTCCAGGAAAATAATTACATATAGGACTTCTAAATCATGAAAACTTCCATAATCCATGAAAAATTCGGATAATCATAGGTTATTCATAGAAAACATGTATCAAAATCCTTCATGATGTTTTGAAAAGAGTTTTTGATTTCGCAAAGCATGTCCCCTAGGAGTGTAAACCAGGTGTGTAGTAAGACCCATCGTTGTGTACCCGATTATCCAAAGTCAAGCCTAAAATATCTTATCAGAGTTGTTTCCCCTAGAAACATCTTTTCTAGATCCTCAAACACGTGTAGTATCCAGACATGGATGTATTTCGTGGAAACCACTCACTCTATCTGTTACTGAAATTCTAGGACCTTTTTTTAAATGTTAACTCATCCTTATACTTATCATTTGAGGCATACCTATACATATACATAGAAATATTAATATGGATCTCTCTAAGGTTTTCTCATCCTATTTTCAAAGCTTAACTATACCATTTCTCTGATATCAACTATAATTAACCTCTCTTTTCAAACATAAAATTACATAACATTTTCTGACTACATAAAAATTATAAAAATTGATTCACAAAGACCATAGTTGCTATAGTGACTGTCAAAACATGGATATAGAAACACTAGTACATATGTGATCTACATCATCTCCCACAAGGTTCTTCTTGACTAACACCCTTATTATAAAATATCAAACATAGTACATATCATTATAACCTGGGTGAAAGGAAACATAAAAGGGGTGAGAAAAAAATACTTAGTAAGGGTAAAGATGGTTGAAATGTAAGAATAATCACGATCAAAAGGTTATTAGTATGTTATCATGAAAATAGAATATCATACCCTGCATATCCAAGATCATAACAAAGGTCATCACATAAATATTTGTAGTTCATAAGACATGAATCATGATGATATAATGATAATATTCCATGAAAGCATAACATAGGAATAAAACATGGAATTTTTGAAAACACATAATCATTTAATATGACTTGTATAGTAGCCAAGGGATCAATTACAAGATCATATTCTTAGAAAAAGTACTTTACTAAATCGGGTGAACCTCCGTTCTAACCCAGTATTACTAAAATGAGTGAACCCTTGTTCAAACCCATTATTACTGAACCGAGTAAACCCTCATTCCAGCCCTGTATTATTGAATTATGTAAACCCTCATTCCAGTCCTATATTATTGAACTAATTAAACCCTTTTTCCAACCCTGTATTATTGAACTGCGTAAACCCTCATTCCAGCCTTTTCTATGTCATGAGGTATAAATCATTACGCAATGAATTAGAGGGAGATAGAGGTCACACCGATCACATAATAAATTAATACATTCATGTTACTCAAGACTATGAATAAATATATCATAACCCATGAAATTAAATCAGTATCAAAAACATGTAAACATGTCATAACTTGTGGCAAAAGTTATAGGTTTAAAAATCATTTCATCAAAATAATAACCCATAAAATATAAACAGATTTCATATAAGTATAACCCAGGAAGTTGAAATGCGTTTCATAAAGACCATCACATTAATCATAACTCTTTAATAGAAAGGATATTAGTGGAACCATTAGATCATTTCCTAAAAATGCATGAGTAACATCAATATATGTCATCATAGATGGAAAATAAATTTGAAATATTCTCAAAAACTATTACTTGAGGAAAACGTCTTTTCTTGTTTGAAAATTTATTTTTAATACATAAAACCATCTGAAAATAATTTTCTTATAAAATACCTTAAAACTTATGAAATCATTTTGAAAGCCATATTTCATTAAAACTAATACAATAAGCTTCAAAACATTTTAAAAACATTTTTCTTTGAAAAAAAAGTAAAAAAATATAGAAAGAGATTGAATTTTTTTTTGAAAACAATTGTATATTGAAAATTATAAAAGAATCCTGAAAATTTTGTTTATAAAAATTTTTCATGATAACTTATAAAATAATTTTAAAAATGTTTTTTAATCTAATAATTTTAAAATACATTGAAAACATATAAATAGATCTTTAAAAAGTTTTGAAAACCATTTTGCTTGAAAATACTTTAAAAACATAAAAATAAAGCATGAAAACGTTTTTAAATCCATTTTTATTGAAAAATATTTTACAAAAATTTCTTAAAGATGACCCTTTTAAAAATGAAAAGGAATCATAAAAGGAATTATGGTAGGTAAAACTATATATGTCATACATGGTTGGAAGAACATCATTTTTTCTCCGTAATAAAAGTTAGAAAAGTTCCTTGTTTGGAAACTGAAAAGTTGATTCCATTGGATATATTGGTAAAATAAAAAAGGGTATAAATTTATTTTAAATATTATAGGATAATGGTATAATATTATTGGAATCCATTTATATATTTCCAACCGAAGAAATTATAAAGTCTTCCTTTCCTAAAAAACACATTATTAATGATATGATCTACCAAAGAATAGAATATGATACCAATACACGAGTATATAATTAAATAAAAGTGGATAAGTAAAATAATGAATATTCTTTATAGATGTATCATATGATTTCATCAAGGGAAGTATATACATAAACAGTATTGGAAAGCGATGATATTGTCTCAATAATCTCTTAAAACCCAGTAACTTGAGATCATAATCTAAATTTATGAAAATGAAATTATATGATGCTTAAAATATCATGAAAATATTTATATTCATGATATGGTATGTAAAATCTTGGTATAGGAACCTCAAAAAACAGTTTAGGTGTATAAAAAACATGAGTATCAAAGGAGACAAGTTGAGACAAATGTTTTTTACCGATTTGGTATCTTTTAAATCTTAAACCCCATGAAAGAAGTGTCATCACTTGGGAAAGTAAATATCCATAACATTTAGAAAAATATTCACTTAATACAATCACATTTAGTAAATATACCACACAAAAGGAATGAGTGGTGAACATATCTTGTATATTACATAAATTAAAAGTGAGATGAAATGCCCTTACCTTATGACATGACTCCTTCTGTACTCATAGAAGATTCCTATATAATAAATATAATTTTATTATAATTATTTTAAATAATAAAATTCTTATCAATGATACCATATATTGTTTTATTATGACTTTATATTACCCACTATTTAACGATCCTGTGTTAAAGTTTCACTTTGGGTAAAATTCACTTTGTTCATCGCATGTGCCTTAATTTGTTACATATTTAGTCCTTATGATTATATTAGGATTTTAGAATTTAAACCATGATATAAATATCAGTTATATAAATTATATTTTTATTATAATAATCTATATAATATAGGAGTAAAAAATAAAATACACTGTTCATGGAGACAGTAAGTCGTTCTTATGCTTGAACAATGTTTTATTTTTTTATTTTCATATTTAATGAAAAAATGTAAAATACACATGTATATACATTTATAATTATTATAGTGGAAATAATATATTATATATATCATATAATTTCATTAAAACCATCCTTAATATATACCATGTGGTGTGTGAACGAATTACAACAGTTTGAGGGGGTGGTAGTCGACACTTCCTCAAATGAGAGTATCATATTAACACTAAATATAAAGTAAAGATATGTGTGTTTTAAAAGTAAAAAAATAAAATTTAATATGTAATAAATATAATATATGACATATATAAATATAGTTACCATCATAATGGCCACCATGATAGGTGGTAAGGAAGAAATGAACAATCATCTTTTCATGAGGCCGAAGTTCGTCGTACATAGAAACAGTGTGTTCAACATCCATTAGATGGAGGTACATTAAATTTTAGGTCATAACCTTGCATAGAAAAATCCAATTATATGGAGGATATTTTATATTCACACACTATGGGAATAAAGAGTTATTAGGGGGTTGATAAGGAAAATAAAAAGAAGGTTCCTGAGAGAAGACGTTACCTCTAAATCAGGCAATTCCATTTGGATTGTTCCAAAAGGATTCATTAGGTATATTTATGAACAAAGGGATGATTCCATGTATAACGGTGTATTTTTCTTAGGATAAATTAACATATATTGGGAAAACAGAAACGGTTTTAAGGGTATGAGGAAAGGGTAGAGGTGGTGTCCTTTTATAGGGAAAAATGACTCACTTGGATTTTTTAAAAACAAGTTAGGTGTTCACATGTTATTACCAATCCAGATTCATAAAAACAAAATCAATAATTTAATGTTTATGGAAGACATAATGACATATAATGTGTATTGGAAAAGTTTCTAGTTCATTTGGGCCCTTAATTTGAAGGTTTAGTCCCAAATTAAGCTTAATTTGGCCTTAACTGTTGTGATTAAATTTAATCAATTTTAATAATCATTTTGATACAAACATAACATGATATTATTGAAATATATATATTATAATGAATAAAAGTTTTTATTTCATGTTTTTTAAATTCAAATCGTAGAAAAATAAACGAATAATATTAGTGCTAATCATGTAGACGGGATAAAATAACATGGTTTTAATGTACGAAAAAGTACAAAGGTTTTTTATGATTTTATATTTAGTTTCAAAGATAAATTGATTATAATTAATTTAATTATATTAATATATTTAATATTGATATAATTTGAGCTTATAACATATTCATAATATCATTTATCATTAATAATCAATTAATCAAAAAACATTTTTTAACTAAAAAGCAGTATTTTTCACTATTCATAAAAAAATGAAGTTTTTCAAGAAAAATCCAAAACATTAACCCTAGTATAATTTAAATGTTTTTAATTAAAAAATAAATTTTATTTTACCAAATCAAATTTCTAAATGTTTCTAAGATTACTTTTATTTTTAAAAGTGGCACATTCAAGAAAACAGTATTTTTAATACAAAAAGGATTGTACCAAAAATATTATTTTTCATTATCAATAAGTTTTATTTATATAAAAAAATTATATAAAATATTTGAAAAGTAGTTATTAATATTAGTATAATTATTTTTAATGGTTAGGTTATAATTATCACAATTAATTAATTATATATATTTATATTTGATAAAAACTGAGTGTTGTGTGCCTTGTACGCCAAGTCAGAGTTACTTATAGTGAAAGCCAATTTAGTATTGTATGTAACACAATAAAAGATGATATTTATTGTGAATGGAATGTTTGAATTAGTTTTTAAATATATATATATAAAGAACTATTTATACTGAAATGTGAAATGAAAAATATTGGAAAGATGAATTATTTCATAAAATATTCTCAAAATATCAGGGTTTTACAGAACATCATCGATAACTATGTGTGGATTGATTCTCATACTCATTAGATACATTGTGATGCCCAAGTACCCATATTTGGTCCCAAAACCAACATTTACACTCTTTCATGCAAGTTCTTACATCGTTACCATACAATGTTAAACTGTATGGAAGCACGTCCTTACCACTTAATGTTAAACCACATGGAAGTAAGTCCTCACCACATGACGTTAAAATTCATGGAATTATTTACTTAATGAATAATTTTAAACTAAATGGAAGTACATAATTACAACATGGCATAAAAATTAATTAAGGAAAGCACATCTCCACTACATGAAGATAAATTATTTTGACCACCTCTTAATTTCTTTCCTTATCAACAGACCATATGAGACATACCTTGGTCATCCTCGGTACAAGATAATTCTTTCATATTTTAATAGAACATCAATATGTGTTCCAAACTCCACTACTTGAATTCCTCGGTATGTTACAATACATTAAATTCCATTGAAATTGGAAAAATAGATATCTTGGTTGGTCATGAAACTAATGAAAAAGTGGTTTAGACCAAATAATTGGTGACATATTGGTCCAATATAAAGGGACACTTGATTCTTGTGAGCCTAACATCACCTATGTGGAAAAAAATATCATAGGGTATTGTGGTACTTACCCGGTATTATTTTTCCATTTCATTTCTCATGATCTTTGGAACTCGAGATATGATTAACAACATTTACACATCCTGATTCGAATGATGTTGGAAAACTATTTAACCTAGGTATGTTAATGAGACTCTTGTATAACATCTCCCATATTTGGTCCATGTGAGTCATGACCCTAAACTGAATGTTCTCTGGTCATAGGTGTACGACCATAAAATCTTCTATATAATGGCCCAAATCACAATACTTTAAACTATTAATGAAAGAGACACAAAACTTGTCAAGTAAAAAACCCACATGAGGAAACCTGAGAGACATTATAGTCTATAACAGCTAAACAATTCATCTCTAGAATTTAGGAAACAATTAGGGTACAAATAAAAGGTATAAATCTCATAGGTTCTGCTCTAAAACCCTAGTAATATACATGTTAGGATAACTTGAAACCATGTTTCATAAAAAAATTTGAGAAATGATTTTTCACATCTCATCACCATGAGAATATGATCTCTAGGTGGTGGTACAACATTTAGGGTTCTCAAACCCTTCCTGGGTATTAATTTTTCCATAAATCACACTTGTTTTTTTAAAGTAACTTAGTTCATCGAAACCCTTTCATATACCCTCAAAAGAAAAAAAAGATATCTCAATTGGCCATGTACTAATGTAGAATGGATTTAGAACCATAGACCGATGACATCATGTTTTGACATAAAATGTCTTTTGATTCTACTGAGCCTGAAATCGATATGGAAGAATAGAGCACCCAATAATCCTTTATGATATCCCTAGTGTGACTACCCCATACCTCCATCATGTACTAATAACATTGGACTATAATTTACAGTCTCCAAACAATACTATTCAAGTGGATCCGACATCCTCAACGTTTTATCACTATGTTTTGTACCTTTTTCTCAAGGCTAGAATGCAACAATTAATTTCAGAACCTTCGATGGACCACACCTAATGATTCAAAACCACAGGGTGTAAGTATCATGATTCATAACACAAGGTTGGATGGTCCTATGGTAATTGACCCCATCCTAGATAAATTTCATTTCATTTGCAACTTCATCATCTAGATGTTTGAGTTTTGAAAATATTTCATGAACCTTGGAATGAAGAGGAGATCAGCTTTTCTTGTCCATGATATCGATGCATATGTGATTTAACGCAACAACTACAGGCTTATAATCCATGCAAGAGAAATGATTTAAAACCTTTTCAACCCTAGAAATATTGAGGTTCAACCAAACAACTCAAAATGTTATGGGACATAGCCGACATGTCTTCTACATCCCATATTCATAGACTCAAACATTTCAGTTATGATTTTTATAAGCCACAATCTAACTATATAGTAAGTCCTTGTATCCCTATAACTTTTACACTAGACATTATTACATCCTTAGATATTCCATATCCCTTGGAAAATAATGGATATTAGTATTATTTTACCATGCTATTGATGTATACATTATTTATCCCATCGACTAAAGGCATCTCATCCTTGCAAGAAAGGAACTCCAATCCTCATAAGACATAGATTTAACCTGATGGAACTTGAAAACCCATAAGTTTTTGGGTCATCCCTGGTCTTCCAGCCCCATATTCCATAAATGACTTGGATAGAAGACCTTAATGTATAGTACACCAAAAGGTTCAAGCTAGAAGACCGTAAAATACAGTGACCAAAATGTATGAGCTATAAGACCATAAACTACATAGATTAAATGGTCAGAGCTAGAAGAACCTAAATTGAAGCAATAAAAAGGTCCAATTTAGAATACCATAAACTTGAGTATACCGATGGTCCGAACTCAAAGACCTTAAAATAAAACATACCGATAGTCTGACTGGAATGAACCTGAAATAGGAGGATACATAATATTCACCAAGATGAAAAATCGATAACGATGTCCTTGGAAACATTCAAGATCCCGATCAGTGTATATATACTTTTTGAGATCCATGAAATATTGATAATCTATAAAATAAGAGTGGTAAAAAAACATATTAAGAGGAAAACCTGTAATAAGGTAGCATGAGAAAAATCTGATTCTATGTGCACCAGTTCATACTCCATATGAAGCTTATGGAAAGGATAATTTAATGTAAATAAAGAGATATAAATCCTATGAGTCCCATTATATAGCTATATAAAAAATCATTCTATTACCATTAAATGCCTTTACTTAGGAAAAAGTTACAAAATTAAGGAAGGACATCATGTTCAAATTGTCCTTGAAAACTAGACAATCTCAAGACTATAGGAGCAGGGGGACTAACGAAAAATTTCATGTCACTGGGAATTCATGAACATTTCAATAAGTGTAACTATATAGACCCTCTATTTATAAACATTAACATTACATAAACTTTTTATAATACCTAATCATTTTACAAATAGACACAAGAATACAGTACTAGTATAGTTTCTTTGGAAACATGGAATACATAAAAACTGATACAAAAGGGATCTACATAATTTCCCACATGTTCTTCTTGAAAAACACCCATCTTAGACACCTCAAACATAATACATATCTTAAAAACCTGGGGAAGGAAACATGAAATGGGGTAAACTCAAAATCTCACGAAGGGTATAAAAATGAGACAAATAAGCCCAATCATGAGCATAAGGGTATGATAACATGATCATGAAGATAGAAGATCATACCCCAAATATGAAATATCATAACAAAGATCATGGCATAATAATTGGTAGGTCATAATACATGAATCATAGATATATAAAGAACATAATCGATGAAATCATTACAAAGGAATAAAACATGGAATTGTGGTAACACATAAGCATATAAAATGTTTCCCATAGTAGCCAAAGAATCACTTCCAAGATGATCTTATTAGAAAAATTATTTTACTAACTAGGTGAACCCCCATTACAACCCCATTTTACCGAATCATGTGAACCATCATTCCAACTCTATATTACTAAACCGAGTAAACCCTATTTCAATCCTTGTATTACTGAACCTAGTAAACTCTCATTCTAGACCTGTATTAATGAACAAAGTGAACCCTCATTTAATCCATGTATTACCTAACTGATTAAACCCCCATTCAATCCATATATTTCTAAATCGATTAAATCCTCATTTTATCTTTGTCTATCTCGTGAGATATAAATCGTTACCCAATGCATTAGAGGGAGATGTAGGACCCTCATATCACATAATGAAATCATACATAAATGTTCAAAAAAACATATCATAACCCGTGAATTGAATTGGGTATCATAATAATGTAAACATATCATAACCAGTGGAGATAGTTAGATGTTTCATAATCATTTCATCATAATCGTAACCTATGAAAAGACGCTGGTTTCAAAAGCATATTACCCATGAAAGAGAAATCTGTTTCATAACATCATAGCATCAATACATAATTCATTCAACGAAAGAATATGAATGGAGATTTAATAATTCCCCATAAAGTCATTATTAAAACCAATGGATGTTATCTTAGATGGGAAATAATTTGTAAATATATTTTGAAAATAATTATTGAGCAAAATATTCTTTCTTCTTTGAAAAATGTATTTTATTTTATAACACCTTATGAAAAAAAATATTCTTTAAAAACCGATATGAAAACAAATGAAGGAAATTTTTAAATCAATAAAACGATTTAAAATCCATTTTTTCATGATTTTTATAATCAAGTATCATTTTAAATCATATATGAAAACATAGTTTTTAAATACAATAGATTTCTGACCCAAGAGAGTGGTGGTAATATTTTACTAAAAACATTATATAAAGTACCAAAGAGTGGAAAATTGTACTAAAAAATGAATATATCATGAATAATTATACGATACATAAAATAATTAATATTCCTGAATGATGGATAATAATATTTCTTCAAATAACAATAAACATAAACAATATCTAATAAAAATGTAGAGATTGTCTTAATGACCTCTTGTAACATGGTGACTTGGGATCAGACTCTCCATATATGAAAAATAAATTATATGAAGCTTAATATGTATTTAAAATAGATATATTCATGATATAAAATGTAAAATTTAAGTATATACTCCTCGAAGAAGAGTTTAGGTGCATAACAAAACATGAATCTCTAAGAAGGAAACTTGAGACAAAACTGTATTGCCGATGTGGTAACTTTTTAAAGATACACGCCATGAAATAAGGATCATAGAATGGATATGTGAATACAAAAAAAATTAAGTTTAAGATACATATAATACAATATTGGGTAGTACATATACCACACAAAATGAAATAGTGGAATAAATATCTTGTATCTCATAGAAATTAAAATTGAGACGAAATCCCCTTACCCTTGGTCTTGACTCTCTCTGTACGCGTAAAAGCTTCTTGTATAATAGATATTGGTTTGTTATAAAATTTTTTAAGAATAATATTCTTATATATATTACCATATATAATTTTTCTATGATATTTTATTACCCATTGGTAAACGATGCAATGTTTCAGTTTCACTTCAGGTAATATTGGTTTTATTCTTTACATGTGTCTTAATTTGTTATATTGTTGATTCTTATACTTATATTATGACTAAAGAATGTATAAAATGATATAAAAATCAGGTTTATACATTATATTAATGTTATAATAATATACATCTTAAGTAAGTAGGTAATGGAATACACTGTTTATGAAGATAGTAAGACATACGTACGAATGAACGTTGTTTTGTGTTTTTTATTGTCGTATTGAAAGAAAGTCTATAAATTAAATATATGTATGTATATATATATATCATTATTAAATTATAATTAATATTTCAATATATCATAAAATTTAACTAAAACCATCATTAATAAATTCCATGTTGTTTATAAATGAATCACATCGCTTTGAGGGGGTGATAGTCCACACTTCCTCAAATGAGATTATCATCTTAACACCAAATAGATGGTAAAAATATGTGTATATTAAAAAAATAAATAATATTTATGAAATAATAAATATATTATATTATATATATAAATATATTTTCCATCATAATTTCCACTATGATTAGTGGTAAAGGAGAAATGAACATTCGTCGTTTGGTGAGGCAATAGTTCCATGTACAAAGAAACATTATTTTAAACATATATTAGATGATGGTTTGTGTATCTTTACATCCAAACCATTTCATTAAAACGTCATATTATATATATGATACTTTTTTATTCACACAATAATGGAATTAAGTGATTTTAGGGGTGGAGGCAGAAAATAATGGAATGGATATTGAGAGAAGACGTTACCTCTTAATCGGGTAACTTCTTCTGGTTTATGCCAAAATCTATCCTTGAGAAGCTTTATACCCATAAAGAGGATTCATGGATGAATGGTGGATTTTTTTAGGATACATGGGAATATATTTTATGAACATAAAAGGTTTTACAGGTGTATGAAATTGGTAGAGGTGGTGGCCTTTTATAGAGAAGGAAAAAGAGTCAATTGGAATTTCTAGAAACAAGTTAGGTTTCCACGTGTTCATATCTAAAAAAAGTGTCACCAAACCAAAAATAACAAGGAATTAATGTTTTATGGATGATATAGGGACATAAAATGGGTGTTTAATAAGTTTATAAGTCATTTGGGACTTTATGTTTAAGGTTTAGTCCATAATTAAGTTAAATTTGGCCGTAACTGATGGGATTAATGTTAATCACATTTACTAAATATTTTGGTAAAAAATTAACATGGTATTATTTGAAATTAAATTTTAGAATAAATTAAATGGTTTGTATTGGAATTTTTAAATTAAATTCATAGAAAAAGGAAAATTTAAATTATTACTAATCCCACAAACATGACGAAATAACGGGGTTTTAAAGTAGGGAAAAGATAAAATGTTTATTAAGATTTTATGTTCACTTTCAAAGTGAAATTGTATCCAATGAATAAAATTATATAAATAGATTTCATATTTATCTAATTTTATCATAATAAATATTTCTAATAATATTTAATATTAATAATTAATTATACAAAACAACAGTTTTTAACTAATTTTTTTTAATATTCATCAAAAATTGATGTTTTTCAGATTAATCCCCAAAATGCACACTAAGTTAATTTTAACATTATAAATTCAAAAATAAATTTTATTTTATCAAATTAAATTTCTAAAATTTTATAAAACTTCCTTCATTATTAAAAGTGGTTTATTCGAGAAAACTAATTTTTGAAACATGAAAAGGACTTTACCCAAAATCATATCTTTTATTATCAATATTTTTTATTTATGTAAAAAATTATAGAAAATATTTTAAAAGTATATATTTATATTAATATAAATATGTTTAGTAGCTAGGTTTTAATTATATCACTTAAACAACTAAAATAATAAAATGAAATGTTTTGTAGAAACTTAGTGTTGTGTTTATCGTATGCCAGCTCAGTATTGCACGCATCATATTTCAAGTCATTGTTGCATGTAAAATATTCCAATTCGGTATTGTGCGTAATGTATTCTAAGTCGGTGTTTCAGGAAAAATAACATTTTACTTAGTTTATTTAATGATATAAATGAAAATTTCAATTTATTTGAAAAAAGAGGTTCAGAAAATCTCAGGGTGTTACATTCTACCCCCCTTGAGATGAATTTATCCCTCATAATTCATCAGTCAGGTAAAAAAATGATGATACTTTAGCTTCATTATATCATAAAGTTCCCAAATATCTTCCTCCAATTGTTTATTTATCCATAAAACATTGATGAGGTGAGTGTTCTTGTTTCGTAGAACATTCGTTGATTGGTACAGAATTTCAAAAAGTTGTTCCTCATTTGAATGATCTTACTCCAGCGGTATGACCTCTGAGTGTAGTACATGTAATAGTTTAGGTATGTACTTCCTCAAGAGATATAAATGGAACATATCATGGACTTGAGATATATTTAGAGGAAGTTTCAATCTATAGTCTACCATCCTGATAAGATCATGAATTTACACGGGGTCGATATACTGAGGGATTAGTTTCTTTTTCTCCCAGATTATCATAAATTTATTCTAGGGTGACATTCATAGAAACTCATTTTCACAAACTTAAAACTCTAGATCAGGATGACGGTTATAAAAATATCTTTTTTGGAAAATTTGATCTACCTTGATATGCTATTGAATGGTTCTAACCGTCCCGACCATTTCTTCAGTAATCTGAAGACCTAATAGATTTGTTTCTCAAACATCATCCTTTCACATTAGAGCTCTAAATTTCTTACCATAATGGGATTTATATGGTTCCATCTGAATGATTTAGTGAAATATATCATTGTAAGAAAACTCAACTAGAGGAATGCGTTTATCCCAACCACCTTGGAAATCCATAGAACAATATCGCAACATATCCTCTAGGGTTTGAATTGTTCTTTCAGACGGACCATATGTGTGAGGATTATAAGCAGTTATGAAACTCAATTCTATATCATGTTAATTATGAAGACTTTTCTAGAACATTGAGGTAAACCTTAGATCCTGATCTGATATAATAGTGTGTGATACTAAATGGAACTTTACCAATTACTTAATGTATAGTTTGGAAATACGATCAAGAGAGAAACATTGTATGATAGAAATAATCTGTGATGTCTTACTAAGATATTCAACTACCACCCATATTGAATTTAAATCATTATATATTTTGGGTATTCCAATGACAAAATATATAGTGATGTTATCCGATTTCCATTCTGGTATGGGTAATTGATAAAACATCCACTTATAATTTTTTCTTTCATCCTTAACATTATGGAAAAACAAACACTGAGATATAAACTCTATGATATATCTCTTCATTCCATCCCCCCCAGAAGTATTAATTCATGTCCCATTACATCGTCATACTTCTAACATGAATAGAGAAATAAGAACTATGATCGTCCTATAACAGCTAATTCAATAATTACGGCAGGGAAAGAACACATACACGTTTCCTGAACCATATCATTCCATATTGATCAATGTTATCCTTTAGAACACTATTAACCTTCTTTTCTAGGTCTTCATCTTCCATCAGTGCCTCCATAATCTTAACTTGGATAGAAGTATGAAAATTATTTGAGAAAGATATTACGTTTTCCCTTCCATTGGTCTTTTTAGAACCATCCTTGGAAAATTAATAAATATTTGATCTTTTGTGATCCTCATCATAGATTATTTTTCATGATCTTTTTGGCTCAAATCATCATCCACCTTGTTTTATTTCTTAGGTAGGTGATGTATTGAGCAGTCAAAATCATTTATCAACTATAACCATATTATATAGTGCATTTTACTCTTCTTTTATGTTAATATATATTTCATACCTTTATTATCAGTATATATATCAAACATCCACCAATAAAGATAATGCCTCCATATGTTTAATGCAAAAAATACTCTTGCTAACTCCAAATCATGAGTTGGGTAATTTTACTCATGAATCATCAACTGTCAAGAGGCATAGGATATAATCAAGTTATTTTGCATAAGAACACATCCCAATACCTTATCGGATTCATCACTATAAATAAAAAACCCTTCTATATTATAGGGTAATGTGAGAAGCGGTTCACTGACCAACCTAATTTTCTATTCCATGAAATTTTCCTCACATTCATCTACTATTATACCATCTTTCCAGGGGAACATGACACCCTTTAGAGTTAACATGGATCTACTTATATACCATCTCTTGAGATTATGTGACCCAAAAATGTAACATTTTCAGCCAAAATTCACAATTTTTAAATTTTTCATTTAACTTCTCCTTCCTTAGGGTCTTATGTACTATTATCACGTGATCTTCATACACTTTCCTTCTCTTTGAATATATAAGAATATATTTGGTAAATCAGTTGAGGTAATATCTAAATACATTATTCATTAAATAATTAATGATAGAAGGGGAATTAGTGAGACCAAAAGTCGTCAATATATATTCATAGTGACCATACCTTGTATGAAATTCCATCTTGGGTTTATCTTACTTATTGACACTCAATTGATGATATCTAGAACGAAATCCAATCATGGAGAAGTGTTGAGATACGAACAATTGATCAAACAAGTCATCATTATAGGGAACATGATACTTATTCATAATTGTGATATCATTCAAATCATGATAATCAATGTATAGTCACATTGATTTGTATTTATTTTTTACAAAAACAACTGGTTCACCCCAATGCGACACAGTTAGCCAAATGAATCTATTCTCATTATTTTCATGGAGTTTCTTCTTTAATTACTACAACTTCATTGGGTCCATTCTATAAGGAGTCTTTGAAATTGGTGTGGAACTATGTACATGTTCAATAAAGAACTCAACTTCATGTTTTGGTGTAACACTAGAAAAATATTCCGGAAAGAAATCCACAAAATCCCGAACAACATGCATATCATCGATGTCGATATTCTCCGAAACCATTGGAGACAAACAAACCTTTTGAATGGGAATTAAGACCCATACCCTAGATGTAATCTCCATAGGAAGTTTAAAATTATCGTCACATTGATTGATGATCATAGGAGGGTTTTAAATATAAAATATAAATTCACTTCCATGACAACTGATGTGGGATTTATTCAGATAAAACCAATACATTCATACAATGACCACAAATTCAACCAAATGAATAATGAAAAGATTTTTAAGAAGCACATTCCCAAAAAATTCAATCAGAGAGGAATAATAGACGTGAGATGCATTAATCATACAATTAGGGGGTCTAACTTATGAAACCTTACTTAATCAATGACGCCATATGTTTATCCTATTTATTTATAGTAAATTTATGATTAAGTCTTTTATAATGGTTCATGATGAGTTTGTGAATTCCCAAAGCGTATCCCCTTGGAGTATCAAACTAGGTGTATAGCAAGGCCCATTATCATGTACCATATTAACCTGAGTCAACCCCGGATCATCTTACCAATGTTGTTATCCCTAGGCACATCTATTTCAAATCCACATCTGCATGTGGTATCTATTCAAGGATGTATTTCATGGAAGGAACTCACTGTATCCTTCACAAAAATTCTAGGAGTATTTACTATACATTGACTTATCCCTATACATATCTGTAGAAATTTCCATAGGGTTCTGACAAGGTTATCTCATACTAGATTCCAAAGGTTATCTAATAATTTCCTCAAATAAAAACTATAGATACCCTTTATTTATAAACATTAACAGTACATAACATTTTTGGAATATATTAAAATTTTACTAATAGATGAAAGAAGACCATTCTAGTATAGTGCCTTTGGAAGCATGTAATGTATAAAGACATATACATATGTGAGATATAGTATATTCCACTGGGTTATTATTTACTATAATTATTCTCATACACCTCGAAAATAACACATATCTTCATAAACAAGGAAATGAAACATAAAAAGTGGAGAGCTAAAATTCTCAATAAGGTTAATCAATGGAGACATGTAAGCATAATCATGAGCATAATGGTATGAGAACATGATCACGAAGATAAAAGATCAAACCCCACATATAAACAATCATAACAGAGATCGTGGAATAAATATTGGAAGGTCAGAAGACATGAATCATAATTAAATAAAGAGAATAATCAATGAAATCATAACATATGAACAAATCATGGAATTCTATCCACACATATCCACATAATATTATTTACATAGTATCCATGGCATCACTGCAATGACTAAATTACTAGAAAAAGTATTTTACTAAAATGGGTGAACCCTCATTCCTGCCCTGTATTATTGAACTGAGTGAACCCTCATTCCATCCACATATTACTGAACTGATTAAACAATCATTCCATCCTAATATTACTAAACTGAGTATACCCTCATTCTAACCTTGTATTAATGAACTGAGTGAACCCTCGTTCCAGCACTATATTGCAGAACTTAGTAAATCCTCATTCGATCCATGTATTACAAAACTAAGTAAACCCACATTCTATCCATGTCTATCTCATGAGATATAAATAATTATCCAATGCATTGGAGGAAGATATTGGTCCCACCCATCACATAATGAAATCATACATATAGGTCCCAAAAAACATATCATAACCCATGAATTTAAATGGGTATAATATTCATGAAAAAATATCATAACTTTTGGAAATAGATTTAGTTTTTATAATAATTTTATCATAAAAAACTCGATGAGAAGAAGCGGGTTTCAAAATCATATAACACATGAAATAGAAATGGGTTTCATAACATAATACCATCAAAACATAATCCATTCGTAGAAATAATATAAATAGATACATTGAATAATTATCCATAAAGGCATGATTAAAACTAATGAATGTTATCTTATATGGGAAATAATTTTCAAATATCTTTTAAAAACACTTCTTGAGGAAAATATCTTTTTCTATTTGAAAAAATAATTTTTATTATACAACACCTTTTGGAAATCATTTTTCAATATATTTAAAAACATATGAAAGATGATTTTTAAAAAGTAAAACATTTTTAAAATCAGTTTCCCCTTGAGAATTATCTTCAAGGACATTTTGAAAACATTTTTTAAAACATGGTTCTTTATACAATATATTTTTTTATCAAACATAGACTTGGTCAGATTTTACTAAAAACATTATCGGAATTACTAAAGAGTGGAAAAATGACACTATAAAATGAGGATATCATGAATAAATAGAGGAAATGTAAGCTCATTAATACTCTTGATTTATATATCATATGATTTCATCAAATAAAACAAAAACATAATCAACCTTGAAAATAAGGAGATTGTCTCAATAAAAAATTATAACATCGTGACTTGGGATCATAATATTCATGTAAGAAAATGGAATTACATGAATCCTAATATATTTTGAAAATAATAATATTCATTATATAAAATGTAAAATGTATGTATATACCCCTTGAATATGATTTTAGGTGCATAACGAAACCTAAGTATCAATGAAGGAAAACTGGGACAATATTGTTTGACCGATTTGGTAACTTTTAAAAGTTTAATACCATTAAAGAAGTTTAATAGAATTTATATGTGAATTATCATAAATTTAATTAAAATAAAAATATTATGAAATAATTGTAAGTATGTATTCCAAAGAAAAGTAATTATTGTTGAACATAGCTTGTTTCTCACAGAAATGAATAGTGAGATGAAATACCCTTACCATGTGTTTTTACTCTCATTGTACTCATACAACATCCTGTATAATAAATATAAATTTATTATACATAATTTAAAGAATAATATTCTTATATCTATTACCATATATTAATTTATTATTTTATTATATTACCTGCTTTTTAATTATCCAATGTTAATGTTTCATTTGGGGTAATATTCACTTTGTTCTTCACATGTGTCTTAATTTGTTATCTTGTTGATCCCTATAGTTATATCATGACTCAAAAAAGTATAGAATGATATAAATATAGGATAAATACATTATTTTTATATTATAATAATATATAAAATAATTATTTTTGTAATGGAATAGACCATTCATGGAGATAGTAAGTCATATGTACGAATGAACGTTGTTTTCCGTTTTTATTGTTGTATTGAATGAAAGTATGTAAACGACATATATATATGTATATATATATATGTACCATTATTATTGTAGCATTAATATATTATATATATCATATAATTTCACTAAACACATCATTAATACATTGTATGTGGTGTGTGAACGAATCACATCACTTTGAGGGGCGGTAGTTCATGCTTCTTCAAAGGAGATTATCATCTTAACACCAAATTGAAGGAAAAAAGATTTGTGTTGTAAATGGAATAATAAATATTAAATAAATAATAAATATAATATATTACATATATAAATTTTGTTTCCTTCCAAATGTAAACTATGATTGGTGGTAAAGTAGAAATGAACCACCATCATTTCGTGAGGCAGTAGTTTGTCGTACACAGAAAATGTATGTTAAACATCCATTATATGAAGCTATGTGTAAGTGTAGGTTAAAAAATTTTCATAATAAAATACTATTATATATAGGATACTAAATTGTTCATAATGTATTGGAATGAAAATAGTGGAGGGTGTTGATGAAGAAAATAAAGGAACAGATCTTGAGAGAAGACGTTAACTCTTAATCAGGTCTCTTCTTTTTGTTTATGCCAAAAAGATTTCTTGAGAACATTTCTGCCCAAAGGGAGGCTTGAACATAGAAGGTATAATTGTTTTTAGGATAATTGGGTAGATCTTGGATGAACATAAGTGGTTTTATGTCTATTAGAAATGGGTAGATGTTGTGGCCTTTTGTAGTGAAGGAAAAGGACTCACTTGGAATTTCAAGAAACAAGTTAGGTGGGCACATTTGAATGGCAAACAAAGTCTTAAAAAACCAAAATAAACTCAATAATAAATGTTTTATGGAAGAAATATGGACATAAAAATGTTTCATACTTGTTTATAGGTTATTTGGACCCTTAATTTTATGGTTTAGTCTGTAATTGAGCTTAATTTGGGCATAAATGTAGTGATCAATGTTAATCAATTTTACTAATCATTTTCGTGAAAAATTAACATGGTATTATGAGAATTTAAATATTGGACTAAATAAAATGGTGTTTTTGTATTTTTTAAATTAAATTTAAAAAAGTGTTATAATCCAGTTTATTGTGAATCATGTAGACGGGGCAAAATAATGGGGTTTTAAAGTTTAAAAAAGTTAAAAAGTTTGTTAAGATTATATATTCATTTTAAAATTGTAATTGATTATAATTATTTAAATTGTATTTATAGATGTAATATTTTTCTAATGTGAATTTAGAAAATATTTGTAATATCACTTATGACTAATAATTAATTAGACAAAAGGTAGTTTTTGACTAAAAATCCTTATTATTCACTATTCATCAAAAAATGAAGTTTCTCATAAAAATCTCAAAAATTAACCCTAAGCTTATTTAATAATTACAAATTAAAAAATGAAGTTTATTTTATTAAATTATATTTATAAATGTTTCTAATATTACATTAATTATTAAAAGCCATTCATTTGAGAAAATGGTGTTTTAAACATTTAAAGGACTTTACCAAAAAATCATATCTTTTATTATCAATATCTTTTATTTATATAAAAAAACTATAAAAAACATTTTAAAATTAGTTCTTTCTATACGTATAACTATGTTTAATTGCTAGGTTTTCATTATCTCACTTAAACAATTAAAACAATAAAAAGAGTTGTTCTGTAGAGACCCATTGTTTGTCGTATCGTATGCCAACTCAATGTTCCATGCATTGTGTGGAAAGTTGGTGTTTCATGTAAAATACACCAAGACTGTGTTGCGTGTAATGTATTCCAAGTCAGTGTTTCATGAAAAAAGAATCTCCGACCTTGTTTATTGCAATATATAAATGAAAATTTAAATTTATTTTAAGAAAATAGGACCATCAAAACATGGGGTGTTACAGTAACCTATTGAAATTCAACCACCAAAAACGATAAAATTATATTTGTTTGGTATTACACTTAATAGATGGGAATTATGGATGATCTGATCAACATTTGTGCTGATACATGGATCTTTACACAAGATTTTATCACAAAATAGTGATATTTCCCCTCCAGAGAATGGGCTATGTTTACATAAGGACATTTATCATAGAGTTATTTATCCATGAACCAATATTTTTTATACATGGGTTTAATATTCATAGTGATATGTTTCTAAACATCATGCAGCTTGATTCCCATCCACATGGGATACATAACAACATCCATGTATCTTACTTTTGATCTATCCACAAGTTCTGTTCCACCCAATCCCTATTCCATTCTAGAATTCATACACATTCCAATTTTAGTGTATCCATGTCCCGACCCAAAGATAAATCCTATATATGATTCATCTGAGTAGTTGTGGCTAGATGTATCATCTTTATAACACATGAGAGACCATCAGACATACTGAGGAAACATTTTATTAGGATGTTAAGTATCTTGAATAGTCGAATATTCAGGTATGAGGAAATGTTATTTATGTTTACATTAGAATTATATTTTTTTCGTTTTGAAGAATCTCATTAAAAGGGGGTCCATTTTGTCTGCACTAATATTTTTTCATTTCACACATTATCGCCAATGATCCATAGACTATGACAAATGACAGATTAATACATGAAAAAGCATACATGAAGTCTTAGGGTTTAAGGATATATACCCTGAACACTATGTTATACTATGGGTTTTATCTATAGTAGATAAGGGGTTTTATTAAAACTCTGGGCCAACAAAAATTGCATGCCACCATCCAGTATGGCTAATTCAACCATAGGCCCATGTGGGACCCGAGGATGACCGTGCCCAATGGCTGTCAGCCTAGGCTAGCTAGGGAACTAGTGGATGAGCATAGATCCTGCAAGTGGATGTCAGACCCATGTATAAAGCATTAGGTGTGTAATCCCACAAGCGCACACACACAATATGAGGAAAAGACTTAGTGGGATGAATACCATGGTAAAAGTGATGCAAATGGTACGGGTGCTGACGCTATTAAAATATCTAATTAACTAATGTTTTGAGATGGATAATATACCCAAGGGGATGCATGGGGGGATTTCAATACGGGATAGAATTTTTTCATTTATATCTGATTTGGTTCATCTGATCATTCCCCCTAATGATCCGCACCATCCAATTTCACCCTCCATTGATCCCAACCATCCGTTTTGATCCCACACATCTCGAATTCAAACTCAATACATTATACACCTCGAGAGATTGAATAAGGAGATCTCACACAACACAAGACCCCTGTCTTCATCCTCTTTCCATCCACTGCAATTCGGTGCCACTGGTTCAACATGTAGAGACACCTGCTCGACATCAATGCCATATCTATCCCGTTTCCAGAAGTCGTGAAAGTCTGAAACAACTAGCAGCACCCACCACAGGAATCAAACCATGGTTTTCAGTAGTTTCCAATAGATCCCCTTATAGCACATGGAATCTGTCGCATGATCATCCTTTGATCTTGCAACCCAACTGAAGATAACAGATGAGGTTTCCCAATTATTTTTATGAATATTAATACCTTAATCCCCAAATATATTTCATTATCTTATTTAATTTGGATTTTACAGGATCCTGTGATTCTATGGAGAGAAAATGAGGCATTACATGATTTGATGAACTGATCATGTGGCATCGTGAATGAAGATCATGAAAAGACATTTTCAACCTTATTAGTGCACGTAGCCTCTATCCCTTACAACATGGCACCATATTCTGCCACTCTGAGCCTATATATACTGATCTACCATACAGAAATAGACATGAGAAGTGGAGGGGAGATAGCGTTTGAAAGGAAGGGTTAGTGGTGAGAAAAAGGAGTGGAATAGATTCAACAACCACCACCATCAAAGATCACCTCTAGGTAATTATTGATGTACCTCCTATGAGAATGTGTTGTAGTATGTCATCAAAAGAACTCATTTGGTAATCTTTATAAGATGACACGATCTCATACAAGACCCCTGTGAATTATCGTGAAATATACTACATGTCTTCCTCTTATATAACAAGATCACATGATCTATGGAACCTCATGCCACATGACAATGCAAGTACAAAAATGCATGGGGAACCTACCCCGGTGCCTATAAATATGCATCAGTGAACATGTAAACAATGATCTCATGAATACCATGAGAATCCTTATTTTTCATCAATCACATGTATCACTCGATCCATATTATCTTTTCCTTCAAACACTCCATGTAGACCCTTATAATTATGGAGGGGACCATAGTGAGACCGTCTCTTGAGAACATGAAAATCTCATGAATAAATAATATGGAAGAAGTGTGAGATTCCCTCAAAACCCGCGATCATATGAGATCCCATATTTGGATTTCAATGGCTAAGAATGATATCCCATGATTCTTCCACTCAATCATGTGCTACGTGGAGTCTCTATTCCTTGTGATGCTTTCATACGACTTTGGAAGTGGCCACCTCAAATGTTAGAATCCCCATGGACACCATATCCATGAAAGACAAATAAAGAGGATGTGTGACCCTTAGTTTATGCATCCTCTTCATGAAAGAGTAAAACATTATCTGTATATGCGGTCTTAATGAAATAAAATCCATCGAGGTCCAAGAATCCATCGCAAGACCTCTTCAAGGTTATGTGAGTAATTAGAATTTTATGGAGAGAAATCATGTGGGACCCCAGGATGTGCAGTATGAAGCAAACCCTATGGAATTCCTCTTTCCTTGAGGACTAAGAAACAACCATTATAGGTGTTTGAAAATTACCTCATAGGATCCTTTAGTAATCATTCCCTCACATGATTGATCATGTAATCATAAGGTGCATATTAAAAGGTTGGGAAAGTTCCTCCGTGACATATAAAGATAAGAAGCTACACTCTTAGTGTCACGATGAGTCTGCATGCTTCTAGATTTTCACCCCATATCACATGCACCCCTTGCAGTGAAAATCCTTCATTCACCCATACATGTGGATAATTTGATATATAACCCCATGAATTTCCACAAAACCATTGAAATACCCCATTAAAATCATGTGAATCTAATGAACGATGGAATTCAATACAAATCCCACATGTGGACATCCCCTTGCCGGTGTATGGACTCATCCTAGTGAATAGTTGATCAGAGGAACCTCTTATGGTCATCCATATCTCTACATAGACTAATAATCTAATATGATACATAAGGAATTATCCCTTTGGATATGCACTTGTGGAATTTTGATGAGAGTAAGATCCCAGACTTATTAGCAATACCTCACTGTGTGATTAATTCAAGGACATGTGGTCACGAGATCATTTGATTTTCTCACGATGTTCATGAGAAAGATTGGGCATGCTATGACTGATCAAAATAAAAGGCTCAGACTAGTTGAAATGACATCGTGACAACCTTTGACATGTCACCATTGTTATGTGAAAACCAAGGGAAAGCCAAGCCGATTAGGTGGCAACCCCCTTAACATTTCTTCAACAAGTCATGAAAATCTGGAAAAGAACCTCAATGCTAACTGCCAAGATCATAAAAATACATCATAGACAACAAACTGTAATCACAAAAAGCGGTCATTGACATGGATTACTGATTACGAGATTGTCCATAAACATGTCTATATTGACATGGGACAGTATGAGGACATGTCATGTTTACCACATGACAATTTATAGTCACGTTTAGATTTACCATGCGTCATCACATGATCATGTATAATTTAATCATGCACAAGACCCCGATCATGTCCACTTTGGTCACACAAGGATTCTTGTACATGATATATCACCAATTAAATGGAATCCATGGAATACCAATTGATTATGGACACACCATTAAATGTGACTTCCATGTCATATTAATACACTAATATATTGGGCGTACAATCAGGACTTGATCAGTAGATGGGAAAAAAATGTCAGACAAATGTCTTATGACAGTCCCACATTGTGTGACATGCCTACATTGACTCCAGTAATGTGGACCCATAATGAGAATATCTAGCCACTTTCCGAGGGATGTGTTCTTGATGAGCTTGGGGTATATACTAATGTGACCTTACTAATTCCATGCTTTAGGATATACTACCATGGTTATCAATTCCTTTAATTATTCTATTAGAAGATGAAGAATGATTATACAAATCGGGTAGCCTCAGAGTGTAATACTCGACCAATCGGGAAGCCTCAGTGTATAATCCCCAACCAATAAGTCAACCTTAGTGTGAAATACCTGATGGATATGGCCACCTCAGAATGTAAGCCCCTGTCAATAACATCATAAGATTATGTCAACAAGAAGCCATTGACTGTATGTCTCGGTCAGTGACATGATATTTGTATACCAATTGGGCAACCTTAGAGTATAATCCTCGACCAACAGGGAATTTTAAGAGAATAATCCCCATCCAATAGTTTTTCCTTAGAGTGTAAGCCTCGATCAACAACATGATATTATATACCAATGGGTAGCATTAGAGCGTAAGCCATGATCAACAACAAGGTATGAGTATACCAATTTTGCAATCGTATAGTGTAATCCACGATCAATTGGGAATCCATAGAGTGTAAGCCCCGACCAACCAGGTATCCTTAGATTGTAATCACGGACAAATCAGGCAGCCTTAAAACATGAGCCCCAATTACAAACATAATATAATATGTACCTATATATAAGACATCGAATTTTGTATAATCCCCTAGTATTCTTAAAATCTCAGTGATGGTCATAATTTCCTTGAGTATGATCATCCACCTTAACCCAGTAGTGGGTCAATAGACAAATAAAATATGATGACACTGATTCCCGCTATAATATAGGATACAAAGGAAGCCTTCCTAAGGCTCGAGATCCAATAGGAATCCTCTTTAGAGTAAGTTCCTTCACATTCCACTTCTTTATAGATTACATGATTAAATTCTCCCATAATTCTTCAATTCTTCATCATTCTTCCGAAGATGAAAAGAGGACTCATGCTCTAACATCCCCAAATGATAAAGGGTTAAATGACTAATTGATATGACTCATGTCAACAAGGTGCACCTTCCTTTTCAGGAGCCAGTCTGATTAGAACTCCACAGTTAAGCGTGCTTGGCTTGGAGTAGTGATCGGGATGGGTGACCCTCTGGGAAGTTTCCCAGGGTGTGTGTGAGTGAGGACAAAGCACACTGGAAAAGACATGTGTTGGCCTGTGGGGACTGTCATTAGTCAGATGACCCGTTCGGGCACGTTGGTGGACCCTGGGGTGGGCCCCACATGTCTGCGGGGGAAACTGTTGGTACCTGGTAGGCCAGGACCCGACGGCCATGTTAAGGCGGGGTGGTTGTGCTGTCACCGGGGCCCGGTTGTCACATTTGGTATTAGAGGAGGAACCCAACCTTAAGTGTGGTGCACTACCGGGTAGGCCATGACCCGACAGCCATGTTAAGGCGGGGTGGTTGTGCTGTCATCGGGGCCCGGTTGTCACATTTGGTATTAGAGGAGGAACCCAGCCTTAAGTGTGGTGCACTACCGGGTAGGCCATGACCCGACAGCCATGTTAAGGCGGGGTGGTTGTGCTGTCACCAGGGCCCGATTGTCACATTTGGTATTAGAGGAGGAACCCAGCCTTAAGTGTGGTGCACTACCTGGGTTGAGATGTAGGGCCCACAACGAGGGCGTTGTGCTCTAAGGGGGGGGGGGGGGTGATTGTAACATCCCCAAATGATAAAGGGTTAACTGACTAATTGATATGACTCATGTCAACAAGGTGCACCTTCCTTTTCAGGAGCTTGTCTGATTAGAACTCCACAGTTAAGCGTGCTTGGTTTGGAGTAGTGATCAGGCTGGGTGACCCTCTGGGAAGTTTCCCAGGGTGTGTGTGAGTGAGGACAAAGCACACTGGAAAGGACATGTGTTGGCCTGTGGGAAATTTCATTAGTCATATGACCCGTTCGGGCACGTGGGTGGACCTTGGGGTGGGCCCCACGTGTCTGCGGGGGAAACTGGTGGTACCTGGTTGGCCAGGACCCGACATACATGTTAAGGCGGGGTGGTTGTGCTGTCACCGGGCCTAGTTGTCACACATGAAAAAGAATCATTTTATGTATAAGCCAAGATCATTCCCTCATGTAACTCAAACCCATCAACAGGTTTGAGATGAAACCGAACTACAAGGACTCTGATTCCCACCATAACCATGATACATAGGAATCCTTCCTAGTACCCAAGATCCATACCATATCCTTTATAATATTGGTGATCATTCCTCTCAAAGGGAAACATTAATGTGTAATCCCCTTACAGATATAGCCTCATGAAATGTTTCCAATCAACCATTGTCTAATGTTTGTCACACCGAGCACGGATCTCATGTTTTTAGAGACTAGTGATGATTGTACCAATAGTATGATGAGGATCCCCCCCCCTCGATATGGGATCTTCACTATTGGGGCCTAATTCTGATTAAATCACATTCCTGTTTTTTTCACCATATTCCTAATGAAGTAATCAGGGTAGTCTCATACAAATAAGTCCCACCTAGGGCCTCTATTTTCAAATCTCTCATGAAACGGACATACGTCTCAAGAACTAATTATAATATGATTACTATATTAAATAGGGTATATAAGATGCCTCATCATGGTCTGAGCCCGTTATTCAAAACCTTACCAGATGATGATAAACTTTATGGATGGGTCCAGTCATACATCCTTAAACTATGTCAAGCAAACTACATGGGTTTTGATTCATGTTTTCATGTGATATGTTGGATTCCTCATAGAGGTTCAATCTCATCCCTAGAAAACCCTCAAATTTCCTTGTACATCAATAAACTCTACAGTTCTTGAGCATGGCCATGTCTTAATGCATCTTAATTAAATAATAGTGTGATAGAGAACCCATGGTATACACATGATTATCCCTATCTATACTTGTTCATAATAACATTATTGGAACAGGAGTAACAAGTCCCATATCAGGTTATGGGAATTATTTCAAGAAAATATATTAAATCTATAAGAGAGTCCTATGGTAGGAAACAATTCGCCAAACAAGTGTGCGATGAGCCCGACTACCCATCCTCTTGACTAATGCGAGTCCCCAAGAGTCACAAGGTCTGAAAACCCAGATGAACTCTGGCATGTGGAATGTATGTTCTTACCCAACTATGGATGAGGGAACCATTGGGAGATTCTAGGGAAGATTAAATAGGTTGCAAACCCGATTCAAGCCATTGAGTAAGGCCTTAAAACTGCCCATAATGAATCTGTCGAGCAAAAACCATTCCACACTTTAAAACTAAACCAAAAAAATACTTTATATATGTGATATAAATGAAATAAAAATGATATTAATATCATATTTATATTTATGAAAAGATATTATATTATTTTATTTATTTCTCAGAAGAATAATAATATCATTAATGTTTGTGTGGACTACCGCCTTTATAAAGCGATGTGAATCTCCTTTAATCACCACACCGCATTGATGATATATATAAGTATATTAAAAAAATATAATATGGTATATATGATATTATGATAATTATGGAAATATAATATATGACTTACCTCCTTTCCATATTGATCATTAAAAAATGGAAAAGTTACTCATGCGTACGTATGACCTACCATCATCAGGTATGTAACATAGTTCATTTTTCATAACCATATTTCAAGATTATTTTAAAAGTATAATTTATTTAAAAATATAATATTTATTTAATTATTATTATTATTTAGATGTTAAAATAATGACCATGTTGACCATTGTTAACATACCAACGTTATTTTTGACACATATTCCAAATATCATTAAAATATCTCATGTAAACCTAATTTTAAAAATTATTCTTATATTACATTATAAAATGATATATAAAAGGAATAATATACATTAAAAAGGTTCATAATCATGTAAATAATTTACATAAGATTATTGCGTTGGATGATAAAGAGAGTACATGAGAATTCAGACTCGAGATAAGGGTATGTCATCATAGTTTTACTTCCAGGTGTCACATGCAAAATTCACCATTTATTTTTTTTATTGTGTATTTAAAATACTTTTCTAAGATATATAATGAATTAATTTATCTTAATGGTATATAATTTAAATTTTATTTCATTTATTTAATAATACTTTTGATTTAGAGGTTAATAAAGTGGAAAGGGGGTCATTTCACAATGTGATCATTATTTTGGATTATTTATGTATACATCTGCCATTAGGGAATTATTTGTAATTTAAATCATAAAATCAATATATTTTATTTTCCTATTTTTATTCATGATATATTTTTACTAATTTTACAATTTTTCCACCCATTCGTAATTAAAACTAATGAGAAAATACTTATAAAAAAATATTACAATATTTCTCTCTCATGATGGAAATAATATTTCTTCAAAAATAATTTTAAATATGTTTTAAAAAATGTTTTTTTTGTTTTAAAAAGAATTAATGGAAAATAATTAAATAATTTTTTTATTTTGTTTTAATGAAATCATAATGTCATTTTCAAATTCTCATTTTATTTTACTAATAATGTGAATGGAATATTTTTTAACATGTAGGATATGAACACATTTTTCAATCGACATGACCAATAAATATTTTGAATCTTATTTTACCAGTTTATAAGATGATAATTTCAAAAAAAAATAGTTTTAACAATATTTTATGAACTTTTAGTTGAAAAAATATATTTCAATTAAAAATCTTATTTTTCCAAAAAAGGTTTAAGGATTTTTTATGGTATTTTGACTCATCAAAGAAAACAAAAAAAAAATTAGTGCCTTCTCCAATGGGGATATGTTATGTTGATATCATTCTTATTATTTCTTTGGATTTTTTATGTTCATTTTGATTGAGGTTTCCCAATTTTATAATTATTCACCATATTACTCTAAATAGTTTATGATTATTTTTATTGATTATAGAATATATTAACAATTCATATTATAGTTTTTCTATATGTTTTTTAATGATAATTTTGTTTCACCTATTTGATAAAATGAATGTATTGGATTTTTTTTGTGATGGTAGAGGACGTATATATCTCCATAATGCATCAGTTTGTCTCAGGAGACAAATTAGATTATTTTTTATTCAATCGCTTACCCATTTAGATGTCTTGGCATAAGGCCTCAAACGTATTATATGTCTTGGAATAAATCCTTGATAGTATGTTTTAGACATGTAAAAATATCAATTCCATCATTACTAATTAAGTTATCGATATTTTTCATTACAATATCCATGGTATTATTTCACGATCATCTTATTATTTCTATGGAATTAATTTATTATCACTTATTCATACCATATTATACTCGAGTTATTGATTAAATAGAATATGTTTTAGTTATTTAACTTGATTTATTTTTATACCTTATTTTTAATAGCTTTCACATTACACTTACACTTATAAAGCATTTTTTATAAAGCTATTCTTATATTACATTTTCCCCTGTATATGATGAAGTTTTTCTTGATTCATATGCATTGATACAATATGGTTAATAATGAAATTCTCAAGAGAAGTATTTTTTACTTTCTATTTTAAAATATTAAGTGAAATTAATTAATGTATCTAGTTTATGGATACTATTATACTATTTAGTCCTTTAGTATGTGATTACATGTATCTTATGTAAATTTAATAATGGTGCCAATAAATTTAGGCTAATAGGGTTAGGGTCACTAAATTTTGTATCATATAAATTTTAATACAAATCATGGGAAATAGATTTTGGAAGGCATTGATTAAGTAGCATAAAAATATGAATGAATTTAAATATATCATATAATAAAATGATAATGATTTTATAAGTAAGTGATTATGTGGTTTTTATACTAATAAATACATCAATTTTTGAACGCTACAAGTATACTTGGTCCAGGAATAGATGTACCAAGAGGTAACATGTCCAAAAAGTGCTTATTGGGCTTGACATGATCATCACCTTGTGCACAAAAATTGTCCATATTTCACACATGGCTTGAAAATCATATGGTATATGCATAGGATAATCAATATTTTCTTTAAAACCCATTATAGTGGATTTTAAAACAACAATATCCCCCAAGAAACAATGTTTATGATTATGATATTTACTATGCATAAATTTTCATTTTATTCTATGTATTTCACTAGTTCTTGGATTAGAAATTATGTTTCACAATGAAATGCAATAATATTTGGAATTCTGTCATATAAAAATAGAACCAAGAATATGGAATGTGAAACACTTCAATTCATGTAATACAAATAATATTAAAGATAGTATATTTGGTTGGATTAATCCAATAGTTTAAAGATAACTATTCTCTATATCATTCTAACTCCACTAGGACATAGTATAATTCTCTAAAAAGATAAAAAAATAAATCTCAAAGTAATATAGAATTGAATGGAATGAATATATGAATATGATGATAGGGAAAAATAGTGATAAAAGAAGAAGGGAAAGAAGGATTTTGCATCATCTGATAATTTTTTTAAGTAACACATTGTTACTTTCTTAAAGGTAATGTGAGTTTATTAATAATATTGAGAGAAATTCCACCGTGATCATGATTGAAAGAGTAATAAAAATGTTTAAAATGTTCTAATATAAAAATGTAATGATATAGAGAACTATAAAAACAAATGAATGGAGATACAAATGAACATACCATGAATGTTGTTAATTTATAATGGCCAATCATAAGTTATTACTACAACCGAAGTTGAATAATTAGTATGATTTTTTTTTGTATTCCCGAATTATGTCATTTTTTTACCTTATCAATGATATCATAGTTATATTAAGTATGAAATATATAAATTTTATACGGACATACTGTTCATTAAGGATTTGAATTCATATGTTTAACGATACAGATATCTAGGAACAATGATTCTGTTGGAAGTTATTAAAATTCATGGAAAACGCATTATAGATGGAATGATAACCAATAATAAGTTTTTAATGTTCAGATATTGATTTTGTGACAAATATACTATTGTTATGGATAATGTAAATTTGATAGTATAGATTAACTTTTACCAGAATAATTATTTATTATCAACATGGTTTATGATATCATTAATGGGGTTAATATCGTTTTTTATTTAGGGACTATATCACGAAATATTTTTTTTAAGGAATAAGGATTCATCTATGTATTCAATTTGGATTGATAGTTATTTTACGTGTTAAAATGTTTCAATAGAATACACGATGAATGTATTCACATGTTTTTTGTGATGATTAAGAGTGTATTCATATTATTTTATGGATTAATGATAAGTTACATTTGTAAAATTTAGTGTATTTAATTATAATTTTTTCAATATTTATATTTTTGAACGATCGTAAGGGTAATTTTATTAATTGTAAAATTTTAACATTTTATGATGTTTTAGAGATAAATTTACTACTTCAACATATGAATAATTATGTATATTCAATAACTTGTGAAAACCATATTTTCACAAAAATATCAAAAAATAAATCGAATTACTTAATGATATATTATTGATATTATGATACACTGAAAGTGAGTTTTAATGTTTCAAATATTAAAAAGTTATTATTTTTTTATATTAATTTCCTGGACTAATAATTGAATTAGAAATTGATCAAAGAAAAACAAAAGGATTAAATTTTTCATATGAAATATAAACGTGTCATGTATGAAATTTTATTTATATTCCAAAACAATAAGAAAATTCTTTAAATTTTGGAAAATGATATTGAGAGAAAAACTTAATCCTATTACCTTCACTTTTAATGAATTATATCGACTACTAAATCATCCCCACATTATAATTTTCATGCCCTTAACTTTCCATTAATCTTACACATTATTATGATCAGTGAACTCTATCATTCGTTTTAGTTATTTATTCTTTTTTAATCCATGTTAATATCTTCAATTCCCACTTAGGATCTCCTATTTTATATCATAGTTAGGTGATTAATCTAGATGACCATCAAATTTAATATTTTATCTTATCAAGAAGATTTATTATTAACCCTTCTCATGATTCAGATTCTAAAAATGATATTTTCAAATTAAAACCTCTATATTACAAAGATCATGATTGAATTGATAGAATCAAATTAAATTAAGGTCGGTAGAATGTAACACACTAAGATTTTAAAATATGAACATCATATTTGATAGTTTATATCAAGAAAAAGCCCATTTATAGAGTGGAATATGAAAAACCAATAATTTAAAATATATTTATATTTAATTTTTATCGAACTTTTCAATAGCTTTCGATGCTTGCAACACCAGTTTTAAAAGAATATCAATAAACAACTAAAATTTTATATAAACATGATGATATTAACCTGGATTTTAAATTATTGGGTATGAATAAAACTAAATAAATTATGAATAATACATATTTTATACATGTACATTTATTATCTATTGATAATAAATAAAAATTATAATCATTGGGATGAAAAATAAATATTTTCTTAAAAAGTCAATTTTTTTAAAAGACGGTTTATTCTTGCTTCACACAGATAATATAAAGTTAATTTTTATAAATTTGTATAATTTTTATGATATAGTTAAATTAAATTTTAAAATTATTATATCAATATTATCTTAGAGTGAATAGTTGATATTTTTTGGAAATGATTAATTTCTCATTCAATAGTGAGAAATACATAATTTTAATTGAAAGTTGACTTTTTAGTTAAATTATTTATCAATTTAAATTATATTTTCAATTGTTTTTAATGAAAACTTATTTCAATTATATATCTATTTATACAATTTAGGTCATTTTAATCTTTTTAATGTTGAATTTTGATATAAAAATATTGTAATTTGTTGATATTTTTCTCATTAAAACCCCCCATTTATCATCGAGTCCATTAGATTAGTATTAAATTAATATTTTACAATTAATAATTTAAATTTGGAAAATGGATTATATATTTTAAATTAGAATAATGTATAATATCCAACAATTTCATCTTACTATTTGACTAAAATTAATAGTGGAATCAGTAAAAATTAATTACTCTGGAAATGGTAAAAATGGATTTATCGGGGGTTAAATTAGAATGATAATATTGATAGTGAACTAAAAACAAGAATAAAATTTTTTGTATGCCCATATTTATATCTTATAATGACTAAGTGTCTATAATACACTATTTTGGTTCTATCCATCCTGTTAAAAACAAGAATACACATTTTTCTTCTCAAAACATACATGTGCGAAGCTGAATTCAATTGTGGTAGGAAAATACTCTCCTCCATTATTCACACACTAAAAAAATTAGTTTTTGGCCAAGAAATCATTAAAATGATCCAAAAATACATCATATATTATTATATTCCTTATTTTGAGCATAATTCCAAAATAGTAAGGCTTTTGGTTCAAACATGAGGAGGATACCCGAAGAAGAGGTTATGTTGTTAAATGAGTGTTTTTATTTTATTTCATCATAAAACTCCATAAATTATCTTTATATTATGCTTATATGATTAAAATAATATCTTTCATCTACCTATATTTGGTAATTATAATTTCGATACCTTAAACCATCCCCAATTCATAAAATAAGTTACAAAGTCATTATTTGTGTGTACGGTGAACTAGTTCCTTGTAAGAAGATGTCACTTATTATTCCATTACCACCTCTCTTTGTAGGGTATTATTATGGATATAATATAAATATAACTATTTAGTCATTACATCATATATACCATTTTACTTCCACTCCATAGGGGATATGATATTGACGCTTTTGTGTACAGAAGAGGACCGCGTCATGAGGTGGTGTGATTTGTTTATCACTAATGATTTACATGGAAGGTATTATGGATAATATTAATTAATATATGAAATATAAATTTTATATTTATGATATTAATTGAATATTTATCAATCTTTGTAGATATATATATTTTGTTTCTTACACTTAAAAATTATAATGATTTTCGTGTATGTGTGGCCAACCTCCTTTACAAAGATAAGTGAATCTCCTTTTATAATCACCCCATGTGGATAATATATATGATAATATTGAAATAAATAATATTTTATATTTGATATTGTGATAATTATGGACTGATATAATAATACTTACATCCTTTCCATATTTATCATTGAAAATAGACAAGTTACTCATGCGTATGTATGACCTACCCTCGCAATGATTGCAACATAGTTCATTTTTCCTAACCATATTTTATAATTGGTCATAAATGTATAATTTATGTATAAATATATTAATTATTTCATAATTATTATTCAGTATATTTATATATAATGATATCTTCTACAATAGTCATCTTACCGAAATCATTTTTGACACATTTCCCAAATATCATCGAAACATCCGATATAAATTTAATTGATTAATGTAATAATATATTACATGGAAATAAGTTAAATAAAAGGAATAAAAACATTAAATTTTTTCATAATGAACTAAATAATTAACATAATAGAATTGTTCTGGAATATAAAGAGCTTTTGTTAGGAGTCAGACTCAATGTAAGAGTTCTTCATCTCACTTACACTTTCATGACAAATATACAATAAAAACCACTTATTTCATATATATGGTTTATATAATAGCCTTTTTTATATGATAAAATTAATTAATTTAACTTAATTTTGTTTAACATTTCATTTTATGTCATTTATTTTATTTGGATTACGATTCAGATGTTATTAAAGTGTTAAGGGTTTATTTCACAATATTATCATTATTTGGGTTAGTTTATGATTAAATATCCCATGGGTAATTATTTCATATTTCTATATTAAAATAAAACTATTCTATACAAATATGGTTATTCACGAAATTATTCATGTAATAGTACATTTTTCGAATCATTGGTACTACAAATGATTGAATTTTTTTTGAAAATCCTATTTTATTTCTCCCTTCAATCAGATATCTACATTCATCAAAAACCATTTTTTCTAATTTTGTATTCAAAAATGTATTTTAATATTTTAAAATTAATTATTAAATACATTTTTACCCATTTTTACTTTTTAAAAAACTGTTTTGGAATGATTCATCGTTTCATTTTTAAAACAATTCCCAATTGTATTTTAGCAAAAAAAAATTCATATGATTTTTTATCTTTTACTCTATAAATATAATTTTAAACTATCATGACCAATCAGTGTTTTGAAGATTATTTTTCACTATTCGAAATGGGTATTTTTAGATAAAATGTTTTTAAAAAATAATTTTGAATTTATAATTTTTTTAAAAATCAAAGTGAAAAGGTTCTTTTCTTCAAAAATATATTTAGATATCTATTTATGGTATATATACTCATTTAAGTAATAAATAATTAATTGAAATTATTATCCAATAGGGATATATTATTTTTATATCATCATTACTATTTAATTTAATGGTTCATGATTAGATTGATTATGGATTTAAAATTTTTATTCAATTTATTCTATTACATTGGGTTGTTTATGATTATGTTTATTGATTGAGGTATACATTATCCTTTAATACCCACGGGATGCATCGGTAGGTCTTGTGAGATAAACTATATTGTGTTTTTTCTATGGAAATACCCATTTCGATAATGGAATCCTGTGTTTTTATTACCTTTGATTTTTATTACATGGTACAAAACAGAAGATGTTTTAAATTTTAGTTTCTTTGAAATCAGTAACAAAATGCATTAAAACATAAAAATTGTTCTAATACACATGAAAGGAATTTTTTTTGTTTATACTATGTTTCATTTTCTATATCTCAAAACATGGGGTCACACATCAATGAAAAGAGGTGATCATGGGGCCCAATAATGGAATACTCTAGGTAAACCATTAACATGTGATCATGAGGAATATCAATAATAACATGAGGAACATCATTATAAAATAAGTAATAGAACACGAGGAATATAATAATAAAAGTAAAATGACTCATAAAATATAAATATTTCTATAAAATTTTAATGATACAATCATAATCATATCACTAAGGTGTCCTTAATGAAAATTACCAAAATTATTCACCTAGGTATTGTAAAACATGTCATCTCTAGAGATTAAATTAATTACCCAACTAATTGGATTGATATATGAATACAACCTTCATATTTATTAATTAATAAATTCTATATATAACATATTTAATCATTTCAATAATAACCAATGGACAATAAATAACTAGTTTGTTATCAAAATCTGGGTAGATAAAAGTGAATAAAAGTGCTTAAATACCTGATCATTGAATCATTTTTAACCTATGAAAAGGGAATGTGGGGTTCGTATAATTAAATTACATAATAAAATAAATCAATTTTATCGGTAGTTTAATACTCCTAAAATATAAAAAAAAATTTATTCACAAAAAGAAAATAAAAGAGAATTTCTTATGTAGATAGCGAAATTTGAGGACTAAATTTGGAAACATGACATGTATAAAACATGGTTTTTGAAAATGGTAAAATTAGTGGGGACATTTGTATCCCATTTATAAGACATAATGTTTTATTAATAATATGATTAAAAGGGTAAAAAATCTTATAAGAATAACATTTTGAATACACTTCAAAAAATAAGTTCATGAAATGAAGAGAAAGAAGGATAATTCCCTTACAATGAACAGTTACATCGAAATCTTGATGAATAGAACCTTGGGGGCTTTATGAATCTATTGGGGACTCCTTCAAAGGATCAAATAGCATAATGTTTTTTATTATGAATTTAGAGTGAATGTAAATCAATAAATGGGTTGGTATATAAAGAACAAGTGAAGGATTTGTTTCATAGTTTCCAAATATAGACATTAAAAATCTTGGTTTTAGTAAATTCAAAACCATTTTCATTCCCATGGTTTTTGCCCATTTTATTGACTTTTGGGACACATGTAATGTTATTTTATCCCAAAATAACCATGAATTATTTTTATTACTTCTTTTGGAATGGAAAATTACTGTTTCTATAAGGTAATTATTTGAAAATTCTAAGTTTCCATTTTTGATATTGGAAAGTTACATATCTATTTTGGAAATTGAATAAAATAATTTAAAATACTTATAATTAAAAAATTAATATATTTTAGGACCATTATTTTAGTTAATTAATAATTAAATCATTATAGAATAATTTTGAATTTATTGAACATACTAAAACTCCAAAACATAATTTTAATTATTCACGGGAATATTAAATTATTATAGAAAATTATCATAAATTTACCCTAACCAAATTTCAACATTATAATTAAAAATATTATTATTATTTTATTTAAAAAATCTTTAAATATTTTAATTTTATGTTTTATATATGAAAATCGTTATTTATTAAAAAAATAATGGGTTGTAAGGCATAGTCAAATTTCTGACACTTAAATATTTTCGCGAACATAGTAAAAATATTTTATCATTTATAATTTTTTCATAACATAATATTACATTTAAATAAATATTATTATAAATTACTCATTTTATTAAAAAAATAATACCTTTTTTTCTAAAGTGCGATTTGTGTTTTAAATATAAAAATATCAAATTCTTCTCAATTAAACATATATTTTATTAAAAAAAACTATTCTGGAAAAGGAATTGATGGAATAAACTTTTAATTTATATAAAGTAATTACAAATTATATAAATAATTACAATACATGTAACCTCATATAAACCACATGAATTACCTAAGGGTGTGGTGTGAAATGGTGATCAATTCATTGGGTGGATTTGCTAACATTTACCGAGTGGTAATTTCCACTAACATTAACTTCTCCCATAGATAGTTTCATTCGAGCTTCAATTGTTAAATCTCAACTTGGGATTTTTCAATCGATGACCCTAGTGATGGTGTCTCCAACACAATATTTGATAAATGGGATTCATATAACATGACTCTATAGGTTGAGTCCATTGATTCTATTTCACACATTAATTATTTTTTTCATTACTAATTAGAAACACTAATTATAACGTTAGAATAAATACCAATTGGTATATTTTTCAATGGTAAAATTTTCCGAACATTATATTGACTAGGGGTCTTAATTTATCAATATTCTTATAATGTTCAAATCCCCATAGTATCATTTCCATTTATACTCTATAGGTAAATCTTCATTATTTCATTCAATATTCACTAAAAACATTTTCTAAGATGTTGATTGGTTTACTAATACTTTGTTTTATTTATGAAGTGTTGTGGAAATGATTATAAAATATTCTATAGATAAATATTTTCCTATTTTGATGACTAATGTATTGATAATTTATATAAGAATATATATATATATGAATTTGTTGTTTCTAATATTATATAGCACTCATTTTATCAGGAAACAAATATCATCAAAAAACCACAATTATTACATTCTTACCCCTTTAGAAATTTATTACCTAACAGTTAAACTCATTATGTCAGTTAAGAAAAGGTGAGAGTGCTTTAGATTCACTATTTCCTACTGTTCCCATGTATCGTCTTTAAACATATGGTTCCTCCACAACACTTTGACAAGGTTGGTAGTCTTGTTGTGTATAACATTGTATCTACAGTCCAAAGTCTCCATCGACTCCTCCACATAACATAGGTCATGTTCTAGTTGTACCACTTCTATATTTTGTACATTTAAGGGATCATGTATTTAATTCATCAAGAGATATACATGTAATACATCACAAACTTGATCTATATTAGGTGAAATTACTTGTCGATAGGCTTGTGGTCATATAAAATCAATAATTTCATAAGGTCCAATGTACTTCGGGCTAAGCATCGATTTATTACCAAACCAAATTACTCTCTTCCATAATAATATTCATATGACATATTTTTCAAAAACATCAAACTCCAAGCCCTTTGTCGGTTGTCCACATAGCTCTTTTGCCGACTTAGAGAATATTTTCTATGTTGAGGGATGGCATGATCATTTTCTTGCATATATTTCAAAAGATCGGGCTTAATCATCTTTATGTAACCAAATTCATACCAAATAGTAGGATTTCTATATCACCTCTCATATAGAGCTTCATATAGTGACACATGATTACTCATTTAGATGATATTTTTGTATGAGAACTAAACTAATGGTGGTGTTGATCCCATCCACCATTAAATTACATTGAGCATGTTCCTAGAATGTACTCAAGTGTTGGAATATTCATTTCAGATTGGAAATCCTTTTCATGATGATAGTTCATACTAAAAGTCAATTTAGTATTTAGAGAATTTTGATGACTTCTCTAGAATTTAGATGTGAACCTTGGATCATTATATGAAATGTTAGAATGTGGTTCCCTATGCATACTCACAACATAATTTATGTATATCATTAAAATATTGTCAAGATATAATTATTCTAAAACATTCATGAAATCAGTAATCTTGGTGAGTTGGTCCAGTATAACCCCTATCAAATTTTTTCCTTTGGATATTCTTGGGAGACTAGTGACAAAATCTATAGTGATATTGTCCCACATCCATGTGTGTATGGGTTGTGGAATAAATACCCCTTTATGAATTTTTCACCTAACATTAACTTTAAAATAAACCAAGTACCTTGATGTGTAGTCATCAATCCCCCTTTTCATATTATCCCACCAATAATGATCACAAACATCCCTATATATTTTTGTTATTCCAGGTTTTATAGAGAATGTATAGTTGTGAGATTCATCAATTAGTTGTTTTTTATCTTTAGAATAGATGGGAGACATATCCTTTAATAAAATTTCAGTACACCTTCTTGATTAATATTGAACTCTGGAAAATTCCCATTCTTCACATCCTCTATCTTCTTTTTTAACAAAGGATCTTCTCTTTGATCTTTCTTGATAATTTTTAGTAATGATAGTTGAGAAATAATTTGGGATATTATTGAAGATTTAACATCCCTTTTAATTCACATATCCAATCTTACTAGGTCATTAATCAAATGATCTTCTTGAATCCTCCTCATTGTTAGCAAAATAGTGTCTTTATTACTAATTGCATTACTGACAATGTTTCTCTTCCAGGGTGATAATGAATTGAACAATTATAGTCCTTACAAAATTCCAACCATCTCCTTTGTCTCATGTTCAATTCCTTCTGTGTGAATATATACATAAAACATTAGTGTTTGGTGTATATATCACATTTATCCCCCATAAATAGATATCCTCTATATTGTTAGTTAAACAAACATAGATATATCTAGGTTATTTTTTGGATATTTCTTCTCATGAGAATGTTACTCTCAAAAAGTAAAATTAATCACATTTTAAATTTTCATGGGGAATCACCTGATAAATTTCAAAGATACATCGTAAAAATTAAAGAATCCTTCTCTGAAAGATGGAAAATTTAACATAGGTACTGTAAAGAAATAATTAATTTGATCATGGAAACATTCTTTACACCTTCTAGCCAAGATGAAATTAGTCCCTTTTCACGTTAACATGGATAGTGGATTAGAATTTCAGGAATAGTTTTTCAAAAACCTCATATAATATCTTATTAAAAAATTTAAACTATGAATCATAGCTACTATTGATGGGTGAGGCTAGTCATATACAACCTTTTCCAATGTAGGGTAAACTTATATTCCTTTATTTGATCCAATTTTCATCCGTAAAGAATATTCTTTAAACCAAAATTCACATTTTATTAATTTTACAACTAGGGTTTCCTTCCATAGTGTTTACAATATAACTCAGCTATTGTAACACCCCAAACATCAATGGTATGATTATCTTTGAATAATACAATAGCTTGCGCTAAACATAATATTGGGTTGTAACACACCACAACATATCAAACTATCCATTATAAATAGTAATTCCCTGTTTTTGAACTCTTATTAATATTATTTTTCAAAATAGACTTTATTTTTGGATCTAGAATATCAAAATTAGTTTAGGGTGAATGTTTTGTATTATTCTGAAAACATTCTTTTTTGATGAATAGTGAAAAACACCACGTTATTGTTTAAAACCGAATTTTTATTTAAATAATTGTTTATTTTATTTTAATTTATTTTTATATCAAAATAGATACATAATATTTATATTATTTCAATCTAATTAATTAGATTCTCTTTTAAATAAATTATATATATATATATAATTATATTGGTTTTTTTAACGCCTTTTTCCCACCTTTTAGGAACGTTAGTAAATTTACATAAAACAATATTTTACCACTTCTGTGAATTGAATTTAAAAATTCCTAGAGGAATGTTTGAAATTAATAATTAATATGTGTTACAATATAATAAAAATAATTTTTGGTGAATAATAACTTTTGAATTTTATATACCATGGTTAAAATTAAATAGGGTAATTTAAAGGTAAAAATGATATTATAATTACCCTAAAACATGTCCAAATTCTATTGGATAAGTGTATTTCGACCAAATTAAACCATAGGAATAAAATATGATCCTTTTGTTCCACATTGAATAGATTAGGACTTTTATAATTATTTTATTTAATGAAGAGTTAAAAGGGTTAAATTCTAATTTTCATAACCAAAACATTTTTAATATAGGGTTATATATAAGATAAATTCAACAATAAATTTTCATTATAAATATAATAATATTTCCTACATAATTTTATTTTATTTATAGTTTTTAGACATTGAATAAATAAATTTATTTATAACACAATGATGATGTTGTAATTAACTTATTAATGAAACATTAAAATAATTGATTTTATAAATATCCAAATTAATGTAAATTGATACTCTTAATGAATTAAACTAATTTAATAGTTTAATATTACATGGTATGGTTGATTTAACATTTTTTTTTGAAGTGATATATTTGGTATGATGTTCACAATAACAAAATAAGAAATAGTGTCAAAATTGACATAAATGAGTATTTAAAACAAATTCAATATTATTAAATGATATAATATTCCTAAAAATCTAATGATCAGCCAGAGAACATATATAAGGTTATATATTTCAATAATCAACCACTTTGGGTTATTTTGGTTTTTTATTGTATGTTTATTATCCATTTTTTATAATAATACAAGAATACATCGTAAAAGATAAACTATGTAACTAAGAGTTAAATCTAAAATATAGAGTTAATATAGTGACCAAAACCTATCTAAAACCTATTGGTTGAATGGTTTTCGACTCATACCTACCTTATACTCTAAATAAATCCTTTTTGAGCCATTATAAACTGAATATGATTGAATAATAAATAAATATTACATGATTTTTTTTAAAGTTACCCTCACCTCTCTTATAAAAGAGTACTTCCCCTTCTCTTAGAATAACACCTTAAAATAGATGTTTCCCATCCAAAGGTTGCACCAATATCCACCCATATAACCTCACTTCAACCTAATGTCCTTACAGAGATCATAAACCCAACTTAAAGAGCCAATTTGATCAAATCAAATTGAAGAACTTGAAGAAGTGATAATAATTTCATCACCTATTTCAAAGTTATTTTATTCTTCCACTTCCTATTTATCTGTTTTTTCCATACCAAAAAAATATATCCATTACCTTATACATACAAGGATGTTATTATAAATATGTTACAACCATATTCATTATTCTATCCATCCTAATAATGAAAAAGTCACTAAAAGTGCGTACATTTGACTTACCGTCTCCACGTCGCGGTGTAGTTTGTTATTCAACACTTCATTATTTGGATGGGTATAATAATGAGTATAATTTATGTAAATAATAAATATAAAATTTTTATGATTCTGTATATAGGATATGACATCCAATTACATATGATTCCACCATCAATAGAATGGTATTGCCGCTATCGCGTACATACAAATTACCGTCTCCACGAACGCGATTAGATTAATTCTCTATCATAACCATTTAAGAATAAATTTCATTTTATGATTAAGAAATAATGTTTAATAACATAATATAATTCTGGATATAATTCAAATACCACCTATCCATAACAAACATTACTTACTTACCAAAACATATAAAGGAAAACATATCAGTTAAAACCCAAAATGATGACACTACTGGATCATCATTAACAATGAAATATTAGAAGATCATATATGATATCATATTTTTGTATGTGGTTCTTTTATAATTAAAAAAAATTATTTCACTATTATACAGGAGGTTAACCTACCCATGTATATGGAAATGTACCAGTTAATGGTTAATTTAACAATCACTTTATTTAACCAAGGTTGTTTATACGTAAGTATCTACTGTGACTTCTTAATCATCGACATCCGTGTTTATTAAAAATTTATTTCAAATCATTTTTAATATTTCCTATAATATGGGTTACTATCATTTATACCCTTTTTGACTTTTTATAAAAGGTTTTGAAATGAATCTTTCTGTCGTTTTTCAAACAAGGTTCTTTATGAGTTTTTCGACGAATTAAGGTAAGAATTTTTTTTCACTTATACGGAGGGTGAGTCTATTTTCAGCCATTATATATCCATAGTATATTCACTTAAAATCTTATAAGAATATTTTCTTAGTAAATGTTTTCTTTTTTAATTATGTGAATTTTAAATGAGTTCAATATAGAAATAGGTATTTCTCTCAAATAGTCTTGATTTCATCTATGTCAACATTTGTTGATGGATTTTATAGTTATATGAAGTTGATTTATTATGATACAATATTCGATATTGTATTTAAGGTTTTGTGATATGTTTGACCATGGATGTGTTATTTTTATACCATTCATGGTTTATTGTTAAAGTATTTGAATTTCCCAGTTTGGATCCAAGTATCATTGAGAGGGGGAGGGGGTGAATCAATGATATATTTTTCTTTTTATGTTTCATTATTTTTGAATCAACCTTCGCCTACTATTAAAGAGTTTCTTCCCTGCTGAACACACACAACCAAAATAACACATGATTTACAAGGTTCACTACTCAACAAGAATAGCTACGTCTTTAGTATAGTGTGGAAATAATCCTGTACCAAACAATACACTAGAAAACAATCCTTTGATGTGGAATACAACGAGTATGATATGCCCTTACACTCATGTAGCACTTTGAAAACAATACAATAGTATGTGTTCTCCCTCTTAGAGAAAATAGGGTAAAACAATGTTTCTATACTTCTTGATGAATTTTCAAAAATAGAATCTTTCAAACCAAATCTTCAATTTCCTACTGAGAAGCTGGTAAGAAGCTCTGGTAGCAAAACAACTTGTGTGCCACCCCCTACTTGCATGCCTCCCTGCTTGAACGCCACCGACATGTGTGCCACTCAACTTGCATGCCTACCTGCTTGTGCGCCACTAACTACGTGTTCTCCAATATTGTGCAAGGATCACAACTTGTGCGCTACCTTTTGACTTATACAATGCACACTTGAACAGAACTCCCTACTTGCGTGCCTCTTAGAACATGCGCACCGCTTCTGCATGTGCACCACTCTGCTTGTGCGGCACACTTCTTATATGCCTCCCTACTTATACACCATATAAATAACTCTTAACATGAACGCCACTCCAGCTTTCCCACCACTTTATTCTACTTTCATGCATAGAGTTCAAATTTTCTCTTAAGAGTTGATCCATAGAAAAATGAGGAGGCTAGTCATCTATCTATAGGAATTTTTGTGACTTTCACACCACATACACTTGCGGGGCATTCCTACTTGTGGGATGATCCATCACTTGTGTGCCGCCCCATCACTTGCGCACCATTCCATCACTAGTGTGACACATTGTTTCATTTTTCATATTTTGATATGATGATGTTGAGATATGACTTTCACATAACCTACACTTGTGCAACACTTATACTTGCACACCACACTTGCGCGCCACTTTTGAATTGAATGGCACACTTGTGTGCCGCTTTTTGACTTGCGCACCACCTTCTTTCCTTTTCCAAAAACACTTTTTTACTCCCCCTATACTTTATAAGGACTGCATCACAAGTTCTCCAAACTTGTGAAATTTTTGAAATATAATTCAGCAAAGAATCATCATATTTTTTCAAGGCTTTTACAAAGTGAATTGTGTTATACTCTTTTGACAAAAAAAGACACCAATCTGCAAAAAGCATACGCTTCAAACTTCCTTCTCCATCGAACTTGGTCCCAACAATCTCCCCATTTGGATTTTGTTGTCAACTGTGATTTGTAAATAATTAAACTTTGTAACCTCAGGAAATAGATTACTTATCAACAATTATAAGCCTATGTGGGATAAATCATTTTAAGAAACACGAATTATTGACAGTCAAAACCATGTTGTTTAAAAACAGTGAATATGAAATTTCATGATCATATCTATACTGCCTTCTTCAGGACATCTTCCAAGCTTCTACCTCAGCATTATTCACTTCTTTGATTTTCCTGGAAAAGAAAAACATTATTTCCTATAACCACTCCAAATAATAGTTAGAATATTTCAGTCACATACATGATGGACTCACGATTTACCCACACCCCCCCCCACCTTTATGCATGCTTCCATAAGGATATATTTAGGAAAAAATTATCCCCCTTGAATACACTATCAAATAGTAAGATGAGAGAGGGGACAAAGACACATGCCTCAACCTTGATGAGAAAAAGGTTGGACACCCATGTTCACCCTCAATTTTGAAAATGGTTCATTTTGTAATGGTTTTGTAAATATTTCAGCAACTTGTTCTGATATAAGAACATACTGTAGCTTCAATTCATTATTCTCCACCTTTTCATTGATGAAGTGGTACTTTATGTCAATATGTTTGGAATGAGAATGTTGTATCGGGTTCCTTGTAAGATTGATTGCACTCTGATTATCGCATCAGAAAAGTAAGGGTATCTTCACTTCAGCAAGTCGATCTTCCAACTGAGTCTTCATCCACATATGTTGGGTAGTAGCTTGAGTAGAAGCAACTTACTCAGCTTCAGCCGTTCTAAGAGTTACTGAATTATTTTTCATTATATGCCAACTAACACAATTTTCTACCAGAAAGAAAACTCAAACTGATGTGCATCCTCTATAATCAACATTTCCTGCCCAATCAGTATCTAAATACCCGAACAAATCAATATTTTCTGCTCCATCATACCTAATTCCATAATTTTTTGTGCAATTGATATATCTGAGAATCCTCTTTCCAATAATTAAATAGGATTCTTTTGGAGAACTCTAAAAATATTGACATACGGTAACAACATAGACAATGTCGGGTCTTGAGGCAATCAAATATAGAAAACATCTGATCAGCATTTGAAATTCTATCTAATCAATTTCCTTGCCTTCTCCATCTTTAGACAACTTAGTTCCCACTGAAATAGGTCTGGAAACTGGTTTCAAATTTTCCATGCCAATCTAATTTAGAAGTCCCTTAGCGTAATTCACTTGAGAAAGAAAAATGTGGTTCCTCTTATATAAGATTTGTATCCCAAGAAAGTATTTCATTTCACCTAACATGGACATCACAAACTACTTATTCATCTCTTCAACAAATATTTCACAAGATATTTCTCCATTTCCAGCTGAGATAATGTCATCAACATAGACAATTACAATGATATAATACTCCTAAAATTTCTTGATGTAATGATTTATGTCAAATCTACCCATTTTTAAACTCATCATCCTTAAGAAAGTATCCAGTTTGGAATACCATTCCATTGGAGCTTTTTTTAGCTCATACAAGGATTTATTTAGCATACACACACAACTTTCATCTTTCCAAACAATAAATTCACAAGGTTTTTCAGTGTAAACGTCTTCATCAATATTTCCATTTAGAAATTCATACTTCAAATCAATTTAAAAAAATTTGTAACTTCATTTTGTAGTAATATCATGAAATATTATTATTGATTCCAAAATATAAACCGTAGAAAAGTTCTCATGAAAATAAACATCTTTAATTTGTGAGTAACCATTTCAAAATAATATTTCATGGTTCCATATCACTTCGCCTTCTTCATTCATCCTGTTCTGAAAAACCATTTTTTTACCAATGACATTTTTGTCATCCATCTTGGCTATGAGTACCCATGTATCATTATTTTTTATTTGATCAAGATCCTCATTCATAGCCTGAATACATTCTGGATGCTCAAAACCTTCATTCACATCATTTGGTTCAACTTTTGAATACAAAGAAGCATGTGTAGCAACATTTTTTATTCTTCATGTTTTAACACTGTGATGTTGATCACCAATATTTTTCTGAGCCTCCACTTATTTCCTCAGCCTAGGATGTCTTCTTCAAACTTCATCCTCATCACTTGAGATTTCTTAGTTGGATTCCTCTTCTTCAGTAGGAATAACACAGTCTGCAACATTATCAGAATCATTAACCAAATCTTCTCTATCCTACTCAACTTCCATATCAACATATGAATTCTTTTCTTTCTCAACATTTTCATCAACTTTTACATATGAAGAATCAATAATTATGACTACTTACTAATTGAGACATTTATAATCTCTTCCTTCTGGAGGGTAGCCAAGAAAAATTCCATCATCTCCTCTTTGATCAATCATTGCAAAGTTTCCACCTTTCTTTATTATAATGCATGGACTCCCATAAACTCTTAAATGTTTCAGACTTGGTGTTTTTCCATAGAACATTTTTATGCAGTCATCTATGTGTTTGGCGAAATGAGACTTCTGTTCTGAATATACAAAATAGTTTTATTGTCTTTCCACCAATATTAATGAGAAAGACTATGTTCAAGTATCATAGTTCTCTCCATTTCCACCAGACATCGATTCTTTCTTTAGGCAACCCAGTTTTATTGAGGTGTGTATGGTAATCTAAAATTATACTGAATTACATACTTCTCAACATAACATTCAAACTCTTCATTATTGTACTCACCAACATTATTAGTTCTTAACTTCTTCACTGAATACTCACATTACTTCTCTACTTTACTCTAGAAACTCGTAAACATTGTCAGAGCATTTGACTTATGTCCCATGTACATAACACAAGTAATGTGAGTAAATTCGTCAATGAATGTAATGAAGTACTTATCTTCAATTTCATATTGATTGATCGTTGGTCCATAGATATCAATGTATGAGTTCGAAGGGTATTTTTGAGAGAATTTCATATCTCTTTGGAATAGAGTTTGTAATCATCCTTTTTTCAAAAATAGTGAAACACCAATCTCTGCATGATAAATCAGGCATATCTCGGACACTGTCTCATGTTGATAACATGAACATGTTTCTCTGACACATATGTCCCATCCTTTTATTCCATAACTGATTTTCATCCACCATGCCCATGTAACAAGAGTTATGTACTTCCCAAACATGGAAAAAGTTCCATTTTGTATGTTTCCCTCTTGTAACTACCCTTTCATCATTTTCACTTTTCACAAAAAATCAATCATTTATGAAGATAACATTGTTTCCCTCATCACAGAGTTGTGAAAAACTCAGTGGATTATGTTTCACCCCATCAATATATAATGTTTTTCTAGATTTCATTTTTTCTTACTTAATGACGTTTGATCCAACACCTTTAATCCTCAGAGACACATCATTTAAATATTGTATCTATTCCTTCTTAGAATCCTTTAACATTATTCGGAAAATTTATGTCTCCTTTCATATGAGAAGACCACCCACTATCAATAATACATGGACGGTCTCCATTTGTGGCTTTCAAGGCAGTTTCAACAACAAGAGTTTTTTCTTCTTCCTTTTCATTCTACACCTCCAGCTTTTGGAATTTGCTGAGAACATTTTTTTGTGCTAGAAACAAAACAAGACATCACATAGCAAGAATTGATGGTTTTTCACATCTTTCACAAATATATTCCAATTTTTTGAACTTATTTTCAACTTTCACAGCAGCCTTTTAATATTTATTCTGAACTTCCTTCACATACTTCCCTTTTCGAGAGGTTCGACTCCCCTTCAAACATTGTCTTCAATAACATGTGGAATATTAGAAATAATTTTGAATGAACCAACAAATGTTTTTTGTGTGCCAAATCCACCAAAATTCCAAAAGTAACCATAGAATTAATATTTCCCTATGAATCTTATGTACTGACTGGAGTTGTGAACATTTTTCTCAACAATATTCTTAATAGATCTCTCTTAATCATCAACCTTATTATTTTCAATTATAATGTTCTTCTTCAGCTCAAATTTATGTTCAAACTTATCTGTACCAGAAGTATTAGAAATCTATTTGGACTCATGAATTTTATCTACTTATGATTTTTCAGCATTGCTGACTTTGGCCACAAACATAGTATTTACATCATTGTTCTTATCAGAACATGTTCATTCTTTCCTCTCACACTTTGAAGGTTACTTTTGTGGATCCTTATTTTGATCATTTATACTAGAACTTCCACTAACTTCTGAGATAGATTGTTTGAAACTGATATTTATTTCTTTATATTTAGAAAGTTTCTATTGGACAAGATCCAACTCTTCTTCTTTTTTCCTTCATCTTTACTTCAATATGATCATTATGATTCTTTCCATTCCCAAGATAATTCTAAAGATCATCAATCTACTTTTCCTTCTTGATTTTCTCATCAGGGAAAAGTTATTGATTATTTAATGTGGAATTTTCATTTATCAAATTCTTGTTTTCCTTATCAAGCCTTCTGATCTTCCTCAAACATTCTTTAAATGCATCTTTCAGATGATATTGAAGTTGTGTTTCTTCTTCTTCAAAACTGTGGGTCCTGTAGTCTTCCTTATTCACTATGGAAATAAAGGTATTCTCTCATGTTTTTTCAGAAAATGATTTATCAGATTCATATTATCTATCTTCTTCATCTTTATATTTAGATAAAAAGATTCTTCCTTTTTGATTTGATGAACTTTTTGTCCTTCCCCTTTGAAAAATATTTATCTTGGTCATCTTATTTCTTCCACGACCTACTTGGAATTCTTTCATCATCATCACTATCTTCTTCTTTATTCTTTTGAGGATAGTTAGTAGCAATGTGACCAATGACTCCATACTCAAAACATTTCACGGGAATTTTACCCTACTATTTCCCTGTACCTATTTTCACATTCTTAGAAAACAAGGATATAATTTCATCAAAATATTTACATACATCATTTTCAGAATTAGATTCACCAGAATCATCTTCAATAAGAGTCTTCTTTGACTTCTCTCTCTTTGCAGCCTTAAATGACATTCCTCTATCAACTTTTGTTTTTCTTGTCATTTTCTTATCCCTTATCATTTCATAAGTAATGAGAGTCCAATGTAAATCATCTAGAGATAATGTTTCAGGGTCTATAACTTTTAATGAAGACACTTTAGCATAAAACATGTTAGACAGAATTCTCAAGATCTTTTCAACAACTGTATAATCCTCCAACATTTCACCAAGACATATGATTTTACTAACAATGTCTTTTATCCTGGTAAATAAGTCCCCAAACATTCAGATTATCCCATTTTAAAGTCTTCATACTTCAGCCTCCAAATATGGAGTTTTTCCCTTATTCACATTTGTATTTCCTTCATAAATGTTTTTCAACATATCCTAGATTCCATTAGCTATAGTGACACCTTTCACTCTTAAAAAAATCACTCTTAGAAAGAGATGAGAGTAATGGATTTTAGCTCTTCCATCATTCTCAAGATTCTTCTTATCAGTAGGTGTAAGAGAAACCTTGTCATCAAAAAGAGCAAATCCATTAATTATATTTTGAAGAACTTCATTCCAAAGAGACATAAGATAAGGAATCATTCTTTTTTTCCATATATGATAATTATTTCCATGAAATATCTAAATCCCCTTACTATTCACACAATCCAGATTTTCCATCACAACTTTCTTCAAAACTTCAGCAAAGATCAAATTATGGGAACCTCCCTATGATACAAATTGAAGATACTAGTTAGTATCCAAGTATCACTTATAGGAGGAGGGGGAGAATCAGTTATATATTTTTCTTTTTATGTTTCCATATTATTTAAAAAACCTTCTCCTACTATTAAATATTTTATTCCCTGCTGAACACACACAACCACATGAACACAATATTTACAAGGTTCACTACTCAACAAGAGTTGTTATGTCCTTGGAATGATATGGAAACAATCCGTTACCACACAATCCACTAGAATACAATCCTTTGATGTGGAATACATTGAGTGGGATATTCCCTTACATTTCTTTAGCACTTTAAAAACAATCTAATAGTGTGTGTGCTCCCTCTTAGCAAAACTAGTTTAAAACAAAGTTGATGTTCTTCCTGATGAATTTTAAAAAATCAAATCCTTCAATCCAATTATTTACACTCCTACCCAGAAGCTGGTTTGAACTTCCTGGATCAAACAGCTTGCACGCCACACCCATCTTGCACGCCTCCCTGCTTGCACGCCACCTTCTTGCGTGCTACTCTCCTTGCGCTCCTACCTACTAGTGTGCTACTAAGAACTTGGGAACCTCTATTGTGCACAACTCAAAAATTGCACGCCACATTTTTGCATATAAATAGTACACTTCTTGAACACAACTTCGTACATTCACACCTCTTAGAACATGCACGCCACTTCTGCTTGTGCATCATTCTGCTAGCGCACCACATTGCTTGCACACATCCCTACTTGTGCACCTTATAAAAAACTCTTAACTTTTGTGCCACTCCAGCTTATGAAAAACATTCTTCTACATGCGCACTCATAGCTCAAATTTTCTCTTAAGGGTTTATCCTTAGAAAAATAAGGAGTCTTGTCGTCTATTTATAGGCATTTTGGTGACTTACACACCACATACACTTGTGCATTGTTTCTACTAGAACGCATCTCCATCACTTGTGCACCGCTCCATCACATGTGCGTCATTCCATCACTAGCGCGACACATTCTTTCCTTTTCCATATTTTGATATGATGATATTGAGATATGACTTGTGCTCAACATACACATGCATGCCACATATACTTGTGCGCCATACTTACATGCCACTTTTGACTTGTGCTCCACACTTGCATGCCACTTTTTGACTTTCACGCCACCTTCATTCCTTTTCCAAAAACACTTTTTTACTCTACCTATCCTTCATAAGGCTTTCATGACATGTCCTCCAAACTTATGATATTTTTGAAATACAAATCAGCAAACCATCGTCATATTTTTTTAAGGATTTTATAATGTTAATTGATTTACACTCTTTTGATAACAAAAGACAACACTCTACAAAAAGAATACTCTTCAAACTTCATTCTCCATCCATATTGGTCACAATAGTATTGACATTTTGTATGCTAGTTTTAATAAAAATGTTTATGTTATGTTTCAACCTTTTAATATGAGGAATGCATTGGATTTATTAAGTGACAAGTGGATCCCGCTATAGCTCCTCGATACATCGGTTGGTCTCATGAGACAAACTAGTGTCTTAGAACCAGGACATAACAAAATCATATTTGTAGTCTTGGAACAAGGCCTTGACTACGTGGTTATGATGTCCGGAATTATGCATTCTATCATTGTGAAATTAGATATTGATATTACATGTGATTATCTGACTAGTATAATATCCACGTGAATAAGTAAATGGAATTATTTTATTTATCATTTCCATATTATGCATAAGTTTATGATTAAAAGGATTTTGTTTTAGTCTTATAAATTTCTTTAAATTTTTGTTCTTATTTTTGAATGTTTCCTCTATATTGTCATCCTTACTGATCATTTGAGCTCACCCCTTTCTTATGTTTTATTTTTCCTAGGATGTGAAGAAGTACATTGTGACTGACCTATAGCTATATGCTAAGAGATATGAGTGTGTTAATATGGGACACAATATTTTTTTTCATTACATGATGTAATGTAAAAATTATGTATGTATCTAGTACTTCTAAGGCTACTAAACTGATCGTCCTTTTGAGACATGATTCCTTGTATCATACCAATGTTATGTAAAAATGCACCAACACCAGGTAACTGGTGTTATATAATTACAATTGGAATCAAAAGAAGATTAGTACAATCCATGTAAACTAGATTTAGAAAAAACTCTGATTAGGTAACATTACAATAAGATAAGCATTGAAGATTAGTATAGAATAACATCCAAGAATTTTGTTAATGAAGCTATTTTTGGAGTTTTCATAGGAATAAAATCCTTTCTGGATATGAGCAGGTAGAGACAACTCTGGGACAAATGTACCTAGGATTGAAAGCTCTGAAAAAGAGTTTCGGGTGTGACCCGTGGTATCCTGGTACACGACAACAGGCCTTGCAACACTCCTATTTACAACAATCCTGAGGAATATGCTGAGGATAATTAATGTTTTTTTCAATACATTATGAAGTATTTTGGATTATATACATCCTCAAATAAAACATTTGTATGATTATGGATTATATCCATAAACTGTTCAATTTATGTTAAGTGTTTTACAAGTTTGGAATTATGTATTGTGATTAATAGAGTAATTTTGTCTATGCCATTGTTTAGAAATGGAACCTAGTAAAAGAAAGGTAAATCAAAAAAATAAACAGAATCCATGTATGGATTTCCCTCTTACTGAAGATAATTATACTGGAGCTGCTGATATAACTAGTGTTTATCAGCTTATCACCATACTGGGACAACTCACTCAGGTTATGAATAATAACCAAACTCGTATGGAGCACCCTGATCCACAACGTGGAGGATCAATGTTAGATCTCTACATGAATAAACAACCACCATCATTATATATGAATACAAATCCACTTGTATCTAAGCAATTGATAAGTTACTTAGAGAAAGAATTTCATGCATCGTTAAGTAGAGAAAGGGAATAAGATGTCGTGGAAGTTTATTATCTCACTGGAGAAGCATAAGAATGGTTTTCCTTAATACAAAACATATAGGAGGTCGAAGAAGTATCAAATATAGAATGTAGAGGCATTGATGATATTTTCATAGAAAAATACTATCCTCGTGACCATTGAGATGATATGGAATGGAAATTTCTAAGCCTGAGGAAAACAGAGGAAGAAAATGTCGCAATGTATGAGGCTAACATTACATGGTAGCAAGGCATGCAACAGATTATATAATAAATCCACGTAGTAAGATTAATCAATTATTTTATGGGTTAAAAACATTACTCTTTTGATCATTAGTCTCAAAATCCTTCTCGATGAATGAAAATATAGTCTCATGTTCTATCAATACATAATAGTAATCCTCTACGTCTTACGACTTTAAAGCAAAGAAAGAGATGAATAGATCTTATGAACACTCTAGAAATGGAACTAAGGGAAAGTAGGGAAAAGTTGAATTTCCAACCTGCAGTAAATTTGGGAAGAAACACACTGGTACGTTCCTTAAGGGATTGGGAGTTTGTTGCAAGTGTGGAGAAATAAGACACCACACTCATGATTTCAAAGGGATGAATGATGTTGTTAATGTCTAATGATAAAATTGTTTAGAAATGGCACCTTCTACAAATAAATGTCCTATGATCCTAATAAAAGTATCTTAGTAAAGTCCAATGGAGCAAGGACATGCTTATACAATCACTACTAGTAAGGTTGAAGCACCAAATGACATGGAGACAAGTAATTTAATGGTTTCCTCAAATTTATCCAATGATTTATTTTACTTTGGATCATCTAATTGTTTCATATCAACCCAATTTTCGAAGAAAATTATATATTTCCAATTTGATTTATCAAGGGAGTCATTAGTCAAAAATCCAAAGGGAGGTATCATTGTAACAAAGTTTTGTCAATCAGTTCCAATTAGGACATATAAACATGCTTTATCTTGAGATCTCATCATTACACCCATGATTTAACTTGATATAATCCTCAGTATGGATTGGATTTCATACCATGATGCGAAAATTTATTATAAGAAGAAGGATGTTACAATGGTAGATGATGATAAAGAGTTCCTTATCTTTTTAGTAGAAACCTCACCATTTGATTCTTATCTAGATCCACCCTTCATATATCTACAAAATCCAATTATTGGGGATGAATAAATTAAAATAACTATGGATGTGGAAAGGAATGTTCAAATAGATTATGTACCTATTGTGCAAGAATATGTTGATGTGTTTCTTGAGGATTTACCTGGACATCCTCCAGAATGAGAAATTTAGTTTTGCATAGATTTATTTCCATGTTCCAGACCCATGTTGAAGACCCCTTACAGAATGGACACTATAGAATTAATGGAACTAAAGAAACAACTAGATGAATTTAGTAATATTGAATTTATTCACTCTGGTGTTTCTCTACGGGGAGCCCCTTTTCTTTTTTTAAGAAAAAAATGGATCTATGAGGTTGTGCATTAAATACAGGGAGATCAATGTTATAACAATAAAGATCAAGTATCCCCTACCGCGCACTGATGATTTGTTCAATCAACTTCATGGAGCTCAAGACTGTTCCAAAATTGACCATCGATCTGGATATCATCATTTGTGTGTAAAGAAGGAAGATATTCTGAAGACAACATTTCATACCAGGTACAGACATTACGAGTTTACAGTAATGTATTTTGGACTGACTAATGAACACTATGTCTTCATAGATCTAATGAATAGAGTCTTCAAGGAATGTCTTAATGACTTTTTAGTGGAATTTATTGATGATATAATGGTTTACACCAAATACTAAAAATATCATGAAAATAACTTGCGCACTATTCAAAAGACTCTTAGAAGAAATGAATTATATGGGAAGTTTAGCAAGTGTGAATTCTGCCTTCAAGAGATTACTTTTCATGGCCATATTGTCTCTGAGGATGGAATCTCTATTGATCCTTCTTAGATAATATTAATTCAAGAATGTCGAGCACCAAATATTAAAACTGAGGTACACGGTTTTATTTGTTTAGTAAGTTATTATCAGCATTTCATCGATAATTTTTTCCGATTGGCTAACCCATTACCATGCTCACACATAAATGGGATAAATATTTTTGTACAAAAGATTATGAAGAATGTTTTGAAGAACTGGATAGAAGATTATTCATTACTTCTATCTTGAATTTACCATCAGAGAATGATGGGTTTGTTATTTATAGTGATGATTACAAGAAAGGGCATGGTTGTGTTCTTATACAGAATGATAGAGTTATTACCTATGCATCACGATAGCTAAAAATTACTAAACAAAACTACCCCACTCATGATCTTGAGTTAGTAGCTATAATATTCTCACTGAAGATATGGAGACACAATATCTATGGTAAAAAATGTGAGATATATACTTATCACTTGAGTTTGAAGTATATTTTCTCACAAAAAGAACTCAACATGAGGAAAAGGCAATGGCTTGAACTACTCAAAGATTATGATTTCACAATACACTACCACCCTAGGGAAGGAAAATAAGGTGTCAGAAGCTTTGATCTGAAAGGATCATGGAGTTATGAACAAGATGAGAGTTTAAAGGGATCCTGTGTTCATGGATCTAGTAAAAATGTATATGGGAATAATCATTGAAGGTGAAACATCGATACCATTTCAAACGGTTTCCAAACTATATTTAATAGAAATCATAAAAATTTCTCAGACTGATGATGAGGATTTTCAAAAGAAAATTGTAGCTGTGAATGATGGGAGATTTATTGAATTCATATATAAAGATGGAATTTTGAAATTTGTGAAGAGACCTTGTTTTCCTGACATACCTGATCTAAATGGGGAATTGATGGATGATTTTCATAGCTCTAATTTCACTATACACCATGTTATCACTATGAAGTATAGATATTTGATGGAACATGTTTGGTGGGACAACATGAAGATGGATATTTTTTATTATGTGTCAATATGTACAGTTTTTCAATAGGTGAAGGATGGAAGTCAACATCCTAGAGGATTCATGCAACCTCTTCCAATACCTGACTAGAAATGGGATGATATTATGATATACTTTTTCATGGCGATACCAAAGACTCATAGAAAGAATGATTAAATATGATTCATTATTGATCGATGTACCAAGTCGTCCCATTTTCTTGTTTTAAGAGAAGATTTACCACTTGAACGTTTAGTAACACTATATATTAATTAATTTATAAGACTTAATGGAGTACCCCTATTGATTATTTTTTCTTTTGATTCCCATTTTACATCAAGATTCTTAAAAATTCTTCAGAAGACCCTGGATAATGAAATTCTTTTGAGCACTACCTACCACCATCAAACTGATGGACAATCAGAATAGACTATTCAAACTATAGAAGACATGTTCCGATCTTTCTCAATTGTCGTTCAAGGAATGTGGGGTCAATATTTAGCTCTGGTTGAATTTTACTCAAACAATATCTTCCATTCAATTATTCATAAGGATCCATATGAATCATTATATGGGAATAGATGTCACACTCCAACTTGTTGGGATGATGTTGTTTAAAGGAAACTCATAGCCCCAGAATTTGTTGAGAAAACAATGGAAAAGGTGAAGATAATCCAAACCCACATCAAAGCAGCTCAAAGTAGGAAAAAGAGCTATGCCGATAACTGAAGGAAGGATTTGGAATTTCAAGTAGGAGATCAAGTTTTCTTGAATGTATGTGCATGGAAGGGTGTTATACATTTGCGTAAGAAGGGTAAATTATGTCCTATGTACATTGGGACTTTCGGAATTAGAAAATGATTTGGGGTTGTAGATTACCATTTTTAAATTCCCCCAATTCTCTCCAATGTTAATTTGGTGTTCCATGTATCACTGTTGAGAAAATAATGTCTGACCCAATACATGTAATCACCTATTAAGAAATAAAATCGGAGCCCGGTCTGTCTTATTATGAAGAACCTTCCATGATTATTGAAACCGGAGAACATGTTCTGAGAAACCGTACAACTCGTCTAGTAAAAGTTCATTGGATAAACCAGAACATGGAAGAGGAAAGTGGGAACCTGAAAAACTTTTGATGAAGAACCACCCGAATCTTTTTACTCAGTAGTATTCTAGAAATTTTTAGGATGAACTTATTTGGAGAGAAGAATGTAACACCCAAATCTTCAACAATATGTTTCTTTATTAATAATGCAATATCATTCAATGTATGAAACTTCGAGTTCTAACACACCAAGACTAATCAAACTGGGTGTTATGAATAGTAATACCCACTTTTTTAAATTTTATAAATTTTATGTTTCAAAATGGACTTTCTTTTTGGAATCGAAATATCAGAATTAAGTTAGGTTGAGTTTTTGGTATTTTTTTAATAACATTCATTTTTTGATGATTCTTGAAAAACACTATGATATTGTTTAAAACCAAATTTTTATTTAAATAATTATTATTTTTAATTAAATTTAATTTAAGTCAAAATAGATTCATAATTCCTATATTAGATCAATGTAATTCATTAGAGTCATTTTATATTAAAATTAGATGTATACTATTTTATTTAATTTTTTTAACGTCTTTTACCCACCTTCTAGGAATGTCATAAAATTTTCATAACATGTAATTTTAACACTTCTATAAATTTAATTTCAATAATTCTAGATACATAGTTTAAATCAGTATGTAATATGTTCTTCAATAGGATGAAAATAATTTTTGGTGAATAATAACATTTGAATTTTATTTACCACGATTAAAAGTATATGTGATGATTGAAGGTAAAAATAATATTATAATTACCCTAACAAATGTTATAATTCTATTAAATAAGTGTATTTAGACCAAAATCAACCTTTAATAAAGTATGATCCTTTTGGTCCACATGGATTAGATTGGGACTTTTATTATTATTTTTTTAAAGAAGAGTTAGAAGTGTTAAATTCAATTTTTCTTTACTAATCCATTTTTAATATAGGGATATAAATGAGATAAATTCAACTATAAATATTAATTAAAAATATAATAATATTTCCTACATAATGGTATTTTATTTATAAATTTTAGACAGTTAATAATTAAATTTTTTTATGACACAATGATGATGCAATAATTACCTTATTGATGAATGGTTAAGATAATTGATATTATAACTATCAAAATAAATAAAAAATGATACTTTTTATGCATTTAAATAATTTACTAGGTTATTATTACATGTTAGGGTTGATTAAATCTTTTTTTAGAAGTGATAAAGTTGGTATGACTTTCACATTAACAAAATACCAAATAATATCGAATTTGACATAAATGAGTTTAAAAAAATACAATATTATTAAATGACATAATAATCCTAAAAATATAAGGATAGGAAAAATGACTTAGATAAAACTATAAACTTCAATAATGAACCACTTGGTGGATTCTTGTCTTTTAATAGTATTCATATTGAAAATTTATTATATTAATACAAGAATACATGGTAAAAGATAATCTATTTAACTGAGAGTTAAATATAAATGATAATGTTAATATAGTGACCTAAATATGTCTAAATCCTATTGGTTGAGATGTTTTCGACCCAACCCCACCTTATCCTCGAAATAAATACTTTTGGAGATATTATAAACTGAATATGGTTTAAAAATAAATAAATATTTCAAGATTTTCCTAAAGTAACTCTCGCCTCTCTTATAGGAGGGTACTTCCACTTCTCTCAAATTCACAACTCCAAAGACATTTGGATCAAACAAACCCTACTCCAATATATTCCCAACTACCCTACCTGCATCCTACAGGCCTTACATTGATCATAAATCCAATATAAGGAGCCCTTTTCATCAAATCAAAAGGAAGCACCAGAAGAAGAGTAAATAATTTCATCCCCACTTTCAATGTTCTTTTCTTCTTCCACTTCCACTTTCTTGGTTGTTTCCATAACAAATTAATAACTCCAGAACCTTGTGTAGACTATTATGTTATTATATATATAGTACAACCGTATTCATTATTCTATCCATCCTATAAATGACTACGTCACCATACGTGCGTATGTACGACATACCGTCTACACGTCATGGTGTATATTGTTATTCAACACTTCATTTTTTGGATGGATATAATAATGAGTATAATTTATTTAAATAACAAATAATTTTTTTTAATTATTCATTATATACGATATAACATCCAATTACATATGATTCCACCATCAATAGAATGGAATTTTCTCTCATTCATACGTACGAATTACCCTCTCCACAAATGCGATGAGATTCATTCCCCATCATAAACATTCCAGAATAGATTTTATTTCATTGTTAAAAAATATTTTTTATGAACTTAATATCATTATGGATATGAATCAAATACATCTTATCCATATAAAACATGACTTATGTAACAAAACATATAAAGGAAAACAAATCAGTTAACGCCCAAAATGATGATACTACTGAAATATCATTAACAAAGAAATATTATAAGATCATATATGATATCATATTTATGTATGTGGTTCTTTTATAATTTAATAACAATGATTTCACCAATATTTATTAGGATAACCTACACTCAACTAAGGAAAACTACACAGAATGGGTTAATTTTACTATCTCTTTATATATTCGGGGTTGTTAATAAGTAAGTATCTACTGGGACATGATTATCATCCACATCCGTGTATCTTAAATATGTATTTAATTTTTTTACAATTTCCTATAATATGGGTTAAAGTCATTTATATCCTTTTTAAAATTTTTATGAAATGTTTTTAAAAGAATCTATCGTTAGTTTTCCTAAAAAAGTACTTTATGACCTTTTCGACGAATTAAGGTAAAAAATGTTTTTTAACTTATACAGCGGGTGCAGTTATTTTCTGCCGTTATAACACCTTCAAAGCTTCCCTTACAATATTATAATAATATTTTAAAAATAAATGTTTGTGTATACAATTATGTGACTTTTAAATAATTTCAAAATAGAAACATATATTTCTGTCAAATTGTTTTGATTCAATTTATGTCAACATCCTTTGATGGATTTTACACTTATTTCATGTGGATTTATTATGATACAATATTATATATTATATTAATGGTTTATTGATATATTTCACTGTGGATTTATTATTTTTATACCATTCATGGTTTATGGTTAAAGTATTAACATTTCATATGCTAGTTTTAATATGAATGTTTACCCTATGTTTCAACATTTTCATATGAGGAATGCATTGGACTTAGTAAGTGACAGGTGGAGCCCGGTATAGCTCCTCGATGCATCGGTTGGTTTCATGAGACAAACTAGTGTCTTGGAACAAGGAATTGACAAAATCTTATATGACGTCTTGACACGAGGCATTGACTATGTGGTTATGATGTCTGACATTATGCATTCCATCATTATGAAATTAGATATTGATATTAAATGTGATTATTCGACATGTAGAATAACCATGTGAATAAGTAAATGGAATTATTTGATTTATCTTTTCTACATTATGCTAATGTTTATATTTAAAATCTATGTGTTTTAGTATTATAAATTTCCTTAAATGTATACGCTTATTTATTAATGTTTCTCCTATATTGTTATCCTTACTGAGCATCTGATCTCACCCCTTTCTTATGTTTTATTTTACCAAGGATGTGAGGAAGTGTATTGTGACTGACCTGCAGGGATAGGCTAATATATATGAGTGTGGTCATAGGGTACACAATGTTGTTGTTTCTCTATTTCATGATGTAATGAAAAACTTATGTATGTATCCAGTACATCCAAGACTACTAAACTGATCGATATTTTGGAACATGATTCCTTATATCATGCCAATGTTATGTAATAATGTAGTGACTCTAGGTAACTGGGTTCTGAAGTTACATATATTATCCTCATTCTCTTCAAAATATTTTAAATATAGGAAAAAACTATCAATAAAAACAACCATTAATCTATCAAGGTAGTCCTTAAACTCTATTCATTAAGTCCACCAATATAGGAGTTGTATTAATAAATGTAAAGGGAGTAACAACCAACTCATATTGCCTATCTTGATACTATGGATGTATTTGGAATAACTTTATTCTTCCCCATAAATTTATAGAAACTAGATAAAAGATTCATCTTGGAGAATAATTGAGTCTTGTTGGTGTTGAATTATATATGAAGTCACAAACAACTAACCCTGAGTAAACTGACACCATCATCCAACTAAATGGAGAATTCCGGAAACTCCATAGATGGCGTCTACAGGTTTTTAGGTGATTGTGAATGATTTTAATTTTTTTCATAAGAATCTTGTTTTCCATTTATGATGGATGTCATATCTATTCCATTATGGCCATTAAAAACATATAAGATAGGTGCACACATGATGCATGTATGGAACATAAAGAACCTGATCATGCACAAGACCCTTTCACACCCATTGCGATGTCAATTTTCCAATTCTTCATAGGCCACTCAATCGTCTATGGAATCAATGTGTAAAACTATTTTTTGGACAATGTAATGTCAACCTGCCTCTTCATCGATTGTTCTCTATGGAAAAGGAATAATCTGAATGAATGACCTCTTGTGTGATTTAATTCTTCTACTACATTGCTAAAAATGTCATCTATATATTTTAGGTCACCCCTTCATCAAGGAGATCATCAAAAAAGTCAAACTACTACTCTTATATGAGAAAGGACAATCTTTGGTGACATCACACAATATTTGAACCCTCATGGTAGAGATCTTGTATAATAGGTCCCCTGTGTGTCCTACCTTGAGTGAGATCATAGTTGGGTAACCCCCACCTAACCTCTTTCATCATATGTCAGGTGTACACATGGGATCATCATGCATGTAACCTTGACCTTGTGTGAAACATTCCAATGTTGGTCGTAATCCTCGAGCTTGCACACAAGCACCCAAAACTATATGCACCATTTCCTTGAATCACCATCCCAATCAATTATGTAAATGCACTAGTTATGAGAACCTTTTTTGTGCATACCCCTTTCCTTGCATGCCCCTCTTGAATGACGCTCTCCAAGCTCGTGCGCATCAATTTCAAGGTCCCTCTGGAGATTTCCCCTATGATCCTAATGCATGTGTTTACATAACTTTTCATCTTAGAATATGAATGCTAATTCCTCTTATATCCCAACATTGGATCTCTAACATGGACCTCATGATTGACCACTCCTCCAAACCATTCTATCTTGGAATTTCTGAATCCATTCCCTATCTAGGGGTGAATGTGTTATTTTAATGTAAGTACAAGGGGTAAGGAGTGCGAACCCAATGTCCACACTGAATAGTGGAAAATGGAATATAATCAATGTCCTTAGCACATGATGTTAAACTGTTGATTTAACCCAAACAATGAACATGGGATTCCCCATGTAGAATCATCATGGTATGTGAAATCCACCCACAACATTGTACATAAACACTCTCAAGGGTATCTTCCATGAATAATTCCAACATCATCACTCATTGATTCTTATTTCATGATAAGAGCACCAGGTCTACTACATCCTCTTGTTTCTCACACCGAGAAAGACTCATGTGGGATTAGAGGTCAGTAGATATCATGAAATTCCCTTAATACCCAAATGGGAATCCCTTCTAAAGTAAGCCTCGACCATACATTCTTCGGGGCAGCTTCCACGCATAAGAACCAACCAACCAGGCCACTTCCTTGCATAATCCACAACCAGATGCCATATTTTTACATGACTCCACATAAGAAGTAACACCCAACACTCAATCCACTCTATACACTCCATCTTCTCCATCTAATCCATCTGCTCTGTCCTCTTCCACCATTATCTTTACCTGGGCCTCCAAATCCCGATAAAATCATGACACCTCCCATGCATCTTCCATGTATAATCCCCACACCATCCAACCAAGATAAATCCGTTTGTGACTATAATATTCCATGCGTAATCTTGAATCATTTCCCTCCAAATGGAAATCCTCACAGTTTTAATCCAAAAATTCTCAATCTATGTGGTTTTTTATCCCTTCATTCTAAACATGGTACATAAGATGTCTATTTGAGGTTCAATCCTTAACAGTATTGAACCTTGGGGCCCCCTCCATGGTGAAAAACTTTTTAATCCACCTCTTGAAGTGTCCAGATTAACCTTCATGGTGTTCCATCTTCCCTTTATAAGACACACCACCTAGATCTACTTCCATAGGGAATTCTGATCCATCAATCTGTAAACCTTCAAGATGCTCCCTCACAAGGATACACCTCATTGATAAGTCTATATGAGATATTCCGAATAGACTCAACCCCATCACCGTAAGGTGTTAAACACATGACCTATCTCATATTGCTACCTCACATTAAACATGGGATGCCACAGGTGAAAGACATTAAAGTTATTAATTTTTCATTAGATACCTTGTGATTGATATGGGATTCCTTAGGATATACGCCTAATGATTCCTCTATGAGATAATTATTAATAATTAGAAAAAATAGTGAACACATGACCTATCTCATATTACTAAAAATATTAATTAGTAATAAATACTTAAAATTAATAATAAAAATTAATAATTAGTAATAATTATTAATAATTAGTAATAAATAGTAATAATTTGTAATAATTATTAATAATTAGCAATTAATAGTAATAACATGAAATAATTCACAATAATTACTAAAAAATAGTAAAAATTATTAATAGTTAGCAATAAATTGAACGAATTAGTAATAAATTGAATGAATTAGTAATAAATTGGGATAATTGAAATAAATTGTAAGAACATGGAACACTTTCAAGTGGATTAGCGGTACTCCTTTTTATTTATGACTATTCTCCATTCATCTCTCATCGACTAAAAACATTATTGAAAATTTGTTCTTACATATTTATGTCCAATCTTGTATGGACGAGATAGAATATGCATTTCCAAGACCAAATTTTCCAAGTTATGTTTTTAGGTGGTGATAGTTGAATGAAGATGATTCATCGATGAAAAGGGGGCTCTTTTGTCTAATGACTCATTTACTTGCATCATTCTCCCACTGAAATTAGAATCAAGAATCTTGTTGGAGGTATGCTTATGCATTCTCTTATACAGGGATATAGATATGCGTACCTCCTAGAAGATTCTTCAATGTGATTTCAGTGTGAGAATGTTGCAAGAAAATGATCTATAAGATAAAAGAGCATCCATGAGTCCACTAGAAATTGTGTCACCCATAATTATTGGTAATTAGAAAGAAGTAGTTTTAATTATTTATCTAATCTTTTTTGGATAGTGTTTTTCATATACCAAATTATTCAAAAACATTAATGATTTGATAATTTATAGAAACATATAGAACAAAAAAGTCGATAATAGTCATTATTAGATGATCAAGCTTGGATTAAACATCACAAAATCCAAATGGTACTAGTTTAAATCCTATATATATTGAGGGTGTCGATAATTTATTATCATTTGCATCATCAAAACCCGAATTTGTTTTAGAAGGAACAATTATGTTTCCTTTCTAAAAATATTTTTTGAGAATGTTTGACACATGTGACAATGTCGGGGGACATCTCCTGAATTTTTTTTCAACCAGATTATGAAATTTGGTACGAGAAATGTGAACATAATTCCAAATAAGATAATAATAATTCGATTCTGGATCCATCACGGTTAAAAAATTTAATACATGATGATGCAAGTCTATCCATTCAACATAATGAAACACTAGATGATATTAATTTATCTCCTGAGATGGAACCATATGTTTTTTCTGAGTTTTTTAGGTCTGATGAGAATTCATTATATCCTGGTTGAAAGATAATAAAATTTTAAGTGGATCAAAAATTTATGGCTATTAAATCATATAATTGAATGTCAAACAACAATTTTGGTTAGATATTTTCATTGGATAAAACTCATTTACCTAAATGAAATGTGTTTCTTGAATATTATTATGACAATAAGAGGATGGTTCATAATATATGCCTTAGTTATCCGAAGATTAATGCATGTTAAAATGATTTCATCTTATATTCTGCTGAAAATGAGTCTTTGGATAGTTGTCCCACATGTGTACAATCCATGTATAAAGAATCTCAACTGGGAAAGTCTTGATCGATTCCTGTTAAAAAGTTGAGATATTTCCCACTTACACCCAGGTTGTAGAGTTTATTTATGTCTTTGAACACAGCGAGAATGATTTCATGGAACAAAACCAAGATTTCAACCAGTAAAATCTTGAATCATCCATATGATGGTTATTCATGGACACATTTTTACTGAGTTCATCCGTCATTTTATTTAGAAGCCTAAAGCATAGGATTGGGTCTTTCTACTAAAAGTTTCTATCTGTTTGGTTCTTATGGTAGTCAGTATTCATGTTGTTCTATCTTTATAACTTTGTAAAATTTACCTACATGGATATTTATTGAGGATATTTATATCTTTTTGATCATATTAATTCTAGGACATCATTGAAATAATATTTTTTTTTTCTGAAACCATTGATTGATGAGTTAAATTCATTCTGGAGTAATGGTGTTAGTACATATGATGTTGTGGAGAAACATAATTTCAAACTAAAACCAGCAATGATGTGGGAAATTGGTGACTTCCTGGTATATGGAATGATAAATGGCGAGAGTACAAAGGGATTGAAATCATGTCTTTACTATATGAGAGACAACAAAGAATTTATGCTCACCAATGGAAAATATCATTCTATTATTATTTTCATCGCATATTTCTTCCAACTGATCATCCTTTTCGAAGGAAAAAATATCATTTCAGAAAAGGCATATTTTAAAGGGATAGAACTCCAAAAATGATCATAGGTACAAATATTAAATCCATTGTAATTTCATTAACTCCAATCACATTTGGACTAACAGTAAACCAACAGAACATTCATGCCATTCAGAAAGAACACAATTGGATAAAACATATATATTTATTGAATATGCCATATTGTTCTGATTTTTTGGTCCATCACATGATGGATTTCATGCATATTGAGAAGAACTATTTTGATAATTTATTTCATAGTGTTTTGGATACACCATATAACACCACAGATAATGTAAAGGAACTATTAGTTCTCTCCCATATCTGCAGGTGACTAGAACTTAAACTGTCTGAAAATGTCAGATCACAAAAGTTAATGAAGCCAAAAGAAGATTATACACTATCTAAAGAGTGTCTCTTATTATTTTTTCAGTGGATGGTAGATTTGGAACGTCCAGATTTCTAAGCTTCCAATTTGAGAAGATGTGTTTGGAATGATCATATTACTGAAATAAAAAGTCATGATTGTCATGTTATATTGGAAAGTACTATGATGATTGGATTAAGATGTTTTTTGAGTTCTATTATTTGGGTATCAATAACATAAATATCATATTTTTCCTAGACATTTTTGTAGTGACATCTGACTATGATGCACGAAGAAAACTGGAAGAAGATGTAGTTGTAATTATATGTAAAATGGAAAAAATATTTCCGCCAACTTTATTTGACTCAATAGAATATTTGATATTAAATTTTTAATGTGAAGAAAAATATGGAGGTCTAGTATAGATTCGATGGATGTACCCATTTGAAAGATAAATAAAAAAATCGATGAAAATGTTTTGTAACCAATCATCTATTGAAGGCTCAATTGCTGAAGCTTATATGCAAGATGAAATTTCTTTTTTCAGATCTCATTATTTTGAATCTAGATATCTTTCAAAATGAAACTGCATGGGTCAAAATGAGGTGAATTTTGATGATGAAATGGAAAATCAATTATCAGTTTTTAATCAGCCAAATCATGGCATAAGTGGAGTTCATGAATGATTGATTTCAGATGATGAACAACATAGAGCTCATACATATATTCTACTCAACTATGAATAAATTAAATCATTTGTACTATGAGTTATTCTATGAGTTATTCTATAATTTATGTTACAATAAGTAATCTTATTTTATTTGTAGGTTATGTGATAATCATATCAAGAAAAAACTTCCAAAAATTACTGAAACTTCTCTAAAAAACACTGAAAAAATTAAATTTCTCAATGGTTTCAAAAACTGGTAAAACAAATTATTAATATTTTCACATAAAAATTAATTTTATTATATATTATATTCTTAACTATCTTAAAAATTTTCATGTTTCTCAACATTCTGATAAAATTGATATGTGACTCTATATATTGAGTAACCCACCATCCAAAATAGTTAAATATTATAATGCATATGTGGTTAATGTTTTTCGATTTCATACACATGCATATGGGGAATAACAAAAATGAAAAGTGGAGTTTTCATGATAGTATATGATCATAGAGAAACTGATGTTAAATTTTATGGAATGATGGATGAAATTATTAAAATCTGATATCTAGGAAAAAATTACATGGTGTTGTTTAAATGTCGGTGGTTAGATATTGAGTGAGGCTTGTGCGTTCATCTGAAACATAGAATCACTGATATTAAATATAAAAGTCTTCTGGTAGTAAATGAAGAATTTTTAAATTCTCAATAGGAACATAAAATTTATTATGAAAAGTACTTTGCTACTTCAAGAGACCCGAGTGATTAGTGGAGCATAATAAAAATCAAATTTTGGGAAAATTATTTTACTAATTGTGAATTTCATTTTACTAAAGTGAAAAGAATTAAAAAATTTCAAGAGATTATTCAAAATCCTTTTTTTCACAAAGAGACATGAATATCGATGATGACTACCGACAATTAAGGTTCGATGGTGATGATGATGTTAATAATGTTACAAATGACTTTGAAAAGTCAAGGGATGATGAAATTGATACTCATATAGATATTTATGATGTCGAGGAGAAATATGAAGACACTGACATCATCAAATATGAAGAAGATGATGAAGGTGAATATTGACACATTTAAATGCTGGTTATAATCATAATTAACATATATCTATATATAATATTTATTTACAAATATTTCCTAACAACACTCATTTTTTGTTTCTGATGGATGATGATCTATTTCGTCAGTTGTTGGAATCAGAGATACCTATGGATGAGGATGATTTGGGATCATCTGACCCTCATCCTATTGGTTGTTCAAGGGGTATGCGGAGGGGGCGTAGCCTTGCGGGCTTGATGATTATTGACCCTATCCCTGAGCGATGTCCACATCTTGGATTCGATCCACGCAAACAGAGGTATGGCAACCTATGTATTTTAATTAGATTTAAATACTTTATTTCTATACTAATTGTTTGATTATTTTTTCTTTTTTAACAATTTTGAGTATATTTCTATTGGACAGGGGAGCACTATCTTGGGCAATTATTTTTCTCAGAAATAGATCACATGGGAACATATTCTCGTTGATATGCAACTTGACATGTTTGATCACTAACTGGTATGTAAATAAAAAATATTTATTTTGAAATTTATTTCACTAATAAAATGTAATTATAAATTATTAGTAGGTTTTATGTTACCCCATCGATTATAGTATGCGTGACACTATGCACGCAGCATGGGAGGTGTCTATGTGTGACTGTTTCTGTCATTTTTTGCACAATTTGAGAAGAAAGACCAAAAAGAAAGTAGGATTCAGAGTATTTGATGAGTCATATAGAGCCACCCAACCAGAGTATATTTTATCTCATGTTAGGGATGGATTATGTTCACACTCGTTGGGTGGTGGATTTCATATGTGATCTTCCTTAGGCAGACAGAACTGGGGGAGATAGGAGGTGACGCATTGAGCCAGTAGTTATATATTATGTACGCATAGAGAGCATCTGAGAAGTAATTTTCTAAATATTTTATCTAACATTAAATATAAATAGTTTATTTTATATTCATATAGGTAGTTGAGCAGCCCGATATTATAGAGTATTACACTTATCGGAAGATGTGTAGTGATCCATCCATATAAGAGATTAGAGGTGATCAACATTATTAGATTGTTGTCAGTGTTATTTATTTTTATGTTTGAATATTAACTAAATATATTATTTTCACTATTTTAATTTCATATTGGATAAAAAAGTGACATATTAGGTCACGACCTTTAATACATTTGCTAAGAGTCAGTTTGAGATGCCTAATCAGGGTAGTGCCCACCATTTCAATGATGCCCCATGGATGCATGAGATCCAATATGACTTCGAGAAGGGTGGAGTAGTTGGTATCAACTCACGATAGACTCATTGGACTTTTTTGGTCTTCTACAATGTCAGCATCCGGATCTAGAGGATCTCGTGGAGAGGAATTGTCTTCTGACTCACAATATTATGAGCACTTCGGAGCTCAGAGTGAGCTTATAGAGTGTTTGCTTAAGGTGCAGGAGGAGATGTGCCGACAAAAGAAGCAATATGAGTATAAGCACCGATGACAGTTGCAGTAGTACGAGGATTAGATGCTTCGATGGCAGCAACAACATCTCGAGATAATGGAGTACATGCATCGTCTCAGTCGTGGTTTAGGGATGGACTTTTCTCCACTATCTTCTCCCGCTTCTCCACCTCCTCCAAAAGACTATCCACGTAGTAATTTTTTTGTCATGTTAAAAACAATTGAATTCAAAGTTTGTGGTAATATTAACTATTTACAGTTTCTGCCTTTTATATTTTTGTGAATATTTCATAATTTAATATTTTTTTATTTTTTTATTTTTTTAAAATTTGAAAATTTTATTATTTATTATTAGTATTATTTTTTAATTGTTTTTTTATATTACTAATAAAAATCATTATAATAATTTATTAATTTTTTTATATTTTTTACGAATATTTAAATTTATTATAATTTATATTTTTATATTTTTTAATAAAACTAATTTTACTTATTCATAAATATTAATAATCATAAAAACAATATTATATTAATAGTATTATATTATTATTAATATTTTAATAATATATTTTTTTTATATTATTAATATTAGTTTTATTATTATATAACAATATGTTATTTATATTAGTAGTATTAATAATATGATTATTATTTTTTAATATTAATTTATCATAATTTTATTGAATATATTTTTTTATTAAGTATTTTTACAAGAACTTTTGTGATGGGAACCCAGAGCAAATATTTTGTATATTTTTTAAATAAATATTTTTGATGGATAAACGGGCTAGTTGCAAAAAGGGTTTTTATATAAAAACGGAGAATTATTTACAATGATGTTTTCTGCAATAAGATATTTGTAATGGAACCCAATCGCAACAGATCACTTACGATGAGATCCCATAAAAAATAACCCATAACAAAAAGCCCAAATTCTAGTAGTTTAATCATTACAATTATTATCATATAATTCGTTTATTCAATATATAAAGTAAAAATATATGACTTGGAAATTGTCCATATAATATATTTAAACTATCCAACAATCTATTATCTATTATATATTTTAGACTAGAAAATATACTTGATTACATAAATGTAATTCATCTAACATGAAGAGAACCATATATTTTACTCAAATATGTATGGATATAAATAATATTAGTATAACCTAATAAATGAGAAATATTTGATTCTCATTATATAAGAATAAAAATACCACATTGATTAATTACAACACACTTTATTTTTAGAAATGTATGCAATAACCCATAAATATATCATTCTTTTTAAGGAATATGTGACAAACGTATCAATGTATGAAGGTTCACATATAAGTTAAATTATTAATATCACGTATATGTGATTAATAAAAAGATCACATGTTGATTAAACTAATGATATATATGTATGACACTCTATGTAGTATACATAATAAAGACTAGTCTATAAAACGTTTTTGAATATTTTTTATACATGAATGATGCATATATATGAAAAACTATACTCATAATAATGTTAAAATATCATCTTCTAACGAGCCTATACCCAAGTGGTAAAAGCTCCAGATTGGCATCCAAAAGACCCAGGATCGATTTTAGGCAGAGAAGAATTGCCGGGTTACTATAGTAGCCATGTAGTGGGGCACTGAAATAGTATCTAAGCCATGGATAAACTATAGAATCGACTATATTTTAGTGCAGGAATCATTGTAGCATGGACAATAGTGGCGGGAGTACAGAAGCTGGTACTATGGCTGCCCGAGTAATATAGTAGTACTATTCATCGAATAACCCTTTGGGCCAAAAGGTGTTTTCAGGCCCCTAGGCCTTCGGTCTATATAATAGGTCTCCCTCTACCTAGTCAAAAAGAGGTCTTTCATTGATTTAATACTAAAATAAGGCATCGGGCCGAACCTTTAAAAAATGTTAAAATATCATCAAAACCAATGACTATCCATTAAATTATTTATTTAAAATTCATTATTTATTCCATATAATTATTTATTATTTAACTATCATGAAATAAATTAAATACAAATAAATAAATGATAATTAATAAATTCCAATTAATTGTAAAATCAGGATACATTGTATAATTATAATATTTTTCTCATATAGAATAGATATAAACATATTAAAACACAAAATACATTACATTGAGTCCATGATATTCCTAGAACTATGCAATTTATATTCCAATGATTTTCTTTGAGATAGTGGCTTTATCAAAGGATTCACTACACTATCATTAGAAGTAACTCAATATATCTTTATATCACTACAAAAACCAAAGTATTTAAATGGATAGGTATTATAGATAAAAATATATTATTTTCCTGTGGGACAAAGGATACAAGACAAATATTTCATTATACCAAAATCAATTTTCTTTAATAATTTTAGATATAATCAAAGACAACTATGAAACCTAAAATTATAATGTAAAATAATAATACTATCTCTTAACGGATATATCTTCTTTAATATGAATCATTGTCATAACTAATTTTTACCATAATTTTAAATATCATGATTATATATTTTAATTTTAACTTATTAATTTTATAATATGAACCAATCACCTTCACTTATAAAGATAAATATACAATCAAAAAAATTATGAATATATACTATTTTATCAATAAATTATATATTTTTGAAATTAATTTTTTATATGTCCTTACATCCTCCAATTGTTCTAATTATAAATAAATTCCACTATAATAAATATTATGTTTTTATATTTTTTTAGATGTGAATAAAAAATAATTTACATGAAATATCCAAAAAATATTTTTTATTGGCAATAATCTAATATACATAAATTTCATAATTATAATTCAAAAATACAATAACCTCTAGAATAACATTGAAAAAATTTAAAATTTAAATATTATATATAATTTTACTTTTTAGTAGAATATATCTGAGTCTATTATTTAAAGGTCATTATACGATAAGGATATAAAAATTATTAATATGTTAAAATGAGTGAAACAATTTCTTCATTATTAGAATAATTAGTTAATTACCATTGGTTATGAAAATAATACTTTTATATTTTTGAAATAATTTAATAATTTTAATCCTAATCAATATATATTACTTATACGACTGTTCTTTAAAAGTTATATTTTAAATTATTTAAAATTTTCATCATATAAAACTTTCTTCGACATGATTAGAACATTTAATAACTTATTTTTACATGAGTAAATATTTATATTTGAATATAAAAATTTAAATTTATTTTCTCATAGAAAATTAAAATATATTTTTCCAAAAAAACGGACAATCGTTTAATAACTCATAACCTTTTTCATAAACCAATTACATAAGATAATGTAGATCATATATTTCCATCAATATGATGAATTTCCTAAAAAACATACAAAATATAGAAATAATATAAAGACAACATCCCTTGTATCAATGATCTAGTGGGTAAATTATTTTATTGGTACTAAATATAACCAATTACCTACCAAAGGACCAAATAGTCTAGTAGTCATGTTAAACTAGATATATTCTTAAATCCAATAATGCATTAGAAAACATAATGAACAATATAATATTTTGTTTGGGATCAAATTTACTCCCCATAGTCTATCTATTCCTATCAATATTAAAACACATCATTGTATCTCGAGGAAAGTAAACATTGGGAAGTGGTGAGGTTAGATACTCAATAAGGTTATGAATAGAGAAGAATATAAATAAATTATTAATAAAATTTCATTAAATAAATGAATTTAAAATAACACAATGTGAATAATATCATGAGCTAGACACATATCCATTCATATTATAATAAATAATATAACCACATGAATTTAAATTACTAATTTTATAAATACTGATTTCATAATTCCAGACATTTAAATTTATCATCATGGTCTTGTGATAAGGCATATGAGAATAATTTCAAGGACTCATGATAAGGAATCTTATTTAAATGGGTACGGCCCTTCTCAAATACATGTGATTTTTAGTCTAATGAGACCTATCAATAAATTGAGAGGATTTAGTGGGCCCCATACATCACACACTATTTCCAATCATTTACTAATATGATAATTATGATCTATAACAATAACAAAAAACATATTGAAAAAATAGCAAAAAACTGTCAATGCATCCTCAATCAATGAACATAATCATAAACCATCTAGAGTGATATCGAGAATGGAATCAAAATAGTAATTCTCTGATCATGTTGATCAATAACCATCCATATAAATAATAAGGATGTTGTCATTTAAAAATGTTCCTAGTGCTAGAGATGTAAAATTAGGTGTTTTGTCATTAATGAATATAAATACCGTAACAATGTCCTTAGACACATTCTTGATGAAAATACCCTTATCTATAAGAATTTCAATTTTAAAAAATAAATTTTTTTTATTGATAGGAAAACATATTCATTTATAAGAGTCATGTAAACATGTAAAAGAGACTTTATTGTAATGATATACTGTGTATTGGTTAATTTTCTACACATTTAATAATTTAAAAAACATTATTTTTACACTTGATTTTTTTTAAAAGAGCCTCATTTGATAAAAGATTGGAAGATTATTTTAAAACAATTTAGTAAAAAGTCAAACATGGGTACCAAATTCTACAATAAATCATTTATATAATGTTAGAAACATTTTTGAAAACATTTTTTGGAATCATAGAAATAGAAGAAAAAATTATTTTGACTAAATAGAGAAATAAGGCCATTATTTCCCAGAAACATTTTCCTAAACATTTTATATACCAAATTGAGTAAAATTGAAAAATTAAATTAATGTTTCAAGAATAAATAAATTATATTATTTTATATTTGGTTTAATATATAAAAATCAACAAATTCCCCCATGTGAGTCTTAATCATAAACAATCTCGAATAATGATGAGATTGTGAAATAATCACTTACCTTAGGATGGAGTTCCTCCATATGTTTCCAAAAATCATATATAACATTTATTTATTTATTATACTTCTATTATATAAAAATAATCTTGAATATTAAGAAGTATGGGTTTTATGTATAACATTTAATCACGTGTTTAATAATTATTCTTTGTTAAAATCATTGTTTCATGTAATTATTTATTCATTCTTCGTGTATGTTTTTGTTAGTTAGTTTCAATATTTGTAATTTTATACTATTTTTATAATATAATAATTTTTATAAAATATATAAAAATCATATAAATTCAGTATATACATATGTATTGTCATCCATAAATGATATAGATAAAAAGATATGTTGTTCATAGTGGCAGTATGTCATACATACTGATTAACGATGTTTTCATATTCAACTCATGGACCAATATAAATATAAATAATGAATAAAAATAAAATAAAAATTATTATATCATATATATCATGTATATTCATTAAATCTATCATTACTACCATCCCTTAAAATTGGAAATGAAAAAAATCACATCTCTTTGTGCAGGTGGTAGACCACACATACGCATGAGTTACGTTGTCATTTTACACTGGAATGAAAGTAATAAGGTAGATATGATATCAAAATTAAATAAGTTAAATAATTTCAGTACTTTTATATATAGATATTAATACCAACATAATTTCTATCCATAAAATATGGTGATTAAAAATGAATTGTATCTCTACTTGGAGACAGTAATACGTACACACACAAGAGAAATTCAATCACTTCATATTTGATGGGAAATAATTTCGGTAATGGTGGTTTTATAATCATGATATAATTTAATTATAATTTTTATGATAATGTTAAAAGTTGAATATAAATAAATTATAATAGCGTGAGGCAAATGTGAACTTAAAAAATAATGTGTTCTATTTAGGCGAATTCCAATTCTGTGGAGGAACTCTTTTAGATATCCTCTATGGACACTAGGGTTGGTGTTTTGGGACGGCTAATATGTTTATAATTTGTATATGGATTTTTTAAAGGGATATGGGTGGGGATTGGTTGAGATTGAATGTTTAATGTGGTTTGAATATTAAAAAGGAGTGGTGTCCTTGTTAAATGGCGGAGAGTACACACATGCTATTTCTTAAAATAATAACATATAACCAAATCAATGTCATGGAAAATGATTTGAAACAGGTATATATTCCAATTTGGAAAAGAATTTTTTTTTAATACCATAACGAAATTGTTTTTCCACTAGTTTTTGGGGTTTTTTAAACCTGAAATATTTTGTTAACACCATAGTTAACCCATTTTAACATTAACCTTAGTAAAAACTTTTTCACTTTTAATGTGTTAATGTTTTATATATACTTTTTCAAAATGGATTATAAATATACAAGGTATAAGTTTTCTGATCATATATTATCTAAAATTTACATTTTAATTTTTTTAAGAGTTTAAAATAATTTAATAATTTTTTTGATGAAATCTCAAAACATTCAATTTTTACAATATGCATATAATTTGATTTTAATGGAATATATAAAATATTAAAATTAGAAAAAAAATATGTTTTAAAAAAAATCTATTTTTACATATTCAAATATAAAATTCTTGAAACTCTATAACTCAATCAAATTATATAACCTATAATATTATTTAAAATCACTTATTTTATTTTTTTAATAATAGAATAAATACTATCTCATTGATGTAAATGAATTTTAGGGAATTATATAATATGTAATAATTAGACATAAATTTCCTTCATTAAAATAATTTAACTAATCTCCAAATATACATTTATATTCAATAATAACTTTTTTCCCATATGTGGATACAGAATAGTAATTTTAAACTAAGAGAGTGACTCATTGTAACCTTATTTTCATTAAATATTATATATATCATTCTCATCGACAACTATCCATTAATATAACGACCCATACTTTACATACATTGTTAATACTTCAAAATTGAAGCACACTTATTACAACATATGACAAAACCACAAAGGACCGTATAGGTATAGTGTCTTTAGAAACTGGGAAACATAAACAACTGGTTCATAAATCTTCTACAGTGTCTCCCATTTATTTCATCATATCTAGGGTCCCTTTTAGCATATTCTACTTAATATCCATCTTCCTGACCTGGGGAAAAGAAAACATAAAAGGGTGAGCTCAAATGCTCAGCAAGGGAAAATAAAGGAAATAAAAATCATATCATATCTTTTTGAAAATCAAAACCTGCAAAAGAGATCATAATATCTTAACATGGAATAAATCATAGAAGTGAAAATGAGATCCCCATAATCATAACATAAAACTTGAAACTTTGTGGCATGCACACATAATCATGGAAAATCATTTCTTGTTAGTCATGACTCATTGCCAAGACTATCTTAGTGGACAAAGTCCCTTTCTGAACCGAGTTCACTCCTCGTTTCAGTCCTGTATCACTGAACCGAAATAACCTTCCGTTCCAGCCATGTCTATCTCATGAGATATAAAATCATTACCCAATGCATTGGAGGGAGATATAGGTCCCACCCATCTTATAATGAATCCTTTCTTATATGTGCCATATAATCATAAAACATACATCATCGCATAACACAAGTAACAAAAATGGGATTCTTGAAAAATCATGACATCATAAATCAATTCATATAAGATAAAGGAATTCATAAAAATAATTCCATCACAACATGATCAAATCAATGTAATAATAGGGATAAAAACATAACCCTTTATTATCTTAGATGGAAAATAATTTTGATAAAACACTTGAACTCCATTCTTGAGGAAAATATCCTTTCTTCTTCAAAAACATTTTTCCTTTCATAACATGTCATATGACTTTAAAATAAAATACGTTTATTAAAAATAAACTTGAAAACTTGTAAAGGAAGTTTCTTGGAAATGATGTTTTAAAAATCCATTCATGCCGTATAAGTTAAAAAAAACATTCTTCGTACTTTTGTCGGAAAAGTCAAAAAGTACCTCGTACGAAAAAACGACAAAAGATTCCTTTCATTTCTTTTAATAAAAACTCACCGAAGGGTAAAAAAAATGGATTTAAACAATTTTAGGTGGATGTAAATAATATTACATATTGATGAAACATGGATGTGGATGATAAAATACACCCCAGTAATTACCAAAGTAAAAACAATCTCGGATAAAAGTGAGATTGTGATATTTTCCCTTACCTTAGGTCCGATTTGCTTTTTTTCGTGTCCGAAGCTCCTGTATAATGGTTTAAATAATGTTATTGAATTATTCCAGAATCATACATATTGATATGAGATCATATATGGTCATATTATTAGCTTCTTGTTAGTAATATTTCATTGTTACTTGTTACTCGGGTCTTTATAACTTTTTGTTCTTATGCGTGTTTTGTCGAATAAATTATTATTCTTATCTTTAGGTTATAGATAATTCATTTCCAGAATGGTATTAGTGTATTATATACCATATTCATTCATTCAATTCATTTATATAATCATTATGAAATGAAGATCATGTAGAACGAGTCGCATCACATCGTGGAGACGGTATTCCGTACGTACGCACGAGTGATGATATCGTTCCTATGATCGTGGAATTGTATTGGAGTATATATATATATATTATTTCAGTATCAATATTACTTAATAATAATCATATATAGTTACTCATTACACCATTATACCCATCCTTGTATGGTGATGGTGGAAAATAGATTACACCACGGCGTGGAGACGGTATTCCGTACGTACGCACGCGCGGTGATTTCATTTTTCCGTAGGATGGATAGAAGGTGAGTTAGGGTTGTTTAATATTTATAATAAAATATCAGTATGTAAGTAATACTGATGTTATTACTTTATCATGAAACAACTAAAGAAGAAGAAGTTGAAGAAGAAAGAAATTGAAAAGATCGGTAATGGATATTACCTCTTCTTTGGAACGCCTCTTTGAATCCTCCACTTAAGGAACTAAGATTGGTCTTTGGAGAAGACCAGGACCTCTAGGATTATTCTAGGGAAGTGGAGAGGAGAAAATGGCAGGGGTTGGCCGAGCTTGAGTGCTCAAATTGGTGTGAGGAGGAGGGGGAGGAGGTGCCCTTTTATAAGGGAGGAGAGGGGCACCTTAGGAATATCTCAAAATATTATTTTATATTAAAGTCAAAATCGGTTTATAATGGTTCCAAAGGGTCTTATTTCGAAGATAAAGTGGGGATGGGTCGAAATCCTATCAACCAATAGGATTTAGACAAGTTTAGGGTATTATTTTAACCTTATCAATTAGATTTAACTCTAAGTTAATTAATTTAACTTTTACCGTGTCTTTTTGTTTTCTTTCACTATATGGTTAATACACTTACTATAACATGCCAAACGAACCCCAAATTGTTTATTATTAATATATATATCCTTATATAAGTCATTTGGCCAAACCTTAGATTTTTAGGAATAAAATAAAAATTAATAATATAATATTTTATTTAAAAACTATTTTGTGTCAATTTTGACACTATTTGATATATAATTTTTGTGAAAGTCATAACAGAATTATATGTTCGAACCAAGTTGATTAAATCAACATTAATATATCATATTAACCTAGAAAATTAGTGGAATTCATAAAAAGTCTTAAATTACATTTATTTTGGTATTTATATTATCAATTATGTCAATATTTCATTAATAAGATAATTACTGCATCATCTTTGTGTCAAAAATAAATTAACTTATTTGATGTCTAAAAATTACAAATAAAATACCATCATGTAGGAATTCTTTTTAGCTTTCTAATGAATATTTACAATTGAATTTATCTTATGTATAACCCCATATTAAAAATTATTTACTTATTAAACTTTAAATTTAACTATTTTAACCCTTCTTTAAATAAATTAATAATAAATGTCCTAATCTAATCAAAGTGGGCCTAAATGGTAATATTTTATTCCTAAGTTTGTTTTTGGTCGAATTACACTTGTCCAATAGAATTAGTACATGTGTTAGGGTAATATTAATATCATATTTACCCTTAGTTACCCTATTTACTATTAACCGCGGTAAAAAAAAGTAAAAAGTTACTATTCACCAAAAAATTATTTTCATCTCATTGAACCACATTTTAGTCCTTGATATTAACCGTGTCTCTCGGATTTTTGAAATTCCATTCACAGAAGCGGTAAAATTAAGTTTTATGCAAAATTCAGTTTTTAACCTACCACTTAGTGGTTTCACTATTCATCAAAAATTGAAAGTTTTCAGAAAAATACCAAAATTTCACCCTAGGCTAATTTCGATATTCTGAGTCCAAAAATGAAGTCCATTTTGAAAAATAAAATTTATAAAATTTCAAAAAGTGGTTATTACTAATCATAACGGCTAGTTTTAATAGCATATTGTTGTTTAGTGAAACTCAGTATTGCGTATGACGCAAGCTATCGAGGAAGGTCGCGATTGCGTGTAAAGCAAGCCAAGCAAGTGTTGTGAAGAAAAAGATTCCTCTGATGATTTATATAACATAAAAGTCTCGGGTGTTACATTCTACCCCCCTTAAAAAGAATTTCGCCCTCGAAATTCGTCACTTTGTTACAAACAGATGAGGATACTTCTCCCTCATCATATCCTCGAGCTCCCATGTAGCTTCTTCAAGTTGGTGGTTCCTCCATAAAACCTTCACTAAGCGAGTGGTCTTGTTTCGTAGGACTTTTTCGCTACGATCCAGAATCTCTATCGGTTGTTCTTCATAAGAAAGATCTTGCTCCAGCGGTACAACTTCTGAGCTGAGTACATGTGAAGGATCTGGTATGTACTTTCTCAGGAGAGATACATGGAACACATCGTGAACTTGAGAGAGATTCGGTGGAAGCGCCAATCGGTAAGCTACCTTCCCAACACGATCCAGTATTTTGAAAGGACCGATATATCTAGGGCTCAACTTCCCCTTCTTTCCAAATCTCATAACCCTCTTCCAGGGAGATATTCGTAAGAACACTTTATCGCCCACTTCAAACTCTAGGTCTTTTCTTCAGTTGTCGGCATAACTTTTCTGTCGACTCTGAGCTGCTCTTATGTGTTGTTGAATAGATCTGACCTTTTCTGCCATTTCATCAACGAGATCAGGTCCTAATAGCTTTCTTTCCCCAACTTCATCCCAGCAAGTTGGAGTCCTGCATTTCTTTCCATAGAGAGCTTCATAAGGAGCCATCTGAATACTAGAGTGAAAGCTATTGTTATAAGAAAATTCCACCAAAGGTAGGTGTTGATCCCAACCTCCTTTGAAATCCATAGAGCAAGCTCTCAACATATCTTCTAGGTTTTGAATTGTTCTCTCAGACTGACCGTCTGTCTGGGGATGATAAGCAGTGCTGAAACTCAACTCTGTATCCAGAGTATGCTGAAGACTTCGCCAGAACTTCGAGGTAAATCTCAGATCTCGATCAGATATAATAGAAAGTGGTACTCCATGCAATCTTACCACTTCCTTTATATATATCCTGGCAAGCTGATCTAGAGAGAAATCCTCTCTAATAGCAATGAAGTGTGCAGACTTTGTAAGACGATCAACTATGACCCAGATAGCATTATTGCCTTTGGATGTTTTAGGAAGTCCTGTGACAAATTCCATAGTGATGTTTTCCCATTTCCATTCGGGTATGGGTAATGGTTGTAACATCCCCTTAGACTTCTGTCTCTCAGCTTTAACTTGTTGACAAACCAAGCATCGAGAGACATATTCAGCAACATCTCTTTTCATGCCATCCCACCAGAAGTACTCTTTCAGGTCCCTATACATCTTCGTGCTTCCAGGATGAATAGAGAATGAAGAACTATGAGCCTCATCCAGCAGCTCTTTCTTTAATTCGGGGATGGGAGGAACGCAAACCCGATTCCTGAACTTTATTATCCCATCACAATCAAGGTTGAATTGAGGAACATTTCTCACCTTCTTTTGTAACTCGACATCTTCTTTCTGTGCCACTTTAATCTTCACATGTATAGATGGTTGAACATTCATTTGAGAAAGATAAGATTTTTCCCCTTCCATTATAATTCCACGATCTATCCTTTGTAAATCCATAAATATTGGATCTTTTGTGATCCTCATCATGGATAAACTAGCATGGTCTTGTCGACTTAATGCGTCTGCCACCTTGTTTGCTTTCCCAGGGTGGTAATGGATTGAGCAGTCATAATCCTTAATCAGCTCCAACCATCTTCTTTGGCGCATATTCAGCTCCTTTTGTGTGAAAATATACTTTAAACTTTTATGATCAGTATAAATATCACACCTTTCACCATAAAGGTAATGCCTCCAAATCTTTAATGCAAAGGTTACCGCAGCCAACTCCAAATCATGTGTTGGGTAATTTTGCTCATGGATTTTCAACTGTCGTGAGGCATAAGCTACCACCATATCATTTTGCATAAGAACACACCCCAATCCCTTCTTGGATGCATCACTGTAGATCACAAACCTTTCTCCACTACAAGGTAGTGTGAGCACAGGTGCACTGGATAACCTTCTTTTCAACTCCTTGAAATTCTCTTCACATTCCTCTGTCCAGACAAACTTAACTCCCTTCCGAGTCAACTTGGTGATTGGATTAGATAATCGTGAAAAATCTTTTACAAAACGTCGATAATATCCAGCCAAACCAAGAAAACTTCGGATCTCAGTTACTGTTGTTGGTCTTGACCATCTTTCGATAACCTCTGTTTTTGCTGGATCCACAGATATCCCCTCTTTTGAGATTATGTGACCCAAAAATGCAACTTTTTGAAGCCAAAATTCACACTTGGTAAATTTTGCATAAAGCTTCTCCTTTCTCAGGGTCTTCAATATAATTCTCAAGTGATCTTCATGCTCTTCCTTGCTCTTTGAATAGACAAGAATATCGTCTATAAAGACTACCACAAATTGATCAAGATAGTCTCTAAATACTCTATTCATTAGATCCATGAAGATAGCAGGGGCATTAGTAATACCAAATGGCATCACTATAAATTCATAGTGTCCATACCTTGTACGGAAAGCCGTCTTTGGTATATCCTCCCTTTTGACCCTTAATTGATGATACCCTGAACGAAGATCAATCTTGGAAAAGTATTGAGCTCCGCGTAGTTGGTCAAATAAGTCATCAATGCGTGGGAGAGGATATTTGTTCTTGATAGTGATCTTGTTAAGTTCTCGATAATCAATGCAGAGTCTCATTGATCCATCTTTCTTCTTAACAAATAGAACAGGTGCTCCCCAAGGTGATGCACTAGGGCGTATGAATCACTTATCAAGATTCTCTTGGAGTTGCTTCTTCAATTCCTGCAACTCAATTGGGGCCATTCTATAAGGTGTCTTTGAAATAGGCAAAGAACCCGGTACGAGTTCTATTGAAAACTCAACTTCACGATTTGGTGGAAGACCCGGTAATTCCTCCGGAAAGACATCATCAAACTCCCGTACAATGGGTATATTATTAATCGTGAGTTTCTCACCAACTATTTGAGATAAATAACCTTCATTTAGTGGAATCAATACCCATAAGATGGAAGAAATTTCCACTGGAAGGTTATGTTCATCATTGCATTGATAGACGATCGTAGGTTGATCTGGAATATGAAATGTGACTTCCCTTCTTTGGCAATTGATATCAGCTCCATGTAGAGAAAGCCAATCCATGCCAAGAATCACATCAAATTCCACTAAAGGAAGGATCACAAGATTTGCAGGAAGCACTTTCCCACAAACTTCGATCGGAGAAGAATTATAAACTTCTGATGCGATTGATGTTCCATTAGGTGTTGTCACAGCTAACTCAACATCTAATTGTTGAGGTAATACGGTGATACCCTTAGAAAATTTTTCAGAAATAAAAGAGTGGGTGGATCCAGAATCAAATAAAACATTTGCTACTTTAGAGTGGATGGTAAGTGTACCTTTCACCACATCGTTATCGTACTCCACATCGCTGATAGAAATTGCATGTGACTTTCCTTTGTCTTTAGCCTTAAGAGTTTGTTGACGTCGACCATCATCATCAACCCTTGGATTTGGGCATTGATTGGCATAATGCCCCATCTCCTTGCACTTGAAACATTGAAGTGTAGTTGGTTCATTCTGTGTATCCCTTCCTTTGTTTGCATCATTAGACATCTTCTTCCCATTATCACGGCATTCAAATGCCCGATGACCTTCCTTTCCACATTTAAAACATTTACTTGTCCCTTTAAGACAACTACCTCCATGTTTCTTTCCACACTTTGAGCATAAAGGAAAGTTCATCTTCTTTTCTGTGTGCTCTTTAGATTTTTCTTTGAATTCCATCTTCCTCTTCTTATCAAACCCATGTGACTGATGGGTTACTCCAATCTCCATCTCGACTTTGAGAGCACATCGAACGATTTCCTCGTAGCTATTGAAGTCCCTTATGGCTAACGCCCTTCGAAGACTTGGTTTTAAGCCACTAAAGAATCGATCGATCTTACTCTCAGGTTGGATAATAATACCAGAAGCGTACCTTGCAAGTCTTGTAAAATTTGCTTCATAGGTACTAACAGATTCATCATCCCTTTGCTTCAGTTCAAGGAACTCTTTCTCCATCTTTGTTCGGAGAATACGAGGGAAGTACTTATTGAAAAATAAGTTCTTGAACTCGTCCCATTCCATAGACTCAATTTCATCCCTTTGCCTCGTATTCTTAACAAGATTCCACCATTGATCCGCATCTCCTTCCAAACGATACACTGCTAGGATGACTTTATCATGCTCAGAACATTGAAGAACTGAAAATATCTTTTCAGTAGTACTAATCCATTGTTCAGCAACTAATGGATCAGTAGACCCGCTGAAAGATGGTGGACGCTGCCTCATGAAGGATTCAACAGAATGATGCTCCCTCCTTTGTTCGTTTGGAAATCCTGCATGATTCATAGCTTGAGAATGTTGTGTGAGCATGGCTACAAGATTTTGCATTCCAGCTCCCATATCGTTTGGTTGCTCAGGGGGACAATCATTGCATTGCCCATCACATTCCGCATTAACACGGTTCCTTCGGGTTCCAGCCATTGACTAAAACCAAGAAGAATAGTGTGAGCAACACTAATTATAATAGGAAAACACATAATTCAAGAATAAAATTTTCATGCTTATGGTCTTATCCTAGGTTATTCAAGGCCATTTCTAAAACACTAAGATTGTGTACTATGCTTAGACTTATCCTTAGGGTTCTTACTAAGGCTTTCACATCCTAGTTTCCAAAGGTTGACTATACCTTTCCTCTGATACCAACTATAACGACCCATACTTTACATACATTGTTAATACTTCAAAATTGAAGCACACTTATTACAACATATGACAAAACCACAAAGGACCGTATAGGTATAGTGTCTTTAGAAACTGGGAAACATAAACAACTGGTTCATAAATCTTCTACAGTGTCTCCCATTTATTTCATCATATCTAGGGTCCCTTTTAGCATATTCTACTTAATATCCATCTTCCTGACCTGGGGAAAAGAAAACATAAAAGGGTGATCTCAAATGCTCATCAAGGGAAAATAAAGGAAATAAAAATCATATCATATCTTTATGAAAATCAAAACCTGCAAAAGAGATCATAATATCTTAACATGGAATAAATCATAGAAGTGAAAATGAGATCCCCATAATCATAACATAAAACTTGAAACTTTGTGGCATGCACACATAATCATGGAAAATCATTTCTTGTTAGTCATGACTCATTGCCAAGACTATCTTAGTGGACAAAGTCCCTTTCTGAACCGAGTTCACTCCTCGTTTCAGTCCTGTATCACTGAACCGAAATAACCTTCCGTTCCAGCCATGTCTATCTCATGAGATATAAAATCATTACCCAATGCATTGGAGGGAGATATAGGTCCCACCCATCTTATAATGAATCCTTTCTTATTTGTGCCATATAATCATAAAACATACATCATCGCATAACACAAGTAACAAAAATGGGATTCTTGAAACATCATGACATCATAAATCAATTCATATATGATAAAGGAATTCATAAAAATAATTCCATCACAACATGATCAAATCAATGTAATAATAGGGATAAAAACATAACCCTTTATTATCTTAGATGGAAAATTATTTTGATAAAACACTTGAACTCCATTCTTGAGGAAAATATCCTTTCTTCTTCAAAAACATTTTTCCTTTCATAACATGTCATATGACTTTAAAATAAAATACGTTTATTAAAAATAAACTTGAAAACTTGTAAAGGAAGTTTCTTGGAAATGATGTTTTAAAAATCCATTCATGCCTTATAAGTTAAAAAAACATTCTTCGTACTTTTGTCGGAAAAGTCAAAAAGTACCTCGTACGAAAAAACGACAAAAGATTCCTTTCATTTCTTTTAATAAAAACTCACCGAAGGGTAAAAAAAATGGATTCAAACAATTGTAGGTGGATGTAAATAATATTACATATTGATGAAACATGGATGTGGATGATAAAATACACCCCAGTAATTACCAAAGTAAAAACAATCTCGGATAAAAGTGAGATTGTGATATTTTCCCTTACCTTAGGTCCGATTTGCTTTTTTTCGTGTCCGAAGCTCCTGTATAATGGTTTAAATAATGTTATTGACTTATTCCAGAATCATACATATTGATATGAGATCATATATGGTCATATTATTAGCTTCTTGTTAGTAATATTTCATTGTTACTTGTTACTCGGGTCTTTATAACTTTTTGTTCTTATGCGTGTTTTGTCGAATAAATTCTTATTCTTATCTTTAGGTTATAGATAATTCATTTCCAGAATGGTATTAGTGTAGTATATACCATATTCATTCATTCAATTCATTTATATAATCATTATTAAATGAAGATCATGTAGAACGAGTCGCATCACATCGTGGAGACGGTATACCGTACGTACGCACGAGTGATGATATCGTTCCTATGATCGTGGAATTGTATTGGAGTATATATATATATTATTTCAGTATCAATATTACTTAATAATAATCATATATAGTTACTCATTACACCATTATACCCATCCTTGTAAGGTGATGGTGGAAAATAGATTACACCACGGCGTGGAGACGGTATTCCGTACGTACGCACGCGCGGTGATTTCATTTTTCCGTAGGATGGATAGAAGGTGAATTAGGGTTGTTTCATATTTATAATAACATATCAGTATGTAAGTAATACTGATGTTATTACTTTATCATGAAACAACTAAAGAAGAAGAAGTTGAAGAAGAAAGAAATTGAAAAGATCGGTAATGGATATTACCTCTTCTTTGGAACGCCTCTTTGAATCCTCCACTTAACGAACTAAGATTGGTCTTTGGAGAAGACCAGGACCTCTAGGATTATTCTAGGGAAGTGGAGAGGAGAAAAAGGCAGGGGTTGGCCGAGCTTGAGTGCTCAAATTGGTGTGAGGAGGAGGGGGAGGAGGTGCCCTTTTATAAGGGAGGAGAGGGGCACCTTAGGAATATCTCAAAATATTATTTTATATTAAAGTCAAAATCGGTTTATAATGGTTCCAAAGGGTCTTATTTCGAAGCTAAAGTGGGGATGGGTCGAAATCCTATCAACCAATAGGATTTAGACAAGTTTAGGGTATTATTTTAACCTTATCAATTAGATTTAACTCTAAGTTAATTAATTTAACTTTTACCGTGTCTTTTTGTTTTCTTTCACTATATGGTTAATACACTTACTATAACATGCCAAAAGAACCCCAAATTGTTTATTATTAATATATATATCCTTATATAAGTCATTTGGCCGAACCTTAGATTTTTAGGAATAAAATAACAATTAATAATATAATATTTGATTTAAAAACTATTTTGTGTCAATTTTGACACTATTTGATATATAATTTTTGTGAAAGTCATAACAGAATTATATGTTCGAACCAAGTTGATTAAATCAACATCAATATATCATATTAACCTAGAAAATTAGTTTAATTCATAAAAAGTCTTAAATTACATTTATTTTGGTATTTATATTATCAATTATGTCAATATTTCATTAATAAGATAATTACTGCATCATCTTTGTGTCATAAATAAATTAACTTATTTGATGTCTACAAATTACAAATAAAATACCATCATGTAGGAAATCTTTTTAGCTTTCTAATGAATATTTACAATTGAATTTATCTTATGTATAACCCCATATTAAAAATGATTTACTTATTAAACTTTAAATTTAACTATTTTAACCCTTCTTTAAATAAATTAATAATAAATGTCCTAATCTAATCCAAGTGGGCCTAAATGGTAATATTTTATTCCTAAGTTTGTTTTTGGTCGAATTACACTTGTCCAATAGAATTAGGACATGTGTTAGGGTAATATTAATATCATATTTACCCTTAGTTACCCTATTTACTATTAACCGCGGTAAAAAAAAGTAAAAAGTTACTATTCACCAAAAAATTATTTTCATCTCATTGAACCACATTTTAGTCCTTGATATTAACCGTGTCTCTCGGATTTTTGAAATTCCATTCAAAGAAGCGGTAAAATTAAGTTTTATGCAAAATTCAGTTTTTAACCTACCACTTAGTGGTTTCACTATTCATCAAAAATTGAAAGTTTTCAGAAAAATACCAAAATTTCACCCTAGGCTAATTTCGATATTCTGAGTCCAAAAATGAAGTCCATTTTGAAAAATAAAATTTATAAAATTTCAAAAAGTGGTTATTACTATTCATAACGGCTAGTTTTAATAGCATATTGTTGTTTAGTGAAACTCGGTATTGCGTATGATGCAAGCTATCGAGGAAGGTCGCGATTGCGTGTAAAGCAAGCCAAGCAAGTGTTGTGTAGAAAAAGATTCCTCTGATGATTTATATAACATAAAAGTCTCGGGTGTTACAATTAATATATATATATATTCAGCCTATGGTTATAATTGTTTACAAAAATAATATAATAATAATTTTGAGAAATAATTATGTCATTATAACTAATTTATAACCTAGATTTACCCAATATACCCTTTACCCAGGTGATAATTTTTACAAAGGTTCTTATACATGTTGAACAAAAACAAAGGTGGACTATTTAAAAATATAAGAACTCTAATTATGAATATGTTACTTTTTATCTCAAATTAAATACATGCAATTTAAAGAAATTAATTTTATAAATAATCATGCAAAACATGAGTAAAACCGTTTTCTAGGAAAATTATTTTTAATCAATAAAGCTATCTAATTTTTATCCTATTCATATAAATATATTAAATAAATTTAATTTTTTTATTGAATATATAATATATAAATATTATTCAAATAATTCATTAAAATTTATTAAATTAATTTACTAAGAGAGAAATTCATTGCGCATATAAGAAATGTTTTTCAAAAAATGAATTTTTGGTAAAATAATGTGTTTATAAAATGTTATAACATAAAATTGATTCCAATGAACATGGTTTAATTATTAATAATATAGTATAACTAATTCTAGATTGAAATAATTTAAACACAAAATATGACTCTGTAAATTCTTTAATGAAAAATACAGTTTTCAATTGAAATCGTTATCTGACTACAATTTAATTAAAAATGCATCTTTTAGAGATACCATAACATTTCTCCCAAAGATATTTTTGATATTGTGGTTTCAAATTTGATACTATATTAATAAAATATAGTTTATAGATGATCCATGACTTTATTAAATTATTTTCTCATGAAAATCAATAAAAATATTTGTTGATGAAAACATATTTCATAATCCTAAAGTATCTTATTTTAAAAAAGGGGAATTATTTCCTGAAAAAATTTCAAGGAATTTCTACTAATTATGTGTTTTATAAATTTCATAATTTAGTGAATAAAATTCACACATGCCTATTTAATGGCCATAAGATAATTTTTTATGCCCCCAAATAAAAATTGGAAAAATCACAAGTAAATACCTGAATATGGGTATTATTTTACCCATAAAAGCTTAGAAAAAAGTATGTGGCCTTGACTTTTGGATTTCATGATCCTCACTAGGTCACACGATTATGTTACCATTTCAAGGTTATTTGAAGGCTTCGGGAATAGTGTATAACCTATGATAGATCTTATGGTGTCCCCACCAACAACCCTTCCTTTTATTACAATGTCTCCTCATAGAACCGATGGTTTCATCATGGAAATCGAATGAATGCCCCCTGGTCATAAGGACTGTCATTAGAAGGTGCCTAAATACCCATTCGAAATCCTTCAAGAATAATAAGGAATGTATTCAAAGGTGGAGGCCCCCAATTTTCATAAGAGGTCATGTTTCATAGAATCATTGGGAACAATAATATTCCTTGATGTTATCCATGAAATCTCACAAAACCATCTGTCCTTTTTAGGATAGAACAAAAGTTATAATGGGGAGAATGCGAGAGATGTTTTCGGTCACTGAAGGAAATACATTTTTCTCCTGGGAACTCGTAAACATCGAAAGACCTCAGTTACATGTATCAGGTTTCTCCAGACAACCATGAACTCTCCCTTCATCACTCTATGTATTAATGAATAGTTTTTTCCATGACATACACACACTCCCCCATATGACCCATATTGGTCGTCTATGGTATCTTAGAAAAATTGAGTAAATATCCTATACATTACTTGTACAAACTTGCAAGACCCCTAAACCTTTGTAGAAAAAAAAATATAATTTTGAGGAGATGAGCAGTGTTTTCAGTCACTGAAAGACATTTGATGCTCCCCTAAAAGTCCACAAGACACCACAGGACTCTGGCGACATGTATGAATCGTCTCACACAGGCCCTTTGGCATGTCAGCCTCACCATGAGAAGTCCTCTGGTATGTTAAATCAATGTTTCACAACCCTTTGGTGCACCAAGAAAAACATATTTATTTTTTCATGAAATACTCATACACCCCCACATGACCCATACTAGTTACACAACATATCACCAAAAATAGATTAATGATCTATAACATTAATCATGAAATCTCACAAGACTCATAACATTTGTTGAAAAATACAAAGGGAATAAAATATGGAGGTAGTGGGAGGTACTCGCAGTCATAAAACTCATGAGACACATTGAGTAAGTATGCAACACGGTCCCATGATACCCATGTACAAACCTCCCTTGTCTTACGAATGAAACTGAAAATTAATCAATCCTATAGTGCATATCATTAAATGGGAACTTGGATCATGTAAAGGATCTTACACATGTAAACATGGAAACATGGAATTCCTTTGATAGATCTGTGGGATCAAACATGTCGCTATTAATTGTAAATAATCCAATAAGGAATGTATTGAAGAGAGGACCATGAAGCCGCTAAAAATATGGAGACACCCTTGGAGCAGTCCACATTAGAGACTCACAAAGCCACATGGTGCCAGACCCCAATTCTAATCCTATCATAGACTTGTGATAGATACTATGTACAATGCGCCTAACAACCAGAGTAGTGATGCCTATAAAATTTCCACCCCAACATGAAGAAAGGGTTGGATGGTTGAACTGTGAGACTATGGACACATGGACTCTGGATGATTCAACTCTCAACCTCTATGGACATCCCGGATCAACTGATCCTATGATTATACATCCTTCTATTAGGTAATACACTGGAATAAAAATAGAGTAATCATGCACCATACTTATTGTACTTCACGCGATCATTCATAGATCACACGAAGAACTTCTTTGAAGTTGTTAAAAGAACATACTACATTTCTTCCATATCACACAAGAATCGATGGAACTGATATTGAGTAAACCTAAGGTATTCAGAATGTATGGATTAAAACAATGTTTAAATTGGAAATTTTAGGTGAAAAAACATTCTTTATGGCCCCTATTTTATTGTTCAAGTCTTCCAAAGACACGTGACAATGCTAGGACATGTCACCCATATCTCGCGATGCTCATTCAATATGATATATGGGACACAAAAAGTATTCTCAACATAATAAAGAAAATCGTTCAACCACCCAAGACACACCACATTGATCTTATGAGACCCACGTGCCTATCAATAGATACCTTTGATATCCTTCAAATACATCACCTAACATATATATTGACGTTTTCTCATATCAAACAAATCTCACTTTTTCATTTGGGAATAAAAGCCAATATCTTGTGACAACCACTGGGTAGGTCAACCAAGACCTGTAGCACCCTCCAGAAATGTCATCCATGTCTCAAGTTTCCTCTAAGGAATGTTAGCCAGTATAGGTGATATCCTTCGAACCATGTCACTATGACTCTTACGGACCCTCTATTAATATCAAGTCAGGTCATGTGAAGACACCAGAGGAACACCAAATTGACCATGCATCAACCAATTGAATGATCCATCTATGTCATGTGATTTATTCTAGAAAATTTTACTGGGTCATGCCACACCATCCAGAAAAGAAGGCCAAAGCAACATGGCATCCTGGAACATGATAACATTGTTTGACCTTGACGTGTAAACTCCAATCAAAAGGGTAATGTTAGTTTGTATGCCCCAATATAATGGGGACTATGCAGACTCTGATTCCTTCCATATTCAAGACATGTATTCCACCTCTCTTCGAGTTTTGAGATCAATATTGATCATATAGGGAAATCCCATCATCTATGTCCCTTATCGAAAGCAATTACATTGAACACTTGTTATCTCTTGTTCCCCACAATGAGAATGGATCAAATGGGCTTAAGGGGTTCCAATGATCATGAAATCTACTATATAAACCTCCACAATGGTATAGAGAATCCTGAGTGTGTTATCCCTAATATAAGATTAACTATGATGAATCTAATTCCAGTTATAACCACGATACATAGGAATCCTTCTTAAGAGATGAGCACAAATAAAATCAACAATCGGTATCAATCTTTTCATGAAAATGAAATCTTAGATAGTGGAACTCAATTAGTCATAGGATATGATAACATTACCCAATCCATTCTCAGATTGATAAATTAACTAAACTATGATTATTTTTATTACTGAGATACACAGTACGTCTCTTAGAGACCCGATTTCCATGATTAATCATCTCAGGTAATTCTTAGTGCATAATTCCAATATTAAAAGAAATGAATTGATCATTAATCGTCCCTGGTTTCTCATACCAAGAATGGATCATGTGATCATAGTGAGATATGATAAAAATATCATATTCACCATGATTATTCATAATGACAGGGGTAACCTCAACATATGATCCCTAAGAAAATGAGCAATGAAAACAATGATTCTTGTTATAAGTGGGATACGTAGGATACCAATTTAGGGATTGAGAATGAATACTCGGTACACAAGATTATCCATGTGGGTCCTTTCAGCATGATGTTAAACATCACATGTCCAATGAACTATGTGGGTTTTGATCCCTACAACAACCATGATATGTAGGATGCCTCATACTGGCTCAATACCCAATTCAGAATATTAACCGCCTCCATACAAGGTCACACATTCTAAAGAACCTGGTTATAAAAACTCAACATATTACAAGCCTCCCAATACTAGAATTTGATGGAAAAACATAGATTCATACAGATGAATCTACTAAAGAGATCCATTATTTTTCTCATGAAATATAATTAACCTGTAATCATTTTTTGGGAAATAACTCTTGTTTCGGGATTATATAGTGATTGAAAATACATATCTTTAATCTATAATAAAGTCACAGAGTAGGAAATAATTCCCCCCAAAAGGGTGTGATGAGCCCGACCTCCCATCCTCTTAACCAATGATTGTCCCCCATAGTTTCTGGGTATAAAAATAAATACGACCACTGGACATTGGAAATATGGTATACACCATGCTATAGATGAGGTTACTGTTGAGAGTTTCATGGGAAGACAGAAAGATGGAGAACCCCAAGAGTACAATTGAATGAGTCCTTGAATCTACCCTATCGAACAAAACATAAAAGGAAACTCATTCCATGCCTTGAAAACATGACTAACAAAAATGGTTTACCCGACTTGAATCTTTATAATATCAATATATTGGGTTATAGTACATCAAGTGATCCTGTTTACTCATTATATTCAAACAAAACTGACACGACTAACATGAATCTCTTGGCCATTTTTTTTGAAAACCCAAAGCAAACAAATTAGTAAGATATTAATGAACCAGGATTCGTTTAATGTCCAACAGCGTCGTGACATGTCAAAATGAGTAGAATCACCTGAATATGAATACATGATAATATTATTAACCATTAATATTTAATTGAGTATTTTTATTCCAATGATATATAAATAATTAGTAAAATTGTTACTTATTACATGGGTGATTGGTGATACTTCACTCATTAACAACATCCCAACCTGAGGCAATATCCTCATCATCCATCACTCACTCCATTGAATCATCTGTTGTTGTCAACACTGAATGTCACAAAGAAATATCCCATGCTAAACATATCCAATGGATGGTGTAAAATATGATAGTCTGAGATTACCAAAAACATGGTAAGATCCTAACCAAGAAAGATGATTGTGATATTCTCTAATCACGGCATCCAGCAAACCCATGTTTCCTGAAAAAGACTACTGCTAAGCTAGTAGACATCGTTGATATGAATAACTACATCAGAAGTATATCCCCAGATCATGACAACTTCCATCTTCCATATCAAAATAATTTGGAATAGGTAGCACAATATGGATCCTTTTATGTTCAGGTTCCCTTGAGGAGGGAACCTGATAACCACCCTCACCAACACCATCCCACCGGTACCCATCAGTCACCTTTTAAGGGTACCATCACACACAAAACTGCCTATGATTCCCATGCATATGCTACAAGGAAGACTCAATTGAGAAGGATGAAATTGGATATCGAGTAGAGGGATAAAACATCCACTCCTATGGATGATGCCATCCGACTTATTATGGAAGGAACCAACAAGTTGGATCATACCCCTTCTAGCTCAGAACATGTCTGTGGGCATATTCCCACAAAAACGTGGGGGTTGCACATATCCCTACCCCCACTCATGAATTACATCGGAAAACTCCAGTGGCTCAAGGAGGACCGAAGTGGGCGTATATCCCTGATTCAATTTATGATATATTTCAATAGATATAGGAGAAGGAAATTTTGTAGGATTATATCTTAACACAAACTTTTATAAAACAGCAATATATATTAGCAATTATTAAAGAGCTCCACTAGTATATTCTAGAACTATTGGAGAAATAATGACATACACATATTATAATCCCAATTGACACAAAAAATTAATGGTCTGGTCATCATAAAAAAAATGGTCGTACTTGATCAAGAACACATTATTGTTCCCACCCAGAAATATTATCAGAATATTCCAAAAAAAGAGAAGAATCAAAATGTGATCATACTCCCGTTATAAATGTGGGTCACCAGGTGAAAGCATCACACTCCTCAAGACATTTTCACATTCGTGTCAAAAAATTCTGGTGGCATATTACAAAGGTCCATGATCAGAATCATATCCACATTATGGTTGGGGATCACCATGTGAGAGGTCCAAAAGCCTCTAGATAGGCTCATATATCTATTGGAGAATACTAGTAGAATATTACAAAGGCCCAAGAGTGGGAATATATCCTCGTTTTGAACCAGGAAAACCAAGTTAGAATGGCCCAATCCTTGGGATGTGCACATATTCTTATCAGTGACTCTACTTGACATACTCCAGCAGATCACAGAAGCAAGGAACACATTACTAATTCCACCGACGAAAGATTACACCATAATAATTCCATGTAAATACAGTAGGATGATCATATTCCTTCTCCCATTCACGAGGTCCATAAAAATATTTCAAATCAGACTGAATATTCCCACCATGGTCATATTCCTATTCCAACAGGGGCTGACCAGGTGACGGAGGCACAAACCTCATGAATGGCTCATAATCTTCACAAGAAGAACCAGCGGCATATCCCAAAATCTATAGCTCAGCCTCATGCTCCCGTATTGACTAAGGATCACCAAGTGAGAGTGGAAGAAGACACAGTACAAGCTCATATCTCAATCAATAGTGAAAAATATTATTGGGAAACTCCAACAACTTCTTAGTAGTGGGTTAATACTCCCGCTTCACTAGACGGTTATATAAATAGTCCAACAACCATCATACAATAGGGTTATATCCCTTCATGATCACAAAATTATAGCTATAATAATCTATCCATGATTCTAAACATGGCCCATACTCATAATCTACTCAATGCTTGTATCCTTGAGGTTGTTCGAGACATATTTGGAAAACCAAAAGGATTTTTAAAATCTTCTACCAAAACATAAGTAGAAAAAACTCATTACCATGATTTTCCTCCTTATTGTAGTGTGGAAATGGATTGCAGGGACTCTACTCATAAAATGCACTATGTAAAACCCCCCCATGGTGATTTCTCCCATGGGAATGGAAATAATCCCTTTTCCTAGACACCTGTGTATAGAGAGGTGAAATGAACCACAACAACTCATATCTATAGGTACTAAATAAATTGTGGTCAATGGTATAGTATTCCCTATCATCATACAACAAAACTCCACTCCCATAAACATGAAACCATCGGATCCATCTTCTATTGTCTAATCAGATGGAGGCATGTGTGTATGATGAGGAGGATGTCGACAATGAAATATAAAGATAGATAGATTGAAACAAACTCCCCATAATGACCTTTAACATTTCTACTTCTAGATATGACATCTCGAATTAGTTAGAAATGATGTGAATTTATTACCTATTCCATAATATGTGTGCTACTAATCAGTTAGTAATGGGTTGATATCACATTTTTTCGGATACAAGTGTCACCTTCCGAAAATAAAGATAATATACTTTCAGATCAACCTAGCCACTTTCTCCGTCTTCCAAGATCCAAAATTATAAAATCTCAATGAAAATATACTACATGCTTCCCACCATTGCATCGTGGAACATCGAAAACTGATCTCAGAAGCAACATCATGCATCCTTATTCAAGGAAGTGGACAATATGGAGAGTTAGAATTTTCCACCCCGTGTAATATAACAACCCCTTAGATAAGTAATCTTGCAATGTTATAACCTCTGGTGACATCAAAGGACTAGGTAATTCTAGGTATAGTTTGTCACTATAACCTAATTTATCCGCTTTATTGGTTCCCAGACATGAAAGATAGGGATAGAGGGCAGCTAATAGGATATCAAACTAGGAACCTCAAAAAAATATGAGTATATTCGAAAAACGGAGATCAAGATTGCAATCACCTAGAAAACTTCCCACAAGGAATGGTTCCAATTAGGGTTTCTTTTTTCACCTAACTCTCATGCAAACACATCATATCCACATTATGTGGAACACAATAGTTTCTACCATAGTATCCAACTAGGAGTCGAGTCATTCTCCTATACTATGAGAATATATAACAATGAATCTCACCCTTTAATCATAATTTCCTAAGATGATTCAGGATATACCCTCTAAAATAAAAAGTTAACCATAGCGTGTAGGGATTGGGAAATATATATCTCAATCATCATATATAGGTTCATTGTCCCCATAGAGTACCCTAGATACATCAACGATGATTCCAGATCACCCAGACCATATTGGTATGGGGGAATTTATAAATTCATGTCCATTTAGGGAATCATTATGTCCCTGACTGGAATCAATGAATACCCAACATGATGACTAATCAGGTATAATGGTGTCCTCAAATGACACCAACCCCACAGGGCTAGGGGCATTTCCTTCATCATCATCATCATCAAAGATAGAATCAATTTTCTCTATATTGGGAAGTAGAAATCAATTTTAGGTCCCACCTATCCATCCCACTACAAGACTATCCTCTGTTGGTCAGGGCTTGCTCAAAAACCATGATCAGAAACTCAGTCAAGGTGACTATTCATAGTACAAGATAAGGGGATTTTACAAAAATGGAAATCAGACCCCACTGGGGTCACAAGATAAAATAAAGCCATAAGGCCAAGGGTTAGAATAACAACCCTGGTGGATGCTAGGAGGAATCAGGTTGTTGCATAGAAAGCAATGGAAAACCCAACATCAGCTGATATGCCTGAGTTAATTTCGTCACTATCAACAAGGTAGACATTGATTAAGATGATAATGTAGAATGGTGAAACATTGAAAATGTACTATAAGAGGAGGGTGATTTGGATTCACCAAATGAGGTTGCGCACAACCAGAACTAAATAAGGGTTCAGAACATGGAACAACCAAATTAAATGTTTCCACCTCCTTAGCAGAATACACTTAATGAAAAAGGGAAATCTAGGAATACATCTAAGTTTCCATTTGTAGAGGAACAATTGATTTGAGGGTGAAATATGAGCTCTATGATAACTGATTGAGGAGTTGATCAAGGATAATATTCCAGATGGGTATCCTCTCTATCCAAAGAAGAAAATTATCCCTCCCATAGAAAATATGCCTAAAATGGTAGTAATTGAGCATTAGATTGCCTCTTGATCTAGAGAGCCAGTCCATATAAATGAGGAAGCCTAAAATCGATGTGACTTCCCTCCATTGTGGCAACAATCTCTCCCTCACTAGAATAATTATTCAATCATAGGATCAATTTATTCTCATTGAGAGAGAAAAGTATGACCACATCATTGGCCAAAAAATGAATCCCTATGGACGAGTGACAACTCAGGAAGCATTGAACGTTGAGTTACATAATGCCACTAAATCCCTAAGTACTCAAATAGAATTCATGGAAGGGAAATGTACACTTGTTTTACTTGAAGGGAAGCAATATTCTGAATGGATAGATGATACTCCACCTCCACCCAACTTCATAAAAACTAACTTTTGTACCTTTGATGGTTCATGAAACCCTAAAAAACATCTCACATGTTTCATGTCCTGATGTGGGCTATTGGTGGACCCTAGATATTAGTAGGAGGTGAAAAATTTGATATGTTTCGTCCAAACTATAATAGGTCCATATTGTTTTGTATAACAATCTACCATAAAGATCCATTATAAGAAGTAAGGACTTTCATTGTAAGTTTCTTTATCAGTTATGTTCAACACTATGGAAAAAACGATCATCAACCTGAAAAACTTCAAGCAATGCATGAACAAGAGGATGTATGATTCCACAAGAAGGTGGAATGGTTTATGATATTCACTCAGCATCCCTTATCATAAGAGAAACTAGTATAACTCTATGCTAAAAATATCTAGGATGAGATGTACACACCCTTAATCCCCAAGAAATATCCAGGTGGGTTCCTAGAGTTCACTAGAATGGAACAATATCAAGATGATGCTATTTAAGTAACCCGATCCAATTCTTCACATATGCTTGAAACATAGGTTAAGAAGATAGGCATATCATCAGCTATATTTGTCACTCTCAAGCCTACAACAGTACCCAACCAAGCACCTAGGTAGACCCCAAACCGTCCAAAACCTCTTATCGAGTGATGACAACCATATAATCTACATTGAAGAGAAGAAAATAGAAATCGAGGTCTACCATGAATTGTGTAATGGATGAATAATGTGTACTAATTTCAGAATGAACAAGTCCCTGATTAATTATCAGTAGCCAAGGATAATAACCTACTCATGTTTCCATATCCTTGTAGTCCTAATGAAGTCAACCTAACCGACCATCCCTACTACAACCCTTTTCATAGAAGGTTGGGTCATAAAATCCATATATTTTTCATATAAAAATATGTTCTTCAAGGCATGGAAAATTCTAGATAGGGGATTATATACAATTCTCTAGAGAAGGTGTCTTGCATAACCATCATCTGGTTATAAGAAGATGACTATTGACAGAATGTTTTGACCAGGTGAGTGAAAAACATTGACAATCGGATGACTCGGAAAATAGTTGATCAAGATCACACTGCTGTGAAGGTACAGTTGTAAAAACTCAACATAGCTCCACCACCCAAGAAGGAGATGTTAGATATGCCTCCCACATGTGGGAATGACCACAAGAATCAGGAAGAGATATAGGAGGAAGAGTCATATTATGCTCCAATGAAAGTTCTTACTCTTTCATATTTCTTTCCTATAACATTTTCACCATGGGAAACTCCCCCAACAAAAAAGAACCATCATCGAATGAGGAACACATCTTTAGTTCCTTCATTGTGATACAATTTCAAACTACTTCTCCTATGATTAGTTTTCCACTAATTTTAGGTTTTTTCTCATATAACTGGGGAATGGGAGGCCGCAAGCACAAAAGACAAGGATTCACGGGACAACACATACATGGTCAAACTCTATATTCTCATCATATCCACATGTAATATATATATATATATATATATCTAATACTAATGGGAAATGTCTCCAGCTAGTTTAAAGGAGATAATGAGGTGCCTCAGATCCCACTAGTAGTCATCCTCATCTGATTGTCTTGCATGAAAGCTTAGTGGGGGTTGAATATGATCAACTCATGAAATGGTGAAGGCTGACACAACCAATTATACTTGGAGCAGATACTCCCTAAAATTTTTCACAAACTCCATGTCCATATCCTTCAGGAATTCTATCTCATGAACCACATGGCCAAGAGTATCCACATGTCAGGAAGCGAAGACCTGTGGTAAAAAAGTACAATGTTATGAAATAGATATATATATTCCCATCAATGATCTCTATATTCGATGCACTCCACCTTTCAAAAGAACATAGGGAGGTTCTTTTTGAAGCCCTTTGGATTCCACAAGAATTCATGATGGAAGTCACTATGGTTGAATTATAGTGAGTGGAGACTATGTCCTTAGGATTCAATGTCTCCATATCGTTAACTGATGAAGATCAGGATGTGGACATCCTATGAAACATCACGACATAATAACTTTTAAGTAGACTCAATAATGTCAATGTATAAAGGGTGCTAATGGATAATGGATTTAGGAGAAATATAATCTCAATTCGAACTCTCCGACATTTGTGGTAAAGAGAAGGAGACTTATCCACTTCAAATCTGAACATTCAGGGATTTGGAAAGCGTGATAAAAGGCCTATTGGGAAGATCACTCTTGAAGTCCAATTTGGGGAACACACATCTGATACCATGTTCATGGTTATCTAGTAGGACACCACATATAATTTCTTGGTTTAAAGGCCCGGTCTCCAGAGCAACTTGGATGTACCATCAACATTACATCAATGTTTGGAGTACCCCAACAATAGAAAGGATTGAATACTACAAGGTGAAAATGAACCCTTCGAGACATAAAGAGAAACATATTATAAAGATGATTTCTACAAGAGGGGAGGAAAAAACCCATTGGTGGATATTGATATATAGTTTTTGAATCCTAATATCGTGGGGACCTCCTATATAAATCCTTATAGTATGCTCCACTATGACTCTGTTCTTTCCATAAACTTGGTTGATTTAACAAACTTAATCCTAGAGGTCCAACCCTCACATATCCCTAGTGAAAGAATCTAACACTATCAACTCCAAAAACTCTCTACAACAACTCATTCAACATGGGACGCTTACTATTCTTTTAATATCCTACCTCACCCTATTACTGACAAATAAGCCCCCATATTTCCATTTTCAACTGATTTTTTTCATAGAATCAGAAATGGAATGTAATGAGGATTATCTCAGGAACACCCAGCCAAAATTAGAGGAAGGTGTCTCTACCAACATAAATGAGCTCAGGAAGATAAATCTGGGAATGAAAGAAGACCCATGACCTACTATTATTAGTGCTGGAATACTTCTAGAATATAAATGGAATTATATTTAATTTATAAACAAACAGCGATTTATATTCATTTAGAAATATAACTAAATTCCTAGACAAGATAAAGATGTGGAAAAAAACTATCTCAAAATACCCGATGAGAATTAAGGCATCAAACATGTATCAAGGAAGATGAAACCCTCCCATTCCACCAACACAGAGTCTGAATTTGACAAGATTATCAAATTCAACATTGTCCTGGAAGTGAAATACCCAAGATGGATTGCCAACATCATCCCCATCATGATGAATAATGGGAGGATTTAGGTTCTCATTGAATTTAGAGACCGTAATTGGCATTTTCCAAAAGATGATTTCCCTTTATCGATCAAATTATTATTGATCAATGAAACTACTAGATACCAGGAACATTCCTTCATGGATGGCTAGTCCGGGTACAATTAGATCAAGATGACCCCCAATGATGAAGAATCTAATTCTTTCTAGCACCTCAAGGGATCTTCTTCTATAAAGTTATTCCATTATGATTAAATAATGTTAGATCCACATATCAACATGAAATTATTAACATTTTTAATCCATTCTTTGGAAGGATATATGAGTTTTATGTATACAACCTGACCATTAAATCATATCATCTATGAGATCGCTTCTCGGACCTACAAAAAATACTCGACTAGATGTGACAACACAATCTAATGATGAATATGTTGAATTGTGGTCTTGGGGTAATGTCAGGTAAGTTCATGGGATTTGTGGTATGTTATTACGGTATTGAGGTTTACCAAGAGAAGACTACTGATATTTTAGCAATATCACCCCAATAAATCTCAATGAATTGAAGATATTCCAAGGGAATATTTCTTAAATTTGTCAATTCATAGCCAAAATGGAATGAAATGTTCTACCCATCACGTGGATAATGAAGAAGGGAGTCCTCTATCAATGGGCTGATGATTTCCAAAATGCCTTAGAATGTATCAAGTAATACCTACTGCACTGACCGGTCCTGGTGCCTCCAAAGGATTGGAGGCCACTCATCTTGTATGTATCCTATATGGAATGATCATTGGGTTCCCTCATCACACAAAATTATGATAAAGAAAGTGAGAGTAGTCTCTATTAACTCATCCAGAATTTGATACATATTAAGACCCGATACTCTAATATTGAAAATAACTTCCTTTCACACATATTTTTTGTAAAAAAGATCAGGAATACTTACAGCACCATGAATTCCCCCTGGTCTGTCATTTTGATCTTATCAAGTACATCCTTGGCTTCCCCATGTTGACTAGGTTCTTGGATCGATGGGAATTCATTCAACACCAATATGAAATTCAGTTCATATCACATAAGTATGTGAAAAGTAAATCCCTGGATAGATTACTCATAACACATCATGTACTGAAAAATATACTGGAGCACGTAAAACATAGATATGAAGAGGTCTTTTATTCCCGTGACACTCCCCAAACATGTGAGTTTTACATTGACATCGCCTCCTGATGACCTGTCAGCACAATAATTGAAAAACAAAATATTAATAGGGTTGGTCTATGGATTGAATTTTTCTCTCCAAACAAAGAAGGTTTTCCCTACTCTGTCTCACTATCTAAAGGCTTTACAAGTAATGAGGCCGAATACCAATCCCTCATTGCTGGGATGGGAACTATCCCTACAGCTGTGCATAGAATACCTAATCTTAAAGGCCACATAGAACTAGTGATAAAGTATATAAATGGAGAATATTATATTAAAAAGGATGAATTGGCCCCCTCACTAGCTATGTCCAGGGACTGATGGAAGATTTTCCTTTTGTCGCCATATTTTATTTTGTTCCTTGATCATAGAATGCATGTTTTTGATCCACTTATTAACGTGGCTACCATCCTAGATGACCCTGATAAGGAAGAATAAACCTTCCACATTACAAATTGATGAATTGTCTCATTAGTTTTTAAATGCAATATAGAAGAAATAAATCAGGTTAGCTCTTCCCCCGATCATGAAAAACCAATTCCCATCCATGGATGTATAGAGCCCATTATTAGTTACCTCCAAAATGGGAATATCTTGAAAGATCATGAATGAAGGGATAATATTAGCACCGTGCAGAACATTTCACTATGTTGGATGGTTTGAATGAGAAACAATTTCCCTATAAATGATGATTTGGAAAAATTATCCTTAATTACATAGTAAGAAGGTGAAGTTATTTCCATCATGGAAGAAGTCCATGATGGCTCTGGTAGTGACCATCAATCTGGTACTAGGATATCCTACCATATAAGAGGTTGGTATATTACTAGTAAAACATGATACATGACTATATGGAATTCACTAAGAAATGTCATGCATAATATATTCATGAAACATTCATACATAAGAACCTAGAATTACTATATATAGCTAAATATTCCTAGCCATTTTCCATTTGGGGGATGGATGTTGTGCATCAACATCCACAAGCCACCAGTTAGTAGTTACATTACATCCTTACTACTACACACATATTTTCAAAATAGGATGTGTTGATACCCCTCAAGGATTTATGAATGAATAATATCAATTGCTCCATAATGTCCCATATCAGCACCATGTTCAGAGACCCTCACACAATATTGATGGATAATGACACCTACTTATGTTCCACAGAGATGAAAAAGATGTACCAAGAGTAAAACATTGAGTACAATCACTCATCTCACTATCATGTGGAATAAAATATTCAGACAGAGGACTTTAATTATACTCTAGAAAATATACTCTATAACATTGTGGATAAAGATAAGAATTCCGGGATAGAAAAACTCCTCTATGATTTATGGGCCAACAATACCACCACACATACTGCTCCATAGGCATTGCCATACTCATTGGTGTACATAACTGAGGATGTGTTTCTAATAGACGTCTAGTTTCCCTCACATCAAATAGCCATTTTCATGTAGTTATCAAAAGACAAAAAATCACAAAAGTGGTTGGATGAGTTAGGATAATTAGATGATAACATTTTCATACACTACAAATATAGAAATTCATCAGAATTAGTGAGAAAGGGAGTTTAATAAAAATGGTCACTTGAAATCATTCCTCCATGTATAATTGCATCTATCTCTCAAAACTGCCAACAATACCGAGAAAGAAGCCCCCCTGTTGGTTCCCATGTTGGAAGGACCTTATGTAATAAATATGGTTTATAATAATGGAGCCTATTCACTGGCCACCATGGATGTGGATCATGTAACACCGACAACCAATGAAATATTTCTCAATAAATTCATTGAATATATTTTGGGAAAGGGAATCCACATTAGAGTAAGCCTAATTGCTCATCCTGACCACATGATGTTAAACTATACGAAGCACATCCTGACCACATGAAATTAAGTTGTACATATTTTTTCCTAGTGGAATGATGCTAAATTTCATGAAATATTTTTCCTATCAAGGTGATGTTAAACTACACAACCAATGTGTTTATTTCATTACATAAAACATCACGGATCCATTATAACCATATCCATTCATGTTGAGATACTTATGTCATTACCTTATGATGTTAAACTGCACATTTATACTAGAACAATATATGTCTTGATTCAAATTTATAATATGATGTGTATGGATGCGTAGATCATATATCTTGGTCTATACAGTACTTGATACAGAATACCCTTATTGTACCCCCTTTATATCTCTGTATTTTGTGGAAACCTATGTCATTCATTTTTTCATACAGTAATCATATCTCACATTATCTTAGGAATTTCAAAAAATTCATACCCTTGGAGGAAACACATAAAGGTACAGAAAAGGTATACTATGGTCTAGAATAAAATACTATAAAAGATATACCATGAGTTTTCAATGAATTATGTTAACCTATATGTTCAATAACCTTTACCAATGAAATTAAACTTAATGGTCCTTCATGAACTATATGTGGTTTTATTCTCAGTCTCATGGGATAAGTAGTGATGCCTAATACCCCATTTTTGTGCCTAATCACAACATCTGAATTTATTCATGGTGGTTATTTTTAGTCCTAACTTCATGATGAATAATTGAATGGAACATCAAGAACTACATGTGTCATGATTCCTAACATTGTGGGATATGTAGTGACACCTGGATATAAAATCATAGATCCATTTGAAGCGGTCAACGTAAGTAGTTTCCATATATATGTACGGGTAAAACCTACGTTTTTTGTTTACAATTGATGAACTTTGTTTGGTTTGATTCTTTCTCTCATGAGAAACATAGTGATGCCCATGCCACCATATTTGGCCCCGACTACAACATTTAAATTTATTTGTGTCGGTTAACATGTCCTTACCGAATGAAACTAAAATTCATGAAAATACATCCTTGTCACATTATGTTATCTTTCATGAGTTTTATAGAACTACATATACCTTGACTCTTATATTTCATTAGATACATAGAGACTCCCAAACATAAATTTTTGTGCCCAACCAAAACATTAAAATATTCATATCATCTCATATTTATCATTACCACATAAAGATAAACTATAAGGATTTTTGTTTTCACAGCATGATGATAAATTTCATTATGGAATTTCCTTACAACATGATAATAAACAACATGGAATACGTCGTCACCAGATGATGATAAAATGCATGGAAAATTTCTTCAGCGTATTAAATTAAATTTAATTGAAAAACATTACCCCTATATAATAGTAAAATGTGAAGACCATATCCCATTTTTTATTCCCTATCAACATAACAAAAGACACAAACCCTGGTTGAACAATGAATGGGGTGCTTCCATCATCTTTTAGGAGAACATCAATTTATATACCACTCATCATGTCTTGAGTGCCTCAAGTATCTATCAGTCTTCTAAGTCCCTAGGAAATGATATTTGGCTTCAAGGGATATTTTCATGACAATGAATCCATACCCATAGATATTTCATACACTCTTATGGCCATCAACCTAATGTGCCACATTGAGAAAGGTCATTCCAAACCTCGTGATTGCTGACACCACTACTAAAGTACACAACACCTCAGGGTTTCTAAGTTACTCCAAGTATGACTATCCCATATAATTACTCACAACAAAATAAAACTCAATCCATGATTTACATCATCACCATCCCATTATAGGGAAGATGTCTGAACTATATTGACCATGTGTATCTTAGTTAGGAACTTCTGTAGAATCTTCCATACTAGGTCCATTCAAGCCATGACCCTAAACTGTATGGGATTTGTTAAGAACTATAAAACATTAAAATATAGCCTATAATGGTCCAAATCAAATGAAGTTATACTTATAATGAAAGAGACACAAAACTTGTCAGGTCAAAATCCTGCAAAGGGTGACCTGAGAAAAATTCAAGTTATCACCCAATAAACTCTTCATCCTTGGAATTTTGGAAAAAAATAGGAAAAACGTATAATGCATAAATATAATATGGTTTAAATTATAACCCTAGTAAAATAAAAGCTATGAAAACTGAAACCCCAGGACTAGGAAAAAGTTATAGATTTCTTTGTCACCTCTCCTCTCCACAAGAATATGTTCGCTAGGCGGTGACACAACCTTTAGTTTGTGCCAGCACTGCTTGGATATTACATTTTATGCAAATAAAACGTCATGAGTTTGGTTAATAGGGTCATAATAAAACATTCAAAACCCATGAAAAAGATATATTTACTAATGAGATCCCTTTCGTAACTATGAATTCATAAATATGGCTCCTTTATATGTGCCTATGGCCGTCATCCAAATATGTCACTCTCCAAAAAAGAAATTCCAATCCTTTCGAGCCCAAACACCTTTGTGTTAGTACTCATCACCTCATTGTGTCTAAACTAATCCAAGTATGACTGTACCATACCATTATCCTGATCCAGTAACTTTGGAAGTTGATTTAAAATATCATTAGTAAACAATCTGAGGTGATTCGACATCCTCAACATTTCTTCATCATGTTTTATAACCCTTTTTAAGGTCGTAATAGGGAACTCCATTATTGAATAATTGATGGCCCATGCCATATTATTGGATACCATGGGTCATATGGATTTATCATTATTATTTAAGAACTAACTGTCCTAGTGTTCCAAATACCGTCCTAGATACCATTCCTTTTGTATCCAACTTCATCCTCTAGATGTTTGACTCATCACAAATATTTCATATCCCTTGTAAATAATTAGGGATCAGATTTTCTTGGCCCGATACTAACATATAAGGTACTTTCCCTACCAACAAAAGGCATATCATCTTTGTCAGAAAATAATATTCTAATCCTTATGATCCCTAGAAGCACCATGGTGGAACCCGAAACCTCAGGGTGTTACAAGTCATCCCCGACATGCCATCCCCATACCATATTCACAGACTCATGCTTTTGGTTTATGATTTACATCATACATACTCCAACTATATAGCTGGACCAGGTGCCTGTAGTATTTATCCATCAACCAATATTACATCTATAAATATTCCATAGCACTTGTAGAAGATATATGGCTTCAAGGGTCCTTTTCGTGACTATGTTTTCTTGCACTTGTATTCTGTATCTGCACCTATGGACATCATCCAAACAAATCAATCTGGAAAAAGAAAATCATATCCTCACGAGCCCCAATAACACCACAACAGAACCCATCACATCAGTGTGTTTTAGGTTATTCCTAGAATGCCTACACAATATCCCATGATCATACAAAAGGTTTGAGTTAGGGGAACCTAAACTAAAACAAAAAAATGTATGAGTTAAAAGACCCTAAAATAAAGTAAAAAAGGATCGAGATAAAAGTCCATAATCTAAATAAATTGATGGTTTGATCTAAAATACCATAAACTAAAGTAATATAAGTTATGAACTAAAATACAATAAACTAAATCCAAATCAAGTCTAGGATAAAAGACCTTAAACCAAATTCATACATGGTTTGAGCTAAATAGACCCTAAACTAAATCAATATAAGTTCTGAGCTAAAATTCGTCCAGTTAATGCAACAAAAGATTTGAGATAGAAGACACTAAACTAAAGCAATAGAAGGCTTGATCTAAAAGACCATAAAAAAGTAATATAAGTTCAAATCTAAAAGTCCTTAAACTAATGTAATAGAAGGTCCGTGATAAAAGACCCTAACCTAATTTCATATCAGGTCTGAGCTAAAAGACCATAAACTAAAGAAATACATGGTCCGAGATAAATGACCCAAACTAAAGAAGTAGTTGGTCTGAGGTAAAAGACCCTGAACTAAATCTATATCATCTCTGGGATAAAATAACTTAATCTGATGCAACAAAAGGTCCAAGAAAAAAAACCCCTAAACAAAATCAACAAAAGGTCTGAGCTGAAATACCATAAACTAAATCCATATATGGTCTGAGAGAAAATACCATAAACTAATGAAATAAAAGGACAAAGATGAAAGAAAAAAATCAAAATAAACAGAAGGACTAAATTAAAAGAACATAAACTAATGCAATAAATGGTTCGAGCTAAAATACCCTAAAATAATGAAACGTTAGTTTTTTGATAAAAGGACCTAAAATTATGCGATATCAGGTCCAAGATAATAGACATTAAAATAAATCAATAGATGTTTCGAGCTTAAAGACCCTAAACAAATGTAACACAAGGTTCGTGCTAAATGACACTAAATTAAAGAAACAGATGGTCCAAGCTAAATGACACTAAATTAAGGCTATATGAGGTACATGTTAAAAGGCCCCAAAATAAATCCCAATAAAAAATTATCTTGGAAATGATTCATTACCCCGCTAAAATTCCTTATCACGTTTGAGCAACTTTCCACAAATATGCAATGAATTATCCCTTCATTACATATCTCCTACCCGAATGATCCTTATACAGACCAGGTGATCTCAATATTTTTGGAACATATTAGCAATAAAGAATCTTGTGTGGGATGACATTCACAAGAATCTCTTGAATGTAAAATGTTAGAATTCATACATTTAATTCCAGGAATTCATGCTCATTCAATATAAAGCAAGGGATATGAATTGACTGTGATTTCAAAAATAAAGGAGTAGTATGATATCATACACATCATGAACAAAATGAAACTAAACAATATCATATATGGTTCAATAGAAGAATTCAAAGATACTATATAAAATAAGTAATGTCCTCATGTTGGAGACTCTACTATTCATAGATGAAAAAAATGGGCCCTTAACATTTTGCATCCATTATAGCATCAAATTGGATGAGACTATAAGATCAGAAAGACTTCACTACAATAAAGACACAGATTCGTACTGTTGATCGGTAGGATCAATCTCTACCTCAAACACATGTTACATATCCTCAAATTTGATAATGTCATAAATCCTAGATTTCTATTCCTTGATTGGGAGTCCCTACTTCTCCATAATGGTCGTTACCATTTTCTAGAACACATACTAAAACTACGATTATTTTGTATGAATAAGGTTAATTTCATACGAGAGGAGATTAATTTCAGACTAGAGATGATTAGGATGAATATTTCTAGCATTAATTTCTTCATGTTGAGCAGTAGCCTCCCTCACACATTGGGTATCTTTATTCAAAACTATGCTGCAATTATGCTTCAAAAAATATGATGCCTTAGTATCTTCTACCCTAAACTCATGGGTCATCTTCTGTTCTCACACAAATATTACCTTCTTTACCCGAAAATTAAGGGAAGAATAGTCAAAACTGTTATAGTCGAGTGCGGGAAACATAAATTAAAATGGCCTAATAGATTATTAAACTTTTCCAATTTGGTTTCTGATACTACAATTTAGATGTCCCTCCACATATTTAATTGCATTTATTGAAAGAGTGATGCATACTTGGGACCTTGGTATAGGTTTATCTTCCGGACAAGAACATACTCTATAAGAATATCAATATTGGAAAATATTGTGCCCATGGTATTTAGAGATGAGGGGAGAGAACCAAACTCTCTATTGGTAGACCTAGTTGGAAGAACTCTTAGAGGGGAAGGCACCAAATCCTATGATCTTCGAGGCATGGAAACTAATGTATTAAGTGAAGGAGTATGACATTTCTAGGATGAATCATGTGGTACTTCTAAATATCATTTGATGTGAATATGGTTAGAAACATACCTCTTCTAGTACCATAACTGAATTCATCCACTGCCTCGACCCCATCATGAGAAGAAGATTCAACTCCTTCTTACGATGAATGATTTTCTGTCACCTCTACTAATTTTTCCAGAGAAGTACTTCACTTTCCACCATTAAATATTGAAAAAATAGAAGATTAAATTATGACGTATGAAAAAAAGAAAAAAGGGACAGAATTTTGTGAAGCATATATCTTTTTCAAAACTCTCATCCACACCATTTACTAAAAAAATAGAATAGATATCTATATCAGTACCCCCCCCCCCAAATGTAGCAATTCATGCCAGATTGGACGATAAACATGCCAAAACATCAGTTGTAGGAAAAAATCATGATTAAAAGGACCCCATAGCCATATCTGTTTCTCGATATACTAGGTCGAGTTGTGAAAGATCTACTGATGTCACTAAATTTTCATCCACATACTTGGATATAGACATGTGGTCTTATAAATGATTTTGGCAGGGACCTACAGGTTTCTAGTAGATTTTGAATGCCTTTCTAGGATAATCTAAGCTGATAGTGGAGTCAAATCACATCCCTAATTGGGGGTTATGGTGGAGAATTGTCCGACAACACATATTTTGTCATATTATGTTCATTATTCATTTTTAAAAATGACATATAGAAGGTGTTGAAGATGTAACTATTACCTTAGAAGATGCATTATCTACCCTCATTTGAACATTTTGATCTTGGGACCCTTCATTATTAGTTACCTAGTAACTGATAAATTCATCTCCTACAACCATACCATGGGGTGTATATTCAAGACACGACAAGGATGGATGATCTTCAGCAACCTCCTCCTGGATCCATTCATATAAAAGATTTTGATATAGTTGAAATGTAACTATAACATCTTATGAACCATAATAGACATAGACTAACAACTTCCTTAGTAACTAGGTAAGCATGTTCATCCTTAATAATATAAAGCATTCCATGGATGTACATATGGTGGACTTGTGAAGAATAAAGTTTCTGACCCCGAATATTCACCAAAAACACATCAATTTCTCAAAGAAAGGACCTAAATTCCTCAAAATGTTCATAAAAGTTAACTCCGTGAGGCACACTGATATAGGGAAAACCCTCCCATAGAACCGTTGAGAAGACTATTATTCCCCAGAGAATAGTTTCAAAATGCTTCAAATTCTAGATCACACATTGGAAAGATGTGATTTGAAACATCAATTCATGCACATCCCATGTAGCTATGGTAGTAGAAGATTCTATCGGTAATGGTAAACATTTGATTTCATTGAGAGGTGCTACGGGGAAATCTGGCCTTTTAGAACCCAACTAATTTTTGGAATGGGGTTGTATTCAACAATTGGGGGTCGACAAGCCTCGCTTACCTTATCAGACAATTAACCATTTAGATATGAGAGAATACAAAAATTTGCATAACCTTGTGATAAAATGATTGTGGAATCGTGAGGGGGAACGCATATTTCAGCACCAGTTTATTCTCTTGTACGGATCTGCCAAAATGTGAGAGCTACCATCAAGTGTTTCTAATCTCTAACCTAGAAATAAAAAGGAGGCCTTAATTAGGTGCACACAAATTTGCGGCTAAATCAACATGGTGTGTACTACTCATAAATGAGGTCCCCGTCAATATGGGTATAAAGAACCCCCTCATGTAGTGACATCAACTAAGAACATTAATAAATGTTAACCTTACCATTTTCAGAAAAACTAGTAGTTAGTATAGGTCCATATGTCCTAAGGTATAAAATTTTATCATTTTTCATAAAATACATGATATCCCAATGTTTAAATACAATGGTTCTAACCCTGTTAATTATTTTCAGGTATGGTAGAAAGACAATATTATGGATTTCAAAAATATTTTAGTACACATAACCTCCTAGATGAGCCCCTATCCAATCCCATAATACTTGGAAGGGGCTGAGATTCTGTATGGGTATTTTCCTTTATAAACATGGTACATGGGGTGGTAGAGATTTTCTAACATAGGTATTTATAGTCCAACATGCTCTTCCTGGACCATCATAGTTTCCATTGTAGAAGTGGAGACCCTAAATTATCCTTTCTCTTTCTTCAGATGTAATTCCACAATTAGCTACATGGAAATGAAACAGTCCATTTAGACCAACCGATCAACACTGGGAAGAACCTCCAATCCCCAATCGCTAAACTTCTCGCCTTCAAATATGGGCCAATACTCACCTGGTGCACTACATGAATCCTTTGTGATCCAAGACTTTGGCATCATGAACACTATCTCCACTATAGTCTACTAAATGATAAACTATACACCTAATTTTAATGGGAAATCCACCCCAAGAAATACCCCCTTTTGAATAGTCTTCTCAGCCTACTTAATCATCTCTCGGGTCAGAGGGGGATTCCAAGCTATGTCATCCCAAGAAGATTATGGAGGAAATAATTAATCTTATATACCACTGAGTATAGGTACAACACAGATCATATCTACATCCTAAAAATGGATGCCAACCTCACATGAATAAGATGGAAAGTGTTCATATCTGGGATCCAACTACTGAGCTTCTCCACCATCAATATTTTGTTGCAGAAGGTCAGATGTGTATGATATCCAACCATCCTCAAACATTCTGATTTTCTTAATCTCCATGTGAAATTCAAAAATGATATATTGAACCTAGAAGGGTCATCCCTACTCCATTCAATAACATCGCCCTGTTCGAAAGTTCCAAAAAGAGATACATCCAAATGTTTGATTAGAAGAATACATAAATATTATTTAATGGTATATATGGATGTCCTTATCAGAGGAAAATCAGTCCCATTAAATACTATTAGAATAAATTTCAAAAGTTGACCATCATCACGATCCACATTATTGATAAAGTTCCACTTGAAGAAAAGCTTTCTTCAAAAGTGTTCTGGGCCCTCCAGATCTAGGAGGAGGGTATAAACAATGACTATATTGGGGGTATGGAAGTATAATTAGTGAGACAAAACACACATAGGGGAAATATTTATGAAAGGGGATAGGTTGTGACTCCTGATCCAATCAACTTTAGTAGACCATAATGAATAAACCCAACTGAATGGCGGTTAGAGGGATCCATGATTACCACTATAGAATCGAATTGGGAAATTAGTGCTCTGTCCTCCCTCTTCGAAACCATATGAGAGGATTTATGAGAACCATAAGGCATATGAAAATAAGTTAGTGGAACATGTTAGACAAAGACAAAAAATGTATTATCATAATTAAAGGAATGAAGGATCTGGTTATGTCATGTGTGTCACATAACTCATTAAGATATTCGTGAACCACATAAGGAGTTTGCAAATTTCCTCACCTCCAGAGGACTCACTGGGTGCATAACCTACTGGAGGACTTCAAGAAAACCGCATGAACCCATTTGAGACTCCTAATCACATGACCTTGTCAAGGTCACATGGGTTTTAATTGATCGAATGAACAGGATAATAGATCTCCTGAAATATATAGGAAAACCACATTCCTCACATACAAAGTCCATGATATTATCAAAGTTAGTTCCCAATCAAGTAAGATTAGCATATGAGAAATAAGAAATATCATGAAATAGCATTGACATGGCATACATGTGGTGTAGACTCATGAATGAGGATTTCTATTAGGGTTCACGACACGGTCATACGGTGGAGACACGCGACTGAGGCAAAGTCGATAGCACTCTAGAGAAGTGGTGGCCAATGGAATCAATTGTATTCCACCCCCTATATATAGGAAATTTCGTAGAATAACAAATGTCACCTGGTAAAGGAAACATCACCTATGATACTGGTTCGAGACACCTCCAAAGACGCAAGCGGGCATTAGTTTTTCCAGAACAAAGTCATTGTCCCCATTGACATCGATCTAGAGTGTGTGGGGGGGTATTTATTGATACCCACCAAATAACAATCAGAAAAATCACAGTGAAATTAAAAACTGAATATGGGTATTGTATTCCCATCAAAATAAGAGGAAAAATGGGATGGACAATACTTGTGAATCACATGATACTCTAATGGAATCACGATCGTGTGAGAATGTCAAGGTCATGAAAAGGCTTCCTCTGTAGTGCGGAACTGGTAATAGATCATGTGAGGTCCCCTCCAATGAAACTTCATGATCTTACAATGGCTCTCCATACAACTGATGTCCACACATTGACAACTGAATGAACTCCCTTAGGCCACATGTTTGTTCATTGGAAAGTTCATGATAGACCATCTGAAATCCTTCATAAATAAGGAGGAAAGTACTCATTGTAGGAGGTCCCCAACAGTCATAAGATATCATGATCTATATCATCATTGGAAATAATAGAACTCCTTTATGATATCCAATACAGCTTTCAAGACCCTCAAACTATTGTAGGATAAAACCAAGGAGATAATGGGGAGAAGGAAATGGGTGTTTGCAGTCATGGAAGGACATGAGACGCACTCCTGATGACCCACAAATCAATAAAGGACATCAGCGACATGTCTCAGGTATCAACATACAACCCTTAGTTCTCCCTTAAGCACTTCAAGGATGAACGAATAGATTTATCCATGAGATACATGCTACCCCCAAATGACCAATAATGGTCACATGAGGTATCATCTAAAAATAAAGTAAATATCCAAGACAATACTTGTAAAAACTCCGAAGACCCCAGAACCATTGAAGAATAATATAAATTTTGTAAAGGGGAGTAGGAGAGAGGTATTAGTAGAACCTAAAAGACATGTGATGTGCCCCTGACTATTTGCAAGACACTATAGAACCATGATGACTTGTCTGGATCATCCCGCAAAAGCCCGTGTCTTGTCATCCTCACTACATGGATGTCCTCATGTCTATCTAGGAAATGTTTCACAACCCTTTATCACCCCAAATACAAATGGATAAAATTTTCCGTGAAATTATTTTTTCACCCCCACATCAACGATACCATTCATGCGACACATCAAAAAAATAGAGTAATGATCTTTAACATTACTCTCACATGACTCCAAAAGATTTTCAATAAAAGAAAGGGGATGAAATAGTAATTAGGTGGGAGGTACTCATAATCATAAAAGGCATTCAAGACATTGAGTAAGTATGTAGTGTGGACCCACAAGAAAAACAGATAAACCATCATTGTCTCATGAATGTCCCAAACAAGTCATAAATCATCTCACATATGGCTTTCAATGGGAAAATGAATATTTCGAAGGCTCTAGGACATGTTAACATAACAAAATGGAATTTATTTGACCAATATGTATGATGAAATGATTCACCATAAATATTTTAAAAACCAATAATGAAATAATTGGTTAGAGGTACTCACGGTCGCTGAAAATCAGGTGACACCCTCTGAGCGGTCTACAATAGAGTCTCGTGAAGGTGTGTGGGGCCATACCCATTTTCCAACTCCATCCTAGACTCATGCTAGAAAGGGTTCATATAGTGCCGAACTTCCAGGGCAGTGATGCCTATAACATCCCCACCCCAACATAAAGAATGGATTCGATGGTTGGACGCTGAGAGACTAGACACTTGGATTCTGTATGATTAGACTCCCATCCTTTGTGGAATTCTCAGAGAAACCTATCACATGACCGAAAAACATTCTATTTGGTAATACACCAACAAAAATCTAGTGTAATCATGCACCATGCAGAAGGTACTTAACATGATCACTCATATACCACACAAAGGACTTCTGGAAAGATGTGAGTGGAATGTACTACATGTTATCCAGATCACACAAGAGTTAAAGGAACTAATACTAAGTAAAACTAATTTCTTCTCAATGCAAGGGTTAGAACCAAGATTAAAGTGGGAAGAATAATTGAAAATTATGATCGTTAGACCCCATGTGCTTCAAAAAAACATCCAAAGACACATGAATGTTCTAGTACATGTCTCCATGATCACATAAATATCCTTATACATGATATCTAGGACACTAGAAGTCCACTAGAAATACTATAGAAAATCATGTGAACTCCCTGGGCATACCACTTTGATCTCATGGGACCCTCTAGGCATATCACCCGATACCCATGAAATCCTTCAGATACATTGAATGACTCATATAACTGTGTTCTCTCATATCATACAAGGCTCCCTATTGTATATGGGAATGAAAACCAAGCCCTGGTGACACCCTCTAGGTAGGTCAGCTGAGAACTGCGACGCCCACCAGACATGTCGTCTCGCTCTCACGATGCATCTAGGGATGTTTTCCAAGATATGTGATATCCTTCAAACCATGTCACACTGACTCTTGAGACACCCTCAATATGTGTTAATGAATGTCATGCAATGACAGCAGGGAACATCATCTGGATCATCCAACCATGCATTGAACAATCCAACTAGGTCATGCGATGGATTCTAGGAAAAGTTGATTTGGCCATGCGACACTTTCCATATAAAAAGGACATACCAACATGCCATCTTATGAGTTGATAACATTGTAATTATTCGATGTGTAAGCCCTGATCATGATGGAATCCTTACTTTGTAAGCCCCAATATAAAGGGAACTACTATGAATTCGAATCCTATGATATTCAAGATACATAGGACACCTCTCTTTGAAGATCAAGATCCATATTGATCATATATTTAAATACCATAATCTAAGTCCCTTATCCAAAGCAATGACATTAACCCCCTTAAATCCATTATTTCTAAAAAAGGGAATGAATCACGTGGGATTTGGGAGTTGAAATGATCTTAAATTAAACACTATAAACATCCACAACGGTACAAGGAGGCATCATTCTGTAAGTCCTAATATAAACCAAACTACGATGATACTGATTTGTGAAATAATCTGGATTCGCAGGAGGCCTTCTTAAGGCCCAATCCCAAATAATCACCCCATTCGATATAAAAATTTTATAACTCTGATAGCTCATCTAGTGTAACTCAATTCTTCTAAGTACATTATTTCCTTATCCCATCCATCATCGGATTGATAAATTAACTAAACAATGATTCTTTCCAAAATCAGGATATGTAGGACGTCCCTCTATGACCCGTGTTCAATGGTATGTTTTCTTATGGAAGTCTCAGTGCATAAGTACCATATCATGAGCAATGAAATGATCATTCACTTTACCTAGTTTCTCATACTGAGCTACGATGACCTGAGCTTAGGGAGATTCCATAATCATATCATCTACACAATGTGCCTCTTCAATGATAGGGGTAACCTCAACATATATACCCTAAATGAATAAAATATGACAACTCTGATTCTCTGTATACACTAGATATTTTTTATACCCCTTTAGGGTTCGATCATGAATATTTAAAACCTCAGATAATCCACATTATTCCATTCCATATGACGTTAAAATTCATGGGTCCTATAAATTATGGGGTTTTTGATTCCCACAGTAACCTGGATACATAGGATGAGTCATAATGGCTAAATCACCTCCAAACAATATTAATCACCTCTTAACATGGCAACACATTTTGAAGCACCTAGTTATATGAATTCAACATATTTTTAGCTTCCCATTACCATATGATAATTGAAAAACAAAGATTCATATAGATGTATCCAGTAATGTGATCCCACTCTTTTTAAAATGAACGATAAATAACCTTCAATTATTTTTTTCGGGTAAATGGTCTAGTATTGAGATTAGGGATAGATTAACAAACATATATTAAATGTATAAGAGAGTCAAGGAGAGGGAAATAATTCCCCAAACAAATGGTGTGATGTTCCTGACCTCCCATCCTCTCAACCAATGCAAGTCCCCTTGAGTCGATGTGCCTAAAACCCCCAATGAATATTATGCTTTGGAATGCTTGTCTTTACACAGCTATGGACGAGGGAACCATTTGGAGTTTCTAGGGAATACATGGATATGGTAAACCTCATGAGTATTGTAAAATGATGTCTCAAAATACCCTATTAACTAAAATATAAAAGGAAACCCATTCCACACCTCAAAAACCTATCAAACAATAATTAAATAATATTATTATAATATTATATTATGATTTGTTTAGACATTATGTTTCATGTTATTTAATCTATAAAAAAATTTATCCATTTCATATATTAGGGTGTTACATTCTCCCCCACCCCCTCCACCTTCAATAAATCGAATCCACACAATTTAATATTGTTATAAATAATAAAGGTCTTATCATTTTTAAATATATTTATGGAAAACCCAAATCATAAAAAAGGTTAATAGAACAACATATTAAAAATTGGGATAATGAATTATAAATGTCACCAACAAAACACGGATTCCAAATAGTAGAAAAGTAGTGGGATGATATAATATAGACATGGATACGAAAACTAATGCCAATGTATTAATTTAAAGTGATAAATCACATGGTCATGTTATATTGAAACATAAAAAATAATAAATATTTTATTGGATAAAAGATCATTGATTTCTCTATAAGAAAAAGTACATTGATAATGTTTTTATTTCAATGTAATTTTTCTTAATGTCGAGGAGTTATTCAACTATAACAAAAAATTACTCAATAAAATTAACATACTTGTTTTATTACCCTTTTATAATAACAATATCACCATTTTTTTGTTCTTTAATCAATTTTAACATCAATAGTATAATGAAGAAATGAATATTTTAGATGAAAATTTTTCATGTTTGAAGCACTATAAACAAATCAAATGATCCATAACTCATTCATTCAGCAACTAAATATTTAACAGAATAAAAATGGTTATCACATGTTACAAAATATTATAAATAATATGTCAAAATTCCAAAAAAAATATATAAATTTCAACTTAATCCATTATATATGTAATTAACCATAATAATCATCCAAAATGTTTCAACCATTTTCAAAACTGAAAAAATTAATCCGTTACTTATTCATATACAACGTAATGATATTCACAATTTCACATTTCAAACATGTGAATACCATGATCACATATACTAACAAAAAAATTCACTATTATCTATAACCTTATATCTTATATCCTAAAAATCCCAAAATGTTATAAACTACATCATGAAATACTTTTTCATCAAATCTCTAACCAATTTTAATGTAACTGATGCTACCATTTTAATTTTTTCAATGTCAATATTATCTTTATCTAGAATTAAAAAATTTAAATCAACATCAGGAAAACATTATGGATTATATTTACCTTATTCATATAATATCCAAAAATATCACAATAAAACTAATCGCTTTTCAAGGTTATCTGTATCATTCAATAAACTCTTTCAAATTCTTAATGAAAAAATTATTTAATGTAATCATTTTGTATTTTATGATTACTATAACTACAATATAAATGAAAAAATACATATAAAACATAATTAATTATTCCATGTAGACATTTAATTTAATTATTTAAAATTATTTTGAGTAATATAAAAATATTTATTTTGATCCCTTTTCTCCTTTCGATATTTATTCCAATGATGTGTGAGGAGTTTGTTTTTGTAGTTCCCCTATGTACTAATAGTTGAAAAACCTAACATTATATGACCATTTTTTACCCACAAATTCACGATCCTTTGATATTTTTTCCACATATTAATAAAACTCCATTTCCCATCCTATAAGTACTAACATGTTTCATTCCACAATTACCACATGTGGGAAAATTCTTATTTTTTTTACCCTTGTCATTTTTTCTCATTTTTACTCATTCTCAAATTAAATTTTTTTGAGAAATATGAATTGTAGAATTTATTTCTTATTTATAGAAAATGTGATACTATATATTTGATGATATTATTTAGGGGAATAGTTCCCAATGATGGATTGGATTTAACCTATCAATGAAATGGTTATGATTTCTCATTAGATAACATATACAATATAAAATATTACTTGATATAATTGTAATTGTTTCATCATAACATATAAAAATTTTCCCTTCCAGTTATCTCAGACTCAATATTTCTCTCTCCATATCCACTAATTATTTTTATGAAAATATATTTTCTGAAAAATTCCCCTAAAATACTTCCATTCCATGAATGATATTTCCTCTACATCTTTAGTGTTTTTAATCAATGAACAATATGTATCTTCATTACATAAGAGATAAAAAAACTAAGAAATAATTCTCTCATTCCTTACATCCCTAGTTTGAAATATTTTATCTGAGGAACATATTCATTTCTCATCGTCAAATTGATATGTAATACCATTAAATGATTTTGGTTATTGATTCATGATGTTGTATTAAATTTTTGAATCCAAATATGAATCAATATGAAATTACATAAGGACATGTTTATTACTCATAAAATGACTAAAAATAACCAATATAGTAATTTTTTTTCTACTATAGCTTCTACTGCAGTTTTAACATCATTATATTTCCCAAGAGGGAAATACCAACATGGATTACTTGTATTGATATAGTTTCTGTTATTTTTTATATTCACTATTTATAAATAGTGTAATATAAGAAATTAGATCATAAAATTATGAAACATAATTTATAATCCTAGAAATATTGAAACACATAACATAAATTGAAAATTTATATATAACTAATTTCAAAATCCTAAACATGGTGTCTTCGGAAACATTCATGAGGATTATAATAGTGTTAAATTATCTACTCTATATCATCTTAAATCCATTTTAATGGTTTTTAATAAATTTGATATAATTCTAACTATACATAATCTTATACTAGTATCCCAATTCTTGTTGTTAAATTATTTCATTCATACTAAATAAAATCAATAACATCCAATATGACATAATAGTTTAATATTCGTGGAAAAATAGTTGTATACATAAATCTCACATTACATTTGAAAATATAAAATACAACATAGTATTTTCTATAGGATCATCCTTATTCCCACTAGTTTCTTCCTTCATATCAATCATAAAATAATTTTTGGTTTCCAAATAAAAATTAATAAAAGTGGTCAGCCTAGATGATCATTAAGGCTGCACATATAGCGGAAGCTAAATAATTAATGAATAATATAGATAGAACAAATAAAAAACAACCAGTAACTTGTAAATAATATCATGAGTTTTAAAGATATCTATGAAAATAAAGAGAAATTAAATATTCTCATCAATGAAAATAAATGATTTCATAATGATGGAATTTTTAATTCCAATCATTTGAAACATAATGTTGAGGCCTTATGTAAAGACATATGAAAGTTAAATCATGGAATTATGGAATGAAATATGATATAAACGGTTAGGACCGTGAAAAAATAACAAATATATTTTCTCTAATGAGACCTCATGATGAAGGAAGAGACTATAGCTGGTGTAACATCCAATGTCTTAGGTACATGACCCTTTAATTATTTATCTTAAGTAAATAAAATTACCTGTGATGTATTAGAAGGTTTTTATAATCCTGGGAATGTTTTAAAGGATTTTGAAATGTTTCACATTTTTAGAATGATTATGTGAAACTATTAAACACATCAATGAAGTTTTGTAAGGTAAAATAGAAGACACTGGGCTAGTGCATGATTGGTGTATGATTTGTCCAAATAGCATGTTTTCCACAGACAAACTGTGAAAGACTATTGTCATTGGAGATAGTGGATAAATAATAATTGGGGTATGGTTATTCTACCCTGTGAAATCTAACCATGTTGGGCGAATCTTGAGGGAGTATCTCATGAATTTTTATTATAGGTTTTGTATAACATAAGACCCCACTATGCACCATTAAAATTCGTATAAAAAAATATAGATCTAACATAGTTTAACACAATAAGCACTTATTTTTTCCAAATCTAGTCATAACAGGAATTAATCGTCCTCCCAAGTCTATGGAGATAATTCTATTCAATTTTGTAGTGATTCCTAGTAATATCTATATGTGTTGGAGGATCGTATTTTTTGTATTAAGTTCTTGTTTTTCTTCATTTTCAATAGATCTTGTATTCTTAAATCAATTGAAATAATAGATATAGTATATTAGGGATAGATATAGGATTTTTGATGTCAATATTTATGAGATATAATTTTTTTTGATTTAACGGATCAAGATATAAGGTCAGTTTTCATATTTTCATGTCGATATTTTGAAGTTATTGTGCCACTTTTTGCTTTCTCTTATATTTGAGAGGTAAGTGGAATCTCTCTTTTCTAATTATGGTAGGAAATTGAATTATTTATTTCGAATTGTTTTATTTTCTTGATAAATTTGTTATGATTATGTGGATATTTGATAGAAATTTGTAATTGAATCATGGTTTTTGAAATCAAGGGAATTGGATGTCTTTTTGGAAACCCATTGTTTATAATTTTAAAATAGTTATTTTTGAAATATGTTTGGTTAATACAAGTAAATAATTTATTGAAATTATCATTTTTAAATGGTTTTACATGGTTTTTGGAATAACTATTGAACTTTAGTTGAATGGGATGGATAATGGTCGTGAAGTGCCACCAATAAAGGAAGGGAGTATGGATTTGATGTTCTATTTTCAATGTTAACATAAAATGTGTGTGTGGGGGTGGGTGTGTTGTTGATGTGTGTGGAAATGGAATACTATATACCAAATAAAAAATATGTTAAATGTATTAAATTATTTTCTGATTTATTCATTAAAAAATAATTGTGAAATATTATTGATTATTAACCTAGAAAACTAATTTATGGCTTCTCTGTAAACTACTTTCATAGCTTGAAATATTGTGTAAAATGTGTTATTATTTTATCCAAGTTTCTAGAGAAGAGATGTAATTTGGTAAATCCTACTATGTTAACTCTTACCCACTTTTTTGTTCACTACGGTGTGTTTTTTGATATAAGTTTGTTTGATCCATGATATGTGATTTCTGATAGTCTATCTCTTGGAATGGGGTTAATGATTATGATTTTTAGAACATAAAATGTTGATCATAAAGAGGCATAGAAAACCTATATATATGATGAAAATCAAGTCACTTGGATGGTTATTACATGATAGTATTAAGCCCCATATAGGAGTTATAATTTCTTCATCATGGGGTGAGGTGGGGAGAAGAGCATAACACAAATCGTTAGAAATGAACTCCCACAAGAAGTGTATAATTTAATTTTGCGTAATGATTTATGATTTGTTTAAAAAATTTCATTTTATAAAATAAATGGAAATGGATGGATTTTGAAAAACTATTGTGGAATATTCAAAAATTATTTCAAATTAGAAATTGTTGAATTTTGGAATTCCTTTTTGTGATATGTTTGATTTGGTAAATTGGAAATTTATAAATTTTTTAGTTTCTAATGAGTGAGACTAAGTGGAATGTTTTTTATGATTTAGCTAATGGCATTTGGTAGGAACCATAGGAACCAACCAGAAGAGGCTACTAATAATGTGTTTGGACCTGATCCATAGTTTAACAAAAAGTTGGTCCATAGTATCTTCCAGTCTCTCAAGTACTTAAATAAAGGGAATTTGAATATAATCAATGGAAATTAGATCTTTCTGTTCGGTTCTAAATACAAAAACCACCCATCTTTCATGTAGATTATGTTCCAGAAAATTTACACTAATGGATAAATATTATTAATAAATTCATTAGTTTCCTTGACACACCAGCAAAGACAAATGTGATGTTGGAAACCTATATGATAGAGGATCTAGTATTCTAGTTGATGGATTTAAAATATCCTAATAAATTAGAAGAAGGAATAAATTTTAATGTTTTTAATAATTCTTCAACAAACAGTTATATCATCATATGTTTAGAATTTATAGAATAATATAATTCTTTAGTTTGAAGAAAGATAGCCTTACTATGACATATTATGTTTCCAAATATATTTATGCATTCCACTTTTCACCAAAAGATTCTGTAAGTGTGAAATTGAAGGAACTCATTTTTAAATAGATGTTGAGGCCATAGATTCATGAAAATATTTCCATAAATTATATATCAGATTATATAGAGGTTGTAAATATAGAAATCGTGTTACAACGGTGTATCTTAGGACATATGAGTGGAGAAATCATGTTGATACGTATGGGAAATGATGGGAAATATAATTATAGGAATAAGTTGAAAAGGGGCACCTACTTCCCTAGTTCTGGTATACCATAGAATCAAATAATAGGATCAATGATTCTTCCACCTAAAAAAATGAGTATACATAGTAGATTTAAATATGGTTCTCTTGATCACATTATGTCTGCTTTTAAAAAACTCCATAGGATATGTCACAACTGCAATCAGATGGTACAGATTTAGAATTATGGACACAGTGCTCTAAGGATAGGTGTGAGGGACACATCTCATTCTACCCAAGCATCATATGCTTTAACAGGATGAGTGCAATAAAATTGATCTCATCTAAAAAAATTAGCAATCCATGGGGATTTATAGAATACCATTACTCCTCAAGTAATTAAATCACTATAGTTAAATACATAGAAAAGTGTAGTGAATGAGAAATTGTATTAAACTGATAAAATGACCATGTATGATATATCCATACCTTAGATTGCAAGACATATGATTCTTTTTAATTCCACCCTTTTGCGAGATTTATTTTATTAGGGTGCATCCCATTTTTTTATATATTCTCATGTTTTTTAAACGATGGGTTTTTATTTTGATAAAATTTCCTAGGTTATGAAACATCAATATCTTCTTGTCCCAAGAAAATATCGGGACATTATGTGAAAAACATGATTTATAATTATTAGTGGAGCTGAATTAATTTTGGATTTATCTTTGTATGATATTTATAACTATGAATTAATACTAGGTATTTATTTATTGACAATGATAAAAAACAATTATATATTTTTTACTATAAGGGTTAGTTTTAAAACTATAGATAATGTTAAGCATCACTTTAGAGGATAAAAATTACGACGGAAAATTGAGATGAATTATTGGCTCCTATAGTTGGGAAAGGTTTCATAAAAGTTGGAAATATTGACCATGGGCTCTTTGGATGAAATCATTAATAGTCATTCCACACAAAAATGATCAGTTTCCTAATTTATTTCATTATAATATCTAAAAATTTCCACCCACAAGGGTGGCCGATTTTATAATTAATCTATTACCAGAGACAATTCCTATCACACTTTATCCTTACTAGATGGTACCAATAGAATTAAGGGAATTGAAATCCCATTTAGAAGAGTTAGAAAAACATGTGTTCATTTTTTCTTGTATGTATTTGTGGGAAGAACATTTTTTTTAAATATAGATGTAACTCCGATGATATATGTAGATTTTCATAAGATTAAATATGTTATGATATAGAATTGGTATTCTCTTTTATAAATTCGTGATTTTTCGATCAATTGAGGGGATTATTGTAGTTCACTAAAATTGATAGGAGTAGCGTTATCAACAACAATAGGTTTTGAAGGAGGATATTCCGACGATAGGTTTCAAAAGTATTTATTGCCATTATACATAAATGGTTTTTCCATTTTTGAATTAAAAATGAACCACCAGTCTCTATGGAATTTATTATTTGGTAATTTAATAGTTATCTGAATTGATTTTTTATAGTGTTTGTGGAAGATAAACTAGTATATTATATGAAATAGGTTTAAAATTAAAAATAATAAGTGATATTGTTGGGTGTAATTCTGGATCATCATCTATATTCCAAAAATTCAATGTTGTACTTTTGGGTATAATAGGTTTGTTTTCTTGGAAATATTATCTCTAAAATGGGTTTTTTTATGGATCCATAAAATATAGTGGTTGTGGTCTCTTATAATCAACCAATAATATTTTTGAGATATACAGGTTCTTGGAAATGACTAGTTTTCACTAATATTAATTTCATGACTATTTATGACTAACTACAGTAATGGTAGCTTTGTCCAGGAAAGTGGTTTCATTCCAATGGAACAATGAATGTGTGAAATAATTTCAAGAGTATAAGCTTCACCTTACATCAATTCTTATATTGATATTTCCTAAAAAAGGTAAAATATATGTGGTGTATTGTGATGATTCAGGATCTAGGTGGGGGTGTGTTCTCATATAGGTAGATCATGATGTTTCTTAGGGATCATGGTATATATGATTTCATGATAAGAATAACACAACACATGATTTTGAATAAGATGTTGTAGTCCATTCGTTAAATATATGGAATCATAATATTTTTTGTGATAAATTTGTAATATCTACAAACTATAAGATCTTGAAACACAGTTTTTTATAGTTATTTTTTAATCTCATTCAGAAATCATTGATGAAGTATCTCAATATTTTTTTAATTTGACTTAATGTATACATCATATAAAAGAAAATATATGGAGGATTATTTTTGAAGAAATATACATATTTAATTGTCCATAGATACCATAGATCAATTGAAGATAATGAATTTTATTGTTGACATGATTGTGGAATGTGAAGACGAATGTAGTATGTCGGTATTCATTTGGGTTTCCTTTATTCATGATTTGGATGAGATGGTTAAAGGCGAATAGTCATCCTATTCTAAATCTATATATATGAGGTCAAAACATAATGGTTGAGAGACCCATGAGGGATGAAATACTTATAGATGATTAGTGTTGTGCTTTCGATATCAGATAGTCATAACATTGTCTCATTAGGATTAACTCTTTTATGCTTAACACCATTCGAGATGGTATATTCATCCAAAAGTACAAAAGATTTTTAAGGAAACAAATGATCATATTCATTGGGTTGTAGAAAATGAAAAGCAACTATTTTTTTTACATACATCAACTATCAATAGGTTAAGGATGAGAATAAGAATACATAACATATGTTTTAGTCATTACTGATCCCCATGTGGCAATGTGAGTAGATAATTGTGGATTTTTTAGTAGATCATCAATGGAAAGATAAAAAACATAGATCAATTCGGTGATAATGGATTGACTCAAATGGTCTTCTCATTCCATACCTAACCATGAATAAAATATGGTGGATGTATTTTAAAAAATCTATTTCTGAGAAGTGGTAAAGTGGAATCACATAAAAGTTTTGATGTTATCATATAATGATCCTTGATTTATATATTATTTTCTATAAATCCTTATTATTATCCATAACTTCACTATAATCATAGAGTATAATCTTCAAATTGATGAATAATCCAAAAGGATGATAAAATTTTTTGAATACATTCTTTTGGATTGTGTAATGGATTTTAGTGGCTCATGTTATGAGAACATACAATTTATGGATTTGTTGTATCACAATAGTTATAATTCCTCGATACACATGGATCCTTCTGAAGCATTGTATCATTTTCAATTTCATTTTATATTTTATTGTGTGGAAATAGGCGATACATCACTAGATGAACCAAGACTTGTGAAAGAGATAGTAGAGAGGTTTCAGTTGATAAGAAATATAATTGATACGACTCTACGTCATCCAAAATATTATGTGGAAAATATTTTATGGATGTTGTCATTTTATTTGAGTGATCATGTATTCATGATAATCTCCTAAACTATTTGGAATCAATGTTTTGGAATGTTGAAATTTTTATCTCATTCATAGATATGCCCTTTTGAGATACATGAATGGGTTGGTGAGGTAATATATTAGTTAGATTCTCCACCAAGGTTCAGTTTATTGCACAATTTGTTTCATGAATCTAAATTGAAGAATCGTCAACCCGATCTAGACCATGTGATTATATTGGATCAAATTGAACTATATCCATAGTTAATGTTGGTTCATAATATGGTATAGAATTTTGATAGGAAAGATAAAGACTAATGTGGAAAAGACATCGGTCTAGTGCGGGTTATTTTGGAAACATGGCCAGATTTATAGGTAAAAAAGTTGGATAATAAGAAGGAAATATTGAAGTAATATATGTAACTCGTTCTAGAAAAGTTTAGTTTTTTAAATATGTTAGAAAGAGTCACTAATTGTGTAGAGAATGTATCACCTCTATTTTTAGGAATAATACCTTATATACATGTATTTTATTTATATAAAAAGATTGGATTATGTTTATAGAGTTTCAAATGAGATATGGAATGCTTTTAAGTCTTTTCTAGAGGTTCACAGTTGAAGCACAATTAGTATAAACTATGCAACACCTCTAAGAAAATGTGTTATAGAAACAAGATGTCACTGGGTTGGTACATGGTTTTCCAATGGTTTTCCAACCCATGCGAATGACTATGAGAAAACATGTAATACTACTATCATTATAAATAGTATCTAATACATGAATTGTAGGTGGGTTTTCTAACCATGTGAACAAACTATGTGATTCGTTTCACGAGTCTTTATCTAATGCATGGTTAGTGCATAGTTTTCCTAACTGTGTTCCCTAACCATGGAACATAAAATTTAAATCTAAAAATTATAGATATAACTTCATTTATAACCATAATAATTAATTTTTCCTATAATATAATCATAACACAATTTCCTCTTCCTCCAAAGGCTATGGATGTTATAGTTGGTGTCCTATGACCAAATGATTGTACTTTGATTACATGTATATTCTTTTACAAGAATATTAATTAAACATATTATAAAGTAACATTTATTGTTATGTATGGATTCAATGTATTAATGTTTGAGGTTGTTTTTTACATTGATAAGGTCATAGACATTCCACCCTATAATGTGATCCTTTATGTTCTATTAACATATTAATAAAATATTAATATTGATGGATAACATAATATGATGGGATACATGTTATTTAGACCATCAGGTGTGACTACTCGTAATTGGACGAGTCTTCTTCTCATGAAGTTCGCACTTCATAATCTCCATGATGAGATATTATGAGAATAGACCTACCAATAGCAATTATTCATGTTTATGAGTGATCAGATATTCCTATTTTCCAGTGTGCATAAGGATTTTTGGATATTAATATTATCATTGATGAATTTCATGACCCCATCACATAGATATAATTATGAAATCAATCATTCCATATATTGGTGGGATGTAAGGTATTTTAGGAGCATCATGATTAAAAATTCATTAAGGGATAAGTCGAGGAAATATTTTTATCTTCCATATTCATGGGAATTGATAGCTCAGAGATTTGATTAAAATATAACTATTACAGAAATCCCATGACCATTGTGCAGTGTCACTTTTATTTTAGATAGTAAAATATATAAGTACAGATAAAATAGGTTGATGACACCATTTTTTAACATGCTTGATGAGATACTGTGGCAACGGGATTATATTAATCATTGAGTTTTTATATTTGGTTATAATCAGTATGATCTTATTTTCATTCTCATAGGTGCCTTGACCCATTGACAGACAATAAAATTAGACATTATGAAAGCCTTTCTAATGATAATGACAAATAATCCATGAGAGTCACACACTATACATTTTTTTGGATCTGGACTAAATTTCTTTTGAATTTAATTAATGGGAAATATATTATTCTCAGTTCTGATGACTAATTTATACAAGTTATATTGATCACATAAATTAAATAAATATTTAATCTTTATTTTGTGAATAAAATTAAATTTATAATTTTTATAGAATATTTAATAAATATTTACTCTCGGGTATGTTAATAAAGTATTTATTTATGAATAAATTTTTTAGATATTTAATAAAATCGAAGGTATTCAAATGGACTAAAACCGCGTATAATGATAAAATCAATACATACAAGATGGTAAATATTATTTAACATATTTGAAAAGTATTTACACTGGAAAATATAATTATTATTTTTATTATTATGTGAAATGGTTTTATTAAAAGTAGAAAATGTTTTTTAATGGTTGTAATGTAAATAAATAATATTTTAATCTATGTTCTAAGTTTATAAATACACGGATATGTTTATTTGTTTCAAAAAAATTTATAAGAGAGATTTTTTTAAAAAATATATATATATTGAGTCATTCTTTTCTCTCCCAATCAAGAACATGAAATAAAAGAGATATTTCTTTAAGAATGTAGAATGAGAAATCATGAATGAATAATAACATAAATTTGATTCGCCTGGCTAGCACCCATAGATTGAGTGGTATTGTTCATAGATCATTGGGGCATGAGTGGATCTCCACTATAGGGTTTATATCATTGTATCATCACAACATAATGAAGGCAATCTGAAAAGGGTATTTTAGGGTGATCAACATTAATAAATGAAGAATTTTCATGATCCTAGGTATTTATTTCTTCATATATTAAATAAATTAATTATAAATTTGATGCACAATATCCTAACTTAGGGTTCAAGTAATGATTATGAAATAATATTTTAATATATCTCCCACAAACACACGCATCCACTACACCCGAAACCTGTATGTGGTTTCATTATGGTCAATTATAAATTTGTAATTATTTATTTAATTTTTAATCTATGTTCAATTTTCAATAAATTTTAATTTCATTTAATTTGTTCATTAATATTATTTAAATGAACATTTTATCAACATTTTATGTGTTCCACCTTTTTAATGTTTTAATAAAAAATGATGAATGATAGGAGAAACCATCGGGAAGTGCCAAAATTTTGGTTGGTAAAACTGGGTTACCCGATGTGTTGAATGAAAATAGGTATTATACCCATGCAGATTGTACATGGATGTTCTATGAAATAAATTACACATAGTGACTTTATTGAAAACTGCATGTTGAACGGACCAATATGGTATATGACAAGAACATAGATGGCATGAATCTTGCATATACATGGCATGTAATTTGACTAAGTTACCATGCCAAAGACCTATGTGTGTGACTATAATAAATGGAAACCGAGGTACATGGTGAGTGGCTAGGTTATTCATGCAGTATAGTACTCCAATTAATGGTATAATTATATTACATTCAATTTATAATTCCAACATGTAATCCTAATTTTATTGATTGACACATATTTTGTGTTTGAAAATTTAATAATTTTTTTTATTTTTAAATGGTCAATCAATATATTGTCATTGATTTTTCATCATTAGTTCTATCATTTTTTTCCATAAATTCCATAAATTATGGGTATCTACAATTAATTTTAAATGATCATTAAAATGAAAGGGAATTAATTAATTATTTTTTAATTAATAAATTCAATCATAATTATCATAATAATAATGCGTGGATAAAAAAATGAATGATAGCCAGTTAATTTCTCGTATTCATTGCACATATGATCATTTAAGATCTTGAACGAAAGCTATATTTTCATTTTATGTTTTAATTTAATTTATTACATTTGTTTGCAATTATTTATTAATAAATTTAATATGATGGATTGACTGTAATCCAGCCCTCCATTATTATATAGGACCTGCATGTACAAGTATATTTATGGAATTCCATTTTATCAAATCATTTTATTCCCCTCAACTACTTGTGAATCATAAATACATGAAATTAATAGATTATCCAAAGGCGCATAGAGGTAGTTCAGGATGGAAGCGTAATGATCAGTCTTCAGTAATATATAAGTGTAAATGTGAAATTATATAACTCATTCCAAGATTGAAAAAAGGAGTTATTTCACCTATGTCATAGGTTGATTTAATATTTTCTCATTAAATATAATGTTAGATAAATCTCATGAATGGGTCATTTATTTAATTATTTATTTATGCCTAAGAAATTATTTATTTTATGGATTCCAGTCCATAGTTACATAAATAAATGAATTAATGTTTTAATATTTAAATTAAATAAATATATTATGTGTAAAAGTTTAATCCAACACATTTAATAATTTATGTAATATAAAATTAATATTAAAAGGATATGTAAAGGTCAGAATACGATAAAGTTTATGCATAATATATTAAATAAATGAATTATGTATAATTTGTATTTCCAACATGGTTAATTAATTATGTATCATCCAACTAATATTAAAAATATAAAAAAAGGATAAAATAAGATAAAATTTATGGACAAATATTTAAAATCCCTCAAACAAATATTAATTTAGTTGTGGCCTTCTATTATTTGATTGGGAAAAATAGATAGCACTAAGTTTTTGACCAACCCTTGTTCGGTCACTTACTTTTGGAAAGGAAGTTATTTTGAATGATTTGGGTTAACATAGCCATTTTACATAAACGGGATTAGACCTTTCTGAACTTGGTTTATTTGGTGAAATGTGTTGAGGAAATATATTTCGGGATTTCGTGATAGGGGAGTAAACTTAATGGATCCAGAAGCCACAAGACCATAGTTAGAAATAACCTTCCTACCTAAATACCTGCAAGTTGTTTGACCAAACCTTATTGGGGTTATAATAATGTTAATATGTATCCTTGAAACAAAAATATTAGAGAAACTATACATTCTGAGTTCAATAGTGAGGTATATTGGAAATTGAAAAAATAGTTGGAGATTTTGTAAAAATAAATTAATTTATTAATAAATAACACAATTTGTAAACAATAAAAGTAATAATAATATTATCATTCCATTTTAAAATAAAATTGATAAATCTTCAACCACATTATCCATAAGATTAATTTTGGATAAAGACAACCTCCTAACTATTAGTAACTTCATTGAATTTTTTAGACGGCTCTGGGGTGTCCTATGCCAAGAACAAAAAAGACTGTGTTCTAGAATCCTCATTTTCTATTCCACCTACTAAAAAGGTGAGTGATGAAGATTTACTAGTCTGTTATAAATATTTTAACAACATAGTAGGTGTTGAATATTTTATGCTTTCATGTATTTCTAGTGGACTCATGATGTCTCCAAAAAACATGGATGTGTATAGAATTCTTGGGAACCTATGTTGTATTTAACAGGAGAGAACTAGACATGAATGAGTTAATATTTCAAAGGATATGTTTCATAGATAACATTTAGTGTTTTCCCCACATGGGCCCCATGTTTTCACAATCATTGGATGTATTGATCACCTAGAGGTTCTAGGCATTAAAATACCTAACGAATCGAGAAACGATCTCATTTTGTGTCACTCCCTAATATATTCTCCAACATTGAGAAGTTTTTCTATAAATATTCTCACTCTTCATTTAAAATTAGATAAGATATAAAATGTGAAATTCATTCAATACTTATGGTGAAAAAATGGTAAGGGAATGAAAAGTGATTTTATAAAAAAGATTCATCATATAATTACAAAAAAATAAACATTAAGGGGGATGAAAGGGAATAAGATGTTGTCTATTTTAAATGTTCCAAGAGGGGGCACTGTAAGAAAAATTTCTCCCACCAAAAAAAATTAAATGAATTAGTTGAATTTTTTATCATGTGAAATTTAACTTTTTCTACAAATTTGGTGTTAGATATAGATTTTGGTTCTCAAATATGTATTAAAATACTGGAACCAAGTATATTTAGAATTATTGGTGGATGAGAGGTAGATATATGAGAAACCAATGAAGATAAAATTGATTTTTTAGATATCAAGTATTAAAATATCACATTTCCAAGTAATGGAAATCGATAAAAAAGTTAATTTTCATGAATCGTACAACACAGAGATTTGGAATCAATAACTAGATCATTTAAATGAAAATATCTTCACTGAATTACATCATGATTAATATTTATAGTATTTTAACTAAAAAAATTGGTCCATTTCTTTCATGTTTACAAGGGAAATGTATAAATCCCCATTTAGTGGGAAAGGTGAAAGGGTTGAACAACTTCTTGAATTATTTCATACCGGTTTGGGTAGACCATTTCCTATTGAATAATGTGGTGGGTACTCATACTTCATAACTATTACTAACAATTTTATTAGATATGTATATGTCTACTTAATGAGGTATAATTTATATTATTTTGGTAAATTAAAGGAATGAAATAATGAGATTGGGAACCAGAATGTTAGGACGATTAAGAAACTCCACTCTTATGATGGTGGATAATATATTAATCAATACTTCATGGATTAATTATGCTTGCTTGGGATCTTATCTGAGGACAGTCCTCCTTACAAACCTTAGTGGAATGGCATAATATAAAGGAGGAATCACACCTTCTTGGAAATACTGATATCAATGATGATTCCTAAGAGTATTCCATTACCCTTTTTTGGGAAATCTTTATAAACAACATCACATATACTAAAAAAGTACCAAAAAATGATCAATTTAATTCTTTAGGAATTTTGGAGTGGTTGAAAAACTATGTTATTAAATTTATATGTGTGGGGAGGCATAGAGTTTTAAAGGGCCTCTTTAGGTAACAAATATGCACATCAAGATAAAAAGTGTAACTTTATTGGATATCCAAATGAAAAGAAAGACATTACCTATATGAACCTATAAAAAAATTCTACAGTATAAAGAAATGTAAAATTACTTGAGAGGGAGAACATATATAAAAGAGGTAGTGGGAGTGATATGGGGTACTATGAATTCAAGGTTCAAGGAAGACAAAAGTTGGTACATGTACTGATTCCCCAAATCCCCATAGAAGAAAACATATTATAGAGACCCATGTATAAAATGAAAGTATAATAGATGTTATAAAATGATAATGTTATTGTTTTCTAGTTACCATTGATTGTGACTAATTATTAGTTGATAATAATGATCCACTATCCAAGAAGTAATAAGTATGTGGCATATATGTTTTCAAGTGTCCTAAAACATTTAATTTTGATATGGATACCGTGTACTAAAACCAATATTTATTTTGGTAGAAACTCTAGTATATGTGAATCTCATTGTATTAAAATGGGTATTCAATAATAAAATGAAAATGAAAGGATAATTCATTAACTATAAGGAATGATTGGTTTCAAAAGGATTTAAATAGTTTGAGGTAATTGACTATGATGAATCCTTTTCATTAGATCCAATGATGAAATCCATTATAATTATACTTTCCATTATGTCTTACCACAAAAATGATATATGGAAAATGGATTTGAAATTGGACTTCCTTAATGAAAACCATTAGGAATATTAATATATGAAGCAAATCAAAGTGTTTTGGGATATAAATGCAGATAATATGATATCAAAATTGGAAAAACATATTCCTGGATTATAAAAATAATCTAGTCTATGGAACATTCGTTTTGATGAATCCATAATAGAATTGTGTTCCATAAATAATTAATGTGATCGTTGTGTATATAAATTCTTTAGTGAAAGTATGGTTGTTTTATTAATAGTTTGTGATGAAGAAAGATTACTCATGGGAAATGAAATGTCATTAATATATTCACCTAATACATCATTAAATAAATTCTTGTCTATGAACATCATTAGTGACACATCATATATTCTTCGGATGAAGAACCATCATGATATATCCAAGTGGTTTCATGGCCTTTGTCTAAGTAAATATATTGAAAATACACTAATAATATTAAATACATAATAATCCAAGATGGGATAGTTTCCAGCATCAAATAGAATTTATATTTCAATGAAAATGTTTCATTAGATGCCTGGGAAATGAAATAGAATGGTTAGGATTCCATATACCCCATTGATTTCCTTAACCATTTATGATATACTATATACTAGGAATTTGTTTCATACACATTGAGTTAAATAGGAATATATGAATCTAATCTAGGTTAACTACAATGGATGGAAGTCAAGAATATCCATAAGAATCTAAGGTGTACTAAGGATATGTTTCTGGTCTATGGAGGAGATGTGGAAATATTCATCAGAGGATATTCATCTTCTAGTTTCCAAACTGATCAAGATGACATGAGTCACAAGCGAGATACATCTACACATTAAATGGTGGTGGTAGAGGCTAGAAGAGCACAAAGTAGGCTGTTTTCGCAGATTGTACAGTGGAGTCCAAGTATATTTCATCTTCTAAGGTATCTAAATAATTACTATGGATATGAAACCTCATCTAAGTACTCAATGTGGTACCTAGTAGTAATGATCCTGCCACACTATTGTGACAATAAAACAACAATGTATCTTGTCAATGATTCAAGATCACATCAATAGATGAATAAAATACTTTGAAGGTATCATCTCTTGAGACATTTTTCTCATAGAGGTGAGGTTTCATTGATAAACATTTCCATAGAATACAACAAGGTTCACCCCTTGACTAAATAATTAACTCTTCATAAAAATGATTATCATGTGATCTATAACCGACAGAAATTCATAGGTATATCAATATAGTCCATGTGGGTGTTTGTTTGAGATGGTTTCATTGGACCAACTGATTTTACTTTTATTACATATATATTTTATGTCGTTAATATTAATTAAAAATAATTTTAAATCATGTACATTGTTATGAATGGATTTAAAGTAATAATGTCCAATAGTTTTTATCCCATTGATATGGTCATAAATGTTCCCCCCTTTGATGATAACATTAAAGTGATATGATATTGTTATTAATATAGTTAGTAGGTTGGATAATGTACTATAATGCAACACATGGTATTTATATGGTTAGGTATGAGTACTCGTATGTGGACGAGGCTTATTCTCTTGATTTTTGCACTTGGTAATCTCCTAGTTGGGAGATTATGAGAACATACCCCCACGTAGGGATTCTTCATGTTATGGTATAATCAGAAATTATTATATGTAAGTGTCTGTAATGTTCATTTGAATTCAATATTATTAATGATTGATTTCATGACTAATGAACTTAAATTTGATTATGAAAACTATCATGCCATAGGGGGTGGGAAGTACGGTATGTTGTGTTCCACAAGATTTAAATATAATTAATAGATATTTCAATGAAATATTTTTCCATTCCATCTCTATGGGAGATGATATCTCAGAACTTTAATTGGGATATAACTATAACATCATGCCTTTTTATTACATTAACTTTCATTACATTATACAAAATTGAGGATCTTTAAGGTTTAGTGTCTTGGAAACCAGGAACTTAATACATGAAAACAACAGAAAATATTCTTCATAAACACTTGAAAGGATTATTCATTTTTCTTACTAAGGTCATTACATCATCTTCTAACCTGGGATCATACATCAAAAGAAAGGGTGAGCAGAAGGCACAATAAGGTAAACAAGGGAAACATTTTACATGTGAACTTGATTTAAATCAAAAAGTCATGAAAAATAACTTTAAGGCATGAGAAACATATCAAGAGGCATATAATAATAAAAATATCATGTTTCATAACATGAAGATGTGGCTACAACATTTAATATAGAAAATAATTTAGTTTTCACCAAGTTCCATCCCTAAGGTGTCATTTAAAAAATTACCAAGGTTATTTAACAAGGTATCATTAAAATGGTCATCTCTAGAGATTAAGTCTCCAACCAATGAATTGGAGCGCTATTAGGGAACACCCTTAATTTTTATTTATTATCATGTGAGAAACATATATCATCATCAATAATTTCATAAATAACTCATATAGTTTAAAATAAATGGGTTTCATTTCATAATCATAATGTTTTAAAAACTGTTTTAAAGATATGATCTTTATGTCACATTAAACCCACAGAAAAGGAAAGTGGGTTTTATGTATGTAAATACTAGAATTAAAATAGAACATTTTGATATATATGTGAATACCCTTGTATAAGATAGATCTTTGAGTATTCACTTAATAAAATAAACTAATTTGAGAAAAAAAGAGAAAGTCAGTTTGAGATGAAAATTCTTAAGCATAAGAGCTATGTTACTGGGTTTTAGAGAACATTGAAAAGAGAGGGGACATGGTTCAACCACTAATAAATTATCCATAACACATTAGGGGTACATGATATAATGGATTTAAGAACATAGTAATGAAATTTGAAATATATACCATATGAAATGAATAACATGAAAGGAAGACAAATGATAAGGGTGGAAGAATCCCTTACAATAATTCGGCAGCCTAACGATGCCACTTAAACATTCATGAAATGAAATGATAAAAGTAAGAGGGGATATCTCATCATATGATCAGGAAAATTAAATTAATTGGAATATAAAAGAATATCCCCCAACATAATAACATGGGGCTTAAATGAAATGACATACAAAAGAGTACTTGAAACGAAAGAGAGAGGTGGGATCCCTTACCTTGAAGAGTAACTTCAAAATCATGAAGCTTCGGACCTTGGGAGGCATGAGGGAACCTTGGGAGGACTCATTGGGAGGTTAGGAGACCAGAACAGCATTGAGTAGGATTTTTTTATGGAAAGGATGGGAAAATGGCTTGGTATTTATAGGGGAAGTGAGGGGACAAGGAATTAATGGCCAAGGGACACCTCATTGGTGATATTGGAAAAACCATGGGCTTTCCCAAGGTATTTTCCAATGGTATTGGCCACTTGGGACACCTCATTCCTTATATTACTATTCATAAGTCTACCAGAATTATTACAAAATTATTACATCCTCAATGATGTCATTAAACACCCGAAACTCAAAAATGTATTTTCACTAATCACCGAAAATTCGACTTTCTCAAAAAAATCCATGTGATTCACCTTGTTCAAATATCGATGCTATGATTTCAAAAATTAACTCCATTTTATAAAAATAAATTTCTAAATATGTTTAATTTAATTTTTACATTAAACAACTATTCACTAAAAATTTATTTTTTTCAGAAAAATCCCCAAAAATCACAATAACCTAATATCGATGCTCTAAATAAAAAAATGAACTCCATTTTATAAAAATAATTTTCAAAAGATTTTTAATTTAATTTTTATTTAAAAAACACTATTCACCCGAAAAATACTAATATTTGACTAATAATTTCTAAAACAGTTCTTTACCTATTTTATTGAGTCAAATTACTTAATCATGGTGCCTAAATTATACTAATACTTTCTTTAAGCGAGATTAATAATCCATTTGGTCACATTACTAATCTTAAGCGTAAAATCACTATTCATAAATTACTATTCCCCAAAAATTAAGTTGATCTTATTAGAATCAAAATTTCTTACTGAACACATTTGAATAAGAACATTTTTTTGAAAATCATTACACATCATCGATTATTTAAGGTTTACAAAAATATTTTAAAATATCGTTTTTTCAAATTCATCAATTATATACATCCTACATTTATCCAGACAGTTGATAATTTACAAACTTCACAATAAGAAGAAAACACCATTTTTTTATCTCAAAGGATTACACAAAGCAGTTACGGTCTCCTTACATAGATTTTTATAACCCCAACATAGGACCTAAGTGTAAGGTGTGCTAAGGTGAGAGAATCTGAGGGCGGCTCGACCAACATTGCATGAGTAGTGATTTCTATCAGCTTGAACTTCTCACGCTGGCGATTCCGTTCTAGATTCACACGATGCAGTTCGGCTTGGGTTTGGTCCAGAGCAAAGCTCAGTGGTGCTGCCTCTTTCCCAAGTTCTGTTAGATGGGCTTCGATTGGCCTGAGACTACTGGATGAGGCCATCGAATCTTTTTTCTATATTAATTAACCAATATCACATGTATTTAGATACAATAATCACAACATATAGTTTCCAAAGTACATATTGACCAATGGTCATATAATAGTCGAATCTCAAGGGTCTCATTTTAATTATACTCATGTTATCTAATGAAACAATTTTGTTGAGTATAAAATAAAAACACACAAAATTAGGAAACAAGATTTATTAAAATTTTTGGGTCATTACATTCCTCCCCCCTTAAGAAATTGCATCCTCACAATTTTTAAAATTGGGGTTGGAAATTTTATTTAAATTCCTACATCGAAAAAGGAGTCCGTAAAACTTTTACTTTAAATGATAGAAAGAGAAGTACAAAGGTCTCCCATGTTAACCCATACTGGGATTCCATGTAGGAAAACATGGATATGGAAGAGAAAATAAACAGTCAAGTTCTAATTGAGAGTGATATAAAACATTATTAGGAAAAGTTAACCACCAAAAAATCACAAACTTGTGATGGGATAAACTGTATTTCATTTCCTAGTAGGAAATTTTAACAAACAACATTTTTGTTTTACGTTCCATTTCATAATTTTTTGAGGAATTCATTTACTACATAGAATAAAAACATAAGAAAATATTCCTACCTTCATGTAGAGTTTCATATTTTAATACGTTTCTACCAAAACTAATCTTTTCTCCAAACGACGAGCATTCAAAACACTTGTTCTCATCAAAAGAACAAGAATCCTCTTCTAGAAAATCACATAATCCACAAGAGCTTAACTTTCTATTTCTTATTTCTTTAAACATTATCCAAAAAATAGAAAGGTTAAGATAAAAGAACTCTTCAAAAGGAAAGAACCCCATAGGAAGGGAAACTAATTTTAATCTTCAAAATTCCACGATACTACCCAATATTCATCATAGACAACTCCATAAATAATTGTCCTTAAATTTCTTCAAAATAACCGAAACTAAGATTGAAACCCAAATACAAGAAGGATTCGAAAACATAGTATTCCATGATAAACTTTATCGGTTATCTCCAAACAACATCAACCACTCCTAACATCTAATAACAAAAGTAACTAACCAAAAAGTATTATCCCCAAGAAAGATCGAACATTTCCATAAGTAACCTATATTACCATAAGTTCACCTTAAATTCATTGATTCTTCAAAATATAAGTCAACCTTTACTCCTAAAAAGAAATACCGTAGTAATCTATTTACCTTGATCATATAGGGTTCCCAAAATAGCAAACATCTTCTAAAATAATAATCCACTTTTAATCCCCAAATCATAATTTTTTTTCAAGAAGAACAACTTCACAACATCAGCATGTGTTAAATAACAATAGATGTTTTCCTAAATGATATAAAACCATCTTAGGTCGTGACTCAATGTTCATAGAAAACATCAAAGATATGCTCATAGGGAATGAACTAAAATACAACATAACATAGAAAATTATTGCGAATAAGTTACATGTATTTTAGTCATCATGATCCATGTCAACATAGGACTTGCATTATTCCCTTATCCTTGAAGAATGTTGATGCTCATCATGCTTATCATCCCTTCCAAGAGAGAATTTCCATGGATAATTTCCATCTTCTCTACATTTACGACAATGAAAAGTATAAGGTCCATTAGATCGAACCTTATCTCTACCCATCACATTATCCATTTTTTAAAGAAATTGGAAACTTTATGCCCTATCACCCCACACTTAATACATCTCCCGGTTCCTTTGTGACATTCTCCTTAGTGCCTCTTTCCACACATTTTTCACAAAGAAAATTGGGTATTATTTCCCTTATCAACTTTATCAGATTAACATCCTTGAGACTTCTTCTTCTTCTTCCGTGATAAATTTTGGCATTCAACTAGGTACCAATTATTAATTATGATTTTTGATAGCTGGTTTGTAATAATCACAATTTGTTCAACTTGATCTCTCATCATCTATTTCATATTAATAGGGCAATCATCACATTTCCTATCACATTGGTTGTTGGGACATGTTATTCCATTTCCCTCCATTAACTATGAAAAGAAAGTATAATTAGGGGGCTTAAATACTTATCCAATGATCATGAAAAGGAAACATAAAGAATAGAAGTATAAACATATAGAATAAATGTATACCCTAACTTGTTATCTCATATGTTAAAATCTAGGTTAACCATGATCATATATTCTTATCTGAATCTTTATTTTATTTTATCTTTGTCCCTTTAATAGTGGTTCAAACTAAGCTTATGAATTTACCAAAGAATATCCCATGGGAGTGTCGTAACCAAGAGTGTAGCAAGGCCCGTTTTCCTATACCAGTTCTTGTTTGAGTCTATCTCAAACCGGTGTTTTCGGGTTTTACCCCTATGTACATTTGTGCCGGAGCCACCTCTACCTGCTCGTATCCAGACATGTATGTATTTGCTTGATAAACCACTTACTCAATACTCACCAAAATACCCCGAAGATTTCCTATAATTAAAAATTTATATAGGGTTTATCCTAATGTATTCATTTCATAATTTCCATAAATAACTAAACCATACTTTGATACAAACTATAAAATCCCTCCTTTTTATAACATAAACATTCATTACATCATAAAAAACAGAGGATTTTTAAGGTTTAGTGTCTTGGAAACTAGGAAATTAATACATGAAAACAAAAAAAAATTCTTCTTAAATAATTCAAAGGCTTATTCATTATTCATCCTATGTTAATTACATTATATCATAACCTGGGAGAATACATCAAAGGAACGGGTGAGCAGAATGCCCAATAAGGGAAACAAGGGAAACATTTTACATGCGAACTTGATATACATCAAAAAGTCATGAAAAATAACTTTAAGGCATGAGAAAGAGATCATGAGTCATATCATAATAAAAATAACATGTTTCATAACATGATGATGTGGCTACAACATTTAACATCGACAAGAATTTCTGTTTCACCAAGGTCCATCACCAAGGTGTCGGTAAAAAAATTACCAAGGTTATTCACCAAGATGTCGTTAAAATGGTCGTCTCTAGAGATTAAGTCATTACCCAATGCATTGGAGCGCTATCAGGACGCACCCATATTTTGTCTTTATTATCACTTTATCAACATATATCATCATCAATAATTTCATAAATAACTCATATAGAATAAAAGAAATGGGTTTCATTTCATAATCACAATTTTTTAAAAACTACTTTAAAGACATTATCTTTATGTCACTTTAAACCCACGGAAAAGGAAAGTGGGTTATCTGTATGTAAATCCCAGAATTAAAATAGAAAATTTTGATACATATGCAAATACCCTTGTAGAGGAAATATCTTTTATTATTCACTTAATAAAATAAAATAATTTTAGAAAAAAAAGAGAAAGATATTTTGAGACGAAACTTCTGCCGCATAATGGCCATGTTACAGGGTTTTGGAAAACATTGAAAAAATAGGGGACATGGGTCACCTGCTCATAAATGTTCCATAAAAAAGTAGGTGTACATAATATAAAGGATTTATGAACATGGTAATGAAATTTGACATGTATACCATATGATATGAAGAACATGAAAGTAAGACAAAAATAATATTTCTCTTATGAAAATTCGGCAGCCTAACAGCATTACATAAAACAAAAAAAATGAATTGATGATATAAAATAGGGCCTTTCATCCTATTAACATAAAAAGGAAAGTATTATAGATATAGAAGATCATACCCAAACATAAGAAAAGGAACTTGAATGAAATGTCATGAAAATAGAACTTGAAAAATGAGAAGGGTCGAAGAATCCCTTACAAAAATTTGCAGCCTAACGGTGCCACTTAAACATTCATAAAACGAAATGATGAGAGTAACAGAGGATCTATAATCATATGATCCTGAAAATTCTAGTAATTTAAATATAAAATAATGTACCCCAATATACGAACATGGGGCTAAAATAAAATGACATACGAAAGAGTACATGAAATGAAAGAGAGAGGTAAGATCCCTTACCTTGAAGAGTAATTTCAAAATAATGATGTTTGGGACCTTGGGAGGCTTGAGGGAACCTTGGGAGGACTCCTTGGGATATAAGGATACCCGAACATAGTTGAATAGAATTTTTTAATGTAAATTATTAGATAATGGCTTGGTATTTATAGGGGAAGTGAGGGGACAAGGCATTAATTCCCAAGGGACACCTTATTGGTGGTATTGGAAAAACCAAAGGCTTACTCATGGTATTTGGCCATGGTATTGGACACGTGGGACACCACATACTTTATCTTACTATTCATAAGTCGACAAGAATTATTACATAATTATTACATCCCTAATGATGTCATTAAACACCTGAAACTCAAAAACTGTATTTTCACCATTCACTGAAAATTCAACTTCCTCATAAAAATCCCAAAAATTCACCTTAACCAAGTATAGATGATCTGATTTCAAAAATGAACTCTATTTTATAAAAATATATTCCTAAATATTTTTAATTTACTTTAAATATAAAAACACTTTTCACTGAAAATTAATTTTTTTTAGAAAAATCCCAAACAATCACCATAACCTAATATTGATTCTATGGATTCAAAAATGAACTCAATTTTATAAAAATAATTTTATAAATATTTTTAATTAAATTTTAAATTAAAAACTCTATTCACCCGAAAAAAAACTAATACTTGACTAATAATTTCTGAACCAGTTATTTACATATTTTATTGAATCACATTACTTAATCATAGTGCCTATATTATACTAATACTTTATTTAAGTGAGATTAATAATTCATTTGGTCATATTACTAATCCTAAGCGTAAAACGACTATTCAGACATTACTATTCACAAAAAATTAAGTTGATCTTATTAGACTCTAAATTTCTAACTGAACACATTTGTAGAAGACCATTTTTTTGAAAATAATTACACATCATTAATTATTTATGCTTTCCAAAAATAATTTAAAATATGTTTTTTTTTCGAATTCATCAATAATATACATCCCACGTTTATCCAGACATTTGAAAATTTATAAAATTCACCATAAGAAAAAAACACAATTTTATTTATCTCAAAGGATTACACAAAGCAGTTACGGTCTCCTTAAATAGCCCCTTATTACCCCATCATAGGACCTAAGTGTAAGGTGTTCTAAGGTGAGAGAATCTGAGGGTGGCTCAGCCAACATTGCACGAGTAGTAGTTTCTATCATCTTGAACTTCTTGCGAAGATGATTCCGTTCTAGCTTCAAACGATGAAGTTCGCGTTGGGTTTGGTCTAGAGAAATTTATAGTGGTGATACCTCGTTCCCATGTTCTGTAAGATGGGATTTGATCTGCTCGAGACTACTGGATGAGCCCATCAAATCTTCGTTCTATATTAATTAACCAATATCACTTGTATTTAGAGACAATAATCACAACATTTAGTTTCCAATGGTCATATTGACGAATGGTCATATAACAGTCAAAACCCAATGATCTCATTTTAATTATACGCATTTTATCAAATGAAACAGTTTTGTTGAGTATAAAATAAAAAACACAAAAAATTAGGAAACAAGATTTATTCAAAATTTCGGGTCGTTATAATAACAGTTACCTAATGTCCATGGACATGGTTTAATGGATTGTTTATTTTAGATAGTCAAAGAAAAATGTATCAATCAAATAGGATGATTACACCATTGTGCAACCTTCTTGATTAGATATTGTGACAAATGCATTATATTACATTATGATCATTCATTTGTTTTTGTTATTATTGAGAGACTAGGTTTTATATCATGGGTACCTTTAACCATTTCTAGATATTAATGTTAGACTTTACTCAAGCCTTCAAATTTCCAATGAGAAACAAACCTACAGGGGATCACATTATTTGTTTCCATTGATATTGATTAAATTCTCTTTGAATTTAATTATTTGAATAAATTATATTCTCAAGAATGTGAAATATTTTTATTCAAGTTATCTTCATCACATAATTTAAATAATTTTTTTCCACCATGTGAATAAAAATATACATGTTTTTTATTGCGAATTTAATAAATATTTAATAATCAGTATGTGAATGAAATATTTATTTATGAATAAAATAATTATTTATATATTTAATAAATACTGAGGAGTATGAACAATCCAGGACCACATCTAGTGATAAAATAATAATTTACAAGATGGTAAATGTCATTTATCAATTTTCAAAAGTTGGAACAACAAAAAATAATAATATTATTACATGTAATGAGTATTAAAAGAATTAATAAAATTTACTTAAAGAGATCCATATAATTGAATAATATATTAACTGAAATCATATCGCTCCAAATATAGATTTATGCCTATTGTTTTTTGTATAAAAAATTTAGATTGAATTTTTTTTAAACAACATATTCACTGTAGAATCCACCTTCGATATCTATATCATGAACAAAAAACACATGAATGATTTCATGGAGACTAAGGAATGCGAAATCAAGAACAATGAATTAATGACATTTGATTTTCCATGATACCACATGATATCCAGTGGTGTTTCATAGAGATCAATGGAGCACGTGTGGGTCACCACAAGAGAGATTCTATAATTGGATACTCACAGTGAAATTTAAGGAATATGAAAGAGTCTTTTCAGAATATCCACATTCATGAATGAAGAAAGATCTTAAGCCCATGACTTATTTCCTTAAATATTAATTAAATTAATTATAAATTTTATGGGAAAGATCCTCACTAATGGTTCAAAAAATTGACTATTAAAAGATATTTTAATATATCTACCACCACTAAACACTTCCACTACATCAATAACAAACATTAGATACAATATATTCAGATATAAGAGAAATTCCTAGGAATATCTATGTGCATTGGAGGCCTGAATTCATCAATACTTTCTCATTGTTCATCGTTTTCCTCATATATATTATAATTAACTCTACTGGAATCATAGATATGATCTAATAGTATAGAAATATTTTGTGTGAAGTCAATCATTGTGTGATATGAAATTTTTTATTGAAGGGATCAAGACTTATGGTTGGTTTTAGGAGTTTTATGCTAGGTTTTTATTATTTTTGTCACATTCATCATTTTTTCCTAAGTTTGTTACGGTAGAATATTCTCCCTAGACTCCTCTTGATTTGAACATGAAGGATTGATTTAATTGTTTTTGATTTCTTGATATTGTTTTGAAAATAAGGTTGTGATTTTATTGAAATTATCATTTGATTTATAGATTTAGAAATCATGGGAATTTGACGCCTTTTTGTAAAATAATTGTTTATAATTTTAAAATGGTGATTTTGAAATCACCTTTGGTTGATTAATGTATATTATTTATTGAAATACTCTTTATGAAATGTCATGACAAGATTTTGGAATAGTTTTTATGCATGAATTGAAGGTGATGGATAATGACAGTGAAGTACCAGCATTAATGGGAATGAGTATGGATGTGAGGTTCCACTGTCAATGGTTACAGTAAGCATAAATATGTTCATATATGTGTTAGGGATGTGTGTGGACTTGGAAAAGTTAATTCCAAATCAAAATTTGTGAAAATGGTTTTAATACATTTGTGATTAATTATTTTAAATATAATTGTAAAGGCTTATATATTATTACATTTGAAAAACTAATTTATGGATTTTCTATAAACATTTTTCACTATATAAAATGTTTTATAAAATATAAAAATAGATTTTATCCTAGTGGAATGTGATGGGATTCCATTGGTAAAATTATACTTTTATTTATAATAAAACCATTTTAGTAACTATGTTTCAATTTCTAATATCATATATTAAGTCCATAGTAAAGACAAATATCCCAGTTCAATTGAAATTAATCATGATACCATGGGAATGATTATGAGTAGGAGTTTGCAGTTGGATGGATGTTTTTTTGTTGGTCTCATTGGGGAATTTTAGTTTTGTTTGCATTTTTTCCTCTTGTACTCTACGATAGTTATTCTTTTTTAAACATTGAGTTATATTTCCTTTTACTCATACATCATCAAGATATTAGTTTGGTCTTTTATTTTTTGTTTGTTGCATTATTTTAAAAGGGGAAATAATCCAACATATGTTTATGAAGTCATTGGAATTTATTTCTAACCCATGGTGGACTGGATATTTCACCTATGGCTAGTAAAACCCATCGCCTCTTCCTTGGTATATGGATATGGAGCGGGATGTTATAGTGTCCCATTCTTGCCATATTCGAAGTGCAATCCAATCCTCATATAGAAATGGTGAAACATAATGGGCATAAAAGTTTTATTTAATAACATGAATAATAAATGTTAATACATCCCACATCAATAAAAATAATGATTATCTATATAGAGTAATGTTTGAAATGGAATCAAAATAGTACATCCCTAATAAATGTGTACATAAACCATCCAAATAAATAATATTGATTGTATGATTACAACATATTTCTAATAGAGCATATATAAAATAAGTGTTTTTATCATTGATGAATAAAAATTCCATAAAATATTCATTAAATACATTATTGATGAAAATACCATTTTAATTTTTAATGTAACATTTATAAATAAAAAAAATTAAGAATATTAAGGAAATGAATTGTTGAAAAATAATCATTTTTTACTTTTAATGGATATTTCAAAGAATGGAGGGGTCATGACAACATGTAATTTTTCGCATCATGTATGAGCTAAAAAAAAATTTCACAAAGTTTTATAAAGTACAAAAAACTCCCTATTTAGAAAATGATTACAATTTTAATTTAAAACCATTTTTTAAAATTTTAAAAATTGGTAATTTTTTTATAAATACTTCTTAGAATTTAAAAAATATTTTGGCGATTAATTTTAGATAAAGTATATCTTGAAAAATACAATCATCTAATGTGAGAAATTAATATATATTTCCATTAAATAATTTTCCCAATCATTTTAAATAACAAATAAAGGGAATATATAATTCTTCCAAATGAAACTTAAACCTAATAAATAATGAATAATGGTGAGATTTTTAAATAAACCCTTACCTCAGGTTATAATTCAAATATATGTGTCCAAAACTCATATATAATAAATATAGATTTAATAAAAATTTATTAAAGAACCATGATAATGTATATCCTAGAATATTTTATTTAATTACAACCTTTTATCACATGTTTATTAATAATTCTTTCTTCAAATAGAATGTTTTGTTAATAGCTGCTTCGTTATTTCATGTATATTATAGATTTTAATTTTTTTCATTGTAATTTGATCATGGTTTCATCATCTCCATAATTTCAATAAGGATATAAAAATCATATATATAAATTATCTACTCATTTATAGTCATCCATGAATTTTAAATATATAAAATTAAAACAGACTGTCTATTTAGACGATAGGTTATTCAAATCCCTGAATGTTGTATTGAATTTTTGAGAGTTGAGGCAAAATAAGGGTAAATAATAACTCAAATTTCGTAAATAATTATTTAATCATATATATAAAATATATTCATTATATATTTTATTATTAGCATAGAAATAAAATTAAAAAAAATAAAAAATCTCACATTGTGGAGGTGGTAGTCCACATGTACGCAAAAGGGATGTTATCATTTGAATGGAAGGTAAAAAAGGTATATATGATATAATAATTAATTAAGTTTTATAATTTAATAAATATAATATACAGTTGATTTTTTTCCAAATGATCATTGAAAATATCATAATGGATGAAATTTTTGGATATGGGTATTATTTTCCCAACAAAGTAAAAGTAGAAGAAGGTCACCAAAGACACATGGATCACATAAAAGCATAATAGGAAGTTGATCATGTGACCATCAGAATTAAATGTTGAGGGTCATGAAAAGAAATAATTTTTAGTCAATGATGTTTCCTTATGAATTTTAAATTCCCCTGTGTTTTAAAAATCACAAACACTCTATCTTAATGCATATTTTATTTTATCTTAATATGGAAAATTTTCTTCTTCTACGGAAATTGTTGTCCTTTCCTATGTTTTCATTTATCATTTTATAGTTTCTCTAATTATTACTCATTTTATTCCTAAGTGTAAAAATTATTTTTAAAATTTAAAACCTCAGAATCCTATAAATCCTTGGTTATGAAGTATTTTGTTTTCAGGTTCCAAATTCTATGAAATTCAGGCTCCGAATTCATTGAAATTCAGGTTCCAAATTCTCTGAAATTCAGGTTCTAAATTCTCTAAAATTATGGATCTGAATTCTTGGAAATTCAGAATCCAAATTCCTTAGAATGAAAAATCCTACTTCCTAAGAACCCAGAATATGAATTCTTCAGAATTCAGGCTTTGAATTCCTCAGAATTTAGACTCCGAATTACTTAGAATTTAAACTCCAAATTCCTTAGAATTTAAACTCCAAATTCCTTAGATTTCAGACTCCAAAATCCTCAGAATTCAGACAAAAAATTCCTCAGAATTAATATTCTAAATTCATAGAAATTTTGACTCTAAAATCTATATAATTCAAATTCCAAATTCATTATAAAATATAATCTGAATATCCATGAAATATTTTCTTTGAATGTTTATTTGGTTATACTATGAACTTGATTTTTTCCTTAGACTCTGAAAAATTAGATTTGGTTAAGCGACCTTATTTTACTTACACTTGTTATAGTTATAAAATGATGTCGTACTATCTATTTCAAACTAACCGTTGTTTGACTGACACATGTACAGGTCCCTCCAAGATTCAAGATAAAATATGACCGTTGGAGGATGAAGACGACCATTAGATAAGTGCATATAAATATGATCTTATTTGAACGAGAACAATAATCTGTTAATCACTATATAGATTACATGTCGTTGAAGTAATTTATAGAGAGAAAGACTCTCATTCATTGTGCGGTTCTGAACATCTTTTTCAGATTACTTTGTGCAATTATGATTGTTTCTTAATACAATCGAGGTCTTCAAGGAAAATGAAGACAGAGTTTCTGACTACCTCCAAGATCGAGGAAATCCTAGGATAGGAAGACAGAGGTGCCGACTAACTTATATTTTGAGGACATCCAAGGATAGAAACAAAAATTCTGATATTCTTATCGAGGGATTACCCTGGTGTGGGTAATATAATCTTTCTTGAATGTATTAATCAATGGACCTTTGTCCATGGTTGTTGGATACCCTTATCATTGGGTTAATAGTTTTCATACTTGTTACTTGTTTTGTTTCAAGTTTATTTCCGATGTGTTTGGATAATGGATGAAAGTATGACCTTATTATACATTCTTTTTTCTGTAATATTATCTGATATGTATGATTTAATATGCATTACGATAGAATCTTTTCCTTGTAAACTTTTCGTAAGTTTCATTTATGAAACAATATTTCTAGAACCTAGATACTTTGCAGAACTAAAAGTGGTCTTTTAAATTTACCTTCTTTTACCTTGTTAAACATAGTTTTCCATAAGGTTAAAAATTATTGTTTTTAAATTTACAATTCACCCCCTCTACTATATTGAGCATCTAAATTAATATTTTAATCCTCAAATTGCTATTAGAAGAGGTCTCTAAAATACATATATTCACATATTAGTTTTCTTGCACAAGTTTTTCAGTGTTCTAATTTTTTCCTTGATTAGGTATTTTTATCTTTTTTTACAAACTTATACTATTAATAAGTTTTTGTGGAATGATATTTTCTTTTCGAATGTCTGGAATTAATGTTGGTTAAATTGACAATATAAATCATACTAGACCACATATATTTGATGGGAATGATTATGAGTATTGGATAGATTGTATGAAGACAATTGTTATTAATTCTAGAGTGGAAATTTTGGTTATACATACTGGATATTACATGATTCCTGAAAAGAAATTCAAAACCATTACCAATCAAGAAAAGTCAGAATATCATCTAAATTATAAGGTACATAATACATTGTTATGTTCCATGACCAGGAATATATATAGTCAAATTTATTCTTGTGATGCTGAAAATTGTATCTGGAATAAATTGAAATTTACTAATTTCGTAACATCTAAATTTATTGAAATAATAAGATCTATGCTTAGAGAACAGTGTGATGGGTTTCTATTTCCTTATAGATAACCAGTATTTAAGGTACAACAAATATTTATGACTATTGTTAACATTTTAAAATCAATGGGATAAAAGGTATTGATGATGAAGCACCTGTGGATAAGATTATAAAAATCTTGCCTAAAGAGTGGGAATCTAAGAGAACCTTTATTGATGAGAATAGGAAAGTATCTCAAATTACTCTTGATGATATTTATGGAACACTAATTCAACATGAGACAAGAATGAAAAGAGATGCTTATATGAATAAGAAGAAAAATTGAAATGGAACAATCATTTATTACTACTAAAGTCAAGACTACTGAATGGGTTACATGATCCAAGTCAAATAAACTAACTATTTTATCAGAATGTATTAAAAGTTAACATAGTGAGAATGAAATAGATAATTTTCTCATATGATGAACAATATAGTTGGAATGAATGACTTTTAGTATTTATATAAGAAGAAAGAAAGAAAATATAAAAAAGTTTCTGACGTCACTTGTAATAAATAAAAAAGAGACGGGCATATAAGGCCATATTTTCCTATGCTTAAGAAGATGATAGAAAGGAAATTAATTCCAAGAGGAATAGAAAGAATTACTACAAGGATAAATATAAGATAGTTTTGAACACCAATGAAACATAGAGTGTCAGTGGTAGAAACTCTTTTGATGAATCCTATAAAGACCCAGAATTTCCATGTAAATTTAAATATATGGGAATTTTACGAGTCTGTGAAAATTGACGTCGCATGATTCTGAGGCCCAAAGTGTCCATAATTAATTTATGAACTTTTTCATGGGTACATTCATTATATGTGCAAATTGGTTTTTCTATCTTTTGAACTGGTGCTTGCAATTGAAATATGAGGGCACCATTGAACTAGTAGTGCTGGTATTCGCTTAAAGAGAGTTTCACCTCGACGACAGTTGGTCGTGGGTGAATGTTAGTTTTTGGGTTTTTTATGGAAATTTTAAAACAAAATAAACCCACGTTTTATTTTATTTGTCTGTAACCACCCTCCCATGTGGATTTTCAGGGGTGGGGTCCACTGGAACTAAACCTCCTCTTCTATATTTATGCTGGTGGGGAGCACCCGAGGTCTAATCCTCTTCCACTCCCTCAATAATTTGGATATGACTCTTGAGATTCCTCCACATTAATTGTTCCAACACACCTTAATTAATAGTTCCAACCTAGGTGTTTAATTATGCTAACTTGAAATTATGACAACAAATAAATGTTGGGGGAAACACATCAGTTTTCCGTTTTCATTTTGGTGGAACCTTGAGAGAAAAGCTCCCCAACGAAGAACTACTACTTCAAACTAAGAACACATTCTTCCAATGAAGAACTCCAATGAAGAACTCTGACCCTGACTTCAACCTTATTCTTCGAGACTTCCTCCAACATAGGGCGTCTTCGACTACGAAGAATTGACGCACAAACCGACGATCGAGGAAAACACCGAAGACACTGACCATCGTCTTTTCTAAACGATTCATCTTAATTCCCACGAATTTGTCAATGTATCAACCCGAGGTAGGGGGATTATTTGCGTGATAGTACTTTTACAATATTCTTACCATGGTTTCATTTTTGGTTTAGGAATGAAACTTTGCAGGAATTTTTAGGCGATAAGTTCTTATTTCTTATTGAGCCATATGCTACCACTCTAAACATGGAGGGTGTGGGAAAAAACATGGCCTAACCCCCTCCGACAATCTTCATTGTGGTGTTCTTCGGAATGAAGGAATGTGGTGAAGATGACGAAGGTGATGAAGGAAACGGTCCCACCACCCAGGCCGCTGAGACCTGCGCCATACCCGTGGCGCTTCGGCCACCCTGCCCAACAGGCCATGCTCCCTCACCGTGCCGCACCTCCCTGGGTCGAACCGGCCTCGCACCCCTACTCGCGCCACCTGTTGGCTGTGCCCCCCACCCCGGCAGCGCCGCCCATCGGCCGTGCTGCTCGCCGGTTGCGCCAACCGCCGGCCAAGCCATCCTGGCCGCGTCCCCATAGCTGAACCGCCTGCTGGCTGAGCCAACCCAGCCATGCCGCCCACTAGCCTCGCTACATCAGCCTCACCTCTTGTTGGACGTGCCGCCCTCACCGGATGCACCACCCGCCAGTCACGCCCTCCTCACCGGTCGTGCCACCTACGGCCCTCCGAGAGGCCCTGAATCATACAGCTCGTGACGCTCCGAGCTACCCCATGACCTCCTACCCTCGCTACATCCTCCACGATCGATCCTCCTTTGTAGCTCTCTGCGGTACCTCGTGGCCGGCTGGGCTGGACCCAGCGGGCCGAGACAAACCCAATAGGCCAGACCGACCAACATGTCAGGTCGGACCATACTAGTTAGGCCTGGTGGACACAGGCCAGGTTAGCTGAGGCCGGGTCGGGCCAGGTCGGTCTGACCAGGACGAAATAGACACGGGCCCACTACAACCCTTTTACGCACTTTTGGCCATAAATTTGGCACCATATGTCTATTTGGAGAACCTTTAGTGATTCCGGAAATCATTGATCCAGATGGTACCTTTGAGTATACCCTACTAGAGTTTTGGGTATAGTTGAAGTACAGTTGGGTTGGATCGAGCACGAATCTAACCAGTTCCCCAGAACTAAATGGCCAATAACTCACAGACTAGGCGTCCGATTGATGCACTATCTATTGTGTTGAGACCCCTGTGACATGACTGAATTTTGAGTTACTTTTTCATGGGACTTCATGATAGTTGGAGTATCAACTAGTAGCTTGTGGAGCAGATCGTCCTGGAGATGAGCGATCATAGTGAAGAGACCTAGTAACTGGCTAAGACTTGATGACTGGTTGCTGTTTCTACTCAGAGTGACTCTAGAGGTACAGTGGGAAGCCCTTGGTGATGCGGCAGACACACGGTGGGGAGCATCTTGGTAATGCGGTAGACCCACGGTACTCGAAAGTAGGAGTACCTCAGCATGCCATGAGGGGGATCACCTCTATGTGAAAAAGAAGAACCACAATGGGGAACACCTCTGTGTGATGAAACAAACCCATTTTACACAATAGGATGAGTCCCTCAGCAGTACAAAGTTAGTGGGAAGTGCCTCTGTGTGTCGAGATAGGCCCACTGTACTCGATAGAGGAGGAGTTCTCTAGTCGATGAGGTGTTAGATGATGTAACTGAGGATGTTACCTGATACCACCCATAGAATAAATCATTGTGTGTGCTTTGTGATTTTTTTCTATGTTTTCCTCATCATTGTGATTAATTACTTGATAACATAGGTATATGTATGGGCATATACCTAAGTGGGGTTATCAGTTGATTTCATACTTTGTAGTTTATTCTTTTTGGATTTTGTGAGAACTTGAGGGTCTTGGGGTCCCTAATGAGTATCGTTATACTCACCCTTACATGGGATAAGCCCACACCATGTTGTTTTGGATGTAGACGGTGGACATCGCTGACTGAGGCTGAGAGTACCAGGTCTGGACAGTGCCGAGAGGTGGACCATACAATGTGTTGGTACGTGAGGAGAAGGACGTACGTGGAATGTTGAGTAAGAAATCTGCACCTACCCTCCAGGTAGGTTCTTCGATGGATGATCCAGTAGCTGTCTTTTCCCTTTCATCAATTGTATTGTATTTCAGTTGTACTTGTACCCTTATTGTTGGTCTTGTATTCTGGCCCCTTTTAATTTCAGTACTATTTTGATTATACAGTTTACTTGTGATCATATCCTTCTTTGTGATTTGTTTTAGGTTCTTATAGGTTATAAAGGAAATGCCTTTATAGTTTTAGGGAATACGCCTTTTTGTGCTATTCACCAGCCCCTGACCCCTGGGAGGCTGGCTTGGGGTAGTCAGGGCACGGGCCCTGGGGGACGAGTCATGCCAAATTGATATCATAGGAGTCGGTTCTACCGCAGAACTATGATTCTGATATTTTTTATGAAGCAATAGTGTTTAGGGTAATGAGCGTGGTTTTCGGTTCATGGATTCTAGTGTTGGTGCAGCGGCTGACGTATCCATACACCATTACCATGACTTGTGATTTCTGACTTAGTGCACGAAAAAACTAATTGTGTGTTTGTTTTTCAAAAATTTTCTTTTTGATGATTTGATTCAACTCACCAGGTCATCTCACCATGTATAATTTTTTATCGTGGCACACCTGTTTCTTTTCAGGATTCCTCTACTCAGACATCCACCCAGGGTTCCGAGAGTTGTATGCAATGATATGCCACTAAGTGACGAGGCATCGGTGCAGGGCCCTTTTCCAGTGGAGGCACCAGCGGTACCACTAACTATTGGGCCACTGATGGCACCAGCCCTAGTAGCAGATATTGCATGATGTTTGAGCATGTTGAATAAGTTCCAGCGCCAGAGGGAACCCAGGTTCAGGTGAGAGACAGACCCATAGGTGGCTGAGGATTGGATGGAGGCTATAGTGAGAGTCATTCAACTGGTAGGAACACCAGTAGATCTCATGGGGATCCTTGCGGCCAGCCTTCAATAGACAAAAATAGGTAGATAGAGGATCTTGATGCTCTAGGTTCACAATGAGGTGGCGCTTCTCTGGGAAGACTTTGAGAGACTGTTTCGGGCAGAGTTTGTTCCAGTGACTCTTCACGTGGTGCGCATACAGGAGCTACTTCATCTACAGCAGGGTAGCATGGTTGTGGCTCAGTACTCATCAAAGTTAACTAACCTCTAACGTTACTCCACTGATATGGTGAAAGACCCATTATTCAGGGCCCGAACCTTCGAGCAGGGACTCAGGTGGGAGATAATGGCATCAATGATCTCACATAACATCCCGACATGGGCAGGGGTGTTATAGAGAGCCCTCTTAGTGGAGAGTTTCCTTGCTGAGTAGTCCCATGAAGTAATACCCACTACCAGTCATCGCATAGCAGAGTCTTCTGCAGCTGGAATCATATAAGTGTCACAAAGGTTCAAGAAGACCAGACCTGTAGGTGGACGACTGGATGACTTAAGATCTATTATGCAGGGCACCCGAGGTGGAGGCAAACCTACCAGGGGTGGGGAGTGTTACGCATGCAGCGGGCAGGGTCACACGGCTCGTGACTGTCCGACCATACATTAATATGATCAACAGATGGTTGGAGGACTGCCCAGGTAGAGACAAAGGTTCAACCAAGGAGGTTCGCAGGGAGTAGGCAGACATCGAAGAGGGCCTGGCCGTGTAGCTGGCGGTGGGCGACGATTCGAGATGTTACCACCACCACCACCATTAGGTCCACCCCAGACACAGGGAGTAGGTGGATATGGGAGAGCTTAGCTCCAGACAGCCGAGGCTTATGATCATGGTGCTCTCAAGATGATTTGAGGTATGATCTGTGTTTACTTTACAATTGCTACTGTACTTATAGACATAGGTTCTAGTCATTATTTCATTTCCCCAGCCCTCATTTGGAGCTCAGAGATTCCTATGGAGGCATTAGTTCGATCCTTATGGATAGAGACTCCTACTAGAGAGGATTCGACAATTACGCACTAGTGTCGGCAGTGCAAACTTACTCTAGGAGGAGAGAGCTTCATTTGGGATATCCTAGTAGCAACGTCGAGGCCTTATTATGCCATCTTGGGTATGGATTGGTTATCTACAGTACATGATCTGATATACTTTATTAGGCACAATGTTCATTGTGTCTAGATGGATGAGATCAATTTTACATTCACCTATGAGAAAAGAGCCTTTGCAGTAAATGATGGACTTACTTGGAGGTGGGTGAAGGCCATTAATCATAGGTTGGATAGCCATACCTTCAGAGCAGTTGATGTGGAGAGTCTGAGTTATCCTCTAGTGGTGGACCAGTACACAGATGTCTTCCCTGATGATGTTTTGGGTCTACCTTCTCATAGAGAGGTGGAATTTTACATTGAATTGTACCCCGGGACGACACCGATATTTACACCTACGTATCGGATGGATCCCGCAGAGCTTCGTGAGATTTAGGTACAAATAGAGGTCTTTTAGGGGAAGGGATTCATCTGTCCTAGTTTTTCACCTTGGGATTCCACAATTCTATTCCCCAAGAAGGAGGATGTGATATTGAGATTGTGTGTCGACTATCAGTGCCTGAACCAGGTGACCATGGAGAACAAGTACCCACTCCTGAGGGTTGACGACCTCTTCGATCAGCTGAATAGAGCATGGTGGTTCTCAAAGACAGACCTCATATCAGGCTAGCATCAACTCAGAGTACGAGAAGAGGATGTGTAGAAGACGTCCTTCAGGGGTCAGTACGCCCCCTACGAGTTCTTGGTTTTTCCATTCAGCATATCCAACGCTCCAGTAATGTTCATCGGACTCATGAATAGGATCTTTCAGCCATACCTTGATTTCTTCATAGTAGTCTTCATCGATGACATTTTGATCTACTCGACTACTGAGGAGGAGAATTACTACCATTTGCATGTAGTACTGGACACACTCCGAGAGCAACAGCGTTATTATAAGCTCTCGAAGTGCCAGTTTTGGATCTAAGAGGTTCTCATTATGAGAAATGTCATATCTGAGGCTGGAGTTTCAGTGGATACAACGAAGATTGAGGTGGTACATGCTTCGTAGCCACCCAGGAGTGTAACGGAGGTGCGGAGTTTCCTGGGTTTGGCTGGATACAACCAGAGGTTTGTACTAGATTTCTCCAGAGTTGTATCACCACAAGCAGCCTTGATGAATAAGGGGAAACCCTTTGTGTGGTCGGAGAGATGCCAGCAGAGCTTTCAGGAGGGGAGGAAGAGGATGAATAGTGCCTCCATATTGAGGCTTCCAGACGGGGGTGTAGGGTACATAGTCTACTATGACGCATCAGAAACCGGGCTCAGATGTGTCCTGATGCAGGAGTGAGGAGTGATCGCATATGGTTCTTGGCAGCTGAGATAGAACAAGCAGAACTATGCTACCCATGACCTAGAGTTAGTAGAAGTGGTCTTCTCCTTGATGATGTGGTGACATTACTTGATTAGCGAGTGCTTTATCGTGTACTCTGATCACAGTAGTCTCAGGTATATCTTCTTTCAGAAGGACCTGATCCGGAGACAACGACGTTAGCTTATGTTCTTCCAGGACTATGACATCGAGATAGTCTATAATCCTGGGAAGGGGAACATTGTTTCAGATGCACTCTACAGGAGGTCTGGTATACAGAAGCTAGGAGAGGCAACGGAGTAGCGGGCCGTTTTACAAATATACTTTGTGGATAGAGATGGAGCAACCTTTGTATAGTGTCTTATAGTCACTCCACCACTTCATTAGCGAGTCAGGGAGGTGCAACATGGGGACGTTGACTGCGAGACACGAGATTCTCATATATCCACAAGACCGGCAACTGATGGATTTTCTGAAGCTGGGGAGCATGTCCTTCTCTTCAGGTGACGTACCATCATACCAATGTCACTTGTGGAGGAAGTGTTGATAGAGTTATAAACATACCCTCTAGAGGTACACCCAGGAGTGGCGAAGATGTATTAGGACCTCTGACGACAACACTGGTGCCCAGGAATGAAGAAAGCAGTCATAGAGTTTGTCTCTCGATACCTCAATTGTTAGCAAGCGAAGGTGGAGCAGCATGTACCATCATGATTGGTTCAACATTTAGAGGACCTTGAGTGGAAGTGGGTTGGTATATCCACAGACAACGTGACAGAACTTCCACGTTCATCTAGGGGACATGAATCAATTTGGGTCATCATCGACCGACTCACCAAGTCGGCCCACTTCCAACTGATCTGAGAGCAGGGTTCAATAGAGAGTTTGGGATGCCTCTATGTGGAGGAGATTGTGCGGTTACATGGAGTACCCTCGATGATCGTTTCTGATCGTGATGCATGTTTTACTTCCTGGCTCTGGAAGGGGTTGCAGGAGGCTTTCGATACACAACTTGGTTTGAGCACCGCCTTCCATCCTCAGATGGATGGAAAGACTGAGCGGACCATTCAGACCCTTAAGGACATGCTCTGTGCTTGTGTTCTCAACTTCAGTCACAACTGGGAGACCACTTGCCTTCGGTGTAGTTTTTATAAAACAATAGATATCACTCCACCATTGGGATGACACCATTAGATGTGTTGTACAATCAACGTTGCAGATCACCCTTATGATGGACTTACCCAGGGGAGTCAGTATTTGTGGGACCAGAGAAGGTACAGGCTACCAAAGAGTAGGTGAAGATCATCCAAGAGAGGATGAAGACTACAGAGAGCAGGTACATGTCATATGCCAATAGGAGGTGGAGACCTCTAGAGTTCAAGGATAGAGGCCACACCTTTCTACGGGTCTCCCCTCGACATGGTTTGCATAGATTAGGCCGAGGTGGAAAGTTACCTCTGATATTCATCATACCTTTTCCGGTCCTCAATAGAGTTGGCGAGGTGGAATACCTCTTAGATCTTCTACCTCAGTGGCAACAAGTGCACGACATCTTCTACGTATCCCAAATGTGGAGATACGTGCATGAACCTTCCCACCTCATCGACCATGGCGAGCAGGATTTTGACGATGGGAAGACATTTGTGGAGTTTCTAGTGGATATTGATGATCAATAGGAGCGGGTCCTTCATGGATGGTCGATACCTCTGGTGCGCCTTTTCTGGCAGCACGGGAACCTCCAATAGAGCACATGGGAGCGGGAGTCTCAAATGTGTGCTCAGTACCCCCACTTGTTTACTTAGATTGACTTGTGGATTACGGGTAAGTAGAGGCCTGAGGTGGGGAGAATGTAATGACCTTTATTTCCATGTAATTTGTTTTAAATATATTGAAATTTTACGAGTCTGCAAAAATTGACAGCGAATGATTCTGAGGCCCGAAGTACCCAGAATGAATTTCTGAACTTTTTTCAGGTACGTTTAGTAAACGTGCGAGTGGGTTTTTATAACTTTTGAATTGGTACTCGGAATGGAAATATGAGGGCACTATTGAACTCGCAGTGCCAGTATTCACTTCAAGATACTTTTACATCGATGGTAGTTGGTCAAGGGTGAATGTTAGTTATTTTGGTTTTCTGTGGAAATAATAAAATAAAATAAACAATATTTTTATTATATTTTGTTGTAACCACCATCCCATGTGGATGTTAAGGGGTGGGGTCCACCAGAACAAAACCACTTCTTCTATATTTATGGTGGTGGGGACCACTCGAGGTCTAAACCTCTTCAACTCCCTCATTAATGTGGAGGAGCCTCTTGAGCTTCCTCCACATTAATTGTGCCAACACACCTTTATTAATTGTTCCAACCCAGTTGTTTAATTAAGATATTTTGAATTTGTGCCAAGATTAAAAGTAGACGGAAACACATCAGTTGGCCATTTTAATTTTAGTGGAGCCTTGGGAGAAATTATCTCCAACGAAGAACTACTTCTCCGAATGAAGAACACGTTCATCCAACGATGAATTCCAATGAAGAATTCCGACCCTGACTTCGACCTTCTTCCTCGAGACTTCCTCCATTGTAGGATGTCTTCGACTATAAAGAACTGACACACAAACCGACGAGTGAGTAAAATGTTGATGATACCAACGTCCCTATTCTCCCAATGATTCTTCTTCTTTCCCGCGACATCATAAAATTTTCAACCTGAGGTAGGGGGATTATTTCCTTGAAAATACTTTTCCCATATTGCTAACTTGGTTTCATTTGCGGTTTGGGAATGAAATGTTGTAAGAAGTTGTAGGCTATACATTTTTCCTTCTTGTTGATCTATATGCTACACTCTAAACGTGGAGGGTGTGGGCCAAACAAACATGGGCTGACCCCTCCACCGTTCTTCATTGTGGTGTTCTTTGAAATGAAGGAAGGCGACAAAGGTGAAGAAGGTGATAAAGGAAACGACCCTGCCACCCGTGGACACCGCGACCCACGCTGCCCCTGCGGCACTCCAGCCTCCCATCCAAACCGGCCGCGCACCCTCACCACTCCACGCCACCCCGGGCCGAACCAGCTCAGTGCCCTGGCTCGTGCCACCCACTGGCCGAGCCTCCTCGGCTGTGCTACCTGCAGGCCATGTCGCCCGCAGGCCGCTCCAACCACCGTCCGAGTCACCCTGACCATGCAGCTTGTTCCCCGCGCTACCCTCAATGGCGTCGCCACCCACCGGCTGCGCCACCTGTTGCCCTTCGAGCTGCCTCACAATCTCGTGCACTCACGGCACCCTCTGTGGCTGAGTCACCCTCGCAGCTCTCTGCGGCCCTTCGTGGCTGGTTGTGTCGGACCCAGTAGGCTAGGCCAAACCCAACGGGCTGGGCCAGCTAAAAAGCTAGGTCAGGTCAGGTCAGTCCGACCGGATCGGACCGGACCCAGGCCCACTACGACCTTGTTACGCTCTTTTTTCTATAACATTGGCACTAGACGCTCGTTATATGAATCATCAGCGGCGCATGAAATCTTGGAGCAATACTATCCCTTTGAGTATATCCTACTAGAGTTTGGGGTATATTTGTGGTATGGTTGGGTTGGATCGAGAACGAATCCAATCGGGCCCCCGGAACTAAAAGGCTAATAACTCACAGACCAGGTGTCCGATTGACGCGCCATATGTTGCGTTGAGACCCTTATGACATGACAGAAATTTGAGTTACTTTTCATGGGACATTGTGATAGTTTTGGTATTAATGAGTAACTTGTGGAGCGGATCCTCCTAGAGATGAGAAAGCATTGTGCGGAGACCTCGTTGTTGGCTGAAACATGATGATTGTTGACCGTTTTGACTCGGAGTGACTCGACTGGCCGAGTGGGGAGAACCTTGGTGATGTGGCAGTCCCACGGTGGGGGGCGCCTTGGTGATGCGGCAGACTCACGGTACTCGACAATAGGGGTACCTCAGCAGGCCATGAGGGGGAGCACCTCTGTGTGACGTGGCAGACCCATGGTGGGGAGCGCCTCTGTGTGACACGACAGACCCAGGGTACTCAATAGGAGGAGTACCACAGTAGTCCAAAGATAGTGGGAAGTGCCTCTGTGTGACACATCAGGCCCACTATACTCGATACAGGAGTAGTTCACCAGGAGCCGAGGTTTTTGATGATGTGACTGAGGATGTAATTTGATACTACCCCAAGAATAAATCCTGGTGTGAGTTGAGTTATTTTTTTCTGTGTTTTCCTCATCATTGAGATAAATTAATTGATAACTTAGGTATATGTATTGCAATATACCTAAGTGGGGTTATCTGTTGATTTCATACTATGTGGTTTATCGTTGGTGGATTTTGTGAGACCATGAGGGTCTCAAGGTCCCTACTAAGTATCCTTATTCTCACCCCTTCACGGGCTATTCCCGCACCTTGTTGTGTGGGATGCAGACGACGGACAACGCTGACTGAGGCTGAGAGTACCACGTCTGGACGATGCCTGGAGGTGGACCATATGACTTGTCGGTACGTGAGGAGATGGATGGACATGGAGTGCGGAGGAGGAGATCTATACCTATGCTTCAAGAAGAGTTTTTGGAGGACAATCCAGTAGTTGTATTTTCCCTTTATTCAGTTTTATTGTATTTCAGTTGTACTTGTACCCTTACTATTGGGATTGTATTCCATCCCCTTTTACATTCAACACTGTTTTGGTTATACAGTTTAATTGTGGTCATAACGTGCTTTGTTATTGGTGGCATGTGCTTATAGGTTATAAAGGAAATTCCTTCCAAGTGTTAGGGAATATGCCTTTTGGTTATAGTATCCAGCCATTGGCCTATGGAAGGCGGGTTTGGGGTAGTCGCGGTATGGGCCCCATAAGATGGGTCATTCCACAACCTGAGAGTATGAGCTCACCAGTCAGAAGAAACATGGTCTATTAGCCAGAATACCAATTGAAGATCATTGTCTAATGTACAAGGTACACAATTCTTAATCTATCACTAATGTATATTTGAATGTAAATTATACTGCTGATAAATATTATAAGTCTTTAGATGAATAGTCTTCTTCTGATGAATATAATAAATTAAATTCTTATAAAGATGTGTCTATGTTTGATAAATTTCTTGGGAATGAAAATTCAAAACTGAAGAAAAAACTTGATAAGGAAAATTGTAGAATTTCTATTCGTACTAAAGAAGTATCAGATCTTTCTGAAGGTCATGATAAGAAAATTTATAATTTTAAAAGTATTTCTAAAAACCTTGAGGATGGTAATTATGAAAACGTTAAACATTCTAAGGATCATGATAATGTTATTTCTAATGAAAATATATTAGAGAGTAACACTAGTTCTTAAAATAATGTTTTTAGGACAAAAATTTGGCTATAAAACTAAAGTCAGAAACATTATACTTGAGGAGGTGTTTGTCATACAATACTTCTGGTATGCAAAACATTGAAAAGATTTATTACCAAATACGACCTTTAATGAATCGTTATGGATTAATTTATACTCATTCTAAACCATTTTAGGTAATAATTATTTTATTCCTCAAAGTGCTACATTCTTCACTAAATGTCAATGTGGTGGATATTTGAAAAACATTGTTCTTTATACAAAACACAATATTTAGGTTTTCATAAATCTTATTTTTCTATGAAAATATGGATTACTAAAATCTTTCTTTATAAACATTCTAGAATGCAGACTGTTTGGATTCTGAAAGTCTAACTCACTTATTTTCAAGAAAATAATGATTGTACCAACAAAAATACTTGGTACGTGGATATTAGAGGTTCCCAGTATATGACTGGTAACAAAAACTTCTTTGAAAATACTATCAAGATGAAAAGGGGAAAACTAGCCTTAGGAGATAATTCTTAGGGAGAAATTATTGGTATAGGTAACATTTTTCTTCATGGAAAAAATTTTAATTCAAACTTTTTGCTTGTTAAAGGTCTTATTCATAATCTCATTATCATAATCCAACTATTTGATCAAGTGTAACTTTTGAATTTGAGGAATGATAAGTGATTAGTGCACAATTCCAATGAAGAGTTTTTTTTCTACCCATAGGCAAGAAAATGTATATACACTAAACTTAGAAGACATTAGGAGACAAGATCTACCTTGAGATAGTGTAATGGATGATAAATCTTGGTTCTAGCATAGAAGGTTATGACGTTGTAATCTTAAGAACCTATGTAAACACACAATAAAAATAATACTTAAGGATCTACCAGATATTAGATTTTACTCTTTAATGGTTTGTGATCCTTGTTAATATGGAAAGTAACATAAATCATAATTTAAATCAATTGGTGAAGTCTCAACTACTGATTCATTAAAATTAGTTCATATAGACCTTTTTGGACCAACAAAAATTGGAATCATTGGAGGAAAAGATTTTTTATTTGTCTTAGTTGATGATTTAAAAATTTTATGTGGGTCTATTTTCTAGAAAATAAATCATAATATTTTTCTTATTTAAATATTTTTAGAGACCAAGTCAAAAATGTTAAAAACCTTCCACTGATAACTATTCATAGTGATCATAGAATAGAATTTCAAAATTCTGATGTTGAAACTTTTTGTAGTAAATAGGCATTATACATAACTTCTTAGCACCATGAAATACTCAACATAATGTTGTATTTGAAAGAAGAAATTGAATTTTTCAAGAGATAACAAGTACCATGTTGAATGAATTTTCTATAGATAAACACATTTGGGATGAAGTTGTAATTCTTTCTTGTTATACTATAAATCGATTTTTAATAAAATATTTTATTAATAAAACCACATACGAATTGTGGAATGGTAGAAAACCTAGACTTTCTTACTTAAAGTTATTTGGTTGCAAAGACATCATTATAAATACTAAATATAATTTACATAAATTCTCACCCAAATCTGATGAAGGGACTGTTTTAGGCTACTCCACAACTTCTAGGGATTGTAGAGTATTTAATAAAAATACATGTATTGTTAAACAAACAGTACATGTTAAATTTTATAAAACTGATCCTTTTGTTTTTAAACAACCTCTACCTATATCCTTGTATGTACTTCAAAAACAAATTATCAACCCCTCATAGAATATCATTCAGTTATGTAAAATGGTCATGAAAGTTTTTTAAAGCATTTACAAGAGAAAAATTCCAACAATATATTGATGAACATGTTTTACAAAACCCAAATGAGTGGTTTCTTAAGAATCATCCATGTGATAGTATCATTGGAGATGTAAATAAACCTGTAAGGACTACAAGTTCTTTAATAAGTATAGTAGAAGAAATATCACTAATTTACCAATTATAACAAAAAAACACTGATTATGCTTTAGGTGATGATGATTGGAATAAAGAAATGCAAGATAAACTAAATGAATTAGAAAGGAAAAAAGTTAGGACCATGGATGAAAGACTTGAGGAAAATTATGTTATTTGAGTAAAATGGGTATTCAGAAATAAGTGTGATGAATATGGAATCATTGTAAGAAATAATGAAAGATTTGTTGCTAAAGGCTATAATCAACAATAAGGAATAGAATATGAATAAACCTATGATTTGGTAGATATTCTTGAATCTATTCTTATTTAACTTTCCATTGCAGTATTATTCAACTTTAAATTTTTTTCAAATGAAGGGAAAATGTTCATTCCTTATTGGATATGTTCAAGAGAACGTTTTTGGTGAACAAACTCCTATTTTTGAAGACATAAAACATCTTGAACATGTTTTCAAACATACCAAAGATTTATATAGACATAAACATGATCCTAAAGCCTTGTATTATAGACTTACGTGACTTTTGTTAAAAAATTATGTTTTGGAAAATGATGATCCAACTGTTTTTATAAATAAATATAAGAAAAATGTTTGGATTCTATAAATTTATGTTTATGAAATTATATTTGGTTCAACACAAAAATATTTAACAGATTCATTTTCCAATATAATAAAATATGAGTTCGAAATGAGGATGACTGGTGAGTTAACATTTTTCCTAGGTTTACAAATTTCTCAACAACCATATGGTACCTATATATCTCAACATAAGTATATTAAATATATTTTTAAAAGGTATGGATATTACCACATAAAGAGTATATGTACTCCCATTGATACCTAAAATTCACATGATCTTGATGAAGCTAGGAAACCAGTAGATCAAACATCATTTAGAGGTATGATAAGAACTTTAATATACTTGATAGCTAGTCATCCAGACTAAATGTTTTCATTATGCATATGGGAAATATATCAATCCAATCCCAAATAATCTCATTTAAAGGTAGTGAAATTGTTTTTCTCTATTTAATGGGATCCATGTATTTGGGACTATTTCATACTTCAGGAAATGATTTTTTTCAAAATATTTTAAGATTATCACTTTCATGGATGTAGAATGGATAGGGAAAGTACATATAAAACTTTTCATTTCTTAGGAAATTCATTAGTTTCTTATTCATGATGAAAAGAAACACTCAATAGAACTTTCAACTACTGAAGCTGTTTATATAGCAACTAAATGTTATTGTGCTCAAGTGTTGTGGATACAAAACCTACTCACAGACTATGGCATGATTTTTACCAAATCATAGATATTGTGTGATATCTCTAGTGCCATTTTCATAAGAAAAACCCCTGCACATCACTCTCATTCAAAACACATAGATATAAGGAATCAATTTCTTAGGGATCCCACACAAAAAGGTGATATAATTTTTCAATTTATCAGAACACAAGATCAACTTGATAATATTTTCACAAAATCATTCACCTTTTATAGATTTTAATACATTAAACAAATTTTAGGAATGATAACTGTAAGGTAATCCTCCAAATCAACTTCTTGTTAAAACCAATCTCCTTATATTAAAAAACTCTATCTAAAAGGGGACTAATTTTTTTTGTTATTCATAATTTTCTTACTCAAAACTTTCCTAATAAAATTTTGCGAAGAAAAAATTTCATAATCAAAATTTTCTTAATAAAAATTTAATTAATAAATATTTTCTTGATCAAAATTTTCTAAATAAATGTTTTCGTAATTAATATTTTCTAAATCAAACTTTTTGTAATCAAAATTTTCTTAATCATATTTTTGGTTGTCAAAATTTTCTTATTCTAAAAACATTTATTTTTAAAAAATTTATTATTTAAGAAGATTTTCAAAAATCTAATGTTTTTCAAGAATAATTTTCCTTATTAATGATAATTTTACAAGAATTTTGGATGGTATGTTTCTTTTGGTAAATTTTCGTAATGAATTTTTTTATATGTTGGTCTTTTAATCTTGTTTGAAAAAAATCTCAGATTCACTTTTCCTTAAATCTGATTTTTTTATTCTTTAAAAACTCAATAGATTAGAACCTACCAAATTCCTTATTCAGATATCATCTAATCCGTCAGATATGATCAATAGTGTTTCCACCGTTGGATCTTTTGGGGAAGATGAACCATCTCCTCAAATGCCTATATAAAGATCCATTTATATTATTCCCACATCAGTTTTGAAATATTTGGTTTCCTGAAACCATACTTATCTACACAAGGCCCATTCTGATTTTCCAGGATTTCTTTATTCTGAATTTATTTAGAATCTTCTCATCAGAAAAATATTTATTCAGTCATGGAAATCTCTGAATGGAATATCTACAGGGAAAGGTTAGTAGATCCGATGTTTTTTTCAAATATTATTCTCTTATTTCAAATAACATCAAACCAAATAGTTGGGAGAGTTTATGTATATTTAAGTCGAAGGCACATGATCTGGTTTATATGGAATTGTTGGTAGAATTTTATGAGTCTGTACGATTTTTCAATGAAGGTGGGAGAGACATGTTTTCCTTTAAAAGTTATGGGAAGACCTATTCACTATTCTATTGAATGGCCGCCAACATACTTGAAATTCTTTATGAGGGATAAGCTGAGTTCTGAACTCATAACCAAGCAGATATTTTAGGATCTTTTAACAAGGATAAATCCTTGGAATGTCTTGTTCTATTAGTTGTGAAAACTACGAAGATTAATCATCTTTCTACAAGTATTCAGATATTAGAGTTATGGGTACAGGGATATCTCATTCTGAGAAAAGGTAATAAGGATACCCTAAAGAAGAGAGATATCAATGTTCTTTATTTCATAGTAAATCATAGAAAAATGAATTTGGTGACGTTTTTTTTTCTTACAATTATGAATTTCAAGAATGGGAATCTCAAATCTCAAATAATCATGTATCCGATTATTATCTCCAATATTATAGTTCTTTTTCTATATTTGTTCAAAATCCCATGTATCTCTATGCTAAGGAATTTCAAGGTCAGGTAGCATAGTGAGGACACCCTCAGAAGGATGAAGGTTGGATTCAATAGTGAATCTAGAGCTTTTTTGATTTATCTAAAGCTCAAATAGAACCCATATGAATGAGACCAGAAGTTGATTAAACATCCATGAAGGGTGGTAAGAAGAGGAATGTGAAGGAACCAAAAAAGAAAGAAAAATACCATGTTGTTAAAGAAACTCAATCAACACAACCTATGAAAAATAAGAAAAAGACTTATCCGGATGAAGTGGTTTCCAAGTGTAGAGAAGATAAGAATAATTAGAAGGAAGGGGAGCCTAATTTTTTCTTCGACCCTGCTGCTTCAAATTCTGTAAAGTTAAATACTGTTGAGGATCATGATAATAAAGAAAAAGAAATGAATCAAATGAAGAAAATGACTGATGCTGAGATTGGTTAATATCATCTCAAGGATGCTACGAAATTCTCTGAACATGTTCACCTAGGATAATCATTTTTTCAAGAATCACTCCTACTGACTCCGGGAAAGAGAATGATGATTATGGAATTAGTAGAAGAAGAAGTAATTTTTCATGAAGAGGAAGTAGAAAAATATGCGGAAGAAGAGGAAGAAGTGGATGAATCCAACGATGTCATAAGGCATGTAGAGCTTTATCATAAGAAAAATATTCCATCTGAAATTTTTTTGATCCAGACTTCTCAAGCCGAATCTTTCAAGCATGATACCCCAAGAAAAGAAGAAAATGGTTAGAAATAAGTGAATAAAGAATTTGATGATGAAAGTAACAACAATGACTTCGTTCAACAATAGGATGTAGTGTCAGATGATGAAAATTAAAAATTTTAGGATGATAAGATAGTTCAGCTATCAGATAGTGAACATGAATCTACAAAGGCTGCTGATTACATTCCGAAAGATGATAGGGGGAAACAGGTGTTAGTTGATACACATATGAAATTTTTAGTGACAAAGAAATATGATGGTGGTTTGTAAAAGATAAAAGATGAAGAGATAGAGAAATAATCCTTAGAAACAAGAAAATATGATTCAGAATCTACATCTCTTTGACATGACTTTATAATCCAATCTTTGAAGAATCCGGTTGATACCATTTTCTTATTTCTGAGTATATACATGAGGTTCTAGATGCTTCAACACTCATTTAATCATAAATCAGTTTCAGTTACCATGCTTATGGATAATTTCTTCAGTCTTGAGGCCAATTTCAAAACATTCTTCATTGGATATGAAGCTCACAAATGATTTTTCTAAGAAATCATGAAGTTTTCAAGGAAAAAAATCAAAGACATAATAATCCTTGATTATTTTCAAGATAGTTTGAAAGATGCTTTTGACACCGAAGATGGAATGTTCAAAGTCATTACTAATTTTTTTGATGAAAATCTTAGTCTCAATCAAACAACCCAGAAGTAAGAAGTCAAAGATCTGGATGGAAATCATTACTCTGTTTCTTTGAATTGGAAAAGAGAAAGTGGTCTTAGAATTGAGTTTAAAGAAAAGTTCAGTGAGAAATAAGATTTTTTGTAAGATCATGGAGCAATTCTCTAGGCTCAGGAATAAAAGATCAATGACTTAGAAAAGAAAAATGAAGACCAGGATCAGTTGATCAAGTTTGTTGAAGAGAATCACAAGGTTCTTAGGATGTTGAAAACATTCATGAAAGAGTTACTACCGAAGGAGAATGAATGATGATTTATTTTTCAATCTGATCTTCTGTTGTATTTTCCTCTTCATACAAAATTTTCTGATCATAATGAAATTATGGTTATACTTCATGTGTTTTGGTGTATAGTACTAATATTTCATGTACCATATTTTTTTCATTCCCTTTATTCATTTTGGAAAATCTAAAATGGGGAGAAAGTAATGATAAAAACAATACTAAATAAATAATATAATTCCCAATGTAATGGGGAGTCTATCTAAGGGGGAGTTCTTTTCAAAAAATAATTTCTTATACAAGAAAATGTAAAATATCTTTCAAGAAGACATGAATACAATTCCTAGGGATTTGAAAACCAAAGGGGGTGTTATTTGTATTCACCATGATTGATAAGTAAAGGGAGATAATTTTTTATTTTCATGTTCATAAAAATTATAAATCCTTATATTCTTTTTCATAGGTATGTTTGTTCGTTATATAATGGGGAGATTATTGAGTCAATAAGGTTTCATAATGAATTTTCTATTCCTATATGTTTGAAAATTACAAACACTCTATCGTAAAGAAAATTATATTTTATCTTAATAAGGAAAATATTCCTTTTCCAAGGAAATTTTATCCTTAACTATGTTTTCATTATTCATTTTATAGGCTCCCTAATTCTGGCTCATTTCATTCCTAAGTGTAAAAATTAGGTTTCACATGTAAAACCTCAAAATCTTATAAATCCATGGATATAATGTATTCTATTTTCTGGTTCCAAATTCTCTGAAATTCAGGTTCTAAATTCTCTAAGATTATGTTTCTGAAATCTCGGAAATTCAGGTTTTTAATTCCCTGAAATTCGGGTTTTAAATTCCCTAATAGTTAGGCTCTTAATTCCTTATAATTCTAACTCTAAATTCCTCAGAATTCCATCTCTGAATTCCATATAAGTAAACCTCTGAATTACTCAGAATTTGGACTCTGAATTCCTTAGAATTCATACTCCCAATTCCATAGAATTCGGACTCCGAATTCCTTATATTTATAACTCCGAATTCCTCAAAATTTAGTTTCTAAATTCATTGGAATTCATACTCTGATATCTATAGAATTCAGACTATGAATTATTTATAAAACAGAATCCAAATATCCATGATATATAGTCTTGGAATGTTTATATGGTTAGACTCCAAACATTATTTTTCCTTAGACCATGAATAATTGTATTTTTTTAACAGACATTATATTCCTTACAATTGTTATAGTTATGAAACGATTTTGTACATTCTATTTCTAACTAACTATTGTTTGAGTGAGATGTGTAAAAGTACTTCTGAGATTCAAGATGAAATATGACCATTGGAGGAGGGAGCTGACCCTTGGAGAAGTTCATATAAATAGAAGATCATTTGAACGAGCTCATTAACATGTTGATCACTCTGGATATTACATGTTGTTGAAGTTATTTCTTGAGAGTGTGACTCTCATGAATTGCGCAGTTATGAATATATTTTTTTGATTCCTTTGTGTGATTCTGATTTTTGCTGAGTAAAACCAAGGGCTTCAGGATTAGGAAGTCATAGGTATTGACTTTCTTAAAGCTCGAGGACATACAAGGATAGTAAAACAGAGGTACCGACTACTTTAATGTTTGAGGGATTTTAAGGATATCAAGGCATCATATGATATTCTTATCAAGGGCTTACCCTAGTGTGGGTAAGATAGAATTTCATGAATGTATAAATTAAGGGACCTTTATCAAAAGTTGTTGGATACACTTCTCATTGGGCTAAAAGTTTTCATACATGTTAATTGTTTTGTTTTAAGTTTATTTACGCTATATTTTGATAAAGGATGAAACTATATCCTTCTTATACTTTCTTGAATTTTGTACATTATGATAATTTAGATTCGATACACATTAAGATAAAAAAATTCATTGTAAACTTTTCTTATGTTTCATTTCTGGAACCATGTTTCCGGAACCCAGAAAGATTGTAGAACTAAAAAAGGTCTTGTAAATTTACCTTGTTTAACCTTGTTAACATAGTTTTACTTACTGTTAAAAATGAATGTTTTTAAATTTACAATTCCCCCCTCTTATAAATTGAGAATCTAAATTCATATTTTGATCCTACACATAACCCTCAAAAGATCTTGTATCCACTTTTACAAAGGTCTTCTTCTCTTCCAAATTTTCTTTGGAAAACCACTGATCATGTGGAGGTAGCTAAATAAGCTCCCATAGGTCTCTCAAATTATTTACAATCATGCACCTGAAAACCCATCAGGAAGTACTTCAAAAATATTAGTAAAATTTCAAAAAGTCACGAGCCTATCACAATCATAATATTCATGTGACACATCGCCAATGGGGATAATGGTTGTCCTTGAAAACATTCAAATTAACTCACGAGATCACCTACATTTTTCAAATAAGTTAACGAAATAATAATAGAGGTCGGATGGATCCATTTTTTGTTATAAAATATACATGACCCACCCCTATAAATTCACCTAATGCCATAAGAATCCTGAATATGTTTCATCTTCATCTTGTTAAATCCCACTGTCTTTTAATCCTCATCATGTTAGGAGCATCGAGTATGTCCTAGAGACCCCATGCTCTCCTTTTGGATCTGATAGGATAGGAAGATGGATTTTTCCATAGAGTGACCATGCATCACCATAATGAATTTTTTCTAGTTGTGTGACACATGACCATGGGGTAAGCTGATTTCCCCTTAAGACACCCAAGAAACCACAGGAACCCCCCAAACATTGTAAAATAAAAAATCAAAATATTGCTAGGAGGAGGTAGAGGCCTCTCAATGTTGTAATACTCCAACGACATGAAAATTCAATTCTGAGAACAGTATCATAAGACATAATGACAAGTTATATTGATCCTATGAGGGTCTCTCGACAAGATATCCATGTCTTATGTTCATTCCCAGAAATGTCATCCAAAATCATGCGAAGGCCTTCTAGAGGCACTGTTATCTCCCGAAGGCCCCTGGACATGTCGACTTGAAAAACATAAAATTCACATTACATGTAAACATAATTCATTAAATCCGCCAAGATAAGAAACAATCCAATAAAGGATATGTATATGTGACGATCTCGTAGTCGCTGAAAAGCATCCGAAATCTCTGGGTCATTCTATAGCAGGAGTTCGTGGTTCTTATGACTATGAAAACTGTCATCCACTCTGGCCTGGATTTAATTATATGTTCTGTAAAAAGTGGTGAATAACCAGGGTGGTGAGGAAAAAAATCCCCTAACCCAACATGAAAAATGAAAATCTAATACCCATAAGAGAACTTGTCTGTTTTGTATCCAAGCGCCATAGTGGATTTATTAGAATGGCTAATCATGCAGTCGATATTTTTCCCATCTAGTAAGATACTAATGAACAACTTGATAAATCATGCTACAATCATAAGAACATCATCTTATCACTATTGATCACATGAACGACCATTTGAAGGACATGTGAATAACATCCCACAAATCATATAGATCATGCGAGACTTAAAATATGATATTAATGAATAATGGAATCCAGAATAGAAAAGGATATAAAAAAGGATAAAGTTGGAGATAAATATAGGAAGAACATGCATGATAACCCTCATGTGCATCACATGAACCACCTAGGTCATGTAATAGCACTGGGACATGTCCCCTAGATCTCGAGATGCTGGATTGGTATACTATTTAGGTTATGTGTTGTCTTTTGAACCAGTCAAATGAAGTCACATGGTACCCCTTTGTAATTACACCAAAGTATCATGAAACAATCTTGTTTAATTATTCAATCCTCACACCATGGAATCACTAATTCATGCTAGTGAAGTGTCATTTTAGCAGCCTGTCATGTCAAATGACACTTGTGATTTCTCTAGGACACTTCATATAGGGTTTTTGAAGTCCTCAAAACATGTCATCCAAGAAACACAACACCCTCTAATACAAGACACATTGACTCTCATGATTCCCTTCATTTGTCATCCATATATTTTGATGACACTAGAGAATTTAATATGGATCATGAAAAACCACTTAGGAAAGCCAGCAACAATTACTCAATGTCTTCTATGATCAACAAGACTAGTCTCACATTGTCCTTGGGACAAGTCATCCTTGATCATCCAACTCCCCTCAAACATTCCATCTAGGAAACACGATGTTCCTTAGACATACTAACCTGGTCATGAAAATTTCTTTTGACATGTATGAAATATAAACAGATGTATCAAGAAACCATTCAAAGTGTCAGATAGACAATCAAAGAATGTAAATAAGTCATTCAAACATCTCTAGAAGACCCGAAGGCTAGGTTAAAGAGCATCCCAGAGATTGATATATTTTTCCTCCCTCGGTGTGTAATCCCCAATCTAGGGAACTATGTGGAATATAATTCTCTCCATTTCTGGGATATGTAGGATGCTTATTTTGAGTAATGTGGTCAATATTAATAATCAAAAAGGAAATCCCAGTACATATTTCTTTTATCTAAAAGCAGTGAGACTGATCAAGTGACATCCATTGATTCACACAACGTGCATAACTCATGAGGGCATAGATAGTTTCAATAATCCTATAATTTGCATCATACGACTCCAGAAATTCAAGGGAAATAGTAGAGTTTAATCTCATATTAGAGGGAAAATATGATATGTCCCACATATAGGGAACCCTCCGAGTGTATGCCTCAATTTTCTGCATAATATGATATGAAATTAATATAGTGAAATTTCAGTATATAAGCCTCAATCAGCTGAACTATGAAGAAATTCATTCCTACAATAACAAGGATATGTAAGATTCCTTCCTATGTCCCAAACTCAAAGAATCATATATTTCGGTGTAAACACCATGTCTCTGACTTTTCAACTATTAGGACTCAATCATTCCCATGGGATGAACACACTACCACGTCACATATATAATTGAGAAATAAAATGAACTATGATGACTCTAATTACTAACATAAATAGGATATGTAAGATTCTTACCCAAGGCCCGTTCACTATATTAGCATCCAAGGGCTTTAAATGTAAGAAAGTTCTGTATACATATGTAATGGGGCGGATCAATTTATATCCCTTATTTATCAAATTGAGCATAGATCATGTAGGATTAGGGAGTCAAAGTGGACATATAATTGATATCATAGATCTACACCAGACATGGTAGTCTCAGTATGTAAGGAACAATGATTGGTACAACATAAATATCCCTCACACAAGAGCATCAACATTAGGGACAATCCGAAGGATGTTATTGAACTACGATAACTCTAATTCCTACCATAGACATGATACATAGGTTTTCTCCTTGAGACTAGAGATAAAAATTTGGTGCCTTAGTACCCTAATATATATCCTTACCAAATGATATTAAACTTAATGATTCTAATGAACAATAAGGGATTTTATTCCTACAATAATTTTGATACGTAGGACTCCTCATTATGGATAAATCACCTACTTGTAATATTAACCACATCTCAAAATGGGATAAAATTATAAGGTACCTAGTTATAAATCTTTAGTAAAAAAGTAGCTACCCCTTTAATAGGGAAATAGATGAAGAATATTTTATAGATAACAATAATGAGATTAGTCTTTCTTATACACACATAGGAGACTTAATCTATAATAGATTTTTATTGTAACCGATACTGTATCAGGATTAGTAAGAGAATCTTGAACATTTATAAAATATGAAAGAGATTCCAAAAGTAGGAAACAATCTCCCACCCAAAGGGTCTGGTGAGCCCGACCCCCTATCCTATCAACTATTGTAGTTCCATAAGAATAATTGGGTATAAAACCCCAACAGACCACCTACCTTTGGAATCTGTTCTATACCCAATTATGGATGAGGGAATAGTTGGGGGATTCCATTAAAAATGGAAAGGGTGACCAGATGTTAGTCATTGTGCAATAAATGAACCCCCACTATTTCCCATCTGGTCAAACCGAATCTACCTCAAATGAGGACTCCAGTTTTTTATATTCATTATCAAATAAAAAATGGTGAACCTGACATTAATATTTTTAAAAACGATTGGGTTATCATCTGATGGACCATTTTTTAGAACACTATACAAAATAAAAATTTAATCCCAACATGAATCACTTAATAAAAAAATAGTTGGGTTATCATCCATCAAACCATATTCATTAAACACTATACGCAATCATAAATATTGATCCCATTGTTAGTCTATAAATAAAAAAATGATTCGGTGATCATGTGTCAAGACAATTTTATTTACACAGACAAAGCTAGTAAGACCATCATGATCTTGTAGCTGATCCTCCAAAACTTGGGTTCTTATGAAATAAGTCCATCCTCATTATGAAAAGTCTAAAAAAATAGGATGCATTAATTATGAATAAAAGAATAATTTTGTTGAAGATGAATATCTGATTTAAAAAACATCATCCATATGTTATTTCACTAACTGATAACCTTTTTCATTATTGTTCACATGACTGAAGATGCAAATCTACTCAATAGAATATAGTTTTGAGATAATATGTTCATCATCCAGTGATATGTATATTATATCATATATGGTTGAATCCCCCATAGGTTTCAAAATGATCTCCCCTTCTTGAAAACATCAACATTAGGTGGATAACATGATGGTTTTAGAATATTAACGATTTGTTACAATATCAACCTTGTAAGATGCTTGTATTTATCTCCAAGCATGAAACATGACTAGACCACATTTCCCAGATAAAGATTCATCTATGACATTTTCCCTCTTCACCACTAGAAAATTCTTTGGGATATTATCTCAGGACCATGAAAACTACCACCTTTAGTATATGACGGTGGTGGACTATGGAGCCAAAGATGGATCTTTTCTAGTTCTGGTGCCATTATAGAGGGAAACTGTCAACCTCCTTCTCCAAACTCATCCCAATGGTACCCACAAGTCACCTGCTAAGGGTACCACCCAACATGATGACACCACTAACACAAATTTACAGTCATCTTGGAAGACCCATCAGGCAAGGAAGACATTGGATGTCTAGGAGAGGGATCATATCTCCACTATTGTTGACAATGTCTGATGACAACTTCCATTAGTAACTTGTATATGGGATTGTATCCCTGATCACTCAGAACAAGTATATGGTCAAATGGTTGTACCTGTCATGGGGGAGGCACATATACCTACACCTTTCATTAATTCCATCATTATATTCCAAAGTCACAAGGAGGACTGAAGTGGGAATATATCCCCACTTCAATTGAAGACATATTCCAGTATATAATGGGGATGGGAAATGCAAAAACACATATCAATGAAAAAACATTACTAAATTAAACAATATATTTTAGCAACAACTGATGAACTCCATCGAAATATTCCGAAATTAGTTATGATGTAGGTATAGGCGCATATTCCTATTCCTACATCTAACAAAGTTCAACAGTCTAGTTATCATGAAATAATGGCTTCTCAATTGAAATATCACATTATTTCTCCGACCCAGGAGGGTTATCTACAATTTCTGATAAAGTAATAGTTATTAGACCATTCTCATATTCCCGTTCCAACTGAGGGTCACAATTTTAGAGCGACACATGCCTCAGGATAGGGTTACATAGCTATCAAAAAAGTTCAGTAGAATATTAAAAAGGCCTTGGGTCAGGTTCATATCCCAATTCTTGAAACATATCACCATTTGAGAAGGGAACATGCCTCATGAAAGGATCATATTACTATTGAAAAAGTGCATCGACAAACTCTAAAGTCAAACGATCATGCATATATTCTTGTTATAGTCAGGGATAACCAAGTGAGAATGGAACATTCCTCGGGACATGATCATATTCCTATCATTGAATATATTTGGAATATTCTAATTGTCCAGGAAATACTGGTGTATATTACTTCTTCCTATAATGAACGACAACCCCATCATCATTCTGAAGTAATACAGGATAAGGCTGATATACCTACTCCCATTCTAGAGGTTTTTCGACATATTCCTCTAAAAAATGATTATTTGGGAATGAATCATATTAATATTACAACAAAGGCTCACCATGTGAGATCGAAATATGCCTTATGGTAGGCTCATATCCCTTCAATGAAAGTACAGTGGAATATTCCAAAGACTTGGGATTCGTTTTATTCTGTCATGTTGACTGAGTCTCAACAAGTGAGTGGAACCTGAATTGATACATGCTTATATTCTTGTTGGTAAGGAGATAACACGTCATTTTATTCCTGCAGCTTCTCAGTAGTAGACTCATACTCCCATGGCACCAGAAAAATATATTAATGTTCTAGAAATCATTATATAATAGTCTCATATCCCTGCATAATTTCAAATGTTAGGTTGGCATATTCGTACCACGTTGCAGAACAGGACCCATATTTACAATATTCTCAATTATAGTGTCATTTAGGTCATCATAGAGATATTATCAAATTCACAATGGTCTAGAAAATTTTCCAATGAAGAAAACTATGATCATTACAATGATAGTTCTCCTCGTGGTAGTGTAGAGATGGATCACGTGGACTATACTATTGACATCCATTGTGGCCAACCTCCAAGAGGTAATATCTTCATTGGATAAGTAAATAATCCCCTTTCACAAACACCTTTTTATAATGTGGTGTTTAGAACTCATATTCCTTAATATAAAGAGGTTCTCGAAACATCAGGTTCAACTATCTATTTTTCCACATCAACTTTGAGTAGCACTCTACTCCAGTCAGCAAACGACAATCAGGATAATCATCAATGATATGACTCAATGGAGACATGTATGTCTCATTAAAATGAGGTCAAAATTTTTATATGGAAAGAGTTGTGAGAAAAAACCTCCCCATTATGTTCTGTCCCCTCTATACTTCTGATTATGATATACCAAATGATCTAGAAAATAAGTGCATGCCTTATCTATTACAAAATATGTGAAATACTCATTAGTGACTGACGGATTGAAACATACCTTATCTATGATTATAGTGTTACCTTCAAATCATCAAGATAATATGATTTTACTTTGACATAGTTTCTATCTCCATGTCCTAATAACCAAAACCAGAAAAACACTTTTTAATCCTGCAACACACTTTCTGCCATTTCATCACAACTCTTTGAAAACTGATCTCCAAGGTCAAATCAGGTATTTGTATTCGAGGATGGTTAATGTATGAATCATTACACTTTTACATTCCCCGAGAATAAAATAACCCCTCAGATACAAAGTCCTACAATGTCCTAGATTCCAAAGAAATCATGGGGAATGGGAAACGATGGGGACAATTGGTCACTACAACATAATTCCCCCATATCAAAAGTTCTCAGACATCATGAATGGAGGTAGAGGACTGAGAAACAAGTCATAGAACTGGGCCCCTTTATGAAATGAGAATTCATTTCAGACATAGAGATTGAAGTTATGATCACATATAAAACTTCCTTTAAGGAATGATTCTCACCATTACATACCATTGAAAATAGATCGTATGTGAGCACAACAGCTTCACATCAAAAATACCATAGTGGAAAATTCCATATCAACCATTTAAGTAAATACATAGATCATCAGGTCAAGGGGATATCTTCTACCACATTCTTCTATGGGATCTTCAATTCTCAACATAATTCATGACTTACTAGTAGCATCTAGAAAAAAACATCATCCTAATTGGGTAGAGTAATTTATATCTCAATAACCATAACTACGTTCATAATCTATTTAGAGAGTCCTAGTGATATCAATAGTGAATATTGATCATCCACACCCTTCTAGTCTGGGGGAATTTATATCTTCATGCATTTCCCGTGATTCGTCAAATCCATGGCTGGAATCATTTGATCCTAAAAATGACCAATCAGTTACAATTGTGGCCTCGAATGAATCCCACCCCACAAGGTTTAAGAAAGTTTAATCATGATCATCACCATATATGGAATCAGACTTCTCTATATTGGGAGGAAAAATCAAGGGTCGGCATCCCACCAGTTCCTTTGACCACAAGAAAATACACTAATTGTTAGGATCTTCTTAGAATTCATGATAGGAGACTCCCTCAGGGATTTACCTCATAGACCAATTTAGAATGAGAGTAAATAAAATTTGATCAGAACCGACCAGGATCATAAGGAAAAAAGGGCCCAATATGGACTAGGTTTTTAATAATGACACTGATGAAATCAGTGTAGAAACATCTTGTTTCATCGAAAGTAATGGGACAACCGCCAATTATCTATATGTATCTTTAAATATAATCATTTTCAACATAACAAAATGTGTGGATCAAGAGAAATATTCAATGAGATGTAAAATGGAATATATACCTCGAGAGGAGGGTGATATGGATGCACAAACTGAAGCACCACACACCTAGAACCTTTGAAAGCTCCAAAATCTAGAAAATATGAATAATGAGTTACCACCTCTACCACAGAACACTGAAAATGATAATTCAAATGGTGTGAAGACATCCCAGTCACCACCAATAAGAGTTGAGGTTCCTTCCACAGAGTAAGAATTATCAAGATATTAGAGTGAGACATAAACACTTAGAAAACGCAATAGGAAGCTACTCTAGGGGAACATTCTCATTAGGTTTCTTCTATTTGGATGAAAATAATATTCTCCCTCTTATATATTATATTTTAGTAAAAATAGTATTCGAGAATCAGAATGGATCATGATAGAGGTATCTAGATTAAATATATGAGGAATTTGAAATTTTTTGTGACTTACTTCCATTGTGGGGACATACTCTCCATCCCCAGGGTAATCATCCATTCTTAGGACAAATTGATAATCAATAGGAGTCCATGAAAAGGTTACATTGTTGATCCCCATCCACTCTAGGGAGATTGGAGGAAGCTCAACCAGTAGTTCCCATGGATATTTTTAATTTCATTGAGCCTTTGACTACTCAAATCAATGCCATCGAAGTGTTACACACACCTATGAAGCCTAAGAAGAATCTATATCATAAGTGAATGGTAAAATATTTTCCTCCACCAAATTTAATAAATCCAACCTTCTAGACTATTGATGTTGCAAGTGGCCCTTAAAATCAACTCATGCACTTCGTATCCTGATGTGGGATGATGATTTTACCTCCTGATCAACAAGAGGCAACAAAGATGCAGTGTTTTGAAATGACAATGAAATGTCTAGGTTTTCTGGTACAACCATATTCCATTGTGTTCTATTAAGGGATAAAAAGAACTTCATTGTCAATTCCATTATTATATAAATTTCTTTCTATGTAAAATGATAATCATTGACCTGATTAATTACAAACAATGTGAAAATGAGAGGGTATCTGACATCATATCCAAATTGAAATGTTTAACATATTCACTCAAAATTAATCTCTCGTAGGAGAAGAAACCATTACTATATGTATTATATATCTTGGATTATTTTAAAACATCATTGTTCTCAATAAAGTATCCATGTGTATTCTTGGAGTTCATAGAAATGGAACAACATCTTGAGGATTCTATTCAGCGAACCCGATCTAAACCTCGACTCATTCCTACAACAAAGAAGAATATGATAGGAAAAGGTAAAGATGCTCCCTAACAATAAATCTAAAATAAATGCCAACCATGTACCTATATAGTTTCCAAACCACCCTGCACCTCCTTTCAAGTGGTGAAAATCCTAGAATCTCCCTTATCCAGAATCATAGTGAAATATGAACCATCTGAGATTTGAGGAATAAATTAATAATGAATAATCTTTATGAAATAAAAAATACCTTAGGTATGTATTGTAATCCATGTAAAATGACATTATCATTATTCCATTGTGTAGAAATCCAGATGAGGTCAACCTCACTAAGTATCATGATTATTTCTCTTTCCATAGAAGGTTGGGTCATAATATCTTATACTACTTCAACGTAAAATATTTCCTTGAAGTCAAGTTCAATTCTAGATTGGTGGTGTTAGATAACTCGTTAGAGTATGTGGCCTACCTAAATTTTCCTGAATATAATTAGATGATGGATAAAATGAAGTCACAACCTTATGTGAGTCGAAGTTCAACAAATGGATGAATAAAAAAACAGTTGACTGATCTCATGCCACCTTGATAGAACGACACTGCAAACCCAAAATAACTCCACCACCTAAGAAGGAGACATTAGATATACCTCCTAATATTTGTAATTACTATCATAATGAGGAATAAATAGAATTGGAGGAGTCATATTCTTATGAAAAGAAAGATATAACTCTTGTAGATTGTATCCCTGTAATATCCGTAGCACGAGAACTTCCCCACAAAACAAAATACTCATCAGAAGAAGAGATCATATTTAGTTCTATAAACATGATACACATGGAAAATACATTATCTAATGATGATTATGTCATAGAATATGATTATCCTAGACGTAACCATATAATAAGAGGATGCATGCATATCAATTGAGAATACATGGGACACCATAAGTGTAGTTTGACATAATATTGTACTAAAGTATCCATGGAGAGCATATATAAAACTAAGACTCATGGGAAATAACTTAAAGAGACCCAAAAAAGGTAGGTATGACACCCATAGCCCAATTTAAATCATCCTCACCTAGTTTTTGTGCATGATCAACGAGTGGGGGATGGATTATCCGATCAACTAAGGCAATGGGGAAGGCTGGAGCGACCTGTGCCACTGGAAGAAGATGCTCCCTCAACTTCATCACAAGAACCAGGGAAATCCACCTCAAATTCCTTATCTCGTGAGTTATGTGTCTATGAGAAACTCCACATCATGAAGTTCAGAATTATGGATTATAAGTATGATGTACTAAAAAAGCTGGCAGTTGTCCCATCCAATCTCTCAATCCTTGATGTGAACCATCTTTCAAAAGATCATAGAGCTCCTTCAATCACTATAGTGCCCACAGAAATTCAAGACTAGGTCACTATATCCTAGTTCGATAATATGGATACCATGAAATCAAAATTCCATGTCGCCATCTCATTCACCAAACATGATAAAAACAAGGTCATTCTAAGGTAAATATGACCCCTATATGTTTCGGGTAGACTCAATAACATCAACATTCAAATAAAATTGATTGATATTAGTTATAGGATCAACCTCACCCCAGATCAAACCCTCGTAAATTTCGTATATAATAAAGGATATTTTCCTCCCACAAAGCTCTCCATTCATGTTTTTTATAAGAATGATAAATGACCTCTCAATAAGATCAAACATCAAGCTCAATTTTGATATCTCACATCTAATGTTGCGTTGAAAGTTATCCAGGAAGACACCACATAAAATTTCCTACTTGGAAGTCCCTTTATCAATATCCATATGGAGGTACCTTAAAAATTCCATTAGTTTCTAAAATACCCCAATTGATGGAAAGGTTGGCACATTTTATGGTGAAAATTCCCCCTACGAGACTTATAGAGACATATATGCTAATGAAGATGTATAAAAATGGGAAGAGGAAATACCAATAGTGGATAATGATATATAGGTTTATACCCCCAGTGGAATGAGGACCACCCCTAAAAATCCAAAGAGTATGATCGACAATGATTATGTTCTTCCCATGAATCTGTTTGAGGTAATAAACATGACCCTAGAGGTCCAAAGGCCTCTTTTCTGCAGTGACAGTTTGATAGGTAATGATCACCAACATCTCTCTACGATGACTAAAGTAGTAGGTGATGATTCTGTCTCTTCTCATGTCATCTCTTACCCTAATGTTTCAAAATAACCCCCATATTTCCAAATTCATCTAGAAATGTCTCCACAGTCATTGAATTGGATTTATGTAAGGAAAACCATAGAAACACTCCTCCGACATTCGAATAAGGTGTCTCTACCACCATTGATGAGATTTGGAAGATAAATCTGGTAATACAAGAAGACCCAAATCTGTTGATGATGTTTTCTTCCATTATCTTCAAAGAGACTGATATGTATGTTTTATTTCTCAATGAATTTTTATTTGTGTTCTTTTGAAACAATATAGAAATTCTTAGACTAAACCCATATTTGGACACACAACATCTCGGATTACCCAATGAACATTAAGGCTTCAAGAAGGAATCCATGAGGATGCACCCCTCTAATTCCACCAAAATATAAGCATATGTTGACCAAATGATCAAGTAGAAATTTTACTATGATGTGAAATATACATAATGACTCTCTAACATCATCCTTGTTAAGAAAAGGTATTGGAATATTATGGTCTGTATCGATTTTAGAGAGCATAATCGAAATTTACAAAAGGAAAATTTCCCATTAATGATCATAGAACTCTTTATCAATGAAACTGCTGGATTCCAATCTGTTTCTTTCATGGATGAGTATTTGAGGTACAATAAGATAATGTTGACCCCTGAAGATGAAGATTCCACTACCTTCATAGTGCCCCATGGGATAAAATTGTATCATATCATGAAATATGTGATAAAGAACACTACTTCCACATATCAATGTGCCATGAATCATATATTTAAGTCATTATTGCTAATAATAATTGAATGTTATGTTGAAAACCAGGTGGTAAAATACGAGAAGTGATGTCACCACTTCACATAACATTAAACAATATTTGGAAATCTGAAACATTAAAGTCTATTGATGAATCCTCTGAAATGCACCTTTGGGGGAACATTAGGGAAGTTTCTTAGATTTGTTGTTTTCCACCATAGTATTGTGGTTGACCAAAAAATATGAGTGCTATTATAGAAATTTCACCCCCCATAAATCTCAATGAACTGAGGGGGATCGAAGGGAACCCTGCCTAAACATAGAGTTTTAAATCAAAACTGGCCAGAAAATCACTTCCATTCACCAAGATCAAAAAAATGGAATCACATATCAATGGGGTGATGACCTCCAAGAATCCTTCATGAGTCTCAAGAAGTATTTTCTATAACAACCATTTTATGCCATCATTTGAGGGAGGAAACTAATATTGTATGTGGCCTCCATGGAACACTCACTGAGCACCCTACTCTCACATAAAAAAATACAGGGAGTGAGAAAAGTCAATAATACATAATCCTAATGATGATATGTATTGAAACCCGATCCTCTGTTGTAGAGAAGAACATATTTTACTCATATTCTAAGTGAAAAATCTATTTAATTACATAAAGCACCACAAATACCACCTAGTATCTCATATTGAACTGCTCAAGTACATCCCTAGTCATTATATGTTGATTGGGAATCTAGATTAATGGCCATACATTATACAACAATACGACATAAGTTTTTTATCTCAATAATTTCAGAATTAGACATACCTGGATGAAATTTTTCACCACATCCTTCCTTGGAGAATACATCGGTGGACATTAAGCTTCCAGATCAGGAGAGCTTAGATACCCACGACCGTCATCATAAATGAGATATGTATTTTTATGGTGCCTATAAAAGTCATATTGGTAAAATGAAGGAAAATATGAATCATAGTCGGGTTGAAATAGGGATTATATATTTCTCCCTAGAAAAATAATATTTCGCTATTGTTTCTCACTATAATAAGGTTATAAGAATAAAGAGGAAAAATTCAAAGACTTTTATTGCTTGTTGGAAAGTACATCTAAAATTATAGATAGCCTACCTGGATATCATAGGGGATTTGGAACATGTGATAAATCATATCAAAAGTTAGTATTCCATTGAAAAGGAAGAAATGGCCTCTCTCGTAGGATAAATTAGAGGACTAATCACATAATTTCCTTTTGATCCAATGTTGTATCATGTTCACTAATCATAGAATGATCACACTGATGTTGCAAGGACCCGACCCCAATTGTATGGAGTCAATGAATTATTTGATTACATTGGCATATAAAAAGAGTATACATCCTAAAGGACCAAGTAGTTTAGTATCCTTGGAAATAAGATACACCATTAAGTTCAACATTACAACTTGAAATTAAATACAACATATACATTTTATTGGGAACATCCATAACTCTAAATTTACTCCAGAGTGTTATTCATAATAAACTTTTTAATGTCCAGAGAAAATGAAACATAACAAAGGGTTGAGCTCGAACTCTCATTAATGGTATAATATATAGGAGAAGATGTCGTAAACATAAATAGTAGGAATGGTAAATAACTAGAAACACGTGACTTAAAAATAACTAAACACGAACATAATATGGCATGAAATAAGAGGTTAATAAACCCAAGTAATGCATAATTAAGGACATCACAACTATACCTTCAAGGCCTCATGCCAAGACCATAAATAACTATTTTGTCAAGGCCTTGTTCCATGACCTAGTTTGCCTCATGAGATCTATTGATGCACTGAGGGGATATAGTGGGACCCACCTTACACATACAAAGTCAAATGCATTCATAATATGAATGGGTATAAGAGTAAAAAACATATACATTCATATTGAAACTAACATATCAAATGTAAATAATTTCTCGAAACATTAACCATAAACACTAACCATTCAGAGTAAATTCGATAATGGATTTAAGATAGAACATCTACAGTCAAAATAATCACAAAACATTAAATTAATTATTATAGAGGATATCATAATATATTAATCACAATAATAAATAATAACCAACATTATTTATGAAATATATGAAGTCACTCTTATAAAATAATCGAGTAATTCTTGAGATAAATACAGTTTTACTTTAAAAAAATTGTTCTTTTGGAAAAATAATTTTAGAAAAAGTGAAGTAATATAGTATTTTAATAATAAAATGAGTGATTTTAGGAAGATAATTCTTTATAAAAATAGATTACATAGTACCCTTGAAAATAGGTAATAATTTGAAAAATTCCCTTGAATCAGGCTTGTATTTTAGAATGAATTTTTAAAGTTCCTTTTAAAACATGTAAGTCCCATTAAATAAAGAAGAATCTTGGTTTGCACACATACATAAAAAATTCACACCTAATCTATTAGGAGTATATAATAATAGATATGAATTTAATTGGGATAAATATAGACAAAGATTAACCCAAAATGAAATGAAGGTTCGGTTAGGGAACCCATACCTTAAGTCTGAGGGTGTTCCTCACTTGATATTAATGACATGAATAATAAAATTTAGGTTTATAAATTAATAAGTACATAAAATACCATACATGAAATTAATTTATTATAACATTATTAGATTCATTAATGGCCTTTTGAATGGTTAAGAGATTTTATTCATTGTTTGGAAGTGTCTGCTTCCTTGGTTTTCGTGACCGGTTTACTTATATTCATGTATGGATAAACATGTATAATGAGAATGGATGTACAAAATAGAAGTTTTATTTTATCAGGGAAAAATATTTTAAATGTTTATAAAATAATTTTGGTTATTGTGAATGAAGATGAATCATTATACAAAACATTAATGAAAATTATTTGGGTTAATTAGCAGTTTTTATCACAACGAAATCATTTTGATTTATAAATAAATATCATATGTAGAATTAGATTACATAAAATTAAATAATTTATAATATATATATTATTTTCTAGTTCAACAATAATTTTTTTTTCATTACTATAACTAAAATTGAAGACTTTTCATCCTTATATTTGATAAATTAACAAACCTAAGATGGTGTATTCATTTCTAGTATAAAAGAAGGGGAAATGAGAGATGAGGAATAATTATTACTCTATTATAAAAACATTCTAGTACATGTAAGCTGTTGGAGTAATCAATACATTTATATGAATGAAAGAGAGGAATGAAAAAGAAATGAATGGAACTTGAAATAAAATAAATGAGAAGAGGAATTTACCTATTGAAGTAATATTCCTTTAGATCCTCTTTTGGGGAGATGTTTTGTTATTTTTATGAGGCCAAGATCTAATGGACGTGGGATAGGATCTTGGATTATATTTTAGTAGAGTTTAGACAAGGCCCAAGTATTTAGAGGAGTGAATAGAAGAGGGGGTTAGGGGGTTTTTTAGTGGCGGAGAGGGGTGATTTGTGAATGTCTAATTCATTATTTCATTATTTCCGTCAATATATCCAATAGTATTGATTAATTTGACCCATAATAGTAATAGATTCATGTTATTTTTAATGAAGTGTGCTAAAATAAGAAATGATTCTTGGAATAGTGAATTTAACTGATAATGTATATATATGGTAAATTACCTTATTTTTCTATTAATAAAAAATTTGAGTTTTTCAGAAAAATCCCATAAAATCACCCCAATAATTTTTCTACATGTAGAATTCAAAAATTGGATCAATTTTTTGAAATAATTTTCTAAATTTTGTTAATTTAATTTAGATAAAATCATAATTTAATCGAAAACTAAAAATTCTAAAATTATAATTCATTTTATATCACATTGAATCATTAATCAATATCTCATTATCTTATATCCTTATGTAAAAAAAAATTAAAATGTTTTACTATTCATAAGGGTCATATTAATATTTATAAGGGTATGTTACTATTCACTAAAAATTATGTTTTTCTTATCAGACTCTAAATATATTACTAAAGGAAACTGTGTAGGTTAGGTTTTTGGAATTCAAATCACAGAGGTGTAACAATTATGTTTACTAACTAGGTTATGAAAAAAATGACTTCTGTAGAGACTTAGTGAATTTACTTATAAAACATTGGGGTGTTACATTCTCCCCCACCCCTTACAAATATTTCATCCTGAAAATTCATAGAATGATACCTCATAAAAATATTTTGATAGGTTTTCATCATAAGCTCCTCAGCCTCCCATTTTTCCTCTAAGATTTTATGATTTTTCACAATATTCTTTACTAGTCGAGTTCTCTAATTCCTCAAAAAATATTCTTTATTTTCAACAATCTTGATAGGATCTTCATAGTATAATAGGTCAGGTTCCAATTCTATTCATTCAAAAGTGAGGAAATGCATTCGTTTTGTCATGTACATTCTGAGTAATGAGACATGGAACACATTATGTACTTTAGAAAAGAGAGGTGGCATAGCCAAATGATATTAAATAGATCTAATTCTCTCTAGAATTTCAAAAGGGCCAATGTACCTAGGGCTCATTTTCCCTTTCTTCCCAAATCTTATAACACCCTTCCCTGGTGGTACATTTTATAAAACATGATCTCTCACTTGAAATCCCAAATCATCACTTCAATTATCAGCATAGCATTTTGTCTGTTTGAGCTACTTTGATATGGAATTGGATATTCATTACCTTCACTATTGTTTCGTCCACATGTATTGGCCCCACTAGATTCTTTTCACCATCTTTATCCTTGTATGATGGTGTATGACATCTCTTTTCATACAATGGTTCATGTGGTTCCATTTGAATATTTGAATGGAAACTGTTATTGTAGGAAATCTCCACTAAGGGTAAACATTAATCCCACATACCTTGAATATCAGGTGAACATGATCTCAACATATCTTTTAAAGTTTATATTAGCCTTTTTGATTTCCCGTCAGTTTGTGGGTTTTAAGAATTAGTCAAACAAAGATCAGTATCCAAATATTTATGATGACCTTCCAATAAATTCAATGTTAATCATGGATCATGATCAGACACAATTGAGATAGTTTCTCCATGAAGTCTCACAACTTCATTTACATAGATTCGTGCTAGGTGCTATAGTATAAAATACTCCCTTATAGCAATGAAATGTGAAGATTTGGTATGTGGGACAACAATTACCCATATGGAATCATTATTGCTTGGTGTTTTTGGTAATGTAGAGATAAAATCCATGGTGATTTCATACCATTTCCATGTAAGAATAGGTATAGGTTGAATGAATCCTATTTGATGTTGTCTTTCATCCATTACATGGTGAAAACTATAAATCTTAATACATAATAAACAATTTTGGGCTTCATGTTGTCCCACTAGAAACGGTCCTTAAAATCTATATACATCATAGTGCTACGAAGATGTATATCGAAAATTTAACTATGCATATCATCCAATAACTCCCACAAAGCCTATTCCCAATTTTCAGAATTCCATCTTCATATATGAAGTCATACTACATTCCATCATTCACACCTTAAATTTCATTTTGAAGATTCTCATCATCAGACTTAGATGTATTAATCCTTTCCAACAAAGATGGTTGGGAAACCAAATGAAAAAGTAGTGATGTTTCACCTTCTTGGATATTTTCCATATCAATCATTACTAGATCTATAAACATATTATCTGTGTCAATACTAAATTTATTTAGGAATCCATGATCCTTCTTTCATAATGCATCAGCTATATTATTTACCATTCCTGTGTGGTAGTGTATGGGAAAATCCCTATCCTTGAGTTGTTCGATCAATCTCCTTTTTCCTCGTGTTGATTTCTTTGTACGAGAAGATATATTTCATACTCTTGTGATCCATATATATCTCTCATTTTTCTCATGGAGAAAATGTATCCATATCTTCAGAGTAAATATTACAGCTGCTAACTCAATATCATGAGTAGGATAGTTTTATTCATGAATGATTAACTTCTATGATGAATAGTAAGTAACTATATCATTCTTCACAAGGACACAAGCATGTTATTTCTTTGATGAATCACTATAGATCATAAACGCATAATTCCCCGATGGTATTGTCAGGATTAGAGGATTCACTAATCTCCTCTTCAATTCTTCAAAACATTCCTCACATTCTTTTTTCCATGTGAACTTAACCCCATTACTTGTAATCTTGGTCATTGAATAGGATAAACGGGAGATGTTCAAAATGAAACATAGATAATAAGATACTATAAAAATAAACCCCAGTTATGTTTTTTGAGGTAGGTCATTCATAAACAACCTTTTTCTTCGTAAAATCAACATATATTCCATCTTTAGAGACAATGTTTTCGATAAAGGAAACTGATTGAAGACAAAATTAAAACTTTCTAAACATCCCATACAATTCATTCCTTATAAGATTCTTCATAATAGTGCACACGTGATTTTCATTACAATTATAGCCTCAAGAGTATACCAAGATATCATCAATAAATACCACAAAACATTCATGATGATATTCTTTGAAAACCCCCTTTATTAGATTGATGAAGACATATAGTGCATTGGTCAGTCTAGAGGACATTACTGTAAACTCATAATTCCCATAGCTGGTTCAAAATGTTGTCTTTTGAATGTCTTTATTTCATACTCACAACCTCATAGATTCATCTTTCTTTATAATGAAAAGGATAGGGGATCCCCATGGGGAATCACTAGGGAGAGTAAATCTTTTATCACTCAATTCCTCTTGTTGTTTCTTTAGTTCCACTATTTTACAGTGGTCATTCTATAAGGATTATTTGATATAGGACTTGAACCATGAATTAAATAATTAGAGAACTCTACATCCTGCTCTAGACGATTAGTAGGTAAATATTCTAAAAAAACATCAACATATTCTTGTACAATTGGTACATAATCTATTGGAATATTTACTTATTCACCCATATATATTGTGTTATATTCCTCCCCAACAATTGATTTTAGTAGAGCTACTGGGGCTGGATCTAGATGAGAATCAGATGGAAAGGTTTATATTATAAATATAAGCGATTCAACACCATTCTCAACAATTGTAACTTCACGCTTCTTGCAATAGATCTTCACATAAGAACATGAAATACAACTCAATACTAGGAATATATCCAATTCAATCATGGGTATATTGATAAGGATATAAACTAAATCATGTTTATGTGTCATAAGGGGGACTAACCAACAAATCTGTGTTGCAATGATACATCCCCTATGAGTTTTAACAGAAATCACCTTTAAAAAGAGAAATTGGACATATCAAATTTTCTTTGAAAACTCGAAAGATATAAAATAATGTGATGGTCCTGAATCAAATAAGTCATTGGATATGTTTTTGGAAACAATTAAAGTACCTTCCACCACATCATTAGGAACGTCAACCACACCAGTTCTGACTGTATAAGATTGGCCTTTCTCCCTTGGCCTTCTTTGGGGAACATTTCCCTTACACTAGCATATTCATGTGAATAATGTCCCATCGCTTTACATCTATATCATTAAACATTGGTTGTTTTTTCCCCATACAATCAAAATTTTGGTGGCATTTTTCTTCATGCTTGAAAAGGACTCCCATTCCCTTTAGACAAGTACTAGGGTGTTTCTTCCTAGAATTATTACAGGATAGAAGGTAAACTCTTCCCTTCTTCCCCATTTCCTTAATTCCTTTTCCATATTTTTCAGTATCCATCTTCTTATCTTGAGTTCCTTTAATTTCAGAAGACTTTTTTTCTTGATATCACATGAGACTATATCTTCATATTTATAGAAATTTTGGGAGACTAGTACCTTTTGAAGGAATGGTCTTAAAGAATAAAAGAGTTGATCAATCTTGCTCCATATATTCTGTATGTAGTCCACCACATGCCTTTCATTCCTTGTAATGTTGTATTCATACCTTGAAACATTATAATTCTATTTTTTAATTCATATTCATAAACAACCTTTCCATATCTTTTCACTATTCATGATGGATCTGTTTTTCTATGAAAATTTTCTTAAAATCCATCCATTACATATCTTATATTTAGTCCTCCACCTTCATGTTTTGGATTAACAACCACCACTAATACGCATCTCCCGATAGATGATAAACTTCTATAACAACCTTCTCTCATTACTTATATCCCAAAGTGAGAAATATATTCTCTAGGGAACTTACTAAGTGTTCAAATACAAATGGGTTTGTAGTCCCATTGAATGATGTCGACTGTTGTTTCCTAAAGAGATCTAACATAGATCCTCCACATATTGTATTAGGGAGATCCATATAGGTATAGTTATTTTCCATTACCCGATCCAACTGCCCCGGTATAGTTATATGTTACTCAGCACCAGTAGCAGCACCAGAGCCAACATTTTTATCTTGAATCAAAGGGCAATCACTACATGGGACCCGTGCGTTCCTGAGGTTTCAATTTCTTCCACCAGGTTCCATTTCTTAATAATTACATACAATCGATTAGTTTATGAATCATAATGTATAATATGAACTCTGCAAAATAAGTAGCATAAATTTAAATCCTATTCATGGCTAATCTCTTAATCATAAACATGGTTTCTTTGATGAAAATTCTACATTTAATCCTTCATAATGGATTATAATGAAAATTTCAAATATCCTGAGCATATCCCCAGAGAGTTTCCAACTAGTTGGATAAGAATGAATGTTTTCGTGTACCATGATACCATGGGGCCATCCTGAAAGTCATTTTTTGAGTTTTCACTCCTAGGTACATTTGTGCCCGAACTATGTCCAATTGTAGTATCAAGATAAGGATGTATTTTCTTGAATGATCCATAAAATATATTTCATAAAAAAATTCTAGAATATTCTTGTATAATTATCCTCAAAGACTATATTATTGTTTTTCTCTCTAATATATGTTTTCTAAATCTAGTTTTTAAGTTTTCTACTAAACATCCTTTGATACCAATTATAAGGACCCAACACCAGTTGCTCGGAGCCAGTGCCATATTTGATTACATTTTCATACAAATAAGGACTTTGGGTCTGCAAGGACCAAGAAGATTAGTATATTTGGAAATAATATACATAAATAATTTCAACAATACATCTTGAAAATAAATACAACATATAAGTTTGATTGGGAACATGTAAAACTATAAGTTTATCCCTACAGGTAATTCATAATAAATTTCTTCATGTCTTGTGAAAATGAAACATATTAAAAGGGTTGTCTCGAATTATCAGTAAGGGTAATAAATACATAGTATGATATCATAAAAATAATCAATAGGCATGGTGAATAAATAAAAATACATTCCATTATGAAAATAAACTTGAACATAATAAGGCATGAAATAAGAGCTGAATAAACAATTCAATAATAAAATATAATCATGGGTATTCTACTAGTTGAATAACCCCATGAACTATAAAATAATAGTTTCATATTCCTGAAATGCATAAATTGGTAAATCATAACCATACCTTCATGGCCTCATGCGAAGACTATATATAACCATTTTTTCAAGGCCTCGTGCCATGATATAGTTTGTCTCATGAGACCTATAGATGCACCGAGGGGTAATAATAGGCCCCCACCCGACACATAATAAGGCCCCACCCGACACTTACTAATTTTAATTCATTACTCATATTAATGTGTATAAACATAAACAATATATACATTCATATTGAAACTAACATATGATATGTAAATAACTTTCACCAAATATTATGCATAAACACTAACCATTGAGAGTAAATTGGTGAATGGTTTAAAGATAGAACATCCATAGTCAAAATAATAATAAAACATAAAATTAAATATTTTATAGGATATAATAAAAAATTAATCCCACTAATATATATGAATCATCAAGAGTGTTGAAATGGATGAAGATACTCTTATATAATCATCGAGTAACTCTTGAGATAAATATTCTTCTACCATGAATAAGAGAGTTATTTTGGTAAAATATTTATATAAAACTAAAAGTTATGTAAGATAGTGTTTTATTAATAAAATAAATCTTTTTATAAATATAACGGTTTCAAAAAATAGATTTTATACTGAACTTGAAAGCTGATAAGAATTTGAGAGTCCCTTGAATTGGGCTTGTATTTCGGAATGAATTTTGAATGTTCCTTTTAAAAAATGCAACTCCCATAGAATAAAGAAGGATTTGGGTTTTAAAACATGAATGAATCATTCATAAATAATTAATTATATTTACATAATAATAGTTAATAATTTAATTGGGATATAGATAGAAAAATAGTAAGCTGAATGAAAATGGGATTTTGGGTTGGAAACCCTTCCCTTATGTCTAAAGGTGTTCCTCACTTGATCTTAATGACATGAATAGTAATCTTTTGGATCATAAATTATTAATTCATGAACATCCACTCTATTCAATTTACTTTTTATGACTTTATTATATTAATTCATGGTCTTTTGATGGGTTAAGATATTTAATTTCATTTTTTGGAAGCATTTTCTTCCTTGATTTTCATTACCGATTTTCTTATATTCATGTTAGGATAAACATGTATAATGAGAATGGATTTCCTAAATATAAGTTTTATGTTATTAGGGAACAAAAATAATATTACATAGTTATAAAGATTTTTTTTGTTCTTGGGAGTGAAGATGAATCATTATACAAAATGTTAATGGAAATTGTTTTTGTTAATTGTCGGTTTTTTATCACAACGAACTCATTTGGATTTATAAATTAAAATCGTGGGTCAAAAATGATTCCAAAAATGTAGATAAGTTATAATACATATATTATAGTCTGCTTAAACAATAAAAATGGTTTCATGATCATTATTGAATATGGTAATACAAATTGAAATCCAGTCTACCATGAATGTGATAAATTAACACACCTCAGATGGTGTTTTCATTTCTAGTAATAATGATGGTGATATGAGAGATGATGAATAATTATTCCTTTATCATAAAAACATTAAATTACATGTATTTTATTTTATTAATCACAACATTTGGATTAATTGAGGTGAGGAATGAAAAGGAAATGAAAGGAACATGAAATAAAATAAATTAAAATAAGAATTTACCTCTTGATGTAATCTTCCTTGAGAGCCTATTTAGGGGAGAGGTGTTGGTATTTAATGAGAAAAATGGATGTTGTCCGAGAGGGAGGAGCTTGGGAGGATATCGGAGATGAATTTAGACCAGGAAAATCTCTTTAGATGATTGCAGAAAAGAGGGAGTGAGTGGGGGGTTTATACTGTAGGATAGGGATGATTTGTGAATATCTTAATCATTATTTTATTATTTCCATCAAGACAACCAATAGTGATGATTCATGTGACAAAAAATATTAATAAGGGAATTTTATTTCTAACCAAGTGTGCTTATGTCATCCATTATTCTTGGAATAGTGAATTTAACTAATAATGTATATACATGGTAAATTACTGTATTTTACACTTCATAAAAACCAATTATTTTAGAAAAATCCATAAGCATCACCCTAACCATTTTTTGACATGTAAAATTAAAAAATGGGCTCCATCTTTTTAATAAAGTTTTCTAAATGTTATTAATTTAATTTTTAAATAAAATCACAATTTATACAAACAATGATAGGTTTAAAACTGTAATTCATTTTATATCACATTGAAAAATTAATAAAGATATCATTATCTTACAACCTTAAGATAATAAAATAATAATATGATTTACTATTCATAAGAGTCATATTACTATTCAAATTTATATTCCTAAGGGCATGTTTTTATTTACAGAAATTATGCCTTCCTTATCAAAATCTAAATATCTTATTGAACACAACTTGGTATGTCAGTTTTTCGAAATTAAAATCATAGAGGTGGAAAATTTATGTTTACTAGCTAGGTTATGCCAAATTTGTGTATTTTAGAAACTCAGTGCATCTATTTATAAAACCTTGGGGTGTCACAAATGTATTGGATAATATAGCCACCAACTTCTCCGACCATGATCACAAGTACAACATATTCGGTATGACACACCAATGAATGGACTTAGTTATCGTCATCTGTGATATGGAAGAAATGAATTAGGTAATCACAACCACATAGAACTATGAACCTTAAATCACCCCATGATGGAAGGAGTCCATAATCAGTTATCTACAAAATGGAGCTCTCCCGACAGACTAATCCAGAATGGAATTGGTTTGATGGTATGTGACGAACATTATCCCATGGGCTGGTCCAAATAAGAAAACATACCACTGTAAGTGGGGATTTTGTAGAATACTCCTTAGATTCATAGGCAAAGTAGAGATTTTCACACTCATAGAAGAAGTCCATACAGGCTCCTATAGAGGCCATAATTATAGGACCATGCTCTCCTACCAAATCAAGAGGTTGGGATATTACTAGATAACCATGATATGAGACTGTGTTGAATTAAAAAATAAATTTCATACATTTAATATTAATGAAAACATAATCCATCAACCCCTTAAATTTTTTCATATAACTAAATACTCATGGAAATTTTCCATTTGGTGGATGGATGTTATGGAGTCATATCCCCCACCAACAACTATCCAGTTCAATTATATCCTCGATTCCTCTGACTAATTTTATAAATGGTATTTTGAAATAGCTCTCATTTAATTTGGGATGAAGAAAGTCATAAACATTGTAACAACTAATATCATCAATATGTTTGGGGTATCTCACATAATATTGACGGACAATGACACCATATTCTATACTATATAGTTTAAAGAACAATACATATAATACAATATCGAGTCTAATCACGCATTTCACTGTCATTATATGAAAAATGGATTGATATAGTCCTTTATTAAAACTTTTCTAATTATAGTATAGAAGATAGTGAACAAGGATAATATTTCATGATCGAAAAATCGCATCCATTATTTAAGGGACTACTATAGCACCACATGTACTACTAGAAAAGAAACATAAAAATCATTGGATTATGGGACTGAGGAAATACTACCGATAAAAGTCATGTTGAATTTTCTCTAAATATCCATTTTTCAACAGCTCTCAGTTGTAGAGTAATAGTAATAGAGGCTTGATTAATTGTAGAAGATCGGTGAGATTAGGTTGCATAAATAACACAACCTCATGGTTCAATAGAATCGGATCACCTAGTCCTTTAATAAAAAGGTTCTCACCCATTCATTCCTCAATAGAGAACTAGTGATGGCACTTAGAACCCTAATGATTACAGGTATGAAGCCTCCGATGTTAGAACCTAAATAGGACGTGCCTTACATCATACATAAGTTTTATATTAATTGATCTTAATCATTGGACACAATGGATGGGGACCCTGTTCTGCCCCCAATAATGTAAAATTTCTAAAGAAACACTTTCCATAGATTTCATCAAGTGGGAATCCAAATTACTGTAAACACCACCATTAATCCTGGTAACATTACATTAAACTGTATAAATGTCTCCCAAATTACATGATGTTAAATTGAAAAAGTTCATCCTCACATTTGAACATAAAACTACACAACATCCCATTTCCTGACTACATGATGTTAAAATATATAGAGTTGTCTTAACCATATGAAAATAAATAATATGGAATAAATACCAACCAAATGGATTTGAATTTCATGGATGAATTAATCACTGCATGATGTTAAACTTCATGTAAAAAACTATCTCCTTAATGACACATCACACATGAGAAAGGCCTATGTGATGGAAGGATAAGATTCCCCTATCCCCATGTGAGAGATAGCTCCATAAGGGACGGGTTGAGAGAACCATGAAACTCATTACGGCCTGGTGCACCAAATATCTCAGGGGTCATTACCAATAAATATGGGAGGATGAGCCCTCTTTTTTCTCACTTGTCTATGCATCTCCACACTTGAGTTCTCAATTTGTGAAGATTTGTGCACTGTGAAATATCTTTTTGTGAATCGGGTTCTCTTTTACTATGTACCTCACATCAATCTCTTAGATTCTATGATCTTGAACTCCTTGAGTTGTGTCTGTGAGCCCTATGATTGAAATATATGGCTGATCTTTGTGATTGAGCTCTGTGATCAATCTCTATGAACTAGAACTGTAAATATTCTAATGTCTTGGGACTGAATGGCCAAGCAATAAGTTTCTCAGGGAATCCTCGCAGATTCTGCCAAAAGGGAAGAGATGTTGTATAATCTGGGAATCAAGGAATGTGTACGAATCCATCCATACCATGAATCCCTAGTGGAGCTCTTATTAGAAATTAAAAAGAACTATCCTCTATGAAAGAGATTTCTTCTTTACAGATTTGGTCTGAGGGATGATGTTATCATCCCTGAAGTAGGTAGGGACGAACTAGCTTATTGGTTTAGGAGTACACCATGCTAGAGCCAGTGGATTAGGAGTACTGATTGTCATACATGGGAAGACCACACACCTATCAATGTTTATTGCATGTATAATCATGTAAACAATGTTATTAGGTTAGTTATGAAGCCAAAGGTATGTCCCCCATAGTACCACACCATCGTCAAGGTGACTTTGGGGAAACTTGAGAAGGGGTGGAAAGATTATTGGGACCTACACCAGGGTGAAAATTTGATAGAATATTGGGCCAGGTATTAAAGGGTTTTTTATCCAATGATGAATTTGACACATAGCTGAAGCGAGTAAGGATGTATAAAGCTATGAGGGCCTCTGAATTCAACAATTATCAGTTGAAACACAAGTTTCCGATGTAGTTGAGAAGGTTTTTATCGATGACCGTCACTTTTCATCATCACCATAGGGAGGCCTGCATCAGCCTATGAGACATTCATATGATCTTTGGAATTATAATCTTAGGGGTGATGTTTGATGAGTTCATCCCTAATGAGAACATATGGGAGGATACAAAGAATATTACCTGATAAGAAAAGGTATTTATGGATCTAGAATTGTGTGAGGATTAAAAAGCAGTGAGGGATGTCCACTTCAAGTTTTGGTTTAATCATTTTATAAATTTCCACATAAATCCTGTCACAAAAGCGGAGGAGGATCCAAAGAGGCTACCAGATAGGCCTCCCACCTATCCAAAGGATCCCAGAAAAGTATAGATAATTACTATTAGTGAAACCTAGATGATAGATAATGGAGTATATGGGGATACAACATCATCAACGAGCAGCAACCTGTGGTCTTGCTAGTTGGTTTATCTCTAGGCTTATATGTGGCAGGATGTTGCTTGTTCGGGAGACAAAGACGGTTGTGTGATCGAGTAAATTCATTATGTCTTCTATGATAGTGATGGGGGAGTGAGTAAACATGGTAATTCTTGTTATAGTATGTTGTATAAGGTACTCTGTCACATTATTTATGGAAATAAGCCGCATATGGGGTACATACCGCTCCAAATTTTGTACAGATGTATAGTGGTGCACATGGGTTTCTATGAATATCAAAACCCTATTTCCCTCCAAGATAAAACATCTGAAAATCCATTTTGAATTTTGGGGGGATAATTCCAGCCAATTTGATTCCACTGATGGTGTTGAACTGAGTCTAAAAAGAGGATAAATTCAAATTTCAACCATTTCCATTTCCAACAAGTGTATTCACTATTGATGGCTGGGGAACTGTGGAGCATCAGTCCTATCTCCTAGCCTTCTAGGGTGGAGTTACGGTCTGCAAGACAATCTGCGAGCCATACAACCTGCACCACTTGGTGAGGTAGTTACGGTTCATGCATAGGTTGACCCAAAAAGTCTACATGGGACTATGAAATGAGGACCATCCATGTGTGATAAGGTATATGTGGATCATGTTCATGTGGGGGGACGATAAGATGCATAATGAGATACATCTAGCCACATCTATGTATGATCTTGTATAGGAGTACTCCATGAACGAGGAAGTATCCTACCTAGAGTAAACTTTTATGTGGCAAACTATCCAGGCCAGTGAAGAGGTGCTTCCTAATCCTCAAGGCTATGGTCAGAAAGTGGAAAGAACATGCTCTGATGATGGGGCTATAGTAGTTACGAGTCAAACAATTCCAGGACCAACACAAAGAATGAGGAAATATGCAGTGGTAGACTCGAAAATCCTCGATTAATAGAGCCAAAATAATGGGATTACACCCCTGGGGTTCCCTAAGATTTCCACGTAGGCTCTGAGGAAGCAGCTACACCACATAGACATGTCTAATGATTCTATTTTTATAAAGGCCTGGGACACCTGTGTGGTGAACAGAGAATTTATCAGTCCGTCCATGATAAGGATCCATATTTACCATATTAGGATGGATCTGTCAGAGAACATCGACGCCAAGGCCAACATCCCAGTTTTTCAAACAGAAGGGGAGTAGTACATCGCTGAGCTAGAGGACTTTGAGAACTCTCAGGGTAATCTGCATCCAATGACCAACCGGGTGAAGGTACTGCTTCACCAAAAGAGTCCCACCAAAGTTGTTCACTGCTGAGTTGAGGGATCACTTCCCCATACCTTAAATAATAGGATGAGTCCTCCTGGGGGATGCAGCTAGAAGAGGGATCCCAATAGAGGACGATGAGGTTGCGACCTCAATGATAGAATAGCTAATCAAATTTCTTGAGGTAAATTCTAAATATTTTCACTAAGACACTTTCCATGCTACACAAATGTTTTTTATTAACCTTTAACTTTTTCGGAATATGTGTGTATTTTAAAAAAAAGGCGTTCCTACATGACAACAGACGTAAATTTAGAATATGTATCTCGGACAATGGGTATTGCATAGTCTAGCAGGGCTGCAACACCCAGGGTTGTTCTTCCAGTTTCATTAGAGTTCCAAAACATATATGGGGGGACATGTCTGGGGATTTCGATAGTAGTAGCTCAAAACTAATACTAATTATTTGTTCTCTTTAAGTCCTCTATTTCATAGAATCTATAACTACTGACCATTTAACCATGCCAGTTGACATCTGTGTATTTCTACATGCATAGTTCATCAAATCGAAAAGGCCATGGTAGTGAGGAGAGTTAGGGCTCTTGGAACTCCTTTTCAAAGGGAAATGCCGACTGTCGTGGAATCGGATTCCCATGGTGACCAAACCCCATCAATCATGATTACAGATAGGACATCTACCACGATGGAAACTATGATTATTGAGGTGTAATCTGGCGACAAGGATCAATATGATGACATGGAACCCATCTTACCTAATGGGACACAAAAAATAATACCCTAATGATTAATTTCTGGAGGCATTCCTTGAATACAAATATTATGAACCCGATGCCCAAGATAATACTACTTCTACTGAGGGGTATAGAAAGGTCATTTTTTCTGGTCTTAGAAACTAATCAAGCATTTCATCCAAGATACCTCAGATGTATAGTGGATAAGCCAAGTGCGTAGATGTATTTCTCAGATGCATGAATTATATGTTGGAGGGGTGGATTCCCTACATCTTCATGTGATCATTATAGATTACAAGGATGAGAAAATACAGGATCAAGACTGTATCCTCTGAGTGGGATGGTAGCGGAGGAAGTCTATCAACATTAAGAAACTTCAATAAGTTGATCAAGAGATCTAGCACTTGATGGAATAACCAAACGAACATTATTCTTTCCTTGATGAATAATTAGAAATCAAATCATTATTGAGGTAACAATTGATAAAGGGTGAGTAAACAAATGATTCGAGCATCATAAGAGATGGATATTATCCATGATGATGATGATCAGGCTCAGATCATGGTCAATAAACTATGTCCCATTTATATAGAAGAGGGGCAGGAGCTTAATAGGTGAGAAAAAAATATTGGAATTCAGAAGGCAGAGGGTAGTGGAGCTAGGATGCTCTATTGAAGAGGTTACCCCATATTTTGGAGGGGCCAATCCATAGGAGTTGTAATTTTAGGAAAATTACTAACATACTTTCATGAATTCATTTTTATTTTGGTTTTGTTTCATTATTACCCCTATCAGATTGATTAATACATCTCAATCACATCCATGAAATATCTAGTGATCGATGCCTAAGCTAACATTGGTCATGCCCAATGTGAGAAACAAGGGATAACCACATAATTATTCCCCTTGAATATGATAGTGACATCCAATCAGCAGACATCTAGGGTCTGAATGACCACCTAGAGTTTATAAGATAAAATAAGGGTCTTGACCAAAGAATAGGGTACTTAGAACTGCCAAAACATTCTTCCTATCATATTGTAGTTTATGATAGGAATGAACCCAGTGGTGTTGGAATCAATCCGATCCAAGGGGGGTGAAGAATGTGATTTACTATACCCAAAATTCTGAACACAGTGAGTATTGGTTGGTGAAATAGGATAAATGTTGAGGAAATTCTAAACATAACATTCACATTGCATTAGCATGAAATGGGGACTAACAAACTAGGGACAATCGTAGACCACATTTGAAAACATAGAGCCAAACTCAAAGTGTAATTTGATGTCCTCCTGAATGTTGGCCTAGGATAGTAGGCGAGCCTTATGTCCAAGAATCCTAACCATTAGGGGGTCCTTTAGACGTCAGATGGAATGAAGATTTGAAATATATGGTATGCAATGCCTGGTGATGGCATGATTGGGTGTTTGGATAAAGTACAAAAATCTTGAAATTACACCACCATGATGAATGCACATTGGGTGAGCGTATTGATATCCATAGAAATCTGGCCTACTTCTGCGAGGTACCTCTCTAGCGAGGATCTAAGATAGTCTATAGTTCTACATCATGTAAATGGGGATGATATGAGAGAAGTTTTTCTTCATGGGATGAGTATGAATCTTTAAGGGTTCAACATTTCATGGTCATGATGTTTAACATAGATTAAGGTCGTACTAACAGGACCCTGCTGAACTATTTAATTTCGTGTTATATGGACTATGAAATCCCGGTTTAAGGTCATTGAGTTCGGACCATAATTAGGGGAAAAGAACCAGGAATGATAATAGTCGTGGGGTTGGTCCCGAGGAAAATTCATGGGCATTTCTACGTATCCCATGAAGATGATAATCAAGACAAACATAGTTCTTTAATGGGGTACAACAGGTGGGCAATACCAAAAAAGTGAAGATATCCTCTTTTATAGAGGAATCATAATTGTTATGAAGTTTAGCGTATTGAAATAATAGATTGTAAGAATCATAGTTTATGTTCTTAGAGATCTTATCGTAAGGTTCCCATTTAAATATCATGTGCACGAGTCATGCTCGGGTAGTTTATCATCATTCCATAAGGAAAAAAATTGATAACTCTCGAGAGAGAGGTATGTGGAATGAATACTGAAAACCATCTATGAATGAATACATAATTCCACACCACGACAAATACTTCTATAGAAACTCAGGTAAAAATTGAACAAAAGGTTTCATGGTGATGTGGTTGGACCACAACAAAAAGTTTGGGAATCACTACTTGTACCATAGGAATGATAATCAAGCCACATGTAGTTCATGAAGGGGGTATGGTAGGAAGACAATACTGAAAATATGCGACATCTTCTCGAGTGAAGACATAACCTGGCTGGATGATTTATCACTACACAAACTGGGTGAAGAAGGCATAGTTTAGCATCATACCATAATGACCTAAGGGATATTATTTATAGTCATGGAGCATGGAATATAAGGTGAGACTTCCAAGACAGAAATATATAACGCAGTTCTATAATGAAATCATGATGTGAATGAGGACATAAAAGACCAAATCCCATGATAAATAACCAAGAGAATACACATAACGTATAGGGTCATGATGTTTGGAATTGGGCGTCTAGTTTAATACGTGAAGTCCTAGTTTAAGGTCATAGGGTTCTGACAAAAATAAATGTGGTTCTTCCATATTGGCATAGACCGTACACATATCCCTAAGACCACATGAGCGATGCTCGGTGTGGGATACAAGGGAAGATAGTATCTTTATTGGGAATGGAGGCACACGGTATGGGAGGAAGGTGCAGAGTCATGGGAGACCCCACGACACTAGTTCATTCTCCTAATGCACAATGTTGCACAGAGGGATAACACCATCAGTGTTGAAATTCCACTTGAACATGATGGAGTGGAAGGGGATGTAAATCACGAAAACAATATTTAGGTCATAATAGGGGTGGCATAATGATAGAGGATAAGTATTGACAGGGTTCAAAACACAGTAGCCATATCGTGTGACCTAAAATGGGAACAACCAAATAGGGCCCACCAATGATCAAATTCACTACACGAAACTTGTCTCATAATGTTGTTCAAAATCCTCTGAGATGTTGGCACAAAGTTGTAGGCGATCCATAAGGAAGGACATCCATTCCACATGGGGGTCCTTACAGATATCATAGATGTTGGAGGCCCAAATATAGGGTGACATGAAGCATGAAAATGGATGAAAGCATGTCCATGAAGAATATTATTGTCTAGGTCCTAAACCATATTACATTAGAGAACATTTATTAGGTATAATATAGGTCGATATTTCCAAAAAAGATGGGGGGAAATGGGTTGATGAATATTGGGCTAGACCCTATGATGAAATTTCTAGGAGTTCCTATGTATCCCATGAGGATGGAAATCAAGCCATATATATTTCTTGAAACACCATGTAATTTAATATCATGCATAAGCATGTAAGGGGTAGAGGTTTCTTAATAGAGGAAAATGTATAGTGTGACCAAATAACTTGATGTGAATTATAAGTAAATAAGTATACATACCACACCATTCTCAATCTCAGGAGAGAACCCATGCTAGGGGGAAGGAGATGGAATAGAAGAACCTGAGGCTGGACCTGAGGATGACATGTTTGTAAATTTCAACATATCCCATAAAGATAATGAATAAATCAACATGTAGTTCTTTAAATCCAAGAAGATTAACATCATGTGGTATGGATTGATAATGGGAGGGATATCCTTGAAGGGTAGTTCATGTAATGGATATTATAAACTTAATGTGAATAAGGAATGAAGAGGTCCCCACCACCCAATGTACCTTCGACAATGTTTAGGCCAAATGGCTGAATGGAATGTAAGATTTGAGGTACTTGGGGCTACAAAACAAGATAAAATTTTCAATCCTTCCTAAATATACCATGAGGATGGAAATAAATACAAACATAGTTCTTCAAAACTCATGATAGGATACTGATTCTAGGGGATATAGGGTTGTGTGTTCCGGGACCATGCCCCAAAATAAGTGGCACTTTATGGATCTTGTTTGTACATTAATGTGGGTTTCAAAAAACCCACACTGGAGAATTTGGATGTTTCTATATTAATCAATCCATATGTAGGCCTTGAAAAATGGCATGTTGGTGACCCATTCCAAACATGACGTGCCCTCAAGTGAGGACACCATAATGTAGTGCCATTTTTCTTCATGCATCCGGGATAATAGTGTCACAGTTTTAGGTCGTATGATAGGACCATCCCATGTACCATAACATCGTTCATTAAATACGTAATATTTAAAAGTCATGTGGGATGAGGTAGTATAGTTTACCCTCATATGGTTTGGATTCATATGGAATAATGATGTTCTAAATGGAATACACATGGCGTGATAAAGAATATACAACAGGATTGAGGACAAAAGTTCACACCACAATGAACATAATCCTAGGGTGGACCTTATGATACAGGGCTACAAAATATTGAGGGACCTAGGGATAGACCAAAAGAAGAATTTTCCAGGTCTCCATACTCATCCCATAAGGATGGGAATCAATCCATTCATAGTTCTTGAAACTCCATGCAACCTAACGTCATGTGGAAAGGATGCAAAGATAAGGGGAAGGTGAGATCTTGATAGAGGTATGTGGCATGTTTATTGGAAACTTGATTTAAATGAGGACATAAATTCAAACCACACTACATAACCCCAATATAACATGGTCTAAAGGGCCAGAAGAAAGGGTATGTTTCTAAAAAATAGGGCTGGACCCAAAGATGAAATGTTCGGTTATTCCTACGTATCCCATGAGGATAAGAATCAAGGAATACATAGTTATGAAAATGATGTATAGTTTTAACATAATGTTATAAGTATGTGGAAGAGGAGGATTGTCTAGAGGGGATATGTGTGGCATGGAAAAAATATATTCGCGTGAATGAGTGTAAAGAGTCATTACCACACTGCACAATCCTAATATATAACTTGTGACAAGAGTCCAGAAAGGTCTACAGACCTGAGGATGGGCCATAGATGAAAGGTTTGGATGTCACTATGTATCCCATAAGGATGGTAATCAATACATAAATTGTTATGAAAAAGCCATGAGGTTTTAATATCATTCACAATTAATGTGGAATTATCATATTTTAAGGTCAAAGATCCTAGATTATAGATGTCTAGTTTAATGTTGTGTGTGTGGGATAGAAGGGGAGAAAAAAGGTGAATCATTGCGCCCATCACTTGGGAGACCATGGGGATGAAAAAAACAATTTAGGATAACTGATGAACATGTTTTTGATATAGTATCTATCTCCTATGAACTAGAATGAGAAAAAATAGTTTCTCATCAACCGCTAACAATATTCACAACACATGACTTATGTCAAATTTTCACTGAAGATATTCAAGGATGTTGGCCCAAAACAATAGGTGAGCCAAAGTGGCATGATACTAGGACATTAAGGGAGTCCTTTTGGATGTGAATGATATTGGAGACCAAAATGATAGGATGTGTGAAGCGTCATGGTACATGTGCAGTATATTTTCTGCTATAAGAAAAAGAGATATCATAGTTTAAGGTCATAATTCATGGACCATGAGGTGTATTTATCATTCGTGGGTTATCATCATGTGAGATGAATGGGATTTTAGTTTAATGTAATAGATATTGAACAATTTATAGTTTAATTTATTGGAGGATGAGGATGAGTTGTTTAATGTCCACCTAGACAGTAATACAGTTTAATGTCTTGCATGATGAGAAATTCTCTCACATGAAGTATTGCTTGAGGAATCTGGAATTGGTGGGAGGAGTAATACACTCACTAACAATAATGACAAGAGATTATGAACCATTGGGGTAGACCTTGTGAATAACGTAATGTACCTCCAATTTGGACTCCAACATCGGTGGCTTCCAACCTAATATCATTTTCATTCTCAGGGCCAATACCATGTCACCATGTATGAAAGATAAGAAGCAACCATTTTTATTGATCACCCTGGATATATTGTTTTGATGCCTCTATAGATTGTGAAGGGAATGAAGGATTTTCTCATCAAGCACTTCCAGTTCATCCATATAGATTTTGGAAACTTTTTATGGTTCCTAATGATCGTAGACTACTGTTCGTAATGAGGGTAAATGAATCTACATGGGTAGGACTACCTATGTTCCATAAAATAGGAAATATTATGTCACCTGGGTGGAATTACGTGTTTTCAACCGGTAATCCAAGTGTTCACTGATGACTTTGTTCGGAAAATTCTTCTAGTTCTGACCAACTATCTTTTCCATGATGTTAGAAAGGGTTTTATTGAACGCCTCGATCTTCCCCTTTACATGTGTATGATAGCAAGATGTTTGATTAGAAAGGATATTGTACATTTCGTATGGTTTCATCAGCTCAGCATTTCAGACGTTGGTTCCATTATTAGGGATAATGAAATGGGGGACTATTAATCAGTGGATTGTATTGGATCGCATGAACTCGATGATAGAACATTCCCTTACTTCCTTGAGATGAATTGCCGATTCCCACTTGAAAAATAAATTTATAGTGGTTATGATTAACTTGTACTAGAGAGATATTGTCGGTGGATATGGTACCACAACATCATGTCCCTACACTGTGAATGGCCAAGAGTACTTAGTGGAATGAAGAGGCTTCGGTGGCCAATGCACAAAAATATCATGGATCTGGCACACATGGAACCTCTTGGAAAACACAATACAGTCACAGATCATGGTGGGCCAAAAGTATCCCAATATTCTTATCTGATGAGAACGTTTAGACCCTTCCTGATGAGCCTCACAATAAACAAGATGAAAATCCTACATAACCTGATAAAAATCACATCCTTGAATGAAAATGTGGAGAATCCCATCAAAACCAAGTCTGTAGAGTATTTTCTCAGGGCTGGTTCCACTCAAGAGGGTGAACTGCACCGCACAGCATTGGATTATCTCACATTTGGATCTATCTTATTTGAGATTACCATGGTGGAGATACATGATAAAGGGATTCATCCATTCAATGGACTCTTCCAACACTATGGTATGGGGACCTGAAGGTCCGTATGTGGAGGAACTGGGGGTAAGATGGTTTACCTGTAAGATATAATCAATATTTGGAAAGATGAGAGAGATGAATATTTGTTGTTTCAAATGGATAATTAAATCAATATAGTCATGCTATGCAAGAGATGTATAAATTATGGCCAAATTATCTGATCTACCATTCTATGATCGAGGGAAATGGTTAAATTTTGACCTAGAAGGGAACCAGTCCATCAACTGGTGAGTACACTCTAAATTGGGTATGAGCTCTGACATCTAGATGACATTGTCATCATTGATATGCATGATGACCAGTTTAGAGTCTCTTCTTACATAAAAATGGGAAACGTAAATCACTGTGGAAAGCTCGAGACTAGTGATAAGTCCATGATACTCTACCTCTTTGTTAGTGCAGCCTCATGACAATAGAAACGATTACTGAAGGACATCTTGTTTAGGCATGATAATTATGATACCTAGGACTACACTATTTAGTCTGGGATCATTGATTTCCCTTCCAGTAGGACTTCGGGAAGTGCCATTAATGTTCATTTTCCATCACAGAGTATCTTGATCCATTCGTCATCTGGAATGTCATGACCCTAAGACTGCTTTAAGGGAGCTGGATGGGTAGTAAGGAAGTTTTCTAACTCATGTCCATTAATAGTCTTTTGGGGTACAAACATGAGGTTGAAAATTTTAAGGATCACTTCCCACTGAGCTAGATGACCTGTCAATATGGTGCAGTTCAGAATGCACTTCAGTGTATCCACTCACGATAGAAGCTATATCTCATGGTGCTGCAATAAATGACATAATATTTTTCATAGTGAATACCAACACAAGGAAAAACTTCTCGATAGAGGAATATCTAGTATCTATATCAAGGAACATGAATTTAAGATATTATAAAATGTTCTATGTTCACTCATTGTTCTTTTGTGAGTGAAGGGATCTTAGGGACTATTCCATAGTGGTAACATAGAGGACTAATGGATTTCAAGAAATTGGTGGCATTAGAACTATAAGCTATAGAAGGTTCTACCTAGTTTCCTCAAATTTAGTCTAAAAATATTCCTCCGAGTGAGAATCCTCAACTTTCTTTATTATCTAGGAAAAGTTCATTAACTTTCTATACAAATTTGTGATGAATCGGTGTATGAAGGTTATGTGTCTTTTAAAGCCTCTGAGATCGAAAATGTGACTTGGGGGAGACATCTGAATGATGGACATGATCTTTTTCTAGGATGATCTCAATGACTCTATATCTGACAATGATGCAATGAAACATTCCAGAGGTGACCCCAAAGGCACACATCAAGGGTTTCATCTTCATATATTGGGAACGAATGAAGTCAAACAATTTCTCAAGATATCTGAGATGGTCTTAACTAAGTATAGTTCTAACCACTAGATCATCCATGTAATATTCGGCCAATATCCTGATGATTTGCATGAATATGTGTTGCATATCATGCTGATAGGTGGAACCTTTATTCTTTAGACTGAATGGAATTACTGGTAAGAAAATGTTCCTTGTGGTGCCCTGAACGGGGTAGAATCTTCATCCATGAGGTCCATTTGTATTTGATTATATCCAGAATACCCATCCATGATGGAGAGAGCCTGGAACCAATTGGTGATATCGATCAACAATTATGTTATAGTAAGAGGAAAATCATGTTTCATACAACGATGGTTGAGATCCCAAAAGCCTATGTAGACTCTGATATGTCTATTTTTCTTCCTAACATACACAATTTTAGCTAACCATCTAGGTTATTGTACCTCCTTGAAAAATTTGGCTATGCTGATCTTATCAACCTTGGCCTTGACCATAGAACTGTTGGAAGGGGCCATCTTTCTAGGAGGCTATTTGAACCTGTGATGATTTACTGGGAGACCAAGATGGTTGACGATGAACAGAGGATCTAGGCATGGCATATAATAATAACTACTAGAAAATACATCACTATGATACCTTAGGAAATTAATGTATCCTCTTTTCTCTTCTGTAGGAATTTTTTCACTGGTCAACATGGGTTTTGGATCTGTCTCGTTACTGAGGTTTACCTATACCAATTTATAGACTACAGTGGAGACACCCTCTTTGAATGTGGGAGGGGTGTATTCCAAATACCCGTTTTTATCCATGTTGATAGAATCATCAGTAGGAGGAAACTCTTTTAAGTCAAAATCTACTAAAAGGAAGTTGTTCCCAGACTGAGCGGTAGTGGAAACCGTATTGGGGGACTCCTGTGTAACTATAACCATTGCTATGAAATCCATCGAACTGATCCCATATGGACTTCGACCTAAGGGGCCATGATTGATAATATGAAATCAATATTTTTATTTTGTCTTGATGTAGTCTATCCAATCCTATATAAACAATAATTTACGATGTATTATTGTTTCCATAGGGTGCACATCTCGATACCTTATTGGAGTAGGTTCCAAGGGATCACCCAATTCTGATTTTTTAGGATTACGAGGTGATATCATGGTGTTCCTTAGTCTTGGGAATGTGTTTACCCCTCATTACAAAGAAAACAAAGAATTATCCCATGTTTGGTGTTGTGACCTCTAATTGGTGAATTGAGAAAACATAGGCATCATCTGGGTCTTTCTATGGGTTGGTCATAGTTGTAGTGTGCCCAAACATATTAGCCTGAATCTACTTTTTCTTTCTCTTATAGTAGTCGGCATACAGGTAGTGGAAGTCAAAAGAGGAAAAGGGATACACAAAACCATGGATCATGCCTACTTTACCATTAATGAAGTACACAAGGCATTGGTGATATGATGACGGGACATCCACATGCAGGTGGAGCCATGGTCTACCAAACAACATGATATAATCAGTGTCTTGGGAGACAACCATGAAATCAGTACTGGGAATTAGGCCACCGAACTGAGTCTTCAGGTGGATTATTCCAACTCATGTTTTATTCGTCTTGTCATAACCTTTAATATTCAGTTCAGAGGGACTCAGATCTGTTTCATAGAACCACATTTTGTAGTGTTTCTAGGTTGGGATGAGATTGATCCTAGAAAATGTGTCAACAAGACAACAACTGACTTCTATGCCATTGAACTATCCAGTGATGTACAATGGGATTATGTTCCCCTATATAGGATAAACTATTTCTTATCTAGAGGAAGAGATGATATCATGAAATTATATATGCTCGGATATCTCAGCAAGGAGGGATTCTATGGCCTCCACTTCTATCACAAACTAGAGGGGGGGGGGGGTTTATGCCTCTTCAAGGGCTTCACGTGTATCTGCTGATAGGAGGAGTTCCTCAAGGATCGAAAGACTAATTGGAATTTTTGTAAGATGATTGAGGACATCATATTTCTCTACCAGGCACACAATTACACTAACATGAGGTAACTCTATGGTAGGAGGTATGACATGCACTTCTGGTTGAACTGGCTGATTCTGGATGGTGTTGGGGATGTCCGGCTACTCACTATTCAAACTATATTGGGTGAATACCGAATTAAATCCATATAATTTAGGTCCATAAAAAAAACATATCTCTTCATAGTGTGATAGTGGTGGCTCTGCCCGATCAAGTAGTACAAACAATGATGGATGTGAATCTGACAAAACAAGATGATAAGGATGTGAGTGATATGTTTTGCACTGAGACTATTATCTGGTCTTGGTGGCATGCACATCTTGATTGGAAGCACTGACCAATGTATTTTATAAATTCACATACACACATATCTATCAACACTAGAATCAACTGGGGACATTGGGAGGGCCAACCTAGTGATCTTCGTCATCGGGAATCATGTAGGGGTTTACCAGTATGACGGTATTGACTGAGGTGTACCCCAGTCATCAATGGAAGAATCCTTTATTGCTGTGTAGATTCTGGGGAAATCCCCATATATAGGGGCCTGGTGACACTGAGAGTACGAGACAGATTTGGCATAGGTGGATGGAATTTTATTCCCTTTCGTTGTTGGTGCTTTCTCCTCTGAGAGAATGATGAATAAATTATTGATGCATACATTGTTGCTGAAGGTAGTGAAACAAATTATAAAGGCTTAGGTCAATTCAAACATGAAATGATAACACAATGGTAACATGAAAATACCTTTAAATCCATCCAATCATCCTATTTTTGAGACCTATAGTTAGAAAACATCTTCGATTCACCCTCGTTGTCGCTGTCATTATTTATAAACACACATGCCACCGGTGCTGGGGTTGGACCCAAATTGCCTATATTTCTATCGATCTAGTCATGGAGAAAGTCTTGAAGAACATAGCACTACTTCAGGGTGTTTCCAAGGAATTGGTGATAGGGTTAGTAATTTGGGAGATCAATGAGATCTGCCTCTTCGGGCCTCTTATGTTCTTGCAACCGTAGGATCGCTTGGTCCAAGGAACTTCCAAAATAACTGGGAACCTGAGCCTCATTAAATGAGTAGGTCAAGTTCCTCCAATACGGGAAAGGAGACATGTGAGATTGGCCCAGATAATTGGATGAAAGATCCTATTGACAAGGTGGAACCTAATTATATCACCACTATGGCATTGGAACATTATGTGGGGGTGGCTGCAGATTCGGAGGTGGGTACTGCTGATCCGTAGGCTGCACCTAAGGTGGCAGATCATGGAGAAGCTATGGAGGTGGATCCATCGGTAATAATTCCAGCTTCCTAGGGGGCACTATTTTTGTTACAATGGAATTTTATACCTTAGAGGCTCTTCTTTCAGGAACTACATTAGGCAATGGACATGCCTCCTTTGATTTCTTCAATGCTTCTTCTAAGTGTTGATCTTTATCTAAAAAAATCCCAAAACCCACTTGAGAAGTAACGAGTGATGAGATATGGAACAATTTCAGTCATTATATTCACCATGCACATCATATTAAGCTATTCCTGAGTTAGTTTCATATCAAGGGAATAGGTGAGACAGTTCCACCTGGTGACGAAATCTACGACACGCTCATCATGCCTCTGTTTGCACAAGAAGAGGTGAGAAATACTAGTACTCCATGTGGTAAAAATAAACTGGTAAATTATCTATATGATTATATATTCCCAACCAACTATATATCCAACAGTTAACTGGTTGTACAAGAAAAATGTGGGCCCTTCCAATGTTTGAACAAAATACAGAGTTTGGTAGCCTCCAGCTTTGTTGGAGTTCCCAACATGGGTCCACATCATGAAACGAAGTGGGACAGATGTTGTAGAGGGTCTCCTTACCCATTACAAGGGGAAAATGTGGGATATCAAAAACCCAAGGGTGTTAGAATATCATCCACCCTTTCAAGATACATCTTTCCGTCATGAATGATTTACACTTGTTGAGATTCCAAATCCTCGAGGTGGGTAATGAGAGAAGTCGTTAGATCATCTTGGCAGGGATTCCAATCATGATGAGGATCTATCACCATTAGTGAATTTTATGGTTCTTCAACATGGTAAGCATGACAAATGTTTCTTGGAGTAGCTGGTGGGATGTCTTTTGGGACTACTGGTGGAACGACCTATGGATCAGCTAGTGGAAACCGATCAGGGTCCCATGGAGGGTTATCATGAAACGTTGGTGGATTTGGTGATGCATATCACACCATATTGCTATACAATCCAGCCTCTACTCCATCGATATAGTCTAAATGGTCATGGTTAGAAGGAGGAGACTCGATGGGTGGAGGTTGTACCTCCCCCATCTACCCCAGTCAAAGATTACAGTAATCTGGTTGCCATTCTGCGGTGCAATCAGTGAGGAGTTCGCCATTTCTTTTTCTATTAATTATTATATTGACAGAAAAATGCCTCTTCAAGGCCATATTTGGTACTTTTTCACTAAGATAGGAGGGTCAGAGGGTTTGACAGTCCCAACATTGTCTTTATTTGTGTCCGGACCTAAGGACAATGAATTTAAAGGTGCAGGAATGCCTAGTAAATTTCATTGTCGGAGAAAAACTCTGACCAAAGGATCCAACATGTGAGGAACCAAACTAGTGTGTACGTTCTCTTAAATTAGTCATAACTCAAATTATTCCTATGATAAGTAGGTTATGTTAACTATGACTGTTCCTAGAGGCATATCCTCAACATCACCAAGCATGTTCGGTCGGCATCGGGTAGGACTGAAATGAAGGACAATATACTTCCCCCAACCATGGATCTAGATGTAGGGGTAAGCCTGACTAATAATTCTAAGGAGCACTATAAATCTCTAGACTCATCATTACTGGGGGTCCAATTATGATTGGGATACTAAGGGTGTAGAGCCATGGGGAGCGCAGCCACGACGACCATGTGGCATTGCGAGATGATGTAGTCGTATTGTTTCTAGTTGTTGGGGTAAGCTACTTATCGATGAAAGATATGGTAGTGTGTTTCCTATAGTGTTTGGAAACATCACATGACCACCTCTTCGGTGAATGATTCTGGAATATTTAATCTTGCTATTGAAATGAGCTAGAACAACTCAAGGATATGATCCATGTCGAGAAGGTTACACAAACATCTCAACTCAAACTCGGGATACAACTCTTGGTTTCCCCATTCAACGACTGGGGGTAGTTGAGGGATCGATAACATCCCTGATGTTTAACATTGTGATGGTGGACGGTTTATTGGAGAATAAACCACGTGAGCTAAAAAAACTGCAACATCATGGGCTGTATTCTAATGAATTCATTAATTGCACCACTATATCCCTATAATATGGACTATTGACCACTAATTCTCACATAGGGGGTGTTGTTGTTTGTAGTGGTTTGTGTTGTCTCACATCCTATATTGGTCCCCAGATGAACTCTTGGTGATTTATATTTTTGTTTTAGACTGATCCGATTGATGATAATGGGTATTTCATGGCCAAACCCTAGAAACGGTCTAAATCTTACTCCGCCAGTATGTATCTTTTGAGAGATACATGGATCTGGTGGGCCTCACATTCCGAAAGGTGGAGGTTGATATGGCTTGTTCCTACCCCAACCCTGATATAGAGGTTCAAGGTGATGGTTCCATCCTCAGACCAAATTCCGGTTCAAAATCCAAAAAAACAGACGGTTTTGATTGTGGATCAAGGATTCTATGAATTCTACCTTGTGCAGCGACGAACTACCCTACTACACAGGATGGTTCTTCAGGGCATGGTTTATTTTTGACAGAGAGAGGAACTCCACATGGGTTAATACTATAGTAGGGAGGACCTCCTCTTGGACAAACCATGGTGTGAGGAGCTCCCAGGAAAATGTAAAATGGAACATAAAGAGGTCCTCCATGATCGAAGGGGATGTAGCCAGGAGGTCCCCCATTGGATAAAGCATGAACATGGGGAAGAACTCCATGTTGATCATTTGTTGTAGAGGGAGGACCTTAATGTCAACTGGCTATGGTAGATGTGGTACAATGGACTTTGTTCTAATTATACTATATATGGGAAAGACCTTTGTGACAATGGTCTGTGAAGTGGGGAGGGACAATGCTGAAGTCAGTGAGAACACAAGGATGACCCCCATGTTGGTAGGTGATAGGTTAAGGATGATCATTTCATTGATAACCTATTAGGAATGGGAAATTATTATACTTAAGACCACGAGCATGGGGATGACCCTCATGCTGAGTGTCGATGATGTTGGGAGGGCCTTTGATAGAGTTGAAATGGTGGCATGAGGAGAAACTCCATGCTAGAAACATGAGTAGAGTGGACCTCTACATTCTCTAATGATGGTATGTGGAGGTCGTCCAAACTGGATGTAATCATCAAGGATCAACCTATGATGGTTGATACTTGCACTAGTGACTCGGTCCATAGGATCTATTGAAGATGACGCCCAGTGGTAGGTGTAATACTATTTTTGCACCCGATGTTAACACCCGGACACTTGAACTAGAATTGGCTATGCAGGGATATGGATCATCTATTCCTTGGTATGTGGGACCAACTTATGATTCTGATGAATCTAGGTAGGAGCCCTACTTAGTAGCTCCATGCATGAATTCCTAGATGGGAGGACTGGGAAATCCATTCATTTTCCTAATTAAGGTAATCTTTAGAGTGCTATAAGGATAGGTTCTCAATGAAATTGAAGGTTTAAGTGGGGAGATGTGGCTCCCGGCGTGGCCCTTGGGGGAAGTAGTGCTGACGTAGCACAAAATCCACTATGTAATGATGGGCCATGTCCATTGTTGGGATAAACCCCTCCTATTCATATCGACAAACTAGAGTATTTACCACCCTCCTATGAAAAAAAATTAGAGGGTCAATGGTAGAGTGGGTACCTAGTATCTGTGGTCATGGAAGTTACCACTAAAGAAATGGAGCTATGCGGGACAATCATGTTGGCATTACCCCTTCCCCTACATCTATGGGTGGGAGGTGATCGGTTTCATGTAGCTTCAGCTTTGGTTATGAAAAGAAATGAAATTCACCCATCAGTATAGATGGTTGGAAGGAGAAACCGAATTCGCCGGTGCCATTCAATCTTCCATGGTTAAACAGAAAGATCAATGAAAACAACATCACATACCGGGATACCAAATGATCAACTACCCCGAATCCTGGTGAGTATCACACTAGGATAACTATTTTCTCAGCAGGACTCAGTGTCAGATAGATAGATCCAGTTACATTCTTATCTACTAATGTTTCAAATTCTACTTATCTCTATACTGAGGAGAAGATTCATGTTGGTTTCACCATTTCTATTTCCGCTTCTTTCACCAGGGTGCACACATATGTCTGTGGAGGACACACTGGCTATTTGTTTCCAGACAATCCTACCTTCCAATGGTGGGTGACATTTCTTGCTTATTTAGGGATGTTTACTTCATGATCGAAATGGGATGTTGGAAATTCAGTCCCTCCTTCCATGGATTCCACCTCAGAATTCAACACCTAGTTTTGGTATCCATTAATGATTAAGATGTTTTTCATGAAACTATTTCCGGTTCAATATATTTGTGGATTCTGGTTAATTACCTTGGTTCTGTTATTACATTGCTTGGGGTCAAGTCATGGTAGCAACCTTCGGTCAGGGGAATAGTCACGTTGGGCATCGCTTGCATGTCTCGGCATTAAAACAATGGTACACCTGGATCTCATCCCTTTATGATAGAGCTTATTGAGACTGTGGAATCCCAAGGAATTCAACATCTATTTTGTGGAATTGTATGCGATATTAATGTCTTTGAGGTTTTCCTCAGCTACCCATGTTTAACACGGTGTATGCTATGATTTTAATGCCTAGAAGAGATGGATCAGACAATCGGAACACTGATGGGAGTGGATCAGAAGGGTACATCCCTAGGAAGAGCACTTAGAAGGTTCACTAGATGGGGGGATCAAGAATCCAAATAAGGATGGATCCAAGAATCATTGGATGCCAACAAGGTTGACTCCAAGGATTAGAAATGGGTGGGATTGAACCTCAGGGAGGATTCATACGTACCCTGTCTAGGAGACAGTGATAAAAACCTACATAGTTTGAGAGGGTGGTTCATGGGATCATGATGTAATCAATGGACAAGAACTAGATGAAATGCTGGGGATTACACATGATTAAAAGACGGAGTGCTATAAATGTGCAATTAAATGAATGGGGATTACACATGGTCAGTTTCTTAGATGGATGGCATGATTTCCTTGGGATGTGCCAACCCGGGTGGCATATGGATGGATGATGGATGAGTTGATGACATGAATGAGATGAATGGGATGGAACTAACTTAAAGATGACAATGGGGTTAGGATTGAGGCTTTGGGAGGCTTCCTATATTTCCTAGATAATGGGAATCAATGCCCACATAGTTTGGTGGAGTAATGAGTCACCTGAGTATGTTTCTCTTGAGGATGGACGCATTGATGGGGCCTAGAGAAAGTAGAACCTATGGGTTGGGGCATGATCATCCCAAAACACAAAGGATAGAGGGAGATACTTGGATGGGACATGATATATTGGATTAAACCTATGGGAGGCTTCCAACATACCCCCATTGAAGGTAATCAACATCCACGTAGTTTAGAAATGGGAGCATTTAATCAGGCTGTTCACTAAGGACATCAACTCGGATGATTTTTCATGGTTAGAAACCCATCAAAGGAGGGAAACTCTTGGTTAAAGGGGTGAGAATTTAGTGTGGGGATCACAGGTGGTCAGCTATTTGGGAATTGGTATGACTCCATTAATGGGTAGACCAATGATGCGGGTCCTAATAAATGGGAAACCAATGACTACTAGTGTTTGGGTTTGAACCACAGGGAGGCTTCCTACATACCCTACCTTAGAGAGAAGGATCAAAGTCCACATAGTTTGGATGCATATAGTTTAACATCTTGTGGGACATAGATGACATACAATTTAACATCATGAGGTATAAGGGAGAGACAACATGAATTGGTCAGAACTGATTGGTGATGGAGCTTGAACCTCAATTAGGATTCATATATACCTTTCTCATAATGGTAAAAGAACAAAGTCCACACAATTCAGATAAAGAAGATTGGGATTACATGCTAAAGTGGCCGATAGAGGATTCCATTTTCGATTCTTCCTCTAAGCCCATGTGAGTCATGCTTAGTGTTAGAAACAATAGGTAACACTGACCTAACGATCACACCGTGAAAGGTGAATTAATGAGTAATTGAGTGGGGATTAGACATTGTTAGCAAACCATGGAAATGGATATTGGGACTTAATCCATGAGGGTTCCTTAATGAGAATGTAGGGTGTCCAGACGTATGAGAGGATATGGTCTTTCCACATAAATCAACCCATAAGAGGGTGTCATGGATTACATAGAGACGGCCTAAGGGGTGCATGGAAACGAAGCCCAGAGGGAGATGGGAGTGAGAAGGCACTGGAGACCACCCCCTACATGGTCCTCTCTGGACTTATCACTTGTGCAGTTATCATAGTTTAATGTTATTTGTTGGGTATGTGGGTGTTTGTGAGTTTAATATCATGTACCTCGGAAGGCGATGATTAACTCCTCATACATAAGACGTAAATTACTGGAACACTTTAAGCCTTTGTTAAGGGAAGGTACAAACAATGTTTTATTGAGAAGGTGTTGTGGATTGATCTATTGAAGGGATCGCGTTAGCGTGGTTATGCCAAAAAGTAAAAAACATTAGTGTGCATATTCGAAGAAACATGAGGAAAAGAAACGCAATATGAAGCACCATCTTGGGGGATTTGAAATCACTTCATAAATGTTTATAGGGACACACATTAGAATGGTTTTTGAAGAAGGGGGGCTCAAAGAGAGGTAACACTCAGTGCTCAGTGGTTTTCAGAGCACAAAGATTCACATGGTTCATGGGATCATATAGTACAGGGGATCACATATCATATGGCTTCACAGAGTTCATGGGATATCATAGAATAAGGGTTCATAGAGAATATGGCTTCACAAAGATCATGGGCTCATGGAGGATATGTATTTGAAGAGGTCATTAGATTATAGAGAAAAGGGGATCATAGATAATATGGCTTCGCAGAGCTCATGGGCTCGCAGAGAATAGGGATCATATAGGATATGACATTGTAAAGAATATAAATTCATGATTCATAGTGTCCCAACCTAAGTATAGAGTACATTTGTTTTTAAATAGTGCTTCAAAAAACATTTGTGCTTTGCAAAGCCCTGATTACCCAAGGGGGATCCTTCCATTAATATATCCCATAGGATCTCTGAATGGAATCCCTCTATGAAGAGGGGGTAAATTTGAGTAAAGGGAATGAGATTTTATAATTCTAAAGTACAACAGATAATTCATTTTTCCAATTGATCACCGAGAAACAGGTGCTTCACAATTTGGGAATTCAGAAGATGAATTGATGGTTCCTTAATTCTTTTTGAATGGGGGAGCTAAGTATTTATAGGTGTCATGGGGGTGCGATGCTCGGAATAAGCACCACGAAGTTACTTTTATCATTACCATTGGAGAAAAATTGGGTCATGTTTCTCAGCGCCATGAAGTCAACTGTCATCCCCTACATGGTATACATGCTTCCTTGATTCTCTATGCAGTGGTCACAGGGGCTTCCATGATGTAAGAAGGTCTTTCTGAGGTGGTCATCCTTCCCTCCGCTGTGTTGAGGCTCCCTTTAAGTGTGTCGTAACTACGAAGTTTAACATTACAGTCCTCTACAGTGGGCATAGAGGATGACTCTCCATTAAGACAACCATGGTGATGAAGGGTCTTACAAAGTTGTTTCCTTTGTGTGGGTTCTTCATTTGAGAAGGTGCTCCATGAATCAACTGCTTTATGCACCATTTAGTTCCCTTTGTTATTTTTCCTCAGACACATATTTTGGTGCCAGCAAATACACTATTGGGAGGTATCCCTTACATCATGTGAATCTATTAGTTAACCATTTTTGATAAAATAGATGATATGATAGAAATATTTCCATCCAATGGGTTTTGGAAAATTTTCTACATCAATTGGACACCTAATATTATTTTTTAACCATACACTTAAATCATTTACTTTAATCACGGTAAATAATTTTAAAAGTATTCACTAATATTTTCATTAAAAAAACTAAGTTAACCTTACAAGAAAACAATAAATTTTTCTAATTCCAAATATGGAATCTATTTTTCTAAATCCAATTCACATTTGTGTCATAATGTAATTTAAAATTAATCCCATATAAGGAACAAGAAAGCGGGTTTTAATATGTTCAATAAAATATAATATTTTTATATGAATATAAAATTATTAAATTGATTAAAATGGCCTAAATTGGATTACTGGATTTATTGTTATGTGATTTGTAATTTAAAATCAATTAAAATTTTAATTTAACACTATACAATATTTAGATGAAAAGTAAATTTTTAATTAAAAACCAATATTTGTCACCATTCACTAAAATATGAAATTTCTCAGAAAAATTAAACAATTCCCCAAAATCTAATTGTGAAATTAATATTTCATAAAATAATATTTTTATCAAATATAATTGAAAAAAGGTTCATTTTTTGGTACTAATATATATGTTCCATTAAAAGGTGGAAAAATAGCCTTTAGAAAAAATACAACATTTTTATGTAAAGTTGAATTTGTTATTGTCATACGATTGTAAATTATTATTGATGAATATAAAAATTTTTGAATGAATATAATATATATATATATATCAGTAATATAACTAAATAATAGTAATGAATTTAATTTATTATGTTAAAATTCCATTGGTCTCATAAAAATTGTTTTTTATAACAACATTTACTTTATATTCAATTAGTTTTCATTTTCATTTCAAATTAATTTGCAATCAATTAATTCAATTTATAAAAATATATAAACAATATTTTCATAATTCAGTTAATCTTATTCATTCTCAACAATCCAATATCTAGGTGAAAATTGTCATGTTAAATAATAATATTCGTAGTATATTGTTGTTTGGTAAGACTCAACCTTGCGTGTCACACAAGTAATTGAAGAAAATAATGTATACATTAAGTAATATATAATCACGGTGTTTCATATAACATGATTAAAACTTTTCATTGCATGTAATGTAAACTACAATGGAATTGTAAATTAATTTTACAGAATATATTTTATAATATCTTAGGCTATTACATCCTACCCCTCTTATAATTAATTTCTCTATAGAATGTCATCAAGTTTATTAAAGGATTAACATTTAAATAATTCCTTCTTATAAACCAACATCATATAAATGAAATAATTAAAAATACCTTATAAAGGAAAAATGGGAAACATAAAGGTAACTTGATGTTTTGAATAATAAGGATTCCAAAAAGGGAGGACATTGGTGGGAAATTAAAAGATGGATTTTGAAGGGAAAACTAACTCCCATAGACTAGTAGTAAGTGATAGATAACATGGTCAAGATGAAGTTAATAACAACAAAACCACATTCCATATGGGTGTGGAAACTCTCATTGATATCTTCATAAAATATGGTAATAGGTTAAAATTTTATTTCAAGATCATTTTCCTTTGTAAAGAGAATTTTTTTAACATAAGGAAGAAGATAATATAGGAATATACATACTTGATGAGTATAATTTCATCTGTTAAAATTTTTCACGAAAATATCAGGTTTCTCTCTAAATTATGAGTATTCAAGATGAATTTTAATAGCATGATGCACTAAAATAAAATTTTAATGACCCCATAAACATACAAGAGATAATGAAGATATTCCACATGTCATTATACATGAATCAAACTGGGAAAATTATAACATGGTAAGGAAATTACAAAAATGCAAAAACCTTAATATTAATCATTAATATTTCAAATTAATACCCAAAGTTTAATCAAAATCATTCAATAAATAATTATCCTTAAAATTCCTCAATCATTTCATGACTATGTGTGAAACCAAAATATTATAAGTATTTTATTATGTATTCTTCCAATATAAACTATTCATCCTCAAATAAAAGATTACATGATTACAAAATAAACATTAGAATTACCTGTAAAAATGGCCATACTAACCAAGACATCATATAGGATAGTGGTACATTAGAAACCCCTATCTTCTTATAGTATTTTGTTTATGCACCACCACCTAGCATGAAGGGTCATGTTGTCCACATGAACACTAGTTGTCGCTGTTTTTCCATAATCCTAAAAAATATTTCCAAACTAAAAAAAGTTCATGTTTATCCTGGGGGTTAAAAATACCTAAACCCAAAAAAAAGTGTCTATAAATTTCTTTAACAACCATAAAAAATTTAAAAATTAAGACCCTCAAATGAGGTTTTTAGGAATTGTAACTTATAATCATCTATGATCGTATAGTATAATAATGGAATCCATAAACATTAAGATATCCTCACTCGAAAACATTATAAAATTTAATGTTATCTAAACTGACCTTTGAGGCCAACTATGTTAACCCATACCTCATACTCATCGATTTGTGCTAAAATCCATAATTTTCCATTCCGGGTTATGATGGTGAAAATTTTGACATAATTGTTTTCCCTAAAAATGAAAAACCTAAAAGTCAAAACCTCTATCACGACCTTTTAGGTTTATAGTTTTAGATAATTAGGATATATCGTATATAGGAAACACACAAGCCATCAAATGAACATGTTTCTATTTTACCAGGATTTTATTATTTCCCATTTGGCCACCAACATCATCTGTGTGAATTACATTATAGACATGAATAGGCCAAAATAATTATTTATTACCTTGGGAAAATGTTATATAATAATAGCGAACTCAAATTCTTAATAAGTGTAAACATAATCCTTAATAATTGAATGTCATAAATGATAAAAAGAGTGCATAATTGTTTGATTACATCACAAAATTGAATGAAAAATCACTAAGAAACTCATACTCATCAATACTTAGATCATTAAATACAAATACATAAAAAATGATAGAGTTATTAGAATCGATAATTATAATCCATGTTATATCAATATTGATCATGAAAATAATTATATCCCATATGAAGTATAAAGAAAGTATGTATGTAACTAGGAAATCATTTTCACTGAAATCATAAAATTACTCTTATAAATGGAATTTCCATACATTCTAATTCCATACCCAAAGCACTGAATGGGTTTCATAGGCCCACATGTCATTAGATTATCATAGAACCACCTATCGTTGTTTTATAAGGATAACACCTCTGAAAATTTTCAAGAACTATAACAAAATCATAACATATAAAATATTTAATTTCATTAAAAAATAATAGGAAACCCCATTATACGTTTAATAAAATGATTTTCCCATGAAAAATAAATGTTTTCTACATAAATCATATTGAAACATGATTATACCATGGAAAAGAACTGGGTACCACAATAATCACTGTTAAAAAAATAAATACATCTAGAAAATAATGATGATTATATTAATACACAATATCCCTAGTGGAGATTAAATAAAAACAATTTTTTATGTTGATTAATGTATATACCATAAAAATATCATTAAAAATTAATGAATAAAGTATATTTTTATTTTGGTAAAAAAAATTAAAAAATAAATCTTTTTGAAAATAATTTTTATAAAATTTTCTTTAAAAATAGCCACTATAACATTAAAATTAAGATTAAAATAAATTCCATTGGTAATTATAGGCATGTCATACAAGATAAGAAGATATCAACTTTTCAATTTCAAAATAATTGAAAGTTCCTTTTTCATAATATGATAGTAAGGTTCCTTCAAAATTATGATAAAAGAAAAATGTACATTGTTTTAAAAATTAAAAAATATTTATTTGAAAATATTATTTAAATATTATTTTAATAAATCATTTTTATGTTGCTAAAAACATTTTTGAAAACATTTTTAAATTACATTGTTTTTGGAGAAAATAGATTTTTGACTGAATAGAATAATAAATTGAGAATTTATAAAAACACATTTCAAAAAGTTTTTTAGGTAATTATTTTTAAAATGGTAATACTATTTAAAAATTTCTTGAATAAAAAAAATTATAATATATTTCTTGAAAATTATCTGTTTTCAATATCATAGGATTTATCATACATAATCCTGATAAATGATGATATTGTAATAAAAGTATTCTTAAATATGTTAACATTGAATCACAATACACATTAGTGAATAACATAATGTGGAAATTATATTATATTGAAAATATTTATATACATGATATAAAATTTAAATGGAGTAGTATATATATATCATAATTGATGATATTTTTATAGCACGACAAAATTCTCAATTAAGGAAAATTATGAAAAAATCCATTACCACTTTTGTAACTTTGATATCATAAAAACCAATATATAGATATCATGAAGTGGATATGTAAAAAGAAATAGATTTATGTATTATAATAATAAAATATATTCAAGGTTAGTATATACACCACAAAACAAAAATGATTGGTGAATATTTCATATACCTCACAAAAATAAAATTGAGATAAGAAAAATCATTAGTTCAAGTCTGACTTGTCAAGTGTGTCTTTATTATCCAGAATAATAAACTTATGTTAATTATTTTCATTTTTTATAATCCTTTTCAATTTTATTATTACTTTTATTTCACTTTTTATTATGTTATATACAATTACTTAATTGGTTAAGTTTCATCATAAGTTTTGACCATATTCAGCTTTATAAATTACTTTGGTGGGTTGACTAAGGTCAAAAATGTCAATATCAAAACATATACAGAATAATAAACATTAAATAATTATCAAATTTATTCATAAATTGTACTTTTAAAACAAATAATTAATGATGGTTATGAAAAATGAATCAATGTTACAATCATGGAGATATTAGGTCGTACATATGCTTGATTAACATTTACATTTTTCAATGATCATTATGGAAAGATGGTTATTTATATTAAATATTAATAGAATATTAATTATTAAATAAAAACCAAAACAATTAATTATATATAATAATATATATCATTAATGTATTGTGGTAATGAAGAAAAGAAGAATCCCAACACTTTGAGGAAGCATTCGTCCACCCATTCCTCAAACGAAGTTATCACATATTCTGTGTGTGAAATGGTAAAAAAATGCCAAATTATGTTTATAGAGATATAATTATGACATTAATATCATAATTATTTCATGTAAACCATATATATTCATTATGTTTACTTTTTTACCTTCTATGTAACACATTTGTGAAAAACACTTCACATCTCATTGCGATGTGGTAATCCACCTTACAAATGAGGGATGTTATCATATATTCTATGGTATGAAATTTTAAAAGGTTGTATATTATACAATGACACCACATGAATTCATTTGTTTTAAATATCATAAATATTATTTATATATATAGTATTTTCACAATTATTCCCCTCCTTGATAGTTGTTTCAAGGAAAACAAATGACAATATTTCATGAGGGGGTTTTCTATCGTACAAAGAAATAATGATTTCGTAACCCTTATAATTGATGTGTGTGCTTGAAGGTAATACTCATAATATAAAACAATATCAGAGAATTTAGGATAAAATTTTTATTATATAATCACATTATAATAATTATTAAAGGGGTAGAAAGAAATAAAACATAAGTGATCATTGATAAACGTTACAACTTCTTCACGTAACTCCTTTTGGTTTGTACCAAAACCATTACATGGATTTCTTCATGTACAAACTTAAAACTCTAGGACGATTATTTGGATGTTGTTAGTTTATTGTTTCTAATTTTGGTTGAGAAAAAATGAATTAGTTGTGTGTATAATGGGAAATAGTGAATTCCAATTTATCATTGAGGAGTTTCATTATTGTAAATACCAAAATTAAAACTCTATTGAGTGGTATATATTACATAATGTGACTCTAGTAATCAAAACTATTATAGAAAGTGGGTATGTGTCCAAATTGTTTCTTACTAATGGGTTTTGGTCATGTTCCCATGTCATTTTCCCCCTTAAGAATATTGTTTAACTACTAATTAAAATCATTTTTAGTTTAATCACAATAATTAATTTTAATTACTCTCAGTAATATTTTTTTTGTAAAAAATATGTTGACCATATTAAAATCTATAAATTAATATGGTTAATAAAATTATTCCACTTTTCAAAATTCAACTAACAAAGGTGAAATAATTTAATTTAAAATTTATCCTCTTGAGAAACGAGAATGTGGGTTTTAAATTAAAAATTTTAAAATGTTTAAAATGTTTTTAAATCCAAATTGAATATAAAATTGATTCCAATGATATAAATTGGATTAAATGATTTATAATTGAGCTATTTAATCTTTAATACTAATAAAAATTGTAATTAAACATTATAAATTATTTGGATGAAAAGTCAAATTTAAATTACAATATAGTATTATTCATGATTAATCAAAAAATAGAGCATCCTTAAAAAGTACCAAAAATTCCCCCTAATATAATTTTTAAATTATGAATTAAAAAATATTTTTATTATTTGAAACTAAATTTATAAAAATTTCAATTTGTTTTTCAAAAAAGTTTTCCATTAAAACGTGGAAAACATTTTTTATAATAAATAATTCTTTTATTCTTAAATTTGGTTCTTTTATTATCTTATAAATGTCAAATATATTAGATGGATTTAAAAATATTTTATTAAATTTGTAATATATGTATTTAAAAAATACGATTCAATAATATAAACTAATTTAATTTATTATGGTAAAAATACTTTGGGAGTATAAAAATAGTCTATTATTAAAAAATTTCCATTATATTCAATTAGTTTTTATTTTGATCTCTCATAAATTAGTAACTAATGAATTCATTTTATAAGTATGTGTAAAATATATTTTAAAAAAATACTTAATATTAATCATTATTACCATTCCATTTTAGATGATAAACCTATCATGATAAATAATACAATTAATAATATATTGTTTTTGGGTAAGACTCAACGATGCATGTACAATAAGTATAATAGAAACTCATTTTTACATGTATTGAAAGACAGTATAATTAATTTGGCATATAGCAGTAGTGGGTTTCTTCTTTGGTAGAGGTTTAAACCTTCTCCACATGGTTATGCTATGCTTTCCAAAAACCAAACCTCATGTTGGTGTGGGCTTTCATATCAGGTTGGTTCCATCCAATTAGTAGTGGTTTATGGGAATTATCGTTGAATGTTTGTTTAGCGGTGGTTTTTTAGGTTTTACCAGTGGTTTCCTCCTCAAAACAATGATGAGGGGATACCATCAGTTTATACTGATAATATAAGGCCTCAGCCTTAAACCTTACATAATCTTGAGTTATCACAAGATTACACGTTGAGGATCTTTTCAGGTTTAGAGTTTTAGAGAATTAGATCTTAAAACATGCATTACAACCCACATTTAAACAAAGTGGATACAATAAAATATAGTATTATTTTTCCCATCAACGGAAACATATTGAAAATAAAACATGGATTCTTTCTTGACACTTCCTTGACACTATCATCTTATCATGTACCTTTCCCGTGACCTGTGAAAAACATTTCAAAAAACATGGGATCAGCATAAAAAGCTCAGTATGGGTTATATAAAAAAACAAGGAAAGGAAACATGAGTTCATATATACATAAGAATGAAATCATACTTTACCCATAAAACATAGGCACTTTAACATACCTCATAAAATCATGAAAAAATCATAGAAATCATAAGACATAAAGGTAACTTGAGGCATTCATAACATTCTTACACAGGGAGTAACCCTCTTGGTTATGTTTGGAATACCCATCACAGTATATTCCCTAAAATCTCTTCGGAGAAACCTTAACGTTTCACTCCTTCGTGTTACCCAATGCATTGGAGAGCTATAACGGGCTCACCCGCCCTTAGTTTATCACGGAACCACCCGTCTTCATAATAATGCCCAAGAACCATAACATAATCATATCACATAAAACATGCATAAAGGAAACATAAAATTTCCACATTTCAATCACGAGATAACAATACAACACATTGATATAATAAAAACATTATGAAAACCATTTTCAATACCAATGTAAAACATGGTATTTATTTTTCGTTTATAAAAAAGGGTATGGCTTGTAGAGGAAGCTGAAACTCCAATAATGGTCACGGTGGTGGAGAAGTCATTGTCTCTGCATACGTACGAAAAGAAAAACATTCCCTTTTTTCGTTTAGTAAAACGTTTCATATAAAAAATATTCCGTTTGAATAAGCGTAAAATTCAAAGGGGTTTATACACCGTATAAAAGAAGGATTGTGTATAAAACAAAATATGTCTCAATGAAAGGAGATTGAGACGAAGTCCCATACCTCGGGTCTGACTTGACTCGATCATTCTTTAATGTCCTGAATAATAAACTTGAGTTAATTTCTACTTGCTTAAGATCATTTTTCATGTTCATTATTCCTTTTATACCATGTTATGAACATCATGTAATCATTTAAGTTAATAATGTTCATTTTGTCGGTATTTGGTTCTTAAGTCAAAAATAGACTTCTTACACTTACATGTTGTTAATTTGGTCAAAGGTTCATTATATCCAGATTGATATTAATGATTTGGATAAAATATATATCATATATATTCAGCATATACATGTATTTATAATATTACATCACATTTAGAGGTAAGAAATGAAATGCACCGTTCATGGAGACGGTAAGCCGTACGTACGCATGAACGCTACTTCCATTTTTATTTCATATTTTCTGGAATGGAATCATAATGATATAAGAGTATATTATAATTCCAGTAGAATAACATATATAATATCATTAACTTTATCCTTTACACATCCCACATATGGTATTAACGAATCAAATCACTTTCAGGGGGCGGTAGTCCGCACTTCCTAAAATGAAGATATCGTGTTTACCCATAATGGAAAAAATAATGGTATGCCATAAATGAAAAATAAATAAGCTTAAGGAAAGAATAAAAATATTATATATCATATATAAAAATATTGACATCATAATGGCCACCTTTGAAGGTGTTAAATGAGTATTGAACAGTCATCGTTTCGGGAGGCAGAATTTCGCCATCCATGGAAACCGTATGTTCTTTAACCATTTGATGTAGTTGTGTGAGAGTTTAGCTCGAATAAATCTTATAACAACATCCTAGTATATTGAATATACTTGTGTTGTTACAAAAGAAGTAAATAAAAAGAGGTTAGGGGGGTTGGAGAAGCAAAATAAAACAAATGAACATGAGAGAATGAATTACCTTTAAAAGTGTAACTCCTTTTGATTTGAGCCTAAAGGCTTCCTTTGAAAGGATTCTGCCCAAAGGGAATCCTCTAGGATGAGGATAGGTATGTGGAGAGAGTAAATGGGCAGGGGATGTCCGATCCAAAGGCTTGAGGACTGTGTGAAATGAGGTAGAGGTGGGGGCCTTTTATAAGAGGAGAGGAGTGGCACTTTTGGAAATCATGAAACTATTATTTTATTTTCAAAAGTGTTTCAAATTTCTAAGGTCCCACATTGATATATTTAGAAGATACAATGATAAGGCTTCTAAATATTCCAATCCAATTGTTTTTGGACAAGTGTAGGTCTTAGAGTTTATATTATCTTTTCATTTTATTTAAACTGTTCATTAATGAGGTCATCATTGCATGATCATGATGTCATAATTAAATTAATTTATTTAATGTCTAAAAATTATAACAAAACTATCCTGATGTAGGAAATCTTTTTATCTTTCCAAATATTATTTATAGACAACAATATGATTACTATAACCCCTTCTAAAAATTGTTTTAGTAAAACAATTTCTGTTAGTGTCATTTTCACCTTTATTTAAAAAAAGGCATTAAAGTCATTATCTCACCCAAGAGGCTCCATAGGGTCCCCTAAATCAACACATGGGTTGTCTTGGTCGGCCAGGACTCATCCAATAGGGGTAGGACAAGTGTAATGGATTTTTCATATTTTTATAATATCATTTTTACCTTAAATTACACTAATTACCTCTAATCGCGATTAATGAAAAAAAGTTACTATTCACCAAAAAATTATTTTCATCCCATTGAACCACATTTTACATACTAATGACAACCATGTATGTCGGATTTTCAAAATTCAATAAACATTAGTCGTAAAATTTCATTTAACTGAAAAATCAGTTTGCTTGATTACCACTTAGTGGTTCCACTATTCATCAAAAATTGGAGTTTTTCAGAAAATTACCAAAAATTCACTCTAATCTATATTCGATATTCCAAATTAAAAAATGATGTTTATATTACATAATTCAAATAATATAAGTAGAATTAATTAATTTAATAATTAACTCCGACTGTCAAAACAAATAGCGTGTTTTTAAGAAACAATATATATCAAAAGATTGATATTTGTTTATGTCGAATTTCAAAGTGAAATTAATTACAAATTCCACCATTGAATCAAATGGTAAAAATATTTTATGGTTTCACTTTAAAACCAACTGAAAAGATAATGTAATCATATAAATCAGTTAGATTAAAAGAGGTTTTGAATTAAAATACAACATTTTTCACTTATTCATAAAAAATGAACTTTATCGGAAGAATAACAAAAACATACACAAAGTAAATTTTGATGTCCCAATTATAAAGAAGGATTTTATTTGGTCCAAAAGAATTTATAAGAGTGACCAAAACTATATTTAAAGAGGGTTCGCCATCAAAAGGCGATAAATGAACCTTTTAGTGAATATTAATGTATTTATGTATAAAATTGAATTCCTTTCTTATTTTAAGCCTTTATCTTTTATTGGATAAATGTACAAACATATATATTCTTATTTTAGTTATTTCTATTCATTCCTGCTAGTACGACGGCTACTTGTTAACTACCATTTTAAATTATATTATTAGCATGTAACGTAAGATTTCAAAGAAACTCATTATTGCGTATCGGGCACGCTATCGTACATAGAAACCCCTTAAAAAATTAATATTTAATTAAAAAATAATAATAAATATGAATATGACTTATTCTTTATTTACCTGGGATATTACATCCTTCCCCCCTTTTGGGAATTGCGTCCTTGCAATTTTATTCACTTATCGAATAAGTGGGGGTATTTATCCCTCATAGCATTTTCAGATTCCCATGTTTCCTCTTCAACCATATAGTTTTTCCATAAAACCTTTACCTGATGAATCACCTTATTCTGCAATACCTGCTCCCTGTGGTCACGAATCTGGACCGGTTGTTCCTCGTAAAATAGATTCTCTTCTAGCTGAACTACCTCTGCACTCAAAACATGAGATGGATCTGGCATATACTTTCTCAACATCGAAACATGAAAAACATTGTGTACCTGAGATAAACTTGGAGGTAAACCAACTCGGTATGCAACTGATCCAACTCTATCCAGAATTTCGTATGGTCCAATGAACCTTGGACTTAGCTTTCCTTTATTACCAAATCACATAACACTTTTCCATGGAGAAACTTTGAGAAAAACATGATCACCTACCTCAAAAGAGAGATCCTTCCTCCTGTTGTCCGCATAACGTTTCTTCCTGCTATGAGCTGTTTTCATGTGTCTCTGAATCAACCGAACTTTTTCTGCCATCTCTTCTACCAATTCTGGTCCCATCAACATCCTTTCACCCACTTCATCCCAGAAAGCTGAAGTTCGACACCGCTTCCCATATAATGCCTGAAATGGTGCCATCTGTATACTGGAATGAAAACTGTTATTATATGAAAATTCAACCAAAGAAATATGTTGGTCCCAACTTCCCTGATAATCCATAGAAAAATCTCGTAGCATATCCTCCAATGTCTAAATTGTTCGTTCTGACTGCCCATCTGATTGAGGATGAAAAGCTGTACTAAAATTTAATTGAGTACCCAACCACTTCTGAAGGCCTTTCCAAATGTTATAAGTGAACATGGGATCACGATCAGATACAATGGGAAGGGGAACTCCATGTAACCTGAATATATCTTTAATATACAAACGGGAAAGTTGATCCAGGGAAAAAGTATCTCGTATAGCAAGAAAATGAGCAGATTTAGTCAAGCGATCAATAATAACCCAGATTGCATTATTACCTCGAGATGTCTTCGGTAATCCCACAACAAAGTCCATGGATATATTATCCCATTTCCACTCTGGCACTGGTAAAGGCTGAAGCATCCCTTTCGGTAACTGCCGCTCTACTTTAACCTGTTGACATGTCAAACACTTCACAGTAAAATCAGCAATATCTCTTTTCATTCCATCCTACCAGTAATACTCCCACAGATCTCTGTACATCTTAGTACTTGCAGGATGAACTGAAAACGGAGAACTATGAGCTTCACATAACAACTCTCTCTTCAACTGTGAATCACAAGGCACACACAATCTCTTCCCAAATCTCAAAATGCAAAAATTATCAATGTTTAATTCAGGAAACTTACCTTTCTGAACCATCTCTACCTTTTTCTGCAACTCACTGTCTTGCTTTTGTTCTTGCTTGATTCTATCTGATAGAGATTATCTCACTGATACATGAAACAAAATAGAAGAACTACCTGCACCAACAACTTCCATGCCAAATCTCATCAAATCCTTAACCAAAGGATCACATTCCAAACTAAATATTGCTAATAAATCATTACTTTTTCAACTTAAATCATCATCCACTTTATTTTCTTTTCCTAGATGGTAATGAATTATAAAATCATAATCCTTGATTAATTATAGCCATCTCCTTTGTCTCATGTTAAATTCTTTATTATTGAATATATACTTTAAACTTTTGTGATCGGTATATATTTCACAATTTACTCCATACAAATGATGCCTCCAAATTTTCAATGTAAAAACAACAGCAGTTAATTCCAAATCATGTGTTGGGTAATTTACCTCATGTGTTTTCAATTGTCGTGAAGCATAAGCAATTACCTGATCATTCTGCATTAGGACGCATCCATGTCCTTTAAATGAAGCATCGCTGTAGATGACAAACTCACCATTTCTGGAAGGTAGTGCCAAAACTAGAGCATTCACCAATCTTCTTTTCAGTTCCTGAAAACAATCATCACATTCTTTTGTCCAGATAAACTTAACACCCTTCCGAGTTAGCTTAGTCATTGGACCAGATAACCATGAAAAATTTCTAACAAACCTTCGGTAATAGCCTGCCAAACCAAGAAAACTACGAATCTCGGTTACATTTGTGGGTCTTGGCCATTCTTCAACAATTGCAGGATCAACGGTTATCCCATCTTTAGAAACAATGTGACCAAGGAAAGAAATTTTTTGCAACCAAAACTCACACTTGCTGAATTTTCCATATAGTTTCTTTTCTTTTAAGGTTTGCAAAACAACCCTTAAATATCTTTCATTCTCCTCTTTAGTTTTAGAAAACACCAAAATATCATCAATGAAAACCACCACAAACTTATCCAAGAATTCATGGAAAATTCTATTCATTAAGTCCATGAATACAGCAGGTGCATTGGTTAGCCCAAAAGGCATAACTACAAATTCATAATGGCCATATCTAGTACGAAAATCAGTCTTCGGAACATCTCCTTATTTTATTTTCAACTGATGGTACCCCGACCTCAAGTCAATCTTCGAAAAATACTGAGCTCCCTGGAGCTGATCAAACAAATCATCGATATGAGGCAAAGGATATTTTTTCTTAACAGTAATATAATTCAAGGCTCTATAATCAATGCAAAGTCTCATAGAACCATCTTTCTTTTTAACAAATAAAATAGGATCACCCCATGGTGATGTGCTAGGTCGAATGAAACCTTTCTCTAATAAATCTTGCAATTTCTCCTTCAACTCTAAAAGTTCAATTTGAGCCATTCGATAAGGGGGTTTTGAAATTGTCTTAGCATCAGCAACTAAGTCAATAGTAAACTCAACTTCCCGATCTGGTATTATTCCAGGAAACTCATCAGGAAAAACATCAGGATACTCATTTACCACTAGCACATCATCAATCTGAACAGTTGCTTTATTTTCAACGACGTGTGCAAGGTAACATTCATTTCCATTTTTTACAAGTTTATTTTCCTCTTGATAAGTTATCAAAAGTAAGGGTTCATTCTTGTACACAAACTGAAAGGCTTTCTGAAATGAAACTTCTTTAGCTCTACAGTCAATATTAGCATGGTAAATAGAGATCCAATCCATACCCAGGATAACATCAAACTCTACTAGAGGTAGAACAATAAGGTTTGCAAGTAGGTTCTTTCCACAGATAAGGATAGGAAGATTCTTATAAATTATTTTTTGCCTCAACATTTCCCCCATGTGTTTTTACCAAAAGATCAAGAGTCGTTTCTTGAGATGGTATTCCCATTTTACTAGAAAAGGTTTCAGAGATGAAAGAATGTGTAGACCCCGAATCAAACAACACACTGGCATAATCTGAAAAAACAAACAAAGTACCTAATACAACTTCATTTGACGGCCCGACATTTGCTGAAGTAGTTGAAAAGGATTTCACCACCCCTTTCTTCTTGTAGTCTAACTGCTTCCCATCACTCAAGCTCTTTGTCAGACACTCATTTACATAGTGTCCCATCTCATTGCACTTATAAAATTTCACTAACTGTAAATCAAATTTGTTCTTACCTTCAACTTGATCCTTTTCAGTGCAATCACGAGCCTTATGTCCCATCTTACCACATCGGTAGCACTTTCCAGAATTCAGAAGACATTCCCCAGCATGCCTTTTACCACAATTATCACAAACTGGAAACTTAGTTTTCTTACCATCAGACTTTTTTGAAGAATTATTTCCTTTCTCCTACCACCTCGGTCTCTTCTTTTGCTGGTTGTTGTAGAACACTTGATCATCGGCAAACTCCATTTCTAACTTCTCAGTACATCGAACAAGCTTTTCATAACTTTTGAACTCACGATAAGCTAAATCCCATCGATATTTTGTCTTTAATCCTGAGTAAAAATGATTGATTTTACTATCAAGGTCTCCGATAAAATTTGGAGCATACCTTGCCAATAGAGTGAACCTTTCTTCATAGGTAGCCACTGAATCTTCCTCTTTCCTCAATTCCAAGAATTTATTTTCCATCCTAAGTCGAACAGCCTTAGGAAAATACTTCTCAAGAAACATACCTTTGAATTCATCCTAGTCGAGAGCATCAATCTCATCAGCGTCCCTGATATTTTTAACCATCGACCACCATTGATCTGCCTCACCCTCCAAATGGTAAATAGCAAGACTAACCTTTTGATTGTCTGAACACCCAATGACATCGAAAATCTTCTCCAGTGCTTTAATCCACCCTTCAGCTAGCACAGGGTCAGATGATCCTCTGAATGATAGGGGATGTTGCCTCATGAAATGTTCCACCACTGACATGTTCCTCTGCGGTTGGTCTGGCTGATCTCGTGCATGGATACCACCACCATTTATAGCCTGAGTCAACTGTGCCATTACAGCAACAAACTGTTTAGTTCCAATTCCGACCATCTCAAGATTCTGGTTCGGAAGGTTATTTCCTTCTGTATGCCTTCCTAGCACTGCTTCCCTGTTTCCTCTGCGGAAAACCATTCTGAACAAACATGTCTTAGATGAAGCAACATGGTAATCTTTAAATGCTATATCATTTCAAAAAAAATATTTTTGGATAATCATTTAATAGAATTCTAACTCCTAAAGTTATCTAAATCGACCTTTGATACCAACTATAAGGCCCCAGCCTTAAAACTTACATAATCTTGAGATATCACAAGACTACACATTGTGGATCTTTTCAGGTTTACAGTTTTAGAAAATTAGATCTTAAAACATGCATTACAACCCACATTTAAACAAAGTGGTTACAATAAAAGATAGTATTCTTTTTCCCACCAAGGGAAACATATTGAAAATAAAACATGGATTCTTTCTTGACACTTCCTTGACACTATCATCTTATCATGTACCCTTCCTGTGACCTGTGAAAAACATTTCAAAAAACTTGGGATGAGTATAAAAATCTCAGTATGGGTTATATAAAAAAAAGGAAGGAAACATGAGTTCATATATACATAAGAATAAAATCATACTTTACCAATAAAACATAGGCACTTTAACATACCTCATAAAATCATGAATAAATCATAGAAGTCATAAGACATAAAGGTAACTTGAGGCATTCATAACATTCTTACGTAGGGAGTAACCCTCTTGGTTACGTTTGGAATACCCATCACAGTATATTCCCTAAAATCTCTTCGTAGAAACCTTAACGTTTCACTCCTTCGCGTTACCCAATGCATTGGAGAGCTATAACGGGCTCACCCGCCCTTAGTTTATCACGGAGCCACCCGTCTTCATAATAATGCCCAAGAACCATAACATAATCATATCACATAAAACATGCATAAAGGAAACATAAAATTTCCACATTTAAATCACGAGATATCAATACAACACATTGATATAATAAAAACATTATGAAAACCATTTTCAATACCAATGTAAAACATGGTATTTATTTTTCGTTTAAAAAAAGGGTATGGCTTGTAGAGGAAGCTGAAACTCCAATAATGGTCACGGTGGCGGAGAAGTCGTTGTCGCCACATACGTACGACAAGAAAAACATTCCCTTTTGTCATTTAGTAAAACACTTCATATAAAAAATATTCCTTTTGAATAAGTGTAAAAGTCACAGGGGTTTATACACCGTATAAAAGAAGGATTGTGTATAAAACAAAATATGCCTCAATGAAAAGAGATTGAGACGAAGTCCCATACCTCGGGTCCGACTTGACTCGATCTTTCTTTAATGTCCTGAATAATAAACTTGAGTTAATTTATACTTGCATAAGAACCTTTTTCATGTTCATTATTCCTTTTATACCATGTTATGAACATCATGTAATCATTTACGTTAATAATGTTCATTTTGTCGGTATTTGGTTCTTAAGTCAAAAATAGACTTCTTACACTTACATGTTGTTAATTTGGTCAAAGGTTCGTTATATCCATAATTATATTAATGATTTTGATAACATATATATCATATATATTCAGCATATACATGTATTTATAATATTACATCACATTTAGAGGTAAGAATTGAAATGCACCGTTCATGGAGACGGTAAGCCGTACGTACGCATGAACGCTACTTCCATTTCTATTTCATATTTTCTAGAATGGAATCATAATGATATAAGAGTATATTATAATTCCAGTATAATAACATATATAATACCATTAACTTTATCCTTTACACATCCCACATATGGTTTTAACGAATCAAATCACTTTTAGGGGCGGTAGTCCGCACTTCCTAAAATGAAGATATCGTGTTTACCCATAATGGAAACAATAATGGTATGACATAAATGAAAAATACAGAATCTTAAGGAAAGAATAAACATATTATATATCATATATAAAAATAGTGACATCATAATGGCCACCTTTGAAGGTGTTAAATGAGTATTGAACAATCATCGTTTCGGGAGGCAGAATTTCGCCATCCACGGAAACCGTATGTTCTTTAACCATTTGATGTAGTTGTGTGAGATTGTAGCTCGAATAAATATTATAACAACATCCTAGTATATTTAAGATACTGGTGTTGTTACAAAAGAAGAAAATAAAAGAGGTTAGGGGGGTTGGTGAAGCAAAATAAAACAAATGAACATGAGAGAATGAATTACCTTTAAAAGTGTAACTCCTTTTGATTTGAGCCTAAAGGATTCCTTTGAAAGGATTATTCCCAAAGTTAATCCTCTAGGATGAGGAGAGGGATGTGGAGAGAGTAAATGGGTAGGTTATGGCAGAGCCAAAGGCTTGAGGAGTGTGTGAAATGAGGTAGAGGTGGGGGCCTTTTATAAGAGGAGAGGAGGGGCACTTTTGGAAATCATGAAACTATTATTTTATTTTCAAAAGTGTTTCGAATTTATAAGGTCCCACATTGATATATTTAGAAGATAAGATGATAAGGCTTCGAAATATTCCCATCCAATAGTTTTTGGACAAGTTTAGGTCTTAGATTTTATATTATCTTTTCATTTTATTTAAACTGTTCTTTAATGAGGTCATTGTTGCATCATCATGATGTCATAATTAAATTAAATTATTTAATGTCTAAAAATTATAAAAAAAATATCATGATGTAGGGAATATTTTTATATTTCCAAATAGTATTTATAGACAAAAATAGGATTAGTATAACCCCTTATAAAAATTGTTTTAGTAAAACAATTTATGTTAGTGTCATTTTCACCTTTATTTAAAAAAAGGCATTAAAGTCATTATCTCACCCAAGAGGCTCTATAGGGTCCCCTAAATCGACCCATGGGTTGTCTTGGTCGGACATGACTCATCCAATAGGGGTAGGACAAGTGTAATGGAGTTTTCATATTTTTATAATATCATTTTTACCTTAAATTACACTAATTACCTCTAATCGCGATTAATGAAAAAAAGTTACTATTCACCAAAAAATTATTTTCATCCCATTGAACCACATTTTACATACTAATGACAACCATGTATGTCAGATTTTCAAAATTCAATAAACATTAGTGGTAAACTTTCATTTAACTGAAAAATCAGTTTGCTTGATTACCACTTAGTGGTTCCACTATTCATCAAAAATTGGAGTTTTTCAGAAAATTACCAAAAATTCACTCTAAGCTATATTCGATATTCCGAATTCAAAATTGATGTTTATATTACCTAATTCAAAGAATATAAGTAGAATTAATTAATTTAATAATTAACTCCCGCTTTCAAAACAAATAGTGTGTTTTTAAGAAACAATATATATCAAAAGATTGATATTTATTTATGTTGAATTTCAAAGTGAAATTAATTCCAAAGTCCACCATTGAATCAAATGGTAAAAATATTTTATGATTTCACTTTAAAACCAATTGAACAGATAATTTAATCATATAAATAAATTAGATTAAAAGAGGATTTGAGTTAAAATACAACATTTTTCACTTATTCATAAAAAATAAACTTTATCGGAAGAATAACAAAAACATACACAAAGTAAATTTTGATGTCCCAATTATAAAGAAGGATTTTATTTGGTTCAAAAGAATGTATAAGAGTGACAAAAACTATATTTAAAGAGGTTTCGCCATCAAAAGGCGATAAATGAACCTTTTAGTGAATATTAATGTATTTATGTATAAAATTGAATTCCTTTCTTATTTTAAGCCTTTATCTTTTATTGGATAAATGTACAAACATATATATTTGTATTTTAGTTATTTCTTATTCATTCCTGCCAGTACAACGGCTACGTGTTAACTACCATTTGAAATTATATTATTAGCATGTAACGTAAGATTTCAAAGAAAATCATTGTTGTGTATCGGGCACGCTATCGTACAAAGCAAAACCTTCAAAAAAAATTAATATTACATAATAAATATTAATAAATATGAATATGTCTTATTCTTTATTTACCTGGGATGTTACAGATAAATCATTCCCCCAATATAATTTGAAATATATACCCCAACTCAATGAGTTTAAAATGTAACACAATGATAAGATTATGCATCTAAAGAATTTTGGAGAATCTAGTGAAAAAGGCTCTTAGAAATCACTCCCATAGCAAAAAAATGAATATGAAATTGTAAAAAAATTCACATTAATTGGTGATTAAAATTCGCTACTCCATGTAACATGCCAATGAACTCTTCTCAAGACACTAAAAATATCTAAATCCACTTCTTGTTATTGGCACCTACTAGACAATTATTCTAAAAATTAAATATTGTTTTATATTTAAATTGAATCTTAAAACCAATAATTGTTTGCATATGAAATGATTTTGAAGTTGTGTGATTTATGTGTTCAATGTCATCAATCAATGAAATATCAATAGTGACATATCCAGTCATCTTCTAATGACCATTCCATCTTGCATCTTTATATGATCCCCATGTTCCTGAATTTTCTTTTTCATTGCAACTAACTCCCTCTTAGCTATGGTAATATAGAATAACAGCTGTATAAAGATATTTATTTATGAAATATTAGAATTTAATAATATAATGGCAATAAAATACACCATAATGTATTAAAATTACATTTATCAATGAATCAAAGACTCAATTTTCCAAGATTGAGGCACATGCCTCCAATCAACATAGGCAATCAGAAGGGTAGCCGGATCCACTACGATCTAGGCTATAATTTGGAGAAATAATGACATGGAATCATATATAGTAACCACATAATAGTCAAATGGGATAAATATCATCAATCTATTCATATTCCAAACATATGAACTATACATATTTCTCTCTATTTTAATAATTTTTTCACGTTTTATTAAAATATGTTTGTTGAATAAAAAAGTGATACAATGTTATTCACATTAAAATTTGTACCCAAAAATTTACCAAAAAATATCATTGTGAAGATTTTGGAGTGACAAACTACTCCTTTATTGTTGATCCCTGTAAATGGGGAGGCACTGTCTCATTTAACAAGAGTCGATTGGGATTACTTAAATGCTTCCTCCATGGAATTCATGTCATTTAATAAAATATAAATAACTTCAGAATATATATTTCAAAAAATTCATACATAAAAAAATTATAATTTATAAGAGATTAATAGTACTGGAAAACATATACATAAAAATTATAATTAATGACTATAGATATAAAATAAGTGTTTGATAAATTAATGGATTACTACATATAAAACCATTTTTCCTAAAATCGTATCATTTTCCTTGTCAAGCATTACCTTATCTACTTAATCCACCCTTGAAAAAAAATAATTTTTTCATTATCATGAAAGAAATAAGTTCATTTTTTATTGTTGGTGTGATTCAATATCAGAGGTCAAATATTCTACTTCATCATCCATGTCATACACGTCTCTATATTTTACCTTAATAACTACACTCCACCCTTCATCTAGAACATATTACATATAATATATGATTTTTTACTGTGATGATAAGATATACATACCATGTTATTCACATTCACAAAATTATATCAAGCGAGTGAAGTTTAACGAAGTAAATTTCAAGGAATCACTTTTAATATTTCTGGTAATATTGAACAACATACATATTAATAAAATACATAAAAAATGGTAGTTTTAGTTTTGTTCGATAATATCAGTTAAATTTCCATAGTATCCCAATTCAGAAATCATAAATATACCACTATTCTATTTGTTTTCAAAACCTCTTCCCCATTGACTGTATTAAATTTAAATCCAATCATATTTGACGCATCAAACATTCCATCCTATTTTAGAGGACCTCGACCGAGAAACATAAAATCTCCTATCAATGCATCCAGAGTATCAGTATTAATGTTATAAAAAAATGAATCTATATTGCTATATTTACAGAATATATACACCAACCTAATATCCATATTGATTTCAATATTTATGATCTTACATAGGGTGCTGACCATTCTCCAATATCTTTATTAACAAATTTTGTTATATTATGATCATTTCATGTTCAGATTCTCTTTCATCTCATAGTTTGTATCCTACGATCTACCATAAATGGAACTGAAATTTCACTATTCAGGAGAATATATCTCTGTTCCTATAATAAGTCCATTTTTCTCAATGTAACATTTGATCTCCTCCCAACTACTCAGCCAAAAACATGAAATATTTCTGATTTACCAATTATTTGAGATTGAGTTGGTGTATCTTCAACACATCCAACCTGGTTGAATCTATCCAAATATCATCCAAGTATCTAGAAGAAATGGTAAAACACTACTCTACCAAATTTCATTATAAATAGAGCCTTTAAGAATATCTTTAATTTTCTGGTATGATTTCAAATGACCAATATATTTGTGAAATTAAATAAATAAAACATAATTATGTATTTAATCAAGTGAGAATAATTATTTTATTAAGATAAAAACTATATAGATAAAGTAACCATAAATTTGATACATCCATAGATAATGTATGGGGAATCCTAATTTTGTTTCCTATACTTAATTCATAGATAAATGCATCATCACAGTAACAAATTATAGAGGAAATGCCATATCTATTGCAAAAAGTTCCAGGGAAAATCTATCATGAAGGTTGTCAAGATCAAATTTTGGTAACGTTTTCTCACATAAATGTCAGAAGAATGTGAAAAATTGGATTACTACAATATTAACCAATTCAGGTAATAATGTACACAATGCCAGTGATAGTAAATGCCATAAAAAATATGTGAATATTCAAATCTCTATTTTTATAACATATGATTATTTATTTCAAAAAGGCATTGATATGTTGCTTAAATACCCATTAGACAACATCACATGTTTTAAAATACAATGAAATTTTTCTTTATCATTATTTTTCCTTGAAAAATTGTTAGTGAATACTTTCCATTATCATCAGGAAAGATATCGTTATTATTGTTAATTATTTATATTTCCTTCCAATCATTAACATGGTCCTCTTATTTTTCAAGCTCATTAAGAAATGCGAAGAACAAATCATTACAAACATTCTTCTCAATATTCATAACAGCAGGATTTCTCCACAATAAATTAAATTCCCAGTACATAAGTTAGAATATTTTTTTCATCCATTACTACATTCTAAGTTCACATAAAGTTTCCCAATAAACTCATTTCTAATTATCTTTAAAATAATTCAACTTCACAAATTCTATTTCAACATTCCCAAGTTGGTCCAATATTTCAGAACCTTTCTATAGCTCTGGTGATGGCCTATGATCCTTATAACAATTTCATTTTTACCTTTTCATCCAAAATATAGGAGATCCAACATGAAAAATATGATGTCACAATAAGTACCATTATTTACTATAAGGTAATTGTTTCAGCTCAATATAAAAGTTACAAAAAATGTAAAGAAAAGCCTTTGTAAGTGTTACAACCAGATAATTTCCCTTGTCTAGGGAAGTCATGAATGGTCCACATTATAAAAATTTTCTTGTTAAATATTATTATAGAAGATGCATCGTGTGTATCAAAACCGGTTCCCCATAACTTATGTAATTCATCAATTCAAGGTTGCATGTGTACATCAATATCATTTAATGGATTTTGTTTTCTAGGAATAATAATAAAAATTATAAAATATGTTTGTTTCATACAATTAAATTATGTAAGATTTTAACGGATCAAAATAACCATCCAAATTCTATAGCTAGTGTTAAAAGTCCAAAATGGGGTGAATCCATCAGCAACCAATCCCAATCATAAATTCCTAGATTCAGATGAGAAAAATAGACATAATGTATCAAATGTCTTCCATAATTATGAATCTCCAAGATCTCACATTGAACCATCATTGGAATTATCTATAAAAATACACTTCATGTGATCAATAGTTATCAATGGCATGAATGATATTTTCAATCAATGAATTAAAGGGAAGTAACTCAAAATATTTTATGGTGTGTTCTTTTTTTCTTCTTTATAATAGTATGTTTATTCATACTTATAACATCACACATTTAATTCCATATAGAAGAATAAAAAATTTCCAATCATATTAGCTTAAATCCCTTCTGTGATAGAGAATACAATCATTATGACAAACATGCATTTTATTATAATTTATACCAAGAATGTTATGACCTTTTTCATATCAACAAAAGACTAAGGGATATGAGATTTACAAAATTCATCACACAAAATTTCCAATATAATTGACATCACCTTATTATTAAATTCGCATATGAATTTGATATGATTCAAATTCATCAAAAAATAATGTTTTGCTTTTTTGAAATTTCCACAATACACCTCTTGATTTTCATCATCAAATAAACCATTAAATGCATTTGTGTGCTCAGTGACGTTCTCTCATACATTAGTCTCCATGAAATCAAGATATGGATCCAATTTTGTATTAAAATATTTATCTGGTTGTCCTATATTTCCAAAACATCAATTTTCATGTTACTATTTTTATCACACTCAACTGGTTGTTCTGATAGGTTTTGATGTGGAAGTGGTTTCCTTAAAATGTCAAAAGCATCATTTATAGTGTTTTTCATTTCATTTTTCATTTTCACTGATGTTCAGATCTCATTCTATTAATTTAAATCAGTTATCAAACTTTATGTAACATTTGAATCTCCCTGAAAATATAAAAAAATTATTGTGAAGGGAATTTCATCAATATCAAGCATTCAAGAACTTCATCTCTCTTCAATAATCTTCTATAATTACATTTAGAACAAGGAAATTATTATCCCCATAAATGGATCGATTATAAATTTATCAATCTAAAAACATTTACAAACACGTAGAAAAATGGGATGTGTTCCTCAATAATGTGATGAGACATTTATCCATATATATGAAATTGTGTCTAATATTTATTAAAAAAAAATTAAAACTCATAATTATTACAAGTAATGAATATAGATAAATGGAATTGAAAAAAACACAACCCAATTAGTTATATGCAGAGTCATACAAGTAGAAAACAAGTCAACGTAAAAAATGTAAATCAATTGTGTAATATCTTATGTATATTAGAAACAAGAGAAAAATCATAAAGACATTAATAAACATAGAAACATGCATCAATAAAAATTAAACCCTCATGAGATCACAAGCCTCCCTAGGTGTAACATTAGTCACAGGAGGATCAAGAGGGTCTCAAACATTTGTAAAAATATTTTCTATATATTTTCAATGGTGATTTCATATAGATTTTCAAAATCCTATCCATTTTGACACCATTTGAATACTACATTTCAAATTCTACTTGAAAATCATTTATCAAACTACACACTGAAAACTAATTTACAATTAAACATTTTTCCATAAAATCCCTATTAAAGGAATAAATATTTAATATTTTAATGGTCATTATTAGAATGATAAATATATCATTTTTTCAATTATGCATGAGTAATATCAATAAAAATTAATTTATAATATAATTATAACCATTCCACGAATTGAACAACTAAAGTTTTTTTCATTTGACGTTAATGGAGTGACATTTTTTTATGATTCCCAAAAAAGTACGTAATATTTTTTTAATCACCAAAACTAGAAGAATTATAAATTTTCCTGAACGAAAACATAATAACTTTATCTTTGTTATCAAAAAATTGTAGTATCTTTTTTTTCACAACGATTTCCATGTAGAAACCTAGCATGGGTTGTCAATCAATTATTTTGTCAATAATATAAATGATTATATTAATTTAGTGATTTATCTCTATATTTTTTCATTGCTTCACATTGTAATTCATAATTTTGTGGATTATATTATAATTTATAATAGGGAATGAACAGACATGAATTTTTTCCACTGTTGTAAAATAGTATATGATTTTCTAGAAATGGAAGAATATTATGTGGCATTGAGTATATCACAATCAAAAATAAATATTTAGCCTCCGAAAGAACATACATTATTGTTTTCATCTCTGATTAAGATGAAAAAATTTCTTGACAATGGATTTTTTTCTTTTATAAAGCATCAAAAAATTAATTTTTAATTTTTTAAAAATATTTTCCTATCATTCCATGTCACATATATAGATCCATATTCATATTTCATTATCAATATTCAAAAATTCATTTTTTTGATTGACATATTCTACCACATGATATAGACATTAAATCATCACCAAAACCATTATATATATATATATATCATTTATATCAATATATGAATGATAAAATATAAGGCTTTGAATCTCTAAAAGGATACTAGTGAATTATTTACTAAAGAAATTATATTGAAAACACCTGAAAAAAGTGAGTGAGAAGGAAGGTGTTCATTCATCAAGGAATAAGAGATATTAATCAATGTAAATGACTCCAAAGCTATCATGGATGATTTTTGTGGTGGGGAATATTTGAATGATTATTGAATAAATAGAACAATAATGTTTTGATTCATGATAATTAGGGGATGGCTGGTAGATTCAAAGATGGAATATTTTAATGATTTATCATGTTGTTTTTGGAATGATGTTTTGTTAATTATAGATAATGTCTTGTATTTTTATAGTGAATTTATGGACATTAAAAATAATTTCAAGTGGATAAAAACATACATTTTGATGTCATCATTTTAGGGGTGATTTTCTTTTATAATAAAGTCCATAAAATTAATTTTTGGGTTTTGTTATATGGATAATAAAATAATTTTTCTTATTATAAATATTTCTATTCTAAGTTAGATCTATATTTATCTGGAATAGATTTATATGGTGTATGTTTTTTAATTTGGTTACAATAGATTATAAATGTTTTAGTTTAATTATTGGAATATATAATGTGTGAAATTTATAAAACTCATTTTTGTATAATAGTGGAGTGGTTAGGATCAGGTAATATTATAAAATGTGTATTTTAGAAAACTTATTTTAAAGAAACCCTTGAATCTATTTATAATAATGTTTATGATTACTAATTTCACTTCCAAACAAAAGGGGTTAGTTAAATGAGCTTCTATTTAAGATAAATAAATTTATATAATACTATATAAATTTAAAATTTTATTTTAAAATTATAAAATAATGACACATAGGGAGAATAATTTTATAAGAGATAGTATGCTTATGGACATGAAAATACTTTTGGAAAAAATTATAATGATTTATATTTATATCCTTCTAGGACTATTTATGAATTGATTTAAAAAAATTTTCCAAAGTGCATTCATGGAGAAGAAAAAAATTGATTTCACCTTTTCATATATAGTTGGATGTTATGTCTCCTTACCAAAATTATATAGTTAATATTTTAAGATGGTCTACCTTCATGATGCATTAATTTTAAATATTACAACAATAATAGAAATTAAATTTTAAAATACCAAGTGCATAAAAATAACATAATTCATATTAGAAAAAATATATGCATCACAATCAATAATATTGATATTGAATAGAATCTGGTCTAACTCAAAATGTAAATTTAGTAAATTATCAGTTTATAATAACAAATAACACATGAACCACATGAGAAGTTCAATATAATACATGATCCTAAACTAAAACATGATTATTACACCTATTTAATAAGACCTAGGTGATGTATACAGGTAGGTCATTGCATATTATTTTTAATAAGAAACTACCTATATCTAAACAACCAAAATCCACATCATTAGAGATTCCCAAAACATTATTCCATATCCAATAATTTTTAGTTGGGGAAAAGGGATAATGGAGTAGAATAATATGTACTACCACTCTGTCAGTTAGGGGATATGGGTATTTTTATGATGGATTATGGGAGAAGGCTAGGGGAGGATCAGGGGAATCAGGGGTAACCACGGCTCTAGTGAGGGATCGAGAAAGGGAGACAACTTGGTGGAGGATGGGGGCTCGGGTGAGGTAAACAACTTGACTGAGTGTGAGGTCGGGGTATATAGCTCATGGGGAATAATGGGTGATCACAACACCGATGAGGCCTTAAGGGATCAAGCTTGGAGGGATCAGTGGATACTAGACAATCAATGTAGGGGGAACCACAGTGGGATAGGTATTAGGATCAGGGGGATGGGGAGGTGGCTTGATGGAGGGACTTGGTAGAGGGACTCAAGTTAGTAGTGTGGGGTTGCATTAAAGTGATTTCTTATTAATTAGAAAATATTTATGGGTGGTTTATATAAAACATCCGATAAATAAAATAATTTTTTAGTTGCAGTTTATTAAACCAATTACATAAAAGGAATTTTATGTGGTGAAATAAAATTGGTGTTTCATATAATGAAATATAAGCTATGCGTTTCTTGTATCTCAAGCTACAAAATAATTTTTAAATAATTTCATATAAAATATTTCAAAAAAAATTCATCGTTTTAAAATTATGGCGGGTGGTTGAGGTCATTGATCACAAGGAAGTGTATTATTAAGAGATATTCAACAACCACAAAACTACATATCTATAAAGATTCAAAATACCATTGATTCATTTGATATGACAGAAATAAGATAACATTTTTGTTTCATGATTTATTTCTTAACATTGAAGAATTATTTTTACAATCATGATAGAGAACTCTAGAAAATATATTTATGTAATATCCTTGAAATTAATTTCATCCTCTTATTGTACATAATTTCTTACTACATTTAATGAATATTCAGAATGATTTTTTTAGGTCTGAAGCACAAAAATTAAATTTTATGGATCATAATATCCCTAAAAGTGTAACAAGATATTAATCCTATCATTACTAAAACAAAAATGGTTATCCAATGTTATCCATTATAATACACTAATCACAAATACCTCAATAGTAACTCTATCAATTAAACATAATACATTTCATAAATGTTTATCCTTAAGACTCGTTCGAAATATGTCTGAACAAATTCAATATCCAAAAATTTAAATAAAAAGACACTAAATTATATTCCCCAAAAACATAAAGTGGGTCTTAATGTCACATTAATAATATGTGAATAACTTGACCACCCTAAAACGTTAATGAAAACAAGAATACTTCCTAAAATAAAATCCCAAATTGTTGAATATATTCAATAAATTAAAACATTCAATACATTCAAGCAATGATTACATAAACCTTCCAATCACTAACCAATTTCAATATCAATAATATAATCCCATTTACATATATGTATAATTATTTTCTAAATATAGATATTTTATTAATAGATATCTTCCTTCAATCACGTTTTTTCTAATAATTTCTACTATCCAATGAATCAAGTTTATTGTTTATTGGTTCCATTCAAAAAATGATCACAAAAATATAATGAAAAACAATTATATTAAAATACTTATGCATTTCATAGTACTTAAATAATAATTTATATATTAAACACTCCTCCAACAAGACTAATGAATACAATCATAGTAACATAATTAGTTCCATATTGATTTTGTTTATATAATAAGCATGAAACTGTCCCTATAGCTTCTTTAGTTATATATTACATTGACACATGGGGCATTCATTTTTTTAGTTACCCATCTCGGTATAGTTGTGACATTGAATATTGGAAACTTTTTTTAATCTATTATAAAACATGAATTGTTTCCTTTCTCTATACACTAATATCATAAACTCATTCACATTAATCATGTTCATGGGTATTTATTTCTACATGTTTAACATCTGGGAAATCCATTCTTTTCCTTATTCCTAAAATATTTTTTTGTCTCTGTCATTAACTTCTTCTCTTTATTCCCATTAAATACTTAATACATATTAAATTATTTCGTTTCCTTGATAAGTCATGATTCTGTGTCCTCGTGTGATGATAATGTTCCAGATACTATTTCCCATCAAAGTATTATCTCAATAACATCAAATGAATGATCATCCTTTCTCAATGGATTCTGTACATTGATATGATTTTCATTCCTTATACTAGGATCTATTTATAAATAATAGAATAAACTATATCAGATCATAAAATTATATTTCATAATTTATATTACCAAAACTAGTGAAACACCAACCATAAATTGAAAAATTTATGTGTGGAGAACTTCATAATCATAAACATGGTGTCTTTGGGAGTGATTCCAAATCACAAAATATTTTCTAATCCTTCATAATGAGTTTTAGGGAAAATTATAATTAACACGTGTATAACTCTAATGAGTATTGATCTAGGTAATAATTAAAGAATGTTGTAATATATACTATGAATATTGTGTAAACCCAAATGCACATAGTTTGGAGTTGTTTCCCTTAGTTACAGCTATTCCTGAACCGTGACAACAAGTATTTTCCAGAAAGGGATGTATTACATGGAAAACCACATAATATCAACCTTAATAAATCATTAGGATATTATTCAATACTTATAATCAACATATATCTAAGGGTTATGTTTCATAATATTGATTTTTCTAAATATAGTACCCAATGATTCTATTAAGTATTCTATGACATACACTCTTACTACCCCAACTATAGTAACCTCGATCCGCTTATTCCACTTAACCATTTACTATAGATATAAGGTATCACATCCAAAATGATTGAATAGTTTATTAATCTTGGTATACTAGATAAATAATTGAAACACACATTACATTTTAAACATAACAAATAAAAATTATTTTATTTGAGAATATCGTTATTTACTTTTGGATATCCTCTCATATCAATCACAAAACAATTATGTATATCATGAAAAAAATTAAACATTATAAAGGGGTGAGATCAGATGCTTAGTAATGGTATTCGTACAATGTATGCTATAATGAATTAATAATAATAATAAATAGGTAAAATTCAAGAACTAAAAAAAATCCATTTAATCAATAAATTTATCATAATTTGGAAGAAATAAATGATGATCAAATAAATCCATATGAATAATCAGATGATTTAGTAACTTATTCCCGGTTATTATAACTAATAGAATAATCACATTTACTGAATAATTGATCACATAAAGAGGGTATAAAATAAGATATAAATCTAAAACTTTTATGACCTACCAGAAGATTGTTCCATCTATATGTAAAAACCCGTATAATGTGTCTAATTGATTGGTATCATGAGACTTTTCAATGCATCGAATGGATATCTATAACCGTTAACCACCCATAAATTTTTTCTTCCAATTCACTCTTATTATAAATAAGTTGAAACATAATCAGAATAAACATTTATATTGCAACAATAACAAAAAATGATAATATTAACCTAATAAATATATTTAATCATAAACAATCCATACTAATATGGTAAATGGTAATATAATATTACATCCTCAGTCAAGATGATCATAAACCATCCAATGAATGAATAAAGCTGAAATCAATACAAAATTTCCTAGTGGATCATATGTACATTAAAGGTCTAATGTCATTGATTAATAGAAATACCATAAAATGCCACTAAAAATATTCTTCTTGGAAAATATTGTTTTCTCGTTGAAAATAGAATTTTATGTAAAATATTGACAATTTTTTTTCAAAAAAAATTGATCATAAAATACAATTTGAAAACATGTAAAATAAAAATTTAATAATTGATTGGTTATGAATGTTAGAAATTCAATTAATGTTGTAAATGTTAAAAAAAATTCATTTCACATTTTTGATAAAAGACAAATGAGGCCTATTTTGAAAAATACATAATGATTTATATTATTTTTTAAAAAGAAGATAAAATAGATATAAATTTAATTAATAAATCTTTTTTAAATTGATAAATAAATTTCAAAAGATATATTTATAGTACATGGATTTTTATGAAAAAGGTTTTTTGACTGAAGAGATAAATAAAGTATGATTTTCTTAGAAACATTTATCTCAAAACATTTATGTACCAAATAGTGGTATTGTTTTACTATCAATTAAAAAGATTCATGAATGAAAATAGCATAAGAACATACACTGAGTTTAATATATAAGTATAAAATAATTCCACTGAAGGAGACTTACCAAAATATAAACATGAATAATGATGAGATTATGAAATTAACCCCTGACACTTTGGTAACTTCTAAATTGTAAGATCATTAGAACAAAAAAATCAAATGAAACATTAAATATAATAAAGATAATGAATTTAATGATAAAACAAATCAAAAGGGTACTATATACACCATACATATGAATAAAGGGTGAATGTTTCATATGTCTCTTGGATTAAAATTTGGGGTGAGAAACTCTTAGCTCAATTTTTACTTCCATATATTCTTATGAACCTCTTGTATTATAAATATATATTTTTTATAAATATATTAAAGAACTATACTCATTTATCTCAAACAATATATTACTTAGATATATTCTTTTATGGCACATTTATTAGTAATTATTTGATTAAATCAGTTTTTATTTTCAAAATTTCTATATATTCCATGTTTGTTTTAGTTCATTAATATTTTTTCATTTAATTTTATCATGGTTTAATATTCAACAAAATGTTATCGGATATAGAAATATCATATAAATATTTATCTATATAGTATAATTTTTTATAGAAATCAATTAATTTTAGTGATAGAAAATAGATTACACCATTCATTGAGACAATAGGCCATATATACATGTAACATCATGTCACATATTTTATGATATTCCTTAATCCATCATTAAATAATTCTTTGGTCGGTGCATGTACATTGTTGTTTAAGTGATGTTTCTAAAATATTTGAGATATTTTTTTGGCATTTCATGATTGGTTATGGTTTTCCGAAATCATGGACCCCCCCCCCAATAATAACTATAAAACATTATACAATGAGTGTTTTCATGGTTATCCAATGGTTCGACAAGACATGCGACTACCTAGTAGAAAACATTCACCTCCCGTGTTGGGGGAACCTATTCAGGGTGCATTGTTTTTTTAACCATGTGACCCCTCCCAGCTAACCATGCATAAATACATTATTAATTCAGATATTTTTTTAAATTATAAACACATCGATAACTTCTACTTAACTCCCACTCGATCTAATTAAATTTCTTATGATTTAAAGGCTCTGAGGAAGAGGATTTCTCCCATAAAACTCATTCTCTTAATTGATCGATGTGGTATTGATCAGGTTTAATCTCCTTCGTGTATTTGAGGCTCCTCCCTTTAGTTACTCCCAATCTCTCCTTCCTTCCACTTTTGAGTTTGATAGATCATATATTATTGGATTGATGAAAACTATGTTTAAATTTATCTTGATTCTAGGTTTAGTTTCTTGATCTTGGTCACCATCGTTCTTCGTTAGCGTTCCTTGTTATGGATATTGTGCATTTTCATTCCTTGATTAATGGTAGGTTGCTCCATTTAATATTTTTCGTATGATTGAACATTTATTTTCATGATTGGATTGAAATACCTTTAAATAGATTTATGAAAACCCACACTATGGAAAATATTGTCATTTACAATAGGAAAATTAGCCTGTCGCAAATGACTATTATTTGCGATATAGCCGGGGGCGGGGGGGTTGAAGGCCTGTCACAAAATTTATGGCGTGAAATGCACACCAAACTGTGGATAAGGGTGTTTGCGACGGGTTTTATTCCCATCACAAATACCCATCAGTGTTTTTTAGTATTTGTGATAAGATACATGTCCTATCACAAATACTCTGTCAGGAGGTACCCATTTACGATGGGCCCCTTCACAAATAATTTTTTAACAACCCATTGTAATTAATACAGGCAAAGGGTATTTGTGACCAGCCTCGTCACAAATAATCTCGTCACAAATAACAGAACCTATAAATACCCCAATCTGTTTTCCTATCATTTTAATCTTTTCTCAACTTCTCTCTCTATCTCTTCTAGAAATAAAATTGTAAATTTTTTTATAGTTTAAACATTTAAATTGGAGCATATTCTATGACTTTGACACTCCGAAATATTTAGTTTCAAGGTATTTATATTTTTTTTATTATATAGTTAATTTAATTTTTTTTAAATAATTTATAATTTTTTTTATTTAGAAGTAATCTAATTAAATTAGAATTTTATATATTTTTTACTATTTATTTTTATGAATAGTTACATATTAGTGCTATTTATTAATAATTTGAAATAATTTGAAATAATTTGAAATAGTTAGTAATAATCAATAATAAATGGTAATAATTAGTAACAAATTGAAATAATTAGTAATAAATTATAATAATTAGTAATAAATTGTTATTAAATGTGATAAATAGTAATAAATAGTAATAAATAGTAATAATCATAGATAATTTTTAATAATTAGAATTAATTGCTAGTAATTTGGAATAATTAGGAATAATTAGTAAAAATATTGAATAATTAGGAAAGGTTAGGAATAATTAGTAATAACAAGTAATAATAAGTAATAATTAGGATTAAATAGTAATAAATATGGATTAATTTGTAATAATTAGTAATAATCAGTTTTAATTTGGATTAATTAGTAATAATTAGTTTTAACTTGTATTAATTTTTAACAATTATTATTAATTAGTAATAATAAGTATTAACTAGTATTAATTATTATGAATTAGTAACAATTAGTAATAATTAGTAATAATTAGTAATAATTAGTAATAATTAGTAATACATTGTAATAATTAGTAAAAAATTGTAATAATTAGTAATAAATTATAATAATTATTAATAAAATGTAATTATTAGTAATTACTAGAAATAATTAGTAATAAATAGAAAAAAATAGGTATAATTAGAAATAATTTGAAATAATTAGAAAAAATTAGAAAACAGTTTCAATTATTAGAAATAATTATTAATAATTTGAGAAAATTCGTAATAATTAAAAACATTCGTAATAATTAGTAATAATTAAAAATAATTAGTAATAACTGTCAATAATTATCAATAATTAGTAATATAGAGTAATAATTATTTATAATTAACAAAACAATTTAATAATTATTAACAAATAGTAATAATTAAAAATAATTAGGATTAAATAGTAATAATATGGATTAATTAGTAATAAATAGGATAAATTATTAATAATTAAGATTATTTATAATAATTAGGATTATTTATCAATAATTAGTAAAAATTAGTAAAAATTAGGATTAATGATCATTAATTATAAATAATTAGTTATATTTTGGATTTATTATCAATAATTAGTAATAATTAGAAATAAATTGTAATAACTAAAAATTATTACTAAAAATTGTTAACAATTATGATTAATTAGTATTAATTTGGAATATTTAGTAATAATTAAAAATAATTACTAATAATTATCAATAATTACTAATAATTATCAATAATTACTAATAATTATCAAATATGAGTAATAGTTTTCAATAATTATCAATAATTAATAATAGATTGTAATAATTAATAATAATTAGTTAAAAACTATAAGAATTAGAAATAAATAAGAATAGTTAGGATTAATTATTTATAATTAGGATTAATTTTTCATAATCATAATTAATTAGTAATAATTCGTAATAATTCACAATAATTATCAATAATTAGGATTAATTATCAATAACTAGTAATAACTACATTAATTATCAATAATTAGTAATAATTTTTTAATAATTGTGATCAATTATCAATAATTATTAATAATTAGTTATAAATTGTAATAAGTAGAAATAATTAGTAACATGGTGAATGTATTTCCAGAGAAGATACTAATAATTTGGTTCTAGATCCAGCACAGTTTAAAAATATGGTACATGTTTTGGAAGGTCTGTTTGTTCAAAAAACTGAAAATTAGGATAATATTAATTTAACTCTTGAGTTGGAACCATCTCATTTATATGAGTTGTTAAGGTCTGCTGAGGATTCCTTATATCATGTTTTCAATATTGTTGCTCTGATGCTTTCGCTGGGGCGCGCGCATCCGTCTGTGGGGAGGACGCACTGCTTATTACCCTGCATTCCTGCTTTCCAAAGGCGGGCGGCATCCGTTCCTTGTTCAGGGATTTCTACTCCTTGATCGAAACCGGGATGATGGGATGTCAGTTCTTCCTTCTGGGGATTCCTCCTCGGAGCTCGTCACCTAGTCCGGGTCTCCCTCATAGATTTAATATGGGTTCATGAAGCCCATTCCCGGTGCCATATCTACATGGACGCCAGTTAATTACGCTGATTCTGTCGAGACGCTCCAAGGGGTCATGTCGGGGCAGCAACCTTTGGTGAGGTGAATGGTCACGTTGGGGCGTCATTGGCATGTCTGTCTTTGGTCCCTCATCACAGGGCTTCTCGACGGAGTGGTAGCCCGAGGCATCCCACATCGAATGCGGGGAATGTGTACCATATGAGGTTTTCTTCAGCTTCCCATGTTTAACACGGGGTATGTCGCGAGTTTAACATCTTACGGAGATGGATCGAGTTGAAGGACCCCAAGGGGGGAACACTGATGTTGGGGCTAGCACGTGGGCGGCTTCCCAGATATCATGGAGTGGGATGGGGTGGCATGATCTCACCGGGATGTGGCGGCCCGGGTAAGGATCATGATGGATGGTGGAGCGAGACATGGGGCTTACGTTCTGAGACGGCCCAAGAGGGGGAATACAGTTTAACGTCATGCGGGATGAGATACAGTTTAACGTCATGCGGGACGAGATACAGTTTAACATCATGCGGGAAGAGATACAGTTTAATGTCATGAAAGATGAGGGGATTGGGGCTTATGCTCTGAGGCGGCCCAAGGTGGTCAGGGAACCGACATGGAGAGGTCGGGATGACCGCGTGGTGGGCTTGAACCTCATGGAGGCTTCCTACGTACCATGCGTTAGCACGGATCAAAGTCCACATAGTTCGCTGGGATGGGGCTTATGCTCTGGGGCGGCCCATAAGAGGATGTCATGGTCGATGCACGCTCTAATCCCACATGAGTCATGCTCGGTGTGAAAACAAGAGGCAACAGGGACCAGATGATCACGTCGCGAAGGGTGCGTCCGTGAGAAGCAGAATGGGGCTTATGCATTGAGCGGCCCAAAGAGGAAACAGGGGCTTACGCGTGGTTAACGGCCCTTGGTGCTAGGGCTTACTCCAGGGTGGAGGCCCGTGGTGTGACAAAGCGCAGTGGGAAAAAGAATTCCACTGGCCTTGGCAGGGGGAAGTACGGAGATGCATCGGTGCAGTCATCCGTAAGGAAGTCTAGGGGCTTACTCTCTAAGGCAGCCCTTCCCCCACGGACAAACGCCGCTTCGAAAAGGAGGTTCATATTCCATGTGAGGAAGAGTCCATTCACGTGGAGACGAGTGGGCATAAAAAATGTCCAAGCTGGGGGGACCCTGCATGCGAAACACGGGGTCGGACCACAGTTTAACATCTTGTGTTAAGGATGAGGTGCTTAGAAGTTTAACGTCTTACAGCTTGGATGAGGTGGGATTGCTCCACACCCCTAGGGCTTACATGCCCAATTCCCTCTACCCCTTGTGGGAGGGAAGGCATCGGCAAGGCCATGATGAAGGGGGGTCATAGGGCGAACCATCGGGGGGTCCACATTAGCGTGGCTATGCGAAGAAGCAATAGCCGTTAGCATGCCTATGTGGAGAAGCATAAGGCAAAGCAACACAACGGGAAACACGGCCCAAGGGACCTTGAGGTTAGTTCGCACGATCCTAGAAGGCCGTATGGGAAAACTACGTATGGCGCGCACGCCCGGCAGAGGAGACATCAGGTGCCGGTGCAGGGGGTAGCCAAGGGGCGTCAAGGTGAGGGGTCCTAGGCTTTGCACGCAAAAGGGAAGGTTTGCGCGCAAAACACCGGGATGGCGCACAATTGGAGCAAGATAATTGTGCACGAAGAGAGAATTACGCGCATGGTTTTGCTCGCACGGCAGGGTATTGCGCGCACGAGACACGGATTGCGTGCAAGGCTAGAACCCTGTGGAGGGAGGAAATTCACTGAAGCCACTGGAGTTGCGCGCAATGGAGAACTCCGGGGCATGGTTGCGGGAAATGAGGGATTACCTGAAAGTCATCTTGCGCGTGGGGGGAGCCGAATTGCGCGCACGAGAGTCGATTCGGATTCCTCAACCCCCCAAACCATTCGGGGTCACCTTCTATTTACAGGCAACCTCCTGCGCAGAATCCAGGCAGTGCGCGAAAGTCTTCGCACCGAGCGCATCCGGCGCGCAAGAATCGCCGTGCAGAATCGGGGCCCACAAAGATTTCACTCCTCATCAGCTCAATTTCGCAAAACCCGGTGATTCAAAATGCGCAGAACAATTTTTCGCACGGATGATCCTTTATTTAGAGCACCACATCCCGGGCCTCCGGATCGGGCCTCTGATTCCGAATATGACTTCGCTTTGTCATTTCGAAACATCCTCCGGGAGTTACGGTCTTTTTTGGACGTCAACAGATGCCCCCCTTGGAATTGGATCTGCGAGAGGTCGCAACGATTGGATTCCAAGGGAAACGCCGAAATGCCGAAGTGCTGAGTCTCCTGGTTAGTTGCGCACGAAATTCCGACGGGGCGCGCAAAACCTACGGAAGCGCACAGAATCCTCTTTCCGCGTGGCGCGGAACCCTAGCCTCACCTTTAAAAAGTGGCGCTGGGTCCGAAATCCGTACTTCCGCCTTTTCTTCATGATAAGCTCATTGCTCTCGTGTGCGAAATCGCTTCCGCGGCTACGCGTAATAACGCTCTGGCAGCGCGGAATTCCATCCAAAATTCGGTCATGATCTCGCGCCTGTTCAGGCTTTTCCGCGCTTCGTGTGCCGATTGCGGGCTCATCTCCAAGATTTCACGCGACTCATTAAGATTTCGCGCAGAACTCTCCGATTTTGCGCACTACATCCTGATTTCGCCCAACTCCCGAAAGATTCGAGATGGATGTAAACCGAGTTGATGAGGGGGAAGCCACTGCTCGTAGGACAGACATGGCGGTGAATGAGGAGGTTTATGGCGCCAAGGTGATTTTCTCCAACAATATGACCTTGTTAAATATGCTGACTCCGGCCCAGAAGACATATTACTTGTAAGACAACCTCCTGCTCTAAAATTTTGGCATCCTGGAGGAGGTGCCACTGCCGGGCTTCGAGGTGGACACGTCGCGGTCTTGGGTGACTCGGGAGAACGAACATCCCTACTACAACATCACCAATAATGGCCATCATTCCAGGGAAACTAGACATATGGACGTATATTTCCTGAACCCGAGGACTTGGACCATTACCGGGGACGAGCCTGTGGGAGAGGATTCTCTGGACCTCTACGCGAGCACGTTCCGTTAGAGTGTCACGGATGACACGAAGGGATGGCTGAAGGATTGGGACATGCGGTCCAGGGGAAACTTCACCAGGGAATGGGCCTGGGCGTTCTGGGTTAGCCATACCTATGACCAGTTTGGGGAAGAACTACGGTATATCGGCCTGTTCGAGGCTGTATGGACATCGCAGTTCCACTTCCACCACCAGCCTGAACTTGGACCGGAGCAATTCACCCGATGGTCTCCTGACACCAACACTTTCCATCTTCATCATGGGGATGTCGGTATCAGTCTCCGGGACATTCACAGCATCGGAGGTATCCCACTAGAGGGTTACCAATACGATGAGTTTATTCCTCCCAAGAACACCTGGGGAGAGAGGTTGTGGACGCCTATGCTGACATGGCACCTGCTGCAGCTGGCCAAAGAGAGGCTGGGGGTCAAGGACTTCCTGAAGGACATCGCCTACAAGGGCTGGTTCAGCCTGTTCTTTGAGAAGGATCTGGCCGTTAAGATGCCGGGAGGGGGCAAACGGTGCCCAACCGCGGCTCAGAGGAGCAAGGACGGGTCATACTAGAGGACCCTAAAGGTTGGGAAATACCAATCATGGGGATACTGCATCATTGAGGCCCGGGACCCGAACGTCCGGTATGCTGGGTTCCTTGCCGCCTTCCTGAGTGGGTGGCTCCTGCCGGTGCGGGACATGAGGATGGGCATCCTTCCTGCACCTTGGGTGATGGCATGCTCCATGGCCGCCAACAAACGGTTTAACTTGGGTGTCCCCATACTGTCCAAGTTGTCTACCATCTTGGGGCGCATCTCACTAGGGGGGGCGCCTCGGAGAGTATTTGGTCTTTTCCAGATCTTCCACGGCTGGGTGGCGGCTCATCTTAACGGATATACTTTCACAAACGGCGTCCGTCCTCCGGGCAATGGCCTACGACCGTCCTTGCTAAACATTGTAGGGGTGGATCCATTGATGCTCAATGAGGAGGGCGTGAGGATCTGCATCGACAACCATGCCAACTTCAACTTCAGCCCGTTCCCCACCCCAGTCGGCCAGCTGGTGGACAACGGGCGAGGCTCTCTGGAACAGCAGGAATACTTACAGAGCATTCGGGGTGGGGTGCTCGTGGCTCGGATCGACGAGAAGGTGATCTGTGAGCCGTACGTGCCATCCCGATTCGCCAGGCAGTTCGGGTGCCTCCAACGAATGAAGAAGAATGTATTCATGGCTATCTGGCAGGAGAAGAATCCAGGCATCATGTGCTAGATGTGGTTGATGTTTACCACTTTTAGCTCTGGCGATGTCGTTACTCTTCCTCCCACCGGGTTTGATGTCGGCCTAGCAACCGAATACACCGAACACTGGACCATTGCGTACCCTGAGGGGATATTACGCAAGCGCATCCAGGAAATCGAGGTTAATCGCGTGGAAACCGGGCATTGGGAAAGAAGGCATGGTGCCGTTGGAAGGGGGGAACCAAGGGCACGTCAGGCAGCGAGGTCTGCGCAGGCCGGGACATCGGTAGCGAGAACATCACGTGGTGTTGCCAAGTCCTCGTTACCCGCAGGGGGGTCACATGAGGCAGCCATGGAACTACCCGAGAAGCAGATAAGATATCTTCTCTAACCTTCCCAAGACGCAATTCTCTCGGCATTGTGGTCGGCCTAGATGACCCTACGGAAATCGCTGATCATCGATGCCATCTGGCAGAAGATAATGCAAAACGGGATCCAACTGCCAGAGGTCGGGCTCGTTCGAATTACCGATCGAGTAAACTTCCATCGGAGGCATGCTTATCTTACAGCCATGGATGCATACGCACGCCAACGGGGGCGGTGTGCAGAGCCAACATTCCTAGTGAATGTGATGCTCGCCCAGGAGCATGATCCGGAAGTGATGCCTCCGGGAGAAGGCGACAGTGACGAGGAGCCGGAGGGGGAAGAGGAAATCGAAGAGAACGAAGGCAAGGGAGAAGACGAAGAAGAAGAGCCCGAAGGTGAGGGGTCACAAGGGGCGACCTTCCAAGGGAGTCTGTGAGAGAGCTGCGATATTTCCGAATCTGATCTCGACATAACCGAGATTCTCAAGGTTTGTATTTGTCTTCATTCATTTTCATCATTCATCCATTATCCTTTCGAACTTCTAACTCACTTTCCCATCATACTCAGGAGCAGTTGAGCATTGGACGGGAATCCCCACCAGAGGAGGGAGAAGAGGAACCAGTGGGACATGATGGGGATCCGACACCCATCATTGAATTAACAAGCGTGGAGGGGTCTCCCCTTACGGCGGCTCCCACAGCGGTCGAAACACTGGGAAAAGACGCTCTGGATTCCTATAAGTCTCACGCTTCACTCCTGGTACATGGTGGAAAAAGATCTCGTATGACCAACGTATGCTTGCACAGTGATCTCAACACTGGAGGCACGTCAGGATGCGGAGCCCGGGCCGTCCACAGGTGGACCAGCGGCGAACATACCACCTCATTCAGAACATGCTCTCTACACTAATTTGACCCCGAAAATTGATGAACAAGGGGTGGCGTACATCAGTGACGTTGTTCCTGAGACGAGGTCGGAAGCTGGTAGAGGCATCATTGCTGCTGGGGTGAGAGAAGAAGTTCTCCCGGACGTCGAGGATTCTATTCGTCACGAAGGCATCCCTGTGGCGGATCCTACTGCTGATCTGCTGGCGGCCTTCCCCATATACCAACCCGCTGACCCTGAGGAGATAGTTGACTCAGACTCAGAGGCATCTGAGGAGAGCCGGATACACAGCGCAAATGGTGGAAGTGTATCCAGCGCTTCCTCAGGCAGCCCCAGTTTGATTGGATGAGGCAGATGGGATCACTTCAGACCTGGCTGCGCTTCCTGTGCACCGGAGGGGCCGATGCTCAGCGTCTTCATCTAACGGTCTGTGATTACATGGCCAAGAAGATACACGAGAGAAGCTGGCGCACCGACATTTCCCAATGCCGGGAAGGATCAGTGAGCACTCAAGTGCTGCTAAGGGCATAGCAGGAAGTCCGGCACCTCGAAGGGCAGACGGCAGATAAGGAGTCCTTCATCGCAACATGCTCTGAGCTCGTGAAGTAACTGACGGCCCTACTGGCTGATGCGCAGGAACTACTAGTGGAGGCGAGTCACTAGATGACTGTACTTCAAACCAAGCGGGTGCATGCACAAGCTAGGGCTGGCGAGCTGCGCTCTATGGTGTCCGATGAGGAGAGAGTCTTCCAATAGAGAGAAGCGGTCCTGGAGGCTACCAGCCAAAGGGTTGAAGCACTGGAAAGATTGATTCAGCATGCTGATCCCTACGGGCTTTGTTTTTGCCATCTCACAAACTTTTTTCTTGTACTTCTCATCGTCTAAATCCATTATATGGCCAAATCCACTCATTTTTACCCTTGGTTTAATGCGCTCAACCATAGTTCTGAAACGAATAACAACTCATCCCTGGACTCCTATGGGTCATGCCCAACGCAAGAAGTAGAAGATGCACGTACCATCATTTCGTTCAACTGTGGGGCATTGACCAAGCTTCAGGCATCCAAAATTGGTCCTGGACTTCTAAGGAGACCCCGGGCCGATTGATGTGTCGACTCCTCAATGTGATTTAACACACGAGAGGGGCGATGCTGAGGGTATTGAAATCCATCCGAACACAGGGGGATGGAGAGGAAGGGTGAATCACACTGCCCAAATTCGGAACCCAATGGGGTGAAACCATGGACGATAACTGTCCACCTTGGCGAAAACACAGCACCCATATCATGTTGGCCAGGAATGGGGACAATAAATGAGGGCTGATCGCTGACCATGTTTGCAACACAGGGCTTGACTCAAATACCGTCAGTCAGTTTTCCGGAATGTTGGCCCAAGACAATAGGCGGACCATAGGTCTGACATCCATACTGTTAGGGGGTCCCGTTAAACATGACCAGTCCTCCAGAACGTTGGCCCAGGACAGTAGGCGGACAATAGGTCGATCATCCATACTGTTAGGGGGTCCCATAAAACATGACTAGTCCTTCGGAACGTTAGCCCAGGACAGTAGGCGAACCATAGGTCGAGCATCCATACTGTTAGGGGGTTGCGTCAAACATGACCAGTCCTTCGGAACGTTGGCCCAGGACAGTAGGTGGACCATAGGTCGAGCATCCATACTGTTAGGGGGTCCCGTCAAACATGAAAGGAAATGAGGATCCGAATAAGGGGGGACACAAAGCGTGGAAGGTGGGGTGGTGGTTTGTTCTAACAGAGTCCAACACTCCTGAAATTATGCCACCATGGCGAAGGTGCATTAGGCGGACATACCGACCTGATCACGGGTCGTCCCAATTTCCTGGCAGGACCTCTTTGGCGAGATAACTTCCGCTTCCCATTATTATCACGGGGCATCCCGAACCTGCTCAGGGCAGATGTCCTGATTACACCACTTCCCATGAAGTCAGGCCAAGGGGCCGACAATAAGGAAGGACGGGTTTTAGTAATCCCTAGGGCTGGAGCCAAGACGAAATGTCCGGGTGGTCCTACGTATCTCATTAGGATGAGAATCAAGCCACACGTAGTTCTTGAAACACAGTTTAACGTCATGTTAGACAGAATATAGTTTAATGTCATGCGGGATGAAATACAGTTTAACGTCATGTTGGATGAAATACAGATCTTAGTTTTAGGTCTTAGAGCTCGGACCAAGAGGATCTTAGTTTTAGGTCTTAGAGCTCGGACCATGAGGATCTTAGTTTTAGGTCTTAGAGCTCGGACAGTGAGGATCTTAGTTTTAGGTCTTAGATCTCGGACCCTGAGGATCTTAGTTTTAGGTCTTAGAACTCGGACCTTGAGGATCTTAGTTTTAGGTCTTAGAGATCGGACCATGAGGATCTTAGTTTTAGGTCTTAGAACTCGGACAATGAGGATCTTTGTTTTAGGTCATAGAACTCGGACCCTGAGGATCTTAGTTTTAGGTCATAGAGCTGGGACCGTGAGGATCTTAGTTTTAGGTCTTAGAACTCGGACCTTGAGGATCTTAATTTTAGGTCTTAGAGCTCAGACCATGAGGATCATAGTTTTTGGTCTTAGAACTCGGACCGTGAGGATCTTAGTTTTACGTCTTAGAACTCGGACCTTGAGGATCTTAGTTTTTGGTATTAGATCTCGGACCATAAGGTTCTTAGTTTTAGGTCTTAGAGATCGGACCATGAGGATCTTATTTTTAGGTCTTAGAGCTCGGACCGAGAGTGGGAAAGGGGAGAAACGGACACATGGAAAGGCGGTTATAAAACCCGGCGTGAATGAGGACTTAAGCCCTACTTACCATGTTCTCTCCGGGGAAATGCTCGAGTCGAGGGACCGAACACGAAGGTAGGCTGGCTGGGCCCACGGGGAAGTTCCCCAGGCCCTCCTAAGTATCTCATATTGATGAGAATCAAGCCAAACGTAGTTCTGGAAGGTGACATGGTTAGATACCAGTGCCAAGGGAAAAGGGGAGTGCGGGCATGGCCCTTACACTAAAAGAAGTAGAATTTGATAAATCTTGTTAGTCCTTTAAGGTGAGTGGTTTCTTTGTTGTGAAGAAACATGCCTAGACTAGTAGGTTGTGGTGTCACCACAAGAATCAAGTCGTGATAGGCATTGACAAATGGCATGGCACAAGACCAATACCCAACGTGATGTCCTCTACAACGAGGACATCACAATGCAGTTCTGTTTTCCATCTTGCGGCCATGACGATAATGTCACAGTTTAGGGTCGTGTGATAGGACCAGCAACATAGATTAAGGTCGTATGGTTTGGACCGGTTCACAGTTTAAGGTCGTATGCTTTGGACCGGCACATAGTTTAAGGTCCTATGGTTTGGACCAACAAGACAGTTTAAGGTCGAATGGTTTTGACCGACAGCACAATTTAAGGTCATAGAGTTTGGACCTACTACACAGTTTAAGGTCATATGGTTTGGACCAACACATAGATTAAGGCCGTATGGTTTGGACCAACAACATAGTTTAAGGTCTTATGGTTTGGACTGACAACACAGTTTAAGGTCGTATGGTTTGGACCCACAACATTGTTTAAGGTCATATGGTTTGGACTGACAACACAGTTTAAGGTCATATGGTTTGGACCGACAACACAGTTTAAGTTAATATGGTTTGGACAGACAACACAGTTTAAGGTCATATGGTTTGGATCAACAACACAGTTTAAGGTCATATGGTTTGGACCAACAACACAGTTTATGGTCTTAGGGTTTGGACCATCCGAGAGAGGAGCCTCAGGACAAAGGGGCCTATTAGGGTTCAACAATCAGGGGGGGCAGGAGATGCTAGCTCCCAGCTATGCTGGGCCCGAAACGCAATGTCTGGGCGACTCCTTGTTCCCCATGGGGATGAGGGTCATGTTGCACGCAACCTGTAAAGAAGAGGCCCAAGCACATACTCAAGCGCTCAGATCGCGGGAGCCCCGAGAGACACCGTTACGTAGCTCGGTCTGTCTGATGTGTGGGGGTGTACTGAGGGTTAGTACAAGGAGTGTCGAGATTCCACCTTGACATAGTGGGGAGGAACATAACATGAACCATTCCACCAATATTCAGGGCCCGGGGAACCGGCGTGACGACTGAGGATTACTGCTGACCATGTTCGCAACACAGAATCCTGTCGTGTCAGCCATGGGGACCAACAAATGAGCATCAACTGCTGACCATGTTCACAACGTGGGATTTGTATCAATTTGTTGTCTGAAACCCTCAGGGGCATTGGCTTGTGATGGTAGGAGAGCCCTTGGGCGTTGTATCTAGGCCGTTCTTGGGGGTCCCTCTGGGTGTAATGGATGACGGGGGCCCGAATGAAGGGGAACATGAAGCTTGAAAAGTGGATGGAACTTGCCTAAGTCGAATCTGTCACTCCATGTCCTAGACCAGAGTACCCTGAGCACATTAGTAGACCACTGAAAAGTGTCAGAGGGCTCAGTCCGAGAGCGGCCAAAAGATGGTGGATCCCCGGGAAAAAGAGGGGGTGTAATGTCAAACACCCTGGGAACCGGGGGATCGTGGTATCTCCGAAAATATAGGGCTGGACCTGACATCTATGTGTTCAAGCGGTCCTACGTATCCCATAAGGATGGGAATCATGCCACACACAGTTCTTGAAGGCGTCTTCTAATTCCATTGGACATAGGAGGGCTAAATCCTGAGGACAGGGTGTGCGTGGTGCAGCTATTGAAAACCCGACGTGAATGGGGACATAATCTCACACCACGCCACACGATACTGTGGTCAAGGTCCCAAAGGCGAAACAGATGTGACAGCGGACCTCAAGCTAGACCCAAAGACGAAGGGTCTGGGCGTTCCTACGTATCCCATTTGGATGGGAATCATGCTAGACATAGTTCTGGAAATACAGTTTAACGTCATGTTGGACAAAATATGGATCTTAGTTTTAGGTCTTAGAGATCGGGCCAAGAGGATCTTAGTTTTAGGTCTTAGAACTCGGACCAAAGGGATCTTCGTTTTAGGTCTTAGAACTCGGACCATGGAGAAAGGGCAGAGTTTGGTAACTCCTGCGGCTGGACCCAAGACGAAATTTCCGGGTGTTCCTACGCATCTCATTAGGATGAGAATAAAGCCATACATAGTTCTGGAAATACATTTTAACGTCATGTTGGACGAAATATGGATCTTAGTTTTAGGTATTAGTGCTCAGAAAAAGAGGATATTAGTTTTAGGTATTAGAACTCGGACCAAAACGATCTTAGTTTTAGGTCTTAGAACTCGGACCAAGAGGATCTTAGTTTTAGGTCTTAGAGCTCGGACCAAAAGGAACTTAGTTTTAGGTCATAGAGCTCGGACCATGAGGAAAGGGCGGAGTTTGGTAACTCCTGGGGCTGGACCCAAGAAAAAATGTTCGGGCATTCCTATGTATCTCATTAGGATGAGAATCAAGCCATACGTAGTTCTGGAAATACAGTTTAACGTCATGTTGGATGAAATATGGATCTTAGTTTTAGTTCTTAGAGCTCGGACCACGGAAAGGACGGAACCAAAATATGATATTAGTTTTAGGTCTTAGAGCTCGGACAATGGAAACTAGATGTAGGGCAGAGTGTAGTTTATGGTCGTGCTGGGCCATACAGTTTTAGGTCATGTAGGACCATACAGTTTAGGCAAAGTACTTCTTGAGGAACCTGGCGTCGGTGGGAGGAGTGATACGCTCACCATACATAGTCACCATGGAATACGCGCCATTGGGATAGACCTTGTGGACAATAAAAGGCCCCTCCCACTTGGGCTCCAACTTTGGTGGTTTCCTGCTGGGAATCATTGGTGCTCTAAGAGCCAGCACCAAGTCACCTTGCACGAAGGAGTAGAGGAGAACCTTCTTATCAAAAGCTTGAGCCATCATGCTTTGATGCCTTTCCAAGTTATGTAAAGCGCGAAGCCTACTTCCATCCAGTGCTTCCAATTCGGCTAGACCGATCTCGGCAACTCTATCCAGTGCTTGCTGGTCATAGACCGCCGTGCACAATGAGGGAAGCTGGACCTCGATGGGAAGGATGGCCTCAGCTCCGTATACCAGGGAATACAGAGTCACCTGGATGGAATTGTGAGTCGTCGTCCTATAAGCCCAGAGGGCATTGGGGAGCTTGTCCGGCCAACTTTTCTTGTTCTGACCAACTATTTTTTCCGTAATGTTAGAGTGGGTTTTGTTAAATGCCTCGATCTGTCCATTCACCTATGCATGATAGCAGGAGGTGTGGTTAGAGAGAATGTTTTACTTGGCGTACAATCTTTTTAGCTCGGCCGCTCGGAAGTTGGTTTTGTTATCCGTTAGGATAGCGTGAGGTATTCCAAACCGGTGGATGATATTGGATCTCACGAAGTCGTTGATAGAACCAGCCTTTACTTCCCTGAGCGGGGCTGCCTCTGCCCACTTTGAGAAGACATCAGTGGCGGTTAAGATGAACCGGCACTGGCGGGCCGTCACCGGCGGGTAAGGCCCTACAACATTCAACCCCCAGACTCCAAAGGGCCAAGAATACTTAGTAGTATAGAGAGGCTCCGGTGGTCGATGCACAAAGTTAGCATGAACTTGGCACGCATGACACCTCTTGGCGTACTTGATGCAGTCGTGGATCATGGAGGGCCAGAAGTATCCCAGCCTCCGAATCTGGTGGGGCAACTTCGACCCGGCTTGGTGGGAGCCACAGGAACCAGCGTGCACTTCCTGCATGATCTGTGCGATCTCAACTCCTTGAAGACAACAGAGGAGAACATCGTCAAACCCGCACCTGTAAAGGAGATGCTCACAGTTGGGACCGCTTTGAAGGGTGAATTGCGGCGTGCGGTGCCAGATTTGTTCCCGCTCTGCTCGGTCCCTCAGAAGATTGGTGTGCCGAAGATATTCAACCAAGGGTGTCCTCCAGTCAGGAACTGTCTTGATAACCATGCCTGAAGCCCCGCGGGTTCGTGACGCAGGGGAACCATTGGTGAGATGGTTCACTCACGGGCCACGATCGCCTTCTGGGATAACAGGAGAAATGACTCTCTGGTGCACCACGTGGATGATTAGGTCATCCGGTTTGGGCTCCACGAGTGATGCGACCAGGCTGGACAAAGCATCTTCTCGACTGTTCTACGACCAGGGAACGTGAACGGACTCTGGTCGGTAGGGGAACTTAGCCATTAGATGGAGGGTTCACTCCAGCAATGGCATGAGTTCTGGCTTCATGAAAGCATAGTCACCATTAACCTGATTGATGACTAGCTCAGAGTCCCCTTTTACATACAGGTGGGGTACATTAACCTCTAGAGCCAACTCGAGGCCAGTGATGGGGGCATGATATTCTGCCTCATTGTTGGTGTAGCCTTCTGACAACAAGAAAGAATATGGCAGAACGGCTTTCTCCAGGGTGATGAAGATGATACCCAGTCCCACTCTGTTAAGCCTAGGATCATTGAGCCTTCTACCGGTAGGGCTTCGAGAGGCGCCGTCAAAGTGCATCTGCCTGCATGGGGTGGCGTGATTGACTGAGAGGATTGCCTCACCAGGAAAGTCCAAATCCAGTGGCGGGTCCGCAGAGGTTGGGTGGGCAGCTAAGAAGTCTGCCAATGCCTGTCCTTTGACGGCCTTTTGAGGTACAAACCTAATGTTGAACTACTGGAGGATCACCGCACAGCATGCCAATAGACCAGTCAACATAGGCCGGCTCAGGATGTATTTCAACAGGTCTACCCGAGAGACCATCTGTACCTCGTGGTGCTGCAAGTAGTGCCACAATTTCTGTACGGTGAATACGAGCGCCAGACAGCTCTTCTCTCTGGGAGAATATCTAATTTTCGTGTCGAGGAGCATGCGACTAAGGTATTAGAGGATATTCTATATTCCCTCGTTGTTCTTCTATGCGAGAAGGGCGCCGAGGGATCGATCCAGGGCGGTCACGTAAAGGACCAGCGGCATTCCGGGAATGGGTGGCATCATGACTGGAGGTTGAAGCAGATACTGCTTCATTTCCTCAAAAGCGGTCTGGCACTCTTCGTCCCACCCATAGGTGGTGCCTATCTTCATGAGTCAAGAAAAGGGATTACACATGCTGTCTAGATTCGCAATGAATCAGCGTATATAGGCTAAGTGGACTTGGAGGCATCGAAGCTCCCGAATGTTACTCGGGGGAGGCATCTGACTGATGGCCTTGATCTTCTCAGGGTCGATCTCGATTCCTCGATACCTAACAATGAAGCCAAGAAACATTCCTAAGGTGACCCCGAAGGCACACTTCCACGGGTTCATCTTCAAGTGGCGAGAACGGAGGAAACAGAACACTTTCTCAAGGTCTCTGAGATGGTCCCAGTGCTGATGAGATTTAACCACCAGGTCATCTACGTAGCATTCCACCAGTGTCTCGAGGATCGGCTTGAATATGCGGTGCATAGCCCGTTGATAGGTGTCACCCGCATTATTTAGGCCGAAGGGCATAACCCGGTAGCAGAAACTGCCCTGGGGGGGCCTTAAGGCAGTGAACTCTTCATCATCGAGGGCCATATGGATCTGGTTGTACCTGGAGTACCAATCCATGAAAGAGAAGGCTTGGAACCCGGCCGTTGCGTCGATCAACAGCGTTGTCACGGGAAGGGGAAAGTTATCCTTCAGACAGTGGCATTTAAGATCGCGGAAGTTGATGCAGACCCTGATCTGCCCGTTCTTCTTCCTGAAGGGCACAATGTTGGCTAGCCACCTAGGGTACTTGACTTCCTTGACGAATTTTTCCTTAATGAGCTTATCAAATTTGTCCTCAACCATGGCACCATGAAAGGGGTGCATTTTCCTGGGAGGCTGCTTGAACCCATGATGGTTTGCTGGGAGGCCAAGGCGGTGGACAGCTACCTGGGGATCTAGTCCCAGCATCTCGTCATAACTCTTGGCAAACACATCACGGTGCTGTCTAAGGAAGTCTATGTATTGTTGTTGTTCCTCGGGAGGCATAACGGCGCTGACCAATGTGGTTCTCGGGTCCGCCTCGCGACCGAGGTTCAACTGTACTAGCTCATCGACCGTGGTGGAGACACCCTCCTCAAAGGCAGGAGGAGCATCTTCCATGTCTTCTTCCCCGCTTGTGGAAGGATCGTCCACGGGGGGAGCCGTTTCGGGGCTGCTCGACCCTGATGGAGAACTGGCACCGTCTTGGGCGGCAGAGGTCGTCACGACGGGAGACTCATGCACCACGGAGACCTTGGCGACGAAGGCGGTTGATCCAACCCCATTCGGCCTTCGGCGCAAGGGGCCACACTTTACGACATCAAAGTAGTGGTGCCGCGTTGGCTTGAGTAGGTCGATTCCAGCTTGTCGAAATAGGTACGTATGACGTAATGTCGTTGCCATGAGCCCAACGTCCCGATATCGTATAGGGGTAGGAGGCTCGGGGATCACCTAAGCCTAGTTGGGGTAAGAGCATGAGGTGATTTTCCTCCGTCGTTTAGACCCGGAAATATGACTTCCTCTGGTACCCGACACAACAAATCACTCTCCCATATCGGGAGTCATGGCCTCCAACCGATGGATTGGGAAGACATATGCGTCATCCAAACCTGCCCAGGGATCACTCGTGACAGCCGTGGGCTCAACCTCACCTGCCAGGATTTGCTTGTCCTTGCTCGTGTAATAGTCATCATCCAAGTAACGAGCTTCACAAGAGGCAAAAGGAGAGGAATCTCCTTGGAGCACACCCACTCAAACATTAAGGGAGTATTTGAGGTACTGATGGTATGATGAGGGAACCGCTGCTTGAAGATGGAGCCACAGCCTGCCCATCAATGCATTGTAGGTAGTGTCCTGAGAGACAACCATGAATTCAGTATTGGCAATTAAGCCACTGAACTGGGTCTTCAGACGAATCTTGCCGAGTGGAGTTTGATCAGTCCTGTCATACCCCCTGGATTCTGAGGTCAGAGGGAGTTAAATCATCCTCAGACAACCCCAGTTTTCACAGCGTCCGAGTTGAAATCAAGTTAATCCGAGAACCCATGTCGACAAAACAGCGACGGACATCCACACCATTGAACGGGCCGGTGATGTACAATGGGTGGATGTACCCTTATATGGGAAGGTCTTCATCTTCACCGGAAAATGAGATAACCGCCTGACATTTGGTTTCCTCAATCACCTTGGGGTGGGAGGCTTCTACGGCCGCTACCTCCGTTTCAAACTGAAGGGGGATCCTTAGAGCCTTGGAGAGCACCTCACGCATTTCAGATGAAAGACAAAGGGCCTCACGGATGGAAAGACTTGCCGGAATGCTTCCCATATGCTTCAAGACATCATAATTTCGCGCCAAATGCGAGATTCTGTTTACATGAGGTCGCTCTGCGATTGGGGGCATGACGGGCCTTGCTGGCGGGACCGGTGACTAACTGGTACTAGGAACGTCCCGTTGTTCACTAGCTGAAGCCCGGGAGGTGGCTGTCGTTCTAGGACCAGAAGTCCATAGTTGGCCAGTGGCAGGGCTTAGCTGGTTGCGACTCGGGCAAGGCAGTTCCGCCCGATCTAGCAACACAAACGGTGGTGGAAGCGAACCTGTTGTCACCGGGTGAGGGAGCCACGAGTGCTGCTCTCTGTACCGGTCATGCTGCCTGGTCTCGGTGGCGTGAACAGCCTGACTGGAGGTGACAACTACCGCGCCCCGAAGATTCACGTAGCCACGCCTCCGTTGACGTTGGCAACGACAGGGGACATTGGGGAGGTCCACCTAGCGCTCCTCATCGTCGGGAGCCAAGAAAGGATTTACCAACTCTACGGTGTTAACCGAAGCGTACCCTGGGATTTCGGGGAGGACCACCTAGCGCTCATCTTTGTCGGGAGCCAAAAAGGTATTTACCAGCTCTTTGGTGTTAACTGAAGCGTACCTCGGGCTTTCGCTCGAGGAGTCATCCACTACCGAAAGGGGTCTCGGAGGGATCCCCATTTCCGTGGGTATGAAATCGCTGAGCGTGCGAGAAGATAACGGCAATGACAGGGCACGTTCTTTCTTCTTGCACCACCGTCTGCTCTTCTGGGAAGAAGCAGGTTGGGACGACGATGCCAAGGCAGCGCTCACAGACTCCGGGGGCTCTAGCTGACTCAGGCGGGCACAGATGATGCCATGGGCACGGGCGACCGTCCTGCGGGCCATCCAGCCGTTATACATCCGGGACCCATAGTCGGAAACCTGTTCCCACCCATCCCCATTGTCACTACTGCCATCTGATTCCATGAAGACACCTGCCACCTACGCCGGAGCTGGACCCAACCTGACTATGTTGTTTCCAATCTGGTCTTGGAGCCAGTCCTTGAACACATAGCATTGCTGGATGGTGTGTCCTAGGATCCGGTGATAAGGGAAGTAGTTAGGGTGATCAGTGAGAAACGCCTCTTCTGGATTCCGGCACTCAGGCAGCCGCACGATCCTCTACTCCAAGGCGGTATAGAAATAACCGTGGATCTGGGCCTCGCCAAACGAGTAAGCCCGATTCCTTTTGTCTAGAAAGGGGACTCTTGGGGGCTGACCATGACTAGGGGCCGGAGGAGCAGGCTAAGGAGGCGGAGCCGGATTACCTCGCCTAGGTTGTGGCGGTGCGTTACGCGGAGGCGCCTGCCGATTTTGAGGTGGTCGCTGCTGGGGCGGAGGCTATGCCCATGGGGGAGGACCCCTATGAGCATGTTGAGCTGGCCTCACTGGCAGCAACTCTAGATGTCTAGGGGCCTCTATATGGGCCACAACAGCGGGCTCGGTTCTGGCGGCTCTTCATGTAGAGATTACAGGGGGAAGAAGGCGTGCCTGGCCGACCTGTTGCAGGGCTTCTTCGAGGTGCTGAGCCTTGTTCGAGAAGTCCCGAAACCCTCCCGGGTAATTCTGCATGATCCGAGAAGGAACCAACTCCGCCTTGACATTCCATAAACACATCGTCAATAATTGCTCCTGAGCCAGCAGCATCTCAAGGGAGTATGTGAGCCCCTTCCACCGGGCAACGAAGTCCGCGACACGCTCATCGGGCCTTGCTTGCACCTGAAGAGGTCTGTAATGTTCATCTTCTGGGTTGTGGAACTGAACTGGTAGAGGAATTTATGGCGAAGGTCCTCCCAGCTAGTCATAGATCCAACAGAGAGCTGGTTGTACCAGACTAATGCTGGTCCTTCTAGTGTCTGAACGAAGCACCGGAGCTTGGCAGCCTCCTGCTGCGCCGGAGTCCCTAACATATGCCCACACCTCGAGTTGAAGTGGGCCAAGTGTTGTGGCGGATCTTCAGTCTCGTTAAAGGGGGAAAACACGGGGTTCCAAAATCCTGGCGGAGCCGGCATGTCATCCACCCATGCTGGGTACGGCTTGGCATCCGGTGGGATAGCCACCTGCCGAGTTTCCAGGGCCTCCAAGAAGGCGATGAGTACTTCCATCAGATCATCCAGATGTGGATTCATGTCCTGACGGGGATATCTAACCACAAGCGCGTTTCCAGGCTCTTCGATACGGTAGTCGCTCTAAGCAGCTCGTGGGGCAGCTGGCGGAGCGACTCTCGGGGCATCTGGAAGAAACTGAGCAGGGCCCCCCAGGTAGTCTCGCCGCTCGGGAGGGTTCGGCGAAAGATATTGCATTATCTTTCCATGGGTTCCAGTGTCTCCCCTGTCGGCGAACACGACACGGTCACGATTTCCCAGGGGGATCTCAGCAAGGGGTAGATGCTCCTGCCCCTGCTCTACTGGTCTAGGGTCACTGTAGTCAGGTTGCCGCTCTACAATGCGTTCATCCAGGAGCTCATCAACCAGCCTCTTTTTCTCAGCTAGCTGTTGGCTCAGCTTGGCCTTCTCGGGATCTTCCTCTACCTTCTACACCGAGGCAGATGGGTCCGTGAGTTTGACAAACCTGACAGGCTCTTTACTCTTGCTGATGTTTCGACCCAGTGTCAGTGCCTCTGTGGGTACAAGAAGACCTAGGAGGCTCCTCTATTGGCGAGTAATTCTCCTAGATGGGTCCAAGAGCGGCCTATCCTCGGGTGGTGAGTCCCCGTTGAGGGGCTCCACAATGTTTCCCTCATCTGAAAGGTTATCCATGTTGACTGCCACTGCCCTTGGCGACGCTCCCTTAGGGCCGCCCAATGGATCGGGCTGTCGGCGGATCACACAGAAGAGGAGAGCAGCGTACTGCCCACATCCGCGGACATGCGCATGGGGGGTGGCTTCCTCAATAACTCTGCGGAGTACTTGATAACTCTGGACGCATTTTTTCTGAAGGGCCTCGCGGTGGTCCAGCGACTCAGGGTGCCGGACCGTGGGGAGTGCTATTAGGTCGACCCGGCGGCACTGTTCATCGACCTCCTCGAGATGCGCTTGGCTCCCGGGATAAGGCTCTAGCTGATGGCGGAGGCGGGAGTGAGTCACCCGAAGAATCTGGCGGAAGCATTCAAACTCTCCCATGGTGAGTGACTCTGGCACATCAAAATCTGATTCCACGACCGACCAAAACTTCTCAGGGAAGTGGCCCGCTGCAAGAACGGTCCAGAAGCTCTACAGCTCCGGTTCGGGGTCCGGAACTTGTCGCCCCTGCTCATCCACTGAGGAAAGTCGGGGAATTGGAAGTGGCACCGAGGCAGGCCATCGGGGCGGTGGGCTGGCCGGCGGGGAATATGGCGAACAGGCCGATTGGCTGCAGATCCCTATGTCATCCTCTAGGGGTTGTAGTGCCTTGGCTGCCACGTTGCGATAGGATGGGCCGACGAATGGGCCTCCTGTCACAGTGTCGGTTCTTGCCGCGGGTGTATCGCCTCACGATTCTTCCGTCGGTCCCCAGAAAAGTTCCTCACCCTCCCTAACAGGGGCGGGAGGTGCTTCAGAGGAGGCCAGTGGAAACTGCGGGCTTGTCCCCGGCAGTACGCCAACTCCTCGTCCTCCTGGATATACCTTCAAAGGCAGGAGGGAATCATATGGATCTCTCATTCGCGGAGTAAGAGACTGACGTGCCACGTCCCCATCCCTGCCCTCAACTCGAAGGGTTGGGGGGAGGTTCCATCGTCGAGTCGTACTCTGCCTCAGAATCTGAGAAACGGACTGGCCTAATTTCCATCCGGACTCCCCTGACATTCCTACTACGGCAACGACGCCCATCCTTCCTACCCCTGGGTATCTCCTCAGGGTAAGGACGATTTCCATCATGGGGTCCCCCAGCCACAATAGAGCTGGGGTATAAGGGACTGAAGGCCGGGGTGCGAGAAGCACCGGGACAGATGTCGAAATGGACATGGGGAGGACCTCCATGTGAGTGAGCGACTAGATACAGAGCGGCTCCATGCTCGCTGCTGGCAGTAGGGGGAGTGACCTCATACCCCATGCATTGGGCACTGGAAGGAGTCATACCCGGAGCATAGCCGTTGCGAAGAAGCTTTCGGCTTCCCAGATCGGTGGCATGGAATGAGCCTTCATGGCTACCGCGGATTGGTCTGCAGTGGCCATTTCCATTGTCCACGATTGAAAGATTCGTCCCAACTTGCCTGCAGGGCGGTCGGGGTTTTGATCCCAGTCAGGCACGTGGCTGCCCCTACTCAACGTGTGTAGGGATCTGGTAACAGGATTTAGCAGTGGCTCGGGCCACAGTGGTTGCTGTTGTTGGTACCCCAGGGTGGGAATTCTCTCCCGCTCGCACCCGACGTTGGCGTCGGGTCAGATGAGCCGGAACCGGCAGTGCGGGCATGAAAATTGCCTGCTCCTCGGCTCGTGGAGTCAGGCGGTGGCATCGTCGCAGCCTGGCGGGGGTTCTTGCCGTTAACCCCTGGGACGGATCGCCGATCGGGTGGACTCGGACATCCCCCACATCATTGGTGTAGGGGATGGATGTGTCAAGGTGCTCCGGGGATAGGCTCCCGAAGCGGTTGAACGTCGGCGTGGGGAGTGATGGCTCCCTGCACGGCCCTCGAGGGTGGCGATGGTGGTGAGGCGCAACAGGCTCTAGATCCATGCGGGCCATTCCCTTGGTGGGGATGACCCCTTCCTCGTCATACCTACGAACCAGGTCATTGATCACCCTCTGCTGGATGTTTTCTAACGGGGAGAGGGGGCGCGAGCTCCAGACTGCTATGGCAGTCGAAGTCAGAGCGACCGTGGAATCGGTGGGACCGCGCGGGGTAGCCGCGTCGGTACTGCCCCTGCCCCTGCGGCGATGGGAAGGTGGCGATCGAGCTCTGAATGAAGTGATCTAATTCCTGGAATCAGGGAGATGAACCCATTATTGTCAACAAGAAAGTAGATTGACAACCAAGGCCCAGTGTCATTCCGTCTTCCATGGTCGGTGAGAGGGATCCACGCTGATGACGTCGTAGAACGGAGTGGTCAACGTCCTGACGGCCTCGACCCTTGATGGGTTCACGTCCCGGTGAGGGTTACCCGGACCTAGTGACATGTTATTCTTCCGACACCCCGACGGCTACCATTCCCTGTGTTGAGGAGAAGAGCTTCATGTCGGGTTCACCATTTGTGTTTCTCGGAGGCTTTTTTCGGGGGGCGCGCATCCGTCTGTGGGGATGACGCACTGCTTGTTACCCTGCATTCCCACTTTCCAAAGGCGGACGACATCTGTTCCTTGTTCAGGGACGTCTGCTCCTTGATCGAAACCGGGATGATGGGATGTCGGTTCTTCCTTCCGGGGATTCGTCCTCGGAGCTCGTCACCTAGTACGGGTCTCCCTCATAGATTTAAGACGGGTTCGTGAAGCCCATTCCTGGTTCCATATCTACATGGACGCCAGTTAATTACGCTGCTTCCGTCGAGACACTCCAAGGGGTCTTGTCGGGGCAGCAACCTTCGGTGAGGAGAATGGTCACATTGGGGCGTCGTTGGCATGTCTGTCTTTGGTCCCTCATCACAAGGCTTCTCGAGGGCGCGGAAGCCCGAGGCATCCCACATCGAACGCGGGGAATGTGTACCATCTGATGTTTTCCTCAGCTTCCCATGTTTAAAACAGGGTATATAGCGATTTTAATGTCTTGTGGAGACGGATCGGGATGAAGGACCCCTAGGGGGAACACCGATGTTGGGGCCAGCACGTGGGCGGCTTCCCAGATATCATGGAGTGGGATGGGGTGGCATGATCTCACCGGGATGTGGCGGCCCGGGTAAGGATCAGGATGGATGGTGGAGTTAGGCATGGGGCATACGTTCTGTGACGGCCAAGAGGGGGAATACATTTTAACGTCATGCGGGACGAGATACAGTTTTACGTCATGCGGGACGAGATACATTTAAACATCATGCGGGATGAGGGGTTTGGGGCTTACGCTCTGAGGTGGCCCAAGGTGGTCAGGGAACCGACATGGAGAGGTCGGGATGACCGAGTGGTGGACTTGAACCTTGTGGAGGCTTCCTACATACTGTGCGTTAGCACGGATCAAAGTCCACGTAGTTCGCAGGGATGGGGCTTACGATCTGGGGCGGCCCATAAGAGGATGTCATGGTCGATGCGCGCTCTAAGCCCACGTGAGTCATGCTCGGTGTGGGAAACAAGAGGCAGCATGGACCAGACGATCACGTCGCAAAGGGTGCATCCATGAGAAGCGGAATGGGGCTTACACGTTGAGCATACCAAAGAGGAAACAGGGGCTTACGCGTGGTTAGCAGCCGTTGGTGCCGGGGCTTACTCTAGGGTAGAGGCCCATGTTGCAACAAAGCGCAGTGGGAAAAGGATTCCACTGGCCTTGGAATGGGGGAACTACGGAGATGCATGGGTGTAGTCATCCGTAAGGAAGGCTAGGGTCTTACTCTCTAAGGAAGACCATCCCCCACGGACAAACGCCGCTACGACAAGGAGGATCTCATTTTATGTGAGGAAGAGTCCATTACCGTGGAGACGAGTGGGTGTAAAAAATGTCCGAGTTGGGGGGACCCTGGGTGCGAAGCATGGGGTCGAACCACAGTTTATCATCTTGTGTTAAGGGCGAGGTGCATAGCAGTTTAACGTCCTGTATCTTGGACGAGGTGGGTTTGCTCCACACCCCTAGGTCCTACATGCCCAATGACCTCTACCCCTCGTGGGAGGGAAGGCATCAGCAAGGCCATGATAAAGGGGGGCCACAGGGCGAACCACCGTGGGTTCCATGTTAGCATGGCTATGCGAAAAAGCAATAGCCTTTGGTGTGCCTATGCAGAGAAGCATAAGGCAAAGCAACACAATAGGAAACATGACCCAATGGATCTTGAGGTTACTTCGCACGAGCCTAGAAGGCCGTACTGAAAATCTACGCATGGCGCGCATGCCCGATAGAGGAGACATCAGGTGCCGGTGCAGGGGGCAGCCAAGGGGCGTCAAGGTGAGGGTTCCGAGGCTTTGCATGCAAAAGGGAAGGTTTGCACGGAAAACACCTGGACGGTGCGCAATTAGAGAAAGAGAATTGCGCGCGAAGAGGGAATTACGCGTAGGGTGTTTCACACACAGAAGGGTATTGTGCGGACGAGACACGGATTGCGCGCAAGGCTGGAACCCTGGGGAGGGGGAAAATTCATTGAAGCCAGTGGAGTTACGTGAAAAGGCGAACTCTGGGGCACGGTTGCGCGAAATGAGGGATTACCTGGAAGTCATCTTGCGCGCGGGGGGAGCCAAATTGTGCGCACGAGAGTCGATACGGATTCCTCAACCCCCAAACCATTCGGGGTCACCTTCTATTTATAGGCGAACTCCGGCGCGGAATCTAGGCAGCGCACGGAATTCCCCATGTCGAGCGCAGCCGGCGCGCAAAAATCGCCGCGCAGAACTGGGGCGCGCAAAGATTGCATGCCTAATCAGCTCAATTTCGCGAAACCCGGTGATTCTACGCGTGCAGAACAATTTTTCACGTGGATGTTCCTTTATTTCGTGCACCACATCCCGGGCCTCCAGATCGGGCCTCTGATTCCAAATATGAATTCGCTTCATCATTTCAAAACTTCCTCTGAGAGTTACGGTCTTTTTTGGCGTCAACAATTATAAGAGAGTTTGAAGCAGTTTCTAAATTTCTTGCTATAAAATTAGATAGTGGAATGTCAAATAGTTATTTTGATCAGATATTATCTTTGTTAAAAACACTGTTACCTAAATAAAATGTGTTTTCTACAAATTTCTATGAGTGAAAGAGGCTTGTTTGTAATCTGGGTCTTGTTTATTAGAATATTTATGCAATTTCAAATGACTACATATTATATTATGGTAAAAATGAATCCTTGGATAGTTGTCCTAAATGTGGAAAATCAAGGTATAAAGAAGATTAACTAGGGAAGTCTATATTTATTACTGTAAATATTTGAGATATTATCTGCTCACACCCAAATTGCAACATTAATTTATGTATCAGAACACAAAATCATTGATTTCATCACCCTAAAACAACATATCAACTGGTAAAATCTTAAATCATCTCTCTGATGGTGAATCATGGAGAACTTTTGACCAAGTGATTCCTTCTTTTTCATAAGAAGCCCAAAACGTGCGACTAGGTGATTCTACGGATGGTTTATGTCTATTTGGTTCTTACAGTATTCTGTATTTATGTTATCATGTCATTATCACTCCGTACAATTTACCTCCATGGATGATGATGAAGGATCCATTAATATTTTTGACCTTATTGATTTCAGGTCATTCAAAAAAGAATATTTATGTTTATTTGAAACCATTGATGGATGAGTTAATTTTACTATGGAGTAATGGTGTCAGTATATATGATGTTGGTGTGGAACAAAATACATATTTAAATATGTATTGATGTGGAAAATTAGTGACTTCCCAACATATGGCATGTTATGTAGCTGGAGTGAACATGGTCCCAAATCAAGTCTGTATTGTATGAGAGAAAAAAAATAATTTATGCTCATCAATGAAGAAACGCTTTTTTTACTATCATCCCCGATTTCTTCAAACCGATCATCCTTTTCGAAGAAAAAAAATATCATTTCAGAAAATGAACAATTGAAAAATATGGGCCTCCAACAATGATATTGGGAACATAGTTAAAATCAATTGTCTCTTAACTTTTTCCCATCACAAATGAAACAAAAAAACAACAAAAAATTGATGGGTCTGGAAAAGACATCAATCTGATAAAACAATGAATTTTTGGGATTTTCCATATTGGTCAGATTTGTTGGTCCCGTACATGTTGGATGTGATTAATTTTTAGAATATATATTTTGAGAATTTATTTCATATAGTTTTGGATACACCAGGTAAGACAAAATATAATGTAAAGGCATGATTATATCTTTCCTAAATTTGCAAGTGACTAAAAATTAAACTATGTGAAAAAATCAGATCACAGAAGTTAATGAATCCGAATGTAGATTATACATTATAAAAAGAGGGCGACATATTATTTTTTTAGTGGAATTAATAATCAAGACTTCCAGATGGTAATGCTTCCAATTTGGGATGATATGTCCGAAATTGTCATATTAACGGATTGAAAAGTCACGACTATCATGTTTTAATTGAAAGACATTTATTGATTGGATTAAGAGGTTTGTTAAATAATATGATTTTGGATACACTAATAAAAGTGGCATATTTTTTTTTGAGATGTTTTTGCATCGAGAACAGACTACGATGCATGGAGAAAACTATAAGAAGATTTCATTTTAATTTTATGTAACCTGGAACAAATCATCCCACTAGGATTGGTTGACACAATGAAGCATTTGACATTACAATTTCCACATGAAACAAAATGTCGATGTCTGGTAAAGCTCTGATGGATGTTCTCATTTTTGAGATGAATGCAGAAATTTAAAAAAAGGTACATATCAAAGCATTAGTTAAAGTCTCAAGTGTAGAACCTTATTTGTAAAAGGAAGGTTTTTTCTACTCTCACTATATTTAATCTGAATATCCATAAAAACACATAATCCTAAGCTGTAATGTGAGAAATTTTAATGATGACATGACAATAAACTATCAGTTTTCAATGAGACCAAACTTGGCTATAGTGGAGTTTAGGAATGATGAATTTCAGAAGATGAATGTCACAAAGATCATATATATATTCTGCTCAACTATGTCGAAATGACACCATTTGTACTGTGAGTGCTCATATCACTTATTCTATAATTTTTTTAAATTTAAATTAAGCTTATTTTATATATAGTTTATATGATAATCATATCAAGAACCAGTTTCCACAAATTATAGAATCTTCTCTTGAATAATTCCATAAAAACATTCCCTACTAGTTTCAAAAACTAGTAACATAATTTTTTTATTTCACCTAAAAGGTCATTTTAATTCTTATTATAGTGATAATTTTTTCAAAAAAATTCAGGTATCTCATCATGTTGATAAAATTGATAATCAATTTTGTGTACTGAGTAACCCACCATCCAAAAGGTTCAAATATTATAATCAATATTTGGTGAAGGGTTTTTGATTTCGTACACATGCATATGGGGAATCAAGAAAATAATTAAGAGAGTTTTTTTCTTTAGAGGATCTCATCATAGTGATATTTATGTTGACATATTTTACATGCTGGATGAAATCATTGATCTATGTTAGTTGGGACGACAGTAACTAATGATGTTTAAATGTTAATGGTTGGATATTGAGAGAGGCTTGTGTGTTAATCCAAATCATGGAATCGTTGATATTAAATATAAATGTATTATAGCTATAAATAAACCATTTTTATTGTCTCATCAGACACTTCAAATTTTTATATAAAAATTACTCTGCTACATCATGGGAGTTTGGTGATTGGTATAACATAACAAAAATTAAATCTCAAGAGAATCAGTTTCATCAGAGTGAATGTGGTTCCACTGATGTGGAAGGAATTTAATTTTTTTCAAGAGACTGCACTTAATTAATCATTTTCACAAAGGGACATGAATATCATTTATGAAACCCCACATGTAAGATACGATAGTAATGTTGATGTTACTGAAGTTAAAGCTGAATTTGAAATGGCGAGAGATGATGAAAATGAAACGATAATGGGAAATAATGTTGTTGAGGTGGATGATGAAGACATTGACCTCGACAGCTATGAATATGATGATGAATATTAACATTGACATAATTAAATACTTGTTATAATCATATAATATATATATATATAATAGTTGTTTTCAAATATTTGGTAACAACAATAATTTCATTTTTCAGATGGATGAGGATAGGTATCATCTGTTGTAGAAGGTCAATCTGCCTTTAAACAAGTAGGATGTCACTTCATTAGACCCACAGACTGATATCGGTTCAGGGGGAACTCAAAGGGGGTGTGGTCTTGCTGATTAAGGATTCCTAACCCTTTCCCTGTGCGACATCAACATCTTGGGTTTGATCCACACAAATAGAGGTATGTTTACTTATGTATTTTAGATTATTTTCATTAATTTATTTATTTTAAAATTTTTTTATTAATTTTTATTTTAGTCACATATTTACTAATAGATAATGTTATTTTCATGTTTCGCTGTTCAATTATTATATTATTTTCCTACGAATATAACATAGTGGCACAAACAAGGGTCGATCTAGAGGATTCCACTTACACACTCTATTTTCCTATTTTCTCTAATATAAAAAACATACTAATATATATTAGGGGGAATTTAGAATTAATTAAGAAATTTTATATAAAATAAATACAAAATTTAATCTACATTAGTAATTTAAAATCAGGAGAAACTGTGATGAAAAGAAAACAAACCAAAGAGGCAGCAGTGGAAATGCATTGATTGTAATGCATTCCCTGTTTCATTTTTTACAAATTAATTCTAATTAAATAATACAATTTATCAATTAAAATCTCAATTTATACACCAATATTATCTAGAAACCATATCAAAACCTCAAAAATTGGTGATGATCTTCTTATGAATGAGATCGGATTACACGAAGTCCTCCGAGTGACTAAAAACCGATTTAACCCATTATGATCAATGGAAAAATATCTCAAATGAAATATGAATTATGATAGAAACCACAATACTGTCACAAATAAAATTAATTCCATAATAATTTAGAAGATATTTAAAACAAAATTGAAAAATATCACCTTCAATCAGGAATCAATTTCTATAATAATTTAAATGAATAGATTTTACAAAGAGATATAAAATTTTAAAAGGGAAAAATATACTCGGGTCGTCGCCACCCTCTACTGCTTAATGATTATCCCATCATTTTCTGATTTTCGATTGAACTCTTCATCTTGAGTAGATCTCCACTGGAATGACTCCCTATAGTACATGCTCCCATGGAGTGCCCAAAATGCTTTGGAAGGGTGGTTGTGGCCTCAATTTAGAGGCTAAACCCCACAGAAATCTTTAAGTGTATCAATTAATTTTCGGTATCCCAATGTCATCATGATGTTTACCTAAGGTATAGATTTGGTACATCATCTCTGTGTTTTCTTCTTCATCCTTCATATATGAGTTCGTGTCAAAATAATTTTTTCTGCATGTCGATAGGTTCATGATATGTAATGGGTTTTCAAGTCGTTTACTCCCCTTAAATGGAATATTCATCCTATGAATTCATCAGGGGCTTTGTTCAAAATTATATTTTATTTTGATTCTGTAAATTTAATACCATTTAGAAATGTTTTTAAAAATTTATTATTTAATTATTGCACAACAACTTTTCTGTCTGTTTGTTTTCTAATTTTTTTCCATGTTTGACTCATTCAATGAATTCCTTAATGAACGGATTTGAAAACAAATTTTAACATTCAATATATTATATGATTTTTCATATAAATACAAGTAGAATAATGGAATTTGGATATGTGGATCCATATTTATGGCCCCATTAGTAATGTGGGGTCCACCATTCTGTCCATAAACACTTTACACAAAGAAATATTTTTTTGGGGCCTTAGATTTTCAAATTGTGATTTGGTCTAGTTGACATATATTTAGAACAATAATTAAGGGTTAAAAAAATGAATCAAATTATTTAGATTAAAATTTAATATGATATGATTGAAATACCGAGCGATAAAAATATGTTAAAATCCACAATTAGGCCATTTTTCATTTAAGCTCAAAATACATAAAAAACCTAATTAGGTGTTAAATTCCCAATAAATAACACAATGTTGTTTTTAAAAACATTGAATTATAGAATACAATATGTAAAAATATGAGCTTCATAAATCCCTCAATCATAACCATTGGACTCCTGAGAAATTATCTTATATTCCAATCCAAATTTCACACGACAATCAAAAATGAGAAATCATTCATGATCTTATTGAATATAGAATTCCATCATGTATTTTCTCTGAAAAAAATTCCCTTTCCTTTTCATTCCACAAAAATAAATATTTTCCAACTAAAAAACTAATATATGGACCAACCACAACTTACCTCACATTGAATTTTATGTCACTATTTATTCTCGAGAAATTAATTCTGGTGTTATGTTCATACTTGTATGTTTCATGTATCACCATAGGCTTTTGAAAATTCTCATTTTTACATAGTGTGAAATGTGAAAATGAATTAAATCGTGAAGGATTTCATTAATGGTTCAAATGATTCTATGAATTTTGATTTTTGGGTAAATTACTTAAAACTTTAAGGCTATAAGGAGGGGGATTGAATCCTGGGTACAATGCCTGAATAATCAAGTGAAAGCACAGGATGTACCTCAATAAAATCCCCCTAGGAATGTGAAACAAAATTCCACCATTATTTAGACATGGGACTTGATCCAACCAGTGATTAAAAATATTTATATCATCAAAGTTCTCCCTATTTTTTTCTATTTCCTATTTTTAAATTCTCCAGAAAGGCTCAACTTTTTTTATATTATTTTAATTTTTTTCATGTTGGAGGAGATGAAAAATGAATACAATGAATGAATGGAAAATCATTCCCTAGACATTTTATAGGGACATGAGTCATAAAATAATGTACATTGAGAAATTCATTCTCATCTCGATTTTATTTTTCAAATATTTTTTTTGGAGGAGAAATGGATGAAGAAATAAAACATAATGAAATAATTACTCAAGCCAAATTTTAGAATAATACCCAGCCAATAATGATTACACACACCTAACAACACCCAAAAATGAAACACATCCCAATGAACAGACATGAACGAAACATCCCATACACTCAATCTTGAAATATCAATGACAAAATACCAAGAGTATGGGTAGTTATGGATAAAAATACTTGTAATGTTGCTAAAACCTATAAGTTAATTCATGGAATTTTCCGTGTTATGAATTATACATGTAATGGTGGGTCTCAAGATAATATTTGTCTAACTAAAGGAGTGCCTCAATCATATTAAAATCATTCAATGAAATCCAATGCATTAAAAGTTAAAAATCCAAAATTCTTGTTCTCACACAAAGTCCATAATTCCATCAAGAATGTTCTGGTATTAGAAAGAATATTACAATGTAGTTTAGAATACCTCATAGGATAGGAAAAATATTTTGAGTCAGTTTTGCATGGGCATGGATTTTAAAAAATGGTCAAACTCATATAAATGACTGAAAGTTAAATTCTTTGAAATGGGTTTTCATATCAACAATCATTTAAAATCCATTAGGTAAAAAATTATTTCAATTTTATCAAAATCATTTAATGTGTGAAAACTGATCATAATATTCATTAAAGATCAAGGTTCCTATAAAATGAAAAACAAAATGAAAATAAGGTGTTCAAAATTAACTAACATGTTGACACACACACTATACGTAAATTTAATTACCCTTTATTTCAGATAAAAAATATATAATAAAGAGTAGAAAAACTAAATAAAATGAAAGATACAACCTTACATTATTTTGGAGTTGATGATTTGAGATAAATTCATATTTTCTACCACATTAAACCTAAATATCCTGAATTAATTAAATGAATAATAAAAATAACTAAAAAGAAATAAGAATGGAAATGAAAGTGGCAATGCATCGTTTAACACCCCAATAGAGTGTTAGTTTTTTACTACCACTAGTTAGGATATAGAAGTAGATTAACCCCAATCCAAATGTGGATGTAGTTTATTTCATATAATCCACCAAAATTTATTTTTCCTGAAAAAATATTACAGGATTCTAGAAGTGAGAATACCCAATTAAAATAAAATTAGTAACAGCCCCAAGAATATAGGAAAGATAAATTTTAACATGAAGAGGGGGATATAATAGAATATAGCGGTACTCCCGGTTTTCTTTATATGGAGGAGTGTAATCCACTGGTTATGATGGTAGTAAAATAGTAATCATATTATCTTCTGGTTGAGGTTCAAAAAACAATTCCTCAGGGATTTCTTATTATGTGATATCATCATCAGTTGCACCGATGAAAAGCTTGACTAGATTCTCCATCTTCTCTTCAACACAAAAAACTTCTTCAACTTCTTCATCTAGGTAATGCATAAGTGGTTCTTAATATAAAAAGTTATAATAAGGGAGATAATGTTTCAATTCATAATTAACTATATTTTAATTAAAAGAATGATTAGAAGTTAAATCTCCCTCAAAACATTCAGCTTCAATCTCCTTTTCTTCATGTAGGGAATTTGGGAATGCATTTGTTGGATAGGCAAGTTTATCATCATGTTTCGTTTCAACCTCACCAATTTCATCATGAAAGGTAGGTGGAATAATCAATTTGTTATCACCACCTTGTATTTGTTGTTCTTCCATCATTGAGACTTTCAGCTCTTCCACATCGGCAGCCAGTAATGCCCTCATCTTGCTTGATTTTTTGAGAATTTTCAGATTCTATTGAAACATCACGGAATTTAACCCCATTTGGAAATTCAACTTCTTTTCCCAGTTAGGATCAGAATCAATGTTATCAATTTTCCAATAATTATAATAATCACCATAAAATCCATATTGGCCCATGAAATGGAAGATATGAAATGAAATTTCCTTTTTGTAATTTTTGGAAGGTTTAGTTTTTTTGGTTTTTTTGAAAAAAAGTGTGAGTAATCACTTGTTATCCCCCAAAATGGAACCAAATTGATAGATATAGGATTTTTTTATTTCAATTTTTTATTAATATTTTTTTCCTAAGAATGTACCATAGTGGAACAACCTAGGGTCATTCTCAAGGAGGCCCTTACACACACTATTATCCAATTGTCACTAATATAAAACTAAAATAAAAATATAGATTGGTGGAATTTCGAATGAATTAAGTTGTGTTATATGAATTAATGTAAAAAATTAATCTACGTTAGCAATTGAAAATCCGGAGCTACTGTGCTGAAAAAAAAACAATCCAAAGAGGCAACGATAGCCAATAATTGATTATTGAACATTATATTTATCAATCATTAAAAATTAAATAAAATTAAAGTATCCAATGTTTACCTTCATATCTCAAAGTATACACATAAATTATCTAGAAACCATGTCGAAACCTCAAACTTGTCTGTCGATCATCTTGTGAAAGTGATATAATTACACAAAGACCTCAGAGTAACCAAAACAAATATAACCCATTATGCTCAATAGAGATATCGTTCTAAGTAAATTTACACTATTGGAGAAACCACATTAAAATCATAAGATGAAATCCATTCCATAATAAGTTATAAGAATTTGAAAACAATAGTGAAAATATATCTTGAATCAAGAAATCAATCTATAAAATAATTTAATTTAAAAGAGTCTACAAAGAGATACACAAACTCAAAAGGGGAAAATATCTTCAAACCATTGCCACCCTCCAATGCTTGGAGATATTCCCATCATGGCATGATTCTTGATTGAACTCCTCCTCTTGAGAAGATCTCCACCAGCATGACTCCCTCTTGTGTAGGCTCCCCAGGAGTGCCCATAATTTTTTTGAAGTGTGGATGGGGCCTCAATTTATAGGCAAAAATCCATTGAAAATTTGCAGCATGGAATTAATATTTCTGCATACCAACATTATCACGATGTGTACATGAGATACACATCGTTTACATCAGCTCCGACTTTTCCTCTACATCCTTCGAATCCGCATCTGCATGAAAATTATTTTTTTCTGACCTTTGATATGTACACGAAATATAATGGGAATCCAAGCCATGTACACCCCTTTAATGGTCAAATCATCCACTAGAGTCTTCATTAGAGTTGTTAGAAATTTTGTTTTATATAGATCCTGAAAATTACAGATCATTTGGAAGTGTGGTTAAAAATATATGATTTAATTACTGAACTCTAGTTTTTCTATCTATTTCATTTCAATTTTTTCTCTATCTTTGAATATTTCAATGAATTATTTAATTAACAAATTATAAACTACAATTTAACATTAAATAGGGTATCAAAGTTCTCATTCAAATACGAGTAGAATAATGTAATTTGGATATGTTGATATGGATTTAAGGCTCCATTAGTAATGTGGGGTCCACCATGCAATCCATAAAAACCATCCACAGAGAACTATCTATTTGGGGCTGTAGATGTTCAAATTGTGATCTCGTCCATTTAAAATATATTTATCCCATGAATTAAGGGTTCCAAAAGAAATTTAGTCACATTATTTAGATTAATAATGATTACTATATGATTGGAATACAAAATTCATAAAAATATGTTAAAAATCCAAAATTAAGACATTTTTCATTTAACCTCAAAATAATTCAAAAACCTAAATATGTGATAAATACATATTAAATAACACTATGTTGTGTATATAAAATATTTAATTATAGCATAAAATATTTTTAAATATGAGATTCATCATTTAGGTATGTAACGATCAGATAGGGGAGCATTATATTGCGCAATTATTTTTCTGATGCATGGGTGTCATTTGATCATATTCACGTTGATGTGCATCACCTCATGTTTGAGAATTGGATGGTACATAAATAAATAATATTTATTTTGAAATTAATTTAATTAATAATTTTATATGTTAAATTATTTGTATGGTTTATGGTATCTGATTTATTAGATCATGTATGAGGCTATATGGAAGGCATGGTAGTGAGCTATGCATCCGCGTTGCACTAAATTTTTTCACAATTTACAAAGGAAAGGAATGGATAAAGAATGAGTCATAGAGTTTGTTGATACATTTCATGTCCTCCAACCTGATTATATTTCATTTCAGGTTTGGGATGGATTAAGTGCACACTGGTTTAGTCTGCGGTTTTAGAGTAGATCATCACTAGGTTGGCAAAATCGGGGGAGATAGGAGGTGACACATCAAGATGGTAGTCCTACATTCAGTATGCATAGAGATAATATAGTCAGATTTTTTTTAAATATTGTATATAAAATTAAAGGTAAACGATTTATTTTATATTCATATAGGATGTTGCACAACCTGATATTACGAAGTACAATGTTTATAAGATGATTTATAGTGATCCATTCACTAGAGAGATTAAAGATGCTCACTAGAATCATATTGTGACCTGTATAACTTATTTTATTGTTTTGAATATAAATACAAATAATATTTTAAATATTTTAATTTTAAATTGAAATTGAAGGATCCATATGAGGCCATGACATCTCAGAAACATGGTGAGAGTAAGGTCGAGACCGATGGTCAAACCATTGCCCCGCGATATGCTGAGGAAGCATAAATTCTTGTGACCTAATAGGCCATCGATAAAGGCTGACTTATTAGTATCAACTCTTGAATGACCCTTAATGATTTTTATGGTATCTCTGAGATTTTGGGTTCTAGCTCTAGTGGAGATTGTGGATAGTCGTTATCATCTCATGCATAGTATGTGGAGCAGCTTTGAGCTCAGAGTGAGATTATAGAGAATATGTGTAGGGAGTAAGAGGAGATGCGTCAGTGGTAGAAACAACAGTAGCAACAAGAGTTCCTACGACCGCAGCAGCAGGAGATGCAAGATGAGGTGCATCGATGGAGGCATTAGTTGGAGTAGGAGAACATGGAGTACATGCGATATCTTACTCACAGTTTAGGGATGGAGTTTACTCCACAGTCTCCTATTCCTTCTCTAGATGTCCCTCCCCTCTAGTGATGTATTTTTAATTTTTAAAGAAAAATTTAATGCAATTGTTTCTATAATATTAACTATTTAATGTCTAAAATAGTGTGTTTTTTATAATTTCATGAATATTTCAGTTTTTATTATTTATATAATTTTTTATTATATTTATTATTTTATTAATTTATATATTTTTATATTTTTTAGAATAATGATGTTTTTATTATATTACTAATATTAATATTATTATTTCATTAATAAAAATAATATTATTATATTATTTCATTGTTTTATAATTAATTTTATTTTACGAATACTAATATTATTATTTAATTTATATAAATATTATATTTTCATTATTATTAATATTATTTTATAATAATTTGATTTTTCTCATATTAATATTTTGATTTCATTTATATTAATATTATATTATTAATATTATTATTATGTTTTTTCAACTATTTGCGACAAGCCCGTTCCAAATACTTATTGTGATGGTTCATCGCAAAAGGGTTTATTTTTTAATTTTTCAGAGTATTTGCAACAGGTCAACGCAAATACTAATTGTGATGTTTTGTTGCAAAAAAGTTATAAAAAAATTGGGGAAAACTATATGTGATGGGTGGTCGGTCCGAAGAAACTAGTTTTTTAAAAAACTATTGAACCTTTTTGAGATAGATTCACTAACCATCACAAATAATATATTTTTGTGGTGATCTTTCGCAAAAGGTAATATTTGAGACACCCTTTATCACAATGGGTAATTTGTGACGGGATCTCATTGAAAATGACCTATCGAAGAAAAGTAATTTTTCTAGTACTGCCAATTTTTTATAAATTTTAAATTGAATTTGATATTACATAGAATTTGAAAAACCCTCCGTTTTGATGGAAATTAAAATTTTGGGATTATTTTGAAATTTTTGGAATTGATGAAATGATATGACAATTAATTTGATAAAAATAGATTAAATAGAGATAATGAAAACCAGTTATTATTATTTTTTATTAAAAGGAATGAAATGATGATAAACACATGTTTTTAGTTTTAAAATTGAATTGGCTTATTTAGACATGAAATTAAGAATATTGGATAATAAATGGTATTTTATATTAAATGAGATGATTTATAATTTGTTTATTTATTAATTGAGAAATGTGGGATAGGATAGTTAGTGTGTTATTTGGGGGAGCATACTAAGATGATGGTTCCCTAAAATTAGATTTATGATGAAAAATCCATAAAAAACGTATTTTCGTACATCTTACCCCTGATAGGATGTTGATGAGTCATATTCAGCGAGATCATGAGGGATGTGTGCACCCATATTATTGTGATCATTAATTTTAGATGTGCACGGATCCTATATCTTGAATCTATTTTACCATTAGTAAGATTAACATGGTTCATATTATTCTTATTGTAATTTTATATTCCCTTTGTTATAGAACTATTTCAGTCATGACAAATTATTATTATAAATTCACATATATCAAATGTTTATATAATACATTATTTGAAATTTTTTCCATCACTATGAATTGAATATATGTTTTGATTTAAATATGAAATCCTAATATCATTTCTTATTTTATTCAAAGTGAAATCATTATTTGGGGTATCATTTAGGAATCTTTTATAGAACACCTATGGAGACCCAACTAGGATTTATAGCTCATACCCTAAATTTTCCATTGGGAACATCAATATTTCCTTCTCATAGGTTAGAGAAAAGGGAAAGAGCCACTTTTAGGTGGTTGATGTTCATGATCCTTTGATATTAGAGTGACATTTCCATTGGGTTTTGTTATTTTCTCTTAGTAAATTTTTGATGTAATTTTTTTTCTTTTATTATACCTATTTATTTTCTATTACATTCCCCCCATTTTATTCTTGATAATACTGAAATGTATCATTTATCTTTCAGAGTTTTTTGGAATTTTTTCCTATATTTTTTCTTCTATGATTCCCGATGAGAGTTGAAAACCCATGGGAATCAGGAATTCCATTTAGGCCATGTAAGTTTTGGTTTAGGTATCAGGATACCCAGGTTTATAGGCATGTTCATGAAAAGTTGAATCATATGTGCATGTTGGGAATCTTTCCGTAGAATCTCTTTTTGAGACATAGAAGGTAGTGGAAATTGATTTCCTAACCATATATATTCGCAACATGTACTATGCCGTAATGGGTGGTTTGAGAAATACACCTTTATCATTTTGATCTAATTATAGTCTTTTTACTACTTTTGATTTTTATAGGTTCCTGTGATGGAATTAATTATCCTATTTTTCTTGTTTCTGTTGTTGATCTATGTATTCTTGTACTATCTTCATTGCTATTTGGTATTGTTTTGTACCATCTTGATTATGATAAGATCTGTGAGTAGGCCCAAATAGGAATCTATTAGTGAATCAAAACAATCATATCCTCTTGTGCACTAGAGCTACATTTTGATTATTATGCATGATGTCCATGCTCATAGATATGAACTTGCATATGTTCTCGTTCAATATCCAATATGGTAACCTCAACAGCATGAATCATGGAATCATGCGGAGGAGTTCCTTTTCTATAAACCAACATCATTATAAGGCTTTAATGATCCTCAATAGGCTGAGGATTTGTTGAAAAAGATATATCTTCATTTTGAGTTCTTATAAACACATGATTTAATTAAGGTTAAATGTACCATAGTGAAGCTAGAGGGACCGAGCATGAGATTTTGGGAATTGATATTAACGGTGCTGAATAAAAATGGTTTAGAGTGTAATAAATTTAAGTTTCTATTTAGTAACTAGTTTTATACAGTGTTTATGGTGCTGCCTAAAGCTATGGAGTTTTTGAATCTCGAGCATGATATCATGACTGTGACAACGTATGAAAATGACTTGGTCAATATTTTCCAGTTTTCACAAGAGATTGTACGAAATGAGAATTTTAAGAATCGATGATTAAAGATGTAACTTTAACATAATATTATTTATTATGTTTTCCAATTGAATATTTCTTCTTATTCTTACTATGTGGATATGGAATGATGGTTGAGTATCACTAGGATGGAAAGTTAGGTTTGATGGGAGTTCCTTTTTCACATAGTGGATTTCTTTATATCATTTAATGGAAGGAGGAATCACGATGAGTCTCATGGTGTATCTCAATAGTTTTGTTATTATATACCTCAAATACTTCCTTCTAAAGTTCCTTTGACTTGCTTCCAATGTGGAAATCCTGAACATTCAAAATAGGTTTTCACTAAGGCACCGATGATTTTTAGTTTTTTCATATGATTTAGTCACCTCCAAAAATTCAATTATCTATTTTCTATCCCACATAGTGTAAAAATATCATCATCAACTAGAAGTAAAATAGTATAAACATATTCTTCACAAATAAGGGTTTCCAGACACAACTATCCATAATGTTGCTTTATAATGTCGTAGATTAGACTCCAGAAGATGCTAGTATGGGTCCAACAACTGTAAGACATACCCTCACTGTGGCTTCATCTTTTGTGACTTCTTTATATTATATTGGTGCTTCTCATTCATCAATATTGGATCATATTATAATCCTAATAAATATTCCTATAGTTATTTAGTATTATGTGATGGGTATTACTATGCCCCTTTGAACAAAGGGATCACAAGGTATTCACTATCCTTCTCATGATTCCAATTTATCAGCAATTGATATTACCTAACTGTTGGGCAAAAATCCCTCAAGGTAACATTGAAGTATTTTTGGATTGATTGTGTTTGTTGACAAAGCAGGTTCTCATGGATATTTGTCGAGTTCCCGAGAAGTTGTTGACAATCCATGTTGACAAAGAACGATGACAAAGGAAAAGGCGATCTGGAGGCGGTACAAAAGAGCAGTACAAGGTGGCGCCGTTTTCCAGTGTTTGCCAAATTTTTGGGGTCCAAAATTTGGAGTTTGGTGAGCATCGCGAAAAGAGGATTTCAATGAAGAGCACAATTTAATATGGCAAAGGCATGAATTTCGCGAAGATAGGATGCATGGTTTGGAAATCGCGAAGACCAGAAGAATGGAGGCGGTGATGCTTCGCGATTACGTCAAGCTTCGCGAATGGCAGAGGCTGAAGCGCATCGCGGCGGAGAAGGGCTTTGTGAGAGAACATCGCAGCGAAGGCGCGAAGGAATGTTGGGCTTCGCGAGGGAGCTTCGCGGCGAAGGCGCGAGCCGCGAAGGTAAGTTGACGGTGATTCATCGCGACTACGTCAAGATCCGCGAACAGAAGATTGCCGTGGAGCTTCGCGATTTGGACAGAATTCCGACAGAAACATTGGAGCTTCGCGATGTGAGATGACGTGGCGTTGACTTCGCGCGGAAAGTACGAGGGTCGGTGGAATCGCCTATAAATAGAGGCCGACCCCTTGAGGCGAAGTAGAGAGAATTTTCAGAGAAAATACTTTGCTCTCGATTTGCGAAGGTGGTTCGCGGAGCCAGTGTGCTTCGCGAAAGAGGTGCTTCGCGGCGGCTATTGTAGCTCCGCGAAACCTGCGAGCTCCGCGTTGGCTTACTTAGCTTCGCGAGGGTCGTTGCTTTGCGACGGCTTGAGCATCGCGAAAGAGCTTCGCGAGTGAGCTTCGCGAGTGAGCTTCGCGAAAAGTCAGGAGCTTCGCGAAGGCTTGGTTGAGCTTTGCGAAATTGGGATCCTCGCATTGTAGGGTGCTTTGCGAAGGTCTTTCCAAAGGTTGTTTGCCCAGTGGATAGTGGCAAAGGGGTATTCATCTACGGGTGAAAGTTGAACTTCAACAGAGCATCTACATACAAAGAAAGATGCATTCCTTAATGGCAATGAAGAGACCTACAGGTCTATAAACTGTGATTGGATTCCCTTCCAAGAGCAGTGAGCTTAGGAAGAGGAAGAAGGTGATCCTCTCCACCGGCAGTGAGCCAGGGAGAGAGAAACAGGGAGTGACCCTTGGGAAAGCAGTGAGCTGACCCTAAATTTTGTAAAGGCAGTGAGCCTGGGCATAGAAGTGATCTAGCCCGAACCTTGTAATCCACAGCTAGTGAAGATTAGTGGAATTTGGTACGACCGGCAACCTGTCGGCGTATGCTCCTTGGACGTAGCCCTTAGCGGTGAACCAAGTAAAATTGCTGTGTCCTGTGCTTGCTTTACTTTCTATATATATCGTGCAGCAGGAAAAAGAGAGAAGAGTGTTTTGCTTAACAGCGAAACAAGATCTGAACGGGCATTAATTTTTAATTGGCCATACCCTGATTCACCCCCCCTCTCAGGGTATCCAGCCTAGTGGACCTAACAAGTGGTATCAGAGGGAAAGGTTGAAAGTTGTTCTTCTCTCAATGGAGGTAACCAATCATAAAGGGATTCCGATCTTCGACGGATATAATTTTCAGATATGGAAGAATCGGATGCAACACTATTTCCGATCCTTGGGAATGGATGTGTTTTCAGCAGCTATGCATGGTATCACAGCTGATATTAATAGTGGTGCCTTATCAGAAGCTGAGCATAGAGAGTTGGATGCTGATTCCAAAGCAATCAATGCCTTAGGGGGAGCCCTTTCCAATCCCATCTACACAAAGGTGATGTCATGCAAAACGTCACATTCCATGTGGGAAAAGCTTTTGAATATATATGAAGGGGACACAAAAGTCAGAGAGGCAAAGCTGCAGGTGTTGTGGAACAAATATGAAGATCTGAAAATGAACCCGAATGAGTCTGTTGACGCATTCTTTGATAGGGTAAACATTGTTGTGGAAGATATGCGAGGTCTTGGAGAAGTCATTGAAGACATAAAGATTGTAAAGCGCATCTTGAGGAAACTTCCACCTCGGTTCAATCCGAAAGTTTCAGTACTAGAAGATAAAGATCCAAAAGAGCTGACATTGGACAATTTGCACAGTACCTTGGTTGCATATGAAATGAGGAACGATGATAATGAGGCTGTGGAAAAGGGGAAGTCTAAAGAGGTGGCATTTAAGGCCATGAAGAAGCTCACCATTGAAGATTCTAATGAAGAAGAAGAGACAGATGAGGTGATGTCATTCCTTTCTTCGAATCTACAAAGAGGAAGAGGAAAGTTTAAAGGTAAACTTCCACTAGCATGCTTTAGATGTGGAAAGGTTGGTCATCTTGCGGCAAGATGCCCCAAGAAGTTTCAAGATGATGATGATGATGACGCTGAAATTCCCAAAAAGAAGTCTTCAGCTTTTGTGAAAGGGAAGAAACAATTCAAGAGAAATTTCTTCAAGAAAAAGAATCTTCTCTCACAAGAATTTGAAAGTTCAGATGAGTCTGAGGATGAAGAAGTTGAGGAAATAGAAAATTGCAGAGATCGTGGGGTAAATGCCTTGGTGGCAATTGTTGGTAGTTCTCAAAAGGGAGAAGAAGCTGATGCTAAAGAAGAAGAAGAAATTGAAGGGAGAATTGATATGGAAGCCGAATTGGAAGCAGCTCTTGAGGAGATAGATGTTTGGAGAGCCAAAACGAAGAAAGCCAATAAAGTGGTTCGTGATGCCAAACTCTACATGCAACAACAGGATGAAGAAAAGTCTGAGCTGTTAGAAGAAATTGAAAGACTAAAATCCTCAACACCAGAGAGCTCAGAAAATATTGTTGAGTATAAGCTTAAAATTGAGGAACAAAAGAAGGAAATTAATTGTCTGACAAACACAGGAAAGGAGCAGGTTAGATGTATCAAAGAGCTTGAAGAAGAAGTGGTCAGTCTGCGACAAAAACTCAAGGATCAAGATAAAATCTTGACCCCCAATGTGATATCTGAAAAGCAGGCTATTCAGAAGACAGAGAAGATGAAAGCGGAGCCTAGCAGTTCAGTAGGAAAGAAACAGCAATTGAGCTCAGATGTTAAGGTCGTTTCTGGGCTTAGTCAAGAACAAAAATTGGCGACAATTGCAGTCAGACCGCAAGCACTCATCCCGAAAGTGAAGGTTGATTTGGGAACAAAACAGAATCAGAATATTCAGAGATACCAAAGGGGAAATCACAGTGCTGAAATATCACGAGGGAATGCATCCTATATCAGGTGTTATTGCTGTGGGAAAATGGGACATTCACAGTTTGTGTGTTCCATAGCCAAGAGATACAGAAGGGAACATGAGCAGAGACGGCAGCCAAACAGAGAACGGTTTTCCAGAACACATTTTGAAGGACACTGTTTTTGGTGCGGAGGATTTGGACACATGGCTAGGTATTGCACATCAATCATTCAGAGAGATGTGTCAAAGAATAATCAAAATGTTCGCAAGCAGCAGATCAATAAACCAACAAGTGAGTTAAAAGTTCAGAACAGATTTGCAGCTCTGCAAGATGAGGGTGGTCCATCATACTCTGAGAAAGAACAGAAGCCTCAATCCATGCCGAGTGTGAAAGAAAAAGTATGGACCAAGAAGAAGAAAAATGAGAAGGCTGTGGTGGCGGAGATTGCCCTTAAAGCATCAGATCGATCTGGTGTTTGGATCCTTGATAGTGGTTGCACATCCCACATGACGGGTAATAAGGATCTTGTTACAGGCATCAAATATGACAAAGAAGGAGTTGTTAAATTTGGAAATGATGAAGGCCTGAAGATTGTTGGCTCAGGGAAAGCCAAGTTTGGGGGCAAAGAGATGAGACGTGCTGATGTCTTGGTAGTAGAGGGTCTCAGTCATAATCTACTCAGTGTCAGTCAACTATGTGACTCTGGGAACTCTATCCAATTTACCAAGAAGATGTGTGTTGTGAAAGGAAAAGATGGAGCAGCTGTTCTGCAGGGAAAAAGGTCAAAGGGAAATCTCTATCTTGTAGGTGGGGAAGAAGATACTTGTCTTTTATCCAGAGAGGAAGAAAACCAGCTGTGGCATAAGCGACTCGGTCATCTATGCCAACCATCTATGGAGGATCTCGTTAAATGTGATGCTGCTAGAGACCTTCCCAATCTATCACGTGATCGCACTCATACGTGTGATTCTTGTCAACAAGGGAAAATCATCAGAAAGACATACAGGCCAAAGGAACAGAAATCAACTAGAGTGCTTGAATTGGTGCATGCTGATGTATGTGGACCTATCTCACCACGAGCTATAAATGGGCAAAGGTACTATGTTCTTTTCATTGATGACTATAGCAGAATGGCCTGGGTATTCATAATTACCCATAAGACAGAGGTGTTCAGTTGCATAAAGCAGTACAGGAGGGAATCAGAAAAGATGCTTGGACAGAAAATTCTGAAGTTTCGTACCGACAACGGTACGGAATTTACAAACAGTCAGGTTGAAAACTATCTCGAGAAACATGGGATAAGGCATCAAGTTTCATCAGTAAGAACTCCCCAACAGAATGGAGTAGTTGAAAGGAGAAATCGGATCATCAACAACATGGCCAGAACAATGCTTATTGATAAGGACCTGCCAGAGAAATTTTGGAAGGAAGCAGTTTTGACATCGGTCTATGTTTCAAACCGGTCCCTGTTATGTCCGAAGCAAGGGAAGACTCCGTATGAACTGTGGTACGGAAAGAAGCCAACGTTGAAGTACTTTCGAATCTTTGGAAGTAAGTGTTTCATTCTCAACAAAGAACATCATAGGAAGTTTGAGGCACGAGGAGATGAAGGGATATTCCTTGGCTATTCTGGGAAAAGCAAAGCATATAAATGTTTCAACAAAAGGCTGGGAAAAATAATTGAAAGCAATGATGTCACTATAGTTGAAAATGAGCAGAATACTCAACGATCCAGTGAAAAGTTCCTGGATGAAAGTGATGATGAGGTAAGCAACCCAGGGGGAGCAGAAGTGGCAGAAGCTGACTCAGAAGAAGATACTGATGATGAAGAGGAAAGTGTCAAGTCGGTGTCTGTGAGAAAGCCAAAGAGTCGAGCTGAAATTGATAGGAAAAATATCATTGGTGATCAAATAGCTCCAGTTCAGACTCGAAGAATGAAATCATCACAGCAAGCATCGTTTTTGTCTCAAGTGGAGCCGAAATGTTTTTCTGATGCAGCTGAAGATGAAAACTGGGTTCAGGCCATGAATGAAGAGCTTGATCAGATTGAGAAGAACCAGACATGGGAGATTGTTTCGAGGCCAGCAGACAAGAATGTCATCGGGACTAAATGGGTCTATCGCAACAAGATGAACGAAGATGGCACAGTGATTCGGAACAAAGCACGACTAGTGTGCAAGGGATACTCCCAGATAGAGGGAATAGATGTTGATGAGACATTTGCACCGGTTGCAAGGCTGGAGACAATCAGATTATTTTTGGCCATAGCAGTGCAAAGAAAGTTCAAAGTGTTCCAGATGGATGTCAAATCCGCATTCTTGAATGGGGTTCTGGAAGAAGAGGTGTATATTGAGCAGCCAGATGGTTTTCTCATTCATGAGGATGAGAACAAAGTTTGCAGGCTGAAGAAGGCGTTGTATGGGCTGAAACAAGCACCAAGGGCATGGTACTCAAGGCTTGATCAGTACTTGAAGAAGCTTGGTTTCCAGCGTGGAGGAGTTGACTACAACCTCTATTTCAGCAATGACAACAATCAAAGGATGATGGTGCTAGTGTATGTCGATGACATAATTTTTGGCGGATCAGATGAAGCTCAGTGCAGACAGTTTTCCGAATTCATGAAAAATGAGTTTGAAATGTCAATGATTGGAGAGCTAACGTTTTTCCTTGGTCTACAGGTGACACAAGGAAGGAATGGAACTTTCATTTCTCAATCCAAATATGCCAAGGAGGTCCTAAGAAGGTTTGGAATGGAAAATTCCAAGGAGATGAAGACTCCGGTGGCTACCCGGATGAAATTATCAAAAGATGAGGATGGCAAGGCAGTTAATGTCACAGAATACAGGCAAATCATTGGAAGTCTGTTGTACTTAACCGCAACAAGGCCTGATATTGTTTTCGCCACATGCCAAGCAGCGAGATATCAGAGTAATCCCAAGGAAAGTCACATGCTCGCAGTGAAAAGAATACTTCGGTATATTAAGGGCACGGTGGACCTCGGCTTGACATACAATGACAAATCTCAGACAGAGTTATTGGGGTACACTGATGCAGACTGGGCCGGTTCAGCAGATGATAGAAAATCAACATCTGGAGGTGCATTTTATCTTGGCGGACTATGTATTGCTTGGTTGAGCAAGAAGCAGGATTGCATTTCATTAAGCACCGCAGAAGCTGAGTATATTGCGGCCACTCAAGCATGCACACAGTTATTGTGGATGAAGCAGCAGCTTGAAGATATGGGAGTTGAAGTGAAGTCTCCGATCGGAATCCAGTGTGACAACTCAAGTGCTATAAATCTTAGCAAAAATCCCGTCTATCATTCAAGGACAAAGCACATTGAGATTAAGTATCACTTTATCAAGGAGAAGGTTGAGCAGGGGATCGTGCAGTTGGAGTATGTGCCTACAGAGCTACAGGTTGCAGACATTCTGACAAAGGCCTTACCCAAGGAAGCTTTTGAGAGGCATCGACTGGCTCTGGGAGTTCAGTCGATTCCCCACACTTGACATAGTGTGGATATGGGACCCCCCCCCTCTCCCCGAGGTATGGTGTGTTTTTCCCTAATGCGCTGATATGTGTTCTCTACTATGTTACCGACTACAAAGGTGTGACCTTTGGGTTCGTTGACAAAGGGGGAGAAAAGTGCTTGACAAGTGCTTGACAAAGGGGGAGAAAAGTGTTAGTTCAAGAGAGAAAATAGTGCGGAGATTTGATAAATCATAATTGATACGGGGAGAAGCTGACAGGTGGAGCAGCCAGAAAGGGGGAGCAATGAGAAAGGGGGTGAGATTTTTAAATCTGACGATGCTAGACGTGATCGATCAAATCATAGAAATCACGACAGCTAATGATCGTGATAAAAGCAGAACAGTGGTGTTGGAATGGTGTGAGACGGTGTCCAGCTATCAACAAATTGGTATCAACTTAAGAATTCACCAATTGGTATCAGTGTGGTTCAACAACTGGACTTATTTTAAGAATTGGTATCATGGTGGAATCGACAATTGGGGTCTAACATGAAGTGATTCATTGATGAACTTTACATACTACTCTTGTTTCTCACGCCGAGCATTGCTCATGTGGGCTTAGAGTACATGTTAAGTGAATCCTTGAACACTATCACAATCGCAAGAGGCGAATGGTGGTAGTAGCTGGAAGAAGACTCAGTGAGGTATCACAGTGCAGAAAATCATCCTGAGCAAAATTGTGAAGAGTTGTCAACAAACCCAAAGGGGGAGATTGTTGGGCAAAAATCCCTCAAGGTAACATTGAAGTATTTTTGGATTGATTGTGTTTGTTGACAAAGCAGGTTCTCATGGATATTTGTCGAGTTCCCGAGAAGTTGTTGACAATCCATGTTGACAAAGAACGATGACAAAGGAAAAGGCGATCTGGAGGCGGTACAAAAGAGCAGTACAAGGTGGCGCCGTTTTCCAGTGTTTGCCAAATTTTTGGGGTCCAAAATTTGGAGTTTGGTGAGCATCGCGAAAAGAGGATTTCAATGAAGAGCACAATTTAATATGGCAAAGGCATGAATTTCGCGAAGATAGGATGCATGGTTTGGAAATCGCGAAGACCAGAAGAATGGAGGCGGTGATGCTTCGCGATTACGTCAAGCTTCGCGAATGGCAGAGGCTGAAGCGCATCGCGGCGGAGAAGGGCTTTGTGAGAGAACATCGCAGCGAAGGCGCGAAGGAATGTTGGGCTTCGCGAGGGAGCTTCGCGGCGAAGGCGCGAGCCGCGAAGGTAAGTTGACGGTGATTCATCGCGACTACGTCAAGATCCGCGAACAGAAGATTGCCGTGGAGCTTCGCGATTTGGACAGAATTCCGACAGAAACATTGGAGCTTCGCGATGTGAGATGACGTGGCGTTGACTTCGCGCGGAAAGTACGAGGGTCGGTGGAATCGCCTATAAATAGAGGCCGACCCCTTGAGGCGAAGTAGAGAGAATTTTCAGAGAAAATACTTTGCTCTCGATTTGCGAAGGTGGTTCGCGGAGCCAGTGTGCTTCGCGAAAGAGGTGCTTCGCGGCGGCTATTGTAGCTCCGCGAAACCTGCGAGCTCCGCGTTGGCTTACTTAGCTTCGCGAGGGTCGTTGCTTTGCGACGGCTTGAGCATCGCGAAAGAGCTTCGCGAGTGAGCTTCGCGAGTGAGCTTCGCGAAAAGTCAGGAGCTTCGCGAAGGCTTGGTTGAGCTTTGCGAAATTGGGATCCTCGCATTGTAGGGTGCTTTGCGAAGGTCTTTCCAAAGGTTGTTTGCCCAGTGGATAGTGGCAAAGGGGTATTCATCTACGGGTGAAAGTTGAACTTCAACAGAGCATCTACATACAAAGAAAGATGCATTCCTTAATGGCAATGAAGAGACCTACAGGTCTATAAACTGTGATTGGATTCCCTTCCAAGAGCAGTGAGCTTAGGAAGAGGAAGAAGGTGATCCTCTCCACCGGCAGTGAGCCAGGGAGAGAGAAACAGGGAGTGACCCTTGGGAAAGCAGTGAGCTGACCCTAAATTTTGTAAAGGCAGTGAGCCTGGGCATAGAAGTGATCTAGCCCGAACCTTGTAATCCACAGCTAGTGAAGATTAGTGGAATTTGGTACGACCGGCAACCTGTCGGCGTATGCTCCTTGGACGTAGCCCTTAGCGGTGAACCAAGTAAAATTGCTGTGTCCTGTGCTTGCTTTACTTTCTATATATATCGTGCAGCAGGAAAAAGAGAGAAGAGTGTTTTGCTTAACAGCGAAACAAGATCTGAACGGGCATTAATTTTTAATTGGCCATACCCTGATTCACCCCCCCTCTCAGGGTATCCAGCCTAGTGGACCTAACAAGTGGTATCAGAGGGAAAGGTTGAAAGTTGTTCTTCTCTCAATGGAGGTAACCAATCATAAAGGGATTCCGATCTTCGACGGATATAATTTTCAGATATGGAAGAATCGGATGCAACACTATTTCCGATCCTTGGGAATGGATGTGTTTTCAGCAGCTATGCATGGTATCACAGCTGATATTAATAGTGGTGCCTTATCAGAAGCTGAGCATAGAGAGTTGGATGCTGATTCCAAAGCAATCAATGCCTTAGGGGGAGCCCTTTCCAATCCCATCTACACAAAGGTGATGTCATGCAAAACGTCACATTCCATGTGGGAAAAGCTTTTGAATATATATGAAGGGGACACAAAAGTCAGAGAGGCAAAGCTGCAGGTGTTGTGGAACAAATATGAAGATCTGAAAATGAACCCGAATGAGTCTGTTGACGCATTCTTTGATAGGGTAAACATTGTTGTGGAAGATATGCGAGGTCTTGGAGAAGTCATTGAAGACATAAAGATTGTAAAGCGCATCTTGAGGAAACTTCCACCTCGGTTCAATCCGAAAGTTTCAGTACTAGAAGATAAAGATCCAAAAGAGCTGACATTGGACAATTTGCACAGTACCTTGGTTGCATATGAAATGAGGAACGATGATAATGAGGCTGTGGAAAAGGGGAAGTCTAAAGAGGTGGCATTTAAGGCCATGAAGAAGCTCACCATTGAAGATTCTAATGAAGAAGAAGAGACAGATGAGGTGATGTCATTCCTTTCTTCGAATCTACAAAGAGGAAGAGGAAAGTTTAAAGGTAAACTTCCACTAGCATGCTTTAGATGTGGAAAGGTTGGTCATCTTGCGGCAAGATGCCCCAAGAAGTTTCAAGATGATGATGATGATGACGCTGAAATTCCCAAAAAGAAGTCTTCAGCTTTTGTGAAAGGGAAGAAACAATTCAAGAGAAATTTCTTCAAGAAAAAGAATCTTCTCTCACAAGAATTTGAAAGTTCAGATGAGTCTGAGGATGAAGAAGTTGAGGAAATAGAAAATTGCAGAGATCGTGGGGTAAATGCCTTGGTGGCAATTGTTGGTAGTTCTCAAAAGGGAGAAGAAGCTGATGCTAAAGAAGAAGAAGAAATTGAAGGGAGAATTGATATGGAAGCCGAATTGGAAGCAGCTCTTGAGGAGATAGATGTTTGGAGAGCCAAAACGAAGAAAGCCAATAAAGTGGTTCGTGATGCCAAACTCTACATGCAACAACAGGATGAAGAAAAGTCTGAGCTGTTAGAAGAAATTGAAAGACTAAAATCCTCAACACCAGAGAGCTCAGAAAATATTGTTGAGTATAAGCTTAAAATTGAGGAACAAAAGAAGGAAATTAATTGTCTGACAAACACAGGAAAGGAGCAGGTTAGATGTATCAAAGAGCTTGAAGAAGAAGTGGTCAGTCTGCGACAAAAACTCAAGGATCAAGATAAAATCTTGACCCCCAATGTGATATCTGAAAAGCAGGCTATTCAGAAGACAGAGAAGATGAAAGCGGAGCCTAGAAGTTCAGTAGGAAAGAAACAGCAATTGAGCTCAGATGTTAAGGTCGTTTCTGGGCTTAGTCAAGAACAAAAATTGGCGACAATTGCAGTCAGACCGCAAGCACTCATCCCGAAAGTGAAGGTTGATTTGGGAACAAAACAGAATCAGAATATTCAGAGATACCAAAGGGGAAATCACAGTGCTGAAATATCACGAGGGAATGCATCCTATATCAGGTGTTATTGCTGTGGGAAAATGGGACATTCACAGTTTGTGTGTTCCATAGCCAAGAGATACAGAAGGGAACATGAGCAGAGACGGCAGCCAAACAGAGAACGGTTTTCCAGAACACATTTTGAAGGACACTGTTTTTGGTGCGGAGGATTTGGACACATGGCTAGGTATTGCACATCAATCATTCAGAGAGATGTGTCAAAGAATAATCAAAATGTTCGCAAGCAGCAGATCAATAAACCAACAAGTGAGTTAAAAGTTCAGAACAGATTTGCAGCTCTGCAAGATGAGGGTGGTCCATCATACTCTGAGAAAGAACAGAAGCCTCAATCCATGCCGAGTGTGAAAGAAAAAGTATGGACCAAGAAGAAGAAAAATGAGAAGGCTGTGGTGGCGGAGATTGCCCTTAAAGCATCAGATCGATCTGGTGTTTGGATCCTTGATAGTGGTTGCACATCCCACATGACGGGTAATAAGGATCTTGTTACAGGCATCAAATATGACAAAGAAGGAGTTGTTAAATTTGGAAATGATGAAGGCCTGAAGATTGTTGGCTCAGGGAAAGCCAAGTTTGGGGGCAAAGAGATGAGACGTGCTGATGTCTTGGTAGTAGAGGGTCTCAGTCATAATCTACTCAGTGTCAGTCAACTATGTGACTCTGGGAACTCTATCCAATTTACCAAGAAGATGTGTGTTGTGAAAGGAAAAGATGGAGCAGCTGTTCTGCAGGGAAAAAGGTCAAAGGGAAATCTCTATCTTGTAGGTGGGGAAGAAGATACTTGTCTTTTATCCAGAGAGGAAGAAAACCAGCTGTGGCATAAGCGACTCGGTCATCTATGCCAACCATCTATGGAGGATCTCGTTAAATGTGATGCTGCTAGAGACCTTCCCAATCTATCACGTGATCGCACTCATACGTGTGATTCTTGTCAACAAGGGAAAATCATCAGAAAGACATACAGGCCAAAGGAACAGAAATCAACTAGAGTGCTTGAATTGGTGCATGCTGATGTATGTGGACCTATCTCACCACGAGCTATAAATGGGCAAAGGTACTATGTTCTTTTCATTGATGACTATAGCAGAATGGCCTGGGTATTCATAATTACCCATAAGACAGAGGTGTTCAGTTGCATAAAGCAGTACAGGAGGGAATCAGAAAAGATGCTTGGACAGAAAATTCTGAAGTTTCGTACCGACAACGGTACGGAATTTACAAACAGTCAGGTTGAAAACTATCTCGAGAAACATGGGATAAGGCATCAAGTTTCATCAGTAAGAACTCCCCAACAGAATGGAGTAGTTGAAAGGAGAAATCGGATCATCAACAACATGGCCAGAACAATGCTTATTGATAAGGACCTGCCAGAGAAATTTTGGAAGGAAGCAGTTTTGACATCGGTCTATGTTTCAAACCGGTCCCTGTTATGTCCGAAGCAAGGGAAGACTCCGTATGAACTGTGGTACGGAAAGAAGCCAACGTTGAAGTACTTTCGAATCTTTGGAAGTAAGTGTTTCATTCTCAACAAAGAACATCATAGGAAGTTTGAGGCACGAGGAGATGAAGGGATATTCCTTGGCTATTCTGGGAAAAGCAAAGCATATAAATGTTTCAACAAAAGGCTGGGAAAAATAATTGAAAGCAATGATGTCACTATAGTTGAAAATGAGCAGAATACTCAACGATCCAGTGAAAAGTTCCTGGATGAAAGTGATGATGAGGTAAGCAACCCAGGGGGAGCAGAAGTGGCAGAAGCTGACTCAGAAGAAGATACTGATGATGAAGAGGAAAGTGTCAAGTCGGTGTCTGTGAGAAAGCCAAAGAGTCGAGCTGAAATTGATAGGAAAAATATCATTGGTGATCAAATAGCTCCAGTTCAGACTCGAAGAATGAAATCATCACAGCAAGCATCGTTTTTGTCTCAAGTGGAGCCGAAATGTTTTTCTGATGCAGCTGAAGATGAAAACTGGGTTCAGGCCATGAATGAAGAGCTTGATCAGATTGAGAAGAACCAGACATGGGAGATTGTTTCGAGGCCAGCAGACAAGAATGTCATCGGGACTAAATGGGTCTATCGCAACAAGATGAACGAAGATGGCACAGTGATTCGGAACAAAGCACGACTAGTGTGCAAGGGATACTCCCAGATAGAGGGAATAGATGTTGATGAGACATTTGCACCGGTTGCAAGGCTGGAGACAATCAGATTATTTTTGGCCATAGCAGTGCAAAGAAAGTTCAAAGTGTTCCAGATGGATGTCAAATCCGCATTCTTGAATGGGGTTCTGGAAGAAGAGGTGTATATTGAGCAGCCAGATGGTTTTCTCATTCATGAGGATGAGAACAAAGTTTGCAGGCTGAAGAAGGCGTTGTATGGGCTGAAACAAGCACCAAGGGCATGGTACTCAAGGCTTGATCAGTACTTGAAGAAGCTTGGTTTCCAGCGTGGAGGAGTTGACTACAACCTCTATTTCAGCAATGACAACAATCAAAGGATGATGGTGCTAGTGTATGTCGATGACATAATTTTTGGCGGATCAGATGAAGCTCAGTGCAGACAGTTTTCTGAATTCATGAAAAATGAGTTTGAAATGTCAATGATTGGAGAGCTAACGTTTTTCCTTGGTCTACAGGTGACACAAGGAAGGAATGGAACTTTCATTTCTCAATCCAAATATGCCAAGGAGGTCCTAAGAAGGTTTGGAATGGAAAATTCCAAGGAGATGAAGACTCCGGTGGCTACCCGGATGAAATTATCAAAAGATGAGGATGGCAAGGCAGTTAATGTCACAGAATACAGGCAAATCATTGGAAGTCTGTTGTACTTAACCGCAACAAGGCCTGATATTGTTTTCGCCACATGCCAAGCAGCGAGATATCAGAGTAATCCCAAGGAAAGTCACATGCTCGCAGTGAAAAGAATACTTCGGTATATTAAGGGCACGGTGGACCTCGGCTTGACATACAATGACAAATCTCAGACAGAGTTATTGGGGTACACTGATGCAGACTGGGCCGGTTCAGCAGATGATAGAAAATCAACATCTGGAGGTGCATTTTATCTTGGCGGACTATGTATTGCTTGGTTGAGCAAGAAGCAGGATTGCATTTCATTAAGCACCGCAGAAGCTGAGTATATTGCGGCCACTCAAGCATGCACACAGTTATTGTGGATGAAGCAGCAGCTTGAAGATATGGGAGTTGAAGTGAAGTCTCCGATCGGAATCCAGTGTGACAACTCAAGTGCTATAAATCTTAGCAAAAATCCCGTCTATCATTCAAGGACAAAGCACATTGAGATTAAGTATCACTTTATCAAGGAGAAGGTTGAGCAGGGGATCGTGCAGTTGGAGTATGTGCCTACAGAGCTACAGGTTGCAGACATTCTGACAAAGGCCTTACCCAAGGAAGCTTTTGAGAGGCATCGACTGGCTCTGGGAGTTCAGTCGATTCCCCACACTTGACATAGTGTGGATATGGGACCCCCCCCCTCTCCCCGAGGTATGGTGTGTTTTTCCCTAATGCGCTGATATGTGTTCTCTACTATGTTACCGACTACAAAGGTGTGACCTTTGGGTTCGTTGACAAAGGGGGAGAAAAGTGCTTGACAAGTGCTTGACAAAGGGGGAGAAAAGTGTTAGTTCAAGAGAGAAAATAGTGCGGAGATTTGATAAATCATAATTGATACGGGGAGAAGCTGACAGGTGGAGCAGCCAGAAAGGGGGAGCAATGAGAAAGGGGGTGAGATTTTTAAATCTGACGATGCTAGACGTGATCGATCAAATCATAGAAATCACGACAGCTAATGATCGTGATAAAAGCAGAACAGTGGTGTTGGAATGGTGTGAGACGGTGTCCAGCTATCAACAAATTGGTATCAACTTAAGAATTCACCAATTGGTATCAGTGTGGTTCAACAACTGGACTTATTTTAAGAATTGGTATCATGGTGGAATCGACAATTGGGGTCTAACATGAAGTGATTCATTGATGAACTTTACATACTACTCTTGTTTCTCACGCCGAGCATTGCTCATGTGGGCTTAGAGTACATGTTAAGTGAATCCTTGAACACTATCACAATCGCAAGAGGCGAATGGTGGTAGTAGCTGGAAGAAGACTCAGTGAGGTATCACAGTGCAGAAAATCATCCTGAGCAAAATTGTGAAGAGTTGTCAACAAACCCAAAGGGGGAGATTGTTGGGCAAAAATCCCTCAAGGTAACATTGAAGTATTTTTGGATTGATTGTGTTTGTTGACAAAGCAGGTTCTCATGGATATTTGTCGAGTTCCCGAGAAGTTGTTGACAATCCATGTTGACAAAGAACGATGACAAAGGAAAAGGCGATCTGGAGGCGGTACAAAAGAGCAGTACAAGGTGGCGCCGTTTTCCAGTGTTTGCCAAATTTTTGGGGTCCAAAATTTGGAGTTTGGTGAGCATCGCGAAAAGAGGATTTCAATGAAGAGCACAATTTAATATGGCAAAGGCATGAATTTCGCGAAGATAGGATGCATGGTTTGGAAATCGCGAAGACCAGAAGAATGGAGGCGGTGATGCTTCGCGATTACGTCAAGCTTCGCGAATGGCAGAGGCTGAAGCGCATCGCGGCGGAGAAGGGCTTTGTGAGAGAACATCGCAGCGAAGGCGCGAAGGAATGTTGGGCTTCGCGAGGGAGCTTCGCGGCGAAGGCGCGAGCCGCGAAGGTAAGTTGACGGTGATTCATCGCGACTACGTCAAGCTCCGCGAACAGAAGATTGCCGTGGAGCTTCGCGATTTGGACAGAATTCCGACAGAAACATTGGAGCTTCGCGATGTGAGATGACGTGGCGTTGACTTCGCGCGGAAAGTACGAGGGTCGGTGGAATCGCCTATAAATAGAGGCCGACCCCTTGAGGCGAAGTAGAGAGAATTTTCAGAGAAAATACTTTGCTCTCGATTTGCGAAGGTGGTTCGCGGAGCCAGTGTGCTTCGCGAAAGAGGTGCTTCGCGGCGGCTATTGTAGCTCCGCGAAACCTGCGAGCTCCGCGTTGGCTTACTTAGCTTCGCGAGGGTCGTTGCTTTGCGACGGCTTGAGCATCGCGAAAGAGCTTCGCGAGTGAGCTTCGCGAGTGAGCTTCGCGAAAAGTCAGGAGCTTCGCGAAGGCTTGGTTGAGCTTTGCGAAATTGGGATCCTCGCATTGTAGGGTGCTTTGCGAAGGTCTTTCCAAAGGTTGTTTGCCCAGTGGATAGTGGCAAAGGGGTATTCATCTACGGGTGAAAGTTGAACTTCAACAGAGCATCTACATACAAAGAAAGATGCATTCCTTAATGGCAATGAAGAGACCTACAGGTCTATAAACTGTGATTGGATTCCCTTCCAAGAGCAGTGAGCTTAGGAAGAGGAAGAAGGTGATCCTCTCCACCGGCAGTGAGCCAGGGAGAGAGAAACAGGGAGTGACCCTTGGGAAAGCAGTGAGCTGACCCTAAATTTTGTAAAGGCAGTGAGCCTGGGCATAGAAGTGATCTAGCCCGAACCTTGTAATCCACAGCTAGTGAAGATTAGTGGAATTTGGTACGACCGGCAACCTGTCGGCGTATGCTCCTTGGACGTAGCCCTTAGCGGTGAACCAAGTAAAATTGCTGTGTCCTGTGCTTGCTTTACTTTCTATATATATCGTGCAGCAGGAAAAAGAGAGAAGAGTGTTTTGCTTAACAGCGAAACAAGATCTGAACGGGCATTAATTTTTAATTGGCCATACCCTGATTCACCCCCCCTCTCAGGGTATCCAGCCTAGTGGACCTAACACTAACATTTTCTATTTATTGAATTGAAATATTTTGATTTCATTCTAAATATTTATTGGAAAATTGCTAAGAAGGATTGAATGGAATTCTATCTATGATGGTTCTCCTTTACCAAACCAGATGGGGTTTATTGAATCTTTTAGGGAGAATGAGAACTGAGGTCGAGTAGAGAAAAACCTTTTTATATGAATATTTGAAATTTAATATAAGTGTTTTGTATTGATTGGATTTTGAGTCTATGATCAATTATATACCTCTAATTATTTTCAATTTTACCAATTATTTTCCTTCTGATTTCACTATTTATCAACCAGTTTGATATGTAATGTTATCTAATTATTTTGGGATTGTACTCATCTATTTTATATTGCATATTACCGTATTGTACTAGATAAAATGAAAATGTTGGTGACATGTTTGGATGATTTCTTAGAAAAAGGCTTCATATTTCTGAGTGTGTCTCCTAGGGCAGTGCAAGTTCTCTTTTATAAGAAAGTTGGTAGAACACTTTTCATATGTGTTGATTATTAGAAACTCAAATATGATACGATAAAGAATAAGATTCCATTTCTATGTAAAGGTGATATATATGATGATTTGAAAGGGGTGAATTGGTTCTCGATGATTATTCTTTGATTTGGTTATCACTAGTTGTGAATTAAAGAATCTAATATTCAAAAAACCACCATCCAGAGTAGTTATGTCAATTATGAGTATCATCTAATTCCATTTTGTATTACCAATTCTCTTTCATTACTTATTGATTCAATGAAAATTATGATCCATGAGTATATTTATACATTTTTCATGCTCTTTATAGATAACATTCATGTTTAGTCTTTGTATGACGATTATCATGTGTGTCTACTAAGAGTATTTTTTGAAATTTTATAAATCACCAACTCTATTCCAAGCTATCAATATGTGGCATCTGGATTTGGGATATGATGTTCTTGGGACACATGTTCTATAAACATGGAATCACATTTGAACCTGATAAGTTAAGAGTTATTATGACATGGGAACAACCACAAGATTTTTTAAGATTCTATGATTCAAGGAATTATATTAGTATTATTTTCGGTTTGTAAATAATTTTTTAAGTTGGATTATCCTTTGATAGATCTAAATCATAAGGGGACAAATTTTATTCGGTATAAAAAATGTAATAGTTATTTTGTTGAGATGAAATTTTGTTTGAGTTTTATGCCAGTGATGACTGTACCAGATGCCAAAAAGGGCTATGTGGTCTTCTGAGGTGCATCCGGTTTGAGATTGAGATATTTTATTATGAAGGGTGAACATGTAGTTTCATATGGTTCTCAAAATCAGAGGCAACATGAGATGAATTATCCAACATATTCCACTAAAATCCAATCCATTAAGCATTCACTTAAGAGTTGTTAGCATTAACTTTTTGGATAAAGGTTTACCATGTATTATGAACATAATGATCTTGAGTTATATCTTCTCTCAAAAATATTTTTAATCATTGTTAAACATATTGGGTGGAGTACCCATATTTTTTTATTTCAATATTTTTTATATCACAGGGAAATAGTTTGTCATGACTGTTGAATTGATTATGAATGTTATGGAACATTTCATGAATGAATTGTCTAAAGAGATGGACTTGATTTATATTTTTACGTAATTTCATTTTGGAGTCAGGGAGTAGGGGGAAAATCTTCTTTTGGAAGCTATAGAGCTTAGCACCACACTTCACAGGATAATTATATAGGAGAAACTACATTATGTTGTAATTTTTTCATTATGAACACTCTTTATTATGGGTACACCACTTCTGAATGTTCATTCTCCATAGAGTATATTCTATGTTTCTAGAACCTTTATTTTCTTAATTTATCCGTGAGTATAGATTTGATGATATATTATCATAAATCCTAGTGGACAATTCTATGTTGAACCATGAATATGTTATATGACATGAGGTTATGATTCTGGTCTCTAGGTATTAGATGAGACATCACAGACCTTGTTTCACATAGTTATACTTGTCGACGGGTCAATGACGAGAACCAGAGATGTTCATCATTTTTTGCTGTCACTTCCAGTGAAACTTTTATGCCTGATGGGATTTATAAGGACATTGTGTTTGGGATGATTTGTACCCATATAATGATAAACGCAATATTGGTTTTGATCTATCGTCTTAACAAATCGACTCACTTTATACCCATTCGTTATAAAACCAATGTGGAGTAATTCAGAAATCTCTATGTAAAAGAGAATTATCATTACATGTAGTTCTATATGTTATAATTTATGATAATATCCTCATTTTACCTCTCATTTTGGGTAATTATTTTAGGTGGCTATGGGAACGTTGGTTTGTTTTAGTTTGGTGTGCCATCCATAGATGGATTTATAGAAAGTTTGGGCTATACAAATTATTGAGGACATTATTTCTTCATATGTCCTTAATTTTAGTGGTTATTTTGATGAAAATTTGGGCATTAATGAGTTTTCATAAAACAATAGTTAATATTCCCTGATAAAAATGTCTCCTTTTGAGGATTTTTATGGCCGATCTTATAAATATCCATTGTGTTTGATGGAGATCGGTCAAAGTTACATGGTTCGGTAGATTTTGATTAAAAACATAACCAAAATATTTTGTTGATTCATTAGATAATGTTGATGGAATAGATCCTATATAAATCCTATTCAAATTATCATCTTAGATAATTGGATTTCCTTGTTTGTGGCTAGGTGTTCTTTAGAGTTTCACCTCAATTGGGTCATTGATTTCATGGGAGGCATGGGAAGATTGCTGCACATTTTGTGGGACCATTGAGGTTATCATGAGGGTGGGGAATGTGTCATTCCATTTTCCACTTCCACAATATTTTATTTCAAAACATAATGTGTTCCATTTATCTAAGATATGGATGTATCTTTCTGGAACATCTTATGTCTTGCTATGGGAGGATCTTGATGTTGATTCAGATATATCCGTGATTGAGAATCCAATAAGTATTATTGATTGTGAGAAAGAGGATCTTTTTTCAAGGATTTTACATTTAGACTATGTTCTATGGTATCACAGTTTTGATATACATGAAACATGGGAGCATCAGTCATTAATGAGAGAGGAGCGACTTCATCTCATTAATATGGAAGATTCTTCTTAGTTATTCTAAGGATAAAATGTTTTTATATTGGGGTGGTCATAACATCTTGTAACGTGTTTCAAGGATATCCTCAATCCTTATTTTGACCATTCTTTTGTTGGAATTCAATTGGGTTGTCTCATGAGATGTTTGTAAAAAAATTTGGGGTTTCTTGGTTGTGCACAGTTAGCGCAAGTTTCTTCCTAACCGTGTTCCCCTAATGAAAACATTGATACCATGGATAGTGAGGGTTTTCACATTTGTGGAATAGTTTTACAAACTATGTTCCCACCCAGTAGAAATTGTTAACCCCACTGTATGGGTGCACTGTTAAGGCACACTGTTTGTCTAACCAGGCGGACCAACACAAGTAATTATGCAAGAATAATTTTCTAATTCAATTATTTTATTATCTTAAACCCAAAAATAATCACCCACCTAACCCCTACCTAACCAAATTTAATTTAATAAGACTTAGAGTCTCTAAGAAGTGGTTTTTTACCTTTAAACCCATTCTCTTGGAATACCAAATCATGGTTGATAACCTTTAATCATATCCTAGTTTCTGAATCTCTTTCTTTAGTTTCTCATGATCTCTCCTTCCATACTCTTTTTAGACTGACGTATCATCAAATATTAGATGGATATATAATGTTTTTAAATGGATCTTGATTCTAGATATGGTTACTTGATATCCATCATCATTATTCTTCCTTATAATTCCTCAATGTAGGTGTTGTGCATTGTGGTTCTATGATGAATGGTAGGCTATTTGATTTGATATTTTCCATATGATTGAAACATGATTTCCTTTATTTTTGTGAAATAATTTTAAATTTACTTATGAAAACCCAATTTCATGTAAATTGGAATTGGATTTTTAGATGACATAAAATTTGGAAGAACACCAATTCATATAGAATGACAATATGGGGTGTATTTTAAAATTGATGGAAATTGAGAAATTATTTGTGAATTGATTTGATAAAAAAAAGAAATAATTAAGAAGATGTAATCTTATGATTGTTTGTTTACTAAAAAGGCATGAAATAATGAAAAACCATTGTTTTTTGATTTGAAATTGAATTATCATATTGAAACTAGAAATTGGTCAATTGAATTTGATATGATGTTTTATGTGAAATGTGATAGTCTTATCCTTTTTTATTGATTTGTTGATCACATCAAATCTTGGGGTTTTAGTGGGTTATTATAAATAGGAATGATATAATGATGATTTACTAGATATTTATTGATTATGGAAACACTATGGAAACCCTATTTTGATACATCCTTTCTTCAATGGGATGTTCATGGGTCCTATTCAGCATGAGACTATGGGAAGTGTGTACGCATATTTTCATGACCAGTGATATGAGAAGTGTGTTGATCTGATTTTTAAAAACTATTATACCAAAGAAAATATGACCATGCTACCTATTCTAACTATTTTGAAATTATATTCAATTGATTATAGAACTATTAACTTCGAGCCAAATATTTTATATAAAGTATTTTTAAATTTTATTTTATTGAAACTCTTTCCATTAATTTTAATGAAACTGTAATATGTTTTTAATATAAAAAGGATTTTCCATGCCCTATTTTATATAAATTGAAAATATAAATTGGTTTATATTTATCAAATATGTTATGGAACACATGGTGAGACCCTATTGACATTTATAGATAACATCATACATTTATCTTCGAATGTTTGTATATTTCCATAAACTAGGTCTCAGAAAAGGTAAATCACAAAATTGAGGTGGTTAATGTTCTTGATATATCATTCTTGTAGTGAAATTCCATTTTCTATGTTGGTCTTTATACTGATTACTTGGATGATGTAATATTTCATGTGTTTTTATACCTCTTTGATTTTTGGTACATTATCCCTTTGAAGTGTTGAGCATAATGACTTATATTATTTATCTTCCACTATGTTGTGGAAAATTAAATACCAATATTATCTTTTATGATTCCATGATGAAGTGGAATACCAAGGGATATGAATAACACCCTTTTGGAAATGTATGTTATGGCTTGAGTATCTTGGTATCGGGGTATCTGGGCTAGTTTGGGATGTACACATTAATGATATTTCCATTTTTCAGGATAGATAGAATGAATGGATGTTATCTAATAATCACACTTTCCAAAATCATTATTATGTCATAAATTTTATTCATATCATTCAAATACATCCTTATTCACTTACATGTGAAAATATAATGAATAAAATTTCACATTTGAATGTGGATGTGGTAGTGCACATGTAACCAACAGAAATTATATAGTTTTCTAATAGGTTAGAAGGAAAGAAGCTGTCTATCATATTATATTAAATAAATTATATTTATTCCATAAATAACACATATAACAATTATAGTTATCTTTACTACCTTTAATGTATATTGTTATGGAAAAATAAATCACATCACTTTGTGAGGAGGTAATCTTCCATGCACATGAGTGGCATTATCAAATCCCATAAGGAATATAATTTAAGAGTTTATATGTGACATCATAATTTAATAAGTAAAATATTGTATTAAATATCATATTAATATGTTAAATAAACATTATATTTATCCTTGAATGTTGGAGATGGAAAAAAGTTGTATTGTTTGTAAGACAGTAATCCACCATACAAACAATTGATAATTTCATTTCCCATTTGATTGAAGTGGATAGGGATCAGGTTTGTTGTAATAAAATAATAATATATTTTAATATAGGATTTTATCGTTTAATTGTATTAGAATAGTTTAATATGGCCTGAATGAGGTTGTATAATAAATAAAACCAATATTCACTTTTATGAATTTTACCACTTCTTAGGAGAGCCCCATAATGTTTAAAATTATAGCCATAATATGAGGAATTAATAATTAAATTAAAGAATCTTGGATGTTGGTATGGAATTAAGGATTGTATTTGGGTTGTTCATGGTTTTAATTTTTTTATGTGTTAATAGGAGAGTAATTTGGGTGTCTTTTTATAAATTTAAGAGATGACATAAATGGAATTTTGGAAAATAAAAAAGTTATACCATAAGTTTTCACATGTCAAAGTCTTCCATAATTTTAAAATAAAGAAAATAAGATTTTAGAGGTTCTACATAATCCATCAAATTTGTTTTGTCCAAGTTTTAGGTTATTTTGACTCCTTATCTTAAATGTTTAACCCCCAGAAAACCAATTTTACCTCACCTGTTGTAATTAATTTTTACTATTTTAACTATTAACTATAGTAAAAATTTAAGTTAAACTAATAATTTAATATAGAATATGATAATTTTAAATTCATAATACAACCATATATATTCAATTCCTTGATGTGATAGAAATAAATTTAAAATTAATTTTCAAACATGAAGAACAAATGGTTTTACAAAATAGAAAAGACTCATAAGTATAAAATTATTTCATATGAAAATTCAAAATGAATTTGATTCTAAATAAATAAAATTGTAAAATTGGGAAATAATTTATCTATTTTTACTATTAATTAAATTTAAAATATTAATTATCTTTGTAAATAATTCATATGAAATGACAGTTTTCAATAACAAGAAATAGTGTTCCCTATTGATCAAAAAACTAATCATTTCATAAAAAAAAATTCATTGAAATATATATATATATATTACATGTAGATTTAGAAAATGTATTTTAGTTTTTGAAATAAATGTTCCAAAAGTGGTTAATAGTAATTTTAAATTATGTGATCAATGTATGGATAAATATCTTTTTAGAAAAATTCATTTTTCATAAAAAATTACTTTTTCTTTCAAATGATACTAATGTTATTTCAAATCCAAAGATAACCATTGAATTTAAATTAAATATATATAAAGAAAAAATATTTCATTATTTTGTTAGTCATATTCATAGAAGTGAATATAATAGACATGATACATTTTTCATGTTTATATAATAATATTTTTATTGTGTTTCACATTTTATTTAAATATGGAATTGAGTGAATAATATGATATGGATGTGATTGAATATAAAAAAATATATCATAAAGGCCTAGGGTTTTATATTCTCTTCTAATCCTGGTGTTTCATATCATACACTCAATAAAACCTGATCTTTCACTTTAAAAATTGTGGGGTGTTACACTATAACTCACTCAACATGCCTACAGCTGAATTTATGACACTAAACTACCCTTCAAATATGCTTCTACCATTATAGAATGCCCCAATGTAGTTCGATTAATGATTAAGCTACACTATGCATGTTTGACCAAAATCCAAGTATTGAAATGGAATTTTGAGCTGGTTCAAAGGTTGGGAGGATAAATGAAATGAGATATAAGCTATTTGTTTTTGGAACCATGTTCGATAAACTAAAGATTCCATCAGATGAATTGAATTTTGATGATTATGATAGGACCTACAATTAGTAAAACATAGATAAAAAATTATTACAATAATGAATCTGATAAATTATGAAAAGTAATCCAGAAGCATGTCAGGAATGGATCATGAATCCCCATTGAAGATGAAGACCAAATCGAGTAAAACTCATGAAATTAATATAAGTCAAAAACATCGAATAATTTTTGAATTTACATGACTTTATAGTATATTTAGGAATAAAATGATTCTATTTTAGATACATAGAGGTAATAGTTGACAATTAACCATTTTTGATGAATTCATAGATGATGTATTGATATATTGAATGATGTTGAACTTATTGTGGTAGTCCAAATGCTCGACCCCATCAATACATTTCAAAGCTAGGGACACAATCCATAAATGATGATGTAATAATCCATGTGATGTTAAAGATAATTAAAATATTAGAGTGTTCTAAATATTCAATTAATTATCTTAAAAAATGATTTGGAAAATTGTCCATTTATTGTATTACATAAAATTCGAGATACCTCATTCAACTCTCATAATCTAGATGCAGAATGAATAGAGGAAACACAGAAACTTCTTGATTATTGTTCCTAGGGAAAGCATATTCCTAGAAGCACCCTAACATACCAGATGTAATTTAGTCTACCATCAAGTCTCCTACTATGAAACAATATATATTATATGAATGATGATTGCAAAATGGAAAATCTACAATGGAGAAAACATGTTCATCATATTCCAGTGAAAATTTAAAACTATATTTAGATTATATCACATAATCCCAATACCTGATAGATGATTGTTTTAAAACTATTGTTCATAAGGATATATATATTTCCCAAAATCATCATAAGGTAATTAATAATTTTTTGACATGAACGTCATTTAATTAAATTGGAATCCATAGTGGCTTTTAGCGGGGATCATTGAACCTATAAATAATTTTTGGAATGTAAGGATGTAATGGGTCTAGATTGGTGTTACATATAGAGATTATATTATGTAATTTATCTTTTGTAATAAATTTTTATTTATATATATATTTTCTTCATATTCACCTTTTATTCTGATATCTTGTTTAATGTATGGGTAATGAATCTATGTTATTAGGGATAGACTAGTTTTAATGCATGAGTCTTTTTAATGAAAATAACCTATTATTGTTAATATATTTCAGTATTTTATAATTGAATTCAATGTCCAATTAATTTGTGTTTAATTTTAATTTTTCTATTATCTATTTTATTTGTTTGTGATCCGTGATCTAACATTACTTGGTTTTATAGCATATTTCATGGAATGGTCGAAGTTATTTTTGAATTGTTAAGTGTTTTCTAAAATTTGGGGATGGTTCAATGCCTAATCTTAGATTTCATTGGAATAAAAAGATCATGTTTGGTTATTCTAAAGTAAACTGGGGGTAATCAACTATTATACTTTTACATAATGGAAGGAGGGTACATGTTATAAATGGATCATTTATGGATAATATCACCATTATAATTGAACCCAAAGTAAAATTTGAATCAATTATAGAACTTATAATGTAGAAATTGAAAACAAATAAAAATAGAGACCTTGATAAAATTACATTTTCTATAATGGACCTATCTCAATCAATTTTATACCATCATATTTTTTGAAATCCTTATTTTAGTTTTTTTTGTCAAAATTAAATCAATCCCCTTCTTAACCTATATAAAACAAATTGATTTATTCTACTCATATCTAGAGAGAACCTAGGGTTATCCCTTCTAATACGTTATCAAATTATATAAAATAAAATTTTGAAAACCCAAATATAATTATATGTAAAAAATTGTGTCATTTTTATTGACGCAATACCAAATGAAATTTTATGACTTTCCTGATTATCCCTTCTAATGTAAATCATGACCCTTTGATAAAGAAAATTGAATTAATTATAATGACCAAATTTATTTCCCATAAATTATACTTAAATATTAATGATAAACTATTTTACACTGATGTAAAAATTCAAATGTTCACTCTGAAACTATATTTTCGTATAAAATATTAACAAGATGATAAGAGACTTATGTTCACCATAGTATTGTAAAAAACAAAAAAATATATTCCAGAGATATAAAATGTTTGTGAATATAAATTTTGTTGAAAAGTTTTCAACACATATTTCATAGTCTTGTAGGTGATGACTAAAATATAAATATTCAAGCAGTGTATATTGTTTTCTCAATATTATATACTTTAAGGTTATGTGATGATCAATTAAATTGGAGGGAAATACCATTATAATTAGAATAACAATCTAATGAGATTTTGTATAACATTGTTCAATGATAAATTAATATCATGGATGATTTAAAAATTGGGTTCATAAAAATATTTTTTCATACCTCTCAGTGAAGAATAAAATCAAAATAGATATCCCAAAATAAAAACATCATTATTTAATCTCTTTATGTAATAGGAGTGATTCAGTTATTTTTTTGGTAAAAGATGATGAAAAAACATTTTTTTCCACCATGTCTAGCTAGAAAATGTTACATTTATTTTGCCAGAATCATCTAGAGGTCAATTGATTGAAAAATATGATACATAACTGAATGAAATAATTTTCTAAAATCTTAATAATTATGAATAATAATTATAATATATATTGGTGAAAATGTTATTCTTTAGTTATGATCATGAAAATCGTCACAAATAACTATATCATAAAATAGGGATATAACTAGTTTGGTTAGATATATATATTTGAAAAAATAAGTAATAAAAAGATTCTGACTTTTTTATGTGGCCTATGAACGTCATATAATTACATAACTAAATTGTGTGATGAATTTAATTATATTTATAGTTTTTTATCATCTATCCAACCAATGAAATTCTACCAAAATCAATTATGGAGATAAAATCCATAGGGATAACTTGTATTTTGATTTTAACCAAAACAAGATATATTCCCATGTAATAACCAATACCCAGTCCAGTCCCCTTTCAAAATATAAATCCAAAACCCTCATAATTTTCATTAATATAATAAATAAACATATAACCATCCTGCATAAAAAAACAAGTGAATTATAGTAAAATAATATGTATTATTAACCATTGACCAATGAATCTTTTTCAGATAAATAAATGTTATAATCCATGTTTGAATGACTAAAATATAAAATGGATATTCTAAAAATGAATTACACAGTCTTATGAAGATAATATCTAAAAGTCTATGAAAAAGTCATGCTAAAATAGTCCAAAACCAATTGGAAAATGTGAATATGACAGGAAAAAAAATTAAAATATATTATAGAACAAGAACCTAGTTAAACTCAACATAAAAATGATGAAAAAAGGGTTAAATTATAAATATATTTGACAAAAGAAACATAACATTGAATATAAAATTTATGAGATGAAGGAACAATATGGAAGAATTAGAAGATATATAAATGAATAACTATAGAAACCCATGAAATGGATAAAAATATAGAAGAAAAAACTTATATATCCATTATCATCATTGTTGACGATCCTTTCCATCATGGATTATAATGAATGAAAAGGGGAATACCTTAGCACAAAGTGATTCATCCTTTGAAGAAACATAAAAAAATCGACAAAGGCTTGAACTAGGATTTGGTTAAGCATGGGCCGCGTATGTTCCAAGATGGTCACGTTGGTATACCTGCACACCACAAATTTGGCGTGTAGGTGACCTGTGAGCCCTATTTGATTTTCTCCCAAGGTCTTCAACAGCCTATAAACACCCCTTTTGGGGCCCCATTTCGAGGATGAAAAATTCCCAAAGTCATATTGGAGCTCCTGACACCATAGTCTCTTCTTGATGTCTTCCGAACACTTATAAGGCAATTTCTTACCTAGAATGCAAGATTTAAAGAAGCGGAACAAGGCATAAGTGTTGAAATTCACCAACACTTTCATGCCTAGGTGTCTAACCCTTAAGGGAAATTGTCACACCTGCGCGCTACCTTATCCATTTAACAGAACCTGTGCACCACCCTTTTGCAAGCCTTTAGGGATAATACTAAGGTCTTGATCCAAGCCTCGCCCAGGTATTACCCTATTCATTGAACGGCGTGCAGGTACACCTGTGCCGCCCAAGTACACTTGCGTGACCAGGACCTGTGCTCCCAAACAAAACTTGTGTGCCCGCTTCTTTTTGGGTGCCCCTTCTACCTATTCAGTTATTTTCTTCAAATCCACCTCTCCTCTTCATGACTTATTCTTCAAAACCAACTTAAAAGAAAATTTTTTGGCATGGTTCTTTTGTTGGATTCCTTATCTGAAAGGAATTCTGTGGAACATCTCTCAAAACCTAGTGATTTACATATCTTCAAGTCACTAAGGTGAGAGATTTTATTCATTCAACCTTATCCTTTAAGATGAGAAGATATTTAATTTGAGAATCCACCTTAGGAGTATGCCCCAAGTCCCCTATTCATGGGCCTCCTTCTCAAGAATAAGCCCTAGTCATAAGATTCTTTAATTAGGGCATCCTCCTTAGGAGTAAGCCCAGAGTCCCCAAACCTGGGCCTCTTTTTCCAGAGTAATCCCCAGTCATCATGTTCCTTTAATTTTGGGAATCCTTTTTAGGAGTAAGCCCCATGTTCTCAAATTTGGGCTTCCTTCTCAGGAGTAAACCCCATATTCCATGTTCTCTAACATGGGCCTCCTCCTTAGGAGTAATCCCCAGTCATAATTTTCCTCTAACCTAGGCCTCCATTTCATGAGTAAACCCCTGTCATAAATTCCACATAACCTGGGCCTCCTCTTTAGGAGTAAGCCCCAGTCTTAATTGATTTTTGATTAGGGCTTCCATCTCAGGAGTAAAACCCAATCATAATTCCCATTATTTTGGGCATCCTTTTCAAAAGTAAGCCATATGTTAAGTATCCAAATCTCCATAAAGAACATATAACTTTATGGAACTTTTTCCCGGGTTTCTTCCCTGATGTAAATCCCAATCCTCATCTATCTTCGTAGTCATACATACATAAGCCCCACATTATTTATTTTGATTGCATCTTTCGTGGCACATTCGTCTGGTTTTACAAATACCTCTTGTTTCTCACACCGAGCATGACTCACGTGAGCTCAGAGCATAAAAGTAATTATGACATCTTTCTTTGAGCCATCAACAATGTATAAACCTCATACTTATTTACTCGAGCTATGTGGGTTCTGATTCCTTTTCTAAACAAGGATTCGTAGGTATCCCATCTGCGAGTACGATCCCAACTCTAAAATAATCGATGTCCTTATGAATAAAAATATACTTCAAGTGCCCCTCTGAGTGGCATTAAAACCAGTATGGTTGTCATAATGACCAAGAGATCTCTATATAATGTATTGAAGGATACTATTGACTAAAAATCTCTAACAAATACTGATGGTTCCCTATCAATGAAGAACCTCAAATACATATAATAGATTCCCTAAATCTCCTAAATATTAATCATTGATTGCCAGATCTAAAGGAATGTTCATTTTCAAACTTGGTAATTTAATAAGGATACGCAAACATAAATCAAATCTATAAAGAGAGTCCCAAAGTAAACTATAATTCCCCCAAAAAGGCATTATGATTATGACCTCCCATCCTCTCGACCAATGCAAATTCTTAAGACTCATCAGTCCACAACTAATGAGAACCTACCTTTGGAATGTAGGTCCAAATGGATATAGAATCAGTGTATGTTTTTGGTTCTATGAACCAACCCATTAGAAATAGATTGGAATGTTTTTTCCTTAAACAAACATGGTCATCCCCAATTCTAGTGGAAAAAAATGGTGAACCAGACGTCAATACTTAACCAAATTAAAATTATGTTTTACTTATTTGTTAGGCCCCTATTTAAACTAAATAAGAGGGACAACAAAAAAATCAATAACTTAGGTGGTCATCCAAAAGATGTATTGGCCGAATTTATTTTGATTATGTTTGTTATATCAAACATGCACTCTTTTCCAAAATCTTATTCGTCATAGAATGGCTTCTCTAAAGTTCACACCTATGAATACCTCTCATGTAAACACATCTGCTGCTACTCTTGCTGGATCGTCGTCCGCTCTAAGGATGACATATCATAATTATCATCTTCAACACTGGGTATCAAATGCACTAGTTAAGGAATACTATCAACATGGTACCATTCCGACTCTGGAGGCTGCTCGACAAGACCTCTATGTCTATAATTCACCCTAGTTGTCTAGACAGCGACGACCAATGATCAAGAAGCAGGTGGTTCCAACCACCATTTCCAACTGTTTCAGGTCATTATCCCTAGAACACAATCACCAGTCCCTCCCATATTATGGGTAGGTGAATGAGAAGGTCACTCAAGGCCATAATTAAAGGATACATGAGTCCTTCTCAAGGGATCCCATCAACAATCGCCGACAGAATAGTGCGGCAGTGCGCCCTCAACATGATGAGGGTATCACCTTTAAGGATTCGGCTCAGGTTCCTATAACCCAAGTCCGCAAGACGAACTGCCAAAGGCAGAATATGGTCAACAGGGATCATGTTCTTACTTTTCCCCCTCCGGAGAAGTCCATCAATCCAACATGATGTAATGCAATGAGCGGGCATATACACCCGTCTGTCCTGATGTTAGTGCCCAGCAGACTCGTCTGGCAGCAACATGCCAATCTTTCCATGCAATTCTGGTGGAGTATTATAGGCAGGCATATACACCTATTTATAACTCATCAACTAGTCAGTAGGGTCATATGACTACAACCAAAGAAGTTCGCCAATGTAATATGGTGGCAACTGATAAGAAAGAACATACACCTGTTTACAATCAACAATTCTATCAGTGGTATAATCTACCAGTATTGATGGAAAATCATCAACCATACTTGACGAGGAATACATCGTAGGCACATACACCTTCCAATGTTGATCAAGGCTGCCAACAGTCTCGTTTGGTAGCACCTGGAGAAGTCAGTCGGAATGCTCCGGTGACAAATTTGATGCAGACTCAACTCTCTGCCCCCACACATGATTTCTGTCAGAATTCACTGAGAGGAAAAGGAGGACAAGTGCAATAATTAACACATAATTCAATCATGGAATTTATGTATATTCCCTTTCTAGCAGATGAAGTCACCAAGCTCATTTTTGACAGTGGTGAAAGAGAAGAAGAAAATCCCTGTCCATATTCTGGATGCCTGTTAGAATATTATAACAACTTCAACAGCTTCACAAGGATAGAAATAAAAATCTATCCCTACCAGTGGAGCGACACATCAATATATTTCTCTGGAATAGACACACACCTCTGTTCCAGTCAAAGAGGGTTGTGGGGCATAATCCCCCATGTTATTCGGACAACCAAGTCAGGAACATATACCTGATTTGAGTGGAGATAATCAGCCTAACCTGACTATTTCTCCTAAGAAGGCATATACACCTACCCATAATAACCACTTGTGTCATCAAGTGTTTCCTAAAGTGAGTAAGAAGACGTCTAATAAAAAACTTGTCTAGAACAATCAAGAAATCAAGAGCCAATCTGTAATAATCCTTGCTCGATGCTAGAGTTCTTGAAGCTCTCAGATAATTATCTGTTGGAATTCAAGATTCTAATCACTCATTTCCCAATAGTGGGAACATTAATTCCAAAGGTATTCATCATAAACATCTTCATGGAGTCTTGCTTCATGACAGTTCGATCGATCTCGAAGTTTCATCTTCAGATGAGAGCCACAATAACCCTCTGCGTGGCCAAAAGACCAAGGGGAAAAATGTTTCATCTTTTGATATAACCCACCATGGTGGTCCTCCCCATGATGATGAATTTTTCTACGAAATCCCTCTCCGCAGTAGTAATGCACATTTCCTAGAAAATTCTCCAATGGACACTGTAGTGAAGAGAAATCCCTCTTATCTTGAAGCACTTTCAAATGTGAATCCAGTCATCTCTAATGCTTTACCGCTAGTAGTTGAAATACTTTCTCAATGAAAAGATATCTCGGGGTGTAGGTCATTCTTCGAACCACCCATGGATCATTCATCTTCTAGTTTTATCAATGAATTCTCTACCAATATGGTTGAATATTATGAAGCAACGAGGAAGCACCAGCTCTAATCTAATCAGGTAGAACAATATTCATCGAATGATAAAGAGGAAATGATGAATATGATAAAACAACTAGAGAAAGGTGATTTTCCGGTCATGTTTTGGCCTCTGGCTGACTGTTAGTATGACATTCCAGAGATGTTGACGGAATATTGTATTCACGATATGTTTCTCAACATTTGGAAAAATAATTGTCAATTGAAAGAGAAAATATTATCTTATGTTTAATATAAGAATCATGCCAAGATAATAGAAGGGGTACAATGCCAAATTGACTTGCATCTCTCTCAATTTCTCGATATCTGAAGGCTGAAAAGCAGTAGAGAGCCCTTTAGCATTCATGCCTTGGCGCACTAAAAAGATTTCACCTGTTAATTTCCAATTTCCCATATGGTATTCATATCAGGGGATGGGGTGTCCACAGAACACTTCATTTCACTATACTCTCTAGTCAACAAAGCCTGCCGAAAATGGTCTCATGAAATGTTATTTACCATTGCCGACCATAGCCAATTGGCTTCATTTTTAATCGAAGGCTTGCTCAGGAACATGCCTCAAAAAAGTTTTTCCCAAATTCAGGAATACAATGAACAAGTTGTCGAATTACTCTTGCATCAGACAAATGATTATATCAAACATGATTCTTGTTAAGAGTGATCACATCATCAGGTGATAGAAGTTTCAGAAATCATACTATGGTCATTTAAGTCGGGTGATTTGAGTGGATTTCGGTTGATGCATCCATCCAATTTATGGACTAAATTCTACAAGATCAGAAGAGCTTTTAAGAAATTCTCAGATGTTGCAGCTCAAGAACCACCCCAGCTTTCCAGACTGGGGACTATTTTAACCCAACCCTCAGAATTAACAAATAGGATTCGATGAGTTGAGCATGAACAACATGAACAGCCCCAGTCCACTGGACATGGGACTTTTTCAAATCCTCAATCTCTTCCTCAGAGAAAGTTAGTCTTCTTTTGATTAGGGAAGAATCCACAAGAGGGAAGAAGTTCCGAATTATCAAGAGATTCCCTCCAAATTACGGTTCTTTAAGAAGTTCATGAGGGATCAAATCCAAAAAAAGGAAATGTCTCATCAAGGACATGGAAGAATACAATATCGCAGAAATGTCGATAGAAGGGATGCAATGCGTTATGCATCAATTAATGTAATCAATGTTATTATTGCTGATCCTCAAGAAAATGAGGCTCCCTCAGAGGGATCATATGAAGAGGTTTCTACTCATGAAGTTGTACACACATACACAAATAAAGAAGGTGTGCGTACACGAAATAAAAAAAGATTTCCTAGAATCTAGGTATTTCTTTAAATAATCAACTTCTCCCTCTCCGAAAGGTGTCTAACAGGGGGAATGGAAAGAATCGGGTTACATTCAACCCTTCCTCTAAAGAAGGCCAAACACTCTCACTAGAGAAATGATTTTCACAACAAGAGGAATAAAGGAAGGAATTACGGAGATTGAATGTAGAAATACTTGAAGGTAGTCTTCCCCCTAAGCGTGCTAGAGTCAGTAAGCCAAGGGAATTTTTTGCATCTACTGAAATGGATCATGAATATCCACCTATACCAGTACACCCTCATAGGTCTAATCTTATGGGTCATGTGCATAAAAAATTAGCGGTGCTACCATTAGTTACAGTACCAGCCACAACATCTATACAAGAACTAGTTATTTCCCCTAATCAGGTCCAATAGCAACTGGATGTTTCTCAATAGTTAATAACTACCATTGAGTCATTAACTGCTCAGTTGGAAGCTATGGAGGAAAAAATTGGACTATTCAACCATAAAAAAGTACTTACCCTTAATGGGATGATTCAATTCCTCCCCCATCAAAGTTTGCAAGTACCACATTTCCGATATTTAATGGTTCAGGAGATCCAGAGCAACACATAACACATTTTGTTTCTCGTTGTGATCTTTTGATGGGAACCCCTCATCCAGAAGAAGCTGTTATGCTCTAGTGTTTTGTACAGTCATTACAAGGACCAGCGTTTGTCTGGCATAAAGCTTGTAATCCCAGTCAACTACCAGATGAGACGATCTCCACCAATGATCCCTTCTTCAATTCATCTCAACTTTTCCAAAGACAACAGTCTTTGATCTTTGATATTTTAAGAAAAGGAAGAATGAAAGGTTTTCAGATTTCATTGCTCATTGGAAGGGATTAACATATTCCCTAAGCTTAGCACTCCCTCAAGAATAATTATTTCCAATATGTGTGGAAAATTTTCGTGATGAATTACGCACACGGTTGATCCCTGTGAAATACATAGAAGAATTTCGAGACCTTACTTCTATTTCTCATAAGATTGAATACTCTTTTACGAAGACTAAGGATAAAACTCGGGTAATTCTATCATTTTTAGGAAGGAGAATGGGTAGAGCAGAGACTGCTACTGTTACACTTAAAAAAGCACATGTACCTGCATCCACTTCCAAACCTTCATCTTTCCAAAGGGCTCCACCTCATGAGCATCAACAACAAAGTCTGTTTCAACAAGATAATCAAAGATATCAAAGATGGAAACAATTTGAGGAGTTGAAAAGAAAAGTTTACTCATTCTGAAATGAACTGGTTCCTGGTTAATTCATTTCCACTCTTGAAAATAATTTGGTTCAATTGCCAAGGCACAAAATGCCGTACAAGGAAGGATATGAAGACCATCCCAATTATTTTCAATTTCATCATATGTTGGGGCATCCCATTCAGGAGTGTTTTGTCTTCAAGGACCTCCTGCAAAAGATGGTGGGCATAGGACAAGTCAAACTGAAAGGTTCTTCAGCTCAGGTAGAATGTGTTATTGCTATAGATCCAGAGGAAGAAGGCGAGTGTCAAGAATTCAAAAATAAAAATGCATAGAAATATGATGATTGGATGGTAATAAAAACGATCAACCGAACTCATGCCATTTTTCGAACGCAATTGAAGAAACCAAATGTGTCTTATACTATTAATGCCACAGCAAAACCCCCTTCATTAGAGGGAAAATCCTCAATGAAATAACATAAATAAATGAAATAGGAACAGTCAGAAAAATATGAGATTGTGTCAAACCCCAAGTTTCCTTTGACTCTGGCAGATTTTATGCCATCAAATTCGAAGCCACGGGCACTGCCCCACCAAACGGCATAGCCTGAACTGGATAATCAGGCAGAGTATTCATCAGAAGAAGAGTTGATCTTTGGTTCTGTTAACATGATTCACTAAACAGATCCTTATGTTAGTCACAGTTTCGATCTTGATGAGCTTGAATTCCCTGTATCAAACATAAGAATTAGAGGGAGTTCTAGAGGTCTGGGAAACAGAGAAAGTCATAGATATCCCAGAATCCATTATTCCAATTATACCCATTCTAGAACTGTGTATGCAGTAGAAACTCGGGGCAGATCCCTTCATCGAGATCAACAAGAATAAGAAAATTCTTCCATGTGTGGAAGATTCAGTCCTGGCACAGTTATTTTGGAAGATCGGTTGTAGGTTACATCTTCTTCCTCTCAGCAAGTAAATAAACCTAATCGGTCTGATCTTCCAAATCTAGGAGTATTTCCAACTCCTCCGCCGATATAAGAACCATCGACCTCCAAAGAATAAACTTCTAAGGCACCTGCGAAACCACATGTTCCTATTGGGAAACACAGACCTTTCGACCAAATGTATGATGTCTCCAAACATTTTTCCCAAGTATCGTCCACGTTATCAATTTTGGATGCTTTAAATATATCAAAGGATCATCGGGAGTCACTCATCGAAGCTTTGTCAAGTACTAAATAATTAGAAACTGAAATTGTTGCAGCTGAAGTCTACAATGTAGAGAATGATCCTACAGAATGTCATGTAGTGATAACTTTCAAAGATGATGATGAAGATGATGTTGTGCATTGATATATTCAACCTTTGTATTTATCTGGAAAGGTCAATGATGTAGAAATCTGATTAGCATTCATTCATAATGGTTCAGGAGTCAACCTCATCCCCATCCGTACACATCGTCGATTGGGACTCACTGATTCCGAATAATCTCTATCTACTTTGATGTTGCAAGGATATTATAAAAATTAACAAGAACATCTAGGCGAGATCACACTCAGAACTCAGTTTGTACATATTGTATCCAATTCATATTTCATGGTTGTTCGTCATGACAAAAATTTCAACATTTTTCATGGAAGACCTTGGCTACATCAACATGCGACTACTCCTTCATCATACCATCAATGCCTCAAATATTGTTTCAATGGTCAAATTGGGACATTGTATTGTGATAAAGCCCCATTCAATAAATTTGAATCTCAATACATTGAGCCAGAATACTATCACATGGAGGGAAAGGAGAAATCCACAACAAAAGAGGTTACCAAAGTCAATGATCCATATGGTTTGGAAAAGATTCCAGTAAAACCATTCGTACATGTGAGAACAGATTATGTGTTGGCTATCAGTCAAATTGACAGGATTGACCCAAATCTAAATACTCTTATGGAAACTTCCATAATGCCAATTACGACAATCAATCCAGAGAGCATGGGATAAATTGGTGATTCACCAAGAAATGATGAAATCTAAAATGGAGATGTCTTCATTTCATCCGCTGATATCCAGTAAGTCTATACTTCGTTAACCTTGCCAGAAGAAGTTATAGCAATATCAGAGGTAAATGATGATGTTAATTCTCAATCCATAATCTCATCTTTATTACCCAAGAAAGACCCTTCATCATCAATGGGGTCAGAAATGGAAGCTTCTTCTTCAAAATTTTCAAATTTTAACATCTCTTCTGATCATATAAATTCGGCTTCATCATCTACATTTCATGTTGAAATAGAAGAAATAACACGTGTTGAAGAAGAAGAAAAATATTATAGAGATGCTCCTCCAGCTTATGAAGAGGGTATTTCTACCACTATGGTTGAACTCAGAGGAATAAATTGGGGTACAAAAGAAGATACATGCCCCACTTTAATTAGTGCATCCATGACTCTTTAAGATAAAGAAATGAATATTTCATTTTTAAATTAGAATCGAGATATATTTTTTGGAACTATACAGAGATGCTAGGCCTTGTTCCCGATGTTTCTACTCATTGTTTGGGTTTTCCATAAGAAAATAGAGGATTTAAGAAAGCTGCAAGAAGAACACACCCAACTTATGCTTCAAAAATTGAAGTTGAAGTGGATAAGGTTATCAAAGCTGACTTCATCAGAGAATTTCAATATCCCAAATGGCTAGCTAAAATTGTCCCTGTGAAAAAGAAGAACGGAAAAATTAGTGTTTTAATTGATTTCAGAGATCTTAATCGACATTGTCCAAAGGATCATTTTCTAGATCCGATCACAAAAATCTTAATTGATGCAACATCTGGCTATGAAGAACTTTCCTTCATGGATGGATATTTTGGGTACAATAAAATCCAAAAGGATCTAGAAGATGATGAATCTCCAGCTTTCAGATCCCCTCAAGGTGTGTTTTTCTATTTGGTAATGCCCTTCAGTCTAAAGAATGTAGGCACAACATATCAGCGTGTCATGCATCGTATCTTCAAACCCTTTTAGGGAAATTTGTTGAATGTTATGTGGAAAATTTTGTGGTTAAATACAGATGACGTTCTAATCTCTTGGATGTTATGGAAATCATATTCCACAAACATCAACAACAAAATTTGTAGATGAACCCCATAAAATGTGCTTTTGGGGTAACCTCAGGAAAATATGTCATCTTTGTTGTATGCCATTGTTGAATCTAAGTCGATCCTGAGAAGAAAAAAACAATCCTTGGTATGTCACCTCTTATAAATTTGAATTAGTTGAGAGGAATTCAAGGACACATATCCTATATTTGGAATTTTTAATCGCCAATTTGGCAGGAAAAAGTTTACCATTAACCAAATTGATGTCTAAGGGAGTCACTAACCAGTGGACTGAAGAATGTTAATAAGAATTCAATATTATCAAGAAACATTTGTTCAGTCTATGGGTATTAATTCTACCTTTTGAAAGAATACCACTTATCCTCTATGTGACAGCTTTAGAGCGATCATTAGGTGCCTTCCTTAATCAGAAGAATGATGGTGGGAATGAAAACAGCCTTTACTATCTCAGTCAGAAAATATTTGAAGCAGGACACCGATATTCATGTATTTAGAAGTGCTGCCTAGCATTAATCTTTGCAGTTCATAAATTGAGACACTACTTACAACATCATAAGGTCGAATTGGTATCTCTCAATAACCCTCTCAAATTCATCCTTAGTTGTCCAATGCTTACAGGACTTCTGACAAGGTGGGGAGTTATTTTACAGTAATCTGATATCCAGTATGTGTCTCAAAAGGAAATAAAGTGCTATGATCTGGCTGATTTCCTTGTGGAACATCCTTTTGTAGAAGATACATCTTTTGATATTAAACTTCATGAGGATGAAGAATTTTATATTCAAGATAATCTTCAAACATTGGATATGTACTTTGATGGTGCTTCTAGAAGTCCAACAGGGAAGAAAATGGAAGATCCTAAATTCAACAAAGTTGGGTTAGGAATTGTACTTATTTATCTAGAAAAGGAAGTGCTACCATATTCCTTCTTATTGTGGGAAGGCGATATCAATAATGAACCAGAATACCAATCTCTCATCATTGGCTTGGAGATGGCGCTTCAGGTACAAGTGAATCACTTAAATGTAAAAGGTGATTCAAACATTGTAGTCAAACAAGTCAATGGGGATTATTCCATTAGAAAAGAATAGTTAATCCCTTTTTATGATTACGTCAAAGAGTTAATAGAGGAATTTCCTTTGGAACCAACATTTTCTTATGTCATGTGATCATAAAATGCCCAAGCTGATGAACTGGCTAATATAGCCACAGCTCTGGCATATCCAAATCAGGACAAAACAATCATATGTATTGCTCACCATTGTTCAATTTCACTTTATGTTCAATCCAAAACAGAGGAAATCAATGAAATTATTCCCATTTCAGAACCATATTATAATGCTATAGGATGGATGAAACCTATCAGGGAATGCCTTCCAAATGGAACACTACCACCAGATAGAGCCGAGAAAGAACAAATCTGGCGACGTGTGGTCAATTTTACTCTTTATGATAGCCCTGATCACCTTGAAAAATTCTCTAAAAAAGTGGTTTTGATGGCATTCTCTTTAGATGCATTGATGTTGAAGAGACAATAACATCCATGAAAGAAGTACATGCAGGAGTCTGTGGTCCGCGCCAGTGTGGACATAGTCTATCCGATCAAATTCGAAGGATTTGATACTTTTGGCCTTCAATGATACAAGATTGTGTTGATTTCACTAAGAAGTTTCAATCATGCCATGTATGTTCCATCATCATTCATCAACCCCAGAGTTATTTTATAAAGCTAAATACTCTTGGCTATTTTCCACATGGAGAATGGATGTAGTGGGAGCTTACCCTTTAGCTACAGCCAAGCAGTTTAAGTATATTCTTTACTGCTACTGATTTCTTCTCCAAATGGGAAGAGGAAATACCTCTCAAAGAAGTTAGTTCTAAAAGCATTTTAAGATTCATCAAGTCTAACATTATTACCATATTTAGTCTCCATCATACCATATTGACGGACAATGGCACCAACTTCTGTTCATCTGAGGTAAAGAAGTTGTCTCAAGAATACAACATCAAATCCAACCATTCATCTCGGTATCATGCAGCGACCAATGGAAAAATAAAAGACATGAATAATACTCTTTCAAATATACTACACAAGGTGGTGGATAAAGATAAGAATTCATAGCCGGATAAACGTTTTCATGCTTTATGGACTTATCAAACCAGCACCTGCACTATAACGCGATCAACTCCATATTAATTGGTATATGGAACAGAATCAGATTTTCCTGTTGAAGTTCAATTACCTTCACTCAAAGTATCCATTTGTGATCATTCATCTACAGATGAACAATCTCAAAAGCGATTGGATGAATTGGATTGATTCGATGAGAAAATATTGTGCACCCTGCACCACTAGGAAGTCTATACGAATCGAATAACACGAGATTTCAACAAAAATGTTCATCTTAGTTTATTCATTCATGGGGAATTGGTTTTGGTTCTCATAACTCCCATGATACTAGGAAATAAACCTCCCAATCTTGTGCCAATGTGGTAAGGACCTTACTCAATACATGTGGTCTACTCCAATGGAGCTTATTCATTAATCTCAATGGATGGAAACTCATCATGACTCCAACCAATGCAAGATTTTTGAAGACGTATTTTGGGTAACGCAAATACTCTTTATGTCCAGCACAATGTTAAACTGTGTTTTCCTTGCTATATGACGTTAAACTATACAGTCTATGTCCAACATGATGTCAAACTGTGACGTTCAACGCGAAGTTAAACTGTGTCTTCCTAGCTACATGATCCTAAACTATACGGAAATACTTTAAGTCCAGAAAGACTTTAAACTACATAACCATTATCCTAGCTATATGATGTTAAACTGTGCACCTTTTTGTCCCACATGACATTAAACTGTGAAAAAATCCCTAATATGTCCTAGATACATGACACTAAACTGTATTGCACTATTGTTTCTATCTTGATGTTAAACTGTGTTGTCCTTACTACATGACATTAAACTGCACAGTCCCCAAAGTCATTATTGAAAGACTTTAAACTGTATAATCTTCTCTTTCGTCTAGCATGATGTTAAAATGTGTTGTTTTTAATGCATGAAATTAAACTGCATAGTCACCAAAGTCCTTACTGTAAGACTTTAAACTGCGTAATCTTATCTTTCGTTTTAACTATATGATGTTGAACTATGCAGCCCCCTCTTTTTTCCTTACTTCATGACATTAAACTGCATAGTCCCATATTTTCCAACATGACGTTAAACTATGTTCTTCCCCTTATACGTCCAACATGACATTAAACTATTCATCATTAGGGATGTTGATACCTCTTGTTTCTCAAACCGAGCATGACTCACATGAGATTAGAGTAAACTTCAACCATAACACCCCCTCTGGGCCGCTAACCATGCGTAAGTCCCAACTCCATTTTTTAGGTCGTTGTTCTCAAAAACAACTTGATCACCAATTCATTCGTTAATTGAACTACACGGTCAGTGATCCTTGCCTTCTAGGCAAGGTACATAGGCAACCTCCCGAGGTTCCAGCCCAAAGACAATCTATTCATGTGAGTTCACCTCCATCGCATGCGATGCTGATTTGTGAACCTGCCCCAAGAACCACTATTTTTTACATTGGTTCACCATCTTCCTTGATATATGACATAAAACTATTCGCACTTCTTTCCTGTAAGACAATAAACTACAAAATTCCTTGACACCCTCACCTAAGAGGGAATCATTATTTACATTGATCTGCAATCATGTTATATTCTAAAGACTACGTGCATACATGGAAATTCCTGAACCTTTAATCTTGGGTCAAACCATCATTTCACTAAAGTCCCCTTTCACCCTTCGCTTGTATGAACCAAATCTGTATAGAGGGTATTTCAAAAACTATGTGCCGCTTGATTCCCATCCTTATGGGATATGTAGGAATGTTCGGGCGTCCCTCGAATCCAGCCCCAAGTCTATGGGCCTAACCCCAAAGTCCACTTTCAGTCCTTTTCCTGAAAAGTCTTCTTGTGAAAACATGAACGTGGTATTAAAGCCCTGGTCTTCATTCACATCAGGTTTATAAAACACACATGGTGTATTCCTTATAATGGTCCAAGAAGTATGAAACTAATCTAAGATATCCTACAATCTTGTCCCACATGACGTTAAATTGTATTTCAAGAACAATTTATGGCTTTATTCCCATATTTATGGGATACATAGTGAAGTCCATCGCCACAATTCAGGACCCAGCCACAAAATGATTATGGATAGCATTGTCTTGTGTATCTTTACAAAGGTTGAACAATGCCCATTTTGATGTGTCAGACTCCTAACCTTAAATAATTTCAGATCTCTAAAACCTTTTTTTGACTTCTGGTCACAAAATGTCTGATACCCAGGAATTCTTTTTCCTAACTATGCAACATGTTCCCTTAGGAGGCCTTGCATAAGTAGTCTACATAACGGACCTGTCATCCAAACGATACTATTATTTGATTATGCAATCAATTCCCTGAGGTGGACCTGCATAATTCAACCCCCTAAAAGGTGTGTTAATTAATGGTTACCCCGTTCATTGGAAGAAAACCTCTTTTTTCCTTAGTTTTCTTAATGATAATATGTAGGGATCCACAAAAATATCCACCCTTAACATATTTTTCCCATAATCTCTTTCATGATATGAAAGTATTCAAGTATATAGTTTATATTTTTCTTCCCTATGTTTGGGTCAGACCTTCGTTGGAGTGACATTTATCCAATTCTTAGACAATCTTGATTGGAAATATCCTCTTCATATTCATGTACCTATCTGCATACATCAGAATTTATTATTTGGAAAATTTTAATCTCCATAAACATTCATTGGCTTTTTAGCAATATAAAAGTAAAATTTTTGAGACTTCTTTTACCCGACGATGCAGCACGTTCCCTTAGGCGGCCTTGCATAAGTAGTCAACATAATGGACATGTCATCCAAAATATGATATTATGTGACTATGCAGCCAATGGCCTTAGGTGGCCCTGCATAATACAACCCCCTATAGGGTTTGTTAAATAATTGTAACTCCATTCTTGGGAAATACTTCTTCTCATGTATTTTAGCCATTTTTTTGTATCATTCCACGTATTCAAAATTTACTAGGTCATAGTTTACATGGTTTCCCCCATACTTGAGTGTGGTAATATGTTTTTAGATAAATTATCAAGGAATTGAGTCAATTTTAATCTATTCGGTCAATGCTATTTCAACCTTAAACATGAGAATTTTTATGTCTGACGTGCATGAATTTAAATTTCCCACAAAAGACAAGGGAAACCTTAACAAAATTCAAGTCACAACTCATTAAACATACATTTCATATGATTTAGGTAATATAGTGAAATTAAAAGATTCAAAGTTTGCAGGGTTATTTCTATAATCCTAGAAAAAATCAATCTACAATTACTAGGCCTGTTGGCTTAGGTAAAAATTTAAAGCAGGTAGAAAAAGAATACAGGCACAAATGATTGAAGGTGAAAGGGTTTTTCATTGATGCACAAGAGTTAGAAGGACATCCATAGACGGAAGTATCTTCTCTTTTTTCAGGGATTACAAGAGGCTTTCAATATAAATCTTCATTTGATTAATGACATCCCAAGCTTCATCAGCAATAACCTAGAATTCATTCATTCGATTGAATACAATAATAGATGCAATGATGCCAGCTCTTCTTGGAACAATTGTAAAGGAATGTTCTTGAGTGAGGTTTGAGAAAATTTTCTACTGATCAAACAGTGACTCTGTTTCTGTCCAAGAGACTTGGAAGATGGATAAATGGATTTGAGAATAGAGAATTGGAAGTAAAGAGCCATTTGGATGGAGTACTCTTTTCAGATATTGTTTTAATGTCATGGTAGTCTTCTCTCCACCAAACAGCAGTGGAAAACATATTAGACCATGGGTTTTCCATTTTCATATCTACAAGGAAATGTCATGGAAGAAAAATTTGAAAGTTCACACCATTTTTGTTTCTCTTAATCAACATTATAACCGAAATAGAGGAGTAGTATTGAGACTGCATCTCGTGCATATAATTATCTGAATCTGGAACGTTGAATCCTTGTATATGACCATGGTTATACAGAGGCACGTTGATGCTCTGGGGAAAGTTAAGATGATACTTCATCAAGTACTTAGCCAAATCTGGGAGAATTATATTGCAGACAGTATAGTAATCATGGCCAACAATATTCATCATATCAATAATTCTCTTTCTAGCCTGTTTATCAGTTGTTCCAATTCTTCTAGGAGCCATTGAATCGGCAGAAAGGTTGAATAATTAACTCTTAAGTAAGTTGATTTTTCATAAAATTTGTGATAAAAAGGGAAAAATGGCTAAGTCATTAAGGTGAAAAAGTCAAATATTGGAGTTCATGTCTCCTCTGGTCATGCAGGTTTGGGCGCACAGGTATCACAACGCAAGTCAAAATACATCTACAGAAGCATGACAACAACAAAAAAAGCAATGAAACTGCGGAAAATCAGCAACCTGCATGACGAGAGAAACCTGCGCGTTGAGATCTCCGAAGCGTTCAAAGCAGAGTGCTTTGCGTGAGAATGGAAGACATATTTTTAGGCATGGCCGCAGCCTTGTGTGGTGATTCCTCCGTAGATCGCACCTACATGCCGCTACCTGCACGCTGAAAACTTGCGCACCGTTCTTCCTTGGTTTTCTCCTTTACCTCAAAGTCAAATCCTCCTTCATTTCAGATCCAACTCCGATGGGGGACTTTTTTGAAGCACCTTTCCATCACAAAGTCTAATGAATGGAAAGGGGAATAATGTAGCACAATGTGATTCATTCTTTGAAGAAACATCAATAATCGACAAAGGCAAGAACAAGGATTTGGTTAAGCATGGGTCGTCCATGTTCCAAGATGACCACACAGGTATACCTGCGCGCCACATATTGGGCGTGCATGAGACCTATGAGCCCCATTTTATTTTCTCCCAAGGTCTTCAGCAGCCTATAAATACCCCTTGTGGGCCCCCCATTTCGAGGAAGAAAATTTCCAAATGTCATATTTGAGCTCCTGGTGCCCTAGTCTCTTATTGAAGTCTTCCTAACACTTCTAAGGAAATTTTTTACCTAGAATGGATGATCTAAATAGGGGAGAAGGCCTAAGAGTTGAAATTCACCATCACTTGTGTGACTAAGTGTCTAACCCTTTAGGGAAATGGTGACACCTATGTGCCACCTTATCCATTCAGCAAAACCTATGCACCACCCTTTTGCAAGACTTTAAGGAGAATACTAAGTGCTTGAGCCGATCCTTACCTAGGAATTACCCTATGGGTTGACCGGAACTTAGGTACAACTGTGCCGCACAAGTTCAATTACACGATCAGGTGCTGTGTTCCAAAAAAAACATTGTGCACTTGCCTCTTTTTGGGTGCCCCTCCTGCCTATTCTGTTCTTTTCTTCAAATCCACCTATCATTTTCAAGACTTATCCTTCAAAACCCTCTTCAAAGCCATTTTGGAATGGTTCCTTTGTTGTCTTCTTTATCTGAATGGAATTATATGGAACTTCTCTAAAAACCTAGTGATGTAAAAATCTACATGTCACTAAGGTAAGAGATTTAATTCATTCAAGTATATTCTTTAAGATGGGAAGATCATTAATTTGGGCATCCTCTTTAGGAGTAATCCCCATGTCCCCTATTCTTTGTCCTCCTTATCAGGAATAACCCCAGTCATAAGCTTCTTTAATTCGGGAATCCTCCTTAGGAGTAAGAACCATGTCCCCTAACATGGGCCTATTTTTTAAGAGTAAGCCCCAGTCATCATGTTCCCTTAATTTAGGGAATCATATTAAAGAGTAATCCCCATGTTCCCAAATTTGGGCTTCATTCTTAGGAGTAAGCCCCAAATTCCATGTTCTCTAACCTGGGCCTACTCCTTAGGAGTAAAACCCAGTCATAATTTTCCTCTAACCTGGGCCTCCTTTTCAGTAGTAAACCCTAGTCATAAATTCCCCTTAACCTGGGCCTCTACATTAGGAGTAAGCCCCAGTCTTAATTTACTTTTGATTTGGGCATCCTTCTCAGGAGTAAAACCCAATCATAAGTCCCCTCTAATTTGGGCATCCTTCTCAGGAGTAAGCCCTAAGTTATATAAACAAATTTTTATAAAGCACATATAGCTTTATGGACCTTGTTCCCAGGTTTCTTCCCTGAAGTAAATCCAAATAATCATCTATCTGGGCACTCATACATATATAAGCCCCGCATTATTTCTTAATACATTATCCCCACATTTCTTTTTATGATTGCATCTTTCTTGGAACAATCGTTTGGTTTTACCAATACCTCTTGTTTCTCATGCCGAGCATGACTCACATGATCTTAGAGCGCAAAAGTAATTATGACATATTTCTTTGATCCATGAACCATGAATTAACATCATACTTCCTTACCCGAACTACATGGGTTCTGATTCCTTTTATAAACAAGGATATGTAGGTATCCCATATGTGGGTACAATCCCAAATATAAAATAATCCATGTCCTTCTGAATGTCAATAAACTTCAAGTGCCCCGCCAAGTGGCTTTAAAACCAGTATGGTTATCATAATGACCAAGAGATCTCTATATAATGTATTGAAGGATACCAATGACTAAGAATATCTATCATGTATATATGATTCTCTATCGATGAAGAACATCAAATACATATAAAAGATTCTCTAGACCTCCTACATATTAATCATTGATCGTCAGATCTAAAGGAAAGATAATTTTCCTACTTTGTAATTTAATAAGTATTCACAAACATAACTCAAAACTATAAAGAGAGTCCCGGAGTAGACAATAATTCCCCCCAAAATGGTGTGATGAGTCCGAAATCCCATCCTCTCAACCAATGAAAATTCTTAAGCCTCATTATTCCACAACTAATGGGCACCTACATTTGGAATGTAGGTTCAAATGGATATAGAATCATTGGATGTTTCAGGTTCTACGAACAAACCTGTTATAAACTGATTGGAATGTTTGAACCTTAAACATACAAGGTCATCCCCAATTCCAGATGAAAAAATCATATATGACTAATTAAAATATGATTTAAGAAAAAAAAACATCAGAGGTAGATTCTGGAAAACATCTAGACTTTTGAAATAAATATACAAATTCAATATGAAATAAAAAATTCGCAAAAAATAAAAAATTCTCAAAAATAATTGTATAAAAAGGATATAACTTGATGGAAAATAGTTTATTTGTTTATAAGGATGTTTTTTCGGTATTATCACACCAACATTACCTACCAAATTTCAAGATCTAGTGAAACTATAAAATTATTACACCATTAGCTCTCATATATATTTATGTTTAATTTGTTTTATGATATTATATAAATGTTAGGACCCAATCTATGTTTATATCATTATAGGTGTGAGTCCATGAGGCAATAATAATCGGGCTACAATATCCAAAAATGATCTTCCATTTTCTAGTAGGGTTTTCAGATAATATTTTAATAGTATTTAAATTCATGATATTACCAGTTCCCTAATAAGAGAATACCAATGATGAATATAAAGTTCCACATTACTCAAAAATCATATTGGGTGGACCATAATTTAAGATATACATGAAAATAATCAACATATTTAAAGGTTCCTTCACTAAATAATTCTGAGATAGAAATATGCACTTTAATATTTTCAACTAAATAATGAAACCTTTAAAATACCAATGATATTTTTATACCCTCCCATGTTAAAGATAATAAATATATTAAATAACCATTCATATTTCAATAATTAAATATTTAAGAAATATCTTTTTATTGAAAATAAAATGGAAGGGGAGGTTGTTAAGAATTATTAAAATTTAATTCCTTAAAAATAATATATAATGAAATAGTTGAGTTTTTTTGATGAAATATATATTGATTGATTCAAAAAATATTAAGTGGATATGTTACCATGTGTTCAATAAATTTAATGCCTATATGTATTGAACCCCAATTTAATATTATCTCCTGAATAACTGTCAAATATGGAATTAGACCCACTTCACATAATTTTGATATATTTATATGTGATGGAAGAATGAAAAGCATTACCAAGGATTACTTATAATATATCTGAAGCACAATAAAAAAAATTAATGGACATTTGGAGAGGAAATAACCCTAAAATATTGTGACTTTATGTCTCTAACCTAGTCATCTAACCAGAAATCATTTCACATATATTTCATATTAAGGGATATTCTAGATGAGGTATATATCCCCAATAAGTATGAATCCTACAATAATGGAGGTATAAATAAAATAATTTAATATTTTTTGTAAAAGACATCATTTACCTCATTATTGACTCATAATGGGTTAGCCCTAGTCATATTCTTCCCATGGAAACTCAGAGAATGGTTATTCTAAATGATATAAATGAATTGATATCTTCGATAATTCAAAATAGCTAGATGGTGCATGTTTAGTAGAATTTTTTGAATCATCTCACTAGAAAAATATCACATTCCCATTACTTTCATTGAATAGATAGATTAATGGATGAAAATAATAACTCATTACTATTTCATAGATAGGTTTTAAGGATATTTTTGGGTTGCCAATCCACTAGAAGACCAATAAGATACAATAATCACATTTACTTTTGAGACTTTTTTTTATAAGGGGAATGATTGTGGATAGTGAAATTCATGAAGTATTTTTCAAAGGATCACAATACATATCATCTTTGAAAATATTAAAAGAAGAAATAGATGTATTCTTATATTAATTCCCTATTTTCAGTTATTCTTTTTATAATATATTATTAAATTATAAAAACATTTTCAATATATGTATTGAAAAAAAATCATATTATAAATTTTGAAAAGGGATATTTCATTTTTTGAAGTGGAATAATCATAAAGAATATTTTTTACAGAAAAGGATTTGAGTTTGAAATCTATAAAATGGATGAAATAAAATTGGTTCTCTAACAATTGTTTTAGATATGATAGATCAGTTTTGGGCCACATATGGGTTGTTAAATGATTCATAAATGAATTTTTGATGATTTAACTCCCTTATCCCAAAAACATTCATATGAATATGAATTTCATTTTAATGATGAATGAAAAGAGGAACATGATGAAAGTAATTTGTGATTAATTACCACACCAATAATAAAGTCACATAATTTTGAACATCCATTTAAACTACATTGTGATGTTAAAAAACAATCCATGGGGGATAGTCTCTCCCAAATAATTAAATATAATCGAAAATTCATTACTTATGCCTAAAAAAATACTTATTTCCATGATCGATTACCCAACCATTAAAATGGTGTTACTTTTAGTTTTAATATAATTATATTTTAATTGGTAAAATATTTAAATAACTAATCCCACTATATCGTTTAACATTGAATCCTTTCGGCACTTGGTAAAAAAGGTAGATGTAAACCCCTTTTTTATGATATATTTAACTTCTACAAAAATTCATAATGGAGAATAATGATAAAAATAATCTAAAAATTAGGTGATTGATCCCCTTATAAAAGTATGCCACACTATTTAAGTAGATATTCCAGACACAACATCGATTGAATGAACAAATACTATGATAAAAAACTCTACATTGTTGAAGGGGATGAACTAGGGAATGAATATATAATAAATTAAATTTTAAATTCTAAAGAACCATGCCATTTAATTTCCCATAAAAAAGAAAATATACATCATAATTTTATATTTAAGATGAAAAATTTTATTGGACAATTATCAATGACCAAATAATAAAAACAGTATTTCTTATAAGTGAAATTGAATATCATTTGGAGTTTCCATACAATAGATTTTGGAGGTTACTCTGAAATTTATAGAATTATATAAAATGTCTTGGAATATAGTATTTGGTGTCCCAATATATTTAAGGGTGTATGAAATATTGTTTGAACTATTATAAATTCCAATATTTATGAAATATTTCATAATGGAAAGTTATTAATCATAAATATAATAAACTTTTTGATGTTTTTTTAATATAATTAGAATTAAATTTTTTTGACCTTTTTTGATGTCATTTTTAAATAATTAAATTATTAGTACTGTTTATTATTTTTATCAATTTGATTAATATGAATACATTAATACAAATGATGCTAATTTGGTGTGTTGTTTTGTTAGGACTAACAGATTATATAGGTTTATTTTATCAATAGACATCACTAGTGATAATGGGAGACAGTTTTGAAATAAAATAATAAAGACACTTTTGAAAAATTATTGAGTCCATCATACAAACACTACACCATACAGCCCCAAACCAATAAACAAGATGAATTTTAAGCTATTACAATAAATACTAATCATTAAAACATAGTGAAAATGAAAAGGAAGTGTGAAGGAAATGGTTGGAATAAACCTTATGACATTATAGGTCAACCTATAAAACACCGGTAAAAATGAAACCATTTCATTTATTATATAGAAATTATTTTCATGAACCTATGGATATTGAGGACAATGAATACAGAACTATCAGAGAAATGAATATGGACCTTGAAATAGTTGTATAATGGTTAATATTTTAGCTATAGGAACATGGTAGAAATTAGAAGATATGATGTTTTGAACTCATGGATTCATAAAGAAAGGAAAAATCATGCTCCTAAAAATATGATACAATGCAAAATCATCCATATTGGATGGAAAAGTGATTCAATTAAGAGTCAAGATAACTCAAGGTATTATTCATTCAAGATGGTAATTTACATTTATATACATTAATGTCAACACAATATGTTTATTATAGATTATTAAGGAAGCAAAAAAACCCGTACATGGTTAATGTTTATAGATTAATTAAGTATCATGAAAATTCCACCCAATATCCTTTGGAGAATATCACACTCCTCCAACCAATCTATCAATAACAACCCAATGGGTTGCACCTCCCTTTAAAACATGACTGAATTATTTAATTCTACATTAGATACATATATCACTAATATATTTGAATTAATTTAGGAAAATATAATATTTCTGTGTTGGGGAGGTCAAATTTATTTTTAAAACCATGTTGTGAAAAACATTTATTAATGGATTTTCTGCTTTCGATTTAAAAATATATATTCGTTTTCAAAAGAAATTTTTTTGGTTTTCTAATAACTATTATAATATTTTTAAATATTATGAATTTAATATGAATACCAATGAAAAACTATGAATCCATGAAAAGGGTGAGAAAATGTTTTTACACATTTACTAGCATTAATTAAATATTGTATTGAGATTATTTCCAAATTTAAATAATTAAAATTTATGAAAAACAAACTGATTTTTTAATTTCAAGCCATGATAGACCATCAATCATTTTTTTGATCACTAATTACTGAATATTATAAAAAAATTGATTCATAGTTTTAAATTCCATATTTTATGAGTTAACCAAGGACTACTGAGTAATATAGTAAAAACAAAAAAGTATATCAATAATTATATACAATAAATAATCGATGGATTCATTGTATTTTTATGACCTTCTTAATAAATAGCATCTATTTTCATGACTACCTTTTCATTTTACCATTTTAGACCATAGAAACCCAGAATAACATTCATAGGAATCCAAATTACAATCCCAGTAACCTATAATACTTCCTCTAGATTTGATATAATTATATATGTTTAATTAATGTGTGGAGGAACAATGATATGGAATTGGAGGAACTATTTTCCAAATTATATTTTAATATAAATATACAATTATAGTTAATTTTATGCTTCTAATTTAAGATACAAATCCTGAATGAAATAACTTTAAAATGTTATTAATATATTTTAATATTTGGTATCAAGATCCACCAATGTTTGTAGAAACTAATTCCATTTTAACCCCTACAAATATGAAAAGAATGAAATTTCATAAAATGTTGAAATGGTATTGTATGAAACGAGGGAATAACATGATGAAATTGATTCAAATTATATTTATTGATGATATATTTACAATTGAGATTGAGATACTCCCATTGCTATAATTTAAATTCCAAACTCCCTCCAAACAATCATAAGTAGATCGAAAAATTGTATGAAGAATCCTAGTATATGAAACTAGGATAAGAATTTAAATTTCTGTAATAGTGATTGATGGTTTCAATAATCCATGGTGAATTTACTAAAAATATGTTAGTTTTCAAATAGTGAATTTGGAAGGAATCTATACTTAGGGTAAGATAAATGTCATTCATTGAGCGTTATGTCAATTAAAGCCTCATCATTCAGCCATAATGGTTTTACAATCAAAATCTATACAACTTTAATCCTTTATAGAAATTCAAACCCGATCCAGAGGATATCATGATATATGTTGATTCATGACACATTTGATTTTTTCATTTAAATTCATAAATAATATCACAACAATTACATGATCTTCTAATGATACAAACCATTTTAAAGAATCTTACTAAATGATGATCCAAGAAAACAAGGATGGTAGATATAAGTATTCATTAGAGTATTAATGATGTAGAGATGATTTAAATGAACATGATAAGAAAATGGAATTGAGATCTTTTTTGAGGCATGATATGGGGTTGTCTATGGTTTTAAAAAGGGAATTAATATTTTTTTCTATTCAAATATTGATTTGGTAATTTTTTTATTTCTATTTTCTATAGTCAACTAATTAAATATTGTGAAATTAATGACAAAATATTTACAAAAATTTTAACATGTGTATTAAATATTTTACTCCTACCATATAACATATTTATATGTAGTTGTCAAAATTTATTTATTTATTATTAATTTGGAATATTTATAGTAAAATCATTTTTTTCATGGTGTTTATATGATTTATTAGTATAAATATTTTATTCTTAAAAACATTATTTCATTAAGATTAATTTTGTTTAAAATTATTTAATTGTAGAATATTCTATTCCATTTTATTATAAGACATTATTGGTTGTTTTTTAAATTGAACTAGGGTAGAATTAGAAAATATTTAAATATAAAATTTGAATATCAATTGTTATAACCATTCTCCTTAGACCACTATCGTTTGATTGTCAGTGTAAGACCACATGTGTTATAACCATGGGATTAAGGCAACAGAGCATTGAAAATGATCATGCGACCTTGACTGTTGTATCCCTAGGAATGTGATCATTCACAAAAGAGAAGGATGATGTGGCCCTGAATCTTAATTCAATGTGAAGAATCCATCCACCAAATTTTCCCTTTCCACCATGTAGGGTCTATTAAAACATGGACTAGAGACCATGATCAACTTTATAAAACACCAAGCTAACCACGATATGACCCTATACCTATCTAAAGACTTATTTTACAAAATGTATAGACTGTTATCACCATGGGAATATATCTATAGATCACTCTCTTTAGAATTTTTTACCATCCATGCTGCACCAATTGTCATAAATCTTTAGAGTACCTATAAATTGGATGACTGATGACCAGGAGACATTGAGAGTCAATGATTAAGATAAATCATTAGACAAATCGTGTTGATCTATTTAAAACATTGGGAGGAATAAAATAATGGGGGTGATCTGTAGTGATTAATACATTGTTAGATATACTTATAATATTAAACCGTTAATTTCATAAAAAGTTATTCCATATTAATAGATTAGTATTCTTTATATAACATAATTATCCATGCTAGAATCATTTATGTCTAATACCTTTAGAAACATTGAGACATAAATAAATAGTTAAAAGGTGAAATACATCTTTTAGAACTATGTTTTTCTTATCTATCAGCCTTCATATAAATATCATACATAATAACATTCATTATATCCTAGGATAAAAGCATAATGAATGGTGAGATTAGATGATCAGTTAGTGTAATCAAGGAAGTTATCAAAAATCACATGTGAAAAGTATTATCATAAAGATATGAGCTTATCATTTTAGAAACTATACCCTACCTTTCATATATTATAAAATTAATTTATGTCATTACTCATGGTAGTTCATAACACAAGAATCATAAAGAAATTAAATAACATGATCCATGAGTTCATAACATTAGAATAAGTTATAGACTAAGGCATGCACTTAAACATAAATAGTGCATATGTCAAAGCTACCCAACATAACATTCATAACAAGTTTGAATTGGGCTAAGCACATGTGTACCTACATCAAGCATGAGAAACCTCTCATCTATCATATTTGGGGATTTTGATAACCTCTTCTATACCCTTATACATTATAGGACATTAATCATTACCAAATAATTTTGGGAGATACATATGCCATCCTGACACAAAATTACTTTCCCTCCATTGTAAAAGGGTTACAATGTACCTCGATCTAAGAATGAAAAGAATATTTCTTTCAAACCAATTTCTATAATGTAAAACAAGGGTAATGCTAAAAATTAACTATAATAATAAAATAATAAAATAATTTACAAAAAATTGGAAAAAATGGTTATGGAAGAAAAATATTCCCCTATAGATTCTAAAACATAAACAATCACAAATATTGATGAAATTGGACAATAAAACAATTATCTTTTGTTTTACTTGTATTTAAATCTGTCTAAACACCTGTAAAGTAAATTTAAATTTATTATAATTTTTTATTAGAATAATTTTAATACTAATAATATATTTTATAGTCATTTATAACAATCCAACAACCCTTTTAATATTAATTCCATATTAAAATTATCATTTCCAGGTGTTAACATTTTCTATTATCATTAGTATTTCACATCAGAAGTTATGGTCCTTGTATATTTAATTTGTCTTCATAATCTCAAAAATATTATTAATTATATAGAAATCAGATATTTCTTATATATGTATTCATTTTTATCCTTAAAAGGTAGATATTGTAAAATAAATTACATTGTACATTGAGATGGTAGGTCATAGTCCGCATAAAAACTATTTTCATTTTCTGATGAATGGAACAAAATAATAATGTCAGATTAGACCAGAACCTCATTATTTTAGTGATTCAAAATAATATATATCTTATTAGTAATGATATTTATGACATAATATTTATCCTTTATAGAAAAAAAAATGAAAAATTGCTAAGTATAGGGATTAATGTGACACCCTACCATGTGATGGTATGGTAACCATATCAGCATACCACATGTTATTTTTTTACCATACCATAATAAGGAATCAAATTACCATAATAAGGAATAAACATAACACAAGAATGAATCACCATAATTCAAGAATGAATCACTTTATCGTAAGAAATAATCACTTCACCTTAAGAAGGAATCACCTTACCGTATGATGGAATCAAATTACCGTGAAAAGGAATAACCATACCATAACTAAGAATCGCCTTAATGTAAGAAGGAATTGCATTACCCAAAAATAATGACCATACCAAGAGGATGAATCACCTTATTAGAAGAAGGGTTCTCTTTACTAGGCTATGGTATGTGTAAAAATTATTAAATCAATATACTCATAATATGTTTCTAATGCAGTGACCACAAAAAGAAAAAGTTGACCATAAGTGGTAGTGAGTTGACCGTGTCAAGAAAGTTTCCTTCCACATCAACTCACAACATCAACTAACTTTGAAAAAATTTCATGAGAACAACCGATTATACTTCAAATGAAGACTACATTCTATTTCTAATAAAGAAATGGAGTAGTTTAATTCTCTAACATATTTTTTTTTACCCATTAATCGAAGAATTAGATATTTTAATGCAGGATGAATATTATCTAAAGGATTTGTTAGATGAAAGTCTCTTTAAATATACAAACTCAATCATGATGAAGAAGATGATGGTGTGCTACTAATACATTTAACGATACCTAGATACTAATAAAGGATTTCAATGAGAACACCTTATTTAAAACTGTATTTTTGGGACATTATAAATTTATATTTGACCTCCTTCTAAAGAAAAACTCAAGGTCTTATAATAGATAAAGTTCTTTGGATCGAGAAACATTGTAATTTCTGTTCATTTATCACTTTCTCTTTACATGCTATTCTTTACTTTTGGTGATGTGTGATATTGTACTCTATTTATTCATACATAATGTCACGTGTTCCAAAATAATAGAATCCTTGATATTATCTCATACTATATTTTACGTTTCTTCCCATTAATAATAGTGGAAGGGGAATTTAATTTATTGTATTTATTTTATTCCAATATATAACCATGGAGGAGTAATTCTCCCTAGATAGACATTCCCGTTATTGATTGTAAAATCTGATATATGTTTTAGATCTTATTATTATAATAATAATATAATTATTTCCATGTGATTTCCATGGGTAGGGGATTAAGTCTAGGATTGATAATGAATCCCTTATTTTATTCATCTTTTTTTAGTTTTGTTATCCATATTGCAATGTTAAAACTTTTTCTATTGTTATCATCTTAAACAATACTATACATTTATGGTTAATATAATTTGTAATTTTATAGATTATTTGATTAATTATTTTATTTTTAAAAGTTGATGTATTTAGAAGATAATTTAATTGAGCCATAATCAAGCTTATGAGATACTTTTTAAAAGATCAAAGTAATACATTTGTATTGTTTTTATTAATCATGAATTTGTAATCAGTTTTTGTGGATATTATTTTAAAGACGGGCTCGGGTTCTAAAGGGGAGGTGAATTGAGTACTGAATAAATTTTTTATTAAAATAAAATTAAAATTTACCCCAACTTGATTCAAAACATCCAGTTAATAAACATAGTATAAATATATAACATTTAACTTTCAAATATTTTCTCAGAAGCGTGATTATGGATCAATAAAATAATTTGTAAATATATTATATTTTTAAACTACAATTCATAATGAAAAAACGTTAATAATCAGAAATTAATATTTAATAAAAAATTGGAGTTTTGTACCATATTTTAATAACATTTAATTTTTTAAAATTGAAAAATAAATAAAGACTAAAGACATATTTTGGATGTAAAACTAGGGGTTCATTCTCAAGCTGAGACTTAAAACCATAATCTTTAAAATCACCTAGAACCATGAATACTATTATTAAAATAATAAGATCCTTAACTTGGATCGGTTTTTACAATCAATAGCTCACAGAGAATTCCAGGAACAAATCCACATCTACCCTTATATGTTTGAAGAAAATCAACACAAGCTACAGAAGACCTCCTCTACAATTATTCATGGGAATACAATAAAAATATTTGATATAGTTTAACGTATTCTCCAATTTAAACACATGATGTAGTGTGTAATTGCAAATCATGTACACTCTCACTCCACTCAAATGTGATGAATAAAATAAAAATACAAAGAGATAGATGAATATACATTGTGACATAGCTAGATCCATGATGTTGTAGCTATTCTGAGAAATTTATTATTTCTATTGAAGGATCTCGAACAAGATTTTCAATAAGTCTAAGAAAATAGATTTTCATATAATGTATCCTTATTGAAATCCTTTGTTATTCCCTATGGTTTATTTAATTTAGTAGCATCTCATCATCATCTTCATATTCACAATCAAATAAATCACATTAAATATATCTTAATCAAAAGTTTCCATTGGAGAATAATCATCCTTTTTTAAAATTTATAAATCATTAATTAATGTGTCATAACTAGCCATTAGAGATCAGAATTTATTCACGTCCAATTATCCACGTTAAGCTATCTTAACTTAATTCATATTAAATAGTTCTAATAGAAACCTTTTATGGTTAGATAATGTGGTTAGGTTATCTCGTTGGTTTATTACTTCATACGGTTTGATCACATTCACATGCAGTTGGCTTGTTCTTCATGTGTTCACAACATTATAATCATACTATTAGTATATCATTTTATAAAAAATGTACACATTTTATAAAATGGTATAGATATTCCTTCTTCTAGTAAGGTGATTCCTTCTTCTGGTAAGGTGGTCAATCTTGAGGTATGTTGATTCATTCGTACGGTACGGTGATTCATTCTTATTTTAGTGAGATTCCTTCTTATGGTAAAGTGAATCTTTCTTGTATTATTACGATTCCTTATTTTTGTAAAGTGGTTCCTTGTGGTATGGTGATTTTCCCTTGAATTAAGGTGATTATTTATTGGGACAAAGTGATTCAATCTTATAGTATGGGGATTAATTCTTATAGTGTGGTGGATCATATCTTGTTGTATGGTGATATTGTCAGCAGACCATCACATGTCAATCTTTATAAATAGACATTTTGGATTTTTTTTTAGAAAAACAATTTCTCAAAAAAAAAATATCATTAATTAAAATTTAAATAATACTTTGGAGCATTAAAATAAGGGGGTGCTGATCTAAGACAAATATCTCCTCCTTTTCAATGACCTTAAATCATTATATATAAATAGAAATGAATTTAATGAATAAAAAATATATTTCCAATGAATTTAAATCACCGTAAAATATTTCTAAACATTGGAAAAGGTTTTCCACTCATTTAAAATTATTTATTCAATGGATATTATTTTATCAAAATACCCACCCCCCATTTCAAATTATCAAAATGAAAAAAATAGAATAATAGTAATATACTACAAGAAATATTGTAATAGGAAAGTGTAGTCTATGTAAAAAATATCCCTATAAAAGATCCATATTAATATCTGACTGAGGGAGGCCTATTGTATCTTTTAAAAGGATATGATCTTTTCCATTTGATGTCGAATTAAATGTATACGTATTTGAAAATGAAAAATAGGAGTATTGGGTAGAAGTAGAGGCATATTCTCAAATAAAAACACCCTTGGAAACTAGTCCATGACACTCAAAGACCTAGGTATGAGTGAGGCTAAAATTATTGTTATTAGAGTATGTTTTAGGTTAAGATGTTGGAATGAATGAGGGAGATATGTAAGAAGTATAGGATGTATACATGTAGGGTTACATCATCGTCATAAACATAGTGATAGATTGAGAACCATACTATGTGGAATGAAGGAAATAATCTTGATTATCTATTAAGGAATCAAAAATATGGTTCATATATTTAATCTTATAAACATGAGACTCAAAATATCGATATTGTGGATTATGTTTTAAATCCAATGAAAGAGTTCTAAACAGTCCTTCAAATTGGATATTAAAAGGATCATACTGAGATAATAATCATTTTCACTTTGGTTTATTTCTTCATCCTAACTATCCATTTTAGATTCCTCGGGAACCAAAGTTAGTGTCTTAATAATGTTAGTTTGAAACCCTTCATAGATAGCTTCAAAATTTTGTTTAAACTATACATAAAATGCTTGAAGCTCATCCTTAATTGAATTTATAAATTTGTCTATAAATCAACTGGAGTTGTGGAATACACAGAGGAGAGATACAACACCATTCATGAATATATGGTCCAATTGTATGATCATATCTAAAATATCAACTTTCATAGAATCTATCTGAGCTGACATATATCAAATATCATTCTATATAATATCAATTATGAAATTAAATCTGGGCTAGATATTATTGAATATTTTGTAAAAAAATAAGAAAGATCCCCTTTTCAAATTATTCAGAGATACTTAAAAATAAATAAAATCATTTTTTAGAATCACCAAAAAATCATGTTTGAATATAGTCATGTCATCCTTAGTGAAATATATGGAGGATATAATTGAAATTCTACAAGCACACGTAGATGGATCATTATCCAAATTCCTAAAATCTACCACATATGAACTATCCATCAGACTAATTTTGATAGATTAGTCCACAATACATACTAAAACATAAATAAAATCATCATGATTAATAGAATTAAAATCATGAATTCATTCCTCAACATTGACTTCATCAATTAAAAATCACTCTAAATTTATTTTAATCGAAATAGTTTCATGTACACCTTGTCTAATGGGATATCCTCCATGATATTCATCATTATATTTGGGATAATTTAGTACTAAACTAAAATATCTATTAAATTGATCCACCTCATAATGTTAAAGTGGTATATTTTTTCTAGAGGTGCTCCCAATAATAGGTGATCCCTTTGAGCTCTTCTCATCTGCATCAGATCCAACCGAATTATCAAAAATTGGATCATCCTTAACATCTAACCTAGATTCATCATTCATATCAAAACCCTATATGTATTCTTATTTATCATCATCTTATTAATATTTTTCTTCTTTACTAATATCCTCATTTTATTATTTTTTAGTAGGATAAATGACTTCAACAAAATATTCAACAATTTTATCTGGTTTAAGACAATAATCTATAAGATCCATTGGTCTAACTTGATAGCTACCTGGATTAAATTTCACCTATAATTTAAATATGGCACCTATAAAATCATGTTACAAAGGGTTATACGTAACATAAATGTGCTTAAAAGTTTTTTAAGATATAATATATCTTATGTGGTGGAATTAATGTCATCTTGAGAGATTAATCCTTCAGATTATTGCTGTGTGAAAATAAATCTTGGATATGGTAAGGAGAGAAACCATAAAGTTCACTTATAGAGATCAATAATCTTCCTCATAAAAAACCTGCATAGATTGATCAATACACCATTCTTCATTAGAAATAGGGAAAAAATCATTATACCATATCATTATTAAATATCCTTTCATTATATGATAAAATTCTCAACGAAAATTACTACAAGACTTCATTCATTACTTCACATGATAATAGTGAATCTTCATGGAGTTTCATACCTAGTTATTTCTCACAAATAATTCTCAAAACTCAAAATTTTTATGATTAATATGAGATGATATTGTATAATATTTATCTTCTCCCTTATGTAGTATGCCCAAACAGTTTTCCCAAATATCCAATGAGAATTTTAAAACATCGCCATTAGTAATTTATTTTACTATAGTGTATGCAATCAATTTTGACATACCCATTCCTTAATATGGTACTCAAGCATGCATACCCATACTCTAGAGGCTACCAACTAGTAGTGAGGGTATAATATCAGTCATGTGGAGACTATACCCTCTTGGTTTGAGTTAAACAAAAAAAATAAAATATATAACCATAACCAGAATGATTCCAATATCACGTGATTAGAAAAACATAAAATATAATATAATAACATGATAATATATATGACATGCTAATATACATGTCATGTTTAAAAATGAAAACTCAAAAGTAACTTCATTGAATAATCCCAAGAGGGTCCTGAACCACATCTAAGTCCCTCATCATTGCTTTACCCCAACTCATTCATCAATCATAGAGAGTTTTCCCTAATCATATCCCGCAGCCATGAAATCTATTCGAGTACCAATTAAGAATCCCAATAAGGGTGTGATTACAACTTAATTTCCTCCATCAATGACATTTAAAACAATATACACTTGAATAACAGTGTATACAGTTGTATAAAGAGTAAACCTTGATTCATAAATAAAAAATTATCACATTATCAACCATTCATTTTTAACCATATAAACCCTCATGTTCCCATGGAAACCCTTATCTCAATACACACTTCATCCCGTGCTCATGTATAAACTCTTTCCAAGGGATATAATATATATGACTTCCATTGTTATCATTATATAATTCATACTTTTATCAACATGTTACCATTAATTAGTTATAAAATTTAATGACCATGTTACCATTATTTACTTCATACTTAAATTCCCATGTTACCATTCACAATTTATAAAATTTTATAAAAACACTACAATTCATCATTTCACAATTAAATGACCACGTTACCATTCCTAATTTAACAATCGAATGATCATGTTTTCATTAATCAATAAATAAATAATTGAATAATAAATTATCCACATAAATTTCATTACAAATTCAAAAATTAGTTAATCATATCAATCATATTAATTAATTCCCCAATTAATTAATCATCTCTATATCATTAATAATTCAACAATTAGTCATCACAAAACTCCCTTAATTAATTCCCATATAATTTAAGCACATCAATACCTTTAATTAACTCAACAATTAATTAATCACTAACACAAAATTCATGCAATCAATTAATTATCTCAAATCACAAACTCAATATCTTAAAATTAATTCATTAATTAATTATATCAAATCAAATATCTCAATATCTCACAATTAATTATTCAGATAATCATTCAACAAAAATATCTCAAAATATACAAATTAATTCAAAAATTAATTATCTCAAACCGCAATTCAATATATTTATAAGTATCTCAACAATTATTTATCCCAAAATAAAAAAATTAAAATTCCCTCATAATTATTTCAACAATTGATTATTCATGATCTCCAATTTGAATATCCCAATTTCACATTTTCCATAATTAATTAATTAATCCAATTAATCAATTCAATAAAGAACTAATTTTAAAAACATGTAGAAGAAATTATACAATTACATACACAGATTTTCAATCAATACTATAAATTATTAATATATACCCCCTCACGTAATTTGTTAATGAATGATCGGCCAATGGAAATTCCCAATTTGAATGGAATAACCACGTAGCTTGAGATTGTAATCTAAAACAAAAATCCAATATTGAAAAATTAAGACATCTTACTTCTAGATCAAGATTCAAATTCTAATATCTAGATTCATTATCTATGGATCCATTTTCAAAAAAATGTACGATAACAACAAATCAAAATAATGGTAGAAGAATTGGGGATCAATCTGGAAAAAGCCCCATACTCGAATAGATGCATATCAGCTAGCCATGCTTTGAATAACCATGAATGGAGGTCACATGATCGTTGAATCCCCCTTAGAGGCTCTTGAATTATGATAAACTTGTTATGGGTTGAGATACAACTTTCAGGTGTATAGTACCAAGGTTCGTGAATTTTTTTTTATGTTTCAGCATTTTATAATGTTGTACTTGTTGTTTTATTCATAGTGCACATAGTTTCTCTAAATCATGCACCTAACCATGTTCTTCTTATAGGGGCACATGGTTTCTATAAATCATGGTTTCTCTAAATCATTCACCTAACCAAAATTGAAAATACATTGTCATAACTGAATAATATATATTACAAGCTACTGTAAATGTCATTTGTGAAAATGAAAAATGAAATATAAAAACACTAAAAAACAAGGCGGGTCCCGAACCATGAATATTTCTCTAATCCATCTAACACATGGCCTTTTCCCTTGTCCTAACTTACAATAATGAAATCAAGTTGGGTACTGATAAGGAATCCAGTGTAGTGCGTCAGTAATACTTATTAAGCCACCCCCAATAGCATCTAAAAATATCTAAGAAAACAACTAAGTATGTAGTTGTATAAATAAATAATCTAAACGATTTAATAAATAGTTATCACAATATAAAATGTTCATTATATTACCACATATACCCCCAGGTTCCATGGAAACCTGTATCTCAATACCTGCTTCGGCCCACATCAGAGTCTTATCTATTCCCAAAGGAAATTATATATCATATTTCCATTGTTTCAATTATTTAATTCATTCTTGAATTCCCATGTTACCTTTAATACCATATAAAATTCAATGATGGTGTTAAGATTCTTTAATTCATAATTTAAATCCCATGTTATCATTCACACATTATACAATTAAATGACCATGTTAATATTCATAATATCACAATTTAATGACCATGTTACCATTCATAATTTCACAATTTAATTATCTTGTTACCATTCTTAGTTTTATAATTGAATGACCATGTTACCATTCATTAACACATAATTAATTTAACACATAATTATCGAAATAAATTTTATTAACAATTCAAAAATTTATTAATCATAATAATCCCATTAATTAATTCTCCAATTTATTAATCATCTCAATCTCTTTATTAATTCAACAACAATTCATCACATGATTCCCCTTAATTAATTCCATAATTAAATAATCACATAAATCCCCTTAATTTACTAAACAATTAATTAATCCCTAAACCAAATATAATTCAATCATTTAATTATCTCAATTCATAATCTCAATATCTCATAATAAATTCATCAATTAATCATTTCAAATCAACCATCTATATATCTCATAATTTATTAATTAACCATTGAATTAAAAAAACTCAATATCTCATAATAAATTAAAAAATAAATATATCAAAACATAATTTAATATTATGATAATTAAATAAACAATTATGTACCCCAAAATAAACAATAATTATTACCTCATAATTAATTCAACAATTAATTATTCATGATCTAAAATCCATATATCCCAATTTCACATTTCCCTTAATTAATTAATTCACAAAATTAATTAATTTATTCAATAAATCAATTTATAAACATATCATATCAATTATATAATTATATTCACATAGTTTCAATAAAAACAATGTGATTTTAATTGGAGTCCACCTATCTCAATTTGTTGAAAAATGATCAACCAATGAAAATCCTCAATTTGAATAGAATAACACTCTAGTGCTAGATCCAGATCTATAACCTAAATAAAAGATCAAAAAATTCAATATCTCTAAATTATATATCTTTATCCACAAGAATAGAACTAGATTCATAAAAAAATATATCTATATACAATAAGAATGGATAAAACCCCCAAAAATAATAGTACAAGAGTAAGAGATCAATCGGGAAGAAACCACAAACTCGAAGCGATGCAGATCTGCCAACTGGGATTTGAATAAACCAAAATGAAGGTTGGATGGAACTGTAATCCCACTAAGAGGCTTTAGAATTGAGATAAATTGGTTATGGGTCAAGCTAGAGAATTCAGTTGTATAATATGTGTGTTTGGGGTTTCATAAAAAAAGAGAGGGATTACAATCCCATACACATGGATAGCTACTCGGGGAACACATTTTCTCCAAACGTATTCCCCATATATGAGGGCGTATAGTTTCTCCTAAGAGGGTGTATGATTTGATAAAATGCGTGTAACCCAGGAAATTACTCACTCTATAGGGTTGAACGATTTACTAACCAAAGCCGCACAGTTTCGGAAAACCATTCACCAACCATGCACTGCATTCTTTCTTCCATTTTCTTGTCAATTTTCACCCAAACACACCCCAACATAAAACCCAAATGAAATGAATTCAAAATTAGACAAAATATCGAAAACATCAACAAATGTGAGAATAAAATTATTTTCAATAATGTCATTCCAAAAAACATAAACTAAAGAAGAGTCATTGTGTTGGGATGAAATAATCATACCATTTGGGTTTTTACTACTAATTCAACGTCTAATTTTCTATGTTATACTATGATACACATACTAAATTATTTATAAATAAAAATTTGTGTAGATAAATAATCAAATAATTAATTAAGGGTTATATATTGGATGATGTGGGTACCATTAAAAATTTCATTATCACGCTTGTTATCTAAAATTAGGATCAAAAGGTATTTCACTGCGTCTCTAGGGTTAAGAGGTTATTGATAATGATAATCACAATAATCCTTTGGATCAGGGCACTAGGTACCATAAAAAACATAGTCGAGTAATTTGAATCACTGTATGTGGGTGATAAATTATATGGAGATTTATCTTTATTTTCCTCTTTTGATAACCTCTTCACATCACTATTTCATTTATTCACTTGATGGAATTCATTTCCACGCGTAAAAGATTTTTCCCACTAATAAAATTTCAACCATGTTTATGTTTACATGTTTATAATAAGTGGTGTCCAATATTCTTCAATCAATGATATTTTTAATTTCCATTGAATTCCATATTTATTATATTATCAACACCATTAGATTGAAAGATAACTAAAATATTAATTTCTCCCTTAATACCATATCCCATTATTTATTCATGTCTATTGATGTAACTTATATAAGAAATCCCTTCAGATACATGGATTTAATCCTTTGAAGATTTGATCTTTCTTAATTTCATGTTAGATCATAATGTCATAAGAATACCTCCCATGTCTTGGAAAAGTATCCTAATAGGTTCCAATGAATTTATCATCCTTCAATTTATATTCCAGGAAATACTTCTCTATTTTAATATGAATGATACATGGAATTTATTTGTTGAAAAATAATTCATTTAAATTCAATCCACTATTTGGATTCAATTTATTCTTATTCTATCATGTTGTTTCTATTATTCTACCATTTATTTTCATCGCCTTTGAAATGATAAATTTCCAAAATACCATTCTATTATTTCAAAATCTCATGAATATATAACTTTCATTCAATTGTACTGATCCATTACATAGAAAATATTTTATTTTTAAACCCATTAAAATAAAGTGGGTGTTACCTCATTGTTAGCTGTATTGAAATGTTTTCCCTAATATTAGTATTTGGAATCCCATTTTGATTGATATCTTGGGAATGATTTGTGAATATAATAATATTTTTTTAAATTTAACGTCCATAAAATTTTCTTTCCTAGGAGGAAAATTATATCATTTTCTATTATCTTCAGTATTAACATTATTCCTCCTATTTCAATAAATTTCCTCAAAATAAGAAACATAGTTTTATAAACAATAATCATTGGGAGGTATCATGAAAAATCATTTAGATTATATCAAATTGTTGACACATTATATGAATCCTTGGGTTTATCTTTTTTCAATCATGACTTTAACTAATATATTTGAATTTTATCTTTCACCAAGTCTAATAACATGGTATATTACTAATTTATTTATATCATTGTTTCAAAAGGTTGGGTAAACATTTATTTGAGTCAAACAATTGTGACCAACAATATATATATATAACATCATTATAAAAGAATATTAATTTTATAACTTAATGATCCATGCCATAATCCTTTAGGTAAATTTCCTAAGGAAACATTGACACAGAAAAAAATGTTTCATAAGTAAACCATATATTTTCCCACTATGTTCTTTATATATTGAAACATTATAAGACCTTTCATAAAAAAATTATCATCATAACCTCAGAAAGAAAACATAATAAAGGATTATTAGAGATGCCCAGTATAGGTTAAAACCAAAGATATAAATAATAAAAAATTACAATAGAATGAGCATAAGGGTGTTGTTTTTATATTTTAATGAAATATGAAACATATAAAATATTATGAAAATGATTTTTGGAATACATATTGGGGGTTCATATGTCATGAATAATAGAAACAAATCAATAAACACGATCCACAATATAGTTAAATTAGGATAAAAAATATATTATGGAATGAAATTTAGCATATGAAATACTATGTAAAGTATACCCACCTATATATTCTTAACACGTTATGTTACCTTTAATAACCTATATACTTTCTTTATGGTACGAATAAACACTTTTTTACAATTGTTGGTTCTTGTGATAAACTCATATATACCCTATGAGGTTATAGAACAAAAATTATTTCCCAATTCATTTTAGGGATATATATTAGTCACCCATAACATAAGGAAAATAATATATATGTTTTCCAAATTATTTATAAAACATTCATTATATCTGAACTCATGAAAATAAATGGGTTTCATAAACAATATTACACAATATTCATAAACCATCCTAACAGATAATAAATATGGTATCACTAGATCATATCCAATGTAATGAATATATAATATAAAATGATATAATAATATATAGAAAATTACTTTCAAATATTACATGAAATAGTTCTTGTGGAAAATACTCTTTCTATTTTGAAATCACTTATTTTAAAAAAATCATGCAATTAATAATGAAATCATTTACATAAAAAATTGTCTTGTAAATATATAAATAAAGAATTGAAAAAGAAAAAATATTTAATTTGGGTATAATATTTATTTATTTATTATAATTTAAAAAAATCCATTCATATCATAGTAGAGTGGTCAAATAGTACATCATTCGAAAAATGACAAGAAGATTTATTTCAAACAGTTTTTCAGAAAGTAAAAAATGGGTAAAAATAATTTTTTATAATTATTGGATAGTAGTAATTTTTTTCAGATAACTATTATGAAACATGGATATAGAAAGGAAATATTTCCATATGGATATATAAAAAATAAAAAATCTTAATTATTGATGATGTTGTAAAATAAAACCCTTACCATTATTTTCCATTTCTAATAAATAACTCTAATATCATATATAATAAATTTAAATTTATTATAATTATAAATAATTACTATTTTAATAATTATAATTTTATAAACGATCACTTTATAATATTTCAACAACCATTTTATCAATAATTCTATATTAAATTCTTTATTTTCAGGGGTTGACTATTTTGTTTATAATTGGTACTTTAGTTGAGTAGTTCGAGTCCTTGGAGATATATTTATTTTTCATAGACTACATAATATTAATCAAGATATAAAAATAATATATAATCATCATTTATATATATAATCATTCAAAAATGTTTTTGATAAAAAAGTTAATGACACTGTTCATCGATATGGAAGGTCTTACAAACTCATGAACACACTTTTAATTTTTCAAAGAATATAATAAAATAAAAGTAAATATTAGATAAAAAATAAAAGATAATTAATAAATCATATATACCGTATATATTCATAATATTAATCTTTATTAAAATTGTATTGAAATATAAAACAAAAAATAATCATGTTGCTTCATGGAGGTGGTAGTCCACTAGTGCGGACGAACGATATTATCATATTTGAATGGATTATATTGTAAGTAGGAATATGTGAAATTATAACTATATATGTTTCATTAAAAATTAAATACACTATATAAAAATTTTACCCATCATAAATCTCATCCATAAAAGGGGGTTATGAAAAATTAATTTTAACACTACGTGAACACAGTAAGCCTTACATACGCACAAGTGATTCTTTCATTTCTCATTTGATTTGAAATGGGGTTTATAATGGTATTTAAATAAAAATAATAAAATTTAATCATATTTATAATACTAAAATTATTTTTATATGACAAGTAGCATTGATTTTAAGTAGGTAAATAACATTAGTAAAGAATGTTACCCTCTAAGGCTATTACCTCTTCTTGAAAATGACTCTTTTAAATCCCCTCTAATTGTATCTAGAGTTTTTTCTTTTTGTAAGAGTAGAACATATATAATGTGGGTAGGTACATTAATTTAGTTAATTATTATATTTTGGTCAATCTATATGGATCCATATGGTGTGAATATATGAGGGAGGAAATACACTTTTTAATTGAGGTGAGGGCCACTTTTGGAATTCCTCAAAAATTTAAATTAGAATAAATTAATTCACAATTATAATGGTGTACTTCCTCCCTCAATATTGAAAAATGTGTATTTATAGATAAAAATAAATTGGTTGACTAAGGGTTAATCCAAACAATAATTATTATAACTACACTAAAACATGTATATATTATATTGTTTAATGGTCTTACAAACAATAATGATTTCCTATTTACCAAGGTTATAAATTTTACCACTGTTACACCTCATATTGACAAAAAATAAAAGTTGATTAATTATAACATTTGAACGTCCCAATAGACAATATTTAATTCAAATTTTTCTAATTCAATAAAAAAAAGTAATAATAAATTTTAATGTATGTGTGAAAAATGTGACAAATCTATTTTTTAGAAAAAATACTTTTTAAATCATAGTGGTAGAATTATTCTAATTGAGTATATAGAAAAATATTTTTCATTATTTAAATATTTTATCATTTAAATAATATATATATTTAATTAAAATAATTATCCAATAAGGTTTAATTTAATTTATTGATATAAAATACATTGAAGGTACACAAATAATTTATCTGAAAAAACAACACTTTTATTTTCATAGATTTTTTTTATTATAAGCATTTGCTAACTAATGAATTCATTTAATAGATGTTAAGGCTATATATTTTTTCATAATATCGTCATTAATATTCATAAACACTAATCCAATAAATATTAAATAATGGAAAAATAATAATTTACCAAATATATTTGTTTTTCTATACTTTTTTGTTCCACGTAACACAATATATCTAAGATTAAACATCCCATAAATATTAAAATTTGAAGATCATCTTTGATAGTTTGAATGACATGAAGAACCATTCGTAGAAAGTAATGTAATATCCCAAGACATTCTGATATATTTACTAGATAAAATATATTAAATCTATAAGGAACACCTTGTTTAGCTAGTTTTACACACAACACTAATTTTAAACAAAATGTGAAGTGTTATTAAAATATTATTATTTAGAAGTTATAACATACCCCTTAATATAGAGGTTTTGAATATAAATAAATAAGTTATGAAAATTAATATTTTATAAATTAATATTTTTAATTTATTGTTTAAAAATAAAATTATAATCATTTTAATGAAAAAAGATTGTTATCTAAAAGAATTATTTTTTCTAAAAGAAGGTTTATTCGTTATTGTCCCACATAATGTAATGTTAAATTTTAACACATTAAGATATTTTATATGAAAAATAATATTTCATTTTTGAAAGTATAATATCATAATTTTTTATTGGTGAATTTTTAATATTTTTCTAAGAATACTCATGTTTTGACGAATATTGAAAATTTTTGGATTTAGATTCAAAATTTAATTTTATTCTAATTAAGTTATGATTATCAATTTTTTTCAATTTGTTTTAAAATACATAAATTAAAATTATATGAATCATATTTATTCCATTTTATTCAATTTAATACTGAATTTACATATAAACATATTTAAAACATTTCAATATTTTATCTTTAAAAACATTCTTTATCATTCCGTCTATGGGATTAATTTTAAAATTAATTTTTCCAATTATATGAATTTAGTTTCAAAAAATAGAATCCATATTTGGAATCTGTATAATTTATAATTTCTAATGGGGTAAACATGATATTTTACCTAAATGATCAGTGAAAATATTTAAAATTAACTATAGCGGTTAAAGAAAAAATGAGATTACTTAGTGGTTAAACATAACATATAAGTTGTAAATATGGCCTAAAAATTATTTAAAAACTATTTTATTTACACATATATGTATACACCCTATACCTATTGTTATCATGAATGGAAAATTATTAGAACCTATTGAGATGAACATTTTGGATGAAATTCAAACTTTAAAAAAACTTAATGTGCGCCACTCACATAACTTAAAAAAGCCACCCTTATCATCTCCTCTTAACACATTCAACCCAAATTGGATAAGAAATGACCAAAAAAATAACTCCTAAAATCATATACTCACACTATAAGAATTATTGTTTTTCACAATTCCATCCTAGGAAGTGTTTAGTGCAATCCAAATGAAGAAACCCGAAGTAGAGGTAATATTCTATCTCAAGTTTCTTCATTTTATTTCCCTTCCAAATCCTTCAATTACAATTATATAATTTATATAAAATAATAGAAATATCCTAAATATAATTATATATTTTCATGTTAATTTTACTACCTACTAACATACTCACTTCTATAAAATATGTTATAAAATCAACGTTCATGTGTCTGATTAACTATTTTTTCTTGAACCTATGTCATTCATTTTTCCATTAACAAATATCAATGATGGTAACTATGATATAATTGTATTTTAAATATTATATATTTTTTATTTATAGCATATAATACATATATTATCATTATATCATATATATATTCTCACCTTCCATCCTGTATCAGATACGATAACGTTGCTTGGTTGTACATCAAACTACTAGCACACAAAGCGATGTGATCCATCTTTCTCTAAGCTTAAAATAATAGGTGAAAAAGATAATTTTAATGATTATATGTGATATAAATAACATAATTATGATATTAATATCAAATTTATAATTTCAGAAATATCATAAATATCATTTTTTTTCCATTCATTTTCACACTGGTAAAGATGATACGATCATTACTGTACACGTGGACTACTTCCGACACGAAATGATTTGACTCTATTTTCATCCCCAAACCACATGGATGAAATATGTAAGATTAAATTATAACCTTAAATATATCAAAATCATTATGTAATTTTAAAATATTATATAAGACATTTCCATAATTAGCATTGAAAAATTGAAATGTCAGTCATACCTACGTACAACCTACCATCTCCATGATTTTAACATACTTCATTTTTCGTTACCATTATTAAAAATTGGTGTTTAAAGTAAAATAGTAGTAAAAATATGATAATTATTTTGAGATTATTACTATATATATGATATTAATATATTAAATGTTTACGAACAAGAAATTTCATAACAAAAAATACTTGAGAAAAAAAGATATTAACACACAATATAATGAACAAAATGAGAGATTGTGAATGACCATTTGATAATATGTCATAAAAGGATTATATATGATATTTTAAATGTTAATATGGTTCTATAATAAGTTGATAACATTTTTAAAAACACTATACTGGAGGTTAAATAACGTTCAACCGAAAATAAGTTTGATATAAGGGATTTCATATCAATTTAATTTCATTAAGATATATTCTAAGGCTATGCACATAATTCATTAATATGGTCTATATAATTCCATTATGACATCTAATATGATGATTCATTCATACATGATGTTATTTTATGTTTTATTTAAAATTATATCATCCAAGGGAATTTGAATTGGAAAATACCAAGTGGTAAAAGTTATTGATCGATCTCATTATGTTTTGTGATTGTTAAATTTCTATTGAAACAATAACTTTATTATAAATATTTTTTAATTACATTTTTATTTATGTAAAATATACTTAATCAGTATTTATGGATATTATTACAACCTAAATTGTATTGTATTTTTTACATTCAGTGTTCAAATTTAACGTTATTTTATTATATGGGGATATATTTATAAATATGTATTCATTACTCAATACATATACCTGATAAGGGATATTGATTCCTGAATTAAGTATATTATTTGATACATGTGATCTTATATGGTTATGTATTACATGGTTTATGTAGGACCATTAATGATTCAACAGCCTCATGGGATGAATCATTTTCCTAGACACATCTATGTGGGTTTTTATATAGTATGTCTTGAACTGTCTTAAGTATAGATCATGGTGGTAAATGTACTATGTGCCTAAAAAAATAGATAATTTGTAATTTCATTCTTTTAATTCATAATTATTAACCAGGATATTTTCAATATGATATTATCTCTGGATTCATTTCATCTTACGAGGATTTATTAAAAGACTTGTTTATTCAGTTATTTACATTACGATATTGAATTTTTCTTGGCCATTTATTTAAATGGAATGTTTTCTCAGTTATTTACATTTCCATATTGATTATTATTTATTTATTCATGCTGTCAGGTTATAAAAAAGGATTTTTCTCATTGATATATATTTCAATGTTGATTATTCTCAATTAATCTTTATTTCTTCCAGTATACTTAACCCTTACTAATAATTTGAAAATACCATTAATTTTTATGATTTGTCTTGGATTACATGAAGCATATTATAAATGATATGTGGGTATAAAATTGATTGTGTAAAAGTAATATCCTTACAATAATAAAATTATGTTTTTATTTTTGTATAAAAATGTAATGTAAGAATCAAAATCATATATATTTTAACAAGACTAATAATATTTTCAGTCCTTCATGACATGATTCCTTGTGTATTATGATAATTTAATGGTATAAGGAATTAGTGTCGGTCTGGTGGGATCTAGGACACTACGGTTAGTGTTAAATATTTTTTTTTGTAAATTGTGAGAACTAGATTTTTGAACACAAATATTAGGCAACCTGAAATGAAAATTATATTTGAGGATACATATAGAATAACATACTAATGTTTTTATAATATAGAGATTATGTTGTTTTTTCTAGAAATAAAACATTGTATGGATACTAAAATTGGATGTGGTTGTAGAAAATATGTACCTTGGGATAATAGCTCCAAAAAGGGTGTGTTAGGATTGACTCAATCATTATCTAGTCCATGAAAATTTTTCTTCCCACACATATGGTTTGACACTCCAACGTGATATGATTAGGAAAATTCACATTTTATTTAAAAATAATTCACATGTATTTTTCATGATAATGAAAATGAATGATGCAGGTTAAATCCTCAACCAAAGAATGACTTATGTGGAAATAATGTGGAAGAAGTATTAATTATTTGGATTTAATAATTAAATAGTTTTCTTATGTTTTCCAATGGTATTTTGTTATAATAATAATGAATTATATAAGGGTTATGTTAAAGTTTAGAAGCATTTTGGTATTCATTAACACTATAATTATGGATACCATCACTGAAATATGAGTTTAATCTTCATCATAAGTTCAAATTCATAAAAACCTCTTTTTATATTTTATGTGATTGGATTCTACCACAATTAAGGATATAATGGGATACATTTACATAGGTATAAGTTAATGAAGAAACATTTTTTTAGGAATAATTCTATTATTTATTATAGACATAATTTTAAGGTTATTGATAGTCTTTAACATTAATACTATCAATTTTGTCGTTATAATAATAGTCAAATAAGATTATTAGAATTTGTAAAAAAAATATTAAAAACCCTAGTAAAAATTTAATGTAATATGTACTTTTATTTCATAGATTCAATAAAATTTTTCTTCGGAACATTATATGAATTATATTAATATTGTTTCTTAAAAGGTTAAACCTCATGAAGGGTGACAACCAATCCCATCTGATAAAGAGGTGGAGCTATGACTCACGAAGGAAGGGTGGTAAGGGTTTCATGGCTACCACCAACCTTCATGATGTCCTAGTTAATATATCATTGTTTTTTGTTTAATAATTTGATGAATAAATAATAATGACGAATAAATAGTAATACTTTTGAGTTTTTAAAATTAATTTATTAAAAAAATTGGTTTTGGGAAATATTATGAGATATTTGGAAATACTCTTCACTCTTTATGGTTCTTATGATTTATTAAAATTTAATATTAGTGCTGTAGAAATAAATAATCGTGTTTTAGATATTTAGTTATCAGATAATCGGTGATTTGGAAATTGATTGAAGCACAACAATATGATGACATTACTCTTCTAAAATAGAAACATATCTAGTGATTATAATTTTTTATATGAATATATAGTAAAATAATTCCTCAATATTAAGAAAATTATCTTGAAATGAAATAAAAAATGTTACCCTATCACTTTCATATTCAATTAATCATGCGGCCTTTCAAATTATCAAAGATTTATGGTTTTGCGGTCCTAAAATTTCCATTTATCATTCACTTTATTTTGATCAATATAAAATCTTAGTATTATAATAAATATATATTTCAACTAAATAAATGATGTTTCATCACAATACATAAAACAAAATTCCCTAACTATATGGGTTTAGTGTCTTTGGATTCATAGAAAAATCAATGGTTTCGTTAAACATCTACATCATTGTGCATTTATTCCATCCTTACTAAAACAACTATTGACATGTCATAAGTAATACCTTCCATAATATCCTGAAGAAATAAACAATAATAATATTGTTATCTGATATACTCAATTTGGTTAGACAAGGGATATATCAATCATAATATACAAATAAAGATATAAAAACATGAATATATAATTTTAAAATTATTCCATTTATAGAAAAAATCACAATCTTGAGCCATGGAATAAATCATAGAATTTATTAAGACATGAATCATAAGAGAAGTTGGTCCATGAGAGAATAAAATTAAAATTAGTCTTGGAATTAAGCATAAACATTAGTGTACAAATTCATTTTATTTATATTCAATGATATTTTCCAAGCCTATCATAGTGGAATGAGTTCACTCCCCAAACCATCATAGTAGTAAAGGTTCACTCATATGACTATCATGGTTGGAAAGTCCCGTACTGAACCAGGTTCACTTCCTGATCCATTTTTATCATACTAAAATGAGTTCACTCTTTATTATAGTCTTATTTTACAAACTCAAGTGCAATCCCCATTATATTCATGTCTTACTTATGTGGTTTCACTTCCCATTTCAGTCCTATATATCTCACGAGATATAAATCATTACCCAATGCAATACAGGGAGATGTAGGTCATTCCTATCATTATTTATAACATTACCACCACCCTTGTTTATAAAATAACTAACATCGATACTTATTACATAACCACCATCACAAAATGAAATCCACACATATGTGTTCCACTGGAAAATATTTCATTCATCAAGTCAGAACCCATGAAATAAAATGTGTTTCATAAATAATTTATCATAATATAAATCATGGAAATGAAATGGGATTCATAAACATCATTCTATTATAAAAATAAATCATCCATAAAAATAATAATGATAATACCCTACAATAATATTCCCTGTAAAGCATAAGTAACATCAAATAATATTATCTTAGATTGATGTTAACTTTGAAGGATCACTTTAAATTATTTTTCAAAAATATCATTTTCATTTTAAAATAATTTTTTCTTAAAGAGATACACAATTATATATGAAAAAATATTATTTGAAAATACAAATTGGAATCACATAATGGAGTCATAAAATCATAAAATCATCATGATGGCAGGAAAGTATGATCATGTCGTACAAGTTCAAAAAACATTCATTCTTTATTTTTTTTAGAAAAGTCCCAAGGAACGCAGTTTAGAAAAGCAAAAAATATTCCATTTAAACCATTATGTAAAATGTAAAACATGATTAAAAATGAAATTATAAAATCATTAGATAACAGTAAAAAAATTCATAAACACAGTTTGAAAACATGTTCATTGAAGAAAATGTGTGTTTTATTGGAAATATTAGTTTTTAAATGAGAGTCCCTAAAAAATATCATATCATTGAAGTGATCATTATTCTAATGAATATATTATATGTTTATAATAAAAAATTATGTTCATATACATAATAATATAATCATAAGTCATTTTACACATAATAATAGCCTAATATAATCAGTGACGTAGATGTTTAACCTAATGAATGGAAATTGAGCTATGAAATCAATTAAAACATTTTAACTAGTATGTAAAACCCTATGATTTTATGAGATATATTATTTTTAACTTCATTTATATCATCTATTTTACACTACATTAATATTAGTTTGTGCTATACACAACACCATATTATCTTGTTGTATAAGAAACACTATTATTTGCTCATGTTACAAAAACTTTCAAGTTCGTCTGGTAGAAATTATTCTAAACAACATTGAGTATATATTTTGATCAATATATAAATGTAGTATATTTTTATTATCTTATACTCAGACCCAAAGTGATATTTTACTACATGAAACCCTGACTTGTCTTGAATTACACGCAAGAGTGACCTTCCTCGATAGAGTGTGTTGTACACAATACTGAGTTTCACTATACAAGGGTATATTGTTATAATATTATTTTGAACTTTTTTTTATGAATATTATTACATAAATTTTTAATTTTATAACATTATCATTTATCTTATGAATTTTCTATATCATTTAATGTGAACAAAATCATTTTTTGGATAAAAGAGCTATTTTTAAAAAATGCAGTTTTTCTGCCTTTTGATGGCACACCCATATTAAATCTATTTTTTGACATGTTTATAATTTAAATTTGACAAAGGAAACATCTTATTTGGAATCAGGATACAATAATTTTCTTTGAAAAAATTCTTGATATTTTTCTGATAAGTTTTTTATTTTGTTGAATAGTAAAAATATGCTAAAAATTAATTGAAAACAACTTTTTTCATCAAAATAATTTATATTGTTAAAATATATTATTGAATATTTTTAAAGTATAAATATAAAATATTTTTACCATTTAATTTAATGTATGTCATTGTCATTAATTTTAAATTTAATTCATAGGTAAAAACATTTCAATCATTTGGAATATTTTAACTTTTAAACCCATTTTTTCCACAATGGGATTGATCTTAAATTTATTGCTGCAAATTCTATGTTTTGAATTTGGAAAAATTTATTCCATATTTGGAATCAGTATGTCCAAATTATGATAATTGACTACTTTTATTTATTGTCATTATGAATAGTAAATGCGGAAAATTTTATTTACCATAGTTAAAGGTAAATCAAGTAATTAAAGGTAAATATAATATTATAATATTACCCTGAAACTTGCCTTAATATAATTGGATGATTATATATCGCCCTAAAGAATACTTGGGTTGATATGGAATCTATTGGAACCCACTTGGATGTGATTAAGACGATTAATTTATTTTATTTAAAAGAAAATGAAATATGCCTCACTAAAACTTTTATAATTAAAGTATTTTTAATATAATGTTATACAGAATATAAATTCGATTATAAATACTAATTTTAAATTTAATTTTTTTATTTATTGTGGAAATTTATTTTTAATTTTTAAGAGATATTTAACTACCTTAATAAATTATACATTAATGATGCAGAAATTATTTATTTAGTTAAAAATCAATAATATTGTTTTTATTAAAACAATAATACCCTTCAAAAGGCCCAAAAAAATTCCCAAAACATATTGGTTGAGTATATCTACACCATAGGCGTCCATGTGGAGACCTTTGTACCATATGAAGCCTTATAAAATAGATTATGACATTTATATTATATTATTTTAAATGATGTCAATGTTGTCACCTTCATAATTTAATAAACATAGCATTCTAGAAGATGTGTTTTTAGAAGATAAATTCGACTAAAATTATTCTAATGGAATTTATTAGATTTATATCCATCATATAGATTTATTTTTAATTTTTATGCAACAAATAAGTATATTAAAAAATTCTACAAAAATATTGGAGTAATTAATTTATTAAGAGAAATATCAAATAAATTATTTTAAAAATATTAAAATAAATATTATATGAACTAATTAATGTGATCCACGAATTTTATAGATTCATATGACATGATATAAATCTATTAATAATTTTTTTTGAATATATCTTCTTTGTGGAATTTATTTAAATTCAAATAATATAATAATGTCAAAATATACACTATTGATATTTTATAAAAATAGCATTTTATTAAATTGTTTAAAAATCACAAAAATATTTATAAATTAAAATTGGAAATTTATATGGTCTAAAATGTCATAATGTATCAAATTAGGGACAATTAACAACACATAAGTAAAAATTTATAACAATTTAATATTTTGAATATTATTAACACAAATAAAATTAAATAGATTAAATAAGAATAAATCAAGATTATAAAGTTTAAAATAAATTTCCAACATTTATAAATTTTATTGGATGATGAGATTAGAACCCTATCTCATCTCATATTTGAAATTGAGTAATTTTGGAGGTATTTAGGTGGGGTTTGAGTTTATTATAAATTAATATTTTGGGGGTTTCCAAAAGAGCCTATCTCTTATCTTATAAAAGGGAACTTCCTCCCTCTACTCTTCTCTCCATTTCAAGCCCTCATGCTACGCCAACCCCTACTAATTCATCTTCTCAACGTATCTATTAATATTATATAGGTTCTGGTCTTCTCAAAAGACCAACTCTAGTTCCCTAAGATGAAGTTTAAAAGAGGCACGTCGAGGAAGAGGTAATCTCTTCTACCGATTATTTGGAGTTTCATTATTCTTCTACTTCCTCTCATTTAGTTATTTCATTATAAAGTAATAAAATAAGTATAACTAATATACTGATATGTGTTTATAAATATGAAACAAAAATATTTCACCTTCTATCCATCCTATGAAAAATGAAATCACTGTGCGGGCATACGTACGGCTTACCGTCTCCACACCATGGTGTAATATGTTTTTCCACCACCGCCTTGCATGGATGAGTATAATTGTGGAAATAATTACTATATATGATTATTAAAACATCATATTAATTCTATGATATTTTATCATCCAATCCAATTCCATACAATAATTATGAAAATGATATCATCGTTTGTGCGTACATATAGATTACCGTCTCCACGACGCGATGGGATTCATTATCCATGTTAACCATTCGTGAATGATTATAAAGCATAGATAATGAATAATAATGAAATATATGACATAATTATGCTAATTTATTTATGTATATATATATTTTATTTACTCACTTCAATTCAATTCAATAATGAATGGAAAACAATTTTCAAGCGTACGTACGGCATACCGTCTTCATGAATGGTGTATTTCATTTCATATATCTATCTATTATATATATATATACACTAATTATATATTATATATAAATAATTTTTTATATTCTAGAAGTAATTATATCACAATATTGTAATAATATCAAGAACAACAAGTACAAACATGTATGATAAATGAAACGATTATTACCCAAAAAGTTTCTTTAACCTGGAATTGAAGGATGAATGGGTAATATAAATTCATAAGTGAGTCATGTATGAAATCATAAATATTATTATGGTTCTGTTACAAGTTAATAATATGTTTAAACACACTATATAGAAGTTTCAGACACATACGAAAGAAATTATACCTAAGGTAAGGGATAATTATTCCAATCTCGTTCTTATCAGAGATTGTTTATTCGTAAGTATTTACTAGGGTTATATTTATCACCCATTTAGATGTTTTATAAAAAATATCATAAAGTATGGAAGGAATATTTCTTTTTTTTACCATACGAGATACTTTTTACTTTTCTGACAAAAGTTTGAGAAGATAGGTTTTTTAACTTATATGACATGAATGGATTTTTATTGTTTAATAACGAATTATTTACATGAATTATACTCCACATGATTTCATGATTATTTTCAACAAAATTATGTTCTTTTAAAATTGCATGGAATGCTGAGAAAAGAAAATGAGTTGAAATAAGAAAGTGTATTTTTCCTCAAAAATTCATTTCAAGTGTTTTATCAAAACCATTTTCCATAAAAGATGAAATTATTTAATATGGTTATGTTTCATGTATAATGTACCTATAATTTACATGGTTTTATTTTTTTTATGATGAAATTATATCCATTGTTTTATATGTATTATGTTATAATGGAATGATGTTTATGAAAACCATTTTATTCGTCGGGTTATGATGAATGATTTATGTTTATTTTGTGGAACATAGAAGATAGATTTTATTTTGAGATGGGTGGGACCTATATATCCCTCCAATTCATTGGGTAAGGATTTATATATCAATAAATAGACATGTATGGAATGGGAAGTAAATTTGGTTCATTATTACATGGCTGGAACTGAAGGTAAACTCAGTTCAGTAATGGACTTCATCAACAATGATGGTCTTCATAGTAATGTCTCGGCTACTATGGAAATAAAATCATGTGCTTAATTGTTTTCCAAAATTACATGTTTTTTTACCATGATATTTTATCATGATTAATGTTCCGTTTTAATCTATGCCTTACCTACTTCCAAGATTTATTTCATGACTCGAGATTTAGATGTTTAAGCTTTATGTTTATGTTTTTAAGTTCAAATGTATATGGTTTGTTTTATTTTCTCCATGCTTACCCTTACAGAGCATTTGATCTCATTATTTTTTATGTTTTCTTTTCCCTAGGATATAAAGGATGTTTTTAGGTAGAAAATAATGGTATGATCTTTATGGGTGATGTTGAAGATATTTCACCATGATTACAAGATTATATTATGAGTTTCCAAATACACTAACATAGTATATTCATTGGGCATCATTTTGTGTCATGTATTATGTTTTCCGCCAAAGTAATGTAATATCTGTGTACATCATGATTCGGGTCGTTATAGTTGGTATCGGAGCGAAGGTTTAGTTAACGTTTGGAAAATAGTATGCGAATAATTTACTGATATCTCTAGATATTTATCTAATGTATGTATGGGGATGTCTGTAAGGATAAGTATAAGTATATATTAATCTCCTATAATTATGATAACAATCATTAATAACATAGGATTAAATCTAAGATGTTATAGATTTAAAGTAACCACCCTTGATTATTTTGTTTTCCTAGTACGAGTTTTCCTCTCATAGAATTCTTTTGGGGTTTTTTAAAATGGCTGGAAATAGGAAGATTCATGTTAATAGAGAATATGATGGACATTGGAATGATATTCATCATGAGCTACAAAATAAAACAGGATTTGGAACACAAAACATCATTATAATGACTAATCTCAAATATCATAATATGATCAATAATGTTAACTTTGGTACGATTCCTAACTCAACTAATAAGAGAAAGATGGAGTTTCATGATGATCATAGAGGAATTAAAGTTCAATTTCGCTCTTGTAAATCATCTGGGAAGATACATCAAGGAGAATATTTTAATGGATCTGGAAGATGATTTGGGTGTGGAAAATAAGGACACAAAGCAAGTAATTGCAATGTAAAATGTCCAGTTAACACAATGGTCACGGATAATGGTATTTCTAAGACATCAATAATGGTTAAATGTTTTAAATGTTGATTGTATGGGCATTATGCAAAATGATGCCCAAATGGAAAATCCAATGAAGGGAATCAACATGGTCTTATTGGTAGTATTTATGTTGCTGATGATGAAGAGACTACAAATGATATATTAGATGAAATAATTATGGAGGAATAAAATTATGAAGCCCTGTAAAAGGTTTTAGAAGATAGTGTAATGATTTCATGTCTATCAAGAATAATTTATGGTACTATGGAACAAAGAAAAATCTAAGGATTGTTAACCTATTATTTTTTCCTTGAGTATTTTAATGTATATGTTACAGGGTACCGGTAACCATGAAAAGTGATTGAAATATTTTTTGGAAGGTAGATGATATTCTCATAATGAAAGGATAAAGGGAAAATAATAGGTTTGATAGTATTAATGAGATCATGATTTATATAAGGACAATGGGATATCATGGTTTTAGTATATTGATTTTTTGGGATTTTGGTAATTGGAATTAGTTAACTTTTGACAGCATCATGTTTTCACTAAGTTTCAATGGGTATTCATTTTTCAATAGAATAAATGATTAAGGTATTCATGAGTTTGGAATGTTACCAAAAAGATATATGTTATGATATATGGGGGATAAATGATGTTATTCACATGCTTCTTATATGACCTTTCTTGTAACTGTTTTCCTTGTACTGTGAGCTTGGACAGATGTATTTTTGATAAGCCTAAATGTTGGAAAGGATTAAATTGGACATCAGATAGTATTGTTTAATGATAGAAATTTTTCTTGATATAATTTATCACTACTGGAAATCTAGCATTTCCCAATGGTTTAGAACCGTTGGGAAAGGCTGCAGAACCGTTGGTATATGTTATACCAACGATTCTGCAAACCGTGGGGATGTAAGCCGTTGGGAAAGGCTTTTCCCAACGGTTTACACAGAACCGTTGGGATAGGTTAGAAAAAATAAACCTATCCCAATGGTTTGGCCCATTGGGAAATCAACAGATAATTTTCATTCCCAACGGTTTACAAACCGTTGGTAAAAACAACCATGCAACAGGGTATCCCAACAGTTTCAAACCGTTGGGATAGGGTGTTTTTACCAACGGTTCCTTGAACCATTGGTAAAAACAGCTACATAGAGCCTATGCAAACGGTTTGAAAATCGTTGGCATAGGCTTTGCTGTGAAAATTGCACAGCAGCCTACAATTTGCACAGCAGGTCTGGTTTTTGGGCATTCACCCTCGGTTTCAATTCAATTTTCAATCCAATTATGCCCTCGTTTTCAATTCATTTTTCAATCCAATTATTGTACCTGTAACACATATAATGCATACATATAGAGAACAAACCAACACATACAAATAATGAAAACCAACCAACCAACACATATAATGCATCCTGAAAATATACACATCCATAATTAAAGTAGAATTCATAACATAATTATAAACATACATAATTCATTTAGAATTCATTTTAAAATTTAGATGACAATTATATGTGGAATCCAAAATTCAATTCATAATTTGATCGGTTTTTTCTATACCATATATTTTTACCTCAAATCATGTCCATTTTAAACAAAATACATACACATGAAGTGATACCGGCCACACCGCACCTCAGATTGAGGCGGGGTTGACTTGTACACGTCACATTTGACCCATGGATCATTGTGCTAAATTATCGACACAATCCGAATACGTTTGGTCGGTTTTCCGTATGCCAGTTGATGTTTTCCACTTAAAATGACGTCCTTTTGAAACAAAAGACGGAAACTATGAGTGGTGCCGACCACACCGCATCTCCAATTGAGGCGAGGTTGATTCGTACACGTCACATATGACACATGGATCGTTCTCCTAAAGTTTAAATGGAAACCGAATAAGTTTGGTCGGTTTTCCGTATGTACTTAAAATGTTGTCCATTTTAAACAAAATAGTAACACTTAGACTAATCCTGACCACACCGCGACTCAGATTCATCCCGGGTTGGCTCGTACATGTCACATATGACCCATGGATCGTTGTGATAAATTATCAAAATATTACGAATGCGTTTGGTCAGTTTTGCGTATGCCAGTTGTTCTTTTCATTTATAATCATGTCCATTTTAAACAAAAGAGACAGAGTTAGAGCGGTGTCGGCCACACCACATCTCGGATTAAGACGGGGTTTACTTGTACAAGTCACATATGACTCATGGATTGTTGTGCTAAATTATCGATAGATTCCGAATGCGTTTGGTCGTTCTTCCGTATGTCAGTTGATGCCTTTCACTTAAAATGACGTCCTTTTGAAACAAAAGACGGACACTTTGAGTGGTTTCAGCCGCACCGCATGTCGGATTGAAGCAAGGATGATTCGTACACGTCACATATGACCTATGGATTGTTCTCCTAAAGTTTCAATGGAAACCGAATCCGTTTGGTCGTTTTTCCGTATGTACTTAAAATGGTGTCAATTTTAAACAAAAGAGAGTCACTTAGACTTATCCTGGCCACACCGCGACTCAGATTCATCTCGGGTTGGCTCGTACACTTCACATATGACCCATGTATTTTTGGGATAAATTATCAACAGATTCGGAATGCGTTTGGTTGGTTTTCCATATGTCAGTTGATGATTTTCACTTAAAATGACGTCCTTTTGAAACAAAATACGGACACTTTGAGTGGTTCCGGGCACACAACGTCTTCGGATTGATCTGAAACCCCCGTGCAACATTCTAAATATTATTCGTGACGTGTACGCGCAGACGGCACATCAATCGGACATGCGGTTTGCGCGGTACGACTCAATATTCGTGTTTTAAGTGATGTGCGCTCTTTGTAAACGCGCGTGGGGGGGTCCAAATGGGCCGAACGAAGTCGGAATGGCCTAAAATCAGACGACAAACACGGGAGAGTGATTTATGAATTGTTCGAGCAGACGGCACGTCAATCAGACGTGCCGTGTGCCCGCGGTGACCGACAACGCAGTTCTGGTGTCATAAACGGCCAAAACGGGCGTCCAACGGTCAAATTCATAGAGGATGACCTCATATTGAGCTGAAAACACTGTGAAACATTATAATTATTATTCGTGACGTGTACGCGCAGACAGAACTTCAATCGGACGTGCGGTTTGCGCGGTACGGCTCAATATTTGTATTTTAAGTGATGTGCGCGCTTCGTAAATGCGCGTGAGGGGGGTCCAAACGGAGCGAACGAAGTCGGAATGGCCTGAAATCAGACGACAAATACAGGTGGGTGATTTCTGAAGTGGTCGAGCAGATGGAACATCAATTGGACATGCCATGTGCCCGCGGTGACCGACAACGCACTTCTGGTGTCATAAACGGCCAAAACGGGCGTCAAACGGTCAAATTCAGAGCCAACGACCTCGGATTGAGCTGAACCCACAGTAAAACATTCTAATTATTATTCGTGACGTGTACGCGCAGATGGCACATCAATCGGACGTGCGGTTTGCGCGGTACGGCTCAATATTCGTGTTTTAAGTGATGCGCGCGCTTCGTAAACGCGCGTGAGGGTGGTCCAAACGGGACGAACGATTTCAGAATGGCCGGAAGTCAGACGACAAATACGGGTGAGTGATTTATGAAGTGGTCGAGCAGACGGCACATCAATCGGACGTGCCGTGTGCCCACGGTGACCGACAACGTAGTTCTGGTGTCATAAACGGCCAAAACGGGCGTTAAACGGTCAAATTCATAGCGGATGACCTCAAATTGACCATAAAACACCGTGCAACATTCTAATTATTATTCGCGACGTGTACGCGCTGACGGCACGCCAATCGGACATGCGGTTTGCGCGGTACGGCTCAATATTCGTGTTTTAAGTGATGCGCGCGCTTCGTAAACGCGCGTGAGGGGGGTCCAAACGGGCCGAACAAAGTCGGAATGGCCTGAAATCAGACGACAAATACGGGTGAGTGATTTCTGAAGTGTTCGAGTAGACGGCACGTCAATCGGACGTGCCGTGTGCCCGCGGTGACCGACAACGCGGTTCTGGTGTCATAAACGGCCAAAACGGGCATCCAACGGTCAAATTCATAGCGGACGACCTCATATTGAGCTGAAACCACCGTGAAACATTCTAATTATTATTCGTGACGTGTACGCGTAGACGACACGTCAATCGGACGTGCGGTTTGCGCGGTACGGCTCAGTATTGGTATTTTAAGTGATGCGCGCGCTTCGTAAACGCGCGTGAGGGGGGGTCCAAATGGCCCGAACGAAATCGGAATGACCTGAAATCAGACAACAAATACGGGTGAGTGATTTCTGAAGTGGCGAGAAGACGGAACGTCAATTGGACGTTCCATGTGACCGCGGTGACCGACAACGCAGTTCTAGTGTCATAAACGGCCAAAACGGGCGTCCAACGGTCAAATTCATAGCAGACGACCTCAGATTGAGCTGAAACCACCGTGAAACATTCTAATTATTATTCGTGACGTGTACGCGCAGACAGAACGTCAATCGGACGTGCGGTTTGCGCGGTACGACTCAATATTCGTATTTTAAGTGATGCACGTGCTTCGTAAACGCGCGTGAGGGGGGTCCAAACGGGCCGAACGAAGTCAGAATGACCTGAAATCAGACGAAAAATACGGGTGAGTGATTTCTGAAGTGTTCGAGCAGAAGGCACATCAATTGGACGTGCCATGTGCCCGAGGTGACCGACAATGCAGTTCTGGTGTCATAAACAGCCAAAACGGGCGTCAAATGGTCAAATTCATAGCGGACGACCTCAGATTGAGCTGAAACCACCATAAAACATTCTAATTATTATTCGTGACATGTACGCGCAGACGGAACATCAATCGGACGTGTGGTTTGCGCGGTACGGCTCAATATTCGTGTTTTAAGTGAGGCGTGCGCTTCGTAAACACGTGTGAGGGTGTTCCAAACGGGCCGAACGATTTCGGAATGGCCTGAAATCAGAAGAAAAATACAGGTGAGTGATTTAGGAAGTGGTCGAGTAGACGGCACGTCAATCGGACATGTCGTGGGTCCGCGGTGACCGACAACGCAGTTCTGGTGTCATAAACGGCGAAAACGAGCTTCCAACGGTCAAATTCATAGCGGACGACCTCGGATTGACCTGAAACCACCGTGAAACATTTTAATTATTATTCGTGATGTGTACGCGTAGACAGCACGTCAATAGGACGTGCGGTTTGCGCGGTACGGCTCAATATTCGTGTTTTAAGTGATGTGCGCGCTTCGTAAACGCGCGTGAGGGGGGGTCCAAACAGGCCGAACGAAGTCGGAATGGCCTGAAATCAGACGACAAATACGGGATAGTGATTTCTGAAGTGGTCGAGAAGACGGCACGTCAATCGGATGTGCCGTGTGCCCGCGGTGACCGACAACGCAGTTCTGGTGTCATAAACGGCCAAAACGGGCGTCCAACGGCCACACCGCGCCTCGGATTGAGGTGGCGTTGACTCATACACGTCACATATGACCCATGGATCATTCTCTAAAGTTTCAACAGAAACCGAATGCGTTTGGTCGGTTTTCCGTATGTCATTTTTTGTTTTCACTAAAAAAGAAGTCCATTTTAAACAAAATAGAGACACTTTGAGTGGTGTCGGCCACACCGCGCCTCGGATTGAGGTGGCGTTTACTCATACACGTCACATATGACTCATGGATCATTCTCCTAAAGTTTCAACAGAAACCGAATGTGTTTGGTCGGTTTTCCGTATGTCATTTTTTTCACTAAAAATGAAGTCCATTTTAAACAAAATAGAGACACTTTGAGTGGTGTCGGCCACACCGCACCTCGGTTTGAGGTGGCGTTGACTCGTACACGTCACATATGACCCATGGATCGTTCTCCTAAAGTTTCAATAGAAACCGAATGCATTTGGTCGGTTTTTCGTATGTCATTTTTTGTTTTCACTAAAAATGAAGTCCATTTTAAACAAAATAGAGACACTTTGAGTGGTGTCGGCCACACCGCGCCTCGGATTGAGGTGGCGTTGACTCGTACACGTCACATATGACCAATGGATCGTTCTCCTAAAGTTTCAACAGAAACCGAATGTGTTTGGTCGGTTTTCCGTATGTACTTAAAATACTGTCCATTTTAAACAAATGAAAGACACTTAGAGTGGTCCCGACCACACCGCATCTCGGATTTAGGTGGGGTTGACTCGTACACTTCTCAAATGACCCATGGATCGTTGTCTTAAAGTATCAACACAATCCGAATGCGTTTGTCCGGTTTTCTGTATGCCAGTTGATGTTTTTCACATAAAATGATGTCCTTTTGAAACAAAAGACTTACACTTTGAGTTGTTCCGACCGCACCACTCCTCAGATTGAGGCGGGGTTGATTCGTACATGTCACATATGACCCATGGATCGTTGTCCTAAAGCATCAACACATTTCAAATGCGTTTGGTCAGTTTTTCGTATGTCACTTTTTGTTTTCACTTAAAATCTTATATAAATTCATATAGAATATTTTTATATCATATTTCGTATGGAATAGATTTTAGTTGATCGTGCTATGAAACATTTCAGAGCTAATAAACTTAAGGAAGGTGGAGGGGCTGTCCGGGGGGCTGTCCGGGGGGGCTGTCCGGGGGGCTGTCCGGGGACCAAGGAGGAGGGTGGGGGGGTTGTGCGGGGTCTGTCCGGGGGGGTGTTTGGGGGTTGTTCAGGGGGTTGTCCGGGGTTGTTCATGGGGTTGTCCAGGGGTTGTTCGGGGGTTGTTCAGCGGTTGTTCCGGGGTTGTTCAGGGGTTGTTCAGGGGTTGTTCAGGGGTTGTTCAGGGGGTTTTCCGGGGTTGTTCAGGGGCTGTCTGGGGGGTGTTTGGGGGGTTGTCCAGGGTCCAAGGGGGAGGGTGGGGGGTTGTCCGGGGGGCTGTCTGGGGGGCTATCCGGGGTCCAGGGTGGAGGGTTGGGGGCTGTACGGGGGGCTGTCCGCGGGGGCTGTCTGTGGGGGCTGTCCGCGGGGGCTGTCTGGGGGGGCTGTCCGGTGGGTGTCCGGGGGGCTGTCCGGGGACCAAGGAGGAGGGTGGGGGGCTGTGCGGGGTCTGTCCGGGGGGTGTTTGGGGGTTGTTCAGGGGGTTGTCCGGGGTTGTTCAGGGGGCTGTTTGGGGGTTGTTCAGGGGGTTGTTCAGGGGTTGTTCAGGGGTTGTTCAGTGGGTTGTCCGGGGTTGTTCAGGGGGCTGTCCAGGGGTTGTTTGGGGGGTTGTCCGAGGTCCAAGGGGGAGGGTGGGGGGGTTGTCCGAGGGGCTGTCCGGGGGGCTATCCGGGGTCCAGGGTGGAGGGTTGGGGGATGTACGGGGGGCTGTCCGCGGGGCTGTCCGCGGGGCTATCCGAGGGGTGTTCGGGGGGTGTTCGGGGTCCAAGGGGAAGGGGGGGTTGTCCAGGGTCCCAGAATTAGGGGGGTTGTCCAGGGAGTTCACAAACACACAACCACTAAAAGACAACAACATCCATAAAAACAGACAATATATAAAAATAACTCAACTCCAATATATACTACGAGTCTAGATAAAACCAACAACTAGAATAGATTAAACATCAAATCTCAGTAATATAAGTCAAAAATGTAACGGATCAATATGTCCCACATCAGCATCACCATCACCATCATCATCATCATCATCACCCTCGTCATCGTCCTCCTCATCGTCCTCACCCTCCACAGTGCCTTCCTCCTCGCCTTCGCCCTCCTCCTCGCCCTCCTCATCTCCCTCCTCTTCCGCATCAGACTCCTCGCCATCATCATCTTCAAGCTGGACATCGGCCTGACCACCACTGGAACTGCCACCTGGTGCACCATATATAGAATGTATCGACGACATGTATTCATCAATCGCTGGGCTATCCTCTGCTAGAAGTGTTGGACGTAGAACTTCAATAAATTTCATAAATGCACTGTTTGCCTTAGCAGACTGTTCTGTCATCTCTGTGGCCCTTTTCTCAGCCTGTTCTGCCTATGCCCTAACTTGCTGCAGCTCGGTGGCACTACAACTCATACCTGAGGCAGGCCAATACCTCGTCGGGGCTATCCTAGGTTGGCAGCGTACTCTGCCAGAATGATCCTCTCCCAACACTTGATGTAAGTGATCAGATGGCCCAAAATTTTCTGCTTCTTGGGCATCGAGGGCCTCTAAAGAATCCTGTTACAAATATAAATATATTATTAAGTTACGAAATAGATATTAAAATATAAAATCAACAGATTAATACTTACAATCTGTTGTTGAGTCGCTTTTTTGACAGCACTTCCATCCTTTTTTCCTCTACTCGAGCAAAACAGTTTTGCTCGAGGCACACGTCCTTCAATATTTTGTACTTGCCTCTACAATGACATTGAAAAAAAAAGTTATATAAAAACATTAGAAAATGATTAAATAATTGAGGAAAAAAAAGAAAATGTAAGTCGTAAAGAAAACTAATAAACAATTGTCATACCTGCTGCCTCTCATGATCTGGCATCGTCGTGCGTCCTAGTGTATGGAGGTATTTTTTTGCATCAATGTTTTTTTATTTTTTCAGATGATTCCTAAATAAAATTCGATAATGAAAAGGATAATATTAATGAAAAACTTGAAAGTTATTATTTAAATACCTCAAATGTAATTCATACCTTAAACTGGGTACTCGTCCAATGAGTAATCATCTGACGATACTGCTCTATAGGACAATCATCCACAACTAGTACCGCCTCTAACTCAGTGCCAACTCTAGCACGCCAGCCAATATACAGCTCATGATTGTAGGCTCTCTAAAGCTCGCCTAAATCCTTTAGAAGTTCCAGTCATGCACCCTCACCATCAGGAAAATTAAATCGAAGTTGAAATCAAAATATTAATTCATATAAATACAAAAATAATTCATGGCATTAAATACGACAGATTTTTTTACCCATATCTCTGCCCAAGCTCTATCTTTGACCTCATGTGGCAAATGTCTCCATGACAGCGGGCTGATGGGAATGATGTCGGAGTATTTGGCAAGCGTCGCCAGAAAACTCCGACATTGCTGCCCTATTTTCTCAACCATCTGATTGTCTTCATTATATTCCACCATAACTTGTGTACGACTGTTCCACACCGAACGCATGCGTGTACGGGCCCGCCCCCGCCTCCTGTCAGTAGATGTATCTGTCATGAAAGAAAAACAAATATTTTATCAAAACATGTTATAATGAAAATAAATATTGCTATAAAAATTTGTTAGTGTTTTATAAATATACCTGTGCTAGTCTGATCAATGAGTGGCGCCGGATCCACAGAACCTGATGGAACACCCTCTGGTGGAATAGGAGTCGAAGACGATGGAATATAAAAGCTTAGAGAGACAGAAGTAGAAGGAAAAGAAGATGGAACAGTTGTATGACCTGATGCTGACTGGGGAGTGGAAATCATCATGGGATGTGAAAATGATGGGGCAGAAGATGCAGAAGGTAGCGAAAACATGGGAGGCCTAAATACCCCGTGTGTCCCTAACGACACACCGAGATCAGAATGTGGGAAGGCTGAAATGTCAGTGGGAGGGGCAGGGTCTAGTCGGGAATGCGCAGCTCTACGTCCACCTCTGGTACGAACCCTCCTCGTACCACTGACCTGAGTACTAGGACCAGTACTAGGCTCCTCGTCGAATAACTGTCAACGTAATGGTGGATCCTAAATAAAAGTTTACAAAAAAAATTAATCACATGACATTATATATTCTGTAAATATATATATATATATTTGAAATATAGTACTCACTGTAGGCACTAATGGTGGAATGCCCATCTCCTCCATCCGACGATTGTTCTCCGCCATTTTTTTTCTTAATCTCTCTTCAATTGGATGCATTTTCTGCATTTGAAAACAAATATGTAATTAATTATAAAAAGAAAATTAATGTGTAAACCAAAAAACTAAATATATGAGGGAATGAGGGGATTCATTGGTAATTTAGCTATCAATTGTTTTAGAAGATCTTGAATGAATTTAATAAAACATACAAGTTGTAATGTTCACCAAGTTAGAAATATTGTTTGATTTGGTTTGAATACAGTTCAATTCCAAATTAGAAAATTCAATTCAAATAAAACAGAAACCAATAAACATTGAAAATTCAGATAACGGTCAATTCAGCTAAAACATATTTGTGATCAATACTAAATAAATATGAATATTACCAACCTTAACAACCCAACTCGAGGTAAACCAAAATAATTGAGAACATGGATGAATGATTCTATATATTTCCAACCACAACTTCAGGTTCACAATCAACTCTGACAATTGAGCTATTGGAGTCATCAAAACAAATAAATGGATTGGTTCCAATGGCAATAGGGACAGTGTCAATTCCATCATCAGCATCATCAAAAATATGTCTTGGAATTACTTCAACTATGACACCCAATTCAGGTTGAAGTTGATCTTTGACATAAAAAACTTGTTTAGCCATTGATGCCAACACATATGGTTCTTCGGTTGCAAGAGTGTGGGTCATATTAATTAATCGAAATCCACAATCATCAATTAATGTGCCATGTCTCATCATCGAATCAAACCAATGGCATTTCATCATTGTGACTCGTCCATGAGAGTAATAATCCAATATTATTATTTTCTCAATGACTCCATAATAACCCACATTTTCAAGTCGTGGTCTACTATCTGATGCACTGGCATAACAATCTGTTGGGGCGGTAACCATAATACCACCATGTTGTGTTCTCATGTTTTTGGCACGTTCAGTGACAATAAATCTGTACCCATTGATAACAATTGATTTACAGTCACGAACCACGGTATTAGAACCAAAAGCCAAAGATCTTATTTCCTCAGAGACAAAGTCAGCAGACAAAATCAATACCTGCAATATAAATGATAGTTAAACTTAAGTAAATATTGAAATAATTAATTTAAACAGTAATATTTTTACCTTCAATTTTAACCAAGCAGAAAACTCTTTGCTATGAAATGTCTCTCTCCTTCTCAAAGATAAAGAACGATGCTTCCTATTTATCATTGTTTTATGTTCCCTGTAGATAAAAAATATGAGTAGTTTAACAGATATATATGTAAGATATACATATTCAATTTTGTTACCTGATATAGTCATCGAACAAATCACAGTTGAACAAAAATGTGCGATGTGCCATCTCCCGCTCTTCATGGCTTAATGTCTTCAATGTATATGATCCAGGAACTCCTCATGTTTGAGGAAGTGATGGAAAACTGGGTTCAATTTGCTCATATTGTTCTTCTTCATTTCTCATTGGTCTGTTCATTCTTGTAGTAAGATCAGACAAATACATTGAACAGAAATCCATACATTCTTGAGCTAAGTAACCGTTCACGATAGAACCTTCAAGATGATTCTTGTTTCGAAAATAATACTTTAATGTGAACATATTACTCTCAGTTGGATACATCCAACGAAAAGAAACAGGTCCTCCGAGAAGTATTTCAGTTGGAATATGGACAGTCAGATGCAGCATGCATGTGAAAAATGATGGGGGAAATATTTTCTCCAACTCACACAAAATTAATGGGGCATCTGTCAACATTTTTTGCAAGAAAGACTTGGACAACTTCTTAGCACAAAGATCTCTAAACAAATGGCACAACCGAATAACACTCACCCTTACATTATTGGACAAAATATGACGGATTATTATTGGAAGCAACTCATGCAGTAGAACGTGATAATCATGAGTCTTCAAAGATTTTAGCTTCAACTCTCTTCTATTGACCCGTTTATATATGTTGCTTGAATAGCCATCAAGAACTCTAATAGTCTCTAATACTTCCAATTTTTTTCAGTAGGTGTCATCACATAAGAAGCACATGGAAGTTGCCATTTATTTTCACTGATACGCACAGGATGCAATTCTGGTATGATGCCCCAATCCACCAAGTCACGTCGAGATCGTAAATCATCTTTTGTCTTCCCCTTGACATTTAGAAGAACTAAAAGAAACATTTCACATATATTCTTTTCAATATGCATTACGTATAAGCAATGACGTAGCAAATTGGTTGACCAATAAGGAAAATCAAAAAAGATACTCCTCTTCCTCCAATTGTAACAGGTTTCTGTGGAAACATTCTTTCTCTTTCCAGATTTCATTTGACCCTTCCTGAATGAAAAACTGAAATATTTCAATTCATTAAGCACATCGTTTCCAGACATACGCTGAGGTGGATCAACGATCTCTATAGTATGATCAAATCTTCGACGATTCATTCTATATGGATGATCCTTTGGCAAAAATCGTCGATGTCCCATAAAACTGAAACTACAATGATGTTTCAGTCTTCTGGATCGTGTATTCTTCATAAAAACTGGACATGACAGTTTTCCCTTCGTGCTGCATCCAGACATCATTGCATAAGCCATAAAATCATTGATCGTCCACATAAGCACAGCACGCATCTAAAATATGTCTTTCGAACATGCATCGTATGTGCGCGCACCCACATCCCAAAGAAGCTTCAACTCTTTTATTAAAGGTTGCATGTATACATCAATATCAATGTCGGGATCAGAAGGACCAGATATGAGTATACTCATGAAAGTGAAAGATTTTTTCATACACAACCATGGGGGAAGATTATAAATGTGTATAAAAACTGGCCATGTGTTGTGCGAAGTAAGCATCTACCCAAACGGATTAAAACTGTCGCATGAAAGACCCAGCCTCACATTACGCACGTCAGCTGCAAAATCAGGATGTCGAGCATCAAATCTCTGCCATGCAAATCCATCTGCAGGATGAACCAACTCATCATTAGTCTTCTTTCTCTTGGTATCATTCCATCTCATTTTTATTGATATGTCATCAGACATAAAAAGATTCTGGAGTCTGGGGATCAATGGAAAGTGCCACATTACTTTCTGTGGAACGCGGGACAGTGTTCCATCAGATTTTGACTTCCAGCGGGATGTGCCACATTTTATACATTCATTTCGTTCAGCGGTTTCTTCCCAGAATAAACTGCAATCTTTCGGGCAAGCATGAATTTTGTTTCTAGAAAATCCACGTTCTTCAACTAACTTCCATGCCATATAGTGGTTTGAGGGAATATCTGCATCATCTGGAAGTAAATCCTTCAAGAGGGTAAGAATGTAATCGATTGCTGTATTAGAAATCCCATACATAGTTTTTCCATGAAACAATCGGATTAAAAATTCCAGCTTTTTCATTTTATCGCATTGTCGATATACTGGAGTCGTGGCAGCATCATTCAATTTTTTCACCCTATCAATATCATCATTTCACTAGATGCATCAGTTGTCCTCATATCGACGTCTTCTTGAGTCGAAATCCTTTCTTTTTCATGATGACGAATAAACGGAAACCGATCATCTAACAAATTCTCTATTCCAGTCCTTTCATTTCGATCATCACCAATTTGAGATTTCATTTTCTCCCCATTGTGATACCACACAAAGTAGTTTGCTTGAAAACCATTTTTGGTTATGTGGTAGCTGACTTCTTCACGACTCAACCAAGGTCTACCAACACAATTGGAACATGGGCAGTGTATGCGACCACTATCTGAAGCATTGTGAAATGCAAAATCTATAAAGCTCTCTAAATTGTTTTGAAAATTGCTTGAGATACGATCAGTTTCATACATCCAACTTCTGTCCATTCTGTAAAAAAATTCATATAAGTTATTTTGTCATAAACAATTCAATAGGATTGAACTTTAAAAGAAAATACATTTAAGTAAACGATAAAGGAAGAAAATAATCATGGTATCAACTACACATGTGAAAAAAACATACTAATGTGTTATTGAAAAAATGTAAAACCAACAAGAACTTAATGTGTTATCACATCAGATCATGCCTCATCCCATAACCATATTAGTAGGTTACCCTCGTGGACAGCCCCGCCCACCCCCTTGGACAACCCACCCACCCCCGTGGACACCCCCTACCCCCTAGACAGCCCAACCACCCCCGTGGACAGCCCACCCACCCCCCTCGACACCCCTTCTCCCTATCGACAGCCCCCCACCCCCTTGGATAGCCCGCACACACCCCTGGACACCCCTACCCCCTGTGGCCAACCCACCCACCCCCCTGGACAGCCCGCCCACCCCTCCTTGACAGCCCGACCACCCCCGTGGACAGCCCGTCCACCCTTGTGGACAGCCCGCCCACCCCCGTACCCCCCTGGACACCCCATACCCCCCCCCCTAGGATAGCCCCACCCACCCTCCCAAACAGCCCACACCCCCCTCCCGTGCAACCACACCACAACCAACTAGTCATTCCAACCCCCCTGGACACCCCACACACCCCTCCCCCACTAGGACACCCCACCCAAACCCCCATGACAGCCCACACCCCCTGGACAGCCCCGCCCACCCCCGTGGACAGCCTTTCCCACCCCCGTGGACTACCCCGCCCACCACCGTGGACAACCCACCCACCCCTGTGGACACCCCCTACCCCCTAGACAGCCCAACCACCCCCGTGGATAGCCCACCCACCCCCCCTCGACACCCCTTCTCCCTATGGACAGCCCCACCCCCTTGGATAGCCCGCCCACCCCCTGGACACCCCTACCGCCTATGGCCAGCCCACCCACCCCCCCTGGACAGCCCGCCCACCCCTCCTTGATAGCTCGGCCACCCCCATGGACAGCCCGTCCACCCTTGTGGACAGCCCGCCCACCCCCGTACCCCCGTGGACACCCCGTACCCCCCCTGGATAGCCTCGCCCACCCTCCCAAACAGCCCACACCCCCCTTCCCTGCAAACCCACCACCACCACCTAGACATACCACCCCACCTGGACACCCCACACACCCCTCCCCCACCAGGACACACCACCCAGACCCCCAGGACAGCCCACACCCCCTGGACAGCCCCGCACACCCCCGTGGACACCCCCTACCCCCTAGACAGCCCAACCACCCCCATGGACAGCCCACCCACCCCCTTGACACCCCTTCTCCATATGGACATCCCCCCACCCCCTTGGATAGCCCGCCCACCCCCCTAGACACCCCTACCCCCCATGGCCAGCCCACCGACCCCCCCCCCTGGACAGCTCGCCCACCCCACCTTGACAGCCCGACCACCCCCGTGGACAGCCCGTACACCCTTGTGGACATCCCACCCACCCCCGTACCCCCCTGGACACCCCGTACCCCCCCTGGATAGCCCCACCCACCCTCCCAAACAGCCCACACCCTCTCCCCTGCAACCCCACCACCACCACCTAGACATACCACCCCCCTAGAATGTGTATAAATAACATTAAAATACATGATATATAGATAGCACAAAATACTCAACCTATGGGTTCACATTAACTACATAATCACACACTTCACTACTACCATAAAACACATAAACCACACCACCACCACACAAGATGCATAGCATTTCTCACATTCATTTATAAGCCACTTCATTCACACTTACATTGTCCATTCATTTAATGTTAAATTAATTAAATCCATTTACCACACATACATTTCTATTCCATCTCATTTATTTAATATCTTTTTTTTGTTTTAACATCATAATTTATTCCATAGATAACCAGGAAACTAATAAAACCACCACACAACAACTCACCATCTCACAATAACCATCGACACCATGTTACATCGACCAACCATCTCACCAAAACAACCACATATCAAAATAAAAATATTGCACATCACAAACCACCGCACAACCAAAACCACCTCACCACATTATACACCACAACTTCATCACACAACACCTCCACACGACACAACACCACCACACATCATCACTATCATACAACTTCACATGACACATCCATGCCCACTAACCATCACATTACAACCCCACATATCACAAAGCCCAACTGGTCAACTCAATCCCCATAAAACAGCCTACAACATACAATGAAACACAACAAAAAACCTCTCATAGAGGCAACATACCCCAACTTCCACAATTTATTTATTCAAGGTCTTTTATTACATTACCCCTTTATCTAGCATGGCCATTATAACACAACTGATATTCCAGGGGAAACTAATTAATTAACAAAATATTTATTCATTTCCCTATTTTACACGGTGAAATCACATCAAAATCCAAACTTAAAACTAAAATATTAGATCAATAACAATAAAAACAGGGTACCATATGTGTATAAAGAAAAAATTACTTGATTTGAGATTATTCAAATGGGTTTTCACCTATTCGGATGGGGGATTTGGAGAGTAGCAGAGAGATGGAGGTGGATTGATAACTTAAAACTAAAATACTAAAGCAATAACAATAAAAATAAGGAAGTATATGTGTATAAATGCAAACATACCTGATTTCAGATGGTTTTCACCTCTTCGGATAGGCGATTTCACGAGAGGAGAGCGGTGGAGAGGATAAAATTAGGTTCTGTGCGAATGGGGGAGAGAAATAATTCCCAACGGTTTTAAAGAATCGTTGGGAAAGAGATGCTAAGGACCCCTTTGCCAATGGTTTGAGGAAACCATTGGAAAAGGGGTGACCCTTTCCCAACGGTTCAAGAGAACTGTTGGAAAAAGGTGATTAACACACCCCTTTACCAACGGTTTCTTCAAACCGTTGGCAAAGGGGTGGCTTTTCCCAACAGTTTCAATGAACCGTTGGGAAAGGCTTTCTTAATCCTTAAAGCTCAATGGTTTTATCAAACCATTGGTAAACACCCATTGGGAGAAACAACATTTCCAGTAGTGTATGGAATTTTATAAAAGTATAGTTTTAGAAAAAGGATTACTAGCAGGACGGGTGGCAACCCGTCGTGTCGGACAAGGTTGCTGGAATCGAACCCACAACTGAAGTGCGACAGGCCTTTATTTCCTTCCACTATCCTATGAGATGTCCCCAATCAGTAGAAATTATTTTTATTTTATTATGCGGTACGATATATGATGTATAAGTCCATTTTAGAACCATATATGATTAATGTCTACATAAATGGAATTATTCATATTTGAATTATCTTTTGGTTAATTTTTTATGATAGAGACAGATTGAATGACCTATCATTCTATTGCATGATCTACTAACACTTGAAGAATTAAAAATTAAATTTCATTTCTTTAAATTAGATATAGAGTTGGAATTGTTCATCGAATGACCAACAATGATATTACATGAAATCAAGTAAATATTTCTCCTTATGTAAAAATTCATCATATTTAGGGAAATGATATTGAAAACCAAAAATGTTGTCCCAGTGCTCTCATATCTAATGAATCAGATGGTACCTTAGATTATAAAAAATTTGTGGCTTTGTGATTGTTAGCTTTTTCATAGCCATGTTCTCTACCACTCTCAATCAGAACATAATGGTTAGATTTCTCTTCAATATCCATGTTGTAACCTATGTTATCCTATGTGGAAACCCAGTGATAAGTTAATTTGGGTATCTGTTATGTTTCTAATGTTCCTTTGTAAAATTAAGTTTTATTATCCAATTTATGATGTGGTTTTCTATAAAATAGTCTTTCATGTAGTAAACAATTTATATCCCCAATGAATTTCGAGGGCGAAATTCATTTTAATGGGGTAGAATGTAACACCCTAAGATTTAATGAGATATATTATATTTAATTTCATTGATATATTCTATTGTACACTACACCAAGATTATCTTGTGATATACACAACACCGTATTAGCTTGCAGTATACACAACACTATTATTGGCTCATCTTACACACAATTTCAAGTTCATTTGGTATAAATTATTCTACGCAACATTGTGTATAGATGTTGATCAGTTTATAAATGAAGTATATTTTGATTATGTTATACGCAACCCCAATGGAAGCTTTCAATACACAGAACCCTGACTTTTTTTTCATTACAATCAAGAGAAACCTTCCTCAATAGTATGTGTTGTATGAAATAACGAGTTTCATAAACAACATTATATTGTTATAATATTATTATGAACTAGATATTATGAATATTATTAACTAAATTTATAATTTTAAAACATTATCATTCATCTTACACATTTTATATATCATGGTGTGAGAACAAAATAATTGTTTTGGATAAAACAGCTATTTTTAAAAAATGTAGTTTTTCCGCCTTTTGAAGGCGCACCGATTTTAAATCTAGATTTTGACATGTTCATAAGTTCAATTTGACAAATCAAACTTATTACATAGAATCATTATATAAAAATTTACTTTGGATAAATATTTAATATTTTTCTGATAAGTTTCTTATTTTGATGAATAATAATGATACGGAAAATTTTAATTGAAAACAACTTTTTTCATCAAAATAATTTATAAGGTTAAAATATATTATTGAATATTTTTAAAGTATAAATATAATATATTTTTACCATTTAATATAATGTATGTAATCAGCATTAATTTTACATTGATATCAAAGGTAAAAACATTTCAATATTTTGCAATATTTTAACTTATAAACCTCGTTTTTTCAACAATGGGATTAATATTAAATTAATTACTGAAAATTCTGTGTTTTGAATTTGTAAAAATGGAATCAATATTTGGAATTCTTAGGTACAAATTATGTTAATAGGCTACTTTTATTTTTGGGCATTATGAATATTTAATACGGTAAATTTTATTTACCACAGTTAAAGGTAAATCGAATAATTAAGGTTAAATATTTTTTTGTAAAATTATCCTAAAACTTGTATTAATATATTTAGATGATTATTTTTCTCCCTAAATCGTACTTGGGTCGAAATGGAATCTATTGGAACCCAATTGGATGTGATTAATACCTTTAATTTATTTTATTTAATGGTGTGAAATATGTCTCACTCAAACTTCAATAATTAATATATTTTTAATATAAATTTATAGGGAATACAAATTCTATTATAAATAATAATTTGAAAGATAAACTGTTTTTCATAATTATGGTTATTTATTTTTAATTTTTAAGAAATATTTAATTTCATTAATAGCTTATACATTAATGATACATAAATTATTTATTTAGTGAAAAATAAATAATATTGTTTTTATTAAAATAATAATACCCATAAAAAGGCCCAAAAACGTGACCCAAACATATTGGTCGAGTATAGATACACCATAATCCTCCAAAATAAAACTTATGGACCACTTGGATCCTTATAAAATAGATTATGACATTTATATAATATTATTTTAAATAATGTCAATGTGGTCACCTTCGTAATTAAATAAACATAAAATTTTAAAAGATGGGTGTTTTAGAAGATAAATTAGACTAAAAGTATTATTATAAAATCTATTAGAATTATATGCATCAAAGTATTTTATTTTTAATTTTTATGCAGCAAATAATTATATTCATTAATTATACAGTAATGTTCCTGTAATTATTTTATTAAGAGAAATATCAAATAAATGGTTTCAAAAAAATTGAAATAAATATAATATAAACTAATTAACGTGGTCCACTAATTTTATAGATTCATATGATATGTTATAAATCTATTAAATATTTTTTTTCGAACATTACTTATGTGTGAATTTTATTTAAATTCAAATAATTGAATAGTGTCGGAATTGACACTATTTATATATTATAAAAATAACATATTATTTAATTGTTTAAAAATCACAAAAATATTTAAAAATTAAAAATTTAAATTTATATGGTCTAACATGTCATAATGAATCCATTTATAGACAATTAAAAATACATAATTAAGTATTTATGAGAACATAAAATTTAGAATATTATTACCACAAATAAAATTAAACAGATTAAATAAGGATAAATCAAGTTGATAAGGATTAAAATAAATTCCCAACAAGTCTAAATTTTATTTTCTTATGAGATTATAACCCTATATCATCTCATATTTTCATTCGAGTCATTTTGGTGGTTTTTATTTGTGATTTGAGTTTATTATAAATTAATATTTTGGAGGTTTTGAAAAGTGCCCCTCTCCTCTCTTATAAAAGGGAACCTCCTCCCACTTATCTTCACTCCATTTAAAGCCTTAAATCTCGGAAAATCCTTGATAATTCATCTTCTCAACCTGTCTAGTTATATTATATTGGTTCTGGTCTTCTCAAAAGAACAACTCTAGTTCCCTAAGAGGAAGTTTAAACAAGGCACGTCGAGGATGAGGTAATCTCTTCTACTGATTCTTTAATGTTTATTTATTCTTATACTTTATCTTATTTAGTTGTTTCATTATAAAGTAATATTATCAGTGTAAATAATATAGTGATATGTTATTATAAATATAAAACATCCTTGTTTAACCTTTTATCCATCATATGAAAAACAAAATCACCTTGCGTGCGTACATACGTCTCACCGTCTCCACGCCATGGTGTAATCTATTTTTCCTCCACCACCTTAATTGGATTGGTATAATAGTGGAAATAATAACAATATATGATTATTATAACATCATACTAATTTTGAGTTATTATATCAACAACTCCCATTCCATTCAATAATTATGGGAATGATATCATCGCTCGTGTGTACGTACGGATTACCATCTCCATGACGCGATAAGATTAATTCAACATGTTAACCATTAAAGAATGATTATAAAGTATATATGATGAATAATAAAAAAATATATGACATAATAATGCTACTATATTTATTTTCATATATATATTTCATTTAGTCACTTTCATTCAATTCAATAAATAATGTAAAAAAATGTTCATGTGTACTTATGGCCTACCGTCTCAATGAACGGTGTATTTCATTTCATGTATCTATCTATTATATATACATATATCTATATACTGAATATATATGATATATAAATCATGTTTTACATTCTATAAGTAAGTAAATCATGATATAAGTAATAATATCAAGAACAACAAGTCCAAACATGTACGATAAATGAAACGAATATTACCCAAAACATTTCTTTAACATAGAATTGACAGATGAATGGCTAATATAAAGATGTATATGAATAATATATGATATAATAAATATTATTATGGTAATGTTACATGTTAATAATATGTTTAAACACATACAAAAGAAATCAGACCTATGGTAAGGGATAATTATTTCAATCTCGTTCTTATCCGAGATTGTTTATTCGTAAGTATTTACTAGGGTTACATTTATCATACATTTCCATGTTTTATAGAACTATTTTCATAGAGTATATACCATTATTCCATGTTTTTTTAATGCCATTTTTATCCCTTTTTGACTTTAACTATGTGGTATGGATGGAATAATTCTTTTTTTACTATATGAGGTACTTTTTGAATTTTCCGGAAAAAGTATGAGAATATTGTTTTCCGAAATTATACGACAATAATGGATTTTTACAGTTTCATAACGACTTATTTACATGAAGCTTCCTCCACAATATTTCATGATTATTTTCATCTAAATTATTTTCATTTAAAATTTCATGATATTTTCATAAAATATAATGATTTGAAAGAAGAAAGGATATTTTTCCTCCAAAATTCATTTCAATTGTTTTATCAAAACTATTTTCCATCTAAGATGACATTATTTTATATGTTTATATTTCTTGTAAAATTTCCCTATTATTTACATGGTTTTATTTTTTTATAATGAAATTATATCGATTGTTTTATACGGATTATGTTATGATGGGATGATGTTTATGAAACCCATTTAATTCATAGGGTTACGATGAATGATTTATTTTTATTTTGTGAAACACGAATAAATTATTTCATTTTGAGATGAGTGGGACCTATATATCCATCTAATGCATTAGGTAATGATTTATATCTCATGATATAGACATGGCAGGAATGAAAAGTAAATCTGCTTCAGCAATACAGGGCTAGAATGGCAGGTAAACCTGGTTCAATAATGGATTTTGTGGGCTATGAGGGTCTTGGAAGTAATGCCTCAGTTAATATGGAAATCATGTCATGTTATTAAGGGTTTTCCAAAATTACAAGTTTTATTCGCATGCTATTTTATCATGGTGAATGTTCCTTTGTGATCTATTCCTTACATAATGCCAAGATTTATTTCACGACTCACGATTTTGATGTTTAAACGTTTTGTTTATGTTTTTAAGTTCAAATGTGTATGGTTTGTTTTATTTTCTCCATGCTTACCCTTAATAATCATTTGAGCTCACCCCTTTTTATGTTTTCTTTTCCACAGGATATAAATGAAGGTTTTGGTAGAAAAAAATGAAAGATCTTAATGGGAGATGTTGAAGATCATTCACCTTGATTAGAAGATTATGTTCTAAGTTTCCAAAGACACTAAACTAATACGGTCGTTGGGCATCTTATTGTTTCATGTATTATGTTTTCTACTAAAGTAATGTAACTTCCATGTACATCAATCATTGGGTCGTTATAGTTGGTATCATATTGAAGGTTTAGTTAACCATTGGAAACTATTTTACGAAAACTATAGTGAGATCCCTAGAGATATAACTAATGTTTGTTTAGTGATGTGCATAAGGGTAAGTATAAGTATATGTTACAATCATAGAATTATGATAACAATCATGAATAACCTATGATTAATCCTAATATATTAGAGATTGAAAGTAAGCCCCCTTGATTATGTTGTTTTCCTAGTACTAGTTTTGACTCTTATAATATTCTTTTTGTGTTTTAGAAAATGGCTGGAAACATGAAGTTTCATGTTAATGGAAGATATGGTGCACAATGTAATGATATTATTTATGATCTACCAAATGAAACAAGATTTACAAGGTGAAACATTGTTATTATGCCTAATCAGAAATCTCATAATGTGATGAATAATCTCAACTTTGGTTATATTGAGTACTCAACTAATGAGAGAATGACGGAGTTTTATTATGATCATAGAAAAATGGATGCTAAATTTCTCTCATGTATATCATGTGGAAAGAGGTATCAATGAGAATGTTTCAAAAGAACTGGAAGATGCTTTGGGTGTGGAAAAAAAGGACACAAAGAATGTATTTCCAATGGAAAAGTTTCAGTTAACACAATAGACAAGGATAATGGTATTGCTAAGACATCAACAATGGTAAAATGTTTTAAATGTGGAATGTTTGGTAATTATGCATATCTATGCCTGAAGGGAAAATATCATTAAGATAATCAGAATGGTCATATGGAAAGTATTTATGTTGCTGATTACGAAGAGACTATAAATGATATGTGAGATGAAAGTATTTTTTGAGGAATAAAATAATGAATCTCGATAAATGGTTTAAGAAGGTAGTGGAATGATTTCATGTTTATCAAGAATAATGTACGGTACTATAGAATAAAGAAAAATCTAAGGTTTCTTATACTATTTTTTTCCTTTAGTTTTTGAAAGTATATGTTGAAGGGTACCAATAACCTTGAAAAGAGATTGAAATATTTTTTAGAAAGCAGATGATATGCTCATAATGAAGGGATAAAGAGAAAATAATAGGTTTGATAGTATTAATGAGATCCTGATTGATTTAAGGACAAAGTGATATCATGGTTTTATTATATTGAATTTTTGGGATTTTGGTAAGTGGAAAGAGTTAACTTTTGACAACATTTGTGTTTTCACAATGGTTCAATGGGTATTTATTTTTCAATAGAATAAATGATTAATGTATTCACGTGTTTGGAATGTAACCAAAATGATATATCTTATAATATATGGGGGATAAATGATGGTATTCACATTCTTGTTATATGACCATTCTGGTAACATTTTTCATTGTACTGTGAGCTTGGACATAAGTATTTTGTATAAGAATAATGGTTGGAATGTATTAAGTTGGACATCAGATGGTATTGCTTAAGGCTAAAACAATTTTTTTCGTTGTTATTTCTGGAATGTTATAATAGTGTAGTTTTATAAAAATGAAAACCTGTAGGACATGTGACAACCCATCACATCGGACAAGGATGTCGGAATCGAACCCATAACCAAAGTTCCACATGCCATTTTCACCTACCACTGGCCGACTGGTAGTACCTGGTTAGTAGAAATTAATTTTGATTTATTATGCGGTACAATATATGAAGTATAAGTCCATTTTTGGAATCAAATATTATTAATGTCACCATAAATGGAATTATGAATATTTGAATTATCTTATTATAACCTTTTTATGATAGAGACAGATGGAATTACCTATCATTTTATTAAATTTTATACTAAAACATCAAGAATTAAAAAATAAATTTCATTTCATTAAATAAGAGATGAAGTGGTAATTGTTCATGGAATGACCAACAATGATATTACACTGAAATCAAGTAAGAATTTCAGCATATCCAAAAATTAATCAACTTTAGGGAAATGATATTGAAAAAAAATGATGTCCTAGTGCACTCATATCTGATTAGTTAGATGATACCTTAGATCATCACAAATTTATGTCTTTGATTGTTAGCTTTTTCATAGCCATGTTCTCTTCCACTCTCCATCAGAACTTGATGGTTAGATTTCTCTTCCATATCTATGTTTTCACCTATTTTCACTTTTGTGGAAACCCAGTGGTGAGTTACATTGGGTATCCATTATGTTTCTAACGTTACATTATTAAAATGAAGTTTTAGTATTCTTTTTTTACAATTTGGGTTTCTATGAAAGAAACCTTCATGTAGTAAACCATTTATAACCCCGACGAATTTCAAGGGATAAATTCATTTTAAGGGGGGTAGAATGTAAAACCCTGAGATTTTATGAGATATATATTTTTTAATTTCGTTGATATCTTCTGGTGTATGCTACACAAAGATTATCTTGTTCTATATGCATCAACGTATTAGCTTGCAGTATACCCAACAATATTATTGGCTCATGTTACACCCAATTTCATGTTCGTTTGGAAAAAATTATTCTACACAACATTGTGTATAGATTTTGATCAATGTATAAATGAACAATATTTTTATTTTTTTAAAATCAACCCCAAAATAATATTTCACTACACACAACACAGACTTGGCTTGCATTACACACAAGAGAGACCTTCCTCGATAGAGTGTGTTGTACGCAATATCGAGTCTCACTAAACAATTGTATATTGTTATAATATAATTATGAACTAGCCATTATGAATAATATTAACTAAAATTTTAATTTCATAACACTATCATTCATCTTACACATTTTATAGATCATGGTATGAGAACAAAATAATTTTTTTTGGAAAAAAGTGTTATTTTTCAAAAATGCAGTTTTTCCACCTTTTGATGGCACACTAATTTTAAATCATTTTTTGACATGTTTATAAGTTAAATTTGAAAAATTAAACTTCTTCATTAAAATCAGGTTATAAAAATTTACTTTGGATATACTTTTGATATTTTCTTTGATAAGTTTCTTATTTTGATAAATAGTGAAAATACGATAATTTTTAATTGAAAACAAATTTTTTCATCAAAATAATTTATTTGGTTAGAATGTTTTATTGAATGGTTATAAAGTGAAAAGAGAATATATTTATACCATTTAATATAATTTATTTCATTAGCATTAAATTTATGTTGAATCCATAGGTAAAACATTTCAGTCTTTTGCAATATTTTAACTTTTAAAACTCGTTTTCTCAACAGCGGGATTACTCTTAAATTAATTACTGAAACTTCTGTGTTTTAAATTTGAAAATTGGATTCCATATTTTAAATAAGTATTTCCAAATTATGTTAATAGTCTAGTTTTATTTTATTTCATTATGAATAGTAACTACAGTAAATTTTATTTACCATCGTTAAAGCTAAATTAGGTAATTAAGGGTAAATATAATAGTATAAAATTACCCTAACACTTTTGTTAATATAATTGGATGATTATAATTCACCATAAAGAATTATTGGGTCTAAATGGAATCTATTGGAATCCACATGGATGTGATTAATACCTTTAATTTATTTTATTTAATGGAAAGTGAAATATGTCTCACACAGAACAAAATAATTAATGCATTTTTAATATAAGGTTATACAGAATAAAAATTCGATTATAAAGACTCATTTGAAAGAAAAAATGTTGTTATTTATTATGTTAATTTATCTGTAATTTCTAAGAATTATTTAATTACATTATTATCTTATACATTAATGATTCAGAAATAATTTATTTAGTGAAAAACCGATAATATAGATTTTATTAAAATACAAATACCCATAAAAAGGCCCAGACACTTGACCAAAACTTATTGGTCGTGTATTTGACACCATAAGTATCAAATTGGAGACTTGTGGACCATTTGGAGGCTTATATGATTGATTATGGCATTTATATTATATTATTTTAAATGATGCAAAAGTTCTTACCTTCAAAATAAAATAAACATAAAATTTTAAACAATGGGTGTTTAAGAAGATAAATTCAACTAAAATTATTATTATAGAATTTATTAGATGTATATGAATCATAGTATTTTATTTTGAATTTTTATTAAAAAAATAAGTATATTAAATAATTATACAAAAATGTTCTAGAAAGTATTTAATAAGATAAATATAAAACAAATGGTTATAAAAACATTAAAATAAATATTTTATAAACAAATTAATGTGATAAACGAATTTTATATATTAATATGAAATTTTAGGAATATATTTAATTTTTTTTGACCATATCTTCTGTGTGGATGTTATTTAAATTCAAATAATTGAATAGTGTCAAAATTGACACTATGGATATTTTATAAAAATAAAAATTTATTATATTGTTTCAAAATCACAAAAAATTCTAAAAAATATAAATTGAAATTTATATGTTCTAAATTGTCATAAAGTATCCAATTATGTACAATTAACAACACATAAGTAAGTATTTATAACAATTTAAAATTTAGAATATTATTACCAGAATTAAAATTAAATAGATTAAATACATATAAATCACATTGAGAATGTTTAAAACAAATTTCCAACAAGTCTAAATTGTATTCTCTGATGATATTACAACCCTATATCATATCATCTTCTAATTTTTTTATTTGGTAGGTTTTTAGGTGGGGTTTGAGTTTATTATAAATTAATATTTTGGATGTTTCCCAAAGTGCCCCTCTCCTCTCTTATAAAAGGGAACATCCTCCCTCTTATATTCACTCCATTTCAAGCCTTAAATCTCAGAAAAACCCTAAAAATTAATGTTCTCCACCCTTATAGTAATATTATAGAGGTTCGAGTCTTCTCCAAAGGCCAAATCTAATGCCCTAAGAGAATGTTTAAAAGAGGAACGTCGAGGAAGAGGTAATCTCTTCTACAGATTCATTCAAGTTTTGTTATTCAGCTATTATATCTTCTATAGTTGTTTCACTATAATGTAATAACATTAGTATAAATAATATACTGATATGTGATTATACATATGAAACAAACATATTTCACCTTCTATCCATCCTACAAAAAATTAAATCATTGCGCGTGCGTACATACGACTTACTATCTCCACGCCATGGTGTAATATGTTTTTCCACCACCACATTACTTGGTTGGATATAATAGTGGAAATAATAACTATATATGATTATTATAACATCATACTAATTCAGAGATATTATGTCATCCACTCCAATTACATTCAAAAATTATGGGAACGATATCATCACTCGTGTGTATGTACGGATTACCGTCTCAAGGACGCGATGAAATAAATTCTCCATGTTAACCATTCAAGAATGATTATAAAGTAAATAAAATTTATAATAAGGAAATATATGAAATAATAATGCTAATATATTTATGTGTATATACATATGTCATTTACTCACTTCCATTCAATTCAATAAGGAAAGGAAAACAACGTTCATGCATACCTACGGCCTATCGTCTCCATGAACGGTGTAATTCATTTAATTTATCTATCTATTATATATCTATATCTATATAGTGAATATATATGATGTATAAATCATTATTTACATTCTGGGAGTAAGTAAATAATGATATATGTAATAATAACAAGAACAACAAGTCCAAACATGTACGATAAATGAAACGATTATTACACAAAACATTGATTTAACATCGAATTGACGGATGAATGGATAATATAAAGTTGTAAGTGAATATTATATGATTTCATAAATATTATTATGGTTCTGTTACAAGGTAATAAGATGTTTAAACTCACTATACAAGATTTTCAGTCATATTAAGAAGAAATTGGTCCAAAGGTAAGGGATAATTATTCCAATCTCGTTCTTATCCAAGATTGTTTATTCGTAAGTATTTTTTGGGGTTATATTTATCATCCATTTCCAAGTTCTATAAAAATGTTTTCATAAATTATTTAATATTATTCCATGTATTTTTAAAGTCATGTTTACCCCCACTTTTACAATGTGGTATGGAAGTAATTTTTCTTTTGATTACCATACGAGGTAATTTTTGACTTTTCTAGCAAAAGTACGGGAAAATTATATTTTAACTTATATGGAATGAATGTATTTCTATGGTTTAATAATGACTTATTTCCATGAATCTACCTTCACAATATTTCAGGATTATTTTCAAAAAAATTATTTTCTTTCAAAATTTCATGGCATTTTGTAAAATAAAATGATTTCAAAGAAGAATGGATATTTTTCCTAAAAAATTCATTTCAAGTGTTTTATCCAAACTATTTTCCATTTATGATGAAATTATTTAATATGGTTATGTTTCATGTATAATTTCCATATTAATTACATGGTTCAATTTTGTTTATGATGAAATTATGTCCATTGTATTATATGTATTATGTTATGATGGGATGATGTTTATGAAACCCATGTTATTCTTTCGGTTATGATGAATGATTTATGTATATTTTGTGGAACAAGAAATAATGATTTCATTTTTAGATGGGTGGGACCTATATATCCCTCCAATGTATTGGGTAAATATTTATATCTCATGAGATATACATGGATGGAATGATAAGGAAATCGGGATTAGTATTATTGGGCAGGAATGGTAGGTAAACCCAGTTTAGTAATGGACTTTGTCCACTATGATGGTCTTGGAAGCAATGCCTCAGCTACTATGGAAATCATATCATATGCTTAATGGTTTTCCATAATTAAATGTTTTCCCATGATATTTTATCATAATGAATGTTCCTTGGTGATCTATTCCTTTAGTACTCCCAATATTTATTTCACGAAACAATATTTTTATGTTTTTATTTTTAAGTAAAAATGTATATGGTTTGTTTTATTTCTTCCATTCATACCCTTACTGAGCATTTGAGCTCAACCTTTTTTATGTTTTCTTTTCCCTAGGATATAAAGAATGTTTTTAGGTAGAAAAAAGGGGAAGATCTTTATTGAAGATGTTCAAGATATTTCAACATAATTAGATGATTATGTTCTGAGTTTCCAAAGACACTAAACTAATAAAGTCATTGGGCGTCTGTTTTTGTCATGTATTAATTTTTCCGCAAAAGTAATGTAATGTCCATGTATGTTAAGCTTGGGGTCATTATACGATCGAATCATATGCCCCATAAAAGTTGTAATTATCTAAAGAAACATGAAATATAATAAAGATATTTATAATCATCGTATTATATATAAACTATTAGTATATACACCACACAAAGTAAATATGCATTGAATAAGGAAAGTATCTCACATAAGTAAAAGTGGGATGAGAAACCCTAACCTAATGTTTACCATTATGTTAGAGTACTATAACCACTTTTATAAAAGTTTATTGAATATTATTTATTAAGTAAAAAAATATATTCATGTTTATAATACTATATATGATACATTTATAACATCTTACCTCTTATGCATTAATCACATTTAATTATTTTCATTGCTTAGGGTGTGTTTATTTTAGGATTTCCATGGTTAGTTCATTTTTGTTTAATTATAGATTTTCTATAAAAATATAAATACAACTCCATATGTGAAATGGAATTTTATAAATTAACTTATATAAGCGTAAATTTTCATATATATTATTTTAATTTCCGTATGTGGTCGATTCGTTTGATAAAACATTAACAATAAATGTTTTTGTTGTTTTGGTAGTTTTCTGACCATCAAGAACTTGTAAAATTTATTTAATTTTATGTATATATATAAGTTCATGAACATTAAATTGGCTCTAATATACCTTTTAAATCCAAATTTACCTAGAATAATTCATTTATGTAAAACCTTTATGGTGTTAATGGAAAAAGAAAAATCATTATCTTTGGAGATGGTTAACGAATATATTTTGGACAATGGTTTAGTTTCATGATATAAGAGGGGGAATAAAAGGGATGAATTTAATATATTACATTATAATGATAATATTATAGTATATAAATGAATCTAGATTTATTATTTCTTGATTGATGAGGGATTTGAGTAGAAGGTAGAAAACAAATAGAAATTAGGAGTGTTCGTTTGAGAAAGTTTCCAATTGGATATCACCTCCATGAATGACAACATAAGGAAATAGGAACTTATAATGACCCATATTTTACATACATGGTTATTACTTCAAAATTGAGGCATACTTATTACAACATATAACAAAACCATGAAAGGACCGTATAGGTATAATGTATTTAGAAACTGGGAAACATAAACAACTGGTTCATAAATCATCTACGTTGTCTACCATTTATTTCATCATATCTAGAGTCCCTTTTTGGCATATCCTTCTTAATATACTTCTTCCTGACCTGGGGAAAAGAAAACATACAAAAGTGGGGGCTCAAATTCTCAGTAAGGGTAAACAAAAGAAATATCAAACATATCATATTTATAAGAACATAAAATTTTGAAAATCGTATCCTGCAAAAGAGATCATAACATGGGATAAATCATAGAAGTGAATTGTAATTCCAATAATCATAACTTAAAACATGAAGCTTTTTGGCATACCCACATAATCATATAAAATCATTTCTTAGTAATCAAGACTCATTTCCAAGACTATCTTAGCGGACAAAGTCCTTTTCTGAACCGAGTTCACTCCTCGTTTCAGTCCTGTTTCACTGAACCGGTTTAACCTGTCATTCGAGCAATGTCTATCTCATGAGATATAAATCATTACCCAATGCATTGGAGGTAGATATAGGTCCCACCCATCTCATAATGTTACCATTCTTATGTGTTCCACAAAATCATAAATCATACATCATTGCATAACCCATGTAATAAAAATGGGATTCTTAAACATCGTGACATCATAAAACAATTCATATAAGATAATGGAATTCATAAATATAATTCCATCACAAAATAATCAAATCAATGTAATAATAGGGATAGAAATAGAACCCTATATTATCTTATATGGAAAATACTTTTGCTAAAACACTTGAACTCCATTCTTGAGGAAAATATCCTTTCTACTTCAAAAACATTTTTCCTTTATTAACATGTCATACCATTTTAAATTAAAAGAAGTTTATTAAAAATAAACTTGAAAAATTGTAAAGAATGATTTTTGGAAATAATGTTTTAAAAATCCATTCATGAAGTATAATTTAATCAAAACATTCTTCTCGTACGTTTGTCGGAAAAGTCAAAAAGTACCTCGTACGAAAAAATGACAAAATATTCCTTTCATATCATTTACTAGAAACTCACCGTAGGGTAAAATTGGATTTAAACAATTGTAGGAAGATATAAATAATATTACATATTGATGAAACATGGAAGTTGATGATAAATATTCCCCAGTAAATTCTGAAGTATAAACAATCTCGGATAAAAATGAGATTGTTAGATTTTCCCTTAACTTAGGTCTGATTTGCTTCCTAAGTGTCCGAACCTCCTGTATAATGATTTAAATAATGTCATTGACTTATTCCAGAATCATAATAATTGTTATGATATCATATATGGTCATATTATTAGCTTCTTATTAGTAATATTTCATTGCTATTTGTTATTCGGGTGTTTATTACGTTTTGTTCTTATTGTGCTTTGTCGAATAAATTCTTATTCTTATTTTTAGTTTATAGATACCTCATTTCCAGAATTTTATTAGTGTAATATATATATCATATTTATTCACTCAATACATTTATGTAATAATTATGCAATGAAAATCATGTAGAACGAGTCGCATCACATCGTGGATACGTTATTAAGTACGTACGCACGAGCGATGATATCGTTCCCATGATCGTGGAATTGTATTGGAGTGTATGCATACAATTTCAGAATCAATATCACTTTACAATAATAATAGATATTTATTCTTCACACCATTATACCCATCCAAGTTAGGTGGTGGTGAAAAATAGATTACACCACAACGTGGAGACGGTATTCCGTACGTACGCACGCGCGGTGATTTCGTTATTCGTAGGATGGATAGATGGTGAAATAGGGTTGTTTCATACTTATAATAACACATCAGTATATTAGTGATACTGATGGTATTAATTCATAATGAAATAACTAAATAATAATAAGTGGAAGAAGAAATAAAGTTGAAAGAATCAGTAATGGACATTACCTCTTCTTTGAAGCGCCTCTTTAAGACCACCTTTTAGGGAACTAAAATTGGTTTGAAGAAGACCATGACCTCTAGGATGTTTATAAGGAAGTGGGGATGTGAAATGGGCAGGGATTGTCCGAGCTTGAAGGCTCAAATTGGTGTGAGGAGGAGAGGTAGGAGGTTCCCTTTTATAAGGGAGGAGAGGGGACCTTTTGAAATATAAACAATTATTAGTTTATATTAAATCCCAACAACACATAAAAACATCCAAAATGACTCATATCCTAATATTAGATGATATAGGGTTGTATTCTTATCAACCAATAAAATTTATACATGTTAGGAATTTATTTTAAACATTATCAACTTGATTTATCCTTATCTATCAATTTAATTTTATTTGTGGTAACAATATTCTAAATTTTAAATTATTATTAATAATTACATATGTGTTGTGAATTTTCAATAATTTGACACTTAATTACATTTTCGACCATATAAATATTAATTTATAATTTTTCAATATTTTTGTGATTTTTAAACAATTTTATAATATGTTTTTTTTAAATAACAACAGTGTCAATTTTGACACTATTCATCTATTTTAATTTTAATAAAATATATATAAAAGATATGTTCAAACTAAAAGCATTAATAGATTTATAAAATTTCATATGTATCTACAAAATTAGTGGATAACATTAAATAGTTCATATAATATTTATTTGAATATTTTTAAAACCATTTATTTGATATTTTAATTAATAAAATAATTTCAACATCACTATTGTTTCATATTTATGATAATTATTTAATCCCTAAAAATTATAAATAAATTCATATAATGTATATAATTGTATTATATTTCTGGAGACTATTCATGTTCGAATTTTCATTAAGTTTATCAGTAAATTAAAATTATTATACTTATAATATTTAAGAAAGTGACATGTTGTCACATTCTTTGGTTTTAATAATAATTAAATTATTTTCATGGAAAAAAGTCCATTAAATGAATCTAATCTGACCCTTAGGTGATATGGGTCGACTTTTAGTCATCCAATAATATTTTGGTAGGTGTTAGGGTAATTTTATAATCTTATATTTACCATTAATTACCAGATTTACCTTAAACTATGGTAAATAAAATTTACCGTAGTTACTATTCATAATGCCCAAAAATAAAAAGTAGCATATTAACATAATTTAGACCCACTGATTCAAAATATGGAATCCATTTTTCAAAATTCAATACACATAAGTTTCAGTAATTAATTTAATATTAATCTCGTTGTTAAGAAAATTGGTTTTAGAAGTTAAAACATTGTCAAAGATTGAAATGTTTTTACCTATGAATTCAATGTGAAATTAATGATAATGACATAAATTATATTAAATTGTAAAAATATATTCTATTTATACTTTAAAACCATTCAATATTATAATTTAACCATATAAACTATCTCAATTAAAAAAGTTGTTTTTAATTAAAAAATAGCGTATTTTGACAAATCACCAAAATATGAAAGTTATCAGAAAATATCAAAAATTTATCCAATGTACATTTTTTTATCCTGATTCAAACGAAGAATTTTATTTTGTCAAATTTAACTTATAAACATGTCAAAAACTAGATTTAATGTGGGTGTGCCATCAAAAGGTGGCAAAACTGCATTTTTTGAAAAATACTTATTTTACTCGAAAATTTTATTTTGTTCTCTTACCATGTTCTAGAAAATGTGTAAGATGAATAATAATGTTATAAAATTCAAAATTTAGTTATTCATAACGGCTAGTCCATAATAATATATCGTTGTTTAGTGAAACCCGGGATTGCGTCCTACACACGCTATCGAGGAAGGTCGTGATTGCGTGTAATGCAAGCCAAGTCCGTATTGTGTGCCGTGAAAGATTATTTTGGTTTTGTGTATAACATAATACATAGAAAAATATTTATCACAAAATCTCAGGGTGTTACATTCTACCCCCCTTAAAATGAATTTCGCCCTCGAAATTCGTCACTTCATTACAAACAGATGAGGATACCTCTCCCTCATCATATCCTGAAGTTCCCATGTAGCTTCTTCTAATTGGTGGTTCCTCCATAAAACTTTCACCAAGAGAGTGGTCTTGTTCCGTAGGAATTTTTTGCTACGATTGAGAATCTCTATCGGCTGTTCTTCATAAGAAATATCGTGTTCCAGTGGTACAACTTCTGAGCTGAGTACATGTAAAGGATCAGGTATGTACTTTCTCAGGAGAGATACATGGAACACATCGTGAACTTAAGAGAGATTCGGTGGAAGTGCCAATCGGTAAGCTACCTTCCCATCATGATCCAGAATTTCAAAAGGACTGATATATCTAGGGCTCAAATTTCCCTTCTTTCCAAATATCATGACCCTCTTCCAGGGAGATATTCGTAAAAACACTTCATCACCCACTTCAAACTCTAGGTCTTTTCTTTAGTTGTCGGAATAACTTTTCTGTCAACTCTGAGATGCATATATGTGTTGTTGAATAGATCTGACCTTTTCTTCCATCTCATCAACACGATCATGTCCTAATATCTTTCATTCCCCAACTTCATCTCAATAAGTTGGAGTTCTACACTTCTTTTCATCGAGGGCTTCATAAGGATCCATCTGAATACTGGAATGAAATATATTAGTATAAGAAAATTCCACCAAAGATAGGTGTTGATCCCAACCACCTTTGAAATCCATAGAGAAAGCTATCAACATATCTTCTAGTGTTTGAATTGTCCTCTCAGACTGACCGTCTGTCTGAGGATGGTAAGCAGTGCTGAATGTCAACTCTGTATCTAGAGCATGCTAAAGACTTCTCCAGAACATTGAGGTAAACCTCGGATCCTGATCAGATATAATGAATGTGGTACTACATGAAATCTTACCACTTCCTTTACATATATCCTGGCAAGCTAATATAGAGAGAAATCTTCTCTAATAGCAACAAAGTGTGCCGACTTTGTAAGACGATCAACTATGACCCAGATAGCATTGTTGCCTTTGGATGTTTTCGGAAGTCCAGTGAAAAAGTCCATAGTGATGTTTTCCCATTTCCATTCTGGTAAGGGTAATGGTTGTAACATCCCCTTGGACTTTTGTCTCTCAGCTTTAACTTGCTGACAAACCAAGCATCGAGAGACATATTCAACAACATCTATTTTCATTCCATCCCACCAGAAGTACTCTTTCAGGTCCTTATACATCTTTTTACTTCCAGGATGAATAGAAAATGAAGAACTATGAGCCTCATCCAGTAGCTCCTTCTTTAATTCTGGAATGGGAGGAACCCAAACCTGATTCCTGAACCTTATTATCCTATCACAATCAAGGTTTAATTCAGGAACATTTCTCACCTTCTTTTGTAAATCTACATCTTATTTCTATGCCTCTTTAATCTTCACGTGTATAGATGGTTGAACATTCATTTTAGAATGATAAGATTTTTCCATTTCTATTATAATTCAAAGATACATCCTTTTTATATCCATAAATATTGGATCTTTTGTGATCCTCATCATGGATAAGCTAGCATGGTCTTGTCGACTTAATGTGTCTACCACCTTGTTTTCTTTCCCAGGGTGGTAATGAATTGAGCAGTCGTAATCCTTAATCAGCTCCAACCATCTTCTTTGGCGCATATTCATCTCCTTTTGTGTGAAAATATACTTTAAAATTTTATGATCAGTATAAATATCACTCCTTTCACCATAAAGGTAATGCATCCAAATCTTTAATGCAAATATTACCGCAGATAACTTTAAATCATGTGTTCAATAATTATTCTCATTGATTTGCAACTGTGGTGACGTATAAGCTATCACCATATTATTTTGCATGAGAAGACACCCCAGTCCCTTCTTGTATGCATCACTGTAGATCGCAATCCTTTCTCCACTGCAAGGTAGAGTGAGTATAGGTGCACTGGCTAAACTTCTTTTTAGCTCCTTGAAATTCACTTCACATTCCTCCATCCAAAAAAAACATAACTCATTTTCGAGTCAACTTGGTGAGTGGGTTAGATAACCTTGAAAAATCTTTCACAAAATGTCAGTAATATCCATCCAAACCAAGAAAACTTCGGATCTAAGTTACTTTTGTTGGTCTCGACCATCTTTCGATAACCTCTATTTTTGATGGATCCATAGATATCCCCTCTTTTGAGATTATGTGACCCAAAAATGATACTTTTTTAAGACAAAATTCACACTTGGTAAATTTGGCATAAATCAACTCCTTTCTCAGGGTCTTCAATACAATTCTCAAGTGATCTTCATGTTATTCCTTTCTCTTTGAATAGACAAGAATATCATCTATAAAGAATACCACAAACTAATCAAGATGTTCTCTAAAGTATCTATTCATTAGATCCATGAAGATAGCATGGGAATTAGTAAGACCAAATGGCATCACTATAAATTCATAGTGTCCATACCTTGTACGGAAAGCCTTCTTTGGTATATCCTCTCTTTTGACCCTTAATTGATGATACCCTGAACGAAGATCAATCTTGGAAAACTATTGAGCTCCGCATAGTTGGTCAAATAAGTCATCAATGTGCAGGTGATGATATTTGTTCTTGATAGTGATGTTGTTAAGTTTTCGATAATCAATGCAGAGTCTCATTGATCCATCATTCTTCTTAACAAACAGAACAGGTGCTCCCCAAGGTGATGCACTAGGGCATATGAACCCCTTATCAAGATTCTCTTGGAGTTTCCTATTCAATTCATGCAACTCAATTGGGGCCATTCTATAAGGTTTCCTTGAAATTGGTAAAGCACCCGGTATGAGTTCTATTGAAAACTCAACTTCACGATTTGGTGGAAGACCTGGAAATTCCACTGAAAAGACATCATCAAATTCCCGTACAATATGAATATTATTAATCGTGAGTTCCTCTCCAACCATTTGAGATAAAAAAACCTTCACTTAGTGGAATCAAGACCCATAAGATGGAAGAAATTTCCACTAGAAGGTTATGTTCATCCTTGCATCGATAGACGATCATCGATTGATCTGGAATATAAAATGTGACTTCCCTTCTTTGGAAATTGATATGAGCTCCATATAAAGAAAGCCAATCCATGCCAAGAATGACATCAAATTCCACTATAGGAAGGATCACAAGATTTGCAGAAAGCACTTTCCCACAAACTTCAATCGGAGAAGAATTATAAACTTTTGATGCGACTGTTGTGCCATTAGGGGTTGTCACATCTAACTCAACATCTAATTGTTGAGGTAATACGGTGATATCTGTAGAAAATTCTTCAGAAATAAAAGAGTGGGTGGATCCAGAATCAAATAAAACATTTTCTACTTTAGAGTGGATGGTAAGTGTACCTTTCACCACTTCATTGTCGTACTCCACATCACCGATAGTAATTGCATGTGACTTTCCTTTGTCTTTGGTCTTAAGATTTTGTTGACGTCAATCATCATCATCAACCCTTGGATTTGGGCATTGATTGGCATAAATCCCCATCTCCTTGCACTTGAAACATTGACGTGTAGTAGGTTCATTCTGTGTATCCCTTCCTTTGTTTGCATCATTAGACATCTTCTTCCCATTATTTCGACATTCAATTGCCTGATAACCTTCTTTTCCACACTTATATCATTTTCTAGTCCCCTTAAGACAATTTACTCCATGTTTCTTTCCAAACATTGAGCATAAGGGAAAACTCATCTTCTTTTCAGTGTGGTCTTTAGATTTTCCTTTGAATTCCTTTTTTCTCTTCTTATCAAACCCATGTGACTGATGGGTTACACCAATATCCATCTCAAACTTGAGAGCACATCGAACAATTTCCTCGTAGCTATTGATGTCCCTTATGGATAACTCCCTTCGAAGAATAAGAGGGAAATACTTATTGAAAAATAAGTTCTTGAACTCGTCCCATTCCATGGAATCAAATTCATCCCTTTGCCTCGTATTCTTAATAATATTCCACCATTGATCAGCATCACCTTCCAAACGATACACTGCAAAGATGACATTATCATGTTCAGAACATTGAAGAACTGAAAATATCTTTTCAGTGGTACCGATCCATTGTGTAACGCACCCGACCCCAGTGACCCGGAGTCGGTGCATTATTTTAATACATTGGCATGATTACAAGGAACTAAGTCCCGAATAACCGATCAGTTTAGCAGTCTTGGAAAATATATTACATACATGAATGTTACATTACACTTCATAACATACAAAAAGACATAAATAATCCTTTATAAATGTCATTATTCCCTTGTCTTAACCCTGCATATCAATCACATTACACTTCTTGGAATCCTGGGAAAAATAAAACATAGAAAGGGGTGATCTCAAATACTCAGTAAGGGTAAGCAATACAGCAGAAACTTTCAAAAATAAGCATAAACATTTTAAGGCAATGTATAAAACTAAAACAAAAGCCTTTTAAACTTGAACTTCAGTATAATATGGTAGAAATAAAATGAAATAATTTCATTTACTTATTCACATGTATATTCTACTAATCTAATAATCACAGGCAATATCACTAACCACTTTAATAATGATGGAATGCATGATGCCGAAATTTAATTTCTGTGTTGAGGCCTCGTGCTAAGACCTAATAGATAACTGTAACCGGAACCCAACCCGTAGAGCTTCTGTAACCGGACTCCATCCCGGAGTGCCTCTAATAACCGGACACCAACCCGGAGTGCCTCTAATAACCGAACACCAACCCGGAGTGCCTCTAATAATCGAACACCAACCCGGAGGGCTTACTTTTACCGGTCCCCAACCCGGAACATACTAGTCCAACACATTCATCTTAAGAAGAGGATGAAATATAACATAAACATTCGTTTTAAAACTAACATACAAAATGTCAAAACATTAATCAGAAACCATTAATGGCATGAAAATAACTCATCCATAGTCAAAAATATCACAAAACCTTAAATACAATATGGATGATTTTTATCATAATAAATCAACTTGAAACAAGTTTAAAATTTTTCAAAGGATGTTGATATAGATGAAATCAATACTATTTGAGAGAAATATCTCTATTTTTAAATCATTTAAATGTCACATAATTATAGAGAAAACATTTATTTTGAAAATATCTTTATAATCTTGTGAAGGAAGCTTCAAAGGAGTAATAACGGTGGAGAATAACCGCACCCACCATATAAGTTAAAAAAAGACATTCTTACATTAAGTTTTTCAAAAAGGTTAAAAAGGACCTTCTTTGGAAAAACGACGGAAAGATTCCTTTATAAACCTCTTATAAAAAGTCATACAAGGGTATAAATGTCTTTAAACCATATTATTGTAAATAGTAAAAATGTGTTAAATACATTTTTAAAAAACATGGATGTGGATGATAAAGAGATCCTTGTAGATTATTACGTATATGCAACCTCGGATAATGAAGAGATTGCGAAACAAACCCTTACCAATTTGGAAACTTACGAAACATACAACCCATGAAAGAGGTATCATACAATGAATATGTAAATACACATAAATTAAAGTGTATTACACAACTAATATAATTATGGGCAGTACATACACCACACAAAAGGTAATGGTTGAAGTATGGCATGAATCTCACGGGAATAACGAGTGAGATGAAAACCCCTTACCTAGCACTTTCCTTTAGTCGAGGGTACGTTTAACCTCCTATACGAAGATCGTAGTATGTTATTAAATTATAACAGAACCATATTAATATTTATGATATCATATATGATTCATTTATGACTTTATATTAACCATTTAATAATAATTTCCATGTTAAGTTAACATTTTTGGTAATAATCACTTTCCTCATCGTGCGTGTTTTAACTTGTCACTCTTGGTTGTATCACTTAGATCAGGATTTAAATACTTCCAGAATATAAAACATGATAAATATATCATATATATTTAGAATATAAATATGTATAATATACATTTATATGAAATGGAAAACACCGTTTATGGATACGGTAGTCCGTACCTACGCATAAACGTTGTTTTTGTTTTCATATAGTATTGAACGGAAGTAAATGAATGAGATATATGTAAGTACATAAATCCTTATATATATATATATCTAGTAGCATTATTATTTCATATATTACATACATATTATTAATATATATTTTCATAATCATCGATGAATGGTGAACTTGCAAATGAATCTAATCGCGTCGTGGAGACGGTAATCCGTACGTACGCACGAGCGAAAATATCATTCTTTTGATATTAAAATAATATATAATAGGATGGTATATCAAATATAAAGAATAATTATCATGTTATATTTATTATTTACATGAATTACAAATCATTATTATACCCATACAAATAATAATATATTGAATAACAATTACACCACGACGTGGAGACGGTAAGCCGTACGTACGCATGTATGGTGACATGTCATTCAAAGGATGGATAGAATACTGCATATAGTTGTACCATATTTATAATAATATTAAAGTATATATGAGATACTGGATTCATTATTTTAGAATGGTAATAACAAATAAATAAGAAGTGGAAGAAGAAAGGAACTTGAAAAAGGGTGGTGAAATCATTAAGTCTTCTTCGGGTTCTTCCTTTTGATTTGATCGAAAGAGATCCTTATGTTGGATTTCTGACTAAAGGAATGCCTCAAGGAGGAAGTGAGGGACGTTGAGAGAGTATTTTGGCAGAGGTAGTCTGAACCAAAAGGCTTTGAAGGTGTGAGTTAATGAGAAGGGAGAGTGCCCTTCTATAAGAGGGGTGAGAGGCACCTTTGGAAAAGCTAGAAATATTATTTTATAATAAATTCAAATTCGGTTTCTAATGTCTCCAAAGTGGATTATTTAAAATTCAAGGCGGATATGGGTCTAAAACCACTCAACCAATAGAATTTATACAGGTTTGGGTCATTATATTAACCTTATCTTTAAGTATTAACTCTTAGTTAATTAGTTTCACTTTTACAATGTCTCTTTGTATTTTTACATTATATGGTTAATAATATTACTATATACATCTAAGAGAAACCCAAGTGGTCCATTAATGATACACCTATCATGATATAAGTCTCTTGGCTGAACCTTAGATTTTTAAGAATTTAATATCAATTAATAATATAATATTTGTTTTAAAAACTCTTTTATGTCAATTTTGACACTATTCAATAATTGGTTTTTGAAAAAATTGTAACAGAATAATTACTTCAAAAAACGTTAATTACATCAATCCTAACATGTCATATTATCCTAGAAAATTATTTGTATTTATAAAAAGTCTCAAATTACATATATTTGGGTATTTATAATATCAATTATACCAATTGTTTATTAATTAGGTAATTACTTCATCCTCATTGTGTCATAAATAAATTAAATTTTTTAATTTCTAAAAATTATAAATAAAATATCATTATATAGGAACGATTTTTAGATTTCTAATTAATATTTACAATATAATTTATCTTATGTATAACCCTATATTAAAAATTATTTAGTAAATAAACATCGATTTTAACTCTTTTAACTCTTCTTTGAATTAAATAATTATACATGTCCTAATCTAATCCAAGTGGACTTAAATGATAATATTTTATTCCTAAGTTTGTTTTTGGTCGAGATAAACTTGTCCAATAGAATTAGGACATGTTTTAGGGTAATATTAATATCATTTTAATCCTTAATTACCCTATGTACTTTTAACCGTGGTAAATAAAATTAAAAAGTTACTATTCACCAAAAATTATTTTCATCTCATTGAACCACATTTTACTCCTTGATATTAACCGTGTCTCTCAGATTTTCGAAATTCAAATAATAGAAGCGGTAAAATTATGTTTTATGAAAAATTCATTTTTTTAACTACCACTTAGTAGTTTCACTATTCATCAAAAATTGAAGTTTTTCAGAGCAATGCCAAAATTTCACCCTAATCTATAATTGATATTCCGAATTCAAATATGATGTCTATTTTACTAAATTAAAAACATAAAAGTTACATTAATTAATTTTATAATTAATTCCGGTTGTCACAACAAATAGCGTGTTTTTAAGAAATAATATATATCAAAAGATTGACAATTGTTTATGTCCAATTTCAAAGTGAAATTAATTCTAATGAACAACATTGGATAAAATGGTAAAAATACATTATAATTATACTTTAAAACCACTCATATTCATAATTTATCACCATTAATTATTTTGAATAAAAAATTTGTTTTTAATTAAAATTGTGTAATTTTCACTATTCAACAAAATATTAAAGTTATCCGAAAAGTACCAAAATTTTACCTTATACTAAATTCGATACCCCGAATCCAAAATTGAAGTCCATTTTCAGAGATAAAATTTATAAAATTTTAAAAAGTAGCTATTACTATTCATTACGTCTAGTTTGATTGGTTGTAATGTGTGTTAGAACTCGAAGTTGCGTACAACACACGCTACTGTATTATTCAAAGAGAAGCATACTGTGGAAGCTTGGGTTGTTACATTGTAAATTTTTTTATGTCCCCATTCTAATGAATAAATTTATTTAGTCAAATTGTATATATAAAAGTTTAAAATATTTCATTTAAAAAGGGTTCACTATTAAAGTTGGTAAAAGTGCATTTTTGAAAATACTTATTTTATCTGAAAAAAATGATTTATTCTTAAATTATGTCTAAGAAAATCATAATATGGATTCTAAAATTATAAGGAATATATAAAGTTTAAAATTTAGTTAATACTATTCATAACCTCTTTTGAACGGCTTGTTTGGTAAGTCATGGTGCGCTTTAACTCAGTGATGCGTGTAATGAAAGTTATTGAATTATTTTGAAGAAATAACACACTATAAAATATTGGGTTGTTACATTCTCCCATCCATCAATAAATTGCGTCCTCGCAATTTGAAATTGTTCTTCAAAAATAAAAGGTTGAAAATAGAAAATATCTTTGTGGGAAAACCCACATCGGAAATTGGGTTACTAAAATTTAGTCTTAATATGAGGAAAAGAGAAATGAAAGGGTCACCACCAAATTATGATCTCGATTAGGAGAACATTGGTGGTAATTAAAGACATATAATTGGACGAAAAACGTAAATATTTATAGGTAGTTATTGAGGTCATCAATCAAAAACAAGTGTAAAATTGAGGTCCATAAATTCATCAATCTATGATGATTTGAAATACCAGTGGTTCAAAAAAACATAGGGTATTAGGACCACACATTTTTGGTTTTAGAATTCTATAAATAAAGTATAAGAATTAATTTCTTCATAGAATAAGAGAAGAAGAAAATATATACTTGAAAATTAGAGTTCCATCATTTAACTAATTTCTACCACAAACTCGTCTTTCACTCTAAAAGATAATAGAATGTAAAAAAAATATTCTATTTATACTATTCGTATAGGGTTCCAAAAAAATGAATTTATAATTCATCTACCATATCTTTTAAAAAAACTACATTATTTAATCCCGGACATTACATGGGCCAGTGGTAGGTGATACACCCTTGTCGCCCTTCGGTTGTGGGTTCAAGTCTCACGGCCTTGCTGGATGTGACAGTTTTCCACCCAACCTCCAGGTTGTCCTTTTATGGAAATCTGAAAATAATCCTAACTAGAACTATCCAAAATGCTTTAGTCAAAAAATGATGATCCTTTTTGCTGCGTAATAACATGTGAACACCTTCATCATGTATTCTTTTATAACACTTCAACATCCTGAATTACCATAAAACCATATTGATTACATTCATAATCCCTTATTCCTTAAATAATAATAGATATACTCCTTCAATCCAAAAATGTTGCAAACCCCAACAATGATGGAATATAAAAATCATTAAGTAGTTTCAATGTAGTCATGAATATCCAATATAATTTATCAAAATCAATCATGTATTATTCTAAAATAACTACCTCGGTATCGGAACTATATTATGGTTTATCATTATCTCAACCATATATTTTCCAAAACTTTATCCTGCTATTGAGTCACTTTTCTTTGTTCCACAAAATCTCAAGTCCTTAATGAAATAGTACTGTAGTACAATCCTTATATACTCCATAATTATTATAACAAGTACATTGTTGATACATCACTCAAATGACATAATCGACATAAGAACTCTAATCATTCCTCTTCATCTGTGGTAGTATCATAACTTGATTATTATCCAATATCACCATTTGCAGCATAGTCTGATGACTAGGGCATAGGTTTGTGTAGTGTCCAAACTCCTTGCAAATGAAGAATTGTTCATTTGAAACCATTTTCTTACCCTTGCAGTCACGTACCTTGTCCTCTTTTCTTCCACACTTATAACAAACTCCCATTCCTTTCAGGAAAGTTCCATGGTGTTTCTTCCCACAATTATCACATATGAGGATATTATTATTTTCCCTCTTCCCTTTATCCATATTTCTCTCTTCCATCTTTTTCTTCTCTTGCTTCCCTTCAATTCCATAGGACATGGTAATCTCTTTAGTTATCTAATCCACACATGATACTATTTATTCATATGATTATAATATGTGGGATACTATTTCCCTTTTAAATGATTTCTTAATACCATGAAAGATATGATCCTTCTTACTCTTTGGATCATACGTATTACTGGAGTTCACATTCCTTCTACTGGGAGCCATTTCTATAAAATAGCATAAAATAGGTCAGTTTATGAATTGAAATAAATAATTCCTAATGCAAATTGAACAATTTATGGATATAATCCATAATCATAAAAAAAATTCTTTGAGTAAGTATATACTCATGAGCCCTTTATAATGGTTTGTAAATAAAATGAGAATTATCCTATGCATAACCCCTGGGAGTGTCGTAACCAAGAGTGCAGCAAGGCCCGTTTTCGTGCACCAGTTCTCGTTCGAGTCTAGTTCAAAGCGGTGTTTTCGGGTTTTACCACTAGGTACCTCTATTCCAGATCCGCCTCTACCAGCTCGTATCCAGACAGGGATGTATTGCTCGAAAAACTCACAAAATCTCTACAACACCAAAATTCTAAGAAGTTCTTCTATTCTAATCCTCAAAGTCTATCTTAGGGCTATGTGATCTAATCAGAGTTTATCTAAATCTAGTTTCCAAGGTTATTTCTAAACTTCCTCTGATACCAATTGTAACGCCCCGACCCTAGTGACCCAGAGTCGGTGCGTTATTTTAATACTTTGGAATGATTACAAGGAACCAAGTCCCGAAGAACCAATCAGTTTAGCAGTATTGGAAAATAAATTACATACATGAATGTTACATTACACTTCATAACATACAAAACGACATAAATAATACTTTATGAATGCCATTATTCCCTTGTCTTAACCCTGCATATCAATCACATTACACTTATTGGAATCCTGGGAAAAATAAAACATAGAAAGGGGTGAGCTCAAATGCTCAGTAAGGGTAAGAAATATTGCGGAAACATTCAAAAATAAGCATACACATTTAAGGCAATGTAAAAAACTAAAACAAAATCCTTTTAAATTTGAACTTCAGCATAATATGGCAGATATAAAATGAAATAATTCCATTTACTTATTCACATGGATATTCTACTAATCGAATAATCACATGCAATATCACTAACAACTTTCATAATGATGGAATGCATGATGCTGAAATTTAATTTCTGTGTCGAGGCCTCGTGCCAAGTCCTAAGGGATAACTGTAACCAGAACCCAACCCGGAGAGCTTCTGTAACCGGACTCCAACCCGGAGTGCCTCTAATAACCGGACACCATCCCGGAGTGCCTCTAATAACCGGACAACAACCCAGAGTGCCTCTAATAACCGGGCACCATCCTGGAGTGCCTCTAATAACCGGACACCAACCCGGAGGGCTTACTTTTACCGGTCCCCAACCCGAAACATACTATTCCAACAAATTCATCTTATGAAGAGGATGAAATATAACATAAACATTCGTATTAAAACTAACATACAAAATGTAAAAACATTAATCATAAACCATTAATGGAATAAAAATAACTCATCCATAGTCAAAAATATCACGAAACCTTAAATACAATATGGATGATTTGTATCATAATAAATAAACTTTAAACAAGTTTAAAATTTTTCAAAGGATGTTGACATAGATGAAATCAATACTATTTGATAGAAATATCTCTTTTTTTAAAATCATTTAAAAGTCGCATAATTATAGTGAAAACCATTATTTTGAAAATATCTTTATAAGCTTGTAAAGGAAGCTTCAAAGGTGTAATAATGGCGTAGAATAACCGAACCCGCCGTAAAAGTGAAAAAAAGACATTCTTACATTAATTTTGTTAAAAAGGATAAAAAGGACCTTGTTTGGAAAACGATGGAAAGATTCCTTTATAAACCTCTTTTAAAAAGTCAAACAAGGGTATAAATGTCTTTAAAAAAAATTCTTGTAAATAGAAAAAATGTTTGAAATACATTTTTAAGAAATATGGATGTGGATGATAAATAGATCCCAGTAGATTATCACGTATATACAACCTCGGATAATGAAGAGATTGCGAAATAAACCCTTACCAATTTGGTAACTTACGAAACATACAACCCATAAAAGAGGTATCATTCAATGAATATGTAAATACACATAAATTAATGTTTATTACACAAAGAATATAATTATGGGCAGTACATACGCCACACAAAAGGTAATGGTGGCAATATGGCATGAATCTCACGGGAATAAGGAGTGAGATGAAAACCCCTTACCTTGCACTTTGCTTTAGTCGAGGGTATGTTTAACCTCCTGTACGAAGATCGTAGTATGTTATTAAATTATACAAGAACCATATTAATATTTATGATATCATACCTGATTCATTTATGACTTTATATTACCCATTTAATAATAATTTTCATGTTAGGTAAACATTTTGGGTAATAATCACTTTCTTTATCGTACGTGTTTTAACTTGTCACTCATGGTTGTATCACTTAGATCATGATTTAAATACTTCCAGAATATAAAACATGATAAATATATCATATATATTTATAATATAAATATGTATAATAGACATATATATGAAATGGAAAACACCGTTTATAGATACGGTAGTCTGTACGTACGCATAAACGCTGTTTTTGTTTTCATATAGTATTGAATGGAAGTAAATAAATAAGTTATATGTAAGTACATAAATACATATATATATATATATATATATATATATATATATATCTAGTAGCATTATTATGTCGTATATTACATTCTTATTAGTAATATATATTTTCATAATCGTCGATGAATGGTGAACTTGGAAATGAATCTAATCGCGTCGTGGAGACGGTAATCCGTACCTACGCACGAACGCAAATATCATGTTTTTGATATTAAAATAATAAATAATAGGATGGTATATCATATATACAGAATCATTATCATGTTTTATTTATTATTTACATGAATTAAAAATCATTATTATACCCATCCAAATAATAATATATTGAATAACAATTACACCACGACGTGGAGACGGTAAGCCGTACGTACGCATGTATGGTGACATGTCAATCAAAGGATGGATAGAATACTGAATATGGTTGTACCATATTTATAATAATATTAAAGTATATAGGAGATACTATATTCATTATTTTAGAATGGTAATAACAAAGAAAAAAGAAGTGGAAGAAGAAAGGAACTTGAAAAAGGGTGGTGAAATCATTACCTCTTCTTCGGGTTCTTCCTTTTGATTTGATCAAAAGGGCTCCTTATGATGGATTTATGACTAAAGGAAGGCCTCTAGGATTAAGTGAGGTATGTTGATAGAGTATTTGGGCAGAGTTGGGATGAACCAAAAGGCTATGAAGGTGTGAGTTAATGAGAAGGGAGAGTGCCGTTTTATAAGAGGGGTGAGGGGCACCATTGGAAAAGCTAGAAATATTATTTTATAATAAATTGATATTCGGTTTTTAATGGCTACAAAGTGGATTATTTAAAGTTTCAGGTGGGGATGGGTCGAAAACCACTCAACCAGTAGAATTTAGACAGGTTTGGGTCAGTATATTAACCTTGTCTTTAAGTATTAACTCTTAGTTAATTAGTTTCACTTTTACAATGTCTCTTTGTATTTTTATATTATATGGTTAATAAACATACTATATAAATCCAAGCGAAACCCAAGTGGTCCATTAATGATACACATATCATGATATAAGTCTCTTGGCCGAACCTTAGATTTATAGAAATTTAATATCAATTAATAATATAATATTTGTTTTAAAAACACTTTTATGTCAATTTTGAGACTATTCGATAATTGATTTTTTTAAAAATAATAACAGAATGATTACTTCAAAAAACATTAATTAAATCAATCCTAACATGTCATATTATCCTAGAAAATTATTTGTATTTATAAAAAGTCTCCAATTACATTTATTTGGGTATTAATAATATCAATTAATCCAATTATTCATTAATTATGTAATTACTGCATCATCATTGTGTCATAAATAAATTAAATGTTTTAATGTATAAAAATTATAAATAAAGTATCATTGTTTAGGAAATCTTTTTAGATTTATAATTCATATTTACTATATAATTTTTCTTATTAATAACTCTATATTAAAAATGTTTTTGTAAATAAACTTTGATTTTAACTCTTTTAACTCTTCTATGAATTAAATAATAATAAATGTACTAATCTAATCCAAGTGGACCTAAATGATAATATTTTATTCCTAAGGTTGTTTTTGGTCGAGATAAACTTGTCCAATAGAATTAGGACATGTGTTAGGGTAATATTAATATCATTTTTAACCTTAATTGCCCTGTTTAATTTTAACAGTGGTAAATAAAAGTAAAACGTTATTATTCACCAAAAATTATATTCATCTCATTGAACCACATATTACTCCTTGATATTAACCGTGTCTCTCGGATTTTTGAAATTCCAATCACAGAAGCAGTAAAATTAAGTTTTATGAAAAATTCAGTTTTTTAACTACCACTTAGTAGTTTCACTATTAATCAAAAATTGATGTTTTTCAGAACAGTGCCAAAATTTCACCCTAAGCTATAATTGATATTCCGAATTCAAATATGATATCTTTTTTAAAAAATTACAAACATAAAAGTTTCATTAATTAAATTTATAATTAATTCCCGTTGTGACAACAAATAGCGTGTTTTTAAGAAACAATAAATATCAAAAGATGGTCAATTGTTTATGTCCAATTTCAAAGTGAAATTAATTTTAATGAAAAAAATTGGATAAAATGGTAAAAATATATTCTAATTATACTTTAAAACCATCCATATTCATAATTTATGACCATTAATTATTTTTATTAAAAAAGTTGTTTTTAATTAAAATTTAGTAATTTTCACTATTAATAAAAATATTAAAGTTATCCGAAAAGTACCAAAACTTCACCTTAGGCAAAATTTGATACTCCGAATTCAAAATAGAATTCCATTTTGAGAGATAAAATTTATAAAATTTTAAAAAATAGTTATTACTATTCATTACGGCTAGTTTGATTGGTTGTAGTGTGTGTTAGAACTCGAAGTTGCGTACAACACACGCTACTGTATTATTCGAAAAGAAGCATACCATGGAAGCTTGGGGTGTTACATTGTAACTTTTTTTATGTCCCCATTATAATGAATAAATTTATTTAATCAAATTGAATATATAAAAGTTTAAAATATTGGATTTAAAAAAGGTTCACTATTAAAGTTGGTAAAAGTGCATTTTTTAAAAATACTTATTTTATCTGAAAAAAAAGGATTTGTTCTTACATTATGTCTAAGAAACTAATAATATGGATTCTAAAATTATAAAGATTATATAAAGTTTAAAATTTAGTTAATACTATTCATAACCTCTTTTGAACGACTTGTTCGGTAAGTCATGGTGCGCTTTAACTCGGTGTTGCGTGTAATGCAAGTTATTGAATTATTTTGAAGAAATAGCACACTATGAAATCTTGGGGTGTTACATTCTCCCCTCCATCAATAAATTGTGTCCTCGCAATTTGAAATTGTTCTTCAAAAATCAAAAGGTTGAAAATAGAAAATATCTTTGTGGGAAAACCCACATCGGAAATTGGGTTACTAAAATTTAGTCTTAATATGAGGAAAAGTGAAATGAAAGGGTCACCACCAAATTATGATCTCGATTAGGAGAACATTGGTGGAAATTAGAGACATATAATTGGAGGAAAAATGTAAATATTTATAGGTAGTGATTGAGGTCATCAATCAAAAACAAATGTAAAATTGAGGTCCATAAATTCATCAATCTATGATGATTTGAAATACCAGTGGTTCAACAAAACATAGGGTATTAGGATAACACATTTTTGCTTTTAGGATTCCATAAATAAAGTATAAGAATTAATTTCTTCATAGAATAAAAGAAGAAGAAAAATATATACTTGAAAAGTAGAGTTCCATCCTTTAACTAATTTATACCACAAAATCATCTTTCACTCGAAAAGATAATAGAACGTAAAAAAATATTCTATTTATCCTATTCGTATAGGGTTCCAAAAAAATGAATTTATAATTCATCTACCAGATATTTTAAAAAAACTACATTATTTAATCCCGTACATTACGTGGGCTAGTGGTAGGTGATACACCCTTTTCGCCCTTCGGTTGTGGGTTCAAGTCTCGTGGCCTTACCGGATGTGACAGTTTTCTGCCCAACCTCCGGGTTGTTCTTTTATGGAAATCCGAAACAAATCCAAACTAGAACTATCCAAAATGATTTAGTCAAAAAATGAATATCCTTTTTGTTGCATAATAACATGTGAACACCTTCATCATGTATTCTTTTAGAACACTGCAACATCCTGAATTACCATAAAACCTTATTGATTACATTCATAATCCCTTATTCCTTAAATAATAATAGATATACTCCTTCAATCCAAAAATGTTGCAAACCCCAACAATGATGGAATATAAAAATCATTAAGTAGTTTCAAGGTAGTCAAGAATATCCAATATAATTTATCCAAATCAATCATGTATTATTCTAAAATCACTACCTCGGTATCAGAACTATATTATGGTTTATCATTATCTCAACCATATATTTTCCAAAACTTTATCCTGCTATTGAGTCACGTTTCATTGTTCCACAAAATCTCAAGTCCTTAATGAAATAGTACTGCAATGCAATCCTTATATACTCCATAATTATTATAACAAGTACATTGTTGATACAACACTCAAATGACATAATCGACATAAGGACTCTAATCATTCCTCTTCATCTGTGGTAGTATCATAACTTGATTATTATCCAATACCATCATTTGTGGCATAGTCTGATGACTGGGACATAGGTTTGCGTAGTGTCCAAACTCCTTGCAAATGAATCATTGTACATTTGAAACCATTTTCTTACCCTTGCAGTCACGTACCTTGTCCCCTTTTCTTCCACACTTATAACAAACTCCCATTCCTTTCGGGAAAGATCCAGGGTGTCTCTTCCCACAATTATCACATATGGGGATATTATTATTTTCCCTCTTCCCTTTATCCATCTTTCTCTCTTCCATCCATTTATTCTCTTGATTCCCTTCAAAGCCATAGGACTTGGTAATCTCTTTATTTATCTTATACACACATGATACTATTTATTCATATGATGATAATATGTGGGATACTATTTCCCTTCTAAATGATTTCTTAATACCATGAAAGATACGATCCTTATTACTCTTTGGATCATACGTATTACTGGAGTTCACATTCCTTCTACTGGGCGCCATTTCTATACAATAGCATAAACTAGGTTAGTTTGTGAATTGTAATAAATAATTCCTAATGCAAATTGAACAGTATATGGATATAATCCATAATCATAAAAAATGTTTTCTTTGAGTAAGTATATACAAATGAGCCCTTTATAATGGTTTGTAAATAAAATGAGAATTATCCTAAGCATAACCCCTGGGATTGTCGTAACCAAGAGTGCAGCAAGGCCCGTTATCGTGAACCAGTTCTCATTCGAGTCTAGTTCAAAGCGGTGTTCTCAGCTTTTACCACTAGGTACATCTATTCTAGATCCGCCTCTACCTGGTCGTATCCAGACAGGGATGTATTGCTCAGAAAACTCACAAAATCTCTACAACACCAAAATTCTAGGAAGTTCTTATATTCTAATCCTCAAAGTCTATCTTAGGGCTATGTGATCTAATTAGAGTTTATCTAAATCTAGTTTCCAAGGTTATTGCAAAACTTCCTCTAATACCAACTGTAATGCCCCAACCCTAGTGACCCAGAGTCGGTGCATTATTTTTATACATTGGAATGATTACAAGGAACCATTTCCCGAAGAACCGATCAGTTTAGCAGTCTTGGAAAATAAATTACATACATGAATGTTACATTACACTTCATAACATACAAAACGACATAAATAATCCTTTATGAATGCCATTATTCCTTTTTCTTAACCCTGCATATCAATCACATTACACTTCTTGGAATCCTGGGAAAAATAAAACACAGAAAGGGGTGAGCTCAAATGCTTAGTAAGGGAAAGCAATATTTCGGAAACTTTCAAAAATAAGCATAAACATTTAAGGCAATGTATAAAACTAAAACAAAAGCCTTTTAAACTCGAACTTGATCATAATATGGCAGATATAAAATGAAATAATTCCATTTACTTATTCACATGGATATTATACTAATCGAATAATCACATGCAATATCACTAACCACTTTCATAATGATGGAATGCATGATGCCGATATTTAATTTCTGTGTCGAGGCCTCGTGCCATGTTCTATGGGATAACAGTAACCAAAACCCAACCCGTAGAGCTTCTGTAACCGGACTCCATCCTGGAGTGCCTCTAATAACCGGACACCATCCCGGAGTGCCTCTAATAACCAGACACCAACTCGGAGTGCCTCTAATAACCGGGCACCATCCCGGAGTGCCTCTAATAACCAGACACCACCCCAGAGGTCTTACTTTTACCGGTCCCCAACCCGGAACATACTAGTCCAACACATTCATCTTAAGAAGAGGATGAAATATAACAGAAACATTCGTATCAAAACTAACATACAAAATGTAAAAAAATTAATCATAAACCATTAATGGCATAAAAATAACCCATCCATAGTAAAAAATATCACGAAACCTTAAATACAATATGGATGATTTTTATCACAATAAATCAACTTGAAAGAAGTTTAAAATTTTTCAAAGGATGTTGACATAGATGAAATCAACACTATTTGAGAGAAATATCTCTTTTTTTTAAATCATTTAATAGTCATAGAATTATAGAGAAAACCTTTATTTTGAAAATATCTTTATAAGCTTGTAATGGAAGCTTCAAAAGTGTAATAACGGCGGAGAATAACCGCACCCTCCGTATAAGTTAAAAAAATACATTCTTACCTTAATTTTGTCAAAAAGGTTAAAAAGGACCTTGTTTGGAAAACGACGGAATGATTCCTTTATAAACCTCTTTTAAAAAGTCAAAAAAGGGTATAAATGTCTTTAAAACATATTCTTGTAAATAGTAAAAATGTTTGAAATACATTTTTAAGAAACATGGATGTGGATGATAAAGATATCCCAGTAGATTATTACGTATATACAACCTCAGATAATGAAGAGATTGCGAAATAAACCCTTACCAATTTGGTAACTTACGAAACATACAACCCATAAAAGAGGTATCATTCAATGAATATGTAAATACACATAAATTAAAGTGTATTACACAATGAATATAATTATGGGCAGTACATACACCACACAAAAGGTAATGGTGGAAATATGGCATGAATCTCACGGGAATAAGGAGTGAGATGAAAACCCCTTACCTTGCACTTTCCTTTAGTCGAGGGTATGTTTAACCTCCTGTACGAAGATCGTAGTATGTTATTAAATTACACCAGAACCATATTAATATTTATGATATCATACCTGATTCATTTATGACTTTATATTACCCATTTAATAATAATTTCCATGTTAAGTTAACATTTTGGGTAATAATCACTTTCTTTATCGTACATGTATTAACTTGTCACTCATGGTTGTATCAATTAGATCATGATTTAAATACTTCCAGAATATAAAACATGATAAATATATCATATATATTTAGAATATAAATATGTACAAGAGACATATATATGAAATGGAAAACACCGTTTATGGATATGGTAGTCCGTACGTACGCATAAACGCTGTTTCTGTTTTCATATAGTATTGAACGGAAGTAAATGAATAAGATATATGTAAGTACATAAATACTTATATATATATATATAGTAGCATTATTATGTCATATATTACTTACTTATTAGTAATATATATTTTCATAATCGTCGATGAATGGTGAACTTGGAAATGAATCTAATCGCGTCGTGGAGACGGTAATCCGTACCTACGCACGAACGCAAATATCATTATTTTGATATTAAAATAATATATAATAGGATGGTATATCATATATACAGAATCATTATCATGTTATATTTATTATTTACACGAATTAAAAATCATTATTATACCCATCCAAATAATAATATATTGAATAACAATTACACCACGACGTGGAGATGGTAAGTCGTACGTACGCATGTATGGTGACATGTCTTTCAAAGCATGGATAGAATACTGAATATGGTTGTACCATATTTATAATAATTTTAAAGTATATAGGAGATAATGGATTAATTATTTTAGAATGGTAATAACATATAAAGATGAAGTGGAAGAAGAAAGGAACTTGAAAAAGGGTGGTGAAATCGTTACCTCTTCTTCGGGTTCTTCCTTTTGATTTGATCAAAAGGGCTCCTTATGTTGGATTTCTGACTAAATGAAGGCCTATAGGATGAAGTGATGGAAGTTTATAGAGTATTTGGGCTGAGGTGGGACGAATCAAAAGGCTATGAATGTGTGAATTACTGAGAAGGGAGACGGCCCTTTTATAAGAGGGGTGAGGGGCACCTTTGGAAAAGCTAGAAATATTATTTTATAATAAATTCATATTCGGTTTATAATGGCTCAAAAGTGGATTATTTAAAGGTTCAGGTGGTGATGGGTCGAAAACCACACAACCAGTAGAATTTAGACAGGTTTGGGTCATTATATTAACCTTATCTTTAAGTATTAACTCTTAGTTAATTAGTTTCACTTTTACAATGTCCCTTTGTATTTTTATATTATATGGTTAATAAACTTACTATATAAATCCAAGAGACACCCAAGTGGTACAATAATGATACACCTATCATGATATAAGTCTCTTGGACGAACCTTAGATTTTTACAAATTTAATATCAATTAATAATATCATATTTGTTTTAAAAACATTTTTTTGTCAATTTTGACACTATTCAGTAATTGCTTTTTTTTAAATCATAACAGAATGATTACTTCAAAAAAAGTTAATTAAGTCAATCCTAACATGTCATATTATCCTAGAAAATTATTTGTATTTATAAAAAGTCTCCAATTACATTTATTTGGGTATTAATAATATCAATTATTCCAATATTTCATGAATTATGTAATTACTGCATCATCATTGTGTCATAAATAAATTAAATGTTTTAATGTCTAAAAATTATAAAAAAAAATATATATTTTTAGGAAATATTTTTAGATTTATAATTAATATTTAAAATATAATTTATCTTATTAATAACCCAATATTAAAAAGGTTTTAGTAAATAAACTTTGATTTTAACTCTTTTAACTCTTCTATGAATTAAATAATAAAAAATGTCCTAATCTAATCCAAGTGGACCTAAATGATAATATTTTATTCCTAATGTTGTTTTTTCTCGAGATAAACTTGTCCAATTAGAATTAGGACATGTGTTATTGTAATATTAATATCATTTTTAACCTTAATTACCCTATTTACTTTTAACCGTGGTAAATAAAAGTAAAAAGTTATTATTCACCAAAAATTATTTTCATCTCATTGAACCACATATTACTCCTTGATATTAACCGTGTCTCTCGGATTTTTGAAATTTCAATCACAGAAGTAGTAAAATTAAGTTTTAAGAAAAATTCATATTTTTAACTACCACTTAGTAGTTTCACTATTAATCAAAAATTGAAGTTTTTCAGAACAGTGCCAAAATTTCACCCTAAGATATAATTGATATTCTGAATTCAAATATGTTATCTATTTTACAAAATTACAAACATATAAGTTTAATTAATTCATTTTATAATTAATTCCCGTTGTGACAATAAATAGCGTGTTTTTATGAAACAATATATATCGAAAGATTGACAATTGTTTATATTCAATTTCAAAGTTAAATTAATTCTAATGAACACCATTGGATAAAATGCTAAAAATATATTCTAATTATACTTTAAATCCAATCAAATTCATAATTTATCACCATTAATTATTTTGATTAAAAAAGTTGTTTTTAATTATAATTTAGTAATTTTAACTATTCATCAAATTATTAAAGTTATCCGAAAAGTACCAAAATTTCACCTTAGGTTAAATTCGATACTCTGAATCCGAAATTGAAGTCCATTTTGAGAGATAAAATTTATAAAATTTTAAAAATTAGGTATTACTATTCATTATGGCTAGTTTGATTGGTTGTAGTGTGTGTTAGAACTCGAAGTTGCGTACAACACACGCTACTGTATTATTCAAAGAGAAGCATACTGTGGAAGCTTGGGGTGCTACATTGTAAATTTTTTTTATGTCCCCATTCTAATGAATAAATTTATTTAGTAAAATTGAATATATAAAAGTTTAAAATATTGGATTTAAAAAAGGTTCACTATTAAAGTTGGTAAAAGTGCATTTCTGAAAAATACTTATTTTATCTGAAAAAAAGGATTTGTTCTTACATTATGTCTAAGAAACTCATAATATGGATTATAAAATTATAAGGATTATATAAAGTTTAAAATTTAGTTAATACTATTCATAGCCTCTTTTGAATGGCTTGTTTCGTAAGTCATGGTGCGCTTTAACTCGTTGTTGCAAGTAATGCAAGTTATTGAATTATTTTGAAAAAATAACACACTATGAAATCTTGGGGTGTTACACATTGTTTAGACACTAATGGATCAGAAGACCCACAGAATGAAGGTGGACACTGCCTCATGAAGGATTCAACAAAATATTTCTCCTTCCTTTGATAATTTGGAAGTCCTACATGATTCATAGCTTGAGAAAGTTGTGTGAGAATGGTTACAATATTTTTCATTCCATCTCCCATAATGTTTGGTTGCTCAGGGGGACAATCATTGCATTGTCTGTCGCATTCCTCATTAACATGGTTCCTTCGGGTTCTAGACATTGACTAAAACCAAGAAGAATAGTGTGAGAAACAACAATTATAATAGGAAAACCACATAATCAAGAATAACATTTCACACATAAGGTCTTATCATATGTTTTTCATGGACATTTCTAAAACACTAAGATTGTGTTCTATGCTTAGAGATATCCTTAGGTTTCTTACTAAGGCTATCACATCCTAGTTTCCAAAGGATGACTATACCTTTCCTTTGATACCAACTATAAAGACCCATACTTTACATACACGGCTATTAATTAAAAATTTAAGCATACTTATTACAACATATAACAAAACCATGAAAGGACCGTTTAGGTATAGTGTCTTTATAAACTGGGAAACATAAACAACTGGTTCATAAATCATCTATGTTGTCTCCCATTTATTTCATCATATCTAGAGTCCCTTTTTGGAATATCCTACTTAATATCCTTCTTTCTGACCTGGGGAAAATAAAACATACAAAATGGTGAGCTCAAATGCTCATTAAGGGTAAACAAAAGAAATATCAAACATATCATATTTATAAGAACATAAAATTTTGAAAATCGTATCCTGCAAAAGAGATCATAACATGGGATAAATTATAGAAGTGAAATTTAATTCCAATAATAATAACTTAAATCATGAATCTTTGTGGCATATACACATAATAATATAAAATCATTTCTTAGTAATCAAGACTCATTGCCAAGACTATCTTAGCGGACAAAGTCTTTTTCTGAACCGAGTTCACTCCTCATTTCAGTCTTGTCTCACTGAACCGGTTTGACCTGCCATTCCAGCCATGTCTATCCCATGACATATTAATATTTACCCAATGAATTGGAGGGATATATAGGTCTCACCCATCTCATAATGATACCATTCTTATGTGTGCCACAAAATCATAAATCATACATCATTTCATAACCCATGTAATAAAAATGGGATTCTTAAACATCGTGACATCATAAAACAATTCATATAAGATAAAGGAATTCATAAAAATAAGTCCATCACAACATAATCAAATCAATATAATAATAGTGATAGAAACAGAACCCTATATTATCTTAGATGGAAAATACTTTTGATATAACACTTGAACTCCATTCTTGAGGAAAATATCCTTTCTACTTCAAAAACATTTTTCCTTTCTTAACATGTCATACAATTTTAAACTAAAAGAATTTTCTTAAAAATAAACTTGAAAACTTGTAAAGAAAGCTTCTTGGAAATTATGTTTTAATAATCCATTCATGCCATATAATATAATAAAACACTCTTCTCGTACTTTTGTCAGAAAAGTCAACAAGTACCTCGTACGAAAAAACGACAAAAGATTCCTTTCATATCTTTTACTAAAAACTCACCGTAGGGTAAAATTGGATTTAAAAAATTTTAGTAGGATATAAATAATATTAGATATTGTGGAATCATGGATGTGGATGATAAATATTCCCCAGTAAATTATGAAGTATAAACAATCTCAGATAAAAATGAGATTGCAAGATTTTCCCTTACCTTAGGTACGATTTGCTTCGTAAGTGTCCTAACCTCCTGTACAATGATTTGAATAATGTCATGTACTTATTCCAGAATCATACTCATTGTTATGATATCATATATGTTCATATTCTTAGCTTCTTATTTTTAATATTTCATTGCTACTTGTTATTCGGGTGTTTATTACTTTTTGTTCTTATGCGTGTTTTGTCGAATAAATTCTTATTTTTTTAGGTTATAGATACCTCATTTACAGAATGGTATTAGTGTAATATATATCATATTTATTCACTGAATTCATTTATTTAATCATTATTCAATGAAAATCATGTAGAACGAGTCGCATCACTTCGTGGAGACGGTATTCCGTACGTACGCACAAGCGATGATATCGTTCCAATGATCGTGGAATTGTACTGAAGTGTATGTATACTATTTAAGAATCAATATCACTTTACAATAATCCTATATATTTATTCTTTACACCGTTATACCCATCCAAGTAAGGTGGTGGTGGAAAATAGATTACACCACGCCGTGGAGACGGTATTCCGTACGTACGCACGCGCGGTGATTTCGTTTTCCGTAGGATGGACAGATGGTTAAATAGGGTTGTTTCATACATATAATAACATATCAGTATATGAGTGATACTGATGTTATTAATTCATAATTAAACATATAAATAAGAATAAGTGGAAGAAGAAATAAAGGTGAAAGAATCGGTAACAGACATTACCTCTTCTTTGAAATGCCTCTTTGAGACCTCCTTTTAGGGCACTAAAATTGGTCTTTGAAGAAGAACCGGACCTATAGGATGTTTCTAAGGATGTGGGGAAATAAAATGGGCCGGGGTTGGTAGAACCTGAAGGCTCAAATTGGTGTGAGGTGGAGAGGGAGGAGGTTCCCTTTTATAAGGGAGGAGAGGGGCACCTTTGGAAATATAAAACACTATTAGTTTATATTAAATCCCAACCCCACATAAAAACTTACAAAATGACTCATATCCGAATATTAGATGATATAGGGTTGTAATCTCATCATCCAATAAAATTTAGACATGTTAGGAATTTATTTTAAACATTATCAACTTGATTTATCCTTATTTATCAATTTAATTTTATTTATGGTAATAATATTCTAAATTTTAAATTATTATAAATAATTACATATGTGTTGTGAATTTTCCATAATTTTACACTTTATGACATTTTCTACCATGTAAATTTTAATTTATAATTTTTAAATATTTTTGTGATTTTTAAACAATTTTATAATATGTTATTTTTTAAAATAACAATAGTGTCAATTTTGACACTATTCATTTATTTGAATTTAAATAAAATATATACAGAAGATATGTTCGAAATAAAAGCTTTGATAGATTTATAAAATGTCACATGTATCTATAAAATTAGTGTATCACATTAAATAGTTCATATAATATTTATTTTAATATTTTTAAAACCATTTATTTGATATTTTAATTAATAATACAATTTCAACATCACTATTGTGTCATAATTAATGATAATTATTTAATCATTAAAAATTATAAATAAATTCATATGATGTATATAATTGTCTTAGATTTCTAGAGACTATTAATTTTCTAAGTTTCATTAATTTTATCACTAAGTTAAAATTAGTATACTAATAAGATTTAAGAAAGTGACATGTTGTCACATTCTTTGGTTTTAATAATAATTAAATTATTTTCATGGAAAAAAAGTACATTAAATGAAAATAATCCGACCCTTAGGTGATATGGGTCGACCTTTAGTCATCCAATAGGATTTTGGTAGGTGTTGGGGTAATATTATAATCTTATATTTACCCTCAATTACCCGATTTACCTTTAACTATGGTAAATAAAATTTTCCGTAGTTACTATTCATAATGCCCAAAATTAAAAAGTAGCATATTAACATAATTTGGACCAACTGATTCCAAATATGGAATCCCTTTTTCAAAATTCAAAACACATAAGTTGCAGTAATTAATTTAAAATTAATCCAGTTGTTAAGAAAACAGGTTTTAGATGTTAAAACATTGCCAAAGATTGAAATGTTTTTACCTATGAATTCAAGGTGAAATTAATGAAAATGACATAAATTATATTAAATGGAAAAAATATATTCTATTTATACTTTAAAACCATTCAATATTATAATTTAACCATATAAATTATCTCAATGAAAAAAGTTGTTTTTTATTAAAAATTAGAGTATTTTTACTATTCATCAAAATATGAAAGTTATCAGAAAAATATCAAAAATTTATCCAAAGTAAATTTTAATATCCTGATTCAAAAGAAGAATTTTATTTTTTCATGTTGAACTTACAAACATGTCAAAAACTAGAATTAATGTGGGCGCGCCATCAAAAGGGGGAAAAATGCATTTTTTGAAAAATACTTAATTTACCTGAAAAATTTATTTTCTTCTCTTACCATTTTCAAGAAAATGTTTAAGATGAATAATAATGTTATAAAATTCGAAATTTAGTTATTCATAATATCTAGTCCATAATAATATATCATAGTTTAGTGAAACCTGGTATTGCGTACTACACACGCTATAGAGGAAGGTCGTGATTGCGTGTAATGCAAGCCAAGTCCGTATTGTGTGCTGCGAAAGATTAATTTGGTGTTGCTTATAACATAAGACATAAAAAATATTTTCATAAAATATCAGGGTGTTACAGAACTTGTGTTTGGGTGATACTATAAAAACTTATATATGAGGAGATTTTTTAGGATAGTTTTTAAATGGATTTAAATAACGTAATATCTTGTGTGTACAAAGGGATTGGTGAGGGATGATATTAAATATTAAGGATGGGTGTTTTGAAGTGATTAAATAATGGTTGTTTTATATTTAAAGCTGACCTAATTTTGGTGGTATTAAATCCAATTAACATGGAAGATAAATAATGTTGTAAAGTATTTTTACATTTTATGAACACATCAACCAACAATTTTTTTTATATTTTACTTATTGTAAGATTTTAACTTTTAACATTAACCCCCTATACTATTATAGCTATAATATGGTAAATCTGTTTTATCACAATAATATTTTAATGCCTAAAAATTAAATTAACCATATAAACTAATTTATGACTCCTAGTTCCAAATATATAATACATTTTTGAATATTAAAATCACACATGTTGTAAAATTAAATTTAAAATTAAATCGTTAAAAGACAATTTAAAATAGGTTTTTGAAAAAATTGGCTTTAAATCCAAAAAAATGTACTTACACCTAAACAAGTTATAAATATTTTTTAACTGTAATTAATTAGATTATATATTACTAAAATGTTCATAAATTAATTTTATTAAAAAAATCATAAAATTACACTTAAATATAAAAAAATGAGTGTTTTATGAAAATTAGTATTTCTCACTATTCGCTAAAAATTAAGACTTTTAATAAAATTATCAATAATTAATCCTAAGATAGATTTTACATTTTTAATCCCAAAATAATATTCATTTTTCCAAATAAAATTTTCAAATATATAAAAAAGTAATTATATATCTTTTTACATGGAAAGAAATAAAAATATCTTTTTGAAGAAAACATATATTTGAACAATAAAATGATTTTACTAAGATATATGTGCATATTCAAAAAACATTAATTATTAAATTTAAAAATAGTTGGAAAATTATATATTTCATAATGTTGTCAATAATATTTATTCCCACTAATTTAATGATTATTTTATAATGTTATAATATTTTTAGGAGTTTGTTTATGCTAGGTGTTCTGTGAAACGTACGATATCATGAAGAATAAATTTATTTTAAAAGAGACATAACATAAAATATTAGGGTGTTACATTATACCCTTATAAAAAGTATTTTTTTCCTCGACATTCCTTTCTCTAATATAAACAGATAAGGATACCAATACCCCATCACATCCCCAGGTTCCCACATAGTTTCCTCAAATTGGATGTTTCACTACAACAAATAAATTATGTTAGTAGTCTTATCTAATAGAACATTATCTCTATGATTCAATATCCATAATGGATGTTCTTCAAAAGTAAGATCTTCCTCAAGTGGTTCAACCTCCGAGTATAGTAATTTTTAATGATTCGTAATTTTCTTCTACTACAGAGATACATGGAACACACCATTAATTTGGTAGAGAATTAGTTGAAGCTCCAATAAATAAGATACCATCCTGATATGATCAAGAATATAAAAAAATTCCTTGAATTTTGAAATATAACTTCAAACATATAATATTTATATTATAAAATGTTTTAATGGGAAAGCCACATCATTAAAAAGATAAATAAAACATCATCTTCAGAAGTGGGAAAATAAAAGGAAATGATCAACACAAAACTGGGATTCTATTTTAGAACATATTAGTTGAATGTGAAAATATAGATATTGAAGATAATTTTAACTATCATGTTATAATTGGGAATTATAGAGAACATGGTATTTAATCGGTTAATGACTAATTAACTATAGGCCTAATAGGTCAAGATGATCATTGATGTCATCAGAAACGATGATAAAAGGATAATTCGTTTTTCAGAATAGTTTGAGAAGATATACATACATTATTTAATCTCATCTGTAAAATCTCATTGTTTGGTTGTGCCTTGATCAACTTTCACTTCATTTCTTACTCCATGAAATGATGTTGAAACTGAAATGCCTGAAGGAATAGTGGATCATAATGTCCATAATGGGATAAAAATTCATTCCATTTGTCTCTAGTTATAAAAATAACAATATTTTTACCACATGTTATCTAATATGTATAAATATTTATATGGTTAAAAAAATAGTCTCTAAAACCACATCAAAATATCCATGTAATCAATTTCATAAATGGTTACCCTTATGAACCTTTCTATAAAAATTTAAAAAACTTTTGAATACAGGTTATAAAATTTCAAAATCATCTTATCATTAATTCCCCCAAAAATTGATGTATCAATTTATAGTCACAAGAAATAAATATTAATATCCTTGTCATGTACTATCATGAAACATTGAAATAACATGAATTACCATTTAAATTTTGTGATAACATGAATGATTTTAGAAAATAACTCTTTCCACATATCAAAAATTCAAAAAATCAATAATCTCAATCAATAAATCATATTGTAACCATATGAATAATCAGTTATACTGTCATTAATATTATACCATTTATTTTATCACAATCAAACATATATTTCTATCATTATTATCCCAACACCTTACAAATATTATGTTTTATTGTTCCCTTAATCATGAGTTTTCCCTAAATATCACCTCAATCACTTTTCTTGGTTACGATTACAATTCCAAAAATACATTAAAATTCAGATTAAAAAACTACAGTGTAATGATACTTAGGTGTTTCATTATTCCTAAATTCCTATAGAGGGATGTAGTCACATTAAATTTTAGTAAATTATGAATTAAAAGATTTTCACAGGTCTAACACATGAAAAATTAGACATGAAATTCCCAACAAAGAAGGGGAGGATAAATATACCCTAATTAACATGATTTGTTTCATCCATTAGGATTGAAAAATATTTCTTTTATTACTTTTCCTTTATTTTTTTTTGTTCCCTATCATCAAAATTAGCCCTTAGATTGGGGCATTGATTCACATAACTCCCCAACTACTTTCATTTGAAATACTATAATATTTTTGGTTCATTCTGTGTAGCTATCTATCTATTCATATATTTAGAAAATTCTCCCATCACATCAGAAATAAGTTTCCTGATGACACTCCCTTACCAACATACAACTTTTACTATTTACCTTAATAATATTTCCTCAATGTAAATTCCCAAATATTGAGTACAATGGTAAGAGAATCTCCTTCCATCCACTGTTTTTTATAATTTCATTTATATTCCATAATTTTTTTCTTATACAAATAATGACTTTGAAGGTTAACTAAAATTCTCATCTCCATGGTGAGATAACATAGAAAAATTCCTTAATTAGTATCGAATAAACATATATTTAATGACCTTTTTGAGTTAATTTTTAGCCACTAAAGAATCGATTAATTTTAGTTCCATGACTAATAATTAAACAAGATTCATATTTTAAAATCCTTGAAATATTTTTCTTATCCTGAGAACTAAAGAACAAAATATATTTTCTCAATGGTGTTTATCTATTTCTCATTCACTGGTGGATAATAATTTCCATTTAATTAAGGTGGATGTTACATCATAATGGACTCATTGAAATGTTTTTCCTTCCATTGATCATTTGGATGCATACTATAATTCCTAGCATGTGTGAGTATAGTAATGTGGATTTTAATCCAATATCACATAACATTCATTTTATTAGGTGGAAAATCATTTCATTTCACATCGCATTCATCATTACCGTGGTTCCTTTGTGTTCCATCCATTATAAAAATCCAAAATAAAAATTACATTAGTATTATTCAAACTATGAAAACCACCTAATAACGGAAATTACTCAAAATATTTAAATTTTCAAAACTGTATATTCAAATTTTGTTATTAATTATCCTTACCAAAACTCTAGGATTGTATCCTAGATTTACAAATAGGTTTCATAGTTAGGTTTTTTCTTCATAGATTCTAAAGTTAACTAAGCCTTTTCCTAATACGAAATACAATGAATCACACTATTCATATATAGATATTAAATATATGTAGATAAATATTCATCGCATAATTTACCAAAAACACACCCAAATAATATGGGTTCAGGGTATTTGAAAACATGGAAATAGAACCAATTGATATGTAAAACATCAATATCATCCCCCACTTATTACATCATAAATATAACCCTTTTTGGAATGCCATACTTAATACATTCCCTCACATCCTGGGAAAATAAATATAATAAAAGGGTGAACTCATATAGTTAGTAAGGGTAATGAAAAGGGAGATATAAATCATAACATAGTTATAAGGGAATTAGAACATGAACATAACATTTGAAAATTATATCCTTCAAATCCATGATTATAATCTTGATTATTGGAATAAATCATAGAAGTTTATAAGACATGAATCATAATTGAAAATGATCCATGAATGAGTAAAATTGGCATAATACATAGAATGTGGAATACACATAAGTATATAAAATCATTTCCATTATAGTGAAGGCTCTTTTCTAAGAATATCATAGTTGAATGGGTTCACTTCCCAAACAATTTTGTTAGTCAAGGTTCACTCCTAATATTATCATGGAAAAAAATTCCTTTATTGAATCAGTTTCACATCATGTTACAATCTTGTATTACAAAATTGGGTTCAATCCCTATGTAAGTGTTGTTTTAATAAACTGATTTCAATCCCAATTCAATTTCTATATTTCTAACCTACGTTAACTTCTCATTTTAATCCTATCTATCTCATGAGATATAAATTATGACCCAATTCATTGGATGTAGATATAGGTCCCAACCATCATTAGTTATAAAATAATCACCATCCTCTATTATAATGTAACCACCCTAAAATCATGAAAACAATACATATTTTTTCCTTAATAAAATATTCCATTCACAATATCGGAACCCATGTAATTAAATGTGTTTCAAAAATATTTCATTCTAAAATTACTCATGGAGAAGAAATGGTATTCATAAACATCATTCCATCATAAACATAATCCAAAAAAATTAATAAGGATAGTATCCTTTGATAATATCCCATATAAATCTTATGTAACATATAATAATTTTATCTTATATAGAATGTAATATTGAATGATTAGTTGAAATAATTAATGAAAAATAGCATTTCTATTTTCAAATCATTTCATTTAACGAGTAGCACAATTAAAAAGGAAAAAAATTTCATTGAAAATAACCATGTATTATATTAATGGATACATCAAATAATTTTAGTTTTATGATGGAATGAAAATATGGTCATGCCATAAAATATAAAAAATATGTATTCTATATTTTTTTAGAAAAATTCAGAAGGTACATAGTTTAGAAAATTACAAAAAAATTATTTTGAACCATTTTGAAAAATTCAAACATAAATAAAACATATTTTAAAAATCATAAGAGAATTGTATAAACATTTTTAATGTTTCTAGAAATAATATATATGGAATATAAAGAGATTTTTATTGGAAATAATAATTTTTAAATGATAGTCCCATAAATATTTCATATCATTGATGTGTGTAGTAATAAAAACAATAGATTATGTTTATTAGATGTAAATACTCATAAAAATTGTAAATAAAGCATTATATAATCAGATTAATGAGGTTATATTAATTTTTTTATCAACAATATTACTGATAACTATAAAAATTAATTACAATGATTAAGGAGAAAATGTGTTTACTTGGTGGTTAAAGAACGAATATAATGTGGTAAAATACCCCAAAACGTGTCAAACTCCAATTATTTGGACATATTTAGACCATATATTTTCTATTATCTTGAAAGGATTATTTTTGGGGACTTTTTACATGATAAAATCATGGGTGAAATTTAATCATTCAAAAAAATACAACGGTTCCACTCACCCAACTTATAAAAGGCCACCCATCTCCACTCAACTACACACCTTGAAACAACTTTGGATAAGTAATACCTTCAAAATAACTCGTAAACATAACACTACTCATTGATGAATAATTGTTTTTGGGATGAAATATATCCTAGTAAATATTTAATGCAAACCAATGGAATATGTCCAAAGGAGATGTAATGTTCTTCAAGAATATTCTTCGTTTTATTTCCTTCTCTAAATCCAATTCCAATTAAGCCATGATTATATAGAAATATCATGATATTCCATAAAATTTGAATTTTTCATGTTAATATTACTATCTAAAACTGAAAAAAGTTCAATCAAATGAGTTATGAAATCATCATTTTTTTGTACGTTGGACATCTACCTCATGAACCAATGTCGTGCATTTCTTAATTATGACCTTTTATAGTTGGGAATAATAATGGATTTATAGTTTGTATAATTTATATATAATATTTATAACATATTAATGCATATAGAGTCATTATATTATATTTATTTTTTCCTTTCATTCTATATGAGATACGATAACGTCTTTCATGTGTGTAACAGACTACCACCTTGCAATGTGATGTGATTCGACTTTTACTAACACTTCACATGGATGGTAATAATGTTAAAGTAAATTATTATGTATTATATATATTAAATTATTATGATATTCAAGAAATATTTATATTTCTTGGAATATAACATATATCACTTTCATTTATTCTATTTCACATATATAAACATGAGAATATTGTTTCTTTACATCTGTACTTTCGCATTCACAAAGTGATGTGACTCTATTTTCATAACAACAACAAAATTATGAAATAAATGAAAATATAACATTTTAGTAATTATATATTGATCATTTTTAATGGTAATATATTAATTACATCCAATCCATAATGATTGAGAAAAATAGAAATTTAATGCATTTGTACATATGACACCCCATCCCCGTTATTGTAATGTAATTCATTTTATCATAATAATTATTCATGATTTGATGTAAAATTAAAATTAGTGTAAAAATATGATAAATATGAAATGATTAATATTCAATATATAGTATAACAATGTGTTATTTTGTTGAACCAGAACATCCATACTAAAATATCCATGAGAAAAAAAGGCAAGTAACACTTGAAATTGTAAAAAAAATGAAATTTTATTAACAGATATATGATAAGATATTATTTCATGAATATATATGATATAATTAATATTAATTTGGTTCTATAATAATTTACTAACACATTTATAAAAACTATAAAAAGGTTATACGACATTTAACCAAAAAGAATCATAAGGAAGGTATTTCATCTCAACTTCATATCATTGAGGCTTATTGTAATGTTATGCACCTAATTTTTTATTTGATATATATAATTCCCAATTAGAATTTTATATCCATATTCAGTTGTAATTCATTTTATTTTATCTCTAGATTTTAATTATCATATCAAAGGATATTTGACTTGGAAATTACCCAGTGGTAATAGATATTGAACAATCAATCATTCTTTTCTGATTGGAAACATTCCCATGAATCAATCACTTTCTTATAATCATTTTTTACTGGAAATTAAATTTATCACAAATATACATACTATTTTATAATGGATATGATTATTTTCTAAACCCTTTACCATTTTTACATATGGTTTTCACTTTCAATGTTATTTGATTATCTAGGGAAATATTGACAAATTTGTTTCCTTTAATAAATATGAATATTTGATAATGCATATTGATTATAGAATTGAATATATTATTATGTATATGGGGAATGATTCATACTTATATGAAAATGTATAGAGATCAGTTAATGTAATACCCTTTATGCTTCATTATTCTCATGGGATGAATCAGTTGGCTAGAATTAAATATGTGAGTTCATAAAAATATGTTGTAAAATGTATTCAGGATTGATCTTGACGTTAAATGTACATTGTTCTTGGAAGAAATTTAGTATTATAATTAATTTTCTCCATCATTTATGTTTTTATTAATGACCAAAATATTTTTACAACGATTTTATCTATCGATGAATTTAATTTTCATTTCATTTATTAAATGACATGTTTTTTCAATTATTTTACATTCTATTTTGATTTTTCTTTATCAAACTATTTAAATGGAATGTATGATCAGTTATTTGACATTAAATATTTATTATTAGTTATCAATTCATGAATTAACTTCATTTAAATTAATTGTGTCCTCAGTTACATACAATTAAATGTTTATTAGGCTCATTGATTCATTATTTATTCCATAGTACATAACCCTTTCTAAGAATTTGAGTTCACCGTTATTTTTTTTCCATTCCCTATGATTCCATTAATTTTTCTATGATTGATATGCAAAGATATGGTTGGTGTAATAAACTTTTTCTCATAATAAAAAAACTATTTTTATAATTTTTATATTAAAATTTAATGCTAGACTCATGTATATATATATTTTACCAAGACTACTAGACTATTCTATACATCACGATGTGATTCCTTGTAACATATTTCATTATAATTATAACAGGAACCACATATGGGATTCTTCATTTATGGATACAATATAATAAATAAAATTATTTAACGTGATATATTTCAGAAAAAACTTTGGTTGTTACATTTCGGATTACAATTTATGATGTAATGTTATAACAATATGAAGAGACCTCAAATAAGAATAACTGGGATCCAACAGAATGACTGAATCATTTTTTATTATCAATTAAATGATTTAATGAAACAAAATGATCCATATTTTAGAACCCAACTCAAATATAAATATAAAATATATCTTTTAACCCATTTTATACCAGTCCGTTTCCAATGGGGTTTGTTCATGGAGCCAAAAATAGCCAATGGATCTTATATCCTTGATAACACGTGGAACTACTTTCAAAAGGTGTTCTCTCATTGGGTAACAAGGCCAATAAATACATATGAACTCACTTTGGTCGAGATGATATGAGTTTTGGCTCATCATGCCTGTTTTAGGGTAATTGTTACCTACTTTGGGAATCTCTTATTGATTTCAAACATGTTGATGAATCATTTGTTCATTACAAAGTATGATGTGGGTCACCCAAAAATAACAATAAATTATTATCACACATGATTTCTGGATCATCTTTATGTATCTAAGGTTCTCCATAAATTGAGTGATCTATATATATATTAAATTCCACATCAATGGTACCTTTTTATATAGGTATCAATGATTCTTATACTATTTTTCATTATAAAGATTGTTTTAATCCACCCAGTGGGGCTCTCTTGAATTTATTTTCATCTATGTTGACAAAATATGTTTTAATATGGGGATAAGACCTATGAAATGGGATTCATATGTATCATTGTCAAAGGAATCAAAACTCATGTTGTTCAGTTCCACTTAATAGGACACAACACCTTTTAAGGCCATGTGATAAAGACCAAACCATGTGGTTTAATGTCATACAAAAATGACATATTGGTGAAAGTTTCCTAGTTAATGTTTGGTGTCAGACATACGTTGAAGTAACCCAAGGGATTTGGAAGATATGTGGTATCCCTGATTTGGTATGAACATATTAGAAATGTGGCCTAATAAGGATGGAGATGAATGTGACTATAAGGCATGTAACATCCCAGACCCAGATGTCACGCTATGGTGCCCTGAGCCAATTTTGGACACAAGGCCTCAAGTGTAACGACCCAAAGTTTCATTAATGGAAAATCCCTCTTGATCAAATTAAATGTCTCTTTATGATAAATGTTTTTATAAGATGTCAACCTCTTTGGTTTTATGATAATAGTTGTGACCGTTACTTTTATAGTCGTTGAACAGTGATCACGTGATTAGTATAAATATAAGGCTTTAACGAACCCAATTTTTACTCAGACAAAGGAAGCGATGGCCTCATCTAGTAGAATTTCCCCATACGAAGCCCATTTTTTGGAGCTTTAAAAAGAGGTGGCATCATTGGGCTTCTCCCTTGACCAATCCCAATCTGAGCTTCATTATGTCAAGCTCGAATGTGACCATCTATGGGAAAAGTGGAAGTTGATAGAGATTACCACTCGAGCGATGTAATCCGAGCCGCCCCAAGTGTCTATCCCCATCGAACACCTTACCCCTAGGTCTTATGCCACTGTTTTAAGGGATTATGTAACAAATAAGTAGTATTATGTTCATGTACATTAATTTTGTATATAATAATGAATATAATTTCTTGTCATTTTTGATACATTGTAAATAGTTTTTGAAGTACAAGTGGTGTTTTTAGTTATTATTTAATTAAGAAATATATTTTATTAAATTATGGTATTTTTGAATTAAATAATATTTTAATAAAATAATAATATTTTTTATATTAATTAAATATAAATGATCTTATAAATTTATGAATGCAATTAAAATGTTATATTATGGTTTGAAAGCCATTTCTGTCAAAACCCGAGAATTTTCGATAAATGTTGGTTTTTATTTTAAAAGTGAAAATTAACATATTTAGATATTTTTTAGATAAAATAAATGTCATTTCTGGAATCAGGATGTCGAAATTATCCAACGGTGAATTTTTCATCAGTTTCTGATACAGTCGAATTTTTGGGTAAAAATTAAATACCGTTTAAATATATAATGTGTTTTATGACATCATAATGACCCAATGGTGATGTAATAAAATACTATAATCCTTATGTTAGGCCAATATATGTTTTACCATTAAAATAAAGTGATTTTGGGTCTGTTTGACTTACTTTTCAAAGCATTAATGAACCCCACAAGACTTATTCAACACTTTGCCTTTTTAAATTAATCTCCATGGGGGTGTGACTCACCTCCACATAAGCAACGTTATTATTTTAATAATTTCAGACCCTGGACTTGTAAAATATTTTTTTCCTCTTTCCTTTTCTAGAAACCATGGTCAAAAAACCATGGGATGGTTTTTGGTTTAGATTAGTTTAATATAAGGGGTCCCAAACCTAAATAATGAAGAATTCTCTCACCTTTCCTATATAAACCCACCCAAGGTCCCACTTCCTCCTCACTAAAATCATTTGGAGTTCACCCAAACTTTTCCCTACTCTCTCTAGAATCCTCCCAAGGTGCCCCAAGCTCCCAAGAAGCCTCTCACAAGCCTCTCTCTAGCCTTTGGAAGCACACTTCCAAGTAAGTGTTTTTTCTTCCTTTCTCATTGTTGTCAATTTTCATTAAGTTGTATTGACCTTTTAATTTCAATTATCAATGTTGGCGTATGGTTTCGCACCTCCCCCATACTTCCCTTTTATTGTTTGAATGATGGGAGAACCCTTTCTCTCTCATTAAATGCCTCCCTTGTACACCCGTTATTATGCCGAAATTCCAAAAAGAACTTCTCTCTCTTCTTTTACATTCAAGCAATACTTTTGTATCATGAATCTAAATTCCATTTCATTTATTGGGACATGTATCTATATGACCTACTTACTGTACATTACATGTAAATATGATGAGGAACCCCTTTCTCTCTCATCAACCTTTTTTATGAATTCTTATTTCATGCCATTACGTTGCTGAAATCACACCGATTTTCTAAGCCAATGTCATTGTGTAGTGAATACCATGCCCATTTCTCCATCAAGGGTATTCACCTTTACGAACATTTACTTATTGATTATAAAGTTTCATGTATTAATTCCACATTCCTTTATCGTGGAATAAATGATTATGTCTTATGAATCCATGTTTTATGATCCATGTGGCACACTTATGCATGAAATGAAATGTTTAAGAAGGGTGCTCCCTTATAGCACTCCAATGCATTGGGTAAAGTATAGTATCATGATACGTCAAGTGCAATGAGTAGTGACTAATGATAATTCAAGTGAAACAAGGGTTTACTCATGCTTCATGTGCAATGAGGGTTTACTCATGCTCCACGTGCAAGGAGCTTTGGCTCATGCTAATTCAATGTTAAGTGTTGTTGCCACATTTCCATGTTATGATTATCACACTTTATCATGCCTTTATGTTCATGTTTCTTTTATGCTCTATTGATATGCCTATTGTCAAACATGTATTATACTCCTCATGTTATTCCATGTGTACTCCATTACTGGGCTTTATAGCTCACCCTTTTCTTATGCATGTCCTCAGGTTATCCCATGCAATGCTAAGTATGAGGGAATGTAGTGGTCATGTAAAGGATGTTTTCAATAAAGATTTTGTATCTCAAGTTTTATGTTTTTATGTAATGATCCTAAGCCCCAAAGACACTAAACCTCCAGATCTTCTTCGTTGTATCAAGTGAAGTTCTATGTAATGAATCATGTTTAAGTTGTAATAAAAAGTCGGGTTGTCATAGTTGGTATCAGAGTATAGGTTTAGTTATTTTTGGGATTAGGAAAACCCTAGTAAAACCATAGATACAAGACTAAGTATAATAAAAACATCCCTAAGATTTTTTAAATACTAAGTAAGTGGTTTATCAAACAAATACATCCATGTCTGGATACGAGCAGGTAGAGGCGGCTCTGGGACAGATGTATCCTAGGACTAAAACCCGAAAACACCGCTTTAAGCTAGACTCGAACAGGAACTGGTGCACGACAACGGGGCTTGCTGCACTCTTGGTTACGACACTCCCGGGGGATATGTTTTGATAAATTCACAATCTTAGTATGAACCCTTATAATGGGAAAAATGCCCCTAAGAATATATGTTAGAAAGTAGATCATGAAAATCCTATATTGAAGCCTATAGACTCATGAGTTAAGGAATGAATGTTTATTTATAAGACATAAACTTTTGTCATTGGATTACCCTTTATGTTTTACCCCTAACATTCCTTTTATTCCCGCCAATGTCCGGTAATAGGAGGACTCAGGCTAACAATCATTGTGAAGATCAATGTGATGATTGTACTAATGAGATGGCCAATCCAATGGGAGCGGGAATCGCAAACTTTGTCATGCTTCTCTCTCAGCTAACTTAAGTTTTAAATAGAAACACGGTTCAAGAGGAATGTTCAACCCCCCCTAAGAAAGAACAAGTCGTTATCGAGAGCTTCATGAGACAATGGCCTCCTACTTTTAGTGGATCATCTGATCCCATGATCGCTGAACAATGGATCAAATCCATTGAAAAGATATTCTCCATCCTCCAATGTTCCGAACAAGAGAAGGTTCTCTTGGAGGCCTATCATATGGAGGGTGAATCTGATCAATGGAGGACGTTGATAAAAAATACGATGCCTAAGGAGGAGATTGAGGCTTTGGAATGGAAGGAATTCCGGAAGATTTTTTTCGATAAATATTTTCCGCGCACCCTCCGTCTTAAGATGGAACGGAACTTCATTTCCCTCAAGAAAAAAAGATGACGAATTTGTAGGAGTGTACGAGGAAAACTTTACAAGGCTTTCACGATACGCTTCCGGCTTCATCGTTACCCCCGAATGCAAGGTTGACCGCTTCTTTGGTGGGCTGAAGCCTAGATTGCGGAAAGCATTAGAAATCCTTGACTTCGACAGCTATGAGAAAATTGTACGATGTGTCCTCAAGGTCGAAATGGAGATCAGAGAATCACAGGGGTATCATGGGGACAAGAAGCATAAGGTAGACTTCAATGCTGGTGGTCTGATGGATAAATCCAACAGCGATAAGAAGTTCCAGCACCCCACTTTCCAAAAGTGTGGAAAGAAACACCCTGGAAATTTCTTTAAGGGGATGAGAAAATGCTTCAGGTGTGGAAGTGAAGGGAACCTAGCTATTAACTATCGGTAAGAAGGACCCCCAACTGCGACAGAGGAGAGGAATGCTTCATTCAAACCTCAACGCGTTGTTCAATGCTACAAATGCAAATAACCGTGTCATTTTTCAAATCATTTCCCTAATCCAAGGGTTATCGGAGGCAACCAACAACCTCCATGACAACAAGGAAGAGCTTTTGCCATCACTTCTGCCGAAGTGAACCCCGACAACGAAGTGGTGACAGGTATGCTAGTTATTCATTAAAGAATAGAGAACATACTTTTTGATTCAGGTTCTACGTATTCTTTTATATCTCGAAAGTTTAGTAGAAGAATCCCAGCACCACCAAAAATCGTGGAAGTAAAGATGTCGGTGAGTACGGCAAATGGGGCAATCATTGCATCCCATGAATATAAGTCCTCCCCTGTTATAATAGGTGGATTTAATATCCCGGAGAACCTCGTCATACTCTCTTTGGTGGAATTTGATGCATTTCTTGGCATGGATTGGCTTTCCTTATGTAGAGCCAACATAAATTGTCGGGAGAGGGAAATCACACTTCATATGGAGAATCAACCCCCGATTCCTTACAAGTGTCAGGAGGAAGATGAATATTCTTTAGATCCATCAACTCAAGCATGGATATTACTGCCCTATGAGCACGCGTATCTAGCTCAGATGATTGAGTCCAAAGAAGAAACCATCCTTGAAGAAATTCCTATTGTGAGTGAATTCGTGGAAGCATTTCCCAAGGAACTGCCTTGTCTTCCTCCAAGAAGAGATGTTGAGTTCTCAATTGAACTTATACATGGGGCACTACCAATATCCAAGACTCCATATATAATGGCTGTTGTTGAACTTGAAGAGCTAAAGAAACAACTACAGGAGAATCTGGATAAAGGGTTTATACGCCTAAGTGCTTCACCATGGGGTGCACCAGTCCTCTTTGTCAAGAATATGGATGGGTCAATGCGGCTCTTCATCGAATATCGTGAACTTAAAAAAATCACGATAAAGAAAACATATCCACTCCCAAGAATTGATGACTTGTTAGATCATTTTCATGGAGAAAAATACTTTTCCAAGGTGGGATTGCGGTCGGGATATTATCATGTAAGGGTGAAGAAGAAAGATATCTCCAAGACTGCTTTTCGTACAAGATATATGCACTATGAATTCAAAGTAATGCCTCCCGGACTCACCAATGCTCCAACAATATTCATGGACTTGATGAATAGAGTCTTTAGAGATTTCCTTGGAAATTTTTTGGTAGTCTTTATAGATTATATTCTAATATACTCCAAAACCAAGGAGGATCATGAGGATTATTTAAGAACTGTACTAGAGACTTTTCACAAGGAGAAGCTCTATGCAATGTACAACAAGTGTGAGTTCTGGTTGAAGTAGGTCTCATTCTTGGGCAATATCATCACAACCAATGGGATATTTGGGGATCCCTCCAAAAAAGATGCAATTGAGGGATGGCCAAGGCCAACATCGGTAACCGATATCCGTAGCTTCTTGGGGTTAGCTGGATATTATCGACGATTTGTGAGAAATTTCTCACGATTGTCCAACCCACTTACCAAGCTAACTCAAAAGGGAGTAAAGTTTTCTTGGAGTGATGAATGCGATAAAGCATCAAGGAGTTGAAAAAGAATCTTATCACTACACACGTGCTCACTTTACCCACAAGTGGGGAGCATTTTGTGGTATTTAGTGATGCTTCAAAAAAGGGCTTAGGATGTGTGATGATGCAGAATGATAAAGTGATATCCTATGCCTTAAGGCAGTTTAAAATCCATGAGTGAAACTATCCAACGCATGATCTAGAGTTGGCGGATGTGATCTTTTCCTTGAAAATCTTGTGGCATTATCTCTATGGAGAGAAATGTGAGATATATACTGACCACAAGAGTCTTAAAAATATATTCAAACAGAAAGAGCTTCATATGCGCCAGAGAAGATGGATAGAGCTCATCAAGGATTATAAATGTTCAATACATTAACACCCTGGGAAAGTGAACAAGGTGGCGGATGCCCTAAGTAGAAAGGATCCAGCGATTCTATCAATGATGAGAATTGAGAAGAATCCAATCTTCTTAGACATGATGAAGATGGACGTGGGAAGCATAAAGAAGGGGACATCATCAATCCTTTCACAAATGATTTCTCAACGATCTATTTTGGAAAGGTTAATGGATGCTCAAAAGGATGATGTGGGAATTCAAGAAAAAGTGGAAACTATCAAAAAGAGAAAATCCTCAGAGTTTAATTTTAATGAAGAAGGAATTGTGCGGTTTGGGAAAAGACTATGTGTTCCATCACGTCTGGAGCTGAAGAAAGAACATTTGGATGATGCACATAGTTCAAGTTTCTCTATACACCCAGGGAACACAATGATGTATCGAGATCTCTGAGAAAACGTTTGGTGGGATAATATGAAGAAGGAGATCGTTGAATATACATCAAAGTGCCTGGTGTATCAGCAAGTGAAGGCCGAGAGGTAGAAGTCTAAGGGGATGATGCAACCATTGCCCATACCAGAATGGAAATGGGAGAACATCACCATGGAATTTGTCATCGGACTTCCTAGGAAATCCAAAGGAAACAAAGCAATCTGGGTTGTTGTGAATCATCTTACAAAGACTGCACACTTCATTTCTATTCGGGAGGATTTCTCATTGGATCAACTAGCACGGATATATATCAGGTTAGTTGTAAGGTTACATGGAGTACCACTATCTATTGTGTCTGACCGAGATCCAAGATTCACCTCTATGTTATGGAAGAGTCTTCAACATGCTATGAATACTGAACTGAACTTTAGTATGGCCTATCATCCTCAAACTGATGGCCAATCCGAGCGGACAATCCAAACACTTGAGGATATGTTGAGAGCGTTCTCAATGGACTTTAAAGGAGGATGGGATCAACATCTTCCTCTGGTTGAGTTCTCTTAGAATAACAGTTTCCACTCAAGCATCCAAATGGCACCATATGAATCTCTATATGGGAAAAGGTGCAGAACACCAGCATGTTGGGATGAGGTTGTTGAACGTAAGCTGCTTGGACCAGAAATGGTCGAAGAAATTGTGGATAAGGTGAAAACCATTCAGTAGCATATCAAGGCAGCCTAGAGTCAACATAAGAGTTATGCAGATAATTGTTGATGAGACCATGTGTTTAAAGTTGGAGACATGGTGTTTTTATGCATATCTCAATGGAAGAAGGTCATGAGGTTTGGAAAGAAAGGGATGTTAAGTCTAAGGTATATCGGCCCCTTCGAGATTCTTGATCGTGTTGGGGATGTGGCCTATCGATTAGCACTTCCACCAACTATTTCCAAGGTGCATGATATCTTTCATGTATCCCTCTTAAGGAAGTACATACCTGGCCCTTCACATGTACTCTCTTCTGAGGTGGTAGAATTGGAAGATGATCTTTCTTATGAGGAGCAACCAGTGAAGATCTTAGATCGTAGTGAAGAAGTTCTATGAAATAAGACAATGCCCCTTATCAAGGTGTTGTGGAGAAACCACATGTTTGAAGAAGAGACTTGGGAGTTGTAGGATATGATGAAGATGAGTTACCCACATTTTTTTTGGTGTGGGAAAAGGAAAATTTCGAGGGCGAAATTTCTTATGGGGGGAATATTGTAATGACCCAAAGTTTCATTAATGGAAAATCCCTCTTGATACAATTAAATGTATCTTTATGAAAAATGTTTTTATATGATGTTAACCTATTTGGTTTTATGATAAGAGTTGTGACCATTACTTTTATAGCCATTGAACAGTGATCACATGATTAGTATAAATATAAGGCTTTAACGAACCCAATTTTTACTCAGACAAAGGAAGCGATGGCCTCATCCAGTAGAATTGCCCCATACAAAGCCCATTTGTCGGAGCTCGGAAAAGAGGGGGCATCCTTGGGCTTCTCCCATGACCAAGCCCAAGCTGATCTTTATTATGTCAAGCTCGAAAGTGACCGTCTATGGGAAAATTGGATGTTGATAGAGATTACCACTCGAGCGATGTTATCCGAGCCACCCCAAGAGTCTGTCACCATCGCACACCTTACCCTTAGGTCTTATGCCGCTGTTTTAAGGGGTTATGTACCAAATAAGTAGTACTATGTTCATGTACATTATTTTTGTATATAATAATGAATATAATTTCTAGTCATTTTTTATACATTGTAAATATTTTTTAAAGTACAAGTGGTGTTTTTAGTTATTATTTAATTAACAAATCTATTTTATTAAATTAAGTGATTTTTGAATTAAATAATATTTTAATAAAATAATAATATTTTTATTAAATTAATTAAATATAAATGATCTTATAAATTTATGAATGCAATTAAAATGTTATATTATGGTTTGAAATCCATTTCTGTCAAAACCCGTGAATTTTTGATAAATGTTGGTTTTTATTTTAAAAGTGAAAATTAACATATTTAGAAATTTTTTTAGATAAAATAAATGTCATTTCTGGAATCAGGACGTCGAAATTATCCAACGGTGAATTTTTCATAATTTTCTGAGACAGTCAAATTTTTGGGTAAATATTAAATACCGTTTAAATATATAATGTGTTTTATGACATCATAATGACCCAATGGTGATGTAATAAAATACTATAATCCTTACGTTCGACCAATATATGTTTTACCATTAAAATAATGTGATTTTGGGTTTGTTTGACTTACTTTGCAAAGCATTAATGAACCCGTCAAGACTTATTCAACACTTTTCCTTTTTAAATTAATTTCCATGGGAGTGTGACTCACCTCCACATAAGAAACCTTATTATTTTAATATTTTCGGACCTTGGCCTTGTAAAATATTGTTTTCCTCTTTCCTTTTCCAAAAAACATGGGCAAAAACCGTGGGATGGTTTGAGTTTTGGATTAGTTTAATATAAGGGGTCCCAAACCTAAATAATAAAGAATTCTCTCACCTTTCCTATATAAACCCACCCAAGATCCCACTTCCTCCTCACTAAAATCCTTTTGAGTTTGTCCAACCGCTTCCCTACTCTCTCTAGAATCCTCCCAAGGTGCCCCAGCTTCGAAGAAGCCTCTCACAAGCCTCTCTCTATCCTTTGGAAGCACACTTCCAAGTAAGGGTTTTTTCTTCCTTTCTCATTTTTGTCAATTTTCTTTAAGTTGTATTGCACATTTAATTTCAATTATGAATGTTGGGGTATGGTTTTTCACCTCTCCCATACTTCCCTCTTATTTTTTTAATGATGGGAGACCCATTTCTCTCTCATTAAATGCCTCCCATGTACACCCGTTACTATGCCGAAATTCCGAAAGGAACTTCGCTCTCTTCTTTTATATTCAAGAAATACTTTTGTATCATGAATCTAAATTCGATTTCAATTGTTGGGGCATGTATCTATATGACCTCCTTACTTTCCATTACATGTAAATATGATGATAAACCCCTTTCTATCTCATCAACCTTTTTTATGAATTCTTATGTCACGTCGTTACGCTGCCGAAATCGCACCGATTTTCTAAGCCAATGTCATTGTGTAGTGAATACCATGCCCATTTCTCCATCAAGGGTATTAACCTTTATTCACATTTACTTATTGATTATAAAATTTCATGTATGAATTCCACATTCCATTATCATGGAATAAATGATTATGATTTATGAATCCATGTTTTATGATCCATGTGGCACACTTATGCATGAAATTAAATGTTTAAGAAGGGTGCGCCCTTATAGCGCTCCAATGCATTGGGTAAATTATAGTATCATGATATGTCAAGTGCAATGAGTGTTAACTCATGCTAATTCAAGTGCAATGAGGGTTTACTCGTGCTTCATGTGCAATGAGGGTTACTCATGCTCCATGTGCAATGAGCCTTGGCTCATGCTAATTCAATGTTAAGTGTTGTTGCCACATTTCCATGTTATGATTATCACGCTTTATCATGAATTTATGTTAATGTTTCTTTTATGCTCTATTGATATTCCTATTGTCTAACATGTATTGTACTCCTCATGTTATTCCATGTGTACTCCCTTACTAGGCTTTATAGCTCACCCTTTTCTTATGCATGTCCTCAGGTTATCCCATGCAATGCTAAGTACGAGAGAATGTAGTGGTAATGTAATGGAAGTTTTCAATAAAGATGTTGTATCTCAAGTTTTAAGTTTTTATGTAATGATCCCAAGCCCCAAATACACTAAACCTCTCGATCTTCTTCGCTGTATCAAGTGAAGTTCTATATAATGAATCATGTTTAAGTTGTAATAAAAAGCAGGGTTGTCATATCAAGAGAATATACCCAAATTCCAGAGGCTATCTACTAGTAGCTAGGGCCTAGATGGTTCATTGGGGAGACTATTCCCCCATTTCCAAAGTATCACATCTGATGTCAAACATACAATAAATATCTAATGGGAGATAAACTGAAGTAAAAAAAATGATTGTCAATATATGAATACATAACAATAACAAGATGTTTCTCATATACAAAATGATGAATATGGTACACATATATAGACAAAATCTAGAACATCACATGTCATTGTAATACTATACCAGATCCAAAATGAACAAAAGACCAAAAAGTTATCCTATCATCATAACTATCAGCTTGTTCCTATGCTCCCCTGCTCCAAAGCCACAGTCAAAAACCTGCACGGAGGATTTTTCCCCTATCATAACCTGCAACCATATAATCTGTTTTGGTCCTTGAGGAGGTCCAAACATGGTGTGAGATAAACACTCTAATAGGAAATCATTCAGGTCTATATAGTTCTAATAAAAATTCTACAAAAGTTCTAGCAGGTGTAAACATGAAGAAAGTAAAGTGTGTATTCCCATGGAATAAGTATATAGAAATATGTAAAATTAACCATCCCTCAATGAATCCTGGAAAAGATTCAGGTCCTAATAATAAATCTAAATGGAAAGTAAACAAATCACAAGGCCACTATGTACATTCATCTATAATATTTAACCCTAAACCACACTATGTAAAGAAGTCAAGTATCCGATGTCCATGCCATATAGTGAAGAGTAGAATCCCAAGACCACACGTTATAGTGAAGAGTTGACCTCAAGGGCCAGATCAATGGTGTTCGATGTCCAAGGCATCCATGTAATAATTCTATACCATGGAGGGTTGGATCCAAAGATCATGTCCATGGAGTCCCATCGAGTCCCATGGGAATCCTTGGTGGAAATTCGGTTAGGCACTGGTTGGGTTCCTAGGACCATGGAAATAGAAATTCCTACATGATCTCAAGCTAGCCGGATCCATGGGGTAGAAAGGCACGTGGAATCCCACAGAATCAAGATAGAAGGGGAAGAATAAACCCAATGTGTCCACAACCGCATTCCAGATCCATAGAGAGCAGTCCATGGCATTTATTAACCATTAATTCAAGCATTAAATGATTCAATTTAAACAAACATTCCATGTGAGTATACCCCCTCACAACAACCTACAAAGTCCATGAGTATACTCACTCATGAAAACCTTTTATCAAAATAAACATATTGGACTACACTCCCATATAAACCATTTAACATTACATTAGTCATTTAATATAGGTATACCCACCCATATTATCCATTTTACATGACATACTATCAAAATAAACAAGGAATAACATGATATTCATCAATCCAGGAGGCAGTACATCTCCTTAATAATCTATTCAAGCCATCAAGGCATCAACATGCTTCCACTAACTAAGAAATCACAAGCACAAACCCCATGGGTGATTTTAATAGGAATAAACATGTAATTTATATAATGTGAACCCATTAGGAAACCTTGAATCTTGTAACAGGTTCCAACAAACCTAAATGGAACCTATGGTCATCTTTAGTAGGCTGACTAAGCCTACGATAAGCTACTATCTCAAAACATGGCCTCTCTGTAATGTCTATCTGGAGGTGAGAAGGTAGAATGCCCGAAAATCACCCAACAAGACAAAAGAATGTATAGAACACCTAACTTGCCTTGGTAGTAGACAACTCTTCCAATATCTTGTCCTGAATCATTCTGGTTTTTATGAAATATGAATAACAGATGAATAATGGGGTATTATAGCCTATGAGCCTAAATAAAAATAGTGTAGTCATGGTTCCAAAGAATGAAGAATGTATAAAAAGTAATCAAGTACTTATCGGTGTGGTTCCAATGAGACCGGCGATGTAATAATCGATGTTTAGAGGGCTTTAATATCTGAATAACTAGTTTATAGGGGTTTTGGATCTAAAAAATCGATTAAATAGGTTCAATCCATTAAACAAAATTGACCCTACTACCACTTTTATAAAAACACATGTTGGGAAAGTACATGACGTGCACCTCAAGTACACGAAGTGTGTGTACACGATGTGTACTCCAAGTACACGTCATGTAATTGACCTACAGCCAGCCTTTAGCCTATTTTTCTTTTCTTTCCCAAAAACAACCCAACTGGACCATGAACCAGCTTAGGGTCTAAGACAAAAAAGAAATTTAAAATAATTAACCTGAAAGGAAATATCTGTACCTCAAGAAAGACTTCGGATCTTATAATAGTTACCCTTATAGCAATTTGTCCTTAAATTTCTCCCTAAAGGGTGGTCAAGATTTGTCTGTAAACAAATCTGACCACTAAACATGTGCGTTTTCCTCTCTCTCTCATGTCTCATCCTATTAATGGATGTGCTTACATATAACCCATAATAGAGGAACTAAATGGACTTAGAGAACCTACATGCACCTATTAATGATAAAAATCATATTCTCCTCAAAGGATGCATCGACCTAAATATCAACCTCATTAGGATGAAAAACATGAGAGGGGTCTCAATGATAGCAACACAACCAATATACATGGAAGACAACATGAACGACTCAGTACTTGTGAGGTAACTTCAAACGAAAGGAAATAGACCTGAATCTCTCTAGAATCTCAAACGTCTTAACATATCTTAGTGACTATTTACCCTATCCCCTGATCTACATGTTCCCCAACCTCAGTGAAACTTGCAAGAAAACCATATCCCCGTCCTCAAACTCTAAATGTCATCTATGGGGATCGGCATATGATTTATAGAGATACAGTGTAGGAGCAATCAACATTTGAATCATCTGGACCTTCTCAGATGTCTCCTACATGAGACACAATCCCATAAAACCTGCCACTCCATCCTCTAACTAGAAAAAAGAGAATGATATGTCCTACCATATGAATCCTTGAAAGGTTCCATCATTCTCATCACCTAATAAATATTATTGTAGGAAAACTCAGCTAGTATAATGTGTCTGTCCCATGATCCCCCAAAACCCAGGACACATGCTCGCATCCTTTCGTCTAGCTCATGTATCGTACACTCTGATTGGCCATCATTCAGAGGGGTGGTATTTTGTGCTCTGAAGCACCTGTATACCCAGTTCCCTAAAAAAATTCTTATAGAAATGAGACATAAATTGGGTATCTGTATCTGAAATTATAAATCATGGGACCTCATGCAGTCGTAACACCTCTCATATGTATAACATTCAAATATGATCAACATTGAATGTCTCCTTGATTATAATTTAATGTGAAACCATCACAAGCCTATAAATAAAAACCCATAAAATATCATTACCTCAAGGTGACCTCATAAAACTAGTCAAAAAACCAATCGCTTCATCATCCCATTTCCACTATGGGATAGGTATCTACTGTAAAAGACCATCTAGTCGTTGATGTTCTGTCATCACCTAATGACAGGTGAAACACCTCAGAATGAAACCATCTATGTCTCTGTTTATTCGCTACCACCAATACTAACATCGCAAGTCTTGGTACATCTTGGTGACCCCCGGATGCACTACCTAACCTGAAGCATGAAACTCCCACATCAAATCCTCACGTATGTCAACTGGAACCCAAACATGTCCATGGATACACATGATCTCATCATCTCCTACCATCTAACTAGGAAGCAGATCCTCACCTATCACACTTTCACATAGAACAAGGCCTTTTCAATCTGGCAGCTTTATGATCTTAACTCAATCATGTAGGGTGGATGTAACAACTAAGGAATATATTAATGTATGCATCTGCCTTTCATGCACCTCTAGATTCATCTCAGAAAACAATTCCATCTACTACCACTCTCTACTGGCCTATTTCACTGCCTATATGTATTTCCTCCTTCTTAGTGTATCAACCACTACATTTCCCTTACCATGTGTGTAGGCAAGCATGAAGTCAAATGATTATATGTACTCCATTGACCTTCAATGCCTCAAATTAAGATCAAACTACATAATGATATAATTGAGGAACTTGTGGTGTGTGTACACCACAAAATTCTATCCCAATAAATGGTGCCTCCAAAAACACTAGACATGATCAACTACAACTGACTCGAGATCATACATAGGGTAATTTCTCTAATGAGACCTCAGCTGTCGAGACCTATATTCCCTGACTCGATCCCACTAAATCATCACTACCACATCTGATTACATGAATCGACATAGTAAACCGTGTAACTCTTGCAATGATTTATCAGTATTAGGATCCGTGTTGATGTCTATGTCTCTTTCATCACTTGAAAGGATATCTAAAAAGATTCTGAGAACACAAACATCAAACCCTTTCTAGTTAATCCCTTAAACGGTGCTTCTAATCATGAGAATTACTATATAAAATGGTTTTAGTAGCAGCTGTCCCCAAGAGACTCTGTTTGTCAAAATTGTTCATGGGATATTCCAAATAAACTATAGTTCTTGACTTCTATTGTTCTACTAACACTCTTGTATCCATAGTGATGTGACCCATGAAGTGAATATGATCCATAAAAAAGTGGCACTTTGTGATCTTAGAAAATCACTAATTCATTCTCAAGGTATTCAAAATGATCTCAAGATGGTTGGCATGGTCATGTCCATTGTCAGAATACACCCAGATATCATCCATGAAAACCAACACAATAGAGTCCAAGTAAGGATCGAACACACGGTTCATAAATCCATGAAAACCTCTAGCTCATCCGTGAAAATGAACAACATAACCAGATACTTGTAAAACTCATACCTACTACGAAAGGTTGTAAGAGGTGTGTATAATGGTAAAACACGCACTTGGTGATATCATGACCTCAATTCGATCGTCGAGAACACCTTATCTCCTCAAATATGATCAAATAGGACATCTATATGTGGCACAGGATATTGGTTTTTAATCATCATTCATTTAGGTTTTTAATAATCCACAAATATCCTATGTGTTCCATTCTCTTTTTTCATAAAAGGACTTGTATACCCAATGGATAGCTTATGGATCTAATAAACACCATCACCTCAAATTCTATAGATGCCTCTTGAGCTCTTGAAAATCCATCATTGCCATCCTATAATGAGGAATGTATACTGATTCATCTCCTGGCACTTGATCAATGGAGAACTCAACCCCTCTCTTAGGAGGTAAACCATAAAAGTTTTCCGAAAATATGTCCCGGAAGTGCTCAACCAGTTGATGAAATTCTACCTGACTCACTCTCTAATCATCCAAAAAAACAAGAAATATGGTCTGTCATCCCGTCAATCCCATGATTCTCAGTTCCATCTATTATTGGATGGGCATCCCATTCACCCTTGTTAATAAACACTGCACCATTTGGTGATGTGAAATTCTCCCACCAGTGATAGCAGTAATGTATGCAACCTAATCCATGAGCCAGTCGATTACAATAATGAAAACAACCCCAATCATATCGAGGAAAAAAAGATCCCAGATGAAGTGGCACCCTTCGACCTTCAGGGGACACTCTATACATGAGAGAAAATCCCTTATTTTAACTCCCAATGGTGTCCAATGTCCAAACACCCTCAAAAATAAAAACCACAAGCCCAATGTTTTTTACCACTCATGTAGAGATAAAACTGTGAGAGGAACATGTATATAAGAGAAGATGCAATAGTATAATCTATTAAGATCATACCTCTCATCGTAGATGGTTCGAGATCCTACTCTTATTGACTCTGTTACACTTCATATGTCTGGCTTTTAATGTGTCCCCATGAGCCTTCATGGCTACCCTAAGTTGTTCCACCCTATTATCTCTGAGATCCCAGTGTCTGTCTACCATGGACATGACCACCACTACCCCAGCCAGACTGGCCTCATCTTCTCCATCTCCGATCTTCACATGGAGATGTAGAATATTGTCCAAAACTAGACTTCAAAGCTGAACCCCTACCCCTGAGAGCTGTAGTGAAGGTCATGCAAAACTAATACATGTGCAACATCCTTCCATAATCTCAGAAATCAACCGGGTCACTGTCACACTGATTTTTCATAGGGCATCTCCTAACACATTGAAGGTAATATACCATGCTTCCTGAACCCATAGCCTGACTAGAATTAATGTCGTAGGATACCTCAAAATGGCTCTTCCTACCTAAATATATAGATCTAATGGGGCATGTAACTACACTCCACTATTCTGTACCCCCAAAATTCCTTAGATTCCACTGTATAATCAGTTTCTTGATTCATAATATTTTTGATACAAGGAAACCTGAACACGTTGACATTATATATTATAGAATATAAATGACCTTCCTTTAAGCACCTCGCCCTTGACAACTCATCAGTATGATACATCAGTGAAAAACCCTACAGCACTGTAAAGCATGCCGAGTATTCTATTACAGTTATCATGCCCTGCTCTATATGTATATACTAAGTAGCCTACTTGGATCAGATATTCATGGGGTAAAATTAGTCATAGAATCAAGTTTGGAATCCATCCCAACCCATATTCTACAACCAATCATCCTGGTTCAAAAAATTTCACTAATGCTTTGCTACACCATGTTGCATATAGGTCATGATCTTGGCCCTCTGTTCCAAAGGATTCTCCATGTTCTCAAAAATTCCAAATGTGTCCCAATCCATTGATATGCAGCCTACGGTCTACCTTCCACTGAAAATTTAAGAGGATTCAGCCGGTGGAATACCCATGTCAGCTGATCCATAGTCAAATCTGGATGCAGTGCTCCCTTGATCATATGCATATATCGAAAGAAACCCTCACAAAACTGTTCCTCTACACTAGTGTCTGAAGTAGCCTCAAGTTCCATAGTTGGAAATATATAAGGATCACCCGGTAGCCCTTTTCCCACAATGTACAATGTATGGCCATCTCCTCCTACAAGACATACAATTGGAGGTCTTGGTGGTGGCATGTATCCACAATTCCAAATGCACACTTTAAGAAATAACAACATCAGAGCACAAAGCTCAAAGCATTGGAAAGGTCAAAACCCACATAGAAACTATGTCAACCCATAGCCTACTCCAAAATCCATGACTGTATATGGAACTACCATAGAATAACTAGAAACTATGCCTCTTTCCCACTCTAATGTGGGTCTAGTTCAAGTCTCTATACATCCTTTCAATTTCCATTTGCATTCGATTTCACATTTAGTTAGATATAAAATTTTACTATGGGATAATAATTATTAATCCATGAGGGCCCATAACTCCTCATGATCCCAAAACATTTCTCCCTTTAAAACCATACATGTGACAAGTTCATTTAAGATTTACATTTCACTGGTGCATCGTTTCCCAATTCATATGGGCCCATACTCATTATGGATTGAAAGATGACACCATAACATTATCTTCTACACCCAACTAACACAATGAAATGCACAATGATCACATCAAATATCTAAATACCATGAAATATCTATTGAATCCTAGATGGTATGGAATAATGCATGGCATGTGATTCTAACATGTGTCAATCTAATGGAAGAGAGGGTATACACTCATTTAATTAGGTTAAAACAGAAATAGAACCCACAATTGAATCAATAGTTACCTTAGAAATATTGTGCATCACCCAATGATGAAATCGAATCAACTGTAATAATTAAAATCAAAAAAATAAGTACTCAGTTCGAGGTAATTGGTATTTTCCCTACATTCGGGGTAGCTACTACCATGCATAGTTTACTACCAAACTCTATTTTCGTCCTAACCATGTCTAATTTCACCAAATAGTAAGTCAAAACCATAAAGAAAATTTATATGATACCACTTTGTTACATCCCAGAACTAGATGCCACCCTGTGGTGCCCCGAGCCTAGTTGGCCATATGTCCTCAAGTGCATACTCCTAAATTCTAGTGGCTTCTGACTAGTAGTATGTTCATAGGTGAGTCAGTGGGGAGTCTATTCCATTATTACCACAATATCACAATGGAAGTCAAACATACAATAAATAGAAGAAAAAAATAAATAGTGGTCAAATGAATGTATTCCAAAGAAAGTAATACATATCAACAACTAGAAGTGTCTCATATATAAAATTATTCATATAGGACAAGTATCAAGAAGATAACTAGAATAGAAAATGGAAATGTAATACATTACAAGTCTCAAAAAGAACAAATGACCAAAAAATAATCCCAACATCACAAACCTTAGCTTGGTTATATTCCCCAACTCTAAAGCTATAGTCAATAACCTATAATGGGTGCTTTCCCCTATCATCACCTGCAACCATAAAATTTGTTTGCGTCATTGAGGAGGCCCATACAAATTGTGAGACAAACATCCCAGTACACAACCAACCAGGTCTATATATTTATTTCATAAATTTTATAGAACTGATAGAAAGTGTAAATAAGAAGTAAAGTTAAGTTTATATGCCCATGGAATAAGTCTATATCAGTAATTAAAACCAACCCGCCCTCAATGTTACCTACAAAAGAGTAATATCCTAACAATGAATCTTAAAGAAATGTAAACTAGTCACATGACCATGATGTACATCAATCTGTAACATGAAACCTACATCCATGTTGTATAAAGAAGTCATGGATCCCACGACCTTGTCGTATAGTGAAGATTAGAATCCCACAACCATGTCATATAGTGAAGACAAGACCTCAGGGGTCAGATCCAAGGTATCAGTAGACCATGTAATCCATTTTATAATTATGGACCACTAAGGGATGGATCTAAGGATCTTTTCCAATGATTCCCATCGAGTCCCATGAGGTCCCTGATGGAAACTCGGTTAGTCAAATGATGGGGTCCTAGGAGCATCGAAATAGAAAGTTCTACTTGATCCCATGAAAGAAAGATCCATGGGGCAGCAAGGCCCATGGAATCCCATGGAATCAAGACCCAAGGGCCAAACTCAACCCAAGGCATCCACTATCATGTCCCAGATCCATGGAGAGCAGTCCATGTCATCAATCAACAATTCGTTCAAGCATTTAATCATTCAATTTAATGAAAAAATCCATGTAAGTATACCCACTCATATCAACGTGCACATTCAATGATTATACCAACTCAATCAAACCATTTATCAAAATAAACATATGTTACTACCCTCCCATATAATGTATTTAACATTCCATTAGTCATTTCATATTGTTTTACCCATAAATATTATCCATTAAACAATCAAATATATCACAATTGACATGGAATAACATGATTTTAACTAATCAAATAGGTAATACGTCTGATAATAAATATATTAAAGCCAACAAGGATTCAACGAGATTCCTCTAATAAGGAAAGCACAAGAACACACCCTTTGGGTCGTTTAAACAAGACTAAAAGTGTAGAGACCCGAAGCCTGACGTACATGGACATTACATTACATTTGCGGAATACTTAGTATATAACAAAAACACACACTAAAGGATCGTAATAGTTTAGTGTCTTTGGAAACTCGGAACGTAATCTTCTAATCGTGGTGTAAGTTCTTCAATATCTCCCATAAAGGTCATCCCTTTTTTCTACCTAAAACCTTTCTTTATATCCTGGGGAAAAGAAAACATAAAAGGGTGAGCTCAAATGCTCAGTAAGGGTAAACAAAGGAAATATCAATCACATAATTTTCATAAGAACATAACATTTTTGGAAATCTTAACCTGCAAAAGAGGGCATAATTTCATAACATGGGATAAATCATAGTAGTGAAATGAAATCATAACTTAAAACATTACTCATTGTGGCATACACACATAATCATAGAGAATCATTTCTTGTTAGTCAAGACTCATTGCCAAGACTATCTTAGTGGACAAAGTCCCTTTCTGAATCGAGTAATCCTCGTTTCAGTCCTGTTTCACTGAACCGGTATAACCTACCATTCCAGCCATGTCTATCTCATGAGATATAAAATCTTTACCCAATGCATTGGAGGGAGATATAGGTCCCACCCATCTCTTAATGAATCCTTTCTTATGTGTGCCACAAAATCATAAATCATATATCATTTCATAACCCATGTAATAAAAATGGGATTCTTAAACAACATGACATCATAAAACCATTCATATAAGATAAAGGAATTCATAAACATAATTCCATCACAACATAGTCAAATCAATGTAAAAATATGGATAGAAACAGAACTCTTTATTATCTTAGATGGAAAATAATTTTGATAAAACACTTGAATTGAATTCTTGAGGAAAATATCCTTTCTTCTTCAAAATCAATTTCTTTTCACAAAACATCATGCAACTTTAAAAGAAAGAGATTTTATTGAAAATAGTCATGAAATCTTTTAGAGGAAGCTTCATGAAAATAAGGCTTTATAAAACAGTAGAAATCCGTTCGTGCCGTATAAGTTAAAAAAAACATTCTTCGTACTTTTGTCGGAAAAGTCAAAAAGTACCTCGTACGACAAAAGATTCCTTTCATACATATTACTAAAAACTCACCGAAGGGTAAAAATGGATTTAAACAATTGTAGGTGGATGGAAATAATATTACATTTTGATGAAACATGGATGTGGATGATAAAATACACCCCAGTAAATACTTACGAATAAACAATCTCGGATAAAAATGAGATTTTGATATTTCCCTTACCTTAGGTCCAATTTGCTTCGTATGTGTCCGAACCTCCTGTATAATGATTTAAATAATGTCATTGACTTATTACAGAATCATATTCATTGTTATGATATCATATATGGTTCACTTATGACATTATATTACCCGTTCTTTTGTAAATTCCATGTTAAAGAAGCGTTTTGGGTAAAATCGTTTCATTTATTGTAGGTGTTTTGACTTGTTGTTCTTGACATCATTATTACTTATATCATGATTTACTTACTTCCAGAATATAAAATATGATTTATATATCATAAATATTCAGTATATATATATATATATAATAGATAGATAAATAAAATGAAAAACACCGTTCATGGAGACGGTAGTCCGTACGTACGCATGAACGCTGTTTTTCTTTCCTTATTGTCTTGAAATGGAAGTAAGTAGATGACATACATATGTATATATATATACATAAATCCAGTAGCTTTATAATGTCATGTATTTCATTATTATTTCTTATATATACATTATAATCATTCTTAAATGGTTAACATGGAGAATGAATCTCATCGCGTCGTGGAGACGGTATTCCGTACGTACGCACGAGCGATGATATCATTTCTATAAATATTGAATTGAATTGGAGTGGATTATAAAATATATCAGAATCATTATGATGTTGTAATAACTATGTATAGTTATTCTTTACACCATTATACCCATCCATGTAAGGTGGTGGTGGAAAATAGATTACACCACGGCGTGGAGACGGTATTCCGTACGTACGCACGCGCGGTGATTTCTTTTTCCGTAGGATGGATAGATGGTGAAATAGGGTTGTTTCATACTTATAATAACATATCAGTATATGAGTGATACTGATGTTATTACTTCATAATGAAACAACCTAAGAAGAAGAAGTGGGAGAAGAAATAAAGATGAAAGAATTGGTAACGGTAATTACCTCTTCTTTGAAGTGCCTCTTTGAGACCTCCTCTTAGGGCACTAGAATTGGTCTTTGAGGAAGACCAGAACCTCTAGGATGTTGCTAGGGAAGTGGAGAAGGGATTTTGGCAGGGGTTGGCCGAGCTTGAGTGCTCAAATTGGTGTGAGGAGGAGGGGGAGGAGGTGTCCTTTTATAAGGGAGGAGAGGGGCACCTTAGGAATTCTTAAAAATATTAATTTATAATAAATATAACCCCACTTAAAAACCTCCAAAAAATGACTCATATTCGAAGCTTAGATGAGATAGGGTTGTAATCTCATCAACCAATCAAATTTATACATGTTTGGATCTTATTTTAAACCTTATCAATTAGATTTAACTCTAAGTTAAATAATTTAACTTTTACCGTGTCTTTTTGTTTTCTTTCACTATATGGTTAATACACTTACTATAACATGCCAAACGAACCCCAAATTGTATATTATTAATACATATATCCTTATCTAAGTCATTTGGCCGAACCGTAGATTTTTAGGAATAAAATAACAATTAATAATATAATATTTGATTTAAAAACTATTTTGTGTCAATTTTGACACTATTTGATATATGATTTTTTTGAAAGTCATAACAGAATTATATATTCGAACCAAGTTGATTAAATCAACACTAATATATCATAGTAACCTAGAAAATTAGTGGAATTCATAAAAAGTCTTAAATTACATTTATTTTGGTATTTATATTATCAATTATGTCAATATTTCATTAATAAGATAATTACTGCATCATCTTTGTGTCATAAATAAATTATATTATATGCTGTCTAAAAATTACAAATAAAATACCATCATGTAGGAAATCTTTTTAGCTTTCTAATGAATATTTATAGTCGAATTTAGCTTATGTATAACCCCATATTAAAAATGATTTACTTATTAAACTTTGATTTTAACTATTTTAACCCTTCTTTAAATAAATTAATAATAAATGTCCTAATCTAATCCAAGTGGGCCTAAATGGTCATATTTTATTCCTAAGTTTGTTTTTGGTCGAATTACACTTGTCCAATAGAATTAGGACATGTGTTAGGGTAATATTAATATCATATTTACCCTTAGTTTCCCTATTTACTATTAACCGTGGTAAAAAAAAGTAAAAAGTTACTATTCACCAAAAAATTATTTTCATCTCATTGAACCACATTTTAGTCCTTGATATTAACCGTGTCTCTCGGATTTTCGAAATTCCATTCACAGAAGCGGTAAAATTAAGTTTTATGCAAAATTCCGTTTTTAACCTACCACTTAGTGGTTTCACTATTCATCAAAAATTGAAAGTTTTCAGAAAAATGCCAAAATTTCATCCTAAGCTATATTTCATATTCCGAATTCAAAAATGAAGTCTATTTTACCAAATTCATAACATAGAAGTTTCATTAATTAATTTTATAATTAAATCCCGCTGTTAAAACAAATAGCGTGTTTTTTAAGAAACAAAATCTATCAAAAGATTGACACTTGATTATGTCTGGTTTAAATGTGAAATTACAAACAATGACCAACATTGTATTAAATTGTAAAAATATATTCTAAATATACTTTAAAACCACTCAAATTAATGATTTATCACTATTAATTATTTCGATTAAAAAAGTTGTTTTTAATTATAATTTGGTAATTTTCACTATTCATCAGAATATGAAAGTTATCCGAAAAGTACCAAAATTTCACCTTAGGCTAAATTCGATACTCCGAATCCAAAAATGAAGTTCATTTTGAAATATAAGATTTACAGAATTTTAAAAAGTGGTTATTACTATTCATAACGGCTAGTTTTAATAATATTTTAATAGCATATCGTTGTTTAGTGAAACTCGTTATTGCGTACTACACACGCTATCGAGGAAGGTCGCGATTGCGTGTATGCAAGGAAAGTAAAGGATGCGTGTTGTGCAAGCTCCTTTTGGTGTAGCGTACAACACAAGACATTAGTGAAATAAAAAGAATATTTTTCATAAAATCTTGGGGCGTTACATTCTACCCCCCTTAAAATGAATTTCTCCCTCGAAATTCGTCGGGGTTATAAATGGTTTACTATTCAAAATTTTCTTTGATAGAAACCCACATCGTAAAAAGGAATACCAAAACATGGCTTTAAAAACTAAAGTATGAAATGTAACGATTACCCAAATATACTAATCACTGGGTTTCCACATAGGTGAAAATATGGATATGGAAGAAAAATCTAACCATCATGTTCTGATGGAGAGTGGTAGAGAACATGGCTATGGAAAAGCCAGTAATCACAAAGCCATAAATTTGTGACGATCTAAGGTACCATCTGATTCATCAGATATAAGATCACTAGGACAACATTTTTGGTTTTCAAGATCGTTTCCCTAAAGTTAAAGAATTTGAATTAGAATAAATACTTACTTTATGTTGGTACAACCTCATTGTTGTTCGTTCCTTTAACAATTTCAACTTCATCTCTTAAATAAATGAAGTTGAATTTGTTATTTGTGAAGTGTTAGCAGATCATGTGATAGAATGACGGGTCATTCCATCTGTCTCAAACAAAAGGTTAGCAAAAATTATATACATAAGTCGATCTATAGTGAGATTAATCATATATTGTTCCTAAAATGGACTTATACTTCATATATCATACTGCTTAATATAATAAAACTAGTTTCTACTAAACAGGGACTTCCTGTAGGCCAGTGGTAGGAGATAAAGGCCAGTCGCACTTCGGTTGTGGGTTCGATTCCTACGACCTTGTCCGACGCGATGGGCTGTCGCCCGTCCTGCAGGTTGTCCCTTTTTCTAAAACTATATTACTATAACATCCCATCAATAATATCGAAAAAAACTTTTATCCTTAAACAATACTAACTTATGTCCAACATAATCCATTCTAATCTTTAGGCTTATCCATAATACTGCAGTCCACTTTCATAATATAGTGAAAACGATTACCAGAGATTTAATACTATCGTTAATCCCCATATATATGTCTTGTTGGTCACATCCCAAACATTCAAAGGCCTTAATCATGTATTCTCTTGAATACCTTAGTGAAAACATGAATGCAGTTTAAAGTTAACACTTTCCACATACCAAAATCCTCAAAATTCTATATACTCAAACCATGATATCACTTAGTCCTTATATCAATCATGAGCTCATGAATACAATCAAACATCTCATTATCTTCTTATCCTTTCATTATGCACTTATCATCTACTTTCCAAAAGTATCTGAATAAACTTTCATGGTTACTGGTACCATTCATCATACACTTTCAAAACTTAAGGAAAGACAACAGTGTAACAATCCTTAGATGTCTCCTTATTCGATGAGATTACTTATACAACATTACACATGATAAACATGTAATCATTCCACTACATTCTTAGACCATTGATCGAGCTTCAACATTTCTTTCATCTCACATATCATTTGTAGTTTCTTCATCATCATCAACATAAATACTTCCCATACGACCATACTGATTCTCTTCATGAGACTTTCCCTTAGGGCATTGGTTTGCATAATGCCCGTACATTCCACATTTAAAGCATTTAACCATTGTTGATGTCGTAGCAATACCATTATCCTCATCCATGGTGTTAACTGAACCTTTTCCTTTGCACTTACTTGCTTTGTGTCCTTCTTTTCCACACCCAAAGCATCTTCCAGTTCCTTTGAAACATTCTCCTTGATGCCTCTTCCCACATGAATTACATAGGGGAAATTGAACTTTCTTTCCTCTATGATCATCATGAAACTCCATCTTTCTCTTATTAGTCGAGTCAGGAAACTTACCAAATTTTACTTTATTGATCATATTATGAGATTGCTGATTCGGCATAATAATGATGTTTGGACTTCCAAATCCCATTTCATTATGAAGAATATCATTCCATTGTCCATCATATCCTCCATTATCGTGAATCATCTTGATTCCAGCCATTTTCTAAAACCCAAAAAAAATAGTGTGAGAGTCAAAAATCATAATAAAGGGGGAGTAACTTAAATATCTAACATCTTTGGTTTAATCTAATATCGTTACCATAGTTCTAGGACTATATCCTATATGTATACTTATCCTTAGGGGCATCCCTAGACATACCTTAGAAATATCTCTAGGGATCTCACTAACGTTTTCGCATCCTAGTTTCCAAAGGTTGACTAAACCTTTCCTCTGATACCAACTGTAGAGACCCGAAGCCTGACGTACATGGACATTACATTACATTTGCGGAATACTTAGTATATAACAAAAACACACACTAAAGGATCGTAATAGTTTAGTGTCTTTGGAAACTCGGAACGTAATCTTCTAATCGTGGTGTAAGTTCTTCAATATCTCCCATAAAGGTCATCCCTTTTTTCTACCTAAAACCTTTCTTTATATCCTGGGGAAAAGAAAACATAAAAGGGTGAGCTCAAATGCTCAGTAAGGGTAAACAAAGGAAATACCAATCACATAATTTTCATAAGAACATAACATTTTTGGAAATCTTAACCTGCAAAAGAGGGCATAATTTCATAACATGGGATAAATCATAGTAGTGAAATGAAATCATAACTTAAAACATTACTCATTGTGGAATACACACATAATCATAGAGAATCATTTCTTGTTAGTCAAGACTCATTGCCAAGACTATCTTAGTGGACAAAGTCCCTTTCTGAATCGAGTAATCCTCGTTTCAGTCCTGTTTCACTGAACCGGTATAACCTACCATTCCAGCCATGTCTATCTCATGAGATATAAAATCTTTACCCAATGCATTGGAGGGAGATATAGGTCCCACCCATCTCTTAATGAATCCTTTCTTATGTGTGCCACAAAATCATAAATCATATATCATTTCATAACCCATGTAATAAAAATGGGATTCTTAAACAACATGACATCATAAAACCATTCATATAAGATAAAGGAATTCATAAACATAATTCCATCACAACATAGTCAAATCAATGTAAAAATATGGATAGAAACAGAACTCTTTATTATCTTAGATGGAAAATAATTTTGATAAAACACTTGAATTGAATTCTTGAGGAAAATATCCTTTCTTCTTCAAAATCAATTTCTTTTCACAAAACATCATGCAACTTTAAAAGAAAGAGATTTTATTGAAAATAGTCATGAAATCTTTTAGAGGAAGCTTCATGAAAATAAGGCTTTATAAAACAGTAGAAATCCGTTCGTGCCGTATAAGTTAAAAAAAACATTCTTCGTACTTTTGTCGGAAAAGTCAAAAAGTACCTCGTACGACAAAAGATTCCTTTCATACATATTACTAAAAACTCACCGAAGGGTAAAAATGGATTTAAACAATTGTAGGTGGATGGAAATAATATTACATTTTGATGAAACATGGATGTGGATGATAAAATACACCCCAGTAAATACTTACGAATAAACAATCTCGGATAAAAATGAGATTGTGATATTTCCCTTACCTTAGGTCCAATTTGCTTCGTATGTGTCCGAACCTCCTGTATAATGATTTAAATAATGTCATTGACTTATTACAGAATCATATTCATTGTTATGATATCATATATGGTTCACTTATGACATTATATTACCCGTTCTTTTGTAAATTCCATGTTAAAGAAGCGTTTTGGGTAAAATCGTTTCATTTATCGTAGGTGTTTTGACTTGTTGTTCTTGACATCATTATTACTTATATCATGATTTACTTACTTCCAGAATATAAAATATGATTTATATATCATATATATTCAGTATATATATATATATAATAGATAGATAAATAAAATGAAAAACACCGTTCATGGAGACGGTAGTCCGTACGTACGCATGAACGCTGTTTTTCTTTCCTTATTGTCTTGAAATGGAAGTAAGTAGATGACATACATATGTATATATATATACATAAATCCAGTAGCTTTATAATGTCATGTATTTCATTATTATTTCTTATATATACATTATAATCATTCTTAAATGGTTAACATGGAGAATGAATCTCATCGCGTCGTGGAGACGGTATTCCGTACGTACGCACGAGCGATGATATCATTTCTATAAATATTGAATTGAATTGGAGTGGATTATAAAATATATCAGAATCATTATGATGTTGTAATAACTATGTATAGTTATTCTTTACACCATTATACCCATCCATGTAAGGTGGTGGTGGAAAATAGATTACACCACGGCGTGGAGACGGTATTCCGTACGTACGCACGCGCGGTGATTTCTTTTTCCGTAGGATGGATAGATGGTGAAATAGGGTTGTTTCATACTTATAATAACATATCAGTATATGAGTGATACTGATGTTATTACTTCATAATGAAACAACCTAAGAAGAAGAAGTGGGAGAAGAAATAAAGATGAAAGAATTGGTAACGGTAATTACCTCTTCTTTGAAGTGCCTCTTTGAGACCTCCTCTTAGGGCACTATAATTGGTCTTTGAGGAAGACCAGAACCTCTAGGATGTTGCTAGGGAAGTGGAGAAGGGATTTTGGCAGGGGTTGGCCGAGCTTGAGTGCTCAAATTGGTGTGAGGAGGAGGGGGAGGAGGTGTCCTTTTATAAGGGAGGAGAGGGGCACCTTAGGAATTCTTAAAAATATTAATTTATAATAAATATAACCCCACTTAAAAACCTCCAAAAAATGACTCATATTCGAAGCTTAGATGAGATAGGGTTGTAATCGCATCAACCAATCAAATTTATACATGTTTGGATCTTATTTTAAACCTTATCAATTAGATTTAACTCTAAGTTAAATAATTTAACTTTTACCGTGTCTTTTTGTTTTCTTTCACTATATGGTTAATACACTTACTATAACATGCCAAACGAACCCCAAATTGTATATTATTAATACATATATCCTTATCTAAGTCATTTGGCCGAACCTTAGATTTTTAGGAATAAAATAACAATTAATAATATAATATTTGATTTAAAAACTATTTTGTGTCAATTTTGACACTATTTGATATATGATTTTTTTGAAAGTCATAACAGAATTATATATTCGAACCAAGTTGATTAAATCAACACTAATATATCATAGTAACCTATAAAATTAGTGGAATTCATAAAAAGTCTTAAATTACATTTATTTTGGTATTTATATTATCAATTATGTCAATATTTCATTAATAAGATAATTACTGCATCATCTTTGTGTCATAAATAAATTATATTATATGCTGTCTAAAAATTACAAATAAAATACCATCATGTAGGAAATCTTTTTAGCTTTCTAATGAATATTTATAGTCGAATTTAGCTTATGTATAACCCCATATTAAAAATGATTTACTTATTAAACTTTGATTTTAACTATTTTAACCCTTCTTTAAATAAATTAATAATAAATGTCCTAATCTAATCCAAGTGGGCCTAAATGGTCATATTTTATTCCTAAGTTTGTTTTTGGTCGAATTACACTTGTCCAATAGAATTAGGACATGTGTTAGGGTAATATTAATATCATATTTACCCTTAGTTTCCCTATTTACTATTAACCGTGGTAAAAAAAAGTAAAAAGTTACTATTCACCAAAAAATTATTTTCATCTCATTGAACCACATTTTAGTCCTTGATATTAACCGTGTCTCTCGGATTTTCGAAATTCCATTCACAGAAGCGGTAAAATTAAGTTTTATGCAAAATTCCGTTTTTAACCTACCACTTAGTGGTTTCACTATTCATCAAAAATTGAAAGTTTTCAGAAAAATGCCAAAATTTCATCCTAAGCTATATTTCATATTCCGAATTCAAAAATGAAGTCTATTTTACCAAATTCATAACATAGAAGTTTCATTAATTAATTTTATAATTAAATCCCGCTGTTAAAACAAATAGCGTGTTTTTTAAGAAACAAAATCTATCAAAAGATTGACACTTGATTATGTCTGGTTTAAATGTGAAATTACAAACAATGACCAACATTGTATTAAATTGTAAAAATATATTCTAAATATACTTTAAAACCACTCAAATTAATGATTTATCACTATTAATTATTTCGATTAAAAAAGTTGTTTTTAATTATAATTTGGTAATTTTCACTATTCATCAGAATATGAAAGTTATCCGAAAAGTACCAAAATTTCACCTTAGGCTAAATTCGATACTCCGAATCCAAAAATGAAGTTCATTTTGAAATATAAGATTTACAGAATTTTAAAAAGTGGTTATTACTATTCATAACGGCTAGTTTTAATAATATTTTAATAGCATATCGTTGTTTAGTGAAACTCGTTATTGCGTACTACACACGCTATCGAGGAAGGTCGCGATTGCGTGTATGCAAGGAAAGTAAAGGATGCGTGTTGTGCAAGCTCCTTTTGGTGTAGCGTACAACACAAGACATTAGTGAAATAAAAAGAATATTTTTCATAAAATCTTGGGGCGTTACAAAAAGGTTATTTCTTTAAGGCTCAACCCTTGGGGGACCTTGAATCTTGTAATGTGTTCCAATTCACCTAAAAATAACGTACGAGTATCCTCAATAGGTCCAACTATGACTACGACAAGCAAATAACTCCATAAAAGGTCATTCTATAAAGTACAACATGCGATGAAAAGGCTAAATGCCCGAAAAGATCCTAAAAAGCCGAAAGAAAGTATAAACCACCTACCTTACCTCCGTAGTATAAATATATTCCAATATCAAGTTCAGATTCATCCTGGTGTGGAAAAAAATATAGATTGGAGGAAGAATGGGATATTAGTGAATATGTGCCTAAATCCAAATAGTGCAGTCGTTGATCTGAATAATCAATAAGGACTCAAAAGGAATCAAATTTATATAGACATGGTTCCAACAATACCTATGTCCTATGAATCGTAGTTCCAATAGATACAATATCTGAAAAACTAGTTTAGAGGGGTTTTGGTTCTCAAAAATAGTAGACATTGGTTTTTTCTGTAAAAACAAATAGGCTACTGCCTCTTTTATAAAGAAACCCATTGGGAAAGTGAAAGACGTGTATCTAAAGTACACACCATGTAGGTATATGACATGTACCCCAAGTACACGGTTTGTACGTGGCCTTCTACCCGACATTAGCATGTTTTCCCTATCTTTCCAAAAAAATAACCCAACAGGCCCATGACCCAGCTTATGGTCTAAGACAAAAAGGAAATTTAAAAAACCTTTAACCCATGGAAAGATACATACCTCAAGAAAGGCTCAAGATCTTATAAGGTATATGGCCCTTTGAGATGGATATAACCGTACTTGTATTGTAGAAAAAAGAATTTTAGGGTGAATTATGTTGTTTGGTTTAGACCTCAAGGAGGCTTACTACGTATCCCTGTTAGTTGGGAATGAAATCCCACTTAGTTAGAAATGGGTAAGACATTACACTGAATAAGATGCCCATGTTTGGATTTGTATGAGGCATAAATTTTATAGGATTCCCATTGGAATATGGTTGGGGATTATACTGAATAGAAGGACCATAATTTATTGGATGTGGTAGGGGGTTAATCTAAATAGGAGGCACATTGGTGTCTAAGATATTGTTGGTGTGTAAAATGAATATGAGTCCAATCGGTCCATATGATCATGTGGATGTCATGATTTCTACCAACCATTAATCCCAAATGAAACATTCTTGGTTTAAGAACCAAGATTAAGTAGTGGATATGAAGATCATAGGGTCCACTTTTTACATTGGTGGAAAAAGACATGGACCAAATGAAGATGGAACAAACAGGTCTCTGATACCCATCTCCTCGCATTGTTTTACCCTAGGCTAGTAAAGAGGATAAATATTATTTCCACATAGATTAGTGAATATTGGCGTACTTTAGGAGTGATTTCCTTTTGGTTCCAGTGGATGAGATGAGTATCTAGTACTAGACCTCATCAAAGGGAATGGGTATTAGTTCCCCTCAATACCTTGAATTTGGAGGCTCACATGAGCACATCCAAGGTTGGGACACCAATTTCCATAGAAATGTACTCTTGAATAAATTCTGAGAGTCTTCCATATAACACCCTGTGTTTTTATGTTCTTTTTTTAATAAATTAAATTTAATTAAATTCATACATTTCACCGTACACCATGTTAAAAATTCATCAAACCATACAAAATCTTATGTTGGAGATATACACAACATCATCCTAGCTTTTGTTACATGAAAAATGAGTTTCTAAGAAATAACATATTATTATTATTATTTAAATGAGATAGTTATAACCTAGTAAGTAAAAAAATATTATGAATAGTAATAAATAATTGTCAAATATTATTTATATAGTTTTTAAATAAAGAATTATTTTGATAATAATATACATAATATCTGGTATATTCTTTATAAGCTTGAAAAATACTATTTTCTCAAAACAACTGGTTTTTATGCCCTTCCATGAAAAATAATAAAATTAATTTTAGACACTTCTAGAAATTTAATTTGATAAAATAACCTTCATTTTTTTCAAAATTAAAAAATTATATTCGGTAATATTTTTTGGATTTTTCAGAGATATTTTTTATTTTGATATATAGTGAAAAATAATAAATTTTAATTGATTTGTTTTTCAAATATATTTATATAGTTATATTATATATATATATTTTGATAATGTATAAATAGACAAATTATAAATACATTTTTCCAATTTAGGTTATTAGAACCAATTTCACATTGAAATTGGATAAAAAAACATGTCAATATCTTGATGTTTTTCACTTTAAAAACCTCTTGTTTCATCATGTCTTTGAGATTAATTTTAAAATTAAATGGTACCATTTTTTTATTATAATTTTGGAAAAATTGATTCCATATTTTTTATTAGAATCATACATAATTTCTATAATTTTCAATTCTTTTAAATCATATTAGTAATTAAAATTAATTACATTGATTAAGGAAAAATGAGTTTACTTTGTAGTTAACCTTTAATAATTAAATTCTCATTCACAAAGAAACCTGTACAAAATCAATTGGCTAGCCATATCTAAGACATATCCTCCATTATATAAAATATTCAACTTTATTGGAGGAATTTTATTTAATAGAGACCTCTCAATAGTGTTTAATTTTTTATATTTATATGAATGGAATTCCTACTCCACTATTTAAGGGCACCCCCCCCCCCACTTATTCATACCTATAAAGCGCTTTTATCAGATAAAATATGAAAAAATGACTTATAAAATTCTCCAATTTCATCAAAGAGTCCTTAATATGAGCATAAATCCAACCAAGGTAACCCAATGGTGGAAACCAAAATGAGTTACCCAAAGAAGAGGTAACATCCTTCCACAAGAAGTTTTGTTTTATCTATTTATAAACCAAAAATATTATTATATAAATCTAATATAATGAAAAAATTATCTAAAATATACATGTATTTAATTATGTTAGGGGTTTGACTTACACACACACACACACTTCCATCAAATCGGATACATGATCTTCATTCATGTTTATGGAGGACTACCGCTTCACGAACTAATGTAGTTCATTCTTACATTTCCAAATTTCAAGGTTGGGAATAATGATGGAATTAAAAATTTTATATGACATATATGATATTTTATATATATTTAATCTTCTATAATTTTTATGAATATTATACCTTAATTCTTTCTATTTTGTGGGAATACAATAACATCATTTGTGGATGTGTGGACTACAGTTTCCTCAAATCTATGGAATTTGTTCACGCATTACATTGAATGTAATTAGGTCGAGTTTAATAAACCTATATGATATATATTAAATAATAATTATACTAGAATAATATATATATATATATATATATATATATTATATTATCTTCTTCCTTTTAACTTGTCAAGAAATTTGAAACATCATTCATGTGTACGTATGACGTATTGTCTCTATAAACAATGTATTTCATTTCCTTTATTATCATATATAGATTATTATCAATAAATATTTAATAAATGTAGATGATATTTATTTCATGGGTATCATTCTGTATATGATGAAATCCTGATATAAGTTAGCCAATATAAAATACAACAATTCAAAACACATGTGAAAAATAAAGTAGTTATTACCTGAAACATAGCATTGACATGAAGGTGTAAATAAATAGAAATAAAAGGTCATAATTAAATCAGATATGGTATGATATTATTTAATATGGTTCATTAATATTTTTATAATAAACATGTATGTATATTATTGGAGGTTTGAACTAGAATAAAGATATTCCAGACATAATGTAAGGGGATTTCTATTCCCACTTTTATTTATACAAGACTTATTCATTATTCACCACTCATTTCATGTGTTTTGTGAATATACAACCCATGAATGAATTATTTTTTAATTATCTTTATATTTATGAGCATTTACATATCCATTTTATGATCTATATTTTTTGGGGTGTACTGCTCAAAAGATACTAAATCATTAAGGTAATTTTTTCTCAATTTTCCATCTTGAAGAAATATGTTTTGTTATGAACCTATATACATTTATAAGGTGCATATAATTCCATTTTAAATGTTATATCATGAATTTAAATAATTATGTGATATTCTAATCTTTGTTTAATGTTAGTATTTTATGGTTACTGTGATTCAAAACTACCAAATTGGTACAAATTTATTGCAATAATCTCCTTGTAAATCAAGATTGTTTACAATTATGCCCACATTTATGAACTCTTACGATCAATACATAAATAAATATCATAAATTTTATTAAAATCTGGTTATTAATGATATATTCATGTATTGGTACCATTTTTACACACTTATTTATTTAATATAATAAACAACTATTTTTTATAAAATATTACATTATTTCACTCTTTGGTTGGAAAACTGTTTTCTTTAAAAACTATTGTTTTCTATAAAAATTCACTATATTTAAATGATTTTTTATATTTTTTTTAAATAAAAAGGATATTGAGTATTCTAAAATATTCCATTAAATGTTTTAAAATTTATTTTCAAATAATTTGGTTTTCAAAAAAATTGTCTTTTAAAAATCATTTTTCCAATAATAAATGATATTTTCCTCAATAAATGTTTTTGAAAAGATATTTAAAAATTATTTTCAATCTAAGATGACATTTTTAGGTGTAACTCATGATGTTATAATAATATTATACAAGGTTCCATTCAAACTGTCTCTCTGAATGGTTTATGTTTTGATGACCTGATGTTTATGAAACCCATTTCTCTTTCATGGGTTATATGATTATGTAGTCCTCTTATTTTCATGGGTTATAATTTTATGAAATGAATATGGAACTTATCTTTTTCCATAGGTTATTATATGATGAAATTCCAATGAAACCCATTTCATTTTATGGGTTATGGTATGCTATTTTCTGATCTTGTGGAATATGTATGTATGATTTCATTGTGAGATGGGTAGGATCTTTATCTCTTATAAATTCATTGGGTAATGATTTATTTCTCCTAAGATAGAAAAGGATAAACGTGGAGTGATCTCATTTTAGAAAAGTAATTTTCCACCTTATATGGTCTTGGGACTAAACCTTTGCTACTAATATGGTCTTGAGAGTGAATCATGACTACTAATATGGTTTGGAAGTTAAAAAAGCTCACTAATATAGCCTTGAAATTAATTTATTATTACTTAGTAAATAATTTTATATTCTTATGTGTTGGCCAAAATTTCATTTCATATTTCTGTGTTATGCCTTCAAGGATTATTCTATTGATTCACATTTTATTCAGGTCTTATTAAATTTTAATATTAATTCCATTACTCATGACTATTATCTTTTATATATTGGGTATGATATTATAATGTTATAGTCCAATTATCATACCATTATGCTCAATATTGTCATCCCATATCTCTCATGCTTAACAGTAATAAGATTATGGGCTCACCCTTTCTTATTATTCCATTCCATAGGTTGTGAAGATATTTATTATTTATAATTTGTTGTAGATGGGTGGTATTCATGGAGAACCTAGTGACCGACAATGAAACTCAATTTTGTATTGGTTTTTAAGTTTCTATGATTTGAATGGAACAAAAGAAATATAGTATTTGTGAATATGTTGGGGCAATGTTTTAAATTTTCTAAAAAAGTGATGTAATTTCAATGTATATAATGTAAGGTTCTTTATAGTTGGTATAATTGAAAAATATTAGTTAACCACTAAAAACTATAAAGGTAAAACTTTAGTGAGAAGACTAAGGACATGTTTTATAATGGGTAAAATAATAGAAAATGGTCCAAGAATTTCGGTATAGGATAGACTGATGGTTTTCCTTGAAATACATCCATAGTAGGATACTGAAATTGGATGTGGCTCTGTAATAAAATTGTATAGGGTTAAAACCCTGAAAACACCATATTGAGCTAGACTCTATTGATAATTGGTACACCACAATAGGCCTTGATGAAATACTATTTTGACAATCCATGGGAAATTCCTTGAGAATTCACAAAGTCTTTATCAAACTATCATTAAATATTTAAATAGAATTAGATAATAATAACCTAGGATAAAATTGAGGTCACATATTTTAAATAAGGTTTCATAATTTAGGTATCATATAAGTATTATTTCATTCTTATATGGGTTCCCACTGTGTTGATGGTTATTTAGTCTAGGTTTTTTAGTTTTACTCTATGGTTGGATCCAAAAAGAACCACGTTAAAGAAGGGTGAAAAAGAAAGTGAAATTATTGTTCTCCTAGTAATAAAAATTATATGGGATTTGGAATGAAAAACCCAATTTATATTATCACACATCATTCTCAATCTATGAATCTTGATAAACATCCAAATGAGAAAATTATGGAATAATGTTCTATTGAGTTTATCATGAGGCAACAACCACCTTCTATCAGTGGGTCTTCTGATCCACTAATTTTTGAATAATGGATCAGTACCAATGAGAAGATATATTATATTCACCAATATTTATATATTTAGAATTTAATTTTGTAAATTAATCATTTGAAAGGATAAACAGACTAGTGGTGGGCTCTATTCAAGTATATGGGGCAACAAGATGAAACTAAATCCATGGATTGGGATGAGTTCAAGATATTATTCTTCAGTAAGTTTTATTCATTATATTAAAATGGAGAATTATTTTTTAAGATTTTATAAATAGGATAATGAATCTTTTGTCTCTATGAAACCAATTTTAAGAGACTTTCCAGGTAAAATTCTGTAATTTTCATCCAACCTGAAAGTAAGGTGGAAATATTATTTGGAGGATTAAATGAAAGTCTAAAAAGGGTTATATCCGTAGGAAACATTAGTATCAATGATGATATTGTGTGTTAAAAAATCATGGTTGGAATAGAAGTTTTATGCATGTATCATTATAATGGTTATTACAAGAAACATAGGATGAAGTTAAAAAGAAAATCTAAAAAAATGGAGAGAAGAAGATGTGATTTCCACTGTGGTCTAAGTGTGGTGGGAATCATGACTAAAATTTTATTAAGGTGTATAAAAATGTTTTAATTTACAAAGGATATGTAATATAGAATTTTATTTCCAAAGTGTTGGGATGAAGTTTACTAATAATGGGAATATTGAAAAATCCACACATAATGAATCTCCCCCACATGAGTGCTTCAAGTGTAAAGATAATGAGAATTATGCAAACCAATTCCCAAACCAGCATGTTAATGATGATTATTGACATAATAACCTATTAAGCTGGGGTAAAAATGGAAAACTCATTCAATCACTATTTTTGATGAGGGGTTGTACAAAATTATGGTGAAAGGTACACATAACATATATCTAGAACAGACAATGTCCTATTTGATTCTGGACCTACCCACTCTTTTATAAGCTAATAATTTTCTAACGGTATTAATATTACACCAAAATTGTTATATATATAATTAATAGTGATAACCCATAATTTTATGATGATTTCATATCAATTATTTGATTCCTCTCTGGTTGATGTTTGTGGGAAATTTCATCCATTAAATTGTGTCATTTTTCTTTTTGTTGAATTTTATGTCTTCTTAGGCATGGATGAAATTTCTCTTCAAAAATACCACATCAATTGTCGAGGAAGAGAATTAATGTTTTATATTTCAGACCAACCTATGAAAATATATCAATTTAATGATAACTATGATCTTCCAACGGAGATTACATTTAGTGTATGGGTCTTAATTCCAATTGACAAGGTCGTTTTATCTCAAATCAATGGGAAGAAAATAGAAATCAATGATTTTCCCATTTAATGGAAATTGTGGATGTCTTTTAGTATTAAATTCCTATAAATTCATTAACCCAATATGTTCAATTTGAAATTGAACAAAAACTGGTTCCACATCTGTTTCAATGACTCTATATAGTATGGCCCCATTTTAGTTGTTAGAATTGAAGAAGCTACACCAAGGAAACCATAACAAGGGATTAATTTGGCCACATTTTTCAAAATGGGGTGAACCTATTATATTTTTAAAAAATATATATGGATCAATAAGACTATTCATTGATTATTTGCAGTTAAAGGAGTTCATGATCAAACAAGTATCCTCTTCACCGTTTTGAGAACATGATTGATCATGTATGCAGAGCTTAATACCATTCCAAGATTAAGATTTATTTTGAATATCATCAATTGAGGGTTATGAAGGAGGATATAACTAATAAAAAATTCCATAAAGGGTATGGAAAATATGAATATATAGTTATTCATATTTTCCTTACTAATTCCCATTCTATCATATTAGATATCATTAATAGAGTCTTTAGAGACTAAATTGATAAGTTTTTGTTAGTCTTTATAGATGATATTATTATTTATTTGATGATAGAGTATGTTCGTGAAGACAACACTAGAATTATAACAATCACCCTAATTTAGGTGAAAATGTATGAAAATTTTAAAAAGTGTGAATTTTGGCTGCAAAAGGGTTCATATTTGGGCCATGTAATCTCAAGAGAGGGTATAATATGAGGTCCATCAAAGACGAAGGCTATTGAATATTGACCCAGAACAACCATGTTGATAAATATCCTTAATTTTATTGGTTTAGATAGATATTATCAACACTTTTTGGTAAATGTATCATGAAAATACAATCCAATCACCAAGCTGATTTGGAAGGGTTCCAAGTTCCACTGGACAGATGAATGTGGGGAAAAATTCAAGGAAATAAAGGCAAGGTTAGTCAGTGCACTTGTGACTAAATTACCCTATAGTGGATAAGGTTTTATAAGATATATTGATGCATCCAAGAAGGGATTGGGGTGTGTTATTATGTATAATAACATTGTTATATTCTTTGAGACATGAAAATATAATATTCATGAGAATAATTAAACCACTCATGATTAGGAATAAGATGCAATAGTGTTTGAATTAATAATATGGATGTATTATCTTTAATGATAAAAGTGTGACATATATACCAATCATAAAACCTTAAATTGTATATTCACTAAATATGGATTTGAATTTTCTTAGAAGAATATGTTAATGATGATAATGGATTATAATTTCTTAATACTTTACCACAAAAAAAAATTGATCTAGTTTTCTGATTCAATCAGTCAAAAGGATCATTATAGCTTATAGATGATGGGGAAAAAACAAGATCCAATATTTTTGGATTTTCAAAGGATGGATCTTGAAATCCTGAAGGAATAGAAAACATATTATCATTCTCAATTGAATGTTCAACATCAATCCATTTGAAGATTAAAGAGGCCCAAAAGGAAGATATAGAGCTGTAGAATAAGGTTAAACTTGTTCCTGAGATTAACCATGATTATGATTGAATGATATGTTTTAGGAAGTGTTTATGTGTTCCTTTTATACTAGATTTGAAGAAGGAGATATTAGAAGATGATCATATCACTTATTTCTCAATTCATAATTTAAATACAACGTTGAATAGTGATTTGAAAGAATACTTATAGTGGGAAATAATGAAGAGAGATATCACATTGTTTGTATCTCGGTTCATAGTATTCCATCATGTTAAGGATGAAAGAAAAAAAATTATAAGGGAATGTTGTATCTATTTCACACACAAAAATTGAAATGGGATATCATTTATATAGAGTTCGTCATTGGAATCCTTAAAAACCTCTAAAGGTAATAATTCTATGTGGGTGGTAATCGATCACCTTACAAAGTCAACAAATTTTATTACAATTACCGAAGAATTATCTCTTGATTTAATTTTCATTATATACATTATGAAAGATTAAATGTTGCATGGAGTACCACATTACATCATATACAATTAAAATTTTAGGTTTACCTCTATTTTTTAGAGAAGTCTGAAGAAATCCCTTGATACTGATTTGAGTTTTAGCCCTACTTATCAACCTCAAATGGGTTTCCAATATAAATGAAATGTTCACAATCTTTTGGATATGTTGATATCTTGTTCTTTATATTTTTATTGTGCTTGGGATCGAAACCTTCATCAAGTTGATCTTTCATAAAAAAAATATATTTTTATAAAGCATTCATATGGCTCCTTATGAATCCATCATTGGTAGTAAATGTATAGTTACAGCATTCTTGAATCATTTTGGAGAGATTAATCTATTGGGGCCTGATATCACTAACAAAATCTCTAATAAAGTTATAATCATTTAGAAGCATATCAAGGTAGATAAATGTTGGTAGAAATGTTTTGTTGATAATCATTAGTGTGATATAGAGTTTTATGTTACATAGAAGTCATTTCACCATATATCTCCCAGAAATAAGGTTATAAGATTTGGGAAGAAAGTTAAACTATACCCAAGATATATCGATCCTTTTGAAATTGTTGATCATATTAGGACCATGTCATATCACTTGGCACATCCACCGAACCTATCTCAAATCAATGATGTATTCAATATGTATCCCTTGAGAAAGTGCATACCTTAACCTTCTCATGAATTAAACTCAGAGGTCATACAGCTTGAGTATGATATTTCTTATGAGGAACAACCTGTTGAAATTATTGACCATGTAGAGAATGTTTTATGAAATAATAAGACTCACATGGTAAAAGTTTTATGAAGAAATAATTAGTTACAAGAAGCTACATGGTAAATTTAGGATATAATTACCCAATGTTAACCTAATTTCATTATATTAGAATTATGAATATCAAGGAAAAATTTGTAATGTCCCTGACATGGAATGCACTAAACCATTTCCCTGAGCCGAGTTGGAACCTGACATTTAGTGCACCTCCCTGTATGTTATAGGTTGCTGACTAGCAGTGAGGGTCAAATAAGTCATATGGGGAGACTTTACCCTCATTACCAAAGTAATCCATAGAAGAACATAATATAAATAGCCTAAAAAATATGAATTAACCCATAAACAAGCATATCTAATCATATCCCAAATCTGGGTACCAAAACACAATTCATCATTAACCACGTCCTGACATGCTAATAGCACCAAAGTGAGTAAAACCCAAAATATAAAAAATAATATATCCCTAGAACCTGTCCCAACTCCATGTTTGGACCTCCATAAGTGAATATTAGAATCCCAATGAAACATCCTATCATAGGGCCTTTTGTCTTGTCTTGACTTGTAACAACAAAATCTGCTCAAGTACACAACGACAACCCAAGAAAGTTGTGAGTACAAAGCTCTGTATACCTCCACAAACAGTGTCTATAATATATCCAGTCTAATATATAGTTCATGGAATTTTGAAATACATTTCAATAGAAACAAATAGTACAAATTGATATAAATTAGTTAATAATATTCATCCTTCCCATTTCTATCATTATAACTATATTCATCACTTATCCATATTTCTTACATCATCCACTTTTTTGATGTGTTCCACGGGTTAGGCATATAAATTATATACACATATCTCTAATGAAATAAATCTCTATGAATAAGGGAACAAGTCAAGTCCCTCTCTCACTAGGTATAAAAAATCACACCAACACATTATCAATCCCTCCATGCCTCAGTCTGGGTTGAATAAAACCATTAGGGGAATAGATCCTCCATCCCCTTCCCTTACCCGTGCATTTTGAGGTGGAGTTTAGAGCCTCAGTCTAACTCGACCCATGGGTATAGAACTTCTTTTAAATACCCCAGTCTACCAAGCCATGTGCACATTCTTATTAAACCATTCACCACACACATACCATATCAAAACCAATAAAAATAACAATCACATTCAATAACCATCAATATGGAAATTAATACTATACCATAACCCAATAAGTATATTCAACAATTCCCTTACGTTATGAAATATTCAACCATTAACATATATTATCCCATTTATCCCATTTATAATTTCATAATTAAAATTTTTATATCACATATCATAACCACATATTACATTAAATCCATTAACCATTCCCCACAATTCCCATGTATTAACCCATTTAACATATTTATCAATTCCCTTATTCCATCTCACCTACATGTACTTCAATTCACAAGCCATTCTCAATTAAACATGATCAACATTTCATATAAAATAATAATTTTAGACATTTCAACATGATTCATAATCAATAAACACCATCTAAATTAACCCATTTAACCCATTTATCATTCATAAGCATTACACAATTAAACCATTACCCCTCTTCCATTTCAAAGTTCATCAACCCATTTTTATTCAACAAAATGACTATTTATTCCATTAATAGACCTAGGAATAACTATAATTATTCCATTTCACATTTTCTAACCATATTCACACATTCTTCATGGAACTGCACTATCACACATCAACTCTACACATAATATGAACAATATCAAGGTTCAGGAATGTAAGTGCACCCCATGGGTGTCCTTAAATCGTTCAAATCATCCTCAACATATACCACATTGATTAAAAATTCTATGAATCATTATTTATCCAACCATTAAAGAAAATAATACTCAAGGGGAAAATTTCACAATAATTAAGAAGAAATATCTCAACACACATGTGAAAATCTATTACAAAACTATGGGTTATTACTTCTAGACAACCTACCTGAAATCCGACAATAAACACACTCCAAATCATAGAATCAACCCTAGATTAAAACCACCCTAGATGATTTAAACTAATATCAACTATAAAGAGAGGTTATTATGTATTTAGAAGAAGATAACCCATGATACTAGCCCTAATCCTTAAAAAATAGACAAGAGAGGGATTAGAGTCACCCGGATCATCGATCCACAATAAACGACACTCAAAAACAGATACGAATTGACAAAGAACCACCCTTAGGGATCTTGAGAATTTTTTGTTTATTCTTAGGATATATATGGGTATAAATGCGGGAGAAATTAGTTGGGATCTAAATATACTGTAATGGAAAGTTTTTATTTTTTCCAACTTTACTGGGATATACTATTTACCTGCACGATTTCCCAAACTGTGCGAAGACTATGCGCAAGCCACTCTCCAAGGGGAGTAGAGTCACATTGTTACCTATTAGAGAAACATGATTCACTATCTATGTTCCAACTGTGTGAAAGAACTCTTTCTATGGGAGATTGGTTTTCCTGGAACTGACGTACGATTCGATAAATTGTGCACCAACCATGTGCTTTGGAATGTTTGGCTCATATTTCTTTACATTCTTGTCCTGAACCCCAAAAACATCCATAAGGCCCCTAATAATCCAGAGAAACATTCCATTAACCAAAAAAAAGATATTGAATCCCAAATTTGAATAAGTAAATAGCACCACAATTCTTAAGATCTACACAAATTCATTTTAAGAGGGGTGGAATTAAACTACTCATGTTTTTGTGTACATTTTTCAAAATAAATTAAATTTATTTGATTTCATACATCATAAACTAGGAAAATTAAATAATTAATTATACACTACAATAACATATGATTTTTCTACATGAAACGTCATCTTATCTTGAGTAATACACAACATAATGTTTCTAAGAAATAAAATTTTATTATTATTAATATTTCAATTATAGAGTTATAACCAAGACATTAAAATTAATAATATGAATAGTAAGAAATTATTTTAAAATAGTATTGATTATGGTTTTACATAAATGAAAATTATTTACAGTAAAATACATAATTTTTAGTAAAGACTTCATATATTAGAAAAATGCTATTTTTCTCAAAAGAAATGCTATTTGTGTCCTTCTGTGAATAAAATAATAATTTTAGACACAATTATGAACTAAATTTGATAGAATTAAATTTATCATTTATTTATTAATTTTAAAATTTCTTATGTTTAATTTTTGGGATTTTTGAGAAATATATAATTTTTGTATAATAGTGAAACATTCTGAATTTTAATTGAAAAATGTTTTTTCATATAATTTGCTTGTATAATGAAATTATATTTTAAATAGGTTATAATGTCTAACTAGAAAAATAATACATAAATTAATCCATTTTAGGTAATTATAAATATTTTTACAATTAAATTGGATAAAAAAATATTTCAATATTTTTTAACCTTTTCAAGTTAAAACTCATTGTTTAATCCTATATGTGTGTTTAATTTTAAATTAATTTATGTCACCTATATGATTATAATTTTAATAAATTAATTAAATATTTGAGTCAAAATTATTTATATTTCTTATTATGGTAAAATTTATTTTTTAGAAAAAAAGGTATGTAATTAAAATTAATTACAAAGATTAAAAAAATGAGTTCACTTAGTAGTTAATCCTTAATACTATATAGAGAAATGACCTAGACACATTTACAAAAACATTTTCTATAAATATATCGACCATATACTTAATTATATTGAATATGGATCATTAGTGTATTCACATGATTTAAGGTAGGCCTCTCAATTGTGTTTTCTTTTTTATATTTACAAAAAGGAACTCTTCCTCTATTATAAAAGGACACTCACCCCCCCCCCCCCACCCAACTTCTTTACACCTAGAAAGAACATTGATTAGATAGAACCTAACCAAATATCCTCCTAATGTCACTCCCTTAATCCTACATGACTAAAATTTGGCATAAATGAAACCCAGGAAGTCCTTTGGTGCAAACCAAAAGGAGTTTCCCAATGTATAGGTAACATCCTTCAACACACACTTTTGATTCATTTCATTCACCACCACCACAATAAAACTTATTTCAAGATTATATAATAACATTAATATAATAAATATACTAATATTTTTTAGGTTTTGTATTTTACCTATACTCACACAAACCTCCATCAAATGGGACACGTTATCGTCGTTCGTTTGTACAGCGGAATACCGCCTCATGAACTGATGTCATTCGTTCTTACACTACCAACATTCATGGTTTTGAATGCTGATGAACATAATATTTTTATATGATATTTTTGATATATTTAAAATTCCTTCTTATGTAATTATTTTTAAATACATACATTTAATCTTTCCATTTTTTGGGAATATAATAACATCAATTGTGGACATTTGTACTACTACCTCCTCAAAGTGATGTGATCCATTCACGTTTTACATGAAATATATAATGATGGGTTAATAACCATATGTTATATATATTAAATATTAATTATATTGGAATGATAATATATATATATCATTCAATTATCATTATTATTTCAATATTCCACGAAAATGGAAATAGTGTTCATGCGTATGTACGACGTACCATCTCCATGAATAGTGTAATTCAATTAATTTTTTTATTATATTATTGATTATTATGAATAAATATATAATAAAGTTATATATATTTATTCCATGTTTTTCATTTTTGAAATTATTAAATCATTATATAATTAATATTTCAAAAAATATAACAAATCAAAACACATGCAGAAAAAAAACCGGTTATTACACACAATGTATATTTAACATGGAATTATAAAAATAATAATAATTGATCATAAAAAAGTCATATATGGAATGATATAATTTAATATGTTTCTGTAATATGTTTATAATAAACTTATATTTATTATTCATGTGGTTTGAACGAGTATGACGACAGTCAAGACATAAGGTACATGCATTTATGGTCTTGCCTTTATTTCTGTGAGACTTGTACCTTATTCACCCCTCATTTATTTTATGTGGTGTGTATATATCTCATGAATGAAATATAAAATCCATATACTAATTTTTTTATTTACATATCCCTTTTAATATCTCTATTCTATGGCGTTTACTGTTCAAAATTTACCAAATTGGTAAGGTCATTTTGTCTCGGTTTTCATTCATTAAGACACATGTTTTTTATGCCCATATATTCGTTAACGAGGTGTATATACTAAAATTTTACATTTAATATCATGAATATAGTTATATTAATTATATTTTAGACATCATGTAATATTATTATTGCATGGGGACTTTGATTCATTTTTTCCAAAGTAGTAAGAGTTTGTTGCTACTATCTCATCATTTATCGAGATTGTTTATGATTATTCTCCCATTGATGAAATATTATAATCCATATCTTAATAATAATGATGAATTTTATTCTCCTATAGTTATTCATGATATATTCATGTATTGGTATAATTTTTCTTCCCTTTGGTACTTCTAATAATTTAGAATTTATTTTTAATAAAATCTAACATTATTTCTCCCTTCAGTCAGAAACCTATTTTCTTCCAAATCATTATTTTCTAAAAATGTTTTCAAAAATGATTTTAGATTATAATATGATTTTATTTTAAATTAAAAAGGATTTCAATCTTTTCAAAATAATCATTTATTTTTATTAAAATTTATTTTCAATGAAAAAAATTATCAAAATCCTTTATGTATTAATTTATTTTAAATGAATAAATGATATATTACTAAATAAATGTTTTTAAAAAGACATTTCTCAATTATTTTCCATATAAGATGAAATATGTTGTCGTTACTCATTCTATTTTGATAATATAATCCAATGTTCCATACAAATTATTTCTCTGAATAGTTTATCTTTTGATTTCATTATGTCAATGAATCATGGTTCTATTTCATGGGTTATATTGTTATGAAACCTACTTATTTTCATGGGTTATACACTGATGAAATGGTTATGAACCCTTCCATTTTTTCATAGGTTATAATACGACGAAATTTTGGTGATTCCAATTTCATTTTAAGGGCCATTATATGATTTTTATGATATTGTGAAACCTAAATGTATGATTTCATTATGATATGGGTGGTACCTATATATCCCTCATATGAACTGGGTAGTGATTTTTATCTCATGAGAAATACATGGATGGAATGAGGAGTAAACTCCATTTAGTAAATGAATTTTTACACTAAAATGTTATTTGGGAGTGAACCTTGACTACTAATATGTTCACGGGAGTTCCCCATGACAACAAAGATGGGTTGGGGAATGAATGAATTACACTAAGCTGACATCATAATTAAGTCTTGACTAATATTTAAATCATTTAATTTTCTTATGGGCCTTCAATTATTCCATGTATTATTCCTATATTATGCTTTCATGTCTTATTCATATGATTCCATTTTCATTCAAGTCTTATGAGATGGAAATCATTATGACATGACAAATTATTATGATCGTTTATATTCAGGTATGATTATATTAGTCTAGGACCATGTTATCATACACCTAAGCTTGTGATTATGGTTAAATAACTCCCTCATTTACCCTTACCGTGTAATTATGGTCACCCTTTCTTATGTTTCATTTCCCCAGGATATGAATACATGTATTATGTATGATGTATCTAAGAAGGATTCTAGTCCTAGTGAATATAGTGGTTGTAATGTTTCTCATATATATAACAATGTTAATGTTTCCCTGTTTCCAAAGGAACAAAACTAATATGTTATCTGGATATCTATTTGTGCAATGTATAAAATGTTCTAAAAAGTGAGCTAATATCTACATATGAAAAGAGTGGGTATCAATAGAACATATTATCATGGTTACCAATATGAATATGATTACCATGGGTATGTAGATTCAACATGACATGCTGATGTGTCCAATGATATGATCATACATGTCAGGTGGATTTCAAAGAGGCATTGGCCTGATACTATTAAAATTGATCATAGAGGGACTGATGTGAGTCCATATGGTATGACAGAGGGATGTGATTGGAGATGGAGAGAATAATACCCTAGGATTCCCAATTCCGTATAGTATCATCCTATAAGGAATGTGGATCCCTCTACATGGAATATTTCTATGTGGGTGAGTGTGTCATCTGCATAGCATTTCATTATGTGTACTAGGGTTCTACCCATGTATAATTTTTCTATTCTGAGATATGTTCCTCCGTTATAGTGTTTTTCTATGTGGGAATGATTTTTTCTAATGTATAATTTTTCTACGTGCTGCATAGATCCCTCCACATATCTTTTTTCTACCTGTGGTGTTGGTCTGCAAAGGTACCATCCCATTATGCTCCACCCTGTGGTGTTTCGGAAGGAGTCTTGAATTTTCAAATGAATGGATGCATTTAATTTACTCCTTTATTCTGTGTAGTGGGTTTACCAGATGTGAATTGATCACTCTTGAAATAGTCCATGTTTTGGTTCTCCATCTTTTATTATCCTTCCTCCTATTTCATCTCATCATTATTTATGGGTTTCTCATAGGGGTCTTCTATAGAAGAAATGAGTAACCAGATACTGGGAGGACCATTTTTTTACAGCGGGACATTGGGAATAATTTTTAGGAGAATAAGAAGGGTTCCCAGTCCCATGAATAATTTCATTCATGGGGGGGATGAAATCATTATCCTCATCCTCAAATTACAATTCAACGGGGCTGGATTTTATTTTCAGATGACAGAAATCATTTTCCACTACCACAAATAAAATTTCCTATATGGTGGGGGGATAGTTCATTTTTTATGGATGGAAATCACTATCCGGCCCCGTAATGGATTTGATTGTGTTCATAGGTACTAGTTGTTCTATCGCGTCCAGTGAATTATTTTATTTGTCGGATGCCTCAGGAAGCAGTGGTCTGCATAGAAATCTATTCTATGAGGACCCTCTCCCTCATTTTTTCCTTTTATCCATTAAACATTTTCATCAAACTCTTCATCAGATTTTATTTTCCATTTATCAAATCCTTGGAGTTCTTTTGTCCTAGTATGCAGAATTTTCAGGACCCAACAAATTCCCCCATTGTAATGGGCTCCGATCAAGGTAAAGAGGAGTCTGTTCCAATCAAGAATTTTTTTCCTATTTTTAACTGGTTAATGATCACGTAATGCTTTAACATTTTCTTGATTTAAGGAACTTAGTGAGATTTTTTTTTAATGTTTTAAGTGTATCATGGAAAACCCTGCAATCGTTGTTTTAATTTTTCTACCACCCTAATATCATCCTACTTCCAATTTGGTATGGGCTTAGTAGGAGTAAGTTGGATTATTATTAGGACCTCCTTCTAGAATTTTTGAGGTAACATGGTTTTTTAAATTTTTATTTTCTTTTGATTGACCAATTATTTCCACAACTATGAAAGTCATAAGTCTGGAGAGCTGGTACTCGACTTTTACATAGGGTTACCTTTTCTAGTTTTCTATATGGTGAGTAGTGTGTCTCATTACATGGGACGATTAATGCCTTTCATTCCATACTAATTCAAAGGATGTCTAATGTAATACATTTTGGACAATATATTATTGGGTGATTAACCTAGTAGGTTTCATGGTATGAGATAGTCCCAATATTTTTCAGACAGAAATCATGGAATTTTAGGATTCCGGTTTTGTGATTTTTAGATCCGAGGTATGATATGGGATAAGAACATAGGGAGTAACTGTAAAATATTTTCTAGCATATTTTTGTCAGAGTGTGAAAGGATAGGATATGCATATCCTAAAGATAAATTTTCCATGATTAATATTAATGTATTGTGGTTATTTATGGACATTCGACTGATGGATACTCTTCATACTTAAAAAAGGTATCATTAGGAAACTGACCCTCCATTTCTAATGGATACATAATTTTTGTGAATTTAGATTTCTCAATACCAAGAGTTGTGGTTCGTCATGGGGATTATGTATTAAGAATGATAATGGAATATGTATCGGAACTGTGCATGAATGAAATGAAACACCAACATGAATTTTGGATTTTGTAAAATTATGGTTGAATCATGGTGTAGATTAAAGTCATTTAACTAGGATACACACCACTAAGTTTAAAATATTAATAAAAAGATGTTTTGGGGATGTATTTTGAAGTCACACAGCCTTGAATGATAGAAAAATAATTATCCCTTTTCGTGGTAATTTGTCCACGAATTGTCTGTCATCTTCAGGAATGAATAGTAAAGGTCTTTAGTAGTAATTTGGGAGATTCTATATCCCAAGAGTTTTATGGGATAAAAAATATCAGTGTAGTGTATGTTGAAAGAAGAGGCATCTCCTGATAATGAATTTTTATTTTCTTGACTAGCATTTTTTTGTGGGCGACATTTGGAGAGACAACTCAGGAATTTTTCGTAGAACAAAACATGTTATCCTCATGACATTGATCTTATATTTCCTATTTCCAAGGAGGTTTAGGGGTATTTAGACTTCCCCATACATAGATTTTTGTTTGTGAAAGGAATGTACCTAAATATTGATGGATCATTTCTGTCAAGATATCCCATTACTGGGTAATAATATATACCCTTATGTAGTTCTAACAAACATGTAGGATGGAGTAATGTTTCACTATGTATGGTCATGATATGTAGCTTCTATGAATCACTATGTATCTCATCAAAATGAGAATAAATACATATGTAGTTCTAGGGTGGTTTTCCACATGGATTTTAAACACTTATGTGGGGAAGGGGGATTTCTCCATTGAATACGGGCTCACGAGCATGGTTAGATGCATATTGGACCCTCCTATGTAGATCTAGATCATGTATAGGTTGATGGGGAAAAAGTTCATTATGGTTATTGGATATGGATGTTTGATCTGGATTTTTTGAAATATCCCATTAAAGTGCGAATCAATCTATATGTAGTTCTTGTGTTGTAAGCTCCCTATGTAGGTCTGAACCATACAATGGGAAATTTGGACAATTTTTATTTTTTGGATGGGACCATAATTGATGATTCAGGCATCAATACGTATCCTGTAATAATAGGAATCATGAATTATGTCATTCATAGAAATCATTTTGTTTAGTATCATGCCACTAGGATATCACCCATGAAGAATAAATTTATGAGGTAAGGATGAAATGGGGTTTATTAGTTTTAAGTCATACATCTAAGACCATATCACATCAAAGTTTTGAGTCATAAAAGGATTGTCAGGTTGGGATGTTCTGAAATGAATCTAACATGTTGTGAAAAGAAAATTTAAAACATGATTAAAGAGGTTCCCAAATTAGGAGAAATGATATATGATGAAAATAGGTCATTATGAAATATAGAAATAGAAGAGATTTATACTAAGGATGAATTTTACATTAGTTAATAGGCTTTTTTATTGTAGCCATATGCAGATCTAACTACGGAATATTGTACATAGTCAAACAAAGGTATCCATAGGACACTCACCCTCCATATCTGATGTCCAATTAAAGATTATGGAGATCTGAAATTTTACATGACACAGAGAATGGTAAATAAGAGGAATGTGTTTAAATACATAAGAATCAATCAATACACAATTTTCCATAGAGTGTAAAGTTACCTATATATATTTGACTCTTATGTAAGGGGATATTCCTATTTTCATGATGGATTCCTTATATAAGGGATCCAAAATTTAATATTTCCTCAATAGATTTGTGTTTGTATATAGGATATTGGGAAATATTTTTTTACCATGTGGTTGGGACTAAGACCCGAGGACTATGAATCAATACATATCATGTAAAATAGAGACTAAAGCCACATGGAGTTCTTAAGGTACGACATAGTTTAATGTCATGTGACAAGGAAACCAGCCATGTAGTTTAATGTCATTTTGTAACGACGTATGTTCCTCAAAGGGAAAATATATTCCATTATCATGTATGGAATCCTCTACCAAAATTCCTAAAACCATTTGACATATAAATGGTGTGAGAAACAAGTGATGGAAAATTTATGTTCCACCACATATAGGTGAATGATAAAAGAATTTTTATTTTTTCATAACTGGACAATCATGTAATATCATGGTATGTCTATTTTTCTTATCAGAGTGTGAATCAAACCATGCATAGTTCTGAAACAAGAAATGTGTAAGGGTATGATCTATAAATATGAAGAAGTTATTTTTTGTCTCATCTAGATTGTAAATTTTATATTAGGGAATCACTAAATATCATGTTATGGAAGTGATCAAGACACACATAGTTCCAAATGGGAGACTCTCCATGTAGGTATTATCTACATTTATAGGGGTATTATTCCTGTTGATTATTTTGGATAAACCAATGATTGAATATTTTGGTATCACTATATATCATGTGATGATAGGAATAAAGAAATAAAATGTTTTGAAAAGGCACCCTATGCAGTTCTGAGCCATGCATAGGGTGGGGGAATTTTATTGGTTGGGGATGGACCCAATATTATTGATTCATGCATTTCTTTGTATCATATGATAACAGTATTCAAGATACATGCAGTTTTGAAAGGGATTATAGTGAAGGTCTTACTGATACATAGGGTGGAAAAATTTTATGGGTTGAGGCCGGGTAAAAAATTTGAGATTTGAGTGTTGCTAAAAAACTTGTGATGATAGGAAGTAATCCTTGTATAGTTATGAAGTACTCCCCATATAGGTATAACTCATATGCGGGGAGGAGGATTATTTTTATTGTTGTGACCCATGATTGGAGATCCGGGAATCACTATGTATATTGTGTAGATAGGAATCAGACCATTCATATTTCTATAATCCAGTGTAGTATAACATCATGTAGTGATAAAGAAAGTGATTCTACATGAAGGATAATTTCTTGTTTGGGCTATAGAATGGAACTATAAGTGTCACTACATATCCTGTGAGGATAAAAATTAATCTATAAATAGTTCATAATAGGAACTCTCTCTGTAGATCATATCCATATATATAGGTGGGAATTTTTCTTGTTTGTTGTTAATTTTTGTATATGTACTTGAGATTGGATATCTAGGCATCACCACATATAATGAATGTCTAGGAATCAAGCCACATGTAGTTATAACCAAGATTCCCCCCATAGATCTCTCTCATGGGAATAATGTGGGGATTTACCTTAAAACTTACCTATAAATACTAGTACCCACATTGGAGTCCCCTACCTTATTTTTTCTCACATGAAAGGGAGTGTAATATTATATATAATGTGGCTAGGCCCAGTACATAGGGTATGGGTGTCACTATAGATGTCATTAAAAAGAGAACATTTCCACACATAGTTCATGAGGAACCATGCAGTTTAATGTCATGTGGTGATAAACTTGTTAATTAATTTTAACATCTCATGGTTAGGATGTGGGTTACATGATGTGGAATGATAGTGGTATCATAATTGGGACCAATATTAGAAGTTTGGGCATCACTATGTATCCAATAATGGTAGGAATCAAGCAACACCATGTTCTTAGAAAAATATATTTTCTATGTAGATATTACTATCACATGAAGATAGGGGAATTTCATCTTCATTTCACATATATATTTCTCATGCCTAGTGAATCAACAATGAGGCAATGATTCCCATGCAGGTTAACATCAATTGGTCAAGAGAATTGAGTCTTATAGTCATGAAAAATTGGTTTTGATGACTAGTAAGAAACAAAAATCTGACGTGAAAAGAGACATTGAGGCCAAAGACTGGATAGAATCATATTATGGATGGGGAAAATTTGTGGGCAGACCTAATGAATGATTTCTAGGCGTAACTATATATCATGTGATGAATGTAATCATGAAATAGGTTGTTCTTAAATATGGAATGTCTTAGGATAGATGTTGGGGGTTATTTCCCCTCTAACGAGGACAATATGGTGTTGTGCATTTTGATATCGTATAATGAGAAATTTAATGTCATGTAGTTTACTCTCTTGTGACGTGGAAAAATATTTCATGCTTTTTTAGGTAATGCAATAAGGGGTAACTTCACATTTTACCACTGAGCATCATAGTCAATTTACCATGTAGTTTAATTTCATGCTTTCAAAATGATTCACTAGGTAGTTTAATGTCTTTTAATTAGGACAAAGAGTGATATTTTGTAATGAATAGTATTTGTTTAGGAATCTAACATTGGTGGTAGATGTGTTCATTTTCTATCCATCGAGATCAATGTATATTATCCAATGGAGAATACGTTTTATATGGAATAAGGTCCCAATAACATTGGATCCAAAATTGGAGGTTTCTTTCTAGGTATCATTAGAGTCTTGGGGACCAACACTATATCTACCTCATGGAAATATCATAGGAAATTTTTTTGTTAAAGGCTCCAGAAATTTAGTTTTTTGGAATTCCAAATGATATAATGTATATAGTATCATCTCATCCATTTTCACAAAATCATCCAACCGTTTCTAGGATTTCTCATATATGGATAACTGAAACCTGATGAAACATGTATCTAGGGATATTTTACTAGATTAGAAGGAACACATCCTTCCCATATGATAATGAGTACATGATCACATATGTGGTGGTGTAGGTTATGGTTGGATAATATCAAAAGGCGTGTAAGGGAATATCTGACCAATGATTTTTAACATTGTATACCATATTCTTGAGAGTATTGGATAGGGTATTGCTGAAGGAATATATATATATGTTAGATGCTATATGATAGTAGGATAAACAGATGTACTTTATGTCAAAATCCAGATTTAGCTTCTCCAGTTTAACAAAATAATAATTGGTTACTTTTTTAATCAATATTTTATGATGGAAAACAAATCTGGTTATGTGGTTTGGTTTTACAAAGATGGCGATGTTCCTTCCCCCAAATTCATTGAGTGGTAGGATTTTCATACTTGTAGAAGAAATAGTTTATATTAAGAATTTACTTGAACTTATTTGCTTTAGAAGTAGGATATGGTCTAATGACATTCATTCACATGAAAAAATTTCCTAGTAGTATTTGTCTTTATGTACCAACTTTCGAATATTATGAATTCAATTGGTATGAACCTAGAAGGAATAGAAATTTTTTGTTAATTTTTTTTAATATTGTGTCATTGTGGGAAAGTATTACCCAATCCTCTATATTTTACGGGAAATATTTTACCCTAAATAGTGGGCACCATAGGCTTTAGTGGACACTTCATTTATTACAAAAATTGTATACTCTCCATCAATTCACCTGAGAAGGACCCCATGAAGGCCCCACCTATAGAATAACTTTTGATGATTCATACTATCATATAGAACAAAGGTAATTTCTCTTATTCAAATATCCACTTTACTGAATATGTTAATTTGGAGTTCTCCATTTTGAAGGTTGTCCATAATTGGTTGCATCCTGCCAAAGGTTTGACCATACAGTTCAAGGACGAGACTGGATTCATCAGTTTATTCCATGTTGTCCCAAACAAAAGCTGAGACAATTTTGTAGTGTGCAATGTTGAAAATGTTACATTTAGTTATATGCCATCTATATCATAGGAAGAATTTTATAGTGTACCATCTTGGTCATGTTGTGATCATGGTATGTTACTTAATGTTAGATCCCAAGGTAATTCCTCCTTTATATATTTTAGGTGGTTTATCATGTGGATTATATCTTCATTTTTTAGGGAATAATCATCATTGATCTAATTGATGAACAATTGAGAATCATATTTTACTGAACAATGTTTTACTTTTAAATGAAGTGCCTGATATTTCCCTAAAATATCTTATTGCTATTCTAGTGTTTTATCACTCTTCTGATTGTAGGAAAGAGTAATAAAGAACATACTTTTCAATATATATGAGAAAAAATCCCAACCCCACTTTGTTGAGGTGGGGGTCTTCCATAATCCTTCATATCGTGCTTCTGAATGCACCGTCGAAATGTATCTCCTATATTTAGGTCCCTCTTAAATAGATCTAACCTCTTCATTAGGTTATTCTATATCGAAATTTCATCTATGGGGTTCTATTCAATAAAATATATAAATTCATGGCATTTCACATCATTATGAGTAATAAAATGAATTTCAAACAATAAAATAATGGATTCATTCCATGATAGAATCCTGGTCAAAAACGAAGGACAAAGAATATATTTCAATGGGTTTCTATGATAGATAAAATGGGCCACATGATGCGATAGATAGTTCATCAATTTCTAGATTTCAATTATTATCATCATATATCTCTTATATATTTATAAATACTGCGCATCATCATCAAGTATGGTTTGGATGAGATAATATAATCTTTTTTCACTACTGGTGTAATTTCTTTACATGGAAGGAACCCAATGACTTCTCCAAGGCTATAAAAAATAATATAAGTGAACTTTCTTCAATACTAAGCATTAAAACTAATAGGATTATGAGTTATTTCGTGTTACTATTAAATTATTCATCAGAATTATTAGTATACAGATTTATAACCCCCATTGTAATCAACCTTGTGACGGGAAATCATTTTCTTACAAGGTTTGATATAAAGCACAAGATGTAATCCATTTTTCCTGAATTTCCTCTCAACTTTTTAAGAATTTTATGATTTAAAGTACTATGTATGGACTTTATATTCATAGGGCCGAAATCAATTATAGTATAGAATACAAAAAAACTATGTAGTTTCCCCAAGGAAACATTGAAGGCACATTTTAAAGGGTTCATTTTTTGTATGTGCTTTTAAATTTTTTTGAAGACTATTTCAATTTTCAGCCATGTGGTCTTATTTATACCTATATTTGACCAACTGATTATCAATGTTGAATATGATGATCCCTCACAAAAAGTGTTTGAATATGTGAAGCATGATATGTTGGTATGCAGTTCCAATATTTAACAAGGTAAAGAACATCACCCAATAGAATAAAACTCCATGGGGGATGAAGATGGTAGATTCATCATATTTTTGGTCCATTTTGTAGTGGATAGACATCCATGAAATATAAGGTATTATATTTTTCTATTGAATTATTCAGTGTCTTGGTGATTGGGAATAGGAAATCATCCTTTGGGAAGTTCTAACTGAGATCTTGGAAATCGATGAATACTCATTTATCTCGTTATTATTTTTAATAGGGAAAATATCAACTAGACATTTTTATCTTGAATATATCAAATGACTTTGGATTCTATGAGCTTGTCAATATCATTATTGATGTTAGTAGCCTATTTCAGGTTCTTCTTTCGAGCTATCTATTTATGTCCCCAGTGGTCTCCTAGCTAGCCTAAGTGATGAGTGGCCACCATGGGGTTGTGTCTTGACATTTCTATGTAGTTCCATGAAAACACATCATGATGATGCATAAAAATTTATTTATATTCCTCTTTTCTTTTCATAATTTGTGGAATCACTATTCAAATGGGGTGTGGGTCTTCTTTGGTACCCATATTTATATCTCCGAGGTCAGAAATGGTGGTAGAGATTCCATCATCAAATGTGGGAGGGGCATCCTAGGATCATCCTCTTCTTTTCCCTAATCTTCCTATAACTCTTGTTCCATAGAGGAATATTGTTGTTGGGTATACATTGACAAGTTAGGATAAGAGTCAATTTCATATCATTCAAATGATGAATCAACTATTTTTGACTGATCGGAAATTGGGGGATTCCCTTTAAACTTTATAGATGATGGAGAAGTAGTGTATCTATCCTATTTGGGTGACAAGAAAACCTATTCATCCTTAGTTGGATATGAAGGGGTTTAATGGAGCTCTAAATATTGACTAGGGAATTTCAATATGTAATTTCACAACAGTCTATTGAGTTAGTAAACATTTCATCATTTATTGACTATGTGATCATGATGGATATCATGAAGACCATTAAATATGTCCTCCAATTTGGACTAATATATGCAACCTTATTGATGGGTAAAAACTACTCTTCATTGAATAATTTGAAATCGTTATTAAGGACCATTTGTAGGATGTTCGAGGTGGTGAACTAAGAAACACCATCAACCAGGGACCTTTTACACTCCATGGGACAAACTCATGCAATGATATAATTTGATTCGTATGATTATAATGGGTACTTATCGGTGTGAAATGTCCTTCTTTATCAACTAATGAAGTTTTTAAAGAATTAATTGAATGTTGAGTGGATTTCAAAATTTTTATTCACCCCAGGAAATCCTAGTAAGACGATGAATTTTGTATCCTTTAGAACAATGAGAAATTCTATGTCTGATAAGAGGTCTACAAATTGAGCCTTGAGGACGATTTGACACAATGTATTTTGTTCTCTTTTTTCATAACCATGTAGAGTAAGAGTGGGAATTTATATTCTATCCTCATTTTATCCCATCCGGAAGATTGAAATAAATTTAATGAGAAAACTCAAGAGAAATTTTCCATGAAAGCCTTTCGGATATCAACACCATTAATCATGTCAAACACATACAAAGTTATGATCTGTCCCTATATAAAAAAATATTAATCATGATCTATGAAAGATACAACCACATTATATTATACATGATCTGTTTCTATGTAATATACTTCAGCGTCAACAACCACGTATTCAAAATCCCAGGGTCTTAGAAAGGACTGAATGCGTGCTTCCATGGAGTCTTTTGTTATGATGAAAATTTTGTATTGTAAATTTTCAAAAATACCTTTTTTTATATAGGTAAATAGAACATTATGTGGGATACTAATCATAACGTTCAGACTAGAAATTTTAAAATCAAACAAAAAATGCAATAGGATTGATAACTTATCTGGAACAAGTGATAAATATTTTAAGATATAACACTTCTGGGATAAATGATAATGCTTCCCAACATGGGGATTATCTTTTAAAATATCATTATGGGTTGGGTAACTTGATGTAGATGGAACATACCTCATAGTAGGAACTTGAGTTGCTCTTATCCTTATTGGAATGGGCTGGGTAGGACTTCCTACCCACTGAGGGTGATCTGACAACTATTTCACCTTCGATTGATATTCTAGAGTCGTCGATTCGTGGTGGATTTTAGAATATACATGGGTATTTTTATTCTATTATTAGACTCGATAAATGGATTTCTACTAGCCTATTGAAAATTTAGTCTGGGTAGAAAAGTGGCTATAATTATTGTTCCTAATGTGATTGTGCTTCCCAGGTATCCTTAGATCCCAATGCCTCTTCCTATGGTTCTTCATTTGGATGCAGGGAACTGGGGTTCATATACATACTCATCATTTGAAAAGGTATCCATTAAATTAAAGACTTTAATGGAAATTATTATAAATTCATCATCTGATGAGGTTCTTCTTTTGATGACCATTTTTTGAAGTAGCGTTTATTGAGGCAGTGGCCGTTGTATCAAATTTTAAGGCAAAAAGTTTGATAGTGTCAAAGACAACTTTAGATTTCATACATGTTAAACCTCTATAATTTTCTATCTTCCTTTCTAGATAGACCACATTTTGAAAGGGTTTAATAATAAAGGTTGTACTGAAGAATGTGTCGGCAATGTTATGGTGGAAGTTTTCAGAGGCCTAATTGGTTTCTTCAATTTTTCTTGGATAATACCATGAGTTTGTTTGATTTTATTTCAATCCATAAAACCATAAAAACTATATAACCTTCTTCTACCAACTTCATTACTCTCGTATCATTCCCCAAGGGTAGTACCAGAAATGTACACTACTTGTGATAGTGGTTTTCCCATCATCACTTTCCTCAAGTCCACCATTTCATTATGACGTATTTAAAGTTGAATCAATAATAAATTGTGTTACCAAATTATTTTTGGAATGAGAATTAATCAGGTCTATCATCATGACCAACTCGGTTGAGTTTTTTGGTTCTCTTCAGGTGGATTAAATCATTTTTTATTGTGACTATGAAGTAGCTGTGGAGTTGATCATCTCATAATAAGAAAACATCTATCCCTACCTCATCAAGTTGATTTCTCCTAGGTCCCCATTGATTTCCATTGCGAGGAGTATGTTTTTTGTATACCTAGGGAGTTCTGTATGATATGGTGTAGGTTTGATAACTATAGATAGTGAAGCGGGTGGGTTAAGTATGAAAGATTCTGACTCTTCCTTTCCTTCTCTTTTCCAATGTATTGGAAGATTCATTTAGGACTTGAATTCAGTATATTTTATGAAATATTTCATTCTTTGGGAAATGTAGGAAAAATCATAAAATCCACCATTATATTTAACCAATATAGTGGTGTTCACGGATCATCACGAAGGTTCTGTATGTAATGATTATTCAGATCATCTTAGGGTAGCGGTATGTTTAGAGAGTAGGTTGGCCATATCCATCTAGCGATGAAATCTCGTTATCTCTCATTCTCCTAGTGGTTTTAATTCAAGAGCCCATGTATTTCCAGATTTTTCTCATTGAGATGAAAATAAATTTTATTTTTTGGTGACTTTCTTCCTATCCTGTGATTATCTGAGCTAGTATAGTGGTGTACCATACAAAGCCTGGCCCTTTAATAGTTTAAGCAAAGTATCTCAGTTACACTGCTTCTCGTTTCTTGGGATTTTCCATAATGGGATCAAAATGGGGCTCAAAGTGTTTCAAATTTTGGTCTAGGTCCCCAGAAGAATTAAATATTATAAATTTTGGACTCCCAAAATTTGTAAGGGGTTAAGTGATGATCACCAGTCTAGGGTAAGGATTATGTTCTAGTTGTGTTGGTGAATGATGTCCCCCCACTATATCCATATATACCTATAATGACTCAATGTTGTCAAAAAAGAACTTGATGAATGTTCATTTCAACATAATCTTGGACATGTACATAAATAGGTTTTATTGACATGATAGTATTGATATATTTCTACATATATCTGGTTGTAGTGATCTTTTGAGGGTTTTACTAAATATTCAATGGTTGTTTTTCAGATGGAAGTAAATACAAATATCCTTCCATAATCGAGTCCAGGTAATCTAATGATGTAGTCAATGAGCTGTGTGGATGTTATTCCCCTTCTCCGATCACTAGGATGAACCCTTTTTATTGTGGTTCACCTGCTAGAAGTGTACATTGAGGATTTTTTTCATGAGACATGTTTGACATGAATTATACGACTGGACTATTCGGCATTGATTCTTCTCAACTATTACATTATCCCTCCTTCTGAGTGAATATTTATATGAGTGTGAGGCTTTTAACCCCTTAAATAGGAGGAGGTGAGATTCATTTGTCCTTACATATACCATTATACTTGGTAGGGATTCTAGAAGAAGTATTACATAATCAGTTTAAGAAGCACCCATATTCATAGAAATCCTATGGTTCTGGGTATGCATGCCTCCCTTGGTTATCATAATGTGGACCATGTTCCAGATGGAACCATCCTATCCCTACTGATCTACATCAATATCATTTTTTATACTTCCCACATGATTGATTTATATAAAGTTCTACGATGCCTAATGCATTGTAGGTGTCATGTCGATTGTCAATTGATAATAGGGTTCTAAGAACCAATTTCTGTTCCCTCCCTTACTTTCTTGGATCCTTTTATAACTTATTCATAAAGAGTGACTAGATGGGAACATCAATGAAACTTTTTCTTATTATTCCATTTCGAGGGAAATGGATCATGGTAAGGGATTAACTAGGAGACATTAATTTATATTAACCTCCCTAGATAAGAGAATTCTTATATCATTAAGGTGGAGTTTCAGGTAAAATTCCCCCCAGTACTACGTGATGGGGTTTCTCTAGTTCTTTTATGGTTGTCACTTGGGAAAAATATATATATGGGAATTTCGTGTGACAAATTCCCTCATCCCTATGGAATGAGGATGATCCATTTCAATTAATTTTTCTATTTTAAATACCATGATATGGGGGTCAATTAGTGATTGAGATATTAAATTTACTGTATCATTAGATCTATTTTTTCTATTAAATAAAACATATTTCTCTCTGCCTCCCTTAGAATAGAAAAATATGAGCATTAAAACATGAATAAGATATGAAAATTTAACATTATTAACCCACACTGTCCTACATCCATTTTGAATAAAAATGAAATGTTCATATGTGCCAAATACTATAATTTATTATACCAATAAAAGGTTCATAGCAGACTCACTATCCCGCCTTGTTTTCAACCATTCTCAATTTGAAATATTTCTTCTCCCTCTCTATCTCTACTAAAGTTCACTCACTGGTTCTTTTGTAGAATCAGATGTTGTTTTGAATCACCTCATATATATTTCACACATATATGAGTGTTACATAAATTAATTTTCTCACCTTGTAAGTTAAATTCACTATTCATCTGACTACAAGTTTGTGAAAATTTCTTATGTTAAATATTTTGGTCCCATTGTGAACATTCGTACACACTCCACAAACTATCTTGAATCCTCTAAAAAATAACATTCACCGAATGGCATGAGTACTTAGTAGAATTACATACATCTTGAACTGACTTATATCAATGTATATCTGAAATTTCACTACCACTTTCCTTCACAATCAACCTTACCCTGAAAACTCCTTCCATGAACATCCTTCAATTCCTTCATGATATCAAATCCTTCACAAATTACCTATTTCTGGAATAAATCATGGAATACCTCTTCGTTAACCTATTTTATACTTTATCAAATTATTCAATTGATGATTCTATCTAATCAAATTCACTAAGCTTAATGATGTTATTATGTCCATTTATATTTGAAATTATATCCCACAAAACCCACTATTAACAATTTTGAAAAGATGCATTGTGGATTACCTATCACCATGAACAAAACATTCCAAGTGGAAGGCATAGTGAAAACCCTTTGTGTCAGACTAACTTTACCACCTTTATCCACAAATGAATATTCCTTCATAGTGAACACTAAATCACTACCTTCTGTAAAGAAATTCCTCCCTTGAACTAATCAAAAAATGTTATTCTCTTATTGCACTATTAAATTTTAGTAGCACTTCTATGTGGAAAAATTTCCATTTCTGATTTTACTTCAATGTTTTACGTATGTAATATGTTGTCCTCATAGCATAGCTGGACTACAATGCATCATGTTAACTGACCTCTTCTTGGTCTAGGATCTATGGTCTATTCAATCTTTTATATCTCTACAGTTCTCCAAATATTATATGTAGAAATATTTCGGTTATGATAAATCAATTATCGATTTTAATGCCCAAAAATATAGAAAACACTAAAAAACTATTCCACTTTAAACACATATTCTATGGTAATACCAAACATACTAATATGTGGTCATATGGCTTTGTCAACATTCACAATCACCAAAAAACACCAAGATAACTCCTTCTAGGATTTGTTCCCAATAGTTTTTTGTGGTAGTTGATGTTACAATCATCAATCCCTTTATATTATGCATCATTGTTCAATAATTAGAGATACACAATGCTTGAAATGAACATGACCTACTCACTTTCAAGGAAATTACTTGTGCCAAATGATTGTCTTACCTTGAGATAAATACCTCTTAATGTTCTCAATTTACAGGTTCATGAGTTTTTTGATGGCTTGTTATATTTAATCCATACACTTTTGAGAGTTATTCATGTCCAATTATATTCAATTCCAATTCATGTTTAGTTTTGAATCTTTCCTATAGAGGGGTATTTATTAATAACCTCCTAGGAATAATGACATTAGAGAATGTAATTTCTAGAGGGTTCTGTTGAACAAGACGTGGGGTGAAGTTTAAAGATCTATGTTCCCCAAACATAGGATATATATTCAAGGTAGTGTATTGATTATTATATGATGTAACCTATGCAATGTATTGAGGTATTTAAATTTATGATCATTCTGCCGCTTCTCAAATCATTCCCACCACACAGATGAAAGGGATTCTAAGACGACTTAGTGATGAGTCTCTCTTAATATTTTGATATGATCATCATACTCATTGTAAATCAAGAAACATTGTTTTGGTGGTAGAGAGTTTTGCAGATATTAAGAAGGATATCAGGTATGATATCTTCTAAAAAAATCACTAGAGTATGCAATGGAGAAGTGGTTGATAGTTTAAACATTATGGGAACATCATCCCTTGTATATTTTCTTCTCTTGAGAAATATTATTTTATTATTTGGGAGATACTCCTTCGTAAATGTTTTTCACGAATTCATTTATGAGTTTTTAATTTATTGATTTTTGTAATAATATAATGATTATTTCCAATTTTGAAACTTATTGACTTGTTTTTTGATTTTTGGCATGAAAGATTGATTTCATGAAAATGGAATGAAAAGGGGTGAATAGTGGAGAGAAAAGATACATCACGCAACAAGTGAATTGAAGCGATGAAACAAGGAATTTTACAGAAATAAACAGACATGAAAAAAAAGGATATAGAATGATTACATTCTTTGTATCCTCATTACAAGGGATGAGATTTCTGAGAGGAAGGATGCCTCCAGGACAAGTTTCAAATCTTTCATATTTTCTTCTCCCAATTTCTTGAAAAATACAATGCTCATTATTTTAGTTTCATTATCTTAAAATCTAAATTAGTTTAGTTATTTTTTATATAATTAATATTTTACCTAACCATGTATCTGAAAATTCAGCCTCATACCTGAAAATTATATACTACTCTGTAGTTTAGTGGTCTATTTGTTTTGTGTTTTTTAAATTGTAAATTTGATAACATGGTGGAAATTAACAATGCTCGTTGGGCTATAATTCCACTACATGAAAATACCAGCATGAGTTCTTCATGGCTATTTTACACATGGAATGTGGATAATAGTGTTCTTATTGGAATGGAAATGGTCTAGAGGTGTTTCGTTGGATGATCGTTTCCCCATGACATATTCTAGTAGAGAAATGATATTGATTTTCATTGATAGGGCATTGAGAATAATTGGCCCCATCATTCCATATGCCTCATTATATGAGGGTTTTATAATAATTGAATAAACAATGGGAGGGCCTTCTTATCGAGATGAAATAATGTTATGGGGAGGACCTCCAATGCGAGTTCCATCGTTGGGAGGATGACAATCATAGCTCAATTTTCTACTACAGGGAGAATTTATCCATCATATTCACTTGGGAGGTACTTCAGGGAGGATGATAGTAAGGGGAGGACCTCCTTTTCATTTGATCTTCTAGCCATGGTGCGGGATATCATGATGATCATTAGTATATAGTGTCTCATGATAGATCAGTTTATTCCCACAAAGGATGCATTCCTGGTAAATACTCTGGGGAAGAACTATAGTGTTGTTGGTAAAAATATTGTAGGCAAGACCTTTGAAACTATTACTATCACTTATCTGATTTGGTAATAGATCGATAATATTTTGAAACACCATTGTTAGATATTTGATGGAATATAGTACACCAGATTCCATCATATTAGGGTCATGAGTGTAATATTTATTTTTTTGATGATTTTGGAACAATTTATTTTTAGGTTCTCTCTTACATGAGAATAGGCCAACTTTCTATAAGTGTTGGACGTCATATAAGTGTGAATATTCATGTGGATCCCACAGTGCATCCAGGATATGATGGTAAGCATCTAAAATTATGTAAGGGACATATGCCTTTATGGGATAAGCCATCAAATTGGACTAGTTTCCCCTAGTTGGAATGGGTAATTTGTCACAATCATGTTTTCCATTTATAATAGAATTTTTTTGAAGGTCCTAGTAGATGGGAGAAAGTATGAATTTTTTCATCTGAGTGATTATCCCATTATTCTGATGAGTTTCACCATTTTAAGAGGTGTGGTTGTATACCCAAGTCCTAGATATTTTCTTTGATGTGATTACCTATAGAAAAGATTATAGGATATGGTCAAGGATTAATATATTAACCTCCATCACTTATAATACATGTTGAGATATTTCCTTATCAATAATTGAAATATATTCCCATTATGGTGTTGGATAATGGATGTGATCATTATCCTATCCTTATTTTCTCCCCAGCAAATACTGACGGTCCTCTGGTGCGGGTGTATAGATACGAGTCATCCCATTATTTATAATCATGATACAACAATAGATTTCTCTAATTTCATCTACATTTGTATGATAGTCATGATATGAATCCATAAAAAATTCATCATCATTTTATATTCCACCATATTTGACATGATGGATTGATATGAATGATTAGAAATTTTGTCTTCTTGTATTTTCACGAGCAAGTATTTGTGCCTCCTCATGGTGTATTTACATATTTTAATGGTGGGATTCCAAGATAGGAAAAAGTAAAATCTCCTATTCTAGATTCTCTAAGAATCACCCTCTCTGAATCACCATGAGATATAGGTTATTATAACCTCTCCTGGAGCTCATGGGGAATTATCCTCATGATGTATAGGATGTTGTGCTGCATGGTGTTTGTAGTAACAATTATTGGCAGGGGCCCTTGTGTGGGACCAATGTGCTATTGGGATAAATTGGTTGGTGACCAATTCATCATAATACATATGTTAAGAGAGTAACTCATTATTTGTTTCTAAGATTCGGCTCCAAAAACTATTTGGGATGGCCACAAGCACCATCTGAGTCTATGAAACCAACCATCATTAAGAAGACAGCTAGAGGTGCTTCATTTTTAAATGATATGTCTATCTAGAACCATAGTTGGAAAAGAACAAATCTTGTGGTACTCATAGGAAAATTAATTTGCAACCCAATATATAAGATGAAAATTCTACAATGGAATCCTCATTTTGGTCGATGAACCGATCATTTTATTTTTTTAAGTATATGTCTATGAGATCTTTTGAGATTCCAATGTATATAAGTGATTTCTAGTGAAATGTTCCTTCAATTGGTGGATTATGACACATAGTAGGTCCATATAAAAGTGACATCTCCATAAATAAACACATGTTACATTGATCAATTTTCTATTCCCTCTTTCATTTTGGGAGAAAAGTGACCTGATGTGTGGGTGATACCCGCAAATTGATTAAGGATTTATGTCACGTTAAACATTTTTGTTTTACTCACATTTTTTACAGGTATAAATTCAATAGGGACTATTTCTAGGTCCAGAAGAAGCTAATGGTTCTTATATCTGTGATGAATCATGGACCTAATTACATATTGTATACAGTAATTGGGTAAATGGGCCAAATATACAAAGAAACTCACATTGGCCAAGGGGATGTGAGGTTAGTCTGACCACAACATTTGGAAGGGTAATTATAACCAACTCAATGAATCTCGTATATATTTAAGAAATTTTAATAAATACAATATTCATTCCTCTGTATGATGTTGATCACCATAATATAATGATTAATGATTATCACTCATGATTTTTGAATCATATGTATGTATCTCAGGTTCTCAAATAATAGATGGATATATATGTATCTGATGTTCTCAATAAATGGATGATTTTTATATAGGGATCATATATTATTATAATGTTTGTCCTTATGAAAATACTTGTAACTTGTACAATGGGGCACTGTATAGGTTATTATCATCCAAGGATACAAAATATGCTTTTTTATCAAGAATGTACCCATGAGATGGGCTTCGTACATATCCTCATAAAATAAATCAGAACCCATTTTGTTTGGTGACACTTAATATGAGACATCGTATTTTAGGGTGTTGTGACCAGGACCAAACCACGCATTTTAATGTCATGTAATACGTATGTCTAAGAGAAAGGTTCCTTGTCAAAATGTGGTGTGGGTCTTACATCAATGTTTCCCAAGGAACCTGGATGATATGTCATCTCCTAGGATTGGAATGATATTATTAGAAATATGCCCTAATAAGGATGGTTATTAAGGAGTACCGAATGGAATATTACCCTACGTGATGGACATGAACCTTTAAAAATTTGGCCTAAAGAATATTAGGGTGAATTTTGGTGTTGGGTATGGACATCAAGGAATATTCCTATATATACCTTTTAGTTGGTAATAAAATCCCATGTAGTTCAATATAGGGTGGGGATTACAATGAATAGAAGAATCATGTCTTTATATGGTTGGGGGATGCACTTTAGACGATTTCCATTTTATCCTGGTTGGTGATTAATCTGAATAAGAGGCAAACGGGTTCTTGGATATGGTTGGGGATGACAACAAATAGGAGGCACAAAGGTTATATGGATATGGTCGAGGATTAAAATGAATAATTTTCATGTATGTTCTTGGGATAGTGTGGGTGTAAGGATCACCGTTGACCTCTAAGACCACATGAGCCATGCTCTATATGAGATGTAAGTGGATGTTGTAGATATGAGAATCACATGATCCACTTTTTTCATTAATGGAAAAAATAATCATTCCAAATAAAAAGGTAATGAGAGAGGTATTTGATACCCATCTTCTCCCATTATTGTAACCTAGGAAAGAGTAGAGTAGAAAATGTGTCGACTCCCGCATAAAAGTTTGGGGGATTATAAAATGAGAGATTACTTATTGGTTCCTAGGGAAGAGAGGAGTATACAACATTGGCCCTCATTGAAGGTAAAGGTTAGTGGTTCCCCTAAATCAATAAAATGGTGAGTTTCACATAATTACATCCATGTTTGGGACCCTCATTTCCATGGTAATGTAAACTTGATGAAATTATTAGGGTCCACCATGTTACGTAGGTTACCAACATGACTTTTCATACTGAGCGTATGTAGACTCATGATGAAATACAGATGTGTCTAATGATTTGATCATACATAAAAGTTGGATTTGGAAGACTCTTTATACTGATTCCATTAAAATTCTTTTGCACAGGGGATGATGTTAGGCCCAATGGAATGACAAAGGATTGTGATGAGAGATAGAGAGAAGAATTCCCCTAGATTATACATTTTACATAGAATGTTTCTATGTGGGATGGGGTTCCCCCCATTGTCATAATTCTACATGGGGGAGGGTGTTGTCAATGTAGAATTTCATATTTCTGACAAACATTCTGCCTTTGTGTTGTTTCAGTACATGAGGTAGGTTATGCCCGTATATCATTTTTTATATGGGATTGAGATACTCCCACGTAAAATTTTATACATATTTATGGGATCCTTGTTTATATATTTTTGTTCCATAGGGTGGTGGCCAGCAAAGTTTCATCCTTTTATGCTCTGTGGATTGGTGTTTTTGAAGGAGTGCTTTTTTGTGGACGGTGGATGAATTTATTTTCTTCCTTAATGCTATGCAGTGGATTTCCCTAGTACGAATTGAGAACTCTTGAAATCAACCATTTTTTGCTCTATATCTATTATCATCCTAACTCTTCTTTGCTGTCATCTATATTTCTCTCTTCCCATTGGTGTTCATGGATATTTGATTGGAGTAATTTGATATTTTGAAAGATCATCGTCTGTAGTGGGACATGAGGGTTCACTTGGAGGAGCCCATGAAGGATTCGAAGACATGAAAAATGATTTCATTCAACGGATATCTAAATATCCATACTTTGATGAAAATTAAATTTTATTTTTTAAGGGGATATTGTTCACAAAAGGATATAAATAAATGTACTCACCAAAAATTTACATATCATTTTGAAGGGTTGGATGTTCAAGGGGGATGGAAATTACCATCTATCCCTCACAAACAATATTATTTTCTACATAGGAATGAAATATTTCATATCATCCCAAGAAAATTTACATTCATGGGACTCCTTGGGAAGAATAAGAACACCATGTGGAGTGGTGGTCCACGTATCAAGATTCGCAATGTAGACCCTTTCCCTATATCACGACTTCCCATCCTTTGATAATTTTCATCCAACTCTTCATCAGATTTTCTTTTCCCTCTATAGAGTATGTGGAATACTTGTCTCCTTGTATGTGGAATTTTCGGGACTCAACAATACTAAAAGAAACGTAAATTAAATTTGTCTCATTTAATACAACAATAATATAATATAAAGCTCTATTGCAACCAATTTATGATGTAAACAAAACTAGTTTGTAGTTGGGGAGGCATTGGTTGACGATGAACCAATTCAAAAGTGAACTAAATGGACAATTTCATATGTCGAAATATTTTGGATAGGATTTTTTATTATATAATATTAAATCTATAATTTCATCATTAAAATAGGTTCTTGAGCCTTTTGAGATGAATGATGAATCCATTTGAGGCTTATGATGTTGGGTTCATCTACGAGTTCCCAAACAAATCAGAGTAATGTTATAAATAAAAATTCTATTTTTTTACATTTACATTACTAGATAAAATTATAGGGTGTTCATTCATCTCTCATTCACTAATTTTAGCATGAAATGGGGATAAAACTTATTTTTAGGATGAATGTTCCTATGACTCAATTTTTATCACACATATTACTTAGATTGAGATTATTTGATCTTTGGTTCAATCGATTGGCTTTTTGGAGTTATTGGATAAAAAATAGGTTATTGGAGAAAAACTACTAAAAACCTGATTTAAGTAAAAAATTTGAAATATCCCAACTATATAGAACTATGAATCTCTATAGTCATTTCCATATTTCAAACATGGATAGTCAAACTATGTATCTATCCATGAGAATCTTGTGGGTGTTTGTGTGGTTTTCTAGAGGTGTCTCAGGGTGTGAGAGTGGTTTTCAAAAACCATGTGGCTATATATAAGTAGTATTTATTAGAATTTATCAAAGGGAATGAGTCCACACATTGTTTTCATAGAGTATTTCAACTTCTAGGTCGTAATACCAATCCTTGATCAAAATCAATAAAAATATAAAATTTACCTCATTTACCAAGATCTGGTTTTTTTCTAATAACCTGTTAATCACTATTCATATCAAATTAATCATCTTATATATCTCTGTAGTCTTATTTAATTTCTTTCATGGTGGTTTTTCTTTGTTTATGATTGATATATTCATGTTTTATTCAATTTTTGATCCATTTTATTCTCATCTTATTAGATCCCCACTTGATCAATTCTCTCATTTTCCTATTGGAACTGATTACGCAATAGTTTTTCAAAATGAAGGGTTTCATATTGAATTGATTATTTTTTATGGATATTTTTTTATAAGGTCCTTATTTACTCATTTATATTATTTGTTATTGAAGGTGAATTCCCCCCCCCCTATTGATATCGGGGTCTATTTATAATGTCTCAAATTCTGGAAATACATGAGTTTTCTATCAATTCCTTTTTCATGTTCATGATGATGATTTAATTGATATGAATGTGGATTTATTTCAATATATACATATTTTTCATGTGTTTATACTTTAAAAATTAAATTATCCACTCAATGTGTTTGATGTAGTTCCTATAGAGTGATTTTGATTATAAACATCTTTTTCAATAGTTGGTGTTGTGATGCATCACATAGAATTTTTTTTTCTAAACTGTGGGAATTGTTTTAATTTTTTTTGGAAAATATATAATGATGGGAACCTTGGGTATGTTGAGAGATGTACGTATGAAACCTTAGTTTGTATGACACCAATATAGGTGATTTTATTCATATTTATGGACTATGGGAGGAAACTTTTGCAGTAGGATTCATTTCATACATTTATTAGTTCTTATTGTTCCTTGTCATGTCATATTATGTATTCACATAGTCTACATCCCATAATGTTCTTAGTTTTATACATTAAGGTACTTTTAACTATTACTTCCACACACGGAAACCTTATGATGTATCCATGGATGATTTTTATTATGATTGAATGCTTTTCTACATCTGCATTACATATACCTGTTTAATGTGAGTATGATGTATTTTGATGAAAACCAAAAGATGTTTAACAAAATGTTTTCATTAAAGTAATTTATTTATAAATTTTATTCTTTCATCCTTGAGATATTGGTTTCATGTTGTTATATATTTTATAGATTCATTATTGAAATCCTAGTAGTATTTGTTTCAACAACACACTTTTTCCATATTGTGTTTGTATATTTGGTTTTTTTAGGTTTATGGTAATGGGAAGGGCGTCATGTAGTTTCTTATCTTATCTTAGTATTCAAGACCTTCATAGTAAGGCATATTGGTAGTGATGGATTCTTACAAGCAGACAAAGATTTATCTTTTTATTATTTGCATTAAAGTCTCCACTTTTTATTGTTTTATACCTCATGGATGTATATAATTGTTTTTCATTATATAATATCAGTTTATGAACATTCTTTTTTTACATTGGTCTTGTTTTTTTGGGAATCTCTACCTTGGGGAGGACTATCTTGGGTGATGTTTCATGTCGACCGATTATGGTTCATTAAAAAAGGTAATCAAAACCATTACACATATGCTAGTTTTTTCGTTGAAAAAACCTTTGATTAGTTTAGGGTTTTCGGTATACTAGGGTTAAGATCACCAAAATTCATGTAGTAAGTGCATAAGGGTGACTATCCATATCAAATCAGTTTCTAAACATGAGATAGAATGAGTGGTCTAGTATTTTTTCCAACCATTAGACATAGTGTTTTAGATTATTTAAATGAACATTATTTGGGGATTATTTAAATGTAGCAATTTATTATTAATGTATTTGATTCTAATGCATTAATTGGGGCATACTGCCTCGTGAGGTATCGTCCACAGGTAGATGTTTTTTCCATACATTCCTTCTTTCTAATGGTGGGTATCATTCATCACTATCTTCATCATGTCTACTCCTGGATCAAAACAGGATGATGGGATGTTAGTTTCTCCTTACTAGGATTCCCCTCACAATTTATCTCCTAGTTCAGATCTCCGTCATAGATTAATGCATGTTTCATGAAACTCATTTCTCGTGCCATCAGTTTGTGGATGCTGGTTAATTATGTTACATCAGTCTAGACATTCCAAGGGGTCTTCATAGGGAAGTAAACTTTGGTCAATTGAGTAGTCATTGTGGGAATCCCTTGTAAGTCTGGACACTAGAACTTTGTTCAACTTTATTCTTCCTCGTAGGAGGGATTCTCAATGGTGTAGAACTAGAGGAATAACCCATCCATAGTGCGGTATCTAATCACATATGCATGTATTTTGAGGTTTTCTTTAGGTGTCTCATGTTTATCATGGGGAAAGACTCAATTTTATTGTCATTTAGAGATGGATTGGAATGATTATAATTCCCTAGGAAGGTGGATCAATGAGGTACATCCCCATGAGGAAGTACCTGAAATGTTTACCAATGGATGGGTCAAAACACCAAATGATAGCGGACCCAGGATGGTGTGTCTCATAATGATAAGGCGTTACACTATGAAGGGGTAATCCCCTATGGGGAAGACACCATGGTTTTCTAGATGGATTTTTCAGATCTCCCAATCAGAGCGGACCTCGGTTGGCATGTCCCATTATGGGAATATTTCACACCATGAAGGTTGGTTATAACACCTATTGAGGTAGACGAGAGAGGCTTCACCCATAGGAAGGGAAAAACAAGGTTTACCATTGGACAATATTGAGCTGATGTAGGATTCCTATGCGCACCATGTTAAGAAGGAAGTTATCAAAACCCACATAGTTTGAGAGGGTATGGTTTGGGGATTACACAAGGTTAGATTTCTTTCAAAAGAGGATTGCTCTTGGTTGGATGTTGAATGATTTGGGGCTTACACATGGTCAGCTACCGAGATTCTTCTAAGATCATCATTGATGTGTATGGGATATATATCTTGGAATAGACCATATGGATGTCAATATCTCACTAGGATAAGAGTGATGTGATTGAGAAAATGATGTGTTGGGTTGAAGTGAATGGAGTGGATGGATTCTTAGTGGTGTTGGCATTGAACCATAAGGATGTTTCATAAATTTCCTAGTTGGCTGGGAATTAAAGACCACATGGTTTTGAATAGGGTCAATTTAGATTTTACCTAAGGATTATTCCCATGGAGAATATGGTGTGGGTCTTATGAATAATGTTTCCCCGTGGTATTGGAGGAGATAAGATCTCCTAGGTGAGGGGCATGATCTTACTAGGAAAATGACTCGTAGTATATCAGGATGGATTTTAATGAAGGTATTATACAATGGGGAGGCTTCTTATATATTTCGGTTTGTCTGGAATTATAGTCTATATAGTTTGGATGAGTGTGGGTCTTACTTATAGAGGTGTCCCATGAAGGTGGACCCATAGGCTTACTATTAGAGGGATTCCCATGGAGGAGAATGATGTCATGACCACTACAAACCTCTAATCCAAACTGATTCATACTCTATATGAGAAACAATAGGAAGAAAGAGACCCAATGGTCACATATAGAAAAAGTTTCATTATCAATAAATGGTGTGGTACTTACCTGTGGAAGCATTTCGGTGGATCTCATTCCATGTGGGGAAGATATCACTCTTATAGAGACAAGTGGGCAAGGAGAATTCTCATGGCATGGAAGCCCATGTGCATTTTATGGGGTGAAGCTATAGTTTAACTTCATGTGTTGAAGATGATAAATCTATGAAATTTTACGCCTTTCAATATGGACGGAGAGGAATCGCTCTTCACCACATGGGCTTACATAACTACCGCTCACCAACCCTTGGGGAAGGGAAGACACCATCAATGCAAGGAATCAATAGTGCATATGAGAGGTCGATAGTACCATCCACATTAGTGTCCCTATGGGAAAAGTAATCGGGTAATGTAATACTTATTCCAAAATGCAAGAGGTAAGAAAACACAAAAAGGGACACCACATGAGGGACCAATAAATCAGAATACACAATCCTTGAGGTCCGTATGGTGGAAGTGCAAGAAACATGTGGAGGGTACATTTAAAAGTGGATCAAACATTGTGCATTGAAGTAAAGTAAACCCATGGATCTTTAAGAAAAGGTTTAATGAATGATTGGGGGATTGCACACAAAATATAGGTCTTAACAGAAGATGGGTTGTGCACAAGGGTTGGAGGTTCACACAAGATGTACCTTTTGTGCGCACTTGATTTACGCTGAAATAAAGTGGACGAGGGTCATTCCATAATGAATCCACTGAAGGGGGACCATAGGGTACCTATCACCCAAGAACTTGTACCTTGGGTGGTTCATTGTTGTTTTATTCCATGGAAGAGGTGGTATTACATGTGACGGAGTTGCAGTTCAGCTTCTAGATCATCACCCTAAAGAAGGGGGGTTCTCTTTAATATATAGTGGAAATATTTTGTGGAGGGAAAAATAATTATTGATTTGGAATCATCTACTTGACGTCACATTGAGAACATATGAGACCTATGCATTGGCTAAAATTTTATGTTCTGGCTCATCCACATCTGCGCACCAGCCTTTCCATTTTTTGGATAGTTAGGGTGGAATATAGACATTTTACATCTCATTGGGAATTTATGAGTGTAGCACATGTATATCCACATTGAATGTTGATCTTGAAACCAAATGGTGATACCCTTATACTTCTCATAATGTTATTTTTATCAAAGGATGCCTTTAATATGCACATATATGACCATTTCTATCATCTAGTGCAATTTGGCTCAAACCAATTCCCCTCCCTCCTCAGAACACGAGCAAAAAGGGGTCAAAAAGGTCAGATTCTGAGGGAAACTCTAAAAAGAATAGTGCATTTGGAGAGGTTCACACAAAATTCCTTCTATAACACATAATGTACATTGTGTAGTGTGAAATACTTGGTCCATGCCTATAATTAAGTGGGGGATATATACAGTACCATGAATTTCCAAATGATAAGATATTTCTCTCTCATGTGCAAAATTATCCGAATACCACAGGTAAAACTGAAACACGGTCATTGGTTTATGTGTAGTCAGTGAATTCTTACATTCTCTGATCACCGCTGAAATTATAAACCATTAATGTTATCACCATCCAATCTTACACACAAATAATCCTTCTAGTAACCATCCCATAATATTTTTCTCTCCAACCTTGGGACACCAAACTAAATTGACATGGATTGTCAACAGTGTTCTGTGGAGAGGAATCCTTCAACTGCGTCAGAAAGAGTGGCGATGATTGAAAACCCTCAACTACTTCATGTAAGGAGGGGGATGTCAGATAATCAAATTTTATTGGGATTTCTGATGTAGTTAACTCCTAATAGATAGTTTCCCATTGTAGATTTTTGGGATACTTGAGATTTACCCATCCCGGGTTTTGAAAGAGAATCATCGTGGTCATGGTTAATGTTGGAAGATAGCCTCCCGTGATACTACATAAAGATTCACTGCCATACCACCAGAGATCGTCAGGAAATGGTCATCAATGTCTTGAATGAAATGAATAGAAAAATCATGGGAGACAAGATGATGGATGTGGACTACCCTTCCCACTATTAAAGTTCCTTCCATTTCAGTATAAGGGATGAATGTGTGTTTTCGTAGAAAGACTGGGACCTGAGGTCTTGTGGAAAAGTAAAAAGTGAATGGTACTGTGAGTATTGGGTTTTCTATACATTCAAGGAGTTTAGAGAATATCTATGAAACATTAGGCTATATAAATCCATATAAAAGTCACTATTATATATTTATTGTCAATATTAACTGGTGATAGAGCTATTAAACTGATGTTTTATAGTCAAAAACATGTTCCACCTCCACCATGGGGAGGTCAGTGTCATCCTTTTAGACATTCATTACATTGGAGGAATTCTTCTAATGGGGATTTAGTATATAAAGTTGCATCCAATGGAGAATAACTAGGAAGATAGTGCCCAAACCCCCATTCTAACATGTAAACTTATTGACATGGAAATGGAGAGGCTGAAAATCGAGTACATAAAGAAGGAAATACAATTCCCAGCTTGTTTCAATTTTTTCTTCAAGATGGATAAGAAGGTAATGATTTCGTGGTGAGTGAAACATTGCACAGATGTGTTATAGGGGAAAGGAGGGATCATATTATGTGACCATATAGATGGTACAATATCAAACCATGGGGTTTAACATGGATTAGTGCTCAGATAAATGGGTTTTATATTCGTCTTTCATTCCTTCCTTCCTAAGAGGGTTGATTTTTCTGGTGATGGAAATTATAATGGGTGTCTTCCCATGGTATTTTGTGATGGCGGGGATTATAGAAGATCAAAACTAGTTCAACCTTGGAGTACCTTTCTTGGAGAGGCTTTATATTATTCTGAGACAAATCTCAAGGGGAATCATTCCCAGGAGATTCTATGGACCTTCTTAGATACTTCATCATTGGATTGTACCTCATTTTGACAGCTACTATTGTCCAAAAGCCATCTATCCTCTGGAAAACAATGAATGAACATCCATGTTGAAAAAATATGGTGTTCAACCATGAAACCCTATTCTATGACACAATCATAAATTAAATTGGGAACAATGGAAATTTCAAATTCCAGCCATTCCACACTATGTTCAGTCATAAATTAGGTGACCCATGAGGTTCACTGGATCATATGGAATACCCACTGAGCATCAGCTGTAGTATGCTAGTGGACAAGATCAGTGTAATGATTATTTGAAAATAATACATTTTATGACTATTCGATAGATTGTTGTGATGCCTTGATCAGGTATCAATGAAAATTTAAATAGAGGCATGTGATGAGAAACACACATGCATCCTCCGCCATCTCTGGGTCATTCTAACTACTGTGGGATCGAGTGAGACTATCATGAATATTCCTATATATAATGATTCCATACTATCAATAGAATATTATAAGTACTATCTAGTGTCATTTACAAATTAAATCTTGTGAAGACACATTTGATAGATCGAGGAAGCAAGAATAGAGCTACAGCGATGGGAATACAGGCAAGCTGCCAATCAGGAGGCATGCCATTTAGTAATTCATGAAATAGGTTCTATATGAACTAGAACATCGATGGTGGGGATGTCACATGGTGTGGACTCACCTCATACTTATAAGGATGGTTGGTAGAAAAATTTTCCTTGAGGACCAGATAATGAAGATACAAGAAAGTAAATAAGGTATATATTACAACTAATTGCTGCTTTCATTTTTCTAGACCTTTTTTTTCATGGATGATATTGTGGAGATCGTTATCAACTAAAGACCTATAGTAGATACCAGAGCATGATAGGTTGGAACTATTATAAATTGGAAACATTCATGTGGTGAACCTGGTGGATTCCAATTATAGGCGTGCATACCAGATGGCCGTGTAAATATAAGTATTCCAATGGGGGTTTTACAGTGAACCACATTTCATGGGGAACGTTTTTCTCGGTCTAGAGCATTATTCAGAAGAGATGAAACATTAACATGATAGTGCTGATGTATAACATGAAGAATAGGATTATGAATAAGGATGATATGATAATGTTGAAGAAGAATAAGATAAGATATTGATTGAAGAGTTCGTGGTGGTGGGGGATCTTAAGAGACAACAAATCTTCAAGGGACTCCATGGGAGAGTGGTGAGAATGTAGTCTTTGATGACGGGCTCACTGAGTGTCTCTTAGTAAGTCTTAAATTATGTCTTCTTTTTCCATTACCCTTTCATAACTCAGATCCACAAACCATAACATGTGCTCTATAATAGTACATCAGTGTCGATCAATGATCCCCCACTATAGTGGGGTGAGAAATTGCCAATGGATGAAGAGAGAGGTGCCCCCAAGTCTACACCTGGGGCTGATCCATGAAAAGATCTGGTCACTACAAATATACCTAATGGTCAGATAGATGAGGGGGTAAGGTGAAATCTTCAGAGTCCCAATATTTTCATGTTTTCCATGTGTAGACAGTGCAGATGATATAAGGATCAAGCGATAAAGGGTCTGTAGTGGTGGAATTTCATATGGTGACTCGTGAACTTTATTCGGAAGTTCTCATATCCCATAAGTATCATCCTTCACATACCAATACTTATCCAATAAGTACGAGGTTGGATAAGGTTCCTATTCAATGTAGTGCTCAAAATACTATAGGAAACGAAACTATGAGAGTCCAGGGAATTCATGTGATCTTCTCTAATGACTACACCATTCCATGAGGATCCTGTTGTCTGAGATGATCTGGACATTGAAATATATATGGGGTATGGTTGTAGATATAAATGATACCACTAATAGAGATGATCTCAAAGCTATTATAGGTGAGGTTTCTTGGAAATAAATAATTTATGATATCCACCCCATGTCATAAATTTATTTCCCTCAGAGGGGATTAAAGAGGAAGACCATTTTGTAGTATTTCTTGATTCCTTCTCAGAGTACAAACCTTTGTATCCCAATGAGAAGGATTACTTTGACCCTGAAACGGTTGAGGAAAGATACATGAGTCGGCATTGGTTATGGAAGTTCATAAAGCATTTATTTGAGGCCCTGAAGGAAGAAAGGGTGATCCAAATAGGGTCGCTTCACAACTAAATTCAATATTTTTGTGTGAGAGGGGAAGATGGTCCCGGTCATTATCTGAACATCCATGACTATCTTACTAAGAATATATGATAATGTTTTCAAAAATTGGAAGATACCTGGTGATTTGGGAAATATTACATCATCTAGAAGATTTAGGAAAATGAAAAAGAGATCCAACATCTAGAAGAACAGATGAAGAATCAATCTTCACCTATTACCAATCAATCAGAATATTTCATTTGACTAAGGGTCGAGCTGAGGGAGGCCTAAGAGTAGCTAAAAAAGGTGAACCATCACGGGATAATCATAAAGATGAACCGGACCCAGTGTATATTAGTGATAATGATATTTTTTCTACAATATTTGATGAAGAGATGGATCTTAGGTGTATACAGTAGCCCCTATAGGCTACATGTTTGAGGTGGTAGAGTTGATGCATTCCATTTATGGAACCAATCCATAGGAGTTGTATTTTTTAACAAACTTATGAAACATATTTCTTTTTTTGTGTGTGGAAGTATTTATTTTAGCGTTAATTGTTGTTTCTTGTATATATATATGACACAACTAATGATTGGTCACTAAGATCACATGGTTCGTGACTGGTGTATAAAAAAATGGAAGACTTCATAATTGATTATTTTTTATGAAAGTTTCTTATAATCATCTAACATTAGAGTTTTACTACTTTTGGATGTCCACCCATAGTGTTTAGGCTGAAAGAGGCTATGGATATAGAATAGGGTTCTTGGAATGTCCTACCTATTTTCCCGATGTTCTATAGTCTATGAACAGTATAATTCTAGGGTCATTGGAATCTATACAAACAAAGGGGAATGAAAAGTTTGAATCATGATACCCAAAATCCAAAAAATGATGAGAGAGGAATCATGATATAAGATAACTCTTTACTATGTTTCAAAACTAATATCCATATCTTAGCTTCAAATGGGGACTAACATAAAAGGGTCAACCACTGACCTTTTTCTCAATAAATGAACAATCATTAATTATCATCAAATTTATTTGGATGTGTTGGACTGGGATTGTAGGTAATCCTTGGCTAGAAATCATTCTGTTAGGGGGTCCCTTCATATTTGAACAAAAATGATGATCTTAATTAGGGGAATATATAACATGGTAGTGGAATGAAGGATTGTTCAAATGGATTACAACACTCCTGTAGGTATTACACAGTAGATTAGAAAAGACTATTATGAGCATATTGGTCCAGAAAAATATCAAAATGGTCTACTAGTTGGGCATCATCTTAGATGCTGAGTGATAGTGGGAGATGTGGACAATGTGTTAGATGACCATAATAAAGTTAGAAGACCACTTGGGTGATGGATGGGATGCTTTAAATTTTTTACTTCATGAAAGCTGGGATAATAAACACATAGTTTAACATCATACTATGGGAACAGTGCATTGTACAGTTTAACATTGTTTTCTCAGTATGGGCCCCCAAAGTTTAACATCATATGAATGGGATGTTTTACATTTTATAAGGTCATAATTATTAGACCCTGGTCAATATTTTATGGTCATATTGCACAAAATAAAGAATATATTTAGGTATATCTGTACTATATGTGGAATATAACTAACATGGATGAGGCAAAGGGGTCCACAATACATCATAAATATCCGAGAACAAACAGGAAGGGGGCTTCCCAAATTTAGGTATATTTGGTTGGTAGAGTGATAAAGCTGAAGTGAACTAGACCATAGAATACTCAATGTCATGCCACACTATACCTAATGGGTTTTGAGTTTATGGTCAATGAGTTCAGATAACTACCCCTTATGTACCTCAATCACATCGGTACACACCCTACCAAAAATTGTTATCCCATGTGATCTATTCTTAGTGTAGGAAACCAGGAATGGTATATGGGATTTTCCTAACATGTGGGGCTATAGATTAGGGGTGAAACCAAGCACAAAATATCACATAATACAAGGATATGAAAATGAAATAAGTCGAGACATTAGATGTTTGGATGAAAGGGATACTGGTATGAAAGGTTTTACTATTGACCATGTTCCAAACACATGGACCATTTATACACTAGGGAAGAATGGGAAAAAATGTGGAATTGACTATTGAATATTTTTGTAGAAAAATATTCACCATTTTCTATTTAAGAACCATTAGGGTGTTGGCCTAGTATGGGTTGTTAGACAAAGTGACATGAGGAAATCACTGTTATGGAGTCTGTCTTAATTTGAAGGGGGATTAAAAACCCAAACCATTAATGAAAAAAAATTTGTGGAATGGGAATATCATAATGTGGGATTCAAACTAACCCAAGTTTTCAAATAGTTTATAGTTGTATTTAATTGACCATGGAGATAGTTTAATGATGTGTTTCTCAGACTAAGGTAAATAACTCAGAGTTATTATTCCTAGAATAATGAAGGATGCTCACTCATAGGGTACATATACATCACATTTGTGGATAAACCAACTTGAATGAAGCCATGTAGGATCACATTTTACATTCAAAACTTTTGATAAACAGAGGCCAAAGGTCAAAACATGGATTAATCAATCTATACATGAGACCATTAGATAAAATTTCTAGGCATCAATACATATCCCATGATGATGGGAATTAAGATAAACATAGTTTTAAAATATTATTTTGTAGGATACCAACACTGGTGGGGGGAAATCTCTCTTGTGAGGAAGACGAACTATCCAAGAATTATCATGGGGAATCATGAATTGTTTCATGGTAGAAGCATAGTTTAACATCATGAATTGAAAATTCTGACACTCAGTTTAATGTCATAGCGTTCAGACCATAAAGGATTGAAACTCAAATGTGTTTGTGCAGTGAGGTGTTTTGAAAATCCCAACGTGAATGAGGACAAATGAGGTCAAGCCCCATATAAATTATCCTCAATGTGATCCAAATTAATTTTTAATTCATAATTATTAGACTATAAGCTCTAATTTTAAATCCATGGAGTTATGACCATGGGTATTGCTTTATCAGATATATGCATAATGTGGCGGCAAAACAAACATGATGTTAATGAAGATCACAGAGGCCCACCAACCACACATGTATTCCTGATGAAGATCACATATAGTTTAATGTTTATTTTCTCAATCTTTGTCGAGGAGAGAGGGTCAAGAAATAAGATAACCATTTATTTTGACTTAAAAACTATTCTCTTGGGTGTCACTATGTATCCTGTGAAGATGTGAATCAAGCCACCCAATGTTCTAGAATTATGTGAAGTTTAACATCTTGTGGTAAGGTTGAATATGAACTGATGTGAAAAGAGGAAATTTTAGAGTTTGTCCCAAGGATATAAAATTGGGCATGACTAAATATCCAATAATTAAGGGAATCAAGATATATTTAGTTATAATGAAAAAATATCCTTGTCTAGTTAATCCCCATACACAGAGAGGGGGGATAATAATTTTGTTTGTTTATTTTTTGTTTTTTGTTTTTTAAGGGGATGGACCATGATGCCAATTTTCGAGTGTCTCTGCATATCCCATAAAGCATGGAATAAGCCTGTATATAGTTATTAACACAATTCATGGTTGATGACCATTGTCCAAGGTGATGTTCTCTCAGGTGAAAATATCATGATGTTGTTCAATTTTCCATCATGCAACTAGGATGATGATGCCGCCATTTCTGTTTATGTGATGGATATTTCTATTTAGTATATTATCATGTAGATAGGACATTGGGGGATAGGTATCCCAAAGGTTATGTGTATGGGGTGGAAAAATAACCCGAAGTGAATGGGCATCACAGGGGCCTACACTATCCCACACCCTCCCAGTGAAACCTAGTACAAGGGACCAAATGATTGCAAATATGGTTGGGCCCAATGATGAAATTTATGGTCATTCTTATATTTCCCATAAATAGGGGAATAAATAGATACAATGTTTTGGATCAAAATAGGGTATAAGTCGAGTGTCAGAAGTGATTGTATCCTATAAAAGAACATCATGATTGTGTTTTTTAGTTTAGAGTCGTATAGATTAGAAATAGTGGTTCTTAGATCAGGGTCATAGAATTTTGACATTGGGGTTTGCCTCTCAAGTGGATATACATAACACGGTGATGTGACAAAATATAACTGAATAAATTCCATGGAGCCCTATCTCCACACCAAATATTCCTGAGGAGAATTTTATATAGTTTAGAGTCATGATTCTAAGACTATAGGCTATGCGAATAGTTTAATTTCATAATTCTTGGACCTGGTGTAGGCAGTTTAAGGACCTTCTCCCAACACCATTGGCTATTATTTTAATGTCATAGATTTTGTAACACGGGGAAAAGGGGTTCGAGTGTATGTGTGTAGTATGGTGGTATGGAAAACCTAATGTGAACGAGGACCTAGGAGGCCTCAACACCATATGATGCCATATGAAGAGAATCATGCATATAGTTTAATGCCATAATTCTTGGAATCAAGTGATCCATTAAATTTCACTTCCCTAAGATGGAAAATGATACGCAATTTATCATTGTGAAACCAAGACAATGTGGAGAGAGTGTCCCCAAGGGTGGTATATGGCACAACTAGTTAGGGATGCCACACACTAGATCATGTACCCCCAAGTGAAACTCGAGACATGAAGACCAATATTTGAATTTATGGTTGTAACAAATTTGAAATGCCTGGTCATTTATATATATACCATAAGGATATGAACCAATCCCCACTTGGTAAATGATCCCAGATGGTTAGAAAACAGTACTGGAAGTGATTTACTCTTAGATATAACATAATAGTGGCACTATGTAGTTTAGAGTCAGATATCATGGAATATATGGTTCTTTGTTTAGGGTTGTATAATTCGAACATTGGGAGTTCTGAAGCTCCACTATGTGGGTACAATACCAGCAAAAACTTATATTCCCACGCGAGTCATTCTCATTGTGGGAAACAAGGTGTTGTGTGAGGATTTCCCCATCATACATAGATGTGTATGACTTGGGTAAAGAATGTTGTGTTGAGAATGTCTCAATAACACCGACATTCCAACTCAACATATATAGATACATGGAAGGGTGACACTATGGATATTGCAGTCCCACTGCATCTTATGGATTTGGGAGTGATATAAATCGAAAATTTTGAGATATGAATTATTGAAGGGGAAACTGATGGACATGACCACTGTAGACCATATTCAAAACAAAGGATCCACAACTACACCAGTCAATAATGGGGCGTGAAAATAAAGAATCTACTATTGGCAATGATTCAAACACAAGATCCTCCTTTTGTTATAGAATATCTGGTATGGTTTTGGCCCGTAATGGGAGGTGAAAAAAAGAGGCATTAGACTACCACTGTTGGGGGGTCCGTCTAGATGTCGAATATGGCATAAATCTAAACATGGAAAGACATTAAGTATGGAGATTAGATGTGGAAGTGTCTATGTGGAACTCAGCAAATTAGGTTTTATGCTCAAGTATATTAGAATATGGTTGGTATTAAATATTTTTTAATGTCATATTTCTTAAACCAAAGGCTCTTAGGTTATGGTCATAGAGTTTGGACCATCGGTGCCCAGTTTAACTCCATGTGCTTGGGATGTGTTTTTAGAGTTTAATGTCTTGCAGTAAGGACACTTTTGTAAAGATTGAAATCATGTTGTGAGGATTCCATGTTACAATGTTTATTGTTATAGAACAAGGTAACTACTATATATTTTAACATAATTTTATGTGGATGGCATGTTATGATGCATTTTTTTTCACGAAACATGGAAAATACAGCATACTTAAACATCATGTTGTGGAGAAGTAAGGAGGAGAATAGCTCTGAGATAATTTTTTATTGTGTGGAGTCTATAACCCTATGTGATTGAGGACCCAAGGGCTCAAACCGAAAAACACTATTATAGGGAGAACTCATACATAGTTTAATGTCGTGATGTTTGGACTTGGGTACTCAGTTTAACATCATATCTCCAAATTAGAAACTTTATGCATTTTACCATAATGAAACTAAGATGAGGTAGAACAATTTAACATCATGTTGTAGAGATGACATGTTACTTATTATATTGTCATGTAACTTGGATAATATAGTATAATATAACATCATTTTAAATAGATGAAATGTTACATATTTTATTTTCATGCAACTAGGAAAATGCATCATATTATAACATCGTGTTGCAAAGATTACATGTTACACAGTTTAATGTCAAGCAATTAGGATAATTAATCACAACTTATCATTGTGTTGTGGAGCTAATAATGGTTGTAGGTCTTTAATGTGATGTACTATTTGTGGAACCTATAATTGATAGGAAGTGTGATGTGCTCTCCATCCAAGGTGACCAATGAATACACACTACTGGGATAATCCTTGTGAATGTTGTCAGTCCCTTCCCACTTAGGCTCCAACATTGGTGGTTTCCTTGCGGGTATGATTGGTGTAATTAGAGATAGTATTGTTTCACCTTGAAGGATGGTCTAGAGTGTTTAATGCTATGGTTATCTTGTATTTATTCCTCTCTATATTATGCAAGTCCCAAAGATTATTCTCATCGATGGATTTCTGTTCATCTAGATAGAAAGATACTATTTACTAGAAATATTTTTATCATATATAACTATCTAGACTAATGATAACTAAATCTATTTTTGGAAGACTGCCTATGTTCTGTATAAGAGGGAATATGTATTCACTTGGTTGGAATTCCGAGTCATCATCCTATAAACCCAAAGATGGTTGGGGATATTGTCTGGACGACATCTCTTATTCTAATATATGATCTTCAATAGTATGATTGGGAGTGTTTTTTTTAATTCATATATTTTTCCATTTTATTGTTCATGGTTGTGACAAGTATGTTTGGGCAGGATGATGTACTTTTCTTACAACTTCATCAGCTCAGCTACCTGAAAGATGATTCCATTTTTTGTGAGAACATGGCGAGGTACTCAGAAATGATTGATGAAGTTAGCACTCATAAAATAAGTAATATTCCTTGCAATGAATTCCATGAGTGGTATCACATCTTCCACTTAGAATACAAATATTTATTGGTTAGAATGAACATGCATGGGTGAAATATTGTGGGTATTTATGGTTCAATGACATCGAGTTATCAGACTACAATGGGCTAAGACAACATTTTAGTATGGAAAAGATCTGGGAGTCAATGAACAATGTCTTAAAAGATTTGAAATGTATGGAAAATCTTGGTGAACTCTACAAATTCTGGGACCATGGTGTACTAGAAATAGCCCAAAATTTAAATCTTGGGGGAAAGCTTCAATCCTTCCCAATGATCCCTATAATATATTTAATAATCTTCTTGTATGACCTATAGAATCTTGTATCCTCGATGGAAATAGTGGATAATTCCCTCAAAACCATATTTCTAGAGAGTCTATCAAGACATTGACTACTCTAGAGGGTGAACTATTCCACATACCGATGGAATCATTTGTGTTCATCTCTATCTGATAAGAGTGATGGATATTGTCAATGAAGGAGTCATCCAATTAGGGGTTTCCTCCACTATGGAAGGATTTGGAGGTCATGCTGTGGAGTCACCAATATCTAGGTGATCTTTATACTAGTTTTCATCATCGTACTATGTAATGGTGGTGGTGACACTTTGATGCCTCATATGGATTAATAGATCTTCCTGATCAGGATCGGTAAGAAAAACAGCTAAAGTGGACAATGCATATGGTCGACCATTTTGTGACCAAGGAACATCAGAGACCCCTGGTTTAGAAGGAAAACATGGCCATAAACTGGAGAGTGAACATGAATAGAGGCATATGCTCTAGATTCTTGATGAAATATTCTCCATGGATATTCTGGATGACTTTACCTAAGACCCCTTTAACATATAGGTGAGGAAAATCAATCTCAAGAGACAGATCGATACTAGTAATGATATACTAATACTCTACCTTGTTGTTGGTGAAAACATCTGATAAAAATAATTAAAATTGTTTGAAAAGATATTTTGGATTGATGAAGATGAACCAAACCCCTCTTCTGTTGAGACTATGATCATTGACAATTCTTTCCATTAGGCTGAGGAAGGAACCATCTAAATATATCTACTAACATGGAACCACCTGATCCATTGAGAGGATGAAATCATCTGAAAAATAATGATCTAGGGACTACTTGAAGGGACCAGGATTGGTGTCTATGAGTCTACTAATGCCTGACCCATGATTTTCTTTTACGAGATGTACCTATTGTCAAACTGATAAAGGCTCACTGCCCAATAGGCTAGTTGATCTGTCAACATAGGGAGGATCATGATATACCTTTTCAAATCCCATCAAGGATCATATGATTAATATAGTATAATATGTTCTATATCCCTTAGTTGATCTTATGAAAAAAGATGTTGTCAATAGAATATTCAGGGAGAGTCACACAAAGTACAGACAACTTCCTTGAGATGGGTGGTATCAATCAGGAGGCTATATTAGATATGATTTTATATCCTCAAATGTGGTATAGCACTCATCATCCCACTAGAATACGACACAATTTTTTATGAATAAGTAAAATAGCATAAACTATCAGGATAGATTTGCAATGATTCGGTGTATATAGGTTATGTGGGCTTGAAATCCATAGAATTACCAAGGGTTGCATGGAGGAGGCATCTGGATGATATCCCTGATCTTATTTGGGTTATTCTAGATGCCTCTATATATAAAAATTATGTTTAGAAGCTTCCTAATAGTAACCCCAATGGAACATGTCAACGGGTTCAACTTCTGATTCTCGGAGTATAGGAGGATAAAAAATTTCTCATGATTTTCGATATGGTCCTAATGCTGGTGGTATATAACCACCTTGTCATCCTTATAGAATTCCACCAGAATCCAAAGGATTAATTTCAATATTTGGTTCCTTGAATGATGATAAGATGATCCTGCATTATTTTGCCTGATGGGCATAACCTGACATTAGAAGGATCCTTGTGGTGCTTTGAATAGGGGGAAATATTCATCCTTGACATCCATCTGGATATGATTGAACCAAGAATACCCAACAATAATGGAGAAATTCTAGAACATAGTGGTGGCATCGATCAAAAATAATGTCATAGGAAGGGAAAAATCATCCATTGTACAGTGGTGGATGAGATCCCAGAAGTCAATGGGGACTCTGACATGTTTTTTCTTCTTCATGTTCGGAATGATGTTGGATAACCATCTATGGTACTAAAATTACATGAAAAATATTACTTCGATGAGATTAACAACTTTGGCCTCAACCATGTCATTATGAGAATGGTTTGTGATTCTAGGAGGCTGCGTGAATCCACAATGGTTTATTGGGAGACCAAAATAGTGTAAGGTGACATAAGGGGAATTTCAATATCATTTAATCATAACTAAAACGAGAAAATGAAGATATAACTTCTTAAAATCCATGTACTATGTATTTTCCTCTATAAGCATGGTTGCACTAATGAGCATTGGCCTCAGATCTATCTTGGTACCAAGATTCACCTAAACCAAATCATTTATGGTGGTGGATTTTCCATATTTGAATGTAAGAGGATCATATTACAAATCCCCTTCATCAACTGAGGTAGGGGAATTTTTTGGAGAAAATGTCTCATCCATACATACAGATCCTGGGGGAATACTGGCGCTTGCTTGGGTTGCTAACATGGAATCCAATCTAGGAGATAGATGCATTTTTGAATGTATAGTGACAAAAGATATCAAACCAATTATATTAGGCGTTCAAATGAGTTTACTATGCTTAATGTTGTCAATGAAATTATGGTGTGTTGGTTTGGGTCAATTCAACCCAACACAGAACAAGAAATTTTGGCATACAGTTGTAGCCATGGGGGAGTACATCTCGGTACCTTATGGGGGAAAAGGTTCCAGTATCTCTCAAGAATGTACAATGTAAGAGTATTAGGTCATAGTAATATATTATTTATACCTTGGAATGCATCTTCCCATCAACTAAGAATCAAAAAAGTAGTGTCCATGGTCTTGCATTGTGGAATCCAACTTATGAATCGGGATGATGAAAGAATCTTCTATGTCCATCCTTGGGTCAAACTCATAGGTAGTGTGATCAAACTCATTGGAATGAACCTATTATTCCTTACTAATGAAATAGTCATCATCTAGAAAATAGGATTCATAGGAGTCTATGGGAGATACATCACCTTGGGGAATGCCCAATAGACTGTTATGGGAGTGCTCGAGGAATCTGTGATATAATGAGGAACTGCCTCATGTAGATGGAGCCAAGGTCTACCCTTTAATGCATTGTAGGTGGTATCCTATGGTATAACCATGAACATTAAGTTTACAACTAGGCCACCAATATAAATCATCAAATGGAATTTACCACATCGCCTCTGATAATTCCTATCATAATCCTAAATCATCATGTCAAAGGGGCTCACATCTTCTTTAGGAAGTCCTAGCTTGTCAATAATTTGGGTCGGGATGAGATTGATCTTGGAACCTATCTCAAATAAACAACAACAGACTTCTACACCATTGAACTATCAAGAGATTTAAAATCTGTGGATGTGTCGCTATACAAGAGAGCCATTATCTTCCCTTGAGAATGAGATGGTGGCTTGGCATTCTTCTCCCTCGACTTCTACACATTGTAAGGCCTCTTCCCCTGATACCTCTACCTAAACTATTGGATGATTATAAATGCATATTCTAGTGATTATATCATATCTTATGATATATGGAGGTCCTAAAATATAGAAATAATTGTATGAATGTTAGCGAGGTTCCAAAGAATGTCATACTTCAATGTCTGGTGCATATTTTTTCCAATCGGAGAAAATACTGGCATAGCTGATCAAATCGGTAGATTCTAGTAAGCGATGAAATAACCTATGGCCCATCAGATTTACAATGAAAGATCACTTATGGATAACTATTCATTGGATGAGGCATGGACACCACCTGATGTGGCTGATCATGATGCAGATGAAACATCTCCACCTGGTCAAGTTGAAGGATCAACAATGAAAGAGAATCTGACTAGATAGGTTGGGAGGAAAATGTTTGGTGAGCTCTATAATGAACCCACTATATTGTCACTCTACTTTTAATATGTTGTCTTGAAGCACAGGTCTGGGAATTCCGATGATTCACATCCTTCGATTATGGTGTTGTCCATGGAAATTAAAAGGACCATCATGATATTCCATGTCATTAGAATATATATAGGGATTCACTAGCTTGAAATTGTTCATAGAGGAAAACTCTTTCTCTTAATAAAAGGAGAATTCCAATTCTGGGTGGACTTTGAGGGATATTCCCATATTTTGAAGAATGAAATCATCAAGGGTGAGAGATTTATTCGACACTAGTGGGTGACTTTTAATTCCTGTGTGTTTTCAGTGCCTACCCTTATGAAAAGTAGAAGGCTATGATGTTGATAAATAATATGTGGCTGGAAAAGGTACAATAAATTTTGGAGGAGTTGGCTGATTGAAACATGCATAGATGGCACCATGTGAATGAGTGACTACACTGTGGTCCAACGGGTGATCATACATCCGGGTTCTATGATTGGATACCTACTTCCACTCATCTGCATTTTCACTGATAGTATTTTTATAGACACATACCACCTATTTTGGTGTGGGTCCCAATATGACTATATTTTTTTCAACCTAGTCCTAAATCAATTTCTTGAACTCATATAATTTCTTGATTGTATGCCCATGGATCATATAATAAAGGCAATAATTAGGATGATTTGTGAGATCAACCACTTTAGGAATCCGGTATTCTAGAAGCTCCACAATTCTATTCTCTAGGGAACTATAGTAACACCATGGGACCTAAGCCTCAAGGAATTAGTAGGTCCAACTTATCATGTCTGATAAGGGTGCTTGGAGTGCCTGGCCCTGATAAAGGGCGGGAGCCAGATGTGGGGCTGGAGCCCAATTCTCTCACCTAGGTGGTGGTAGTTTATTACAGGGTGGTGCCTATCGATTCTGCATTGGGTGATGCTGAGACTGAGGTTGGTCCTGAGGATGTTTCCCACAATGAGACTATGGGTGAGGCTCTACTAGTAAAAACTCTACCAGCATTATAACCACTATCTATTCAATGGAAGCAGTCTCTTCTTTAGTTGATCTTCTTATAGGATATGGATGAGGCAATATATTTTTTTATTAATTTCTAGCCAGAATTCTTATAGGAACAAATACTTATCATAAAAATACCAAAATATACCAAGTAAATTCTGAGAGAAAAGGGAGGGGACTAGCTTAGTCTTGACAATCCACCACACACATCTTCATCAGCTTCTATTGTGTCAGGGACATATCAAGTGAATACATAAGGACCTTCCTCATTGAAATAAAGTATTTTATGTGCCCATAAATGAATTCATTTAACTTTAAGTGGTTTTAAATGCTTGTGTTGTGAGTTTTAGAGTTTAACTAGTAAGGAAAATTACATTTAAGATCTTCCCAAACTGGGAAGGACCCGATGGGTAACTGGATGTACCAGACAAAAGAAGGACCCTCTAACGTATGCACAAAATATCAGAATTTGGAAGCCTCCTTGTACTATGGAGTCCCTAATATTGGTCCACACCTTGATATGAAGTGGGTAGATGCTTCCATGGGTCACCCATCCCATTGAAGGGGAATATAGTAGGATTCCCAAAACTTGGGGATGCTATAAAATCATCAACCCATGTGGGATACGACATTCCATCGAGTGGGATTTCTATCTTATATATTTCCAAGAAATCATGGAGAGTGATAAGAAAAGATATCATGTTTTCCTAGTAGGGATTAATGTCATGATGAGGATTTCCGACCACCAATGCATTTAAAGGATCATCAACATGATAGGTCTTCGTAGTAGATCATGGAGCGGCTGGTGGAGTGGCCTCAGGAGCTGCTCAATCTTGTTCCTAAAGAGGATTGCTCCCCCAATCGGGCAGATTCAGTGATTCATAACATTATCATTTTCCATATAAATCATCCCTTAACCTGTCGGGATGTATAATATGATCCAGATCTATTGGAGGCAAGTTGGCATAAAGGACTTGTGGATTCCCAAACAATTGCATTTCTAGAGGGACTTGAATGTGTCCGGGATCATCATAATTTGTATGTTGCTCTGAAAAACGATTAATAAAGAACTCATCAATGAGCCTACTATGATCCAAAATCTACTAGAGAAAGGCAGCTATAGTTAGATCAACCTCTATCTCTTGATATGAATCTAGGTCAAATGAGTTTAATGTTCCAAACTTCACTTTACATTTTGTGGTGTTTTTATAACCATAAATGATGATAAAGTGTCTGCATTAAATTTTGACTACCTTTTTTGGTAAGTAAATACCCTTATAGGGTCCACCAGATGTTGTTCTGCCCCTCGGAGCAGGTTCTATCCTTTGAATCGCATTCCAATTTCACCATATCTACTTCACATAGGGGAAACTGTGTTCAATATAATGTTGAACATAGGAATATACTTGATGTCTCTCAGTTGTTATTGTAGTCATAGGATGGGATTTAAGTGGAGAGCAACATACTTCCCCCTTCCCTGAATCTTTACATGTAGGTATTCCTCTTCATTAATCATGTGAAGCACTATGAATCTCTGAACAGATCTTTGCTGAAGGGTCTGATGATTTCCAGGTGATGTAGGAGTAAGGATGATTGGTAGTGATCCCAAATCATCTATATGATACTACTAATCAATATCTTCATCATTTTCATGTTTTTTTAGGTAGACAAACTGATGGACCGTGAGATGAAAAATGAATCTCCTAGATATTCTGGAAGAAACACATGACCTTATCCAGAGTGATCAACTCTACAGTGTTGAATTACAGACTCGTAATCATCCAGAACATCTAGAAAAACATATTTTCTGTGAGGTTGTCCCATAAGATTCCCTACTGGGAAGAAAAATCCAACTCTTGGTTTCCCCATGATTCAATCAGAGCATGCTAGGGTTATTACAATGGCACTAATGTGGATCGTTGTAATGGTGGACTGTCTGATGGAGAAAACACAGCACAAGCTGACTAATTGATGTATGTATGGTTTTCTCTCAAAGGTGATACCAACTATATCATCATGTCCCTATAGTAAAATTATTTACCACTACTTCATGTTTGAGGGAAGCGGGTATCAATGTGTAGTCTGGAAATTTTTCATTATCTGTCAAACTCTGGAAAAATATGTGTGATATCAATTATAGCTAGAGAATAAAAAAGGTTATAATTTATATTGATACCCCATGAGACCCTCAAATGGAAAAATATATTCCTCCTCTTGCATATTCATGCGATGTTATTTGTGATTCTTGAGGATCTCACCTTTTGAGATGATAGATCTCACCTACCGAGATCATGTCCTAGAATATGATACAGAGGATTGGGGGAAGGCTCAATAATTGAGTGGCATTATACATTAGAATCATAGAAGAGAACTTGATTGACAATGACAAAGAAATTAATTGAGTTTTTTCTTCGGTGACGATGGTTCTCCATTCTACCTTTGGATGGTTCTTTAGGGAAGGCTATCTCTTCTATACGTGGAGGACCTCCATGTGGGTTGGTTATAGAGAGGGGTGTACATCCGCATGAGATGTATAGAAAAGGGGTGGGACCTCTGTATTGGTTTATTTCAGAGTGTGGAGGACCTATGTGGGAATTTCAATGAGAGTGGGGAGGACCTCCACTCTGGGTACTAAAATAATAGTTTGGTCCTCTAATTCAGTCAGTGGGAACATGTGTAGGACCTTTGAGTTAGCTTTGAGATTGGGTAAGGCCTCATATTTGGTGAAATGATGAGTGAGGACCACCATGTTGGACATATGTCAATTGGGACCTGAGGAGGACCACCATGTTGGTGATAATGATTATTGGGATGACCTATGTACTAATTTCTAGATACACATGAAGGATATCCATGATGGCGACTTATAGAGTGGTGAGGACCTCTTCAAATTCTATTGAGAACATTGGGAGGACATCAACGATGGTTTATTGTGGCCAAGGGAGGACCACCATGTTGGTTTGAAGTTATAGCACAAGGAGTACATTCATACTATTTATTAATGATGTTTGGAGGGAATCCTATTTTATGAGGGATGGAGTTGGGAGGACCTCTATTGAATATGGTGGAAACATGTAGATGGACTTCATGTTGACCTATGATGATAGCATGAGGAGGACCTTCATTCTGATTGATTTCAACATAGGTAGGACCTTTTCATTGGCAGATGATAGTGTGGGGAGGATCTCTAATGGATTGGGCGAAGAAATGAGGAGGACCTTCACATTAAGGGTTTGTAACATGGATAGGAACTCAGTATTGATAACCATAAGAACAAGGAGGACCTTCATTCTTGAATTCAATAAGTTGTGGAGTACCTTCACTTTGATCAATGTTGATAACATGGGGAGGACCTCTATGTTGGGTGAGAGAGAATGGATGAACTCAATTCTGGATTGTGATGGCACATGGATTACCTCTGTATAGGTTCTCATCATCATGGGTTGGCCGGTGATGGCTTTCAGTGGTTCCGAGGAGCGAAAGACTCAACCCAGATGGCCTATGAGGATGATGAGGTATAAATTATGATATGGAATTAACGGATCCATACACTCCAATTGTGGGAATTTAGTAAAACACTCTAGGGGTTTCTTGGTCCACTGAATCCATATATACTAATTCCCCCTGATGGGAATCCTCCTAATATTGTTCAAGACGTTGGCGTAGGGTCATTAAAACTAGGGATTTGGGGTTTAGTCGACCTATTCGATGATCTAGAAGACCGATCACTGTTGGCATTAATGTGTCATATAGGGATCCCTCGTAGGAAGATCCCATGATGTAGTCATAGCCAACATGAGTTTGGAATCCCATACCTCCTCAGTGTAGTGGATATAATCATATGATCATTATTTGGAGGGTCTCCTAGGGGAGTTGTATGTGGGAGTGAGGAGTAGTGGATCTGTATGCGACCATTGAGGCTGGTGGTTATAGAGAGGCGTAAAATCCTTGAGGTCTCATAGGTTCATGCCTCTTATGAGAATGAGCCCCTCCTACTCATACCATCATATGAGGGTATCTATCACCCTCCTCTGAGTGATCTTTGAGGGAGAGACGAAGTGTGGTTTCCAAGTATCCATAGTGGAAGCTGAGTTTATGGTGAGGAAGGAATCACATAGTATTGAAACATTTGTTTTCCGTTGGCCCGTGCATTTGTGGTTGGTGGGAGATTGATTTCCTATGGATTAAATATTAAAAATTATGAGAATCCACCCGTCAGTGTAGATATCAGGAAATTATTGCCCAATCGCCCAGCACCGTCCAATATTCCATCGCTGGAGAGAGCGATCTACACAGACAATGCCAAAAACTAGAATAACAAATGATAATCTGCCTCAAATTTTGGTGAGTTCGACACCAAGCACACTATTTTCATTATGGGACTAAGATCTATATATCTAGATCTAGTGACATGTTTATCTATAGATAAATATAACACTACAATTCCATAGGTTTAGGAGAATAGTATCGCATTAGGATCACCATTTCAGGTTCTGTCACTTTCCTCTGGTCATGCCTCCTTCCATGTTAACATCCACTGGCATGCATGTTTGGCCCCATTTTCCAACATTCCAATAGCGGGAAACATTCATCAAATTCTCAGTGTTGTCTTCTATTTAATAAAAATGGATTTATGGGATGTTGGTTTCTCCTTCCATGGATTCCTCCTTAGAATTTATTTCTCGTCATGGTATCCCTCGTATATAAAGAGATGTTTTGTGGAAATAATTCAATTTTACATCTCATGTTAGATAATTTTTAATTACACAGCTTCATTCTGGTCATTCCAAGAGGCATTGATAGGGAAATAACCTTCAGTCAGTGAATTTGTCATGTTGGGCATTGCTGGAATGTTTGGATGCTGGAACATTGATCACTTGATTTCTTCATCATATGAGGGATACTCAATGCTTGGATGATGGGGAATTCCACATAAATTGTGGGGTATCTTATTTCATAGGCATGACGTCCGAGGTTTTTTATAGTCTTCTCATGTTTAACATGGGGAAGGCCCTAAGTTTAATGTATTAAGAAGACGGAGTGGAATGATCCAAATTCCCCATGGAGTCGGATAAAAGAGGCACATCACCAGGAGGGATAACATAAAATGATTACCAATGGTTGGTTCAAAACACCCAATGAGGGAGAACATAGGATAATGTTTCACTTAAAGAGAAGCCATCACACCGTGAAGGGGTACAACCCTAGGAGATTTCCACCATGGTTTACTAGATGGATGGTTCAGAACACCCAATTACAATAGACCCAGGGTGGAGATTCCCATAAACGGAAGATGTCGCACCATGAAGGCTGATCAGAACACCAACGGGGGAATATCAGAGAGGGTTCACTCTTAGGATGGGATCTCTGGGGTTTACCAATTAATGGAATTGAAACTCATGGAGGCTTTATACATACCCTATTTTGTGGAAAGTGGTTAAAAACCACATAATTCAAGACAATATGGTGTGTGGCTTACACATGGATAGCATCACAGATGCTACTAGGAGCAGTGATGATGTGGATTGGGGTTACATGTAGGAATTGTCCAGATGGATAAAATTATCTCACTGGGATAAGAGTAAGGTGTTTGAGTAGATAATTTTTCAAGGTGTAATGAATGTAGTGGATGGATTGTTAGGGCTGTTGGGATTAAAGCTCATTGATCTTTCCTACATGTCCCTGTTTTTTCGTAATCATTGTCCATGTAATTATGAATGGGGTAATTTGGTCTTATACCTAAGGAGGTGTCCCATGGAGCATATTTTGTGGGGATTATGCATAAAATATTGCCAGTGGTCCTTGAGGAGATACAGTCTCCCATATGATGTACGTTATCATACCAGGGAAATGACGTAGATAAGAACATGATAGTTGATAATGAAAAACATGAACCTCGTGTAGAATTACTACATATCATAGTTGGTTGAAAATAAATGTTTACATAGTTTAAAAGGGTCTGGGGCTTATGCGTAGAAGTGGCCCATGAAGGTCGAAACTGGGGACTACTCCAGGGGGAATGACCATGGTAGAGAATGATTTCATGGGCAGTACTAACTTATAATCTCACACAATTCATTATTTGTTTGAGAAACAAGAAGAATTAGTAGACCATATTGTTGCATTTTAAATGATGTCTGATCGTATCATGATTCACTATTTCTATTTCACCCTTATACCAATGTATTAAACTAATTTTGTATTGAAAATTAATATTATCATAAAAAATTCACTTCATTATTGATTATATAATGTTGTAATTTTAAATATTTAAAATAGAAATTTCACAAGTGTAGAGACCCAATCATAACATAAATGGACATTAAATTTCTTTTGTAGAATAATTAACACAGGGCACAAAATATACCCAATGACCATATTAGTTTAGTTTCTTTGGAAACACATAAAAAATTACACTAACACTGTGAATGATCTCCAGCATCTCCCATAATGATCTTCCCATTTTTTCCTAACTAAAACCATTCTTTGTATCTTGGGGAAAAGAAAACATAAAAAGTGTGAGATCAAATGCATAGTAAGGGTAAACCTAGAGAAAATAAAACAACCCATATATATTTGAACGTAAATGCATGAACATAATGTTTAAACATCAAAATCATGAGTTATAGAATAAATATTGGTAGTACCTAAGGAATAGATCCTAAACCAACAATAATCAAGATAAAAAAGAATGGGAATAAAACACAAATTTTTGGAAAACCATTAATCACCTAATATGATTTCCATAATAGCCAAGGCACTGTTTCCAACACCATCGTAGTGGAGAAAGTCCATTACTAAAACGGGTTTACTTGCCATTCCATCCACGTATTACTAAACCAAATTTACTTTTCATTCTAGTAATGTCTATCTCATGAGATATAAATCATTAAATAATGAATTGGAAGGAGATATAGGTCCCACCCATCTCATAAGGAAATCATTTTTACATGTTCCACAAAACATTAATATTTTATCATAGCACTACCCATGAAATAAAATTGGCATCATTAATATCATTTCCTCATAAAATAACCCAAATAAAAGATCATTATATAATTAATGAAATAAAATCATAGTAATAATATTGATAGAAACATAACCCTATGTCATATTATAAGGAAAATAATTTTGATAAAACATTTGACCTTAATTCTTGAGGAAAATATCCTTTCTTCTTAAAAATCATTTTCTTTTCTCAAAATGTAATGAAATTTTAAAAGAAAATGATGCAATTGAAAATAAATATAAAATATTGTAAAGTAATATTCATGAAAATAATGCGTTTTGAAAATGTAAAAATCCATTCATGTTGTATAAGCTAAAAAACATTCTTCTCATAATTTTTCTAGAAAAGTGAAAATGTACCTCATATGGTAAACAAAAGAAAGATTCATCCCAAACCACATAGTAAAAGTAAAAATGGGTAAAAATTAATTTAAGAATACATATAATAATAGTAAACTATATATAGGAATATTTTTAGAAAACATAGATATGAATGATAAATATATCACCATTAGATACTTACGAATAGTCAATCTCGGATAAAACGAGATCGGAAAAATTATCCCTTATGTTATGTCCAATTTTTTCCATATGTGTCAAACACTCTTGTATAGTGTGTTTAAAGGTATTACTAACTTGTATCATTACCATAAAAAAATTTATTATATCATATATAATTCACTTAAGACATTACATTACCAATTCATTTGTCATTTCCATGTTAATGGAACATTTTAGGAAATAATCTTTTTCTTTATCGTATGCGTTATGACTTGTTATTATTTATATGATTACTTAGATCATGATTTACTTACTTATAGAATGTAAACAGTGATATATATATATATATATTATTCAGTATATAAATATATATATATACAATAGTCAGTTAAAAGAAATGGAATACACCGTTCATTGAAACGGTTGGCTGCATGTACGCAGGAACTTTGTTTTCATTTCCTTATTGAATTGGATAGAAGTAAGTAATTATATATATTTATATATAAATCCAGTATAAATATTGTGTTATATATTTCTTTATTATTTATTATATATACATTATAATTATTCATTAATGGATAATGAGTAGAATGAATCTCATCGCATTGTGGAGATGGTAAACCATATGTACGCACGAGAAATGATATCATTCTCAAAATTGATGACCGGTATTGAATTGGATGGTTTATAATATATCAGACTTATTATAATTATATTGTAATAATATATAGTTATTATTTTCACTATTATACCCATCCAAGTAAATAGTTGGTGAAAAACAGATTACACCATGACGTAGAGACGGTAAGTTGTACGTACGCACACACGTTGATTTATTTTTTCATAGGATGGATAGAAGTTGAAATAGTGTTTTTTATTATTTATAATAACGTATTAGTATATAAATGATAGTGATGTTATTACTTAATAATGAAACAATCAATGTAGATAATGTTTAAGAAGAAATAAATTTTAAAGAATCTGTAAAAGAGATTACCTCTTCATTGACGTGCCTCCTTTAAATTTTCTCTTAAGGCACTAGATATGGAAATATGAGAATACCAAAACCTCTATAATGTTACTAGAGAACATTAAAAGATAAATGGAATGGTTTGGAGGATATTGAAGGATCAAATATGAGTGAACATGTGAGGGAGGAGGTTCCCTTTTATAAGAGAGGATAGGGGCACTTTATGAAACTCTCAAAAATATATATTTATAATAAAATCAACACCAACCCAAAAACATCCAAAGTGTCAATAATTATAATATGATATGAGAAATAATAGTAGTCTCATCAACCAATATATTTTAGACAACTTATTTTGTAAATTTAAACCTTATCTTTTTAATTAACACATAATTATTCTATTAAATTTTAATTTTTGTAATAACGTTCTATATATTTAATGGAAATGAATATTCACTTGTGTGGTGTTAATTGACCATAAATGGATAATTTATTCCGTTTTAATCCTTATAATTGTCACTTTTTAATTTTTAAATATTTTTACGATTTTTAAATAATTTAACAACATGTTATGTTTATAAAATGTCAATAGTGTCAATTTGATACTATTCATTGAGTAGACATTAAATAAAATTCAATCAAAAGACAAATTCGAAAAAAAAATTAATACACATAAAAAATGTCATAGTAAACTATAAAATTAATGTATCACATGAATTAGTTCATATGATTTTTATTTTATTATTTTTAAAACCATTTATTTTATATTTCAATTAATAAAATAATTTATACATTACTATTTTGTCATCATTAATGGAATTTATTTAATCTCTAAAAATTATAAATAAATTTACATGATTGAGATATATTAAATTTATTTCTAGTGACTATTTTATTTAGAAGTTTTATAATGTTTATCACTAAATAAAAATTATTACACTTATAAGATATAAGAGAGTGACATGTTATCGATTTCTTTTGTTTTAATAATAATTACATCATTTTCACGACAATATGTCCATGAAATGAATCTATTCCAACCCTTATGTGATAAGGGTCGACTTTTATTCATCCAATTGAATTTTTGAAGGTGTTAGGGTAATTTTATAATATTATATTTACCCTTAATTACCTGATTTACCTTTAACTAATGTAATAAATTAATTAACAAATTTACTATTCATAATGCGCAAAACTAAAAGTAGTATAATAACATAATTTGGACCCACTAATTAAAAATATGGAATCTATTTTTCAAAAAACCAAACACCAAAGTTTTAGTAATTAATATAAAATTAATCATGTTGTCGAGAAAATGGGTTTTAAAAGTTAAAACATTTCAAAAGATTGAAATGTTTTTACCTATGAATTCAATGTAAAATTAATGTTAATGACATAAATTATATTAAATGGTAAACATATATTATATTTTTACCTTAAAAATATTAAACAATATAATTTAACTATATATAATTTTTGATGAAAAATGTTGTTTTTAATTAAAATTTACCGTATTTTTACTATTCATAAAAATATGAAAGTTATTAGAAAAATATTAAAAATTTATCCCAAGTAAAATTTTGTATCCTAATTTAAAATAATAAGTTTATTTTTTATAATTTAAATTATAAAAGTGTAAAAAATGATATTTAAAATGGGTGCGCCATCAAAAGGAGATAAAACAACAAATGTTTTTGAAAAATAATTCTTTTATCGGAAAAAATGTTGTTGTTTTCATATCATGTGTTTGATTAATGCTATTGTTATATAAAATTAAAAATGTGGTTAATAATATTCATAATGGCTAGTTTATATATTATTATAATAATATACAATTGTTTAGTGAAACTCAGTATTGTATACCATGAAAGCTATCAATGAAGGCCTCTCTTGCAAGAAACACAAGCCTTGCCAGTGTTGTGTGTAGTGAAAGCTTCCTTTGTTTTTTCATGTAACATAATCCAAAATTTGTACATTTATACATTGGAAAAAATCTATACTCATTGTTCTTGGAAATTAATTCTCTCAAAATAACTACAAATTGTGTGCAACACATGCCAAGAATAGTGTTGTGAATAATGTATGCTAATATGATCTTGTATATAGAACAAGCTAATATTGGTGTAGTGTACAATATAAGACATCAAAAAAATTAAAAATAATCTATCTCATAAAATATTGGGGTGTTACATTCTACCCCCCTTAAAATGAATTTCACCCTCAAAATTCTCCGGGGTTATAAATGGTTTACTACTTGAATGTTTCTTTCATGGAAAACCACAACGTAAAAATGAATACTAAAACCTCATTTTAAAAAAGGAAAATTAGAAACATATTGGATACCAAATCAAATCATCACTGGGTTCCCATATTTGAGAACATAGGTTGGATGTGAAGAGATGGATATGGAAGAGAAATCTAAACATCATGTTCTGATGGATAGTGATAGAGAATAAGGATTGGGGAAAGTTACTACCAAAAAACCATAAATATGTGATGATTTATTAGACCATCCAATTCATCAGATAATATGGCACCAAGAAATTTTTTTTTTCTTTTAAGATCCCTTCTGTAATGTTGAATAATTTTGAATGAGAATAAATTCTTACATGATTTTGGTAAAATCTCACAGTTGTTCATGCCTTAAATGATTTCCACTTAATATCTTCTTTTATGAAATGATGTCAAATCATCCATTATTGAAGTGTTAGCAGATCAGGTGATAGAATTATTGGTCATTCCATATGTCTCTATCATAAAAAGGTTATCGTATGTTATTTGATATACATAAGCCCATCTATTATGAGATGAATCATATATTGTTCCAAAAATGGACTTATACTTCATCCATAATACTGATTACTAATATAAAACTAATTTCTACTAATTAAGGACTTCTTGTAGGCAAGTGGTAGGTGAAAAAGGCTTGTCTCACTTCATTTTTGGGTTTGATTCCCGTAGCATTGTCGGACATGATGGGTTGTCACCCGTACTGTGAGTTGTCCTTTTTCTAAAGCTATATTATTATAAAATTCCAGAAACAGAATAAAAAAAGTTCTATCCATAAACAATAATATCTTATGTCTAACTTAATTCATTCCATCCTTTAGGTTTATCCAAAATACTTCTATCCAATCTCAAAGAACAAACAAAAAATTTACCAGAAAGGTCATCTAACAAGCATGTGAATACCATCATTTACCCCCATATATCATAAGATATTTCTTGTTGGTCAAACTCCAAAAATTTGAATGACTTTATCATGCATTATCTTGAGTCCACGAAAAAACCTAAATTACCATATATCCTTATTGAAAACATGTATGATTCCTTATTCCAAAATTTATTATATATATTCTTTAAGTCCTAATAACTTGTATAATCTATCCATGATATCATAACCCTATTGTCAACAACTCCATAATTAGTTCCCAGGAAACTGTCATCATCTAATTTACATATTCCAATAGAGAATATCATTATCGAAACATCATAATCTTAACATACAGGACATATCAAGGGTTATCTTTCCCTTAATAATGTGTTCTTGTAGTATATCACCAGATACTTAAATCACTTTTTGGATCCTTAAAATTATTCAACATATCCTTTGCAATCCTTAATGAAAAACTCATTCTCTAAACACTTATATATTTCATGATTAGAATAACATAATCATTGAATTATGAAACATATAAACCGAAATCATCCAACATTATTTTTAAACCATTACTCAGGATCCATCTTCTTCATTTTTTATAAATTAAGAATCATGTATTATGGTTTCTGAACCTCAATATTCTTAAATTTAATGTAAAAAATACTTGAATAACATCACATACCTGTCACATGTCATTTATAATCTTCTTATCTTCAATGCAATGACCAATACTCATACCATCATCATGATTCTATTAATTTAATTTCCACATAGGAAATCGATCTTCGTAATTCCCTTAATTTCCACATCTGAAACATTTAATGGTTTACTATATTATATGTAATTCTATCTTATAACTAAGATCATAAATCAATGTCTTTTTAATACATATCAGAAATTAGAAACACATAAGTAAGGTGAATTACTTATAATATTCCAATATATGATCCTTGATTTAAACCTAGGTTATTTATGATTATAAAAATACATAGGTTTGTAAACTATACTTTAATTCTCCTTAAGAAATCTCTAGACATATCCTTAGAAATAACTCTTGGTATCTCACTAATGTTGTTGCATCCTCGTTTCTAAAGGATGACTAAACCTTCACTATGATACCATAGTAGAGACCCAAGATTAACATACATTGAGATTACATTTCTATTGCAGATGACTTAATACAAGACACAAAATATTCCCAAATAATGTATTTCTTTAGTGTCTTTGGAAACATAGAACATAATCTTCTAACATTGTGAATGATCTTCAACATCTCCCATAAAGATATTTTCAATTTTTTTCCTACCTAAATCCTTTATTTATATCATGGGTAAAATAAAACCAAATTTGGGTGAGATCAAATACTCATTAAGGTTAAACATGGAGAAAATAAAACAAAAAAAATACATTTGATCGTAAAAACCGGAACATAATGTTTAAGCATCAAAATCTTGAGTCATGAAATATATCATGGTAGTACGTAAGGCAAAGATCAAAAAGGAACATTAATCATGATAAAATATCATGGGAATAAAACATGGAATTGTGGGAAACCATTAAGCACATAATATGATTTCCATAGTAGACAAGGCATTGTTTCCAAGACCGTCATAGTGGACAAAGTCCATTGCTGAACCAGGTTTACATGACGTTCCATCCATGAATTACTGAACCATATTTAAATTTCATTCCATTCTTTTCTACCTCATGATATTTATATCGTTACCTAATGCATTGGAGGGAGATATATTCCCCACCATTATCATTAAGAAATCATTCTTACATTTTTTTAGAAAACATAATTAATTCATCATAGCATAACCCAATAAATAAAATGGGCTTTGTAAATATCACTTCATCATAACATAAACCATATAAAAGATCAATACATCATTAAATAAATCAAATAATATTAATAATATGGATAGAAACAAAACCCCATGTCATCTAAGAAGAAAAATATTTTTTATAAAATACATGATCTTAATTCCGGAGGAAAATATACTTTCTTATTCAAAAAACATTTTATTTTATCAAAATGTCATGAAATTTTTATATAAAAGAATGTAATTGAAAATAAAATTGAAATATCATAAAGTAATATTCATGGAAATAATGAGTTATGAAACTATAAAAATATGTTCATACTTTATAAGTTAAAAAGGCATTCTCCGCTTACTTTTGCCGAAAAAGTCAAAAAGTACCTTGTATGGTAAATGAAAGAAAGATTCCTTCCAAACAATGTAGAAAAAGTCAAAATGGGCAAAAATGAAATTCAGCATATATAGAATAATAGTAAATATTTTCTAGGAATGTTTTTAGAAAACATGGACATGGATGATAAATATATCCCCAATAGATACATACTAATAAACAATCTCAAATAAAATGAGATCGGAAAATTTTCCCCTTTCCTTAGGTCTAATTTATTCTATCTGTTTCCAAAAATCCTATATAGTGTATATAAACATATTAATAAATTGTAACAGAACCATAATAATATTGATGATATCATAGATGATTCACATATGACTTTATATTACCCGATCATTTGTCAGTTCCATGTAAAATCAACGTTTTGGGTAATAATAGTTTCATTTATTGTACGTGTTTGGACTTGTTATTATTCATATGATTAATAATATCATGATTTACATACATCTAGAATGTAAAACATGATTTATATATATCTTGTATATATATTATATAAATATATATATATAATTGATAGAAAAATTAAATGGAATACACCATTCATGGAGACGGTAGGTCGTACGTATGCATGAACACTATTTTTGTTTCCTTGTTGAATTGGATGGATGTAAGTAAATGATATATATATATATATATCCATTTGGATTATTATGTCATATATTTCATGATTATTTGTTATATATAATTTATAATCATTCTTGAATGGTTGATGTGGAGAATTAATCTCATCGCGTCGTGGAGACGGTAAGCCATATGTACGCACAAGCGATGATATCGTTCCCAAAATTATTGAAAAGTATTGAAGTGGATGGTATATAATATCTCATAATTAGTATAATTTTATAGTAATCATATATTTTTATTATTTCCACCATTATACCGATCCACGTAAGGTGGCGGTGAAAAACATATTAATCCACAGCGTGGAGACGGTCGGTCGTATGAATGTACGCGTGATGATTTTTTCCGTAGGATGGATGGAAGGTGAAATATGGATGTTTCATATTTATAATAAGATATCCGTATATGAGTGATACTGAGGTTATTACTTTATATTTAAATAATCAATGAATATGAAGTCGAAGAAGAAATAAATTTGAAAGAATCGGTAGAAGAGATTACCTCTTCCTCGAAGTGCCTCCATTTAATTTCTTATTAGGGAACTAGATTTGTCAATTTGAGAAGACCATAACCTATATAATGTAACTAGGGAAGTTTAGAAGATAAATTTTAATGGGTTGGCTGATCATGAAGTCTCAAAATGGAGTGAAGAGAAGAGGGAGGAGGTGCCCTTTTATAAGAGAGGAGAGGGACAGTTTAGGAAACTCTCAAAAATATAAATTTATAATAAACTAAAAACCTATCAAAAAACCTCCAATGTGTCCCAAATTAGTAGATGAGATTGTTAGGGTTGTAATCTCATCAACTTTAAAATTTTGGACAACTTTGTTTTTCAATTCAAACCCTATCATTTTAATTGACACATAGTTATTCTATTAAATTTTAATATTTGTAATAACATTCTAGATATTTAATGGTAATGGATATTTAATTATATGGTATTAATTGACTATAAATGAATAATTTAGGCCTTTTTAAACGTATAATCATCACTTGGTAATTTTAAATATTTTTATTAAATTTAAATAATTTAATCAAATGTTTTGATTTTAAAATGTCAATAGAGTCAATTTGAAACTATTCATTTATTAGACATTAAATAAAATTCAAAAATAAGATAAATTCAAACAAAAATATTTAATACACTCCAAAAATGTAATAGTAAAAAATAAAATTCATGTAGATCATTAATTAGTTAACACGGTATTTCTTTTAGTATTTTTAAAACCATTTATTTGATATTTCTATTAATAAAATATTTTTTACATTACTATTATTTCACTATTAATGAAAATTATTTAATATGATTTTTTTAATAATTTTATATGATTTAGATAATTTAAATATCTTTTTAGTGAATATTTAATTTTGATGTTTAATGAAGTTTATCACTAAATTACAATTATTAACTTTTAAGATATAAAAGAGTGACATTTTTTTCACTTTCTTTTGTTTTAAGAATAATTACATCATTTTCAAGAAAACAAGTACATGAAATGAATGTATTTCAACCCTTAGGTGATATGGCTAGACTTTTATTCATAATATATAATATTTTCTATTGTTAGGGTAATTTAAAAATATTATTTTTTCTATAATTACCTGATCTACCTTTTACTATGGTATTAAAATAATTACCAATGTTACTATTCATAATTCCAAAAGAAAGTAGTCTATTTAAATAATTTGGACCTAATTATTCAAAATATGGAATCTATTTTTCAAAATTCAAAACATATATGTTTATGAAATTAAATTAAAATTAATCCATTAGTTGAGAAAACAGGTTTTAAAAGTTAAAACAATGCAAAAGATTGAAATGTGTTTACCTATGAATTCAATTTGAATTTAATGACAATGAAATATATTATATTAAAAGGTAAAAATATATTATATTTATAATTTAAAAACATTAAAATCTATAATTTAACCACATAAATTATCTCTCTGAAAAAAGTTTCTTTCAATTAAAATTTATATTATTTATAATATTCATCAAAATGTGAAAATTATCAGAAAAATATCAAAATATTATCAAAAGTAAACTTTTATATCCTGATTCCCATGAAAATTTTTATTTCTGTCAAATTTAACTTATAATATTGTAAAAAACTGTATTTATAAGGGGTGTGGTATCAAAAGGCGGTAAAACTGCACTTTTTTTGAAAAATACTTCTCTTATCTAAAAAATTTATGGTTTTCTCATATCATGTGTAAGATGAATTATAATGTAATATAAAACTCATAATGTGATTATTATTATTCATAATCACTATTTTATATAATATTTTAATAATAAACCACTGTTTAGTAAAACTTTTTATTGTGTACCATGCAAGCTATCGAGGAAAGTCTCTCTTCCATATAAAGCAAGCCATGTCTGTGTTTCATGTAGTGAAAGCTTCCTTTGGTGTCTCTTAAAAAAATTAAAAAATTAGTTCATTTATAAATTTTTTTAAAAATATACTCAGTGATGTAATATATTAATTCTTTTAAATGAACATCTAATTGTGTGCAGCACAAGCCATGAATAGTGTAGCGTACACTGAAAGCTAATACAGTGTTGCATATAGCACGAGATAATCCTAGTGTACTGTATAACACAAGACATTAATGAAATTAAAAATAATATCTATTATAAAATGTAATTGTGTTACATCTTTTTTTGATGATTTCATTGAAGGTGGAGGTGATTCGGAGATCCCACGATGATGTGGAAGGAAAATGGGACAAAATGTATCGAAGCCCATGAACACATGTCCAATCTTTTTCATTATCTGAGAAATATATGCATCCAAATGGGATGAAATATTGTGATAGGATCCATTTCTCTATTGTCTAATACTTTTTTTATGTATCCCAAACCCAATTTTCCATTTAAAAGTCTCATCCCAACTGATCTATCCAATAAAATGAATCTGCCCGGGGTAAAAACGTTGCCTTTGTATTTTAGGAATATCTATTATCATGAACAATATATGGCAGCTAAATTTGTGATTGTAATATAATAAGTTCCTTAAAACAAATTTTTAGTTTTTAAAAAGTGATTAAGACTGTCTGACAGGCTAAAACCATGGACCATGTGGATTCTCGAAATCAGGTTGCCTAAAACAACCTCCCACTTTTCCTATAAATTAGCTCCATGTGCACCCCATTTTGAAGTTATAATAGGAGAAATGGTCCTGCCATTTTAGAGTCCAAAATTAGTCTTCTCAACATTCTTATATGTTCTGGTGGATATGGTAAATTCAACTTCAACATCTTCTTTTTCCTCCCCTCCCATGGATTTCTAAACCCATTGTGATCACCCAAGGAGGAACATGACGTAAACCCGAGCATCATGTATTTATTATGTTGAATTATATTTTTAATTCCATGTTTTATGATTTTTTTTCTTCAACACATATTTTTATTTAATTGAGTTATACACTGGTATGTTATACTCAAACTCAAATGATAATATTTGGGGGTACCCTTCCGTGTGATGTTTCACAAACCGTTCATCACTTTTTCTTCCCCCATTCAACTGTGGTGTTTGTGTGGTTCATATTGGTCAATTGACCTCACTTGATCCTGATCAAGGACATGTAAATTTATGATATGGTATAAAAAATAAGTAACATACAAACCATTACAACACATTGAGGTCTTTTTGTCTCAACTTGGTGAGTTTGGTTATGAAGTTGAAGAAAAATCACCCAATTATCATCAGTATCTGGTGAATCATTGTGTGTTTTTGACTGAACCGTAGGAGGTATCCTAGAATATACTCTATAAAATTATGGTACTATGTGTTACAAACTAGGTGTTAAATGATCTATCTTCATTCCTTTTTAGTTATGAATGATGAGAATCATGAAAATTCATTGGGTTGATCAAACTAAATTTATTTTGTTAGTTTCCTCTTTGTTTAATCAAATTATTTATTTTCATTTAGAATATTTAAATATTAAACCAAAATTTTTCAAAAATCTCATTCCCATTATATTTTTCTAAACAAAATCATATTTCTGAATTAATGATCTATGTCGCTATCGAGCAATTTTTTAGGGCTACTACTATACTATAGAAATTCTAGTAAATTAAATATCTACTTTGACATGCTAAACAAGGAATTATTATTTTGGTTTCATTTACAAGGATAAAAGATAATTTTTTTCCTTTTAGAATGTTATTTTCTTATTTCCATATTCGATATCCACTCCCTCAAATTTTATTGTTTACGTTTTGTTTTTTGAATCTGGTTTTTATTCCTTTTTTGTGTTCTCTCTCTCTATCTCTCTCTTCTTATTATTATCTATCTCTATTTAATTATGTAGTATAAAATTATATTTTATTTTATACTTTAACCATTTTTATTTTATTTTATTTTATACATCTTTAATCATAAAAATGGAAAAACAAAAATACTTCACAAATTATTTGCACGACCCGATCAGAAAAAGAAAAACTGCTGAAATTTGACCTAGAATTCAAAAAGATACTTCACTCAAAAATCTATTCATCTAGAGTAGGTAAATAAATTAACACTAAGTAACCACTTATGGAACCTCATGGGGTCCTAAACCAATAAAATATTGAACCCAATCAATACCATGAAATTATGGCTGCATGTAATTTAATCGTAAAAGAACTAACCACCCTAGATGTGGAGTACCAACCTGCGTACATCTAGTACCATGAGGAAGAATCCAACTATGATCTGAGATCGGGCCTCATCCACATACTCAACAATTTATATTGTCTTCCTGGTGAGTAACATCAAATATATCTCAAGGAGTTTCGAATAGTGAGCTCTAAAAGGAGACCCCAAAATGTATCTAAGGATCATATAATGTTTATGGAATTCCCTTTCTCCCTTGATGGTATAGTAATAGATTGATTGCACATTTTTTCTACCATTAATGGGGGATTTAATTACCTTAAAGAACACTTTCTAGATTGTTTCTTCCCTACATCCCAAACTACATAAATTAGGAATGCAATATGAGGAATTAGGAAATCACAAGAAGAGACCCTTCACAAATATGGGGAGAGGTTCAACATTCTTTGGTCTTGTTTCCCCCACCACCAAATTATTGAACTATTTATAATTCAATACTTTATGAGGGACTTATCCCAATAGTCCTTGGAATGATAGATGATTTAACTACTGGTTCCCTAGTTGAAAAAACTCCTTCCCCCGCACGTGGCATAAAAGCCAACATAGCATAAAATTCAAAAACATTTGGTGCATGAGCAATTGCACTAACCCAAGGAGATCATGTGGTAAGTCATTAATCCTTATAACAAAATATAGATAATAAACATATTGATATGTATACACTACAATGGAAACTATCTCATGGACAAGGTAACTGACACTCTTTTTCTATTCCATTATATTGTGGTATTTGTTCTAATAACACTCATTACTCTGACAAGTTCCCATAACTTCTAGATTCATCTGATCCCTATATAGTATTCTTTCCTATCCGTCCATTCGAATAAGAACCTCCTTTCATGAAAGAACCATTTAGGACCAATCCAATCCCTGGGTGGAAAATCAGAACCACAGTAAGAACAAGGAGTAAAATCGAGCTAAACTAAACAGAATTGGTTTAAATAAGGCAAAGGCACACATCCTTCTTACCCTTCATCATCATGAAATAATCCCCCTCCTCACAAATATGAACCAAGCCTCTAGGATATGGTTATTCAAATGGAAACCAATAACCTCTTGTTCCAATAGACCATGCAATTTATTATTTCAGACCTACAAACTCAATTGGGATAATTGGATAAATCCATCTGTTTGATAAAGATTCAAGGTTCTATAAAACTACAATCCCAAAATTTTTCTAATCCAAAAGACGAAGGTCATGTTTTTACAATAAAACTTTGTAGTGCTAATGAAGTTTCTAATTCCAATGATTTTACCAAAAATTTATTACCCCTGTTGAAAACTCTCTTTAAGTACACTTAAAAGATTATAATTTTGAAAAACCAAATATAATGCTAAAAATAATGTCATTGTGGATTCCACAAAACAAACCATTCTTCTTCCATTCCCTCAAAGTGTCCCTAAATCTAAGATATTTTTATAATGAGATTGGTAAAAAGATAATGGATACATTTAAAAATGTATAAATTGACATTCCATTACTTGATGTAGTTAAACAAATCCCGTGATATGATGAATTTCTGAAATAACATTTAACCCATATATGAAGGATGAATGGGAATGTGAGATTCAATCAAGGAAGGAATGTATCAGACTTGATTCAACCAGTAATTCTAACCAATAAAAGTTTCCCAAAACATTGATGATACCTTCCAACATAAGGGATACATTCTTTTCGTATTCTATTCCATATTTAGGTGATTAAATTAATATAATTATTAACTATGTGTACACTTCTCTATAGGTTGGAGAGCTTCAAACGATAAGAATCATAGTTCAACATTCTAACTAGAGCACAACAGAACCATCATGAGTGGTTGATGACATCCTTGTAAAAGAGAAATATCTTATATCCCCCTCAGACTTCTACATTGCTAATATGGAGGATACCTGATCCCAATAAAATTCTCCTCTAATACTTGGGATTCCATTCATCAAAATTTAAAATACAATCATGAATGTACACAATGGTATGTTGTCCATGGTGTTTGGTGGAGAAATGGTTTGTTTTAACATTCTTGATGCCATGAAACACACCATTGAAGAGCACTACAATCTTCCTATCTATTCGATGGAACTTCTCCCTAATGAAACACACATGTAAAATTCTCTTCTCGAACCATACTTTGATTTATTATTCTCTTCTTCATCCATGTCTGACTTTAGTTTTGATTCATGTTTTTCTATTATGTGGGTTCTAAAAACTGTATATGTTTTGTTTTAATTGATGAGTGTGTTCATTTTAAGGTACCCACGACTGTCGATGAATTTGAAAATCTCATTTCAATAGATTATCATTCCTTATAGTATAAACAAGATTGGATAAACAGTTTCATGAACCTCACTCACCCCAAATCCCCTATCTCAATCAAAAAACCATCATTATTTTAATTAAAAACACATTAATATAATTTTAAATAAGTCCATATTGAGAGTATAGACCAATTAACCACCATTGTTTCCAATAACCTCTCTCTACAAAAGGAATAAAAACAACATGACCTTTTAAGAGGGTTTAAAAGATTATAGGATGGACTTTGGAAGACATTCCTAAGATTCTATCATATATTTGTATGTACCATATACTTTTGGATGATGACGTTAAGCATGTATGACAGGCTCAATGCCAGTTGAATCCCACTATCTTTAAAGTGGTATAATTGTAAGTCTGTAAATTACTTGAGGTTGGGATCATTTATCCTATATCTAATATTAAATGGTCCATCCCACTAAAAAACAATATTTTCAATATTTTCTAATGAAATTAATGAATTGGTTCAAACATGTGTCAAAAATAGTTGGTGAGTCTGTGTTGACTACTATCCAATAAATATAACCAGAAGAAATGACCACTTTCCTCTACCTTTCATTGAACATATATTAGAAATATTGGTTCGTATGTCCCATTATTGATTCCTTTATGGTTATTTAGATTATTTTCAAATTTATATAGCCCCTAAGGATCAAGAAAATAAATCATTTACCTGTCCATTTTGCACATTTTCATACAGAATGGTGCATTTTGGTCTATGTAATTCTCCTAGTTCTTTTCAGTGATGTACGTTGAGTATTTTATTTCTGAGTACCTAGATAAATTTATGGAAGTGTTATAGAGGATTTCATGGCTTATAGATCTTACTTTGATTACTATCTGGCTCACTTAGGTTCTATTTTCCATCATTTCATATAAAAATATCCTGTATTAAATTAAGAGAAATTCCATTTCATGGTTGAGCAAGGGATAGTTCTTGGGTATGTTATTTGAAAATAGGGAATTCAAGTGGGTAAATCAAAAATAGAATTAATTTCAACCATTCCATATCCAAAATGTGTTTTTTAGTTGTGTTATTTCTTGGGTCATGCATGTTTTTACCACCGATTAATTAATGTATTTAGTAAGATTCCACTTACCCTGTGTAAATTATTGCAAAAGGATTATGAGTTTGGTTTTGATAAAAATTGTGTGAATACTTTTATTTCATGACAAATGAGTCTCAAATGAACACCCATCATCCAACCACCAAGGTGGGATATCCCCTTAAAACTTAGATTTGATTCCTCTAACTTTTCAATTAGGGCAGTATTATCAAAAAGGGTTGATAAGGCTTCTCATGTCATTGAGAATGCCTCACGTACCATTGACCCTGCCCAGGAAAACTACACAACCACTGAAAAATATTTTTTTTATATGTTTTTTTCCTTAGAAAAATTTCATTCATATTTTATTGGGTAAAAAATTATTGTCTTTACTGATCATGATTCCCTTAATTTCTTCCAAATTAAAACTAATGAAAATCCTCACCTCATTCGGTGGATACTCCTCCTCCATATGTTTGATCATGACATTTGAGACAAGATAGTTGTGGAAAATCTGGCAGCTAACCACATTAGTAAGATTTCCCCACCTCTAGACCACCAAGTTGACTCACCGTACCCCATAAGACAATACTTCCCTCTTGAAAACCTTTGTGATGCTCTAGGCCTTACCCCATAGTATGCAGTCATTGTGAATTTTCTAGCAACGTCTCAGGTCCCCATTAATTTCTACACTTCACAATACAAGAGACAAAAGCATGATTCTCGATGGTACATTTGGTATGAACCATATTTTTATAAAATGTTTAGTGGCCATGATTTTCTTCGACGTTTCCCTAACCATTTGTTCATCACTATTTTGTCCTTCTATCGCACTATGGATTGGGGGTCACTCTGGCTCTCAACATATGGCTCAAAAGGTCCCTGAATCATGGATTTATTGGCCAACATTATATAGTGATTCTCGTATGATTTTTATGTCGTGTACTCGATGTCAATTTATAGGGAATATCCCCAAGAGGAATGAAATTTCCCAACAGCTGATGTTATGTGGTGAGACCTTCGATGCATGGGGCATTGGATTCTTGGGGCCTTTTCAAAATCTAGTTGGCTTTGTGTACATATTATTGGTCATTGACTTTTTATATAAATTGGTGAATGCAATGGACACCAGGACTGATGACTATCGAGTGGTTTTTGATTTTTTGAGGGCCAAAATTTTTAGTAGGCTTGGTTTATCAAGATTCATCAATAGTGATTAGGGTTCACATTTTTTCAATTAAAACATGAAAAAATTTCATCGTAAGTATGGGGTTGTTCATAAACCCTCTATGGAATATAAACCCCAAACCAACAGACAAACAGAAATCCCAAATCGATAAGATAAGTGAATCATGGAAAAAATAGAATAACCCAAGATAGAAGATTGGAGTTTGTGATTGGATGGTGCACTTTGGGCATCATGTATGGATTTTAAAAACCCAATCGGAATGAAACCACATAGGACTGTGTTTTCAATGTCTTGTACCCTCATGAAATAGGTATGACACTGTGTATACTAGGATATTAAATAATGTCATATGTACATATTAGATGTATTTGACCATATGATGTTTCTGATTTTGGAGTTGGAAGAAATTTGACACAATGCATATGAGAACTCTTGAATATATAATGAGAATGAAACGACTTTTCCATTATGGTATAATTCATCAGTGGAAGTTTCATACCTATTAAAAGGTTCTCATGTATAATTTCATGCTAAAGATTAACCCTGGTAAGCTTCATTCCCGATTCCTCAGTCCGTATATTATTACTGATGTTTACTATTTTCATGCTATGTAGGTTTTTAATGAGAAGAGTGGGATGAGGTTTAATATAAATGGGAAGATTCCCAAACACTTCTTTGAGGATTTTACATAGAATCTCAGGGAGGAAATACAACTAATTAATTCCATTTATATCCCCTCTAAGTAGGCTTTCCCTTCTCCCTAACTTTATTTAGTTTTCTATTTATTTAAAATAATTTCATCTAGTATAATGTAATTTTTATGTGTGGGGAGGGTGAAATTTCATATATAGAATTTAAAAAACAAAAAATTATGTTTTAATTTTTTATTTATTTATCTTTATTTCTATTTTAAGATAAACATTGAACTTATAAAGAATATCTAAATGATTTTTATTTCTTAAGTCGATTGTGTGGAAAATTCCTATATTTTTTAAAAAAAATCTAAAGAGTATTTATATGGAATATTTTTATATATTTTTTATTTTCTAATCATTCATAGATGTTCGATTTATTTTTTAATCCCATGACTCATTTGCACTGACCAATATTTTAATCCCTTACCCGATAGACATTATAAGAACTTTATTGCATATTATTCCATTTAATAACATTCATGAGAGTCTTGGGTAATGTAGATAAACTAGAAATTTAGATACTTCTATTTGAATCCATAAGATTCATGTATTCTACATTAATTATAGAGGTAATCATTCATTGAAATTCCCTTTGTATAATTATCCTCTATTTTTGGCCGCACTGAAATTTTTACCCTTTTTAAACCTTAGAGACCATGAAATTCCTATTAGGTATCCACATTTCAAACAAATTTATTCCTACCTACCCATATCTTATTTATAATCATGTTTTATTTACATAATGTGTGGGTGATAGAGGGGTTTCATTGGGAATTATAGGGAGAGAATCATTGTTATGGGTTGATATAAAGGGTGCCTACATTTTCCTTGGGTAGTGGGTTCAAAAGCCATATTTCATCATTTTTTAAACATGTTTCCCTCTATATCTCCATAAAAATTTTATATTTAAAAAATATACATCTTTACATAGGAAAAACAGAATAAAAGAAAAAACGAGAAAAGAGGATTTTTACTCATTATTATTCACTGCTTGGTTGTGACCCACACAAATGGAAAATGAGGATAGTGACTTAGAGGTGATATAAATTGAGAGGGGTGGAATTTATATATTTCATGTGAGAAAATTATGAATTTTGAAATGTTTTATACAGAAGATATTAAACAATCCTCATCTACCTCAAATATTTATGAAAAAATAAATCTAACTAATCCTTGAACCTTAGAACAACCAGTTAGAACTCCTCTTGAGTAACACCTTAGTTTCTAGTGGTAGAGAACATAGATCCTTTGAAACTATACGGTAAGATCACATGATATCTTGGAAAATATAATAAATCCACTTCAATATGTTCCTTGAGTGAATATGGAAAATATATAGGCGAGGTAGGTTGTGACATGTTGCTTGGGTGAACAACTGATGTTGAACAAAGTCCAACGGGAGAGAAGAAAAATGATAAGAAAATTGATTCCATAAATTATACAAGAGAAATTTCATTTTGAAATAATCATGGATGTTTTCACACATATTATTTTGGAATGTGACATGACTTGGATATTATACTTTTCCCATGATTGAAAATGTTTAGGTGTGGGGGTGGGACCGTATAACTATTCACTGTTTTATTTCTCCATTATACTAATGTATTATATTGGTTTTATAATGAAAATAAAAATTCTAATAAAAATTTTAATTTCATGAATGATAAAATAATATTGTTCTTTTCGCTATTAGAAAGGATAATTTCACTTGTTTTTATAATTTCATTGATGGTGGAGGTGATTCGGTGATCCCATGATGATGTGGAAGAAAAATAGGAAAAACCACATGGAAACCCATGAACACATGTCCACTATTTTTCTTAATTTGAGAAATCCATGCAGCCACAAGGGAATAATATTTTTTAACCGATCCATGTCGGCATGAGGTATAACTTTCATTAATGAGCCTAGGCCCAATTTGTTCATTAGATGGCCCATCTGAACTGATCTATCCAACAAAATTAATCTTAACATGGTAAACACATTTCCTTTATATTTAAGAATTATATTCTTTTTAAACAATATATGGCCTCCAAAATTGACATGGAGATATAAAAGGTTCTGTTAAACCACTTTTTAGATTTTTCCAATTTGATATAAGACTATCTGACTAGCCAAATCCATGGACCAAGAGGATTCTGGAAATCTGGGTGCCCAAACCCACCTCCAACATTCCAAATAAATTCGCACCTTGGGGACCCCATATAGAAGTTCGACTAGTATGAAAGGTAATACATTTTTATAGTCTTAAGGAAGCCTTCTCTTCATCCCTATAAGTTCTGAAGGCTATGGTAAGTTCTACTTCAACATATTATTTATCCTCCCATCATATTGATTTCTAAACCCCTTGTAATCACCTAGGGATGCACGTGATGTAATCCTGAGCATCATGTTTGTATTATTTTCAATGATATTTTTAATTCAATGTTGTATGTTTTTTCTTCATCGTATATTTTTATTTAATTGTTTTATATACTGGTACGTTATATTCAAACTCAAATGATCATGTTTGGGGGTACCCTTTCATGTGATGTTTCACACACCGTTAATTCCTTTTTCTTCCCTCATTAAATTGTATTGCTTTTGTGTTTCATATTGGTTAATTGAACTTACATAAGCACTTTCAAATATATGTACATTTATGTTATGGTATGAAAAAATAACATACAAACATGGAAATCACATCGAGTTCTTCTAGTTTTTCCTTGGTGAGTTTCAGTTATGAAGTCGAACACAAATCGCCCAATCATCGACGGTATCTGGTGAATCGTTGTGTGTTTTCAACTGAACCCTAGGAGGAATACTAGAATAAACTCAGTAACATTATGGTATTATTTGTTACGAACTATATATTATAATATCTATACCCTTTCTCTTAAAGTGATGAAGGATGAGCATTATGATAATTTCTTTGGGTAGATCATCCTTAATTAATTTTATTAATTTCCACTTTGTTTTATCACTTTATTTTTTCATTTAGAATATTAAAATATCACACCCAATGTTTTAAAAATTCAATTCCACATATATTATTTTTATCACAACCACATTAATGAATTAATACTTTATGTCTCCATCCAGTGACGACCTAGGGTTACTACTATACTGCGAAATTTTAGTAAAATAAACATCAAATTTGACACGCTTGACAACATGTTCAATGTGTCAGTGAGAGATAGTGTGGAAATTACATGAGAAAGAATCCCAATGGACTTGTTTCCATGTAAGGATGGTTTCACTAACATAGAGATATGTTTTCTTTTAAAATTCTTATGTCCTAGAACCCCATGTTCATTAACGGGGTGAGGCTATATATTAATGTCTTGTGCTGAATAAGATGGAGCTAGGCAGTTTTTTTCTTACATCACAGACGGATAAGACTCACTCCTCACCCCTTAGGCTTACATTACTATTGATCACTAAACATTGGGGAAGTAAAGGAACGATAAATGATATCAAACAAGAGTTTGGAGGACTGGTCAATAGTGAGGTCCATGTTTGCATCCATATGACAAGAAAAACAAGGGGTGCTGGCATACCTATGCCAAATAGTAAGAGGTAAGGTAATGCAGTTGGGCAAACCAAATGAGGGAAAAATAAATAACTAAGTTAGAGCCTAGATCTCTATAAAGAGGAGGTTCATACAATATGTGATGTGTGCATGTTGAAGGGGCACAAACATGGTGCTTTAAAGTAATGACAACCCATGGAGATTCAAGGAATACTTTTGTGCATGATACTGGGGTTGCGCTAAAAAAGAGAGGGATGAGTGGAAGATAGGGTGTGAACAAGGGAATGCGGTTTGAGTATGGGGATTATTTTTGTGCGTACATTACATAAGCTAAAATAAAGTGGTAGAGGATCAAGCCTTTTGGTCCCACATGATGGGGGACCATAGCAGACATATCTTACATGATCCAATACCTTGAGGGGTTCAAGGTTTATGCTCTATCGTGAAAGAGGTGGTCTTACGCATGGTGGATCAGTGGTTTGGCTTCCAGGTCATCACCCCGAAGAACGGGGGTGCCCCTAAATATATAGACCCACTCTTCTATGGATTGTAAAATATTTATGGATGCGGAAGAATCCATTTCAAATTTCATTTGGACAATAAGAGACTTACATGTGGGATATCATTTTAAGGGTCTACCCCTACACATCCGAAGACCAACCCTACCATCTTTTTACATTTAGGGTGGAGAAAGGCCCGTTTACATCACATTGTTTACATAAGAGGATTATCCTTAAATTTACAACCTTCTGTGCGGTTCTTGAAACTTGCATGTGAATCCCTTAGCCTTCTAAAAATGTTACGTTGAGTCAAAGGGTGCCTTCAATCTGCATAAAGCTGACCAGTTTTGGCTTTATGTTGAATCAGAAACCAATAGTTGTTTCAAAATTTAATATAATATATGATAGATTTAAATTATTATATTTTCATTTTCAAAATTTTATATTAATGAGGGATTCCTTTAGATAGATAATTTTTAATTTTTCTAAATGTTCATTACCTTTTTGGAATATATTTAATTCATCTTAGAGGATCTATTTTGAATCCAGACTTCTATATTATGAGAAATGTTCTATAGGATAATTATCTAGTGTACACTTTATTGGTTGAAGCTATTGTCTGAACTCATTAGACTTTGGGTAAGAATGGTGTTGGAAACAATTGAAAAATAGTAGTTCATTATTCATAATTTACCAAGAATAATCCACCCACCTTTTATGCTAAGAATGGACCCCAGGAATCTTATATGATGATATAGTATGTTAGAGGGAACATCCGTTTTATTAAAAAATGAAAGGTATCTACAATGAATTTCTACACAAAAATTCTTGATGGGATAATATATAAATCTTGCAACTCCAAAGTTCACAAAATGATAAAAGAATATATTACCTGAATATATTAAGGAAGATATTCATCCAAAATTTTCATGAAAAATAACCTTTACTACAAATGACCCAATAATTTTTGACCTTAGTGCATTGGGTGTGTTTGGTTTGTTAGTATAACATTTATTTAACTTGAGTTTTCTCATCTAGAACCTATGGTTGTTATAAAAGACTACCATAATGATCATATGTTTGAGATAGAACTAATGTATGATATGAGTTCAATATTTAATATATTATTACTTAAACATTTTTTGGTGTTGATTGATAAAATTGAAATTGGTGATGAAGTCCTACCTTGGAAAATAGGTCTAAGTGGAGAGTCAGTTATAGCAGGTGGAAGCTATTGTTTTTCATCCTTCTAGAAATAGAAGCATAATGGTGATCAGGTTTCATTGAGATTGGTTTTAGTGACATTTTCAAGAATTTATTTGGTAGTTTTCTATTAGTGTGGAAAACCTAGTCTTACAATACCTTACTATATATAGGATCCCAATAAATTTCACTATTGTGGGTAATATGTCCATCATGGGCATTTTTATGGAATGATGCCACAAGTATGTAGAGCGGATCCACTCTCATCAAGGTTATAGAAGTTCATTTTAATTCTCCCAAGTTTCATGGGTCAAATAACCATACTTATGGGGATATTTCTATAACAATGAAGGAACAGAGAGGAGTTGAGACCTTATATCTTTTCACTGTATATTATTCCCGAAAATAAATTTTAAGTAGGTTCAACTACTGCTTTGCGTATTGGGACCATTTCATATTCCATGTAAGTAAATTTATTTGATTCTTGTGTAACATATTATTTTTTATCAAAAACATTAATTCTTAGGTTTGGATTGTGTTAATAAATTAGGTCACCCTTGTCGATTGATTCAATTATTTTGAGAAAGTGTTTTGAACTAGGTTTCTAAAGAATTTATTTTATGATGTATATAAAATATGAAGATACATTGTAGGATTTTTTGGATCAAGATATTTATATAATTTAACATATTATAATCATGGATTCAATGATAAATTCAAGCCCAAGATCAACTGTTATTATCTTTGAGATTATTTTTTATATCCTGGTGGTGTTTCTCTTATATTTTATGGTGATTGGGATTCCTGATCTAGGATAATAATGCATGTTTCTCTATAAAATTGAATAATATTATGTTACATGTTAGATAATTTCCCTAATGGAATTGACTCTTTCTTAAGAAATCAACATGCTGCAGTAGTGTGTGTGTACACCATGTTCAAAAAAAGTATTTTCTTGTGCAACCTATGGAGAGATAGGTTGACTTCACGAATGACCCGCTCCTTAGTGTGATAACAATTTCTATGCCACATTTTCACCCTTTATGAATTATATTAACATAAATATTTTCTAATAAATTATGACGCAAATATATTTATTAATCCTAGAGTGTCTCCAAGGGATTTTATAGTTCCCTTTTAAAATAATCAAGAAACAATCCTCATACATTCTTTTAATTCTGGAATGATATGTTAGGTTTCTGATATCGAAAAATACCCCATACCATGAATTGATGATTACTTCGATCAACTCAAGGGGGATCATCATTTTTCTAAAATTGAAGTATGGTTAAGCTAAAATCATTTGATAGTCAGAGAAGAAGATATACCTAGGAAAATTTCTATGATCTAGTACCATAATTTTGTCCTTCAGCTAATGTCATTAACTTGCACGAACTCTCCAATAAAATTTATCGAAGTGATGAAAATGATTATTCATCGGTTCTTGGACTCCCTCATCATCATGTTCTTGGATGATATATTGGGGTACAACAAGTTATAGGAGTAACACATGGATCATTTGTATGTCATGCATACAATTATGAATGACCCCAAGTTTTACCTTAAGTTTTCAAAATGTGAATTTTTTTCTATGATTTTATTTTTCTAGGGAATTCAATATCTATGAGATATATATGAATGTTTGCTAAAAATATTTCGATAGTAATTTTAATTGGGTAAACCCATTATTGGGTTTGATATTTAATGAGTCTTGGGTTTATCTTGTTATTATAGATGGTGTATTTATAACTTCTCTAATATTCAATATTTGGGGATGGAATTATACCAAAAGGGTGTTATGTTTAAGTGGAATGAAAAATGTTTGAGGTTATTCAAGGAATATAATAACTATTTTTATTTTGAACCTATATTGATTCTAATAACGATGAGTTTGGGTTATGATGATTTTGATGATTCTTATAACTTGTTATCAGGGTGTTTCTTGATACATGGAAAGCATCATGTAACCTATGTAGCTTTAAAATTACTCCCTCATAAAAATAACAACACTACACCAATCCTTAAATTGGAAGATGTCATGAATACGCACGAAACATTTTAAAATTTTCTCCTTGGCTTACAGTTTATATTATATAAAAATCATAAGAGCCTAAAGTAGAATTTTTCTCAATGGGATTTGAAATTGTAATAGAGCGTTTATTGTCTTTAAACAATTTATTTTGATATTACATATCTATATAACAAAGGCATTTGTGTCGCCGATGCATTGTGTAGAAAATTTAAAACACATGCCTCAAGTGAATCTGTAGAGGAATATTTGTTGATGTGTTTATTCACTAAGATGATATTTCATGTGGAAGAGGATGTGGGTAGTTTTTCATCTCTTTGAGTAAGTCTAACTCATCTATCGATGGACATGTTTAAATCAATCAGGTTTCATTATATGATATCCATTTTTAAAAGAACCCTCGATTTTTTTGGAGATATTACAAAAATGGATTCAGTCTCCCATTTAGGATTTGTGTTTTGAGGTAGGTTGGTCAATCCATTATATTTTATGTAGAAATTGATGGATATTGGAAATCTGTCTCATTTGTCAGTACATAATGAGACTAAAAAATCTATCCTTATCTGATACATTAGTATTACTGGTCAGGGATGAGGTGGTTAATTGCATATATTGTGTCATGGTTCCTTACATGTTAGAAACTTAAGGCAGTGCACCAGATAGCAGCATGTTTTTATCATCCTTTCCCATTCTAGTATGAATGTGGGATAATATTTATATAGAAATTGTTTTTTATCTACCTTAGTAGACTAAAGGGTATTATGTGATTTCAATGATCACTTAATTTCATAGCAAGTGTTATCAGTTTTTCACTATAATGGAAACTCTGATATTGGAGAAGCATATATACTTGAATTTATTAGAGGTTGGAAAGCTTGTCGGTTTAATTCTGTAATTTTTTCTGCTAGGGACCCCACTTAAAATCAAGCTTTTGGAATAGTTTTCAAGTGTTTATGGGATCATAAATGAAATAAATAATTCAATATCATCCATATATGGTTGTGATTACTCTGATAACTTTTCAAATAATTATGGATATTCTCCAATAATGGATAATTGGTTTTGGTGGTTCATTTGATAAGAATCATCTGTCAATAAAATTTTACTATAAATATATTTATTAGTATTTTATTTAAGGGTTTCTTCTGAATCATTGTATGGATATCTATCAAGATATACTTCTTCGTAGAGAGAGATTCAATGGAGTTCATTATTCAATATGGACTAAAAAATGTGTAGCATGTAATTATGATAATAGTGACTACTCAAAATCATCCAAAATCCTATGCGAACAATAATTTTCACCCTGTAATGTTTGAGGTTTACTATTGGGTAATTATACATGTTTAACCCCACATGGGACACCATAGTTCAGTAAATTACTATAAGATATAACCATGGTTTATTGACGTAATTCAGACTATTGAACAACATGTAAGTGTGGAATATCAACTAGAGATTTCACACACATGATGTTGATTCAAAGTATGTTTCATGTTTCCCAACTTATGAGGTATTATCCTGACACTTCCCATGTGATTTAATGAGAAGATGATGATTTTGAGATAGAAACCTCTTTTGATGAGAAAGTATATTAGAATTTGGATTTATAATATATTGTGTCACACAGCTAATAAATTCATATGGTCTATGTACTATGGTTGTACTTATGGGATATCTACTAGCATTTTGAGAGGATATTGTTAATGATTGATCAGTAGCCTACTATTTTTTCATGTTCCAAATCATGACCACATTCTGTTGATAGAATAATTTTACTATGGGAGATCAGTGAATCCATCAAGGATTCATATAATTCATAGTTTGAGAATTATTATCCTTTGGGACATTCTGATTGTATATGAGGGTTGATTCATGAAAACATAAATTTATATAGAAAAAAACTATCCATAAATCTATTATTGACTGTGATGTAATTTTTTGGTATAGGAATGTGAAGCTCCACTGGAATGGGAATAATGGACATGTATAAGTTAAACTACGAGGCTCCCAAAGCGGATTTGGTGGGTGTTTGGATGGATATACAAAATTTTCAAATTAATTGGGAAAATTATTCCTAAACTGTGATGTTATTTTCTTATAGCCACATTATTCATTTTTTAATGGGGAATAAGCCATGAAAGATTGGTGCATGGTTTTTCAAACCACAATGCCTATCTATACTACCCAATATAAACATTTAAAAAGATATAATTTATCAATTTTCTATAAATATTACTTATATATAATATCAACTTAATCTTGATTTATAATAAATTGAAAATCCTAAATCACTCTAGAGGATTTCCCCTTGATTAAATGGTGGGTTTCCTTCGATACCGAGAGATCACTTCAAATTATGTTCAATTTTGGATCATATTTCCTATTCTCCAAAATGTTTCTAAAATTATTACATCTCCCCATTTCATGTTGGAATCTAATTTTATATTTGATGTCTATACTAAGGTTTACGATAGGTAATTGATAATTTTTCATAGGTATATATTCTACTAGGGAAGTAGTAAATATATTTATAATAGATATACATGATAGTGAATTGATCCTAATTATTATTGTGTTATGTTTATCAATAAAAATGTTATAATTCCCAAAATACTTGAAGTTTTTAAATTAAATTAGATTATTTCATGATGAAAATTTGTATCATATGAAAATGTATATATTTTTTAAATTTTATTATCATAAAAAATCATTTATACACATAATTTGTTCTATGTATTGTCTCAGGGTTTATTTTTATTTTAAATAGATTTTCATGAATAGATAGCTACTACTTAATTTTGAAAATGTGTTCTAAATAATGATCGTAGTATTAAAATATTAATTGAATAAAAATACATTAGGAACCTTCAGATGGTATGAAAATTGAAATATTCCATTTTAGTTTGTATGACACCACTGTGTGTTATTTTGTTAATATCAATAAACTCTAAATGGACACAATATCTGTTGGATTCACATTATTCATGGCCTAGTGATTATTGTCCCATACCAAGTTCGAGTACATATTAGAATAGTCAAGATCCCAATTTTTTCTTGGTTTTTTACCTGATGGTATATTTCATATTAGGTTTCTCACAATTTTCAATTAATTTTTATATATGGATGGTTTTTTCCTAACATTAATTCAATATTACTTATAAATTTCATATTCTATAGTTATAAAAATATAATATATATTTATGAAAACAAAATGATATTATACAAAAAGAATCAATTAAGAAATTTCATTAAAAATATGATTCATTTACATGATATATGTGATGAATATATTCTATTTTATATTTTATAGTTTCATTCAAGATTTCCTACATGAAGTTTTGATCAAACTCAATGATTTTTCTTATTGTTTTTATAGATTTTATTTTATGGGACCTGGGTAAAGTAACATGATTCAAATAGTTTTTCTGGATTCTATTGGTCACCATATCCTTTTTAGTGAGATAAATTTGTGGTGAAAGATGGACACCAAGAGACTTATATTTATCTAATAATATTTTAATTTTATGTTCAACCTTCATTCTTTTCATTTTATTCACAATATATATATATATTACTTTTCCAAATATTACCTATTTGAAATATCTTATATCATTAATTCATGAGAGTTTTCTGGTAGTGTGGTAGATCTCTACCTCCTCCTGGACTTCTTAGGTAAACTATCATGTGGACTAGAGTTTGTTCATTATAGTTCTCTAGGAATAAATATTGAAATTGGAACCCTATTATAGCTAAATTAATCTAGTCGAACAAAATGTATTATTCTAGGGTATAATAATAAGGGATTCTCCAAATAAAATTCTAATTTTTGGGTGAAAATATCATTATAATAGTTAGAAGTCACATGTAATAAATGATCATGAAAATGAAAAAATATAGGTAGGAGATATCACATGATCCCATTCCATGATTGAGGAACATATTAAAACCAAGTTTCATATGTATTCAAAGATATCACAAAACCATTACAACGTAATTAGTATTTTTAACCACGAATTGTAATGTTATAAATGGGAATCATCGGAGATAGGTTAGAGGAACCTAGTGCTGATTAATAATTTGGGTGATTAGATGATGAAATGGGTCTGGATGGGTATGAATTGTTGAGATTATGCTACCTTTTCTATCCTTTTCAATGTAATTTTTTATTTTTCATAATTACTTTTACTCCATTAATTATACTTAATTATTGAATATAGGTGTGAATATTATAAGTTATTAATTAAGGGTAGGTAGACTAGATGTAATGATTATTTCATAATGATTCAATAAAATATTCACTTTGATGTTAATTGATTTAAATATTATATATAATGTATATTTTTTATAATGTAATTTTGTTTGATTTTACTCTATCTATTATTTATTTATATTGAAAAAGGTCCATAATTTCCCTCTACGTAGTTTTATTAATTGTTCAATTAAATGGTTTGGCCTGAGTGGTGAGGTGTTAAGATGTTTCTAACAAGTGAGAAAGTGTTATGGCTAATCATAGATTTAATATGAACAAAGGGACCCAATTAGTTACTACTTTAGAGAAATAGGGTTAATCTAATGATACACATTTGAATGCCGGATCAAGGGTGTTGGAACCCAATTTTTTACATTTCACAGTTTTATGTAAATGACACAAGGACCATGAAAAAAATTGGAGTGATAATTGTAAATAGAATATATGGAGTCATTGGGAGATACATCGTGGACCATTACATAATACTTGGTGTTTGATTCAAAGCTGTTAAAGTAGTTTTTTATTTCTATTGCCAAAAAATAAGGCCACCACCAGATAGCGAGGCCAACTCAACCATAGGAACATGTGGTACTAGAGGTAAAACACACTTAGTGTGATTTAACCACGACTAGAGAACATGTGGATAAGGGAGCATAACTCCTACAGGAATCGATTGGGCCCATGTATTGTACTCAAAGAGTGAAAGTCAGTAGGGTCACATAGCCCGAGCTAGTGTCTCACTAGGTGAAGCCCCATAGGATAGAAGTGATGCATATGGTATAGTTGTCAACCCTATTTCCAACTTGAGAAAAGTATTTCACCATGTCTTATATACAGAAGGAAATGTAGTACAAGATTTCGATGTGAGAATTGGCACATGGAGTCTAGATTGTTTGATCATGACACTCAACGATCTCAACTATCTTCTTTGAAATAACATTCCTTGAACTCATAGTTAGTTCGATCCACACCATCATATCACACCTACCATCGATCCAAACTATATTCTTCAACCTTACTAATTGTGATTTCAAACCAATTCTATTCCATGCATGTGTTGTTTGGAAATAAATCAGTCATGTGTGCCACAAGATCACCATCTTCAACCTCCCCACCAAATGGTTTGTCGTGGAAACTCATAGAAACTGCTCACATGATTAATCTATGATCAAATATCTATGTCCCTCTGATAAGTTTCTGATAGCCACACAAGATTGAGTTATCTAGTAGAAGCCCCAGTTAGATCCAATTGAGAACTCCTGTGGTCTTTCATGAGATCCCCCTCCAGCACCTGATGTCATCACATGATCCTCCTTTTATCATTATACCAAGGAAAATAAAATAACTGTAGAAGTCACAAGATGCTCTGAAACCACCAAACACTACACCTCAGGATTTTCATCGAAATTAAATCATATTTATCAGACTATGTGAAGAGGATCACACGAAGCCACTTGTGGTTGCATGATGGCGATCTTGTAATCCTCCACCACCTACTCAGTGTGCATGGTTCCCTTCACATGAAAAGCGGTAGGAAATATGAGATTACCTCAACTATATATATTCTACTAAAATCAATAAAATGTGTTGAAATGGATAGGGGGATATTTGAAAAGGAATAAATGTAGAGATACAAAACAATGTCAGCCACCACACTTTAGAGAACATCCACGGGTGATGATAAATATTTCCGCATGGTCTTTTGTATAATAAGATATCACATGATAAATCAAGAAACATATGATACTTGGTTATTTTAGGGGTTTTGGAGGTCATTTCATTCTTTCGTTTTTATTTTTGGTTTCTCTAATTCATCAATAATGGGCCCTGTCTGCACATATGAGTATATACGAAGCACCCATACTAGTGATCAAAAGCATGAAACAATGAGAAATCCATCCCTGATCCTGAAAATATTGTGAGTATCCCTATCTTATGGTGATCACATGTATCACTATACATGGTTTTATTGTCTTACAATCACCCCCACATGTCATTGGAATAATACCTAAGGCCATCATAACACCCCATTTGGAAAACATGTGAATCACATGAATTAATGAACCCAATGAGAACCCTCTGTAGAATGATTCATTCCTAAAAACCCACAGTCACCCATGATTTCACCCTTGAATTTTATAACTAAAAAAGATAGTACCCAATACAGAATCCACACACGTGATGTCCCCATGAAGCCCTGAATATTAGATTATGCATACCCTTAGTCTTGCACTGCTTGAAATCATCAAGTCTCTGGAAGTCTTTATGTGGCCTTGGATGTAGAAATCTCGATATATAGCTTAACCATTGATGTTTTCTTCACATAAGATAAGAAATGAGTTGGAGTGAAACATATATCATGCTCTCCTCTCCATGAAATATCCTCTATCGACTTTGCACATTTTTGTCTGGACATGGATCCTCCCAGTTCATAATCATAGAGTTAATAATGATACCTCCTGACAGTTACATGGATCGAGAATGTGCATCCATCATGTGGTGTAAGGATCGAACCCACTAATATATAGTATAGCCAATGGGAACAACCACACATTGTTCACCATGGACCCTTACCCATGCGTATGGAACTATTGGGAAGCCTCCGTAAAATTTCACATAATTTCTAAGGAGTTTCTTTTGAGTTCATGAAAATTTAATGAGTAGAGGATCATCTTATGAGTACCCTCTTCACGATCATATGATCTTAGAGGAATGGATTCCCATTTCCATTCAATCCATATGGTGTACACCCTCGACATGAAAATTTGGGAATGTGTTGGTTCCCAAATGAATTGAAGAAAAAATCCCCTTGGACATGCATGTAAACACTTGGATGGGAACAATAACCCTAAATATATATGTGATACCCCACCACATAAATGGTTTATGGAAACACATTCAAGATATTCCACATGGGACTCATGATATCATTAGTCTGCTTTTGACATGTCACTTTGAATGCGAGAAAAACCTCAAACAGGTTATATTTATCTCACAACAACCCATTAACATGTCATAATTTTCATACAATGACCTAGGGACAAGTCATGTAGATCCAAAAACAACCCCTTAACATGTATACGTTGTCATGCGACAAGCCTACCAAAATATCATATCGTTCATACGAAGAACCTCAGATCCCCATATTAGTAATGTGAATACATTATAAACAATAAACTATGATCATACGAAGGGGACATTGACATGTCAGCACGATCATGTGATTTTTTATAGGCATGTCTTAATGGAGGTGCGATTTTCCAAAGACAACAATAGTTGATCATGAGACACCATTTAGTCATGTATACTTTAATCAATAATGAGACACAATACATGTCCACATTGATTTTTCAATGATCTTTAACATGTCCACTTCACTTAGATAATGACATTAGAGACAAGTTATTTTATCATGAACAAGACCCTTGTCATTTTATCTTTAGTTATGCAGAGCATCTTTGAAATGTATACTTCAAATACATGAAGACATCCGACACATGATAATTGAATAGTAAGACACATATTAATGTGTCTTCTGTGTCAGAATAGTGCCCCTACATATTGGGAAGAAAATCAATACATGTATAGTATACCGCCAAGACATTCTAGGAGAATCCCTCATGTCATGCCCACTTTGTCTGGAAGTCCTATTTAGACTCATTTGATATAGACCCCGGCCAGGAGACTTTGGCTGCATTTCCATTTTTATAAGAGAAGTGTCTTTGATGAGCAAGTTTTATGTACTCACATGACCCTATTGGTCTCATTATCTTAGATAGAACTATCATGATAATAACCACCTCTCTATATTCCTTCAACGAATAATGAATGAGTATATCAATGGGAAACATCATAGTACATGCCCTGACCAATGGCATAAAATGAAATGTCCTATATACACGAGAAACCCCATAGTGTAATCATTTACAAGGGTTATGACATGAGTATATCAATGGGGAGCCTTACTGCATAATATCCTATCAAAGGGCCATCTTTGTGCATATTCTTCTATTACAGACATAATATAATATCTACCCAACCAATAGGGAATCCATTTTTGTATAATCCCATAGAATTAAAAAAAACTCAGGCATTACCATAATGTCTTTATGAATGATCATCCACATTAACATTTTAGTGGGATAATGGATAACTGAACTATGAGAATTATGATTCCAACCATAACTGGGGTATGTATTAAATCTTCCTAAGTCTCGATCTCCATTTCATATCCTCAATGTTATGGGTAATCATGTCCCTCTAGGGGAGACTTTAATGTGTAATCCCCGTATATATATTCTCTCATGCAATATGTCCAGTCTACCATTACCCCTTGTTTCACACACTGAGCATGGCCCAATATTCTAAGAGACCATATGTGATTGTAATAATAGAGTGTCGAGAATCCCCTTAGTTTGGTCCCACCAATGGGATGTGAGTTTGATTACAACCCATCTTTTCGCAAATTGATTCATTTTTAAAAAAGAAAACTAGGGCAGTCTCTTATGGATAAATCCCACCCAGGGCCTCAATTTTCATATCTATCATGACACAGATTCCCATTAAATAACTATGTAGACACTTATTTTGTTTTAAAATAGGTTACGTAGGACACTTCAGCGAGGTCTGAGACTAATATTCACATCCTTACCAAATTATGTTAAACTACATGGATGGTTCTGGTCATACGACCATTAATTATGCCAAATGTACTATGTGTATTTTTTCCTATCTTTAAAAGATATTTAGGAGAACTCATGGAGGATTAATCACATTTCCATGACAGTAACCACCTCCCGGGATGACAATAACCTCTAATGTGATCAAACATGGCCATAATATAAAGCATCGTAAATAAATAATAGAGCAATAGAGAACCCGTGATTTGCACACAATTCTTCCTATCAATGCATGTTCATAATCAAATCATCGACATAAGGGTAACTAGTCCAATTTTGGAGTTTTTCAAGGAGTTCATGAACATATCATAAATCTACAAGAGATTCATGGAGTAGGCAATAATTTCACCTAAAAGGGTGAAAATATCCCAACATCTCATAAAATCGAACAATGCAAGTCCCCTAGAGTCAGTGGGCCTAAAAATCAAGATGAATTTAGGCCTTTGAAAAGTAAGTCCATACTCAAATATGTATGAGGTAACTACTGAGTGTTTCTGGGAAGTATGAAATAGATGGAAAACCCAATGAGAGTGATTAAGCAATACCTTAAAACCCCCTTAACCAAATCATAGTTAGTAACTCATTCCATGCATTAAAACCCAATGAACCCATAATGGTGAACCCAACATTAAATTCATTAATTGTTTCATATATTTAATGGGTTAAAAATTATAGATTACCTAGTCCAAATCCAACCATTTTATAATGTGGTCATTTCACAACAAAATGATAAACCTGAAATATGTATTTTAACAACACTAAATCTTGTGTAAAAAGAAGGGGATTCCTCTTTACCCTATAAATATAATAGTTATTAACCAAAAATTTACTATTATATATGATTCTTCACTAATTATGTGCCTTATTTTATTCCACATAACTTCTCAAGATTAATTTCCATCAAAAGTACATCCTCAAATGTGACAATAGATTCCAAGATCACATGAATGATTCTTTGGTCGTGATTCCTTGACGTAAAATTTCACTGGCATACCATTTCTTATATCCATTGGTGAAATTATTAGGCCAGTAATACCAAATCATTATTTCTATTATGAATCATGAATAGACTCATGAAATCCTCTATAGGATAAGTTCCCATATACCGTCATTCCAACCACAATTTGTAGTTGGGGAAGGGACCCTAATCATCCCATTCAACCGCTTGGGTGCCTATCGCTACAATGCAGTAACACATACCATCCATACCTTATAGATGTGGATGCATACAATCATCTTTTCAACATAATCAACTTGGAGCTACCTAGGGGGGCTCTCATTTGTTCGGATCATCATCGTCAATGTGTGGTAGTGATTCCACAAGGGGCTTCCAAGGAGGTTGTACTTACACCAACCTTCCAGGATAGGGAACCGAGTAGGAGAGCCTACCCAGGGTATGCAATCAATGAATCTATAGAGTAGGTTCACAACCGTACTAACTCCAATATTTCTAATCTCCACTGGTGTATCCTAAAATTATCCCAAAATCATTCCCATCTCACTTCTTTCCAGGAGCCTCTAACTCCAAAAAAACTAGCCTCGGTGACTGTGGAATCCTAGGGAACACCCCATCCCATTGGGATGGGATAATTTCAACCAAGTCTTACTTTCAGATCATTTGTATCATGGGAATCGACCCTGAAGTAGTATCATAGGCACCAAACCCCTAAATGGTATCATGGGAACTGATCCCCCCCCCCCCCCACCAATGGTATCATGGGAACTAACCCCCCCCCCCCCATGGTTTGATTTAAACTGACCCCCAAACGGTATCATGGGCACTGACCCCTAACATAGTTTCATAGGAAATAGCCCAGTAAATGACATATTGGGAACAGACCCATCAAATGAGATACTTTATCAAGGTGGAACACCAACATGATTTTGTCTCTATCAACACAATATCAATCATATCCAGAGACTCCTCCTCAGATCCAGATAAGCATACTCCTCAAGAATACAATCATACCTTATTGTAGTCATTTGAGTTATAACAGGTTATCCAATATTCTACCATTGGAACAAAGATTTAATGTTTCAATGGTATCTTTTTGTTATCTTTAGACTTTGTTTACAACTATGTTGGTATTTCAGATAGTAATAAAAATGGAGTACATGTACAACAGTAGCAGTGGATTTAGTCTCTGTGGCCTGTGTGAGAACTCTCATCATCATCCAATCTCTGTGAAATCAATAGAGGAATGGTTATTTCCATGGCCTCGATGGCCAACCCCTTTAATATGATATATCAACTTCTGTAGAATAACTGATCACTCAACTCCAACAAGAGAATAGGAATTTATATGAGATAAGTTTTGGAATACTTCTAACCACTCTACCTCAAGATGATTTACCAATGTCTGTATATGAATTCCCACCTTATATTGAATTTTCCCAGTCCCTAATTCTGGGGGAAATTTTGTATTTTTCATCCCCTAATTGTTTTAAATCCAAACATTGTTTCTCTTTACCACATCCCATAGGTATGGTGTAATTTATATCTCTTCCACCTACTCATTGGGAATATTCTGGAACCCAAGACACCAAATGCTTTATCACCATCCCCTAGACTCATAAAGGTAGGGTCTCAATACCCCATGTTCTAAATTCAACCTCATACTTGTACCAATGGAGGTATATATGTCCTGCGTAAGAAACAACATTCTTTCCCATATGTTTAAGACATGTAGTGGAAGGGGTATTTCCTCCATTCCAAACATTTTCATGGATATTTCAACAATTCCACGGAAAATGGTTTGGTAGAGTTTCTGGTGATGTGAAATCCGACTATGCAATGATGGTAGACCCAAACAATCATTTATCTTACCATCAAAATTTTGTACATATGATAAAAGGTTCTATTTCTATTAATGAATGGATTCAGGAACAAATGGAAATGGAGATATTGGAACTGACAACACATGAATTCCCAATCCAATCACCTGATCACTTTGAATAGGGCGCACTAGTCATTCAGTGGGGCATTATTCACATACCCCCCATAGATAAGCGACCATATTTCAAATAAAAATTAAGAAATGTTTATTCCTTCTATATAAAACATGTCTAAAAGTATTTTGAATGAACCAAGGAAAAAGGTATGATGAAACTTCCAATAATAAGGAATCTTAAAGAGGCATGATTAACATGCAATGACAATCAATTCCATTAAACACAGCATCTCAGGCACTCAATAGAGAACTGTTTTGTCTTTAATGATAGGATTGACGAACCGGTATGTGTAGGCATGATATAATTGAATTATTATGAGACTGATAAAATATGAATCAGAGTTATCGAAGCTCTATCATATGATCTATTATCTTGATAGGTTATTCACCATTGACCTTACTACATGAAATTAAACTGCATGGCTCTTTTACTTACCATAAAAAATTAAACTGCATGGCCATTTTCCTTACCGCATGAAATTAAATTGCATGTCTGCAGTACTTCCTACATGAAAATCAAAGGCATGGCCATTATCCTTACCAAAAGGCATTAAACAGCATGGCTCATGGCCTTTCCGCAAGAAATTAAATTTCATGTCCATTGTACTTATAGTATGACATTAAACAGTAAGGAGAATTTCCATACTGCATGAAATTTTATAGGTTGGGTCATATCATTACTGCATGACATAAAAAATACATGGTAGGCATCCTTAACACATGATGTAAGATTTCATGATTATTCTATAACTATGTATGACTTGATTCTCATATTCAATGAGATATTTTGGGATGCCTTGATTCTATATCATGCTCTAACAACACTTGATACAAATTCCCCTGGCCTAATCTTAATTGACTCTGCATGGTTAGAGGGATCATTTTCATTCCTTATTTCTTATGCCGAGAATAGCTCACATGGTATTATGAGTCTTATTAGGGGATTCCCCACATGAAAAAGGAAAAATAGATTTTGGAATTCCCATATTAAAACCTAATTTAATATGATAAAAGGAATTCCCTAATTCCTTTCTGAATGGAGTTAAATTTCTTGGTTAATGCCCCTAATATGTTATAAAACTATACATTCTTATGTACCTTTCCTGTGAGGACCACCACTATTAGTATTAGTCTCCTACCACTCCTTCATTATATAACTACATATGGAATGATTTTTATCCATATGAGCTATGTAGGGATGCATATATCCTATATCTGATCCCCTGAACAAAAATTCATACCCTTACCACAAGATGAAAATCTTCACAGAACACGTCCCAGTCACAGGATATTAAATTGCGCAACACCACAATTTTAGGTAGACTTTGTCAGAATATGATGGGAAAGTCACCATACTACATTGTGAAACCCCCCTTTGATACATACATATCCACATGTTCTAAAGACAATTTTTACCATAATGGAATCAAGAAACCCATAATGGATGGTGATATATAGGTTACAGATCCTAAGGAACTTGAGTCCACCCATGTGAGTCCCTGGAGTATGCTCATCATCGACTATATGTTCCTCATAAATTTGGGCGAGGTGATAGATCAATTCCTAAATTTCCAAGATCCTCATGCCCTTAGTGAAATCATAAAAGACAACTATCTTCGTATCTCTCTACAATGACTCATGAAATAGGGTATGATAATGTCTCTTCTTAGAGACTCCCTAGCCCCAATAGTGACGAAGAAGACCACATAATTCTAGCTTCATATATAAATTCCTTTATACAATTAGAATTATAGGAGGATAATGATGATATTAGGAAATCTAAGGTGTCTTCACCATTATATATGATTTCATAGAGATAAATCTAGGGATAGAATAATGAACAAGACCTAAATGGATTGGTTTGGCCATGACCCTCTAATAGCAAGAGATGTATATAACATTTCGGAAGTAGCACTGATATATGTTCACATGGAACTACACAGAAATTTTTGGGCAAAATATTGATGTGAAATAACAACATATTGGCCTACCTAATGATAATTGAGTCTTCAAACAAATTCTAGAAGGTTTGATCATAGTCTTGCCAAAAATACTTATAATGTCTTAAGAAGTACTTGTTGCACCCACCAGGATTTATGCCTCTAATTTAAGGGAGGAAGTGATATTATATTTGGAAGCCATGAAATTCTCATTTGGAGTCCTCCATGCAAAAACAATTATATAGGAAGTGAGAATGATATCTAATAACTCAGTAGGATGATTCATGGTTCTGAGACATGATAGTTTGATGTCGTGAATGACTGAATTTTACTTATCATTATGATTAAAATGAATTGGAATTACTTGAAGAACCATGAACTCCATCTGGTATCTCATACTGATTAGCTCAAGTACAACCTTGAACACCCTATATTTACAGGGTGCTGGACACTATGGGAAGTCATTTTGTAGCAATATGATATTCAATTCATATCTCATAAGAATGTGAAAGGCCAAGCCATAACTGATATCCTCATATCACATACCGTGCTGGAAAACAGACCAGAAGACAAAAAAAATCTAGATGAGGATGCTTTCTATTCTCATGACACTCCCCATACATGGTATATATATATTTTTGGCACTCCAATTGTCTTATCGGTGCCTGATTCGAAAACTGTAAGCTCGTCCGATTTGATCTAGGGATTTTATTTGTCTCTGTAGAAAAAGTTGTTTTTAACTACACATTCTCAATATCTGAAGGCTGGACGAGTAATGAGGAATAATACCAATATCTCACCACTATATTTTAACCATCCCTATCACTGTACATATCCCACCTAAATTTCAATGGTAACTCCAAATTGGTGATAAAGTAGATCATTGATGAATATTCCATTGAAAAAGAATAACTAGACACCCCCCACTGGCTACATCTGGGGGACGAATGAAGAGTTAACATTTGATCCCACATTGTCTTTATTCAAGTTAAATGATGTTAAACTATACAACCAATTCTATATAGTATGATTTTAAAAAACATGGTACACATTGTTCTTACTGCCTGATGTAGAAATGAACGAATCAATAAATATACATACATTAAAATTAGCAAATTCATCATCCTTACCACAAGATGTTATATTTCATGGACATTTTCCATACCATAAGATGATAAAATACATGGAATAGGTCCTAACAGCAATACTTTAAAAAATATATTATCATTCGTCTTTGCTGCAAGATGTTAAACTACACAGGAACATGTGCTCACCGCATGATGTTAAAATGCATGGTTTCCTGAGAACTACATTAGGATGTATTCCTATCATCAAAGGATACATTGTGATTATTGAATCACTATTCGTGTGAGAATATATAGGACAAATTTTATTTCACATAGAGTGATCTAATAATCCCACCAAATGATGAAAAACTGTACGGACCCACAACTACCCATTTCATGACAGATGACCCAATGTCCTTACCGTATGATATGAATCAACAAGGATCTATTACATCCATATTCATTCAAGTCGAGTCACCCACGTCCTTTCTGCATGATGTTAAACTTCATTATTCTTCATGAATCATATATGGAATGATCATCTTTTCTAGTGAGATATGTTGAGATGCCTGGTTATTATATCATGGTCCATCCATCACGTGATTCAAGATGCCCCAATTTAACCCTTGACTACATATAAATTATGAGATAAATCCTAGATATTCATTATTTTTCACATAGAGCATGTATCATGTGACCTTAGGAATTGTAGTAAGGATCTGCCCTCAAGAGAAAGGAATATAAGGGCACGCCAGAACCATCTCATCCACGAATGAAAGACCATGAAAGGCATAACATGAGTCATTGAAGTTGAACATTAAAATAAATGGTATACATCCTTGCTGCATGTTGTCAAACTGTATTTTTCTCAAATAACAACATTTTTAGTTATTCTAATTTTCATGTGATATGTAATGATTCCCATACCTCAATCATTGGGTCCATCCACAAAATTACCACTTTACCATGCCAGTACATCTTCGTCCTTTTTACATGAGGTCAAACTACCTGGTTCCTTAAGAAATATGTATTTCATGATTTCCATCACCATGGGATACATAACGACACATTGGACTTCAATCCTAGACCCAGCAACACCAATCCAGAGAAACATTTCCTACCTCTCTGTCTGAGCTAGACCAGAAAGTGAGAGTTCTAATTTAAGAAAAATTTATGGATTGATTCCCATAACCCTGGGATATGTATTGAAACCCATAATTCCATTCATGGGCTCATATATTATTGCACATTTTCATGTTCGGGGATCAAGTTCATCACAACATGATGTTAAATTGCACCAATATCAATAATTACATGTGGTTTGATTATCAATTTCATAAGATACGCAATGACTCCGGTAATTTCAAACTTTTTCTCAACCATAACATTTCCATCCACTCTCTTTGGTTCCTTCATCCTTTAAACATGATGATAAAATCTACAGAAGTACACCCTTACCTCATGATGTTAAACTACAATGAAAATGTTATGGTCTCATGACATTAGAATTACATGAAAAATTTCTTCACTGCATGATGATAAACTACATGGCTAATGTCTTTACCACATGTCATTAAAATTCACATCAAACAACCCCCATGACATAAAAATAAACTGGGTGGACAATATACCATGGTTCATTCCTTATTAAGGACAAAAACATACATACCGCAGTCATCTGGATTGTGGGGTACATCTACCATCTTTTTAATGAATAACAATAAATATGACACACTTCATTTTTTATATGATTTAGGTATCTTCAAGACATTTATTTACCTTGAAAAAAAAGTGATCTCTAGGTTTCCCATGCTATTGATGCAGAAGGGATTTAGACCCACCAACTGGTGATATCTCGGTCAAATTTAACGGGAATTTTGATTCTTGTAATTTTGATGTCACCAATGCAGTACTGAAAGTCGTATGGTATTACAATACATACCCAATATGATTTAACCATATAATTTATTGAGACTTGGGGAACTAAAGTCATTATTTACAATATTCCCACCTCCCACTCAAATGGATGATGTAGAAATATTGACCATGGGAATCCTAATTAGGATCTTGTGTGACATCTACAATATTAGGACCATGTGAGTCATGAAAATAAAATACATTAATTTTGGGAAATGTTTTATGACATTAAACTCTAGAATATAATAGTATAAATAGAAGAACATAAATTTCTAGTGAAATAGATGAAAAAACTGTCTAGTTGAAAACCAATAAAGGTTGGCCTTGGAAAAATTCAAGTCTTCACTTGATAAACTCTTCATCTAAAGAATTTATAAAAAACTTTTGTGTAAAAAACTACATAAAATATCATAGGTTCTACTCTATATCCCTATTATATGAAATGGTACACTCATTGCACTGCCTGGTCTAGGAAAAATTTAGAGTAATGATTTTTTACATTCCCTCAGTGTAAGAATATGTTCACTTTGTGGTAGATAAACTTTTACGGTTCTTGAATCCATCTAGGATCCTAAAATTATTCATAAATCACAATTTAGGATTTAAAGAGACTTATGACACCACAAATCATTATTATCACTTATAAAGTTAAGATATCTTCATGTTATACCATGCAGTTGACACATAAGGGTTTGATACCAACCATCCAATGACATCTTAATTTGACTAAAAGGCATTTCTAATTCTTGTGAGCCTAGCATCATCACATTAAAACTTAGCACCATATAGTGTGATGACATATTTCTAGTTTTATTTCCCCATACATTCCTCAATTCCTGAACACTTTAGAATATGAATTAAAATCTCAATTCCATTATAATAAAGAGGATCTGACATCATTGACATTGCATCATAATTTTGTACCCTTTCTAAATGTCATAATGAGATAATTTATTTCTGATCCTTTGATTGCCCACACCTCATGAATAGGGATCATGTTTCATTATATAAGAGTGGATTATCCTAGGGTTCTAGTTCCCTACCTAGTTTGATTTACTACCATACCCAACTTCATCATCATTACCTTCGAATCTTGTCAATTTATTAATGACATTGGAAATAATTGGATATCAAAATTTCTTTGCAAGGATATCAATGTGTAAGGGATTTAACACTCCAACTAATGAAATATCCTCTTTACAATACTAGAGCTTCAAATCATTGTGATACCCAAAATTAAAAAGGTGGAACTGAATATCTAAATGTGTTATAGGATATACCTGACATGTCTACTGCATGGCATATTCACATAATCATGTTGTTTTGTTTTGATTTATTTTACCCACACTCCAAATGTATAGGTGGTCCTAGTATCCCTAGTAATTCCCCCACATCCCGATTTCCTTCCATAAATGTAACATATCCCATGGAATAGAGTGGATATCATATTTTCTTGGCCATTTTATCGAGACATAAGGGATATAACCTGCCATCTAAATAAATATACTCCATGTAAGAAAAGAACTCCAATCCTTATGAACCCTTGAAGCACCACGGTTGAACTCAACACCCCATAGGTTTTTAAGTCATCGAAGGTATGCCAACCCCATTTTCCTGAAAAGTCTTAGTAGTATAAAATTATACTATATGGAATCTCAATGGCTGATCTATATGACCTTAAACTATAGTACACAAAAATGTCTAAGCTAGAATGCCTCAAATTGAATTGATAATATTCTTTGATCAATATGACCTTAAACCAAAGTACACCAAAGGTCCAAGATTAAAGACTCTAAACTACAAAAAAATGATGTTATAGATTTTAGAACATTAAAATAGCATGAAACATGATACTCACCAAGATGAAAAACCGTTAAGGGCATCCTAGAAAAAATATTATCCTCACCTCACTGGAAATTCTAATTATGTGATATAATATGTATTTAGAATCCAAAAAAAGTAAGAGGCACAAAAAAAATTCAGTCAAAATCCTACAAGATGGAGGGAAGATGAAAATACATGGCCATTTCCTTTATTTCATTCATCATTTAATGCATTAGAAAAAGGTTGGAAAAAAGAATAAAAATATACAATTACTATGGGTCCTCTAGTATGGTATAAGGAAAAAAATTCTACGATCACTATGTCCCTTGACATAGGAAGAAGTTAGAGCTTTGGGGAAAGACACCATGTCCGAATTTTCCTTGTAAATATGACAATATCTAGAATACTAGAGCATGTGAATCATTGAAAAAGTTTAGGTAAGTGGGGATTCATGAACATTTCTCAAAGTGAAACCAACTGAAATTCAAGAACTCAAATACATGAAATTGAATCTATTTATTATTACAAAGAAAGTGTGGGCATATTGGTTAAATTTAGAAATGTCTCTAAAAGAACATTGATCCATACCTAGGATTCAATCACAAAATAGTGATACATCCCCACCTATGTATGAGACATATCTATGTAAGTAAATTTGCCACATATTTATGTATCTATGAATCTATGTTCCCTATTCACGAGTTTGATCTGTATAGTGGAATATTTTAGAACTACATGTAGCTTGATTCCCATCATCATGGGATATGTAGAGATATCTATATACATTACTTTGGATCAAGAAACAAGTGACGTTTGGCCCAATCCATATTCCATTGTTTAATTCATACACATTCTAATTTCAGGGTATCCATTACACATGATAATGTTACTTACTTTATTCAATTTAGCCAAGATTTTTCCCCCTGAAATATTATCTTTATAATAATTGAGAGTTCCTAAAATATATATAGAATAGAACCTGTCTAGAAGTTCAGTATCATGGATCATTTAATATTCAAATACGTGTAAAAGTGATCTATGATTAACCTAGAATTAGATTATTGTTTTCGATGAATCTCATTATATGGGTAGGATTGGGATTTTTTGGATTCCATATTTCTGTATTTAACACATTACAATTGAAGATTTTAGGACCATGAAAAACATTGGAGTGATACTTGGAAAAGGAATAAATATTTTCTTGGAGAGATACACCTTATACTCTTATATTTTACATGGACTTTTATTCAAAGTGGTTATGGTAATTTTATTACTTGCATTTTCTAGAATTTAAATCCTCCACTTCCCAGCCAGTTCAACTCGATCACTGGCCCATGTGGGACCATAGGTCTACCTTTCCCATTGGTGGTTAAGCTGGACTAGCCAATAGGAAGATGAGGGAGCATAGATATTGTGATAATTGAGAGGACTCATATATAACACCCATGGAGTTCCACCCTATAGGTGTGCATTGCATGAGCCAAAGATTTAGTGGGATGAGGTATATATAATCGAAGTGATGTGTATAGTATAGGTGTTGAAATCCTTACTGGATGAATAAGTGTAATTCATAAAGTAGATTACATAACAAATTAAATGTTGTGAAATATTTGAATTTGGTACATGGTGCATCGAGTATGGATCGTCTGATCATGCCACCCATTGATCTTGACCATTTGATTCGATCTCACATAGATTGAACACAATCTCAGTTTGATCCACACTATCCAATCACACCTCCCACAGATCCCATTCATCCACCTCAACCCTTTATATCATGATTTCAATCCAATTTGGTCATGAACCTATACAGTTTTAAAAACAAATGGTCCCACACACTGCAAGACCACCGTCTTCAACCTCCCGCACTGACAGGTTCAACATGGAAAATCTAATACAAAACATATGTGATCAATTTGTTATCAAACATCACCATCCCTCTAATCTTATATGGGTATCGTCACATGTCTAAGACAACCAATAGAATCCCCTATGTTATCTAATCAAGATAATTAGTGGTCTTCTATTATATCCCATACCATCACTCAAATTTATTTCATGATCATTCATTGATAATGCAACCAAGGTGAATACAAGTAGTAAAGATGTCGAGAGAAGATCAGTGACCATGAGAACATCCTCTTCCTCATGATTTTCGTCCAAATTAAACTTCATTTATTATATCACGTGGAGAGGATCATGAAAATCCACATTCATCTATGTAATGTTGATCTTGCAAGCCTCCACCACCACACTGGTGCATGCGAATCCATTCCCGTGAAAAGTGAGAGGATCTTGAGGATAACCTCAACTATATATACACTTCAACCATCAATAAATATATATGAAAAGGAAAATGGAGGGATCTTAGAAAAGTAAGGATAGAGGAACAAAATTACACCAGCCACCACCAACTAGAAAACATCCTCATGTGATGATTAAAATATTACACATTATATTTTGAAGAACATGTGAACACATGATGAATCAAGAATCATGTGTTGCGTGGTTCATACATGATGTTTTTGAGGTCATGAGATCACTTAAAACATTTTTTGGTTCAAAGAATTCATCTAGAAAGGTCCACGTCTACGAAGACAGGATTGTGGGGTGCACCCATACTGGTTCCCACAAGTTTGATCTAGTGCAAATGCCAGGCCTAATCTCAAAAATACCAGGATCATTCCTATCTTAAAAGGATCACATGAATCCCTAAACATGGTTTTCTTACCCTGAAACCACCCCCACAGGTCCTTGGCATTATAATAGAAACCATTATGATACCCCATTCACAAGACAAATAATCGCAAGAAAGAATGAACATGATGTGAACAATGTGTAGAGCGAGTAAATTCTACGAACCCACGATCATTTGGGATACCACCCTTGGATATTATAACAAAAACCGATATTCCCCAATATAGGATCTGCACATATGACATATCCAAGCATCCTCGAATAAGATAGATTGCGTGCCATCAGTCATGTGGTGCATGGAATTCTTATGTCTCTTGATGTATGTATGCGGAATTGAAAGTGGCTTCCTTGACATATTTCATCTCTATGAAGGCTTTCTCAATGAAAGAAAATAAATGACGACAATCTGCCTACATCCTATGCACTCCTCAACATGAAAGACCCACCATCACCCATGATAATTATGGTTTTCACATGATGACTCCCAATGCATTCAATCATGGATCATTGCGAGACCTTCAGATGGTTATATGGATAATGAATTTGTGACCATAACTCAGTTTCATGAAGACAGCCACAGATATGCACTTTCACCAATGGGTAATCCATTGATAGTGTGCACCATGGAGCCTTACCCATGCTTATGGTATTATTTTAAATCCATCTTACACCTTCATAGAATCCACCATAAGGCCCTTTTGAGTTCATACGAATTTCATGCAAAGATGATCATCATATGAGTTACCTATTAGTGGCCATATGATCTTATGTATAAGACCTCCCATTTCCATGAAATCTAAATGGTGTACAACTTCAACATTAATGTTTGGACTTATGTTGGTGCCCATATAATGTGAAGGAATACTCACATTGGACATGCACCTCAACACATGGATGGGTGCAACGATAGTAAACATATCCACAATTCCCCACCATGTGAATGATTCAAGGACAAACAATCATGGTAGTTCTGATGGGACTGACGATGTAATTAGGATGCTTCATACATGTAACATTGATGACATGACAAACCTGAGATGATTTATATTGATCATAAAACAACCCATTGACTTGTCATGTAATCACCCAGATTTTACATGAATTTTTTTTAATTATATGAATTTATTACGTGTCTATAAAAATTGACGGCGTGTAATTCTGAGGCCCGGTGTGCCCAGAATGAATTTCTGAACATTTTTCTAAGTACTCTCATTAAATTCGTGAGTGGAATTTCCGAACATTTGAACCATTGCTCGGAAGAAAAATATGAGGGTACCGTTGAATCCACAGCGCCGAGATTTGTTTAAGGGAGGTTTCACTTCGACCGTAGTAGGTCTGGAAATAATTTAGTTTTTGGAACGTTTCAAAAGAAAAAATAAAATAACTTTATTTTTTTTATTCTCTTTCTCCAATGGAATAGCGGTAATGTGGGACCGACGACGTGTGAAGCCGATAAATGGCTTGACCCTCTAATCTAAGTAACAATAATGTTTTGGGAAATTAGGAAGCTTCCTATTAATGATCCCCATTAACTCCCTACATTGTTAATTACTCTACCCCTGTATTATAAATATAGAGTTTGAGGGAGGGGTATTGGACAAGCTTTGCTATGCGATGATGTTCTGTTGGAGTGCCATAACACCAAGCCCTTAAAGGATGGAGCTGACCCCGGTAGGAGGTGATGTTCGACACCAAAACCCCAAACTTGTAACACCCCGAGATTTTATGAGATATATTACTTTTGATTTCATTGATATCTTCTGTTGTACCCTACACCATGATTATCTTGTGCTATACACAAAACCGTATTAACTTTCAGTATAGGGAACACTGATATGAGTTGTGTTGCACGCAAGAACGACCTTCCTCAATAGCTTGCGGGATACGCAAAACTGAGTTTCACTAAACAATGATATATTATTACTATATTGTTATGAACTGTCCGTTTTGAATATTATTTAGCAGATTTTTAATTTCAAAACATTATCTTTCATCTTAAAAATTTTCTAAGACGTGGTATGAGAATAAAATCAAGTAGTCTTCAAAAAATGCAGATTTTCGGCCTTTTGATGGCACACCCATTTTAAATCTAATTTTTGACAAGTTTATAAGTTCAATATGACAAAATAAACTACTTATTTGAAATTAGTATATAAAAATTTACATAGGATGTTTTTTTCATATATTTTGGATAACATTCGGATTTTCATGAATAGTAAAAATACAATAAATTTTACTTAAAAACAACTTTTTACATCGAGATAATTTATATGGTAAAATTATAATATTGAATTGTTTTAAATTAAAAATAAAATAATTTACCATTTATTATAATATTTATGTCATGGTCATTAATTTTTCATTCAATTCATAAGTCAAAACATTTTAATCTTTTGCAATGTTTAAAACAAAAACACATTTTTTCAGCAAAGAGTTTAATTTTAAATTAATTACTACAACTTCAATGACTTGAATTTGGAAAAATGGATTCAATATTTACTATCAGTAGGTAAATATTTTGTTAATATGATACTTTTTTATTTTACGTCATTATGAATAATAACTACTGTAAATTTTATTTACCGCAGATAAAGGTGAATCAGGTAATTAAGGGTAAAAATAATATTATAAAATTAACCTAACACTTGTCCTAATATAATTGGATTATTATATTTCTCTCTAAAACACACGTGGGTCTAAATTGTATCTATTGGAACCCACTTGGCTGATATTAAGACCTTTAATTTATTTTATATAAAGGAAAGAGAAATATGTCTCACTCGAATATTAACAATTACATTTTTTTAATATAATGGTATACAGAATAAAATTAGAATATAAATACTCATATGATATCTGAAAGGTTTTTATTTATCATGGAAATTTATTTTTAATTTTTTATAAATATATAATTACCTTAACAGCTTATACATTAATGATGCAGAAATTATATATTTTGTGAAAAATCAATAATATAGTTTTTGTTAAAATAATAATACCCATAAAAGGCCCAAAAACCTGACAAAAACTTATTGGTCATGTATATATAAACAATAATCATCCAATGGTTTACTTGATGACCATTTGGACACTTAAAAAAGATATTATGACACTTATATTATATTATTTTAAAAGATGATAATGTTTTCACCTCCATAATTTAATAATTATAACAATTTAAATGTTGTGATTTTAAGATGCTAAATTCGAGTAAATGTATTATTATAAAAGGTATTATATGTATCTTCATCATATTATTTTATTTTTAATATCTATGCAACAAATATTTATATGAAATAATAATAAAAAAATGTTGTAGTAATTATTTTATTAATATAAATATAAAATAAATGGTTTAAAATTATTAAAATAAATATTATATGAACTAATTAATGTGATCCGTGAACTTTCTATACTAATATGACATAATAAGAGTCTATTAAATATTTTATTTCTAATATATATACTATGTTTATGTTATTTAAATTCAAATAATTGAATAGTGTCAAATTTGACACTATTGATATTTTATAAAAATAACATATTATTAAATTGTTTAAAAATCACAATTTTTTTAAAAAATTACAAATTGAAACATATATGTTCTAAACTGTGATAATTTATCTAATTATTGTGAATTAAGAAAAAATAGGTCAGTATTTAAACCCATTTAAAATTTATAATATTATTACTAGAAATAAAATTAAATAGATTAAATAAGGATAAATAAAAAAGATAAGGGTTAAAATAAATACCAAACATGACTAAATTTTATTGGTTCATGGAATTAAAACCCTATCTCATTTAATCATAGAATTTGGGTCATTTTGGAGATTTTTATGTGGGGTTTGAGTTTATTATAAATTAATATTTTGGAGGCTTCCAAAATTGCCCCTATCATCTCTTATAAAAGGGAACGTCCTCCCTCTACCATTAACTCCATTTTGAGCATTCAAATTCAGAAAAACCCTGAAAATGTCCCTTCTAATATTCCCTAGAAACATACTAGAGGTCCTGGTATAATTAAAAGACCATCTTTAGTGCCCTAAGAGGCGGCTTAGAATAGGCGTGTCGAAGAATAGGTAATATCCTTTACCAATTCATTCCAAATTCATTTCTCTTCTAATTACTCTATATGAGTTGTTTAATTTTTATGTAAAAACTCCAGCATCACTTTTATACTAATATATTATTATTAATATGAAACAACCACATTCTATCTTCTATCTATCCTTTAGAAAATGAAATCACCATGTGTGTGTGCGTACGACCTACCATCTCCACGCCGTGGTGTAATATGTTTTTCCTCACCAACATACATGGACGGGTATAATAATGGATGAAATAACTATATATGATAATTATAAATTGATATTGATTCTGAAATTTTATAAACCATACAATTCAATACAATTCCACATTCATGGGAATGATATCGTCATTCGTGCGTACGTACGACTTACCGTCTCCACAAGGAGATGCGATTTGTTTTACATGATCCTTATTGAAGAAAGATTATATAAATATAATGAATAAATATTATATATATTATACTAATACCATTATTTAGATGATATAACTATATCATAAAAAGATTAATAAGAATTTATACAACAAAACATGCATAAGAACATAAACAATTTAACACCCGAATAACTAGTTACAATGAAATGTTACTAACAAACATATATGAATATGTCCATATATGATACCATAAAAATGAATATGACTCTTGAATAAGTCAATGAAATAATTGAAATCATTATTTAGGTGGTTCATATATGTACAAAGCATATAATTCCTAAGGTAAGGGATAATTTTGAAATCTCATTTTTATCTGGTATTTCTTATACGTAAGTATTTACTAGGGTTAAATTTTTCATCCATTTCCATGTTATATAATTTTTTTTCATAATGTATTTACTATTATTCCATGTATTTTTAAATTCATTTTCACCCTTTTTTACTTTTACTATGTGTTATTGTGGAATCATTATTTTTTTTCCACATAAGGTACTTTTTGACTTTTCCGGCAAAAGTATGAGAAGACGGTTCTTTTATCTTATATGGAATGAATGGATTTTTACATTTTCATAACGCCTTATTTCCATGAATATTACTCTACATTATTTCATGATAATTTTCAACCAAAATACATTTCTTTTCAAAATCATATAATTTTGAGTAAATGAAGTTATTTTTGAAGAAGAAAGGATATTTTCCTCAAGAATTCAGTTCAATTGCTTTATCAAAACTATTTTCCATCTAAGATGAAATTATTTAATATAGTTATGCTTCAAGTATAATGTCTATACTATTAAATGGATTGATTTTTTATGATTAAATTATATCCATTTGTTTTATATAGATTATTTTATGATGGGATGATGTTTATGAATCCCATTTTATTCGTTAGATTATGATGAATGATTTATGTTTATTTTTTTCCACACGTAAGAATGATTTCCTTAAGATTTGGGTGGGACATATATCTCCCTCCAATTCATTGGGTAAAGATTTATATCTCATGAGATACACATTGGTAGAACAGAAAGTAAATATGGTCTAGTAATATAGGGCTGGAAATGCAATTAAACCCGGTTCAGTAATATACTTTGTCCACTGTGATGGTCTTGGTAGCTATACCTTATCTATTTTGGAAATAATAATATGTTCTTATTATTTTTCAACAATTATATGTTTTATTCAAATTATATTCATTCATGGTTAATGTTCCTTTATGATCCATGCCTTACATAATGCCAAGATTTATGTAATTGCTCATGATTTTGATGTTTAAATTTTATGTTCATGTTCTTACGTTCAAATGTTTTTGGTTTGTTTTATGTTATCCATGTTTACCCTTGTAGATAATCTTAGCTCTCCCTTTATATTTTGTCTTTTCCTCAAGATTTAATGAAGATTTTTGGAATGAAAATAGAAGGGGGATATCTTTATGAGAGATGTTGAAGATCTTTCACCATTATTAGAAGATTATGTACAGAGTTTCCGAAGACACTAAAATAATATGGTCATTGGGTGTCTGTTTGTGTCACGTATTAAAATTTTTCGCAAAATTGGTGTAATGTCTTTGTATGTCATGCTTGGGTCGTTATAGTTGGTATCAGAGAAATGGTTTAGTCATCATTTGGAAACTAGGAAGTGAAAACTTTAGTGAGATCCCTTGAGATATTTCTAAGGTATGTCAAGGGATGTCCCGAAGGTTAAGTATAAGTATAGGTTACAATCCTAGAATTATGATAACGATCATGAATAACCTATAATTAAACATAAGACGTTAGAGATTTAAAGTATATCCCCTTGATTATTTTGTTTTCCTAGTATGATTTTTTCCTCTCACACTATTCCTATTGGGTTTTAGATAATAGTTGGAACCTAGAGGAACCGTGTTAAGGATCAATACACTAGGAAATGCAATGATTGTCCTCTTAAACAAACAAATTTTATGGGAGATGGAGTGAAAATCTTATTTCTATAGTAACACAAGATATGAATCATTCCAGATTTCCAAATGTGCAGAGATGGGAACAATATTCTATTGATTCCTTCATGAGGCAACATCCACCTTCTTTCAGTGGGTCTTCTAATCCACTTTTTTCTGAGAAATCGATTAGTACCATTGAAATGATATTTTCCAAACCTCACAGTTTCGAACATGAAAAATTCATTCTAGTTGTTTACCATTTAGAAGGTGAAGAGGACTAGTGGTGGACTCTAATTAAAAATACAAGGCCCCAATATGAAATTGAATCTATGTAATGGAATGATTTCAAGAACTTATTTTTCAATAAGTAATTTCCTCATATTCATCAAACAAAAATTGAAAAGGAGTTACTTGCGCTTAAGAAAAAGGACGATGGATCTTTTGGTATATACGATGTTAATTTTATAAGGATTTCAAGGCATGAATCTTGATTTATCATCCATCCTCAAAAAAAATGTTTATCGATTCTTTAGTGGCCTAAAACTATGTCATCGAAGGGAATTAACTATATGATACTTTAGTAGCTATGAAGAGATTGTGTGTTGTGATATCAAGGTAGAAATGGAATTTGGTGTTACATATCCATCTCATGGTTTTGACAAGAAAAAAAATATTGTGGTCAAAGAAAAATCTCAAAACAATGGTGAAAAAAGGAATAATGATTTGTTATGCTCAAAGTGTGGAAAGAATCATGGAGGAGAATTTTTTAAAGGGACTAGAAAATGTTTTACATGTGGAAAATAACGTCATCGAGTATCTGAGTGTTGAAGTAAAGGGAAAAAGGTAGATAATGATGTGAATAAAGAAAATACTATAGATAACTCACCACTAACACTTCAATTTAACAAGTTCATGGAAATGTGGAATTATTCTAATCAATTCCCTAATCCCAGGGTTAATGATGATCGACATCAACATCATCTTAAATAAAATGAAAAAGGGTAGTCACATGCGACCACTATTGGTGATGTTGAGTATGTCAATGAAGTGGTGGAATGATTTAGTGTTTATGTAACAGGATTCCAAAATAGTGTTTTGGAATATCATTTATAGTACAGTAGAATATTGGAATATCTATGTATTGGTTTATTGTATTTTTCAATAATTTTATGGGGCCTGTAACAATGTAAAATGATTGAAATGTTTTTGGAACACAGCAGATATGAGCTTAATGAAGGGATAAAGAGAAAATAATATGTTTGATAGTATTAATGAGCACATTATTGATATAAGGATAAAGTGATATCATGGTTTGAGTATATATAATTGTTTTGGATTTTGGTATGCGGAAAGAGTTAACATTTTACAGTATTCATGTTTTCACTATGGTTCAATGGTAATTCGTGTTTCAAGAGAATACATGATTATGGTATTCATATGTTTGGAATGTGACAATAAAGAACTACCTTATGAGATATGGGAGACAAATGATAAGTATATTTGGTTAGCCTCCTTCTAAATTTTTAAATTTTTAGTTTTTGGAAGGATTGTATTGTTATCCATTTATGGATAGAATAAGTTATTTTCCATTTTAATATTAATTTATTATATCACTATAGGTGTACTTATGATAACATGTTCTTATAGTTCTGTTGAGACAGATGGAATGACCTATCATTCTATCACATGATCTGTTAACACTTCATGAATGAAAATTTCAACTTTATTTCTTTAATAGGTGAAGAGGAAATTGTTCATGGCACGAACAATGGTGAGATTGTACCAAAATAAAAAAAGTATTTCTTCTAAGGAAACAATTATTCAACTTTAGGGAAATGATCTTGAAAACCAAAAATGTTATCCAAGTACCCTCATATCTGATAAATCATATGCTACCTTATATCATCACAAATATATGGCTTTTTGTTTGTTGTATTTTGTCTTATCCATGTTCTCTACCACTCTCCATCAGAAATTGATGGTTAGATTTCACTTCAATATCCATGTTTTCACTATGTTCTCCTATGTGGAAACCCAGTGATGAGTTAATTTGGGTAACCATTATGTTTCTTACTTTAATTTGTAATGTTATGGTTTAGTATTCCTTTTTATTTTGTGGGTTTATATGAAATAAACCTTCATGTATTATACCATTTATAACCTCGATGAGTTTTGAGGAAGAAATTCATTTTAAGGGGGGTCGAATGAAACACCTCGAGATTTTATGAGATATATTATTTTTAATTTCTTTGATATCATCTGTTGTATGCTACACAAATATTATCTTGAAATATAATCAACACCGTATTAAATTACAGTATACACAACACTAAAATGGCTTGTGTTGTTTGCAAGAATGACCGTCCTCGTTAGCTTGCGTGATACACAATACTGAGTTTCACTAAACAACAATATATTATTATAATATTATCATGAACATGACTTTATTAATAGAATTAACAAAATCTGAGTCTTAAAACATTATCATTCATCTTACACATTTTTTAGAGCATGGTATGAGAACAAAATCATGTAGTTTTCAAAAAAATGCAGTTTTTCTGCCTTTTCATGGCACACCCATTTTAAATCTAATTTTTGAAAAGTTTATAAGTTGAATTTGACAAAATAAACTAAATCTTTAAAATTATGATATAAAAATGTACTTTGGACAATTCTTTTATATTTTTCTGATAACATTCATATTTTGATGAATAGTAAAAATATGTTATATTTTACTTTAAAATACTTTTTCATCGAGATAATTTTTATGTTTTAATTAAAATAATTAAAGGTTTAAAATTAAAAATAAAATATATTTTTTCCATTTAATATAATATATATCATTATCATTAATATTACATTGAATTCATAGGTAAAAACATTTCAATCTGTTGCAAATTTTTAAACAAAAACCCATTTTTTCGACAACGAGATTAATTTTAAATTAATTAATGAAAATTTTATATATTAAATTTAAAAAATTTGATTCCATATTTGGAGTCCATAAGTCCAAATTATGTTAAAAGGATACTTTTTTATTTTTTGGCATTATGAATAGTAACTATAGAAAATTTGATTTTCCATAGTTAAAGGTAAATCTGGAATTAAGGGTAAAAATAATATAATGAAATTATCCTAACACATGAATTAATATAATTAGATGAGTATATTTCTCCCAAAATCATAATTGGGTTGAAATTGTATCTTTTGGAACCCACCTTAATGATATTAAGACATTTAATTTATTTTATTTAAAGGAAAGTGAAAGATGTCTCAACCAAACTTTAATAATTATATTATTTTTAATAATAGGTTTTATAGAAAATAAATTTGATTATAAATAGTAATTTGAAACCTAAAATGTTTTTCTCTATCATGGTAATTTATTTTAAATTTTTATGAAATATATAATTTCCTTAATAGTTTATATATTAATGATGCTGAAATTATTTATTTAGTGAAAAATCAATAATATAGTTTTTATTAAATTAATAAAACCCATAAAAGGCCCTAAAACCTGACCAAAACATATTGGCCATGTATATATGTACCATAATCATCCAATGGTTGACGTTTTTACCCTTTTAAGCCTTATAATTGAGATTATAACACTTATAATATTTTATTTTAAATGATGTCAAGGTTTCCACCTTCATAATTTATTAAATATTACAATTTAAATGTTGTGTTCTTTGGATTATAAATTCGAGTAAAAATATTCTGATTAAATATTTTAAGTTTATCTTCATCATAATATTTTATTTTTATTTTCTATGCAAAAAATAGGAATATGAAATAATTAAAAAAATGTTTTAGTAATTATTTTATTTAGTGAAATTTCAAATAAATGGTTTTGAAAATATTAACATAAATATTATATGAACTAATTAATGTGGTATAATAATTTTCTAGATTAATATTACATTTAAGAATTCTATTAAATATTTTTTTCGAATATATCTTCTCTGTGGATTTTATTTAAATTCAAATAATTGAATAGTGTCAGAAATTGACACTATTGATATTTTATAACAATAACATATTATTAAATTGTTTAAAAATCAAAAAAGTATTTAAAAATTACAAATTGAAAATTATATGGTATAAAATGTAATAATTTATCTAATTATGGACAATTAAAAACACATAATTAAGTATTTAAACACATATAAAATTTAGAATAATTTTAGTACAAATAAAATTAAATAGATTAAATAAGGTTAAATCAAAATGATAAGGATTAAAATAAATTCGAAACATGTATAAATTTTATTTATTAATGAGATTACAACCCTATATCTTTTAATATACGAATTGGGGTCATTTTTTGATGTTTTTAAGTGGGGTTTGAGTTTATTATAAATTAATATTTTGGATGTTTCCAAAAAGTACCCCTCTCATTTATTATAAAAGGGAAAGTCCTCCCTCTCCCCTTCACACCATTTAGAAATTTAAAACCTGGAAAAACTCTACCCAGTTCCCTTATCAACATCCTTGGAATCCTACTATAGTTTTGGTTCTTCTTCAAATATCAACATCAGTACCCTAGGAGGCGGTTTAGAAGAGGCCTGTCGAAAAAGAGGTAATATCCTTTACCGATTCATTCAAACTTATTTATTCTTATACATCATCTATATGAGTTGTTTCATTATTAAGTAATAACTCTAGTATAACATGTATACTGATATGTTTTTAGGAATATGAAACAACCATATTATTTCTTCTATCCATCCTATGAAAAATGAAATCACCACACGTGTGTACGTACGACCTACCCTCTCCACGCCGTGGTGTAATATGTTTTTCATCACCAACATACATGGATGGTAATAATGATGGAAGAAATAACTATATATGATTATTGTAAATTTATATTGATTCTGATATATTATACACCGTACAATTCAATACAATTCTTCAATCCTGAGAATGATATCATCGCTTGTGCGTACATACGGCCTACCTTCTCTACGATGTGATGTGATTCATTCTACATGATCTTCATTGAAGAATTTTTATATATATTGAATGAATAAATATGATATATATTTCACTAATACCATTATTTAAATTATATAACTATTTCCTAGAAATATTAATAGTAATGTATTCAACAAAACATGCATAAGAACATAAATTAGTTAACACTCGAATAATGAGTAACAATGAAATGTTACTAATAAACTGATAAAAATATGACCATATATGATATCATAAAAATGAATATGATTCTAGAATTATTCAATGACATTATTTAAATCATTATAGAAGAGGCTTCGATACGTACAAATCATATCAGATATATGGTAATGAATGATTTTTCATTCCCATTTTTATCTGAGATAGCTTATTCGAAAGTATTTACTGGGGTTATATTTTTCATCAATTTCCATGATTTATAAATTTTTTAATAAAGTGTTTATTATTATTCCATGTATTTATAAAGTCATTCTTACCCAATTTTGACTTTTCCTATGTGTTCTGGATGTAATCATTCTTTTGATTACCATACGAGGTACTTTTTGAATTTTCTGGAAAAAGTATGAGAAGAATGTTTTTTTAACTTATACGATATGAATAGATTTTTATGGTTTCATAACGCCTTATTTACAGTAAGATTACTCTACAATATTTAATTATTATTTTCATCCATAATTATTTTCTTTTAAAATTTCATGGCATTTTGAGAAAAAAGTGATTTTGAAGAAGAAAGGATATTTTCCTCAAAAATTCATTTCAAGTGCATAATCAAAACTATTTTCCGTCTAAGAATACATTATTTAATATGGATATGTTTCATGTATAATGTATATATTATTTAAATTTTTTGTTATTGTATATGAAGAAATGATATCCATTAGTTTCATATGGATTATATTATGATGAGATGATGATTATGAATCCCATTTTATTCGTTGGGTTATGATGAATGATTTATGTTTATTTTGTGGCACAGGTAAGAATGATTTCTTTATGTGATGTGTGGGACCTATATATCCCTCCAATTAATTGGGTAATGATTTATATCAAATGAGATAGAAATGGATGGAACGAAAATGAAATATGGTTCTGTAATATAGGGCCGGAACGACTAGTAAACCAAGTCCAGTAATGGACTTTGTCCAATATGATGGTCTTGGAAGCAGTGCCTTGGGAAATATGAAAATAATAATACATGCTTATTAGTTTTCTACAATTAAATATTTTATTCAATTTCCATTCTTTCTTGGTTAATGTTCCATTATGATACATGGCCTACGTACTACCAAGATTTATGTAATTACTCATGATTTTGATGTTTAAATTTTATGTTCATGTTTTTATGTTCAAATGTTTATGGTTTTTAATGTTCTCCATGTTTACGCTTGATGATAATTTGAGATAACCATTTATATTTTTTCGTTACCCCGTGATTTAAATAATGATTTTAGGTAATAAAACAAAAGGAGAAGATCTTTATGGGAGATGTTGAAAATCATTCACCATGATTAGAAGATTATGTTCCGAGTTTCCAAATACACAAAACTATTACAGTCATTTGGTGTCTATTTTTTTAATGTGTTATGTTTTTCCACAAAAATAATGTAATGTACATGTATTCCATGCTTGGTTCATTATAGAACTGGAGTTTGACCTTCGAGTGGCGGTAAGGACAGCTTGTTGTGGGGACGACGAACAACGAGACTCCCTCAACCGTAGGCTCTCTCTAATGTTTCAAGGTAGGGTGTTAATTTTCTTTGTGCGTTTTTGATTACCTCTTCCCCTTTATTTAAATTATACGAAGAATTCATGTCAACTGACTAATGTGTTGACCTCTGATTCATTGTTATTTAGTGGTGGTTTTTTAGGAGAATATTGTGGGGTTAATCTTGATGTTTAATTCAATGGTTATTAAACCCTTAACACCTTAATGTTTACGAGATAGTTTGGAGGGAACAGGCCCAAAGAACCCATCCTAAACCCTCCACTATGTTTCTTTTCCTGCGCCACCTTGGAAGACTGCAAGCATGTCGACGCACGCCACATGATGAAGGCTGAGGCTCATTAGCCGTGGTGAATGGAGGAGGCAGCTGACATGATGTCCGACCACAGAAAGTGAGGCGGCGCAACCGTAGTGCTTCCGGAAAATGGAATCCATGGCTAAATTCACGATAGAGGTCGAACCTAACTTCGAGGGGTTCTAAAGGGTCGCCACCTCGCTAACTGAGCGGCCTTCAGATAGTTCGGGAAACCGGGAGACTGGTGGGTTTCACCTCCCCCCCCCCCTCCTAGATCGGAGTCGGGACGCCGCCCTCACGTCGGGCCGCTGCCCTCACCACGGGCCACCGTCATCGCGTCGGGCCGCTGCCCTCGGAGTAGGCCACTACCACCAGCCCCGGACCGGGCCGCCTCCCTATCTGGTCGCGGCCCTACGCAGGCGGGGCTGCACTTGCAGGTTGTCCCTCTTATGGGCCAGACCGGACATCGTCCCAGCGGGCTGAGTCCAACTCAGTCCTGCCCAGACTAGGTCGGGCCTGGGTCCGTCCTATTGGGACAGACTGTACGTCGGCCCAGAAATTCTTAAAGGACCTTTTCTTGAGAACCAGACATCTTTTTGACGAACCGTCTATGGCGTTTGGACCCTGGGAGGGAGATGGTCCTTTTTCCTTACTCCACTAGAGTATCAAGGAAACTTCGAGTATGGCCAGGTTGGATCGTACACGAATCCAACCGGGCCCTCAACACTGAAATACCAAAAACACACAGACCGGGCATCTGGGAGACACACTTTCTGTTGCATTGGGTCTCGTATGACATTTCAGATCATCAAGTTACTTCTTTATGAGACTTAATGGTTGTTTAGATAAGACTGATGGATTGTTGAGCGATTCTCCAAAGTGCACTATGTATGGAACCATGTGACTAGATGAGACATGAAGACTGATTACTTTTCTACTCTGAGTGACTTAATGACTGTGATACATGATGGGGTGGAGTACCTTATCATACCACGATGGGGGGTGGGTGGTCTTGTGTGACCTGGCGTGCCACAGTGGTGAGCAGCTGCGGTACGCGATGGGGCGGAGTACCTTAGCAGACCACATTGGGGGGTGCAGTTATGTGTGACCAGGTAAAACCACAGTATACAATGGGAATTAGTAATTTAGTTGTTTAAGTTTAGTGAGAAATGCCTTTGTGTGACATAGCAGACCCATTGTACACTATAGAGAGGGAGTTCTCAAGAATTCTAGGCATTCGACGTTGGGACTGGGGATGTTACTTGTTACTACCACTAGATTAAATTTTTGTGTGATCTTCCTTTATGTTATTCTTGTGATTGAGGTTATACTATGTGGTACTTTACCTGTGTGGTAATCCACATTCATGGTATTACCCTTTCGTCTTTCTTTGTGGAACTCTAGGAGACTTTCGGGGTCTTGGGGTCCCTACAAAGTATCGTTATACTCACCCCTACACGGGCTTCTCATGCACCTTGTTGTGTCTTGTGAAGATTATTAATGACACTGATCGAGATGAGGGAGCTAGGACTAAACAGTGCTCAGAGGAGACCCATTCGGCGTGATGTGACGTACAGGAGACAAGCGGACATGGAGTGCAGTGGAGGTGATATTTACATACACTTTAGGTAGAAACCTCGGAGTAAGACCCCATTGTTATTTTATTTTTTTCTTTTATCTATACTGTACTTTCAGTCGTACATGTACTTTCATAGCCGGTCTTGTAATCTGGCCCCCTTTTACTTTCTGTACTCTTTTACTACATTATTTCACTTCATTGTTGCTTCTTGATGTGTTCTCAGACCCTGTGTTTGTATAGGTTTAAAAGCAATGACATCCTGTTTCATGAATTAATTCTTCCAGTGCTAGTTTCCAGCCCCTGGCCTATAGAAGTCGGGCTTGGGGTACTCACGACACGGGCCCCAGGGGACGGGTTGTAACAAAGTGGTATCAGAGCAATTCGGTTCCACTGAAGAACTAGAACTATAATCTTTTCTATGTTGCAATAGTGTTAAGTGTTTTGAGTGTGGTATTCAGTTTTGGGAGACCAGTGTTGGTGAGGTGGCTGACGTATCCATACACCAGGACCCTGAATTCTGATTTCTGACTCAGTCCACAAAAACACTAATTGTGTGTGTTTTGAATAAATTTTAATGTGTTTTCTTTATTCCTCTCACCGGGTATAAATTTTAACCATGGAGAACCCATTTATTATCCGGATGCCACCATGATGACATCCACACAAGTTTTCTAAGAGAGTACGTGATGACGGCCCATAGAGCGAGGAGGCCTTGGTGCATGGCCCCCTTACTGTATTGGAACCTTATTGTAGTGTACCAACAGCACCAACGCTTTTTGGACATCCATTTCCACCGGTCCCACTAGTATAGGGTGCCCACTGACTGAGATCGTTGCACAAGTTCTCTCAGTAGAGGCCTCTGAGGTTACGAGGAGATACATTTCCGCAGGTGGCTGAGGACTTGTTGGAGTCTTTGGCTATAGTTTTTCTTCTAGTTGGGACACTAGTTGATTTTATGATGATCGTGGCAGCTAGCCTTTTCCCGGAAGCAGTAGGGAGATGGTGGACACTGATGCTCTAGATACATTATGGGGTGCCCCTCATCTGGGCAGAATTCGAGGGAATTTTTCGGGACGAGTTCATCCTAGTGACCTTATGCACCGTGCGTATATAAGAGATACTATACTTACATCAGGGAATCATGACAATGGCCCAGTACTTGGTGAGGCTCATTGATCTCTCCCACTAATCCACAGACATGGAACATGACCCTTTCTTTAGGGGCCGAAAATTTGAGCAGGGTCTCTGACAGGAGATCAGAGCATCGATGGTATTTCTCAGCATTCTGACACAAGATGGGGTGATTGAGCGGGCACTATTTGTGGAGAGTTTCTAAGCTATGATGAAAATGACAGTGAGATATACCACCGGATGATATGTAGCTGAGTCATCTGTAGGAGGCAATAGAAAAATGACACAGAGGCCCATGCAGATTAGAACTTCTGGTGCATGACCCCGGGATGCAGGGTTATAGGTGCGATGCTCACAAGGAATAGGGAGACAAGCAAGGGGCACGCAGTGTTACACATATGGAGGACAAGGTCATATGGCTTGTGACAGGATGACCCGTTGTACCGATGACCAGAAGACAGTCAAGGGACCACCATGGAAGGGGAAAAGGCTTGAGCGAGGAGGTCTGTATGGTGGAAGACGTGGTAGAGGATAAGACCATCCAATAGGTGGTAGGCGATATTTCAAGATTCTACCACCACCACCACCAGGTGGTCCAGCCCGACCACAGGGAGTAGGATGACATGAAAGAGCTCAGCTCTAGAATGATGAGGCTTACGACCATGGTGCTCATTAGATGATTAGAGGTACAGTCTTTGTCTACTCCACCTTAGCTTCATTACTTATAGACACAGGTTCTAGACACTATTTTATTGTCATTTACGTCATCCAGAGCTCGAATATTTTGGTGGAGCTGTTGGCTCGACCCTTACGTCTAGAGACTCCTTTGGGAGTGGATTCGAATATTACTCACTAGTTTTAGTAGTGTGAGTTTAATATATGAGGAAAGTGCGTCGGATGGGATCTCCTAGTAGTGGCATCGAGGCCTCAAGACGTCATCTTGGGTTTGGATTGGTTATCCAAATTCAATTATTAGATAGACTGTATTAGGCGCAAAGTGTAGTTTGTCTGAACATATGGGACCCGGTTTTCTTTCACCGATGAGAGGGGAACCTTTACAGCATACGATGGACTTATCCAAATGAGTTTGCAGCTGATTACTAATCAGTTGGCCAGAATTACCCTTAGAGCAGTTGACGATGAGAGTCTGAGTTATCATGTAGTGGTGGAACAGTATGTCGATGTCTTTCTTGATGATATTCCAAGACTACATCCATGCTGAGAGGTAGACTTTTACATCGACCAATATCCTAGGAAGACAATGATATCTACACCAGCATATCGGATGGCTCCTGCAGAGCTTCGTGAGTTACGTGTAAAGTTGGAGGACTTGTAAGGAAAGGGGTTCATAAGACCCTGTGTTTCTCCATGGGCAGTCCTGATTTTGTTCACCAAGAAGGAATATGGGAGCTTGGGACTCTATTTGTACTACCGGCACATGAACCAGGTGACCATTAATATAAATAATCCAATACCAATGATTGATGATCTTTACAATCACCTGAAGGTATCTCTCGGGTTTTCAAAGATAGACATCCGATCATGCTGTCATCAGCTTAGGATATGAGATGAGGATGTGTATAAGATAGCCTTAAGATATCAGTATGGACATTATGAGTTTTTGGAAATTCCTTTTGGTGTGACCAATGTCCTAGTAGTGTTCATGGGACACATGATAAGGATCTTTCAGCCATACCTTGATCAATTCATCATGGTGTTCATCGAAGAAATCTTAATATACCTGGAGACGGAGGAGGAGCATGCCAATCATCTACAGATAGTTCTGGATACACTCTGAGAGAACCAGCTTTATGGTAAACTCTTGAAGTCACAGTTCTCGATATAAGAGGTCTAATTTCTTGGACACATTATCTCAGAGGATATAGATTCAGTGAATCCATCAATGATAATGGCTGTGTTAGCTTGGGAGCCACCTAGGAGTGTGACAGAAGTGCGGAGTTTCCTATGGTTGGATGGATACTACCAAAGTTTCATGCCTAAATTTTCTTGTGATGCATCACCCTTGTCATATTTGACAAAGAAGGAGAAACCCTTCCAATTTATAGAGATATTCCAACAGAGTTTCTAGGAGATGAGGTAGAGACTGAAGAGTTCCCCCATCTTAAGACTACTAGATGTGGGAGTTGGAAATGTAGTCTACTGCAACACATCAGGGACCAGGCTTTGATGTTTCCTGACGTAGGAGTGAGTAGTGATTGTTTATGTTTCACGAAAGCTATGGCAGCATGAGAAGAACTAAGATACCCATGACCTGGAGTTAGAAAAAGTGGTCTTGGCCATGAAAATGTGGAGGCATTACCTGATGGGAGAATGTTTTATAGTCTACTCTGATCAAAAGATTATTAGGTATATCTTCTCTCAGAAGGACATGAACCTGAGATAGTGGAGATTTCTAGAGTTCCTCCATGACTATGAATTTGAGATTTTCTATACTCCAAGGAAGGGGACGTGGTAGCAGATTCCCTTAGCAGGATGTATGGTCTACAGTTGTTGAGTGAGGCAACATAGCAGCTAGTCGCGTTGCATATATCATTCATGGATAGAGATGGAGCAGCATAACTCAATTCTACAACAGTCACACCTCCACTCCATTAGTGAGTCAGAGAGGCACAACTTGCAGACGCTTACTACAAGGATCAATATGCTCTGCTATCCTCAAGGTAGGTACTTAATGGATTTTCAGAAGGTGGGGATCACATCATTCTCTTTAGAGGATGGACCATTATACCAGTGGCGCTATGGGAGGAGGTGTTGAGGGAGTTCCATAAATCCCCTCTAGCGGTACATCCTGGTGTGGCGATGATGTACCAAGACCTCTGACATCGGCACTGGTGGTTAGGGATGAATAAGTCAGTGGAAAAGTTTGTTTCATGATGCCTCACTGGTCAGCATTTGAAGGCCGAGCACCATGATGCAGCAGGCGTAGCTCATCCACTAGAGGTGCCAAAGTGGAAATGGGATGGGATATCCCTGGAAATTCTGAGAGGGACTCCATGTACATCCAGGGGACATGATTCCATATGGGTGATCATTGACCGACTCAGCAACTCATACATCATCCTACCTATTAGAGAGAAAGGATCATTCGAGGATTTGATAAGCCACTACGTGCAGGAGATTGTTTTACTTAATGGGGTGCTATGGACGATAGTATTTGTCCATGAATAATGTTTCACATCCCGACCATGGAAGGGATTGTAGGAGGTATTCGAGACTCTGCAATGTTTGGGTACTGCCTTTCAGCCTCAGACGAATGGTCAGACAGAGCAGACCATTCAGATGCTTGAGGACATGCTTCGTGCATGCATCCTATATTTTGGATGCAGTAGGGGGGATCACTTTCCCCTGGTGGAGTTCACATACAACAATATTTATCACTCCACCATAGGTATGTCACCATTATAGACCCTATATGGCCAACCCTGGCGATCACTTCTATGTTGGACAGAACCATGAGAGTCAGCACTCATGGATCAAGAGTTGGTATGAGCTACCACTGTGAAGGTGAAGATCATCTAAGAGCAGATGAAGACTGCACAGAGTAGACAAAAGTCATATGCTGACAGAATATGGAGACCTTTGAATTTATAGGAGGGGGACCACGCTTTCTTGCGGTCCCTCCTTGATGGGGAGTGCGGAGATTTGGCAGAGGTGGTAGGTTATCATCGATGTTTATCAGATCATTTCTAATACTTCGTAAGATAGGAAAGGTAAAATACCACTTGGAACACCCACCAAAGTTGTAGAAGGTTCATGATGTCTTCCATGTATCTCTGTTGAGGATATAAGTGCACGTCCCATATCAGGTCATTAACCATGGTGAGGTAGACTTAGATGATGGGGCGATGTTAACGGAGGTTCTAGAAGAGATTGTGGATCGACAGGAGCGGGTCCTTCATGGGTAGTTGATACCTTTGGTGTGCATTCTCTAGTATCACTAGATCCTCTAAGAGAGCACATGGGAGCGGGAGGCTCAGATTCGTGCTCAGTACCCCTATTTTTTTGTTAGTCTATATTTTGGCTTTCATGGACGTAAAGCCCTAAGGTGGGGAGAATGTAATGACCCATATTTACAATGTAATTATATTAATTATATGGATTTATTATGAGTCTACAAAATTTACGGTGCGTGATTCTGAGGCTTGATGTGTTCGAAATAAATTTTTTAACATTTTTCGGGTAAGTTCAGTAAATGCGTGAGTGGTGTTTTCTAACTTTTGAACCATTTCTCAACTTAAAATTTGGATGGCCCCGTTGAATCCGCAGTGCTGGGATTCACATAAGGGATTCTTCACTTCGACCATAGTAGGCCCGATGAAAAATTTAGTTTTTTGAAATTTTTAATAGAAGAAATAAAATAACTTTATTATTTTATTTTTATTCTATTCCTCCAACGAACTAGTGGTTAGGTGGGACAGATGATGTGTTAAGCCAATAAATTGCTTGACCCTCCAATCTAAGTAACATCAATGTTGGGGAAAATTAGGATGCTTCCTATTAATGATCCCCATTAACTCCATGCGTAGTTACTTACTCCCCCTCTCCTATGAATATAGAACTTGGGAAGGGGTATTGGACAAGATTCGCCAAGTGACGAAGTTCTGTTAGAGTGCCCTAACACCAGGCCCTTAGAGGATAGAGACGAACCTAGCAAGAGGTGACGTGTGACACCGAAACCCTAAACCAGAGTTTGAAGTTTGAGAGGGGGCAAGGACAGCTTGTTGAGGGGACGAGGAACAACAAGACTCCCTCAACCGCGAGCGCTCTATAATGTTTCAGGCTTGGGGTTATTTTCCTTTTTGTTTTTTTTATTCCCTCTTCCTGTTTCATGAAATTATATGAAGAATGCGGGTCAACCTACTATTGGGTTGACACGTGATCCATTCGTATTTGTGGGAGATTATTGTGGGGAATCTTGTGGGGTTAATCGTGCTATTTAATTCAATTGTTATTAAACCCCAAAACCCCTAATGTTTACGAGCTAATGTGGAGGGCACGATCCCAACGAACCCGAACCGAACCATCCACTATATTGATTTCCTTGCTCCACCTTGGAAGACCATGATCATGTTGACGCACACTGCTATGAGGAAGGTTGTGGCTCATCAGCTGTGGGGAACAGAGTAGGGGGTCGGCACGACGACCAGTCGCGGAAGGGGAGGCGGCGCGACTATTGTTTCTCCTGAAAATAGAATTCAAGACCGAAGACACAAAAAAGGCCAAACCCACCTTCAGAGGGTTCCACGATGACCGAGCGGTGCCCACGCGGTGTAGCCGCCTCGCCAACTGAATGACCTTGAGGATGTTCAGTAAACTAAGAGACCAGGGGGTTACCCCCCCCCCCCCCCCCCCGCATTGCAGTCGGGCCACCGCCCTCATGCTGGGCCACCACCCCCACGGCTAGAAGCCACCGTCAGAGCAGGCCACCGACCATGGAGTCATGCCTCTGCCCTCACGACGGGACACTGCCCTCGGAGCAGGCTAGAGCCCTCTAATCCGGGCCTCCACACTCACACCAGGTCATCACACTTGGAGTCGGTCGCCACCCTTGGAGTCGGGCCGCCTCTATCACATCAGGCCACTGCCCATGGTGTAGGATGTCGTCCAAAGAGTCGGGTCACTTCCCTAGTAGGTTGCGGCCCTCAGACTGGGTCGCCGCCCTAGCAGGCAGCCACCACTGGACCGAGCCACCGCATTAGCAGGCCGCCACCCCACGTGGGTTGGGCCACCATCTTCGGTTCGGGCCGCACATGCGGGCCACACCCTCATGCGGGCCGGACATGACATAAAACAAGTTGGATAAGTCCACCTCGGCCCCAGTTAGACCAGGTCGGGACGGGTCGGTCCGATCGTGTCGGACCGGACCCGAGACCCAACAGGCCCATAAACTCTCAAAGGACCTTATCTTGAGAACCATACATTCGTTTGACAAACTGTCTATAGAGTTTGGACCCTTGGAATGAGATGACCATTTTTCCTTACGTCATTAGATTTTTGGAGAATCATGGAGTATGGCCGGGTTGGATCTCACCCAAATCCAATCGGGCCCTCGGGACTGAAATGTCAATAACACACAGACTGGGCATCTGAATGACACCCCGTCTGTTGTGTTGGAACCCGTATGAAATGGGAGATAATTGGGTTACTTCATTGCGAGTTTTCATTCTAGTTGAGATGTGACTGATGTCTTGGGGAGCAGTTCTCCCATGTGTACTACATACGTAACCCTGTGATTGGATGATACCTGATGACAATTGACTTTCCGACTCAGAGTGACTCGACAACTGCGATACGTGATCAAGAGGAGTACCTTAGTAGACCACAATGGGGGTGGGTGTTTCTGAGTGACCTAACAGTCCACAATAGGGAGCAGACACGGTATGCGATGGGGAGGAGTACCTTAGCAGACCACATTATGGTTGGGGATGACTCTGTGTGACCCGGTAGACCCACAGTACACAATGGAGAGCAGTACTTCAGAAGTTCAATTTTAGTTAGAAGCACGTCTATGTGAAGTGGAAGACATATTGTACTCGATAGAGGGGGAGTTCTCCAGCAATAGAGGAATTCAACGTTGTGAATGGGGATGTTACTTGTTTCTATCCATAGAATTAATCCTGGTGTGAGCTACCTTTACTTTTTGCTTGTGATTGAGGTTATACTATGTGTTAATGTACCTGTGTGGTAATATACCACCATGGTATTACCATGTTCTATTTCATTCTGTTACACTAGGAGACCTTTGGGGTCCTGGGGTCCCTACTGAGTATCTTTATACAAACCCAATCATGGGATTCGCCAACACCTTGTTTTGTCTTGTGCCAATGACGTACAACACTGATCGAGGATGAGGGAGCTAGGTCTAGACAGTTCTCTGAGGTGGACCATTCTACATGACGTGACACAGAAGAGACGAGTGGATATGGAGTGAAGCGGATGTAATCATTACCTACCCTTCAGGTAGGATCCTTAGAGGGAGACCCAATATCTATTTTCTTTTTTTCTTTTAGTTGTACTGTACTTTCAGTAATACTTGTACTTTTACAGTTCGTCCTATATTTCGACCAATTTTTTTTGTACTCTTTTAATACAGTAGTTTACTTCAAAGTTTTTTCATTTTGTGTTCTCAGACCCTATGTTTGTACAGGTTTAAAGGAAATTCCTTCCCATTTTAGGGATTATTCCTTTCGGTGCTAGTCGCCAGCCCCTGGCCTATGGAAGGGGGGCTATGGGTAGTCACGACATGGGTCTCGGGGGATGGGTCATGATAGGGCACCATTATCATACAATTATTGAGGGACAATTCAATTTTATTAGGTGCTAAATCCTTAACATGTTTCCATTACATGTAACAAGCCTAGGAAAAATATCATATCAATCACGTCAAGAAACTTTGTGTTTTATACCATGATATTGTGCATATAACCAATATAATTCACTTTGATCAGGTGAAGTGGACATTGACATGTTAGCACAATCTTATGATTGTCCATAGACATGTCTTCTTGGACGTGAGAGAGTCCAAATACAAGCCATGTTCATTATAAGAGAGCATATAATCATGTGTACTTAGATCATGTGGGTGACCCTAGATATGTACGCATTGATTAGGAAATTCTATTTGATATGTATGCTTCTCCTAGACAGATACATCTAAGACAATCCAGTTGATCTTGTGGAAGACCCCTAACCTGCCTTCATTTGTTATGAGGAGCATCCTCGAGATGTCTGCTTCACCTATACGAAGACATCCAATGCACGATAATTGACCCTGACATCACCTTTGGATGTGTCTATAATGTCAGATTGGTGCCCCAACATATTAAGTATACAATCATGCAAGGAATATCCTTTATGTCATGCCCACAATGTCTGGCATGACTATTTTGTCTCATACCATATATACCTCATCCAGGAGCCTTTGGATGAATTATGCATTTTATTAGGGAATTCTCATCGATAATATAGGGTTAATTACTCGTATGACCCTATTTTTCTCATGTTCTCACATAGAACTATAATTACCATGACCACCTCACATTAATACATAATAGGATAAATAATGAGTATCTAAATTGGAAACATAAGAGTGTAACCCCGACCAAGGGAATAATATGAAATGTCCAACATACATGGGAAACCCTGGAGTGTATGCACCATCTTGTGTTCGGACATGAGTTTTTCAATCGAAGGCTAACTGCATATTCCAGAATCAATTGGTAGTCTCAGTTCATAATCGTTGACTAATTACATAATATAATATGTCCCCAATCAATTGGAAATTAATTTTGGTAATTTCACCCTATGATTTCGAAAATATCACGTGTATCTATAATGTCTCCGAGCATGAACATTCACCTTTTCCTATCAGTGGGTTAAGGGGCTACAGAACTATGAGAAAATTGATTCCCATCCAAATTTTGATATATCAAGAACCTTCATTAGGATCGATCTTGTAACAGCCCGAGATTTTATGAAAAATATTATTTCTTATTTTACTAATGTCTTGTGTTATACGCTACACCAAAAGGATCTTGCACAACACGCATACTTGACTTGCCTTGCATTACACGCAATCGCAACCTTCCTCGATAGCGTGTGTGGTACGTAATCCTGAGTTTCAAGAAACAATGATATGCTATTAAAATATTATTAAAACTAGCCGTTATGAATAGTAATAACCACTTTTTAAATATTATAAATTTTAACTCTCAAAATGGACTTCATTTTTGGATTCGGAGTATCGAATTTAGCCTAAGGTGAAATTTTGGTACTTTTCGGATAACTTTCATATTCTGATAAATAGTGAAAATTACTAAATTATAATTAAAAACAACTTTTTTAATCGAAATAATTAATAGTGATAAATCATTAATTTGAGTGGTTTTAAAGTATATTTAGAATATATTTTTACAATTTAATACAATGTTGGTCATTGGATGTAATTTCACATTTAAACTAGACATAAACAAGTGTCAATCTTTTGATAGATATTGTTTCTTAAAAACACGCTATTTGTTTTAACAGCGGGATTTAATTATAAAATTAATTAATGCAACTTTTATGTTATGAATTTGGAAAAATAGACTTCATTTTTGAATTCGGAATATGAAATATAGCTTGGGATGAAATTTTGGCATTGTTCTGAAAAACATCAATTTTTGATGAATAGTGAAACTACTAAGTTGTAGGTTAAAAAACTGAATTTTGCATAAAACATAATTTTACCGCTTCTGTGAATGGAATTTCGAAAATCCGAGAGACACGGTTAATATCAAGGACTAAAATGTGGTTCAATGAGATGAAAATAATTTTTTGGTGAAGAGTAACTTTTTACTTTTTTTTACCGCGGTTAATAGTAAATAGGGTAACTAAGGGTAAATATGATATTAATATTACCCTAACACATGTCCTAATTCTATTGGACAAGTGTAATTCGACCAAAAACAATCTTAGGAATAAAATATGACCATTTAGGCCCACTTGGATTAGATTAGGACATTTATTATTAATTTATTTAAAGAAAGGTTAAAATAGTTAAAATCAATGTTTAATAAGTAAATCATTTTTAATATGGGGTTATACATAAGATAAATTCGATTGTAAATATTCATTAGAAAGATAAAAAGATTTCATACATGATGGTATTTTATTTGTAATTTTTAGACATAAAATAATTTAATTTATTTATGATAGAACGATGATGGAGTAATTATCTTATTAATGAAATATTGACATAATTGATGTTATAAACACAAAAATAAATGTAATTTGAGATTTTTTATGAATTCCACTAATTTTCTAGGTTACTATGATATATTAGTGTTGATTTAATCAACTTGGTTTGAAAATATAATTCTTTTATGACATTCACAAAAATCATATATCAAATAGTTTCAAAATTGACACAAAATAGTTTTTAAATCAAATATTATATTATTAATTGTTATTTTATTCCTAAAAATCTAAGGTTCGGCCAAATGACTTAGATAAGGATATATATATTAATAATAAACAATTTGGGATTCGTTTGGCATGTTATAGTAAGTGTATTAACCATATAGTGAAAGAAAACAAAAAGACACGGTAAAAGTTAAATTATTTAACTTAGAGTTAAATCTAATTGATAAGGTTTAAAATAAGATCCAAACATGTCTAAATTTGATTGGTTGATGAGATTACAACCCTATCTCATCTAAGCTTCAAATATGAGTCATTTTTGGAGGTTTTTAAGTGGGGTTAGATTTATTATAAATTAATATTTTTAAGAATTCCTAAGGTGCCCCTCTCCTCCCCTATAAAAGGACACCTCCTCCCCCTCCTCCTCACACCAAATTGAGCACTCAAGCTCGGCCAACCCCTGCCAAAATCTCTTCTCCACTTCCCTAGAAACATCCTAGAGGTTCTGGTCTTCCTCAAAGACCAATTCTAGTGCCCTAAGAGGAGGTCTCAAAGAGGCACTTCAAAGAAGAGGTAATTACCGTTACCAATTCTTTCATCTTTATTTCTTCTTCCACTTCTTCTTCTTAGGTTGTTTCATTATGAAGTAATAACATCAGTATCACTCATATACTGATATGTTATTATAAGTATGAAACAACCCTATTTCACCATCTATCCATCCTACGGAAAAAGAAATCACCGCGCGTGCGTACGTACGGAATACCGTCTCCACGCCGTGGTGTAATCTATTTTCCACCACCACCTTACATGGATGGGTATAATGGTGTAAAGAATAACTATACATAGTTATTACAACATCATATTGATTCTGATAAATTTTATAATCCACTCCAATTCAATTCAATATTTATAGAAATGATATCATCGCTCGTGCCTACGTACGGACTACCGTCTCCACGACGCGATGAGATTCATTCTCCATGTTAACCATTTAAGAATGATTATAAAGTATATATAAGAAATAATAATGAAATATATGACATTATAAAGCTACTGGATTTATTTATATATATATATATGTATGTCATCTACTTACTTCCATTTCAAGACAATAAGAAAGGAAAACAACGTTCATGCGTACGTACGGAATACCGTCTCCATGAACGGTGTTTTTCATTTTATTTATCTATCTATTATATATATATACTGAATATATATGATATATAAATCATGTTTTATATTCTGGAAGTAAGTAAATCATGATATAAGTAATAATTATGTCAAGAACAACAAGTCAAAACACCTACGATAAATGAAACGATTTTACCCAAAACGCTTCTTTAACATGGAATTTACAAAAGAACGGGTAATATAATGTCATAAGTGAACCATATATGATATCATAACAATGAATATGATTCTGTAATAAGTCAATAACATGATTTAAATCATTATACAGGAGGTTCGGACACTTACGAAGCAAATCGGACCTAAGGTAAGGGAAATATCACAATCTCATTTTTATCAGAGATTGTTTATTCGTAAGTATTTATTGGGGTGTATTTTATCATCCACATCCATGTTTCATCAATATGTAATATTATTTACATCCACCTACAATTGTTTAAATCCATTTTTACCCTTCGGTGAGTTTTTAGTAATATGTATGAAAGGAATCTTTTGTCGTTTTTCGTACGAGGTACTTTTTGACTTTTCCGACAAAAGTACGAAGAATGTTTTTTTTTAACTTTTACGGCATGAATGGATTTTTAAAACATTATTTCCAAGAAGCTTCCTTTAAAAGTTTTCAAGTTTATTTTTAATCAACTTCTTTTATTTTAAAGTTGTATGACATGTTATGAAAGGAAAAATGTTTTTGAAGAAGAAAGGATATTTTCCTCAAGAATGAAGTTCAAGTATTTTATCAAAATTATTTTCCATCTAAGATAATAAAAGGGTTCTGTTTCTATCCCTATTATTACATGGATTTGATTATGTTGTGATGGAAACATTTTTATGAATTCCTTTATCTTATATGAATCGTTTTATGATGTCATGTTGTTTAAGAATTCCATTTTTATTACATGGGTTATGTGATGATGTATGATTTATGATTATGTGGCACACATAAGAAATGATTCATTATAAGATGGGTGGGACCTATATCTCCCTCCAATGCATTGGGTAAAGATTTTATATCTCATGAGATAGACATGGCTGGAATGGTAGGTTATACCGGTTCAGTGAAACAGGACTGGAACGAGGGTTACTCGATTCAGAAAGGGACTTTGTCCACTAAGATAGTCTTGGCAATGAGTCATGACTAACAAGAAATGATTTTCCATGATTATGTGTGCATGCCACAAAGTTTCAAGTTTTATGTTATGATTATGGGGATCTCATTTTCACTTCTATGATTTATCCCATGTTATGATATTATGAGCTCTTTTGCAGGTTAAGATTTCCAAAAGATATGTTCTTATGTATATGATGTGATTGATATTTCTTTTGTTTACCCTTACTGAGCATTTGAGCTCACCCCTTTATGTTTTCTTTTCCCCAGGATATAAAGAAAGGTTTTAGGTAAAAAAAACGGAAGATCTTTATGGGAGATGTTGAAGATCTTTCCCCACGATTAGAAGATTTTATTCCGAGTTTCCAAAGACACTAAACTATTACGATCCTTGTGTGTGTGTTTTTGTTATGTACTAAGTATTCCGCAAAAGTAATGTAACGTCCATGTACGATAAGCTTCGGGTCTCTACAGTTGGTATCAGAGGCAAAGGAGGTAGGAATGTATCCGATCCTTGGGAACTCTCACGTGTGAGCGTTGGACGAAGCATGGCTCTCCGCCCAAGGGCTTCATGAGGAAATGGCTGCCACTGGGGATGGTGGTGTGTCCCGCCCAGGGGGTGTAGCCGCCCATGGAGTGCCCTGATAGGTATCAATTGTAGTCCACTGGAAGTAATTCTAGACCGCTACAGTTGGTATCAGAGGAAAGGTTTAGTCAATATTTGGAAACTAGGATGCGAAAACGTTAGTGAGATCCCTAGAGATATTTCTAAGGTATGTCTAGGGATGTCCCTAAGGTTAAGTATACGTATAGGTTATAGTACTAGAACTACGCTAACGATCATAGAATTAAACCTAAGATGTTAGATGTTCAAGGTACTCCCCCATTATTATGTTGTTTTCCCTAGCATGATTTTTTCCTCTCACGCTATTCTTTTTGGGTTTTAGACAATGGCTGGAACCCGAAGGAACCGTGTTGATCAATGCAATGGACAATGCAATGATTGCCCTCCTGGACAAACAAATGTTATGGGAGATGGAGTGCAAAATCTTATTGCTATACTTACACAAGCTATGAATCATTCTAGACATCCAAATGAGCAGAGAAGGGAACAATATTCTATTGAGTCCTTCATGAGGCAACGTCCACCTTCTTTCAGTGGGACTTCCGATCCACTTGTTGCTGAACAATGGATCAGCACCACTGAAAAGATATTTTCAGTTCTTCAATGTTCTGAACATGATAAAGTCATCTTAGCAGTATATCGTTTGGAAGGTGAAGCTGATCAATGGTGGAATCTTATCAAGAATACGAGGCAAAGAGATGAAATTGAGTCCATGGAATGGGACGAGTTCAAGAACTTGTTTTTCAGTAAGTACTTCCCTCGTATTCTTCGAACAAAGATGGAGAAAGAGTTTCTTGAACTGAAGCAAAGGGACGATGAATCTGTTGGTACCTATGAAGCAAATTTTACAAGACTTGCAAGGTATGCTTCTGGAATTATCATCCAACCTGAAAGTAAAGTTGATCGATTTTTCAGTGGCTTAAAACCAAGTCTTCGAAGGGCATTAGCTATAAGAGACTTCAGTAGCTATGAAGAAATTGTGCGTTGTGCTATCAAGGTAGAAATGGAAGTTGGTGTTACATATCCATCTCATGGTTTTGACAAGAAACGAAAGATGGAGTTCAAGGAGAAATCTCAGAATAATGGTGAAAAGAAGATGAATGTTTCCTTATGCACAAAGTGTGGAAAGAAGCATGGTGGAGATTGTCTTAAAGGGACTAGAAAATGTTTTAAGTGTGGAAAAGAAGGTCATTGAGCAGCTGAGTGTTGAAGTAATGGAAAAAGGGTTTATAATGATGTGAATAAAGCAAACACTGCAGAGAACGCACCACCAACACTTCAATGCTTCAAGTGCAAGGAAATGGGGCATTATGCTAATAATTGCCCTAATCCAAGGGTTAGTGATGATCAACATGAGCAACCACTGAAGGCAAAGGACAAAGGGAAATCACATGCGATCACTATTGGAAATGTTGAATATGACAACGATGTGGTGGAATGATTAAGTGTTTATGTAATGGGATTCCAAAATAATGTTGATGTGGTATTCAAAGTGATTGAGATATTTTTTTTTGGAAATAAGATGATATGCGCATAATGAAGACGAGAAAATGAAATGTTTAATAGTATTCATGAGCTCATGATTGATATAAGGACTAAGTGATATCATGGTTTGAGTATATAGAATTTTGAGGATTTTGGTATGTGGAAAGTGTTATCTTTTAACTGCACTCATGTTTTCACTAAGGTATTTAAGAGAATACACGATTAAGGACTTTGAATGTTTGGAATGTGACCAACAAGACATATCTTATGATATGTGGGGATCAACGACAGTATTAAATCTCTGGTAATCGTTGTCACTATATTATGAGAGTGGACTGCAGTATTATGGATATGCCTAAAGATTGAAATGGATTATGTTGGACATAAGTGAGTATTGTTTAAGGATCGAAGTTTTCTCGATATTATTGATGGGATGTTATAGTAATATAGTTTTAGAAAAAGGAAAACCTGCAGGACGGGCGACAACCCATCGCTTCGGACAAGGCTGTAGGAATCGAACCCACAACCGAAGTGCGACTGGCCTTTATCGCCTACCACTGGCCTACAGGAAGTCCCTGTTTAGTAGAAACTAGTTTTATTATATTAAGCAGTATGATATATGAAGTATAAGTCCATTTTAGGAACCATATGTGATTAATCTCACTATAGATCGACTTATGTATATAATTTTTGCTAACCTTTTGTTTGAGACAGATGGAATGAACAGTCATTCTATCACATGATCTACTAACACTTCACGAATAACAAATTCAACTTCATTTATTTAAGAGATGAAGTGGAAATTGTTCAAGGCACGAACAACAGTGAGATTGTACCAAAATAAAGTAAGTATTTATTAAAATTCAAATTTTCAACTTTAGGGGAAATGATCTTGAAAACCAAAAATGTTGTCCTAGTGATCTTATACCTGATGAATCAGATGGTACCTTATATCATCACAAATATATGGATTTGTGATTACTGGCTTTTCCATAGCCATGTTCTCTACCACTCTCCATCAGAACATGATGGTTAGATTTCTCTTCCATATCCATATTTTCACCTATGTGGAAACCCAATGATTAGTTTATTTGGGTAACCGTTACGTTTCATACTTTTGTTTTTAAAGATTGGTTTTGATATTCCCTTTTACGATGTGGGTTTCTATTAAAGAAACTTTCGAATAGTAAACCATTTATAACCCCGACGAATTTTGAGGGCGAAATTCATTTTAAGGGGGGTAGAATGTAACAGCCCGAGATTTTATGAAAAATATTCTTTCTTATTTTACTAATGTCTTGTGTTATACGCTACACCAAAAGGATCTTGCACAACACGCATACTTGACTTGCCTTGCATTACACGCAATCGCAACCTTCCTCGATAGCGTGTGTGGTACGTAATCCTGAGTTTCAAGAAACAATGATATGCTATTAAAATATTATTAAAACTAGCCGTTATGAATAGTAATAACCACTTTTTAAATATTAGAAATTTTAACTCTCAAAATGGACTTCATTTTTGGATTCGGAGTATCGAATTTAGCCTAAGGTGAAATTTTGGTACTTTTCGGATAACTTTCATATTCTGATAAATAGTGAAAATTACTAAATTATAATTAAAAACAACTTTTTTAATCGAAATAATTAATAGTGATAAATCATTAATTTGAGTGGTTTTAAAGTATATTTAGAATATATTTTTACAATTTAATACAATGTTGGTCATTGTATGTAATTTCACATTTAAACTAGACATAAACAAGTGTCAATCTTTTGATAGATATTGTTTCTTAAAAACACGCTATTTGTTTTAACAGCGGGATTTAATTATAAAATTAATTAATGCAACTTTTATGTTATGAATTTGGAAAAATAGACTTCATTTTTGAATTCGGAATATGAAATATAGCTTGGGATGAAATTTTGGCATTGTTCTGAAAAACATCAATTTTTGATGAATAGTGAAACTACTAAGTGGTAGGTTAAAAAACTGAATTTTGCATAAAACATAATTTTACCGCTTCTGTGAATGGAATTTCGAAAATCCGAGAGACACGATTAATATCAAGGACTAAAATGTGGTTCAATGAGATGAAAATAATTTTTTGGTGAAGAGTAACTTTTTACTTTTTTTTACCGCGGTTAATAGTAAATAGGGTAACTAAGGGTAAATATGATATTAATATTACCCTAACACATGTCCTAATTCTATTGGACAAGTGTAATTCGACCAAAAACAATCTTAGGAATAAAATATGACCATTTAGGCCCACTTGGATTAGATTAGGACATTTATTATTAATTTATTTAAAGAAAGGTTAAAATAGTTAAAATCAATGTTTAATAAGTAAATCATTTTTAATATGGGGTTATACATAAGATAAATTCGATTGTAAATATTCATTAGAAATCTAAAAAGATTTCATACATGATGGTATTTTATTTGTAATTTTTAGACATAAAATAATTTAATTTATTTATGATAGAACGATGATGGAGTAATTATCTTATTAATGAAATATTGACATAATTGATGTTATAAACACAAAAATAAATGTAATTTGAGATTTTTTATGAATTCCACTAATTTTCTAGGTTACTATGATATATTAGTGTTGATTTAATAAACTTGGTTCGAACATATAATTCTTTTATGACATTCACAAAAATCATATATCAAATAGTTTCAAAATTGACACAAAATAGTTTTTAAATCAAATATTATATTATTAATTGTTATTTTATTCCTAAAAATCTAAGGTTCGGCCAAATGACTTAGATAAGGATATATATATTAATCATAAACAATTTGGGATTCGTTTGGTATGTTATAGTAAGTGTATTAACCATATAGTGAAAGAAAACAAAAAGACACGGTAAAAGTTAAATTATTTAACTTAGAGTTAAATCTAATTGATAAGGTTTAAAATAAGATCCAAACATGTCTAAATTTGATTGGTTGATGAGATTACAACCCTATCTCATCTAAGCTTCAAATATGAGTCATTTTTGGAGGTTTTTAAGTGGGGTTAGATTTATTATAAATTAATATTTTTAAGAATTCCTAAGGTGCCCCTCTCCTCCCCTATAAAAGGACACCTCCTCCCCCTCCTCCTCACACCAAATTGAGCACTCAAGCTCGGCCAACCCCTGCCAAAATCTCTTCTCCACTTCCCTAGAAACATCCTAGAGGTTCTGGTCTTCCTCAAAGACCAATTCTAGTGCCCTAAGAGGAGGTCTCAAAGAGGCACTTCAAAGAAGAGGTAATTACCGTTACCAATTCTTTCATCTTTATTTCTTCTTCCACTTCTTCTTCTTAGGTTGTTTCAGTATGAAGTAATAACATCAGTATCACTCATATACTGATATGTTATTATAAGTATGAAACAACCCTATTTAACCATCTATCCATCCTACGGAAAAAGAAATCACCGCGCGTGCGTACGTACGGAATACCGTCTCCACGCCGTGGTGTAATCTATTTTCCACCACCACCTTACATGGATGGGTATAATGGTGTAAAGAATAACTATACATAGTTATTACAACATCATATTGATTCTGATAAATTTTATAATCCACTCCAATTCAATTCAATATTTATAGAAATGATATCATCGCTCGTGCCTACGTACGGACTACCGTCTCCACGACGCGATGAGATTCATTCTCCATGTTAACCATTTAAGAATGATTATAAAGTATATATAAGAAATAATAATGAAATATATGACATTATAAAGCTACTGGATTTATGTATATATATATATATGTATGTCATCTACTTACTTCCATTTCAAGACAATAAGAAAGGAAAACAACGTTCATGCGTACGTACGGAATACCGTCTCCATGAACGGTGTTTTTCATTTTATTTATCTATCTATTATATATATATACTGAATATATATGATATATAAATCATGTTTTATATTCTGGAAGTAAGTAAATCATGATATAAGTAATAATTATGTCAAGAACAACAAGTCAAAACACCTACGATAAATGAAACGATTTTACCCAAAACGCTTCTTTAACATGGAATTTACAAAAGAACGGGTAATATAATGTCATAAGTGAACCATATATGATATCATAACAATGAATATGATTCTGTAATAAGTCAATAACATGATTTAAATCATTATACAGGAGGTTCGGACACTTACGAAGCAAATCGGACCTAAGGTAAGGGAAATATCACAATCTCATTTTTATCTGAGATTGTTTATTCGTAAGTATTTATTGGGGTGTATTTTATCATCCACATCCATGTTTCATCAATATGTAATATTATTTACATCCACCTACAATTTTTTAAATCCATTTTTACCCTTCGGTGAGTTTTTAGTAATATGTATGAAAGGAATCTTTTGTCGTTTTTCGTACGAGGTACTTTTTGACTTTTCCGACAAAAGTACGAAGAATGTTTTTTTTAACTTTTACGGCATGAATGGATTTTTAAAACATTATTTCCAAGAAGCTTCCTTTAAAAGTTTTCAAGTTTATTTTTAATCAACTTCTTTTATTTTAAAGTTGTATGACATGTTATGAAAGGAAAAATGTTTTTGAAGAAGAAAGGATATTTTCCTCAAGAATGAAGTTCAAGTATTTTATCAAAATTATTTTCCATCTAAGATAATAAAAGGGTTCTGTTTCTATCCCTATTATTACATGGATTTGATTATGTTGTGATGGAAACATTTTTATGAATTCCTTTATCTTATATGAATCGTTTTATGATGTCATGTTGTTTAAGAATTCCATTTTTATTACATGGGTTATGTGATGATGTATGATTTATGATTATGTGGCACACATAAGAAAGGATTCATTATAAGATGGGTGGGACCTATATCTCCCTCCAATGCATTGGGTAAAGATTTTATATCTCATGAGATAGACATGGCTGGAATGGTAGGTTATACCGGTTCAGTGAAACAGGACTGGAACGAGGGTTACACGATTCAGAAAGGGACTTTGTCCACTAAGATAGTCTTGGCAATGAGTCATGACTAACAAGAAATGATTTTCCATGATTATGTGTGCATGCCACAAAGTTTCAAGTTTTATGTTATGATTATGGGGATCTCATTTTCACTTCTATGATTTATCCCATGTTATGATATTATGAGCTCTTTTGCAGGTTAAGATTTCCAAAAGCTATGTTCTTATGTATATGATGTGATTGATATTTCTTTTGTTTACCCTTACTGAGCATTTGAGCTCACCCCTTTATGTTTTCTTTTCCCCAGGATATAAAGAAAGGTTTTAGGTAAAAAAAACGGAAGATCTTTATGGGAGATGTTGAAGATCTTTCCCCACGATTAGAAGATTTTATTCCGAGTTTCCAAAGACACTAAACTATTACGATCCTTGTGTGTGTGTTTTTGTTATGTACTAAGTATTCCGCAAAAGTAATGTAACGTCCATGTACGATAAGCTTCGGGTCTCTACAGATCTCTATACCATATCCTCATTGAGATAGCTAATCATATCCCTCAATGGGAGATTTTAAGGGGTAAGCCTCGTAGGGATATGCTCTAATGAATGATATCCAATCAAGAGTTATATCATTTTTCTCACACCAAGTATGGCCTATTTGGGCATAGAGATCAGTGGTTATTGTACTAAAATAATGATGAGAATTCCGCTGGTGTGGGCCGACCATTGGAATGTATGTTTGATTACTTCACATCTTTTATAAAAAGGGAAACATTTTTAAAGAAGAAATACATGGCAGTCTTATATGCATAATTCCCACCTAGTGACTCTATTTTCATATCTCACATGACATGGAATCCCATTAAAAGGGATATATAAACTATTATTCCTATTTAAAATAGGATACATAGGAAAATTCAGTGAGGTCCAATCCCAATATTCACATAATTTCCATATGACGTTAAATTGTATAGATGGGTGTGGTTATACATCCTTAAACTATGCCAAATAAAATATGTGGGCTTTGATTCATGTCATTACAAGATACATAGGATGCCTCATAGATTTTAAATCACATATGAATGATATTAACCACTCTCCTGGGAGGTAATAACCTCCAATGTGGTCAAACATGGCCATAATCCAAAGCATCATAAATAAATAAGAGAGTGATAGAGAACTTGTGATATACAAAAAATTATTCCAATCAATGCATGTTCATAGTCAAATCATTAATACAAGGGTAACCAATATAATATTTTCATTTGGAAAGGATTTCCAAGACATATATTAATTCTATAGGAGAGTAACATAGTAGGAAACAATTCCCCCACAAGGATGCGATGAGCCCGAAATCCCATCCTCTCAACCAATGAAAGTCCCCACGATTAATTAAGCCTAGAAACTCAGATGAACAATGGAATTTGTAATGGAGTTCTGTACTTATCTACTTATGAGGGAACTGTGGAAGTTTCTGGGAATGAAGAGACTAATGGAAAACCTATTGAGAGCGATTGAGGGAGGCCTTAAAACCAACATAATTGAGCCATCGAGCGAATGTCATTTCATTTCATAAAACCCAATTAAACATATGGTAATACAAAAAAAAAATTATTAGGATAATGAGACCACTATCAACAAACCTAGAGTGAATTATGAAGTTTTAATAGAACCAATAACTTATTAACTAATTATAGGAATATATCAGTAGTTGGAAAGAAGGTTAAAATTAATATTATAGGTACTTCATTCAACTTACTAACATTGATTATAGGTCTCTATCTATCCAATCGTTCTTTAATCCTATATGGAATGGTTTATTTTTTGGCATGATTGTCATCCTTCGATGGATCTAACCCCTATTATTTCATCTCAATTCTTTTCTGGCCTCAATAATCCTAAACCCTCCCAACAATGTGTCTTGACATTTTTGGCGCCAACCTTTATCGACCTTCCTCTTTCATCCTTGGTTTGGTATATTTCTAGCCATTTTTTGGCTAGTGGTGTCATTTCTATAAATTCAAGGTGTTTTCTACGATGATGAGTTTGTCTCTTCAATACAACCGTGGTGGATTGAAAATGGCAGTTGATTGCTTTGTTTTTTTTCTGGTTATTGGCTCCGATGATCGAGCATCGTCGTCGATGATGGTACACTCCTGTAGAAAATGGTGGTTCTTCTTTCTTGAAGGATTCTATCACACATATAACGGTTGTTACTTCATCAAGAATTCTAGATCCAGTGGTAGTGGGGGTTCTTGTCCATGTGATGTTCTTTACACTTAATCCAATTTCCTCTATGATGTTCTTATCGACTTCCCCAGTTGCCTATGTGATAAACCCATCAGCTACTCCAGTTGCACATGACATGCTCATATTAGATATTGTATTTTCCTGTGTGTTATGACTTTCAGCTGCTATTGTTCCATTTTCCTCTCGCTCAATTGGTCTACATCAAATCCATTGGAATTGTATTCTTGGGATTGTGACTTTTCATAGTTTTTGGTGATGTTTTATTGTTCTACTCCGATGATGTTTTGGGTTTTTCTAGTTTTGGGTTTTCTTGTTCTTAGACATCTCAATTTTCCTTCAGTGTTGTTGTTGGGTGTCGCATATGGTTTTTAGTGGTTTTTGGCTTCTTTGGATATCTGTTGAAGTATTTTTGAGGATTACTTGTGTTTCCAGTTACAAGGATGGTTAGTCAAGGATTCCAGTTCAAGGTGGTGTCCTGGAACATTTATTTTGAAATATGAATGTGGTGAGTGATAGTTGGATTGTGAATTTTGATGATTTTTTAAGTTGGATTGCAGGTGGATGCGGTGGAATGAAATATATAGTTTGAAATTATAATATGGTGGTTTCCGGACAGTTGTCTTTTGAATTTTTCTATGTTTTTTTGATGTAGGATTCCGGTATATTGACATCTATTTTTTAGAAATTGTATTATTACAAATAAACCATAATGTGGATTTGTGGAAAATATAAAAATAAATATGTTTGGTAAATTTATAAGACATTTTTTTAAAAAAATTATTATTATTAAAATTAAAAAAACTTATTCATAAAAAATTATTAACAAATTGATTTAGTAAACCCCCCCTTGAGAAAACCTACAGTTTAAACTACAACTACAATATCAATGAAATTAATATAATTGTTTTCACAGCCGATGATAATACTGTGTCATGAATCCTATTTAGGTTCTCATTTTTTCTTATATATGGCATATGACTCATTGTGTTTACGTGTTAATTTACAATGGTTAATATTAGTGATGTTCCTGAATCAATTTCATATTCCATATATTGATGACTTGTTCCACTAGTTGAGGGGTTTGTAGTTGTTCTATAATAGAATACTTGATTTTGGGGTTTCATTAACTAAATAAGAGGCCTTATGATATTTTACATTAATATTTTAAGAGTATTTAAGACATGTATGATCATATTGTGATTTCTTTTTTATTGAATAACATGTTCACAATTTATATTGGCAGGATAAATCCAGTCATCAATCCATATCATGATTTTGTTGTGATTTTCTTATGTAGACATATTTTTGTGTACTCTTATTCAAAAAAAGGTCCAAAATTTATAATTTAATATAATTATTAATACACATATATAGAATCTACATTATTCTAATCTATAAACATGTTAATTTTGGAATAGAGAGGTCCTCTTAAAAATTCATGTGATAACATAGGAATATGTATTGGTGGGCCTTAAGAATGTTGATTCCATGGATTCATTACTATGACCATAAAATATTTTTATATCCATATTAACCTATGATTTATAGTCTATTAAAAGTAATTGATTCCATACTTATCCCATATGTTAGTGTTGATGGTGGACCTGGCCAAAAAGGTATTGATGTTTGATAGTTCGAATCCTCGAGGGAGATCCTTTTAGGATTTTAAAGGAATATCTATATTTTAATTTATTTTAAAATTAACTAAGATGGATAAGGTGTATATAATATATGATTATTCATCATGTGAAGGACATGGTTCTATGTTAAAGTTTGATGGTTTTATTTTTTCCTATGGGTTGAAGAAATTTGTGTTATATGAGTGATATTGTCTGACTAATTATTTAGAAAGGATAGTTGTACTGCATGTGGTTATTCATGATGGAACACTACTATCAAATTTATATGATCATGATACAATATTTACCTCCATGTTCTAGAAGAGTCTAAAAAATTATCTATATACTAATTTAAACTTCATCAAATCTTCTCACCATCAAACTGATTCCCAATCTTTGTAGCCTATTCAGACATGTGTGGACATATTGATAGCATCCTCAATTTATTTCGATGGAGGATGGGATTAATATATTCAAATATTCTATTTAACTTGAAATAATTTTCTCTACTTATGAATTAAAAAGGATCCATATGAAGCCCTTTGTGGGAAGAGATGCCAAACAATTCCATGCTGGGATGATTTTGGTGAATGCAAACTATTGGGTCTATAAATATTTGAGGAAATTATGGAAAAGGTCATGCCTATTAGGTAGAACATCATAGCTTCTCTGAGTCGATAAAATAGTTATTTTTTTAATCATAAAAAATACCTAGAATCTTAGTTTTGAAACAATGTATTACTATTATTTTCTCCTTGGGACAATTTTATGATACTTGGGAAGATGGGAAAGCAGATTTTAGGGTACATCAGTCCTTTTGAGATCCTTGATCACAATGCAGCAGTGGCTTATTGAATAGCTCTCCCAACTAACATTTCTCAAGTACATGATGCATTCCTCAAATCACATTTGACTAAGAACATACCTTACACCTAAAATATTTTAATTATAGTGGTTTTACCATTGGATAATGATGTTTCTTTTGAGGAACAACCATTGAAGATCTTGTATTATAGAAAAAAGTTTCTACTACATTGGAAAATTAACCCAATAAATGTTCTATTGAGAAACCACATGTTTAATGAAATTATGTGGGAACTAGAGGACATGATGAAACAAAATTTCCCTCATCTTTTATTATATGGAAATGAAAATTTTTAGATGTAATATTTGGAGGAGAGATTTTAATGAGACAAACTTTTATAAATAAAAATCCATTTTTTTGGTGTATTAAATTCCCAAGTATGTTTAATGATTATAGAAAACACATGAAATTATTTAGTTAATTATATCCTAATATATTTAAAATAATGATTATAATAATATCCTCTGAAAATATATACATTGAACATTGATCATATGATTAGTAAAAATATAGGGTTTTGAACCATCCAATTGATGTGGAAAAAGGAAGTTATAGCCACAACCAGTGTGATCATACCCTATGAATCCAAATTATCAGACATTTAAATGGAGATAACACCAATGTTATTTTCTATTCACCAATCCCAAGATGGTATGCAACAACTAAAGCATGAGTGAAACCATTTTCGGGATAAGTTGATGCTCATTATTTTCATGACTCAAGCCAGCTACGCCGATCCAACCCTGAATATCACACCATCATTTAAATTACCCATCATGATTTATATAGAGTAATGACGGGATACCTATCTACAACCTAATAATATAAATATTTAAATTGAATTTTCAGAACAATAATGGTTACATATACTTCTTATTATTGTTACTTTATAAATGATATTGATTAAATAAAACATGTTTATATTATTTTGGATATATAAAAATTCAATAAAGGAATTAATTTTTATTAGTTATTTAATATACTAAAAAATGATATTTTAATTTGACACTATTATTAAGTAATATTTATCAAGTATATTTGATAAAGATAACTGAACAGGAAAATAATTGTTATAAGGGTTCAAAAATTGATATTGTCAAAATACCCAAATTTTATCAATAATTTCCTATTAAAATTTAAAAATTGAATATTCACATATTCAAAAAAATTATTAGGGAAAACTAAATATTATTTTTGGAAACAACCATTGAAATTATCCAATGAAATATTTTTTATAAACGTTGGAGACAACTGAATTTTCATGTAAAATATAAATACTGTATAAATTTAAACTGTATATTATGACTTAATAATGTCCCAAATGTGATTTCTTAAATTCTATTAAATGTATTATGAAAAAATACATGTTTCCCCTATAACATTACGTGTTTGAAGTTTATTTATTTATTTTATAAATCCTTTATGATTCCATCAAAACTAATATTATACTTTTGGATTTTAGAATCAATTCATTATAAATATAACTCACTTCCACATCACAACTGGTATAATTTTAAGAATTTGATCCCTTAAAATTATATAATAATCAACCACTCATTTTTTAGAAACCATTTTAAAAAACAATGGGAAGGTTTGTGGTTTTTAGTACTTTAGTATATAGTTTCTAAAACCATGGTATGGGAAATTATAAAGAACTCCCATAACCATTCCATTATAAACACACTTAGGATCACTATCCCATTCAATAAAAAAACAATAGAGAACATTATTACTCTATAATACCCACTATAGAGTCATCCCATGGTTCCCCCAAGCTCACCAGAATCTCCTCCCAATTTTTTGGAATCATCCACTCAAAGTACGTGATCCATTCTTTCTCCTCTTTATTCAAGTATTATCATCATTTGAAGAATTTTATTTTCAATTAATTTTATTTGGAAATTAATTTACACAACCCTATTATGTTACAATTTATTTCCAATTGATGATAGAACCCTTTCACTATCATTAATCCAGTTTATGATTCTTTAATTAAAATAGTTATGCTACATAAATTTCATTCCGATTTCTCAATGCCAAACATTTTTATGGTGAATAAAATAACTATTTCCACTCAAGGGTATTCACCTAAACATACATATACATAAATTACTGATTAATTCCGAGAATGTATTCGAAAATAATTGATTTTCCAATTCAAATAGATTAAATCTAATTCTATGTTGAATGATCTGTGTCTCACACCTATGATTCTACATGGTAAGAAATTGATGGGTGCACCCAAAACTATGTAGTGCTAAAATTAATCAGATAATGTTTTAGTTTAAGAATATTCCATTAATGGGATTTGTGAGTAACCCTAACCCATCAAGAGAATTTTCCACCATGTTATGATGTATTGACAGTTAGCCTTTAAATATGATTATGAGGTCATGTTGAAAGTTGTTTCCACTTCCCCATATTTCCATTATGTTATTTTGTTATATCATGACTATTTGATCATTTTTATAAATATCATCATTTTTATGTTTCATTTAATTTCCTATTTCCAAAAATTAAATACTTCATTTATGTTATTTAATGTTTATTCTATTACTGAGAATTGTTTCTCACACCTTTCTTTGGTATGTCCCTAGGTTCTTCCATGTGGATTAATGCACAATGGAATATTTTGAGCATGTCAAAGATGTTTTCAATAATACTTATGTACCCCATCCCCATTTTATGTTGTTATTTATTATACCTAATTACACAAATACACTAGACTTCTCATCCACTTGGGATTTATTATGTTTAATATTTAATAATAAATTATAAATTAAACTGTAATAATTACAAAGGTTTTCATAGACCATACAATGTAGAGAAACATGGCTATATGAAAATCACCTGTGTGATTTTGGATATATAGTTTAGTGATATTATATTGGTTGCCCTAAAATCTATAAATTTTCACTATTTTACATAATATTCCATATTTTAGTCTGCTACATTCTTATTTAAAAAATATAAACTATTTTAATTTTTTTTAAAACTTTTATTTATCATGTAAAACCTATAAAATATGTTTTTCACTTAATAAACATGTTTTTTATAATGATAAATGTGTGTTCTATTGTATCAAATGAAACTTAAATATTTAATCTCAGGAATTTGTCTTTATTATTTAATATCTTTTTCTATATTTTTATAGTTTCAAAATAATTATTTTTTCATATTAATCTTATTATAAATTAATTTACAGTTTTAATGAATTATTATGAATTATTGAAATTATCCGCAATTTTAAATCTTTAATGGAATAGTGTTTTTTGAATTCCATGTTTCAAATTAAAACAAACTATTTTTTATCGATTCTTAATGGAACTGTTATTTTGAAAATATTTTAAACTATCCAGTTGAATTATTTAAAAAAAATTTAGTTAGTATTATTTTTTGAAATTTTTGTTGTTAGTAGAGTGAAATTTATTAAATTAAAATTTTTCTTTCTCTATCTCATTAATAATCGTGTACTATTCTTTCTGAATATGATTTTTTTACCCATTTTCATGAGGCCTTTTTATTTTTTGTGGAATTTGATAATCTATAATTGGTAAATAGTGGTCACATAAATGAAATATATATATCTGTATATATATATGTACACATGATGAGTACATATGACTTAAAGAAATGAAAAATGTCTATTCTATACAAACCATTATGTCTTCATGTATACAGTGTTTACAATTACTTAACGATCTCTCATGTTCTGAAAACAATTCATTGACATCTACATCCTTGATGAGATGAGATGATCATATACTCCTGAACCTATACCAGCACTTCTATTTTTTATGTATTTTTTCAACATAGTTTGTGATGTTTGTAATATGTTTTAAATTTTTTCACATGCCTTATATTTATGATTATGATTTTACAATCAAAAAATTATATATATTTTGGATTTTACTCCCAAATTCTAATTTAAATATTGGTCAAGTTGTTACTCATCGTATCTAACGTTAGGATTATCAGTGAATTTTGACTCCACATTCAAAATTTAGGCATCTTTTCCTTCTTCATGCCCCAAAAAAATTACATTGAAATCATATTATGATTCCCATTTAAAAATATTATTTATGAACGAGGTATCTCTCACCATGTATAAATTTATAAGAGTAGAAAAGGTATACATTGGACTGAAATACATTAAAAATAAAATCTCATTCTTCCTTTTACTTTTCTTATGCAGATTTTATATATTAGTTAACATATATAATTAATGTAGTGAATAATTCAATTCATTTAAGAAATTTTAATTTTATATATTCACCTAGACCCCCCTTTAGACCATATAGCATCTTCAAATACTACCAAAACATTTTATCAAAGGATTAATATATTTGGAACTATTTGTTTAGAGTCTATTTGTTTTATATTTTATTGTCTTAATGATCTAAAATTACCCGCAGTGTTGGGATAATGTCTATATAATTATAGGAATAAATAAAAATTATGGATGCATTCATCTGTAACCTCCTCACTTTGATGGAATTGATTATGGATACTAGAAATCCCAAATGGTGGTAACATCATATAGCTTTCTATAGAACACTGTTCATTCTTGATGAAACATTACATGCTACTAGTAATTGACCTAGATACTATATAACAAATTGATTTTGGTGGATATCTTTTAAATTACAATGTAAAAATTTTATTATATTTTTATTTTTACAAAGTGTTGTTTTGTTGTTAATCTACATGTAAGATAAATCATGATATATATATGATTCAACATGTCACTAAAATTGATTCTAATAATATAATTTCTACCAAACATGTAAAGCATTGAGTAGAGTATAGAGATTTAAAAATGGGGGATGTTGAAAGAATCAATCCACAATTCCACATATTTAAAAGATTAGTGAATGGATAAAATCTCCTTGGAGAAACTCTGGATAAAATTATTTCTAAAGTCATTAGAAAAATCATGGTATCTAGGATGGGGGAAATTATCAAGGACCTCGTCAATCCAAATTAGTTTGGGTTCATTCCCAAAATAGGTATCTATAATTTTCTTTTCTCTACCTCATAGTGTGTTAATATCATGAAGAGAAATGAATAGGAATGGAATTTAATATTGAAATATATAAAGACTTTTACACCCTAAAGTGTATTTTCATACTTAAAATACTCAAGATATGTGGTTTTTCTGACACCTTTTTATGTTTGGTCAGCTCCATCCTCTCGTCTACAAGGTTTTCTATATTAATTAACAGGACTCCATGAGGGTATTTTAAGTGCACTAGAGAAGTGAGGAATGGAGATGCACTCTCATATATTCTATTTTCCATTATTGTAGACTAACTTAATAGGTTTATTAATGTTATTTATCATGTAGGTTTCTATAAAAAAATAAACATAGGGATAAATGAGCTTTTGGAATAACTATTTATATATGTATATTCCATTCTCTTATCTATTAAAGCATCAATAAAAAACATTTTCTCAACTCAATCCTTTTTCACACTGCATGAAAAAGTTGCAGGGAATTCCATTAACTAGGGAATGTATTTCATTTCTTTTGGAAATGGTTTATCAATTAGTAAACATTACAAGATCACTAGGAATATTGGAGTTATAAGGGAATCTCTCCCCTTAAAATACCTTGGAGTCTTCTAATTCTGGGGTAAGGCAAAAAGCCATTTACTTGGAGGAATGATCTCTATAATCACAAATCAACTTTCGAAAAGAAAAGAAAGATAAATGTCTCAAGCAGGGAGGTTGTTCCTGGTAAACTCAATCAACACTTCCTAATTTTTCTAATCATTTTCTATCTATAGGTGGATGATATCTATCATCAAGGAGTTTCAAGACATGATATAAAACATCATATTGACTTGGTATATGCATGAATGAAAACTAGTAATTGTTTCATGGAAGCAATATATCATACATGCTCAAATAGTGGGGGGGGGGTCTTTGCATCTTGGTGCTCAAGATATTAAATTGGTTCCTAATTGGTATATTCTCATGGATCATATTAAAAAATAATGACCCTTCTTATGAATTTTTTATCATAAGGTTCTAGAAGATATTGTTGGATGGTTATCCACACTAACATGGATCATTAGTATAACCCCCAAAAAATCTCTATTTCCATGAAATCATGAAAAAAACATAGTGTATGGATGGAAAATAGTATACCTATAATTATTGGAGAACATTTTTACTTGACAAACCACTTAAAGACATGATTAAAATCCCCATAGTTGAGATGTAGATGGAAATATCTAATCTCAACTGACATCATAATAGCCTTGATTTTTTCATGGTGCAGGCCTCAATGGAGAAATATAATTACTTTTTTATGGACAATAAAACACTGGTGTGGAAGCCTAACCCCAAAGGGAAATTGAAAAATAAGGATTATTATAAGATGAATTGTACAAATTCAATCATTATCACAACATGGTTGTTCAAATTAAACTCCATCTTCATCATGCCTTAAAGGTTCACTATTTTTTAGAGAAAATGGATGAATAATTTCCATCACATGACCAGCTGAGGAAGGCTGGGTAATACATTATCTCGGCCTTCCACATATTCCTTATTGTAGAGGAAAACATGAAACACCATTTCATTTGTTTTACCTATTTAAGGAAGATGTGGAAATGAAGAGATTAAATCTTTAGTATTGACCTTACTATAGGATTTCAGTTTGGTGCACACATGGAGCATTTCAGCAATGTTAGATGAAGCGAATAGATCTAGAATCTCTTACTGACCTCTATGAAATCGTTTATTTCATTTGCTTGGAAATCAAAAAACTCATGAATATTTGGGGAGAAGGCTCCATAGATACATTCTATCTTTGTTGAATTTTACAGGTAGGTACAAGTGAAAAAAAATTAAACATGGAGAAATTCATAACAACATAGAGGATCTGAAGATTCGTAGACTCTTTGGTGTCAAAAGAAGACAAAAATAACCAATTATTCTTAAATATATATTGTGGAATACTAGGATTGAAATGAGGATTAAAGTCAATGTGGAAGGTATTCCAATTGAAATTCCATGTCCTTTGAGATGTGTAGGTATTTTCTGATCTCATCATGGATTTTTTAAAGGCTTTCTTACCACTACAATCGAATTGGTACTTCTTATGAAGTCGGTCATTGGGTGATGATATATTCCATTAGACACGATTCCCAACAAAAATGGACCACTTTATGGATTGAATAAAACTATAAATGATGTGTTATGGAATATAGAGTGAGGTCCAGAAAATTCCGATAGAGGCTTCTACCACAGTGAATTAATTCTCACACTTATGCGTCACATATTAATCAGATTGCCTCTCATACATATGGGGAGGAAAATCTAGAAGAGGATATTATTTCAATGAGGGATATGATGGAAACAAGTATGAAATAGAACTTCATTTCTCCTGGAATTTACACTGTGTTGGTTAATTATAATATCCAAGGAGTGATCAAATATCGCCTTTCTAAACCCCCAAGTAATACCTAACAATGTATGCTATATTTTTGTTATTAAATTTTAAAACTTGATTTATCTAGATCTGGGATATTCTTGGGAAATGAAAAATGTCACAAAAATATTTTTTATGAGTTATGAAATTGTGTAATGAATTGAAATAATACACTGAGTGGCTAATGAAGGAAAGTAACAAAGTCAAGAAGGAGAATGATACTCTTAAGGCATAAATAAGATATTATTCACTATCTTCTAAATGTATTTTCTATAATCATTTTCAATTAGTTCAGAAGGAGAATCTTAATCATAATAATGAAAATGTAGGATTAAAATAAACATTTTCTACTATTTTTCAAGGAAATGAAAAATATGAAATCACAGTGGCTATACTGAAATCAAAGTATAGAAAAACTCATTTTAGATATAATCCCCATATTCATAAGTCATACAAGAAAATATTTGTTAAAAAATATTCTGTAAAGGATTTCATGATTAAATTATTAAAATTTCTTATTCAAGCACATTATCTAAATGTGTTTTCATATAGATATTCGGATTCTCTTGGTTATATAATGTCTTTGATTTCACAAACATTATCTACTATAGCAACGCACTATAAATTATTTAAATAAGTTTGGGTACTTATTAATTCTATACCTAACATAGTTGGAAAAAGTAGAATGGAATAAAAAAATTTAATGTAATTGATTTTGTAGAAAAAAATTCCATTATTTTCCAAATAAAGACACATGGTACATTGACAGTTTTTGTTCTTGTCACATGGCTGGTGAACTATCAAAATTTTTCGCTTATTCTAAATATGATAGATGATATATAACATTAGAGATAACTCTAAATTCATTTCCAATGGATTTTTTGATGTAGGTATGTCATTTTATTTAAATTTTTTAATGATTTCAATGATTAATGTTTGAAACAAAACTTATTTATTGTTTAACAATAATGATATGATAGTTTTAAATGTATATTTTGTGATAATAGATTATTGTTTTTTTAAAAAAATATTTTAGGCTATTATAAATGATAATATTTATTCTATTAATTTTCTGATCTATATAATGAAAATCTAATTTTTCTCGATTACATTGATACATATGATGTTCTTTGGAATAAAATTTGTAGTCATTCCCATTTCCAAATCGTGCAAAAAATATCCATGCATTTACATGTTCTATACTTCCACAAGTTAATTTTAACACTTTTTTTGTGATTTATTGATGAATGGTAAGCAACTGAAATAATCATTCAATTCTATCAATCATGTTTCAACTTATAGACTACATTAGTTATTTCTTCTTTATTTATTTAATCCAACGAAAAATGATAGTTCATGATGAAATAAATAATTTTATTTCACCGATATTTAATTATATTTTCATGGGATTATTTCATATTCTATAAACATGAACCATTTTCAATATTTATTGATCTTTTTGATAAAGTTCAAAATAAAAACCTTTTTTCATAGATCTTTTTTTAAGTGATAATGGAGGTGAATTTTTTCATTTTAATGTTGATTTTTTTTGGAATAAAATGTTTTTGATTACCATGTTTTTTCACCTAAAACACCCCGAAATAATAGTGTTGCAGAATAAAAAATTATAACTCTACATTAAATTTCTCTAATTGGTATTAATTAATATAGTTTACAAAAAATTATATTTTAACAAAATGAATTAGTATTTATTCCTATTTTTGTAATAGAGTTTATCATATATTTTTTTTAATGAAAAACACATATGATTTGTTTAATAGTATAAAACTAATGGTTGGTTATTTCAATGGTTATGGTTGTAATATTTTTATCTTGAATATAAAGGATAATTTTGTAGTATTCAATCCTAAAAGGGTATACTATATCATTTCTTTTCTATAAAAATTACATTATTGATTATAAGTTTTTGGTAAAAAATCCATGACTATTGATGAATCTATAAATATAAAGATTAGTGAATCTTTTTGATGGTCATAAAAGTGTTTTGGAAATCATTGATGATGATTTATGGGTTTTCATATTTATGGAAAAACACCACTAGAAAATGAATATGTCGAGGTATAGAAAAATAATTCTAAATATGATCCTTGATCATGTAGAATTTTTAATTCTCATACTATTGACAGTGTGATTGTTAATATTCGATATTTTGTGAAATCTTTAATCTCTACTTTAAACTTATTTTTTAACTCTACTTTTTTCTGATCAGTTTCCAACAAATCATAAAAATGATTTTAATTATCTAAATTGGATTATTTCTATGTAAGGTGAGAATAATAATTTTTTTTCATTTTTTAATTTCCTAAGGATATCATGGTAATTAAAACTAAATGGATCATTAGATACAGTATAGATGTATTTATTCATTATATGAAAAATAAATCCATAATTTTTTCCCATGTATAATCTCAAGAAGTCATTGTAGACTTTGGACATTAATTTTCAACTATTGGAATGTTAGTGTCTATTTTATTCTAGTTCATGTTTTATATTATTGATGGTATTAAGTTATATTAAATGGATGTTAAAAGTTATATCTTATCTAGTTTAATAACATAATAATTTTATGTCAATAAACCCACTTTTTTAAATAAAATATATTCATTTTTTTTCAAATTATAATCATATTTGTATATTCTCAAATATGAACATCATTATCTATATAAAAGTATTTATTTTTTTCTATTGATATATAGTTTCATTAATGGAATGTTTGATCCAACATTTTTAACCAAAATAATTTATAATGACATTTTAAAAATTAAAATTTATATTGATGATGTTGTTTATGGTTATACTAGTGAACTGATTTGTAATGATATTTATAAATTTATGTCATCTTAGTTTAATATGAGCTTAATGGGAGAAATAATGTTCATTGATAAACTTAGGATTTCTAAAAGAAATTTTAGAAATTTTCTTGTAAATGGAATTGATTCCTGTGAATATATGAAAACTTATATGTGTAAAAGTTAAAAATAAGATATTATTTCATTAGTTAAATATATAATAATGTGTCTAGGGGGAATTAAAGGTAGAATGATTTATATAATTTATACTAGACCTGATTAGTGTTTAGTGTTTACTTATGTGGATGAATCATAAAGAGATACATATAAAAGATATATAATAAATAATTAGTTATTTTAAAGGGATAATTTAATCTTTGATTTAGTTTCCTAATTGTAATTGTTTGATTTAATATCCCTCTTTGAAATTGACATTAGTGCTATAAAATTAATAGAAAATGTAAAACTGGTATGTGTGCTTTTATTTTTGATTTTTTTATTTCATGGAATTCTATGTTGCTGTTATATATTACTGTATTTGTTACCGAATATGAGTATATATCTAATTTATTTATTTATTTCAATGTTAACAAATTAAGAAAACAATTATTTATTTTTTTATTTTCATTCATAAATTTAGTATTTCATGTAACGAACCAACCCGATTAAATGAAACAATCCACCAAAACTAGCCCATTATGTAATATAGGTAAATTCAGATAATAGAAACCAGTCTTGAATATGAGAGAAACAAGACACACATCGAGAATAAAAGTCAAAAACAAATTAGATTCTACAAAATTCATAAAATAAAATCCAAAACCAGTTAAATACACGAGTATTTCAAATGAAATTAGATTATAATAAATTTTAAATCAACCTAAATCAATGGGAGAAATAATAATAAAATCTATCATTCTACTAGATTCTTCTCTGTTAACCTAAATCCTAAAGTGTGACATCTAAAAACATTCAAGAAACAAGTAGGGTGTGAGCCAAAGCATAGTAGGATAACACAACCGTTTCTATATATTCCTAGTAAGATAACCCGTCTGTTTCTATATAAGTCTTAATATGAAGATCCTAAATTTTTAAAAAGAGAAGGACACTATTGTTTCATAAATGAATCTGACTTCCTTATCTTGTGGAAATTATAATAAATGTTTCCACAGTACCCAGAGCATGTGGTTCATTTTTCCAGGTAGTACCCTATAATAGAAATCCATAATTTGAATTGGATACTCAACCAATATGGAATTGGGATTAAGATTAACATCCTCATATCTGATCACATGGTAGAGATCTGCTATAAACCACCTCAACTAAAAACATGAATCAACTCATGTATATCTATCACGCTAAACAGAAATTCTAATAGATAGTACACCCTCTTTATTCATCTAAAAATCTAAATTGGTCCCCCAAACCATAGTGACCACATACCCTACATAACCAACTAATGACGCCCTGGGCATGGTGAAACACTCAGGTACACATGATCACAATCATCTATCGCCAGTGGCCGACAAAGATGGTCTGCCAAAAATTTCCAAGGACTCTATTATATAATAAATATCTTTTAGATCCAATAATCTATCTCCATCATCTATTGAATGAAACTCAATCCAACCATATATTTATATACCATCTCTTCCTAGATAAAAATAGATATATAAGGTTTCTTAATCAACCCTATATGGGATCCATATTTATTAGAGGCTAAAAACAATTTGTATCGGATTATTCAACGAAAGAAAAATTATTTTCCCATGATCCACTAGAATCCTGTAAAAAACTCAAGATCATATCCTCTAGAACACGGATAACACTCTTGATTTTTCAATCCATCTATTGTTGATAACATATGATTATTTTAATCTAAGAACCGATTAACTCTTATAAAACATTCTAAAACATGGATTTTTTCAATGAGTTCCTATAAATAATAACTATAGAAGGAACTCCATGAAGCTTCATAATCGTCTAGACATAAAATTACCAGACTCGTTCCAATTCCATTATCTCTTTGATAGGTTGTAATGTGTTGATTTTATGAGTCAATCCATGGTTTCCCTAATCACATCCTCTCCACTTCGAATCTTTGAAAAAATAATGATGAAATTCATAGAAATATCATCACATTTTTATACTATAATGGGAAAGTGCTGCAAAAACCATGCAAGCCTCTAGTGTTCTTCCTTAATTATCTATTAAGTAAGGAACCACAATACAAAATGAAAAATACACCATCTCAACCCTGGTCACCATTATTGACATCATAGCTAATGATACATCATGGTAGTAACTAGGTTAAAAGACCTATAAGAATATTTTCCACCTCTATAAACTCATATATATGGGAAAATAGAACAACCAACCTGTAATAGAACCAAGATTATACAATCTTAAATGAATACCACTCACTCATGTTCTCCCCAATATAAATTATTTTACCTAATCATTGTCACTTGGTTTCATTCAATAGCCCGATCAAAAATATGTTATCAAAAGATGACTAAACATTCATCAAATCTAGTAACACCTTCCACAACCTCTTACACTTCCATGATCATCCCCAAAAATAAAATCATCAAATATCATTCCTCAACTTATTACTTCATGGATTTTGTTAGTAAATTTTAACTCAACACATCAGAAACTGTAACACCCAAAGATTTTATAGTATGTTATCTCTTCAAAGTAATTCAATAACATGTGCAACACGTAACACCAAGTTCGAGCACACCACAACTTACCAAACTAGCCGTTCCAAAAGTAGTTATGAGTATTATTAACTGAATTTATAATTTTATATACACCATATAATTTTAATATCAATATTACGTGTTTTTAGACATAATATATGAAAAAATTCATTTTTTCTGATAACAGTAGTGTTTTTCAGAAAAAAAATGTAATTTTACAACCTTTTAATGGAGATCCTTTTTTAAATCTAGTTTAGTTAATTTTTATATATTATAATTGAAAAAATTAAATTCTTCTTTATAATTTGGACATCAAAATTTACTTTGGGTAACTTTTTGGTATTTTTCTAATAAAGTTCATTTTTAATGAATAGTGAAAAATACCGCATTGTAATTTAAAACTGCCTTTTCATCTAATATAATTATATATTTAGATTGTTCTATTAATTGGTTTTTAAGTATAAATAGACTAAATTATTATCATTTAATAAAATTTAGTCCATTATATGTAATTTTACAATTACATTTGACATAAACACATATCAATCTTTTGATAGTTTTTAATTTTTAAAAACCCACTTTTTGGTTTTGACTACGGGAATTAATTTTAAATTTATTAATTAAAAATATATAATTTTAATTTGATAAAATAGACTTCATTTTTGAATTCATAATATCAAAATTAGCTTAGTGTGAAGTTTTGGAATTTTTCTAAATACTATCAATTTTTGATGAATAATGAAAAACACTACGTTATTGTTTAAAATCGAATTTTATTTAAATAATTATTTATTTTAAGTCAAAATTGATATATAATTTATTTATTAGTTCTATTTAATCCATTGGAGTCATTTTTATAATAAATTATGTGTATAAAATATCATTGAAATTTTTACCGCCTTTTACCCACCTTATAGGAGCTTTTGCAAATTTTAATAAAACATAATTTTACTGCTTCTGTGAGTTGAATTTATAAAATAAAATAGAGATGGTTGATATAATTAAGTAATATTTGGTTCTATATGATGAAAATAATTATTGGTATATAGTAACATTTGACTTTTATTTACCATAGTTAAAAGAATATAGGGTAATTAAAGGAAAAAATGATATTATATTTATCCTAACACATGTCTTAATTCTATTGAATAAATGTAATTCGATCCAAAACAACCTTAGGAATAAAATATGTGTCTTTTGGTCCACTTGGATTAGATTAGAACATTTATTATTTTTTTATTTAAAGAAGAGTTAAAAGTGTTAAATTCAATGTTTAATAACAAAACCATTTTTAATATATGGTTATCCATAATATAAATTGAACTATAAATATTAATTATAAATCTAGAAATATTTCCTACATAATGGTATTTTATTTATAACTTGTGGACATTAAATAACTAATTTTATTTATGACACAATGTTGATGTAGTAATTACCTTATTAATGAAAGATTAAAATAATTGATATTATAAATATCCAAATTAATGTGATTTGAGACCTTTGATGAATTCCACTAGTTTTGATTGTTAATATGACATGTTATAGTTTATTAAATAATTATTTTTCAAAGTAATCAGGCTTTTATGATTTTCATAAAAACCATATACTAAATAGTGTCAAAACTGACATAAATGAGTTTTTAAAACAAATATTACTTTATTAAATTATATAATATTACTAAAAATATAAGGTTTATAAAAACGTCCTATATAATATTATATATGCCATTAATGAACCACTAGAGTTTCAATGGGATGTTTATAGTAATTCTATTAACTATATAGTGTCATAATACATGAAGTTATAATTAGAGTTAAACTATTTAACTAATAGTAAAATCTAACCAGTAAAGTTTATATGGTGACCTAAGCTTGTCTAAAACCTATTGGTTGAGAGGATTTAGACCCATACCCCCATTATCTTAAAAATAATTCAATTTGTATCCATTATAAACCAAAAATGATTTTATAATAAAATAATATTTCTAGCCTTTCCAAAAGTGACCCTCACCTCTCTTATAAATGGGTTATTACCCTTCTCTTAATTTCACACCTCCAAAGCCATTTGGATCGGCCAAACCCTACCCAAATATCCACCCAACATCCTTAAATTAAACATTGAGTCCTTAATTTTATCATAAATCCAACCTAAGGAGCCCTTTTGATCAACTCAAACGGAAACACCAGAGAAAGAGGTAATAATTTCACCACCATCATTGATGTTTTGTTTCTTCTTCCACTTCATATTTCTTTGTTGTTTCCATACCAAAATAATTAATCCAGTAACTTATTCATACTATGATGTTATTATAAATATATTACAACCATATTCATTATTCTATCTATCCTATAAAGGACAATGTCACCATACGTGCGTATGTACATATTACCCTTCCCATGTTATGGTGTAGTTTGTCATTGAAACACATCATTATTTTTATGGATTAATAATTAGTATGACTACTTAAATAATAAATATTACATGTGAATCATTCTGTTTATATGATATACTATCCAATTATATATGATTTCACTATAAAAAGAATGATATTTTCACTCGTCTGTATGTATGACTTACCATTTCCACAGCACGATGAGATGTTATTCCCCATCATAACCATTAAAGAATAAATTTTATTTGATGATTAAAAATATTTTTTAAATTATTTATATCATTATTTATATGAATAATATACCTCCTATCCATAAAAAACATGACTTACGTAATGAAACCTATAAAGGAAAATGAATCAGTTAACACATGAAACGATGATACTACCGAAATAGAATTAACAAAGCAATATTAAAAGATCTTATATGATATCATTTTAATGTATATGGTTCTTTTATTATTTAATAACAATGATTTCACCATTATACAAGAGGTTAACCTACCCTCATCCATGGAAAAGTACAAGTTAAGGGTTAATATCACAATCTCTTTATTATATGAGGTTGTTTTTATGTGAGTATCTACTATAACCTATTTATCATCCAAATCCTTATTTTCATAAAAATGTATTTCCAGAAATTTATCTATTTACTAGACTATGGGTTAAATTCATTTAAACACATATTTGACCTTATATGTTTTGAAATTAATCTTTCCATCATTTTCTAATCAAGGTACGTGATGACCTTTTAGACAAAATTAAGGTAAGAATGTCTATTTTAACTTATATGGCGGGTGCGGTTATTCTCCACCGTTATTACACATTTAAAGCTTTCCTTATATTCTTATAATAATATATTCAAAATAAATGTTTTCATTTATAATTACATGAGTTTTAAATGACTTCAATATATAAAGGTATATTCCTCTCAAATAATTTTCATTTTCATATATGTCAACAACCATTGATAAATTTTACACTTGCTTCAAGTTGATTCATTATGTAACAAATCATCCATATTTTATTAAGGGTTTTGTTATGTTTCTGATTGTGGATGTGTTATTTTTATACCATTCATGTTTTATGGTTAAAGTATTAACATTTCATTTTCAAGTTTTAATTCGACTTTTTATGTTATGTTTCAACCTTTTCATATGATGAATAAATTTGACATAGTAAGTGACTGGTGGATCCTGCTATAGCTCCTCGATGAATCAGTAGGTCTCATGAAAAAAATTTGTGTCTTGGAACAAGGCCTTGACCAAATATTATTTGTATTATTGGATCAAGGCCTTGATTATGTGGTTATGATGTATGGAATTATGCATTCCTTCATTATGAAATGGGATATTTGATATTACATGTGATTATTCTACTAGTCGAATATCCATTTGAATAAGTAAATGGAATTATTTGATATATTTTTTTTATATTATACTGATGTTTATGTTTAAAAGGATTATGTTTTTGTCTTATAAATTTCCTTAAATGTTTATGTTGGTTTATGAAATTTTCTACAATATTGTTATCCTTACTTAGCATCTGAGCTCACATCTTTCTATGTTTTATTTTTTCCAAGATGAGAAGAAGTATATTATGACTGAGCAACATGGATAGTATAAGGGATATGAATGTGGATAATGGAGACAATTTTAATTTTGTTTTTCATTTTATAGTATAATTTAAAACTTATGAATATATTTAGTACTTCAAAGGCTACTAAACTGATCAGTATTTCGGGATTTGATCCCTTGTGATCATGCCAATGTATTATAATACAGATCTAGAATTGGGTAACTGGGGTCGAGGCGTTACAGTTCGTATCAAATTATTTTTAGTACAAACCATGGAAAATAGATTTATAAAAACTCTAATTATAGAACACTACCCTATGATAGACTTTGAGGATGGGTATAGAAGAACTTCCAAGAATTTTTTTAATGTATTGATTTTGTGAGTTTTCTAAGAAATACATCCCTACTTGGATACGAGCAGGGAGATGTAGCTCTAACATAGATGTACATATGGGTAAAACCCGAAACACTACATTTTTCTAGAGTCGATCAGGAGCTGCTGCACGACAATGGGCCTTGATTCACTCTTGGTTGAACACTCTCAAGGGATATGCTTATGATAACTCACATTTTCATTACAATCCATTATGATGGATTTAGGATTAAATACTTCCTTAATGAAAACCTTTTTTATGATTATAGATTATACGCATAATCTTTTCAATTTACGCTTGGTATTTTAATGTTTTTGAATTTTGCATTGCGATTCATAAACTGACCTAGTGTATGATATTATTTAGAAATGGTTCCCAATAGATGGAATGAGAACTCTAGCAATATTCATTATCCAAAGAGTAAGAAGGATCATATGGAATTGAGCCAAAATTTATAAGGGAAATAGTATCCCATGTATTCTCAACATATAAAGAAATAGTATCATTTGTTAATAAGATAAGTAAAGAATTCTTTGAGTCTTATGGATTTTAAGGGAAGAAAGAGAATAACATTATGGTAGAGAGAAAGATGGATAAATGGAAGAGGGGAAACAAGGATTTTCCATATTTGATAATTTTGGAATGAATCACCTTGATAAATTCTTGAAGGGAATGTGGGTGTGTTATAATTGTGGAAATAAAGGACACTAAATACTTGATTGTAAGGTTAAGAAAAAGGATTCAAATGTACAATGGTTCATATATAATGAGTTGTGACACTACCCGAATCAATGTCCAAATCATCAGAGTATTCCACAAATGAATTAATTGTAAAATAATCAAGTTATGATAATAACACAGATTAAGAAGAATGACTAGTGTTATTAAGTTGTTATTAATTAATTATTTCATTTGAGGGTTGTATCAATGATGTACTTATTATATGAATTATGGAAATAAATAAGGATTGTACTGTAGTACTATTTCATTGAGGATTTAAAATTATATGGTACTATGAATAGTGACTCAACAATAAGATAAAATTTATGGAAAATGCATGGCTGATGGAAATATAAACCTTAATATGGTCCTGATACCGAGGTAGTCATTTTGGAATAAGAGATGGTTGATTTGGATAAATTATATTATATATTTTTGACTACCTTGGACCTGATTAATGGTTTGTTTATTTCATCATTGTTGGAGTATTAAAAATTTCTTGATATAAGGAATATATCTAGTATTATATAAGGAATAATGATGGATGAATATAATCAATAAGGTTTTATTGTAATTCATGTTGTTACCATGCTTTAAAAGAATACATGATGAAGGTATTCACATGTTATTACACGGAAAAAAGATCTTCATTGTGTTTACCTTCCTTATAAATTTTGGACTGTGAGTTTGTATAGAAGTATTTTGGATAAGTCTAATGGTTGGAATGGATTAAGTTTGAAATTTTATACTATTTTTAAGGTTAAAACATTTCTTATAATTATTTTTGGATTTTTATATAAAGGACAACCCGAAGGGTCGGGCGACAACCACTCACATCCTGAAAGGCCGTGAGACTTGAGCCCGCAACCGAAGGGTGACAAGGGTTCATCACCTACCACTTACCAATATGATGTTCTACATTTTATAATGTAGTTTTTTAGAAGGTCTAATAGATGAATTATGAATAATTTTTTTGAACCCTTTATAATTAGGATAAATATACTATTTTTATGTTCAATTATCTTTTAGAGAGAAAGATGAGTTTGTGGTAGAAATTAGTAAAAAGATGTAACTATAAATTTCTTGTAATTTTTTCTCTTATTCTATGAAGAAATTAATCCTTAAAATTTAGGGAAGGAATCAAAAAACTAAAAATGTGTTATCCTAATACCTTATGTTTGGTTGAACGGATTATATTTTAAATCTTCATAGACTGATGGCTTTGCGGCCCTCAATTTTACACTTGTTTGTGATTGATGAGTTGAATCACTCCATATAAATACTTATGTTTCTCTCCAATTATGTGTATATAACTGCCCCCAATGTTCTCCTATCCGAAACCCAAATTTGGTGGTGACTTTTTAAATTCACTTTCCGTCTTGTTAAGACTATATTTTTTAACCCTCTTTCTGATGTGGGTTTTCCAGAAAGGTATTTTCTATTTTAAACCATTTATTTTTGAAGAAAAATTTCAAATTGAGAGGACACAATTTATTGAAGGATGGGAGAATCTAAACACCCAATATTTCATATTACGTTATTTCTTCAAAGTTACTCAATAACTTGTGCAACATGCAACACCGAGTATGAGCGCATCACAACTTACCAAACTTTCCATTCAAAAAGTGTTTATGAGAAGTATAAACAACATTTTTAATTTTATATACATCATATAATTTTAACATCCATATTATGTATTTTTATACATAATATAAGAAAAAATTCTATTTTTAAGATAAAATAATTATTTTTCAAAAAATGGAATTGTACCACCTTTTAATGGCATACCTTTTTAAAAATAGTTTTTTTCACTTTTATATGATATATTTGAAAAAAATAAAATTCTTCTTTAGAATTGGGAAATAAAAATTTAGTTTGGGTAACTTTTTGGTATTTTTCTGATAAAGTTCATGTTTTTAATGAATAATGAAAAATAATGCATTTTAATTTAAAGTGGAATTTTCCTCTAAATTAAATATATAGTTAGGTTGTTCGTTTAATTGTTTTTAAAGTATAATTAGATTATATTATTATCATTTAGTACAATTTGGATCATTATATGTAATATCACCTTTAAATTTGACATAAACACATGTAAATCTTTTAATAGATTTTACTTTTTAAAAACTCGCTTTTTGGTTTTGAAAATGAGAATAAATTTTAAATTAATTAACAAAACTTATATATTTTGAATTTTATAAAATATACATCATATATTAATTTATAATATCAAAATTAACTTCATGTGAATTTTTAGTATTTTTCAGAAAACATTCAATTTTTGATTGATAGTGAAAAACACTACGTTATTATTTAAAACTGAATTTTCTTTAATAATTATTTATATTATATATTCTAAGTAAAAATATATAAATAATACCTATATTATCTCAATTTAATTGATTGGATTCATTTTTATAATAAAATTAGATGTATAAGATTTCATTTAATTTTTTACCGTCTTTTACAAACCTTCTAGAGACATTTGCCAATTTGCATAAAAATTAATTTTACCACTTCTGTGAGTTGAATTTTGAAAATATGAGAATCAAGATTTATATCAGTAGAAAGAATGTGTATCAATAAGATGAAAATAATTTTATGTGAATAGTAACTTTTGAATTTTATTTAGCACGTTTAAAAGTAAATAGGGTAATTAGTGGTAAACATTATATTATAATTACCCTAGCACATTTATTAACTCTATTGGATAAGTGTAATTAGACAAAAAAACCCTATAAATACAAAATTATCCTTTTTTCATTTGGATTAGATTAAGTCATTTATTATAATTTTATTTAAAGAAAAGTTAAAAGTGTTAAATTCAATGTTTAATAACAAAACCATTTTTAATATAGGGTTATATATAAGATAAATTCGACTATAAATATTAATTAAAATGATAAAAATATTTCCTACAGAATTATTTTTTATTTATAATTTGTAGTTGTTAAATAATTAAATTTATGTATGACACAATGATGATGTAGTAATTACCTTATTAAGGAAATATTAAACAAATTGATATTATAAATATCCAAATAAATGGAATTTGAGACATTTAATGAATTAAACTATTTTTATAGGTTACTATGAAATTTTAGGGTGGATTAAATATTTTTTTTTAAGTAATAATGATGTTATGATTTTCACAAAAACAAAAAACTAAATAGTATCAAAATTGAAATAAATGAATTTTTTTAAAAAATATTATATTTTTAAATTATATAATATTCATAAAAATATATTGTTTGGAAAAAAGGTATTAAATAATAATATATATGTCATTAATGAACCACTTAAGTTTCTCTTGGAAGTTTATAGTAATATTACTACCCATATAGTGTAAAAATACAAGAAGACACGGTAAAAGATAAACTATTTAACTAATAGTTAAATCTAAAAGATACGGTTAATATGGCGACCTAAACTTTTCTAAAACCTATTTTTTGAGAGTATTTAGACCCATACCCACATTATATTATAAATAAATTAATTTTTATCGACTATAAACCGAAAATTATTTTATAATAAATGAATATTTCAAGCCTTTTTTAAATTGACCCTCACCGCTCTTATAAAAGGGTACTTTCTCTTCTCTTAATTTCAATTTTCCAAATCCATTGGGATCGGCCAAAACCTACTCAAATATACTACCAACATCCCTACCTTCAACATAGAGTCCTTACATTGATCAAAAAGAAAACATAAGAGTCCCTTTTGATCAACTCAAAAGGAAACACCCGAAGAAGAGGTAATAATATTTCCACCCTCTTTCATGTTATTTTATTCTTCCACTTATTATTTCTTGGATATTTACATACCAAAATAATAAATCTAGTACCTTATACATAAGTTTATGTTATTATAAATATGGTACAACAATATTCGTTATTTTATCCATCCTATAAATGACAATGTCACCATACGTGCGTATGTATGGATTACTGTCTCCACATTGTGGTGTAGTTTGTTATTCAAATACTTAATTGTTAAGATTGGTATAATAATGAGTAAAAATGATATAAATAATAAATATAACATGTTAATGATTCTTTATATATGATATAACATCCAATTTTATATGATTTCACCATTAAAATAATGATAGTTTCGCTCGTGTGTACGTACGGCTTACCGTCTACACGACGCGATGAGATTTCAATATCCATCATAACCATTCAAGAATGACTTTATTTTGATGATTAAAAATAATTTTTAAAAACTTGATATCATTCTGTATATGAATAATATAAATTCTATCGATAACAAACCAGACTTATGTAATAAATCATATAAAGGAAAAAAAATAGTTAACACCAAAAACGATGATACCACTAAAATATCATTAACAAATAAATATTAGAAGATCATATATGATATCATATTAATTCATATTGTTATTTTATAATTTAATAACTAGTATTTCAACATTATAAAAGAGTTTAACTTACCCTTGAACAAGGAAAAGTACAAGGTAATGGTTGATTTCACAATCTCTTTATTATCCATGGTTGTTTTTACATGAGTATCTACTAAGACCTCTTTATAATCCACATATGTGTTTTCTTAAAAATGAATTTCAAAACATTTTTAATATTTATTAGACTATTGGTTAGAGTAATTTATACACATATTTGACCATATAAGTTTTTAATGGAATCTTTCCGTCATTTTCCAAACAAGGTACTTTATGACATTTTCGATATAATTAAGGTAAGAATGTGTTTTTTAACTTATATAGTGGGTGAGGTTATTCTCGGCCTTTATTACAACATTGAAGATTCCCTTGCAAGATTATAAAAATATTTTCAAAGTAAATGTTTTCTTTTATAATTACATGAATTTTAAATGATCTCAAAAAAAATAGATATTCCTCTAAATTTAATTTTCATTTCATATATGTAAACATCCTTTGATGGATTTTACACGTGTTTTAGGTTGATTCATTATGATACAAATCTTTCATATTGTATTGATGGTTTATTTATGTGTTTGACATTTGATGTGTTATTTTTATACCATTCATGGTTTATGGTAAAAGTATTATCATTTCATATGCTATTTTTAATACGAATGTTTATGTTATGTTTCAACCTTTTCATATGAGGAATGCATTGGACTTAGTAAGGGATAGGTGGAGCTCGCTATATCTCCTCTATGCTTTGGTAGGTCTCTTGAGAAAAACTAGTGTCTTGGAAAATGGCCTAGAAAAAAATCATATTTGTATTCTTGGAATAACGCCTTGACTATGTGGTTATGAAGTCTAGAATTATACATTCCATATTTATGAAATTAGCTATTTGATATTACATTTGATCATTCAATTAGTAGAATATCTATGTGAATAAGTTAATGGAATTATTTTATTTATCTTTTCCATATTATCCAGAAGTTTGATTTTAAAAGGCATATGTTTCATTCTTATACGTTGCCTTAAAATTTTATACCTATTTATGAAAGTTTCCCCTATATTGTTATCCTTACTGAGCATCTGAGCTCACCCCTTTATATGTTTTATTTTTCCGAGGATGCGAAGAATTATATTATGACTAACCTGAAAGTATAGTCTAAGAGATTTTAATGTGGCTAATGGAGACAATTCTTTTTGTTTTTTTCAGGTTTAATGTAATTTAAAACTTATGAATATATCTAGTACTTCTAAGGCTACAAATCTGATTAGTTTTTCAGGATTTAATACCTTGTGATCATTCTAATGTATTAAAATAATGCATAGGCTCTGAGTAACTAGGGTTGCGGCATTTTAGAAACCATGTTCCCTATACCAACTGTATAATAAATATCAAAATGAAAATATTCAAGATACTCTAACTAGTATGGATGTATAAAATTTATATCTATATGAGTAAAAATATATTTTTGTCTCTTATGATTAAAATATGACAAAAACCTATCCCCAATGATATAGTGAAACCTTGTTTTGAGTGAATTAATAACTAATAACAACTAAATATCATGGGTTGGGTGGTTATTCTCATGATTGTGTAAATAGAATGAGCCAAAGGCCTTCCCTATATCATTTTCATCCAGACACATACCAATCCCATGCTAGAAGCATTGCACAAAACATCATAAACCGATCATGGTTCTGAAAGAATAATTAATTGGGATCAATTCAACCACACCTTAAGCTATTTAAATTATTTTTAATACTGTTTATTCCATTAAAATATCACAACCTTTTGAGTTATTTCTATCATTGATGATTCAGGATTAGATAAGTGTAAACAAACTCTCTATAGTAACCAGCCTAACCTAATATTCTTCAGATCTCAATCAGATTTATTGACTTTCCCTAAGAGATAACTAGCTATACCTTTTGAGGATCTACTGAGATAACCCTCTCAGATATCACAAGTCCCAAAAACTGCACCAATCTGATCCAAAACACACATTTGGAATGATTAATATACAAATGTTGTTTTTTCACGGTTTGATGAATGATATCCAAATGGTCTGTATGATCCTTATGACATGGAGTACTCCAAAATATCATCAAAAAACACAAACTAAATAGAGTCTAAGAAATAATGAATGATCTGGTTCATCAAATCTATAAACACTAATGGAGAATTACCATGACCAAATGGCATAAATAGATACTCAAAATTATCATATTAACTCTTAAATTATATCTTCCATTTTTCCCCTTCTCAGACTCCAATACAATGACTCCCAGACCACAGTTCATTCTTCAAAAACAAACAAGTCCGTCCAAGATAATAAAAGATTTCATCTATCCTTGTAAAAGGATATTAGTTCTTATTAGTCACCTGATCCATCTTTTGATAATCAATAAAACTTATGAGGATATTGTATGCCTTTATAGAAAATTGGATAGGTGAAGCCCATTATGACATGTAAGGATGAAAAAAATACATTTTATTCTAGTTCCATAAGATAGACCATAATTTCCACCAACATAGATGGTTCCATATATGATGATTTCTTATAGATGGTATTCTTACATAGACGAATATCTATAGTATAATCGACCTCTCTATAGGGTGATACAAGTGAAAAATCATAATTAGGGACCATGGGGAATCAAAATAGCACTATAATAAGTTTTCTATGAAAACGATGGTAAAATGAATCTAGAAACATCTCATACAATTTTCGTGGTATTAAATAGGGAGAAGTATCAATCTACCCCCAGCCTTTTTGATCTACAGTCACACTCACCCAGAAACACGTGAGTGACCCGATCTATAAATAATAACAGGACATTATAGTTATAATAGTCTATTTGGGCCTTAACACTAATCATCTAATTCACGATGATAATCAAGTCTAATATGTCATTGTCAAGTACCAAGATATCCAATTCCACCTCAATGTCTACTATCCCAACTCGACATGTGGGACATTTGAAACCTTGTTTTGATCTTTTTCACAAAGGAGTGGAAAGATCCAATAACAATGGAATAAATTATGAAAAACCCCAACACATAAACTAACTTTGAAAATACAAAAGATTGAGTAGAAACTAATTCAATAAAATATTATCACGATATGTGATGATTTAATAAATGTACCTCTAATAGTAAATGTCCCTGTTTTAAATTGTTTTGATGTATACCCTCCTGAGTAATGTAATTTTGTCATATAAACATGAAAATATCCCTTATCTAGTAGATTAGACCCACCACCATTCGATTCATCATCATGAACCTGTGAACCATTTGTGATAGTGGATCCTTCCCTATTTCCTTGAGTTATATTTTCCCCAAAAGACTATATATTCTTAGATCATATTGAAATATAAAATTTCATGTGAACCAACACATAGTTAGTCTTGGTATGACCTATCCTACTACACTAGTACTAGCCACCCAACTACTGACTTGTCAAATCCCATGAAACTGGTATTAATGAAAAATGACCAATATAATTCTTCCTTTTATGGTAATAAAAAACACCCTAGAGAATAACCAAACAAACTAAATTGTTCGGTTCCGATCCCGCGAGTACCTGCGAACACCACCCATTCACGCTGCTCTTCTCATCCCATATGTTCCACCCACTGTGACAATCTCGGATATAGCTATGTGGTGAGACCGACAACTCCCAACCTCACAAAAGGTCGTGGAGCTCTGGTTTCGAGGTGCTTTCATAGAGTCAAACTGGGATGATGACCTCTCGGTTCCTATCATACCAGCCATGTATTCCTTATCCAAAATTACCTTTCTACTACCTCAAAATTTTTTTGAAGGAACATGTGAATCATCATTGACCAAATATCAGGCCTCTGACCTAACTCGAACCATGGATCCTTTATTTACATATTAGTGACATCCTTGGGTTCCAAATGCCCCAACTTGGAAAAAGAATTAAAATACTAATGAATGGTATGTTCTATCTAATATATCTTCATAAAATCAAGGGTCTTCTTAAAATTTTATGTATTAGAAAAACATTTTCAGTAAATATTTTATTTAAGGAAGCCTAGGTAAGATCTCTATGTAAGTTAGCCTTCATAATAGAGTCTCACCATCTCCTTCTTGATCCCTAAATATTTTGTGTAAATAAACATTATAGTATTTAGGATTCATCACGATGTTAAATATCCTCTCTATCATCTTATCTCACTCCTCACTTTCCAGGGGTCTATTTTAACCATTAATGTTGGGTGGATTTCACTTAGTAAATTAAAATTTATGATCCACCATGCATTCAGGGTTCCTGAAACCCACATAACCTAGAGAATGAATAGTATAGATAAACATTTCTACCAAATTTAGGTCCACTGAAGGGTTCAAAAACATAACCTGTTTTATAACTTTCTATCTCCAATATGGATGTTCTCTTACCATTGGAAATGTTTAACAAAACAAATAAACAAATTAGACACAAGAAACTTCCAAAATCATAGAACTAACATAAGGTATTGATATAAATTATTTAAAACCTTAAGAAAATTAAAGAAACCACAAAAGACCTAACATAAAATGTAATATATAGTGACCCTCTTTTTTCATACATTAACATTATATCACTATTGTTGAAAACATAAAATAGTATTCAAACAAATACCCAAATACCATCCCAGTATATAGCCTTTGGAAACATAGAATCATAAATACTAGTATATAATTGAGAAACATAATCTCCCATAGGGTTCATCCTAACTATCCCCCTTCTTAGACACATCAAACATAATAAATATATTATAACCTGGAAAAGAAAACACAAAAAGGGGTTAGCTAAGATGCTTAGTTAGGGAAACCAAGGGTGCTATGTAATCATAATAATTATCATAAGGGTATTAGGATTTGATAAATAAAATAAAATATCATACCCTGCATATCAGATATCAAAAACATGAATCATGGAATAATGTTTCTCAATTTATAAGACATGACTCATAATTAAACAAATGTCATAATCTATGAAATAATAACATAGGAATAAAAAATAGAATTTTGACATTAAGATAAGTATATAATATTATTTCTATAGTATCAAGGGAATCACTATTAATGTTATCATAGTAGTATGGATTCACTCTGCATACCATCTTGGTTGTCATCATTCACTACCCTATCCATATTACTAACATGATTTCCCTCATAATACCATCTTGGTAGTCATGGATCACTCCCATAGACATATTATTAGCCAAGATTTACTCTCAATACTATCATAGTCTATTTCATTAGATATAAATCTTTAACAAATACATTAGAGGACGATATAGGTCGCACCCATATCATAGTGAAATCATGAATACTTGTTCCACAAAATCATAAAAAATAACACCATAAAACATGAAATGAAATGGATATAATAACCATGTAATCATATCATAACCTATGAAAAAATATATAGGATTCATTATCATTTCGTCAAGAGTACAACTTCTGAAAAGAATCATGTTCCAAAAGTATATAACCTGTGAAATAAATGGGTATCATAAACATCATGTAATAAAAAATATAATCCATTAAATGAGAGGTTATGAATGGAAAATTTGACCATTTCCCTAGAAAGGAATGAGTAACACCAATTTATTTCAACATTAGTTGTAAATAATTTTTATTGATCATTGAAAATCATTTCTTGAGGAAAATTTCATTTTTTATTGAAAAGTATTTTTAAAACATAAAACAATTTGAAAATATTTTTATTTGAAAATATTGTTGAAAAATTATAAATGATGCTTTTAACCCTTAAAAAATTAAAATCCATTTCATTGAATTTATTTTTATTTTTTTAATCTTGGTTTTTGAAATAAACCAGATTTCTAACAAAACTGAGAAATATTGTCATATATTTCTTAAAAACATTTTCATAATCATATTTAGTACCAAAGAGTAGAAAATGTTACGTATAAGTGTAAATATATTGAAAAAATAGGATAATAAGAGTCATAAAGGATTTTAATATAGGGATCATAATATTTCATCAAACAAAGAAAAATCATTAATAATCTAGAAAAGCGATGATATTATTTCAATAAACAATTACCAGTTGGTTACTAGGGATCATACATGCCATGTAAGAAAATATTATTATATTAATCTTTAAAATATCATGAAAATAACAATATTCATGATATAATATTTCAAATTGAATTATATACATCTTGAAAATGGATGATGGTTTATAACAAACATTTTTTTCAAAAAAGGCCACATAAGAAAAAATTATCTTACAGTTTTGGAAACCCTTGAAACATTAACTCCATGAAAGGGAGATCATAGAATGGATATGTAAATTAATATAAATTTAATAATAATAATAATAATAATAGAAAACATCCATGTGTAGTATACACACCACAGTAGTGTAATGGTTGGTGAATAATGCTTGTATCTCACAGAAATAAAAAGTTTGATGATATTCCCTTTACCATGTTTCTTGACTCATGTCATAATAATTAAATCCTCATGTATAATAAAAATAAATTTACTATACATGTATCATTTAAATATATTCTAATATCTAATACCATATATTGTTTTTATTTTACATTATATTAACTTCTTATTGACAACTTCATGTTAACGTTAAGCTTCAGGTAAGATTCGCATTGTATTTCGAATATGAATTTATTTTTCATATATTTGGTCCTTATACTTAAATATTGATTCAAATAATTTATAACATTATATAAATATAATTAATATTCATTATATGTGTATAATTATATCTAGATAATTTAAATGGAATACATTATTCATGATGGAATTTGGTTGTACGTACTCATGAATGTTGTTCCTGTTTAATTTTCATATTGGATGAAAGAAGGTAAATGACACACATATATATATATATATCATTTTAAAAGTAAATGTTTTATATCATATATATCATAGAATATAAATATACCAATTCGTAAAACATTCCATGTAGTGTGGGAATGAATCGCATCGTTTTGAGTGGGCAGTGGTACACACATCCGTAAATGAAATAACTATATCAACACCAAAAGGAAAGTATAATTATATGTGTGGTAAAAAGATTAAAAAGATTAAGGAAATAATAGATATAATATATTACATATATAAATAGTATTTCCATGATAATTTCCACCATGATAGGAGGTAATGTATAGAATGAACAATCATCATTTAGTGAGGTGGTTGTTCACATAGATATAAACTGTATGTTCGTTACTCATTAGATGGAAGTTCATGTAAGTATTGGTCGAAAAAATAGAGTAAAAACATATCAATATATTAAGGATAAAAATTTTTTTGTATAATGATGTAATATTATTATTTTTGGTTTACTAATATGAAAATAAAATAAATGAACTTGAGGAAGGGTGTTACCTCTTAATCAGGTAAATCATTATGGCTTGCACAAAAGGGATTCCTTGGAAGGTTTAATGAGAAAAGGAAGGATTCAATGAATAAGTGAGGGATTTTAAAGATATTATTTATTAGTTATTGGTAGAGGAAATTTGTATTTAGAGGTGTGAGGAATTAGGATGAGATGGTTCCTTTTTATAGTGGAGGATGATCAACACTCTTGTAATATGTTGAAAAAGAATTCAATACAAATTTTTCACTTGTCAAGGGGATCCAATAATGGAAACAATTTGATAAAATTTATTATATGGATAAAATATAACTATCTGCTAATTTTTTTTAATGTTTATAGGTAGTTTTGGGTCTAATATTTAAGGTTTAATCCTTATATAAGACTAGTTTTACCTTAATTGATGTAATTTATATTAATTACATTCAAATATATTTTTGGAAAAAAATAATTTGAACCTATTAGAAATTATAAATTAATCTTATTAAAAATATGTAATCAATTTTTCTAAATTCTAATTATATAAGTGAAAATAATTAATTTAAAATTAATCTCATGTATGGGATGATATTGAGGCCTTTAAAGTAAAAATGATCAAAAGTTTGCAATGTTTTTATATCCAATTTCAATGTAAAATTGGTTTCAATAACCAATATTTGGTTAATTTATAAAAACATTATCTAATAATATTTTTGACCAATTTAAAATATAACTTATTATAATAGATAAAATAGATGAAAAAACTGTTTTTAATTAAAATTCAGTATTTTTCACTATTCATCATAAAATAATGTTTCTCAGAAAAATACAAAAAATTTACCCTAAGGTAAATTATAAAATATAATTTCAAAAATTAATTTTATAATATCAAATTTAATTTAAAAAATTTTAAAAAAGTAAATTTATAGTTTTTCTCTGAAGGACATGAAATTTTGTTAATTTTAGAAAATGGTATTTTTAGACATATATGGACATTACCAATAAATTATATCTCACTCTATAAATATTTTTTTATTCAGATAAAAAAATTTATAAAAAAATTTAATGTATTTATTACTATTCATATAATTATGTTTAATGGCTAGGTTATAATTATCTCATTTAAATTAATACAACAACAAAAACATGCTCAACGTTGCGTGTAATGTTGGATAAGTTAGTGTTGCAAGTATTGTTTTCCAAGTCATTGTTTTGTGTAATGAAAACCATATAAGTGTTCGTATAACATATTCTAAGTTGGTTCATTGTGAAATTAATGATTGAATTAGTTAAATTCAATACATCAAGGAAAATTAATTGATTTGAAAAAATATTTCACAAAATCTTAGGGTGTTATATTCAACCCCCCCCCCCCCCTTAAAATGAATTTCACCCTCAAAATTCATTTGGGTTATAAAAGGTTTAATACTTGAAATTTCATTCATATAAACTCATATAGTAGAAATTAATACTAAAACATCCCATAAAACTAGGAATTTGAACCATTACAGTTACCCAAAGTAACTCATAACCAGATTCCAATATAGGGAATATAAGTGGGAAGTGATAACATGGGCATGTAAGAGAAAGATTACCATCATGTTTTGATGGATATTGATAGAAAACAGGGTTAGGATAAATTTAAAAATCACAAATATATAAATGTACGATAATCTAAGGTACCTTCTGGTCCATAAAAATAAGGTACTAGGACAACATTTTTGTCTTAAAGATCAAATTTCCTAAAGATGAAGATTTTTCATGAAAATATATACATGTATGATTTTAGGACAATGTCACCCTTTATTTTTTTGTGATCCAATTAACTTATTTCTCTTAAAATTTGGGTTAGTTTTTCATTCATGATGTAGCAACAGATCATGAGACCAATGATATGTCATACCATCAGTTATCATCAATACAAAGTTGTTTTAACAGGTTATCTAATTTGCATAAATCCCCATATAGATAGATTATAATTTAATATTTTGGTCTTTTATATAATTTAAGTTTAGAAATCAATAAATTTTTAACCATACAACCCTTAATAATGAATAATATTAAATTATTTTTAATTAAAGTCATGAAATCGGTTTCACATTGATCCACAAATATCAAAAGGTACAACTTGGTTGTAATATTCCAAACATGTGAATACCCTCATCATATATTCCCTTAATTACAATAAACCCTTTTCGAAAACATGCATTCTTATTTATTCCAATAATGATCGGATATATCATTTAAATTAAAGATGTTTAAAACTCCATCCTTGATGAAATAAAACAATTTTTCAATAATAAGTTCTAGGTAAATTCGTATAGTCCAATTTACTTATTCATATCCAGCATATATTTATCCAATAATCATTATGTCAATGTTAGTAATTAATTAAGGGTTAACTTCCCATAATAAAAAAAAACATTTCCATGAAATCACTATTCTATGTCTTTAACACCATTATAGATTTACTTTTCATTCCTTAATGAAAAATGATACTGAAAATAATTATATATTTCATGAATTTTATAACATAATCTCTGAATACTAAAACAGAAATACTTGATTCATCTATCAATATCCTTAAAACTATAATTAGGAATCATAAACATATTCCAGAATACCTCATTAATAGAATAAAAAATATGAATAATGTATTAAGGTTCCTCAAACTCAATCTAATCATTATTCTTATGTTTAATGTTATAAGTACAATAATAACATCACATACAATTCACGTGTCATTTGTTGTCCCTTTATCTTAAGAGGTATATCTAATACTCACACAACCTTCCGGAATACCTTTATGATATTTCCATAAAGACAATAAATTCACATTACAAAAATTATTTCCACATATGAAACATTAAATGTTAACAATTTTCCTTACATTTCCCCTTATTGACAAAAATCAGAAATGTATAGTGTGAGAAACATTTATTATATTAAGATACCATGTAATCATGAAAGGTTACATATAAGGATCCTAAATCATGTATCCTACTTCTTTATCCTATATAAACATAGGTTTATACTAGTATATTCATATTAATCCTCTATTTAAATCATTCATGACGGTTCTATAGAGTTTATGAAATACAAAAGCATATCCCCTGGAAGTGTCAATGTATGTGTATAATAAGGCCCATTTTAATGTACCAGATTAATTAGAGTAAGGCTCATGACATCTTCTCAAAGTTATTACCCATAGGTTCATCTATTCCAGATCCACATCCACTTCTAGTATCTAGGATTTTATTTATTTCTAGGAAACCACTCACTCTATCCCTTACCAAAATTCATTGTAATTTTCCATTACTTTTCCTCATCCTTATATTTATACATCGACATGTAATTATTATTCTTACTAAGGTTTTCTTAGCATAGATTCCAATGGTTAAATAATACTATTCTCTGATATAAAATATAGTGAAATTTTATTTTTCATAAATTAACATTAAATAACTTCATGTGGAATACTTAAAACAATATACAAACAGAAACTCAACGACTATACTAGTTTATTGTCTTTGAAAACATGGAAACAGAAACCCTCATACATAAGTGAGATACATTATCTCCCACTTGGTTTTTCTTGAATAAAACTCTTCTTAGAAACATCAAACTTAATAAATATCATCATAACCTAGGAAAGGAAACATAAAAAAGGGGTATTCTCACATGCTTAGTAATAGAAAATATGGGAGATAGATAAGTTTAATCATGTGAATAATGGTATGAGAACATGATCATGAAAATAAAAGATCATATCCTATAGATGAAATATCATAAACATGAATCATTGAATAAATATTTCATGTTTATAATATATGAATAATAATTAAATAAAGTATATAAGCCATGAAATTATAATGTAGGAATAAAACATGTAATTGTGGAAAACACTTTATCAAATAATATGATAAACATAATAGCCAAGGAATCACATCTAACATCATCGTTGTTGTATGGTTAAAATCCCCATACCATATTTATACTCATGGTTCACTCCCATGGATATATATAGAAGCATTATTTCACTACTCATACTCTCATGGTAGTCATGGTTCACAGCCATGTCCATATTTGTAGTTTATGTTTACTCCCAATAACATCTATGTTTATCTCATGAGATATACATCTTCACCCAATGCATTGGAGGGATACATATGCCCCACCAATCTCATAGTAAAATTTTACATACATGTTCCATATAATCATAAAAAATATATGATAACCCACAAAATTGATTGGGCATCATAAACATGTAATCATATCACAACATGTGAAAACATATATAGGTTTTATTATCATTTCATCACGAGAATAACCCGTGAAAGGAAGCCGGTTTTAAAATCATATAAAATGTGAAATTGAAAAGGGTATCATAAACATCATTCCAAGAAACATAAACCATTTAGATAAATATTTCTAATTGATACATTGAATAATTTTCCCTAAAATATACGATTAACACTAATGGATGTTATCTTATATGGGAAATAATTTTCATATATATTTTAAAAACATTTCGTGAGGAAAATATCCTTTCTTATATGAAAAATGAATTTTTAAACATAAAACCTTTTGAAAACATTTTTCATTGTATAATATATTTGACAAAGTATAAATAAATATTTTGAAACCATAAAACATTTTAAAATAATTTTCCTTAACAAACATTTTTATATCATTTTTGGAATTTTTTTAAATTAAATCATATTTCTCATTGAAGATATAAATACAGGATGATTTTTCATAAAAACTTATATTAATAATTTTAAGAACCAAAGATAGGATAAATGGTATATATACACAGAAATATAATGATAAAATAGGATATTATAAAACTCATGATGGTCTTTATGATACGGATCATAAAATTTCAATAAATAAAGAATAATCATTAACAATATCGAAAAGTGATTATATTGTTTCAACAAACACTTGATACTTGATTAATTGGGATCATAATATCCATGTGTGCAAATGATATTATATTAAGATTAAAAATATCATTAAATTAAGTAAAATTATAATAAGAAGATTCAAATTGAATTGTATGCACCTAATAAAAGAATAGAGGTTCATAACTAATCCTGTTTCTCAAAGATGGTAACATGATACAAAACTATCATACCGATTTGGAAATCCTTTAAACATAAACTCCATGAAATAGAGATAATTTAATGGATATTTAAATACCAATAAATTTAATTATAATAATCATAAAATAAATCAATTCACTGTATACACACCACACTAAAGGAAATGGTGGTGAATAAAGCATTTAACTCACAGAAATAAAATGTGAGATGAAATTCCCTTACCTTGTGTCTCGACTCTCATCATACATATTAAAAACTACAATATGATAAACATAAATTTATTATAAATATAACACAAGACCATATTATTATATCTGATACCATATATGGTTTTCTTATTGATTTATATTACCCTCTTGTAAAAATTTCTAAGTTAACATTACGGTTCGGGTAATATTCTGTTTTTTTCGCATGTGTCTTAATTTGTTATAAATTTTATCCTTATTCTTATATAATGATTTCCATAATGTAAACCATGATATAAATATAATTTATATTCATTATATGCATTTTATAAAAATCTATATAATATAAATGGAATACACCATTCGCAGAGACGGTAAGCCATAAGTACGCATGAACACTGTTCCCGTTTAACTATCATATTGAATGGAATAAGTTAAATCACATATATCTATATATATGTTAATATATATCATTATTATAGTAGAATTAATATAACATATATATTATATAATTTCACTAAACACATCTTTAGTACATTCTATTTTGTGTATGAATGAATCACAACGCTTTGAGGGGTGATAGTCCACACTTCCTCAAACTAAATTATCATATTTACACAAAATGGAATGTATAGATATTTGTGTGGTAAAATTACTAATAATATTAATTATATAATAAATATAATATATAAATTTTATAAATATATTTTACATCATAATTTTCACCATGATATGCAGTAAAAGAAGAATGAAACATAAAAGTTCATTGAGGTGGTTGTTCACCATTCACATAAACAGTATGTTCATTACTCATTAGATGGATGTGTGTGTAAGTGTAGGTGGAACCATTAGAGTAAAGAATGTTAGTATATTGAGGATACTTGGGGGTTTTATAGTCATTTAATAAAATTATTTGAGTTTGTGGAGAAAGAAAATAAATGAAAGGAGCTTGGGGGGAGGGTGTCACCTCTTAATTGGGTAACTACTTTTTGGTTTTCAACAAAGGGATTCCATTGATTGATTTATGAGAAAAATAAGGCTTAATTTAGCAACGTTGGGATGTTCAGGATATATTTGGGAAGATTTATTTTCAGCCATTTTTTCTTCGAGATGTGTGACGAAGTACGAGGAGATAAAGCCTCTATATAGTGGGGGAGGAGTGGCACTGTTTTAATATTTGGACAATGGAATTACAACCCCAATATTCATATGTAAAGTGGATCCAATAATGAAAAAAATTCAAGAAAATTTAATATAGTTTATAAAAATTGAAATAAAATGGATATTGGACAAGTTTCTAGGTCGTTTTTTGTCTTAAATTTATGGTTTAGTCATTAGTGAAGATTAATTTTACCTTAATCGATGTAATTAATTTTAAATACATTCACAAATATATTTTTTCATAAACTATGTTGAACTTATTATAAATTAAAAATTATTTTGAATCCAAATATGGAATCCATTTTTCTGATTTCCAATAACATTAGTGGTAGAAATGAATTTATAATTAATCATAATGAAGAGACGACACTGCGAGTTTTTATAGTAAAGAAGATCAAAATATTGCAACATTTTTATATACACTTTTATACTGAAAATGGTTCCAATGACCTAAATTTTATTAATTTATAAACATATTATATAATTATATATTTAAACCAAATTAAAATGTAATTTAACCTTATTAATTATTTGGAAGAAAAAAAAATTTAATTAAAATTAATTGTTTTTTATTATTCATCTGAAAATGAGATCACCCATAAAAAATTAAAAATAAATTAAACCTATGAAATATTTGAAATTATAAATTAAAAAATTATGTTTAAATTATCAAATTCAAATTATAAATGTGTCTATAATTTATTTTATTTTTATATAAGGACATTAAAAGAAGTTTTTTTGAGAAAACAATATTTTTAAACATTTAAGGACTTTACAAAAAATATATATATTTCATTATAAATTTGTTTTATTTAAATAAATCCATTTAAAACAGTATTTTTAGTGTAATTATTAATATGAACATTACTATGTTGAAATTGAAGGTTATAATTATCTCATTTAAATAATTATAACAAATACAATATCATCCTTGTTGCATGTATTGTATGATAGGGCTGTGTTGCATGTAATGTACTCCAAGTCAGTGTTGAGTGTAATATACACCATGTTAGTGTTCTGTACAATGTTCACCAAGTCAGTTCTATGTGAAAGGAATTTTTTACTTAGTGTAATGTAATAAATGAATGAAAATTAATTCATTGAAAAAAATAGTTCCCAAAATATTGGGGTGTTATAGAATTGGTCAATTAAAATAAAATTCTCATATAGTTCATTCAAATGAAATTAAACACCACGTCACAAATCTTCTAAATGTCCCTAACCACCCATGGCAATTCGATTTCAATCACGAAGTTTCTTGAATATGCCTATTTTCCTCACTTACTATTGAATACCATTGGACCAAATTCCTATATAACTCATATTAGGATGTGTTTACAGACATCAGTATGAGAATCCATTTTTATACCAAATTGTAATGAACCACCCCATGTCAATAACACAATCCACCCAAATGAACCCATCATGTAACATAGTTAAAACTGGATAAAAATACAATCTTGAATATAATCAATAAAATAAAAATACACCCAGAGTATAAAGTGAAGACAAAAAAGATACCATCAGATACATACACTCCATCCTAAAACCACATAAACCCAAAAGTATGTTAATCCCCATGTGACCAATAGTCACCTCCAGACCATTCCAAACCAATGTCATCAAAAATAAGAGAAGATGGCATGCTATAAGATTCTATTCAATTTAACTAAATCCTACAATACAATATCTACAATCTACCAATGGGAGATGTTGGGTGTGAACCAAATCCACGTCGAATAACACCACAGTTTCCTTACATATCTAGATACTAAGAATCAAACATCTCAAAATTTTAAAACAAAACATTTTTACAAATAATTTTCATAAATTTAAATCTAGTATTAAATCATTTTCCCTTTTGTTTATATATAATCCCATCATATAATCAATGTATAAATATGAAAAGTATACGTGATATAAATAGGAAATTGTGTCCATGCATAAAGAGGTAAATTGGTAAACAAAAATCTATAAAACAACCAGCCAAGTGAATCTATGTGATACAACCCAATATAAAAACATATTCCCAGTAATAAATGATAAAAAAATCATGAAATAAATGACTATAAATGAGAAATAATGACACATATGGGATCTACTCTATATGAAACTATGTACAACACACTTAAAAAATCAAAATAGGCATAATGTACATCCAGCTTGTATCATATTATTCTTGTTTATATCACAAATGTTGACCTCCTACTAGTTCCAGACATACACTAAGACTACCCATGGCTCTTTCCCAACACACCCAAGGTTACCAATGTGATTTTATCAAAATTAATATCAAAACCATGATTAACTATTATTAAAAAAAATCCAATCCAAGCAATTCCACTTCGGAGTTTGAAACCCAATTTTTAAATCATGAAAATTTATTTTCAATGGAATCCACCTTTTTGAAAACCATTACCATTCCAATATATCATTTTAAACGATTTATCTCTTCTAATCATGTACGAAAATTAATTTATAATGAATGACCGGAAAATTCATCAAATTAAAATATTGTACAGAAACACATAATTCAATATGGTAGAAACCAAACCTCATTAAAAAATAGTGATTAGAAACTAGGATAGAGGATTTAGAAATACATTACATGCTATGAAAATTTATGGTATTAACAGAAAACACTATCAGTTCAAAAATTTGAACACAACCTCTTCAAAACAACATCTTCAATCTTAGAAAAAGAGAAACATAAGTAACGATTTCCTGATGAAAATATCCACAACCACAATAGTGGTCAATCAATGAATGAAATGTTCCTGAAGGATCGAATGTCTCTAAAATATCTTTTTGTATATTCTAGGTCGATATTGTGAAGTTACTTTGTAAAGACCCATAAAATTCAAGAGGAATTTATTTTTCATAATTTTCATTGGGACTTTTCGAGTGCGCAGTTTCTGATGGCACCTGATTCTGAGGCCCGGTGTGCCCGGAATCATGTTCTGAAGTTTAGCTCGGGTACGTTCAGTGAACGAACAATAAAGTTTTCCTAACTTTTGAACTGGTACTCAGAATCGAAATCTGAGGTCACTGATGGGATCGCAGCACCGGTAATTTCTTAGGAACACCTTTTCCGAAGTTGCGTTGCTCGGGTGAGGTTATTAAATAATGTCTTAACTAAAGAATGAAATAAATTATTGTGCTACAATTTTATTTCTATTCTAGGTAGTTTAAACCTATTCTTGGTTGTTGGAGTGGGACCCAATAATATCCTAACTCCACTAGGTAGGATATTAGTGAAGTGGGGCCCACACAAGCCCCAACCCTTCAAATCCCTTTTAACCTCCCTCTCGTGCATTTAATATGTAACTCACCCGCACCCCTTTTAAATACCAAGCCAACTCTCTTAATTAATGAATTGAATTATGTTATTCAATGTAATCAATTCTTGAATTCATTTTGAATTTTGAATTGAATGTTGGCTTATGTGTGTTAATTAAATAAAACAAAGTCTTATTTCATTAAGGATTATTTCGTTATGTGAGAAGGTTGGAGAGGAATTACTCAAGCCTGGGAATCTTCATCTTCCTCCTTGAATAACACGAAGAACACACCGTCATCGATGAAGAACACCGACCTCCGACGAAGGACGAAGAATAATGCTGATTCCTCAGAGATCGATGACACGACGCCGTGTTCTGCGACGCCGACGGTCCTTTTCTCTGTGATGTCGTGTACCGCGACGTCGTGTACCAAGATGCCGTGTACTACGATGTCGATGATCCTCCTTCCATGACACTGTCTTCCATGACGTCTCTTTCCTGTGACAAACCTCGTTCGATGAATTCATCGAGGTATGGGTTAACATGATGTTCGTGGATTTTTCATTGCCTGTCTTCGTCTTTATTTTATGGCTCCTGTTGTCGTCATAACTGGTGGAGGTCGGAACACATGAACACGGCCGACCCTCCTCCCCCTTTTTGATGTGGTACTCTTGCGGAACGAGCAAAGGCAGCGCTGTGCAATGGCAATGCGTGGAAGCAAGAGGAACGGGCGAAGAAGCGAAGCACCGTCGCGCCGCACCGTTGAGGTCGAACGAAGCCGCGGCCGGAGTCAGGCCTCGTCAAAGGGGCACGGCACCGTCGCACCGCTCTGGAAATCCAAAAAGGACCATGGCCGGGGCGGGATTCGGTGGAGGGGGTGGCACCGTCGCGCCACTCCGGTCGGACGAAGGCCGTAGTTTTTGGCCGCGGTGGAGTAGGAGAGTGCAGCCGGAGCCACCGGCTGCCGATGCATAGGGGGCGGGACCGGCTGGTCTTGCCATGACTCACCAGCTGGTCAAACCGGCCGGTTTCTGAGATTCCCAGGGGTCGTAACCCCTGGATGGAAAAAGGGAGCGACCCCCAAGAGGGGGTCATGGTTTCAATCAGGGGGGCAGCACCCCCCCCCCCCCCGTTTCCGCTCAGCTCGGCCAGCGCCGAGCTAGCCACACCGGGCCGCGCCAGCGCCAGGCCAACAGGATGCACTGGTCCGGGCCGCGCCGGCTGAGTCGGGCCACGCTGGGTGGGTCGGGCCACACCCTAATGTGCCAGACCCAGACCCGGTTTGGGTCGACCCAGTTCTAGCTGACCCAGGGGGTCTCGGGTCGGGTCGGTCCGGGCCCAAAACCCCCTAAAACCGGACAAGTTCGTTATTTTTTCCATATCATGGGCTAAGGACCTCTGATCGATGCATTGTCAGTTGCGATGAAATCCTTGGACTGAGATGGTTGTTTAGGTATATTACAGTCAAGTTTTCAAAGAACTTTGTGTACGGCCGGGTTGGTTCGAACACGAAACCAACCGGGCCCTCGGAGCGGAAACACTTATAACATGGGCTCTGCACGTCTGACTGACGTGTCATTGACTTTTTTGGATTCCTATTATTGAGACAGACCTTTTGGATTACTCCTCTCAAGGTTTGGATGTAGTTGGAGTGTGGTTGGGATGGTTTTGACTTAAAAACCAACTGGGCCTCTGGAACGAAAAAGCCAATAACTCTCAGACCGGGCATCCGATTGACGCGCCGTCTGTCACGTTGAGTTCCTCTTGTCGAGATGGAACTTTGGGATACATCAACTCCAGACTACGTGTCAGTTGATGTATCGACCCCCCTTGGTTCATGGAGCGGACCTTCCCGGAATCAAGCATGCTGTGTGCGGGAACCCTAGAGCTAGCTGCGACTTCGACGACGATGATGACTGCATTGAAATCTTCTGTGGGTTCGGCAGGGACGACGACTGCACTGAAATCCTCCGTGGGTTCGGCAGCGATAAACACTGCACTAAAATCCTCCATGGGTTCGATAGCGATGAAGACCGTACTGAAATCCTTCATGGGTTCAACGGCGATGAAGACTGCACTGAAATCCTCCGTGGGTTCGGCAGCGATGAAGACCGTACTAAAATCCTCAGTGGGTTCGACGTCGGTGACTACTGTTCTTGTATCCAACGTGGGTCTGGCAGTGTTTGACTCTGTTCTTTCTATCCTACATGGGTCTGGCAGAGTAGCTAGTCTGTATCCTATCTGGGTCCGACAGCTTAGCTGGTTTAGTATCCTACGTGGGTCCCAGGTTAGTTGAATTAGTGTCTATATCTGATCATCTCTATCACCTTATGAAGAAGTATACTTGTGTGAGCTGAGTCTTGACTTTCAATCATTATCTTCGATATGATTGACTTTATTTCCTATGTGGATTGGGTTGTGGTTTCCTATGTGGATTGGTTTGGGTTTTCCTATGTGGACGTGATCGAACTTGGGCTCGGATGTTGGAGACGAACTGAAATTGATGACTTAGGTATATGTATTGGCATATACCTATGTAGTGTTGGATGTTACTTCGTGATTGTATATTTCCTTTGTGGATTATCCTTTTTGGATTATGGGAGACCTTCGGGGATCTCGGGGTCCATACTGAGTAGCGTATACTCACCCCTGCATAGGATATGCCCACACTATGTTGTGTTGGATGCAGATGACAGACAGCGCTGATTCTTGTTGAGGCTCGTGGAGCAAGTCGGTAGCTGGAGGTGGACCACTGGGCGGGACGTACACGAAGCAGACTGCAGGACCCAAGGAGCTAAGGAGGATATCTGTACCCACCCTTCATGTGGGACTTCTAGTGGACGGCTTGACGTTGCTGCTTTACTATCAGTTGTTGTACTTTCTTTCCAGTCGTACTTTACTTTCAATTTGGGTTTGTATTCTGGCACATTTATTTTCCGCACTTACTTTTGTACCCAGTTTTACTTTGTGTATACTTCTGCTTTCTTACTATGGGGTGTTTATTTACTATATAAAGGCAATGCCTTCCCCTTTTTGTCGGGATTTACGCCTTGGTGCTAGTCACTAGCCCCTGGCCTATGGGAGGCGGGCTTAGGGTAGTCACGGCACGGGACCCGAGGACGGGTCGTGACAAATTGGTATCAGAGGAGTTCAGTTCTACCACAGAACTCAAGACTCTAATCTTTCTTCTATATGAAGCAATAGTGTTAAGGGTATTGAGTGTGGTTATCTATCCAGGGAGTCCACTGTTGGTGCGGCGGCGACGTATCCATACACTAGACCCTGACTTCTGATTTCCGACTCAATGCACGAAAACATTGATTGCATGTGTGTTTCAAATGATTTCTTTGTGATTACTTTATGTCAGCTCACCAGGTATACTGTTTGACCGTGGTGCACCTATTTTATTTTAGGATGGCCCCACGATGGTAGCCAGCTAGGGTTCTGAGCTTTGTGTGAGATGACAACCCACCGAGCGACGAGGCCTTTGTGCATTGCCCTTTTTTAGCAGAGGCACCGGCGGTACCACTACCCGTTGAGCCACCGATGCCACCAGCCCCAGCCGCTGAGAGTGCATGTCGCCTTCATGCACTACACGAGTTTCAGCATCAGAGACCGCCCTGGTTCCGCGGGGAGATGGACCCTCAGGCAGCCGAGGATTGGATGGAGGTGGTTGTGTGAGTTTTCAGGTTAGTGGGGAAACCAGCTGACCTCATGGTGATCCTTGCAGCGAGCCTCCTGCACGTGGCATTAGGAAGATGGTGGAGCTTGATGCTCTAGGTGCACGAAGAGGCATCTCTCCTCTGGATGGTCTTTGAGTGTCTCTTTCACTCGAAGTTTGTCCCATCCACCCTCGATGCGATGCTCATCAAGGAGCTTCTACAGCTGCGGCAGGGTAGCATGACGGTCGCCCAGTACTCGGTGAGATTTACTGATATCTCACACTATTCAACATACATGGTATGAGACCCATTATTCTGGGACCGGACCTTTAAAAAGTGACTGAGGCATGAGATCAGGGCATCGATGATCCCCCTCAGCATTCCGACATCGGAAGAAGTACTCGAGCAATCCCTTCACATAGAGACCTTTCTTGCAAAGCCTACGCTAGTAGCGAGGCCTACCACAGGGCGACACATGGTAGAGTCATCTGCAGTTTGCAGTAGACGGATGTAACAGGGGTCCAGGCGGACCAGAACATCAGCCAAACGACCTCAGGACACTGGCTCAGAGGTGCGGGGCACACAGCGCAGAGCCAGCCTTCTGAGGAGCAGACAGTGCTACACATGCGGCGGGCAGGGCCACATAGCTCGTGACTGCCCGACCTGCCGTGCAGAGGAGCAGCAGACGGTTGAGGGGCCACCCAGGCAGAGGCACAGGGTCGACTGTGGTGGTCCGTTGAGAGCAGGAAGACGAGGCAGGGGAGCTGGCCGAGCAGCATGTGGTGGGAGACGCTTTGAGGCTTTACCACCACCACCACCACCAGGAGGTCCACCCCGATCACATGGAGCTGGCGGGCACAGGTAGGCTCAGCTTCAGGTAGTGTAGGCCTACGACCACGGCGTGCCAGAGATGATTCGAGGTACTATCTGTGTCTACTCCACCCTTGCTACAGTTCTTATAGACACAGGAGCGAGTCATTATTTTATTGCCACTACCCTTGTTCGGAGCTCAGATATTCCGACGGAGCCGTTGGTTCGATCCTTACTGCTAGAGATTCCTACGGGAGCAGACTCGATGATTACACACTGGTGCCGACATTGTGAACTTACTCTAGGAGGCAAGAGATTCGGCTGGGATCCTCTTGTAGCAGCGTCGAGGCCTTAATACTTCATCTTTGGCGTGGATTGGTTATCTACGGTCCATGCTCAGATCGACTGTATTAGGCGCAAGTTGCAGTTTGTACACACCGATAGGAGAAGGTTCACCTTCACTGGCAAGAAGGGAGAATTTTTAGGTCAAGATGGTCTCACGCAGAGGAGAGGACAACCCATCACTCATCAGTTGGCTAGCCTCATCCTAGACGCAGTTGACATGCGGAGTCCGATTTTTCCTGTAGTGGTGGATCAGTTTGCAGAAGTTTTTCATTACGATGTTCTAGGACTACCTCCTCGTAGAGAGGTAGACTTTTATATTGACATGTATCCTGGGACAGCCCCGATATCCACTCCATATTATCGGATGGCCCCCGTAGAGCATCGAGAGCTACGAGTACAGCTGGAGGACTTGCAGGTCAAGGGATTAATCTGACCCAGTGTTTCACCCTGGGCTTCCCTGATATTGTTCGCTAAGAAGGCGGACGAGAGCTTGCAACTGTGTGTCAACTATCATCGCCTGAACTAGGTGACCGTGAGGAACAAGAATCTGCTAACTAGGATTGACGAACTCTTCGATAAACTCAAGGGAAAATGGTGGTTCTCAATGATAGACCTTAGATCAGGCTATCATCAGCTCAGAGATCGAGATGGAGACGTGCAGAATATGGCCTTTAGATGTCGGTATGGCCACTATGAGTTATTAGATATGCCATTCGGCGTAACCAATGCTCTATAGGTGTTCATGAGTATCATGAATAGGATATTTCAGCCATACCTTGATCGATTTTTCATGGTCTTCATTGACGACATATCGATATACTCAACCACTAAGGAGGAGCACGCCTACCACTTGCGGGTTGTACTAGACACACTCCAAGAGAACAGGCTTTATGTAATTCTCTTGAAGTGTCAGTTCTGGTTACGTGAGGTCCACTTCCTGGGACACATCATCTTTGAGGCGGGAGTTGTGGTAGATCCTATGAAGATTGAGGTAGTGCAAGCTTGGGATCCACCTAGGAGCGTGACGGAGGTGCGAAGTTTCTTGGGTCAAGCTGGGTACTACCGGCGATTTTTGCCAGACTTTTCCAGATTTGTAGCACCACTACCAACTTTGACGAAGAAGGGGAAACCCTTCGTGTGGTCAGAAAAATGTCAGTAGAGCATCCAGGAGCTGAGACAAATTCTGACCAGCGCACCTATCTTGAGGCTACCAGAGGAGGGAGTGGGGTACGTAGTCCACTGCGATGCATCAGAGACCGGACTTGGATGTGTCCTGATACAGGAGCGGGCAGTGATCGCCTTTGGATCACATCAGTTGAGGTAGCATGAGCATAACTACGATACCCATGACCTGGAGTTAGTAGCAGTGGTCTTCACTATGATGATGTGGCGACACTAACTGATAGGCGAGCGCTTTATAGTCTACTCTGACCACCAGAGTCTCAGGTACATCTTCTCGCAGAAGGACCTGAATCTGAGATAGCGGCGATGGCTCGTGTTCCTCCAGGACTATGACTTTGAGATAGTCTATACTCATACAAAGGAGAATGTTGTAGCTGATGCCCTCAGTCAGAGGATGGGCATTCAGCTACTCGGGGAGGCGACGGTGTAGCTAGATGCTTTGCAGATATCCTTTGTGGATAGAGATGGAGCAGGCTTTCTTTAGTCACTCACAGTCACTCCTCCACTTCTTTAGTGTGTCAGAGAGGTACAGCATGGGGATGTTGACTGTGAGACGCGATGTGCACAGATATCCTCAGGACAGGCACCTGATGGAATCTCTGTGGGGGGAGAGCATGTCATCCTTTTCATAGGATGTACCATGGTACCAGCTGCTTTACAGGAGGAGGTGCTGAGGGAGTTTCACACTTCCCCTTTGTAGGTACATCCAGGAGTGGCAAAGATGTAACAGGATCTCAGATGTTAGCACTGGTGGCCGGGTATGAAGAAGGATGTAGCTGAGTTTTTTTCTCGATGCCTCACCTATCAGCAGTTGAAGGCAGGGAACCAGGTACCAGTAGGCTTAGTGCAGCCCTTGTAGGTCCCGGAGTGGAAGTTGGATAGGATATCTATGGATTTCGTGACTGGACTTCCACGTACTTCCAGAGGTCACAACTCCATTTGGGTGATTGTCGACCGACTCACCAAGTCGGCTCACTTCTTACCCATCAGATAGTAGGGCTCATTGGAGAGCCTGGGAAGCCTCTACGTTCAGAAGATCGTACGGCTTCATGGAGTGCCATCATCCATTATCTCCTATCGAGATACTCGCATTACTTCCTGGCCTTGGAAGGGGTTGCAGGAGGCATTCGGGACGCAACTACGTCTGAGCACCGCCTTTCACCCTCAGACAGATGGTCAGACGGAGAGGATCATTTATACTCTTGAGGACATGCTCTGTGCATGTGTACTCGACTTTGGTCGTAACTGGGAGGACCACCTACCATTGTTGGAGTTTGCGTACAACAACAGCTACCACTCCTCCATCAGGATGGCACCATCTGAGGCATTGTACAACCGACCTTGTCGATCACCTCTGTGCTGGACAGACCCTGGGGAGTCAGCACTTGTGGGACATGAGATGGTCCCGGCCAAGATAAGGAAAGTCCAGGTCATCCAGGAGTGGATGAGGATAGCTCATAGTCGGTAGAAGTTTTATGCTGACAGGAGGCGGAGGCCACTGGAGTTCGAAGATGGCGACCACGCCTTCTTGCGGGTCTCAACTCGATGTGGATTAAAGAGATTTTTCCGGGGCGACAAGTTATCTCCACTCTTCATCGGACCATTCCAGGTCCTCAGTAGGATAGGCGAGGTGGCATATCGCCTGACTCTACCACCTAAGTTGCACTGGGTGCACGACGTATTCCACGTATCTCAGATGAGGAGATACGTGCATGACCCGACGCATATCATCGACCATGAGGAGTTGGACATTGACAATGTGGAAACTTTTGTGGAGGTCCCGGTGGAGGTCGAGGATCGAAATGAGTGGGTCCTACGTGGGCGGTCGATTCCTCTAGTGCGCATCAGATGGCAGCACGGGAACCACTAAGAGAGCACTTGGGAGTGGGAGGCTCAGATTCGTGGTCAGTACCTACATTTTTTCCCTAGTTTTTGATGTATCTTTACAGGGACGTAAATCCCTGAGGTGGTAGTAATGTAAAGACCCGTAAAATTAAAGGTAAAATTTGTTTTCTTATTTTTTTTTTGGGATTCTATGAGTACGCAGTTTCTGATGGCACCTGATTCCGAGGCCTGGTGTGCCCAGAATCATGTTCAAAAGTTTAGCTCGGGTACGTTCAGTGACCGAACGAGCGGGTTTTTCTAAACTTTTGAACTGGTGCTCGGAATCGAAATCTGAGGGCACCGATGGAATCGCAGCGCTGGTAATTGCTTAGGAACACCTTTTCTGGAGTTGCGTTGCTTGGGTGAGGTTATTAAATAATGAGTTAACTAAAGAATGAAATAAAATATTGTGCTACAATTTTATTTTTATTCTAGGTAGTTTAAACCAATGCTTCGTGGTTGGAGTGGGACCCACTAATATACTAACTCCACTAGGTAGGATATTAGTGAAGTGGGGCCCATACGAGCCCCACCCCTTCAAATACCTTTTAACCTCCCTCTCGTGCATTTAATATGTAACTCACCTGCACCCCTTTTAAATCCCAAGTCAACTCTCTTAATTAATGAATTGAATTATGTTTTTCAATGTAATCAATTCTTGAATTCATTTTGAATTTTGAATTGAATGTTGGCTTGTGTGTGTTAATTAAATAAGACAATGTCTTATTTCATTAAGGGTTATTTCGTTGTGTGAGAAGGTTGGAGAGGAATTGCTCAAGCCTGGGAATCATCATCTTCCTCCTTGAAAATGCGAAGAACACACCGTCACAGACGAAGAACGCCGACCTCCGACCAAGGATGACGAATAACACTGATTCCTCGGAGATGGACGACACGATGTCATGTACCGCGACACTGATGGTCCTCTTATCCGCGACATCGTGTACCACAACGCCGTGTACCACGACGGCGTGTACCACGATGCCGACGATCCTCCTTCCGTGACACCGTCTTCCGCGATGTCTCTTTCCCGTGATAAACCACATTCGGCGACTTCATCGAGGTAGGGGTTAACTTGATGTTCGTTGATTTTTCTTTGCCATTCTTCGTCTTTATTTTATGGCCTCCTGTTATCGTCATAACGAGAGGAGGTTAGACTACACGAACACGGCCGACCCTCCTCTCCCCTTTTGATGTTGTACTCTTACAACATGAGCAAAGGCAGCGCGGTGTAAGAGCACCGCGCAGAAGCAAGATAAACGGGCGAAGAAGCGCCTCGTTGGTGCGCCGCGCCGTTGAGGCCGAACAAAGCTGCGGGCGGAGTCGGGCCGTGGTAAAGAGGCGCGGTGCCATCGTGCTGCACCTGTCGGACCAAGGCCGCGGCAGAGTAGGAGAGGGTGGCCGGAGCCACCGGTCGCCGGTGCATAGGTGGCGGGAAAGGCTGGTCTCGCGGTGACTCACCGGCCGGTCAAACCGGCCTGTTTCCGAGAAGCTCGATGGTTGTAACACCTGGCTGGAAAAAGGGAGCGGCCCCCACGTGGGGGCCTCGGTTTCAATTAGGGGGCAGCGCGCCCCCTCCCCCTTTTCCGCTCGGCTCGGCCAGCGCCGAGCTTGCCACACCAGGTCGCGCCCCCGCCAGGCCAACTGGCCGCCCAGGCCGGAACGGCCGCACCGGGCCGGGCCGGGCCGCGTCGGCGGGGCCGGGTCGCACCGGATGGGATGGGCCACGTCCACCGGGCCGTACCGCACCCTAATAGGCCGGAACCGCACCCGGTTTGGGTCGATCAGGTTCGGGCCGACCCAGGGGGTCTCGGGCCGGGTCGGTCCGGGCCCAAAACCCCCAAAAACCTGACAGGTTCGTTCTTTTTCCCATATCATGGGCTACTGACCTCCGATTGACATACCGTCAGTTGCGATGCGATCCTTGTATCGAGACGGTCGTTTCAGTATATTACACTCAAGGTTTTGGAGAACTTTGGTTATGGCTGGGTTGGTTCGAACACGAATCTAACGAGGCCATCGGAGCGGAAACTCTTATAACATGAGCTTCGGACATCCGATTGACGTGTGGTCGACTTCGTTGGATTCATCTTAGTGAGATAGACCTTTTGGATTACTCCACTCAAGTTTTGGATTTATTTGGAGTGCAGTTGGGTTTGTTTTGACTTAAAACCCAACCGGGCCCCTGGAACGAAAACGTCAATAACTCTCAGACCAGGCATCCGATTGACGCGCCGTCTGTCATGTTGAGTTCCTCTTGTCGAGACGGAACTTTGGGATACATCAACTCTGGAATACATGTCAGTTGATGTATCGACCCCCCTTGGCTCGTGGAGCGGACCCTCCCAGAATCGAGCATGCTGTGTGTTGGAACCCTAGAGCTGGCTGCCACTGCGACGACGATGAGGACTGCACTGAAATACTCTATGGGTTCGACAGCGACGACGACTGCACTGAAATCCTCAGTGGGTTCGGTAGTGATGAAGACTGCACTGAAATTCTCCGTGGTTTCGGCAACGATGAAGACCGTACTGAAATCATCTGTGGGTTCGACGACGATGAAGATTGCACTGAAATCATCCAAGGGTTCGACAGCGATGAAGACTGTACTGAAATCTTCTGTGGGTTCGACGGCGATGACTACTGTTCTTGTATCCTATGTGGGTCTGCCAGTGTTTGACTCTGTTCTTGCTATACTACGTGGGTCTGGCAGATTAGCTGGTCTGTATCCTATATGGGTCCGACAGCTTAGCTGGTTTAGTATCCTACGTGGTTCCCAGCTTAGATGAATCAGTGGCTATATCTGATCATCTTTGTCACCTTACGAATAAGTATAGCTGTGTGAGCTGAGTCTTGACTTTCAATCATTATCATCGATATGATTGACTTGCGTTCCTATGTGGATTGGGTTGTTCTTTCCTATGTGGATTGGTTTGTGTTTTCTTGTGTGGACGTGATCGAACTTGGGCTCGGATGTTGGAGCCGAACTGAAATTGATGACTTAGGTATATGTATGCGAATATACCTAAGTAGTGTTGGATGTTACTTCGTGATTGTATCTTCTATTTGTGGATTATCTTTTGGGGATTCTGGGAGACCTTCAGGGGTCTTGGGGTCCCTACTGAGTAGCGTATACTCACCCCTGCATGGGCTATGCCCACACTACGTTGTGTTGGATGTAGACGACGAACAACGTTGATCCTGGTTGAGGCTCATGGAGCAAGTCGGTACCTGGAGGTGGACCACTGGACAGGACGTAGATTGAGGGGACGGCTGGACCTGAGGAGTTAAGGAGGTTATCTGTACCCACCCTTCAAGTGGGACTTCCAGGGGACGGCTCGACGTTGCTACTTTACTTTCAGTTGTTGTACTTTCTTTCCTGTCATACTTTACTTTCAGTTTGGGTTTGTATTCTGGCCCATTTACTTTCCGCACTTACTTTTGTACCCAGTTTTACATAGTGTATACTTCTTCTTGCTTACTCTGTAGTGTTTTTTTACTTTATAAAGGCAATGTCTTACCCTTTTCATCGGGATTTACGCCTTGGTGCTAGTCTCCAGCCCCTGGCCTATGGGAGGCGTGCTTGGGGTAGTCACGGAACGGGACCCAAGGACGGGTCGTGACATCTTAGGTAGAATGAAATAATAATAAACAAAAACATCACCCTAAAATCCACGTTTGTGACTATTATAGTACTGTAATACCCTTACACGTCATATGACCCATGAAGCTCATATAGTCCAAAAAACTCATCTATATTTTATTAAAAACATTATGTTTTCCAATATGCAATTTGAAACCTTTACACATCGTGTAACCCTATCATGTTGTGTATTCGGTTCATGGATATTTTTATGGTTTCTATTACATGTCCTGTTATCCCATTCCATTGTTTGTAATCAACGAATTAATAGAAAAAACTATATTTTCATTGTTAAAAATCCAAATAATCCCTGAATTCACCCTTACAGGGTTACTCCCAATTTATTTTTCATCATTAATAATTCAACGAAATGTGAAAACAAAATAATGGTTTAGAGAAAACCTTATAGAAAAGTAGCATGGTGTTAAATTTATTTTGATAAGACATCAAGAATTTCAATTCTTATGAATTATTTAAAACATTATAGAATGAATAATATCATTGGAATATTTCATTTTATCTAAAATCATGTGAATAAGTGAGATGTTTTCTTATGGTTTATTCATAATGATAATAAACATTTAGATATTGTTAATAAGCCTATTTCAGATGCTTTCGTCGGGGCGCACACATCCATATGTGGAGGACGCGCAGCTGTTGCTCCGCATTCCCGCTTTCCAAAGGCGGGCAGCATCCATTCCTTATTTAGGGACATTTTCTCCTTGATCAAAACAGGATGATGGGATGTCGGTTCTTCCTTATGTGGATTCCTCCTCAGAACTCGTCACCTAGTCCGGGTCTCCCTCATAGATTTAATATGTTGTTCATGAATCTCATTACCACTGACATATCTTCATGGATTCCGGTTAATTACACTACTTCCGTCAAGACATTCCATGGGGTCTTGACATGGTAGCGACCTTCGGTCGGAGTAGATGACAACATCAGGCATGTCAGGGCATCTCTGGGTGCGTGGACATTGGGGAACCTATATTCTTCCTTATAAGAGGGCATCTCAAGGGTTCATAACCCGAGTCATCCCACGTCAAATGCGGGGAATCATATGCCATAGGCATGTATCTGAGGTTTTCCTCAGCTTCCCGTGTTTGACATAGGGTATGTTTCAAGATTAATGTCTAGCAGAGATGGTTACACCAAAGGCATGTCTTCCGAGGTTTTCCTCAGGCATATCATGTTTATCACGAGGTAGGATGCGATATTAACGTCTTGAGGAGACGGTTACAAGAGTGATCAGAATGTCCCATGGAGACAGATCAGATCGGTATATCCCAAGGGTGGAATACTTGGAATATGGATAGATCATGACGCCCAATGAGGACGGATCTGAGGTGGTGCGCCCCAAGGTGGGGGGATGTCACACCGTAATGGATGATCTGAACACCAATGAGGGTTGATCAGGGGAATTGCGCCCCAGGATGGGGGACAACATGGATTACATTGACTAGGATTTGACCTCTTGGAGGTTTCCTATGTACCCTATGTAGAAAACATGGATCAAAACCCACTTAGTTCATAGGGGTGATGAATCGGGGTGTACAGAGACGACAACAACCCGGAGACATATTGGGGCTTACACGTGGAGAGTGGCCTAGGTACTGCTAGGAGTAGCGGGGAGGTGGATGGCATGATCCCACCGGGATGTGGAGGCCCAGATGATAATCAAGATAGATGATGTATGGATGAATGAAGTGGAGGGGGAATGAAATGGGACTATCGCAAGGGTGACAGTGAAGTTGGGATTGAGCCTCGAAGAGACTTCCTACGTATCCCTGTGGCAGGGAATCAAAGTCTGTGTAGTTTGGGATGGTGCGCCGGAGGACCGACGTGAAGGTGGAACTTGGTCCGACGGGTGTCGTCAGTGAACCGACTTTAATATGGATCTTGGTCCGATGGGCATCGTCAGTGAACCGAGGTGAAGGTGAACCCGGGGGTCTACTGGTGGTGGTATTGAACCTCGTGAAGGCTTCCTACGTACCATGGCTTGACATGGATCAAAGTCCTCGTAGTTCAGATGGAATGTGGAATACAGTTTAACGTCATGCTGGACGAAGGCAGAACTCGACGTGAAGAAATGACCGAGTGGTGGGCTTGAACCTTTTGGAGGATTCCTACGTACCATGCCTTGACAGGGATCAAAACCCACATAGTTCATAATGGTGTGTCGGCGAACTGACGCGAGTGAGGACCTTGGTCCAGATGATGTGGGGCTTACACACCAGGCTGCCCAGCTGCTAGTGACATGACGTGAAGAAGGTCGGAGTGACCAACAGGTGGTGGGTTTGAACCTCTTAGAGGCTTCCTACGTACCATGCCTTGATATGGATCAAAGACCTCGTAGTTTAAAGGGCTTCATCGGCGAACCGACGTGAAAGTAGACTCGGGGGTCCACTAGTGGTGGGATTGAACCTCGTGAGGCTTCCTACGTACCATGCCTTGACATGAATCAAAGACCTCATTGTTCGAGAAGGTGGGTGTCGGTGAACCGATGTGAGGAAGGGACCTTGGTCCGATGGGATATGGGCTTGACCCTCAGGGAGGCTTCCTACATACCGTGCCTTGACATGGATCAAAGTCCTCATAGTTCGGGTTGGTCACAACTGCTTGCCGTCAGACTGGAATGCAGTTTAACGTCATGTTGGACGAAGGTAAAACCTGATGTGAAGAAATGACGGGTGGTGGGCTTGACCCTCATAGAGACTTCCTACGTACCATGCCTTGACATGGATCAACGACCTCGTAGTTCAAATGGATGTGCAGTTTAACGACATGCCGGACGGGGGGCATACAGTTTAACGTCATGCTGGACGACATACAGTTTAACGTCATGCTGGACGAGGTAATGTCATGGTCGATGCTTACTCTAAGCCCACGTGAGTCATGCTCGGTGTGAGAAACAAGAGGCAGCAAGGACCTAACGATCACGTCGCGAAGGGTGCGTCCATGAGAAGCGAAGAGGGGCTTACATGATAGGTGGCCCATAGTGCTGGGACTTACTCTAGTATAGAGGCACGAGGAAAAGGATGATGATAGTTTCGGGCTTGAGCCATGAAGAGGCTTCCTACGTATCCCTGTGGTAGGGAATCAAAGACCATGTAGTTCTTCTGATGACGGCTTACCACCGATTGGGGTTTTCAATGGCTTACCACTGGATTGGGTCATAAAGGCTTACCTCTGGATAGGATCACAATGGCTTACCGCTGGATAATGATGTCAATGACTTACCGCTAAATTGTGTCACAACGGCTTACCACTGGATGAGGATGTCAACGACTTGCCGCTGCATAGTGATTTCAATGGCTTACCACTGAAAAGGAGTGACAATAGTGTATGTGGCTTATAAAAAGAAGCTGCTCGGGTGCCGCTATGGAGCGGAAATGGTGAATGGGGCTTATACAAGGAAGCTGCCCGGGTGCCGCTATGGTGCGACAACGGTGAATGGTGCTTATGAAAGGATGGTGCCTGGGTGCTTCTATGGAGGGGCAGTGGTGAATAGGGCTTATGCAAGGAAGTTGCCCGGGTGCCGCTCTGGAGCGGCACTGGTGAATGGGGTTGACGCTAGGAAGTTTCCCGGGTGCGGCTATGGAGCGGCAGTGATTAATGGGGCTTACGCTAGGAAGCTGCCCGGGTGCCGCTATGGAGCGGCACTGGTGAATGGGGCTTACGCTAGGAAGCTGCCCGGGTGCTTCTAAGGAGCGACACTGGTGAATGGAGCTTACGCAAAGATGTTTCCTGTAATGTCTTCCTCATGTCTGGCCATGAGGGCATCCCAACTCACTGGTGAATTAAGTCCCTCACCTGTGCACTGGTGCACGAGAGGGGTAATGCCAAGGGGCGTTGGAATCATGCCACTGTAATTGTGGAATTAGGCGGTCTTATTCATGGAGCATAAGGGATATTTTGTAAAGATAAAGAGGCATCCTATGTTGGTAACATAGAGAGAACTATTGTTTAAAGTCATATAGATAGGAGTGTTGGAATCTTATGCTTGGATCACAAGGCATCTCTTGTTTGGAGCAAGAGGCGTCCTATCATTTGTTAGATAGGGAGTACTATAGTTTAAATTCATATAGATAAGACTGTTGGCATCTCATGCTAGGAGCATAAGGAACCTCTCGTATAGGGCAAGAGGCATCCTATCATTTGTTAGATAGGGAGTACTATAGTTTAATGTCATATAGATAGGACTTTTGGCATCTCATGCTAGGAGCATAAGGCATCTCTCGTATAGGGCAAGAGGCATCCTATCATTTGTTAGATAGGGAGTACTACAGTTTATAGTCATATAGATAGGACTGTTGGTATCTAATGCTTGGAGCATAAGGAATCTCTTTTTTGGAGCAAGAGGCATCCTATCATTTGTTAGATAGGGAGTACTACAGTTTAAAGTCATATAAATAGGACTATTGGCATCTTATTATTGGAGCACAAGGCATCTCTTGTTTGGAGAAAGAGGCATCCTATATTTGGAACATAGGGATTACTACAGTTTAGAGCCATGTAAAAAGGACTATTAAGCAGAAGGTGCCTAGAAATCATTGGTGTTGGGTCTTATGCAAGGGCGGCCCTTTATGGTTCAACCTGGCATTGGAGCCAAGTGATAGGGTTTGGAGGAGTTTCCTGAGGAATGGTTCGACTCAAGGTACTCGGGGAATTGATGATGATAACCTCAACTCACGACATAGGAAATGAACCAAGATAAATACATCAACTTGAGGTGATTCATGGTGTGTGGAGGAGTGTCTAAAATCATGGTATTCCATAGGATGAAGGTGGGAGTGCATAAGTGCGCAATGGAAAATACCGAAATCCCAGCCCGAAAAGGTCGCGGTGCGACTCTCCATTTTCATGGGGGTCTGTGACGGTAGTGAAGGGACCGGTGCGATGGTAGGATCCTAGCGAAGTATAGGTCTTCGCAAAGTAGTTGCGCGGAGCATGGCCTCACAGAGCAACAGTCTCTCGCGGAGCAAAGGGGTCTCGTGGAGCTTGGTATCGTGGAGAAGCATCGCAGTGCATTCGCTCACGGAGCATGTAATCATGGAGTATGGTCTCACGGAGCAGCATAGAGGAGAATGGACTCACGGATAATGGACTCACGGAGCCTCGGCTCGCGAAGCAGCAACGAGAAGGAAGCTTCTCGCGGAGCATGGCCTCGCGGAGCCGCAATGCGGAACTCTGCTCGGCCGCCCAAGGGGTGAAGTGGTCGTGGCCATCCGTCGGGAGAAGGGGGGGTGAGCTGGGTATTTATAGGCAGGGGAGCCACGATGCAGTGCTTAGGCGACGTGAAGGTGTGACGGTTGCTTCGCGGCATGTCGTGAAGGTCAACCGAGTTCGCGGAGCATTCCAGGCTCTAGGGGTTCGCGGCGGGCTCGCGAATGTCAGGGTGTTCGTGGAGCATTACCGCCTCCTCTGCTTCGCGGCGGGTCTTCACGGCACGTCGCGAACGTCAGACGGGTTCACGGAGCCTCTCGCCTCATTACTTCATGGTAGAGCTCTATGATCACGGAGGGGGCTTCGCGAATGGGCTTCGCGAACCTGATTTCCAGCCCAAGTTCAAATGTCCATAACTCATAATCTGTAGCTTCGTTCGGGCCCTGTGACCTACCAAATCGAAGCTTGCGAAATGTAATACGATCTTGGTTCATGTATGGAAGCATTTGGAAAATTTTGGGAACGCGTTTTCCGAGGTCAACAAAGACGTTAAATTTAAATTAGTTGGAAAATATTAAATTTAATAGTTGAAATTTTTAATAATTGTATTTTTTATGTTTACATGTGTTTATGTGGAGTTTAAAATTTTCTATATTGTAAAATATTTCTAATTTTTGAGAAATATATAAAATCATGAATACTTTTTCAATTTATTTTAAATTTTTATACATAATGGTATATTATATAACTAATTTAAGAACTATAATACATCTAAGAAGATTTTAACATTCTATTTAAAAAATTTATTTTCTTAAACTGTTATTTTTAACTGATTTCTCCTTATTAATTCTCAAACAAGATTTAAATATTATACTCACTACAATTAATTATGGGTTTTAACAGTAGATGACTTTATAGTGGTACCTTGATACATTTTTTTTAATTTTATTCTTTTTGAAATATTTACACAATATTTTATTTTCTTTCATGTCATTTTATTATAATATACATTTAAATTATTAATTTAAAAACTTATATTTATTTCTAATTTCAAAAGGTGGTGATGTTTTTGAAATTATACATTTCTTTTTAATTATAAAAAGCGGGGGAATGCTGAGTGGATCCTTAAACCACCAAGAACCATGCTATGTTTTAATAATTAAAATGTCTTTGTCATTTTATTTATTAATACATTGAATAGTGTATTGATTAATGTCTTTTTAAAAATAGAGATATAATAATTATTAATTTCATAAAATATGTTTTGATTTCATATTTTGATTGATCAGAACATGTTAATAATAGTGTCTTGAATATTTTATAGGATAAATAAATCATATGAAACATTAAAATATCATTTATACATGATTTTCATTATTCTTATGATTCAAATTTAACGTACAACATGTATCCAATTCAAAATCCATATAGTGGATTTCTAAACCACACAACTCATATTCTAGTTTTAGTTTTCTGGTGTTGTTTGACAATATCATGTTCCAAAAAACAAAAAAATCATTAATTATTTATATCTAAATAAATAAAATTAGATTTCATTACAAGATATATAATTATGAATCAATTTCTATCATGCCTCAAATTTTGTTGGAATGAACTGTATAGTTTAGTTTAATATTTGTAGTTCTTCCAAAAATTTTCCTAAAATATGTTAATAATAACCTGATTTATTGAAACCTAATTATGATGATTCATGATTCATTTAAATTATAATGATATTTTATAAATTTATGTAAACTAAACTAAAATCTTATTCTAAAATTATCAGGGTCTGCATTAGATCTGAAATGTGATAATTTAATATTTTTCATGGTTTTAAAATTTTTATGCATGTGAAATTTACCAACATGTATTATTCAGTTATTAATCAGCTAAATCAGTTTCTCTTACAAGAATCAACTATGTCGATTCTGATAACTTGAATTATCAAAATTGATTTCAATTTCTTGAATTTTTTATGGGAATGTCTTATGCCTATTTTCTAATGCATATAAAAATTATTACTTGAAAAGGTGATAAATGAATTTGGCTATATAATTTAGTGAAATTATATCAATTTTTATAAAATCAATTCATTTCCCCATTTTACATAATATTTCATATTTTTATTTTCTTCATGTTTATTTCACATGATTAATTTGATTTAATGACATTATAAATTCATATTAATTATGTAGAACCTATGTGAACTGTTTATCGTTGATTTAAACCTTTTTTTGTTTGAAAAGGTATATTTCATTATATCACATGAAATATATAGCTCTAAACTCAAAAAATTTAATTATTATTATTATTTTTTGGATTGTATTTTTCAAAATCAATATCATTTTATATCAAACAAATTAAAAATTTGTTTCTTATTTTTACTATATTATTATTAATCACTAAAAATCTATGCATGTTTACTGAATTCATTGAATATAATGATTTATCATTTAAAATTTAAAATTCAATAATTATTATTTAGGGTTTCTTTCATTGACTTATTATTGTGGAATTATTTTAAAATATTATATTAAATGATTTATAATCTTTTTGAAACATTCTTCATAGATTAAAATTACACTCTTTACTAGAGTGATGCTTATGAAATTATAATTTCTATTTCTCTCTCTATCTCTAATAATCTAATATTGTTATTTTTTAATTTTATATTTTTTTAAATATTTTCCATGATACCTAATTTGTTGTTTCAATTTGGAATAGTATATATATATATGTCTCAAAGTACATTTGGAATAAATATTTACAACTATGACATAGCTAGTACATATGACATAAAATGATAATAAATCTCAATGTTAATTGAACATTCATGTGATCGTATATATTATATTTAAATGTAATGTACATTCTATAAATGGTTGAACAAAATATTTTTTAACATCCCCTACCATGATGAGACATGTTGATACCCTAGTCATGAACTTGTAGCTATGATTCTATTTTATATCGTTTCATATATCGTTTTTGTGTTCGTAACATTTATTCTAATCTCTTATGTTCCTTAAATTTACCTTATGTAATTTATATAAAAATGATTATTCTATATTAATTTTTTGACTCTAGGATTATATAGTTTGGATTATTTATGTTGTGACTCTCATCATATAAAATCATGGATGTAATTGGATTGTGATTCCTCAAAAAATAATGAAGTGTCTTCCTATTATAATTTCACTAGAAAAATATTTTTATAATTGGGTTATTATTTAACATTAAAAATAATATTATTACACAATGTATCTCTCACCAAGAATAAGATTATAAGATTATACTATGTCTATATTGGTCCAAAATACTTTAAGAACATCTATTAATTCTTTTTTTTAACATTATCTTGATATAGACCATATTAAATAAAATTTATATATAATTCAGAAAATTAATTATTTAATTTGTGAAATTTTAATTTTATTTATTCACCCTACCTATATAAAATATGTCATCATCCTATATGAAAAAACATTCGCATCATCAATGGTTGATTAACATAAAATAAAACCCAACTACATCCCTTATCCATGTTTTAATTGATCAGTGATTTTGGGGGTCATGATGGTCCCATTGGTTTTCAGTTTTGGATTCCACAGATATTGGGAGACATTTCATTAAATTAAATAATGTTGAAAATTATACATATGACCAAATGCGGTTTCAATTGAGTTACAAATTAATGATGAAAACATTTATTAGGTGTCTTATTATCTCCTTGATCAATGGAGGGGCATGGAAATTTTTTTTGTTTAGTGTGAGGCATGATCATTGAGGTATTTTTTTTGTAAAAAAATAGTTTAATATTTTTTATCATCAATTTGGGATGAGTGCTCCCACCCCTTTACCTTATTGAAATCATGAAGCTATTAGTTTTTTTTGAAACATTTATGTATGTTGGATGGATGAAGACTAATTTTGAATGATCTTATAGTGTGATGGACATTTTTACAACCTTAGTATAAATTTCCTATATATTTTGGGTTGATACATTTTTTATTCCATAGTGTTATTGGATAATGTATGTTATATTCCTTTTCCACTATGATATTAATGACATTGATTTGGCTAAATGTATATTTTTATTTGTTTTATTCATAATTGTGGATGAAATTCTTATTAGGTGGTGTTTTCCTAATAATGATATTATTCTCATCAACGTGGGACACAATTCCCACAATGTTATAGAATGTAATTCCCACTTAAACTTGATTTTTATGAAGATGGGGTGAAATGATTAATATAATTTTATAAACCCATGAAGTGGAATGTATTTCCTTTTACGTGATGATTTTGAGGAAGGGGGTTAGTTGGATCAATGTGTATGTAAATACATGGGACAAGATTCCATTATTTATAAAGTGGTCTAGACTATAATCAATTTCCCTCTAGTGTTTATCTTGATAACTTATAAAACAATTCCATCCCATTTGATGGATTCGGGACGTGATTACCTATATTTTTTTATTGTGTTTATTAATCTATATGTGGACTTTCATTTCATGATGACATGTACACTATTTTAACATGTTTATTTCTATAACAACTCTTATAATCTGATTATCTGGATGTTCTACAAATGAGTTTTCCACTACATTAGAACATGGTTCTATTCACAAGTTTATTATTTAAGATATGAAAAAAAAATCATTTTTTTATATGTTAAGAGATGACATGATCCTAGAAAAAAATAGTTATAGAGACACCCAAGTGGGTATGTAATAACTGAGAATGTGAAATATTTAATATTTTTCTATTAACTATTATTTATTTATGAACATGTCACACATTACATGAACCATTATTTATTGGACATGTTATGTGACATCATTTTTGGTGTAAAATCGAGGTGTACATAAAACCTTCACGAGCTCCCTAGCTCTAGATTAGACATTATAGATTTGGATCCAGAAATAGGAAAGTGTCATACTAGGTATATGTGAGAATTAGATCCTGGTATATTCTACAAAATGGGACTAGTAATGGACTTGGGACCTGTTTATATATCATCTCTTGTCCTTGGTTTTTAAAAACATGTTGTTTCATCTTCACCAAATAGATCCTATTTATATTTGAATGATTGTATGAAGTTATAACTTAACTTTTTGATACAACATGGGATGGGATTTACATATTAATGGAATGCAATAGAGATGTTCAGTATTATTTTTTTATGATAAATATTTAATATAAATAATATATAGAAATTTATAACTATTAGTACCAATGTGGGTATAATATTCCCACTTTATACAAAGACCATAATCACTGAATGAAATCCTATATAATATAGAGATGAATAATTATGGTTTGTCTCACATGGTTTGTTCCCAATAGAGGTGTGTATGTCATAAATTATACAACCCATATACGAGTGAAAATAATGATGAATGTTTTCAATGTCCATATAATATTACATAGGGGTAATTTAAAAATATAAGAATACATCAATTAAAAATATGTCAAAATTATTTTAAAAGATCTACACATTGACACTATAATAAAAAATATAGTCTTTGAAGATCTAAATTTGATAATATGGAATTCCAAGAATTAAACACCTTAACAACATTTAATAATATATATAAGATAAAATTTTAGTAATTTAAATCAAACATACATATATACATAATATAAATATATCATATTCAAAATAATTTAAATATGAAAAATAAAAAAAATAGAAAATTAGTTAATTTTGAAGTGATATTGTAAAACCTTAGACAATTAGCATATCATTATATTTTTTATAGACGTAACATATGTGGTTTTCGAAAATGATTTTTTAGTAAATTATGAAATATATATAAACTATTTATATATATAAGATATTTTCAATATATATAATAATTAAATTATGATTAATTTATAATTTTGATTAAAATATTTAATCTTTCATACATTTTATAGTTTATAAATAAAATATTAATTATTTATCAAAATATTAAATACATTTTTGAATAATTTATATCACAAACAATGATCTCTTTCATTACTGATTGCGATCTAGGCACAGTCTATAACATTTTCTATTAATATATATGATCACTATGATATCTTATATCATTGTCACACATTTAATTTTTGCTGATAGAACATATATATCAAAATTCTATAAAATATGACTATTTTCATTTTAAAAAAACATATATTATTTGTTTCCTTATATATCAAAGGGTATGAAATAATCTTATTGGATGTTGTCATATAAATTAATATGTAAACAATACCTCCATTAATGATATCATTAAATAAAAAAATTAATATACGAGATTTATTTAGAAACATAAGTTTTATATTAATATAAACAATGATATCATATGTCTCTTATAATGACATAAAATGAACAAAACAATTGTTTTAATTGTATATTAAATCCACATTAAATATTATGATAACTAAATATCATTTTTACGATTCTTTACTCATTAAAATTATTGATTTTTATAGAATTAAAAACACTGTCAACACATTTTTATTTTTTGTATTTATTATTTTTTATAGATTTTTTATACCAAAAACACACTAAATATAATAAAAATATAAACTAGATTTTTCATTTATGCAAAAAATAAGTTAATAATATAGATTTAAATAAAGAATTATTTTCCCTCATTATTTAACTTATTATCAAAGAAACATTATATTTGAAGATGACTATTAAGAAATAAAAAAATGTTTCTCGCCTCAGAAAATTTCCAAAAATTAGGAATTAAAAAAAATTATGATAACACACTTTACAATGACATTCATAGAACTCCTTTATAAAATAAATGAGAATAGAAAGAGATATATATTTGAATTCATGGGTTTCTAAATAGATTCTTTATATTTTTAAATGATATTCATTCATCCATATATATCTATCATTTATTAAATGATGAATTAATTGAGTCTATACACATTTCAAAAACATAACATACAATTTTTTATATTTCAATGGTTACATAAAATCCCATTAAAAATTACTCATTTTTAATCAAACCCCTAATTTTACATTTATTTGTTGAACAATCATGAAAATTTATAAATTTTCATAATATAATAATCTAATTTTATATCATGTAACATGTTTTTAATATAAGTTGGATAAGATAAATACACAAAATAATTAATATATCAGTTATATCATATATCAAAATTATGAAATTTCATCTTTAATACAAATATCTGTAAATTATTATGTATTATTTACATCATGTTATAAGTATTGTCTACACAAGGATATAAATTATTTATATTGATGTTAAAATGTTTTCTGGTTATTAGGAATAAAACAATGGATTTTCGAAGATTTATAATAATTTCTCTCTTAGAATTAGGTTCTGATGGTTGATTAGAAGCTTCAATGTTCCTTAGGAACATTCTAGATAATAAATAATATGTCTTCTATAGACACAACAGATTTATAATAGATATTATGATATATCAACATTTTTTTGACTCTATATGAGTAATTATATACTGAAGTACCAATAAAACAAAATATTTACCTATTTTATAGAATCTATGTATTCATATGATGAATTTAAATTTGAATGTCGTGGTGAACCATTATGGAATTAACATTTAACATTAATGAAATTAAAATTTGATCTTTTTCATATATATTTTTGTCATGTTTCAAACATTCCATGGGGTTTTATATTAAATTTAGTAAAAAATCATATTTAAATAGATATTTCTTTTATCAATGGGATCAATATTTTATGTGAAATTTTATACTATGTTGTTTTGAATATGAGGTTATAAGGATAGGGGAATATTTATTTATTATCTTTATTCTATAGTAATAGTTATCATAAATTTATAGAGACTGAATGTTTTATATAATTCTATGATATTTCCCTATAAACCCCCTTATATTGGGCTGATATAAGTGATGTATTTCTCCTAGAATACCTATTAGTCCATGATGAGATATAAAGATATATATTTAAATTAAACTGGTTCATTAGGGATAATATATAACAATAAATATATGTATATAATTTTCAATGATAATTGAATATGAAAAGAATCTTATTTCCACAACTGCTACTAAGACTAGGGAATTAATGACCCAGAAAATTGGGTAATTTAAAACAATATTTTTTGGGGCTAGTCAAAATAATTAAATAAATTGAGGTGGCTTATCCACATGATTTGAAACTAAATACAATTTAGTTTATGAAAAAATTAATATATTAATATTGAGGATGTATGGACCTAATGATTATCATGTTTTTATGTGTGAATTTATTGATTCAAAGAGTTTTTAATTATTTAAAAAATGGGATTGTGTAAATTATAAACATGTAGGAAAATGTCTTTTATAGGAACTATAATCATTTATTTTTAGTATCATGGAAACATGATATCATATAATAAAAAAGTATGAACTTATATTACTCTTTAAAAAAAGGATACCTAATTTGTTCTTCACGTTTTATACCTAATTTCATTTAATGATAAAAAGCCTATAGTTTTGAGAATATTCACTTATAGAGATATTAAGGTAATTAATATTTTGAAATATTTAGATTAAAAATAATTTTTTTAATTATATTTTTAATTTATTCTTTCCGTAATAACAAAAGAAAATTTAAATAGGTTAATATATTTTTCTAAATCAACATATAGGTAGAAAAGTAATTATGAATGGTTAAGGGGATATAAATTGAATGGATAACTGAATAGAAGTAATTTGATATTCAAAAAATTATTTAATTTCATTTCCTTTTCTATAAATTTTCCCCCATTCCATCTACTTTTCATATTTTCCATTTTTTCTTCTATAGTATACCCACACCCTTTTACATTTTACATAATTCTTCCACATAAACTCTATTCAAATCTATGATTATACGAAAAATGAATATATCTTTCCCCATACTTTTCTCTCTTGGGTAATGATCTAGTTGATAGAAACCCATATTTTTATATCCCCATTACTCTTCCCATTCCATACTAAATTTATTTTGGGCTTCATGAAATATTTTTATAATAAAGGGTCAGATAATTATTTTATTGTTATTGGTTATTGATTACAAAAGCTATGGACTTGAGACATTTTTAGGCACCAATTTAGGCATCCCAAAATATCTACATTGAATTTGTTCTATTTGAAATTGCGATATTTTATGGTTAGAGTAATTATCTAAATATATTGGATTTAAATTTTTTGTAAGGGATTCAATATCACGATTTTATTTTTATGTTGAATATATTTCATTCAATTGATAATTTAAATTTTATCATTGCGGTGTTCGTTGGGGTTTCTAGAATTCATAAATCAATGATTGGTTTATGGATGATATTTTATTTATAAAATATTTCTCTAATATATGGTGTATTATACTTCTATGAAAACGTTTAATTAAATTCCCATCCAAGTGTATTGTATAGATTAATTAATTTTTCATAAGAAAATTGTTATGATTTACCTTTTTTTTCAAAATAATAATTTGAAATTACAATTATTACATGATTAGTAACAAGCTACTAGAACTATATTATTTATATTGATTTAATTAGTGAATTTTTTTTAATAATGTATTATCAATATGCATTTATATTTTTTAATTAGAAAATAATTAATATGGTTTAATATGAATACAAAATTATTAATTTATTAATTTGTTTGAATTATATTATACGAACAGAAGTATTTTAAAACTTATTTTATATTTTCTTATTAATTATCATTTGAATAATGTGAATAAAATTGAAATATTTCCCAATAACAACCATGTATGTTTGGATACAGACCATGGTAATTTATATTATCAAAATGAATATATTTCTGTATAATTAATTTAGAGTGACTATAAATCATTCTTGATGATTTTAATATTTCTAATGGATATTTATAGTTTATATCATATAAATAATTTGAGTGAGATTTATCATATTTTTACCACAAGATATATGATTTCATCTCACTTTAATATAAAAACTTAATGGAGACAAATATCATTTTACATTATTTCCCATGCTTGTGCATCATGTGTAAAAAATAATCCTTTTACAAAATGTATTCATAACCATTTTACCCACACCATTGATAGAGTAACCTCATTTAACATTCTAATACTCATATAGTTTAAGATGTTTTGTGTCCCATAAATAACATATATTAATATTAAATCATATTATATTAATATTCAATATATTTCACAATAATACTTATATGAGGATAGTCAAGAGTTAGTGCATTTATAGACTACATGTATATAATTTACAAATTTCATTACAAAATAAAAATATTCTAATTTTTTCTTCATATTATCACCCTTATAGACCTATCCTTTATAAGAAATTACTTCAAAACATAGGGAATTAAAACATAATAAATGGTGATCTTATATGCTTGGTATGTTTAAATTCAGAGGATATTAATCATAGGATAGAATAAGATGATCATACTGGTATGATAAAATTATCCAGTGCATTCTCCCAATGTAAATTATATATACCTAGAAAATCATAGAATATATACTCCAAAAACAATTTATATCAACAAGTTTGGTAAAAAAGGGTGTCAGAGTAGTAATCATCAGCCAATAGTCATAATGTATTCTTGTGTAAAATAATCAAAGGGAATAAGAATATATTCAACATAACTATTCAAAATAATTCCCAATCAGAATAATTTGATCATATTTTTAAGACACCAAAACACACATCAAAATGTAGACATATCCATTTGTACTCATGTCCATGAATTAAATATATACAAGAAATCATACTCACAAATAAAAATGTGAACATATATATTAGAAATTATGGTGACTAATATCATAATAATACAATGAGTGATGTTTATAGTAATAAAAAATTAATAGTAAGGCTTTAATGGATTGAACCATCACATAGAAATAATTCATTTATATATATTCCATGTTTTTAAAGAAATAACTATCATTTCAATAAGGCTTATCTTGTGGAAAATACAATGGGTTTCATCAAGATTTCATCATTATAATCAGTAATAATTCAGTGATATAGTACATATGGTACCATTAGATCAAATATAGAGTGGATCAGATGTCACATAAATGGATTGTTTTCAAAGATTAAAATACCATTTAATGGTCACTCGAACAATTTTTATGAGTATCCCTTATTTTTTGAATAACTTATTAAAAATATAAAAATTACATGATTATTTGGAAAATATTTATCATAAAAATGATCCATGGAAACATATCATTTAATTTTTATAGAAAACATTAGTGTTGATGAAAGGAAAAGTCATTCAGGCAATATACATTAAAAAAGTATTATATTTTTATCATTGTTAGGAAAATATTTTTTTTAGAAACACTAAGAAATTTTATTTTTAAACTAATTTATACAACATAAAATATTAGTAAAATAAAAATAATTTGTAATATTAGATGTTTCAAAACAATCATGATGTCATTTTAAATAACATATTGATGTAGAAGAAAACATCACATACCAAAGTGGAATTTAAGATGACTTTTCATAAAAACATTCTAACAATTATTTTATATACCAAATAAAGATAAATAAATATGGAAATTAAATTCCAATAATGTGTCATAATAGACAAATATATTTGGAGTTTAATGGATAATTATAATACAATATTACTTAATCAAAATTTCATAGAAACAATCTTGAAAATAAATTAGATCATATCATAAAACGCTTACCACTTTTTTAAATATTGAATCATAACTCCAATGAAAATAATAAAAATTTAAAAAACAATAAATATCATTAGTAAAAAAAGATAAATAATTTAAAATTTCAATAGTTATATATAAATACAAGATAAAATAAACACTGGGTGAATATGATATATGTCTCAGTTAATTAATAGTGACACAAGAAACAGTTAACTCAAGCCCAACATAAATCATTATTGATCTATCCTTTTATTAATTAAATTTACATTTAATTTAATTATAAATTAGAACTATAATGACACATTTAATACCATACAAGACTAAATTATAACATATTATCAAATATTAATTAACAGTAGTTCTATATCGTTCTCATTTTTCTTGTCAAATGCTTTATTTTTCATTAATGATTGTGTTCCTAAGTGTAACACCCCCAAATTATAAAGTATGACCATTTTATTCAATAGCATGTATGACAAGAAACACCATGAAAGCAAGGGAATATTATATTCCAAGACTTTATAATATAGTTACTAATTTTTATAAATTCAATATATGATATTGCTTTCATTGCATGTGATAATGAGTTAGTGTGTATCACACGCAACAATAAGTTCCTTCAATGACTTCTCTTACACGCAAGAGTGAGTCTTACCAGACAAAAATATATTATATTTTTATATTTTAATATAATTATAACTATATGAGTTTTTATGAATAGTAATAACTAACTTTTTAAAATACATGTTTTATAAAAATATAAAATGAGTTCATATGTTACCAATTAATTAAAAATGAATATGAAAACCAATTGAATATAATAGAAATTTTCTAATACTCATAAATTCATTTTTATCATAATAAATTAAATTAATTACTATTTTTAATTATATTAAGGAAATATATAAGTTATTTATTCATATAAATGTTTTTTATATTCTTCTAATGAATTTTATTGGCATATGATAAGAATAAATATAGTTTTACACATAAAAGCCTATATTTTCATAAAGGATCTTTCATCACCATTTAATGGAGAACCTATTTGAAATCCAATTTTTGGGACTTTTATAAATTTAATATCTCAAAATAATCTACATTTTTCATGTAGGAACATAAAATTTAGATTGTGGGGAACTTTTTGTGTTTTCATGGAGGATTCCTTTATATGATGAATAATGACATATACAGGATTTTAATTTAAAAATACTTCTCATTCTAATTTATTTATAAAGATAAATTATATTTTTGAATTTTTAATATTCTAATAGATATATTTTATATTAATTAATCAAATATTGTTCATATGAATCAATTTAACATTTAAATTGTATATAAAATCATAGAAAACCTTCGAAAATGTTACATTAAAAACATATTTTTTTGTCTCATATTCGAGATTCAATATAAATTATATTCTGCAACTTCTGTTTTTGTAATTTTAAAAAATGGGTTACAAATTTGGAACACTAATAATTAATAATTTATAATAATTAAAACTTATTTTTTGAAAAAAAAATATTAGTGAAATTAGTTAAAATTGATTATAGATATTAAGAGGAAAAGTATATTAGCATGGGGCTAAACCGTAATTGTAAGAGCCAAAATGACCTATTATGTTTTTCTGAATGAAATTTTATTGCAATATTTATACCCTTTAATCGATTTTAAATAATTTTTTATATTATTTAATCCACTTTCCCTAGAAACACAATGGTTGTAATTCCCTTTTCAATTATTTAATAGAATTTCACTCACCATTTACTATAAAAAGGGATTTTCCCCTACCACTTCCACACTCCATTAAATACAATTTTCTCACCAAATACTTTCTCAAATAATCTCTAATGATCCTTATACTACAACATTGAGTCTAACATTGTGAAAAATGCTATCCAAGGAATCACTTGGGCACAAACCAAAATGAGTTACCAGAATAAGTTGTAACATCCTTCCTCAAGCTATTTTGTTTAATATTTATTATCCACCCCTATAATAATATTATTAAATTATTATATAATAAAATTGTTATCTTAAATATACCTATTTGTTTTTATATATAGGTTTATACCTAAAATTACACACATATCCCTCAAGTTGGTAACACACATATCCTTCGCGTACAACAAACTATTACCTTGTGAAATGATGATTGTTCATTTTTTTCCTTTACCAATTTTCATGGGATGGAATTATGAAGGAATTAAATGATTATATATGATATATATTATATTTATAATGAAATTATTGTTTTTTAATTCGTATACAACTCATCCATTCATTCTGTCTAATTTGTTTAAAATATGATAACATTGTTTGTGGACATGTGGACTACCACCTCCTCAAAGAGATGTGATTTGTTCACACTATAAATGGGATGAATAAAAGATGGTTTTTATAAAATAATGTGAAATATATGACATACATATTATAATAGAATAATAAAAGACATATACATATATAACATTTATATTTCATTCTTTTAAATACATTAAAGAAATGAAAGTAGCATTCATGTGTTCATAAGACCTAATGTCTCCCTGAATGGTGCATTGTATTAATAATCTCTAAACATTATGGATAATTATAAATAAATTTATAAAGGATATATATATTTTATTTAAATCATTTTTTATATTTTATATAATTCTAAATCATGATCTAAAAAATATGAACAAAATTATCTTGTTAAAACATACCGACAAACTAGTCAATTAACACATGAAATAGTTGAAATGATGAATGATTATTTACAAACGGGTAATAAGATGTTATATGAAGTTAATATATGATATTATAAATATCATTATGGGTTTTTATAAGTTATTAACTTGTATAGACAATATATACATGATGTTAAAATATGTTCAACCGAAAGGAAACAAAAGGTAAGGGCCCCTTGTCTTACTTCCCTTTTTTGAGGCACACATCGTAATCACCACTTATTAATTCCATGTGGCTTATAAAATTATCCTTTTGATGTATTATATCATGAATTATTTTATATTAATGACATATTTAATTCTAATTTTAATGTTTTTCTTCTAAGGGTATTTTAGTTAAAACATACCCAGTCGTAAAGAATTTCATAACCTGATTTATTTTTCATTAGGTTATATTACTTCTTCAGTATCCTAAATATTATATATTTATGTGTGTAATAAATTTTTAATGTTTATTTTTTTTATTTCAACATATTTTATGTGTATTTATGGTTTAAAAACATAATCAATTCATTGATTGATTCTCACCTCAACATTATGGTCTTTTCTTTGGTTTACTTCACAATCGCATTTTGTTCGGGGTTGTTTACAATTGAATGTACATTAAAAAAATTATTGGATCAATGATAAATAAACCCAATAATTTTTTAATATGTTTACTCAAAAAGTTTTTCATTAAATAAGAATATATTTCGATTATTTCACACTAACAATGTTTTAGAAATTATTTTAACAAAACCTAACATTAGTTCTCTATTTAGTCTGAGAACCCGTTTTATTCAAAAAAGAAATTTTTATTCTATTTTTTCAAAAGAAACATTAACCATTCCAAAATTATTTTCCAAGATAACGTTTTTTATATTTATTTTAAATATAAAGTAGATATTTTCCTCAATATTTTTTTTAAAAATATTTTTTTAATAATTCCATTCATCAATGACAACAACCCAAAATTTTTACTCCACATGGGATATTCCATATTGATACCACCATTATTGTTTCTATGAATGGTTTATTATTGATATGGATAAGGATAAAAAAAATTCACTTCCATTATTCCTTTTTTAGTCCACATTGAAATATTCAATTTACTATGAACATTTTATATTGAATTTCCGCAAATTTTCCATATTATTTATCATTAATAGGTTTATATTCAAAACTGTATAACATTTTTAAATATGGTGTTTAATTTGAGTTGTTATATCATGAATCTCTTAATTATCATTATATTCATGGTTTAATTTAATTCTTGGATAATTATTATCCAAATGTTTCGAAGTGGTATGAGGAACATTTGAATGTTTAATGATAATTTTCCTCAGGAATTTTTTAATGTAAATTCAATGATATCTCTGTTCATCAACATAAAAAACCCTTGTTGTTAGTTATCCTATTCTGATGAATTATCGATAAATCAATATTATTATTTCAATACGGATATATTATTACCCGACTTGAGGAATGATTTAGACAGTAGGTGATGGGTGGGTCACATAAATTTTATATCTAATTTATTCATCACTAGGTTCTCATGAGAGAAATTAGTTGTGAAAATTAATTAGGGTTTTACCTGTAGTTCTAAACCATCTTGTGAACTGTCTTTATTGTATAGGTTTTAAGGGCCTCAAATATTAAATAAAAATATTAATTATTTCTTTCATTTAGACATAGTTATTATTTATCCATGAGATAGTGTGTCGATATATATGTGGATTAATTTCATTATAAATTAATTTATTAATTCCATGTGTATCAATTATTTTCATTACCTTATTTATTATTACTCATGTAGTTATTGGAATAGTTTTTTTTCAATAATTACCTTGAAATATTTTTATCCATTCAATTTGTTGATTACAAAGAATGTTTATTCAATTATTAGAATAACTAATCGATTATTATCATTTATTAATTATTTATTCTTGTATCGATGACCATAATGAGAATTTTATCTCACCTTTTATTGTTTTCCTATACACTAGAATCTAGGAATCTTACTAAGAAAGATATGAAATGATATACTAACTTGGAAGAAATTCATTCTAAAGAGAAAACAATATGTTTTATTATTGTATTTATTTGTAATAGAAGACTCATGTATGTGTCTAGTATACCAAGACTACTAAACTATAATGTTCTTTGAGATTTGAATCCTTGTAATAAAGCGAATGTAATGGTAGGAAAAACTGGATTTGGGATTCTGAGGACGGGTCACTACAGTTGGTATCAACGTATGTTTAGTATCAATATTGGGAACTAGATTTAGGAAAATATAGATAAGGGAACATATTCATAAGGTAGAATTTGGGGATAAGTATAAGAGAACATCCTAAAATTTTGGTACGTTATGGAGTATGTGGGGCCACCTAGAAATATATATGAGTTTTGACACTAAAATTTGACATGGTTCTAGAAAATATGTACCTAGGTGTAACAACAATAACATGGTGTGTCAGGCCTGACATGAGTTTAACTTGGTATAGGACAACGAGTCATACTATGAACCTAGTTTGACACTCCTAGGGGATATTATTATGAAAATTCACATGTCCTTTTAAAACTTTTATTAAGGTTTTCAAAAGATAATGAAACTGAATAACATTGGTTAAACCTTAGACTAAGGAAGTACCTATGTTGAAATAAATGGATAAAGTATTTATGTATTGAACTGAATAGAAAATATTAGGTAAAATGTTAATCTTTGAATAACCTTATTTCAAGGATCTCCATTATATTTTATTTTTGATTTATATCAATATGGTTTTAGAAATGGATAATCTGTATTACGGGTCAGAACCCAACATGCTTGGTAAGGCTGTGAGTATTAACTTCATGACCAAAGGGAGATTAGTGTTTCATGCCAACTTCTAGCCTATGTGATGTTCTAGTTAATGTCTCGTTTCATTTAGCTGAACAATTTTACAAATAATTTTAATAACGTACCAGTAGTATCACTTTTTTAGGATTAAAAGATTAATGTATTAACAATATTTTATTTGGATAATAGATAATACAAATAGTTATATTTTTCATTCTTTTATGGGACATAAGATTTGTTATATTTTTATTTTAGTTCATTAGGAATCAATTTTTTACTTTAAGATATCCATTTATTAATGTAATTGAGTAATTTTAAACTGATCGATGAACATTTAAAAGATAAAGATGTATTTATAGATATATATATAGTATTTATATTTTCTTATATAGATAATAATTAATAGATTTTTTTAAAACAAGTAAAAGGATATCATAACAAAAATGTAATTATAAAACCATAATTTTTGATGATCCTATAGTCTTTTAAATCATTGATTATTAATGAATTTGAGACCCTAAACATTCTATTTAAAATTTTCTTTTTTCTTCATTGATAAAATCAATCATTCTGTAAAAATATATATATTTTTTCCCTCTATATACATATCGTTATTTACAAAAAATGTTCTCCTATTTAGAAACCTAGTTATATGTTAGTCAATGTGACCTTTATACATCCAATTATCTCTTTTATAAAAGATGTTTTACAATCTCCTATAATAATGTGGGATTAAAACATAGAAAACATTAGATAATTTATTACCAAGGTCATTTATAAATTATGAGGATGAAATTTAATTAAGGTTTGGAGAATGTAACAACCAGAAATTCAAAAGTTAGAATGTTGTATTCAATAGTTTGTATGACACATAACACCAAGAATATAATGGAATATAATATCACAAATATTACAATATAATAAATATTTTAATTAAAATCAATATATTATATAAATTTTAATGTGTGTGATACTGAGCTGGCATGCATCACACACCACAATGAGTTCCTTTAATAGCTTTCATTACACCTAAGACTGAGTTTTACCGATCAAAAAATATCATTATTATACTATTATTTTATATAATAATACTTACAATAGAAGATAAATTAGTAGTTATGAAAAATATTAACTAAATTATAAACATATATGGGTTGTAAAAATATAAAATGAATTCATAGGTTACCAATTTATTAGAAATAAACGTAAAAACAAATTTAATTTAAAGGAAATGTTTTTATACTCATAAAGGTGTTTTATCATAATAAATTAAATTAATGACTATTATTATAATATATTAATGAAACTTATATATTAGATAATCAATTGTTTTTAAAATTCTTCTAATATATTTTATAGGCATATGATAAGAAAAAATTTTATTTTGACGCATAAAAGCCTATATTTTTAGAAACACACTTTTAACGCCTTTTAATGGAGAAACTATTATATATATAAATTATCAAACATTTAGAAATATAATATGTCAAATTAAAATTTATTTTTGAATGAATAATAAGAAAATTATATTAGGCTCAATTTTTTCGTATTTTCCCATGAGGTTTCATTTTTATGAATAGTGAAAATAATGATTTTTAATTCAAACCATATTTTTTATCTAATTTATTAATATGGATAAATTGTATTTTTGAATCATTTATTAGTTTTATTAGATAAATTTAATATTATATAACCTTATTCAGGTCATTGGAATTAATTCCACATTGAAATTGACTGTAAATACATAGCAAACTTTTGAACATTTCACATTAAAAATCGGGCTTGTCATCCCATCTGCGAGATTAAATTGAAATTAAATTCTACCAGTTATATTATTGGAATTTGGAAAATTAGAATTCATATTTGGAATAAGAAAATTTTATATTTTCCAATATGGTCATTAATGTTTTTTTAAAATATTATTCAAATTATTTAAAATGATTTACAATAATTATGATAAAATTAGCTTAAGAACAGACTAAACCATAACATTAAGATAAAAAATGATGGAGAAACATTTTCAAAATAAATTATATAGAAATTTTTAGACCCTATCCTAAATTTTCGTTATTTTTTTTAATTTTTATCCACGTTTCATAGGAAAACAGTTCTATGAAATTCTCTTTTCAATGATTTACAAGAATGCCACACCTCCTCCGGTATAAAAAAGACATTCAACCCTCCAACTTCCTCAAAAATCTCAAGAAATGTTCCTCTCCCAATTCATATAAACTAATATATCACAATCCTTCCCCTAAAACAATGACCCACAAATTATAAATAAATCTATCCAAGGAATCATTTTGATGTAAACCTAATAGACTTACTTGAATAAGAGGTAACATCATTATTTGGGATCTTTTGACTTATTTTCATTTTCCATCCATAAAACATCTTATTACTTTCTTATATAATATAATCAGTATCATAAAAATAATTATATTTTTTTATATTTATGGTTCAACCTATATTTATACACACTTCCATCAAATGGGTAATGAACATTTCATTTGAGTACGGTGAGCATCCACCTCACGAAAATGCGATTGTTTATTTTTTTTACCACCTCTCATGGATCGGAATTAGGATAAAAACTTATTTATATATGATATATATGATATTTAAAAATTTTCAATTCTTATTAAATTCTTATATTACTCATACCTATGTTCTTTCCATTTTGTGTGTATATAATAACATCGTTTGTGGATGTATGTACTTTCTCCTCCTTAAAGTGATGTGATGAATTCACACTATACATGGAATGTATAAAGTATGGTTTCAATAAACCTATGTCACATATTTGAAATAAATATTATACATGAATTATAATATTTATAAATATATGTAGCCTTTACTTTTTAATTTTTAAAATTTTACAATGAAATGAAAGTAGCGCTCATACGTTTGTACGACTTGCCATGTCACTGTATGGTAAATGTCAATTCTTACCTCCAAAAAATATAAATTATTGTAAAAAATGTATACTAGATATATATTATATATAAATCCTAAATTAAATTATTTTTATGAATAAATCATTATCTAAGTAAAAATTAAAAATATAACAAGTCAAAAACTATCGGTAAAACTAGGAAATTAACACAACAAATAGTAAAAATGATGAAATATTATAAAAAATGGGTATTAAGATAACAAAATAATTTAATATATGATATTATAAATATTATTATTTTTCTGTTATAAGTTTTTCACATGTTTAAAATAATTATACAAGAATTTAATGGATGTTCACCTGAAAAAAAAACCTAATGTCAGGAATTCATATCTCACTTTTACATTCATGGGGCACATAAATAATCACCAGTTATTTTTTTGTGGTATATCTAATCCCCCTTGTAATATATTATATAATGAATTACTTTTTTATTATTATATTTTGAGTTCTAATTTGATTTATTTTTTATATTGTTACTTGTGTTAAAAGTTACCAAGTGGTAAAGTATTTCCTAACTTGATTCCTTTTTAATTGGTTATATTACATCCATGATGTCATTATTATTTTAAGATTATTCATGTAATCATATTTGACTATATATTTTTTTATTTTAAATTCATTTATATGGATATAAATTTGAGACACATAATATATTAATTGATTTATTCTCACATTAACGTTATGGTTTTTTCCAAGGTTTATTTCAAAATCTAATTTTTTGGGGATTTTTACACTTGAATTTCCATCAGATGAAATTATTAGATCATTACTTAATAAACCATTTCATTTTCTTCTCCTATAGTTGTTAATAACCATTTCCATTTTATGGTTCCATTTTTACACACTTTGGTACTAATTGTTTTTTTTTATTTTTTGTGAAAAATGGATTACATTTCTCTATTTAGTTGGTGAAATCATATTCTTCTAAAACCCATGATTTATTAAAATTTTTATGAAAATGTTTTTATCAATTCAAAACTGATTTATTAAATAATTTTTTAATCATCAATTTTTTACAAACGTTTTCAAATGAATCTTCACAAATCTATCAAAATAATAAATTTTTCTATCATTTTTACAATGAAAATAAAATATTTTTTTTACCTTTTATGAATTATATGAATTTAATTTCCTTAATTTCCTTGAGGCTAACATTTCATGTTTAAAAGGTTAATTTTTAAATAATTTTTTAGAAAAAACCTTTTAAAAGTTAATGATTTTTAAAGAAAAAATCAAACTAAAAATAACATTTCTTGAAGATTATTTTTATAAGACTTTTTTATACTATTTCCATTTATAAACAAAAATTAATCATTGTTTTTACTCTACATGGTATATGATGTATTGATAAAATACTTATTTTTCCTCTGTATAGTTTATGATATATTTTTTCGAGGATAGAATTAAAATTCACTTACTTTTTTCCTTTTTTAGTTCACTTTGAAATATTCAATATACAATAATCATTTGAAATTAAATTTCCCCCAATTATCTATATCATTTATAATAAATATATTTATTTCCTATACTATACATATTTTTTACTTATAGTGTTTAATTTGACCTATTATATCATGAATATATTTATTTCCATGATTTTATAAGTTCTATTTATTTTGCAGTGAATTATGATTAAAATGTTTCAAAGTGTTATGGGACACATTTGAATGATTATAGATTATTTTTCTCAAGAATGTTTGTATTATATTTCAATGAAATATCAATTTATTAACATCAATAAGAATTTTTAGTTATCCTGCATTAATGAATTATTGATAAATAATTATTCATATTTCAATAATGATATTTGGTTACTCGATACGAGGGATTATTTCGATAAGTAGGGATGGGTGGGGCCTAGACATTATATATCCCCTCGATGAATAGATATGATATCATATGAAAAATTATTTGTGTAAATTAAATAGCTTTCAACCTCTAGTTTTAAACCATATTGTGAAAGATCTTGATGGTATTTTTTTCATGTGACTCATCTAGGATATCCAAAAATTATGAATTACTGTTATTTTGACATAGATATTATTTATCCATGATATTTTTCATTTAAATAATTATGGATTAATTTTATTATATATTCATTGATTAAGTGGAACATTTCTCAGTTAGTTTTCCTTCCATATTGATTATGCAATTTCTAGTTTTTTAAATAGAATTTTTTTCCTTTATTACTGTTCCATGTTGTTTGTCCATTCTGTTTATTGATTACATGGAATATATGTTTTATTAATACCATTCCAGATTGACTATTCTCATTGATTTATTATTTAATCCACTATGCATGTCCATACTGAGCATTTGAGATCATCCTTGTTTTTTTCAATTCCCTAAGAATCCAAGTGTCCTAGTCACTATATGCAAGGATATTCTAATTAGGAATAAATATATCAAAAAAATTAAAAAAATATTTTTCAATTAGTGTATTTATTTGTAATACAAGTCTCATGTATGTATCTAGTTTACCAAGACTAATAAACACCTGAGTCCTTCGATATTTTTTTCATATAATCATGATAATTTAATGGTTATAGGCATTATCTATTGGATTCATGGTTCGGGTCACTATAATATTATAGGGTCCTGAAACATTCAACAAGGACCATTCATCCGAGAATCATAATTATTTTATAGGTATCATATTTAATCATTATATAAACTTTCTTAATGAATCATTGAATGTGATGGTGAAAATGAAGCACATTAATTCATAGAGATTCTAATATATACATATATATGTTTCATGTTTCCAAAACAAAGTGGATGGAATAAAATACAGTTAAATAGAAATTCATCTTTTTTCAAGAATATATATATATATCATAATATTTATATATATTTATTAAATCTATCCTTAATACTAACCACAAAAAATATAAATGAAAAATTAATCATGTTTCTTTTTGGAAGTGATAGTACACACATACTCATGACCAACATTACAATTTTCCAACAAATAGGATGGTAAGAAGGTAGGTATAAAAATAAAAATTTTGAAGAATATTTAGGTTATAATTATTATAAATTAAAATTTGAGACATCATAAAATCCAACCTTGATATATGTCTATGGAAAATGAATCATATCACTTTAAGGAGGTTGTTGTCCACACATAACAAAGAGTGATACATTCATTTCTAATTTGATGGAAAATAGATAGAAATGGTTAGCACATTATAATAATATCAACTTAATATATTAATAAAATTATATTCATTATGTTATTAGTGATAAATTTCTTTTTCATGAGGTAAAAGAATAAATAATTTTGGAATTATTCATGTAAGATGATTAACTCTTTTTTGAGATATATCATTTAATTTACAAGTTAATCCTTCATAGGATGGTATTAGGGGAAATCTAGGGGATATATAATGAAGGTAAAAAACTATAAATGTTTTAAAAAATATCTGTATGGATCTAGAGTGCTTAAAAATGTGATTAATAAAGAAGAGGAGGTTCCCTTTAATATGTGAGGTAAATCACACAATTGGAATTACATAAATGGTTTACAAATAATATCTATCATAATTATGTAAAGTGTATCTAAATAGAGGAATAATATATTATAGGAATTACAATTTCCAAATCCCATTAGAAAAATTCAAAATTTAAATTTTCATTTTAAATCTTATATTCTTGTTTAACTTTCTCTTTAACCCTTTCGAAACCATAACCATGGTAACAAAACTTTTGTCTATTTAGGGCCCAACATTTACATATACTATGAAAGACAACTAAAAAATGGAAAATGGATGAAATGTTTGACCATTTATCATCCCATTTTTCATAATTTAATATGTGTTTAATTTTTAAATCATTTCAGAAAATAGTTTTTTTTGATAAAATATAATTGATATCATTTATGTCATTATTCCTTTAATTTATCTTCAATGAAAAAATAGAAATCGAATACTAGTAACAACCTATTTAATGTGATTTTTATTTTATATTTACCTGTTAAATGTGTTTATAACACCATTCAACTTAAAATTATTATTTTTAATTTTTTTAAAAATCATTTAGCTATTTTTCTACATGATTTAACTTGATTTTTCTACTTATTATTCATACTATGTTTTACAGTAACAATAAAATCATTAAAAATAGAAAGTAATAAAGAATAATTTATTTCAAATTAAAATAAAAATTTTATATTCATTTATAACATAATTAATTCCTATAAATATATATATATAACTAAAATCACCAAAGTGACATTTTGTATTTACCATTTTAGTACAGTCAGTATAAATGTTAAAATTAAAATAATGTGGAAACTAAAATTCCATTTTATTGAATATAAGATGTATTTAGATGAAAACACTCATTAAATATGATAATTTAATGTTTTAGATATATTTTAAGAATTATATCACAGCTTTAACTACATTTTAGCTATTTTACACATAAAGAGATGCAATGGTTTTTCTAGGTTTACTATTAAGAATGACCAAAAATAAATTGGAATAGTTTACCAAAATCAAATAAAATAATTAAAATACCGAATCCATTTATAGAAAAAAATTTATTTAAGTGTAAATTTTACCTTTTAATATAAATTTACAAAACACAGTGGAAAACAATTTTTTAAAAAAAAACAAAATCATTAAAATGAAATAATACCAAAATAAAATGTAATAATTATTCCTATGGATTTATTTAAAATATGTATAATATTATATATAATATTTTAAAAGAAAAAAAATCCAAATATAAGTGTAAATATAAAATATGTAATTTTGTAAAATGAAATGATAGTTTTATATAAATTAATATTTCTCACACTTAAAAGAAAATATTTTAAAAAAAAATATCAAAAAAGTAATCTATAAGATAATACCATCATAATTATTTTAAAAGGTATATTAATTCCTTAAATTACAATTTAAAAAATATTTTGAAATAAAATATATTGTCCACACATAAAATAAAATAAATACTATATTTAAATAAATCATACGTTTGAAGGATAATATGTCTTTACTAAAAAATGGGTACTTATTTATTATTCCTTAATCCGGGAATTTGAATTATATAAAACCATTATAAATGTATTTCAAAAAGATATTATTATTATTTATATATAAAATCTTATTACTATTTTTTACAACCTAAATTAAATATTTTTATATTGTGTCATATTTTTCTTGATACTAAGTGTTTCATCAAAATAATGCTATAAATTTTATCATACATTTATTCTGTTTTTTCTAGGGGTAACATTAACATATTATAAATAATTTTCCCAAAAAAATTTATTCATCTCAGTAATTAAGGATTTAATAAATATAAATATATTTATTGAAAACTCAAATGGTACAATGGAATAAAAAGTCATTCCTCAAGAAGGTGATGTGGGAAACGTAAATGTTATCTCAAATAACACATAATTAGGTTCTTAGATATGGATAACATTATGAGGATGTGAAAAATAAATAAATATATATATAGGTGAAATATAATATCCAAATATTAATGGAATGTTATATGATACATGATCATGACAATGTTCATTATTAGAAAAATATAATTGATTAAGGGATGAAAAAACAATTCATCAAATTAGAGATTAAAAAGGATCATGTCTAAATTTTCAAGGAATATGTTCCTATAGATAATGAATTGTTTATTGATGAAATATTAGAATATATAGTTACATGATTTCTTCAAATCCATAACTGTAATTTTATACTTTAGATGTTTGTATCAATTAAATCGCACATCTTTTCATCTGATTTTACAATGTCGAATAAAAAATGTGAATTTCTCATGAATGATGAATTAAAATTAACTTCTAATAGATCATATGTTCTATAAAAAGGATTACAAGTTATTCCTCTTGACCCAATTAAGTAATAGAACCCTAAAATGTTTAGTATATTCTATGATAACTAATATGAATAAACTATCATTTGGAAGACTAATCTCAATGATTTAAATAATAAAACTTATATATCTACATAATTAATTCCATAAATAGAAATATTCATATACTCTTCAAAGAATTTTCATGCAGAATTCTGGAAAAACGTATAGAAAAATTAGGTTAAATTAATTGAGAAATCATTTTTTCTCTATTCCTCAACCAACATAATGTATCTCATAATGTCACATAACAATCACCTAAAAACATGATAATATTTCACATTGAAATATTATAATATATTTTAAATTTAATGTAAGTCACCACAAAACCTCCGTGAAGACATAAATACTTCTCAAAATCAACTCTACAAAAACTATCTAGTATATTTAATAAATCCAAAAATAAAATAATATTAAAAATAAATTATTTTTCTATAAAATCGCAAATCATTTTAATGGACAATTATAATATAAATTTCACATTATCCATTTAAATAAAATCATTATACAAACTAATCGTTATTAACATAATAATAGGCATATATTAATTGTTCTCTCTCATTCAAGCAAGGGTTTTCCAAAAATATCACCCTTCCAATAAATCACATTTCATGGAAGTTGGTTCTATTCAACATATGGATGAAAATATGTAAATAAAAAAACTATATTTTATTCCTTATATGATTTATAATTATTATAAATATATTATTATTTATAAAATAGTTATAAAATATAGTTATAGAATCTCAATACATATACACATTAATCATTTTACTTCTTTCATAAACCATTACCCAGAATTCATCATCTTATTTTTTAAAACTTTATTCCTATAATATGAAATATTAGTCATGAAGTAATACTCATAAAATATATTAATCACGTTTCTTCCTATAATCATAATGAATAGTATCAATATAATTCATATGATTTATACATCAATCAATGTCTCTACATCGTCAACAATGAAACCTTTTCTGCTATAAACTTTCTAGTCCATTTTTTTAAAATTCCCCCCAGAACATATATTTTCATAATAACCACACAATAGTCTTTTAAAACATTAATTGGTTTATTTATGATTATGGAAACAAGTATTCACATCTATTAAATTAAAAAAAAATTAGTACTCCTTATAAATTCAAAGATTTTTTTCCTATTTTTTAATGATTAAACATTTTCTCATTAATATATGATATTCCCCTAAATTATTTTTCCACATTTTATAAAATAAAGAAATTAATTATTATTTCTAATATGTTTATTTAACCTGAGCCTTTATATAACTCTATTTTTCTCATATTATGTGTGTTAGATAATTCACCTAGGTTCATGTTACTAATCATAAATTTAGATCAATGGTTATAAATACCTTAATATTTTTTCACTCATCCTTCATTCATAATTGGTTATTTATATTTAAAATCATTATAGGCTCTTTTAAACCAATAGTTAACTTGGATCCTCTATATTCAGACCATTGACTAAAAGAAAAATTTATAATGTGAGAAAAAATAATCAGAGTGAGTAATCATATAATCATGGAAATACTTTTTATAATTTATAAATAATAAAAACGTTCATTCAGTATTTCACTAAATAGTTTATTAATGCTCATCATATTTTCAAATCATTGATAATGGTTTAAAAAGAGATATGAATTATCCAAATCATATCCCTAAGATTGTGTAGATAGGTTTCTATTATTAAGATCATTCATAATATATAGAGTGAATATTGGGTTGATAGTCAACTAATTATTTCATTTTGTTTACCCCTAGGAAAATTTATGAGAAGTCCATATGAACATTTCATTTCCAGATATGGATTTTATTGCTTGGAAAACATAACTCTTTCCCTTAATATAACATAGGTTTTTTATTATACATTGTCTTAACCTAATGGTTTTCCCCTATTATTTCTTATCCTAATCTCAAAATATTATTTATCCATACTCTCATACCAACTATGGTGATCCGTGGATTTTTTTCAAATTTATTGTATATTTATAGATGGAGATTTTATAAATTTTAAAAAATAAACACTCGAGGACTATAATGTTTTAGTGTCTTTGGAGACAAGATACCTAACCAATAAAATTATTAAAATATATTCAATATATCCTACAAGGTACATCATATCATTACCCTTACAGATGCATCATGCATTGAACCATGTAATCCTATGGATGGAGATCATAATAAATTTTGATCTTAGATTATATTTAACAGTAAATAAGGAAAATTTCAATCGTAAAAGCTAATATAATGATCATAAGGGTATGATAACAAAATCAAGAGAATGTTAGAAACAGAAAATATTAAAACCTATAAATTATGAGAGCATAAACTTAAATATCAAGCCCATATGTAATCTTATTAATAATGTAGTGAAATTATTAACCATATTTTAAGAGTCCTAACATGGGAAATTTAAATTATAAAAAGAGGAAATCATTGCCTTGTTAACATAGATATTCATAATTATGTTCACTCATAAATAATTGATCATAGATATAAGTGATCATAGTCATGTATCAAAATGTGAACATAGACATTCACAATCCTACCCATGTGTAACATTGTGGTAATATTGAAGAGAAATCATTATAATGAATCAAAATGTTAAAAAATCCATGCATAATAATGTAAAATCTAGTCATGATATTCTCATGAGATATCTATTGGTCATTACACAAAGCATTAGATGGATATAATAGTCCCAAACAACATGTAATCATAATGATTTCTTATGAATTCCATAATATAATGAAACATATACCATTTCATAATTTCTTATCCTATGGAAAATAAAATGGTATTCATCATATTTTCAAAACTATAATCATTAAACATAAAATGAATGAATAAGAATAGAATCATCCGGCACTACCCTGGTGATCCCCAAGAAACTGTGAGACCTTGGTCACATACTCCCCTCATCTATAAAATACCTTTGTATTTTCATCATCATCAAGTGAAATACCTCCAGTATATCTAAGAAACCTTACGGTCCCCCTTTGGATTCATAAGGACAAACAGAAGGGTTTTTCATGAAATGCACGTTCATCCCCATAAGAAATTTTTTAGTCAAGTGATGCATCACTAAAACATAGAGTAATTGTCCTTGACATTACTCATGATATCTCTCATGACTCCTGACTGTTGAAAAATAATACATAATAAATAAAATGGAAGGAAGCGGGAGCCTCTCATTGTTGTAAAACTCATGCAATGCGTTATGGATGTCACCAACACGGTCTATCAAGACTCCTATATAAGTAGTCGTGACCCCACGAAGGTCCCGTTATTAATCGGCCTCATCTCACAGAAAACCCATGAACATACAGTAGAAATCATTTGAAGTCATTTTAATAGGAATACTAATCTTTTGAAGGCTCTTGTACATGTCAATATGACAATATGAAATTCCATTTATGTATCCATAGGATTCAACAATGACCCATTTATTGGAGATAATCTAATAAAAGTGGTTTTTATGGAGTAATATCATGGTCGTAAAAAATAAAGTGATTCTTTTGGAGAAATCCATGGAAGGGACTCACTAATAGAAAAATTAATACTCTTATGAAACTCAATGTGGAGATACTCAATGGAAATATTTCCACTAGGTATGAGAGGAATATCCTCCCTCCCATAGTAGATCATCTAGATATAGTGGTATCTGATCATCAAACTATCTCCAGATATATGCATCCAGTCTATAAAAATGAGGAAGTCAAAATGATCCTGAAATCCGTTAGTTTCATTGATATCCTCTCCCTCACTAGAGAAATAACTCAATTTTATGATGAATCATGAATCAGAAGGAGATGAAATTGGGTCTACCTCATTAACCCCCACCCACTCCATATATATTGGGGGAATCTAATACATTAGTTCCCCTGGAGTTCTATAACATGATAGAGTCCCTGACAACTCAAATGGATGCAACTAAATGGTTACTTGTGCCTTTCTAGTCAAGAAGATTCCATATCTCTAATGGGTGGATTACACTTTTCCTCCACCCAATTTCAGAAATACTACCTTCTCCACTTTTTATGGAATATGAGACCATAAACATAATCTCATACACAGTAAATCCTAATGATATGCCCTTGAGATCAATATAATGCGACAAAGATGTGGTGTTTTTTATAGACTCTAACATGGCCAAATTTTTTATGGTATAGTACCATGCCGACATGATTGATTATAGGAGGGGTGACCATAGTCTTCCATTTATTTACAAATTCAGTTCCATGTTAAGTAATGTGATGATTGTTGACCTCATAAACTGAAAACTATGTTGTAATTAGAGGGTTTATGACTTCATATAGAGATGGAACGGTTTAAAATATTCTCTTAGAATATCTCTCTCATAAAAGAACTTGCTGAAAATCTTTGGGATGAGTTTCAAACACCTCTGATCCCAATGAAGTGTCCTGGTGGGTTCTTTGAGTTCATTTAAATTTAAAAAATTCTTGAAGACTCAATTCAGTTAACCCATACCGAACCGCAAATCATTCCCCAATTACAGGGGAAACATCTATGTAAAGCAGAAGTTGCATCTATCACTCTCAAGCCGATAGTAGTGCCGATTCAATCACTCAAGTATGTCCAAAACCACCCAACACCTCATGTTGAGTGATGAAAATCATAGAACCTCCCATGGATTGATGAATAGAGAAATCAATGTTATCTTGGATTTGTAAAATGGATGAATAAATAATACTCCTACCACAATGGACATGCCTCCACTTATTTCATAGAAACCATTGACAAAAACCATCTCATATAGCCACATCCCAGGAAGCCTGATGAGGTCAAACTCACCGACCTTCCATATTACATCCATTCCAATAGAAGGATGGTTCATAATATCTAGGAATAATTTATCTTAAAATATGTCCTTCATGGAATGATAAACTCTAGAAAGGTGTTGTAAGATAACTCTTGATAAGATGTTTCTTGCATAACCAGTTCCCAGTTTGAAGAAGAAGGTGATTGACAGAATGTTATATCCATGAAGGAATGGATTTTAAAGAATTTAATGACTTTGAAAATATTTAACCAAGCTCATTCTGCCCAAGAGAATAGCTAAGAAGAACCAAATTTTCTCCACTAACCAAGGAGTAAACATTATATATTCCTCCAAAACGTGGGAGGGAGAACTAGAAATAGGAAGAAAAAGAAGAGGATGAGTCATATTCAATTCCAACGCATGCCCTGGCACTTACATATTTCTTCCCTATAACATCTGTAGCATGAGACCGCCCCACCATCTAGAATCCTTATCATATGGAGTTCTCATATTTGGTTATTCCAACATGATAGAATTTGGATTCTGCTTCATTGATGATGAATATTCCCTTGGGTATGAGTTTCCTTCACATAACCAGAGAACTATAGGCTACAAATGCAAGAATCAAGGATATATAAGATATGATAGATGTCGTCAGACCCAATATTTTAGTCATTTCCCCATAGAAAACATACATACTGGATAAAATCATGGTCAACCACTCCCACGGGATGAAAATATAAAGGGAGGTTCCCCAGAAACCTCCAACCATTTTCATAACCCAATTGTCTTACATGACCACCGTACATGGGTTCATTTATATGATCAAATTACAAAACATGGAAGGCCAATGTGATATACACCATTTGAAGTATGCATTCCCTCAACATCTACACATGCACCAATCATGGCCACCTCAAATGCCTCAACTCCTGAACTGTATTCCCTAGCACAACCCCATATCATGAACCATTATCCATTATCAAAAAAAAGTACAATGTTCTAGAATAGCTGTAAATTTTCACATCCATTCTCACAATCCATAATGTGATATTTCTTTAAAAAGAACTCTTGGAGGCACTTGTTTAATTTCTTTGGATTCCACAAGAATTTGATATAGAATTCGTTGAAGCTGACGTATACCGACTGAAAACCATGTCATCAAAATGTCATGTCGCAATCTTGTTCACATACTTGGATTTGGAAGAGGTAATATAAGGGAAAATCATGCACCTATATGTTTTAGTAAGACTCAATAATATCAATATACAATGGTTCCTGATTGATAATGGGTCTAGGATCAATCTCATCCTAGTTCGTATCCTCCATTGTTTGGGTTATGGTGAAGGGGGGATATTTAAAACAAAGATGACCATTCAACGGTCTCACAAGAATGAGAAAAAAACTATTTAGATTATCATACATGAAACCTAGTTTGGGGACCTCACATTTGACATTGAGTTTATAGTAATCAAGAAAAATGCCACATATATTGTCCTTTTTGGATGGACCTTGCTCCATAGCCACTTGAAGGTACCTTCAATAGTCCATCAACGTTTGAAGTACCCCATAAATGGAAAATTCATCATACTGCATGGTAACAGATCCCCCTTTCAGACATGTGGAGCCACGTATAATGAAACATATTTCTATAATAAGGGAGGTGAGAAACTAGTTGAAATGATGGTATATAGGTTGTATCCCCCAATGGATAGGGGATAGCCCCTGTAAATCTTTGTACTATGATCGAGAGTGACCATGTGATCCCCGTAAATCTAGTTGATGTGAAAGACCTTACCCCAAATATTTAATATCTTTATGTATCCAGTGAGAGCATAAAAGACCATCATCTCTGAAATCTATCCTCAATGACTCTAGATGCAGGGGATTATAAATCTCTCCTCATGCCCTAGATCAACATAATGGTGATGAAGAATCCCCCACGTTTCAATTGTCATATGAAAATACCCCAAAAAATATGATTTTTGGGAAGATGATGATGACAACTGAACTTCTCCTCCTGTATTTTAGGATGGTTTCCCCACCAACATTGATGAGATTGGGATGCTAAATATGGGAACATAGGAAGACCTTCATCCTATACCGATTAGTGTCTATGTACTCCTCGATAATAAATAGATGTATATTTCATTTCTAAATTAAAACTAATATGTGTTAACTTGAACTATGTTGAAATGAAAAGACTAAATCCAGATGTGGCTATGCACCATCTCAGATTACCCGTTAAGAATCAAGACACCATGGAGGAAGATATGAGGATGCACCCCTCTCTTGCCACCAATGTAGAGGAGAAAGTAGAAAAGTTAATAAAATCCATATTTTTCGTAAAATTGAAATACCAATGATGTATTACCAACATCATCGATATCAAAACAAATGGACAAATTTAGGTCTACAGTAATTTTAGAGACCTTAATTGACATTTTCAAAAGTATGTTTTCCCATTTTTTATCATATAACTCTTGATCGATGCAATTTTTATATTCCAATCCATTTACTTTTTGGATGTGTACTTAGGGTATAATCAGATAATGATGTCCCAAAAAAATTAAGAATCAACTGACTTCATATCACCATAGGGAATCTTTTAACATCATGTAATACCCATTGTACTGAATAATTATTCCACTATATATCAACGTGACATGAATTATACCTTTATTATATTCTTTGGAATTGTGGATGAATGTTAGTTTGACTTCCTAATAGTCAAATCCTTGATGAAAAGTGATCACATCATGGATATCCAAACAGTATTTGATAAGTTGTGCCATTATAGTCTAATGATTAATAAACCAAAATTCACTTTAGGGGTAACATCATGGAATTTCCTTGATTTTTTCATATAACATTATGGAATCAGTGTCAACCTAGAAAATAATGGTTTTATTTTAGAAATGTCACCCCAAAAAATATCAAATAATTAAAGGGGCCCCAAGGCCACCTCACCTACATTCGGTGTTTCATTTATATCCTTGTCATAAGATGTCTCCCCTTCACTAGGCTAATGAAGAATGGAACCACTGATCAATTGGATGATGATTTCCATGAATCCAACAAATTCATTATGATGAATTTACTATACCCACTAGTCATAATGCCTCTAATGAAAGGGAGTCTACTCATCTTATATGTGGCTTACATGAATTGTCACTAGGCACTCACCTCACTACAAATAATGATATGAGGAGCAAGAATAGTATCTACTACCATAGTTATACTATACAAGGTATTGAGACCCAATACATTGATGTGTAAAAGAACCACTGTGAACCCATATTTTTAGTGAAAAAGACAAGGCGTTACTTGAAACACGAAGAAGTCCATCTGTTCTCTAACATCGGTCTTCTCAGGTATATCCTTGGCCTCCCTATGTTAACTATTCTCATCTCCCGATGGGTGTTAATTATTTAGAAATATGGCATTTAGTTTGTATCAAAAAATTTAGTGAAAGGGAAAGCAGTCGATTATTTCCTTGTAGCACATCTTTCCCCAGAAATTACACCAATGGACACCAATATTCTTGACGAAAAAGCTTATATGCCCGTAAATCTCCCCATAAATTGGAAATGTATTTTGATAGAGCCTCCAAAAGTCTTATTGGAAAAAGGATGGAAACCCAAAAGTTCCGCTAGGATTTATTAGGGTTCTTTTTATCTATTTTTAACAATAGTTGATTCCATACTCTTTATCACTTTAAAAAGGCTACACATATAATGAGGCGGAGTACCAATCCCTTGTCACTAGGTTGGAAATAGCCATATTGCTGTAAATATCCTGCCTGAATATCAAATTGGACTTAGAGATACTGACAAAGATGATCAATGGTGAATATTCTATTAAAAAAAGAATTTTTCCCACTCATTGGCTACTTTAGGGAAATGATGGCATAGTTCCCTTTTAATACAACAATGCTTCACATTACCCAATCATTGAATTCTTATGCTATCACATTGGAAAATTTATCCATCATCATCGAAGACCCGGATTAGGAATAATCAATCCGCAGTGTCACAAATCATAGAATAGTCTAGATGATCATCATTTGTGATATGTATGAAATCAATTAGGTCAACACTACCCCAGAGTGTGATGATCCAATGACCACACCTAGATGGATGGATCCCATAATTGGTTATCTTTAAAATGGGACTCTCCAAATGGACCGATTCAGAAGGGAATATATTTGGCGTCGTGTAGCGAATATCACCATGTATGATGGTCCAAAAGAGTAGAAACCCCTCTACAAGCATGGATTTTATGGATTTCTCCTCATAAGCATAGAATAATTATATATGTATTTCATCATGAATGAATCCCACATGTTCTTTTTTAGTGCCCAAAAATCTAGAAAAAATACCTCCCCCCAAATTATGAGGACGTGATATTAATGGAAAGACATGATACAATATTTTGTGAAATTCAACAAGAAATTTCATGTGTTCTTGATTCATGAAAACTTCATCCATCAACCCCCTAATTACTATATACAACTTAATATTCCATGCTTTTTTCGTTTGTGGAATGGATATAGTGAGTCCATCTCCCCAACCACTATTAATAAGATCAAGTACATCATTACTATAACTGAGTTCTTCTACAAATGGGATGATGAAATAACCCTCAATGAGGATGGGATAAATAATATCATCAACTTTTTTATGTCTTATATCATCACTCAGTTCAGGGCTCCTCATGCAATATTGATGGACAACGACACTAAACTTTGTTCTACTATGTTGAATGAACTATACCATGAGTATAATATCGAGTTCAATCACCTACCATGTTATCATGATGCATTGAGTGGATAGATATAGGAATTTAATAAGAGTCTGTAAAATATAATCCAAATGATGGTGAACAAGGATAAGAAATCACAGTCGGACCGGATCTTCAATGCTTTATGGTCTTATTGTACCACTACACATATTACTATATAAGAATGTCCACAATCATTAGTATATGTGACTTAGGAATTGTTATCCATTGAATTATGTATTACCTCACTCTGAATATCCATTTGATAACATTTTTTATATGATGAGAAATCATAGAATCAGTTGTATGAGTTGGAGTGGCTTGATGAAAACAAGTTGTGTACATTGCACAACCTTGAGGTTCATCATATTCTGTTCACATGTGCCTTCAATAAAAAGGATCTAATCCATTCATTCCTCCAATGAGGATTATTATTGGCTCTCAAAACCCCAATGATATTAGGGAATAATCCTTCATAGTTGGATGAAAAATGGGAAGATACTTACATTATACATAAGTTCTACCATAATGGATACTTCTCATTGGAAAAAATGGATGAGGAGTTGTTACAACCCCCACCAATATGAGATTTATCAAAGAATAATTTTCATAGATGTCATAAACTAGGGAATCCACATCGTTATAATCCTCTCTACTATGTCCTAACTACATTAAGTAGATCATTATGGATTTGTCCTATGATAAAGACAATAAATTTTACAACACATCATGTCCTCACAAAAAGACATTAAACTGCAGGACACTCTACTTCCTAACAACATAATGATAAACTGTATTGATTTTTTCCTTATCACACAATATTAAACTACATGGAGGATTTGATTAATGTATGCGATAAAAATACACGGATTCAAAGTCTTACCTCTTCTTCATGTCAGGTTACCAAATTTCATTTCTGCAAGACATTAAATTCCATGATAATAAATATCTATGTGTGGATTAATTCGTTCCATCCTGGGATACATAGTGACAATAAATCATCAATTCTTGGATCTAATCGAAAAATACATCCTCTATTATGTTGAGTCACCCACATCCTGACAACAAGATGTTAAAATTTAACAGTAGAAGTCCATTCCAAAGGATATAAAATTTCTTGGTTTCTCCAAAAACAATGTATTTCTTGATTTTTGAGTTCAATTAGATACTTAGGGACTCCTTGATCCTATGTCATGGTCAATCCATAAAATGATTCAAATTCCCCTATCCTATAATTAATTTCCCATTGTGTGGTAGGAGAAGCTGTTACCATTACCTATTTCTCACACCGAGTAGGGATAAAGATATATTAGGTAATTTATTAAGGGATTTCTAACACAAACAAGGCATAGATTCCCAAAATAGGTTCTTTCATGGTCTTGAATGGAGGACCAAAAAATTCACAATGTAATCCCTTGTCACAAGATCATACAATATACAGTTCATTTCCCTAGAGAGACATAAAGTTATACATTCATGTGGACCTCACTTGAGAGGACCACTCTGGTAAGTGATGGTCTCTTATTGAACCACCATTTAAGAACTATGTGTGAATTGATTTTTGATGTCACAGGATAGGTAGTAATGTCCATCTCTTCAGTCTTGGGTACAATCACAATAAATACAACGATTCACCATCTATATGTATAGTCAACAGTTAGGAGGGATGTTCCTAGTCTAATAACTAAAAAATTTATTGATTATTATTACAATTGGATATGATGTTACACCCATGTTATAAATGTATTCCAACCACCCTCCCAATTTTATTTTCAGATCATCTAAATTATTTTTGCTTGGGGCTAAACTAAACAGTTCCACTATAACTATGTGTGGCTTGATTCATGTCATATCAAGATATGTATTGACACCTGGATCATGAATCCTGGGAACCACTACAACAATCGATGGAAATAATTCCCACCTATCTATACGGTTCAAACCTACCTAGAGACTTTTCCACGCAATAAATACATCTAAAATGATTCAGGTCCTTTCAAGATATGCCGTGATGGCTAGATTTCTAACTCTTGGTCCAAAAAACATAATGAATATAAAAATTCCCCCTCTCATTATTTGGGCTAGAACAAAACATGGATATTTTCAAAGAACAACATGTGGTTTCATTCCTATCAATATGGGATATGTAGAGACACTGAGATTTATAATCATGGGCCCATCCACAACATTTACATTTTATGTAGAGGATCCCACATCATTACTACAAGAAGAAAAAATTTAACTAAATGTTAAGAACTGCATATATATATTTATTCCTACCATTGTAGGACACATTATGATGTTTGGATCTTCAATCATGGGGCCAGATACAAGAACTGATATAAACAATTCACAGTAAACTGCCTATGTTACTTGGTCATAAAATCTCACTTTGCCCATGTATGATTTATATATACGCATAGAATTATTGAAAATATAATTTTCCTCACACAATGTTTCATTTCAATTTCCAATTCCTTAATGCATGACATTAAACTACAAAGAAGTGTGTCCTTCTTTCATTATGTTAAATTGCCTGAAAAGATGTGTCCTTACCGTATGACATTAAAAGGAATTAAACATGTACTTAACACATAATGTTAAACTACACAATATATTTCCTTTCAACATAATGGAAAACTACACAATGAATTTCCATACGGTGTGAATTTAAACATCACATAAAATACCCTAAAGACATGACATTAAATTGTATAAAATATGTCCTTACAGAATGAAAATAAGCTACAAATAGTATATACTTTGAATAATATGTTAAACTGCATGGATTTAATAATACATCAATGTTCCTTATCAAAGGACCAAAAGGGATTTACACTGGTAAACTAGTGCATGAGTTTCTTCAACAATCATTTAAGAAAAATAATATATAAAATCATACTTCATGTCTCAAGTAACTCAGGTATTCAAAAGTATTAAATGGTCGTTGGAAAAAATAAGTGGCTTCATGGGACCAATTTTTTGACTATTCATGAATGCATAGGGCTCCTACATATTCACATATGTTCATCGACCAAATACGTCACTCTGTAAAATGGACATTCTGATCCTTGCGATCCCAGACATTACCATGGTGGAACTCAACACCTCAGTGTGATCTAAACCACTCTTGGTAGGATTGTACCATACTATTATACATCAATGGAAATCCTCAATAAAATAATTTACAATATATTCAACTCATGTTCATAAGGATGATGAGGTCTTATTAACCATTTTAATACCAGTTAGGATCTTGTGTATCATCCCCTTTATAGGTATATGAATGTCATGAACATAAACTACCTATGCATTGGTCAAAGTTGTATGAACTTAAACTATTGCCTATAATGGTCCAGATTGAAATACCTTAAACTACAAGTGAAAAAAGACAGAAAACTTTTGAGGTTGAAAACCATAAAGGGACACCTGTGAAAAATAATGTCTTTTCTCGCTAAGATCATCATGATAAATTTTTAGGAAGGAATTAGGGCACAAAAAAATATGGAACAAAGATCATATAGCCTATAATATTTCTCTAGTAAATTTTAGCCTATGCCCAACGGACCACATGGTTTAAGAAAAAGTTAGAGTGATGATATTTCACAACTCTTTGCAAAACAAATATGTTCTCTAGAATGTGGAACAACTTCTAGGGTGTTTAAACCCTTATTGGATATTACCCTTCCAAAAAATGAAACATCATAAATTGGGTTGCCTCAAATCATTATAAACATTCCATGTCACTTGGATATGATATTAGAATAAAAGTTACCCTTTTCATGACTATACATGTATGTATATGGATACATCATATACACCTATGATCGACAACCAAATGTATCCCTCAGAAGAGAGTACATATTGATCATTGTGAGCCCTAACCTCACCACGACAGCACTCAACACCTCAGTGTGGCTGAACTACTCTGGATATGATTATACCCTTTCATCATATTAATTTGAACACTTTAGATAGTGTCTTATAGTAACTTAACCAAACTAGTCTATTGGATTCATTATTCGTGATGCTACGTTACTGTGTTTTTTTACCCTTTCTCAATATCAGAATATGACACTCCATTCCAGATCCTTTTATATCCCACATATCATGATTTGAATCCAAATGATGGAGGTTTAGAGCTTCATAATTCAAAACATATATTCCCTAGTGTTCTAGAATCCTTCATGGATAGCCTTCCTCCAAACCCAAATTCATCATCACGTGGATTAATTATTGAAAATTCATTCATGGAACTTAGAATAAATTGTTGATCATATTATGAATGAACATGATACTAACTCACATTTACCATGACCCACCAACTGAAGAAATCTAGTCTATTAATCTATGAAGATTCATTCCTAGTGATCGCTAAAAACAATGATGGGACGTGACATATTAGAATGTCACTGAACATAACTGAAATGTCTTCCCCATATCAAATTTACATACTCGATCTTTTAGGCTATGACTTCTATCACCCATATTCCAATCATCCAGAAATTACTATCATCCATATTATTTCTTCCTAAACTAATACTACCCGCATAAATCATCCATAACTCATTGAAAATATACAAGGATTCAGGGGACCCAATGGTTGAATATGAACACATGAACATGGCCCCTACCTATTCACCTATTGAAGTCAACCAAAAGTGACACTCTACACAAGGTATTTCTAATCTTTTTTGAGACCTTGAAACACTACAACAGTGATGAACACCCAAGAGTGTTTTGGGACACTCCTAGATTTTCTACACCATATTCCACGATCATCGATTAGGTCTGATTTAAAAGAACTTAAACTAAAACAATACAAGGTCTGGGATAACAGTCCCTAATCTAATGAAATATTCGATATGAGATGAAACACTTTAAACTAAAGAAATATCAGGTTTCAGCTAAAAGACCCTAAAATAATGCAATATCAGGTCTGATATAAAAGAACCTAGAATAATGTAATATCATGTTTGAGATAATAAACCCTAAACTAAATCAATATTATGTCTAAGATAAAAGTCCATAAACTAATTTATTATCAGGTCCATGCTAAAAGACTCTAAAATAATGAAATATTAGGATCGATAAAAAAGATCTTAAACTAATCAAATATCTGGTTTGAGCTAAAGGACCCTAAAATGAAGTAATACCATGTTCGAGCTATAATAGCCTAAAATAAAGGTAATATCATGTTTTATATAAATGATCCTAAACTAATGAAATATCATATCCAAGCTAAAATACAGTAAAATAAATCAATATCAGTTATGAGAAAAAATACCCTAAACAAATGCAATATCAATTCCGAGATAAAATAACATAAATTTAAATTAAATATTACGTCTGAACTAAAAACCATAAACTAAATCAATGTCAAGGTAGATATAAAAGGACATAAAATAAATCTATATTATTCCCAATATAAAAGACCATAAACTAATTCAATATCAGTTTCGAGCTAAAATATCCTAAACTGAAATCAAGATCAATTCTGAGCTACCTGACCCTAAACTAAAGAAATATCATTTATTATAAAAAATTATCTAATCTAAATAAATATCATATCCAATCTAAGAGACCCTAAAACTATGAAATAAAATTTCTGATCTAAAAGAAACTAAACTAAATCAATATTTGGTCTGATCTAAAGGACCCTAAATGAAATCAATACCCAATCCAAGCTAAAAGACAATAAAATAAAGAAGTATCATGTCTCTGCTAAAAGACCCAAAAATAAACCAATATCAGGTCCAAGTTAAATGAACCTAAACTAAAACAATACTATGTCGAAGATAAAAGAATCGAAAGTGAAGCACAATAGAAATTTATCATACAAGTGCTTAGAATACCCCCCATATGTCCATAAATTAAATCACCATATGACCACCAAGCATATCGGATTTTAAAAACAACTGATAAATCTCCCTCCAGAACATATATTTTACCCAAATATACTTTTTCAAATCAGGTGATTTAAATATAATTGGAACAAATACGTTAGTAGGGAATCTACTATATAAATGAATTCATGATTACTTGTCAAAGTAGAATCTTTTATGACTAAAATAATTATATCCAAACATTGAGGTTCACTTGATAAAATGAGAAGTATGGGTATAATTATTGATTTATTTAATTTGGGATCAAATAAATTACATTTATATCATGGATGAAAATAAACTAGACGACAATTTCAATAGTTCAGGAAATTAATTCATTTATAATGAGAGAAAATCGGGGGAGGAATATCCACATTTTAGAGTCTCTCTAGAGTCTCATCAAAAGAGGAATGTATTAAAAAGGACAAGCTATTATGGAAGTCACTTGACTGTTCTAGTAATGTCAGAAAGAGTCTTGCGAAAAGTATTAATTGAAGGATGGATTATCAGTAGCTCAACCTCTTCAACTGCAGCTATATGATGGAGAGTCTTGACCATAGTGTTCAACTCTTAGACACTAATATAAGAAGTATCGAATGAGGATGATGATGCTGAAAGGTAATACCTAAGATGGGATTTGATTTCCTCACATATATATGTATGAGCAATCCAAGAATACATATTAACTTTAATTTTAGATATCAACCAGTGACTATAGTCGAATTGTTTTGAAGCCTCCTTCATTTTATTAGAAAAGGGTTCATTCTCATTAAAATCATGCAAGTACCTCTTATTAGTGGACATGACTTTCTGATTCCAAGAAATTTTATTCATGATGGTGTACAGTGGTTTCTGATTAAATCCACCAACCCCCAAGCCTTTAAATAACTCATGGTGGTGATCCCCTTAGTCACAAAGTGTCTCCAAGGGAGTCTCTATAATAAAATCATGAGTATGTTTCTAGAACATCCTACGTTGAGTATTATCCTCCATGGTTGATGAAGAAGGAATAAAAGTAGGGGGTAAACAATTGAGCCAATAAGGAAGTATTAGAAGAAGCCTCAAAGACACATACCTCAATATGTATATCATATGTATCCTGTGATGAGGTACTAGACAACTCAATAAATTATGATCAACTGTCAAGGTAATTATAACTAGAATGAGTTCATTTTTTGGATTTCTCACTGAGGACTTCAATTAATTCCATTGTGACTAAAAACATAGGATTTGGGGGAGAAAAATTCATCTCTACATGACAAACCATCTATACTAGTACACAATCTCGTTATGCTTATCCCCACTCCTTGTAATAATGATATGTAATGATGGTGGGAGCTTTGGTATATGGAAGTATGATCCTAGTCTCAGAATCGTAATGTATCAGCATCATCCAAAATTGGTGACTGAACATAGAGTGCCCCTCTCCTCGTACTCTAGCCAAGGGAAAAGGGTAGACCCCTTAGATATAGGAAAACTAACGAGGGAGTCGATAGGGAGTATAAGTTTCATATATAGATAGCTCATCCACCCTAGATACAAGAACCTCATCCTAAATAGAGATTATACATGTCCTTTCATTAGGGATCTTGTAAAATTAACAATAAGAAGCCCAGCAAGTTCATGATATGAGGTAAAATAAAAGGTATTTCACTAGATTATCACATATTTAACGTCAATTGGGCTGATGGAAATGGCCCCGACCCCATAGATGTTGAATAATTTTGGATGGGATAAGGCATCTGGGATCCTGGTTGTATTATAATAGTCATACAAATGGAAGAGATCCACTCTATGAACAAAAATGGAAATGTACATTCACCCTCTAAGGGGTGTTTCCTTTTTGAAAATGCCATGAAGTTTGATAAAATAATTCAAGGAATGGATCTACCAAATTAAGGAATTGTCCATCTTCGTGCCTCGCCGCTATTTCCAATATGGTGACACTGATCACTAAATGTGCATCCCAGTTAGGAAAACCATATCTTCAAAAAAAACATGTTCATAAAGCCTCCCATATTTAGGAATGTAGAGGCCTTTAAATTAATTTCTTAGACCCATTATTTGTAGTACCTTGCTTCCATGATGACCTAATATGAGCTAGTGTTATCATGGACATATTGAGAAGGAAAACAATGAGGGTGTATGGTTGTTGTTCTAACTCTTCTACAACACAGAAAAATATTGATCAAATAATTGAAATAAATTATTAAACATATCTTCATATTTATACACAGTTTATCCTCCACAATTCTAAACATTTCTTCTCTAAATTATGAGACTATGAGGAATCATCCCAAAATTAAATTGGAGGGAGAAATTCAACATACATATCTCCAAGAGGGGGAATCCCACACAGTTGGTAAATTTTTCATTGGCTAATGCACACTTCAACACAAGAAAAATGGAATGTGTTATTTCCAAGACACTAATGTATAATTTTTTCTTAGAGGAAATCAGGATGGTAGTAGATGATAAATTGGTAGATCCACATGGATTTATATAGATGGACCATGTATAAATGAATTGAAAAATCCATGTAGATATTTCTGACCTAGAAAGGCATGTCCCCTTAATCAGAGACATTATATCCTAGAATAATATACCATTTCAAGATCCAACCTCAACTTGGGATGGTTAGTGAGGAGGATAATATACATGAATAGTTTTGAGTGATAGGATGATAAAAACATTTCATCCATCTGCACCCAATGGTGATTTTTTTAATATATAAGACAATCCCTAGGTTTAATCAGTGACCATTCGAACAGCCTTAAAGATATATTTCTAAAAAAGGCAAGAGAATATAAAAACCAATGAGATGGAAGACTAAAATATTGATGGGGTAATGGTCGTAGAATAGAGAAAACCAAACCCATACAAAGGAATTTGGTGAGATAAATGATAATTTTGAATCTCAGATGAGAGAAATCTATTTAGGATCTCATTATCAGTATACATGAGATATATGTTAGGTCCATTAGGTTAGAAACCCTAAGATAGTGGTGAATCAGTTTATGAAATATTTAAAAAAACTCCCCTTTTAATCTTTTCCAATCATTAGACAAAACTCTCTTCTACCTATTTCCCATTGCTGAGTATCTAAAAATCTTAAATCATTCACAAGACACATAAATTTTTCTTGGTTCACCCTTACTAGGATACGTCCAAGGAGCATACACCGATGATGTGCTGATGTTCCAAATCCACTATAAGTGAACTTTTGTTTATAGGTTATAAGGGGAGTCACTATCCCTCTTACATTACAACCAATCACAATTTGAAATCTCAATAGTCCCTCAACTAATGTGTGATGACTGCTTCTTTAGAAGATCCACTCACATTTTAATGACATGTATGTGATTTCATTTGCATTAAAACATTCATCTTAAACTATAGATAGATTATCTATTTATTTCCAATTTTCATCCATTGATGAATACCACTTTTACACTGAACATTGGAAAATAAATATTCACCTCATTTCATAAAGATCATTGCCTTCACGAAGCTCCTCTTTTGTGAAGCTAAATCTGGGCTTAACAAAGCACCTTTCATGAAGAAAAAACTAGCCTAAATAAAGCTCCTTCCTTCGTGAATATCACTCAGACTTTATGAAGCACACATATTTTTCATATCTCACTTAACCTTTATAAAGTGCCCAAGTTTCATTTGGATTATTAGTGAATTCGAAAAAACCATTCTTTCACGATTCTCATAACATTCGGGTGGGTTATAGCCTTCGCGAATGAATTTTCATACCACCTTTGAGTAGCTCTTTTGGGAACTCAGAGACTTATAATTTTCATTGACTCTCTCTTATATTCAACATATGAAGTGGGTAGCCTCATATTTATAGGCTTGGATCATTATGAAGCTCCATGGCCTCCATCACATTTTCCAGATTTGTCTTCGTTGTGCACCTCCATTCACAAATATACATTGTAATATTCCAGTTGTGAAGGCCAGCCTAATCGCGGAGCACTCTGTATTTGAAGTGCACATCAAAATCGTGGAGTCTTCAATCAATGAACCCAAATATTTCCATCACTGACCACAAATATCCATTTTATCGGAATCGCCAAGCTCATCGCTTTGTCAAAGGCTTCCGCTAGAATTCATTTCTCTTCCGTGAAACCCAACTCGAAAATCCCATCTTCATGAAATTTATGCATTTTCCATATTTTTATTAGAACTTTGTACAAATCCCATTTCTATGATGAAAACCAAACACCAAGTTTTGGACCTCACAAATGTGGAAAACACAAGAAAAATGCACAACTTTGTATCTATTCATTTTTTACTGCCTCCAGATCATTCATTCATTTTTCCAAGTTCATTGTTAACATTTATTGCCAAAAATATCTCTGGAACCTGATAAATCATCTAGAAACCCTTCTTTTTAACAAAAAAAACCAACCCAAAAATTATACAATGTTACCTTGAGGGAATGTTTCCCAATAATCTCCCCCCTTTGGGTTTATTGATAACTCCTCTCATAATGATTTTCTGCACATTGATTCCTCACTAAATATCCTTCTATAATCTACGATCATTTGCCTCTTGCAATTCAGATAATGAAAAAATAATCACTCAACAAATACGCTAAGCTGACATGAGAAATTCTCAGCATGAGAAACAATAGTAGTATAAAAATTTCATAAATGAATCACTTTATTTCAGACACTAGTTGTTGATACCATACTGATACTAATAAACTGCATTCATCCCTAACCTCAACTATCGTTATATAAAATATTTGATCGATAACTTCACGAATTTTCATATTTGATCCTCTCCCCATATCTCATTGCTCCTCCTATCTTGATACTCTACCTGTCAGCTTCTCCCCGTGTCTTTGACTAAGACTTTTTCTCTGTTCTATAGCAACAATTTCTCCCCTGTTAGGAGTCACACTATATCCCCCTATGTCAATTAACCCAAAGGTCATTCCTTTTAGATATGTAACATTAAAAAGGATTACAGAATAGACCATTTAGAAAAAACACACCATACCTCGGGGAGAGGGGGATCCACATCCACATTTTTTCAAGTCAAGGGAGTCGAATATACTCCCAAAGTCAGTCGATGCCTCTCGAATGTTTCCTTGGGTAAGGCCTTCAATATGATATTTTCAACATGTAGCTCGGTGGTCGTATACTCCAACTTCCCATATCCTTGATCCACCTTCTCCATGATAAAATAATATTTAATATCAATGTACTTTGTCCATGAGTGATGGAATGGATTTTTTCTACAATTTATAGTTCTCAAATTATCACACTAGTTTCCAGTTGGATACTTCACTTCAACTCCCATAACATCAAGTAGCTGCTTCACCCAAAATAATTGTGTGCATGCTTGAGTGGCTGCAATATACTCATCTTATTTGGATCTCAATGAAATAAAAATTTTCTTTTTTCTTGGCCAAGAAATGCACTATCTACGAACATAGAATGTAGCTACTAATGTTGTTTTTCTATCATCTGGTGAACCAACCCAATCAACATTTGTATATCCCAACAGATCAGGCTAATATTTTCCAATATACATCAAATCAACATCCTTGGTTCCATTGATATACCATATTATTAATATCACAACAAGAATATGTATTTCATTGGTATTACATTGATATCACACTTCTTGGCATGTGGCAAAAAAAAATATCACGTCTTGTCGCTAGCAGGTACAACAAACTTCTAATAATCTGCATGTATTCTATGATACTAACTTCCTTTCCATCATCATCATTTGATAACTTCATCCAGGTAGCAACTCAAGTCTTCATCACTATTTAATTTTACACTCCAAATCTTCTCATAAACTCATTGGTATATTTGGATTTAGAAATGAATGTGTAATTCTTTCTTTGTGTCACCTGTAAGAAAAGGAAAAATGTCAAATCTCCAAACATTATAATTTCGAACTCACTTTTGATGACTTTGAAAAACTGTCTGCACTGAGAATCATCTATTCTTCCAAATATTATTCCATCAACAATATCTTGCACCATAATCCTTTAATAAGTATTGTTTTTAAATAGAGATTGTAATCAAATCCACCACGCGGAAAGCAAAGATTCTTCAAATAATGATCAAGCCTCATGTACCATGATCTTAGTTCTTGTTTCATCCCATATAGAGCATTCTTAAACAGAAATACTTTGTTCTCATAATCATGAATGATAAAACTATATGGATTCTCAATATAAACTTCTTCCAGAAACCCATTCAAAAAATGAAGATTTGACATCAATCTAGAACACTTTGATCTTATATTTCACTAAAATGGCTAGAAATAATAATTTTGTATTAATCCATGAAACCAACGAAAATGCCTCATCAACATCTATACCCTCTATCTGGGAGTATCCTTTGTACAGTAGTCCAGATTTGTTTAAAATCACTATTCCATATTCATTCATATTATTTTAAAAAATATCCAATTAGTCCTGAGGAAATTCTTATATACTGTCTTTGAAACAATTTCACGTGTCTAATTACTCTCAATCTAATCTATCTCTTCATTCATAGCCTCAACCCATTTTTCCTCTTTAGCTACATCTGCAAAGAATTTATGCTCTATGTAACACCCTGAGATTTTATGAGATACATTCTTTTTAATTTATTTGATATATTCTATTGTACGCTACAACATGATTATCTTGCACTATACGCAACATTGTATTATCTTTAAGTATATCCAACACTATTATTGGCTCGTGTTACACACAATTTTCAGTTTTTTTGATTGAAATTATTCTACACAACATTGAGTATATATTTTTTTCAATGTATAAATGAAATATGGTTATATTCTGTTTTATAAAAATAAAAAACAATCTTTCATTACATGCTACACTGACATGGCGTGTGTTACACGCATTAACGACCTTACTCGATAGCTTGCAGGGTACGCAGTACCGAGTTTCCCTAAACAATGATATATTATTATAATATTATTATGAACTAGATATTTTGAATATTATTAACCACATTTTCAAATTTATTACATTATCATTCATATTACACATTTTATAAATCATTGTATGAGAACAGAATCAATTTTTCGGATAAAAGTGATATTTCTCAAAAAATGCAGTTTTTCCGCCATTTGATGGAGCACCCATTTTAAATATAAATTTTTACAAGATTATAAGTTCACTTTTACAAATTAAACATCTTATTTGGAATCTAGATATAAAAATTGACTTTGGATAATTTTTGGATATTTTCTAATAACTTTCATATTTTAATGAATAGTAAAAAAGCCCTAAATTTTAATAAAAAACAACTTTTTTCATCGAGAAAATTTATATGATTAAATTATAAAATTGTATGGTTTTAAGTATAAATAGAATATATTTTTACCATTTAATATAATTTAAGTCATTATCATTAATTTGACATTGAATTCATGGGTAAAATCATTTCAATCTTATGCAATGTTTTAAACAAAATCCATTTTTTCGACAACGAGATTATTTTTAAATTAATTTCTGCAACTTCTGTGTCATAAATATGGAAAAATGGATTCCATATTTGGAATCTGTAGTTCCAAATTATGTTAATAGGCTAAATTTATGTTTAGACATTATGAATAGTAACTATGGTAAATTTTATTTACCACAGTTAAAGTTAAAATCAGGTAATTAAGGGTAAAAATAATATTATAAAATTACCCTAACACTTGTAGTAATATAATTGGATGATTATATTTAACCATTAAATATAATTGGGTCTACATGGTATCTATTATAACCCACTTGTATGGGATTAAGACCTTTAATTTTTTCTATTTAAAGGAAAGTGAAATATGTATCACTCAAACTTCAATATTTAAATTATTTTTAATATAAGGACTTACAAAATATAAATTCGATTATAAATACTAATTTGAATGCTAATATGGTTTTATTTATAATGTAAAGTTATTTTTAATTTTTAAGAAATATATAATTACCTCAATAGATTATACATTAATGATGCTGAAATTATTTATTTAGTGAAAAATCAATAATACAGTTTTTATTAAACTAATAATACCCATAAAAGGCCCAAAACCAGATGCAAACTTATTTGTCGTGTACATAAAATCTATAATCATCAAATGGTTTAATATTTGACCATGTTGATCCTTATAAAATCTATAATGACACTTATATCATTTTATTTTAAATGATGTAAAAGTTGTCACCTTCATAATTTAATAAATATAAGAATTTTAATGTTGAGATTTTAAGATGATAAATTGGAGTAAAAGTATTATTATGAAAGATATTATATTTATATTTATCATAGTATTTTAATTTTAATTTTTATGCAAAATATAATTTTATTAAATAATTATACATAAATATTGTAATAATTATTTTTTTGAGAGAAATATTTATTAAATGGTTTTTAAAATATTAAACTAAATATTATATGAACAAATTAACATTCAACATGAAATTTTTAGATGAATATGACATGTTATGAATATATTAAGTATTTTTTTCGAATATATATTCTCTATTAATTTTATTTAAATTCAAATAATTGAATAGTGGCCAAATTGATGTTATTGATATTTTATAAAAATAAAATATTATTAAATTGGTTAAAAATCCAAAAAATATTTAAAAATTAAAAATTGAAATTTATATGGTAGAAAATGTAATAATATATCTAATTATGGAAAATTCACAACACATTAGTAAGTATTTATAAAAATTTAAAAATTAGAATAATATTACCACAAATAAAATTAAGTAGATTAAATAAGGATAAATCAAAATGATAAGGTTTAAAATAAACTTAAAACATGTCTAAATTTTATTGGTTGATGAGATTAAAACCCTATATCATATAATATTCAAATTGAGCCATATTTTAAGTGGGGTTTTATTTTATAATTAATTAATATTTTTTGTTGTTTACAAAAGTGCCCCTCCCCTCTATTATAAAAGGGCACCTCCTCCCTCTTATCTTCACTACATTTCGAGATCTCAAACTCGGCCAAACCATGCCCATTTCTATTCTCAACTTCCCTAGAAACATAAAACTGGTCCTGGTCTTCTTCAAATACCTCCTTTATTGCCTTAATAGGAGGTTTAGAAGAGGCATGTTGAAGAATAGGTAATATCCTTTACCGATTCTTTCAAACTTATTTATTCTTCTACTTCCACTATATGAGTTGTTTAATTATTAAGTAATAACTCTAGTGTCACTTGTATACTGATATGTTATTATGAATATGAAACAACCATATTACATATTATATTCATCCTATAAAAAATGAAATCGACACGCGTGTGTACGTACAGCCTACGATCTCCACGCCGTGGTGTAATCTTTTTTTTCATCACCAATATACTTGGATGGGTATAATGATGGAACAAATAACTGTATATGATTATTGTAACGTGATATTGATTCTGAAATATTATACACTATACACTTCCATACAATTCCACAATCATGGGAATGATATCATCGCTCCTGCGTACGTACGACCTACCGTCTTCACAATGTGATGTGGATCGTTCTAGATGATATTCATTAAATAATAATTATATAAATGAATTTAAAGAATAAATATGATATATATTATACATATACCATTCTGTAAATGATATAGCTATAACCATAAAAGTGGAATAATAATTCATTCGGAAAAATATGAGAAGAACAAAAAGCAGTGAACACTAGAATAACAAGTAACAATGAAATATTACAAATAAGAAGATATGAATATGAACTTATATGATATCATAACAATGACTATAATTCTGTATTAAGACAATGAAATTATTTAAATCATTATATAGTAGGTTTGGATATGTACGAATCATATTAGACCTAAGGTAAGGTCTAATTATTCCAATCTTGTTCTTATCCGAGATTGTTTATTCGTAAGTATTTAATAGGGTTATTTTTTTATCCATGTCCATGTTTTCTAAAAAAGTTTTTATAAAATGAATTCAATTCTTCCATGTATGTTTAACGTCATTTTTACCCTTTGCTTACATTACCACATGGTATGGAAAGAATCTTTCTTTTTTTTAACGTACGAGGTACTTTTTGACTTTTTCGGTAATAGTATGAGAAGAATGTTTTTTTAAATTATACGGTGTGAAAAGATTTTTCCGGTTTCATAACTCTTTATTTACATGATGATTCATATACAATATTTCATGATTATTTTCAAAAAAATTATTTTCTTTTAAAATTTCATGTCATTTTGAAAAAAGAAAAATATTTTGAAGAAAAATGTTATTTTTCTCAATAACTGAGTTCAAATGTTTTATCCAAACTGTTTTCCATCTAAGATGATATAGGGTTCTATTTCTATCCCTATTATTAAATTTATTTGACTATTTTATGATTGAATTACGTTTATGAAGTCCTTTTTTTCCTATATATATTATGTTATGATGGCATGATGTTTAAGAATCCCATTTTTATTACATGGGTTATGTAATGATTTATAATTTATGATTTTGTGGCACACATAAGAATGGTTTCATTATGATATGGGTGGGACCTATATCTCCCTCCAATTCATTGGGTAAAGGTTTATATCTCATGACATAGAGATGGCTGGAACAACAAGTAAATCAGCTTTAGTAATACAGGGATGGAATGACAAGAAATGCTGGTTTAGTAATGAAATTTGTCCACTATGATGGTCTTGGAAGCAATTCCTCGGGTAATATGGAAATCATATCATGTGCTTAATGGTTTTCCACATTACATGTTTTATTCTCATGCTATTTTAACTTGATTAATGTTCCTTTGGGATCTATTCCTTATGTAAGGTCATGATTTATTTCACGACTCAAGATTTTGATGTTTAAACTTTTTGTTTATGTTTTTTAAGTTCAAATGTATATGGTTTGTTTTATTTTTTCTATCAATACCCTTACTGAGCATTTGAGCTCCCATTTTTATCTTTTATTTTCCCCTGGATATAAAGAAAAGTTTTATGTAAGAAAACAGAAAGGGAAGATCTTTATGAGAGATGTAGAAGATGTTGTACCTCTCGTAACCCTCGTGGTTTGATTTTCATGATCACAATCACCCTCTTATTTATCTAATCCTCTTTCAAGTGTTTTTGGATGATAGGAATCTTTTCAGGTGGCCAAGGAATTGGGCCAAGAAAGCAAGAAGGCCAAACTGGACTGAAATTCAGTCCACCGGCCTACCGGTGGCTTCACCACCGGCCGACCGATGGACCCTGGGCAGAAGGCAGAGCCACTGCCTCAGCACCGGCCAACCGGTGGCTTCACCACCGGCCGACCGATGGACCCTGGGCAGAAGGCAGAGCCACTGCCTCAGCACCGGCCAACTGGTGGCCTTCTCACCGGCCAGCCGGTGGAGCCTGAGCCCAAACCCTCCTCCATTTTGCTCACACCGGCCAACCGGTGGCTCTGTACCGGTCAGCCGGTGGAGCCAGTCAAACTAGCCGTTGGGCTTTTGACCAGCCTGTCCACTTGGCCTCCAACGGCTCCGAAAGCCTCTCCAACGGCTCCAAAGGCCTCCAACGGCCATATGAGGGTTCCCCCTCTATAAATAAAGGACTAGGAAGCCAAGGATCAATGTCGGAACTATAAGGAATCCCACGGACACATTTTTGATCATTTTGGCGAACCTCCGGAACATTCCTCCAAGGAACTCCAATAGCTCCAACTCAATTCCACATCCAAGGATCTCCATCAAAGAAGCTTGGGAGCGCCCTTCATCAGATCCATCAATCCATTGGCGCCCAAGTCTTCCCCATTACGGTTTTTCATTATTTATTTATTTTGAGCATCAATTTGGGTTTGTGCCTACAAACCCCTCTTTCTCTCATCTCCCTTTCATTTGGGTTTTCACACCACCTTTAAGGTGTGAAGAGGTTAGTCAAGCCTTTCCTTTTAAAAGGCTTGAGTCATCGGTGAGCTAGCCTTCACCTGTTAAAAAGGATATTGGGTTCTTGCTTAACCAATAAAAGCAAGCTGTAATAGGTTCTAGACTAACCTGTAAAGTCTAGTGGGTTTCTTGCTAAAACCATTAAAAATCAAGTGGTAGTAAATCTCTCAACGGTTGAGTTGGGAGCGGAGACGTAGGCCAGGTTTTTGGCCGAACTCCGTTATCAATTCTTGTGTCTTGCCTCTTTATTTCCGCTGCACTTTCACTTTGATTTTTAATTTGTTAATTAATTTTTAAAAGGCAATTCACCCCCCCTCTTGCCATCACTCTTTTCTTCTCCTTCCATCAATTGGTATCAGAGGGAAATTTGAGTAATACCCTAACCGGTTTCAAATTAAAGATCCATTGTGATGGCATCCACTTCTTTCGCCCCCGAAGGCTTTTCTTTGAGTCGTGCTCCATTCTTTGATGGAACCGACTATACATATTGGAAAACCTGCATGACCGCTTTTCTTAGAAGTATAGGTTATCCCATTTATAAAATTTTCATGCAAGGTTACACTCTCTCCTCCCCCGATGAATCCAAATGGACCCAAGCCGATATTAGAAATTTCGAGCTTGATGGCAAAGCCATGAACGCTCAACATTGCGGCCTTGATCGTAATGAGTTCAATCGAGTTTCCACTTGCACCTCATCTCATGAAATCTGGAAACTTTTGGAGGTTACCCATGAGGGGACCAACAAAGTCAAGGATACTCGATTAGATATGTTTCGTCAAGATTTTGAATCATTCTCCATGCATCCTTCCGAATCTATTTCTGAAATGTTTACATGCTTTACTGACGTTTGCAATGGAAGAAAATCTCTTGGAGATGATGTTTCTGCAGAAACGATGGTAAAGAAGATCCTATGGATCCTACCAAGCACATGGGCTCCAAAAGTGACAGCAATCCAAGAAGCAAAGGACATCAAGAACATGCCGGTCGAAGAGCTCATCAGATCCCTCATGACATATGAGATCACCATGAGGAGGCAAGCTGAAAAGGAAGGCAAACCGATCAAAACTCCAAAAAACATCTCCTTCAAGGTACAAAAAGAAGAAAGCTCATCCTCCTCCTCATCTTCTTCCTCTTCAAGCGGCGATTCCGAAATGGAGAATCTTGCCCGCAAGATGCACAAGTTCATGAAGAAGCACAAGAAGAAGAAATCCCGCAAGGCTCGCAAGGAAAAACACGACGAAAAATCCGAGCTCGAGGTAACATGCTATGGGTGTGGCAAGAAAGGCCATTACAAGCCCGATTGTCCACTCAACAAGAAAACGGCCAAGCAAAAGGATAAGAAGAAGGCTTTCAAAGCCACTTGGAGTGATAACTCCTCATCCTCCTCCTCCTCGAGCGACAACGGTAACAAATGCCTAATGGCATTCCATGAGGTAACTTCTTCCGACTCCTCCTCCTCTTGTTCTTCAAATTCAAATTCTTTCAATCACATGTCTTATGAGGATCTCCAACATGCGCGAGACCAATTGGAGGAAGGCTTTCATGAGCTTTCTTCCAAATTTGTTGCTTTAAAAAAGAATTTCAAAAAACTCTCTTCCGAAAAAGAACAACTTCTCAAAGAGAAGGAAGAGTTGACCCTCAAAATCCAAAATCTTCCCGATGTTGATTACATGGAATCAACTATCAAAGATTTGAAGGAGACTCTAGCTAAGTTCACCCAAGGGGAACAAAATTTGAACAATTTACTTGGTTCCCAATGTATATCTAGAACCACCCAAGGGCTTGGCTATTCCAAGCAAGCTTCCTCCTCCCATTCTCCAACTATTTTTGTAAGGGGGAGCTCCCAATTTAAATTCTGCAATTATTGCAAAAAACCCGGGCACTTAATTTATGAGTGCAATTGCAAAAATGCCCGGTATGGTAGGCCCGAAACCATTTTCTTAAATGATGAATTTTATAGGAGAAGACCCACCACTAGACAAGTGTGGATTGAAAAATCCCTATTAGCGAGTCTCTCCGGCCCTAAATTTATTTCGGTTTCAAACACCTCTCCCCGGTGATTTGTTGTTTTTATTTAGGGGGAGTTAGGTTTGTTTAAGCATTATTGTTTTATTCAAACTTCCAATTTCAACTCTTGGTATCATTTTTTTTAATTCAAAATTTTCTATTTCAAATTTTTCAATTCAATTTTCATTTCAAAACTTTCAATTCAAACTGTTATTCAATTTTCATTTCAAAACTTTCAATTCAAACTGTTATTCAATTTTCATTTCAAAACTTTCAATTCAAACTGTTATTCAAATTTTCATTAAAAACTTTCAATTCAAACTGTTATTCAAATTTTCATTAAAAACGTTCAATTCAAACTGTTATTCAAATTTTCATTAAAAACTTTCAATTCAAACTGTTATTCTTTTTTTGATTCAAAACTTTCAATTCAAATTTCAAAAAATTTTGGTTTAAAATCTCTTTTTCCCTCAATCAAGTTATATGCCCCGTTCTATTTTGATAATCACAAAGGGGGAGAAATTCTTGATTGATTGGGGAAAAATTCTTTAAAGCATACCTTTCATTTCATTTTTACATTGTTTGTTTTGGTGATTGTGATCATCAAAATAGGGGGAGATTGTTGTACCTCTCGTACCCCTCGTGGTTTGATTTTCATGATCACAATCACCCTCTTATTTATCTAATCCTCTTTCAAGTGTTTTTGGATGATAGGAATCTTTTCAGGTGGCCAAGGAATTGGACCAAGAAAGAAAGAAGGCCAAACTGGACTGAAATTCAGTCCACCGGCCAACCGGTGGCTTCACCACCGGTCGATCGATGGACCCTGGGCAGAAGGCAAAGCCACTGACTCAGCACCGGCCAACCGGTGGCCTCAGCACCGGCCAGCCGGTGGCACCCAGACAAAAGGCTGAGCCACTGCCTAAGCACCGGCCAACCGGTGGCCTTCTCACCGGCCAGCCGGTGGAGCCTGAGCCCAAACCCTCCTCCATTTTGCTCACACCGGCCAACCGGTGGCTCTGTACCGGTCAGCCGGTGGAGCCAGTCAAACTAGCCGTTGGGCTTTTGACCAGCCTGTCCACTTGGCCTCCAACGGCTCCGAAAGCCTCTCCAACGGCTCCAAAGGCCTCCAACGGCCATATGAGGGTTCCCCCTCTATAAATAAAGGACTAGGAAGCCAAGGATCAATGTCGGAACTATAAGGAATCCCACGGACACATTTTTGATCATTTTGGCGAACCTTCGGCACATTCCTCCAAGGAACTCCAATAGCTCCAACTCAATTCCACATCCAAGGAGCTCCATCAAAGAAGCTTGGGAGCGCCCTTCATCAGCTCCATCAATCCATTGGCGCCCAAGTCTTCCCCATTACGGTTTTTCATTATTTATTTATTTTGAGCATCAATTTGGGTTTGTGCCTACAAACCCCTCTTTCTCTCATCTCCCTTTCATTTGGGTTTTCACACCACCTTTAACGTGTGAAGAGGTTAGTCAAGCCTTTCCTTTTAAAAGGCTTGAGTCATCGGTGAGCTAGCCTTCACCCGTTAAAAAGGCTAGTGGGTTCTTGCTTAACCAATAAAAGCAAGCTGTAATAGGTTCTAGACTAACCTGTAAAGTCTAGTAGGTTTCTTGCTAAAACCATTAAAAAGCAAGCGGTAGTAAATCTCTCAACGGTTGAGTTGGGAGCGGAGACGTAGGTCGGGTTTTTGGCCGAACTCCGTTATCAATTCTTGTGTCTTGCCTCTTTATTTCCGCTGCACTTTCACTTTGATTTTTAATTTGTTAATTAATTTTTAAAAGGCAATTCACCCCCCTCTTGCCATCACTCTTTTCTTCTCCTTCCATCAGAAGATCTTTTAGAATGATTAGAAGACTATGTTCCATGTCTCCAAAGACACTAAACTAATACGGCCTTTGGGAGTATGTTTTGGTTATTTATTAAGTTTTCCAATAAAGTAATGTAATATCCAGGTATGTCAAGATTCGGTCTCTAAAGATGGTATCAAAGCGAAGGTTTATTTATCCTTTGGAAACTATGATGTAAAAATATTAGTGATACCTCAAGAGATATTTGTAAGATGTGTCTAAGGATGTGCCTAAGGTTAAGTATAAGTATAGGCCACATTCCTAGAATTATGATAACAATCATAAATAACTAGGATTAAACCTAAGATTTTAGAGATATAAAGTACAACCCATTGATTATGTTGCTTTCCTAGTATGATATTTGCCTCTCACACTATTCTATTTGGGTTTTAGAAAATGCAATGAAACATGAAGATTCATGTTAATGGTGAATATGATGGAAAATAAAATGATATTCTTCATGGGCAACCAAATGAAATGGGATTTGGAAGGAAAAACATCGTTATTATGCCTAATCATCAATATCATTATATGATCAATAATATCAACATTGGTAAGTTTCCTGAATCGGATAATAAGAGAAAGACAGAGGTTCATGATGATCATAGAGGAATGAAATTTCAATTTCCCTCATGTAAATAATGAGGGAAGAGGAATCATGGAAAAATTTTCAAAGGAATAATAAGATGCTTTGTGGGTAGAAAAAAAGGACACAAAGCCAGTAATTACAAAGGAAAATGTTTAGTTAACACAATGGACAAGGATAATTGTATTTCTAAGACATCAACAAAGGTGAAATGTTTTAAATGTGGAATTTATGGTCATTATTCAAACCAATACATCAAGGTAAAATCTCATGAAGAAAATCAACATGGTCGTATGGGTATTATTTATGTTGATGATGATGATGAAGAGACTATAAATGAAATATGAGATGAAATAATTATTGAGGAATAAAATGATGAAGATCAGACAATGATTTAAGAAGGTAGTGGGATGATATAATGTTTATCAAAAATAATTTATGAAACTATAAAATAAATAAAAATCTATGGATTGTTACACTATTTTTTCCCTTGAGTATTTGAAACTATATGATGAATGGTATTGGTAACCATGAAAAGTGATTGAAATATTTTCGGAAAGCATATGATATGTGCATAATGAAGGGATAAGGAGAAAATAATATGTTTGATAGTATTAACGAGCTCATGATTGATATAAGTAAAACGTGATATAATTTTTTGAGTATATAGAATTTTTGGGATTTCTGTATTTGGAAAGATTTAACTTTTGATATCATTCATGTTTTCACTACGGTTCAATGGTAATACATGTTTCAAGAGAATAAATGAATAAGGTATTCACGTTATTGGAATGTTACCAACAAGCTATATCTTATGGTATATGTGGGATAAATGCTTGTATTCACATTCTTGGTAGATGAACTTCCTAGTAATCATTTTATTTATACTATGATCTTGGACATGAGTATTTTGGATAAGTATAAATATTGGATTGGATTATGATGGACATAAGATAGTATTGTTTAAGGCTATAAATTTTTTCGATATTATTGCTGGAATGTTATCATAATGTAGTTATAGAAAAAGGACAACCACCAGGATAGGCGACAACCCGTCACATCAGATAAGGATGCGAGAATCGAACCCACAACTGAAGTGCAACATGCCTTTATCTCCTACCACTGGCCTACAGGAGGTCCCTGGTTTGTAGAAATTAGTTTTATTTTATTAAGCAGTATGATATATGAAGTGTAAGTCCATTTTAGGAACCATATATGATTAATCTCACCATATATAGAGTTGTGTATATTTAATAACTTTTTTTAACCTTTTTGTGATAGAAATAGATGGAATGACTTATCATTATTTCTCATGATCTGCTAACACATCAATAATGGCTTCATTTCTTTAAATAAGAGATAAAGTAGAAATTGTTCACGGAATGACCAAGAATGATATTACACTGAAATCAAGTAATTATTTCTCCATATGAAAAAATACTCAAATTTAGGGAAATGATCTTGAAAACAAAAAATTTTGTCCAAGTACACTGATATTTGATGAATTAGATGGTACCTTAGATCATCACACATTTATGGATTTGTGATTGTTGGCTTTTTTATAGCCATATTCTCTACCACTCTCCATCAAAACATGATGGTTAAATTTATCATCTATATCCATGTTTTCACCTATGTTCTCTTATGTGGAACCCCATGGATGAGTTACGTTGGGTATCCGTTATGTTTCTAAAGTTCCTTTTTAAAGTGAAGTTTTAGTATTCCTTTTTTATGATGTGGGTTTCTATGAATGAAACATTCAATTATTGAACTATTTATAACCCTGACAAATTTCGAGGGAGGAATTCATTTTAAGGGGTGTAGAATGTAACAACCCAACATTTTATGAGATATGTTATTTTTAATTTATTTGATATATTCTGTTGTACGTTACACCAAGATTATATTTCACCATATGCAACACTGTATTAGCTTTCATTACATGTAACACTATTCTTGGCTCATGTTACACACAATTTATAGTTCGTTTGATAAAAATTATTCTACACAATATTGAGTATATATATATTTTTTCAATTTATAAATGAAATATGGTTGGATTATTTTATAGGAAACAAAAAAGGAATCTTCCAATACAAGAAACACTAACATGGCTTGCGTTACATGCACGAATGACCTTCCTCGATAGCTTGAGTGGTACGCAATACCGAGTTTCAATAAACAACACTATATTATTATAATATTAATATGAACTAGCCGTTATGAATAGTATTAATCAAATTTTACATTTTATAACATTATAATTCATCTTACACATTTTATAGATCATGGTATGAGAACAAAATCAATTTTTCAGATAGAAGAGTTATTACTCAAAAAATGCAGTTTTTACGCTATTTGATGGTGCACCCATTTTAAAAAAAAAAAATCACTTGTTTATAAGTTCAATTTGACAAAATAAACTTCTTATTTAGAATCAGGATATAAAAATGTATTTGAAATTTTTTTTGATATTTTTCTGATAACTTTCATATTTTAATGAATTGTAAAAACACGGTAAATTTTAATAAAAAATAACTTTTTCATCGAGATAATTTTTACGATTAAATTATTATATTTACTGGTTTTAAAGTATAAATTGAATATATTTTTGCCATTTAATATATTGTATGTAATTATCATTAAATTTACATTTTATTCATAGGTAAAATCATTTCAATCTTTTGCAATGTTTTAAACAAAAACCCATTTTTTCTTACAACGGGATTAATTTTAAATTAATTTCTGCAACTTATGTGTCTTAAATTTTGTAAAATTTATTCCTTATTTGATATCAATAGATATAAATTATTCTAATAGTCTACATTTATTTTTAGAAAAAATGAATAGTAACTACGGTAAATTTCCGTTTCCCAAAGTTAAAGTTAAATCAGGTAATTCAGGGTAACAATAATATTATAAATTTACTCTAACACTTGGATTAATATAATTGGATGATTATATTTCATCCTAAAAAACACTTGGGTATAAATGGTATGTATTAGAACCCATTGGTATGTGATTAAGACCTTTATTTTATTTTATTTAATGGAAAGTTAAATATGTCTCACTCAAACTTTAATAATTAAATTATTTTTAATATAAGGTTATACAGAATATAAATTCGATTATAAATACTCATTTGAATTATAAAATGTTTTTATTTATCAAGGTAATTTAGTTTTAATTTTTATAAAATATATAATTAATTTAATAACATATACATTAATGATGCATAAATTTTTTATTTAGTGATAAATCCACCATATAGTTTTTATTAAATTAATAATACCCATTAAAGGACCAAACACCTGGCCATAACTTATTGGTTGTGTACATATATACCATAACCATACAATGGTCGAAATGATGACCATTTGGAGCCTTATAAAAGTGATTATGACACTTATATTATTTTATTTTAAACGATGTCAAAATTTTCACCTTCATAATTTAATAATATACCAATTTAAATGTTGTGATATTAAGATGATAAATTTGAGTAAAATTATTTTATGAAAGTTATTAGATCCATATTTATCTTAGTATTTTATGTTAAATTTATATGAAACAAATATGTATATTAAATAATTATACAAAAATGTTGTAATAATTATTTTATTAATAGAAATATAAATTAAAAGTTTTTATAAATATTAAACTAAATATTATATGAACAAATTAATGTGATAAATTAATTATTTAGATTAAAATGACATGATAGGAATATATTAAATATTTTGGTTCAAATATATCTTCTATGTGGATTTTATTTAAATTCAAATAATTGAATAGTGTAAAAATTGACACTATTGATATTTTATAAAAATAACATATTATTAATTTTTTTTAAAAATAACAAAAATATTTAAAAATTTAAAATTGAAAATTAAATGGTCTAACATGTAATAATGTATCTACTAATGGAAAATTTTAAAACACATAAAAAATTATTTATAACAATTAAAAAATTAAAATATTATTACCGTAAATAAATTTAAATAGATTAAATAAGGATTAATCAAAATAATAAGGTTTAAAATAAACATAAAACATATCTAAATTTTATTTATTGATGATATTACCACCCTATCACATCTCATATTTTAATGGAGTTATTTTTGGAGGTTTTTAAGTGGGGTTAGATTTTATTATTTATTAATATATTCGAGGTTTCCAAAAGTGCCCCTCCCCTCTCTTATAAAAGGGCACCTCATCCCTCTTCTCTTCACACCATTTTGAGCACTCAAACTCAGCCAAACCCTTCCCATTTCACTTCTAAACATCCTTAGAAACATACCAGAGGTCCTGGTATTGTACAAAGACCAAGTTTACTTCCCTATGTGGTGGTTTAGAAGAGGCACATCGAAGAAGAGGTAATATCCATTACCGATTCTTTGAAACATATTTCTTATTTTACTTAATCAATATGATTTGATTCATTATTAAGTAATAACTCTAGTATCATTTGTATAATGATATGTTATTATGAATATAAAACAACCATATTTGTTCTTTTATTCATCCTATGAAAAAAGAAATATCCACCAGTGCGTACGTACGGCCTACCGTCTCCACGTCGTGGTGTAATCTTTTTTTCATCACCAATATACTTGGATGGTTATAATGATGGAAGAAATAACTATATATGATTATTGTAAATCTATATTTATTATGAAATATTATACACCATACACTTCAATTAAATTCCACAATCATGGGAATGATATCATCGCTCGTTCAAACGTACGGCATACTGTCTCCACGATGCCATGTGACTCGTTCTACTTGATCTTCTTTGAATAATGATTATATAAATGAATTGAATTAATAAATATGATATATATTAAACTAATACCATTCTAAAAATGATATATCTGTAACTTAAAAATAGTAATAATAATTTATTTGACAAAACATACATAAGAACACAAGGCAGTGAACACCCAAATAACGAGTAACAATGAAATATTACTAATAAAAAGATAAGACTATGACCATATATGATATCATAACATTGAATAAATTTGTGTAATAATTAAATGATATTATTTAAATCATTACACAGGAGTTTTGGATACAAACAAATCATATCAGACTTAAGGTAAGGTATAATTATTCCAATCTCGTTCTTAACCGATATTGTTTATTTGTATGTATTTATTGGTGTTATATTTATCACTCATGTACATGAATTATAATAGTGTTTTCATAAATTATTTTATATTCTTCCATGTATGTTTAAATTCATTTTTACCCTTTGTTTAGTTTTACCACATGTTATGGAAGGAATCTTTCTTTTGTATACCATACGAGGTAATTTTTGACTTTTCTGCCAAAGTACGAGAAGAATGTTTTTTCAACTAATACGGTGTGAATATATTTTTACGGATTCATAAATACTTATTTCAATGAAGATTACTCTAAAATAGTTCATGGTTGTTTTCAACAAAACTATTTTCTTTTATAATTGAATGTCATTTTGAAAAAAGAAAATGATTTTGAAGAAGAATGAATATTTTCTTCAAGAACTGAGTTCAAGTGTTTTATCAAAATTATTTTCCATATAATATGACATATGGTTATGTTTATATCCCTATTATTATATTGATTTAATTATGTTATTATGTAATTATTTTTATGAAGTCCTTTTTTCCTATATGGATTATGTTATGATGGAATGATGTTTAAGAATCTCATTTTTATTAGATGGGTTATGCTATGATGTATGATTTTTGATTTTGTGGAACATATATGAATGGTTTAGTTATGAGATGGGTGGGGACTATATCTCCATACAATACATTTGGTAATGATTTATATCTAATGAGATATACATGGCGGGTACGACAAGTAAATCCCTTTTAGTAATATAGGGATGTAACAATAAGAAAACCTGGTTCAGTAACGTACATTGTCCACTATGATGGTCTTGGTGACAATGCCTTGGATACAATGGAAATCACATCACATGCATAATGGTTTTACACAATTACATGTTTTATGCCCATAATATTTTGTCATTATTAATTTTTCATTGTGATCTATGTCTTATGTACTGCCTTGATTTATTTCACGACTCAAGATTTCGATGTTTAACCTTATGATTATGTTTTTACATTAAAATGTATATTGTTTGTTTTATTTTCCCCATTATTACCCCTAATGAGAATTTTATCTCACCCTTTTTATTTTTTCTTTCCCCAAGATATAAATAAATGTTTTAGGTAAGAAAAAAAATGTTGAAGATCTTTATGGGTGATGTTGAAGATCTTTCACCATGATTAGAAGATTATCTTCTGAGTTTCCTAAGACACTAAACTAATACTGTATTTTGGAATCTATTTTTGTTATGTATTATGTATTCCGTAAATGTAATGTAAAATCCATGTACGTCGAGCAAGGGTATCTACACTATACATGAGATAAGAAAGATGTCTACTTTATCGATTTCATTCTTCTTGTATGAACATGTTCTCTATGAGAACCAATGATACTTTTGCATTCAATTTTATCCCAACGCTTTGGCTTCTGTGTAGATAAAGACTTTACTTCTTCCTTATCATTATATGTATCTTCTTCTGAATCAACATCTACCACTCCTACTCCCCCTGCTTTGTTTCCTCCCTATCACATTCATAAGTAAATTGTTCATTGTGCTTCTTAGTTCTCTTATAATTATTCACTACAGTAACATCATTGCTCTAAACTACTTTTCATAGCCTATTATTAGAAAATATTTATGCATTATTTTTTTTAGAGTAACTAATGAATATCACCTCATATCCTCGTGAGTGAAATTTCATATTTTTTTCTTTTTTGACAATATATAAATTACATCCTATGATTTGAAAGTATTTCACTTTTGTATTATTTCCATACCATATCTCATACGGCGTGTTTCCTTCATTCGGACACAAAAAATGTATGTTATAAATTTAGACCGATGTCAAAACTTCTTCCTTCCAAAAATTATCCTCTAAGTCTTTTTCTATAAGAATCATTATAGCCATGTTGTTGATGATCTTATTTCTCTTTTCAACAAAAATATTCCTTTGGGGAGTTCTCTCTAAATAAACATGATTCCTTATCCAGCGTTTCTCAATATAGTCTTCCACCTATCTGTTTGAAAATTATTTACCATTATTAGTAAAAAGCATCCAAATTTTCTGTCCAAAAATTCTTTCAGATTCGATATGATACTTTTTATAGGAAACTGAACACATCATACTTATGGGATATTATTAATACTCATTTCAATATGCTATAATCATCAATGAAAAGAATGTATTACCTAATTTAATCAATGGAACTCGGTGAGAAGGGTCTAAAAATATCTTCATGTATAAATTCAATCACTCTTTTTGACTTCTTTTCTATTGCTTTGTACATCTTCATGAGGATCTTCCCTTACATACAGGCATTGTATGTTTTTGTATGACCCCCTTTTAACTTAGGGAGGTATCTAGATGCATCACATTTGTAACGCCCCGACCCCAGCTACCCAGAGTCGGTGCATTATTACATAACATTGGCATGATCACAAGAAAGATCAAATCTCGAAAGACCGATTGGTTTAGTAGCCTTGGAAACACTAGATATATTCATAAGTTTTACATTACATCATAAAATCAAAAACTACTACAACAACATAATGTTTCCACAGTCCACACTACAATCCCCTCATAATATCCCCGCAGGTCATTCATAACTTACATCTTCACTTCCTGGGAAAAATAAAACATAGAAAAGGGGTGAGCTCAAATGCCCAGTAAGGATAACAATATAGCGGAAACTTTCATCAATAAGAATAAACATTTAAGGCAATGTATAACTAAAACAAAAGCCTTTTAAATATTAACTTTCAACATGGTATGGCATAAATAAAATGAAATAATGCCATTTACTTATTCACATGGATATTCTACTAATCGAATAATCACATGCAAAAATCAATAACCACTTTCATAATGTTGGAATGCATAATGCCAGACTATCATAACCACATAGCCAAGGCCTCGTGCCAAGACTACAAATAAGATTTTGTCAAGGCCTTGTGCCAAGACACTAGTTTGTCTCATGAGACCTACCGATGCATCGAGGAGCTATAGCGGGCTCCACCCGTCACTTATTAAGTCCAATGCATTCCCATATGAAAAGGTTTAAACATAACATAAACATTCGTATTAAAACTAGCATACGAAATGTCAATACTTTCACAATAAACTATGAATGGTATAAAAATAGAACATCCACAGTCAAACATATCACAAAACCTTCAATACAATATAGAAGTTTTGTATCATAATAAATCAACTTCAAATAATCTTAAAATCCATCAAAGGATGTTGACATAGATGAAATCAAAATTCTTTTTAAAGAAGTATCTCCTTTTATTTTGAAATCATTTAAGATCCATATAAAATAAAACATTTTCTTTGAAAATATTCTTATAATCTTGTATGGAAAGCTTCGACGATTTTATAACGGCAGAAAATAACCGCACCCGCCGTATAAGTTAAAAAAAACATTCTTACCTCAATTCTGTCGAAAAGGTTAAAAAGGACCTTGTTTTGAAAACGACGGAAAGATTCCTTTATAAACCTCTTATAAAAAGTCAAACAAGGGTATAAATGACTTTAACCCATAAAAAATGTTTTGAAATACATTTTTAAGAAACATGGATGTGGATGATAAAGATATCCCAGTAGATTATTACGTATAAACAACCTCGGATAATGAAGAGATTGTGAAATAACCCTTACCTTGTACTTTTCCTTGGTTGGGGTAGGTTAACCTCCTGTATAATGGTGAAATAATTGTTATTAAATTATACAAGAATCATATACATTAATATGATATCATATATGATCTTTTAATATTGATTTGATAATAATATCTTAGTATTATCGTTGTTTCGGGTGTTAACTTACTTGTTTTCTTTCATATGTTTTGTTACGTAAGACATGTTTGTAAAGGATAGGTTGTATATTATTCATATCCAGAATGATATCAAGTCCTTAAACATCATTTTTAAATCATAAAATGATAATTACGCTTTAATGGTTACGATGGAGAATGAATCTCATCGCGTTCGTGGAGACGGTAGTCCGTACGTACGCACGAGCGACAATATCATTCTTTTGATATTAAAATAATATATAAATGGATGGTATATCATATATACAGAATCATTAACATGTTATATTTATTATTTACATGAGTTACACATCATTATTATACCCATCCAAATAATATTATATTGAATAACAATTACACCACGATGTGGAGACGGTAAGCCGTACGTACGCACGTATGGTGACATGTTATTCAAAGGGTGGATAGAATACTGAATATGATTGTACCATATTTATAATAACATCACAGTATATGTGAGATACTGGAGTTATTATTTCAGAATGGTAAGAACAAAGGAAGAAGAAGTGGAAGAAGAAATGAACTTAGAAAAGGGTGGTGAGATCATTACCTCTTCTTCGGGTTCTTCCTTTTGATTTGATCAAAAGGGCTCCTTAGGTTGGCTTTCTGATCAAACTAAGGCCTCTAGGTTGTATTGAGGGATGTTGTGAGAGTATTTGGGCAGAGTTTGGCCGGACCAAAAGGCTTTAGAGGTGTGAAGAAATGAGAAGGAGGAGTGCCCTTTTATAAGAGGGGTGAGGGGCACCTTTGGAAAAGTTAGAAATATTAATTTATAATAAATTCATATTCGGATTACAAAGGCTCCAAAGTTGAATATTCAAAGGATGAGGTGGGGATAGGTCGAAAACAACTCATCCAATAGAATTTAGACAGGTTTGGGTACTTATATTAACCTTATCTTTAAGTATTAACTCTAAGTTAATTAGTTTCACTTTTACAATGTCTCTTTGTATTTTTATATAATATGGTTAATAAACATACTATATACATCCAAGCGACCCCCAAGTGGCCCATTAATGAGGAACCTATCATAATATAAGTCTCTTGGCCGAACCTTAGATTTTTAGGAATTTAATATCAATTAATAATATAATATTTGTTTTAAGAACTCTTTTATGTCAATTTTGACACTATTCAATAGTTGATTTTTGTGAAACTCCTAACAGATTGATTACTTCGAACAAAGTCAATTAAATCAATCCTAATATATCATATTATCATAGAAAATTAGTTTAATTCATTAAAAGTTTCATATTATAATTATTTGGGTATTTATAAGATCAATTATTTTTATTTTTCACTATTTTAGTAATTACTGCATCATCATTGTGTCATAAATAAAATAAATTATATAATGTCTAAAAATTATAAATAAAATATCATTATGTAGGAAATCGTTTTCGCTTTCTAATTAATATTTATAATCTAAAATCCAACTTATATAACCCTATGTAACAATTGTTTTGCTAAAAGATATATGCTTGTGTCATTTTTGTATTCATTTTGACTTAATTAAAATAAAGTGTCATTATCACTTACAAGTGGATCCATGGGGTCCCAAAATTGACACAAGGATACCCATGGTCGACCATGTATCAACCAATAGGGTTAAGACACGTTTTAGGGTAATTTAGTATTATTATAATATTATTTTTTTAACCCTTATTTACCGGATTTACCCTTTAACTATGGTAAATAAAATATTTACCGCAGTAATTATTCAAAATGTGTAAAAATAAAAGTTACCTATTTACACAATTTGAACATCCTGATTCCAAATATGGAATCCATTTTCCTAAATTCAAAACACAGAAGTGGCAGAAATTAATTTAAAATTAATTCCCGCTGTCAAAACAAAAAGCGTGTTTTTTAAGAGATAATAACTATCAAAAGATTGACACTTGTTTATGTTCGGTTTAATTGTAAAATTATGTCCAATGACCAACATTATATTAAATGGTAAAAATATATTCTAAATATACTTTAAAACCACTCAAATTCATAATTTATCACTATTAATTATTTTGATTAAAAAAGTTGTTTTCAATTAAAATTTAGTAATTTTCACTATTCATCAAAATATGAAAGTTATCCGAAAAGTACCAAAATTTCACCCTAGACTAATTTCGATATTCCGAATCCAAAAATGAAGTCCATTTTGAAATATAAAATATATATGATTTCAAAAAGTAGGTATTACTATTCACAACGGCTAGTTTAATTAGTTGTGGTGTGTGTTAGAACTCGAGGTTGCGTACAACACACGCTATCGCATTATTCGAAGGGAAACGTACCGTAGAAGCTTGGGGTGTTACATTCTCCCCTCCTTCAAATAATTGCGTCCTCGCAATTTCTAGGGTATTACTGCATAAAAAGACTCGGGTGGTTCTTCATCATAAGTTCCTCGGGTTCCCACGTTGCCTCTTCCATCTTATGATTTCTCCACAAAACTTTTACCAGACGCGTCGTCCGGTTTCTCAGCACTTGTTCTCTCGTATCAAGAATCTTGATGGGCTCTTCGCAATAGGAAAGATCGGGTTCCAGTTCTAATTCCTCATAGGTGAGTACATGCGTTGGGTCAGGCATGTATTTCCTCAACAGAGATACGTGGAACACATCGTGAACTTTGGAGAGACTTGGCGGTATTGCCAATCGGTAAGCTACAGCCCCAATTCGTTCTAGAATTTCGAAAGGTCCGATGTACCTGGGACTCGATTTACCTTTCTTACCAAAACGTATGACTCCCTTCCACGGAGATACCTTCAAGAAAACATGATCACCGACTTGAAATTCCAAATCCTTCCTTCGATTATCGGCATAGCTCTTCTGCCTACTTTGAGCTGCTTTGATGTGATTTTGGATTACCTTCACCTTTTCCACCGTTTCCTCCACCAGTTCTGGGCCTACAAGTTTTCTTTCACCAACGTCATCCCAACAGGTTGGTGTACGACATCTCTTTCCGTATAATGCTTCATATGGTGCCATTTGTATACTCGAATGGAAGCTATTGTTATAGGAAAATTCTACCAGAGGTAAATATTGATCCCACATACCCTGAAAATCAAGTGAGCAAGATCTCAACATGTCTTCTAAGGTCTGAATAGTCCGTTATGATTGTCCGTCTGTCTGAGGGTGGTAAGCAGTGCTCAAATGAAGTTCAGTATCCAGGGATTTCTGAAGACTTTTCCAAAATCTTGAAGTAAAACGGGGATCACGATCAGAAACAATCGATAGGGGAACTCCATGAAGTCTCACAACTTCATTAATGTATAGTCTTGCTAGACGTTCCAGGGGTAGATCTTCTCTTATAGCAAGAAAATGTGCTGACTTGGTAAGACGATCAACAATAACCCATATTGCATCGTTCCTTCTAGGAGTCTTTGGTAGCCCCATGACAAAGTCCATCGTAATATTGTCCCATTTCCACTCCGGTATGGGAAGAGGTTGCATGACTCCTCCAGGCTGTTGCCTTCCAGCTTTCACTTGTTGACAAACCATACATCTTGATACAAAATCAGCAATCTCCCTCTTCATGTTGTCCCACCAAAAATGTTCCTTCAAATCTCTATACATTTTGGTGCTCCCAGGGTGTATAGAGAAATTGGAACTATGAGCATCATCCAGCAATTCCCTTTTCAGATCAGGTAAATCGGGAACACAAAGTCTCTTTCCAAATTTCAAAGTTCCATCTTTATACACAAAGTCTCTCAATCTCCCATCATTCACAGCTTTAATCTTCTTCTGAAATTCTTCATCATCGGTCTGAGAACTCTTAATCCTTTCTAGTAAAGATGGTTTGTCAACCATTTGAAAAAGCATTGATGTTTCACCTTCCCTGGTTATTCCCATGTCCATCTTCTCTAGATCCATGAAAATTGGATCCCTTTCAATTCTCATCATGTTCAGAACTCCATGGTCTTTTCTGCTCAAAGCATCTGCTACTTTGTTTGCTTTCCCCGGGTGGTAGTGTATCGTGCAATCATAATCCTTGAGTAATTCAAGCCATCTCCTTTGCCTCATGTTGAGTTCTTTTTGTGAGAAAATATACTTCAAACTCTTGTGATCAGTATAAATCTCACATTTTTCACCATAGAGGTAGTGCCTCCATATCTTCAAAGCAAAGATCACAGCTGCTAACTCAAGATCATGAGTAGGATAGTTTTGTTCATGAATTTTCAACTGTCGTGATGCATAGGCAATAACTCTATCATTCTGTATAAGGACACAACCAAGTCTTTCTTTGATGCATCACTATAAATAACGAACCCATCATTCCCCGATGGTAGAGTCAATATAGGAGCATTGACTAATCTTCTCTTCAGTTCTTCGAAACATTCTTCACACTCTTTTGTCCAAACAAATTTAACCCCTTTACGTGTGAGCTTCGTTAATGGGTTAGCCAATCGGGCAAAATTCTGGACGAAACGTCGATAATAACCTGCCAGGCCAATAAAACTACGTACCTCAGTTATACTCGTAGGTGCTGGCCATTCTTGGATTGCTTTGGTCTTAGAAGGATCAACAGAGATTCCATCTTTAGAGACAATATGGCCAAGAAAAGAAATCTCCTGAAGCCAGAATTCACACTTGCTAAACTTCCCATATAATTCATGCCTCCTTAGAGTCTTCAAGATAATGCGCAAGTGATTTTCATGATCTTTGTAGGTTTTGGAGTATACCAAGATATCATCAATAAATACCACCACAAATTCATCGAGATACTCCTTGAAAACTCTATTCATCAGATCCATGAATACAGAGGGTGCATTAGTCAATCCAAACGGCATTACAGTAAACTCGTAATGCCCGTACCTGGTTCGAAATGCTGTCTTCGGAATGTCTTCTTTCTTTACACACAACTGATGGTATCCAGATCGAAGGTCAATCTTTGAAAAGTACTGAGCTCCATGCAGTTGGTCAAATAAATCATCAATACGAGGTAGGGGATACTTTTTCTTTACCGTTATAGCATTGATCTCCCTGTAGTCGATACATAACCTCATAGATCCATCTTTCTTTTTAACAAATAGAACAGGGGCTCCCCATGGAGAAACACTAGGGCGAATAAATCCCTTATTACTCAATTCCTCTAGTTGTTTCTTTAGTTCGACTAACTCTACAGTGGCCATTCTATAAGGGGTCTTCGATATAGGCCTTGATCCAGGAATCAAATCAATAGAAAACTCAACTTCTCGTTCTGGAGGATGTCCAGGTAAATCTTCCGGAAATAAATCTACAAATTCTTTCACAATAGGTACATCCTCTATTTGAACATTCCTTTCCTCACCGACAGTTATTTCATTCTCTTCCTCCCCGATAATTGAATTAAGTTGAGCTACAGGGGGTGGATCTAAATAAGAATTAGGTGGTGACGATTCTGCTCTAAAAATAAGGTGTTTCTTATCATTATCATCAAGAATCGTAACCTCTTTCTTCTTACAATAAATCTTCGCATCATAGTCCGAAAGCCAGTCCATACCGAGGATTATATCAAACTCAATCATAGGTATGACGATGAAATCAGCAGATAAAGAAAATTTATGTGCTCTAATGGGGACTGATTCACAAAACTTTGTTGCAACGATACTTCCCTTAGGAGTTTTAACTGACAACTCCCTTATTAAATCAAATTGGAAATATCTAATTTTCTTAGCAAACTGGGAAGATATGAAACAATGCGATGATCCAGAATCAAATAATGCATTTGCTAAACTTGAGGAAACCATTAAATTACCTGCCACCACGTCTTTCGGAGTTTCTACCTCAGCAGTAGTGATAGCATAAGCCTGGCCTTGATCCCTTGGCCTTTTCTGAGGTAAGTTCTCCTGACGCTTAGGACATGCATTTGCATAATGCCCCATCTCCCTGCAATTGTAGCACTAAACATTGGTAGCTTCCTTCTTCCCCTTGCAATCATGAGCTTGGTGGCCTTTTTCACCACACTTGTAACAGACTCCCATTCCCTTCAGGCAAGCACCGGGGTGTTTCTTCCCGCACTTACCACAAGATGGATATTCAACCTTTCCCTTCTTCCCCTTATTTCCATTCCCAGATTGATCAGCAGGTCTCTTCTTCTCTTGCTTTGCTTTAAAGTCATAAGACTTAGAGAATTCCTTTTCGGTCTTGATAGCACATGAGACAATGTCTTCATACGATGAAAAGGATTGTGAGACTAATGCTCGACGGAGAAATGGTTTTAACCCATCAAAGAAACGATCAATCTTACTTCTTGGGTTGCGAATATAATCACCAGCGTACCTCGCTAACCTTGTAAAGTTAGCCTCATACTTTGTGACATTATCATCCTCCTTTTGTCTCAGACTCAGAAATTGCCTTTCCATATCTGCTCGATGGTCGCGAGGAAAGTATTTTTCTAAAAACAGATCTTTGAACTCCCTCCATTCCATGTTTGATACTTCATCATCTTCCTTCATGTTTTGAATCAATGACCACCATTGATCAGCATCTCCAGTGAGGCGGTAAACTGCCATGGTAACTTTTTCCCTTTCACTACTCCCCAAAGCCTGAAATATTTTCTCTAGGGAAAATATCCATTGCTCAGCTACTAAGGGATTTGTACTCCCATTGAACGTTGGTGGTTGTTGTCTCATGAATCGATCTAACATTGATCCTCCACGCTGCGGATCAGGGTGCTCCATACGGGTAAGGTTATTATTCATAACCTGAGTAAGTTGTCCCAGTACGGTGATTAGCTGATCAGCACCAGTTGCATCACCAGCCCCACTATAATTATCTTGAGCAGGAGGGCAATCCCTACATGGAGTGCGTGCATTGATACGGTTTCCATTTCTTCCACTGGGCGCCATTTCTAAACAATGGCATAAACTAGATCAGTTTATGAATCAAAATACATAATCCCATACTTATAAAACACTTAACATAAATTGAACTATTTATGGATATAATCCATAATCATAAAAATGTTTTTCTTTGAGGAAGTATATACTCATAAACCCTTCATAATGATTTGTAAAGATAATGAGAGTTATCCTAAGCATATCCCCCGGGAGTGTCGTAACCAAGAGTGCAGCAAGGCCCGTTGTCGTGCACCAGTTCCCGTTCGAGTCTAGCTCAAAGCGGTGTTTTCGGGTTTTACCCCTAGGTACATCTGTGCCAGAGCCGCCTCTACCTGCTCATATCCAGACAGGGATGTATTGCTCGGAAAACTCACAAAATCTCTACAATACCAAAATTCTAGGAAGTTCTTCTATACTAATCCTCAAAGTTCATCTTAGGTCTACGTGCTCTAATCAGAGTTTATCTAAATCTAGCTTCCAAGGTTTGTACTAAACTTCCTCTGATACCAACTGTAACGCCCCGACCCCAGCTACCCAGAGTCGGTGCATTATTACATAACATTGGCATGATCACAAGAAAGATCAAATCTCGAAAGACCGATTGGTTTAGTAGCCTTGGAAACACTAGATATATTCATAAGTTTTACATTACATCATAAAATCAAAAACTACTACAACAACATAATGTTTCCACAGTCCACACTACAATCCCCTCATAATATCCCCGCAGGTCATTCATAACTTACATCTTCACTTCCTGGGAAAAATAAAACATAGAAAAGGGGTGAGCTCAAATGCCCAGTAAGGATAACAATATAGCAGAAACTTTCATCAATAAGAATAAACATTTAAGGCAATGTATAACTAAAACAAAAGCCTTTTAAATATTAACTTTCAACATGGTATGGCATAAATAAAATGAAATAATGCCATTTACTTATTCACATGGATATTCTACTAATCGAATAATCACATGCAAAAATCAATAACCACTTTCATAATGTTGGAATGCATAATGCCAGACTATCATAACCACATAGCCAAGGCCTCGTGCCAAGACTACAAATAAGATTTTGTCAAGGCCTTGTTCCAAGACACTAGTTTGTCTCATGAGACCTACCGATGCATCGAGGAGCTATAGCGGGCTCCACCCGTCACTTATTAAGTCCAATGCATTCCCATATGAAAAGGTTTAAACATAACATAAACATTCGTATTAAAACTAGCATACGAAATGTCAATACTTTCACAATAAACTATGAATGGTATAAAAATAGAACATCCACAGTCAAACATATCACAAAACCTTCAATACAATATAGAAGTTTTGTATCATAATAAATCAACTTCAAATAATCTTAAAATCCATCAAAGGATGTTGACATAGATGAAATCAAAATTCTTTTTAAAGAAGTATCTCCTTTTATTTTGAAATCATTTAAGATCCATATAAAATAAAACATTTTCTTTGAAAATATTCTTATAAGCTTGTATGGAAAGCTTCGACGATTTTATAACGGCGGAAAATAACCGCACCTGCCGTATAAGTTAAAAAAAACATTCTTACCTCAATTCTGTCGAAAAGGTTAAAAAGGACCTTGTTTTGAAAACGACGGAAAGATTCCTTTATAAACCTCTTATAAAAAGTCAAACAAGGGTATAAATGACTTTAACCCATAAAAAATGTTTTGAAATACATTTTTAAGAAACATGGATGTGGATGATAAAGATATCCCAGTAGATTATTACGTATAAACAACCTCGGATAATGAAGAGATTGTGAAATAACCCTTACCTTGTACTTTTCCTTGGTTGGGGTAGGTTAACCTCCTGTATAATGGTGAAATAATTGTTATTAAATTATACAAGAATCATATACATTAATATGATATCATATATGATCTTTTAATATTGATTTGATAATAATATCTTAGTATTATCGTTGTTTCGGGTGTTAACTTACTTGTTTTCTTTCATATGTTTTGTTACGTAAGACATGTTTGTAAAGGATAGGTTGTATATTATTCATATCCAGAATGATATCAAGTCCTTAAACATCATTTTTAAATCATAAAATGATAATTACGCTTTAATGGTTACGATGGAGAATGAATCTCATCGCGTTCGTGGAGACGGTAGTCCGTACGTACGCACGAGCGACAATATCATTCTTTTGATATTAAAATAATATATAAATGGATGGTATATCATATATACAGAATCATTAACATGTTATATTTATTATTTACATGAGTTACACATCATTATTATACCCATCCAAATAATATTATATTGAATAACAATTACACCACGACGTGGAGACGGTAAGCCGTACGTACGCACGTATGGTGACATGTTATTCAAAGGGTGGATAGAATACTGAATATGATTGTACCATATTTATAATAACATCACAGTATATGTGAGATACTGGAGTTATTATTTCAGAATGGTAAGAACAAAGGAAGAAGAAGTGGAAGAAGAAATGAACTTAGAAAAGGGTGGTGAGATCATTACCTCTTCTTCGGGTTCTTCCTTTTGATTTGATCAAAAGGGCTCCTTAGGTTGGCTTTCTGATCAAACTAAGGCCTCTAGGTTGTATTGAGGGATGTTGGGAGAGTATTTGGGCAGAGTTTGGCCGAACCAAAAGGCTTTAGAGGTGTGAAGAAATGAGAAGGAGGAGTTCCCTTTTATAAGAGGGGTGAGGGGCACCTTTGGAAAAGTTAGAAATATTAATTTATAATAAATTCATATTCGGTTTACAAAGGCTCCAAAGTTGACTATTCAAAGGATGAGGTGGGGATAGGTCGAAAACAACTCATCCAATAGAATTTAGACAGGTTTGGGTACTTATATTAACCTTATCTTTAAGTATTAACTCTAAGTTAATTAGTTTCACTTTTACAATGTCTCTTTGTATTTTTATATAATATGGTTAATAAACATACTATATACATCCAAGCGACCCCCAAGTGGCCCATTAATGAGGAACCTATCATAATATAAGTCTCTTGGCCGAACCTTAGATTTTTAGGAATTTAATATCAATTAATAATATAATATTTGTTTTAAGAACTCTTTTATGTCAATTTTGACACTATTCAATAGTTGATTTTTGTGAAACTCCTAACAGATTGATTACTTCGAACAAAGTCAATTAAATCAATCCTAATATATCATATTATCATAGAAAATTAGTTTAATTCATTAAAAGTTTCATATTATAATTATTTGGGTATTTATAAGATCAATTATTTTTATTTTTCACTATTTTAGTAATTACTGCATCATCATTGTGTCATAAATAAAATAAATTATATAATGTCTAAAAATTATAAATAAAATATCATTATGTAGGAAATCTTTTTCGCTTTCTAATTAATATTTATAATCTAAAATCCAACTTATATAACCCTATGTAACAATTGTTTTGCTAAAAGATATATGCTTGTGTCATTTTTGTATTCATTTTGACTTAATTAAAATAAAGTGTCATTATCACTTACAAGTGGATCCATGGGGTCCCAAAATTGACACAAGGATACCCATGGTCGACCATGTATCAACCAATAGGGTTAAGACACGTTTTAGGGTAATTTAGTATTATTATAATATTATTTTTTTAACCCTTATTTACCGGATTTACCCTTTAACCATGGTAAATAAAATATTTACCGCAGTAATTATTTAAAATGTGTAAAAATAAAAGTTACCTATTTACACAATTTGAACATCCTGATTCCAAATATGGAATCCATTTTCCTAAATTCAAAACACAGAAGTGGCAGAAATTAATTTAAAATTAATTCCCGCTGTCAAAACAAAAAGCGTGTTTTTTAAGAGATAATAACTATCAAAAGATTGACACTTGTTTATGTTCGGTTTAATTGTAAAATTATGTCCAATGACCAACATTATATTAAATGGTAAAAATATATTCTAAATATACTTTAAAACCACTCAAATTCATAATTTATCACTATTAATTATTTTGATTAAAAAAGTTGTTTTCAATTAAAATTTAGTAATTTTCACTATTCATCAAAATATGAAAGTTATCCGAAAAGTACCAAAATTTCACCCTAGACTAATTTCGATATTCCGAATCCAAAAATGAAGTCCATTTTGAAATATAAAATATATATGATTTCAAAAATTAGGTATTACTATTCACAACGGCTAGTTTAATTAGTTGTGGTGTGTGTTAGAACTCGAGGTTGCGTACAACACATGCTATCGCATTATTCGAAGGGAAACGTACCGTAGAAGCTTGGGGTGTTACAACATTTCACCAGATATTCTAGGGATGGTTGGCATATAGGACCTAGTCATTTATTTTACAAGTTGTTTTATTACTTTCTAAACAAAAAAGCACATATCTTCTTTGCTGCTTACAATATAAAGATTTCCCTTTGTTCTTTTTCTTATAGAATCACTGAACCATTTTTCCATTGATGATAAAAATATTCTTAGTAAACCTTATAGAATGTCGGGAGTCACATAGTGGGCTAATGCTTAGAAAATTTTGATTGAGACCTTCTACTGTAAGGACATAAGAACGTCTTATTTATTTTTCCCCAAACCTGGACTTTCCATAGCCAATTATCTTTAAGAATTCTTCATTTCCAGACATGAAATCTCCTTTGTAATATTTTATTCATGTAACAATATATTTATTACATATCATGTGATATATGAAACAACTATTAATGATCCATAAACAAGAATGATATGATTCTTTAATGGTAATTTCACCGACCACTTATTTCCCATCATTTTTCTTTATTATCCATGTCATTGACCTCACTCACTATGATGGTTAAAAATCTACATCTTCATTAGAGTGAGATGGACTGGATTCATCCTACAAGAATGTAAATCGATTTTTCATTTTCAAATCATGACATGTGATCAAATTATCCTCACCAAATACAGTATCTCTCAATGTATGTACTATAGTATCAATATCTGTTTGGAAACCACTGTTGTTCTTGTTCCCTTTAATATATATTGGCAATGGAGCACACATATTATGAATGTCCCATCATTCTAGAACAATAACCCATGATATCGGGTGTGTTCATGTCTGTCACTTATACACTGCTAGTTTCCCATTGGGATATTTGAATATTCTTATTTTAGTTTATGCCCAAGTCAACTTTCAATCTTCGAATGGGTGCTTGCGGGATGACTTCATCTTTCAGTGCTTTTTGTTTTCATTCAAGTCTCACATCAGTCATAACATCCAAACACGACTCTTGATTCTTTTCTATTGTAAAAATATTCTTCACTTCCAATTGATCAGTCATTTGAGTGATTGGTTTTAATGATTTCATATTTGGAGTCATAGTTTTTCCTTGTTCCTTAAATATTCACCAGAGGCAGACGAATTCTTATTCAAGTTCTTTGATATGCTTTATTTGATCTTTCACTATTTTATTCATTCCATCAATATCACTTTTCTATTCCTTAACCTTTAGAATATGTCTATCACCCTTTTCATAACTCACATGCCTATAAGACTTAAAGTTTTCAATTTATTTTACCATATAAAGCTTCAATTTATCTTGTTGTTGTACGTTGAGTTTGGAATCATGTACCACCTTTTTGGCTTTATTTGTTTTTACTCTATAAACAACTATCTCTTCAAGAGCAGCTTCTAATTCATCCTCTAGGTCCACTCTTGCATAAAATTATTCCTCAACAGCATTGGTTTCATCCTTTTTCATAGAACTATCTACAACTACCACCATATCATTCTTTCCTTGATCTAAGTTGTTCTGTATCTCTTCAACATCTTCAACTTCAGACTCATCTTAACTACCACATTCTTATGAAAAAAGATTATTTTTATTAAATAATATTCTCTTGAATTGATTATTTCCCTTAAAATAGGATGATGATTTATTCTTTGTAATTTCATTTTGATCCTCCTCTCCTTCATGAATCATTTGGGGAAAACATACTGTGAGATAAAAAAACATTTCACATCTAAAGAATGGAAGTGGAAGTTTCCATTTGAAATTGATGGAACCATGACTGTTCTATACAAGAAATAGAGTATTGCTTCTGTTTGTTGTAAATCATCATTGGATGTTCAAAATTTTATCTAGGAAAGGGATCATATAGTTCAAGCAGACAATAGTACTGTTGGTGCTGCTATCTTCTAGTGATTTAAACAAATTTGTGCCAAAAAATCAAAAAATATAGAGATGTGTTCATGGAAAATTAAGGTTTGTAAAATATTAGAGTGGTGAATAAAAATCATGGAATGTGAACTACATTGGTTTTGCATGGAATAGTGAATGAATTTTGTATTTTTTGTGAAAAAGGGGTTTCGGGATCAGAATGCCAAAAAATTACAATGGCATGAGCTGCGTGAAAATTCTGGAGTTGTGCTTGGAAAACTTTTCCTTCACATAAAGCATTGCGTCCAGAATGAGATGATTTGCAGGACATGGTGGGTTTTGTGCATGGGGGTCAGTGATGACTATAAATAAGTGGTAACCCCCTTTATTTGGCATAGCTGAAAACAGAGCGAAAATCAGAGTTTTATTGTCTGTTAACATTGCGTGAAAAAATTATAGTTTCATGGGAATTTTGAAGTTGTACATAAAAGCTAGAGCTACACATAAAAGGTGTAGTTTCATGTAAAAGTTGAGATTGTGTGTAAAGGGAGAAGATTCAGGTAAAGGTTGTAGGTACGCGAAATATTTCTGCACAAAAATCATATCTTGCATGCCAATAGTGGATCTTGCATACAAAGGATAATCTGGTGTTCAAAAGTACAATTTTTCATGCATAGGGTAGGTGTTGCACTAAATTATTAGTTTAAGCTGAATACATTTCAAAATATCTGGTTTAGTGGTTCAATGCTTTCATGTGCATCAATTCGGGACTTCGATGCAAGAAGTGTCTCATACTAAATAGAGACAAAGAATTCAATTCAAATATATTGATGTTACCATCAAGTAAATAAACTTTGTTAGACTTCTCATAAGGTAGTGAGCTTGGGGGGAGTCGACCGAAGTGATCTGAGTGACACATTGAGCTTTACCTATACAATAGTAAAGGCAGTGTGCCTGGCACAGAGTGACTATTACTGAATCTTGTAATAAAAAAATAATTGAATATTAGTGTCTTTATGTATGACCCACACACTATTGGCATATTTTCCTTGGACGTAGCTTTCAGTGGTGAACCAAATACAAGTGTTGTGTGGTCTCTATGCATGTGATTATTTTCATTATGTTCTCATCAGTCTTACACATTTTAAAAGTTCCTAGAAATGTGGGAACACTATCCTTTTTTAAAAAATATATTTAATACCTTGATTCAACCCTCCCGTATCAGGGAGTCTCGAGGTCCTAAAATTGGATTCAAAGGGTAAGGATTAATGGTGTTAGATCCTCCCTTTACCATCGTGGAGAATGCAGCCAATTCCAGGGGAATCCCTCTCTTCGATGGAATTAATTTTCATATTTGGAAGAACTGAATGATATCTCATCTAAGATCCCTTAAAATGGAAGTCCTAATTTCTATGGTGTTGGTAATACATGTGACCGATCCAACAGGTCTTTCTATGACTGAAACAGGCATGAATGTTCTTCATGTAGACTCTAAAGATCAGAATTCTCTCATTGCGGATTTTTCTGATTAGATCTATTTAAATGTTATGAGTTTCACCTCATCGCAGTCTATGTTGGATAAACATGAAAATATTTATGAAGGAGATAGAAAAGTTAAGGAGGAAAAACTTCATGTCTTGTACAATAGGTTCTACAATCTGAAGATGCATCACGATGAGAATGCAGATTCCATCTTCAATCGAATGGCTGAAGTAGATGGAGAAATTCAGGGTCTTGTAGAGGAAATCAAAGACATTGATATCTTAATGCAATTATTGAGGATACGTCCGCCAATATACAAGTCAATGGTGTCAGCCCTTGAAAAAATAAATATATCTAAACTATCTCTGTATGATCTTCTAAGTATTCATGTGTCATATGAGATGAGAGTCAAACCAAAATATGCAATGAGTCATGTTAGTACGGAAATTCCATCCAAATCCATGGAAAAATAAAATATTTTAGGAGATAGTGGTGGTGAATATGATGTAGAAAAATAATTTTTTTCTCTCATTTCCAAGAATCACACGAAATGAAAATGTAAATTTTAAGGTAAGTTACCTATGGAATGTTTTCATTGTTGATGTTTTCGGTGCAATGCCTCTCAGTGACTAAAAAGTTTGATGATGAAGAGAGGGAAGAGGAAGACATTGTGAATCCTATGAAAATGTTTTTCCAAAAGGGATACATGAAATATGGAAAGAAAGTACAAAATAAGAGTATTTTGTGAATAGTATGATTATTCTATAGAATTCCATGAAGAAAACAAACCATAATTTTAAATTGGAAACCATGCTTCCATGATGGAAACTATTGAAAAATCAGAACCATTGATCAATGAAAACGGAGATAATAAGATGAATCCTAATGGTGTTTCCAAGTTGAAAATTAAGGATTCCTTTTCCAAGATTGAAAATAAACGCAAGAGATGCAATAAGTGTAAAAAAATGGTGGAAAAATCATTAGAATATTTTGATGAGCTTGAATCTCACATTCAGTGGCTTGAAGAACAAGTGTGTTTACAATCCTCAATCCTATAAAGAATATATGAAATTTTGGATCTAAATGTTAGAATTGAAGTACAAGAAAAGGTCATCAATGACCTTACATCCAAACTCGAAGAGAAGTCCTTGGTTATTGAGGGTGTTGAAGTATAATTTGTCACTATTATGATTAAACATGAGTGTCAATCAATCACAAAAGAGGCAAAGAATAAAATTAATTTTGGAAGACTCTCATGTGAAGAATTACTTGTAATATCCAAGCGTGGTTCAGAATGGGTTCAAAAATCATGAGTTATCAGAGACCCACATGATTGGGAGACAGTAAAATCAGTTGTGAAGTAGAGACATCAATTGTTGGATGTAATCGGAGCGAAAAGAAAGATAAGGTGAAAGTTGAACATGTTTAAAGGTTGCCTAACATGCTGAAAAATAAACCATCTATCCAAAATTAAAAAAGAACTGAAAATTATCCCTCGTCATTCAAAAATGACGGGCATCACAACTATTTTCCCCAAGAAGAAGGAATGTGGTGATACATAAGTTAGAGGAAATTTACTCTCATTAAGTGTCAGTTATGTTGCTATTTGGGCCATAACATGTCATATTGTGAAGAGGGAAGAATCTTTTTGAATAGGGAAGATCTTGGAAGTCAACAAAGGACACTAATGTTATATCCTATATCGTATAGAAGAAACAATTTCTATGGATATTGTTTTACTGTTCTATCTTTTTCCACAAAGCTATGTATTTTAGGCAGAGGTATGACAGTATAAACTCATACAACATTCATAGACTAGTCAGTACTCACCCTCCCGACGATGTTGTCATCACAAACAGGTTTTCTCCCCAAGAAGAATATTATGGTGATGAAGAATATGATTATGTGGAAGAAATAATTGGAAGACCATCAATGTCCTAAACTCAATCCAATATCTCATGGAAAGAAAGGAATAAAATTTAGAAATCCAATATTGAAAAAGTATATCTCAAAGCTACAAAAATTATCAGCACCTAGATTCGTGATAGTGGATGCTCATCCCATATGACATGAAATTCTGACCTTTTAAATAAAATTAAGATGAAAGTTGATGGAACATTGATTTTTGGTAATGAGGGTTCTTTGAAGATTAAATAAAATGTAAATACAACACTGAAAAATGGAGAGATGAAGAAGACTGATGTTATCTATGTAGAAATTCTATGTCAAAATCTCCTCACTCTGAGTCAACTCTGTAACTCAGGGCTCATAGTAACTTTAAATAAAAAAGGATGCACTATAAAGGCTAAAAACGAAATTCTCCCATGAAAGGCTATAGAACATACAGAAACATATATCAGGATAACAATAAAGATAACACTTTCTATCTATCTATTGAATAGAAAACCAACTTATAGAATTGAAACCTAGGCACATTAACCAGCAAGACAAGAAAAAGATATCTAAGAAGAAGATATTCATGGATATCCCCATTATGAAACATGAATGGGAATAGACTTGTCATTCGTACATATGGGGGATGCTATTTTATAGTTAATATCTTCAAAATAAGAAAAGGTCATAACACCTTATTGATCTCATGTATACATATGTATGTGGCCCGATAAACAGTTATTTAACTCATGGAGAGAGGTACTACATACTTTTCATTGATTATTATAATATAATGGATTATGTAAATGTTTTTTCACAAGAAACATGAAGTAAATGATTACATGAAAAAATACCACTGAACTTCCGAGAATGATACTCGACATATAATAAAATTATTTTGATCTGATAGTAGAGGTTAATACACATCCATTGAGTTTGTGAATTACCTGAAAAAACACGTATTATGGAAGGAGTTAGCTACTGTGAGAACTCTATAGAAAAATGGAGTTTTTGAGCACCAGAATCGATAGGTCAACAACATTACCAGGACTATGCTGATTGAGAGTCATATCTCTCTTCATTACTAGAAAGAACTTTTTGAAGCTACAGTGCATATTCAAAATTGAACAGGGAATATTATGGGAGAAATTATGACACCGTATGAAATATGGAATTTAAGGAAGCCTTAATTGAAATACTTTAATGTTTTTTGGTGTAAATGTTTCATCATAAACAAAGAAGGGAATCAAGGGAAGTATGGTGAGAATTCATATGATGGAATGTTCCTTGTATATCCAATGAACAGAACAGATTATAATTTTTTCAATAAGCTATTGGGAAGGATTGTAGAAAAATGTGATTTTAATATCATTAATGAAAAAACCATGAATGCTTCAAGGAATTCCATTGATGATGAGATTGAAGATGAGGATAAATGAGAACATGGAGAAAAGAGAAATAAAAAAATAGGGGAAGGTTTACAAATATATCAGGAGTCACATCATGATGTTGACTCAGAAGAATAATCTGATGTTGAATCCATAGTCGGAGTGACTTTTGATGAATCTAAAAGGTGGAATCGAAGTTCCAAAATTAATTAATCCAACATCATTGTGGAATGGACTGCACCCACACAAATAAAAAGAATTAGTAGTAAAGCCGAATCTTCATTTCTATCAGTTGTAGAATCATGCTCATTTGAAGAAGTTTTAAAGGATGAATCATGGGTGAAGGCCATGAATGATGTGTTAGATAAAATCGACAAGAATAAGACATGGCATCTGGTCAAAATACTCGAAGGTCACAATGTTATTGGTAAAAAGTTAATCTTTAATAATAAATATGATGATCATGGTATTGTGATCCGAAATAAGCCATGTATGGTGTGTATGGGATATTCAAAGATTAAAGGTACTAAAGTAGAGGAAACATTTTCTCCAGTTTCTAGACTGGAGTCAATCAGGATTTTTATTGCCATATCAATTAAAAGATTATATAATGTATATAAAATTGATGTCAATACAACATTATGTAATGGTGTTGTCGAAGAAGAATTATATATAAAAAACCCAGGGGGTTTTCTTTTTGGTACTGATGAAAAACAGTTTTGTAAACTAATGAATGACCTCTATTGTTTGAATCAGGAACCACATGCATGATATTCCTGAATGGATTCATATCTCAAGAAGATGAAATTCAAAATATTAGGAGTAGATCACAATCACTATGTGATTAATTCTATAAAAGAATAGTTCATAGTTCTAGTTTATGTTGAAAAAATTATATTTTTTGGAAGAAGGTAGAAATCAATGGATGAATTTCCCAATCACATGAAATAATAATTTGAAATTTCTATGATTGGGGAGATCACATATTTAATTGCGATTCAGGTGATTAAAAATAAATATTACACTTTCATTTTTGAGGAAAATTATGCAAGATATTTGTTGAAACAATTTAATGTGCATTACCCCAAACTAAAGTAAACTCCGATTGCGGTTGGTACCAAACTTGGGAAGAATGAGGATGGGACCTCTGTCTATACCACCATGTGTAGGAGGTTTATTGGTAGATTTATATACCTAAAGGTTAAATAGACTGATATTTTCATTGCAACCGGCTTAGAGGACTGATTTCAGAGTAATCTAAAAGAAGAATATTTGAAATCAGTAAAAAGAATCATGAGGTACATTCAAGGTACTCCTAATTACATGTTATTCTTTTCTACATGAATGGATAATGAATTATCAGTGTTTTTTGATGCAGACTAGGATAGAGGTTCATTGGTCAAGAAGTCCACTAGTGGTGGAGTATTCTATATTGTAAAAAATTTATTGGATGGTTGATCAGGATACAAGAAATTAATTATCTTTGTACTGTTGAAGATCAGTATATCTCTTCTACAAAGTAATTCACTAAACTACTATGGATGAAGCATCAACTAACATATATTGGTGATGAGGTGAAAAAACCAATTGTAATTTTCTGTGATTACAAGAGCTCAATTGATCTTATGAAGAATCCTTTTTAGAATTATTATATATAACATATTGAATTTACATATCACTTTATCAGGAAAAAAATTGAACAATGCATGATTAAAATGGATCATGTGGGAGCTGATGATCAAGTGGTTGATATACTGACCTAGGCATTTTCAAAGGCTATTTTTTAGAAACATCGGTTGAACCTCATTGTTCAACCACCTACCAGTGCATAAGGAGGTTACAAAATTCTCCTCTACCAAGTTATGTTAAATGATTTTAATCTGTTTGTGGAGATGATGCATTTTTATAGGAGAGATATTATCCATGGTCTTTTCTAGCTGTACAATGAACAAATAACAGAATTTGGGATTATTTTCAATGGGGTCGAAGGAATAAATTTAGGACATGTGATGGACATGTAATGATTCGGTGACATGATAAGAATTCATTGATAGGAGGAGAAGGTATGCATTTGACATTTAAGGATTTTTTGACATGATCCGAATTTAGTGTTAGGCGGAGAAAGAATAAATTCAGTGACATGATGAGAATTTAGTGTCAGGAGGAGAAGGAATACATTCCTGGCATGTAATGCTTGTGAGACACAGTTAGAGAATGGATTGGGAATCTTTAAGAACACCAAAACATGGTAACCCAATTAAAAAATACCCTATTGTTTTCTACAACAATCATTGCTAAATTAGACATATAGTGTTGGTTGATTTGATTCTAGTATTTCAGTTTTTGTTTCTAGGTGGTGCTCTATTGAATTTTTGTGGTGATTTCCAACAAACCCATAGGGGGAGATTGTTGGAACCACAGTCATTCTATGTAGGAAATGGAGTATGGTTTCTGTATTTATGTAAAACATTATTAGAATTTCATAATGTTTTATAGGAAAGGGATCATATAGTTCAAGCGGCCAACAGTACTAATTGTTGTGTTATTTTCTAGTGTTTACAAAATTTTTGGGCATAAAAATCAGAAAATGAAAAGATGGATTCATGAAAAAGGAAGGTGTATGAAATATTTGAGTGGTGCGTGAAAAGAATGGAATGTGTTCTATATTGGTTTTTCAGGGAAATGTGAGAGAATGTTGTATTTTTTTACAAAAAAATTCTTTTGGGATCATAACACCAAAAAATGACAAAGGCATGAGCAGCGTGAAAAATCTGGAGTTGTGCGCAGAAAATGATTCCTACACGAAAAAAATTGTTCACAGAAGGAGAGGTTTTGTGTGACATGGTGGGTTTTGTAAATGGGGGTCAGTGATTCCTATTAATAAGAGGTGAACCCTCATTTGGCATGGATGAATATTTATCAATAATCCGAGCTCTATTGCACATAAACATTTCCCGAAAAATATTTTCATGCGAAAGTTGTAGTTGCGCAGAAAATTTGATGTTTCCCATAAAAGTTGGAGTTGCGTTGAAAAGGTGAAATTACGCATCAAAGGTGAGGTTTCACTTAAATGGTTCAGTTTTTCATAAAGGTTGTAGCTGCTTGAAATATTTTCATGAAAAAACAAAACTTGTGTGACAATATTGGATCTTGTGCACAAAGGATAGTCGAGCAAGCAAGAGTATGCTCTTGCGTGCACTAAGTATGGGTTGCACACAATTTTCAATGTAATATGAATACAAGTTCTGAATATATGGTTCAGTGGTTCATTGTATTCAAGTTCATCAATTCAAGAATTTGATGCATGAAGGGTCTCATATTGAATAGAGACAAAGACTTCAATGAAAATCTATTTAAGTGACCTTCATGTTGATAAACTGAGTTAGACTTCTCACACGGTTGTTAGCCAGTGGGAGTCAATGGAAGTGATCTGAGGGATACATTGTGATTTCCATGAAAAATTATAAATACAGTGTCCTTGGAATAAGGTGACTATCACAGAAACGTGTAATCCACAAACTAGTGAATATTAGTGGATTTAGGTACAACCGACACACTATTGTCATATTCTTCATGGACGTAGCCCTTAGTGGTTTACCAAGTAAAAGTTATGTGTGGTATCTATAAATGTGAACATTTTCATTCTATTCTCATCAGTGTTTTTAATGATTACCTACCCAAATGGGAACTAGATCCTTGTTTTAAAAGAAAAATTTGACACCCCAATTCACCCCTCCCCTCCCCTCCCAGGGTGTATCATGGTCTGATAGAACATTCCTTTTTTTCTTTGATGATTTGAGTAAAGGAATGAAATCACCTCATATCTCTCTTATTTTTTATGATAATATTCAATGTTGAGATTAAATACAGGCTTGAATACCACCTCTTTAGATTTACCCTTTTCAACTGCATAGTTATCATTATTTCTAATTTCATAAGATACAAGGGTGTTGTACAGGTTATCTAATGTCATCTCTTTTGGGTCCTTATTTTTCAAAAATGAAACATTCAGATTGAACCAAGGTGAAAGATTCCTTAAGATTTTGTTCACAATATTTTTGCCTTCAATAACTTCTCCCCGACCTCGCATGTCTTCAACAACAATATTTACCCTCTCAAAGAATGCATTAACCGATTCATTCAGGTTCATTCTCAGATCTTTATACTCATTCCATAGAATATGAAACATTGCCTCTCTGACCTTTGTATCTCTTTCCTATATATAAAATAGATTTTCCCATATACCACGATATTGTTTTCATGGTATTACCATAATATATATTTTATTGGATAGGGCTCCCCATAAATCGTTGATTCCCTTACCGTCAGCATCCAGTTACCTACTTTCAGCCTTTGATAATGCACCACTAGTGATAGCAGTTGAGATACCATGAATTAATGTTGTAAAAACATCCATTACCAATGATCAGAAGTAGTGTTTCATATGATTATTCAATAACCTATATTTGTTCCCATAGAAGATCAGAATCCATATGTGATTGATGAACTCCATTGAGATTGAAACACTGATATCAACAATCCCTCTGATACCAATTGTTAGGTCCACTAGGTTGGATACCATAAGAGGTGGGTGAATCAGGGTATGATAGATTAAAAAACAATTCTTTTTATCTAGTTTTGTTATTTTAAAAAACACTCTTCTCTCTCATTCCTATTGTAGAGTATGAACAAATTAGAAATCATGAACATGACACAAAAATTTTACTTGGTCAACCCTCACTAGGCTACGTACAAGGAGAATTCAACAGCGATGTTCCAATGTACTACATCCCCTATAAGTGCACTTCTATTTATAGGTTTGAAGTAGGGTCATTGTCCCTCATAGTTTACAACCAAACAAAATTTGAAATCTCACTACTCCCACAACTAATGTTTTCTCACTCCTTCATATGGAGATCTAGTCACAGTTTAAAGACTTGTAGTTCCATTCATTTTCATGAATACCTGCATCCTAAATTATAGATAGATGCTCTATTAAAGTAAAATTTTCATCCATTTATTAATTCAACTTTTCTACTGATCACTAGGAAATATCTATTCACCTATTTTTTCAAAGGACTATGCCTTCACAAAGTTTTTATTTCGAAAATCTCAAATTGGCCTTTTCCAATCACCTTTCACGAAGAACAAACTGTCCTACGTGAAGCTCATCCTTTTGGGAGTCTCACTTAGACACCACGAAGAACACTTATTTTTCATAACTCACTACGCTTTTTCAAAGCACACAAATTTTGGTTGGAAATTAAGGCCGTGGAAAAATACTTTCATTCACGATTCTCAGAACATTTGTTGGATTATATCCTTCACTAATGACTTTATATACAACCTTCATGATGCTCCATTGAGAACTTAGATACATAAAATTTTCATGGAGTATCTATTCTATTTGACACTTGAAGTGGGATAGCCTCACATTTATAGGGTCGACTCTTCGTGAAGATCCACCGCCTCTATCACATTTTTCAGATCTGTCATCATAGAACACCTCAAATATCGAAAATCCGTTGTAATTTTAGGTTTCCAAATCCCATCACAATCACAGAGCACTCCATCTTCGCGGAACCCATTAAAATTTTGAAACCTTCTATCAACGAATGTGAATAAGTATATCACTGATTTCAAAGCTCTATTTTCTCAGAATAGCGAAGCTCGTCGCTTTTGGGAAGACTACCTTCATAATTCTTTGCTCCCCAAAAAAAAACAAATCATAAATCCCATATTTGTGAAATTCATGACTTTTCCATATTTTGATTATATCATTGTGAAAATACACTTTCTGAGATGAAAACCATAATCCAAATTTTGCACCCCAAAAATGTGGAAAAAACTGGAAAATGATGTAACCATGTATATATTTGTTTATACCACCTATTGATTATTCATTCCATTGTCATGGTTCATTGTTAACATTGATTTCCAATAATATATCTGGAACTCAAAAACTCATCTTGAAAACATTATTTTTCAATAATAAGAACCAACTAAAAAATTTTGTAATGTTACCTACGAGAAATTTTCCCAACAATATCGGCGATCAACATTATTATTTCGAGAAATCATTGCCCATCGATTTCCCACAACTGATAAACCTTGGTGAGAACTTGGAGACATCCGGAAATAAGTATGTGGATCATGATTCAGATATATGAAATAAATCCTCTTGAAATGATGACACAAAATTTCTAGAAACATCATTCACATCGCATGAATAAAGAAGGAATTTGTGAATCACCCAAAGGGATCACAAATCTCTAGACCATAGAGTTATAATTGGTTTCATAATTCTATTAGTGGATCGCACAATTGCGTGACATCAACATGGTCATAGAAATCACATGATTAACTATTGATGATATGACTAAACCAATGAGTCCCAAAAACCATCAAGAATATTATAGTCCTCATAGATGTAGTTCAAGGAATTGTTGAAGTATGGTTCATAGTTCGACATGATAGGTTCCTAAGAAAAATAGGTATTACAAAGTATTTATAATGAAATAGTATTGCAATGAAAGCTCATGAACAGATCTCATGACCATGTCTCATAAGATAGTCTTAAAACTTGGTGACACGATGATAGAAAGGAGAGAGATCTAGAGGAATGGGTAGCATGTGAAATAAAACCATCATCCTCTCCCATATATATATGTAAATTTTCATAATAATAAATTTCAACCGATAGACCAAACTTCACTGAAGACATTGGTTTGTGATACCGCCAAAGACTCATGTAGGAATTTACTTTCCTTGGAAATGAGCTCGTTCCCCTGTGGAAGTTGCTCCTCAGGGGGGAGTTTTTGGACACCCGCTAAATGAGAACTAAAAAATTTCACAATGTAATGAATATATAAATATAGTTATTATTTCCCCTATAAAATCAAAAAATGTATAAGTTTGTTGAAGACCGTAGATCGTGAAAGAATCTAAGAGACTCATGATCACTCAACCATAATAATGTTTCATGAAAATTTAATTTACAACATATAGCCTAAAATAGTTCCCATGGAGAAGAAGTAGAATAATAAATAAACATTATAATAGTCAGGTAAGATGTTTACCTCTTCTTAGAGAGTCATTCTTTAGCATACAACACTACCCTTAATAAAATGGTCCGACTGGAATCCCATGGGATATAGGACGAATTAAATAAAACTAGGAAGGTATTATAATAATAATGTTTAATATTTTGTTTAATAATATAATTAATAATGGTGAATAGGAGGTTCCAAATTATAATTGAACGATATGAAAAACATTGGATTACCAAATATTTATAAATAATATATATATCATATTCTTATCATATAAAATATAATGACCGTAATTTAGAATTTAGTACATTATTATTTATAAATAACATCATATAGTAAAAATTTTTCACGTTTTAGTTTTTTTAAACCTTATCCTTTTGATTTAATCAATAATTATCCCTTTTTAATTAAACAATGGTATTTTTTGACTTTGCGTGTCATAAATATACGTCCAAGGTGAAAAGAGGCAAAAAATGGCCCATATATGAAATTTGATACCATTACGCATCCTAACAATCATCTGAAAATATTTATTTTTATATTTAAATCATTTAATAAAATATTATTTATCTTTAAATATCATTACAAAAATATTTGGATCTATTAATTTAATTACACTATAAAAAATCAATAAAAAAGTAATTTTAATATAAAAACAATTAAAATCACTTAAAATGTAGAATTATTTATTAAATTCATGGAATATAATAATTAATCCCAAAATATTAGTTTAACTATTTTTAGAGTCATTTAACATAAATTTTAAACATGTTTCACGAGTATTATATCAATGATACATAGGAATTTAATGTAATTATATAATGAATAAAATTAAATAATAAATTAATATCATAAAAAATTATTTTTGTTGATAAATTAGTTCTTTATTCATTCATTACTTCCTTTTTGTCCCCATAATAAAATATGAGAAAGAAATGTCTAGATATCGGTATTTTTTATTTATTGTTTTTATAAAATAATAAAATTTACATAGTCAAATGAGAGAGGAAAAAATCCATAAATTCATAGAAAGGATTAATTTTATGAAATAAACTCATATAATATGATACAGTCAAGTTTTTGTGCGATTTTGATGTCTTATTCTATATTTTTAACTTCGTTTTACATGTTTTACAATTTACGAGGTTACTTGCATTTACCATGACTAATCATTATAATGACATGTAATAAGTGGGGACTATTGAACAAATTTAATCATCATTATTTAAAATAATGAATCCATTTTTTCAGATTAAATTTCTCAGAGTGTAATTAATTAATTTTAAAATAGAAATTTAAAATGCAATGAAAAATGTTTTTTCAAAAATATTGTTTTTGAGAATAAATCCAATTATAAACAAATCATATATAATGTTTATTTATGAGGAATTATTCTTATTATGATTAATAAAATGGATCTATAGTTACATTAAACCCAAATAACTATTAAAATGAGAGATGAAAATTAATTCATTCAACAAAAAAATGATAGTATTATAAAAACCATTATTCGTAATTATTCACTAAAAAATAAATATTTTTATTGAAATCCCAAAAAATAATACTATGTTATTATTAATATATTTATTTGAAAAATTATATCAAATACATCAAATTAAATATTTAGCAATGGTATAAACAAATTTAATTTCTACACAAAAAATGTAATAATATCCATTTTTTAAGAAAATACATTTTTGTAGCATAAAGAACAATACATAAAATTGAGTACCTAATTATTAAATATTATTCTATAAATTAATATTATATATAACCATTAAAATTATTTTTCAAACTAATTATACAAATTTGTATCACTAACTTAACAGCTTGGTTATAACAGTAACATATTAATATTTCTATAGTTTATTATTGTTATCGTAATGCTATCTTTTTCATGTTAATAATGTTATAGATAATATATTTATTTAGAATAACTTTCTAGGGTGTTAATAGAATTATTAAGTAATATTAGTTGAAAAATATCTGTTTTAGAATGTCTATAGGATTCACACTATAATTTTTTATTATGAATCTTTGATGACCTAATGTTTTTGTCATCATTAAACATTATACTATTTAATTTAGAGATACATTGTACAAACCAAAATGATAATCAAGTAGTATATAAAAATTTTATTTAATACTCGGAATAATAAAACATAATGGTATATATTCAACATAACTACAAAAAAATTACATAAAATATATAATAATAAGGATAATAACTATAAGGTATAAATTTACAAGGTTTGAAGTCCACCAAAAATACTATACCTACTACAATCACTGTTAAAAGAGAGAAACCCGTTATCGATATAATATGATTTTTCTAATATATAAGTCAATATATATTAATATTTTGTGTGAATTATGTGAGAATGTATATATAAATGGGATATGGTGAAGTGATAATTTTATAATTATTAGTTATACATATAGTGTTTGTATAAATATAAATATATATATATCTTATAGATATATTCTAATTATTATATATGATGTGTAATATTTATTACAAAAATAACAATTTATTAAAATGTAGACATTATATATTGGATATATATATATATATAAACAAAGACGTAACAATTTAAATGAGAATAATTTTTTAATTTGAAAAGTATGTTATTTTAAAATATTATTTAGTGTATTATAAATTTAAATTTACATTTACAGTTTTCATATTTAATGACATATTTAAATAAAATGGATTCTATTTATTATAATTTTTCATAAAAATTATGTAATATGATAGATATCATTTCCTAGAAAAATAATTTTCTTTATTAATAAATCTTTATTTTATTATTACTATACATTTAATACTGAATTTATGACGAATAATTATTATAATGTCATAAATGATGACTGAAACAATCACAACTAAAGTGATCGTTGAAAACATAGAATATCTAAATTTTCATGCATCATATAGACTATGAATATATAAAGAATACTATTCTTTTTCAAATATTAAGGATTAATAAAAATAAAAATTAATAAAATCTAATATTTAAAATTATTACCCCAAACCTGTTTATACATAGAAAAAAAAGTGAATTTAATGGAGTTAGTATATAGTGTATAGGTAATCATCATCGATATTCACATTATTTATTTTAATTATCATGTATTCATCTATGATTTTTTATTTCATATATTTTATTCTATTTTGAATTTTATTTTTATTATAAATTCTTCTGTTATTGGTACTTAATAATATTTCACTATTCTATATTAAATTAAGTATGAACATTATAAGGGTATTTTTCTCTTTTATGTATTTATGGTTCTCTCCCATAATACCTATTTCTAACCCTTCCTTCCTCTATATAATCTTGTCTCTATTTATTTTTCCTATGATTTTTTTATTTAATGTTATCTGATTTTTTAATAATCCTCATTATTCAATATTTAAATTCCATTTATCAATCAATTAAATGACTATGCTAATTCAATCAATATTAAATTTCTATAAAAATTTACAATTTATTTTAAAAAAAACAAATTTATCTACCATTTCAAGATTATTCCTCTTTTAATTTATTTATTTTCAATTTATCTCCCTATTGAATAATATTATGATGTTTCCGTTCAATTTTTTGAATTCAAATTATTTTTACCATGTATTGTTACCCTTATATTGATCTTATAATATTCTTTACTTTATTCACATATACCACATTTTATATTCATTATTTAATCATGTTATGTCTAATGATTAATATTTTATTATAATAATTATTTCAATTTTATAAGTCACACATATATAAATAACATATTATTATTTGATTAGTGGAACATAAACTATATCTACCTCACTGATTAGTTATTTTATCCATATATATACTTTGATTTTATGATTGTGATATGAGAAGTGAGGCTTTTAAACTATATAAATATGTATTAATATGTAGCCTTAAATTGGTATTATGATACACTACAATTATGTATTTCCAACATTATTATATGAAGAAACACTATTATTATATATTTTATACTTATAAAAAATTCTGAATTATTATTCCATGTTTTATACTTATTTATCCAGGTTCTTGTTTACTATATGATCATTCTGTTATAATGTACTATATGATTTATCAAATATCAATTATTGGTATCTATTAATTATTTTTTCATTAATATGCTAATATAATTTTCTTTCTATATTTTATGTATGTCCCCATTCCTTAATATAATTTAAAATTAATATAATTGTTTCACATAATAAAATTTATGCATAATATTTTAGAAGAAATATGTTATTAGTGGATATAAAATGTTGATTTGAATGTATAATATGTTTTAATAATAATTTTATTTTATAATAATTTTTAAAATATGGTTTAAAAAAAATAAGGTGTAACATATAACTCGTCTATTAATACACTAGACCATTGGATCAATGGTGTGTGTAAAAATTCATTTAATAGTTTATATTTATGTTAAATTGATGTAAGAATTAGTTTTTTATGTATTTTCATATGTTTAATTTTATATAGCTAATCACATGGATTTTTTGTGCATTATTAGGGTAATTATGATTATAATACCAAAAATTTAATTTGTGTATCATAAGTTATAAAATATTAATTTTTTTCATAAAGTATTGTACATCTCTTCTAACTCCTCTCCCAAATTGTCTGGATATTATTCAATGCTATTAATTTTGAAACTAAACCAATATAATTTTAGTAAATTATCGAAATTAATAGAAATTATTTCAATATAAATGTCATATTAAATGAAATTAGTTTTATAATCAGATTGAAAACATGATGTGAGTTGGAGTTAAAAAAATAAACCGATATTAATTAAAGTAACATAAGTTATAGATTATAAAATATATCATGTGGATAAATTGGCATCTATAAATATTAATCAATTTAGATTAATTATTTTATGTTTCAATGGTCACCATTATTTAGTGGATCTTTCTATTAATTAATGGTGGAGTAATGTGTCATCCAAACAAAAAATATATTTTTCTGTGCATCAATGGTTTGATAATGGAAATATTGTTTTGACATAGTACTATATAAATATAAACATTAAAATGTTAGTAGAAATGCATAAAGATAAATTATTTAATAAAAATGAGATTATGGGTTGAATAAGGAATGCGTCCTTAAAGTATAGGTGTTAAAATAGATTATATAATGATTTAAATAAAGTATGATGATAATCATAAATCATCAATGGAGTAAGAGAGAAATGTTATAAGTAATACACATTCCGCCATGATGAAAGGATTATGGTGTATAAAAATATGATAAATATATTCAAATCTTTAATCAGGTAAGATGTCATAATTTAGGGGATAAGATTTTTGTTGAGGATAGTAAAGACAAATATTCTTTTATTACTAGTTTAACATGCCACTACATTTGAAGATCTAAGAAAATAGATGTAATTCTGGGGATTAATGTCCAATAATAACTATAAAATTAATGTTTTATATAAATAATTCATAATAGTGCATGATAATTCTGTCACATGTGGTGAGTTGAAAACATAATATTTTGTGAAAATCGTGATCTAGATAATAATTTCTCAATGAAGTTCATAAATAATATCCATTCCCAAGATTAAATAACAAATATATCACTTCAATATTAAATAATTTAATAATTATAGAGACCTGAGGTCAATAAAATTCCATCAAAATAGGATTATGTTAGATTGGACGAAAAAAAATTTATGGTTGAATGGAAACTCATAAACTGTGTATTACCTAAAAAAGAAAATGATGCCCCTATATAATCCCTTCATATTTTTTATATCTTCTACAAACCTGTAGGGAATTGATCGAGAAGTTTTAGGATAAAAAGTTCACATACTAAATAGTATGAGCTATGCATATAGTACTTCTCCATGATGAAGATGATATGAGTGAATCCCTTGTGGGTGAGAACCTTTTAGAAAACATCTTTCAAAAAAATAATTTCAATAAAAAATAGATATATCTATAATTGATGATTTCAAACCACATTTTAACTCCATTTTAGTTAATGATCTCAATTAATTTATCATGAGGTAGTATTCATTGACATTTTTGTGTAATAAATGTGGAGTGACATTATTGGGCTTGAGTTATTTTGTTTTAGTGTTGAGATATGTTTATAGAATTCATGAAAAAAATATTTTATGGAATATGATATTAAGAAATATTAATTTTTTGACCATGTTATAACAAGGGTACATTTCCATGATATATCAAATAACCATATTTATATCTCCCTTTTTTCAGTATCAATTGATCCAATATAAATATTGAGTGGATAAATCAATGTACATTTTCTAAGTAACCCTATGATATAAAAGTGACAAGATAATAGAGATGTTACTCATAAGAATATGATATTATAAGATCATATTATTTTACTATTAAATTTATTTTTTAATTATTAAGACAAGTAATATAAGTGGATACTTGGAGAAAATATATAATTTCATATATTAACTTATTGATTTTTAATGATATTGGATAAAAAATCCAAAAGGTTGACTTATTGGATCTATTTGATTTAGTTTTATTTTTTTTCAATAATTTTTGTGTTCATTGATGACATAATTTGTTTATATTAGTTGGATATGATTTTGAATATTATACATGGGAAAGGTATGTAAAGGGCACAACAATTTCATAAAAAATTTTAGAAGAAAATTCCTATCATTGAAATTTAGAAAGGGAATAGTCCTTAATTATCCGCACGATGAGATTCAAGATCACTTGTGGAACACTAGTGAAGATGATGATTGGAATAGTAAGAAAGAATTAATTTCTCTCAAAATTTTTGAAGGAAAAAATGGAATTACAACACCATAGAAATCGTTATAGTGTGATAGAGGTGAACCAATGAAAATTGTCTAATGATCAGAGTTTTATAGGTCAGAATGGTGGTTCAGAAAATTCAATGTATAACATAGGGAAGTCAAAAATGGTCAAAGAGATTATCAAGGTGTGATATAGGAGTTCCTATGGAAAAAAACTAAACATGATACAATTTCGTAGTATTTTTACACAGTTGAGGGAAAAACAACCAAATATTCCTCACCACATAATGGTGAATTTCATGATGGTAGGTGACATATCAAAATAGAGAAATCCAATTTTTATTATTTTCAAAAATTTATTCAATTGATCAATAATATGGCCATTATGTTTATTCCATAATTAAATAATGATTTAAATGAGTTTGAATGGATTATCCTATATATTTATATAGTGATTTATTCATGTAGTAAGGGGAAAAATTAAGAATGATACATGATTTCCTTTACTGCATTATTAGAAATTGAGGGACTATTTTACGGGTTGGGGTGCTTTCTCAAGACGCATAATGTGTTATGACATGTGGACAATTAAATTAGAATAGTAATTTTATATTGGAATTATGATGATCATAATTTGAAGGGTATAACTTATGAGTAACGGTGAGAAGAAAACATGAATATGGCTTAATATGTATAGTATCAATGAGAGGAATATTTTATGAAATGTACTGATATATTTTGGATGAAGATAAATATAGATACCCTAAGTATCCATGATGGTGAGAAGGCTAAGATCATTTTAAATACACCTAAATATATAAAACTATAAGGCACACATCATGAATTATTGATATTGAAGAAGATAAACATATAGTCCCTTTTATTGATATATTCTTGGAGGAGGACATCACTAGATGTTTTTTATATTCATTGTAGCGAAGTTATATATTTAGAGGACTTTAGAAGTAGTGTTGACTCTTTTGACTCTATATAGTATGGTTTTAATGATATAGTGAAGAATCTATATTGGGAGGCTAAATAGAATATGGAATATATGGATTGTTTATGGTAACATTTTAAACAATGTTTTCTTTGATCTGTTTTATTAATCTATGCAAGGAAAGGGTGAGAGTTATATTAGGAAGATTAATAACCTTAACTTGTTAAAGTAGATGATTTAAAAAGGTTTATACTCATAAATAGTTAATATGATCACTTATTCAAGACATCCCACTCAAAGGGATCCAATCAAATCTTAATAGTACTTAATTAGGTAATTGAACACATACACAAAATTTTCTATTGATATGATACCAAGTTAAATCTCAAATAACATATAAATGTATACAACCCACAATATATCTACTGAATAATGAACAAAAAATATGTTATCATAATATACAAATATATAACCAAAATACTTTTAATATCCTTCAAGAATAAATGGAACATTATGGTTATGGCCTCAAGATAGTCATCAAGTACCTAAGGGTAAGTTTGGCATTATTATTGGGTGGCCTCTTGTGATAAAAGCCATGATGGGAACCGAGTATATAAATATCCTCAACCAATCATGCTAGAATAGTCATTTACTCGGTAAATTGATAAACATATACCTAATTCATAAATGGTGGGTCTACCGACTACAATACTATTGGAGGGAACTACTAATTGATCACATGATAGGTGATATACCAATCATTCCCTATGATAGAATTTATATTTCTTATCATTCCGATGCCAAGAGGCTCAATTTCTAGTATGGGATCATATTCACCTTACATCGTGATCATAGATGGATATCTATAAGGTGAAATATTTTAATTAAAAAATGAACTATGACAATTTAATAATAAATTGGGTTAAAAATCATAAACGAAACTAAAATCAATGACTAAGTCCTCTATGAATCATTTTCCATTTAATTATTCCCCACAATTCAATCCATGGGGATCTAAATTAAAAAATTGGTCTTCAATGTCCTAATAAATCAATATTTTACTCATAGACCTGGCACTTAGATCCCTTGCATAATTTTCAATCATGTGAACACATGAAAATATTTCTATAATATTATAAATAATCTTCCCATAACACTTAACTACAAACATTTTACGAAGGATAAAACAACTTTGATACCACACTAACAAGACCAGCCACAAATATATCCACCATGGGATGGTTGCAAGATGGTAGTGTGACTCCGAGCCCACCTAGTATAATTTAATTGGAAGTCATTTGAACTAATTGAGAATATGAGACATGATGGGAGGCCTTAACATTAAAAACATATACAGGAATTATAATATCCATATATTATATTAAAATGCAGACTAGATATTAATTTTTAATAGAATAAATAGAAATATTAAATGTCATAATAATCCTCCAATAAGATGACAATGTGAGACAATGTAAATAATAATGTCTGAAAAAAGCATCAATACTCTAGAGGGAAAACATATCAAATTGAATAAGTAGGATGAGATGTCTTCTTATGTATCACTCCAAACAAGACTGTTCGTTTTTCTATCACATACAAGAACAACTAATCTTACATGAAACTTATATTATTTCATTAATGATCACTTCTAACATGTCCATTGTATTTATAAGATTCCTTACTTATTAGAAAAACATTCCTACAAGAGATTGGGTGTATATATCAAGTATGATTTACTATAAAATAAAAAGGCAATATAATATATAAATTTAGTTCATAACCAAAATGTATAGATGGAAGACTCATATATGATTTAATGGTTCAGAACATGAGATATGTAAAAAAATTCCAACTATATATAAAATTATAATAGAATAAATTGACCATGAATGAAACCTATGGGTCAATAATTTCAAGATATAATATCAACATCAACTCCAAAATACTAGGTTGGGGTGTTGTTCATCACAATGGGGAATGAGGTAGTGGATAGAGTAGAAAAAACAAATAGAGGAAACAATCATTCTTTATTAGTGAAAATAGTGTTAGGGATTAATTGAAACCCTTGATTAAGCACCCATGCCACATGAGGGTGCGATTTCCTAACCCCATCGGTCATTCAGAGGACTTATTCAATGCCATTATAATGTCAATATAATAATTTTTAACATTGATCAAATACTAATAGTCCTACAAAATCCTAGTCCTTATTCCTATGAAGCTATTTGAACTGAACTACATGAGACTCCTCTCATCAAACATTCACTACTTTAGAACAATTTATTTTACCCTTATAATTGGCGAAAACTCTAGAATGATTACAATTATACATCAATAAATATTATTTATTGGGTTTAAACTACATGGTGTGTATGATATCATACATTTTTTGTGGGACATGTTGGATTATTCAATATGTATTATTTCACCACGATTCATGTAGGGGATAGAATGTACATTATTTATATTGACCTATAAATTTCATATAAACCTATTAAATCATTTTACATAAATGTTCATTTAATCTCAAAATAAATAACAGACCAATAAATAATGGGTTATTCTCTGTAGAAAATATATAAATAAAAATATAATTTACAAATATTAAAAAGATCAAAAAAATATGAATCACACCAGATACAAATCAAAACCTCTCAATCTAAATATTATTCTTCATAACCCATGGTGTAAAGACATTGGAAAAAGATATCTCAGATGATCTTTAAGGGTAAATATGATTCAACCATTCAAAATCATAATTGAACATAAATCTAATTTTTTTTGTAAGAGAAAATTATCATTGTACATGAATCTATCATAAACAAATCTTAAATAATTAATCATAGACATAAAATATAATATTAAGACATAAAAGTTTATGTATGACATAAAGACTGATTCTTTTGGCTATTATATTTGGCCATGATATATTCTTAAATCATAACATGTAAATATACCTCTAATATGATTAGGAAACTAAAATTAAGGTCAACCATATTGAAATTCATATCATATTGAACTATGTCATCCAAATTTTCTAAATTGTTTTGGTTTAGACTAGCCACCCCTATATGTTATTGGGTGTGGTCTTACCACCTATGTACACTTGTCCTTATGATGATTATCACCATAAATTTAGGCTTAAAATAACTACCCAAGAAAATTATTGATACATTTACTAATTCATTATAGGTTTATAACAGACCCGCCTATCAATAATGATAAATAATACATATATTTTCTATCATAATATGATTTCATTTAAATATATATCAAATATAAATTTATCCATTATTAAAATTTGGTTTTTATAAGAACATTTATAAGTCATTATAATTGAAACATCCAATGATATAATGTAAATTTCATCTTTAGAAAATATATTCATTTACGAATAAAAATCATTAATGGGTATTGAAATTAATAAAATAAATTTTATAAGTTGATATAAATTTTCATTAAATATTATGAAGAAAAACATTTTTTATTTTGAAAATATCTCCTTTTAGTTATAATATTTTATTTAAATAATTGATTAAAAAGATCATTAGAAAATGAAAAATATTTGTATAATATGATTCTTAAAGAAAAATAGTGAAGATAACTATAAATGAATTTTTATAGGGAATTTCTAAAAAACTATATTCAATTCACACATCCTAATAAAGGTTATAATTCATAGAAAATGAACATATTAAATTTTTTAATTTAATATTTTTTTATAAATATTGTATCATTCATTAAAATGGAATTAAATAATTATAGAAATAGATATATAAATTTTAATATATATATATATATATATATATAATGATTCATAAGGAATAGAATGATTCATGATAGAAAAGAATAGGTTAGGATTGTTTCTATTATAGTTTTCATACTCAAGAAATTACCAACTAATAAGAATGTGAAATGATAGGAAAATATATAAAAATCATGTAAACCTTGAGGATAAGAAAGTGCATGATTTATTGGATAAAAATATCATATAATTTTTACAATATGTTAATTTAGAAATAATAATATCAAATTAAAAATGATATTGGAAATAAAACCGAAAGTATTTTTAGACACCATTAAATAAATTTAACCAACCATATAATAAACATAACTATTTTAAAAACCACATTTTAACCACATTAAAATATTTTTCCCCCTTTTATTATAGTCATTCATAATACACTTATTCGATAGTTATAATTTATGTTCATCATCAAATGTTAGTGATCATTATGATTTTAAGCATTTCTTATAATATATATATAGTTCAAAATTTCATGAAAATGATTTCAATATTACTATATTATTCATGATACTATAATAGATGTTTCAAAACGACTTATAAATTTCAAATATAATTAAATGATAATTATCATTATGATTCATTAAATAGAAAATTTTTTATGCTTCATTCGGTAATTTTTAATAAAAATAATGTGGTATATTAATGGACCATTAACCATCATAAAAAACATCCAAGAACATTATCAGGAATAAATTATATAGATCCTTCATTTAATAATATAACACATATAAAAACAATTATTCCTTTCATAATTGGATTATCATGGGGAAAATAAATTAGTTCCACGATTATATCTTGTAAATAGACATAATTAAAAAAAATATTAATAATTATTATTATATTATTAAAATATATCCGTAGTAGATCATAAGTAAAAACATGTTTTTTTTGTTTTATTCATATCAATACAATATCACTAAAAAATTATTTAGACAAATACACTTATATAAGTAAAATAACTATTAAAAACTAAAATGTCCGAAATATTGTGAAAATAATTTTTTTTGAAAATAGGCATGGATTCATATATATGATTATTCAAAAACCTAATTTACATTAAAGGAAGAAAATATATCCACATAATAAATGTTAAAAAGAAACGTTCTTCTCAACTTTTTTTTAATAATACTCCAATGTTAGCTATATAAAAAGAAATAATAAATTACATTTTTATATTTACTTAACAGAATCGGACAGATCATAAAAAATATATTTTGGGAAAAAATATATTTAAGAAATATTATTCTTGAAAGAAAAATAAAAAACAAGGATATGGAAGCGAAATATTATCAAACTATAAAAGATATCAAATTTATATCACTTTAAAAGGCATTATTAATATTTCAATAATGAATAATATGTGAAATGAAACTTAAAAATTATATAAAAATTGATAATTAGATTATAATAAGTCATATGGTTCATAAATATAATTTAATAGGATTTCCTCCAATTTAACCTAGAATTAGAACTATTCAGTAAGGAATCAATATTCTAACATAAATTATTCGCCACTTTTTTAACTTTCAAAGAAAAAGTAATTGAATGAAATATTTTAGTATTTAATTGTAAATATAATTAAATTCATAAATTTAGAGGTCAAAATTCATTAATTATGTAGTAAGTTGATGTGGCCTTAAAAACACATGTTTTCCACATCCTTTTTAAATAATTTTTATTAATTTAGTTTCTTATTTTAACACTTTTTGATAAATAATGACACTTATGTAATTTTATCACTAAATTTATTAATTTATCAATTTTTCTAATTAATAGTGTATTATATGCCTTAAAATAATTAATTTCATTCTTACTTTAATTTTATAGACTTATAACTATTTATTTAGATTCTTGTTTTTGTCTATTTAGTTAATAATTTAACATTAATTAATTAATTAAGTTTGCTCCTGCACATAATTAATTTACTCTTAATCTAAAATTGCATGGATTAAAAAATAAATTAATATAACCAAATTAAGAGATGTATTTTAACAATTCATTAATTAAAATAAAAGATTATAGACTCATTTCAATTATTAAGTATTTTATCTAAATTTCATTAATCAACATAATGGTTTAATAATTTAATTATTATTTATCTACTTTAAACTAATTTAACATTTCTAAAGTAACTTTTATAAATAATTTAATTTTTTAATTTGAATATCTAAGTTTTATAATTTAATTTTAGTTTTAATTGTGTAGCAATGTAAGATATACTTATTGTAGTTTTTAATAATTTAACTGAACTTTAATTGTTTTTATAAATTTATTTAAGTTCATGTTGTAATTATGTTTTCAATTGTTTTAGTTCATTTTTAGTTTCAATTAATTATTTTGATCATGTTTAATTTAAGTTTTAACTTATTTAATTTACTATGTTTATTTCGTAGGTTCAATTTTCACGGTCACGGTGTCTCCACGCATCGTCTGTTACAGTCTCACCATTTCCAGGAGAAACAGTGGCACCGGTTTCATCACGGTCTCACCGTGTCTTTGCCACGGGTTTCTCACGGTCTCACCGTAAACCAATTTAATGGACACACCGTTTCTCCAGCCACTGTGAAACCCCTATTAATGTCTCACCGTTTCTTTTCATTCCTGGCACCGTGAATTTTTATCACTATCGCACAGTGAGCCTTTTCCACCGTATATTATTGTAATAGTGCCACCACGCACTGGCTTCTTCTCTCTTTATATCCACTACAACAAACCCCCCCTACCACCGTATTCTTCCTTGCACTGTCCATGTCCATTTTCTATGAGATTGTTTCTTATCCCTAGCACCACAACCCAACCTCATTTTCTCACTGATAACTACTTTCTTCCCTACATCCTCTAACTTTGCGATCCATTATACCGATGCAGCACACCCAAAATCAGATAGAAATAAATTCAAGTCCAAACCATAGATTGATAAATCAATTAAACGCATCTCAAAAATTAAGGAAACAGAAAATCAATTTTCACATTAAATGTCTAAAAACCAGAATTTCAGTTGGTAGCACTGAAGCTGAGCTCTCCTGAGCTTCACCAAAAAACTATATGTCGTGTCGCGTTGTCTCTTAAGGAGCCGGAGACCGCCGCACATTCAAAAACACAAATTATTCCTCTCATCAGTTCACGTTCACCACAAAAACAAACAAGGAACACTTTAAAAACTCAAATCCAAACCTAAAATCGCCATTTCGGAAACATAAAATCTCGTTTGCCGACATTGGAGATAATTTGTGCCAAATCAGAAATCTGGAACCATCTTCGCCGCACCTGTGTGGTCCGCTGGCGTCGCCTGAGCTGGTGGAGCCGAACTCGAAGTCACCACCGCTGTGAGTGTGGAACTTCATCAAAGAGTGCAGTGTATTTGGACCGCGAAGCCAGTGCACCGCAAGCTGAGATCTGATGTGGAGTGAATGTTGTGCCTCGGTGAATAAACAACACCCGCACGCCACTGGTACTGAGGAACTGGAGGCCATCGCGCCGTGCTGGAGAAGTCGAGAACATCGCGCCGCTGGAGGCCTCTACCTAGTTCAGCGCCGAAGAAACCCTCCCCCTGTAGCGCCGGTTTGGGGGAGGAGTTGATGAATAAAAAACTTCAATCTAACTAAAAACTAATTTTAAAAAAACTTAAATTTAAAACTTAAATTAAAATTAACTTAATTTAAAACAATATTAATTATAAATAAATAATCAATATAAAATAATTAACTTCTTAAACATAATTAATAAATTATTTAAATTAATTAAAAATTTAATTTAATTATACTTATTAATAAGAATATATAAATTAAAATTAATTTATTGTGCTATTTTTAAGTAATTATTTTCTAATAAATTAAATACATAATAATAATTTATTTCTTACTTAAATAAACTAATATAATTAACATAAATTAGTAAATTAATTAATTAATTAATAATAACAAACTTTTAATTTATCATTAATAACTATAATAAAAAAACTAGATAACTTTTTAATCAATTCTTTTAAGACTTTTAATAAACTATTAATTTCAAAATGTTTATTTATTTGCTTATCATCTCTAATTATTTTGTTTGTTAATTTGTAAAGGTTTATACGGGAAGTGAGTTCACGTCCAGGTCCATGTAACTAACTCAACAGGAGTTAGTTACATGAGTAAAGTTAGCGTGACGTGCTTGTCATGAACACACACACGTGTGCGGTGTGCTAGTGAAGAAAACAAAATGTCGGTGGAAGGAAAGCGGTGACCAGTAGTAGATGACGGAGGACATAAAAACAGAGTAGCAGTAGAATTTTGGAGTGGGGAAGATTCATTCTAGAAAAAAAACACACCACTGGAGAGTAGAGAACCTGAAGCGACTCTCGGAGAACCATTCCTTGGAGACACGAGGGCCTGGAGCAGGAGGAATTCATGCGAGACGAGGAATTTTTCTTCCTCTGTTTTTTTTAATTCTCTTCCTCTGTAATTGAATGTTTTTAGAACATGTATAGAAAGAAATTTTAGGCTAAATACTTATAGTTAGGGGGGAAATTGAGTCTACTGGTTATCGATCTTTTCTTTTCTCACTATCCTATTAATGTGATCGGAATTGATCGGCGATGTCGGTTATGATTACATTCCATTGCAACATACCACTTGTGCTTAATCTAATATTTTCGAATTTATATGGTGAGTTTAAATGTAGATTTATTTTCTTGAACAATTAAATGGAAATAAAAAAGGCTTCAGGAAATACGGCGAGTTAGTTCTGTGTTCTTTTTCAAACATGAATTCTTTTATGTTGGTTAATCTAAGGTTGGCGAAAACTGAAATTGGTCGGCTTGAGTGATTATCTCCTGGTGAGGGAAATAAATCACTCCATTTCAGTGGTATTATTTGTAATCAATGTTGTGAGAAAGTATACCTTCAATACCATTACATTTGATATACTCCCCGGACGTTTTTCTCCAGATTGTTAACTTGTTAGTGCACTATTTCTATGTTGCTTGCTATTTTGAGCCTTTTACTTGTTCTAATACAGTTTAGATAAAAAATACATCTAAAAAAATGTGTTGTTTCATTTGTGCCTTATAGTAAAAATAATAAAAATAGAAAGACTAGAAATTAAACCTCACTGCTGACAATAGTGGGTCTTTAGTTTGTTTTTTTAGAGAATAGTTGCCAAAATATCCTTCCCTGTGGGTTCAACCCTCCTTTTCACATATACAGTAGTTCGTAGGAAAACAAATTTTAAACTTTGACCGACTTCAACGATAGTTATGTTATGTTTTTGGTGCCATTTCCGGGGAGGGCACGAGCCATTGCTAAAAAAACTCTAAAAAACACATATATAAAAAATTTTAATTTTGTTTTTTGAAAATTTCAAAAACTCTAAAAAAAACTGTTACTTTTCTTTCTGATTTGTTAGTGTTAGAAACTGTTTACCACTTTTTGTATGAGCACAAGACAATCTGCTGTTAGATTAGAGCCCTTAATCCTTTAATTAGAAACACATTTATCTACTCTACGAAATAAAAACAAAACTTAAATGGAAAACATAGATAATAGAGTTCCTGAGCATAATAATTTCCACAACCAACAAGAACTGTTAAATGAAAATTAAAGGCCTAGGATGAGGGAGTTTCAACTCCCTTAATTATCAAGCAACCCATCATCCATTAGATTAAGTCATAGAGCCAGAAACTATGAGTTGAAACAATCACATATTTCTCTGTTGCCTACATTCAATGGGCTCTTTAATGAGGACTCTTTAGCCTTCATTAGGGACTTTTATAACACTGTGTAGCAACTTCCACTTTTAGGATTCACTGAAGATGAACTAAAGATGAGTGTTTTCCCTTTTTCCTTAAAGGTAATACTAGGAATTGGTTTTTAAGTTTAGATGAAAACATTTCTGAGAACTGGGATCAAGTGTATAACTCATTCATTATGAAATTTTATCCCCAAAGATTAAAAAAAGAACTGAGAACTAAAATCACCAGTTTTTATCAAGAGGATGGACAAGCCTTCCATGAAGCATGGTATAGATTTTGGAACCTATATAGGTAGTGTCCTCATCATCAACTCCCATCACATCTCCTCATGGTCACCTTCTATGAAGGTCTTTCCTCATCTAGTTAGAACTTAGTCGATCAAGCTGCTGAGGGTAATTACAATGATAATACTGATGAGGAGTTGAGACATATTTTCAATAATCTGGCCCTTAATTCTCAACATATGAATTCAAGAAGAAAGAGATTCAATAGGAATGCTAATACTGGTTCAAGATCTAATACTCAAATTCAACTAGCTCAAATCACCAACCAACTTCAAACATTAACGAACCAGAATTCAAACAAACTGTTAACCAAGTTGAAAACCAGAATCAATATCAATCTCTTAGGAAATAGTGCACTCAATGTGGTATGTTTGGGAACTCAACATTTTATTTCCTAATGTTGATCTAACTGCCCACCAATCTGAAACCTCAATCTTTGTTAATTACGGTCCTAGGATGCCTCAAAAAGAAGATCCATTTTCTAATAATTACAATCAAGGATATAGGATCCATCCGAATCTGTTGTGGAAGGATCAAGGTATTATTAAGCAACAAACTGACCCTAATTATCAGAACCAACCAAGAATAAACATTCAAAATCAACACAGGTGTGAGATTTCAAATGTTCAAGGAAGTAATGATAATTAAATGTCTTCTAAATTGGATAAAATCTTGAATAAAATAAATTCACAAGAGGAATGGTACATGACTCAACTTAATAAAGAGAAAATTCAATATGAGTCTGACAAGATGAAAAATGGTGTGAGAATGCAGAACATGGAAAGACAGCTAGGGCAATTAGCTAGAGATTTGACTTCTAGGGATAAATGTATACTTCCAAGTACCACTGAGCTAACCCTAGAGATAATTCTATGGCTGTTGTAACTAGAAGTTGTCTTAATACTCAAACTATTGCTGAAAAAACTGTAAAAAAATGCAAAAAATGATAGATAGTTTGAATCTAGAAATGAAAATATGCTTTGTTCACAATATGGAAATTCACAGATAAGTGTTGAAAATGATGAGAAACTGAACATGTCACCTGAAAATAAAGCTGAAACTTCTTCTAAAAATCAAACGAATAAAGTAAAAGAAAAAGTTGTGGAAGAGGTGAGGGACATGCCTACTATTCTGAAGAATTTTTCCCCACCCATCCCTTTCCCTGAGAAGCTGAAACCTCAAAGCAATACCAAGGCTGAAATTATTCAGTTCCTTAGTCTTCTATCCAAACTTCTAGTGAACATGCCATTTATCGAAGCTTTAATTCAAATCCCATTTTACCTGAAATCATTGAAGACAATTGTTTCAAACAAAAATACCTTAGAAGAATTTTCTACCAACATCCTCGCTGAAGAGTGCAGTGCTGTTCTTCAAAAGAAAATCCCACCAAAACTGAAAGACCCAGGTAGCTTTGTCATACCTTGTACCCTAGGAAATTCAGGTCAGCTTAATTGTTTGGGTGATCTAGGTGCTAGCATTAACCTGCTCTCATACTCACTGTTTCGGCAGTTGAGGCTAGGTGACCTTCAACTCACCACGGTCATACTACAGATAGCTGATAGATTCTTCACTCATCCTGTGGGTCGAGTAGATGTATTACTAGTTAGAGTTGGGAAGTTATTCTTGCCTGCTGATTTTCTTGTCTTAGATATAGAGTGTCATCAAGAGGTACCTATCATCTTGGGTAGGCCCCTCTTGGCCACAGGGGGTGCTGTTTTAGATGTTTCAAAGGGTCAACTGATATTCAAAATTGGTGAACAATAAGAAGAGTTCAATGTTTTTAAGAATATTAAAGGACCAACATATTCTGAAAACTGTTCAAAAATTGAGTTCCAGGAAGCTGAATTCTCTTATAAAAATCAACTTGAACACGTTGAAAAATCTGAAAATCATTCCTTTGTTAAAGAAAACATTTGTGAAGCAGGAAATATTTTTGAATCTGTTTGTAAGGTTGAAAATTCTACTGTAACAACCAATCTGGAATATTTTCCAGAACTGAACAACTTTCCAGTTTCTGTTGTAGGAGAGTCCCCTACTTCTAAACTTTGGATTTTTCTGAGTGAATTTTATGGTGTTTCTGTTAATACCAACCTTGATAAGCACTTTGATGATACTGAGGGAGAACTATTGATACAATTAGATGATTCTACTTTGATAAACCTGCTAAAATCTGACATGGAAAGTCTGGACAGACTACTGCCTACCTTGGAAAGTAGGACTGTTATCTATGAATCTAAACATGAAATTGAAAATATTTCATCATTTAATACTCCTTACAAGAAATAAGTTGAAGATATTGGACCTCCCATGCCTAAGAGTCTTCCTTCAAGTGTAGAACCACCCACTCTTCAGCTTAAACTCATCCCTGCTCATCTTAAATATTCATTTTTGGGTGAGAAATCCACTCTACCTATGATAATTTCTTCTGAACTGAATGAAAATCAAGAGGAAAGACTATTGAATGTGTTACAGAAATTTAAATCTTCCATAGGTTGGACAATAGCTGATATCAAGGGTATTAGTCCCTCTTTTTTTTTGCACAAGATTCCTATGGAGCCTGACCATAAGCCTAGGGTAGAATGTCATAGAATATTAAATCCTAATATGAAAGAATTTTTGAGAGAGTAAGTGATTAAATTGTTCGAAACTGGAATTATATATCCCATCTCTGATAGTGCTGGGGTCAGCCTTGTCTAGGTTGTCCCCATGAAGGGAGGTTTTACTGTAGTTAAAAATGAAACGAATGAAGAAGTCCAAGTTCGGAAAGCCACAATCTGGAGAGTCTGTATTGATTATAGGAAGCTTATTGCAGCCACTAGGAAGGACCATTTTCCTATACCCTTCCTTGATCAAATTCTTGAGAGGCTTGCTGGAAATGAATTATTCTGTTTCCTGGATGGGTATTCTGGTTACAACCAGATCCTTTTTTCTCTAGAGGATCAAGAGAATAAAACTTTCACATTCCCCTTTAGAACATTTTCCTACCAGCGGATGCCCATTGGGTTTTGTGGAGCTCCAGCCACCTTTGAAAGGTGTATGATGGCTATTTTTCAGATATGATTGAGAGAATCATTGAAGTATTCATGGATTACTTTTCTATTGTGGGAAGTACTTTTGAAACTTGTTTACGAAATCATGAGTCAGATTTAGAGAGATGCATTGAAACCAACCTTGTGCTAAATTGGGAGAAATTCCAGTTCATGGTTACTGAAGGTATTGTGCTTGGTCATAAAGTGTCTAAGAGAGGTTTGGAAGTTGATACTCTTAAGATTGAAGTTATTTAGAAACTCCAACCTCATGGAAATGATAAAGGTGTTAGAAGTTTTCTAGGGCATGCTGGTTTCTACAGGAGCTTCATAAAAGATTTTTCTAAAATAACTAAGCCTTTGTGTTCTTTGCTGGTGAAGGATGCACATTTTAACTTTGATGAAAATGGATTGAAATCATTTAATCTACTTAAGGAGAAACTCACTTCATCACCCATCATTATTGGTCCTGATTGGAAGTTTCCTTTTGATCTTATGTGTGATGCTAGTGACATGGCTGTAGGTTCTGTCCTTGGACAGAGGAGGGATAGAAAATTTCATGTGATGTATTATGCTAGTATACTACTATATAAAGCCCAAAAGAATTATACCAACACTGAAAAAGAGTTGTTAGCTGTTGTGATTGCTCTTGAGATGTTTAGACAATATTTGTTAGGGTCCAAAGTCATAATTTTCACCGATCATTCTTCTTTAAAGTACTTGTTATCTAAAAAAGAATCAAATCCCATGCTAATTAGATGGATTCTTTTGTTACAAGAGATTGACTTATAGATTAGGGATAAGCAGGGAGCTGAAAACTTAGTTGCTGATCACTTATCTAGGCTTCCTCTTACCCAATATAATTCCAAAAATCCTAGGGAGATTAACTATACTTTCCCTGATGAGAAGCTGCTCACCGTCTCAGTCAGGAAATCTGCTTGGTTTGCGGATTTTGCCAAATTCGTGGCAGTAGGGGTCATTCCCAAAAATATGTCTAATAATCAAAGGAAGAAATTCATCTCTGATCTTAAATATTATATGTGGGATGATCCGTTGTTGTTTAGGAGGTTTTCTGATGGTATTCTTTGGAGGTTTGTGCCTGAGGAACAGATGTTGTCTGTGTTATGAAATTTTCATTCTTCACCTTGTGGAGGTCACCATGGGGGTGAGAGAACCGCTCAAAAAGTCCTACAATATGGTTTCTATTGGCCTACCCTCTTTAAGGATGCTAGGAGCTTGGTGGTTAGTAGTGATAGGTTCCAAAGATTAGGAAATGTGGGTAGAAAACAAGGGTTACCACAAAAGGGTATTTTAGAGGTAGAGATCTTTGTTGTTTGGGGGTTAGATTTCATGGGTCCATTTCCATCATCTCATGGGAATGAGTACATTCTAGTTACTGTTGACTATGTGTCAAAATGGGTTGAGGCAGTTGCTCTGCCCAACAATCATGCCAAGTCTATAATAAAATTTTTCAAGAACAATGTCTTTACAAGAATTGGAGTCCCAAAGGATTTTATTACTGATAATGGAACACATTTTAAGAATGAAAAGTTTAAGGCATTGATGGAGAAATATGGTTGTGTTCACAAAACCGGAACTCCTTATCATCCACAATCCAGTGGACATGTGTAAATTTCTAATAGAGAACTAATACAAATACTTTAAAAAATGTTTCAAGCTCTAGGAAGGATTAGTCTCTTAAACTGGATGAAGCGTTATGGGCGTATAGAACTTCTTTCAAGACCCCAATAGGTATGTCTCCTTACAGGCTGTTGTTTGGGAAATGCTGTAATTTACCTATGGAGTTGCATCATAAGTCTTATTGGGCAGTTAAGGCTCTAAACTATGACTTTAAGAGTGATGGTGAGAGGAGATTGTTTGAGATGAGTGAATTAGATGAGATTAGAATAGATAGTTATGATAATTCAAGGATTTATAAAGAGAGGAATAAGATCTTTCACGATTATATCATTCAAAACAAAGAGTTCAAACCTGGACAGAAGGTCCTTCTCTTTAATTCTAGACTTAAACTCTTTCGTCGGAAGCTAAAGTCCAAGTGTTCTGGACCTTTTACTGTTGTGAGAGTGCTTAATAATGGAGCTTTTGAAATTGTTGGTAAAGAAAATAAACTCATGTTGGTCAATAGGTAGAGACTGAAACTTTATTTTGAATGATAGCCAAAGGGCTTGTATGCCTTCACTGTTCTTGAAAATTGTTCTTGAATGAAGTCTGGCTGGAGACATTAAACCTAGCACTGCATGGAAGGAAACCTATTGTCTTTGCCTTGTTAATAAATAAACAAATTTGGATTAAATAAAGTCTAACTGAAGACTTAAAAATCAGTGCTTCATGGGAGTCAACCCATGCTTCTTCCTTGTTTTCATTTTTATACTCTTTAGTGTTGAATAAAGTGATTCTTTGTTTGTCTTCCTTATGCTCTATATCTGCTGTACTTTTTGTTCATGGTTCTCATTCTCTATGCTTTTAGGATGCTGCTGCTTTGTAATAATGAAGTTGAATTCCCATGATCATCTCTGGACAAGAACTAGTCTGGGCAGTATTCTAACTTTCTGCGTTTATTTTCTGCTCATGATTATGTTAATAAAAGTTCGCTCATTAAAAAACATTCGTGTTTAGAAAAAAAATTCATCTACATATTTGCTGAAAATTTTCTGCATAAATTTCTTATATAATAACTTCTACTGCATTTCAATGTTTAGACATATATTCTGCATGCGCCTCTTGCTGAAAAAGGTGAATTTCATTGTTTAAAATCTTTTCACTTCATGAAATTAAGTGTTTGGGGGTACATGTTTGCTGGTAGTTGTGAATTTCATTGGAATTGATTATTCTTTAGGGTGTTTAGCTTGTATTTTCTTAATGATTAATTGAACATCTATTTGAATCATACTTTGCTAAACTTGCTTACACCCTATGAATTGTGCTTTCACACTTCTTATGCTTTGTTTGAACTTTAATTGAAAATTTTACACTGGACTTGAATTTTAATGGATTTAATTGCTAATGAACCTACTGATTATTTATTTATTGTGGAAAACGATCATTTTGAACTTCATTGGGACCCCTTATACATTTCATCTATCTACTTAATTGATAATATATATTGAACTATAATTGATTAATTGTTCTTCCCCATATTTAGAAGTCAAATATGGGGACAACGATGGGTTTTAAGTGTGGGGGAGGGGGTCAATTCTTGACTGTGATAAACTGTGCTTTAATGTAAGCTCATCAATTCCAACTTCAAATTCAAACTTTTTGTTTAAAATAGTTAAATATTTTCAAAATTCTTGCATAATTTTAGGCTTTACATTGTATTCAATTGGGTTTTGCCATAGGATTAGTTCCTTGTTGGTAGTTGAGAGCTGCTTTGAGTCTGAAATTAGTCAGTTTGGATGATTGCTGAGTGGTTTTACTTAGTTATTTCATGGAAATTTAGTTTAGGACCTACCTCTAGAAGTGATTTGGGTACCCTGTTTGTGGAATTATGATCATAACTCATTGAACTAGATGTTTGGTTTTGATTCTAGGGGCCTCATTCTTTTTATTTTAATTATTAAAGGTAATTTATTTAATGATCCAATGTAAATAAATTTTATATAAATCTTTGATATGGGAGTAATTTGGGAATCTGGGATCCCACGGTGAGTCTTTGAGACCCCAGGTGCTGGCTGAATTTCTGTTAACTAAAAGCCCTCTGTACACTCTGAATAAGTGCATTGAACAGTTCTTAGCACAATGATACATGGCTAGGAAAAAATAAATTAAGTGTCTAGGGTAAAGAATGAACTCATTAAGGTGAGGGGAATGATGAACACCAGATGAAGAAGGGATCAAATGGTTTATATGGAAATCACTTATGTTGTATCATTGAGGTGATTCACAAAAATATATTTATTTATGGGCCTTAAGATTGAGTCAAAGTAAAAATATCCTTGGTTAAGGTCATAATTCCATTGATTTTTTTACCTCCTTTCATTTTTGGACTTAGAACCTGAGATTGGATTGAAGTAAGTTACTAAACAGTACCACATATGAGGCATGAAACATTCATTACTTGTTGATTCATTTCTCTTTTGACTACAAGTGAGTATTTGTTCTAAGAAAGATTCATATGATCATTTTATTTCCTACGCCTAATGAAAACCTTGAAGTCCTCTGTTTAATGCTCAGGACATGTTTCATTTTGATTTGAGTTATAGACATACCTCTGTTTCCAATGATAATAAAACATGAGATTGTTTGAGGAAAAACAATGTTTAAGTGTCGGGGGATTTGATGTGGCCTTAAAAACACATGTTTTTCCACATCCTTATTAATTAATTTTTATTAATTTAGTTTCTTATTTTAACACTTTTTGATAAATAATGACACTTATGTAATTTTATCACTAAATTTATTAATTTATCAATTTTATAATTAATATTATATTCTATACCTTAAAATAATTAATTTTTTTCTTACTTTAATTTTATAGACTTCTAACTATTTCTTTAAATTCTTGTTTTTGTTTGCTTAGTTAATAATTTAACATTAATTAATTAATTAAGTTTTCTCCTACACATAATTAATGTAATCTTAATCTAAAAGTTAATGTATTAAAAAATAAATTAATATAACCTAATTAAGAGATGTGTTTTAATAATTAATTAATTAAAATAAATGATTATAGAGTCATTTTAATTATTAATTATTTTATCTAAATTTCATTAATCAACATAATGGTTTAATAATTTAATTATTATTTATATATTTAAATTAATTTAACTTTGTTAAACTAACTTTTATAAATAATTTAATTTTTTAATTTTAATATCTATGTTTTATAATTTAATTTTAGTTTTAATTGTGTAGCAATGTATGATTTACTTATTGTAGTTTTTAATAATTTAACTTAATTTTAATTGGTTTTATAAATTTAATTAAGTTCTTGTTGCAATTATGTTTTCAATCGTTTCAGTTAATTTTTAGTTTCAATTAATTATTTTGATCATTTTTAATTTAAGTTTTAACATATTTTATTTACTATGTTTATTTCGCATGTTCAATTTTCACGGTCACAATGTCTCCACGCACCGTCTGTTACTGCCTCACCATTTCTAGGAGAAACAGTGGCATCAGTTTCATTAGGGTCTCACCGTGTCTCTGCCACAGGTTGCTCACAGTCTCACTGTAACCCCCTTTAATGGACGCACTTTTCTCCAGCCACCGTGAAACCCCTATTACTGTCTCACCATTTCATTTCATTCCTGGAACCATGACTTTTTATCACTGTCTCATAGTGAGCCTTTGCCACCGTATCTTCTTGTAACAGTGCCACCACACTCTGGCTTCTTCTCCCTTTATAGCCACTGCAACAAAACCTCCCCTACCACCATATTCTTCCATGTACTTTCCATTTTCTATGAGATTGTATCTTATCCCTAGCACCACAACCCAACCTCATTTTCTCACTGATAACTACTTTCCTCCATGCATCCTCTGACTTTGTGATCCATCATACCAATGCAGCACACCCAAATTTTGATAGAAATAAATTGAAGTCCAAACCATAGATTGATGAATCAATTAAACCCATCTCAAGAATTAAGGAAATAGAAAATCAATTTTCACATTAAAGGTCTAAAAACTAGAAATTTAGTTGGTCGAACTGAATCCGAGCTCTCTTGAGCTTCACCGCAAAACTCTATGTTGTGTCCCACTGTCGCTTAAGGAGCTGGAGACCGCCGCAAATTCAAAAACACATATTATTCCTCTCGTCATTTCACATTCACCACAAAAACGAACACGAAACACATTACAAATTGAAATCCAAACCTAAAATCGCCATTTCGGAAACATATAAATTCAGTTTGCCGACATTGGAGACAATTTCTGCCAAATCAGAAATCTGGAACCCTCTTCACCGCACCTGTGTGGTCCGCTGATGTCTCCTGAGCTGGTGGAGTTGAACTCGAAGTCACCACTGCTATAAGTGTGGAACCGCATCAAGGAGTGTAGCATCTTTGGACCGCGAAGCCAGTGCGCCACAAGCTAAGATCTGCTGTGGTGTTGATGTTATCCCTCGGTGAAGAAACAACACCCGCACGCCACTGGTACTGAGGAGCTGGAGGCCATCGCGCCATGCTGAAGAAGTCGAGAACACCGCGCTGCTGGAGGACTCTACCTAGTTCAACGCCGTAGAATCCCTACCCCTATAGCGCCGGTTTGTGGGAGGAGTTAATGAATAAAAAAACTAACTAAAAACTAATTAAAAAAACTAAAATAAAAAATGTAATTTTAAAATAACATAATTTAAAACAATATTAATTATAAATAAATAATCAATATAAAATAATTAATATCTAAAATAGAATTAATAAATTATTTAACTTCATTAAAACTTTAATTAAATTAAACTTATTAATAAGAATATCTAAATTAAAACTAATTTAATATGGCATTTTAAATAATTATTTTCTAATAAAATTAAATACATAATAATAATTTATTTCAAACATAAATAAACTAATCTAATTAACATAAATTAGAAAATAAATTAACTTATTAATAATAAAAAACTTTTAATTTATCATTAATAACTATAATAAAAAAACTAGATAACTTTTTAATCTGTTCTTTTAAGACTTCTAATAATCAAATAATTTCAAAATGTTTATTTTTTTGCTTCTCGTTTCTAATTATTTTGTGTTTTAATTTGTGCAGGTTCATACGGGAAGTGAGTTCATATCCAGGTGCATGTAACTAACTCAACGGGAGTTATTTACGTGAGTAAAGTTAGCACGACATGATTGTCATGAACACACACACGTGTGCGGTGTGCTCATGAAGAAAACTTAATGTCGATGGAAGGCAAGCAGTGACTAGCAGCAGATGACGGAAGACATAAAAACAGAGTAGCAGTAGAATTTTGGGGTGGGGAAAATTCATTCGAGAAAAAAAACACACCACAGGAGAGCAGAGAACCTGAAGCGACTCTCGGAGAACCGTTCCTTGGAGACTTGAGGGCCTGGAGCAGGAGGAATTAATGCAAGAAGAGGGAGTTTTCTTCCACTGTTATTTTTTAATTCTCTTCCTCTGTAATTGAATGTTTTTATAACACATAAAGAAAGAAATTTTAGGCTAAATACTTATAGTTCTAGGGTAAAAATTGAGTTTATCGGTTATCATTCTTTTCTTTTCTCACTATCATGTTAATCTGATCGGAATTGATCAGTGAGGTCGGTTCTGATTACATTCCATTGCAACGTACCACTTGTGCTTAATCTAAGATTTTCACATTTATATGGTGAGTTTAATTGTGGATTTATTTTCTTGAACAATTAAATGGAAATAAAAAGGCTACAGGACATACGGCGAGTTATTTCTGTGTTATTTTTCAAACTTGAATTCTTTTAGGTTGGTTAATCTAAGGGTGGCGAACTCTGAAATTGGACAGCTTGAGTGATTATCTCCTGGAGAGGAAAATAAATCACTCCATTTCAGTGGTATTAGTTGTAATCTATGTCGTGAGAAAGTATACCTTCAAAACTAGTGGATTTGATATACTCCCCAGACGTTTTTCTCCAGATTGTTTACTTTTTAGTGCACTGTTTCCCTCTTTCTTGCTGTTTTGAGCCTTTTCTTTGTTCTGATATAGCTTAGATAAAAAATAAAAATATAAAAAAATCTGTTGTCTCATTTTTTCTATATATTAAACCTAAAAAATGGAATGATTAGAAATTCAACCTCACTGTTGACAACAGTGGGTCTTTAGTTAGTTTTTTAGAGAATAGTGGCCAAAATAGCATTCCCTGTGGGTTTGACCCTACTTGCCACATATACAGTAGTTAGTAGGAAAACTAATTTTAAACATTGACCGACTTCAACGACAGTTTAGGACATAAGTACACAATAAAATGATATCATAGTGGACAACATGAAATATTTCTTAAGAAAATGAAATCAAGATAAAGAGAACCCTTCTAAATATCATATATTTGAATTGAGAATTAATAAATGGGAAAATTATTTTTAAAAAATGTAAAACCTTAAAAAAATTATTGAAATAATTGAAAAAATATTTAATGCTCACTCCACACATAATAAATGAGTAAAAATCAATGATGCTAAAATATAACCCATTAAATGATAATTTACTTAACAAATCCCTTATAATTTGGTAATATTCAAGTCATATCCCCTTGGAAAAAACAATAATAATTATTAAATAAAATTCCATAAGTTATGGAGGACTGATAATAAAAAATGAAAAATGATTGGAATATAAAATATATAAAATAAATTAAATTCATAACATTCATGTATACCTTAATGAAGTGAAAATAAAGATAAATCCATTACCTTAATTCAAGACATTCTATGTATGTAATTTAATTATATAATCATAAAAATATATAAAATATTTTTATTTTAGAAGAAATAATTTCTATTTTTAATTCCTAATCCATAAACTTTTTTTTATTTTTTTATGACATGATTAATTACATAATAGTTTATGTCTACATCAGGTGTTTTGAGGTTGTTTGGTTCCTATCGTAATAAATACATGGGTATATTAACTATTGTAAAATGGGAAACTATTCCATCATCTCCAAAATAATAAAACATACATAATAATAATTAGAATATTTCAATTATTCTTTTTAATACCAAACATTAAAAATATTTATGAAATATGAATTACCTTACACTCATGCAGATAGTAGACCATACATACGCATGAGTGAACTTTTCTCTTTTTCAATGATCATAATGGAAATATGATATGAATTATTTTAAAATCCCTAAATAATGATATTATTATAAATAACTAATTACATATTAAAATATGATTATATATATCATCCATGTGTTGTAGTGATGAAAAAACTCAGAATGTCTTGGAGCTTGTAATACACATGTATGTACAATTGATGGGAATGTAATAAATATATGATATATTATCTTTATAGTATGATTCTTATTTCATGAATATCATATATATATATAATCTACCATTATTACTAGCAACAAGTGGTGGTCAATAAAAAAATAAATTATATATGTTCATGATGTCGTAGTCCACCGTACACACGGTCGATAAATTCATTTAAATTTGGATAGAAAAAAATGTGGATGTAGGATATAATAATAACATAAGAAAATAATAAATAACATATATAATTTATTATTTTATAATTATTGAAAAATATTTAAAGGTGGTATATTAAGAAATAAAAGTAAAACCGTCTATTAAAAGCTAAACCTCTTCTTTTGGAACCACTTTTTCTCTAAACCATAAGCCCTATAATAATGGTATTCATTCCAAAATAATCCTTATATAACATGGGGAGGGTTATTATACATGTATTTCGGGAGGTATTTTCCATCCAAATGGATCTTTATGTGTAGAGGGAAGAGTATTTTCGTTTCTATTTTATATGTGAGGGAAATGAATTACTGTAATTTATTAAAGTATGGCATTTTAATAAATTTATTTTCAAGGTAAAGTTTTCAATAATAATATATTTAATTTTTTATTATAATGGGTTTGAATAATAACATTCAATAAAATCTGAAAAAATATAGATAATGTTTTCACCCTTATATTATTCAAACCCCTTATTAACCCTTTTAGAGATTACCACAATAGAAAGTTTTATTTTCTATTTAGATGTCACAAGAGTTACTATAAAATGAATATTTTCCCATAAATTGTTCATAGTTATTCTTTTAAACTGTATCCTGATAATGTGATGGAATACAATTTAGTTATGTTTAAATCATTTAGTAAAATAATATCTAATAAAAAAATAACATTAATTCCCTTTTTTGAAGTATTCAATTAATTTGGATTTGAAAAAAACATCAAAATAATTAAATTATATTATAATAAATTAAAAAATCCATATAATGTTTATTTATATATAAATAATTCATGGTAAATGATAACTTATCAAAAAAATTAACTTTTTTTAGTTTATAAAATCATTTAATTGATTTTTTTACTCATTACACATGAACTATGTTAATGTTGTGTAAGTATTTAAGTTATTTATTTCATCATCAAAATTAGAATATAATTTATCTTGATAAAATTAAAACATTTACATTTCAATAAAATATTTATAACTTTACATGATTTATCTTTACCCCTATAAAAAAATTTATAGATATATAAATAGGGAATTTACATTTTGACATCTTCTTTTATTAAATCCTAAAATGGAAAAAATAAATTATATATAGAATAATGTTACTATATATTTTCAAAATTTTCCAGGAATGAAAATACGATACTCTTCCAATTTGAAAATGAAAGGTATTTTGGTCGTTTTCCTCCCTTATAATTTTATTTTTACCCTTAAATACCTTATTTACCCTTATTATAGAGACAAATATTTACTAAGGTTGCTTTTCACAATAAACATTAATAAATTCAACCTATATAAGAAATATAGAGCTCATGATTCAAAATATTTTATTCATATTTCATGACTGAATTAACATCTATGGGAGAATAAGATTTAACATTAATAATGTAAAATATAAGAAGTTTTATTTTTTCATAAAATTCCTTTTAAGTGTATAAAGTGTTTTTATAAAAAATTAATTTGTAAAAATTACTCAAAGTACCAAAATTGGATTTCATTTATTTTTAAATAACTAATTTTATTTTTAAACAAGTCTAAAATTTAATTTTTCTCTTTAAAGATTTAACATAAAAATACAGTTTCCAAATAGAATTTGTATTTTTCATTATTCATAAAAAAATAATTATTTTTACAAAAAATATTAAAATTTCATCCTAAATTAATTTAGATAATAATATTTAATAGAACATTCCCTTTCTGTGAACAGTATTTCATTAAATTAGTATAAATTAAATATAATATTTTTTCATAATAATATTTATAATATATTTATGAAGAAATGAAATTTTCAAAAGAACAAAATTACATTACTAAAAAATTAATAATTATTTCCTAGGAATTAAAAATTAAATTTGTATTGAGTATAACAAATATATTTATTTATTTATGTAGATAATCTAATTTATAACCAAACATTTGATAGGAAGGTAATAAAAGTCTTATTTAATTAATAACAATATTTTGGGGTCTGATTCAGTTTAGGGTTGTGTTTCATGTATTCTATCAAACATAGTAATATTTTAAAATCTTAGGATATTATAATATCTCCCAAAAATAAATAGTGTACTTTCAATATGATAATGAGGCCAGTAACCAAGGGTTTGACCATTGGAAATACCATTTTTGAAATCCCACATGTAAAAATGTTTTCATAAAAAATCTGGTTGAAAATATGGAAATGGAATTATGAAGGTCATCAGGAATAAGACATTACATTATTTAAAAAATAAGATAACATTATAGTGAAATGAAAATATAGTCATGGAGGAAAAATTAATTTCTAGATAATGATTGAGAGTGGTATATGTCATTGAGTAAAAGAATATGAAATATTGTGATAATGTTAAAGACCATAATACTATAAACCAAAGAGATGTAAAAAATTACATTATCATAGAAGAAATAAAGGTAGTAGGATACATTTTTACTCTATAACAATTTCTCAATATGGACGAATTCCCTTATCATAATGAATAATAATTTATAATATTATACATACTTAATATGTATATTTTCAGTCACTAATCAATTTCCACAAATATCTCGACTTTTTAACCAATATATGAATAAGAATAATGTTTCATGGAAGATTAATTAAAAAAATATAAATTAATATATCACAAATAAAAAAATTACAATTTATTGTTACTATATTTACTATTTCCAAAACATAATTTATTAGCACAATTTAAGATAATAACCAAAATCATGAATTATTAATCTCTTACTATATCATGGAAACCAAACATTCAACATAGATCATTAATGAATTAAATAAAAATAAATCTTAAAAGACCTTAACAACAAAAAAAATTAGATATTTTTTATCATAAAATGTTATCTCATTCCATTCAATATAAATCCAAAAATATTGTAATATCAGTTTTCTTAAATAATCGTTTAGGTTAATTTTAAGTGTTACGTATACCTCAATACTATAAACCCCCCCCCCACAAGATCAGTAATTATCATGAAATATTAATATATGATCCTATAATGCAGTTATTTTTCCAAAAACAATATTTGTCAACATAAGATATTAAATAGCAAGTCAGTCCCTAGATCGAACATAAATATCTATGACATTATCAATTTATTAATGAATCACATTTCACAAATAAATTTTTTAGATATCTCACAATACAATATTCAATAATAAACGTGAAATCATTTCCTAAATTATCCCATGGTTTTATTTATACAAAATCATAATATTCTTCCTAAACCCCTAAAAATGTATGAATTCATCTCAATATATTATCGCATTAAACCTCAAAATTGGGGTATAAGAATTTAAACTTATGATCAATCATATGATTGTAAATATATAATGGTTTCCCTAAAACAAATATTGACCTCATAGGATGACATCCTAATCTATAATGTTATATAATTCCTAGTTTGATAAAAAAATATAATAACACCAAAGTCGCACTACCATATTTGTGGAAAAACATCATTTTTATATTTATGTAATTGATATCAATAAATTTGTCCCAATGTGAATAACATAAAATACACAATAAAAAGGGAAATAATGAATCACTTACAAAACCAGAATCTTTTATGTGTATAGTTTTAGAATATCAAGACAAAATATTATATAGAAACCGGTAAACATAATAAAATTGTTAATTAAATTCTAAAACATCTTATCTAGTAATATTTTTAGGCTATCATAACTAAAATATTTATTCATAACCTAGGTGAAATGAAACATAAGAATGGGGACCTCAATTTATTGGAATGCATAAATATAACAATTAACGATTGAATATAATTAGTGAGAATAATAAAAGAATAATGATATGATGTAATTATCAATCTAAATGTCTATAACATAATAATTTTCATACCCCAAAAAAATGGATCATAAAACACCACACAGAATATGCTTTATCAAAGGAATGGGTAATGAGAGTCATCTATCATGATCCATGTCATATAAATCTGATCAATTTAATCATTAATAACAAATATAAATTAAATAAAAATCATTTATTAATAATGTAACATCGTCATTATATAACTCATAGACTAAATCTTACATGTTAGATACCCAATACAATCGACATTTGGAATCATTCCATGGACAACATAATCATCACCCAATGCATTTGGGGGATATAATGAACCCAGCCATCCTTAGTCTGTAATGTAATCAACCTACCTTGTCTTATGATGGAACCACCCATCCTTGGTTTATAAAATAACCACCCATCATCATAAAAAATACTAAAACTACTTATAAAGTATAAAGAACATTCATTTCATTATAAAACTCATGTAAATATCTATTATTCCATTCTAAATTTGAGTAAATTGGGGAAAAGAAATGATTTCCAAGAAAATTTATTTGAATAAACAATAATAAATATAAATTATTAATAAATATAGTATCATTAAAACAAATCATTAGTGAATAAAATTTAACATAACTATTTTTTAGCATTGAAGAATACTATTAAGTGATCACTAAAACAATTCTTTTGAAAAATATAGTTTCCATTTTGGAAATCACATTTACAAACTAAAAATTAAAAAAATACAGGGAATATATAGTTCTTTTAAAATAAATATTGAAATATATAAATGAATATTAAATGAAAATAATGTGCATAATTCTGGAAAAATACATTAATAATGAAAATGATTAAAATAAACATTCTTTCATTATATTTTGTGAAGAGAGTATCAAGTGACGCATGAAGATAGAATTAAGAAATTATCTTTTTGAAACAATTTATGTTATTACTAATTATCATGAAATAAATTCACTTTAAGTAATTTATTTTTAGAAAATAAATTTTTTGGATTAATTTATGAAGACAGGGATATGGAATTGAATGAATCCTGATCCAAAATAAGTTAACAAATCATTTCACATAAAAATTATATTCTTGATGTTTCATTAATAAATAAGAGAGGAAATATATTCCAAATATGTAATATACATTCATAAATAAAAGATAATTAAAGATATTTGGATTCAAAAAATAAACTAATAAGATTTACCTACAGGAAATATGATCTTAAACAATCTCGAAATTTTAGAAGTTTGAAAAATAAAGCCTTTATAGCATTCGTAACATCTCAATTGAAAGACCTCGAATAAAATAATTTTATATTGAACTATTAATGGAATTATTTTCATTAATTAATATGTTACAAATCATTCATGGGGTATTAAGTACACTATACAAGGATATCATAACGCATGACATGAAATATGTCTCAGGAAATTGAAATTAAGAAAATGAAAACCCCCATAGAGATTATAACATTAAATAGAGCGATAACATAGGGAGATATTATTTATAAAAAATTTAAATTAAAAACTAAGATTAAATGCATCATAAAACGATTTATTTAACAATTCACACATAATCATGGAAAAACAATGTTAATTTTGTTGAAGAGTAACCCAATGAATAGAAATTGAGTTGAGAATCCCTTACCACTTGATAAATTTTTTGTTAAATCCCCTAGGATGAAACATTTTTAATTATAACTAAAAAATACTTGATCCATGGAGGATTAAAGATACAACATTTAAATTGGTAAATTATAAAAATTATATATAATAAATTTGGGTAATAACATTAAAAGAATTATCAATAATGGAAATTGAGATGATAACTCATACATTGACTCCATACATTCCATGAATATCCTTTAACTCTTATAAAATGAACTTATATAAATTATTTTATTTATTATGAAAATTTTATATTTATTTTCCTTTATATTTAATAAATTTATTTTATGTATTTTAATGGCATTTTTAATTATTAAATCAGTTATGTCCACATGAGGTTTTTTTACAATGATCTGTTCAAAATATCCAAACCAATTTGGTATGCTGACTATGGTCAAATTGGTCATTATTCCATAATCAACAAGATAATAATAATTTTATAAATATTAATTTTAAATATCAATTATAATCTTAATAAATCATGAAATATATTTTTGAAAAATTAATTATGTTATAATCATGGATATGGTTGGATGTATGAACACATGACTAACAATTCAATTTTTCAAATATCATTATGGAAAGATGGTATTAATTATTTCACCTTTCCTAATTAATATTTATATCATAAATTTAATATTATTTCTTATGATACACATATATATAATCCATGACACTGGTAGAAGAAAAATGAAATGTGTCACTTCGTGTAAGTGGTAATCCACATATTTGCAAAAATGAGGATATCATTTTTAATGGATAGAAATGTCTAAAAATAGTTGTTTTATTATCATTGTATAATTAAAAATATGTGATTAATATACCATAAATAAATGTAATCCATAACTATAAATAACCTTTAGTGGTGTTGATGGGTTGTGAATTACGTTAGTTCGTGTATCAGTAGTCAATTATACATATAAACATTTTATTCATTACATATTTGATGGAAAATGATGATAGATATAGGTTATTAAATTAACATATAAAAAATATTAGTATATTTATGATGATTATTTTATTATTTCGTCATGGTCTAATGTGATATTTTGGATATTTAAAAATAATTAAATTTAAATCATTTAGATAAAAGACATACCTCTTTTTCAGACAACATAAATTTTTACACCTTTAGACCCATAATGTTAGTATTTTTTCCATTGAAAGATATATATAACATGTTAAGTGATGTAATAAATGTATTTGGTTGTGTCTTGACATATGCTTTGTTTCTCATGAAGTGTATAGGGATGAGGAGAGTGTGTTCTCTTTTATATTTGATGGAAGAAAATTCATGGAATCTCATAATGTGTTAAATTAATATAAATTAACTTTTTATGGAAAAAGGTCTCTAGAATGATATATTTAGAATATGGAATGAATATGGGAAGAAATAGTCTCATCATATAATATTTTTACCAATTTTAGTAATGTTTTATCTTTTATATTTTTTTATTAATCCCATGTTAACCCTTTTGATGATTATAAAGATAAACATTTTTCTCTGTAGGGTTCATTAGAGTTAATATACCAATATATTGTATGTATAATAGATTTTTAGTAATCCTAAATGAATTAATACACTATTATTTTAAGAAAAAAAGTAACATAAATGCAATTTTAGGAACTATTCATTTAATTTATCCTTGATAACAACATGAAAACTATATAATTCATATAAAATCGCATAACAAATCCCAAATATATTATTTAAATACATAAAATAAATAAGGAACAATAAATACCTAATAAATATTACATTTAGTGTTTTAAAATAATTTCATTTATTTTTTTATTGTTTGGTCAGGTACTGTGTTGTTCTTTGCTAACAATTTGATGCAATTATTTCCAAAATAAATTTTAAAAATAAATTACCATGATAAAACTAATTCATATATATTTATATCCCCCATTTATAAATTTAAATTAGTTATTATTATAACTATAAAAAATAATATGGTCACAAAATGAAAAAAAATCACATTTTTAACATTTTTATTTACTTAATTATTATAAAGGTTACTGTCAAAGTAATATGGCATCTATTGGACATAATTATGAAACATAGATTTACATGTCTGATCTAATCTCATACAATAGTATAGGTTAATTTTTGAGGATATTTTCTTTAGTCTTTATCATATATTTTTTATCCTAAATTATTCAATTTACTCTTACCTAAGCGACAAAATTTTAATGTTGTTTCTATTCATAATAAGATAATATAAAGGGAAATATTTACCAATCCTAGAACACCTTATTAAAAAATTTAAATTCAATTTTCAAGATTCAATTAATATGTGTTGATGAATTTTATTTGAAATTAAACCCACAATATTTGATGAAAAGATATTATTTATTCAGAAAAATGCGTTTTATGTATAGAAACGTTTTCAATTCATTGTAAAGAATAAAGAAATTAAACATACACTAATCTGATTTTTTTAATTAATAATAACTAATTATATTTTGTAAATAGTCTAATATTTATTTTTACTATTCAAATACATTAAATGAAAAATACATTTTTCAATAAAATTCAATATTTCTCATTATTCATTGAAAAGTGATGATATTCAAAAAAAAATTCCAAGTACCATATTAAATAAATTTTCATAATATTAATTTCAAACATATATCATATTTTTAAAATTTATTTTCTAAAAGTGATAGAAATTAATTATATTATTTTATCTTAAATATAAATTTAAATGATTTTCAAAAAAATATTTTTTTGTAGTTGAAACTTACTTTTCTAAAACATTAATGCATATTTTGTAAGAATTATTCAATAAATCCTTAATTTTTATAAAATTTATATATATTTAATAAATTTATTAACCTTATTTATTTCCACTAATTCAATGAATATGTTATAATGGTCATATATAAATATAAATAACATTTCATTGTTTATTTAGGCTTGTTGTTCTGTATCTTGTACTCTATTGGATATAGTAATTATTTAAAATATTATGATATTATAATAAAAATGATATATGAATAATTTAATATATTTTTAATTATATTTCTTTTCAATATAACTTTTTATTATATAACAGCTTATGATTTCCACATAATAGCTAAGGATAATATAAGAAATAGTGGTTTTTATGGGTGATGATTATACTATCATGGTCCTCTTAGGTACTTATATGTGCGTCAAATTTTCCTGAATAAAATTTCACAAAATTGACACATGTTAGAGTTTATTTTGGCATTCTTCTTGGAAATACTATAATGAAGCTATGTCTATTCCATGCTTGAAATAATGAGCATTTAATAGATGGATTCTACTCCTTAATTCCTTTTTTCTACATTATAAATTAATTACATATTATGATTAAAAATATACATATCCACTAACTCATTTTATTTATTACTATAATATTTTTTTATAATTTATACAATATTGGATTAGTGTCACTTAAAAATCAAGCTATTAATGCATTAATGTATTATAGTTTTTTGTGGTGTCATATTCAACCAATTTAAATATTTTCCACTCAAAATATAATTATTTAGATGAATCAAACATTATTTTGGTCTCAATAAATATTTTGGTTCTCATATATCATCCAAAAAAACCTTTTTAGACAAAACATTGAACATATGAGTGAGCATGATACAAAAAAACTAATCTCAACAATATATGATCTTAATTTTATTTAATTATAAGTGAAATCATGTTACAAATATACAGCTTTTGAGTTAAATATAAGGTATGGATTTTATATGTATATCATCAAAATAGACACATAAAACACATCACACGCCTTTTATAGGTGGAAATGAAATTCTATGTGATATAAAAACAACACAATTTGATAAAGAATCATAAAAAATGACTAATGTTTCTAGGGACATACATCCCTATTAGAACCGTTGTTTTAATGATCATGAAATCATGCTTATTATGTTATAAATTTTATTTATGATTAATGTTATAATTTTACTATATAAGGTATATTGGTGAAAATTTATCTATATATGGGAACGACTCACCGTTGAAGATGAGTCACCGTCAAGGCTAACTCACTATTGAAATGAAATTTTGGCCATCTGTTAAAAACACTTATCAATAGACATAACTACCAATTGAGAACATATATTTGGATTAGTTTTGAAAATACCTACCGTTAGAGGATAAATAACAGTTATAACATAGCCACCTCCATATTTGGAAAAGTGTAAGAATGACCTACATAGGAGATGTATCACTATTCGAATGACTCATGGCCAGCCCAAGGTACCTTATAGATAACTCATCGCTAGCATTTTCAAGTAGTTAAAAGGAGTCAATGTCACTTTTTTTATTTTAATTAAATATTTCTAATGGCTCTATTAAATAATGTAATTCTTATTATTATTTTAAAAAAATTTATTAAACAATTATAGGAATGTATTAATGTGTTTGGATGTCACTTAGTGTAAGTACCAGTAGATTCGGATTATTTTTCCAACAAGAAGTTATTAAATGAAGTAGTAAAATCCCTCCTATAAAGATATACATAGATACATATAGTGATACACTCATAGATTGAAACATATATGTACAGGTGAATAAGTCGAAAACATAGAAAGAATAAGAGTGTGATGTGATGTGTTCCTTACATGAAGCATCATTGCCTATGATAATCTATGGAAGCATTAAGTGAATTGAACATCCAATTCCATTCCACATTCATAACAATATAGTTATCGACACACTTTGGTTATTCAATTCTTAGAAACACAACTTAATCTTCTAAAAATGTTATACGAAAGGATTCACAAGATTCAGTGGAAACCCGATTGGGAAACAATATCTTCTCTAAACAGTTTTATATTAATTATTTTTTTATTTTCTTTACATTAAGAGAAGTGTGAGTTTACTCTTTATATAAAACACACACACTTTATCATGTACCTTAACTGAAAAATATTTTATTTCCTATCAATAATCTTTAAATGTTTTCCATTGTGTTGTCAAATAAGTCAATGTGTGGGCCACATTATTTTCATTCCCACATGTGTTGTGGAAGAGGTACCTACGTGGCCTTGATAAATTTTATGTTGAATACTCAATCTAGGTTTTGGATCATGAATTATTTTATATAATAATCTTCGGAATAGGTGATTTCAATGTGGATAAGATTAGGAGTTTTCCTGATATGGGACCTCTTAACTTGGTTCTGCAGTGTATTTTGTTCTGTTTTGAGTAATTACATGTTTAAGTATTATTTTTATTAACTATAAAATAGTCACTAATTTATAGTTAGTCTTAATTTGTGTTTATATAAGGGTTTTATTGTGTACATAGATATCGAATGTTAAATTAATATTTATATATTTATTTAACTAGGACTAAATCAATCATTGGGAAATATTTTAAAATATCATAACATTTATTGATATTCTATTTTGACTATTTGAGGGATTATATTATAACGTTTTATGACCAAAATTTTTTATTGGATACTCAATTCACCCCCAACCCCTCTTGAGATACTCACTCTGACCAATATTTGGAATCAAAGGCTTTTAAAAATATTTTCAATTGTGATTTTAGTAGTGATATATATTTTAAATTTCATTCAATTCTAAATTTATTTCATTAAATTTATAAAAAGGACTAAAAGGTATGAATTTTATTAATATAATGGAAAAAATACAAGGAAAAATTAGGGTGGTTGATATAAATGGACATCCAAAGCATCACCTCTATGAATACCAATGTATTTAGGGGAAAACCAACCCATACTAGAAAACATGTTGACATTCACATTTTGAATATTCTTTGAAGTATGGAAATATAAAACAGTATTTCCTTCATGCCGATTATGAGTAACACCACTTGATCCCTAGAAAGAGTGACAATATTCTGGATAAAATAAAAGATGGTCCATTGTATGACTGCCTTCCCATGAAGCGAATTGTAAATGATTAATGAGATTGTATCCTACACATCAAAATTAATATTTCATAATCTATAAATCACTATACCACTAAGAAAATCCCAGTCCTCTAGGAACATAGAATCTCCACGACTATATCTGGAATAAAATGCTAGCACCATAGATCCTCTTTAATGATTGTCCACACCACTTCCATGTGAGACCCCATCCAAACATTATCCACCCGTATGAAACATTAATCTAACCATTGGAGTAGACCATTTCACCCATCTTCCCTGTGGGGGTTCCCGCATAGATAGGAAAACATGATAAATTGTGAGAGGAAACAACCAGAGAGATGGTTCCTTCTCCCAGACCTCCACTAGATACCCATGATCCACAACATGACCACATTACATCACATTGAGCGAAAGATGTGAGATTCTAATGCCCTCAAATTTTAATATGTTCTGAGGCTACCAAATCAACTAGAACCCCTCAACTAGAAAAATCACTCATGCCATCTAGTCACTTTTATTATTTCCAATACCAAATAAACATATTTTCAGGAATTCATCCATAGTTTTATTCTAACCTCGAAAACCACAGAGCTCCCGCATCCATCTCTGGGTACCTATCACCCACCCACTTGAAGGAAATGATAAGTTGTTGAGTCCAAACATAGTCATTAATAGTATTGAAATTTTAAAACATTATAAATACCGCTCTATGTCACCTTGTTATTAGTAAAAATAAAATGATGTCTAATATACCAAACCAGAAAGCTAAATTTCGCTAGAATATCCTGAAACCAAGGAATCCCCCCATCACTTGTCTCATTAATGTGTTGAAGATACCGATAGGATTTGGAGTTGAACATACCATAAGGGGAGTATGTGAAAACCATCCTATCATCCTCCTCATTAAGCATCATGCTATCATACAACACATGTAGTTGTATAGTACTAGTTTCTTGGATGAGAAATGGGTACTGACTAGCCTTCATAAAGGGGATAAATGGTGCAACACAACCTCAGAACCCTAGTGTTACACCAACACAGCTCTGATTCCAATAGGTGATGCCCCCATGCCCAATAATCCAATTTGAATGAAGTTAATTCTCTCTAACTTACCCTTAAATCCTTTTCCACAATCAGATAACTTGATCATTTGTCACATCAAGATACATCTTTTAGTTCTTAAAAATAAACTTCCACCACATAGATTGACCATCGTGAGCATCCCATGCATGCATTTCTTTCAAAAAGTTCATGAAATCATCAACATATCCTAAATTAATGCCCCATACCTCCTTTGTTTAATGTAAATAACAATGATCAGTTGAAGGTAAAAATGAAAATCCATATAGAAATCATATTTTTTGAAACATTTTATGCTATATAAGAGAAATATGGGATACCTATGTCTCATTGAAAAACAGGGATGGTTCTAATAAACATTCTTATAATATTAATTTGAATGTTATGATTTCTCTTTATTATTCCTCATGTGATGAATATTTTAATTGGATATCTTCTAGTAAAATATCTTATGAAATTTTGGATACATTAGTTATTTCACAATAAGGAACCACTAATTTGAATGAAAAGTTTTTTTAGTAAATGTACTATTAAGTGTGATATGTTTCAGATGAGACCTGATGGGCTGATTTATGATATGTATCTCATGTTTAATGATATAGTGAATAGAGTGATCACCTTAGGGATTCTAGGGTTTCAAAATTATAAAATTATGATAATATAGAGATGACTTCAAGTGAAATGGAGAGGGACATCTATCTTATAAATGAATTGTCTCACTATAGTAGACTACATGTCAAGGAATTGATTTGAATATTTATTATTTATGATAAAGAGCTTAAATTTAATCAAGGATATGATGACGAACCATAGAAAAATATGTAGCCTTTAATTATACTACTTCAAAATAGAGAGATATATAATAAGAATAATCTGAAATCTCCAATGATGATGAATCACTGGATGGTAGTGATGAGGATATAACACTTTTGTTTAGAAGTATTAAAAAATTCTAAAAGAAGATGAAATTATTTAGGAAACCAATATATAAGAGAAAGTATTATTCCCAAGGTAATTGCAAAAAAGAATGTAAAAATATGAAAAATAAAATGATATTACCTACTATGAGTGTAAAAAATTTGTATGTTTATGATTATTGGCCTAATTTGAAGAACATAATGAAGTATGAGGACAAGGAAAGAAATTATATTATTAAAATGTGAGCCCCATGGGGTTTCTCTAAGGAAAACTCTGTGGACTTTGAATCAACTCATGAAGAGAATCTTGATATAGAAAATATGTTCTTCATGACAATTATATATGTGGTCTCGATTTTATCTCCAGTAATTAATTCTAATCATTCTAAAAATGAATAAAATTTAAATGAAATTTAAAAAGAGGAAATGTTTGGGTATTGAAAATTTGTTGATGGTAATTTAAATGAACACAAAGATAAATTTAATTTTTTTAAGAAACATCATGTTTTATTTTCTAGTGTTAAAACTGAACAGACTATAGAAAATATAATAATGATCAATTATTAAAATAAAATAGTTAACTAAAATAGTCAAATATCAATCTAATGAAATACTTATAATGATTTAAAAATGGATGAGAAAAAATTAATAAAATTATATGGAAAAGTTCCTCGAAGATATATTACTTGTCTAGGATTCCAAACAAGGAAAAGAATAATTTTTAAGTGCAAATTTTTTCCAATGTCTAATTCTAAAAATTTTACTAACATTTCTTATTTTAATTGACAAAATAATGGTTTTAATTCAATGTTTTTACAATTTTATTATAGGAAACCTATTTTGAAAATATGTATTCCTAAATCCATATTTACTAACATATCACAACCTAAATGAAATAGGCACCAAAATTATTTTTGATATAATCTTTGTTTTATTATAATCCTGCTTAAAGTGGTCGTATATAAATCTATGGTACTTTGATAGTGTTTATTCTAGGAATATGAAAGAATATTACTCGATCTTCAGGAATATGATAAAGGTTTTCTGTTCATATCATAATTAATGAAAATGGAAAAGGAAATAACATTGTATTTTTCCGAATCATAAATATAAAAACAGTTTTATTTTCTAATGTACTCTTTGTTGATGTTTTAATGTACAATCTACTATTCATAACAATGTTTGGTGATGATGGATTTCATGTAATGATTGAAAAAATGAATGAAATATTTCTAATTCTAAAAATGATTTACTGTATAATTCTCTGAGAAATGAGAATGTGTATGTTGTTAATCTATATTATTTGATTTCTTAAAAAAATCATTATTTAATGACTTTCATAGAGAATCATGGCATTGGAATTGTAGACTAGATCAATATAAGATTCAATAACATATAAAGGCTATTAGAAAGGGGTTAGTTAGATATCTATACAAACAAGAATTCCCCAATGACATATTCTTCAACCATTTTCAAAATGTTAAACAAAAAAAGATATATATTAAATTAATTAATGTATAAACTTCTCAACCTCTTGAGTTTTCTCAATGGACTTGTTTGGACCATCTAGAGTTTATAGTTTAAATGGAATGCAATATGTCTATGAAATTATAGAAATATTTTCTAGATATACATGGGTATTTTTTAGTCCACAAATGTGAAGGTTTATCATATTTTACCTTGTTTCATAAATTTGTAGAAAACCTAAGTGTACATAGAATTAATACCTTATGAATGGACCAGGCCTGTGAGTTTCAGAATCAATACATTGAATCCTTTTTCTAACAAAACATTTGTTGTCATATATTCACTTCTACTAGGACCCCTCAGTATAGTAGAGTTGTAGAATGAATAAATAGAACACATAAAGAGATATCACAAGCAATATATAATCAATATGAATTATATGTCTACTTTAGGGAAGTGGTTGTGAATAAAACCTTCTATATAATTAATTGTTTCAATTTGACCTATCATAAAGAAAATTCCTTATGCACTTTTAATTACTATGACGCCTTTTGTTAATTACTTTAAGATTTCTTATCACAACATGAACATAAAAACATCAATGATGAAATTTATGATGCATTGTAGGTAATTGATATGCATGAAGAACATAACCAATATTAAAGAAATAAGGTTTGTGAACATGTTAATATCCCCAAAGAAACCTTGACTATGGGAACTAAATGTGTGTTTAGAAACAACATTTATGTATGTAACACAATAGAATGGAATAATTGCAGACTAGTTTCACAATGGTATTTTCAATAAGAGGGTATATAATATGAATTAAAATTTTCACATGTATCCAAACATGAATCCATTAGAATACTAAATTAATATGAAACACATCTAGATTTCAAACTATATCAAGTGGATGTCAAAAGGTTAATTCATGATCATGTGTATACATGAAGATTTTTTTTGAACAAACACATGGATTTCACAATTCCAATATTAAAAATTATTTTTTCATGTTAATAAATGATTTAAATGGTTTGAAATAAGATTTCAGCGCTTGGTATGATAGGTTCAACCCTATTATTATTTCAAAAGTAATTAAAAATGGTTTAAATAATACTAAACAATTAATAAAAATAATTTCAAAATATATTATATTTTTCTAAATCAATGTCGATGATATTTTTTTTATATTCTAAATTTTAATTATATACTTTTCAAAAAATGAAAAATGAGTTTGAAATGTGTCTAATGGATGAACTGAAATTATTTCTTGGTTTTGATATTTTTTAAAAAATGGAAAAAATTATTTTAAATCAATGTAAATAAAATTAAGACATTTTAAAATGTTCGAATTTGGAAAGAAGGAAGAGTAGTGATACACCTATGAGTACAACCTGGAAATTATATATAGTTAAATATGGGAAATTAATGGATCAAACCAGTTGTAGAGGTATGATTGTGATTCTTTCCTATTTAAGTACCAGTTGGCCGAAAATTATGTTTATGGTGTGTATATGTGCTCATATAAATGAAAACAAAAAATATTCACAATTACATGTTGTTAAATGGATTTTGAAATACCTTATGTATACTTTAATTTTAGGATTGTTCTATTCTATAGGAAAATAATTTGACCTATTTAGTTATTATGGTTCTGATTTTGGTGTTTGAAGTTAGATAGAAAAATCAACTCTGGAACATTTCATATTTCTAGGAAAGAAACTTGTATATTGGTGTAGTAAAAAATATTTTTCAGTTCAATTGTCTACTTTTGATGTTGAATATATAGTTTTAGGTAGCTATTGTGAGAAAATTACGTGGATGAAATTTATTTTAAAAATATATCGATATCAATTGTAACATGTCCCTATAAATTTTACAACACAAGTGCTATATACATATCTAATAACCCTATATCTCACTTAATAACAACACACATTGATGTAATGCGTTAATATTTGAGATATAATTTTTAGAGGGATGATGTAACTCTTGAATACAGTGGTAATAAACCTCATCTTGTAGATATTTTCACTATGCCTCTAAATTTTTAGAGAATAAATTATATCAAACATGAATTAAGAAACACTAATTTTGGTTAAACATATTTTTATAGGACCCATCGTTGTTGTTTTATCTAAGGTCGGTATTTTCCCACCGTTGGTTCTTTAACCACCATTGGTGTTTTACCAACCATTTGGGTTTTGCACACCATTGGGGTTTTACCCACCATTTTAGTTTACCCACCATTGTGTTTTACCCATTTTTGGTTTCTTAACCTCCATTGGTGTTTCTCTTCCATTGATTATTACCCCGTATTTATTTTTACCCACTATTGAGTTTTACCCACCATTGCAATCCATTTCCGATGTCAATTTATTTTTATTAGTTGTTAAGCAAAATTTTTAATTTATTTTGTATGTGTAATTTATTTAATTATTATTATATTGATATATTATAATATTTTGTTAATTTCTCGAAATTCCAAAATGATATAAAATTAGATGTATTTCCTAATTCCAATGCTGAACCCCTCATATATTTTATCTCAAGAGTTGATGCATCCCTTTCTATCTTGACATTCAAAATTCACATACATTAATCTGAATCATCTGATATAATCACCATAGTTAGAGTAAAGAGAACCTATGAATGTTCTTTGGATTATTCCCATACCTCAAATAAGTAGAAATGAGAGTTGATCTGTACAGCTACTTTTGAGAGAGTGAACCCAAAGTTTGAGAATATAGTTGAGGTACCCAAAAAGGAAATTCATACGGAATGGTTAATATTTAGAAATTCATTGATTCGTATAGTTTATCATCTCTAGGGATGGATATAATGTTTTATTCTAAAGAGATACCTTTTTATTCCATATTAATACACATGTTAATTTAGTTTTTTTGTTTAGTATTGTTGAAAATGAAGACATGTTATGAATCAAAATCAATAAGAAAAAATTAGTTTTATATTTAAGGTACCGGGGTTGATTTTTTAATGTAAGTCATGAAGATGTCTGAAATTATAATCAATTAACACCCAAATCACAATGAAAACATTGTTTATAAAGATGTTATAACTATGCTATCTAGTGATGTTATATTAAGAAGTATAGTATCTATTGAACATGATGTGTAAGGCTAGTTTCTTTGTATGATTATCTGACATATTCTATGCCTAAGTAAATGTGAATTCTCTACCATGAGGTGTCATGATTTTTATCATTTGTGTCCTACAAAAATGGGAAAGAAGATCAACTTATATAGATACCCAATTACTCACATGATAGAGATTTTGAATTCTTCTTATAAATAAAATTAACTAATCTAACCTATATTAATTTTGACCATGTATGTAGCTAATGGTCTAGTTAATGAAGGCTATGAAAACTTAGTGAACTGTGGAGAAATTTTTATAACAAGATTATTTATGAAAATGACGAAAATAAGATGGAATATATGGGATAAAAGTCTATTTTTGATGCTGACAGGCTATATAATGAATTCAAACTGATTGATCACACATGGATAATAAAAAATCTTGCAGACATATTCTCAGATCTGGATAAGTGTATCGAGTATTCAGTTAATGTAGAAGCGGAAACTGCCTCAGTATATAAGGAGTATGTATTTTCTATTGATGAAGGTAGTAACCCAGATCAACCTCAAAGTTCCTTATATATTACTTATAGTGATCTTAACTATCTTAGATAACCCCCTATTACAAATTATCTTTTAAAATAATGATGTGAGGAAGAAAAAACAAAAGTGCCAAGTAAAGAATATTTTAAGTGACTGTCTAATAGCACTGATAAAAATGGAAATGGTTATAATGAATGAGGAGGAGGAGGAGGATAAGATGATTATAATGGAAATGGAAATGAAGAAAAATTAAAGGAAGATATAAATAAAATTGATGGAGGTTATGACCATAATGTTCATACTGGATGAATTAGAGTTGAGAATGATGACATACTGTAAGTACATATCTCTTCTCCTGGATTATCACTCATCTCTAAATCTGATGATAGACCTTCCATGTTGGTGGTATTTAAAAAACAATTAGATATTCAATGTAAGAGTCTATTGGGGGAGGAATTTTCATGTTTGGATATTCACCTAGTGGATCATGCTGTTTTTGTTGACCATGGTGTGAAGAATGTTATTGATCAGTTAGTTACTGATAATATTGATGTTGAGCCAATGTTTTCTTAACAAGAGAGATGATGTGTGGAAAATATAAGTGCAAATGAATATTTTTACTTTCTATTATTAAGACTAATGTTACTGAATTTTCTATTGATAAATCTCATAGTATGTCATTTTTCATTTGGATGGATCTAATGGTTGTGGAATGGGATAAGTCTCATGGACATGTCAGACTAGGCTTGGAATACTCTGTTTCGAGAATATATGGATGTCAAAAAAAATCATAGTGGCACCTTTATTTTAATGGAAATGTATCATAAGGGATCATTAGTTGATTATATTTATTTTTCATGTCATTTGGATCGAATTACTTCTGATGTTACTACCTATTCAAAGTCTGCAACATCCTTTCCATCACCTTTTTTTCTATCAGTACAGGTTCATTTTTTCACTATAGGTAAATTATAATATATTAGAGATATAATTCAACCGAAATTTATATTTTTATTGAAATATAATCATATTTTGGTTACGAAGATTAGTGAAAATGGTGAATTATATTTTCTTGGTCTTGTGATTCAACACATTCAGCCAAAGGTAATGCGTCATATTAGAGAAGTGGAAGTGGAAAATAGATGTTTAGGATAAGATATGGATGTTATAAGTTATACATTGAAATAGATGAGGTCATATTTTTAAATTTCTTTATAATATTTTATAGAATGTGTAAATAATATTTATTCCATATCATCATCATCATGTTATCCTCTTCCTCATTTATTATGTTTATTTGGCCATGTCTGTGGTTAGTCAAGATTATTATTCTACTTTAGATTATCCACCAGATATCCCTCAATTAACATTTAGAAAAATCATATATAATAGTGATTATATCCATATTAGATTTATTGGGTATTTAAAGGATATGAAATTTGAGATTGAGACAATAACAAAGTACATATAAAATTATCTACCATGGATTTATACTAATAGGGAGATGAATACTACCTTCATGTTCATGGATGAGAATCTATGGAAGCCTCTAGTGACTCTGTATTTTAAAGAGAAAGGGAATTTGTTGAATGTGATGACCGCGGTGCTAAATTTATTTATGAAAGAGTAATATAAATTCATTATTTCTATATAGTGATGAGGGAATATTATTATGGATTTCATAAATATGATGAATATCTCTCTCTATGTTTTGGAATTATACTGGTGGCATATGATTCCATGCCAGTTACTACCCACCTCACACCTTCATTTTATTCTCCATAATTCATTATAATATGTGTAACTGGATATCTACATACACCTTTTCCTTTTGTTCCCAACATTTCAATTTGTCTCACAAGGAAGCAGTTCGACATCTCAGGAGAATTATTATCAGAGAGACTCCTTCTTTTATAACCACCCCTAAACCATCCCATCATTTACCATAGCTCCATCTACTAAACCTTTTACTTCTAATAATTATAAGGTAAAACCTCATATGGATACTTCAACCAAGCCCAAGAAACATTGACATTAGACTTTTAGCCATTGATGAGGATATTTTTTTTATCTTTTTGTTGTATAATATTTTGATAAAAATAATGTAAATAATATTTTTATTCCTAGTCTATTTTGATTCATTTACTATTTTTCTATATTTTTGATAATTCGAAAAGTGGGAGAAATATATGGAATTTTCTTTATTTCATTTTATAATAATGTTTAACTGATAACATTGATTATAATACTCTAACAATAATATTGTTCTGTGATATCCTATTTTATCTTATTACTTTTCATTCTATATATGACTAATTTTATCTTTTGATAACAACTTTTATTTGGATACCATCTCTTACTTGATATATTTTATTATATAAATTCATTTGATACCCTGTGTATGTTATTTACCATTGTTGTCATGATTTTTAAAATTCCATGGTTTGTGATCATTAAAATGGGGGATATTGTTGGAACCATTGTTTTAATGATCACCAAATAATATTTATTGTGTAATTAATGAGTTGTATGTTTAATGGTAGAATTAAAAACGATAAGGAAGATTGAAATTTTTTTCATAAGAATTGGAGTGACTCACCATTGATGATGAGTCACTACTAGGGTAGACTCTACATTGAAATAAAATTTTAGATGAGTGTTGGAAATAGTTTCTACCATAAAAAAAACTCACTTTTGAGGATATAAATTTCGATTAGTGTTTAAAACACCTACCATCATAGGATAAATCGCTATCAGAAAATAGTCACCTCCAAACATATAAATGTTTTTGAATAATTAACCATGGGCCTGCGTAACCATTCACATGACTCACCGCCATCCCAATTCACCGTTATGATTACTCGCCACTAGAGTTTTTCCAATGATCAATGGATTCACCCACAAAACATCTTTTTATTTTGAATTAAACATTTATAAGATATATATAATTGAATTTAATGATGATAGTTATTTAAATGATTGTTTTTAAAATATTATAGGAATCCATTAATGTTTTTCTCATTCTTCCAGTACAAGGAGTAGAAGTTCCAAATTATTCTTCCTATATTCTTTAATTAAAAGAATTAGTAGACTCTTTTGTTTGAGTATATTCACGGATACACATAGGGATATACACAAGTAGTGAAATATACATGTTTATATGAATTGGGTTAAACCAAGTAAAGATCAATAGAGTGATGTGAAGTGTTCCTTAAACAAATAATATTTACATATGATCATATATGGAAGTGTGAAGCACATCGAACATAAATTTCCTTTCCATAGTAAGAACAAAAGTGTTCAAGGCTCTATATTCTACTACAATTTTCATAAAAATGTCACTAGATTTTACTCAAGATACATTCATGGAGTCACAAGAGTCATATAACATCATACATATCAATAATAGCTTCATTACATATTTTATTTTCTATATATTCTTATTGTCTTTTCATTATATGAGTTGTTTGTTTACTCATTGTAACAAACACACACATTATCTCTTCCACATTAAAGAGAATATACTTGATATGATATCAAATCCGTTTATTTTTGTTTTCCCATGGTGTTCTGGGAGAGTTCCATGTGTCCAATGTTCATTTTATTCCCACATATATAGTGGGAGAGGTCCCTATGTGGGCTAGAAAAATTTGTTGTTTTATACCCGATCCAAGTGGAAGACAAATATTTTTTATATAATATACATGGAATAAGATTATATTCAATTGTATAGGAGTATTCTTCAGCATGATGTTTAACCTATTATTTTTATTCCATTGGGCGTTCTGTTCTATTTTTATTTCTTTCTTTTATAAAACATTTTTTAACTATAAACAAAACCACTACATTGATAGTTAGTATAAATCAATGTTTATATAAGGTTCTTATTATGTAAATTGATTTTAAAAGTTAGATTAATCTTCATATATTTTATTAACTAAGAGTTAATATTTCTTTGAGAAATATTTTAAAATATAAGAATATATACAGGTCATCTAATTTGATTATATGGGATATTTGGATTAATTAGAGGATTTTATTTAATCGTATTTTTTGAGAAATTTGTATTGGGTACTTAATTCACCCATATTGAGATACTCCATCCAAAAATCCCATTAATCCAAAATTAGACAACTTACCCTAAATAATTCCATATCACAAATTTCAAAATCTAGACACCATTGATGGTTATCGTTATAACTCTTCTAACAAAATTTTATATATTTTAAATAAAAATAAAAGGATTGAACCATTTTAGAATTTTATAAAGAATATTTGAACCTAATAGCCTCCTTTCTCAAACATCATCACAACATGTTGTAGTACTCTACCTCGTCCCATATATAGATGCATATGGTTCTATTTTAATAATAGAATAGAAAAATTTATGAAATGATAACTCCACAATGGGAAATTGTTTACCCCATTATACATGGAATTCCATTGAAAATTCCCAAAACATATCCACTAGAATTTTAATAGTCAATTCAAATGTATCATCTATCTAATTATGATAAGTAATTCCAATAATTAGATATGTATACAATGCTTATGGAATTATTATATAAATCCTCTAGATTATCGTCGCATCTTGATCTTCTATGATAAAGTGTAGTACACCAAAAAACCTGTATACTTACATTATATATATATATATATTAATGTTGTTAAGGAAGAAAGGTTATCTGATAACTATAAAATGTGCTAATTTTATAAGGAAATTGACTAAAGAACCAGTGGAATTATAGCCCTTACATATCCTATGAAGTCCAATCACTGATTATATTTTGTTTTTTCTCAATTCCATAGTACTATGGTAAAAAAAAAATTATTCTATTAAACATAATTCATCCATCATTATTTTTGGAGCATACCATACATCAAGATATGTACTCTAAAATTACCAGCTTCTTGTTGTCCTACGAGAAGTTATCTTTATGATGTATATATATATATATTATTGTTCCCCAAGGATTATTTGAGTATTACAAGATATGTGACTAATTATATAATACACTCTTTATTTTAATATTATATGAACAAATATTCAATTACCAAACCATATTATTACCTCATGAGAATTGGTTTACATTAGAAGGTTCCCTACCTTCTTTTACATATTTATATAGTTTATTTCACCTACTTTATCGTCATCCGAGTAGATGGTTGGGATGTAATTTAAGAATGATATTAATTATCACCTTCCATTATGAATTCATCTTTTAACATTTTAAATTCTATGATATTGGTTTCTGTATCAATCCACATCATAGATGATTTTTCAGGATCATTTCCACACATAGCTTCAACCACCATATTTTCCTTTACTTTTTAGAAATGTATTGAGTAGTCAATGTGTTTGATCAAATCTCAACATATCCTTTGGAAAAAATTCAACTACTTACATGTGAATATATTCTTTAAAATATTTTTATCAATATATATATATATATCACACTTTAAAAAATTGATATAATTCCCCATTAACTATAATTAAAATATAACTATCTCCTGCTTCAAATCATGTATGGGTAATTTTTTCATGGGTCATAAATTGAAGTGAATGTTATGATATAACCTTTTAGTTTTTCAGAAATTTAAATTCAATGTAATTTAATAAATCATAGAATTTTATTACAAACCTTTATATAATGTTGGGTAATGCAATTATATACTCAATGAACACTATCTTATTAAGATCAATGCGTATTTATTAAAATCATTCAATCTAAATAAACATCAATATAATTGATATTAAATTTTATATAGGATTGGATAATCAATGATATCTCTTATAAAAGGTTGGTATTATCTAGATAATCAATGAAAACTATTTATTCCTATCAATGTGGATGGTCTCAATCATTCCTCATCCACCACTGCCTTCATTGAATTCATAGGTATACACTTCATTATCATTACACCACCTAAAAATGATACCATATGTATTTATTATTAATACATTTCAAATATAGAATATGAAGTCTAATTTCTCAATTTATTTGTCACAATACATATTTGATCTTCATTATATAATTTTAAATAGTGATATTTTAGATAATTTTACATAAGGAATACGAAAATTTAGTCTTGGTAATCTATTAAGATTCTATTCATTGGATATATAATAATAATACTAATGGAATTTTTGAATCACATTTATAATACTAGGAATTCATTTTTCCATATAACATAAAAAATAAATACATTGATATTGATGATATTAAAATTGGAAGTCAATCTTGTATTTGTATTGATCTCCCCACTTTTGATTATTTAATTCATAAATACAACTTTGACATCGTTATTTTTAATGATGTTTTATAGTCATTTATAATCAATGTACAAATTCATTGATACATCAATAATCATAAAAAATGACTGAGGCATACCATAGTTAATAACTATGGAGTATAAAAAACTTCTCGAGATTCCCTTGGATTTGTTTCTTTAATTTTTTAAAAATATGACCTGAACCACCCTAACAATTCCAAAGAGGAGACTCTATGTGACCTTAATCATGCTTCCACATACAAAAAAGTGTTTCAAACTAGAGAGTATGGTGTAATGGAGTAATTGGAAGATTATTACATTTAAAATAATTCATATTGGTTCATTCATGATACTATTAAAAGTTACTAATTAACAATCCATATAATGGCCCAAAATACTATTGATATTAAATAGGGATCCTACATGCCACTTATATCCTGAATAAATGATAATAAATTTAACTGAATGATTTATCGATAAAAAAAAGTAGTAACAGAAAAACAAAAAATATAAAACATCAAATATTTTAACCTTATAAGTCCATTGATTTCGTATTAACCATTATTTTCCGATGGTAAAATCCTACGAAAATATTATATATAAAAATATGGTTTTGTATCTGAATTCCATAAAAAACCCAATATCAAAGTTTCAGATATAATTCAATTTGATATAATCCCTTTTAATCCATATTATAAGGTTACCTTAACTCTTTGAAAAAAACTATATTCCTCCAATAAATTCATATTTAATGACATTATCACTCATTCATCCAGGGTGGCACCATTGACTTATTTAGTAATATGTATAGTCAATGATGATTAATAATGAAATGAGAGCGTATCATAATTTATGGTCAAAAGAATCAAATTAATGAAACATATATATAGTTAATATAATGATGAAATGAAAACATAATATCAAGAAAATAAAAATGAGAATTATTAAATTAAAGGATACCATGGTCAAATCACGCCACTTTCTTTTAAGTCACAGCCTGAAAATCATTGACTAAGATCACCAAAGAATCACTTAAACTCCAGATAACCTATATAAAAAAGGCCTCAAATAATAAATTAAAACTAATTTATAATAAATGTTTCATTTCATTTTAATACATAATAAATAATTTTACAATTATTTAAAATAGGCATAATGCTTAAAATCTCATCAGGTGTTATCTACTCACCAAACCCGCGCACATCTAGTGCACTCAACTCGAGACATGCACAAAATCCTATTCCATTATATATATACATACATACATAAATAAATAAATAAATAATTCTAAAATTAGGATTATTCACTTTAATAACACTTACAAATAATACCTTTATGAATCCCTAATATTGATATTACAAATAGATCACTCTCGAATCATCTTTTAATTATACCGTGTTAATATTGTTATTGGAAAATGATATTAATTAAAATAATAGATATAAATGTGAACATAATTAATTATAATATATGATATAAATATGTAAATAATAATTTTATTTTGGTTATATAATTGTGTCATTAATAAATTTATCAACATCCCTTCCAAAAAAAATAACTTAATCATTTTTATCACTAATTTTATTCATTCATGATTGTAATAGAAATTTCCAAAAAAAATGAAATTATAAAATATTAATTAATTATACATAATATATTATGGTATCATGTAAAATATGGGAATGATGATCATTATGTTATGAATAAATAATAACCCCAGTATTATGAATTTATTTCAAGAATATAATGAGTACACATAGCCGATATTTAAAATATATAATAACTAAAAAGAATACTTTTAGATAATAACAATAAAAATTGTTTATAAAATGATGAATATATTAATATTGTATTTATATAGGTTATTGAGATAGATATTTTACTATACAATGGATTTTATCTCATTATTTTATGTCTGGAATTACGTTAAGGGGTTTATTGTTTCAAATTTCATTTCTTGGTACGTAGTTCATATTATTCGACATGATATATTTGATATAGTGAAATTAAAATATAATAAATGCCTCTAAATATAATCTTGAAATTATTGGGGTTTTACTTGTCCCCATAAATTTTAATTTTCCCTTCCCTTGTATTTAATATGAAGTGTTTCTTGAACTTTAATCCAGCCCAATCTCTTATTTTAGATGAGACCCTTTTTCACTTTTTGAAGTATTTGGATGAATTTATGAATTTCAATTTATATTACTCCATAATTTATTATATTTATTTTATAATAGTTCTACATTAATTAAATATATTTAAATAATCATTCAAATTTTCCATATTTGTCATTTTTATCAATGTATATAATGATTATCTTTTTAATGTTTTTTCATACAAAGACATCATTCTTCGATTTTTTAATTTTCTATGATGCTTCGTATCTATAAAATTATTTATATTAAAATAATTTATAATCCTCCTTATTTTATAAATTAGTTCCTTTATTGAATGAATTTTCTTAATGGTCAGGGATATTAGTTCTTTCTAAAGTGTTTTTAGTGCACGTAAAATTGTGTTACATATATTTCAACTTGTTTAAGCATATATTTTTGTTGATCAATGATTTTTAATAAAGAAAACTATATTTCTTATTCATCTAGATGTATTATGAAATATTTATTAATATCAGGGTGGTGATCCGTCAATGCATTTATCTTACCAAACCATCAAATATGAATAGGAATATCTTTTCATCAAATGTATTTCTATTGTGAATGCCATGTTTTCCATTTCATTGATTAATGATTGTTCACATAGATTATATACATCTATTAAATTGGGAAATTATAGAATAAAATATAAACTAATTATATATATTGGGTAAATAAAATATTCTTCAATGAAATATATCTACCTAAAATGTTAATTTGTATCATTTTATATCCATTTATACACCAAGAGTGTATCGTATTTCTATTTGGATTATGAATATTTTACTTATGTGGTTCTATTTTAAAGGTATATGAAACCAATTTAATTTCTATATGTTATTTATGATATGATGATTATTGATTTTATATGGAACATATATATATGGATGATGATAAGTGTTGTATTTTATATGTAAAACCCCAAGCTTCCATAGTACGTTTCCCTTTGAATAATGCAATAGCTTGCATTGTATGCAACTTTGAGATTTTAACACACCGCGACCAATAAAACTAGATGTTATGAATAGTAATACCCACTTTTTAAAATTTTATAAATTTTATCTTAAAAATGGACTTCATTTTTGGATTCAGAATATCGAAATTAGCTTTGGGTGAATTTTTTTTATTTTTCTGAGAACTTTCAATTTTTAATGAATAGTGAAAAAACGCTGCGTTATTAAAGCAAATTTTTATTTAATAATTAGTTATTTTATTTTAATTTATTTTTGGTCAAAATTAATACATAGTACCTATATATTTATGATTTAATTCATTGAAGTCATTTTATAATAAGTTTAGATATATAAAAATTTTATTGAACTTTTACCGTCTTTTACCCACCTCCTAAGAGCATTTGCAAACTAGACTAAAAAATAATTTCACCACTTCTGTGAGTATAATTTCAAAAATAAAAGTGACATGATAGATATCAGTAAGTTAAATCTGGTTCAATGAGATAAAAATAATTTTGGGTGAATAGTTACTTTTGACATTTATTTACTACGGTTAAAAGTAAATAGGGTAATTAAAGGTAAAATTGATATTATTATTACCCTAACACATGTACTAATTCTATTTGATAAGTGTATTTCGACCAAAAACAATATTAGGAATAAAATATGATCCTTTAGGTCCAATTGGATTAGATTAGGACATTTATTATTATTTTATTTAAAAGAAGAGATAAAATAGTTAAAATCAATGTTTAATAAATAAACCATTTTTAATATAGGGTCATACATAAGATATATTCGACTATAAATATTAATTATAAAGATAAAAAAATTTCCAACATAATTGTATTTTATTTATTATTTTTAGACATCAACTAATTAAATTTATTTATGACAAAATTATGATGCAATAATTACATTATTAATGAGAGATTAAAACAATTGATATTATAAATATACAAATAATTTTAGGACTTTTAATGAATTACACTAATTTTATAGGTTCATATGACATGTTAGGGTTTATTAAATGAATTTTTTTTTGAATTAATAATGTTTTTATGAATTTATCAAAAACAAAATACCAAATATTGTCATAATTGACATAAAATAGTTTTAAAAACATACATTATATTAGTAATTGATATTCTAATCCTAAAAATAAAAGATTAGGGAAAGGGGCTTAAATAATATTATATATATCATTAATTAAACACTTTATGTCCTCTTGGGAGTTTATAGTATGTTTATTAACCACATAATTGAAAATTACAAAGAGACATGGTAAATGTCAAACTATTTAACTAAGAGGTAAATCTAAAATATAAGTTTAATATAGTGACACAAACCTATATAAACCATACTGTTTTTTGTGGTTTTTGAAACATCCCCACCTTATCCACTAAATAAAATATTTTGGATCCATTATAAACCGAAAATGAGTTTATTATAAAATAGTATTTCAAGTTTTTCCTAAAGTGACCCTCGCCTTTCTTATAAAATGGAACTTTCCTTTCTCTCAAATTCTCACCTGAAAGGCCACATGTATTTGAAAACCCCTATCCAAATATCCTATCAACTGTACTCCCTTCATCCTAGAGGCCTTCCAATAGTTAGAAAGCCAACCAATGGATCCCTCTTGATAAAATTAAAAGGAAAAATCCGAAGAAGAGGTAAATATTTCATCCCCTCTTTCATGTTCTTTTCTTTTTCCACTTCCAATTTCATTGTTGATTACATTAAAAAACAATAAATATGGTATATTATATATACTATGATGTTATTATAAAAATTACCCAACAATATTTGTTAATCTATCCATCCTATAAATGCGAAAGTCACCATATGTGCGTACGTACGACTTACCATCTCCACGTCATTGTGTAGTTTTTCATTCAACACTTCACTGTTTGTATGGGTATAATATTGAGTATAATTTAGGTAAATAATAAATATAAATGTTAATAATTCTTTATATATTACATACCACTTATTTACATACTATTTTAATATCAAGAGAATGATATTGTCGCTCGTGCGTACGTATAAAGTACCGTCTCAACGAACGCGATGAGATTAATTCCCCACTGTATCAAGTCAAGACTAATTTTCATTTTATGATTAAAAATAATTTTTAAAGACTTAATATCATTTGAAATATGAATAATATAAATCTTATCCATAAAAATCACAACTTACTTAATAAATCATATAAATGAAGAAGAATCACATAACACCTGAAATGGTGATACTACTAAAATATCACTAACAATGAAATATTAAATGATAAAATATGATATCATATGATTATTTTATAATTTAATACCAATGATTTCACCTTTATACTGGAGTTTAACCTACCTTCGACCAAGTAAAAGTACAAGGTAAGGGTTAATTTCAAAATTTCTTTATAATCCGAGGTTGTTTTTACTTATGTATCTACATGGACGTCTTTATCATCCACTTCCACGTTTCAAAAAATTTATTTCAAAAGATTTTTATTATTTTCTAGAAAATGTATTAAAGTCATTTATACCATTATTTTACTTTTTATAATATGTTTCCGTTGTTTTCAAAACAAGGTACTTTATGACCATTTCGATAAAATTAAGGCAAGAAGTCCTTTTTTTAACTTATCCAGTGGGTGTGGTTGTTTTCTGTCATTAGAACATCATCGAAGCTTACCTTACAATATTATAATAATATTTACAAAATAAATTTTTTCTTTTAAATGGTTTCAAAATAGAAAGAAGTATTTCTTTCAAATAGTTTTCATTTCATCTATGTCAACATCCTTTGATAAATTCTAAACATATTTTTTGTTGATTTATTAAGATACAAATATTCTATATTGTATTGAATATTTTGTGATATGTTTGACTATTGATGTGTTGTTTTTATATCATTCATGGTTTATGGATAATTTATTGACATTTCGTGTATTATTATTTATATAAATTGTTATGTTAAGTTTAAACCTTTTCAAACGAGGAATGTATTGGACTTAGTAAGTGATGGTTGGAGCACTCTATATCTCCTTGATGCATCAGTAGGTCTCATGAGAAAAACTATTGTCTTGGAACAAGGCCTTGACAAAATCATATTTGTAGTCTTGGCACAATTCCTTGACTACGTGGTTATGAAGTCTGGCATTATGCATTCCTTCCTTATGAAACTAGATATTGATTTTTCATGTGATTATTCGACTAGTAGAATATCCATGTGATTAATTTAATGGAATTATTTGATCTATCATTTCAATATTATTTTGAACATTATGTTGAAATGTCTTGTGTTTTAGTCTTATACATTTCTTTAAAATGTTTATTCTTATTTATGAATGTATCTAGTATATCCCATGCTACTAAACTGATGGGTCTTTCAGTACATGATTCCTGGTATCATGCCATTGTTATATAATAATGCACAGACTCTGGGTAACGGGGTTCTGGGTGTTACAATTGGTATCAGAGGAATTTTATCACAAAACATGGGTGCTAGATTTAGAAAAAATCTGATTAGAGAACATTTCCCCAAGATATACATTGAAGATTAGTATATAAGATCTTCCTAGAATATTGGTAATGTAGAGATTTTGTGAGTATTACAAGAAATACATCCCTGTCTAGATACGAGCAGGTAGAGGTGGCTCTGGAACATATATATCAAGGGGTAAAACATGAAAACACCACTTTGAGCTAGACATGAACAGGAACTGGTGAACGACAATGGTTTTTGATGAACTCTTGGTTACGACACTCCTCGTGGATATGCTTTGGATAATTCTCATTTTCATTACAAACCATTATAAATAATTCATCATTATATACCTCTTCAAATATTTGTTTATGATTATGGATTATATCCATAAACTATTCAATTTAGGTTAAGTGTTTTATATGTTTGGGATTAGGTATTTTGATTCATAAACTAATCTAGTTAATTCCACTGTTTAGAAATGTCACCTAGTGGAAGGAATGGAAACCGTATCAATGCGTGTAATCCAGGTATAGATTTCTCTCCTACACAAGATAATTATAGTAGAGCTGGTGATTCAACTGGTGTAGATCAGTTTATCACCATACTAGGAAAACTCACTCAGGTTATGAATAATAACCTTACCAGAATGGAGCACCCTGATCCACAACAAGGAGGAAAAATGTTAAACCGATTCATTAGGAAACAGCCACAAAAATTCAATGGGAGTACAAATCCTTTAGTAGCTGAGCAATGGATAAATTCCATAGAGAAAATTTTTCACACGTTGGGTAGTAGTGAAATGGGAAAAGTTTTCAGGTCAGTTTATCGCCTCACTAGAGATGCTGATAAATGGTGATCATTGATTAAAAAACAAAGGGAGATGATGAAGTATCAAGTATTGAATGGAAGGAGTATAAAGATATTTCCATAGAAAAATACATTCCTCATGACCACCAAGCAGATTTGGGAAGACAATTTCTAAGTCTGATGTAAATGGAGGATGGGAATTATGTAAAGTATGAGGCTACCTTTACAAGGATAGCAAGGCATGCTATAGATTATATACAGATCCCAAGAAGTAAGATTGATAGTTTCATTGATGGATTAAAACCATTTCTCCGTCAAGCATTATTCTCAAAATCATTTTCGTCGTATGAAGATATTGTATCATGTGCTATCAAGAAAGAAAATGAATTCTCTATGTCTTATGGCTTTAAAGATAATAAAGAAAAGAAGAGATATCCTGAACAATTTGGAAATGTAAATAAGGGGAAGACTGGAAAAGTTAAATATCCATCCTGTAGTAAATGTTGGAATATACAACCCTGTACATTCCTGAAGGGAATGTGAGTCTATTACATGTGTGGTTAAAAAGGCCACCATGCTCGTGATTGCAAGGGGAAGAAAGAGGTTGTCAATGTTGAATGCTACAATTATAGAGAAAGGGGCATTATAGAAATGAATGTCCTAAGAACCGAAGAATCATACCTCAGAAAAGTCCACGGGATCAAGGCCAAGCTTATGCTATGACTAATACTGAGGTTTATACACCAAAAGACATGGTGGCAGGTAATTTAATGGTTTCCTCAAGATTAGAAAATACTTTATTTGATTCCGGATCATTGCATTGTTTCATATATTCCCAGTTTTCTATGAAAATTTGATATTTCCAATTTGATTTAACAAGGAAGAAGTCAGTAAAAACTCCTATGTGTAGTATGATTGCAACATAGTTTTGTGAATTAGTTCCTATTAAGGCATATAAATGTTATTTATCTGCTGATCTCATCATCATACCCATTATTGAATTTTATATAATCCTTAGTATGGATTTGCTTTCAGACCGTGATGTGAAAATTTATTGTAATAAAAAGGATGCTACAATTTTTTATGAGGTTAAGGAGTACCTTATCTTTAGAGATGAAACATCACCATCTGATTCTTATCTATGTCCACCCCCATTAGATCAACTAAATTCAATTATTAGGAAGGAACAAAATGAAATAACTTTGGATGAGGAATGAAATGTTCAAATAGAGGTCATACCTATTGTGTAAGAATATGTTGATGTATTTCTAGAAGATTTTCCTAGACATCCTCCAGAATGAGAAATTTTGATTTCCATTGACTCAATTTCTAGTTCAAGGACCATATCAAAGACCCCTTATATAATGGCCACTTCAGAATTGGTGAAACTAAAGAAACAACTATAGGAATTAAGTAACAAGTGATTTATTCTCCCTAGTGTTTCTCCATGGGGAGCCCATGTTCGTTGTTTTATGAATAAAGATGGATCTATGAGTATGTTCACTGACTACTGGGAGATCAATGCTATAACAATAAAGAACAAGTATCCCCTACCTCGCATTAATGATTAATTCCACCAACTTCATGAAGCGCAATATTTTTCAAATATTGACCTACGATCTAGATATCATCTATTGTGTGTGATGAAGGATGACATTCCAAAAACCACATTTTGATCCAAGTATGGGAATTACGAGTTTATAGTAATGCCTTATGGGTTGACTAATATACCCTCTATTTTCATGGATCTAATGAATAGAGTTTTGAAGGAATAACTTGAAGTCTTTTTAGTGGTATTTATTGATGATAATTTGGTATACTCTAAAATCTACTATGATCACGAAAATCACTTGCGCACCATTCTAAAAACCCTTAGATGAAATGAATTGTACGGAAAGTTATGAATGTGTCAATTCTGGCTTCAAGAGAGCTCTTATATTGTCCATATTGTATCTAAGGATGTAATCTCTGTTGATCTTTCTAAGACAATGACAATCTAAGAATATCCAGTACTGAATAGTATAATTGACTTACGCGGTTTTATTGGTTTAGCTGGTTATTATGGTCGTTTTATCCAGAATCTTTCCAGATTGGCTAACCCATTAACGAAGATCACATGTAATGGGTTTAAAATTTTTTGTACATAAGAGTGTGAAAATTGTTTTGAGGAACTGAAGAGAATATTAGTGAGTGATCCTATATTGACTCTCCAATTTGGGAATGATGGGTTTATTATTTATAGTGCTACTGCAAAGAAAGGACATGGTTGTGTCCTAATGCAGAATGATAGGGTTATTGCCTATGCATCATGAGAGCTAAAAAGTCATGATAAAAAATATCCCACACATGATCTTGAGTTAGCAGCTATAATACATGCTCTGAAAATATTGAGACACCATCTCTACGGTAAAAAAATGTGCGATTTAAACTAATCACAAGAGTTTGAAGTATATTTTCTCATAGAAGGAACTCAACTTGAGGCAATGACGATGGCTTGAAATAATCAAGGATTATGATTTCACTATACACTACCACGTGGGGAAGGAAAATAAGGTGGTAAATACATTCAGTAGAAATTATCATGTAGTTTTGAACAAGTCGAGAGTTAAAAGGGGTCCTATTTTCGTGGATCTAGTGAAAATGGAGATGGGAATACTCATGGAAGGTGAAACATCAATAATTTTTCAAATGGTTGCCAAATAATATTTAGTATAAATGATAAAAATTTCTTAGACAGATGATGACGAATTTCAAAAGAAGATTAAATATGTGAACTATGGGAGATTGATCGACTTTGTATATAAATATCGAATTTTAAAATTCGGGAAGAGACGTTGTGTTCCTAACACACCTGATCTAAAAATGGAATTTTCGGATGATACTCATAGCTCTAATTTCCCTATACACCTTGGGAGAACCAAGATGTATAGCTATTTGAAGGAACATTTTTGGTGGGAAAACATTAAGAGGGAGATTTCTGATTTTGGGTCAAGATGTATGGTTTGTCAACAAGTTAAAGATGGAAAGAAAAAACCTGGAGGAGTCATGCAACATCTTCTTATACCTGAGTCGAAATGGGATGATATTACAATGGACATTTCCATTGGGATACCAACAAATCCTAGAAGGAACAATGCAATATGCGTCATTATTGATCATCTTACCAAGTCAGCACATATTCTTTCTATAATAGAATATTTATAACTTGATCATCTTGAAAAACAGTATATTAATGAAGTTTTATGACTTCCTGGAGAACCCCTATCGATTGTTTATGATTGTGATCCCCATTTTACATCATGATTCTGGAAAAGTTTTCAGAAGGCCGTAGATACTGAACATCATTTTATCACTACCTATCACCCTCAAACTGATGGAAAATCAAAATGAACTATTCAAACCATAAAAGACATGTTGATATCTTGAACACATGACATTCAAGGTATGTGGGAGAAATATTTTCCACTGTTAGAATTTTCCTATAACAATAGCTACATTTCAAGTATTAACATGGCACCATATGAAGCGTTATATAGAAAGAGATGATGCACACCATCGTGTTGGGATGATGTTGGTGAATGAAAACTCATAGGCTCATAACTTGTTGAGGAAACGATGGAAAAGGTTAAGGTAATACAAACCCATATCAAAGAAGCTCAAAGTAGGTAGAAGAGATATACTGATAACCGAAGGAAGGATTTCAAATTTTAGGTAGAAGATCACATTTTCTTGAAGGTGTCTCCATGGAAGGAAATTATTTGGTAAGAACGATTAATTGAGACCCAGGTACACCAGACCATTCAAAATTCTAGAATGAATTGGGGTTGTAGCTTACCATTCGGAAATGCTGCCAAGTCATTCCAAAGTTCATGATTTGTTCCACATATCACTATTGAGAAAATTCATTCCTGAACCAACACATGTACTCAACTATAAGGAATTAGAACTGGAACCCAATCTGTCTTATTGCAAAGATCCGGTCAGGATTCTTGATACAAGAGAATATGTGTTTAGAAACTAGACTACTCATCTGGTAAAAGTTCTATGGATAAACCATAAGATATAAGAGGAAACATGGGAACCTGATGAACATTGGATGAAGAACCACCTGAATCTTTTTGTGTGGTAGTATTCTACAAATGTCGAGGAATAAATTATTTGAAGGAGGGTAGAATGTAACAACCCAAGCATCCACGATATGTTTCCCTTTAATAATGCAGTATATTGCATTGTACACAATTTCAAGATTCTAACACACCTTGACATATCAAACTAGCTGTTATGAATAGAGATACCCAATTTTTAATATTTTATAAATTTTATCATTCAAAATGGACTTCATTTTTGGATTCATAATATTTAAATTAGCCTAGATTGAATTTTTAGTATTTTTCTGATAAAATTCAACTTTTGATGAATAGTGAGAAAAAAACACTATGTTATTGGTTAAAACCTACATTATATATATATAATTAGTTTTTTTATTATAATTTATTTTAGTTCAAAATGGATACATAATACTTATATATGTTCAATTTATTTCATTATAGTCATTTTATAACAAGTTTAGATATAAAAAAATTATTGACCTTTTAAAGTCTTTTACCCACGTTTTAAGAACATTTGAAAATTTGCATAAAACATAATTTTACCTCTTATGTGAGATTAATTTCAAATATTCAAGTGACTCAGTTGATATCAGTAAGTAAAATGTGGTTCAATGAGTTTAAAATGTGTTTGGGTGAATAGTAACTTTTCACTTTTATTTACCACGGTTAAAAGTAAAAAGGGTAATTAATGGTAAAAATAATATTATTATTACCCTAACACATGTCATAATTATATTTGATAAGTTTATTTCTACTAAAAACAACCTTATGAATTAAATATTATCCTTTAGGTCCACTTGGATTACATTATGAAATTTATTATTATTTTATTTAAAGAAGTGTTTAAAGAGTTAAAATCAAAGTTTAATAACTAAATAAATTTTAATATAGGGTTATACACAAGCTAAATTAGACTATAAATATTCATTATAAAGTTAAAAATATTTCCTACATAATGGTATTTTATTTATAATTTTTAGACATAAAATAATTATTATTATTTTTGACACAATTATGATGAAGTTATTACCTTATTAACGAATGATTAAAATAATTGATATTAAAAATATTAAAATAAATTTAATTTGTAAATTTTAATGTATTACCCTAATTTTTTAGGTTAATATGACTTGTTAGGGTTGATTAAATTAATTTTTTCGAGGTAATAATTCTGTTATTAATTTCAAAAAAAATACAAAATAGTGTCAAAATTAACATAAAGAAGTTTTTAAAACAAAGATTATATAATTAATTGACATTATATTCTTAAAAATCTGAGGTTCAGACAATGGACATAAGTAGTATTATATATTTAATTAATGAACCACTTAAGGTTCTCTTTGAATTTTATAGTATATTTGGTAACCATATAATATAAAAATACAAAGAGTCATGGTAAATGCCAAACTATTTAAAAAATAGTTAAATCTAAATGATATGTTTAATATAGTGACCCAAACCAATCTAAAACCAATTGGGTGTGTGTTTTTTGACTCATCCCCACCCTATCCTTTAAATAAATCATTTTTGAGCTATTAGAAACCGAAAATGAATTTTTTATAAAATAATATTTCAAGAATTTCTTTAAGTGACCCTCACCTCTATTATAAAAGGGAACTTTTCCTTCTCTCAAATTCACACCTTCAAAGCCATTTGGCTCATCCAACCCCTGCCCACATATCCTCTAAACTATACTAACTTCATTGTACATGCCTTACTTTAGTCCTAAATCCATCTTAAGGAGAACATTGATCAAATCAAAAGGAAGAACCCGAAAAAGACGTTAATATTTCATCACCTCTTCCAAGCCCTTTTCTACTTCCACATACTATTTCATTGTTGATTCCCTTCTAAAATTATAAATAGATTATATTCTATATAATATGATGTTATTATAAAATTTTCACAACATTATTCTTTATTATATCCATCCAAAAAATGACAAATTCACCATACATGTGTATGTACGGCTTACCAGCTCAACGTCGTGGTGTAGTTTTTCATTCAACACTTCACTATTTGGAAGGGTATAATATTGAGTATAATTGATATAAATAATAAATATAACATTCTAATGATTCTGTATATATGATATACCATCTATTTACCTACGATATTAATATCAATAGAATGATATTGTCCCTCATCCGTACGTACGAATTACCGTCTCTATGAACGCGATGAGATTCATTTTCCGTCGTATCCATTCAAGACTAATTTTAATTTTACGATTAAAAATAATTTTTTAAGACTTTATATCATTATGAATATGAATATAATTAATTCTATCCATAACAAACATTACTTACCTAACAATGCATATAAAGTAAAAAAATCAGTTAACACTCTAAACGATGATACTACTAAAGTATCATCAACAATGGAATATTAGAATATCATATATGATATGATATGGTTCTTGAATAATTTAATAACAATTATTTCACTATTATACAGGAGGTTAACCTACCATCGACCAATTAAAATTACAAGGTAAGGGTTAATTTCACAATCTATTTATTATTTGAGGTTGTTTTTATGTTAGTATCTACTGGGACAACTTTATCATCCACATCCATGTTTCTAAAAATGTTTCAAAACCATTTTAATATTTACTAGAAATTGTTTTAAAGTCATTTATACCATTCATTTAATTTTTATAAGATTTTTATATGGGAATATTTTCATCATTTTCCAAATAAGGTTCATTATGACCATTTTTATAATAAAAATTCAATGGTTGGGTGTATATTTAAAGGGTTTATCAAGACATTGAATTGGTTAACGATATTAAATTTTCAAGTATAATGACTTTATTTCCATGATCTCTGAAGAAGAAAAATATTTATTCACTTAGTTTATTTAGATTTATTTTATTAATTGTTTATTTCATACATTTATATATATATATATATATATATATATCATGTATTCCCAAACCACCATTTATATTAGTAACATATCATTATTAGTTTACTAGTTAGTTCATAAATAGCAACAATAGATAATTGTTTGGAGAAATTATTCAGTAAAATAGATTAGACGTAGGGGTGCACTATATTGTTTTCTAAGGTAAAAAACAGTTTATTAGTAAGGGATAAGTGAAAAAGTAGTCTCATTAGTTTGGTTCCATTTATAGAGAGGTGAAGAGTTTTAAGAAATAATTTTTCAACAAAACCCAAAAACTAAAAAAATACCCGAAAAGGGAACTTCATTTGAAATATTTATTTTAATGGTTCATAGATGTAATTACATGGTTTTTTAAATGTTTTTATGTTAACAAACATGATTATTCATGAAATGAAGTATTGTGTCGTATTCAAGAAAAAGTGGAATCATTTCATTATTTTCTAACATTTTCAATTTATAAACCATGTGTGGAAGTAATTATGAATGAACAAATCACAAAATTTACCATAATATTAAAAGAGGTAGGTGAAGTAGTGTAATTTATATTTGATTCACATTCTATTGGTGAAGATTATTTTCAAGATAATTGGAAGGATTTTTTAGAATCTAAAATTGTACATGATTTTCCAAATCTTATCAATGAATAATACATATCTCTCTACCTATCACTTTCTTCGGAAGATGAAACTACCCATGTAATATAATTTTTAGATAAATTGATTAATATATAATTCCTAACCCCAACCACAACAATAAAAATACATTTTACTTTGAGAAAAGAAGAAAAATTAAATGAAATGATTTACCAGGGAGAGATTTTATTATTGAACCCATTTTATTCTTGCTAAAAAATCAATTGAGTATTACACCCCACTGTATTAATTTTTCATATTCTTCCAACACATCAATATCATTGGAGGATACTATTGGAGAAGATGAAACACATACAGATGTTGATTTACTATTTGATCTTCTAATAATATATATTGTTCAAAGATGTCCCACATGAAGGGGGTATATCTTTGAGTATTCTTCATTTTGAATTCATATTCATGTTGAATATTTTTCATACCTACCGTTTTCTGATCATTCTGAAACAATATAACATGTGTTATCCATTGATATTAATGTTAAATGGGAAAAAGAATGTGTAGAAATAAAAATGGAGGACCCATTATTTTTTCTTACCCCTACTATATAATTGTTAATACATTTTAATGAGGATGGATCCATTGTACTATATCGATGGGCTCTCCCACAACCAATGAGATGTAATTAATAAATGAAGAAAAAAAGTGGTTCTTTAATTCACATAAACCACACCCATCATTAAATTTTTGGTGAGCACAAGAACATACAAATAGAGGTAGTCATAAAATAGTAACCAAATGGGGGTCAAACAACATTCTATTCTCTTGTCCATTTATTATACCTTTTCATTATTATCAGTATGTTCTGTTTGCTTCCCCCTTTTTAGGTCTTTGTGGTAGTATCCAAAATCATAACCCAAGGATACCACTATAAAATAATATTAGGTTGTATCTTTCCTTATCTTTTGTTTTCTCTCCAATATATATATTTTATTGATCTTAAATGATGGGTAGTTAAATTTTAATTATAGTGGGAGTGTTAACCGATTTATTAGATTTGTCTTTTTGTTTCATTTTAATTTTTCATATTTAAGAAACATTGAGCTCCTATGAATATACATTTTCATTTTTTCACATAGTAATTCATTGTTATTTACTTGTAATGATTTTGGATAAATGTATTTTAAATGTTTTCTTATGTTTAAACTTTTTCATTGGTTTTAGTTTTCAATCATTTTATGATTTTAGACAATACTTTTAAATCCATGGATATTAGATGAAATCTCAAAATCTTTTTACCATCATGTTATGTATAAATAATACTTTTTGAAATATTATTTCTAAAACCTAAACATTCATGATGGAAAAATATAATTTATATTAATACCAAAACCTACGATTATTCTATTTCCAATATTTAGAGTATGTAAAAATATTTTGATGTGATTTAAGAAATTGTTGAAATCCATATATTAACATGATACCCACATTTATAGTTACTTATTTCACTTATATGACCAAAATTCCCTTTATAGGTTTAATCCATATTATAATCCAATTCTTCTTATCGACCTTCACTCGTAATATTTTTTTATGAATATTTCATATTTGGGTGTCTGTTAGTGTTTTTTGTGTTTTTTCTCCAGTATTCAAATATTTTTTGTGTTTTGAGGTGTTTATTATTATTATTGTAATTTAAATAATTTGAATGGGTCACATTCATTAATTTAAACTGATTTCTATCCTCTAATTCAACAAAAACAGAACAAACTTTAAAAAATATAAAATGAAAAAATGGGAGTGGTATTTTATAATTCATTGTGTCATAATTTGTGAATCATGTCCCTCTAAAATATGGAAGACATGATTTTAATTATTTCATTGAATTAAATTTCCATCTCATCCTCTACCAAAATAATTCAAGGATTAGAAAAAATTCAAAAAAATTCAAAAATAAGTATGGATTTTTTTGAAATCATTATTTTTATTCAATTTTTGACCCATGAACCATGTCAAAAAACGGATCGTTGTGATTCATTTGTAAATGAAATATATTAATATATAGGTCCTATGTTTTTACCTCCATATTCAAGCATTGTATTTAATATTTCAACCCCATATATAATGCTCTAAAGTTTTAAATATTTTTCTCAGTAACCCATAGCCATAAAATGATCTTTTTTAAAATTCACTAGTATTGAAAATATATTTATGTATCATAGTGTGGAGATATGAAAAGTTTATTAATACTATGATTTGAAATGAATTTTTATTATAGGATCGTAACTCCCGATTTAATTTCTCTTGAACTGTGGTGACATGTATTTAAATGTGATGTAGGTGTGATTGAGTCAAAGATAAATTTTTTTATGATGGATTAATTTAAATTTGAGACATAAAAAATAAAGAAAGGTGTTTCTCATAAATAATAAATGATTAAATTAACATTTCAAAAAGATCTTGTAAAGTTTATAATTTTTTATTTTGGTATGGATTTTAATTCATATAATTAATTATTACTAAGGAATAAAATGTTTATATGTAGGAGAACGATGATATTCATTATTTCAGACATATTATTCTATAATTATCATTATTAATCCATAAAATTTTATATTTTAGTATCATTTTTTATAATTATAAGTTTAATTAATAATTTTTGCTTGATTGTGAAAATGGACTTATTTGGGAATGTATATTTTTTACAAGTATTGTATTTAATCCATAACATCTTATAAACTAAATAAATTTATAAATTAATTTTTATAGGATAAAATTTATGATGGAATGAATTTAATACAATAAGATCAAAGGATAAATTCATCATTATAAGGCCAAAGAAACCTCATAACTCAACAAATGGATTTTGTGAGCATATGAATCAAAATTCTGAAGATGATCATATATCTCCCACATGCTCTGCATAAACAAAAAGAATGTTAACATTTATTTGGATAACATTACGTTGAATATTTTTCATAATTATATACATGCTACAGTATTCTATTTTCAAGGACATAATGGAATGGTAAAATATAGCATTGGAATTCCAATAGTATCCAAGATAGAAACTAAATTCCAGATTAAAAAATTCACAACAACTACTAAAAATGTCCCAAAATAATGATAATTGGTACATGAATGGGTATGAGTTAAATGAAAAACTATTTATTTGACCATTATTTCATATTAATTCATTTACTATGGCAACAATGTGAAACCATGAAGAAATAATAATACAAATCAAAATGATCCTCCCCATTAACTATTGAAATTCATCTATACATCCATAATAAGGGTTGGAAACATTGGGTAGAAATTTTTGTGGAATTTGTGTTTCTATACTAGTGTGATAGAGTTTATTATTAACAATAAATATTAGTTTGGATTCCTCATCTCTTCCATTTCTCTTTTATTTTCTCTCTTCTGTCCCCGACCCCATTGTTCTCTTAATCTCCAAGATAATAGATGACTATCACCATTATTATTTGTGGGGGGGGGGGGAGTGGTGGTTCTTAATAATGTTATGTTTAAATGTTATTTAGTTATTATATTCCAGTAATTTTTGTATTGGTGAGAATTATATTGTTGTAGGGCTTACCACACTTTCACTCCTTAGTTATTTTTATTCAGATTCATTTTTTCCATTCCTACATCATTATAATATAAATGACGGGGTGCAGTGGAATTGTGGTGATGATGTGAGGGAGTATTGGTTCACATGTGGAGGTTCAATGTAAGGTTATAACAATTTAATGTGTGGGTGTAGCATTATAGGTTTGATATCAATATTTAATGGGTTAAGGGTACAATGTTTTAAAGAATAATGATAGAATCACCATGATCTCCTAAAAAAAACTCTTCTTCAATAATATCTTTATGTATAATTTTCCCTTTTTTGGATTTCAAGAAATAAAGTATATATATATATATATATTAGTATCATTTATTTTAAAAAATTATTATTTTTTTAATATAACATTATTATTATATTAGTTACATTATAAATAATAACAATATAAAATCAGTGTCTGTGAGTGGCCACTTTGAAAGGTCGACCCTAGGTGTACACTATATTTCATTTTTATGAAAATAAGAATTTATTAGTGAGTGATCCATGAAAACCCACCTCTTATAATAGTAAATATGATACCACCACTTACATATATTTCTATTTACCAATGATATGAATAAAACTTATTTTTATGATGGGTTTATAAAACTATTTAATTGGAGAGTTAGTTTGAGATATTGAAGATATTCAATGGATTAAGTAGAATAAAATATAGTGTTAAATATGGATCTTAAATTAAAAAGTCATGCCATTGAATTAATATTTGAATAAGTATTATAAACTCTAAACCTATGTTATCTAGGGAATTTATTGGAATCGTATATTTTTTATTCTCATGTAATAATAAGATGTTCAATTTTCTGGGTTTTCATAGTTGATATTATATAATGGTTTAGATAATTTTGAATATATTGATTTTATTGGTTGAGGATCTAAATGAAATCATTTTGAGTTATGTTAAGGTTGATCATAATTTCCATGGTATAGATAACCCTTTAGGGTAGCTTAGTTACTATTTAATATTTTAGGGATTAGGATATAAGAACTTTAGTGAAATACATAGGGATATGTTTTAGGAAACAATTATTATATAAGATAACATTATAAAAATTTGATAAATAATTCATATTGTGGATCTAAATGAAATTAAATCAATTTTTAGAAACTTGAATGTGGATGAGATTGTGGACTAGGGCACAAAAGGGGTAATCACCATGAAAATTTCTCATTAAGAATCAACTCATTTTTTAATATATTACAAGATGAGTGGACCAAAGATTAAGCACCTACGAATAAATTAAAGGGATGTAATTTATTATATATATATATTATATTTAATAGAAGTTATAATGGATTTATTATAATTAATTATTAATTTTTGTGATATTAAATTACCCCAAACAATAAAAATTATATCATACCAAGAGTGACTTTTGTTTATGTAGAAGCTAATTATCTGATTTTAAAGAAAAATATTAATTATTTTTAATGTTATCAGGTAGTTATACTAAAATATAACATATGGTGTTTATTAATAACATTAAAATATTTTATATTTATAGACTTATTAATCCTCAATGAATCGTGTGAATATTGGATTCCATAGAAAATGTTGAGATAGTTCAAACAGGAAGACTAATTGGATAATAGCAGTAGTGAGAAATAATATTGTTGTTCCTCAAAATGAATCACTAAATTAGATGAAAATTTTAATTTTTGATAGATTCTAAACACTCAAATTAATAGAATGATGAATTATAATTTATGATTCATTGAGAATGATGATGAAAAAAAAATGATTGATTTCCAACATGTAAAACATTTGTGAAGAAAAACCAGGTAAAATGTATCAAGTGAACTGGGAAATGAACATTGTGTGGAACTAAAGGGAATAACATAAAAAATATCATAGTAAACAAAACTACCAGAGATTTTATGACATATTTATCTTCAAATAATGTTAATTTCTTTAATAGCATATGATACATGATACCCCATGTACAATTGAACCATGATCTAATATATTATTATAAGCTAGTAAAAAATTGTATAAATGAATATGAATATATGATTTTTATTGAAAAAAATATTTTAATGGATATAGATAATGAGATTATATTGATAAATAAGAAATCGATTTTCAATAATGTTATTATACAATTAAAAATACAGTTTTACCCAAAAATGTATTTCATTTTTTTTTGATAACGATATATATTTAATTTCATCCAATTATAGAAATTTTTTCAAAAAATAATTTTTTTTAGGATTTAATCATGGTAAATTAACTTAATTTGATCATTATATAATTTTCTAAAAATAGTTTTTTTTTCAAGTGAACTTTTAATTTTACTATTTTTTAAAACAAACATCCTTTTATTTCAAATAATTTAAAATTTCTTGTTGGTTTAAAAGTGTTTTAAATTCAAGTATTGGTAATTTATATTATTAATATTGAAATTTGTGTTTTTATAAGTAGTTTCAGGTTTCATTTTTTTACAAATTTATTTGTACTTAAGAAAGAAAATTTCTTGAAAACTACATTTCATTGAGTTTTGTAGGTTTTATTTTAAATTGAAATTATAAATTTTTATGAATTTAATTTTATAAAATAGATTACGTATTTTGATATAGAATTTATAACTATTTTTATTAAGTTATATTCTTTTTTGTTTTTCATGATTAGTAAAAATAGTAAAAAATATTCATTGTGGATAATATTAAAACGGGTTCACTAAGGGTTAACCAAGTGAAAAGGTTGTGTTTTCAAATTAAACATATTAAAATACTAATATATGGATATATTATAAAATATTATCACACCTAATTAAAATATATATCCCTTGGGATTCATTTACCTTACGTATAAAATTATTAAACTTTAATCTTTTATAAAAGATTAAGTGTGTCCTCTCCCCCAGCTATGAAAGTCCATAACAAATTTCCCTTATTTAAACCACATTAAGCCATCTGGATCAACCAAAACCTACATAATTTACATATAAACATTAGTATAAATGAATTAGTGGTTCTAGAATTATTATATGACAATTCTAAGGGACCTTAGGAAGGGTTCAAAATTAGGCCAACCGAGGAGAGGTAATCATATATTCCAACCTATTTAATTATTTTATTACTACACATAATATAAATATTTATTATTCATCCAAATATAAAAACATAATTATCATAAATACAAATAAATTCTAATATAGTTATAAAACCACCAATATTATCCCTCTTTTCCATAAAATAGGATTTGAAACTATCGCTTGAGCATACATGTGGACTACCACCTCCACATTGCAATAAAATTTATTTTATATAAATATCCTTAATTGATGGATATTATTTTTTTTATAAATTATAATTGATATTTGTGACATAATTATGGCTTTATATTTTTAATATCATGTCTGTCTTCTTACCTTTCAATCAGTTGGAAAATGATAATGTCACACTTATGTATGAGTGGACTACCACCTACTAGAATTTAATATATTCATTTTACATAATTAAGTTATATAGAATGTAATAAGTATATATTTACGGAATATATATGAATTTTATGATACCACCATTACCATTTGATTATAAAATAAAATTTACATTTCTTTCAATATTTTCTCTAGAAATGAAAATTTTTATATGCATATGTAAGGCCTAAAATCTATATGAATGGTTCAAATAACATTTCATCACTACGTTTTATGGGTTATTATAAATAATTTTATGGTGAATATTTTTTATATTTCTATCTTAAATAAAAGTCTAAATAATATTAAACCATGGTCAAAGTAAAATGATATGAACTAAAAAAGAAAAAAGTCCACGAAATCTAAAATAATTATAACCCAATGTGATAACCAAAACAATGATTTTTTACTAAATTATTGCAGAAATGTTAAGAGGGCCATATATGCTGTTATAAGTTTTTAAATGATTCTATTATATATGTATATGGAATATAAATTTAATTTAAAAAATGATTATGTTTAATGATCCCAATCCCAGTAAACATTATCCAATGTCTAATTTATTACATTGGCATAAGATACATGGAATCACATTCCAAATGACCAAATAGTTTTGTATTATTGGTAATCTAAATACATATTTTATTACATTTTTTCATTTTAATAAATAAATGATACCATTGTAGTTTTTAATAATATCATACCCCACTTTAGCATATCCATTTATATCATTCCTATTATACTTCTTGTATTCCTAGGAAGGTAAATAAATAAGAGTGTTGTGAAAATGATCAGTAAGGGTTAAGTATATTCTATGATATCATGAATAAATAAGAATAATATTCATGAAAAGACAAATAACTAAAAAAATTCCATTTATATAATATTTTCTATTATGATTATAATGGTAATAATCTATATGTAAAGGTAAATAACTGAAAAAACATGTCATTTAATATATTAACTGAGAATTAAAATACATTCATAGATAATATCATTGAAAAAACTATATGGGTAATAATAATAGTATTATTAATGAAGTAAATGTTTATTTATTGGATTTAATGTTATTTTGAATCATAATATCTCTAATATTAAGGCCATTAACAAATTAGTTATAAAATAATGCGTATATATAAAACAATACCCCATTTAACTCTCTCCAACCAACCATATAAAGAACAGATTATATAGAAATATAAATTTAAGAAATAATAAAAATATTGCACAAATGTTTTACATTCAAATGATTACTGTAAAACTTAAATTATTTTCTATTTGGTTGGTTCATCTAGAGGATCTAGAGGAGATGGAGGAGGTAAATCCATCCCAAAAACATGATTTGTGGGTTTCATGTACTCCCTCATACAATCATATTGCTACTACTTCCATCAACACATCTCTTCTTACTGTAACTATTGTTGCAGATGAAGCCCTTCCTTCTCTCTACACTTATTATCTATAAGATCACCCTAATCTCAGAGATTCTCTTTATACTATAAACCAATGATGATGAATATCCATGTGATACTATATACCTTTATTATGACATAGTAGGATTTCCATAATAACTCCCAAGATTTAATGAGAGATGATACAAATAACTTGTCCTTTCTCGAATGTATACTGAGTCACCTGCATTCATGTTGCACCATCAAATCTTTTTTCAATTGTCTAGTCCTTAGTCATCGCCTGAGTCCCATTCCATGTCTACAATTTTGTGGCAATATATGAATCCTTAAATTGCAATTTAAAATTAAAATAGTAAAAATATCATTTTTAGTTAATTGTAGAAAATAAAATGAAATTATAATGAGCACGATTTAATGTTTTTTATCCCTACTAATCTCTCCAATGTAAGAATCATTGTACATCCTCATATAAATGTCTTACTCCATAATATTAGGATGTTAGACTTCATATATAAATATAAAATAAAACATTACTTTTAAATTTATATAAATTATTTAAAAAATATACTTACCATGTGTTGTGTATGTGTGATGAATGCACAATTACCATTGCGATTTTTCACCTCGTGTTTCCCTAGTTTTTTCAACCTACTGATGATCTAATCAAAAAATAAACCACCCATCCAGTGTGAACATAATCTATCCCAAACCTGAGATAAAATGTAATTAGTTTAGTGGTTGAAACATGACTGGTCAAACTCTGTGACTCTAACATTCCTCATTGTTTCCCCCCTAAAATTGTGCAAAAATTGACGAGAACTCTCATGCATATAAGCCTCCCATGTCTCCTAGATATATTCATGAATTATATCATTGATAAGATACCATAAACACAAAAATTATTTAATAATCTAAAGTTACTAATAAAAAAATTCAAAATAAATTTTTTTATTTAAGTATCAGCCAATGACCAAACATGATGTGTTGAAAATCAATGAGAATTTGATCCCATGTATCCAATTATCTTGATTTTATGTTCAATATAGAACTCCCATTTCCAATAACTATGTGCGAAAAGATATGAAAAGGATTAAAAATAATCAAAAAAATAGTATTTAAATAAATGAATAAAGATTAATGAAAACTAATCAAAATACACAAGTAAACATACCTCTAAATGCGTGGATTAAAGCCAATACGTCGACGTCGCTCAGGGATATGGTCCAGAATCATCAATCTCACAAAACCAAGACCCCTCCAAGAATTCACTGAACCTCCAGAAGTTTGGGGGTTTGATTATTCAACATTTTTCTTGTTTCCTATAAGATCATCCACCTCCAACTCACAAAACAGATCCAAGTCCTTCTGAACCACGAAATGAATATTGTTAGTAAATAGTTTATTTTTTATATCGATATATATTATATATGATTATAACCATAATTTAACTATACCAATATTAATCTCTATACTCCTCTTCATATATGATGGTGTCAATATCTTCATATTCCTCCTCAGTATCATCAATTTCTATAAGAGTTTATGTTTTATTATATCTTTGCATTTAAAATTCATTTATTACATCAATAACAAAAGTTTCACCATTAACCCTTACCTATGTGTTGTCATCAAAGATATTCATGTATCTTCATGAAAAATATGTATTTAGAGTAGTTTCTTAAAAAAGATCAATTCCATTCACTATAGTAGAATCACATTCATGTTAAATAAACTGATTTTTTTAAAATTGCATTTTTATTATTCCTCCAACAATCACATAACTCTATTGAAGTAGCACAAACATTTTCATAATAATTTATATTTTCCATATGATCCAATAAATATTGTTCATTTTCTGTAGGAAATTTGTTTTATAAAATATCAATAATTCCATGGCTCAGATGAACACACAATCCTCTCTTAGTATCCAACCACTGACATTTAAACGCCATTATGAAATTTTATCCAAGATAACAAAATTCAATTATTTCATCCAACATGTCATCAAATTCTATAGAAATTTATCAATGATGAGATCCTCTAAATAAAACACGTCTATTCGTAGGTTATTTTCATTCCACAAATGCAAGTGTATGAAATAAAAAATCATTCACACAATATGAATTATTAGATTTAACCATTTTGGATAGTGGGTTACTCGATACAAATAATCGATTAACAGATTTATAATAATGCTTAGATTCATGAAAACTTTTAAAAAACTACCAACATAACAAATAATAAATTTATTTTATATTTTAAACAATAAATAATTTATGTTAACAATTTTTGAAACTAGTGTAAAGAATTATTTTGTCGAAGTTTTTTAAGAGCAGATTCTATAATTTTTGGAAACTGTAAATTGTAATTATTATCATATAATTTTAAATTAAAGTCATTTTAATTTAAGGTAACAAATATTATAGAATATCTGGTATGGGAACTCATAGTATAAATAGTGTCATTTCATCATAGTTGAGTGGAACATATTTATGAGCTCTATGATGTTCACTATCTGAAAGACATCATTCATGAACTTCAACAAATCATTTTTCAGTCTGATTAAAAATATATAATTTATTAGGGATAATCATATTGAAAATAATTGGGGAGGACAAATTAAATTTCTTCATGAAAATAAGAATTTATCCTTCATCTAATTCTTTGTTATGTATTTCTTTCATCAATTTCATCATGTATCTATTGGATGGGTACATCCATAAGAACTATACTAGAACACCAAATTGTTATTCATGCAGATTATGTAATATAAAATGTTCTATTAATTCAATGAAAGCTGGTGTAATGATTTTTTCCAGTTTACATTAAATTAAAACAACATCTTATTACAGTCTACTTAGTGCATCATAGTCCGTTGTTGATGGAAAACTGTATCCGAGAAATTATGATATGTATTTTAGTGAATCTCATATCATATAATTAAATAAAACTCTAAATCCAATTGGTATATATATTTCAATTATAACATGGTAGTCTAGAGTTTTTAATCTAGTAATATTAATATTTCTGACACATCTGACCAAATTGAAACTATAAACATCTCGAAGTCTTGAATCATCTTGCTTCTGAAAAAATAATTATTGAAATTCATTGGTAATTTTATAATATTTTTTTGGATTCATTAACTTATATGATCTATTATTTTAAAACCCTTCAAATTCTATTCACCAATAAATTTTGGAACGATCTAATCATTCCATAACATTATATTTGGTCCGACCTGGTGTACCCAAAACAGTATAAAAATATATTTTCAAAACAATTCTTTTTAAATGTATAACATACAATATTTGATAAACCAAAAAATCTGGCCAATGTGGAATATCCCAAAAATGTATTGTTTTATTCAATTCTGGTATTTCGCAATGCTATAAATTTTCTATTGGTTTATAGTTGCTCAAAATGTAATGGTAGGTAATGAAGAGAAAAACGATTTAAAATAAATACCTGATATCACTATTAGAGGTCCATCACTTTCAATTATGAATTTCGCAAATGATATTTGTTCCTCCGAAAAGGATTATTGATTGTAAAAATTCTGTGATGAAAGCTAAAAGAACATGGTTTTCTCTCATTAACTAGCATTCATGCTTTTTTGTCCCTCATACATTATGGACACGATTGTGTACCTTGTGTACTCAAGATCGATAAAATTTCATATAAAAGTAATTCACTAATTTTCAACATCAATGCCACTTTTAATAAGAAATTTTGTTTCACAAAAACATTATATGTACTGTCACCATTACTCCACAATAAATTTAACTCATCAATCAATAGATTCAAATAAATGTTAGTATTAATTTAAAGTGACCTAGAATTAATATGGTCAAAAATATGAAAGGATCGTTTATTAACATCAAAGTAGATAAATTTTATTGAGTAATAAAGACATCCCAATGGGAATATTGATTACTATAAGAACCAAATAGATAGAAACCATCTTTAGAAATACCCAGTCACATGTTTTGGGATTCTAAAGGAAAAGACAAATGTACGTGGTTAAAATTCTTCCATGAATCACCATAAAATGGATGATTTAATATTTTATCTATTGAAATATTGGTTTTTCACCATGACATCAATGATGTTGTGATCTGAGACCTAAAAAACCATGTAATCTTAGTGTAAGTGGGAAATACATTAACTATTTTAAGAAAATCAATGTAAAATTCTCTAGATGTTCCTCTTTATACCTCAATTTTCCACTTTTAGGAAACTTATTCAATGAATCATTTTCACCCTAATATATGATTCAATCATTTTAACATGCATGAGTCTTCTAATAAAAAAGACTCGAATTACGAAAAAGACTCTTTGTCTCATCTAAAATTTCAGGCAACATATTTCCTTCAAGGAACATTGTATTAACCAAAATAAATATCTGATCATAATGAATATTTAACATATTATTATCAGATTTAATAGATATAAATTTTTCAACCACTTCAGATTCTCTTATCTTTAATCCAGGATATAAGGAATCCTAAATGAACCTCAACAACTCATAAAATTGAGATGGTTCTAACATAGGAGTTAAATCAATATCATCCCGAGATTTAGTTTTTTGAAAATATAGAACTACTACATCGTGTATTATAGTTTGATACTCAGATGAATCTATAAAAAAATTATTTTCATCTTCTCTAGAACAATGTCTACCGTGTTGATACCAAAAAACAAAATCTATTCAAAAACTAAAACACAATATATTACACCCAATGTTATCAATTGTTTTCATATGTCCTCAGATCAAATTTATTAAATGGAAACATAATTGCTCCTTCTAAAACAAATCATCGTTTTGATGAAATAAATTATTAAAAATCATCATTCCCCCTAATATATATAGTATTTATACCAGAACCATTTGGATTCTTGTGAAGATTTATCCAGGCGTGGTCATCTGATAATGAATTTTGTCAACTTCCTTATTCCATATTTCCCTAAATAATATAAAATAATTAACATTTTATGGTTAATTTGATCTGTGAATAAAAATTCAAATTGTTTTTATTTATTCTTGAATATTGGTAATTATTGGTAATTATTTCTAATTATTAGTAACAATGTCTAATTTTTGTTAATTATTTATAAATATTTCTAATTATTTCTAACTATTTTAATCTATTGCTAAATATTACTAAGTATTCTTAATTATTTTTAATTATTTCTATGTATGGATAGTTATTCATAATTATTGCTAATTATTTATAATTAATCATATTTATTGAATTTTATTGCTAATCAAGGCTAATTATTGATAATTATTTTTAATTAGTCATAATTTATCCTAATTATTCCTAATAATTTATGATTTATTCTTAATTTTTTGAAATTATTCCTAATTATTATTAATTTTTTCTAATTTTTTCTAATTACTCCTTATTATAACTAATTATTATTATTTATACCTAATCATTACTAGTGATTCCTAATAACTCCTAATAATTCCTATTCATTCCAAAATATTCCTCAATTCCAAATCAATATTAATCATTATAGTGGCCCACATCATTTCCAATAATAATCCATCTGCAGATAGACTACCTATTTCTAGTTCTTTTAAGGCCATCAAGTCTCATTTTTTGTTCTGGTCTTGGCGGTGAATGTTTCTTCCATCTCCAACACTAGGTTTCAAAAGGAAGCAAGGTTTTTGAATTTTGGAAAAATTGGTCATGTGATTGTCTCTAGTTTTGTTGACCTATCTCTAACTTCATCTACAAACCTTGTTCCCTCACTAATAATGGTCATTTTGGTTTTGGAGTGACATGTTGAATTTTTTATTGGAAAACTCTCTATGGTTATATCTCTTGAGAAAATAACTTCACATCTGGTGAACCATTTGAGATTCAATGGCCATAGTTTTCATTCTACTTCTATCTTGCGAGGTCTTCCCCTTAGTTTTAGCATGGTGAACGATGGATTTGGGTAACTCTCTATTTCTATGTGATCTCTAGAGAGTAGTTTGATTGTTTCTATCTTCCCTAAGATGATGTCTTTAGTGACCTTTTTTCATGATGGCTCTTCCAACATGTTTTCAGTTCTAGCGGAAGATGAAGTGGTTGAGATAGTGGGTCAAATTATTTTAGCGAATAGGAAGAGGCATAAACCCACTGATGTACTTCATCCTATTCCAATAGATAAATCACTAGGACCATATTGATAAGATCATCTGTTAACAATTATTATTATAAGTATGGTTCTAATAGATTCATGGTCGGTTCTTCCAATGTTTTATTGATTTCTATCATCATTCAGAATTCGTGGGGCATGGGCTCTTGGGTAATGTCTGCTATTATTATGTCAGAGTCTCACCATCATCATGCTTCTTTTTTTGTGACTTTTGAAATGAAACAATATATTTAACATTTACCGTCTCCTACTAGAAACATGGGTTTTATGATTTTATGCAAGCATTACTATGAAATTGTAAGATATGGATCTTATATAAATAAGGAATCTCTATTGAACTCAAAGATGTCTCTGAGGAGCACATTACCACTAAAATCAATAAGGGGGGTAGAATGTTTTTTTCTATTTTATTTATTCAAAATGTGATGTTTTTGTTATAATTGACTTATGAAAAATCTTCTCATTGTTTCAACATTTTTCACTTTATTAGTTCATCAGGGGTTACTTCAACACCATTGTTTTGCCATCTGAGAAACATGGTAGTTTTTACTTCTCTTATAATTCCATGTATTAATTCAATGTTATAATGGTTGATAAAGGACCTATAGTCTTGGGTTACACTTGTAGAGAATATCGTGGGTGAAATAATAGAAAAGGGAGAAAGAGGGTATGGTGAAAACTAGAATGGTATCTTTCCAATATTCCTGGGTTGGACTCTTATCTAATAGCCTCAGTTTATCATCTTACCAGATCTCTCTCAGATCATAGCCCAGTTATAGTGAGTTTAAAAAAGGATATAAGTAGTTGTATTGGCATTTTATAATCTTCCAACTAGCATAAAATTGATTGGTATAAAAAACTGGTTAACAGTTATTGGGACAAGATGAAGAGGGGTTACTCTTGGTTTGAATTGGTGAAATGTATGTAGCATTTGAAAAAAGAGATCCACGAATGGTCCAATAATAGAAATTAAGGACATAGAATCCTGCAGTGTATTAGATAAGTTATTAAAATTCTTGGAGAATATACTCATAATAGTTGGAATGATTTTTACTTACTTTGGTTGAAAAAAATAATGGGTGTGAATATTCCAGAAATTGATAGATCATGGGAAAATCAAGAGCCTTTTGGATCAAGGAATGGGATTTAAATGCATAATTTTTTCAAGAATTCTTGAATTAGTGTAAGGTGTGTAAAATAATTAATATTCATTTTTTATATGGTCTATTTTAATCAGACGATGAAGTTTTCAGGAATAAAGCCTTGCAAAAAAAAGTTAAAAAATTTAGCTGGTTGGAGCCTTACTATGTCTCAGGGGGTAGATAGGTCTGCAGTTGAGAGGTTCATGTCTTACATACCTCATCTCAGATATGAGAGAGATAATTGGGTGTTATCAGCTATTCCAGATAATGATTAAATGGAATCCATTGGGTTCTACGTGAATTTGGAAAGCACTCATGTCCATGACAGATTTCCTGGAATTTTTTGTGTTGCATCACGGGACACTATTAAGCCTCATGTGGGAGTTGCAATGAAATATTTTTTTCCCTTATGGGAGTTAACTAAAGATATTTGTGCCTCCATGATTGTTGTTATCACTAAGGTGAAAAAATTGATTTCCATTAATCATTACAAACTAATTTGTTCATGTTTTTTGCTTATAAAATCATGTCCAGTCTGATAAATAGAAGAATTCATGGTGTGTTTACAATACATGTATTAGACGAGAAACACATTTTTGTTCATGGGATGATTATTCAAGGGGATATTGGTATCTCAAAGGAGATGGTGGATTATTTAAAAAAGGATCGTTGGGTATAATTACTTGATAATGGTTGACATGAAAAAAAATCCTATGAAAGGTTGGAATTGAGTTTTATTATCAAAGTTATGTACAATTTTTTATTTTGATAATGGTTCTATGGCCTTTTTTAGGTGTAATTCTTGCTCATGGACCACTATCTCTATTATAGGTAAGAGTTTAGAATTTTTTAAATCGGTTTGTGGTGTCAGACTAGGAAACTGTTATCTCATTACTTGTTTACATTATCTCATGATGGTCTTACCCTTAACATTAAAAGGGGATTGGAGGAAGGTATGGTCATTAATTTTAAAACCAGGTTAAGGAGTGGAATGATTTCTCAGATTTCATTTTTTAATTATTTTTTATTCTTTATCAATAGAAATAAAATAATCAATCAAAGGGTTCCACATAATCACATCATCTTATTTTATTTTGAGCAACCAATTTGTAAACCCATGGAAAATTAGTGTTTATATTTCAAAAAATGTTCAATAAGGTGTAGAAATATAATCCAAGGAATACTCGTCATGAGAAGAAGTCACATTCCAATGGAGTGTCATGGGTTCCCAATCTCTAATGAAAGGTTAAAAAAGATTTACTTTGACGAAATCATCAAGTGGACCACATGGAGGATCAGTAATTGGAAAAATAGATTTCTCTCATTTAGAGAAAAAATCATGTTGGTTAATAATGTTCTTTCTTCAATGGGAATTAACACTCTATCTATCATCAAGGCACTGAAAGGTACTATTATAATTCATGAGATTATTATGAATGGTGTTAGGTGGGATGGAAATTACTCCCAAAGATTCCATTGGGCATCATGGAATTGTCTTACAAAACCAATTAATGAATAATAAGGTGTTAATAATTGAAGTATATTAGAAACAATGAATGTTATGCAAGACAAGGTGGTGTGGGACATTATTGAAGGGAAGTATTTATGGGATCCTTATATTTGATAAAGATACATTGAAGAGTTGGAGGAATTTTCCTACAGATCTATAGGTCTCAACATCTTAGCTCCCTACATGGTCAATAATTTGTTGGTTTTGAAGGATAAAGATATATGGGTGATCGAGCATAGCGATGAAAACATTTGGAATGCCAGATGTAGGGGGTCTATTATTTTTCCATGTTTTCAAACACCTGAATATAACATTTAATGAGGCTATTAGATTACATGGAATAATTAACATGGTTTTTAATTAGGGTGATAAGGAGTTATATAGAAATATTTTCATCATGGAGGAACTGAACATGTCTATTTTTACATGTTCTTCTTGAGGGACCTACAATAGCAAGGATTAAAGGGATTCATTTCATATATGGAAGTGGAATTATAATTGGTAACCAAAGTGTTGGTTGAAGTAGGTTAGAGGCAGGAAAGATTTCCTTGATTGGAGAACCAGGAATGGTTCTCTTACAACAAGTTGAAAATGTGAAAAATATAGGAGTGAGGCTGGCTTCCAGATGTTATTATTGTGTTTCTTTGTAGAGAATATCTTCATGGAATCTATATTTCATGGGATACTAAGAGAAATGTATCTAGTGTTTTTTGGGGTATATCATGAACTTATTTGTGGGTGGGGATTCTATAAAGTATCCTATTGTTAATTGGTTTAGTGAAGTTGGTTTTTTGTGACAGAGATAAAGGATAAAGCATTGATATTTTTTCCCGTTTGTTGGTTGATTTTGGTAGATATAAATAAAAAAGGGATAGGGTAGGAAGTTTTATAATATATTTTTCTAGATTCGCGTGAAGCTACTGATTGTAGTGATGGGCACTCAAATACGTGTTAGGTCAGACTCGAGTTCCTTATATCAGCTTCTTATGAGACATTGGTTCTCTATTTAGTGTAGTCATACCCATTTGGGCCAATGGATTAAATCAAGGGCTCCTATTATAGGTATTGAATTAAATGTGTGTGGATCTTTTTTGGTAGGGTTAATTCATGGAGGTGGTCTGGTGTGCGACAACAATGTATCAGTTTTGTTAGTTTTTAGTTCATTCTATGGGGAAGGAATCTCATTTGAATGAGAGGCCTGATCATTGATTTCTGGACTCCTTCTTTGTTGGATATATCAAATTTCTATATCGGAAGTGGAATATGATTCACCTATGTTTATTTTCTTTCTTGAAGGAATGTTTAGTCATACATGGGAACTATTTTACCTCATAAGAAAATGTAAATGGCTAGTCATTCAGGATATTCATATTAGGCATACATTGAGAAAAGGGAATGGTGCGACAGATGCTCCGCCCATTAAGGGCAGGGTAGATGGATGTCTCATATTATACATCTGGTTGGGGACTCTTCCGAATGATTATAAAATTATTAAATGATGTTCTTCTATGAGCCTCCACCATTTCAGACCTCTATAAGTTGTGTCTGTGGTTGGATTCTGTTAGTTTATTTTAAAATAATTAAATGTGACCGTTTAGTAAGTTACTCCTAATTATTCCTAATTATTCCAAATTATTTCTAATGATTTCTAATTATACCTAATTATTTATAATTATTTCTAATTATTTCTAATAATTTCTAATTAATCATATTTATTTATAATTATTGTTAATTATTCCAAATTTATCATAATTAATATTAATTAATTATTATAATTCATAATTATTTATAATTATTTCTAATAATTATTAATAAATCCTAAATATTTTTAATTATTGCTAATTATTCATAATTATTGATAATTATTCCTCATTATTTCTAATTATTCCTTAATATTTACAATTATTTGCAACTATTGATAAGAATTTATAATTATTCACAATTAATACTAATTATTCATAATTATTGCTAATTATTAATAATTAATTATAATTATGACTATTTGACCTCAATTATGATTAATTAACTCTAATTATGACTAATTAACCGTAATTATCACTAATTGACACTAATTATGACTAATTAACACTAATTATTAATAATATTTACTTATTAACATTAATTTTTACTAATTACTAATGGTTAATACTAATTATTATTAATTAACACTAATAAATACTAATTAACACAAATTATTACCAATTAACACTAATTATAACTAGTTAAGAGTAATTATTACTAATTATTACTAATTATTACTAATTAAGCCAAATTACTTTTAATTATTGCTAATATTGCTATTTTTTAGTTATTACTAATGTTTTGTAATTATCACTCTTTTTTTACTTATAACTATCTTTTGTAATTATTATTACATTTAACTAATTATTACTTATTATTACTAGTTATATCTAATTACAATTAATCGTTACTAATTAACATTAATTTTTATTTGTTTATAACAATATATTGCTAATTAATAGAATTATTTACTAATTATTTCTAATTAAAACTAATTATTACTAAATACAACTTATTACTACTAATTTCAACTAATAATTACTAATTTCTACTATTTTTTACAAATTACAAAAAAAATTAAAAATAACCACCAATTATGACTAATTTTTATTACTAATTATTATCCATTATTACTAATTAGTACTGATTATCACTGTCTATCACTAGTTAAAATTATTTTTTAAAATTTATAATAATTTATTTCAAATTATTACTAATGAAAGATAATTAAAATAGATTATTGAAAATTAAAAATATTTATTTTTAATTAAAAACATTAATGCAACTTATAACAAAATATTCCTACAAAATAAAATTCAAAAAACAAATAAATATTAATTAAATCAAATTACTACTAATTAATAATAGTTATTATTAATATTAAATAAATTAAATTAAATAAAAATAAATAAAAACTTGTAACTAAATCTTTCGATGGATGTAAAACTTGAAAGATGATCACTTATAATGTTTCAAACTCTAAAAAATTTAATTTTAAAAATATCAGAATAGAGAGGGGAGTGAATTATAATGATGTTGTGAATGGAGAAAATTTGGGGTGGGGTATATATAGGTTAGATCATTTGCAATGGGTCCTGTCACCAATAGTTAGGATGTTATTAATTACTTCAGTCGTAAACAATTGTATTTTGAAAAGGAACCCATAACAAATACAATCTACCTGACATATTTTTTTTGATAGGCCGTTGCAAATATTATTTTTTGGGATGAGACCCGTTGCAAATAATCAGAAGTTTTTAAATTGAGGATGCAATAAAAGATAGTATTTGTGATGGGTCCCATCATAACTACTATCCAAGTGACACAATATTTGTGATGACCCATCAGAAATAATATCCTGCTGAGATATTATTTCTAATTTGGATACCCCACCCCCCGTCACAAATACTCTTCTTGCATTAAGTCATACAGGGTGCGCTAAGGTATTTGTGACGGGTCGCCACAAATGCCTCTTTTTATAGGCTATTTGTGACTGTTCAAAATTCTCATCACAAATAGTCTTTTTTGTACAAACTATTTTTCATTGGCCCAACACCCATCACAATTTACCCGTTGTAAAAATTCAAAATTCCCATATTCAGAAAATAATGTTATTTAAGGTAAATGAATATTCAAATTAAAATAGATCACAACAATGTTATTGTTTTAAGAGAATGCTAGCATTCAAAAAACTTAACATAAAATTTGAGGTGACCATTAGTTTCTTGGTAAAATATTTTTTTACACAAAATTAATAAATAAATTGTTATCCATGTTTAATAAATCATGTTTAGATTACATACACCAAAAAAGGTGAATAAGTTCATATTAACATATATGTTTCAATGAAATTGAAATTTAGATGAAATGCCTAACAATGATCATAATGATGAAGTGATAGTTAATCAATGAATAGATTGTTTTTATAAAATATAAATCCACATAAAAAGTTGAAATATAAAAAAAAAATATATTCAAAAGTAATTATACCCATAATATTATAATGTCATTGACAGTGAAGAAGTGAAATAACACATTGAAAAAAAAACAATGTTGTGAAATTCTTTACCATATTGTAATTTTCAATTCAAATACCATTAGATGAATTAATTCACAATAAAACATTAAATACCATTAATTATGATGTTTTAATGATATTACATGAAAGGGGAAAATATATACACCATAGAAAAGAAATTAGGTGCGTTATATTACTATATTTCTTAATGAAGATAAATTGAGGCGAAGTCCCTTACCACACGCTTTCTTTTAGTAGACCATGAATTCAAATACTTAATAATGGTTTTAATGATTTTATTCGTATATAAAATAATCTTATTTATTTATTCAATATAATCTACGATTACTTTATACCATTTGTAACAGCCCGAGATTTTATGAAAAATATTCTTTTTAATTTTATTAATGTCTTGTGTTATACGCTACACCAAAAGGAGCTTTCACAATACACATCTCTGACCTGGCTTGAATTATACGCAATCGCGACCTTCCACGATAGCGTGTGTTGTACGCAACACCGAGTTTCGCTAAACAACGATATGCTATTATTAAAACTAGCCGTTATGAATAGTAATAACCACTTTTTGAAATTTTGTAAATTTTATTTTTCAAAATGGAATTCATTTTTGGATTCGTAATATCGAAATTAGCTTAGGGTAAAATTTTGGTACTTTTCGGATAACTTTCATATTCTGATGAATAGTGAAAATTACTAAATTATAATTAAAAACAACTTTTTTAATCAAAATAATTAGTAGTGATAAATTATTAATTTGAGTTGTTTTAAAGTATATTTAGAATATATTTTTACAATTTAATACAATGTTGGTCATTGGATGTAATTTCACATTTAAACCAGACATAAACAAGTGTCAATCTTTTGATAGATATTGTTTCTTAAAAACACGCTATTTGTTCTAACAACGGGATTTAATTATAAAATTAATTAATGCAACTTCTATGTTATGAATTTGGTAAAATAGGCTTTATTTTTGAATTCAGAATATGAAATATAGCTTAGGATGAAATTTTGGCATTGTTCTGAAAAACATCAATTTTCGATGAATAGTGAAACTACTAAGTGGTAGGTTAAAAACTGAATTTTGCATAAAACTTAATTTTACCACTTCTGTGAATGGAATTTCGAAACTCCGACAGACACGTTTAATATCAAGGACTAAAATGTGGTTCAATGAGATGAAAATAATTTTTGGTGAATAGTAACTTTTTACTTTTTTTTACCACGGTTAATAGTAAATAGGGTAACTAAGGGTAAATATGATATTACTATTACCCTAACACATGTCCTAATTATATTGGATAAGTGTAATTCGACCAAAAACAACCTTATGAATATAATATGACCATTTAGGCCCACTTGGATTAGATTAGGACATTTATTATTATTTAATTCAAAGAAGAGTTAAAAGAGTTAAAATCACAGTTTATTTACTAAAACATTTTTAATATGGGGTTATACATAAGATAAATTCGACTATAAATATTAATTAGAAAGATAAAACGATTTCCTACATAATTATATTTTATTTATAATTTTTAGACTTTAAATAAATTAATTTATTTATGACACAACGATGATGCAGTAATTACCCTTTTAAGGAAATATTAACATAATTGATGTTATAAATGCTCAAATGAATGTAATTTAAGACTTTTTATGAATTCCACTAATTTTATAGGTTACTATGATATATTATTGTTGATTTAATCAACTTGTTTCGAAAATATAATTCTGTTATGACTTTCAAAAAAATCATGTATCAAATAGTGTCAAAATTGACACAAAATAGTTTTTAAATAAAATATTATATTATTAATTGTTATTTTATTCCTAAAAATCTAAGGTTCGGCAAAATGACTTATATAAGGATATATATATTAATAATAAACAATTTGGGGTTCGTTTGGCATGTTATAGTAAGTGTATTAACCATATAGTGAAAGAAAACAAAAAGACACGGTAAAAGTTAAATTATTTAACTTAGAGTTAAATCTAATTGATAAGGTTAAAATAATACCCTAAACTTGTCTGAATCCTATTGGATGATAGTATTTCGACCCATCCCCACTTTAGCTTCGAAATAAGACCATTTGGAACCATTATAAACTGATTTTGACTTTAATGTAAAATAATATTTTGAGATATTCCTAAGGTGCCCCTCTCCTCCCTTATAAAAGGGTACCTCCTCCCCCTCCTCCTCACACCAATTTGAGCACTCAAGCTTGGCAAAACCCTGAAAAAATCCCTTATCCACTTCCCTAGAATAATCCTAGAGGTCCTGGTCTTCTTCAAAGACCAATCTTAGTTCCCTAAGAAGAGGATTCAAAGAAGCGTTCCAAAGAAGAGGTAATATCCATTACCGATCTTTTCAATTTCTTTCTTCTTCAACTTCTTCTTCTTTAGTTGTTTCATGATAAAGTAACAACATCAGTATTTCTTATATACTGATATGTTATTATAAATATGAAACAACTCTAATTAACTTTCTATCCATCCTACGGAAAAAGGAAATCACCGCGCGTGCGTACGTACAGAATACCGTCTCCACGCCGTGGTGTAATCTATTTTCCACCATCACCTTACAAGGATGGGTATAAAGGTGTAATGAGTAACTATATATGATTATTATAAAGTGATATTGATACTTAAATAGTATACATACACTTCAACACAATTCTACGACCATGGGAACAATATCATCGCTCGTGCGTACGTACGGACTACCGTCTCCACGACACGATGAGATTCATTCTCAATGATTAGCCATTCATGAATGATTATAAAGTATATATAATAAGTACTAATGAAATATATGACCTAATAATGATACTTTAATTATTTATATTTATATGTATGTCATCTACTTAATTCCATTCAATTCAATAAGGAAACGAAAACAGCGTTCATGCGTACGTACGGACTACCGTCTCCATGAACGGTGTATTTCTTTCCATTTACTGATTTATTATATATGTATATTCTGAATATATATATATATATAAATCATGTTTTATATTCTGGAATTAAGTAATCATGATCTAAGTAATCATATGAATAATTACAAGTTAAAAACACGAACGACAAATGAGACGATTTTACCCAAAACGCTACTTTAACATGAATTTACAAAAGAACGGGTAATATAAAGTCATAAGTGGACCATATATGATATAATAACAATGAATATGATTCTGGAATAAGTCAATAACATGATTTAAATCATTATACAGGATCTTCGGACACGTACAAAGCAAAGCGGACCTAAGGTAAGGGAAATATCACAATCTCATTTTTATCCGAGATTGTTTATACTTTGGTATTTACTGGGGTGTATTTTATCATCCACATCCATGTTTCTTAAATATGTAATATTATTTCCATCCACCTACAATTTTTTAAATCCAATTTTACCCTTCGGTGAGTTTTTAGTAAAAGATATGAAAGCAATCTTTTGTCATTTTTCATACGAGGTACTTTTTGACTTTTCCGACAAAAGTACGAAGAATGTTTTTTTTAACTTATATGGCATCAATGGATTTCTAAAAAATTATTTCCAAGAAGCTTCCTTTACAAGTATTCAAGTTTATTTTTAATCAACTTCTTTTAGTTTAAAATTGTATGACATGTTAAGAAAGGAAAAGTGTTTTTGAAGTAGAAAGGATATTTTCCTCAAGAATGAAGTTCAAGTATTTTATCAAAATTATTTTCCATCTAATATAATAAAAGCGTTCTGTTTTTATCCCTATTATTACATGGATTTGATTATGTTGTGATGGAAATATTTTTATGAATTCCTTTATCTTATAAGAACTGTTTTATGATGTCATGTTGTTTAAGAATTCCAATTTTATTACGTGGGTTACGCTATGATGTATGGTTTATGATTATGTGGCACACATAATAAAGGATTCATTATAATATGGGTGGGACCTATATCTCCCTCCAATGCATTGGGTAAAGATTTTATATCTCATGAGATAGACATGGCTGGAACGGTAGGTTATACCGGTTCAGTGAAATAGGACTGGAACGAGGGTGACTCGGTTTAGAAAGGGACTTTGTCCACTAAGATAGTCTTGGCAATGAGTCATGACTAACAAGAAATGATTTTCCATGATTATGTGTGCATGCCACAAAGTTTCAAGTTTCATGTTTTGATTATGGGGATCTCATTTTCACTTCTATGATTTATTCCATGTTAAGATATTATGATCTCTTTTGCAGGTTATGATTTTCAAAAAGATATGATATGATTTTTATTTCCTTTATTTGCCCTTGCTGAGCATTTGAGCTCACCCTTTTATGTTTTCTTTTCCCCAGGATATAAAGAAAGGTTTTAGGTAAAAAAAAAGGAAGATCTTTATAGGAGATGTTGAAGATCTTTCACCACGATTAGAAGATTACGTTCCGAGTTTCCAAAGACACTAAACTATTACGATCCTTGTGTGTGTGTTTTTGTTATGTACTAAGTATTCCGCAAATGTAATGTAATGTCAATGTACGATAAGTTTCGGGTCTCTACAGTTGGTATCAGAGGAAAGGTTTAGTCAACCTTTGGAAACTAGGATGCGAAAACGTTAGTGATATCCCTAGAGATATTTCTACGGTATGTCTAGGGATGTCCCTAAGGATAAGTATACGTATAGGATATAGTCCTAGAACTATGGTAACGATATTAGACTAAACCAAAGATGTTAGATATTGAAGTTACTCCCCCTTTATTATGATTTTTTCCTCTCACACTATTCTTTTTGGGTTTTAAAAAATGGCTGGAAACAGGATGATTCACGATAATGGAGGATATGATGGACAATGGAATGATATTCTTCATGAGAAACCAAATGAAATGGGATTTGGAGGTCCGAACATCATTATTATGCCGAATCAGCAATCTCATAATATGATCAATAAAGTTAAATTTGGTAAGATTCCTGACTCGGCTAATAAGAGAAAGATGGAGTTTCATGATGATCATAGAGGAAAGAAAGTTCAATTTCTCCTATGTAAATCATGTGGGAAGAGGCATCAAGGAGAATGTTTCAAAGGAACTGGAAGATGCTTTGGGTGTGGAAAAGAAGGATACAAAGCCAGTAAGTGAAAAGGAAAAGGTTCAGTTAACACCAAGAATGAGGATAATGGTATTGCTACGACATCAACAATGGTTAAATGTTTTAAATGTGGAATGTACGGGCATTATGCAAACCAATACCCTAAGGGAAAGTCTCATGAAGAAAATCAGTATGGTCGTATGGGTAGTATTTATGTGGATGATGATGATGAGACTACAAATGATATGTGAGATGAAAGAATTGTTGAAGCTCAGTCAATGGTTTAAGAATGTAGTGGAATGATTACATGTTTATCATGTGTAATGTTGTATAAGTAATCTCATGGTACTATGGAATAAAGAGACATCTAAGGATTGTTACACTGTTGTCTTTCCTTGAGTTTTGAAAGTGTATGATTAATGGTACCAGTATCCATGAATGGTTATTCAGATATTTTTGGAATGTAGATGATATGCGCATAATGAAGGGATAAGACGATAATGAGATGTTTGATTGTATTCATGAGCTCATGATTGATATAAGGACTAAGTGATATAATGGTTTGAGTATAAGTAATTTTGAGGATTTTGGTCTATGGAAAGTGTTAACTTTTAACTGCATTCATGTTTTTATTAAGGTTCAATGGGTATTCAAGGGAATACATGATTAAGGCCTTTGAATGTTTGGAATGTGACTAACAAAACATATCTTATGACATATTTGGATCAACGATGGTATTAAATCTCTGGTAATCGTTTTCACTATATTATGAGAGTGGACTGCAGTATTATGAATAAACCTAAAGATTGGAATGGATTATGTTGGACATATGTTAGTATTGTTTAAGGATAGAACTTTTGATATTATTGATGGGATGTTATAGTAATATAGTTTTAGAAAAAGGACAACCTGCAGGACGGGCGACAACCCATCGCTTCGGACAAGGCCGTGGGAATCGAACCCACAACCGAAGTGCGACTGGCCTTTATCGCCTACCACTGGCCTACATGAAGTCCCTGTTTAATAGAAACTAGTTTTATTATATTAAGCAGTATGATATATGAAGTATAAGTCCATTTTAGGAACCATATATGATTAATCTCACTATAGACGGACTTATGTATTTTTTGATAACTTTTCTAACCTTTTGTTTGAGACAGATGGAATGACCCATCATTCTATCACATGATCTGCTAACACATCACGAATGACAAATTCAACTTCATTTATTTACGAGATGAAGTGGAAATTGTTCAAGGCATGAACAATAGTGAGATTGTACCAAAATAAAGAAAGTATTTATTCTAATTCAAAATTTCAACTTTAGGGAAATGATCTTGAAAACAAAAAATGTTGTCCTAGTGACCTTATACCCGATGAATCAGATGGTACCTTAGATCGTCACAAATTTATGGATTTGTGATTGTTGGCTTTTCCATAGCCATGTTCTCTACCACTCTCCATCAGAACATGATGGTTAGATTTTTCTTCCATATCCATATTTTCACCTATGTGGAAACCCAGTGATTAGTTTATTTGGGTAACCATTACGTTTCATACTTTCATTTTTAAATATTGGTTTTGGTATTCCTTTTTACGATGTGGGTTTCTATTAAAGAAACTTTCAAATAGTAAACCATTTATAACCCCGACGAATTTCGAGGGCGAAATTCATTTTAAGGGGGGTAGAATGTAACAGCCCGAGATTTTATGAAAAATATTCTTTTTAATTTTATTAATGTCTTGTGTTATACGCTACACCAAAAGGAGCTTTCACAATACACATCTATGACCTGGCTTGAATTATACGCAATCGCGACCTTCCACGATAGCGTGTGTTGTACGCAACACCGAGTTTCGCTAAACAACGATATGCTATTATTAAAACTAGCCGTTATGAATAGTAATAACCAATTTTTGAAATTTTGTAAATTTTATTTTTCAAAATAGAATTCATTTTTGGATTCGTAATATCGAAATTAGCTTAGGGTGAAATTTTGGTACTTTTCGGATAACTTTCATATTCTGATGAATAGTGAAAATTACTAAATTATAATTTAAAACAACTTTTTTAATCAAAATAATTAATAGTGATAAATTATTAATTTGAGTTGTTTTAAAGTATATTTAGAATATATTTTTACAATTTAATACAATGTTGGTCATTGGATGTAATTTCACATTTAAACCAGACATAAACAAGTGTCAATCTTTTGATAGATATTGTTTCTTAAAAACACACTATTTGTTTTAACAACGGGATTTAATTATAAAATTAATTAATGCAACTTCTATGTTATGATTTTGGTAAAATAGACTTCATTTTTGAATTCTGAATATGAAATATAGCTTAGGATGAAATTTTGGCATTGTTCTGAAAAACATCAATTTTTGATGAATAGTGAAACTACTAAGTGGTAGGTTAAAAACTGAATTTTGCATAAAACTTAATTTTACCGCTTCTGTGAATGGAATTTCAAAACTCCGACAGACACAGTTAATATCAAGGACTAAAATGTGGTTCAATGAGATGAAAATAATTTTTGGTGAATAGTAACTTTTTACTTTTTTTTACCACGGGTAATAGTAAATAGGGTAACTAAGGGTAAATATGATATTACTATTACCCTAACACATGTCCTAATTCTATTGGATAAGTTTAATTCGACCAAAAACAACCTTATGAATATAATGTGACCATTTAGGCCCACTTGGATTAGATTAGGACATTTATTATTATTTAATTCAAAGAAGAGTTAAAAGAGTTAAAATCACAGTTTATTTACTGAAACATTTTTAATATGGGGTTATACATAAGATAAATTCGACTATAAATATTCATTAGAAAGATAAAAAGCTTTCCTACATAATGATATTTTATTTATAATTTTTAGACTTTAAATAAGTTAATTTATTTATGACACAACGATGATGCAGTAATTACCATTTTAAGGAAATATTAACATAATTGTTGTTATAAATGCTCAAATGAATGTAATTTAAGACTTTTTATGAATTCCACTAATTTTATAGGTTACTATGATATATTAGTTTTGGTTTAATAAACTTGGTTCGAACATATAATTCTGTTATGACTTTCACAAAAATCATGTATCAAATAGTGTCAAAATTGACACAAAATAGTTTTTAAATCAAATATTATATTATTAATTGTTATTTTATTCCTAAAAATATAAGGTTAGGCCAAATGACTTATATAAGGATATATATATTAATAATAAACAATTTGGGGTTCGTTTGGCATGTTATAGTAAGTGTATTAACCATATAGTGAAAGAAAACAAAAAGACACGGTAAAAGTTAAATTATTTAACTTAGAGTTAAATCTAATTGATAAGGTTAAAATAATACCCTAAACTTGTCTAAATACTATTGTATGATAGGATTTCGACCCATCCCCACTTTAGCTTCGAAATAAGACCATTTTTAACCATTATAAACTGATTTTGACTTTAATGTAAAATAATATTTTGAGATATTCCTAAGGTGCCCCTCTCCTCCCTTATAAAAGGGTACCTCCTCCCCCTCCTCCTCACACCAATTGGAGCACTCAAGCTTGGCAAACCCCTGACAAAATCCCTTATCCACTTCCCTAGAATAATCCTAGAGGTCCTGGTCTTCTTCAAAGACCAATCTTAGTTCCCTAAGAATAGGATTCAAAGAACCGTTCCAAAGAAGAGGTAATATCCATTACCGATCTTTTCAATTTCTTTCTTCTTCAACTTCTTCTTATTTAGTTGTTTCATGATAAAGTAATAACATCAGTATTTCTTATATACTGATATGTTATTATAAATATGAAACAACTCTAATTAACTTTCTATCCATCCTACGGAAAAAGGAAATCACCGCGCGTGCGTACGTACGGAATACCGTCTCCACGCTGTGGTGTAATCTATTTTCCACCATCACCTTACAAGGAATGGTATAAAGGTGTAATGAGTAACTATATATGATTATTATAAAGAGATATTGATACTTAAATAGTATACATACACTTCAACACAATTCCACGACCATGGGAACAATATCATCGCTCGTGCGTACGTACGGACTACCGTCTCCACGACGCGATGAGATTCATTCTCAATGATTAGCCATTCATGAATGATAATAAAGTATATATAATAAGTACTAATGAAATATATGACCTAATAATGATACTGTAATTATTTATATTTATATGTATGTCATCTACTTAATTCCATTCAATTCAATAAGGAAACGAAAACAACGTTCATGCGTACGTACGGACTACCGTCTCCATGAACGGTGTATTTCTTTCCATTTACTGATTTATTATATGTGTATATTCTGAATATATATATATATATATATAAATCATGTTTTATATTTTGGAATTAAGTAATCATGATCTAAGTAATCATATGAATAATTACATGTTAAAAACACAAACGACAAATGAGACGATTTTACCCAAAACGCTACTTTAACATGAATTTACAAAAGAACGGGTAATATAAAGTCATAAGTGGACCATATATGATATAATAACAATGAATATGATTCTGGAATTAGTCAATAACATGATTTAAATCATTATACAAGAGCTTCGGACACGTACAAAGCAAATCGGACCTAAGGTAAGGGAAATATCACAATCTCATTTTTTTCCGAGATTGTTTATACTTTGGTATTTACTGGGGTGTATTTTATCATCCACATCCATGTTTCTTCAATATGTAATATTATTTCCATCCACCTACAATTGTTTAAATCCAATTTTACCCTTCGGTGAGTTTTTAGTAAAAGATATGAAAGTAATCTTTTGTCGTTTTTCATACGAGGTACTTTTTGACTTTTCCGACAAAAGTACGAAGAATGTTTTTTTAACTTATACGACATGAATGGATTTCTAAAAAATTATTTCCAAGAAGCTTCCTTTACAAGTATTCAAGTTTATTTTTAATCAACTTCTTTTAGTTTAAAATTGTATGACATGTTAAGAAAGGAAAAGTGTTTTTGAAGTAGAAAGGATATTTTCCTCAAGAATGAAGTTCAAGTATTTTATCAAAATTATTTTCCATCTAAGATAATAAAAGCATTCTTTTTTTATCCCTATTATTACATGGATTTGATTATGTTGTGATGGAAATATTTTTATGAATTCCTTTATCTTATATGAACTATTTTATGATGTCATGTTGTTTAAGAATTCCATTTTTATTACATGGGTTACGCTATGATGTATGGTTTAGGATTATGTGGCACACATAAGAAAGGATTCATTATAAGATGGGTGGGACCTATATCTCCCTCCAATGCATTGGGTAAAGATTTTATATCTCATGAGATAGACATGGCTGGAATGGTAGGTTATACCGGTTCAGTGAAACAGGATTGGAACGAGGGTGACTCGGTTCAGAAAGGGACTTTGTTCACTAAGATAGTCTTGGCAATGAGTCATGACTAACAAGAAATGGTTTTCCATGATTATGTGTGCATGCCACAAAGTTTAAAGTTTCATGTTATGATTATGGGGATCTCATTTTCACTTCTATGATTTATTCCATGTTAAGATATTATGATCTCTTTTGCAGGTTATGATTTTCAAAAAGATATGATATGATTTTTATTTCATTTATTTTCCCTTGCTGAGAATTTGAGCTCACCCTTTTATGTTTTCTTTTCCCCAGGATATAAAGAAAGGTTTTAGGTAAAAAAAGGAAGATCTTTATAGGAGATGTTGAAGATCTTTCACCACGATTAGAAGATTATGTTCCGAGTTTCCAAAGACACTAAACTATTACGATCCTTGTGTGTGTGTTTTTGTTATGTACTAAGTATTCCGCAAATGTAATGTAATGTCAATGTACGATAAGCTTTGGGTCTCTACACCATTTTTCACATGTTTTTTTTATAATCATTCAATATTTCTATTGTTTAGAATGATTAGAACATTATATTCTCTTGAATGTTTTAACTTGAAAGTTATGGTACTCAAGAATATTATATATTAAGATAATAAAAATTAATATTAATGTTATAAATATAATTCATTCATTAGATCCAATTTTATAATCATTATTTAAATTTAAACATGGACAATGGATTACATCGCTTAATGGATAGGGTAAGTTTAACGTATGTACGAGTGACATTATCATTTCCATAACAAGGGAAAGGGTAATGAATTATTTTTTAAATAAACTTCCAAAATAAATAATAATTAAAATATATCCCATAAATTAATTAAATGTATCCAAATTACGTCCCATGTAATTCAAAAGTGAGTAACAAACCACATCAATTTGCTAGGTGTTAATCCACTGTACAGATGAACATTGTTATTATAATTATGAAAGAGTCAATGGAGTAGTATTAAATTGAAAATAATTCTTAAGGGTTGATTCATGAGATTATTATAAATTGGAAATGATCCATCCATATAATGACCCAAATTACTATAGACATTAAATAAGGATCCCACATGCCACTTTAATCCTGAATAAATGGTAATAAATTTCACTAAATGACATATTAACCAAAAAAATTGTTATAATATGAAAACACGGAATATCAAAAATCATATATATTATCCTCATAAGGATCTATATTTAATATTAAACATTTTTCCCCTGGTAAAATCCAATCAAAACATTATATATAAATCAAACATTTTGTTTCAAAATATCATAAAACCCCATTATCAAAACAAAGGGTTTCAATTGTAATTCAATTTCAAAGAATCACATTTAAAACAATTTTAAATGGGTAAATTCCCTATTTGAAATAAATAATATGCCCCCAATAAACTCATACTGAAGGACATCATTACTCATTCGTCCAAGGTGCCACCATTGAACCGCTTATTAATCTATATAGTCCACGATGATTATTAGAGAATTGAGAGATTTTCCTAATTTATGGTCATGATCATCAAAATAATGAAACATATATATAGTGAAGAAATGATGAAACAAAACCATAATATCAGAAAATGAAAAATATACTTATTAAATTCAAGACTATCTACCTCAACTGAAGCCATTTTCTTTTAAGTCACATCCTGACCATCATTAACTATGAGCACTATATCATCCACTAAACTCTAGGTAACCTATCTCAAAAAGTGATATCAAATAATTAAGTATAAATAAATTATAAATAATTATTAATTTCATTTTACTAGATAATAAATAATTTTATAATTAATTCGAATAGTCATTATGCTTTAAATATCACCGGTTGTAATCTACTCACCAAACCAGTGCGCAACAGGTGTAGTCAACTCCCGACATGCACAAAAACCTATTTCATGATATATATATATATATATATTAAATTAATATTTATTACTTTAATAACCCTTACAAATTAAAACATTATAAATCCAGAATAATGATGTTACAAATTGATCACTTTCGAATCATCCATTAATTATATATTGTTAAAATGTTGACTGGTTAATGCTATAAATAAAAATAATAGGTAGATATGTGAACATAATTATATATAATATATGATATAAATATTTAAATAATAATTTCATCTTTCTTATATAATGATATCAATGATAAATTTATCAATATCCCTTCCAAAAAATAACTGGAAACCTTTCAACTTTAATTTTAATCATTAAGGATTGTAATAAAAAAATCCGAGAAAATGAAATTATAAAATTTTAAAAATTTATAAATAATTTATTATGGTGTAATGTATAATATTGAAATGATTATCATTAAGTTATGAATAAAGAACACCTCCATTATTATGAATATATTTCAAGATTTTAATGATTACTCACACTTGATATTTAAAATATAAAATAACTAAAAAACATAATTATATATAATAACTATAAATTATGTTCATAAAATAACAAAGATATTAATATGGTTTTTATATAGTTTATTGGGATATATATTTACTATACAATGGATTTTATCTCTTTATCTTATGTCAATAATTACAGTAAGAGGTTTATTGTTTTAGATTTCATTTCTTGAGACACAGTTCATATTATTCATGATGATATCATTGATATAGTGTAATTATCAAATAATAAATGCCTCTAAATATTTATTCATGTTAATATAGGGGTTTTAATTCTCCCCATAAATTTTAATTTTTCTTTCACTAATATTTTAAAAGAATTGTTTTTGAAACTTAAACTAACCCCATCTCTTATTTTTTGATGAGAACCTTTGTTTTGTGTGATAGAAGTGTTTGGATGAATCTATGATGTTATTTTAAAATGACTTTGTAATTTATTATATTAATTTTATTCCAGTTTTAAATTCATTAAATATATTTAAACAAATCATTCAAATTTTCCATATTAGTTATTTGCATCAATGTATATACAGATTATCTTTTTAATGTTTTTCGTACGAAAACATCATTCTTATATTTTTTATTTTTCAATGAAGAGTCGTGTATATATAATTATGTGTTTGAAAATAAATTATAATCCTCCATGTCTTATAAATTAATTCATCTATTGAATTAATTTTTTTAATGGTCATGGATATTAATTTTTCTAAAGTGTTTTCTAATGATCCAAAAATATTTTTCACATCTATGTGAACTAATTTTAGTATATATTTTGGTTGTTAAAGGATTATTAACAAATAAAACTATCTTACTTATTCCGCTTGATGTATTTTGAAATATTCATTAATATTAGAGTGATGATCCATCAATTCCATTACCTTACAAAACCATCAAATATGAATAGGAATATATTTTCATCCAATGTATTTACAATGTGAATGCCATGTTTTTCATTTCATTGATTAATGTTTGTTCACATAGATTATATACATCTATTAATTTGGGAAATTATAGAACAAAACATAAACTATTTATCTCTATAGATTAAATAAAATATTCTTAAATGAAATATATCTACCCAAAATGTTAATTTTTATGATTTTATATTCATTTATATACCAAGATTGTATCTTATTTGTCGGTGGATTATGAATATTTTACTAATATGGATCCATTTTAAAGGTATATTAAACCAATTTTATTTCTATAGGTTATTTATGATATGATGATGATTTATTTTATATGTAACTGATATATGGATGATGATGACGGGTGTCATGAATATCCCTCCATTGAATTTTTTATGTTTGATATCTCATTAGATTATTAGGTGTCCAATTTTATGAAATATAATTTGATTGATAATAATTAGTTTGTTTAGTGTTTTAATCACATGAATTTTATATTTCTTGGGAAATTGTCACCATTTATGTTTTATTAATAATTTTATCATAAATAATAATATAGAATAAATTTGGAATGTAAATATTTTTACACCGGTTTAGTATTTAGGGTATAACATCCTAAATTCTAATAAAAATTGTGAAATCTATATTATTATACGATCAAATTTTGTAATGGGATTCATTTTATCAAAAAGTAGAAGGAGTTGAATCTATCTTTATTATTCCAAAATAAATCTCAAAATCCATGCCTTGGAGTATATTCTCGAATTGAATGAATTTTTAATGTGGGCCTATATCTCACACACCAACCTCCAAAATGACTTGAAATATCCCATTGATATATAAAATTTGGATGTAAATATTTTTATTACAGTTGAAAAGTGATATTATTCCTATTTTAAGGACATAATGTCATGGTAAAATGAAGCATAGGAATTCTAATAATCACCATCATAGAAAATAATTTCCTAAATACAATAGTCATAAAATTTTATACACTTCTCCAAAAATGCAGAAATAAACTCAGCACAAAATCAATACATAAATAAAGAATCTTTTTGAAGTCAAAAATTTATTATTCATCTTTTTACCAGGGCCATCGTGCATGAGATTCTATTAAAAAATAAGTAGATTCAAAATATTCCTCACTCCTTGACATAAATATGGATTCCCACATTTATGTCAATGATTAAAATCATTTTAATCTATTTTATTAATATTTATAGGTTTCATTTTTATTGAATAATGTTATATATTATTAATACATGTTATCTTGGTTTTCCTCTATTCTATTTCTCAATTTCAACAATTTTTTGTTTCCTCCACCTTGATCCTTCTAATCTCCATGAAAGTGATAACTAACACTTGATGTTTATTGAGGGGGGGATATTGTTGTTTCAAGATTATGTTGTAATTTAATGATTTTAAATCATTCTATTATAACAATTTTTCGAATGGTGAAAACAGTTTGGGTGTAGGGTTCACCTAGATTCTTTTACTATTATATTCTTTGTCCCATTCATTTTTATTCATCTACATCATTATAATAAAGATAGATAAAATGTGTAGTGGATTTTAGTACTTATGTGAGTTAGTATTGTCAAAGATATGGTTGGTTGGTGATGGATAATAACAATTCGAAAGAATGTTTTAGATTGAAATGGATGATCTCGACATTAAATTGGTTAAAGATATTGAATTTCAAGAACAATGATTTCATTTCCAAGATATAATAAGAAGAATAATTTTTATTCACATACATTATTTGGTTTTATTTTCTTCATTGTGTGTTTCATGCATTTATATATTTATATGTATCATGTATTTACAAACCCCCAATTATATTAGTAATATTTCATTATTAGTTTATTGGTTAGTTTATAAATAATAACAATAGATAATTGTTGGGAGTAATCTTTTGCCTAATGAGATCGTCCTTAGGGATGCACTATATTGTTTTCTTAGATAAAAAAGAATTTATGTTTAAGGGATACGTGAAAAACTTTTCCCATTAATTTGGTTCCATTTTTTTGGAGGCGAAGTGTTTTAAGATACTATTTTTCATAAAACAATCCCAAAAAAATTTAAAATACCCAAAAAATGGAAATTCATTTGAAATCATTATTTTCAATTTTCATAGATGTCATTACATTTTTTACATGATTTTTATGTTATAAAAATTGATGATTCAAGAAATGAAGAATCTTTCATTATTCAAGAAAAGGGGGAATCATTTCATTATTTTCTAACCTTTACAATTTATGATTCTTATGTAGAAACAATTATGAATAAACAAATCCCAAACATTCCCATAATATTTCCTGAGGAGGATGAAGTAGTATAATTACCAAATTATTAACATTCTATTGATCAAGATAATTTAAATGGAAATTGGGATGCTTTTTTAGAATCTAAATGGGTATGTGATTATCACATCCTTATTGGTGAAAAATAATTATCTCTCTACTTATCTCTACATTTGGAAGAAGAAACTACCCATGTGATTTAATATTTAGAAAACTTGGAAAATATTTAATTCCTACCTGCATCCAAAACAATCCAAATCCATTCTCCATTGAGAAAAGAAGAAATATTAAATGAAATGATTACCCAATAAGATATTATATTATTGAACAAATTTTATTCTTTATTAAAAAAATCAATTGAGTAATACCTCCCACTGATTAAATTTTTTATATTCTTCCAACACATGGATTTCATTAGAGGATATTGATGAAGAATATAAAACACCTTAAAATTTTGATCAAATAGTTTCCATTCTGATAAGAAATCTAGTTCCCAGATCACCCAATTGAAGGGGGTACATATATAAGTCTTCTTCATTTTGAATTCATATTCATCATGATTATTTTTTAGACCTACCCTTTTAAAATGTTTATAAAACAAAATCACATGTGTTATACATGTATATTAAAGTTAAATGGTGAAAATAATATGTCTATGGATAAATGGAGGACCCAATGATTTTTATTAAACCTACCATAGAATTATAATACATTATAACTATGATGGATCAAATGTACTATGTTAATAAGATCTTCCACAACCAATGAGATGTAGTTAATAAATGAAGGAAAAAATGTGGTTTTTTAAATAACATAAACCATATCCATAATTAAACATTGGTTGAGTAGTATGACATCCAACTAGAGGTAGTTATAAAATAGTACCCACATGGGCATCAAACCATGTTCTATGATATTTTCCATTATCATACTTTTTCATCATTATCAGTATGTAATATTTGGTTCCTTCTCTCTAGGTGTTTATAGTAGTATCTTGAAAGATAACACACACATACAACTAGAAAATAATATTATGATTTATCGTTCCTTCCATTCTATTTTCTCTCCTAAACTATTTATTTTTTTATATCATAAATGATGGGTAGTTAAATTTTAATTATAGGGGGAGTGTCAAAAAAATTATTCGATGTTTTTCATTTTCCTTTTTATTATTTTAGAAACATTTTACTCCCAAGATTATCCATTTCCATTTATTCACACAATAACTAATTTTGAGTGAATATTCATGATTTTTGATAGTTGGATTTTAAATGATTTTTTAGTATGAAATGTTTTCATAGATTTTTGTTATCAAAAATTTTATGAGTTTGGAAATTTTTTTAAATCTATGACTTTGAAAAAAATAACTCAAAATATTTTTACCATAATGTTATGTATTCATAAACATTTTTGAATTTTTTTTAAATATAAACATTCATGGGGGAAGAATGGAATACATAGGAATACCAGAACCTACAATTATTCTATTTCAAATATTTAGAGTTTGTGAAAATATTTAGATGTGATTTATGCATTTTTTGAAGTCCATATATTAACATGATACCCACGTTTACATTTAACTAGTTTTCCTCTTAAGTCCCAAATTTCCATATAGGTTTAATCCATATTCGAAGCCAATTATTCTTACCTACCTTCACTCACATTAATGTTTATGAATATTTCATATTTGGGTGTGAGGAAGTGTTTTTTGTGTTTGTTTTCAAGTATAAATATCTTTGTGGGGGGGGTTTTGGTATTTATTTTTATTATAGGAATATAAATAATTTTAATGAGTCACATTCTTTCATTTTTATTAATTTCTATCCTCTAGTTCTACCAAAAACATCATAAATTTGAAGAAATTTGAAAATTTGAAATTGGGAAAAATGTGGGTGATATTGAATAATTCATTATGTTAGAATTTATGAATCATGTACATCTAAAAATTTAAATTCATGATTTTCATTATTTCATTGAATTTAATTTTCATCTCTTCCTCCATGTATAAAAAATAAATGAGACTTAAAATTTTAAAACAAAATCAAAAAAACTGAGAAATTTATAAAATCATTATTTGTTTTTAGTTTTTGACCCATAAACCATTTTAAAAAATAGAGTGATGTGTTTCATTAGTAAAAGTAATGTATTGATATATAGGTCATTGATTTTGATTTCCATATTCAGACATTTTATTTAATATTTCAACACAATATTTGAAGCCATGACTTTTTAATAATTTTTTCCACTAACCAATAGCCATAAAATTAACATTTTAAAAATTCGTTATGATCGAAAATATTTTTATGTCTCATTGTGTGGAGATATGATTATTTTTCCTTTTCTTATGGTGGGAAATGAATTTTCCATATAGGATCATAATTCTCTATTTAATTTCTCATGAGCTAAGTGTGACATGTATTTAAATGTTATGTAGATGTGATTGGGTCATGGATAATTTTTTTTTTGATGGATTAATTGAAAAGTGAGACATGCAAATGAAACAAAGGTGTTTTTCATAAATGAAACATGATTAAATTAAATTTTAAAAAAGATCTTGGAAATTTTCTAACTTCTTATTTTGGTATGGATTTTAATTCAAATATTTAATGATTACTAAGGAATATAATGTTTATGTGTAGGAAAATTTTGATATTTATTATTTCACGGATATTATTATATAATATAGAATTTTAATCCATCTAATTTTATATTTTAATGTTGTTTGTCACCATTATAGGTTTAATTAAAAATATTTTCTTCATTGTGAAAATAGACTTATTTTAGAATGTATATTTTTTATTAGTATTGTATTTTATCTATAAGATAATAAAACTAAATAAAATTTAGAAAGTCATATTTCTAGGATAAAATTATTGGTGGGATGAATTTCAACCAATAGGATCAGAACATAAATTCATCTTTATAAGGAAAAAAATCGCGCAACTCAGGAAAAATATTTTAAGATCATATTGAAGAAAATTTTGAAGATGATTCTATATCTCACACATGACTTGTATAAACAAGAATAATGTTCAAATTGATTGGAATGAAATTCCTTTGAATATTTTTCAAAAATATAGACATGCGAGATTATTCCACATTCAAGGACAGAATTGAATGGGAAAGTGAAGCATTATAATTCAAATTGTCTCTAGGATAGAAATTAAATTTATATTAATAAAGACATAACATCAACTAAATGTGTCCCTAAATAATTAAAATTAGTACAGTAATGGGGAAGAGATAAATGAATTTTTTTATTAGACTGTAATTTCATATTCATTCATTTACGATGCCCACAATGTAAAAACAACATTAAAGAAGAATATGAATGAAAATTTTCCTCCCCATAAATTATAAAAATTCATCTCTACTTCCATAAAAAGGTTTAGATACAACGATTAGCCATTTTTATGTAATTATAGTTTCTATACTATTGTTATATGATTTAATATTACCAATACATATTAGTTTGGCTTTGTTCACCGCTTCCCATTCTCATTTATTTTCACTTCCCCCCCCCCCCCGCACCACATGGTGCATTTATCCTCCATGATAAACGATGACTAAACCCATTATTGTTTACAAGATGGATTTGTGGTTCATAATTATGTTGTGATTAAATGTTTTTTAGTTATTCAATTCAAGGAACTATAGTAGTGTTGAAAGTTATATTTTTGTAGTGCTTACCTCACTTTCACTACTTATTTATTCTTATTCATATTTATTTTTTCCTCTCCTACATCGCAATAATGTTAAAAACCAGGTTCTATGGAATTTTCATGATGATGTGAGGGATTATTGATTCCCATAGGGAGGAAAAATGTATGATTATAACAATTCAATGCAAGGTTGTGTCATTATAGGATTGATATCAATAGTAAAAGGGTTACAGGTATACATTTTTTAAAGAATAATGATAGAATCACCATAATCTCCTAAAAACAATTACTCTTATTCACTAACATTAGTATTTATAATTGAATATTTTTTGTCTTTAAATCATTCAAATATATATATTAATATCATGAGTTTTAAAAACCATATTATATTTTTAATATAACATTAGTATTATATTAGTTACAGTATCAATAGAAATAATAGAAAATCATTGTCTATGAGCATCCCCTTTGAGAGGTTGACCCTAGAAATACACAATAATTCATGTTTAGGTATATAACAATTTATTTTCATGGGATCCATGAAATACCCCTCTCATAATAGTTAATATGAGATCACACCTTACTTATATATCAATTTCCTTATGATATGAATAGAACTAATTATTTCGATGTGTTTAGTAGACTATTTTATTTGGACAGTTAGGAAGACATATTATAGACATTTTATTGATTAAGTGGAATATAATACAGTGTTAAATCTTTATCATAGTTTAAAAATACATGTTTTTGAAATTAATTTTGTTAATAATTATAATAAAATATAAACTTATATTATCCATGGAATGTATTGAAATCGTATATTTTTTAATCTCATGTAATAATGACCTTATCACTTTTTTGGGGTTTCATAATTGATATTAGATAAAGGTTTAGATAATTTTGAATATTATGATGTTATTTGTTGAGGATCTAAAATTCATCATGTTGTTATATGTTAAGGTTGGTCATAATTTCCATGGTATAAATAACACTTTCGGATAACCTAGTTACTATTAAATATTTTATGTATTATGGTATAACAACATTAATAAAATAAATATAGATATGTATGAGGAAAAAGCTATTATATAAGCTAACATACTAAAAATACGGTAAGGAATTCATATTATTGTTCACAAATAAATTACATAAATTATGGGAAACATTAAAGTGTACGAGATTGTGGCACATATCACAAAGTCATAATCACCATGAAAATGCTCATTTAGAATCAACTGATTCTTTAATATATTACAAGATGAGTGGACTAAATATTTAGCACCAGCGAATAAATTGTAAGGATATAATATTTTTATATAAATTATATTTAAATGAAATTATAATGGATTTATTACAATATGGTATTAGTTTAAGTAATATGAATGTACCCAACAAAATAAAAATTATATTTAACCAAGAGTGATTTTAATTGAACTAAAATATAATATTCTATTTTTAAAGACAAAGAATCATTGTGGTTGAAGTTTTAATGTAATTATATGGAAAAAATCACTTATGGATTTCATTAAACACATTAAAAAAATTATATTTAGAAATGATTAATGGTGAAATAATCATGTGAATATTAGATTCCAAGGATAATGCAGAGATAGTTCAAACAGGAAGCCAAATTGGATAATAGTAGTGGAAAGAAATACTATTTTTCTTCCTAGAGAACTACCACTAATTTAGATTAACATTTTTTAATTTTTTAGTTTCCAAAAACTATAATTAATAGAATGATGAATAATAATTGATGTTTCATTAATAAATAAGATGAAGGAAAGAATGTTTTATTTCCCACATGTCAAAAATTTCGGAATAAGAACCATGTAAAATGTCTCAAGTAAACTGGGAAATAAACGTTGTGTGGAACTATATGGAATCATGTAACAAATATCTAAGGAATCATAACTCACATTTAATATATGACATATTTATATTCAAATAAATTTAATTTCTTTGATGTCCTACGATACATGAAACCACATGTCTAGTTGAACCATGATATAATATATTATTCTAACAAACTCAAAACATCTGAGAAATGAAGAAGAATATCTAAATTTTTAAAAAAATATTTTTAAGAGTTATAGATAATGGGAATATATTGATACATATGTAATCGAGTTTCAATACAGTCCTTATATGATTTAAAAATACAATTTTTCGCAAACATTTATTTTGATTTTTTTTGATAAAGAAATATAATAAATTTAATTCAATTATAGATATTTATTTCATAAAATAAAATTATTTTCTAATTTCATCATGATAAAATTATCCTAGGTTTAAATTTTGATGATTTTTTTAAAAAAAATTGATTTTTTAGTGAACCTTTAATATTCCTATTTTTTTATAAAAAAACAACCTGTTATTTTAAATCTTTTAAAAATATACATTGTTTTAAAGGTAGTATAAATTTAAATATAGTTCCTTTGTATTATTAATAAGAATATTACGGTATTTATAAATATTTTAATTTGTTAATTTATTATAAAATTATTTGTACTTAGGAAAACATCATTCTGGAAAATTGAATTTCGTTGAGTTTTGTAGGTGTTATTTTTATTTTAAATTATAAAATTTATAAATTTAAATTGATAGAGTGGATTAAATATTTTAAAATATATGTTATAACTATTTTTATAAGGCTATATTCATTTTGGGTATTCATGATTAGTAAAAATAGTTAAAAATTTTCATTGTGGATAATGATAAAATGGGTTTACCAAGGGTTAACCAAGTGATAAGATTCATTTTCAAATTAAACAAGTAAAAATAATAATATATGGATATAATATGACATATTTTTATCCCAAATTAAAATATATATCCCTTTGGAGGTATTTACCTTAAGTAAGACAATATAATAATTTAATATTTTATGAAATTTCAAGTGTGTCCTCTCCCCCGCTTATAAAAGTACATAACACATTTCTCTTGATTAAACCCATTAAGAAGACTGGATAAAAAAAAACCTACATAATTCATGTATAAACATCATTTTACATGAAATAGTGGTTTTTTAAATCTTATATGACAATTCTAGGGGTCCTAATGAAGTGTTCTAAAGTAGGCCAACAGAATGAGATGTAATCATATTTCCCTACCTATTTCAAATTATTTCTTACTATACCTGCTATAAATATTTATTATTAATCCTAAAATAATTACACCATTATCCTAAATATAAATAAAATCTTATATGTCTATCAAACCACCATTATTCACCCTTTTTTCCAAAATTAGGAATTGAAACTATCGCTCGTCTGGACTACTAACTCCACATTTCTATTCAATTTATTTTATATAAATATTCTTCATAGATGGATATTATTATAGGTGTACATATTATATTTGATATTTATGATATAATTATTTCTTTATAATTATAATATCATGTATATCATCTTACCTTACAATCATTTGGAAAATGATAATCTCACATGTATGTATGTGCAGATAACTAGCTCCATACTTGATTCCCACGTTTCATTTTAATATACAAAAGATACCATAATGTTTTTTAATAATATCATACCTCACCCTAGAATATCCATGTATATCATTCCTATTACACTTCTTGTATTCCTAGTAATGTTAAAAAAATATGAGTGTGGTCAAATTCTCAGTAAGGGTTATGCACATTTCATGATATCATGAATAAATAAGAATTATCAAAATTAAAAGGTAAATAACAAAAAAAAATTACATTTATCTAATTTTGTCTATTATGATCATATAGAGAATAATTTAAATATAAAGGTAAATAACTAAAAAGATATTTCATTTAATCAACAAACTGAGAACAATAATGCATCTATAGATAATATCATTGAAAAAATCACATGGGTAATAATAAAAGTAATATAAGTTAATTATATGTTTAATTATTGGATTTCATTATCCATGGCATCATAATACCTCTACTATTAAGACTAATCACAAACTAGTTGAAATCTAATGGGTATGTATACAAAAATACCCCATTTAACTATTGAAATCCTGTAATATAAAGAACAAATTATATAGAAATATATATATATGAAATTATAAAAATATTATAGAAAAGTTTTACATTCATATGTTTACTATAAATATTAAATAATTCACTAAGGGGTAGGGACATCTAGAGGATCTGTGAGAGGTAGAGGAGGTAACTCCATCCCTAAACTATGATCTAGGCATTTCATGTACTTTGTCGTCAACTCATGTTGTTTCTCCTTCCATCGACACATATCTTCTTACTGCTACATCTACTATTGATGGATCTCTTAATTCTCCCTTCACATATAATCTATAAGATCACCTTATGCTTGTAGATTCTCATCATACTATACAACATATGATGATTTATCTCTACAATATTCATTAGAGGTTCATCATGACATATCAGCAGTACCATAATAACTGCCCATCGTCAACTAGAGTTGATACAAATAACTCAACCTTTCTCAAATGCATACTAGGTCGCCTGCATTTATGTTACCTCAAAAAATGATGTCTCACTTGTCTAATCCTTGGTCCCGGTCTCACTCGAAGTATGTGTCTATGATTTTTCGGGATCTTATGAATCCATAAATTTCAATTTAAAATTAAAATAGTTAAATTATTATTTGTAGTTATTTTTGAAACATAAATATAAATTTTACTGACCAAAATCTAATGTCGATGATCTCCAGTAATATCTCTAGTGTGAGGATCCCTATACATCCTCCTATAAATGTCAAACACCATAAAATTGGATTTTTAGACTTCATATATAAATTTAAACTAAATAATTTAAAATTAAATTTTTTTAAAGGTACTTACCATATTTTCTCTATGCATAATGAATGTACAACTACCATATAGATGTGTTAACACTTATTTCCCTAGTTTTGTCAACCTAATGATGACATCATCTAAAAACTAACCTCCCAACCAGTGTGAACATAATCTATCCCAAACCTAGGATGAAATTTAATCAGGTCAGTGGGTGCATCAAGACAGGTCCAACTCTCTGACATCCACATTCCTAATTGTTTTCCACCTCCAATTGTGCAAAAAATGATTGAAATGCTCATGCTTAAAGCCCTCCCTCGCATCCCCGAAATATTCATACATTCTATCACCCATAGGATACCATAAAACCAACAAATAATTAATAATATCAAGTTATTAATCAAAACAATTCAAAATAAATATTATTCATTTACATATCAACCAATGATTCAACACAAAGTGTTGAATATCAATGGGAATATGATCCCATGTAACCCATTATCCAGAAAACTAATTCTGCAATATAGAACACACCTTTATAAAAAATATCTATGAAAATCTATGAAAAAATATAAAAAACAATAAAAAATTAGTATATAAAAAATGAATAAAAACTAATGAAAACTAAAAAATTACACAAGTGAACATACCTCTACATGCATGGATTGAATCCAAGACATGGATGTCTCTCGAGGATCTAGCCTAAAATCATAAATCTGAAAAAACCATGAACACTCTGAATAGTCAATGAACCTCCAACAGATTGGGGTTAGATTATCCAATATCATTCTTGTCGACTAGTAGATCAGCCCCATCCGACTCACAAAATAGATCATGGTCCATCTGAACCACGAAATGAATTTTGTTAAAAAATAGTGGAAAATATATTATATATAGATATATATTATATATGATTATAACTTGAATTTATCTATTTTAATCTTTATATCCATAATAATCTTCATATATGATGTTGTCAATATCTTCATATCCCCCCTCGGTATCATCCAATCCCCTAATAGTTTCAGTTTCATCATCTCTTACCATTTTAAATTCATTTATAACATCAATGAAAATAATGTCACCATCAACACATAACTATGGGGTCTCATCATATATATTCATGTCTATTTATTTAAAATATATATTTGGATTAGTTTCTTGAAAAAACATAATTCCTTAAACTTTAGCAGAATCACATTCACAATAAATAATTTTATTTTCCAAAGATTTCATTTTTATTATACTCCACCAATAACATAACTCTATTAATGTAGAAAAATAATTTTCATAATAAATTTGATGTACGTGATGAGACAATAAAAATGGTTCATTTACATTAGGAGGGTTATTATATTTAATATCAACGATTCCATGGCATGCATGATCACACAATCCTCTCTCATTATCCAACCACTAACATTTAAATATTGTTATATAATTCTATCTAGGATAAAACGGTCCAATTATTTCATCCATCATGCCATAAAGTCAACATAAATTTCTCAATGATGATATCCTCTCAAGAATACACCATTATTCATAGTTTTTTTGATTCCCCATATGCATGTGTATGAAATCTAAATCTATTCACCACATATGCATTATACGATTTAACCATTTTGGTTAGTGGGTTACTCAACACAGACAATCAATTATTGGTTTTATCATCATATTGAGATACCTGAAATTTTGTAAAAAATTAATAAATATAATAAGAAATAAATTGATATTATATGTTAAACCATAAATAATTTATTTTGCAAGTTTTTGAAACTAGTAGGAAAAATTATTTTATTGAAATTATTCAAGTACATCTGTTATAATTCGTGGAAAAAAATTCATTAAATGATTATCAAATAATTAATATTTAATGTAATACTATTTTAATGTAAGAAATATTATAGAATAAGTGATAGGAGCACTCATAGTACAAATAGAGTCATTTATTAATAGTTGACTCGAACATATGTATGAGCTTTGTGACGTTCATCATTTGAAAGGCATCATTCATGAACTCCACTAAAGCCATGTTTTGGATAGTTAAATACAGATAATTTATTGTTAACATCATCATCAAAATTTCCTACATTATAGACCATGTTGTTAGGTTTTGAGGGATAATTAGATTGATAATAATGAGAGAGTAAAAAAGAAATTTCCACATGTAAATAAGAATTGATACTTCAAATGATTCTTGGATATGTGTTTTTTTCTTCAATTTCATCACGAATCTCTTGAATTGGTACATCCATCATTACTATACCAGACCATCATAATTTTCTTCATAAATAAAATTGAACATCAAATTTTCCCTTGATTCAATGAAATTTGAATGGAAGATTTTTTCTAGTTTACATAAATTTAAAATAACATCTTATTGTAGTCTACTCATTGAATCGTAATACATTTTCAATGAAAAATTGTCTCAGAAAAATTATGATATGTTTGTTAGCACATCCCATGTCATATAATTCAATAAACCTCCTAATCCTATTGTTATTTTTCATTCAATTATAACATGATAGTCCATACATTGTAATATGTTAATATGACCATTTCTGACACATCTGGACAAATTGGAAACATACCCATATGGATGTCTCAAATATTCATTCCACTAGAAAAATTATACATTATTTTATTTTAAATTTATATATGATTTTTTTTAATTCATTAACTTGTACGAACTATAATTTTTAAACAATTCATGTTCTGGTCACCTATAAATTTGTGAAAGATCCAATCATTCCTTGATATTATATTTTGTCTTTCTAGGTGTACCCAAAACTGTGTAAAACATATTATCAATATAGTTATTCTTAATATCCCTAACAAGCAATATTTGACAGACCAATAAATCAGTCCAATATGGTATATCCCAAAAAATTCTTTGTTTTATCTATTTTTGTTCTTTCCCAATGCCATCAATTATCTATTGGTTTATAGTTGTTCCAAATGTAATGGGAGGTAATAAAGAGAAAAAATATTTTCAATCCATAACTGATATCATTATTGGAGTTTTATGTCATTCAATTATTACTTATTGAAATGATATTTATTCCTCTAAAAGAGATGATCGGTTGTCAAAAATTATTGATGATAGTCGAAAGAAAAAGATTTTCTCCCACTAAAGAGAATACATGATTTGTTATCTCTCATACATTATGCAGATGATTTTGGACCGTCTGTACTCAATCTAGATAACATTCCATATACTGGGATGTCACTAAATTTCAACATCAATTTAACATTCAGTATGAAATTTTGTTCCATAGAAACATCATATGTACCAACACAGTTAATCCACATTAAATTTAACTAATCAATCCATGGATACAAATAAATGATAATATAGTTTTCAAATGACCAGTAATTAATATGGTAAAACATATATATGGCTCCTTTATCAACATAAAAGGAGGTAAAATGTATGAAGTTATAAAGATATCCAAATATAATATTGAAAACCAAAATAAATAAATAGAGTGAAACCATCATTAGAAAAATCCGTCCTCATGTTTTGGGCTTCTAAATAAAAAGATGGATGTATGAGGTCAAAATGTTTCCATGAATCACCATAAAAGGGATGATTTAAGGTTTTACAGATTGGAATATTGGTTTTTCACCAAGAATTCAATGGCAATGTGATCTAAGACATAATTAAATCCTATAATCTGGGTGTAAGGGGAAAATACCTAAACCATTTTACAGGAATAAATCTAGACTTCTATAGTTTTTCCTATTTATAAATCAATTGTCCAAATAATGTACACCTATTTAATGATTCATTTTTTACCATAATATAAGATGCAATCGTTTGAACATGCATGATCCTTTTGATAACCAAGACCCAGATTAGGAACCAACCTTTTTCTTTCAATAAAAGTTTCAGGCCACACATTTCTTTCATATAACAGTGTTTTAACCAAAGTGAATATCTGATCAAAATAGGTATATAACATTCCATTATCTGATTTAATAGACTTAAAATTTCTACAACTTCAAGTATTCTTATAATTCCACTAGGATATAAGGAATCCTAAATGGACCTCAACAACTCATAAAACGGAGATGGTTCCAACATAGCAGTTAAATCAATATCATCCTTACATTTAGTTTTTTGAATATGTAGAACTATTTCATCATGTATTAATTTTTAAAAATGTGATGGATCAGGAACCAAATTATTATTATCTTCTCAAGAATGGCGCTCACCATGTTGATACCAGAAAACAAAACTAAATTGAAAAAAAATTCAATAGATGACCCCCGATGTAATTTTTTTTTCAAACATCCTCAGATAACATTTCATACATGGAAAGATAATTATTCCTTCTGAAACAAATTCTGGTTATAATGATGAAAATGATAAAAAAATCTTTAACACCCTCAATATATATAGGATTTATACAAGAACTAGTTGTATTGTTATGATGATTTATCCAAGAAAGATAATCTAATAATGATTATTATCGACTTCCTTGTTCCATATTTCGCTAAAAAAATATAAAATAATTAACTTTGTTATGGTTAATTTGATCTATGAAAAACAAAATCCCATAAAAATTGGATATTTATTCTTGATTCTTAGTAATTATTGGTAATTATTGCTAATTATTAGTAATTATTTATAATTATTCATAATTATTTCTAATTATTTCTAATTATAGTTAATTATTGTTAATTATTGATAATTATTCCTAATTATTGCAAACTATTCCAAACAATTGCTAAATATTAATAATTATTCTTATTTTTTTGTTAATTTTTGTTAATTATTGCTAATTAATCCAAATTATTGCTAATTATTGATAATTATTTCTATATATTTCTAATTAGTCAAAATGTATCCTAATTATTCCTATTTAATCATAATTATGGCTAATTATTCTTAATTATTACCAATTATTCCTAATTTTGTTCAATTATTCCTAATTATTCCTTATTACTGAAAATTATTATTAACTATTCCAAATTATTATTAAACATTCCTAATTATTCTTAATCACCCCTAATCATTCCTAATCATTAGTAACAATTTCTAACTATTCAATAATTTTTATTAATTATTAGTCATTCTAGTGGACCATTTGGTTTCCCGCGAAGATCCATCTCAGGTTTGCGTGTCTGTATCTGGCGCTTTTGAGGCCATGAAATCTCATTTACTAGTTTTGTTCCTGGGGGTGTTTGTTTATTCTATCTCTAACACTAGGTATCAAAAGAAATAATGGTATTTGAATTTGGGTAAAATTGGTCATGTGACTGTCTCTAGTTTGACCGACCTTCATGTGACTTCGTCAGGATGCCTTTCCCCTCGGTAGAAAGGCCATCTTGGGTTTGTAGTAAAATGTTGAACCTGTTGTTGGAAAACACTCTATGTCTCTATCTCTTGATAAATCATCTTCACATCAGCTGATACATTTTAGTTTCAAGGTCTTGATTTCGCATTCTCCTTCTATATCTCCAGGTCTTCCCCCTAATTTTCGCTTGGTGAATGATGGATTTGTGGAACTCTCTACTTCCAGGTGACCTCTAAAGACTAGGTTGATTGTTTCCCTCTCTCCTGAGAAGATGTTGCTGGTGCCCTGTTTTCTGGTTGGCTCATCCGTGAGGTTTTCATTTCTAAGGTAATATGTAATATTTGAGATATAGGGTCAAACTAAATCATCGACTAGGGCCAGTAAAAATTCCACATATAATACTTCTTCAAAATCCTATAGAAAAACTAACAATGCTCATATTTATAGGAGCTTATGTTAACAATTCTCATTATAATTCTTGTCCCGAACTAGATCTGGTCACCATCCAAACCAGCACATGACCCAGCCTGTGGAAAGAACCTAAGGGTGTTATTGATCCCAATGGGCTTGAAAAAGGTCCTGATTACAATAAAATGAATGTTGGGAACGATTTACCGGATTTTATAAACATACAACCACAAACAAATCTAATAAACCAAATCTATATTTTTCAGACCAATACATATTTTACTAAAATTCACAACTGAATTACACAAATTTAAAAAATGTCTAAACAACATTACAAGGGTACAAATACATGAGGTATAGACCAAGAACCTCCACATGGTAAGAGGCACATCCCTCAAGCAATCCCCACAACACCGCATCTTGATGGACTGCTAAAAACATGAACCATTGGCACAAAAGATGTACCCAAACCTGCGAAAAAAATAACCAAATCTACTTACACACAAATGTATAAGTAGGATGTGATCCAAATACTAGTAGGATTCTAGCAATAACATATTCCATTGGATAAGCATTAAAATATGAAAATATTGGAAGTTTTCATAAACATGAAATGTTATATGCAATTTCTAAAAGATACAAATTTAAATAAAAATAGTTTTCAAGTGGGATATTTTAAGGAAACCAAAAATTGTAAATTAATGTAAATAATACTTAATTTTCTAGCCAAATATACCATATGTATATGGTAAGTACATTGTATCTAATGATCACAAAAAATAGGAAATAACTCATATGCACTAGCTTGTTGTGGGTCCCATGTACCTCGTATCTCAGTGAATGTAACAAAAAAATATATATGTTCTCGTACACGAGCCACTAGTAGGTAACATACCAATAAATTAATGGTCCTCAAACATCATCATCATCATCATCATTGTTTATCTAGTGTTGTCATCATCAATATTTTTATGTGAACCTGAGGCCAAACCCCAATGGATCACTAGCATACTAGTGCACGTCCACCCACCTAGATACCCAAGTTTTCGTTTTGTGCTCAAACAAGTTCAAAAAGACATAAAATATAATTTTCAAATTAAAATACCACTTCTACATCACACATTAACCAAAAATCCCATATGTATATCACACAAGTCACATAAAACACCTTTTTATTCAAATTGGTTTTGTACTCAAACTCACACCAAATTAGCCCACAACAATTTTCACATTTAATTAACACTTCCAAAATTCTATTAAAAACATTTATAAAACCTTTCCCAGATTTTACAACTCATATAACATCCCACACAAATCACATAATAATCCGTTCATCAACAAAATTCATTTTTCACATCACGCTCACACAAAAAGCCCACAAACTTGTTTTACAACACATCACAATTTCATAAATCACCTTGAGAAATTACAAAACATTATAAAAATGTTTTACATCACAAATGACCACTCTATCTTTCAAAAACTCATTTTAGGTAAAATGACTCACCAAAATAGTACATATACATCTTTTTCCCACTTTCTATAACCTAATTAAACGTTTATAATTTTCATAAAACAAACCGAAGGGGTTTAACTTTGTTTTGTACACAAAAACTATTTCAACGCGCTCATTAAATTCCAAAATCTATCTAGTACCAATAAAAAATTTAATTGGGAGCCCTAGAAATATTTATTAAACCACTCTAAAGAGCCATAAAATCACCTTGAATAATACCACAAAAGATACACATGAAAAACACGCATTTTCTTAAAACAATTTCAAGAGGCACACCATGGTTTTACACATAAAACCATTTACAACCCCTTATTTTAAACCCAAATAAACACCATGACCCGAACCCAAGAATAATTGGCAGCCCAAAAAAATTTAGTAAACCACTTTCATATGTTATAGAATACACCTAAATATAACCACAAGAGTTACACATGAAAATGACCAATTTGAAGAAAAAGTCAAACTATACTATTAGCAACATAACAAAATCAAGAAAAAATAATTTTTGAAAAAATAAAATAATATAATTAACATGAAAAATAAGTAAACCAAGAAAAATAACTCATGAATAAATGGATACACATGGAATCACTTTCTGAAATGGTAGAAACCCTCAAATATTTGTGTGAAACATCAAGTGCACTACCGTCGCACCACATATAAGTGAAGAGGAACCTAAATCCTCAAGATTAAACCCAAAATACGTCAAATAAAACCCTTGGTTCTAACCCTATCTTCTAGAAATTTTAGAACATCATGAACGAGTGAAATAACCCTTAAGGAAAGGGAGGAAATCAAATAAAGAAACACTTACTTGAATAAATCTTGAAAAAAAACGACCCACATTCACTAGTATGTGAATTTAAAATCATCCATAAATGAAAGAGTGGTTATAATAAGGGATATGAGGTCATTAAAGAATTGGAATGGGGGAATATAGTAAAAATTAAAGGATTTATGAAATAATCAAATTGCCTCTTCAAATCTAGGCGATCTGAGAATTTCAGAGACGTTTCGCCCAAATTCACTATACATCTGAGCTCCAAATGGATGAGGAGAGCATAGGGGCGTGCCTTTGGTAAGTGGGCGTGGTTGGGAGTATGAATGACTGAAAAACGTCAAAATTGAATGAGATATAATTAGAAAACATTTCAAACAGAAAATGGGATTTTGGGCTAGTACAACACCCTAACAAAAAACCAAAATTAATCATTATTATGTATTCATATGGGGCCCAAATTGATATGATAGATTTAAAATTCTAGTGTATTCCAATTGGTAAGTGGAATGGGTGCAAATGTAGAAATATTACGGTATTATATAAGAAAAAAAATATTTTTTAATCAGGAAATGGGCTCGCGATTTGACCCAATTTTTGAAACCCCACCATTACCACAAAAATTCATGGGAAACCCCCAAAACAAAAAAATATTGGAAATTAAATTAAAAATACATTTAAAATAAGCCATGTATGTGAAAATTATTCTAACCATAATCCTTTATACCCACATAAATCCATAGCAAGGCTAAAAGATAAAACCAAACCCAACTGATGGGCTGGGATAGACACATTTTCCTTGTTTGGCCCACCCTTGAAAGCCTAAAACACCTCAAGTGATCAATTATAGAGGGTATACAATCACAAACCAAAACATAAACCACATTACTAAAACTATCATGAAAATTCAGAATCTATCCGAAAATAAAACTCCTCAAACACTTTCTAGACAATACACAAGCAATTTACCTGAATAAGAAACAACGACCAAGGTTACAGAAACCTTATTTTAACTAAACTATTGGGAACTATCCAATACCAATGTATAACCAAGGAATATGTCGGTAGATAGATAGATCCTAATGATGGTACCTACCTTCAATCCAAGACCATGGAAAAATTTGATTTACTAGTATGGGGGGGGACACAAATGGGCTCCCCACCATAAGAGACAACATAAATCTTATTTCAAGATAGAATCAGAAAACTAACAGGGGGAGGCACGAACAGACTCCCTGGTATATGGGGTAGACATCTATCAGAACATTCCAAAAGAACAAACATAAAACGCATAGTGGGTCTCCCCATCATAATTACCTACCATCTTAACTAACCAGCACATGACGGCTCGAAAACACCAAAAAAAATTAAAGAGTTGTCAGGGCGGAACGGTTAGTCTACACGGTTTGGGAACCCTTGGGCTAATCATGCGAATCCTTCTATCCAGAGGGGAAACTTCACCTGGTTACATGGGCCAAGGTGCATAGCCATGCGGAGTACCATGCAGTAGGTACTATCTCATATCACACAGTTTCCTTGGATGGAGAACAGTTACTTTTTACAATGCGCAAACTGTGCAGTTTATTCATTCTATCCCAAATTTCAAACAATTCTTCAAAAACTCAATGGAAACCAAAGGTTGAAGAAACGAAATTTGGTGATAACATGGGAATGAGGTCCTCCATCTCTTTACACTGAATGAGAAAAAAATGATCAATATGATGATACAAGAGTTTAAAACTCTCCCCATATTTCATCCTTAGGATAGGACTTTGTACAATTGGTTGAACTATCCTGGGATTTCCCCTGCCTCTGCACCATCTTTACTCTAGAACCAATGGCTAGATCTCAAATGATTGAATCATATGTGGCCTCGAAGTTAGGTTTTGGAAACCCCCAAATAGAACTTCTTCTTCCGATGCTACTAACATCTACACGCAATCTGTGGTAAGTTTACCAAGACATAATACATTCCCAACTCACTTACCCTAACCTGACATTTAATAGAAACAATAGCTTAGAGGATACACAAAAATCACACCTTGTTTTGTTAGGTGAGAAACAATAGAAGGAAATAACACATATAAACAACATCCTCTAAAATAGAGGATTTTGATGTTTTTCCAAGGGATACATACTCCCAACTTAGCGGAGACACTCAGAGGATTTCATAACCATCACCTTTACTATCAAATTAGCACATGACATCACAAGACTTCACTGAACATGACCATTGAAACCGATAGAAAAAAAAACATGTAAAGGGAGGTTATTCCAAGTCCCTAAACAACACACAATTCCAAAAGGTTGACACAATTGCCTCTCATTACCCAATTTCCCACACTGGTGGTTTAACGTGAAATCCTTCATAGAATAGACTATGAAGGATCCAGATTCTCTCTTAGACACCATCCACACTAATAACCCCAGAATACATTCACCTTCTATGAATCAGGTAACATAAGATACTAAGGATTTATTTCAAACTTCCACAAGCACTCTCCCAATACAAAAGGATCCAAATATCAATCAATGGAAATAGTGTAAAGTCAATCTCAAAATCTTAGGATAAAGATTCCTTATATTGATCAACTGTAGGATCTTACAACAATAAAACAATCTGGGCTACACTTCAGATTTACACTAACCCTTAATTGGGGCGTACCATATACAACAAGAGATCCCCCAGGACCCAAACAATATGGACTATTGGTCAAAATGAGTCACAAACCAGATCCAAACACAGAAAGGGAGCCACCATAAAGGCATCCTGAGACATTTCTCATAAGGAGCCCACCAATATGTGCTTCAACCCATATTACCAATGAAACAAAAACCCAAAACACCGTTAAAAAAGAGTGGTTCATGGACTCAAAACATCCCATAATGAAAAAATTATCAAAACTACTCATGAGAAAAACTATCCCAAACCTTTCATCAAGACATCATTTCCTTTAGAATAATCTCTTTGAAAAGAAAAAGTTTAGCAGTTAATGTACACAACAATTGTACCCCATGGGCCTCACACATGCATGTTTCTGTGCCACATTGGGAATCATCCTCATATCCATCCTAACACTCATCTAGTCATTACATTAACCATCCATCATCCCATAAAACCCCATGCATGGGGTCGCTCATGTAAATATGAAAGGTTGAAACAGAAATTCATTCAACTTTTCAAAAAAAAAAATCAACCAATACTTCCTTTTTATCTAGACCGCTAATGAGGAAATCAAAATCCCAATTTACATCTTTCAAAAAAATTCAGAAAGGCACAACCATTTATATAAGAACTCACTTCCAATTCATTAACATCAATTTCATAACATCTCATCCCATTATACACCTTTCAATAGTTTATAAAACTGTAATGGGAACACTTTTTCAAAAGCATCCATAACATAATTCTTTCATTCAAAAGAAGTGTAGAATCGCCATTTTCCATTTCAAAACTATTAGGAAAATTTAGTTACACCATTTCACAAATCAAACCATTCCATTTTTATTAGATATTCATTTCCAAAAAACATTACGCTTCTTGAAACCATGTTATTTTTTCATTAAAACAAAACTTCCATGTTTTTAAAACTAAAGGACACAAGACAATGAGGAGGAAACTAGTTTTAGGGGTGACTTGGAAATATGGTTGGTGGACATAATCCAATCACATAACTAACATAGAGAGAATTCTAGAAAACTTTCCCATGCTCTGCATGGATTTCAGGCCCTGCGATTTCATTGAGACCATTAACCCAACATTATTTTCATTTCCCCTAATCTTCATCAAACCATGAAAACAAAAGGACACAGATATATCCCGACTTCCCCTAGCGACTTGAATCCCATCTTGATGTGTGTTGTCCATGCACACTACCCATAACTGGAACTGCATGTTCTGAAAATCCTAACTCTATTCTATCCCAATTGTTCCTCAAATAAAATTACCAAAAGAGTTTACCTGAACCTGCTCTGATACCATTTTTTCACGAACCAGATCTGGTCACCATTAAAATCGGGAGATGAACCAGCCCGTGGCAATGCACGAAAGTAAAAACCAATCCCTATGGGCTGGAACAAGTATTTGGGTATCATAAAATGAATGTTGGGAATGATTTATCTAAGTTTATAGACATACAACAACAAAAAAAAACTAATAAACAAAATCTCGATTTTTTAGAAAAATATATATTTTACTAAATTTAAGAACAGAATTACACAATTTAAAACAATTTCTAAAGACCATTACAATGGTAAAAAACCAAGAATCAAAGCCCAAGAACCTCCACATGGTAAGAGGAACCTCCCTGAAGCCATCTCCACAACACCGCACCATAATGGACCTCTAAAAACATGAACCATCGGCACAAAAGATGCACCCAAACCTGTAAAAAAAATATCCAAGTCCACATACACCCAAATGTGTAATTAAAGAGTGAGACAAATCCCATTAGGATACCACCACTAAGATATTCCATCCGATAAGCATTAACATATGAATATTTTTTATATTTTCTTAAACTTGAAATGTTAAATACAATTTCCTAAAATGAAAAATTTAATAAAAATAGTTTTCAAGTGGGATAGTTTCAAGAAAAAACACTTTTAAAATAAATTCCAATTAAAATTAATTTTATACTGAAATATATTGTATCCTAACCTTAATCACAAAGTATCTAATGAGCACAAGAAACAAGATATAATCCCTAGAAACTAGCTCGTTGTGTGTCTTTGGTACCTTGTATCTTGGTGAAAATAATCATCAAAAATATATATTCTCATGAACGAGACACTAGTAGGAAACATACCCATAAACTAGGTCTCCCCATTAATCATTATCATCATTTTTTGTTAGTGTTGTCAGCGTCAATCTTGCTACGTGAAACTGAGTAAAAACCCCACAAGATGACTAGTATACTAGTACACGTCCACCCACCTAAATACTCAGGTTTCCCTCTTGTGCTCAAACAATCGAAAAGGCCATAAAATACAATTTTCAAATGAAAATACCACATACACATCAAAAATTAACCAAACATACCACATTTATATTCCCCAAGTCACATAATCCACGTTTTTATTTAAATTGTATTTAAAATCAAACTCACACCAAAATAGACCACAACATTTTTCACATATCTTTAACACTCCCAAAAATCCTTGAAACTATTTTATAAAACCATTCCATGATATTCCAACACATATAATATCACACACACATCACATAATACTAATTTCATCAAAAAAATCCATTTTCACACCACACTCACTCAAAACATCCAAAAAACGTGTTTCTCACCCACATCATAATTTCAAGAATCACCTCAACAAATTACTAAACATTATAAAAATATTTGACATCACAAATAACAACTTTATTTTTAAAAAACTCATTTTAGGTGAACAAACTCAGAAAAACATTACATATACATAATTTTCCCACTTTCTTTAACGTAATAAAACATTTACATTTTTTATAAAACATACCCAAGGGGTTTTACTATGTTTTTCACACAAAACCTATTTCAACACACTCTTTCAAAGCAAAAATCTCACCAGTACCAATACCATATAACATTGGAATCCCTTGAAATATTTATTAATCCACAAAGATATATTTTAAAATCACCTTGAATAATACAACAAAAGATTCACATAAGAAATACACATTTTCATAAAACACTTTCAAGATTCATAACATCGTTTTACACTTGAAACCAATTAAAACTCATTATTTTAAACGCAAAGGCACACCATGTCCCTACCCAACCATAATTGGAAGCCCAATCAACTTTTAATAAACCACATTTATATGTTATAGAATACACCTAAATATTACCACAACAGTTACTCATGATAACTCCCAATTTCATGAAAAACTGAAAATATAAAATTAACCTCTTATCAAACTCCATAAAAATGGTTTTAGAACAATGAAAATCATATAATTAACATTAAAAATAAGTAAATAAATCAAACTAACTCATAAATAAATGGTTACACGTGGAATCACATATCTAAATGGTTGAAACCCTTAAATCTTAGTGTGAAACATCAAGAACACCACTACCGCACCACAAATAAGTGAAGAGCAACCTAAAACCTAAATTTTATAAAAAATAGACACCAAATAAAACCCTAGGTTCAAACCCTAACTTCTGGACATTTTACAACATCATGAAATGGTGAGGGAAACCCTAAGTAAAGGGAAGAAATCAAAGAGAGAAACACTTATCTGAATAAATCTTGAAGAAAACGACCAAAATTCACAATTAGCTGAATTTAGAAGCATCCATAACATAACATGGGGTTATAAAAATTACCCCTAGTTAATTTAGGAACTATAATAGGGACAATAGAGTAAAAATTTAATGATTTCTGAAAGAAATCCTTTACCTCTTCAAATCTGGGCGATTAGAGATATTCAGGGTTGTTTCACCAATCATCGCGATGAAAATGAGCTCCAAAGAGGGGTAAAATATAATGGGTTAGTTCCTTGTTTAAGTGGGATCGTGTGGGAGTTGGTATCATAGAACTAACATAAAAATTGAATGATATATTAAAAAATTAAACACAACATTTAAAGAAAAAACTGGGCTTTTAGGCTGGCCCAACATCTTAAAAAATAACCCAAATCCATCATTATTATGGGTTACTATGGGGCCCAAATTGATATGATGATTTTCATATAAAAGTTTATGACAATTGGGAATTTAAATGGGTGATATATGTTGAAAAATTAAGTAGTTGAAAAGGAGAAGAAATTTATTTTTAAATCTGGAAATGGCCTCACTTTTTGACCCAAATTTTAAAAACCCACCATTTCCATCAAAATTCCTGGGAATCCCCTAAAACAACGAAATAATTGAAATTATATTAAAAATAAATTTAAAATAAGTCATGGATTTGATAATTCTTGTTCTCACATCTACGTGGTATGTTCATCCCATGTTTAACGATTTCTATTATCATTCAGAGTGCTCGGGGCATGGGCATGTGAGTGAAGTCTTCTTTCATCAAGTTGGAGTCTCTCCATCATCGTGACTCTATTGCTATGATTTTTTAATTGAAACAAGTATTTATCATTTAACATATTATTCTAAAAACATTTATTTTTCTGATTTTATGAAGGCATAACCACGAAATTTTCAGGTATAGATCTTATACACACAAGGTATCTCAGTTGAACTCACTAATAATTCTAAGTAGCACATTACCACAAAAATATTTAAGTGGGATAGAAAGTTTTTATTTTTTTCTATTTTATTAATTCTTAACATGATGTTTCTATTATAAATGACTTATATAAAATCCTCTCATTGTTTCAACATGGTCCACTACCTTGGTTTATTGGGGTAACTTCAACACCTTTGTTGTGCCATCTAATAAATGTTACGGTTATTACTTTTCATCTAAATCAATGAATGATTATAATGATTTCTTCATTGATAAAGGACCCATGGACATTTTTTACACTAGAAGAAACTTTAGTTGTTTCTATAAAAGAAAAGAAATAAATAGGGTCACATGCAAACTAGATAGGTATCTTTTTAAAATTCAAGGGTTGCGATCCTATCTGATGGCCTCATTTTCTCACCTTACCAGATCTCTCTCAAATCATAGCCTACTTCTGGTAAGTTTGAAAATGTATATAAGGAGAGGTATTGTATTTTTCTATTCTTCCAACAAACATAGAGTTAAGATATATATGTACTTTTTCAAGAGTTATTGTGACAAGCTAGATAGGGGTTCCTCTTGGTTTGGATTGGTGCATTATCTGTATCATTTGATAAAAGAGATTCAAGAATGGTACAATAATATTAAATGATGGAAATAGAATCCTGGAGTGTCTTATAAAATAAATTTATAGGCTTAAATAATATATTCATCATAGCTATAATGATGATTTTTATCTTAATTTGGTTGAAACAAATTATGGGTGAAAATATGCTAGAAATTGAGAGGTCATGGAAATATCAAGAGACATTTGGATCATGAAAAGGTATTGAAATAGCACATATTTTCATGATTTCATGAAGTATAGTAAGGTGTTTAGAATAATTAATATTCAGCATTAATATGATTTCTTTTCATCAAATGTAAAACTAGTGGGGGAGAAATCCTTTGATGATTTTTAAAATGTTTTAGCTTATAAAAGAATTAAAAGGTCCCATGGGGAAGATAGGTATGAAGTTGATAAGTCCATGTCTTACATCCTTCAAATGCTGGAGGGGATAGATAATGAGGTGTAAGTAGCTAATCAGGATGATGATGAAATTAATGCCACTATGTTCTGTATGAATCTGGAATGCGCTCCAGGCCCCGACGGATTTCTAGGAATTTCTTATGTTGTAGCATGTGATATTATGAAGGCTCCGGTGGGATATTCAATGACATATTTTTTCATATGATTAGCATTGAATATAGATATTTGTTACTCCATATTGGTTGTGATCCCTATGGGGAAAGATATTACTTCCATTAATCATTACAGACAGATATGTTTATAAAATTCAGTATATAAAATACTAGAAAATTTGAGAAATAGAAGAATATGTGGAGTTGTCCCAAGACATATATTAGAAGATATACATGGTTTTGTTCAAGTTATGATTATTTCAGTGTCCATTAGTATCGCAAAAGAGATGGTGGATGATTTAAACAAAATGAATGTTGGGTCGAATTTCATGATAAAGGATGGCATGGGTAAAAAGAATACGATATGGTGGATTATAGTTTTGTTATCAAATTAATTCATAATTTATTGTTTTAAGTAATGGTTTTTTCTCTTTGTTTTAGTTGATAAGCTTCATCCTGGATCAATTTCACAATTATGGGGATGAATTTTGGATTTTTTAAATCGTTTTGTGGTGTCGGACAAGGGGATCGATATCTCCTTTCTTGTTTTCATTGTCTTATAAAGATCATACCCTTAACATTAAAAGGGAGTTGGAGGAAGGTATGATATTAATTTTAAAACCTTTTTTTTGCGATTGGAATGATATATCATCTTTTATTTGCGGATTAAATATTATTCTTTATCAATTGATGAAAAAATCAGTTAAAGTGTTGCACAAAATCATGTCATATTATAGTATTTTAAGATTCCTATGTGTCATCCCACAGAAAAGCACTGTTTATATTTCCATAAAACGATCAAGATGGTGTCGAAATATACTCCATGAAATTATCAACATGCAAAAAAGGAATCTTCCACTGTAATATCATGGGGTACTAATCACTAATTAAAGGATAAAAAATATTTACTTCAATGACATCAACAAGAGAACCATATGGATGTTCTAGAATTGGAAAAATAGATTTCTCTCATATTGAGTTAAAATCATATTGATTAATAGCCTTACTTACTCAGTTCCATTTCATTCACTATCTATCATAAAGGCTCTAAAAGGGACTATTATCAAGATCAAGATTTTTATGAATAGATTGATGTGGGATGAAAATAAGCCCTTTATATCCCATTGGGTTTCTTGGTATCGACTTACTAAATAAATAATGATGAAGATGGTAATCTGTGAAGTGTCCCAAAAACAATTAACATTATGCAAGAGAAGGTGGTGTGGGACATCATTGTTGGTATGTATTTATGGTATCATTTTAAGAGAGAAAAATATAAAAATGAGTATGAGGAATTGGAATATATATCTAGAGGTCCCCTTAGAGTATCTAGCTGCATGGTCAATAATTTAAAGGTTTTCAAGGATAATGTTATATGCGTGATTGAGTATGGTGATGTTATATTTTGGAATTCCAAAGGGGGGGGGGGATTTCCCCCAATTTCCCACCCCTGAATGTCACCTTTAAAGAGGCTATTAGATTCCCTGTATTAATGAACACTACTTTAATTAATGGTTAGAAGGACTTATTTATAAATATTTTCTATGTGGAGAAAATGGAAATGTGTATTTTTACATGTTCTTTATCAAGGACCTATAGTAGTAAGGATTATAGTGATTCATTTCATGTAAGTAATGGGATTGACAATTAGGCACCAAAGATTTATTTCATGGTGGTTCAAATCAAGATGAATTTCTTAATTTGGTAAATAAATAATTGATCTCTTCAAATAGGTGAAAATGTGCAAAACAAAGAAGTGAGGATAGCTTCTAGATGTCATTTTTGTGTTCAAGAGTAGAGATAATCTTTGTGGAATCTAGTTTTCAAGGGTGACTAGGATAAATGAATCTAGAGATTTTTGGGGTATATCATGAACAAGTTTGAGGGTGGGGATTATATAAATTAGTCTATTGGAAACTTGTTCAGTGACGATGGTGTTCCAATTACATAAATTAATATTAGAGCAGCGATATTTTCTATAGTGTGTTAGTCAATTTTGGAGGATAGAAATAAATATAGAGAGATTAGGAAAGTTTCTCATTTCTTTTCCCTGATTTCTGTAAAGCAATTTGTTATAGAGATGGTTACTCTAATACCTTGCAGGTTAGCCTCGACTTCCTTATATCAGTTTCTTCTGAGACTCAGCTTCTCTGTTGAGGGTAGTGTAACCCATCTGGGCCAATGGATTAAATCAAGGGATATTATTATATGTATTAAATTAAATGTGGATGGATCGTTTTTGGTAGGGGTAATGCATGGTTGTGATTTGGTGTGTAACAGAAATGGGCCAATGAAGTTGTATTTTAGTTCTTTTTATTGTGAAAGAATCTACTTTGATATTTTATTTTTGGTCTCCTTCATTGTAGGTTGAATCAAATTTCAATGTTAGAAGTTGAATTTGATTCAGATATGTCAGTAGACATTCTTGAAGGAAAGTCCTACTATCCATTGGAAGTTGTTTACCTCATAATAAAATGTAAAAGGCTACTAAATCTAGATATTTGTGTTAGGCATACATTGATTGAAGGGAATGGCGTGGTAGATTCCTTTTTCCAATAAGGGGAGGGTAGATGAATGTATAATTTCATACATTGGGTTGGGGTCTCTTTCGTATGACTGTAAAATTATTATATGGGGTGATTCTCTAAGACACCACCATTTCATTCCATTGTCAGTGGAGTGTGCGGTTAGATTTTGTTAGTTAATATTAAAATAATAAAAAGTGACCATGCAGTTAGTTATTCCTAATTATTCATAATTATTCCTTATTATTTCTTAATATTTCTAATTATTCATAATTATTACTAATTATTTCTATTTATTTGTATTTATTTCTTATTATTCTTAATTATTCTTAATTATTTATAATAATTGTTAATTATTGATATTAATTCATTATTATTCCTAATTGTTTTTAATTATTCATTATTATTTGTAATTAATTCAAATTATTCCTAATTATAAATAATTGTTTCTAATTGTTTTTAATTATTCCTAATTCTTGATAATTATACCAAATTATTCTTTATAATTCCTTATTATTGATAATTATTGGTAATTATTTCTAATTATTTCTAATTATGCTTAAATATTTCTATTTTTTTATAATTATTACTAGTTATTACTAATTACTGCTAATTATCATTAATTAACACTTAATTATGATTAATTAACACTAATTATGACTAATTAACTATAATTATGACTAATTAACACTAATTATTACTAATTATGACTAATAACATTAATTATTACCAATTATTACTGATTTTAGTACCCACCTTTTTTGAGTTTTGTATCCTTTGTTTATAGCTTTTCATGTGTTTAAGGTTCATGGGATGAGTTGGGAAGAGGTTGGGAGTGTTTGTAATGGTTTTGAATGAGTTTGGGGGGTTTTTTAGGGGCACATGGTTTGAGAATGGTTAAGGGAAACCATACAGGTGCTCCAGGAAACCGTGTATGGGGAGGCATTAGGCATCACACAGCCTGCGCATGGTTTTCCAAACTGTGCTAGGCAACCATGCAGACCCTTCCTCTTGAGGCAGTAGCACGGGCACAGTTTTCCAAACAGTACGGGCTAACCGTGCGGCCACCTAAAAGTAAGGTTTTAAAACCCGGGGTCACTCTGGCTTGCCTCATTCCTCTCTAAATTCTCTCCCAGTTGAATCTCACTCAGGTTTTTGGTTCTCAGGTGTTAGAAGGGTTCTCCCAATCATTTTGGAAGCGATTCGAAGGTGTTTCAATGTGATTTGAAGGTGGTATCTCTCGGGTATGCCTCTCCTCTTGGCATCTTTGTTGTTTCCTTGATATCCACTCTTTTCACTTCTTTAGTTTTCTAGATCTTCATCTAATTCATTGTGTTCTAGGGTTTCGGTCACCATGGATGCTGATTTTAAGGCTTGTGAATGTTAGGTAAGATGATCTAGAGAGGTTTCAGTGATGTGTTCACCGGATTTGAGGTGTCGATTGGTTGTGGGTCGATTTCACCAGAAACCTAAAGGTAGGTGGATTGTCTATTTTATCCACTTGGATAGGGCTAATAGATTATGGTTACAATTAATTTGTTGTGCTTTGAGTAATTGTGTTCTGATCTGTGATGTTTGTTGAAAATCCATTGGGGATTTTTGTGAAAAAGGGGGTCTTGGGATGAAATTTTCTTGTTGTGGATTTTAAAATGATGATTTTAAAATGAGATTCTATGGTTGATTTTTGAAAATCATTGATGGAAATGGTTTTCAATAAAGAGTTTTTTCTATTTAAATGTTGTTTTTCATGGAAAATGATTTTCAATAAATGGGTGATGTGTTGAAGTGAATTAATATGCAATGGAATGGGTTGATTTAATGATGTTGTGACCTTGGTGGGTTATATGCTTGGTTTTGCTTGTATGAAATGTTGTGTGAAAGTGGGAAAGAAGTACCACTATAATAAAGGGGGGTGGATAGTGGACAGAAGGGCCCCCCATCAAAGGAAAAGTGTACGGGAAGTGCCACATGGTGTGAATGGGTGAAGGGGTTAAACGGAAGCTCTGCCGTTTTGGTTTTTTGTTGTGCATTGCTTTTCAAGTTGGAAGTTGTTGTGCTAGCGTGTAAATGATGAAATGGATTGTGTAATGTTTGGTTGGTTTTCCCTTGGTTTCTTGTTTTTGGTGTGATGGCTTGGTAAGGGCATCTTTGGATTATGGAAATGGTTACACTTTTGATTACGTTATATAAACTGTTTTATATAAATGCTAACAGTTTTGTCCTAGTGGCATTTGTAGGGATAGAATTTGGAGAAAACCTACTGAGTTTTACTACTCACCCCCTACTTTGGCACTTTAGTGTTTTTTCAGATGTCATGTACCATGACATGTGCTAAGGTAAGGTATAACCCTCCTTCAGTGTAGCTTTGTGATTTCTTATTGAAGCTTGGAGATTTGATCTTGGTGTGGAGATGTGGTGGTGTCATGGCTCGTGGTGTGGTTTATTTTAGTCTTCCACATTGTACTCTGATGTTTTGTGGACATGTCTAGTTTTATTGGTTATGGGATGTATTGTGGAACAACTTGGTTGTCTTTTGGGAATAAAATTTTGAATGTTTTATTGATATGCATCATAGATTTGTTGTTAGTAGATTGTTGGTTGGTTTTGTATTAATGGAAAATAGTTCCCCAATTTGTTCTAGAATCCCTCAACATTTATTTCCAACCGTTGGTGCCTTGGGAACATCTCTTAAGGCCATGTAAACCTCACCGCTTCCCTAAGCCAATGAGGTAGGGGTAGGGTGTTACAAGTTGTGTCAGTTTGTTCGATCCTTTGGAGTTGATTCTCATATTTGGATTTGAAATTCATTCACTACTGGAAAAATGACCTATACCCACGGTTCAAAACCGTGGGTATAGCCCCCAAAACCGTGGGTATAGCCTATACCCACGGTTTTGGGAACCGTGGGCTGGAGAGGCGTCGGTATAGGGGTCTCAGCCTATACCCACAGTTCTCCAAAACTGTGGGTATAGGTGAGTCAAATGTGGCCCAACACGCGTTCCAGCGTGGCACACAACATACCCCACGGTTTCAAACCGTGGGGTATTGAAATTCAAAAAATATGCGGCCAGTAGGTTTTGAAACCGCACCTCCCACTGCGCCTCGCACCTATGCCACCCAACCGCACCAACCAACCTGCAGTTTCTATTTATTATACATTGATATATCTGCTTATATATATTAATATAATCAAAGTCGGATATACGAAAAAACGCATCCACCGGGTTTCGAACTCCCACTGCCGGCTGCGCTACGCGCCCGCACCCCAGGATGGACCAACCGGTCTGTGATTTTAAATTGTTATAAAAATATATATTATCTCATATATATTAATATAAGCGGTATTTAAATTAAAAATTCGCGAGGAAGGGGAATCGAACTGCGGTCTCACAGTGCAACTGAGCGCCTCCACTCACTAAGGAACCAACCGAGCTAAACTTTTTAATTTATCTATAGACATTCAGCTGCATATATTAATTAATATTATCCGTGAAAAAATGTATTCCCACCAAATTTTCTCATTGTCCCGCGCAATTTTTTTCCCCGCCTTATGGCGGGAAAGCTATACCCACGGTTCTTTAAAACCGTGGGTATAGGTCTTCAAAAATAATACCCCTATACCCACGGTTGTTCAAAACCGTGGGTATAGGTCATCCGATAAAACTCTATGCCCACGGTTTGGACAAAACCATGGGTATTGGTCTTTGAAATTAAACAATACCCACGGTTTTGACAAAACCGTGGGTATAGGTCCCCATATTATCCCTATACCCACGGTTTTCAAGAACCGTGGGTATAGGGGTACTCTATACCCACGGTTTGTTGAAAAACTGTGGGTATAGGCCTGTTTTCCAGTAGTGATTGTGGTATATTCCATGATTCGGGATGTTAGTAAGGCTTATGATTGTCAAAATTTGGAATGTATAGCTTAAAATGACATAGCAAACCCTTTTATGTTGACCTTCATGTTACTAGGGAGTTTGGTACATAAGTGAATGAAGACACTTATAGGCATATGATATATCATTGTCGTGGGTGTATCCAATGAGATGAGAATGGAATATATGGTAGAAATTACTTCCCTCTAGGATGTATATTGCATTGTGAATAATGATTTATGGGCTGTATTGGGATATGGTTTTGAAAATGTGTGTAATTGTAATGTAAATAAATGTTGTATATTAAAAATGGTTTGGTTTTCAAAGATGGTGAAACATGGAAAATGTGGATAGGTGGAAATCCACATTGGGATAATGTTGTGTAATGTGATTTGAAATGGGAATTCTTGATGTCTAGGAAAGTGAGACTCATGGTTGTTTGTTTTATTTTTATTGAAATGGCATTGGAGTGGCATCGTAGAGACCAACCAGAAGTGGCCGATGAGAAGGTGCTTACACCTGAGCCTCAGGTGAACCAGCAATTAGTGCAATGTATAGGTAAAGCTTTCTAAGATGGGGAATGTGGAAATAAAGTAGATGAACCAAGGCATGTGGATCATGCAGCACTACTGGAAAACAGGGCTATACCCACGGTTTTGCAAAAAACCGTGGGTATAGGGTACACCTACACCCACGGTTTTTGAAAACCGTGGGTATAGGACTAATATGGGGACCTATACCCACGGTTTCAGAAAACCGTGGGTATAGGTCACCTATAACCACGGTTTTGTCAAAACTGTGGGTATAGGTTATTTTTAAAGACCAATACCCACGGTTTTCCAAACCGTGGGCATTGGGGTATTCTTTTTTTATGACCTATACCCACGGTTTTGGCCAAACCGTGGGTATAGAATTTTTTCGGATGACCTATACCCACGGTTCTTCAAAACCGTGGGCATTAGGGTATTCTTTTTTGAAGACCTATACCCACGGTTTTAAAGAACCGTGGGCATAGATTTCCCGCCATAAGGCGGGAAAAGAAAATTAGGCGGGACACCCAAAAAAATTTTGCGGGGAGGTATTTTTTCACGGTTAAAATAATATATTTATATAAATAAAAATATAAATTTCAAATGTCCTTAGAGCTGAGTTGGTCCGTGGCCGGGTTACCGGCGGGAGTCGCGGTTATCGATTCTGTCTTCGAGTCTCGGCGGGGTCATTTTTTTTGAATTTATACACTACGTATTAATATATATAAAAGGATGTATATAAATATAACAGATTAAAATTATAGCTCGGTTGGTTATTTGATGGGGCGCGGCCGCGGGTTTGCAGTAATGCGGGTTCGATTCCCAGCGGGCGCAGCAGTATCACCGCATCTTTTTTGAAAATTAAAATATTTAATATTAGTATATATGCGCTGATATATATAATGATATAACATAAAATTAATAGCTCGGTTGGCCAGATAAAAAGGTGCGTTCGCCCTACAGTGCGCGAGACCGGGGTTCAAAACCCCCTAGCTTCTTGTTTTTGAAGATTATATATCCCCACGGTTTTCAAACCGTGGGGTCAAAGCGGTGCCAGCATGGCCACACACTTGCCACGCTGTGGCTATTCTATTCCCACGGTTTCTACAAACCGTGGGTATAGCCCGAACCCCCTATCCCGACGCCATTCCAGCCCACGGTTCCCAAAACCGTGGGTATAGCCTATACCCACGGTTTTGGGGGCTATACCCACGGTTTTGAACCGTGGGGATAGCCCTATTTTCCAGTAGTGCAGTTCCGTTTCAAAAGATAAATCCACCCATCTTCAGGGGTGATTCAAGTCCAGAGAGGGTAGAAATGTGGTTGAATAGAATGAACAAGATCTTTTGAATTCTTGGGAACACTGGTAGTGTTGAAAGTGATGTTCGCCACATATATGTGGGAAGATCGTTCCCTTCAGTGGTGGGAGTTGGTAGTCCAAGATGGTTTGGACAAGGGTATGAAATGGGAAGGCTTTGAGGAATTGTTTAATAAAAAAATCTACCCACATACGTTCAAAATTCAGTGCACGACTGATATCTTCAGTTTAAAGCATGATCTTATGTCTGTGATGGAGTATGAAGCTATTTTTGTGAACTTAGTGCAGTTTTCACCCGAGGTGGCAGGTAGTACGTCTTTGAAATCTCGTATCATCAAAGCTGGTTTGAGGCAGGACATTAATTCCAAGATAGCAGTGTTGTGTATAGATGATTACACAGAGATGGTGAACAGAGCCTCAGTGGTTGATCGAGATTTGTTGGGTGCTCCGGGTGGAGGAAGCATGGTAGTACCCATGGGGAATAGTGGGAACTCTAATGCAAGGTTCAGGCTGAGGAGGGACACTTGTTTCCCGGGTAGAAGTTTGGCACATAATCCGATAGTAGGATCAGTAAATCTTCATCCAAAGCCCTAGAGAAAGACGAGATGTTTTCATTGTGGTTCTACGAGCCACATTCAACGGGATTGTATGGAACAACATTGAGCATGTCATAATTGTTCATAGATGGGGCATCTGTAGCCTTATTGTCAGAATTGTCCAAGGTCGTGTGTGGGTGACACTCCTTAGGGATCGCAGAAGTTGTATGCTTCAATGGGATAGGGGCATCGGCATACCCCTCAGTAGTAGAGTATGTTGGGTCATGGTGGTTCTCGGAATACCATGAAACCTTAGATGGGAAATAAAGAGCAGAGAATGGAAAGAAAACATGTGTTTGGAGCAGAGCAGGTTGTGGTTGATGATCATTTGGGACCATCAACATTGCGATGTACTATTCTATTAAATTCTACCTTAATACAAGTTCTTTTTTACATTCACACTCTTTTATTATTGCACGTGTGGTTAATTTTCTAGGTTTAATGGTAGAAATGATGCCTTCATTTTTGAAACATCAAACTCCTCTGGGTCGAAGAGAGTGTCGCGACTTCTTGAGTTGAGCATGTTGTATCATTGTGGGTGAGGTTGAGCTAAAGTGGGATTTTTCATTACTTGAGATCGATGGGTATGATGTAATCCTTGGAATGGAATGGTTGGTGGCGTTTATGTCCCACATCGACTGCATGCACGAATAGTGTCTTTTATGACACACGATGACATTAGACATCTGTTTATAGGAGAGAGACATGAAAGGCATGGTGCAACGGGGTTGTTGGAACCAGCATTGGGCACGTTATCATATCAGTTGGTGGTGTTGTTGTTGGAATCAGTAGAGGGAAATATGAAGAGTGTTATTCTAGTAATGGTGGATCAGTTCATGGATGTTTTTTTCGAATAATTCCTTGGGTTACCTTCTATAAGAGAAGTGGAGTTTATTACTGATCTCCTTGTGGGGACACGTCCTATCTCACATCCGTCTTATGGGATGGAAGCTACTAAATTGTATCATCCCAGTTTGGAAATCCACCCAGAGGCACCCCATACCCGGTTGGTCACATGGCCTCAAGAGAATTTCTCCAAACGCCAGAGGCTGCCGACTAGAAGTGAGGGCCTTGGGTGTGACAGTGGGGAAACTATGCCCTCATTGGCAGAGTACACAACAGAAGAAAAATAAATATGCAATAGCAGAAGTAGTGATAACCAACAATATAATAGCGGATGACTAAATCAACAAACTGGAGCACATATGTATATATGAAATGATGCATGATACATATCTAGGAAAGTATACAAACAGGTCACAATGATGGAAAACACTAATGTACCAATACAAGTACAAAATAAAATAAAATAGCTCCTCAGCATCGCAAGCCAATGCTTGGTCCCACGATCTCCTGCTCCCAACAATCAAGTACCGGAAGTCGAAGGGCGCTTTCCCTTGTCTATATCTTCAACAACATAGTCTGTTTGGGCCCAAAAGCATGACCCAATCGGGGTCTGACACTAAATCCTAGTAGGCATTCACCCAAAGATCTATGCCAACAGTCAATGAGTATATGGCAGGTAAAAGCATAATAAGTAGTAACAGAAACAGCAAAGCAGTAGGCAGTAAACATTAAGAAGTAAAGCAGGACGATACATAACATCAATCAATCCATAACCAACAATAGTAGTGAAACAAACAACTAACAAGAAGGAACCCCTCTGGGAAGTACTCGCAGCATTTCCCTATGATCCTATCCAAGAAGTACCATAACCCTCTGGGCAGTGCACTTAGGCTAACCCCTATGGATTGATCTTACGAATTTATTAGACTCTCTTGGATGCTCACTCTATCAATTCCCCTTATAGTCTAGGGTAGTCAAGGACTCTCCAAGAAAGATCATGCGGTCTAACCCTCTTTTCCCTAAGGTCTCAAGACACTCTGAGGAATCTATCTCGGTCAATTCCTCCTATAGATCTGGTATACCACAAACTCTCTAAGGAAGCTCACTCGGCCAATTCCTCCTCTATCCTGGGAAGGTTCTAAAAAAGATTCAAACAAAGAAAGACTCTATGAGGAAGCTCACTCGGTCTACCCTCCCGTAGTCTATAATATTTGAAGGCACTCTAGGAAGCTTGCTTGGTCTATCCCATGTGGCCTATAATGTCTAGGACTCACTGAGGAAGCTCACTCAGTCTACCCTCATGTAGTCTATAATGTCAAAGACTCTTTGGGAAGTTCACTCAGTCTGTCCCTTATAGTCTATTTCGCCACGTTCTCTCAGCCCCATGCTAGTCAGTTTATAATAATGCTATAAGGTCAAGTACACCTATGGAGATACTTGGCTATCAAAATTACACCTATAGAGCTACTTGGATAAATATTCTACAAGGCAACAAGCATGTAATGAAAAGCACTCCATCCTATAGACACAAGGCATGGAAAGAGACATAACGGCCAAAGGATAACAAGTCCAAAGGACGTAAATAGAGAAAAGCATGTGAAAAACATCCAATAATGACAAAATATCTTCTAACATGATAAATTTACCTCCACACAAGCATAAAATCAAGGCAGAAAAACCACATGGGAAAAAAGGTAAGCACGCAATACCCCGTTCACGGTTATTGGTGGAATTTTCACATAAAACTCAATGACTTTGAACAGTAAGGCACAAACCACCTAACTTGATCATAAGAGATCTATATACATGAACCACGATGACTAATTCTACCTTGAACACCATAGATCTGAGAAATCATCCAAAAATCTCAAACCACGATAACTTGAGAAAGAGGAAGAATTGGAAAACAAGGCTCAAGCAGAAGGGAGAAATCACCACTACGATTCCAACGCAATCGACAGAGCTCGAATCGGAGAACGGACTGAGGAATGGAGGCTTGTCAAAGATTCTTCGATCCTCAGTGCTCTCGAATGAACACAACCTAGAAGAAGACCTTAATGTGAATCAGGCGCGACCCCGGTCCATTTAATGAAAATTAAAAGAAAGTACACGGTGTGTACTTTTAATGTACATGGCATGTAGTGGATTTTTCCATAATCTACCAAAATCGGCCTCCACATCACCCCTACACACTGTATGTATGTCAAGGACAAGGCCAACACACGGCTTCGAGTGGTAAAAGAGTACACGGTGTGTACTCAGAATGTACATGGCGTGTACTTCAAAAATTTCCAAAATATTTATTTTTTCCAAAATCTCCATAAAAATGAAAAACATACCTGAAACAAAGATTCGGGTTCTTACAATCCTCCCCTCATAAAGAAATGCATCCCCAAATTTACCTAGAGAGGCATAGAAGAAGAAACCCCGAACAGCTCCGGCCACTGCGATCCAACCTCGGCCTCCCTCTCCCAAGTCTCGTCTTATACTCGTCTGTGCTGCCATAGCACCCGTACCAGAGGAACAGACCGGCCTTGGAGAACCTTCGTACTATGATTGATAATCTGGATAGCATGCTTCTCAAACGATGCATCCGCTTCAAGCTCAACCTCCTCGGGTTGGAAGACTTGAGACAGGTCTGAAAAGTAACATCGGACCTGAGAGACGTGGAAGATGTCGTTAATATCCCAGTACCTCTAAGGTAGCTGCAACTGATAGGAAACTGGACCAAATCTCTATAACACCTCAAACGGCATGACGTACCACGGTGAAATATTACCCTGTCTCTGAATCCTCTTGTGTCCCAACCTCGGTGCGACACACATGAAAACCTGATCTCTGACCTCAAACTCCAGGGGTCGTCTCCACTGATCAGCATAAGCCTTCTACCGAGACTGTGCTATATCCATCCACTTCCGAATCGACTCTATCTACTCTGAGGTCTCCTAAGCAAGACAAGGTCCCAACAGAGCTGCCTATCCAGCCTCCAGCTAGTATAAGGGTGATTGGCATTGCCTACCGTACAAAGCCTCGTAAGGTGCAATCTGAATGGTCGCCTGAAAACTGTTGTTGTAGGAGAAATCCATAAGAGGTATATGCTTCTCCCAAGAACCACCGAAGTATAGAATGCAAGCTCGGAGCATATCCTCAAGCACATGGATCGTGCGCTCATACTGGCCATCAGTCTGCGGATGGTATGTTGTACACAAAAGTGCCATTGTACCCTAAGCCTTCTGAAGTTCCTGCCAGAACCGAGTGGTAATGCACGCATCCATGTCTAAAACAATGGAGTGTGAAACTCCATGTAGACGTACAATCTCTATGATGTACAGTCATCCTAGATCATCAACACTGAAGGTCTCATTTATCGGAAAGAAGTGTGTAACCTTCATAATCCTGTCGACGACAACCCAAAAAGCATCACTCCCCTAAGGTGACCCCGGTAACCTAGTCACAAAGTCCATCGCGTCATCGTTCCATTTCCACTCCAGAATGGGTAACTTCTGCAAAAGCCCCGCTGGTCGCTGATGCTCTGGTTTCACCTACTGAAAAGTAGAACATCTCATGAAAAAACAGGCAACATATTTCTTCATTTTTAGCCACCAGTACTGGCGATAAAGATCCTGATACATCTTGGTGACGCCAGGGTGAACTGCCCAAACTGAGGAATGGAAATATCATGTCAACTCCTCACGTATGTCTGTCGGCACCCATACACGTCCTTGGAAACACAAGATCTCATCCTCGCCCACTGTCCACCCAGGAGGAGGGTTCCCTCCTGACATGTTCTCCCGCATGACTAAGGCCTCTGAATCTGATAGCTTCCTCATTCGTACCCGATCACGAACTGTAGAGATAACAGCCACAGATGAAAGGAAGCTCTGTCCCTCCTTGTCATGCACCTCCAGATGCATCTCAGAGAACAGAGCCATAAGCTTCCACTCACTGCTGGCCTCCTAAACTGACTGAATCTGAGTTCTCCTGCTCAAGGCATCAGCCACTGCATTGCCTTTTCCCGATGTATAGGAGAGCTCAAAGTCAATGGAATGGAGCACTCGACCCACCTGTGTTGTCTCATATTCAAATAACGCTGGGTTAAGATATAATTTAGACTCTTTTGGTCAGTGAAAACCACAAAGTTCTCTCCCAGAAGGTAGTGTCTCCAACAGTGTAAGGCATGAACAACAACTGCCAACTACAGATCGTGCGTCGGGTAGTTCCTATCGTGTGGCCTCAGCTGCCAAGACCCGTAAGCAATGAACCCATCTCCCTGCATAAGCACAGCTCCTAGCACGATACCTGAAGCATCAAAGTAAATAGTATATCCCTTGCCCAGATCCAGCAAGACTAGTATCGGTGCTGACGTCGACCTCCCCTTCAGCTCCTGGATGGATGACACACAATAATTTGACCATAAAAACTTCGCCCCTTTCTTGGCTAGACCTGTCAACAGTGCTTCTAGGCACGAGAAGTCCTTTATGAAGCACCTGTAGTATCCAGCCAGCCCTATAAAACTTCTCACCTCAAAGATGTTCTTCAGATCCCCTCAGGACACTATAGCTCTCACTTTCTCTGGGTCCACTGAAACTCTTGTCCTTGAGATAACATGACCCAAGAATTGAATTTGATCCATCCAAAAGTGGAACTTCGAGAGTTTAGCATACAACCGATGATCTCTCAGTTTACTTATAATGATCTCAAGATGTGTGGCATGGTTTTTTCGACTGTGAGAGTACACCAAGATATCATCCATGAAGACCATGACAAAGGAGTCTAAGTATGGATCGAACACTCAGTTCATCAGTGCCATGAAAACCGTAGGCGCGTTCGTGAGACTGAATGGAATGAATGTATACTCGTATAGACCATACCTGCTCCTGAAGGTTGTAAGAGGTATATCAGATGGTCTAATGTGCAACTCATGATAATCGGACCTCAAGTCGATATTCGAGACCACCCGATCTCCTCAAGGCTAATCAAAGAGGTCGTCAATCCTCGGAAATGGATATCGGTTCTTGATTGTGAACTTGTTCAGCTTTTTACAATCCAAACAAATCCGATGGGTGTCGTTTGCCGTTTTCACAAACAGGACAGGAGAACCCCAATGAGAAGTACTGGGTCGGATGAAACCCTTTCCCTGCAACTCCTCCAACTGCTTCTTGAGCTCCTACAATTCAGGTGTATCCATCATATAAGGAGGAATGGAAACTGGTACCGCTCTTGGCACGAGCTCAATAGAGAATTATACCTCACACTCTGGAGGCAAAGCTAAAAAGTCCATTGGAAAGAAATCCCTGAAAGGATACACCACTGGAGGAATGTCTAACTATGAAGTCCCCTGGTCATCCAAATAAAGACTGGCAATCTGGGTTGTATCATCCCCTAGCCCCGGATGCTCTGGTCCAGCTCTACCCTTCTGGACATCCCACTCGCCTCTATGAAGGAAGGATATGCGCTCTGGTGATATGAAACTCACCCTACGATGATAGAAATCGACGACTTCCTGGAATGGAACCAACCAGTCCATCATGAGAATAACATCATAGACAATCATCTCTAGGACATAGAGGTCCCATAAGAAGTGACACCCCGCAACCTCAAGAGGGAACTCTCTCCACTAACGTACGCATGATGTCCTCGTTCCCAACGGCGTGTCCAGAGTCAACAAGTCGGAAGACGAAGAGATATAGAGCCCATGGCTCTCCACAACCGCAACAGAGATAAAACTATGTGAAGCACCGGTATCGAAAAGGGTTGAAGATAAAACTAAGGCTACTAAGATCGTACCTCTAACTGTAGAAGGTTCGGGATCCTGCTCTTGATAGGTCTGCTCCACGGCGAAAGACTGGCCTGCATTGAGGCAATGCGCCCCGGGATGACTGCTCTGAGCTGATCAACTCTGCTGTCGCTGATGACCTGGTGACTTACCGCCATGGCCGCGACCTCCCCCTCAGACCGAACGGCTGGAAGAACTCCAGTTCACGGACTGTTGGTGTAACACCCCGAGATTTTATGAAAAATATTCTTTTAAATTTCATTAATGTCTTGTGTTGTACGCTACACCAAAAGGAGATTACACAACACGCATCCATGACTTGCCTTGCATTACACGCAATCGCGACCTTCCTCGATAGCGTGTGTAGTACGCAATACCGAGTTTCACTAAACAACGATATGCTATTAAAATATTATTAAAACTAGCTGTTATGAATAGTAATAAAAACTTTTTGAAATTTTGTAAAATTTTATTTTGAAAAATGGACTTCATTTTTGGATTCAGAATATCGAAATTAGATTAGGGTGAAATTTTGGTACTTTTTGGATAACATTCATTTTATGATGAATAGTGAAAATTACTAAATTTTAATTAAAAACAACCTTTTTAATCGAAATAATTAATAGTGGTAAATTATTAATTTGAGTGGTTTTAAAGTATATTTATAATATATTTTTACAATTTAATACAATGTAGGTCATTGGATGTAATTTCACATTTAAACCAGACATAAACAAGTGTTAATCTTTTGATAGTTATTATCTCTTAAGAACACGCTATTTGTTTTGACGACAGGAATTAATTTTTAAATTAATTAATGAAACTGATATGTTTTGAATTAGGTAAAATAGACATCATTTTTTAGTCCATAATGTCAAATATAGCTTAGGCCTAATTTTTGGTACTTTTCTGGAAACATTCATTTTTTGATGAATAGCGAAACCACTAAGTGGTAGTTAAAAAATTGAATTTTTCATAAAACATAATTTTACAGCTTCTGTGAGTGGAATTTCAAAAATCCGAGAGACACGGTTAATATCAAGGACTAAAATATGGTTCAATGAGATGAAAATAATTTTTGGTGAATAGTAACTTTTTACTTTTATTTACCACGGTTAAAAGTAAATATGATAATTAAGGGTAAAAATGATATTATTATCACCATAAAACATGTCCTAATTCTATTGGATAAGTTTAATTCGACCAAAAACAACATTAGAAATAACATATGACCATTTAGGCTCACTTGGATTAGATTAGGACACTTATTATTAATTTATTTAAAGAAGGGTTAAAATAGTTAAAATCAAAGTTTAATAAGTAGATAATTTTTAATATAGGGTTATAATTAAGATAAATTCGACTATAAATATTAATTAGAAATATAAAAATATTTCCTACATAATGATATTTTATTTGTAATTTTTAGACTTTAAATAAGTTAATTTATTAATGACACAATGATGATGTAGTAATTATCTTATTGATGAAATATTGACATAATTGATGTTATAAATACCCAAATAAATGTAATTTGAGACTTTTTATGAATTACCCTAATTTTATTGATTTATATGACATGTTAGTATTGATTTATTTAACTTTTTTCGAATTAATCAGTCTGTTATGATTTTCACAAAAATCAATTACTAAATAGTGTCAAAATTGACATAAAATTGTTTTTAAAACAAATATTAAATTATTAATTGATATTTTATTACTAAAAATCTAATTTTTGGCCAAATGACTTAGATACGGTTATATATATAAATAATAAACAACTTGGGGTTCGTTTGACTTGTTTTAGTAAGTTTATTAACCTTATAGTGTAAGAACACAAAAAGACACGGTAAAAGTAAAATTATATAACTTAATGTCAAATCTAAATGATAAGGTTATGATAGGAACCTAAACTTGTCTAAATTCTATTGGATGAGAGGATTTAGACCCATCCCCACCTTAGCTTATAAATAAATCAATTTGGAGCTATTTAAAACCGAATTTGTCTTTATAATAAAATAATAGTTTTAGTTTTTCCAAAGGTGCCCCTCTCCTCCCTTATAAAAGGGAACCTCCTCCCTCTCTTCCTCACACCACTTTGAGCCTTCAAGCTCGGCTAAACCCTGAAAAATTATCTTCTCCCCTTCCCTAGAAACATACTAGAGGTTCTGGTCTTCTTCAAAGACCAATTTAAGTGCCCTAAAAGGGGGACTGAAAGAGGCGCTTCAAAGAAGAGGTAATGTCTGTTACAGATTCTTTCAACTTTATTTCTTCTTCCACTTCGTCTTCTTAGGTTGTTTCATTATGAAGTAATAACATAAGTATCACTCATATACTTATATGTTATTATAAGTTTGAAACAACCATATTTCACCATATATCCATCCTACGGAAAATGAAATCACCACACGTGCGTACGTACGGAATACCGTCTCCACGCCGTGGTGTATTCTATTTTCCATCACCACCTTACTTGGATGGGTATAATGGTTCAAATAAATAACTATATATGATTATTGTAAAGTGATATTGATTATGAAATAGTATACATACACTCTAATACAATTCCATGATCTTGGGAATGATATCATCGCTCGTGCGTACGTACGGACTACCGTCTCCACGACGCGATGAGATTCACTCTCCATGTTAACCATTCATGAATGATTATAAAGTATATATAATGAATAATAATGAAATATATGACATAATAATGATACTGGATTTATTTATATATATATATATATATATATATATATTTCATTTACTTAATTCCATTCAATTCAAAAGGGAAACGAAAACAGCGTTCATGCGTACGTACGGCCTACCGTCTCCATGAACGGTGTATTTCATTCCTTTTATCGATCTATAATATATATGTATATGATGAATATATATTATAAATAAATCATGTTTTACATTCTGGAATTATTTAAATCAGGATATAAGTAATAATATCAGGAACGACAAGTCTAAACCAATACGATAAATAAAATGATTTTACCCAAAACGCTGCTTTAACATGGAATTTACAAAAGAACCAGTAATATAAAGCCATAAGTGAAACATATATGACATCATAACAATGAATATGATTCTATAATAATTCAATGACATTATTTAAATCATTATACAGAAGGTTTGGATACGTACGAAGCATATCGGACCTAAGGTATGGGATAATTTTTCAAATCTCATTTTTATCCGAGATTGCTTATTCGTAAGTATTTACTATCATCCATGTCCATGTTTTATAAAAGTGTTTTCATGTATGTTTAAAGTCCTTTAAAAACATTTTTTACTTTTACTACATGGTATTTAAGGAATATTTTTTTACCATACGAGGTACTTTTTGACTTTTCAAAAAAAAGTACGAGGAGAATGTTATTTTTAACTTATACGGCGTGAACAGATTTTTACGGTTTCAGAACGCCTCATTTTCACGAAGCTTACTCTACAATATTTTATGACTATTTTTAACAAAATACTTTTATTTTAAAATTTAATGGCATTTTGTTAAAAAAAGTGATTTTGAAGAAGAAAGTATATTTCCCTCATGAATTCATTTCAATTGTTTTATCAAAACCATTTTCCATCTAAGATGACATTATTTCATATGTGTATGTTTCAAGTATAATGTCTCTATGATTTACATGGTTTAACTTTTCTTATTATGAAATGATATCCATTTCTTTTATATGGATTATGTGATGATGGGATGATGTTTATGAAACCCATTTTATTTATTGGGATATTATGAATGATGTATGTTTATTTTGTGGCATAAGTAAGATTGATTTCATTATGAGATGGGTGGGACCTATATCTCCCTCCAATGCACTGGGTAAAGATTTTATATCTCATGAGATAGACATGGCTGGAATGGTAAGTTAATCTGGTTCAGTGTTACAGGACTGAAACGAGGAGTGAACTCGATTCAGAATGGGACTTTTTCCACTAAGATGGTCTTGGCAGCAATGCCTTGGCTACTATGGAAATAATTACATGTGATTAATGGAAGCCACAATTACATGTTTTATTCCAATGCTATTTTATCATGGTTTAAGTTCCATTATTATCTATTCCTTATGTACTTCCATGTTTTATGTCGTTGCTCAAGATTTTTATGTTTAAACATTATGTTCATGTTTTTAAGTTCAAATGTATATGGTATGTTTTATTTTATCCATGCTTACCCTAACTGAGCATTTTAGATCACCCTTTTTATGTTTTATTTTCCCCCAGGATCAAAAGAAAGGTTTTAGGTAAGGAAACCAAAAAGTGGAAGATCTTTATGAGAGATGTTGAAGATCTTTCACCACGATTAGAAGATTACGTTCCAAGTTTCCAAAGACACTAAACTATTACGGTCCTTGTTTGTCTGTTTTTGTTATGTATTAAGTATTCCACAAAAGTAATGTAATGTCCATGTACGTCAAGCTTCGGGTCTCTATAGTTGGTATAAGAGGAAAGGTTTAGTCAACCTTTGGAAACTAGGATGCGAGAACTTTAGTGAGATCCCTAGAGATATTTCTAAGGTATGTCTAGGGATGTCCCTAAGGTTAAGTATAAGTATAGGTTATAGTACTAGAATTATGGTAACCCAAGATGTTAGATATTGAAGGTACTCCCCCTTTATTATATTGTTTTCCCTAGCGTGATTTTTGCCTCTCAGACTATTCATTTGGGTTTTAGAAAATGGCTAGAAACAAGATGATTCACGATAATGGAGGATATGATGGACAATGGAATGATATTATTCATGAGAAACCAAATGAAATGGGATTTGGAAGTCCAAACATCATTATTATGTCGAATCATCAATCTCACAATATGATCAATAAACTCAAATTTGGTAAGTTTCCTGACTCGGCTAATAAAAGAAAGATGGAGTTTCATGATGATCATAGAGGAAAGAAAGTTCAATTTCTCCTATGTAAATCATGTTTGAAGAGGCATCAAGGAGAATGTTTCAAAGGAACTGGAAGATGCTTTGGGTGTGGAAAAGAAAGACACAAAGCCAGTAAGTGCAAAGGAAAAGGTTCAGTTAAAACCAGGGATGAGGATAATGGTATTGCTACGACATCAAAAATAGTTAAATGTTTTAAATGTGGAATGTACGGGAATTATGCAAAACAATGCCCTAAGGGAAAGTCTCATGAAGAGAATCAGTATGGTCGTATGGGTAGTATTTATGTTGATGATGATGAAGAGACTACAAATGATATGTGAGTTGAAATAAATTTTGAAGCTCGGTCAATGGTATAAGAAGGTAGTGGAATGATTACATGTTTATCACGTGTAATGTTGTATAAGTAATCTCATGGTACTATGGAATAAAGAGACATTTACGGATTGTTACACTGTTGTCTTTCCTTAAGTTTTGAAAGTGTATGATGAATGGTACCACTAACCATGAAAGGTTATTAAGATATTTTTGGAAAGTAGATGATATGCGCATAATGAAGGGATAAGGAGAAAATTAAATGTTTGATAGTATTCATGAGCTCATGACTGATATAAGGAAATAGTTATATCATGGTTTGAGTATATAGAATTTTGGGGTTTTGGTATGTGGAAAGAGTTAACTTTTGACAGCACTCATGTTTTCACTATGGTTCATGGGGAATTCATTTTTTCAAGAGAATACATGATTAAGGCCTTCAAACATTTGGAATGTGACCAAGAAGAAATATCTTATGATATATGGGGATCAATGATGGTATTAACATGCTTGTTATATGAAATCTCTGGTAATTGTTTTCACTATAATATGACAATGGACTGAAATATTATGGATAAGCCTAAAGATTGGAATGGATTATGTTGGACATAAGTTAATATTGTTTAAGGATAGAAGTTTTTCTGATATTATTTATTGGATGTTATAGTAATGTAGTTTTAGAAAAAGGACAACCTGCAGGATGGGCGACAACCCATCGCGTCGGACAAGGCTGTGGGAATCGAACCCACAACCGAAGTGCGACTGGCCTTTATCACCTACCACTAGCCTACAGGAAGACCCTGTTTAGTATAAACTAGTTTTATTATATTAAGCAGTATGATATATGATGTTTATGTCCATTTTAGGAACCATATATGATTAATCTCACTATAGATGGACTAATGTATTTTTTGATAACTTTTCTAACATTTTGTTTGAGACAGACGGAATGACCCATCATTCTATCACATGATCTACTAACACATCACGAATGACAAATTCAACTTCATTTATTTAATAGATGAAGTGGAAATTGTCCAAAGAACGACCAACAGTGAGACTATACCAAAATCACAAAAGTATTTCTTCTAATTCCAATTTCATCAACTTTAGGGAAATCATCTTGAAAACCAAAAATGTTGTCCTAGTGCTCTTATATCTGATGATTCAGATGGTACCTTAGATCGTCACAAATTTATGGCTTTGTGATTGCTGGCTTTTCCATAGCCACGTTCTCTACCACTCTCCATCAGAACATGATGGTTAGATTTCTCTTCCATATCCATATTTTCACCTATGTGGAAACCCAGTGATTAGTTTATTTGGGTAACCATTATGTTTCATACTTTCGTTTTTAAAGATTGGTTTTGGTATTCTTTTTTACGATGTGGGTTTCTATTAAAGAAACTTTCGAGTAGTAAACCATTTATAACCCTGACGAATTTCGAGAGCGAAATTCATTTTAAGGGGGGTAGAATCTAACACCCTGAGATTTTATGAAAAATATTCTTTTTAATTTCATTAATGTCTTGTGTTTTATGCTACACCAAAATGATCTTTCACAACACGCATCCTTTACTTGCCTTGCATTACACGCAATCACGACCTTCCTCGATAGCGTGTGTAGTACACAATACGAAGTTTCAGTAAACAACGATATGCTATTAAAATATTATTAAAACTAGCCGTTATGAATAGTAATAACCTTTTTTTGAAATTTTTAAAAATTTTATTTTTCAAAATGGACTTCATTTTTTGATTCGGAATATCGAAATTAGATTAGGGTGAAATTTTGGTACTTTTCGGATAACTTTCATTTTCTGATGAATAGTTAAAAATATTAAATTTTAATTAAAAACTTCATTTTTAATCGAAATAATTAATAGTGATAAATTATTAATTTGAGTGGTTTTAAATTATATTTAGAATATATTTTTAAAATTTAATACAATGATGGTCATTGGATGTAATTTCAAATTTAAACTAGACATAAACAAGCGTCAATCTTTTGATAGGTATTATCTCTTAAGAACACGCTATTTGTTTTGACGATGGGAATTAATTTTTAAATTAATTAATGCAACTTATATGTTTTGAATTTGGTAAAATAGATATCATTTTTGAGTTCATAATATCAAAAATATCTTAGGCTTAATTTTTGTTATTTTTTGGAAACTTTCATTTTTTGATGAATAGTTAAACCACTGAGTGGTAGTTAAAAAATTGAATTTTTCATAAAACGTAATTTTACCGCTTCTTTGAGTGGAATTTCGAAAATCCGGGATCCACTGTTAATATCAAGGACTAAAATTTGGTTCAATGAGATGAAAATAATTTTTGGTGAATAGTAACTTTTTACTTTTATTTACCACGGTTAAAAGTAAATAGGATAATTAAGGGTAGAAATGATATTATTATTACCCTAACACATGTCCTAATTATATTGGGTAAGTGTAATTCGACCAAAAACAACCTTAGGAATAAAATATGACCATTTAGGCTCACTTGGATTAGATTAGGACATTTATTATTAATTTATTTAAAGAAGGGTTAAAATAGTTAAAATCAATGTTTAATAAGTAGTTATTTTTTAATATAGGGTTATACATAAGATAAATTCAACTATAAATATTCATTATAAAGATAAAAATATTTCCTATATAATGATATTTTATTTGTAATTTTTATACTTTAAATATGTTAATTTATTTATGACACAAAGATGATGCAGTAATTATCTTATTAATGAAATATTGACATAATTGATGTTATAAATACCCAAATAAATGTAATTTGAGACTTTTTATGAATTACACTAATTTTTTATGTTAATATGACATGTTATTATTGATTTAATTAACGTTTTTCGAATTAATCATTCTGTTATGATTTTCACAAAAATCAATTACTAAATAGTGTCAAAATTAACATAAAATAGTTTTTAGAACAGATATTAAATTATTAATTGTTATTTTATTCCTAAAAATCTAAGGATCTGCAAAATTACTTAGATACAGTTATATATATTAATAATAAACAACTTGGGGTTCGTTTGTCTTGTTATAGTAAGTTTATTAACCTTATAGTGTAAGAACACAAAAAGACATGGTAAAAGTAAAATTATCTAACTTAATGTTAAATCTAAATGATAAGGTTAAAATAGGAACCTAAACTTGTCTAAATTCTATTGGATGATAGGATTTAGACCCATCCCCACCTTATCTTAGAAATAAATCTTTTTGGAGCTATTTAAAACCGAATTTGGCTTTATAATAAAATAATATTTTTTTGTTTTTCCAAAGGTGCCCCTCTCCTCCCTTATAAAAGGGAACCTCCTCCCTCTCTTCCTCACACCACTTTGAGCCTTCATGCTCTGCCAAACCCTGACAAATTCTCTTCTCCCCTTCCCTAGAAACATCCTAGAGGTCCTGGTATTCATCAAAGACCAATTTTAGTACCATAAGAGGAGGACTCAAAGAGGCGCTTCAAAGAAGAGGTAATGTCCGTTACCGATTCTTTCAACATTATTTCTTCTTCCACTTCTTCTTATTAGGTTGTTTCATTATGAATTAATAACATCAGTATCACTAATATACTGATATGTTATTATAAGTATGAAACAACCCTATTTCACCATATATCCATCCTACGTAAAATGAAACCACCACACGTGCGTACGTACGGAATACCGTCTCCACGCCGTTGTGTAATCTATTTTTCATCACCACCTTACTTGGATGGGTATAATGGTTCAAATAAATAACTATATATGATTATTTTAAAGTGATATGGATTATGAAATAGTATACATACACTCCAATACAATTCCACGATCTTGGGAATGATATCATCGCTCGTGCGTACGTACGGACTACCGTCTCCACGACGCGATGCGATTCACTCTCCATGTTAACCATTAATGAATGATTATAAAGTATATATAATGAATAATAATGAAATATATTACATAATAATGATACTGGATTTATGTATATATATATATTTATTTATTTATTTCATTTACTTAATTCCATTCAATTCAAAAGGGAAACGAAAACAGCGTTCATGCGTATGTACGGCCTACCGTCTCTATGAACGGTGTATTTCATTCCTTTTATCGATCTACAATATATATGTATATGATGAATATATATTATATATAAATCATGTTTTACATTTTGGAATTATGTAAATCAGGATATAAGTAATAATATCAAGAACGACAAGTTGAAACACATACGATAAATAAAATGATTTTACCCAAAACGTTGCTTTAACATGGAATTTACAAAAGAACGGGTAATATAAAGTCATAAGTTAAACATATATAATATCATAAAAATGAATATGATTCTGTAATAAGTCAATGACATCATTTAAATCATTATACAGGAGGTTCGGATACGTACGAAGCATATCGGACCTAAGGTAAAGGATAATTTTGCAAATCTCATTTTTATCCGAGATTGCTTATTCGTAAGTATTTACTATCATCCATGTCCACATTTTATAAAAGTTTTTTCATGTATGTTTAAATTCCTTTAATTTTTTTTTGGCTTTTAATACATGGTATGTAAGGAATCTTTTTTTTACCATACGAGGTACTTTTCGACTTTTCCAAAAAAAGTACGAGGAGAATGTTATTTTTAACTTATACGGCGTGAAAGGATTTTTACGGTTTCATAACACCTCATTTTCATGAAGCCTACTCTACAGTATTTTATGACTATTTTTAACAAATACTTTTATTTTTAAATTTATTGGCATTTTGTTAATAGAATGTGATTTTGAAGAAGAAAGGATATTTTCCTCAAGAATTCATTTCAAATGTTTTATCAAAACCATTTTCCATCTAAGATGACATTATTTCATATGTGTATGTTTCAATTTTAATGTCTCTATGATTTACATGGTTTAACTTTTCTTATTATGAAATGATATCCATTTCTTTTATATGGATTATGTGATGATGGGATGATGTTTATGAAACCCATTTTATTTATTGGGTTATTATGAATGATGTATGTTTATTTTTGTGGCACAAGTAAGAATGAATTCATTATGAGATGGGTGGGACCTATATCTCCCTCCAATGCATTGGGTAAAAATTTTATATCTCATGATATAGGAATGGCTGGAACGGTAAGTTATTCCAGTTCAGTGTTACAGAACTGAAAGGAGGAGTGAACTCGATTCAGAATGGGACTTTGTCCACTAAGATGGTCTTGGCAGCAATTCCATGGCTACTATGGAAATCATTACATGTGCTTAATGGATGCCACAATTACATGTTTTATTACCATGCTATTTTATCATGGTTTATGTTCCATTATGATCTATTCCTTATGTACTTCTATGGTTTATGTCGTTGCTCAAGATTTTGATGTTTAAACATTATGTTCATGTTTTTAAGTTCAAATGTATATGGTATGTTTTATTTTATCCATTCTTACCCTTACTGAGCATTTGAGCTCACCCTTTTTATGTTTTATTTTCCCCCAGGATCAAAATAAAGGTTTTAGGTAAGGAAACATAAAGTGGATGATCTTTATGAGAGATGTTGAAGATCTTTCACCATGATTAGAAGATTAAGTTCCAAGTTTCCAAAGTCACTAAACTATTACGGTCCTTGTGTGTCTGTTTTTGTTATGTGTTAAGTATTCTGCAAAAGTAATGTAATGTCCATTTACATCAGGCTTCGGGTCACTACAGTTGGGAAACTGGTGAAGCATCTCTAAAAGGCTGGGTAATAGAGAAACCCCTACCACAAGCGGAAGGTGAGAAGATCTGAAAAAATTGCCGAAGATGGCCCATCTTGCTGCAAGACTAGCACTTCATCGGATCCCTCTGGTACTGAGGCCTAGTATACCCACTCCTACCGCACTGGTAGCATACAACTTAGATGCCAGAAGATGCACCTCGTATACCCCGATATCCTCGAGAAGACTCTCTGCGACGCTTTCTACTATCCATTGGAGGAACACAAGCTCTGGATGTCGAACCGCCCTGGCTCACTACTCCATAATCCCTTAGATTGCGCTCAGTGATCAGCGCCTGGTTGACGATAGAAGATATCGATGTCAACTGGAAGATATTCACCTGGGAACAGATCTCCTTCCTGAGACCGTCCTCAAACTTCCTAGAAAAAAAAAACAACTCATCACTAGCTGGGATTGGTGTGAAACGCTGCAGCTTAGTGAAGCGAGACGAGTAATCCATAACAGAAGGAGTACCCTACTGCAGAATCATAAACTCCCGAGCTCAATCAGCCCTCAGGGTCTCTGGATAGAAGTAGTCATTGATGTTTTGTCGAAACTCGTCCCATGACATACCCTGCTGATGCCCTGAATGTGAGATCACCTCCCACCACCTCTTGGCGGTGTCTCAGAGCATATATGTGGCCATCATTACCCTCTTCTCTGGGGGTATCTCCAGATGCTCAATGATAGTCAGGGTGGCCTCGAACCACGACTCTGCAGCCTGGGGTCCTCTATCCCTTGAGAAAGTAGGAGGATTCTGCTGCTGAAAAACCCTCGTCAACTCAGCCATCGACGGGGCAGGAGGCGGCGCTCCCTGAAAATTCTGCATCATCCTCAGGAAATCCTCCTTGAACTGTGCATCGGTGCCTACAACGAGTATAACTATTCGTTCCAAGGCTGGCACAATAGAATGATCTGCAGGAGGTCCCTGATCGGCCATATCCGGTGTCTGATCACCATATGGTACCTAACATATGACCGAATGATGTCTCGGAGGCAAAAGTCTGAAAGATAAAAATCACACCATAGATCAGGATTAACAAAGACTAAAAACATAGGAGCACAAAATGGGAACAGGGGAAAGAAACTATCAAGATTTCTAAAACACGACTACAAGGCGTGTCTTCTTCTACCATAAATATGGGTGTGTACCCTTTCCACTACTGGTCGTTTAACAGCCCAAACTACACAGCGTGTTGTTCCCACACACAACATGTACTTAAACTCTAAACCCCTGCCCGAGTCTCCTTACACGGCTAGCCCAAACAGTCCAACTAGCCCCAGACTACAGGGCATGTTCCCTAGGGACACGGCGTGTACTAGACACGGTCCCGGCAGCCCATGTTGTTAGTCACACGGCCATCTACACGGTTCACCCTTACATGGTGTGTTCCGAACAAAAACGACGCGTATAGGAGAAGGTGAAATCGTCATGTGTTGTTCATAACATGGTCGGGTACCTGATCAAGACTACACGGCGTGTTCCGAAAAAAACATGACATGTCTAAGAGAATGTCACGCCAACCCGTGTTGTTCATGACATGGCTGGGTACCTATGTAGGACTACACAACGTGTTCCTTTACAACATGGCATGTTCTACTTGGGCTTCCCCGACCAGTGTTGTTAGTGACACGGCTGGGTACACGGCTCCAAACTACACGAAGTGTACCTACCATACACGACATGTTCCTGAAGTTATTTCTACACCACCGTGTTCCTGCACATACACAATCAGTAACAAGTCCAGAAAACTACACGATGTGTAACAAGAAAGTATACATCGTGTATTCTGGGTTTTTCTGGGAAGTAGCTCAAAAACTGCATAGAAGCCTAGAAACACTGAAAACACGGAGAGGGGTGCCAAATTATTATCTGTGAGGTCCCATATTCCTCGCGAATCAAGGCATGACATCTCCTACAGTCACATACAAGATAAAACAGGATCATGATCCACCAACTTTTGATTCAAGAGGGCCCATAAGACCTCAAGAATCAAAATTTTGCGTTAATTTATGAAAAGTAAAATACAAAAAATTCTCTAGCTCAGCAGCTGAGATTCTATCAAACATCTATCACAACAACATGCATGATCTACAAAAAGTATATCACAATAGAATGAAATTGCTAATGCAACCTATATGTCATTGAAAGAATGCATGGCATGGGGTTTCCAAGAAGTGCCTATATGATGCATGAGATTTCATCCCCTCATCTCATCGGGATGCAAAAAAAATAGAATCGCTATATCAAAACAATAACAGAACAAATCATGTGAATCACTCAAGGTGAAATCATATCAACAGTAAAATATCAAAATCAGAAAACTACAATAAACGAGGTAGTATAGATTTTCCCTGTACACGAGTTAGCTACTCCCAGGCACTGCTTATTACCAAGTACCGAATCCATCATATCCTTGGCTAATGTCTCCAAATAGTAAATCAAGTGAAAAGAATTCCTCTGATACCACTTTATAACATCCCGGTTCCGAAAGACACCCAGAGGCACCCCATACCCGGTTGGTCACATGGCCTCAAGTGCATTTCCCCAAATGCCAGATGCTACTGGCTAGTAGTGAGGGCCTTGGGTGTGATAGCGGGGAAACTATGCCCTCATTGGAAGAGTACATAGCGGAAGAAAAATAAACATGTAGTAGTGGAAGCAGTGATAACCAACAATATAACAGCAGAACCCCTCTAGGAAGTACTCGCAACCATCCCCTCTGATCCTATACAAGAATTACCACAACCCTCTGGGAAGTGCACTCATCCTAACCCATTTGGCTTGGTCATAGTAATTTATAAGACTGTCTGGGAAGCTCGCTCAGTCAATTTCCCTTATACTCTAGGGTAGTCAGGGACTCTCTGAGGAAGACCACACAGTCTAACCCTCTTATCCCCAAGGTCTAGAGACTCTCTAAGGAAGCTATCTCAGTCAATTCCTACTATAGCCTCAGGTATACCACAGACTCTCTGAGGAAGCTCACTCGGTCAATTCCTCCTCTAGCCTGGGAAGGTTCTTAAAAAGATTCAAACAAAGTAAGACTCTCTGTGGAAGCTCAGTAGGATACCCTCCTGTAGTCTATAATATCTGAAGGCACTCTGGGAAACTCTCTCGGTCTATCCCCTATAGCCTATAATGTATAGGACTCACTAAGGAAGCTCACTCAGTCTACCCTCCTATAGTCTATAATTTCAAAGACTCTATGGGAAGTTCACTCGGTCTATCCCTTATAGTCTACAGCACCAGGTTCTCTCAGCCTCGTGCCAGTCGGTGCATAATAATGCTATAAGGTTAAGTACACCTATGTAGCTACTTGGATAACCAAATTACACTTATAGAGATACTTGGATAAATAGTATATAAGGCAACAATCATGTAATGCAAAGCACTCCATCCTATAGACACAAGGCATGGAAAGAGTCATAATGGCCAAATCTTAACAAGTCCAAAGGTCATAAACAGAGAAAAGCATGGGAAAAACATCCAAGCACAACAAAATATCCTCTAACATGATAAATTTAACTCCACATAGGCATACAAGAAAGTAAGGAAAACAAAAAGGGAAAAAAGGTAAACACACAATACCTCGTTCACGGGTATTGGGGGAATTTCCACATAAAACTCAAAGACATTGAACGGTAAGGCACAAACCACCTATGTAGATCCTAGGAGATCGATATACTTGAACCATGATGACTGATTCTCCCTTGAATGTCGTAGCTCTGAGAAAATTCCCAAAATGCTCATACCACAATAACATGATAAAGAGGAAGAGTTGGAAAACAAGGCTCAAGAAGAAGGGAGAACTCACCATTGTGATTCAAATGCAATCAACAGAGCTCAAATCGGATAATGGATGGAGGAACGGGGGATCGTCAAAGATTTGAGGATCCTCGATGCTCTCGGAAAAACAGAACCTAGGAGAAGTCCTTTTTGTGTGTCAGGCACGACCCCTGTTCGTTTAATGAAAAAAAAAACAGAAAGTACACGGCGTGTACTTTTAGAGTACATGGTGTGTAGTTTATTTTTTCATACATCACTAAAATCGGCCTCCATGTCACCCCTACACACCATGTGTGTGGCCCGGATACGGCCAGCACATGGCTTCGAGCAGGAAAAGAGTACACGACATGTACTCAGAAAGTACACGACGTGTACTTCAAAAATTTACAGAAACTTTATTTTTCCCAAAAACTCCAGAAAAATGAAAAACATACTTGAAACAAAGATCTGGGTTCTCGCATGAATTAAGGGAATTGAATGCCTAGTTGGAAGAGTTAGAAAACAAAGAATTTATCTAGCCCTGCATGTCTCTATGGGCCGCACCAGTGATGATTGTGAAAAAGGAGGATGGAACTTTGAGGATCTGTGTTGATTATCATATACATAACCAAGTTGCATTAAAGAAAATATATCCACTTCCATGAATTGATGATCTGTTCGACCTACTGAGGGGAGCCTAGTTGTTCTCCAAGATCAACCTGAGGTCGGGATACCATAAATTGCGGGTGAGGAAGGATGATGTTCCTAAAATAGCTTTCAGATGAAGATATGGCCATTATGAATATGTGGTTATGCCCTTTGGTTTAACGAATGTGCTAGCGGTGTTCATGGAATTGATGAATCAGATATTTTAGAGGTATTTGGATTTATTTTTGGTGGTGTATGTAGATGATATGCTGGTGTATTCAAAGACAAGGGTGGAGCATGATCAGCACTTGGCGCCAGTGTTGGGGATCTTGAGGGGTCATCGATTGTATGCCAAATTGTCAAAGTGTGACTTTTGGATATAGGAAGTTTGTTTTCTTGGCCATGTGATTTCTGAAAATGGTGTTTTAGTGGATATAGAAAATATAGAAGATGTTATCTCGTGGCAACCGCCAAATAATGTGTTTGAGGTACGGAGTTTTCTTGTCATATCTAGTTATTATTTTCATTTAATTCGTGATTTTTCACATTTTGCTTCACTGATGACTACTTTTGACAAGAAAGAATCTTCCATTCTATTGGAATGAACAATTTCAGCAGTGTTTTGAAGATCTAAAGGGTCTCCTTACAATAACACCAATCTTGGTTTTTCCAGAACCAGGAAAAGGGTACGTGGTGTATTGTGATTCCTTGGGATCAGGGTTGGGATGCGTTCTCATTCAAGGGAATAATGTTGTTGCGTATGGATCATGGAATTTGAGGGTTCATGAGATGAACTATCCAAATCAAGATTTGGAATTGGTAGTAGTTTTCCATGCTTTGAAAGTGTGGTGTTATTATCTCTTTGTTGAGAAGTTCACTGTATATACAGATCATAAGAGCTTGAAGCACATTTTCTCACAATGGGATTTGAACATTAGGAAAAAGATATGGATGGAATATCTCTAAATGTTTCATTTTGACTTGATGTACACACTGGGTAAAGGAAATTTGGTGGTGGATGCATTAAGTAGAAAATCATATGCCAATGTGGTGAAACAGGCATCAAACGAGTGGTAGTTGATGTCAGTTATAGCTGATATGCGGTTGGAATGGGAGTACCAGGGTGATAGAGTGGTCTTCTTTCCAGTTTTATGGACCCCTGACTGTGTTGGCCTAGTTAAAGAGGAAAATATATCTGATTTTGAGTGTGTGATCATGAAGTAGAAACTCAATGGTGGGGAGGCCATTGAGGGTTGGCAAGTGAATGGAGATTCCATTTTGTGTTTTTGAAATCAGATGGTTGTACCAGTTGATTTTTAGGAGGATCTTCTTAGGGCATATCATTATTCTAGGTTGGTTGTTCATCATAAAATTTAGAAAATGTATAATGCGTTGAAAGCGCAGTTCTGGTGTGATGGTATGAAAAGATTAGTGACTAAGTTTGTTTCAAGATGCTTTACTTTCCAATAGGTCAAGGCAGAGCGTCAGAGGCCGGTGGGAATTTTTTAGTCTTTACCAATCCCTATTTTCAAGTGGGAGAAAATATAGATGGATTTTCTCATAGGTCTCCCAAGAATGGTCAGAAATCACGATTCCATTTGGGTGATAGTGAATCAGCTAACAAAGTTGGCCCATTTTATTCCAATTCGTGAATCTCATACGGTGGTGGATCTATCCAAAATCTACATCCAAGAGGTGGTAAAGAGGCATGGTGTTCCAGTTTCGATTGTATCTGATAGAGATCTGAGGTTTACATCTCATTTCTAGAAATCCTTACAGCAATCCCTTGGAACTTAGTTGACCATGAGTATGGCGTATCACCCTCAGACGGATGGTCAATCTGAGAGGAAGATACAAACTTTGGAGGATATGTTGCAAGCTTGTGTCATGAATTTTGGTGGCTTGTGGGAGAAGAACTTGTCATTTTTTGTGTTCTCATACAATAATACTTATCAGGCATCCATACATAAGGCTCTGTTTGAAGCGTTGTTTGGGAGGTCGTGTCATTCTCCACTATCATGGGTGGAAATGGGTGAGTCCTCGATGGTTGGACCAATCCTTGTCCAGGAGACTATGGAGAAGATGAAGTTAATAAGGAAGAGAATGGATATGGATTAGAGTCATCTGAAATCATATGAGGATCATCTTCGATGACCTTTTTTGTTCAAGGTGAGTGATCATGTTTTCTTGAGGATCTCTCCTTGGTTGGGACATTATAGATTTAGAAATCATGGAATGTTATCTCCTATGTATATTAGACCTTTTTAGATCCTTGAGTGGGTTGGAGAGGTGGATTATCATTTGGATTTTCCACATAGGTTCAGTTCAGTGCCCAATGTGTTTCATGTTTTGTACTTGAAAAATTATATACCAGATCGTGACTATGTGATTTGATGGATTCAGGTTGAGCTAGAACCAAATGCTTCATTGGTGCATGTGCCAGTGTAGGTTGTAGATAGGCAAGAAGAAGTATTGAGTGGTAAAACCATTGTTTTAGTTTGTGTTTTTTGGAAACATGGTCAGATTCAAGAGGAGACTTGGGAGCGGGAGAAGGATATTGTCAAGTAGTGGCCTGAGCTCTTTCAGCAAAGGGTGGGTTCACTACTTTTTAGGGATGGAAATTCTAATGGTGGGGAGAATTTAGTACCCCTGTTTTGAGGTATTTATCCTTTTTTATATCTTTCCATGTGTTTAATGTTCATGGGATGAGCTGGGAAGAGGTTTGGAGAGTTTGTAATGATTTGGAATGAGTTTGAGGGCTTTTCTCGGGGCGCACAGTTAGCGCATGGTTCGGGGAAACCATGTGGGTGCTCCCGGAAACTATGCAGGGGGCGGCGGTAGATTATTCACGGCCTATGCATAGTTTTCCAAACCGTGTGAGGCAATTGTGTGGACCCCTGCTATCGAGGTAATAGCGTGTGCACAGTTAGCGCACGGTTTGCCAAACCGTGCAGCCACATAAAAGTAGGGTTTTAAAAACTATGGTCACTCAGGCTTGCCTCATTCCTCTCCAAATTCTCTCCCACTCAAAGTTCTCATGGGTTTTTCGGTTCTCAGATGTTGGAAGGGTTCTCCAACTCGTTTTGGAAGTAATTCGATGGTGCTTCATGGTGATTTGAAGGAGGTTTCTCCCAGGTACGTCTCTCCTCTTTTTTCATTAGTGGTTTCCTTTAGATCCACTCATTCCCCTTCTTTAGTTTTCTAGATCATCATCTGTTGAAGTAAATCTAGGGTTGTGGTCACCTTGGATGTTGATTTTAAGGATTGTGAGTTTTTTGGAAGGGGATCTAGAGAGGTTTCTGTGGTTTTTTCTGGATTAGAGGTGCGGATTGGTTGTTGGTCGATTTCACCAGAACCATTAAGGTAGGTGGATTCTCTCTCCACTAAACTTGGTTAGATATAGTATTTTATGGTTACAATTAATTTTTTGTTCTAAAGTTAACTGTGTTCTGATGTGTGAAGTTGGTTGGAAATCCATTTGGGGATTTTTGGGGAAAAGGGGGTTGGGGTGAAATGATCTTGTTGTGGATTTTAAAATGGATATTTTAAAAAGGGATGATATGTTTGATTTGTGAAAATGATTGATGGATATGGTTTTCAATAAAGATGTTGTTTTATTGAAATACTATTTGGCATGGAAAATGATTTTCAATAAATGGGTGATTTATTAATGTGGATTGATATGCAATGGAATGGGTTGATTGCATGATGTTGTGACCTTGGTGGGTTATATGATTGGTTTGGATTGTTTGAATTGTTGTGTGGATGTGGTCGTGAAGAACCACTATAATAAAAGGGATGGATCATGGATGGAAGGTCCACCATCAAAAGATAAGTGGACATGAAGTGCCACATGTTCTGAATGGGAGAACGTGTTGGACAGGAGCTCCGCTATTTTGGTTGTTTGTTGTGTATTGCTTTGCATGTTGGAAATTGTTGTGGTTGTGTGTAAATGATGAAATGGCTTGTGGCGTGTTTGGTTGGATTTCCCTTGGTTGCATGGATTGGGTGTGATGGCTTGGTAAGGGCGTGTTTGGATTATGGAAATGGTTGCACATATGATTGTTTTATATAAACTGTTTTATATAAAAGTGCATACAGTTTTATCCTAGTGGCGTGTGTAGGGAATTCATTTGGGGAAAAACTACTATGTTCTAGTACTCATCCCCTACTTTGGAACTTTGGTGTCTCTATAGATGTCGTGTAACCTGATGTGGGAAAAGGTAAGGTATCACCCTTTTTAGTGGGGCTTTGTGATTTCATAGTGGAGCATGTAGTTGGGAGCTTGGTGTGGAGCTATGGTGGTGTCATGGCTCGTGGTGTGGTGTGGTTTAGTCTTCCTCATAGTACTCTGATGTTTTGTGGACATGTCTCATTGTATTGGTTCTGGGATATATTGTGGAACAACTTGGTTTTATTTTGTGAACACATTAATGAATGATTTATTGATATGAATCATATATTGGTTGTGAGTGGATTGTTGGTTGGTTTTATCTTAAAGGGAAAATCCTTTCCCAATTTGTTCTATAGGCTGTGAGCATTTATTGCCAGCCTTTGGTGCCCTGGGAATGTGGCTTAAGGCTAAGTAACCCTCACCGGCTCCTCAAGACAATGAAGTAGGGGTGGGGTGTTGAACTAGTTAACACTAATTATTACTAATTAACACTAATCATTACTAATTAACACTAATTATTACTAATTAACACTAATTATTACTAATTAACACTAATTAACACTAATTATTACTAATTGAAGCTAATTACTGCTAAATATTTTCTAAATTTTATTGATTATTTCTATCGTTTTTGTAATTATTACTAATTTTTGGTAATTATTAGAAATGTTTTGTAATTATTACTAACATTTGGAAATTATTACCTTTTTTGTACTTATTTTTAGTTTTTGAAATTATTACTACGTTTAACTAATCATTACATATTATTACTAACTATTAATACTAAATACCTATTACTACTAACTAAAATTAATTTTTACTAATTTATAACAATCTATTTCTAATTGATATAATTCGTTACTAATTATTACTAATTTAAAATAATTATTATTTATTACCACTAATTATTACTAATTTCAACTAATTTTTTCTAATTTCAAGTAATTTTTTGAAATTACAACAATTTTTTGTAAATTACCACCAATTATGAATATTTTTTATTATTAATTATTATTAATTATTACTAATTATTACTAATTATCACTAAAAATCACTACTTAACATTAATTTTTATAAACATATAAAAATTTGTAACAAATTATTTCTAAATGAATATAATTAAAATATATTATTTCAAATTAAAACTATTTAATTTTAATTAAAAAATTAATGCAATTTATAAGTAAATATTTGTATAAAAAAATAAATGTAAAAAACTAATAAATTTTAATTAATTCTAATTGATGCTAATTAATATTAATTATTACGAATATTAAATAAATTAAATTAATTAAAAAATAAAAAATAAATACCTTGGAACTCAAGATTTTTGCAGATATAAAACATGAAAGATGATCTCTTGTAATATTTCATACTATACAAAATTTAACCTAAGAAATATCATAACAGAGAGGGTGAGTGATGTATAGAGAAGCTGTGAATGGAAAAAGTTAGGGGTGGGGGTATATATAGCTTAGATCATTTGCGATGAGACTAGTTGGAAATAGTTAAGAAATTATTTGTTAAGTCGGCGGCAAACAATAGTATTTTCAAAGGGACCCATCACAAATACTATCAGGCTAACAGATTATTTGTGATGGGTCGTTGCAAGTATTATTTTTTTGAATGATACCCATCGAAAATAGTGAGACAATTATTAATTTAGGAGGTAGTAAATGAGAGTATTTGGGATAGGTCATGTCACAAATACTATATTGGTGGCACAATATTTGTGATGTCCCATCGCAAATAATATCCTACTATGGTATTATTTATGATGGTGATCCCCCCATCGCAAATACTCTTCCCGCGCTAAGTCGCACAGGGCGTGCTAATGGTATTTGTGACAGACCACCAAAAATAAATTTTTTTTTTGAACATTTTGCGATTGTTAAAAATTATAATCACAAATAGAATTTTTCTATGGAATATTTTCGACTCTCCCAGCACTCATTGCAATTATCCATCCCAAAAAGTTGAAATTCCCATAGTGAGAAAATAAGGATATTTAAGGTGAATGAATTTTCAAATGAAAAATGATCTCAACAATGTTGTTCTCTCCAGAGAATGTTAGCAACAACAAAACTAAACAATAAATTAAAGGTTGTAATTTATTCCTTGGGAATTTATTTATAATAAAATAATGAATATATAGTTATTCATGTTTAATAAATCCTTTAGTCAGTATATAAACCATATAAAAGTGAATAGGTTTATATTAACAAATATGTCTCAATGAAATGGAAATTGAGATGAAATACCATACAATGATCCTACTGTTGAAGTTAGAATTAATCAATGAATCAGTTATTTGTTTAAAATATAAATCCTCATAAAAAATATGAAATATATCATAAGATATTTAAAATTCACTACACCCATAATCTTATTATGTCATTGACAATTAAAAAGTAATATAACCCAATGAAAATAAATCAAGTTGTTAAATTTTTAACATTTTTTATTATTAAATTTTAATAACTTTTGATGAATTAAATCTCACTAAAAATTTAAATTAATTAATTATGATGGGTTAATGATATCACATTAAAAGGGTAAATATATACAGCATATTAAATAAATTAGGTGTATAAAATTACAATATTTCTCAATGAAGATTAATTGAGATGATGTCCCTTTCCACAATCATTCTTTTGTTTGGACATGATTTAAAATCCTATATTATGGTTTTATGAGTGTTATTATTATATAAAATATCTTTATTAAATTATTTAATATAATATATGATCATTTTATAACATCTGATCACCATGTTTGTTAATAATCATTCATTATTTATTTTGATTAAAATGATTACAACATTATTTTCTGGTCAATGTTTTCGCACGTAAATTTTTGTACTCAAGAATATTATATATTAAAATGATAAAAAATAATATTAATGTTATAAATACAATTTTTTTTATTAGATACAATTTTATAATCATTATTTAAATTTGAATTTGGATAATGGATCACATTGCTTCATGGAGAGGGTATATCTTATGTACACATGAGCGACATTATCATTTCCTTAACGAGTGAAAGGTAAGGAATTATATTGTATATAAATTTCAATTGTCAATAACAAGTAATATATATAAAATATATTAATTAAATTATTCCTTATAACATTCCATGTAATTCAATTGTGAAAAATGAATCACATTGCTTTGCTAGGTGTTAATCCACCATAGAGATAGACGATGTTATCATAATTTAAATGGAATGAAATGAAATAAAGTATATTTTATAATGTAACCATATTAGAATAATAATATCATAAATATTAAATATATACATTAAAACAATCATTAAATACAATCATTGTATCTGTTGATGGAAAATCAATTACAACGGTTCGTGAGAATGTAGTCAGCCGTACACATCATCGATGATTTCATTTATTTTTTAATGGGGAAATAGATAAATATATGTTTTTAAATTTTTATAAATATAGTCATTATATGGTTTATAATGGTTTTATTATACTACCATGATGGATTTTTATTTGAAGGAGTAGGAATAATAAATAATATAAAAATTATTGTTTATGAACTATACCTTTTCCTTGGATGACCTCTTTATGTTTTCACTAACATCCCTCTTAGGATGGATTTATGATAAAACCAATTTATATAAGATGTTATAAGTATATTGTGAATGTGACATGGGATGGTAATTTATGAACCAATTATCTATGGAATATTGAATATTTCATGAGAGGGGGTTTCCTTTTATAACTAAGGGCGAGGATGTACATGGAATGTTTGAAAAGAATTAATTGGTCTAACATTTTAATTATTCAAAAAACCTCAGAAATGGGAATCTACCAATCATATGTTTTTATGAGGTCTAAATATGTCTATAAAATATTTGTTTCACATGTTTTTATGTCATTATAGCCATTATCTTTTTAATTTAACCGTTTGGTAAATCAACTCTTACTAAAACCAGAACAGTCAATTTTTACTTCTTATATTATTTAGAATGGTAAAAAATTATGTTTATAATATTATATAATATATATTGTGATGATTAAAAATATGGATTCTATTTTTTAAAATCTAACTCATCGATGGGGGTATAATCTTACATAAAATCATACACGTAGACTCGATGAAAATACATGTTTCCATAGGGAAAATTCCTATAAGTATTAATAGGTTTAATATAAAAACTCAATATTAAATTGATTAAAATGACAAAAATTAGGTAAATATTAATATAAATGAGTTATTTTTTACTTCAAATAAATTTTGAAATGTAATTTATCAATAATATGTTTTAGAAAAAGGAATTTTTCATTAAAAATATGCATTTTAACTATTTATCAATAAATGAAACATTTTATAAAAGTCCCAAAAATTCACCCTAAGATAATTTTTATATAATGATTTAAAAATGAAGTACATTTTATAAAGAAAATTACATTTTTTTTAAATTAACATTAAACTATGTGCGCAAAGCACGATTAAACCATCATTTAGAAAAGTAAAAAATTTCCAAAAACATTGTCTATTTATTTAAAATGAATTTTTTTAACTAACCAATATATAACCTTTTTAACTTTTCTCAATATCTTTAAAACATATAATTTTCATAATTTGGTTATTTTTATTCAAAACTTCCAATTTAATGGCTAGGTTGTAATAGTATACTATATTATAGTTCATTTAGACTTATGGTTTGGTGTTTCTAAAGTTATAAAAGAGATAAAATTTAGTTTAAAAGATAGATATCATCATCTCTTGGGTGTTATATTTCCATCCATTCTCATTTTTCTGTATCATATACACCATATACCACAACTTTATTATATTAAAATATGATGATGTTACATTCTCCCCACCTTCACTAATTATATCCTCCCATTATAATCAAGACCTCATTAATCAATGTATTTATATTTATAAATACCATTTTTTAAAACTCTAGATCATAAAAAACGATAATTCCAATACATTTTGATAATATAGAAACTAAAATAGCAAGGTAATTTTTAATAAAACACAACTAGGTTTCAAATTTGGAGAATATAGGTTGGATGTTATGTTATTGGCATGGAAAAAAGTGCAAATAATTATAGAGAGTGATAAATATCATTGATCACAAGAAAGTGAATGATCAATATAATGTTAAGGATTTCAGAACCATAAATCTGTAATGATTTAATGGATTATGTTATTCATTGTATATTATTGTAATAGGAAGAAATTTTTTTAATGATCCATTTACTATAGTTGATTATTTATTTTACCATCTACGAATATAAGGAAATATACACACATGATACATTTATATTTATATGAACAATTTCAACCTTTGGTTGTGCATCTATACTTTTCCACTTCACCTCTTACTCTAAGAAATGTATATAAAAAGTTAATCATTATGCCTGAAACACAAAAATTATCTTTTAAGGGATTGTAAGATCCATAAAAGAGTGATACATATATTTCACCTATTTATAAATATTTTGAGAAATCAATAAGCTTTGGACAATTTAATAACTTCTTAATCTCCATTGTAACCCCATTGGTTTATCATCAATATTTATCATCAAATTGTTTATGTAATAAAATTGAAAAATTAACCAAAAAATCATCTCAGGTGGTGGAAGGTAAAAATCATTTATCTTACCTTAATTTTGGGTTAAAGGATCTTGGATAAGATAAACCATAAATGTTACCAATACTTTTAATATTATGTATATAAAATGTAATGGAATTCTTCCTCAAAATAATTTTTCATATACTAAACCAGTATGTTTAAATCCAATAAATGTTTTCCCAAAATATAATCCACTAGTTGTATTCCTATAACATAAATTTAAAAAGGTGGTTTTAATATTTTTAACATATGATCATCCGTAAACTCATAATCCCATGACGGTATACATAAATCTTATGTTATTGAAGACATATACGTCTGTATAATTTTATACAAGCATTAGATGATGAAAAACTCAAATAACCAAATTTCTATTTGTAAAAAAATCATCCAAAATATTATTCTTGTATCCCAATACATAAAATCTTCAAGCATTTCATTTCAACATTTCTCCTTCCATGGATGAGGGGTTAACCTATAGAAGAGGCAATTTACTTAATAATTGCCAGGTTTCTGACATTTAATGCATATAAATATAAGGGGATCCCCTGTAAAAATTTATTTCCATTCATCATACAATTAATTTTCCCCCATAAATACATTGCATTATTCCATACTTTTTTACAAAAACATGTTCTCATTATTTTTAAGCATTTTCCAGAATTCAACTTTCCAAATTTATAATATTATGAAAATTGAGAATCCACTAATTAATTCTCTCTACCACTAAATATCTTATAGAACTCCATACATATTTTATTTGGTGTGTATAGGACTTGCTTATGGTATAGCTTGTTAATCATATTTTGGGATAAATGCGTAGGAATAATCATGATATTTAAAACTCCTATCATCATCCCATTTGGTTTATAATAGTTACCAAATTTTCCTTCATGATCAATGTTAACGAAATTCCCTTGGTTTCATTCCATTCCTTAATACAAAAATGAATACTTAGATAAACAATAATCATAGTTTTAAAAACAGTTTAATCTTTTATAGGTTGTCTAAATCATCACACCTTATTTTCAATCTATGATACATTATGTTTAACCTAGTACATTAATTATCACCATCTATACAAGTCCTTCATAAAAAAAATGTAACTAAAAGGTGAATTATCCTATTCATATCCCCTAGTAGGGTCAATCTAGGTGTTCAGTGAAGACTATTTTCATATACCATGTAACACTAAAGTCAAAATTGATGCACCTTTTACACAATTATTCCCCCAATGTACATCTATGTCAAAAATATCACAATTTTTACTATCTAGACCAGGATGTATTTCAATAAAACCCCACTTAATATCTACCTTACCAAGACATTTGGATATTTTGTAGTAGATATCCTCATTTTCTATCATATGGTTATGATACCCAATCTATGTTTTCTTAAATCTAGTTCACAATTTTTCTTCTAAAAAATCATTTAATACAAATTATAAAGACCCCAACCCTAGTAAGATGGATCTAGTTTCTACTTAATAACAAAATCATAAGATATAATAAATCAAATCTCGATTGATTTAATAGTTTAGTTGTCTTGAAAAACTATATATACATGATTATTGTATTATATTTAAAAAAAAACTACAACGTTAATTTTTTCCTGAATATAAGTATTCACGATAACATATCCTTACATTTCATCAATAGTACACATCCTGGATTAATTGGAAAGAGAAACTAAATAAGTGTGGGCTCAAATTCTCAGTAAAGGTTTAGTATAGTAGATGATATCCTAAATTAATAAACATAATAAACATATAAAAGTAAATAATTATATACACATTTAATTTAATAATTTTTTCTTTCATTAATTTTTAAGGAATAATCAAAATGGCCAAGTAAATAACTTAATTCACATATCATTTAATAGATAAATTGATAATTAAAATGTATCTAGAGGTAATACCACTGAGATAGTAATATGGGTAATAATATCTGAATAATTAATTAAGTAAATGCTTAATTATTATATTTTATGATCCTAGTCATCATGAAATATATACTCCAAAGACCATTCAAAAGTTAGTTTTAAACAGATGGGTGCGTATAGTTAAGAAACTCATTTAACTGTGGCTACCCAACTAATTCATCTAATGATACTACCATATCATTGAGGTGCAATCTATAATTGGTCCCCACCCATAATTTCATTCATAAATAATTCCTCGTATATCAAATAATCATTTAAATTCAAAAATAAATATTTATTATAAAAAATATATATATATTGAGTGAAGTATATATAATTATCAATATTTCCCCAGTAAATTGAGATATCATTCCATGTAAACACTATATCTAAAAATGGTATAAGTTTTTTGAAATTATCATATTTAAAGATATAGAAAAATATATATATTTTTAAATGTTAGGTCAGATAAAATATGACCTCAAAATTGTAATTATCTTAAAAGAATGTTAACAATCACACTTTTAAAAAAAGAAATAAGAGGTAAACATTATCTCTTCAGGAATTTTTTTACAAAAAGATAATGAATAAATAGTATTCATGTTAAATTCATCAATTATGAGTAAATATAATAACTAAAATTGAATATTTTAATGTTAAAAAATATTCCTCAATGAAATATAAATTGAGACTAAATCACTTAAAATTAAAACAACATTGAAGTGTTAATTAAAAGTGAATCGAATATTTGAATCAAATATAATTCCATATAAAACAAGTGGAAAAAATATTATGTATTAAAAATTAATTAAAAACATAATTTTATATTTCCAATGAGCTGGAATAATTAATATAACCTAATGAATGGAAACTGAGTTATGAAATTCTCTACCAATTGGTAAATTTAAAGTTAAATTTATGTATATATGAAATAAATTATAATTATAGAATAAAAAAATATGGATTATGATTTTTTCATGATACTACATGGACAATTGGAATTATATACACAATTTAAAATATTCTATGTTCATAATATTCCATAATGAATAGAAATTGAGGTGATGACCTGATACACACACTTCCTTGTTGTGGAACATGATTCAACATCATGTATAGTGATTTTAGGAATTTTATTAATTTATAAAAGAACTATATTAATTTTTATAATATAATATACGATAATTTTATAGAATTTATCACCTATTAATTATTAATAATTCATTATCACTATTGTTTTGAGTGATAACTTCCTTTTTTATCGTGCAAGTTTTAACATGGATGTTCTTGTTCTTGAGAATATAATATAGATCCATCATCTCCAAATTGATATTAATGTTATAAATAACGATTTACCCTTAGATATAATTTTAAAATCATTATTTTAATTTGAAAGTGGATATTAGATCACATCACATTGTGGATACGGTATGTCAATTTCCTGCATGAGCGACATTATGATTTCCTTAATGGGAGAATGGGTCAAGAATTAGGTGATATATTAATTTTACAAAATTAATATCATTTCATATAAATAGAATATATTCATTAAATTTATCCATATTACATTTCATATATAACATATTTGAAAAATGAATAGCATCACTTCATGTGTCACTAGTTTGTTGTACACACGAGTAATGTTATGATAATATAAATCACATGGAATGTGAGAAGATAAAATTAATAATATGACTCTATATTAATAATAATATCACAAATATTATATATAAACATTAAATCCATAATTATATTCAATCATGAAATGAATTGATGGAAAATGATTTACATCGGCTCGTGAGATGGTTGTCCACAATACACACGATTAATGATTTTGTTTCTCATTTGCTGGAGGGGGTATAGATAAGCATATGTAGTCAACATAATTGTAGAGACCCGTAGCTTGACGTACACTAAAATTACATTACATTTGCGGAATACTTAGTACATAACAAAAACACACACTAAAGGATCGTAATAGTTTAGTGTCTTTGGAAACTCGGAACGTAATCTTCTAATCGTGGTGAAAGTTCTTCAATATCTCCCATAAAGGTCATCCCTTTTTTTTTACCTAAAACCTTTCTTTATATCCTGGGGAAAAGAAAACATAAAAGGGTGAGCTCAAATGCTCAGTAAGGGTAAACAAAAGAAATATCAATCACATCATATATATATAAGAACATAGCTTTTGGAAATCTTAACCTGCAAAAAAGCTCATAATATCATAACATGGGATAAATCATAGAAGTGAAATGTAATCCCAATAATCATAACTTAAAACATGAAACTTTGTGGCATACACACATAATCATAAAGAATCATTTCTTGTTAGTCAAGACTCAATGCCAAGACTATCTTAGTGGACAAAGTCCCTTTCTGAATCGAGTCACCCTCGTTTCAGTCCTGTTTCACTGAACCGGTATAACCTACCATTCCAGTCATGTCTATCTCATGAGATATGAAATCTTTACCCAATGCATTGGAGGGAGATATAGGTCCCACCCATCTCATAATGATACCATTCTTATGTGTGCCACAAAATCATAAATCATACATCATTTCATAACCCATGTAATAAAAATGGGATTCTTGAAACATCATGACATCATAAATAAATCCATATAACATAAAGGAATTCATAAAAATAATTCCAATACAACATGATCAAATCAATGTAATAATAGGGATAAAATCAGAACCCTTTATTATCTTAGATGGAAAATAATTTTGATAAAATACTTGAACTCCATTCTTGAGGAAAATATCCTTTCTACTTCAAAAACATTTTTCCTTTCTTAACATGTCATACAATTTTAAACTAAAAGAAGTTGATTAAAGATAAACTTGAAAACTTGTAAAGGAAGCTTCTTGGAAATAATGTTTTAAAAATCCATTCATGCCGTATAAGTTAAAAAAAAAATTCTTCTCGTACTTTTGTCGGAAAAGTCAAAAAGTACCTCGTACGGTAAAACGACAAAAGATTCCTTTCATATTCTTTACTAAAAACTCACCTAAGGGTAAAATTGGATTTAAACTATTGCAAGTGGATAGAAACAATATTACATATTGAGGGAACATGGATGTGGATGATAAAATACACCCCAGTAAATAAACAATCTCGGATAAAAATGAGATTGTGATATTTCCCTTACCTTAGGTCCAATTTGCTTCGTATGTGTCCGAACCTCCTGTATAATGATTTAAATAATGTCATTGACTTTTTACAGAATCATATTCATTGTTATGATATCATATATGGTTCACTTATGACATTATATTACCCGTTCTTTTGTAAATTCCATGTTAAAGAAGCGTTTTGGGTAAAATCGTTTCATTTATCGTAGGTGTTTTGACTTGTTGTTCTTGACATCATTATTACTTATATCATGATTTACTTACTTCCAGAATATAAAATATGATTTATATATCATATATATTCAGTATATATATATATAATAGATAGATAAATAAAATGAAAAACACCGTTCATGGAGACGGTAGTCCGTACGTACGCATGAACGCTGTTTTTCTTTCCTTATTGTCTTGAAATGGAAGTAAGTAGATGACATACATATGTATATATATACATAAATCCAGTAGCTTTATAATGTCATATATTTCATTATTATTTCTTATATATACATTATAATCATTCTTGAATGGTTAACATGGAGAATGAATCTCATCGCGTCGTGGAGACGGTAGTCCGTACGTACGCACGAGCGATGATATCATTTCCATAAATATTGAACTGAATTGGAGTGGATTATACAATATATCAGAATCAATATGATGTTGTAATAACTATGTATAGTTATTCTTTACACCATTATACCCATCCATGTAAGGTGGTGGTGGAAAATAGATTACACCACGGCGTGGAGACGGTATTCCGTACGTACGCACGCGCGGTGATTTCTTTTTCCGTAGGATGGATAGATGGTGAAATAGGGTTGTTTCATACTTATAATAACATATCAGTATATGAGTGATACTGATGTTATTACTTTATAATGAAACAACCTAAGAAGAAGAAGTGGAAGAAGAAATAAAGATGAAAGAATTGGTAACGGTAATTACCTCTTCTTTGAAGTGCCTCTTTGAGACCTCCTCTTAGGGCACTAGAATTGGTCTTTGAGGAAGACCAGAACCTCTAGGATGTTTCTAGGGAAGTGGAGAAGATATTTGGTCAGGGGTTGGCCGAGCTTGAGTGCTCAATTTGGTGTGAGGAGGAGGGGGAGGAGGTTTCCTTTTATAAGGGAGGAGAGGGGCACCTTAGGAATATCTCAAAATATTATTTTTTATTAAAGTCAAAATCGGTTTATAATGGTTACAAAGGGTCTTATTTCGAAGCTAAAGTGGGGATGGGTCGAAATCCTATCAACCAATAGAATTTAGACAAGTTTAGGATATTATTTTAACCTTATCAATTAGATTTAACTCTAAGTTAAACAATTTAACTTTTACCATGTCTTTTTGTTTTCTTTCACTATATGGTTAATACACTTACTATAACATGCCAAACGAACCTCAAATTGTTTATTATTAATATATATATCCTTATCTAAGTCATTTGGCCGAACCTTAGATTTTTAGGAATAAAATAACAATTAATAATATAATATTTGATTTAAAAACTATTTTGTGTCAATTTTGACACTATTTGATATATGATTTTTGTGAGAGTCATAACAGAATTAAATGTTCAAACCAAGTTAATTAAATCAACATTAATATATCATAGTAACCTAGAAAATTAGTGGAATTCATAAAAAGTCTCAAATTACATTCATTTGAGCATTTATAACATCAATTATGTTGATATTTCCTTAAAAAGGGTAATTACTGCATCATCGTTGTGTCATAAATAAATTAACTTATATAAAGTCTAAAAATTATAAATAAAATATCATTATGTAGGAAATCGTTTTATCTTTCTAATGAATATTTTTAATCGAATTTATATTATGTATAACCCTATATTAAAAATGTTTTAGTAAATAAACTTTGATTTTGTCTCTTTTAACTCTTCTTTGAATTAAATAATAATAAATGTCCTAATCTAATCCAAGTGGGCCTAAATGGTCATATTTTATTCATAAGGTTGTTTTTGGTCGAATTACACTTATCCAATAGAATTAGGACATGTGTTAGGGTAATAGTAATATCATATTTACCCTTAGTTACCCTATTTACTATTAACCGTGGTAAAAAAAAGTAAAAAGTTACTATTCACCAAAAATTATTTTTATCTCATTGAACTACATTTTACTTACTGATATCAACCGTGTCTGTCAGATTTTCGAAATTCCATTCACAGAAGCGGTAAAATTAAGTTCTATGCAAAATTCAGTTTTTAACCTACCACTTAGTAGTTTCACTATTCATCAAAAATTGATGTTTTTCAGAACAATGCCAAAATTTCATCCTAAGCTATATTTTATATTCCGAATTCAAAAATGAAATCTATTTTACCAAATTCATAACATAGAAGTTGCATTAATTAATTTTATAATTAAATCCCGCTGTTAAAACAAATAGCGTGTTTTTAAGAAACAATATCTATCAAAAGATTGACACTTGTTTATGTCTAGTTTAAATGTGAAATTACATCCAATGACCAACATTGTATTAAATTGTAAAAATATATTCTAAATATACTTTAGAACCACTCAAATTAATAATTTATCACTATTAATTATTTCGATTGAAAAAGTTGTTTTTAACTAAAATTTAGTAATTTTCACTATTCATCAAAATATGAAAGTTATCCGAAAATCACCAAAATTTCACCTTAGGCTAAATTTGATACTCCGAATCCAAAAATGAAGTCCATTTTGAGATCTAAAATTTCTAAAATTTTAAAAAGTGGTTATTACTATTCATAACGGCTAGTTTTAATAATATTTTAATAGCATATCATTGTTTCGTGAAACTCAGTATTACGTACCACACACGCTATCGAGGAAGGTTGCGATTGCGTGCAATGCAAGGCAAGTCAAGGATGCGTGTTGTGCAAGATCCTTTTGGTGTAGCGTACAAAACAAGACATTAATAAAATTAAAAAGAATATTTTTCATAAAATCTCGGGCTGTTACATTCTACCCCCCTTAAAATGAATTTCGCCCTCGAAATTCGTCGGGGTTATAAATGGTTTACTATTCGAAAGTTTCTTTAATAGAAACCCACATCGTAAAAAGGAATACCAAAACTTATCTTTAAAAACAAAAGTATGAAACGTAACGGTTACCCAAATAAACTAATCACTGGGTTTCCACATAGGTGAAAATATGGATATGGAAGAGAAATCTAACAATCATGTTCTGATGGAGAGTGGTAGAGAACATGGCTATGGAAAAGCTAGCAATCACAAAGCCATAAATTTGTGACGATCTAAGGTACCATCCGATTCATCAGATATAAGATCACTAGGACAACATTTTTGGTTTTCAAGATCATTTCCCTAAAGTTGAAAATTTGAAATAGAATAAATACTTACTTTATTTTGGTACAGTCACACTATTGTTCGTGCCTTGAACAATTTCCACTTCATCTCTTAAATAAATGAAGTTGAATTTGTTATTCGTGAAGTGTTAGCAGATCATGTGATAGAATGACGGGTCATTCCATCTGTCTCAAAAGGTTAGCAAAATTTATATACATAAGTCGATCTATAGTGGGATTAATCATATATGGTTCCTAAAATGGGCTTATACTTCATATATCATACTGCTTAATATAATAACACTAGTTTCCACTAAACAGGGACTTCCTGTAGGTCAGTGGTAGGCGATAAAGGCCAGTCGCACTTCGGTTGTGGGTTCGATTCCTACAGCCTTGTCCGAAGCGATGGGCTGTCGCCCGTCCTGCAGGTTGTCCTTTTTCTAAAACTACATTACTATAACATCCCATCAATAATATCGAAAATCTTCTATCCTTAAACAATACTAACTTATGTCCAACATAATCCATTTTAATCTTTAGGCTTGTCCATAATACTGCAGTCCACTCTCATAATATAGTGAAAACGATTACCAAAGATTTAATACTATCGTTGATCCCCATATATCATAAGATATTTCTTGTTGGTCACATTCCAAACATTCAAAGGCCTTAATCACGTATTCTCTTGAATACCCATTGAACCTTAGTGAAAACATGAATGCAGTGAAAAGTTACCTCTTTCCACATACCAAAATCCAAAAATTCTATATACTCAAACCATGATATAACCTTCTCCTTATATCAGTCATGAGCTCATGAATAAAATCAAATACCTCATTATCTTATTATTCCTTCATTATGCACATATCATCTACATTCCGAAAATATCTGAATAACCTTTCATGGATATTAATCAGACAACAGTGTAACAATCCTTACATGTCTCTTTAATCCATAGTACCATGAGATTACTTATACAACATTACACATGATAAACATATAATCATTCCACTACATTCAAAACCATTGTCCAAGATTCAACAATTCTTTCATCTCACATATCATTTGTAGTCTCTTCATCATCATCAACATAAATACTTCCCATACGACCATACTGATTCTCTTCATGAGACTTTACCTTAGGGCATTGGTTTGCATAATGCCCGTACATTCCACATTTAAAACATTTAACCAGTGTTGATGTCGTAGCAATACCATTATCCTCATCCCTGGTGTTAACTGAACCTTTTCCTTTGCACTTACTGGCTTTGTGTCCTTCTTTTCCACACCCAAAACATCTTCTAGTTCCTTTGAAACATTCTCCTTGATGCCTCTTCCCACATGAATTACATAGGGGAAATTGAACTTTCTTTCCTCTATGATCATCATGGAACTCCATCTTTCTCTTATTAGTCGAGTCAGGAAACTTACCAAATTTTACTTTATTGATCATATTGTGAGATTGCTGATTCGGCATAATAATGATGTTTGGACATCCAAATCGCATTTCATTTGGTTGCTCATGAAGAATATCATTCCATTGTCCATCATATCCTCCATTATTGTTAATCATCTTGTTTCCAACCATTTTCTAAAACCCAAACAGAATAGTGTTAGATGCAAAAATCATAATAAAGGGGGAGTAACTTAAATATCTATCATCTTTGGTTTAATCTAATATCGTTACCATAGTTCTATGACTATATCCTATACGTATACTTATCCTTAGGGGCATCCCTAGACATACCTTAGAAATATCTCTAGGGATCTTACTAACGTTTTCGCATCCTAGTTTCCAAAGGTTGACTAAACCTTTCCTCTGATACCAACTATAACGGCCCATACTTTACATACATTGTTAATACTTCAAAATTGAAGCACACTTATTACAACATATGACAAAACCACAAAGGACCGTATAGGTATAGTGTCTTTAGAAACTGGGAAACATAAACAACTGGTTCATAAATCTTCTACGGTGTCTCCCATTTATTTCATCATATCTAGGGTCCCTTTTAGCATATTCTATTTAATATCCATCTTCCTGACCTGGGGAAAAGAAAACATAAAAGGGTGAGCTCAAATGCTCAGTAAGGGTAAACAAAAGAAATATCAATCACATCATATATATATAAGAACATAGCTTTTGGAAATCTTAACCTGCAAAAAAGATCATAATATCATAACATGGGATAAATCATAGAAGTGAAATGTAATCCCAATAATCATAACTTAAAACATGAAACTTTGTGGCATACACACATAATCATAAAGAATCATTTCTTGTTAGTCAAGACTCAATGCCAAGACTATCTTAGTGGACAAAGTCCCTTTCTGAATCGAGTCACCCTCGTTTCAGTCCTGTTTCACTGAACCGGTATAACCTACCATTCCAGTCATGTCTATCTCATGAGATATGAAATCTTTACCCAATGCATTGGAGGGAGATATAGGTCCCACCCATCTCATAATGATACCATTCTTATGTGTGCCACAAAATCATAAATCATACATCATTTCATAACCCATGTAATAAAAATGGGATTCTTGAAACATCATGACATCATAAATAAATCCATATAACATAAAGGAATTCATAAAAATAATTCCAATACAACACGATCAAATCAATGTAATAATAGGGATAAAATCAGAACCCTTTATTATCTTAGATGGAAAATAATTTTGATAAAATACTTGAACTCCATTCTTGAGGAAAATATCCTTTCTACTTCAAAAACATTTTTCCTTTCTTAACATGTCATACAATTTTAAACTAAAAGAAGTTGATTAAAGATAAACTTGAAAACTTGTAAAGGAAGCTTCTTGGAAATAATGTTTTAAAAATCCATTCATGCCGTATAAGTTAAAAAAAACATTCTTCTCGTACTTTTGTCGGAAAAGTCAAAAAGTACCTCGTACGGTAAAACGACAAAAGATTCCTTTCATATTCTTTACTAAAAACTCACCTAAGGGTAAAATTGGATTTAAACTATTGCAAGTGGATGGAAACAATATTACATATTGAGGGAACATGGATGTGGATGATAAAATACACCCCAGTAAATAAACAATCTCGGATAAAAATGAGATTGTGATATTTCCCTTACCTTAGGTCCAATTTGCTTCGTATGTGTCCGAACCTCCTGTATAATGATTTAAATAATGTCATTTACTTTTTACAGAATCATATTCATTGTTATGATATCATATATGGTTCACTTATGACATTATATTACCCGTTCTTTTGTAAATTCCATGTTAAAGAAGCGTTTTGGGTAAAATCGTTTCATTTATCGTAGGTGTTTTGACTTGTTGTTCTTGACATCATTATTACTTATATCATGATTTACTTACTTCCCGAATATAAAATATTATTTATATATCATATATATTCAGTATATATATATATAATAGATAGATAAATAAAATGAAAAACACCGTTCATGGAGACGGTAGTCCGTACGTACGCATGAACGCTATTTTTCTTTCCTTATTGTCTTGAAATGGAAGTAAGTAGATGACATACATATGTATATATATACATAAATCCAGTAGCTTTATAATGTCATATATTTCATTATTATTTCTTATATATACATTATAATCATTCTTGAATGGTTAACATGGAGAATGAATCTCATCGCGTCGTGGAGACGGTAGTCCGTACGTACGCACGAGCGATGATATCATTTCCATAAATAATGAACTGAATTGGAGTGGATTATACAATATATTAGAATCAATATGATGTTGTAATAACTATGTATAGTTATTCTTTACACCATTATACCCATCCATGTAAGGTGGTGGTGGAAAATAGATTACACCACGGCGTGGAGACGGTATTCTGTACGTACGCACGCGCGGTGATTTCTTTTTCCGTAGGATGGATAGATGGTGAAATAGGGTTGTTTCATACTTATAATAACATATCAGTATATGAGTGATACTGATGTTATTACTTTATAATGAAACAACCTAAGAAGAAGAAGTGGAAGAAGAAATAAAGATGAAAGAATTGGTAACGGTAATTACCTCTTCTTTGAAGTGCCTCTTTGAGACCTCCTCTTAGGGCACTAGAATTGGTCTTTGAGGAAGACCAGAACCTCTAGGATGTTTCTAGGGAAGTGGAGAAGATATTTGGGCAGGGGTTGGCCGAGCTTGAGTGCTCAATTTGGTGTGAGGAGGAGGGGGAGGAGGTTTCCTTTTATAAGGGAGGAGAGGGGCACCTTAGGAATATCTCAAAATATTATTTTTTATTAAAGTCAAAATCGGTTTATAATGGTTCCAAAGGGTCTTATTTCGAAGCTAAAGTGGGGATGGGTCGAAATCCTATCAAACAATAGAATTTAGACAAGTTTAGGATATTATTTTAACCTTATCAATTAGATTTAACTCTAAGTTAAACAATTTAACTTTTACCATGTCTTTTTGTTTTCTTTCCCTATATGGTTAATACACTTACTATAACATGCCAAACGAACCCCAAATTGTTTATTATTAATATATATATCCTTATCTAAGTCATTTGGCCGAACCTTAGATTTTTAGGAATAAAATAACAATTAATAATATAATATTTGATTTAAAAACTATTTTGTGTCAATTTTGACACTATTTGATATATGATTTTTGTGAGAGTCATAACAGAATTAAATGTTCAAACCAAGTTAATTAAATCAACATTAATATATCATAGTAACCTAGAAAATTAGTGGAATTCATAAAAAGTCTCAAATTACATTCATTTGAGCATTTATAACATCAATTATGTTGATATTTCCTTAAAAAGGGTAATTACTGCATCATCGTTGTGTCATAAATAAATTAAGTTATATAAAGTCTAAAAATTATAAATAAAATATCATTATGTAGGAAATCTTTTTAGCTTTCTAATTAATATTTTCAATCGAATTTATATTATGTATAACCCTATATTAAAAATGTTTTAGTAAATAAACTTTGATTTTGTCTCTTTTAACTCTTCTTTGAATTAAATAATAATAAATGTCCTAATCTAATCCAAGTGGGCCTAAATGGTCATATTTTATTCATAAGGTTGTTTTTGGTCGAATTACACTTATCCAATAGAATTAGGACATGTGTTAGGGTAATAGTAATATCATATTTACCCTTAGTTACCCTATTTACTATTAACCGTGGTAAAAAAAAGTAAAAAGTTACTATTCACCAAAAATTATTTTTATCTCATTGAACTACATTTTACTTACTGATATCAACCGTGTCTGTCGGAGTTTCGAAATTCCATTCACAGAAGCGGTAAAATTAAGTTCTATGCAAAATTCAGTTTTTAACCTACCACTTAGTAGTTTCACTATTCATCAAAAATTGATGTTTTTCAGAACAATGCCAAAATTTCATCCTAAGCTATATTTTATATTCCGAATTCAAAAATGAAATCTATTTTACCAAATTCATAACATAGAAGTTGCATTAATTAATTTTATAATTAAATCCCGCTGTTAAAACAAATAGCGTGTTTTTAAGAAACAATATCTATCAAAAGATTGACATTTGTTTATGTCTAGTTTAAATGTGAAATTACATCCAATGACCAACATTGTATTAAATTGTAAAAATATATTCTAAATATACTTTAGAACCACTCAAATTAATAATTTATCACTATTAATTATTTCGATTGAAAAAGTTGTTTTTAACTAAAATTTAGTAATTTTCACTATTCATCAAAATATGAAAGTTATCCGAAAATCACCAAAATTTCACCTTAGGCTAAATTTGATACTCCGAATCCAAAAATGAAGTCCATTTTGAGATCTAAAATTTCTAAAATTTTAAAAAGTGGTTATTACTATTCATAACGACTAGTTTTAATAATATTTTAATAGCATATCATTGTTTCCTGAAACTCAGTATTACGTACCACACACGCTATCGAGGAAGGTTGCGATTGCGTGCAATGCAAGGCAAGTCAAGGATGCGTGTTGTGCAAGATCCTTTTGGTGTAGCGTACAAAACAAGACATTAATAAAATTAAAAAGAATATTTTTCATAAAATCTCGGGCTGTTACAATAATAACATAAAATTATATTGTAAATAATTTTATTATTATACTATGACTATGGAAAATGTTTTTATGTGGTTGTAAGACAAAATAATAAAAAAATCATTGTTTCAGAACATTACCTCTTCTTCAGACGACCTCTTTAGGTTTTCACCAAAATCCCTCTTATGATGGATTTATGATCTGACCAAGGGAATTATGATTTTTGTAGAGGTGTAAAGAATTTATTTGGGCAATTATGGTATGATCCAAATGGTTTTGTAATTCTGAATAGTGGAGTAGAGTGGGAAGTCTTTTATAAATAGGGGAGAGGACACACATGGTGTTTTTGAAAAATAACTAATAATAACCATGTCTTAATCCTGCCACATACCTCAAAATTGGGTCTCTGTTATCCCTTATAGGTTTTAATTTCTAAATAAATAAACGAAATGGTTGTTCAATAAGTTATTATTTCATTTTAACCATGTTGTTTGACGTTAACCACAAGATAATCAGTATTTACCATAACAACAATAATTAATATTTTCTGCTTCATGTGTTTTTAATGGTCCTAAATTATTTTTATTATTATTCGATAATATATATCATGGTGATTCCAAAATAAAATATCCATTTTCGTAGTTTCAATTCACTTAACTGGGAGAATCAAATTTAAAATTATACTCGCGGTCATAATGAAATTTTTTGTCTCCATAGAGAAAATAATATTAAGTATAGAATTTTTTAATATCATAATACAATATTAAATTTAATATGAAAACATACAATAAATAAAATTTTATATAATTGAACTAATATTACTTTAAATATAATTTTAAATATAATTTCACGTTCTAAATTATTAAAATAAAGGCATTTTTCAATAAAAATCGGCATTCTTCACTATTCATCGAAAAATGAAGCATTTAATAAAATTACCAAACATTAAACCTAAGATAATTGTGATGTGATGATTTGAAAAGTTGGTTTTTTTATTCAATAAATTTATAAATTTCTTCAAAAATTATTTTTAAATTATGTTTCCAAAATGTTATCGAACCTTCTTTTAGTTAAATGTTTTTTACAAAATAATTCTTTTTATTTCAAATTATTTTTAATTTATTTATAATTAATAGATAAACAATTAATATTTTTTAGAAAATTTTAAATCATTTATTATTCATAATTTAGTTAGTAAAATTCATACCCACTAATTTAATATCTTGGACATAATGGTATACTCAATTACAGATTATTTAGATTTATGTTTGCATATTATGAAAGTTATTTAAGATATTTAATTTATTTAAAAAGTAATATATCATAATTTATTAGGGTGTTACATCCCCATTTATATTAGGTGTTTCATTTCATATATTTAGTTGAACCTAACATTCTTATTTTAAAATATTAGTTTTTTTTATTCTCCCCACATTTAATAAATTGAATCCATATTGTTTAAATATGATCTCATTAATCAAGGGATTGACATTTGTAAATACAATTGTTGAAATACTGACATAATAATAGGTGTAATTAAACATCCTCTTTATTATATATAATGAAAAATATGATGTTTATTTTGATTAATACATCACTAGGATTCCATGTAAGAGAATTTAGGTGGGAAGTTATGATATGTGAATGGATGAAATGGGAAATTAATTATAGATTGATATAGACCATTGATCACAAGATTGGGAAGGATCAATATCATTTTAACGACCTAAATACCATAAATATGTAAAGGTTTAAATTTCTAATTTTTTCGTCCTATTTTAAGAAAATAGGATGGAATTTTGGTTTCAAGATAATTTTCCAATAATTGATGAATAGTTTTAAAATATATAAATAAAAAGAAATATATTTACATGATATATTTCAATTTCATAATCAAAATTTTATCCTTAAATTATTCTTTGATCAATTTCCTCTTTATCACTTACTCCATAAAATGAATATCTAAAATGAATCATTGTTCTGAAAACACAGAAATTATTATTTAATGTACTATAAGAACTCTAAAATAGTGACATGTAAGTTATGCATATTTCAAAATATTCTCAAACAAATTGGATAAAATAATTTATTACTCTCTAATGCTTAAAAATAGAACCAATATTTCATCATTGATATATATTCATCAAATATTTTAAATAAAAATAATGACATATTAACCCGAACATGATGCAGGCTAGTGGTATGTGATAAACGCTTACCTTCCTTTAGTTGTGGGTTAATTAATCAAGGATAAGATAAAACATAAACTTTACCAATACCTAAAATTTAATGTACAAAAAAATTAAGAGGCATTCTTCCTCAAATTAACATTTCTTTTATTAAACCATTTTTTTAATCCCAGAAATATATTCCAAAAATATCATTAATCCTATTATATTCCCATTGAAAATTATTATAAATGGTGGTTAAGGAATATAATTTATGACCAATATTAAACTAATAAATCCCATTATGGTATCAATAAAACATATGTTAATTGGTACCTATATGATTATAATATTTTACAAAATTTTATTATGTTTTAGGAATCATATAACCAAAATACCACTTGTAAAAAAATATCTAAAATTTAATTTAGGAATAATACTAGATAAATAAATAAAATATATTATTTCATATTTGGTTCATACTTGAAATAAGTGTTAAACATTAGGGGATGGGATTTACTTAGATAATTCCTAGGTTCCCCACATTTAAGATAATGAACTGTAAATATATTCCTAGGAAGAAAGTTATTTCCTCCAATCACACTATTCATCTTTCCTCGGTAATTCATTGATTTATTCCCCAATTTTAAACACATAAAAAATTTTCACATTCCTTTTATAAACATCAAAAGACATATATTTCCACATATATTATATGATGGAAATCAATAGATAATTCCTCCCTGGTCTCCACTACTCAATATCTTAGCGAACTATATATTTTTATTTTGTGCTGAGTCTTGGAGTTTATTATGGCATAACTTTATAAACTTTTTTTGGATATATTATATGGAATAATCGTGATATATTTAACTCTATCCAATATCCAATTTGGGTTATCATAGTCACCACGTATTCTACCATGTTCAATTTTAACACGATTCACACAGGTTCAATGCATTATCTAAAACAAAAAAGGAATAGTGTGATAAACAATAATCATATTTACAAAACTATATAATCATTTATAGGATATATAAATCATGAAACCTTTTTAAAGAAAATTCAATGTTAGGATAAACCTATTTACTTTATTTTCATTATCTAATCAAATCCATCACAATTGTTTGTTATGAAAAATTAAAGTATCCATCACATATCCTAGATGAGTGTCAAACGAGTTCCGTATTAATAGCCATTGACAGGTTCTAAGTATTGATCAAGTCAAGACCGATTAGAATCTCATAGAATTATTACCCCTATGTACATCTATTCCAAAACCATGTCTACATTTTTTTTCTAGACATGGGAATATTATCTAAAAACACAAATAATATCTAACATAAAAAATAATAGCATGTTTTTATATACATATCCTAAAATTTGATTATAGGTTTATGATCCCTAATATGGGTTTGTATAAATATAGTTCCTATGGTTCCTACTAAAATATTCTATAATAACAACTATAACAACAAATATCCTAGATCCCAAGAGACAATTTATTCTTTATTACATTTTCAAAATATACATGGAATCACATTCTGAAGGACTGAATATTTTTTTCTTTTTCCAGAAGATAGAGTCATGATTCCAATATTAAGTTTAAATACACAAATTAAAACATAATATTTTTTAATATCATTTTTACCAATATCATATCCTTATATATCATTCATAGTATACTTCTTGGATTCATATGAAAGGAAACAAAATTAAGATGATATCAAATAATTAGTAAGGGTTATGTAAAGAATATGTCATCATGAATCAATAAGAATAATAAACCTAGGAAGGTAAACAAATAAGAAAAAACTTAATTTTAATTATTTTAATAACATGATTTGATATGGAATAATCAATATAGAAATGTAAATATCATAAAATATATGATATTTAATGGATTAACTAAGAATAAAAATGCATCCAAAGATAATATCATTACAAGAATAACATGGATAATAATAAATTAATTACAAAAAAAAGAAAAACCAAATTATTATATGTAATTATCTCAAGAATAATAAAACCTATAATGTTATGATGTTCCATTGGATGTTTTAAAACTTATATTAAGGTATACACTAGAAATCCATTTAAGGAAGGCCATCTAATATATTAATCTTATAAGAAAAATGACCCATTGTGGGGCTTAAAATTAATAATAAATAACCATAATTTATTTTATAAATCATTCATCACACATGAAATAATTGATTTAATTCATGAATAAATATTCCCTATCAACAAATATCTTTAAGGATTAAAGGATATATATTTGTCAAAATATACCCACCTAATCAAATAACATTCAATGTAAACATCATATATAGAAATGGTATACATTTTAGGAAATAATCATATCCAAGATACAGAATAAATAGATATTTAATGGAAAATAAATTCCTAATAAAATATGATCTCAAGAATGTGATTTATTAAAGGGAATGTTAACAATAAAACAATAAAAAAGAAATCTGATGTAACAATCAGTTCATCGAGAATATATATTTTTACAAAAAACATGCATAAATAGGTATTTATGTTAAATAAATAAATGGGAAGTATATTCACCTCATTAAATTAAATAGGTGCATATTAAAAAATATATCTTCATAAAATGAAAATTCAGTTGAAATCCCTTAAAATGTAAATAACAATTACGTGAAAATTAATTGATGAATAAATTATTTTTGTCAAATATAAATCCACACAAAAAATTGGAAATAAAACTTGAGAGAGTTAAATGTATTTACATCCATAATATTATAATTTTGAATACAATAACTAATTGATATAACCCAATTAAATAAATCAAGTTATGAAATTACTTCTATTCGGTAACGTACAAGTCAAATCCCCAAAAACGAAATAATTATAATTAAAACGTAAAATTCTATGATGTATGAATTATTTCATAATAATACATGAAATATGGGATGTAAATAATCCATGTAAATGAAATTAGGTGTATAAAATTACAATATACCTAAATGATGATAAATTGAAGAAGTCCCATACCGGAAAATTACATTTGGATGAACATAAATTAAACTCATGTATAATGGTTTTGGTAATATTTTTTATTTATTAAAGAATGATATAAATATTTATAATATCACATATGATCCTTTAATAACATAGTATAGCATGCTTAATAATAATTATTATTTATTACCATTGTTTCAAGCGATAACTACCTTGTTTTTGCTTGCATGATTTAAAATTACTGTTCCAATTCATGACAAAATTATATAGTTCCATCATTAAAAAAAATATATTAATTTTATATATATCATTTTTTCAATATGTAATATTTTATAAACCATAATGAATTTTCAACGTTTATAATGGATAACATCACTTCGTGGAGATGGTATATCTTACCTCCACACAAGCTACATTATCATTTACTTAACAAGTGAAATATTAAGAAAATATGTGATATAATAATATATAGAATAAATTTTATTCCATATTTATCACATATATTCATTAAATTTATCTATATTACAATCCATTTATATTTTATGTGAAAAATGATTCACTTCTCTTCGTGAGGTGGTTGTCCACTATACACACGACATATATTATTATAATATAAAAGACACAGAATGTAAGAATGTATATGTATATTTATAACTCTATATTTATAAAAATATAATATATATTATAAATATCAGTTAAATACATATATATATTCAATAATTTGACATGTTTATAGAAAATTATATTCATTAGCTCATGCGGTTGTAGTCTGTTATACACATGATCGATGACTTTCTTTCCCATTTATTGTAGGGAGAGATGGATACGAACTATTACCTTAAAATTATAAAATATCAGGGTGTGGGATATATTAGTGTTATAATAGTAGTATTATTTAATAATATGTTTAGGAGGTGTAAGAATATGTAAAATTAAAAAGATCATTTGTGAACATTACATCTTCTTCAGATAACCTCTTTTGGGTTCAACCAAAGCTTTTGGGATACAATTTTCATATAAATAAAAGAACCGATATATATAGGAATTGTAGTAATTATGTGATTTGGGAAGAAAATGGATTATTCAAATGTCTTTTTAGGTTTAAATAGGGGAGGGGAGTGGGTGGCCATTAATTAGTGGGTGAGAGGACAAATATTGAATTATTGAAAATAATCAATTTCACCCATGATTTTATTATCAAAAAATCCATAATAATTGGTAAAATATATAAAATTATATGTTAATTGTTATAAATATGGATATACAATTGGTGTTGCATATGTTGGTAGTTTATTTATTCCTGTTATTTTTAGTTTAACCTTAAGGTCAATAAGTTTTTACCTTAACTACTATAATTATGTTTTATATCCTTTAGAATTCATAATGGTACAAAATATATTTTACATTATACGATAATTTAAATTATAATGATTCAAAATATGAAATCATTTTTTCAAATCAATTATCATATTTGGAATAATTGAATTTAAAATTATACTTTGAGACACAATGAAGAAGATGATTTCTAGAGAGAAAAGTGTCCTAATTATAGATCTTTTGTAAGTCAGTGTTAAATTTTAAATTGATTAAAATTACATAAATTAGTTAAATTATATTATTATTTAATAATTTTACATTAAAAAATTAAAATATAATTTATCTAGGGAACTCATTTAAACAAAAAGGTATGTTTTAAAAAATTAGCATTTCTACTATTCAATGAAAAATGAAACATTTTAGAAAAATCTAAAAAATTCAACATAATATAATTTTGATATCAAGATTTCAAAATGAAGTTATTTTTCTGTATTTTATTCAGAAATTTGAAAAAATTAATTTTAAATTATTTGAATGAAATCTGGAGTAAACCATATTTTATTAAAATACTATGTATTAAATAATATTTCTTTTTCATCCAAAATTTTATTCGTTGATTTATAATGAATAAATACAAAATGATTTTTTACATATGTGTAAACCATAATATATAGATATTTTATTAATTACTATGAATAAAATCTAATTTAATGATTGTGTTATGATGGTATATTATATTACAATTCATTTGGACTCATGGATGCAAGTTCTTCAAGATACCAATGATATAAAATTTATTTAAATATAAATATAAAAAAATTCTCTTAGGGTAACATTATATTCCATGATAATTGTAAAATTTCACAAACTCTATCTAAACCAAATTTAACATTTCTAAATATTTTTTTTGTTATATAAATTAGTTTAAAATAAATTCAAACATGAGGAAAATGATTTATGTTTAAATATCATTTGAATTAGGATAAAATATTCATAAATGTACTCGGAATAAAACTATATGACATATTTCTGATAATATTTTCTTCATTTTGAACTTAAACGGATCAGGAAAAGGTTTTCAAGAAAAAACATTATTTTTCTTTATCCATGCATTTTTTTCATCTATGATTCATTTAAATTATTATAATGATTATTCTAATAATCATGTTATTTTTTTATTTCATTATTATCCATCATTCATGTAATATAAATTTTTATAGTGGAATCTTCTTTTATTTTTTGAAAAGATGTAATTATGATTTCTATAAAAAATGTGAAAAAAATATCGATTTACCATACTCGACATGAATGGAATTTTCAATAGTATTCACTTATAAATGGTTTAAATCTTAATTTATAGGTTTATATTTTTATTTTCATTGAGATATTTTCATATAATATTTTGGAAAATAATTTATTAAAAATATGTTATCTAATGATGAAATATTTTTCCCCAAATAAATTTTACACTGATCTTTTTTATTAATTTTTAATTTATGATTAAGTACATTGACGTTTCTTATATCCTACTAGCTATATGATATAATTATCATATATTTATTCTTTAGTTAGGTGTTTTATGGTTATAAGGATGAAAATTATTTTCCTCTCCGTGAATTAATTTATGATGTAATGATAAATGTGTTCATTATCTTATGGGATTTATTTGAATTTCCAATAAATAAATGATAAGTTAGCAAATAATTATTTACCTCTATAAGGAATTGGGTATATATTAATGTTTTATTTAACCTAAGGGTATACTACATGTAATACCCATTATAAAATAGTGTACAATAGAGGTTATCATATGCCTAATTTTGGTGCATTTGTTTTTATTCCAAGCCCAAACTGTTATGAATATCTTGGTGGGAATCCTTGATGTAAGTCTTTAATGATTATGATTTTTTCAGATCTTATGATACACTTTTTTCACGTAGTTTCATGATAATTTTTTGTTATTTGGGATTATGTTTATTAAAATCTCTAATATTAATTACTTATGAACTTCTAATCATTATTCCAAGAATAATGTTTATGATCAACAAGTTGTAAGGTATCGTTTTAAAAGGATAATTTTATATTTTCATACCCTTTTACTTATGTTTTTTTATGTAGTCAACATTTAATCCATTATATACCATCACTATAATGACCCATAATTTACATAAATGGTTATTACTTCAAAATTGAATCATACTTATTACAACATATAACAAAACCATGAATGGACCGTATAGGTATAGTGTCTTTAGAAACTGGGAAACATAAACAACTGGTTCATAAATCATCTACATTGTCTCCCAATTATTTCATCATATCTATAGTCCCTTTTTGGCATATCCTACTTAATATCCTTCTTCCTGACCTGGAGAAAAGATAATATACAAAAGGGTGAGCTCAAATTCTCAGTAAGGGTAAACAAAAGAAATATCAAACATATCATATTTATAAGAACATACCATTTTTAAAATATTATCCTACAAAAGAGATTATAACATGGGATAAATCATAGAAGTGAAATGTAATTCCAATAATCAAAACTTAAAACATGAAGCTTTGTGGAATACACACATAATCATAGAAAATCATTTCTCAGTAATCAAGACTCATTTCCAAGACTATCTTAGCGGACAAAGTCCTTTTCTGAACCAAGTTCACTCCTCGTTTCAGTCCTGTTTCACTGAACCGGTTTAACCTACCGTTCCAGCCATGTCTCTCTCAGGTGATATAAATATTTACCCAATGCATGGTAGAGAGATATAGGTCCCACCCATCTCATAATGATAACATTCTTATGTGTGCCACAAAATCATAAATCATACATCACTGCATAACCCATGTAATAAAAATGAGATTCTTAAACATCATGACATCATAAAACAATTCATATAAGATAAAGGAATTCATAAAAATAAGTCTATAACAACATAATCAAATCAATGTAATAATAGGGATAGAAACAGAACCCAATATTATCTTATATGAAAAATACTTTTGATAAAACACTTGAACTCCATTCTTGAGGAAAATATCCTTTCTACTTCAAAAACAATTTTCCTTTTGTAACATGTCATACAATTTTAAACTAAAAGAATTTGATTAAAAAAAACTTGAAAACCTGTAAAGTAATCTTCTTGGAAATAATGTTTTAAAAATCCATTAATGTCGTATAAGTTAAAAAATCATTCTTCTCGGACTTTTGTCAGAAAAGTCAAAAAGTACCTCGTACGAAAAAACGACAAAAGATTCCATTCATATCTTTTACTAAAAACTCACCGTAGGGTAAACTTTTATTTAAAAAATTTTAGGAGGATATAAATAATATTAAATATTGAGGAAACATGGATTTGGATGATAAATATTCCCCAGTAAATTCTAAAGTATAAACAATCTCGGATAAAAATGAGATTGCGAGATTTTCCCTTACCTTAGGTCCGATTTTCTTCGTAAGTGTCCGAACCTCCTGTATAATGATTTAAATAATATCATTGACTTATTACAGAGTCAAACTCATTGTTATGATATCATATATGGTCATATTCTTAGCTTCTTATTAGTAATTTTTCATTGCTACTTGTTATTCCGGTGTTTATTACTTTTTGTTCTTATGCGTGTTTTGTCGAATAAATTCTTATTCTTATTTTTAGGTTATAGATACCTCATTTACAGAATGTTATTAGTGTCATATATATCATATTTATTCACTCAATTCATTTATGTAATCATTATTCAATGAAAATCATGTAGAACGAGTCGCATCACAAAGTGGAGACGGTATTCCATACGTACGCCCGAGCGATGATATCGTTCCCATGATCATGGAATTGTATTTGGAGTGTATGTATACTATTTCAGAAACAATATAACTTTACAATAATAATATATATTTATTCATTACACCATTATACCCATCCAAGTAAGGTGGTGGTGGAAAATAGAATACACCACGGCGTGGAGACGGTATTCCATACGTACGCACGCGCGGTGATTTCATTTTCCGTAGGATGGATAGATGGTGAAATAGGTTTGTTTCATACTTATAATAACATATCAGTATATGAGTGATACTGATGTTATTAATTCATAATGAAATAAATAAATAAGAAGAAGTGGAAGAAGAAATAAAGTTGAAAGAATCGGTAACGGACATTACCTCTTCTTTGAAGCGCCTCTTTGAGACCTCCTTTTAGGGCACTAAAATTGGTCTTTGAGGAAGACCAGGACATCTAGAATGTTTATAAGGAAGTGGGGACGTGAAATGGGAAGGTTTTGGATGAGCTTGAAGTCTCAAATTAGTGTGAGGAGGAGAGGGAGGATGTTCCCTTTTATAAGGGAGGAGAGGGACACCTTTGGAAATATAAACAATATTAGTTGATATTAAATCCCAACCCCACTTAAAAACATCCAAAATGACTCATATCCGAAGATTATATGAGATAGGGTTTTAATCTCATCATCCAATAAGATTTAGAAATGTTAGGAATTTATTTTAATCATTATCAACTTGATTTATCCTTATTTATCAATTTAATTTTATTTGTGGTAATAATATTATAAATTTTAAATTATTATAAATAATTACATATGTGTTTTGAATTTTCATTAATTTGACACTTTATGACATTTTCTACCATTTAAAGTTTAATTTATTATTTTTAAATATTTTTGTGATTTTTAAACAATTTTATAATATGTTATTTTTATAAAATAACAATAGTGTCAATTTTGACACTATTCATTTATTTGAATTGAAATAAAATATATACAGAATACATGTTCCAAATAAAAGAATTAATAGATTTATAAAATATCATATGTATATATAAATTTATTTTATCACATTAAATAGTTCATATAATATTTATTTTAATATTTTTAAAACCATTTATTTGATATTTTAATTAATAAAATAATTTCAACATCACTATTGTGTCATAATTACTGATTATTATTTAGTCCTTAAAAATTATGAATAAATTTATATGATGTAGATAATTGTATTTTATTTCTGGAGACAATTCATGTTTGAAGATTCATTAAGTTTATTACTAAACTAAAATTATTATACTTATAAGATTTAAGAAAGTGACATGTTGTTACATTCTGTGGTTTTAATAATAATTAAATTATCTTCATGGAAAAAAGTCCATTAAATGAATATAATCCGACCCTTAGGTGATATGGGTCGACATTTAGTCATCCCATAAGATTTTGGTAGGTGTTAGGGTAATTTTATAAGCTTATATTTACCCTTAATTACATGATTTACCTTTAACTATGGTAAATAAAATTTACCATAGTTACTATTCATATTGCCCAAAAATAAAACGTAGCCTATTAACATAATTTGGACCCAATGATTCTAAATATGGAATCCATATTTCATAATTCAAAACACATAAGTTTCAGTAATTAATTTAAAATTAATCCCGTTGTTAAGAAAACGGGTTTTAGAAGTTAAAAAACTTCCAAAGATTGAAATGTTTTTACCTATGAATTCAATGTGAAATTAACGATAATGACATAAAGTATATTAAATGGTAAAAAAATATTCTATTTATACTTTAAAACCATTCAATATTATAATTTAACCATATAAATTATCTCAATGAAAAAAGTTGTTTTTAATGAAAAATCAGCGTATTTTTACTATTCATCAAAATATGAAAGTTATCAGAAAAATATCAAAAATTTATCCAAAGTAAATTTTTATATCCTGATTCAAAAGAAGAATTTTATTTTGTAAAATTTAACTTACAAACATGTCAAAAACTAGATTTAATGTGGGTGCGCCATCAAAAGGTGGCAAAACTGCATTTTTTTTAAAATACTTATTTTACCCGAAAAATTTATTTTGTTCTCTTACCATGTTCAAGAAAATGTGTAAGATGAATAATAATGTTATAAAATTAAAAATTTATTTATTCATAATGGCTGGTCCATAATAATGTATCTTTGTTTAGTGAAACCTGGTATTGCGTACTACACACGCTATCGAGGAAGGTCGTGATTGTGTGTAATGCAAGCCAAGCCCGTATTGTGTGTTGTGAAAGATTCCATTGGTGTTGCGTATAACATAAGACATAAAAAATATTTCTTATAAAATCTCAGGGTGTTACATTCTACCCCCCTCAAAATGAATTTCTTCCTCCAAATTCTTCACTTTATTACAAACAGATGAGGATACCTCTCCCTCATCATATCCTCAAATTCCCATGTATCTTCTTCTAATTGGTGGTTCCTCCATAAACCTTTCACCAAGCGAGTGGTCTTGTTCTGTATGACTTTTATTCTACAATCGAGAATCTCTATCGGCTGTTCTTCATAAGAAATATCTTGTTCTAGTGGTACAACTTCTAAGCTGAGTTCATGTGAAGGATCATGTATGTATTTTCTCAGGAGAGATACATGGAACACATCGTTAACTTGAGAGAGATTTGGTGGAAGTGCCAATCGATAAGCTACCTTCCCAACACGATCCAGAATTTCAAAAGGAATGATATATCTAGGGCTCAAATTTCCCTTCTTTCCAAATCTCATGACCCTCTTCGAGGGAGATATTCGTAAGAACACTTTATCACCCACTTCAAACTCTAGGTCTTTTCTTCGGTTGTCGGCATAATGTTTCTGTCGACTCTGATATGCTCTTATGTGTTGTTGAATAGATCTGACCTTTTCTGCCATCTCATAAACAAGATCAGGTCCTAATAGCTTTCTTTCCCCAACTTCATCCCAGCAAGTTGGAGTTCTGCATTTCTTTCCATAGAGGTCTTTATAAAGAGCCATCTGAATACTGGAGTGAAAGATATTATTATAAGTAAATTCCACCAATGATAGGTGTTGATCCCAACCACCATTCAAATCTATAGAGCAAGCTCTCAACATATCTTCTAGAGTTTGAATTGTCCTCTCAGATTGACCGTCTGACTGAGGATGGTAAGCAGCGCTGAAACCCAACTCTGTAACTAGAGAATGCTGAAGACTTCACCAGAACATTGAGGTAAACCTCAGATCTCGATCAGATATAATATAAAGTGGTACTACATCAAATCTTACCACTTCCTTTACATATATCCTGGAAAGCGGATCTAGAGAGAAATCTTCTCTAATAGCAATGAAGTGTGCTGACTTTTTAAGATGATCAACTATGACCCAAATAGCATTATTGCCTTTGGATGTTTTAGGAAGTCCAATGACAAAGTCCATAGTGATGTTTTCCCATTTCCATTCTGGTATGGGTAATGGTTGTAACATCCCCTTAGAATTTTGTCTCTCAGCATTAACTTACCGAGAAACCAAGCATCGAGAGACATATTCAGCAACATCTCTTTTCATGCCATCCAACCAGAAGTACTTTTTTAGGTCCCTATACATCTTTGTACATCCGGGATGAATAGAAAATGAAGAACTATGAGCCTCATCCAGTATCTCTTTCTTTAATTCTGGGATGGGAGGAACACAAACCCAATTCATGAACCTTATTATCCCATCACAATCAAGGTTTAATTTAGGAACATTTCTCACCTTCTTTTGTAACTCTACATCTTCTTTCTGTTCCTCTTTAATCTTCACATGTATAGATGGTTGAACATTCAATTGAGAAAGATAATATTTTTCCATTTCCATTATAATTCCAAGATCAATCCTTTTTAAATCCATAAATATTGGATCTTTTGTGATCCACATCGTGGATAAGCTAGCATGGTCTTGTCGACCTAATGCGTCTGCCACCTTGTTTGCTTTCCCAGGGTGGTATTGAATTGAGCAGTCGTAATCCTTAATCAGCTCCAACCATCTTCTTTGGCGCATATTCAGCTCCTTTTGTGTGAAAATATATTTTAAACTTTTATGATCAGTATAAATATTAGACCTTTCACCATAAAGGTAATGCCTCCAAATTTTTAATGCAAAGATTACCGCAGCTAACTCCAAATCATGAGTTGGGTAATTTTGATCATGGATTTTCAACTGTCGTGAGTCATAAGCTATCACCATATCATTTTGCATGAGAACACACCCTAGTCCCTTCTTGGATGTATCACTGTAGATCACAAACCTTTCTCCACTGCAAGGTAGTGTGAGCACAGGTGCAACGGCTAACCGTCTTTTTAGCTCTTTGAAATTATCTTCACAATCTTCCATCCAAACAAACATAACTCCTTTTCGAGTCAACATGGTGTGTGGGTTAGATAACCTTGAAAAATCATTCACAAAACATCGGTAATATCCAGCCAAACCAAGAAAACTTCAGATCTCAGTTACTGTTGTTGGTCTCGACCATCTTTCGATAACCACTATTTTTTCTGGATCGACAGATATCCCCACTTTTGATATTATGTGACCCATAAATGCAACTTTTTGAAGCAAAAATTCACACACGATAAATTTAGAATAAATCTTATCCTTTCTCAGGGTCTTCAATACAATTCACAAGTGATCTTAATTTTCTTCATTGCTCTTTGAATAGACAAGAATATCATCTATAAAGACTACCACAAACTGATCAAGATAGTCTCAAAAGACTCTACTCATTAGATCCATGAAGATAGTAGGGGCATTAGTAAGACCAAATGGCATCACTATAAATTCATAGTGTCCATACATTGTACGGAAAGCCGTCTTTGGTATATCCTCTCTTTTGACCCTTAATTGATGATATCCTGAATGAAGATAAATCTTGGAAAAGTATTGAGCTCCGCGTAGTTGGTCAAATAAGTCATCAATGCACCAGAGATGATATTTGTTCTTGATAGCGATCTTGTTAAGTTCTCGATAATCAATGAAGAGTCTCATTGATCCATCTTTCTTCTTAAAAAACAGAACAGGTGCTCCCCAAGGTGACGCACTAGGGCGTATGAACCCCTTATCAAGATTCTATTGGAGTTTCTTCTTCAATTCCTGCAACTCAATTGTGGCCATTCTATAAGGTGTCATTGAAATTAGTAAAGCACTCGGTACGAGTTCTGTTGAAAACTCAACTTCACGATTTGGTGGAAGACCCGGCAATTCCTTCGGAAAGACATCATCAAATTCCCGTACAATGGGAATATTATTAATCGTGAGTTTCTCTCCAACCATTTGAGATACAAAACCTTCATTTAGTGGAATCAATACCCATAAGATGGAAGAAATTTACACTGGAAGGTTATGTTCATCCTTGCATCGATAGACGATAATAGATTGATCTGGAATATGAAATGTGACTTCCCTTATTTGGAAATTTATATGAGCTCTATATAAAGAAATCCAATCCATGCCAAGAATCACATAAAATTATACTATAGAAAGGATCACAAGATTTTCAGGAAGCACTTTCCCACAAACTTCAATCGGAGAAGAATTATAAACTTTTGATGCGACTGTTGTTCCATTAGGGGTTGTCACAGCTAACTCAACATCTAATTGTTGAGGTAATACATTGATACCCTTAGAAAATTATTCAGAAATAATAGAGTGGGTTGATCCAGAATCAAATAAAACATTTTTTACTTTAGAGTGGATTGTAAGTGTACCTCTCACCACTTCGTTGTCATACTCCACATCACCGATAGTAATTGCATGTGACTCTCCTTTTTCTTTGGCCTTAAGATTTTGTTGACGTCGATCATCATCATCAACCCTTGGATTTGGGCATTGATTGGCATAATTCCCCATCTCCTTGCACTTGAAACATTGAAGTGTAATAGGTTCATTCTGTGTATCCCTTCCTTTGTTTTCATCATTAGACATCTTCTTCCCATTATTTCGACATTCAATTGCCCGATGACCTTCTTTTCCACACTTATAACATTTACATGTCCCCTTAAGACAATTTTCTCCATGTTTCATTCTACACTTTGATCATGAGGGAAAACTCATCTTCTTATTAGTGTGGTCTTTATATTTTCCTTTGAATTCCATTTTCCTCTTCTTATCAAACCCATGTGACTGATGGGTTACACCAATCTCCATCTCAACCATGAGAGCACATCGAACAATTTCCTCATAGCTGTTGAAGTCTCTTATGGCTCACTCCCTTCGATGACATGGTTTTATGCCACTAAAGAATCTATCGCTCTTACTCTGAGGTTGGATAATAATTATGGAAGCTTACCTTGCAAGTCTTGTAAAATTTTCTTTGTAGGTACCAAGATCTTCATCGTCCTTTTGCTTCAGTTCAAGAAACTCCTTCTCCATCATTGTTCGATGAATACGAGGGAAATACTTATTGAAAAATATGTTCTTGAACTCATCCCATTCCATGGACTCAATTTCATCCCTTTGCCTTGTATTCTTAATAATATTACACCATTGATCAGAATATCCTTCCATATGATACAATGATAAGATGACTTTATCATGTTCAGAACATTGAAGAACTGAAAATATCTTTTCAGTGGTACTGATCCATTGTTCAGCCACGAATGGATCAGAAGACCCACTGAATGAAGGTGGACGCTGTTTCATGAAGGATTCAACAGAATGTTGCTCCTTCCTTTTCTCATTTGGAAGTCCTTCATGATTCATATCTTGAGAAAGTTGTGTGAGCATGGATACAAGATTTTTCGTTCCAGCTCCCATACCATTTGGTTGCTCAGGGGGACAATCATTGCATTGCTCGTCTCATTTCGAATTAACACGGTTCCTTCGGGTTCCAGCCATTAACTAAAACCAAGAAGAATAGTGTGACCAACACTAATTATAATAGGAAAACCACATAATCAAGAATAAAATTTCACACTTAAGGTCTTATCATAGGATGTTCATGGCCATTTCTAAAACACTAATATTGTGTTCTATGCTTAGACATATCCTTATGTTTCTTACTAAGGCTTTCACATCCTAGTTTCCAAAGGTTGACTATACCTTTCATCTGATACCAACTATAACAACCCATACTTTACATACATGGTTAATACATCAAAATTGAAGCATACTTATTACAACATATAACAAAACCATGAAAGGACCGTATAGGTATAGTGTCTTTAGAAACTGGGAAACATAAACAACTGGTTCATAAATCATCTACGTTGTCTCCCATTTATGTCATCATATCTAGAGTCCATTTTTGGCATATCATACATAATATCCTTCTTCCTGACCTGGGGAAAAGAAAACATACAAAAGGGTGAGCTCAAATGCTCAGTAAGGGTAAAAAAAAATAAATATCAAACATATCATATTTATAATAACATAACATTTTGAAAATCGTATCCTGCAAAAGAGATCATAACATGGTATAAATCATAGAAGTGAAATGTAATTCCAATAATCATAATGTAAAACATAAATATTTGTGGAAGACACACATAATCATATAAAATCCTTTCTTAGTAATCAAGACTCATTTCCAAGACTATCTTAGCGGACAAAGTCCTTTTCTGAACCGAGTTTACTCCTCATTTCAATCCTGTTTCACTGAACCAGTTTAACCTTCCGTTCCACCCATGTCTATCTCATGAGATATAAATCTTTACCCAATGCATTGGATGGAGATATAGGTCCCACCCATCTCATAATGATACCATTATTATGTGTTCCACAAAATCATAAATCATACATCATTGCATAACGCATATAGTAAAAATGGGATTCTTAAACATCGTGACATCATAAAACAATTCAAATAAGATTAAGGAATTCATTAAAATAAGTCCATCAAAAAATAATCAAATAAATGTAATAATAGGGATAGAAACAAAAACCTATATTATCTTAGATGGAAAATACTTTTGATAAAACACTCGAACTCCATTCTTGAGGAAAATATCCTTTCTACTTCAAAAACATTTTTCCTTTCTTACCATGTCATACAATTTTAAACTAAAAGAAGTTGATTAAAGATAAACTTGAAAACTAGTAATGTAAGCTTCTTGGAAATAATGTTTTAAAAATCCATTCAAGCCATATAAGTTAAAAAAACATTCTTCTCGTACTTTTGTCAGAAAAGTCAAAAAGTACCTCGTACGAAAAAACGACAAAAGATTCCTTTCATATCTTTTACTAAAAACTCACCACAGGGTAAAATTGGATTTTAAAAATTTTAGGAGGATATAATTAATATTTCATATTGATGAAACATGGATGTGGATGACAAATATTCCCCATTAAATTCTTATGTATAAATAATCTCAGATAAAAATGAGATTGCGATATTTTCCCTTACCTTAGGTCTGATTTGCTCCGTAAGTGTGTGAACCTCCTGTATAATGATTTAAATAATGTCATTGAATTATTCCAAAATCATACTCATTGTTATGATATCATATATGGTCATATTCTTAGCTTCATATTAGTAATATTTCATTGCTACTTGTTATTCGGGTGTTTATTACTTTTTGTTCTTATGTGTGTTTTGTCGAATAAATTCTTATTCTTCTTTTTAGGTTATAGATACCTAATTTACAGAATATTATTAGTGTAATATATATCATATTTATTCACTCAATTCATTTATGTAATCATTATGCAATGAAAATCATGTAGAACGATTCGCATCACATGTGGAGATGGTATTCCGTAAGTACGCACGAGCGATGATATCATTTCCATGATCATGGAATTGTATTGGAGTGTATGTATACTATTTCAGAATCAATATAACTTTACAATAATCATATATATTTATTATTTACACCATTATACCCATCCAAGTATGGTGGTGGTGGAAAATATACTACACCACGATGTGGAGACGGTATTCCATACGTACGCACGTGCGGTGATTTCGTTTTTCGTAGGATGGATAGATGGCGAAATAGGGTTGTTTCATACATATAATAACATATCAGTATAATAGTGATACTGATGATATTAATTCATAATGAAACAACTAAATAAGAAGAATTGGAATAAGAAATAAATTTGAAAGAATCGGTAACAGACATTACCTCTTCTTTAAGCGCCTCTTTGGGACCTCCTTTTAGGGCACTAAAATAGGTCTTTGAAGAAGACCAGGACCTCTAGGGTGTTTTTAAGGAAGTGGGGAAGTGAAATGGGTATGGTTTGGACGATAGTGAAATCTCAAATTGGTGTGAGGAGGAGAGGGAGGAGGTGCCCTTTTATAAGGGAGGTGAGGGGCACCTTTGGAAATATAAAAAATATTAGTTTATATTAAATCCCAACCCCACATAAAAACTTCCAAAATGACTCATATCTGAAGCTTATATGAGATAGGGTTGTAATCTCATCAACCGATAAAATTTATACATGTTAGGAATTTATTTTAAACATTATCAACTTGATTTATCCTTATTTATCAATTTAATTATATTTATGGTAATAATATTCTAAATTTTAAATTACTATAAATAATTACATATGTGTTGTAAATTTTCCATAATTTTACACTTTATGACATTTTCGACCATATAAATTTTAATTTATAAAATTTAAATATTTTTGTTATTTTTAAACAATTTTATAAAATGTTATTTTTATAAAATAACAATAGTGTCAATTTTGACACTATTCATTTATTTGAATTTAAATAAAATATATACAGAAGATAGGTTTGAACTAAAAGAATTAATAGATTTATAAAATCTCATATGTATCTAGAACATTATTGGATCACATTAAATAGTTCACATAATATTTATTTTAATGTTTTTAAAACCATTTATTTGATATTTTAATTAATAAAAAAATTTCAACATCACTATTGTGTCATAATTACTGATAAATATTTAATACCTAAAAATTATAAATAAATTCATATGATGTATATAATTGTATTATATTTATATAGAATATTCATTTTTGAAGTTTCATTAAGTTTATCACTAAATTAAAATTATTATACTTATAAGGTTTAAGAAAGTGACATGTTGTCACATTCTTTGGTTTTAATAATAATTAAATTATTTTCATGGACAAAAGTCCATTAAATGAATCTAATCCGACCCTTAGGTGATATGGGTCGACTTTTAGTCATCCAATTGGATTTTGGTAGGTGTTAGGGTAATTTTATAATCTTATATTTACCTTTAATTACCTGATTTACCTTTAACTATGGTAAATAAAATTTACCGTAGTTACTATTCATAATGCCCAAAAATAAAAAGTATCCTATTAACATAATTTGGACCCAATGATTTAAAATATGGAATCCATTTTTCAAAATTCAAAACACATAAGTTGCAGTAATTAATTTAAAATTAATCTCGTTGTTAAGAAAACAGGTTTTAGAAGTTAAAACATTGCCAAAGATTGAAATGTTTTTACCTATGAATTCAATGTGAAATTAATGCTGATGACATATATTATATTGAATGGTAAAAATATATTCTATTTATACTTTAAAACAGTTAAATATTATAATTAACCATATAAATTATCTTAATGAAAAAAGATGTTTTTAATTAAAAATTATCGTATTTTTACTATTCATCAAAATATGAAAGTTATCAGAAAAATATAAAAACTTTATCCAAAGTAAATTTTTATATCATGATTCAAAAGAAAAATTTTATTTTGTCAAATTAAACTTATAAACATGTCAAAAACTAGATTTAATGTCGGTGCGCCATCAAAAGGCGGAAAAACTGCATTTTATTAAAATACTTATTTTACACGAAAAATTTATTTTGTTCTCTTACCATGTTCTAGAAAATGTGTAAGATGAATAATAATGTTATAAAATTAAAAATGTAGTGATTCATAACGGCTAGTCCATAATAATATATCGTTTTTTAGTGAAACCCGGTATTGCGTACTACACACGCTATTTATGTTTTGAATGATATGATCATTGTGTAATCGTACGAAAATGTAATCTATACTCAGTGTGAGAAGGAAGGAATGAAAAATAATCAGTCTCATTTCTTATAGATGTGGTAATTATGTGTTGGGAATGCCCTTTGGATTTTTAATATAGGTATTGGTCCTATGGGAGGAATCCTACATATCCTGGTTATGGGGGGAATTAGAGTTTTCAAATATCCTTTGATAGGGACTTATACACCGACATTTCACTTTTATGTGGAATATTCCATATTATGCCACTAATCGAGGCTTACACACTGAGTTTTCCCTTATATCGAGAGAGGATTATGTCATAGATGATATGATGATTGAAACCTCCTAAGACCAAATGATCTATTATCCGTGTGGAAAACAAGGAATGTAAAATTATCAGTTTCACTGCTTGTGGATGTGGGACATATATTCTAGGACTCCCCTTTATATTCTTAATATAGATCTTGGGCCTTAGAAAGGCATCTTATGTATACTTGTTATAGAAAGAATCAATGTCATCATAACTCAATTGGGTTGGGGCTTACACACTGAGGATGGACTAGGTTATCATGTCCCAAGATGCCTGATTGACATTTCCTTCTTGTCTTCCCCACATGATTTTATTTTCCACTCCACATGCCTTGATTTCATCATGACATTTCAGAATATGTCTATCTAACCTGTCCAATGACAATAACATAATCTAGTTTACTTTTCAAATGGATGTCACATAACCTAGTTTGTATGCCTGAATGATGATGTATGGTCAATATTGGCATTGCCGGAGGACATCGTAAGTCCCAACCAGTATGTCCTTACAGTCATTTCATGGTCCTAGCTTACATTCTTAGAGTGTTTCACATGATCCAGCTGACATTCCATTGTACCATCAAAAGAACTAGATAACATGCTTGGAGGGATTCATGATTTCTAGTGTGACATGGCTTAGTGGGTGTCATATTATCTAGGATGACATACTCGGAGGTCACCACAATGTCCGGATGACATGTCAAAATGACATCGTAAGGTCTGATTGGCTTTTCTAGAGGATTTCAAATGAGGTAGTTAACATTACATAGTGCTCCCACGAGACTTATCTAATATATACTAATTTCACCATATAATATCGGTTATATGAATAGAAGACATATTCAATCCTAGATTGTGAACCTGATAGGTTTCATGATACTTCGGTCATACTCCAAGTAGGTGTCATGTTACTTTCTCTAACATGTCCATGGGACATTGCATGAACCAAATATTTTTCCAAAGTAGAACCACATGATCTGAGAGACATGTATTGGTTCTATCACATTATCGGGGTGGTTTATGAAAAGCATATGAGTATCATCACATGTGTTATTATAATAATCCTCCTTTATTTTAGTCTATGTTCCATCATTTATGCCATTTTCCTTAGATTTTCATAGTCTTAACGTGATATATGTCCCATGTGTTTTATAAAATACATTAAATTCCCTTCTCATAACCAAATAGAATTCATCTTTTTGATCTATGAATGATCACTAGAAGTGTTTAAGCATGTTTCATGATCTCCCTATTTATTCCCCTGATCATACCTAATGGAAAACATTCCATGTGGTGGGATCAAATGCTCTAATAAATCTACTCCGATGCAGAACTATGCCAATGTGAGATTCCAATAGTTCATCATTTTGTATAGGGTCTGTTTTCTCTATGGGGTGGGGGATTTATAGGCCTCACCACCCCATTTATTCATAAAATTTCATGGAACATATCACAAAAATCCATATGGGGGTTGATGTTGGGATTTGGAATCACATGTCTTTACATGGTCTTACCCTAGGTCATTCAGGTGGCATTGCATGATTTTCAGAGACAACGATACCATCAAATCATTTACGCATTTATTGGACTATAACAAATTAATGGGGTATATTTTAATCATGAAGAAATTCCATAGGACTTTCATATTGTTGTACCAACATTCCCAAGGGTCTTCACGAGATCAAGGTTCCTTTTGAAAGGTCTTAACATGATCTCAAGTGACTTTTATGGGACCTTTTTTATAAATGGATGTATTTCGAAGGGGCTTTGTGAGACCATCTCAGCATGTCATATGAGTTTTAAGACTACAAGATCCCCCCTCCCATTTCATCTTCTTTATATTCCATTAATAATTTACTAGGTCATGAGTTCTTTCGATTTTTCTAGAGTGTAAACGAGGAAAATCATTCACACTATCAATGATGTTACATGTGACAAACAAATGGAAATTTTTGTGTGTGTGGGAACTTCATTGATAAACCCCAATGTTTATTGTTTTATAAAAGATGGCCCAAGAGTCTTCATGGATATATTTGAATATTTTCTCATGTTAGGGGTGACATACTAGCTGGAATTTTCACAACCCGATGGACACGTCACATGGGCTTATGTGGTGCCTCACAGGTTGTATGGGTTTGTCCTGTGATTTTTATGACTATAAGAGGCTCCTAGATTTTGTATTTTTTCCATATTTTTTCAAACAGTGTTACAGCAATCACCCACTTATTATTCCTGAGGGCACCACATGATCAATATGGGTTGTTATGATTGTGTGCTCACCTTGTCCTAATGAATCACCATGATTTTCTATGGCACTTCACATGATCAGTGGAATCACTATCTATAGAATGAATACATTTTAGGGAAGGTTTCAACGAATTCTTTTTGTGTGTCTTTTTTTAAATAAGGGATCTCAGGATTACAAGCATACATTGTTTTATAAGGTCACTTTTCTCTTCCATGATGTGAAGCTATTCAGGTCTATATGATGTCATAACATGAATGGGGGAATTTTCATGACATGGAATCACGAAAAGGGGTTCAGGGAATTCGTACCACCTCTCAAGGATGTTGGGTTGGTTTTTGAAGCTATTGGTTTATCTCCTATGGTGGAAAGAGGGAATTCGATCGCTAGGTTTAAGATGACATAAAATATCACTTATCCATCATGTCATATTCCCAACATGCATATTTCCATGGAAAAGTATGTGATAAAAGGATTATGAGCCTCAAAAAATTACCCCCATAGAAAAATATTCATTTTCCATTAATGGTTTCTGATTCTAATGAAACATTATATTAATTTGACACATATTTGAACATCTAGTGGGATTTGATGTTGAGGCCCATGTGAGGATTTTGTATGAGGGTTTTAACTAAGTGATTTCATGCATTATATATAAGAGAATCCTGAAAAATATTTCTTATATTTAAATTTCTATTCTATGAATCATCAATGATACCCATACTCTTCATAATATCAAATAAAACCAAATTCATGAATAAGAATGATTAATTTTAAAAACAATGATCTTGATAAAATCCTATGAATGCCCACAAACAAGCTATTTTTTATTATTATATATGCACCGGCTATGTCAAGATTACATAAATCACAGAATTATAATTAGGTATAACACATGTCCTAGATTAAGAGTTCATCATATTTTTCTTATTTTGATGGTCTTGGATAGAGTACCTTGATTATAATCATGTCCATATGGAGGAAATTAAATAATTTTACATAATTTAATACTAAATGGATTTTGTGTGGTAGTTTAGGTTATTTTAACTATAACTATATTTTAGAGTATTCTATCTTAGTCCTTCTATATCTTTAGTTTAATGCCTTTTTTCTCGATCCTTACATCGTTTTAATTTAGGACCTTTTAGAATGAACCTTCTATCAATTTAGTTTAGAGTCTTTTAGCTTGGACCACATGTTGCTATAGTTTAGGGACTTTTATCTTAGATAATCCTGCACTGTTGTTTAAGAATTTTTAACTTATAACATCTCTCGGCGTACTTTAGGATCTTTTAACTTGGGAATTATATGATTATTGTTTAGTCTATTTTAGCTCGAACCATATGATGTCATCAAATCTAATGTCTTATTATGAGGACATGTTCGAAGATCATGGAATATTTTTCAGACATTCTAGGAAGGACCCAAAACACCATAGTGTGGTGAGTTCTACAATGGTGTTGTTAAGGCTCATGAGGACCTGGAATCCTTTCAAAAAATGCATAGATTCCTCTATATGGGACTTCCAAGCCCTATTATCTTGGTAGAAATTTCATATAGTGGTGTCTCTTCTCTTTTCCAATGGTCATGGAAGATTTATGGGGGGAATATTAGTTGAGGGAGAAATAATAGGGATACATGGTTTTCCTAGATTATTGGATTATATATGATATAATTAAAAACCCAAATGATATAGTTAGTGAATATGGGATGGGGAAAACTTGACTTGTATGTCCCTTAAAACCATAGGGTTCCTAGTTTTCCAATGGTGTAGATAGTGTTCACAAGGATTGATGTTCCTTTCTTGCATGGAGGATATTACTCTAGTTGTTAGGTCAAAGAACTTATCTGTCAATATACTGGTCAAGAAATGATGATATCCACTCCTTTCAGCTAGTCATGAGAGATTTTTGAAGACTCAAATGCCTAGATGATGAGGTTTGGTAGGAAAAAAATCCATCCTGAAGGGTTTTGGATCCCTTGGGAAGTGAAAATATTAGTTGTGAAGCTCAAGAACTATACCCTGTGCTTTTTAATCTCAAGGTGTGGGATATCAAAGGATCCATAATAGAGTATCATATTCATTATTTGGGAAAGGGTACAAAACACGGTGACATAACATTGAGGATGATGAATATTCTAATTTAGTATGGAATGATGATTTTAAATCATGGTACAAAGGTATCAGGTTAGGATGATGATATGGGGGAATCATACAAGGAATGGCCCAGAACATGCTGGGGTGCTGATATCTTCCACAGTGATGTTCAGGATCACAAAGATTGAAAATCCATTCTCTAGAGTGATGAATTTTGTTGAATGCCATAGGTGTATATGAATGAGCCATAGAAATACTTGTATATTCATGTAAAGGGTCCCATAAATATGGGATTCCTATTTCAAAGGGCATGGAAGGTTTATGGTGATCCAAGGCACTTAAACTGTGAAGTGTGACTTGTGGAGTGTTTAATATCTATAAAGGTTTTGAGAACCCTAAATGTTCTGTCACTGCCTAGTGAATATATTATTGTGGTGTGAAGATGTGAAACCCCATTACACTAAATTTTTCTTAAAATAATGGGTATAACAAGGATATATTTTCATTTAAAAGGACTATAGAGTTGTTCATATGAGAAAATATTCATTATTTATTTTCACTCTAATTTCATAATAAAATCTGGTGATGAAGTATTTACTGAGTGAATAGTTGAATTTTTCTCAAGAAACCATTTAAGGGTTTTCATGGAGATATTTTTTTTATTTCACTAGAATTTTATGGTCATGCAATACAGACCACTATAGGATAGATTTTATGGTTGAATGTATTTATCCAAACATTATGTTGCTTAAGCTTTGGACACACATGGGACAAACATGGGGGATGATACACAACATCCTAATTAAGAAACCTATGGTCAAGAGTTATCCATCATCCTTATGAGATTGAGATGATAATATTATAAATCTTGTATTGATATCCTTAGGTAATGAGTAGTGATATAAGAAAATTGTATTAAGAATTACCCCAAACAAACTGAGGTTCTGAGTTCTGCAGTGATGATTTCTAGTCTCACAATTATTAGAAATCCCTTTTCCAGATTTACGCATTTGTTTGATGAGCATATGCACATATGAAGGAGCCATTCGCATGCATGCATATTCAAATAAAGGGTCCCTTAAATCCATATATCATTTTCAAAGGGAATGGATGGTTTGTGTCAATTTGAGGTGCTCAAGACATGAACTATGATTTATATATTCATGTGCTTGATAGATGGTAGAGACACCCCATACTCTGGAAAATTGGGATAAATATCATGTGGTCCTTTCAAAAAATAGGATAATGGATGTTGGCCAGCCCAATTAAATATCATGTAGTAGGGATTTACTTTCTTCTATTTAGATTTAATTTTTATTGTATGGACATTTTCCTAACAGTATAACGTCATGTTTTGAGGACATATTTGATTTACTATTTTAATTTCATGTGATGAGGACATTTTGTATGGAGAATAATTGTCATGCAGTAAGTATGTGGGTTTAAATTTTTGTAGCTAGACCCAGGATTGGATATTAGATTGTCACTACATATACTATTATGATAGGAATAAATCCTTATATAGTTATTCAACAGAAAGATATCTACATAGTTTTGTACCATTGAAAGAGGTTTCCATTATTTCTGTTTATTATTGTAGATGGTCCCATGATTTGAGTTTCTAGTGTCACTATGTATCCTGTGATTATTGGAGTCACGCCACATGAAATTCTTAAATAGAAAACACTCTATACAGGTCTAATCTATATATAGTTGTGGTAACTGTTTTCATTTATCATTATAGTTGGACCTAGGATTCAAGATCTAGTAGTCACTACATATTATATGATGAAAGGAATCAATCTGCACAATGTTCTTGAATGGGAATCTCTCTATGAATGTCTAACCCATACACCGAGGTGGCAATTATTTGCATCGGTTGTTGTATATGGGAACTGTATTAGAGATCCACGAATCACTACATATCTTGTGAAGATAGGAATCAAGCTTCACGTACTTCTTGAAACAATATTGCCCTATATATGTTTGAACAATATGCATGTAGAGGGTCATCATTATGTTTATTGGATGTGAATGGAATTGGGGTTGAAGATTATAACTTCACTACATAGCTTGTGATGTCATAAATAAAGTCACATATAGTTCTTGAATTTAGGAGTGGTAGGAGGCCAATCACCAACAATAGTGGTCCTCTTAGGCAGGAACCACATGAATGTTCCACAATATGTCGTGTGAGGGAAATAAACCAAATAGTTTGACATCATATGGAGAGGAGTCATGTTATTCCTTTTAATGGATTTTATTTAAGATCATGATGATCTTGTGAGGAGATTATATTACTTGTCTATGTGGGTAATCCCTTATTTAAACACATAATTTTATGAGATATATGCTCGGTGTGAGAAACAAGAAATGGCAAGGGTCATTTTCCCCATACAGATTCGATTAAGGATATGATAGGGGAATTTTTTATCGTATGGTGGATAGAAACATATATAGGATCAAGGTTTCTATAACGACCCATACTTTACATAAATTGTTAATACTTCAAAATTGAAGCACACTTATTACAACATATGAAAAAACCACAAAGGACCGTATAGGTATAGTGTCTTTAGAAACTGGGAAACATAAACAACTGGTTCATAAATCTTCTACAGTGTCTCCCATTTATTTCATCATATCTAGTGTCCCTTTTTAGCATATTCTAATTAATATCCATCTTCCTGACCTGGGGAGAAGAAAACATAAAAGGGTGAGCTCAAATGCTCAGTAAGGGTATACAAAAGAAATAAAAATCATATCATATCTTTTTGAAAATCATAACCTGCAAAAGAGATCATAATATCTTAACATGGAACAAATCATAGAAGTGAAAATGAGATCCCCATAATCATAACATAAAACTTGAAACTTTGTGGCCTGCACACATAATCATGTAAAATCATTTCTTGTTAGTCATGACTCATTGCCAAGAATATCTTAGTGGACAAAGTCCCTTTCTGAACCGAGTTCACTCCTCGTTTCAGTCCTGTATCACTGAACCGAAATAACCTTCCGTTCCAGACATGTCTATCTCATGAGATATAAAATCTTTACCCAATGCATTGGAGGGAGATATAGGTCCCACCCATCTTATAATGAATCCTTTCTTATGTGTGCCACATAATCATAAACCATACATCATAGCGTAACCCATGTAATAAAAATGGGATTCTTAAACAACATGACATCATAAAACAATTCATATAAGATAAAGGAATTCATAAAAATAATTCCATCACAACATGATCAAATCAATGTAATAATAGGGATAAAAACAGAACCCTTTATTATCTTAGATGGAAAATAATTTTGATAAAACACTTGAACTCCATTCTTGAGGAAAATATTTTTTCTTATTCAAAAACATTTTTCCTTTCATAACATGTCATATAACTTTAAAATAAAAGAAGTTGATTAAAAATAAACTTGAAAACTTGTAAAGGAAGCTTCTTGGAAATAATGTTTTAAAAATCCATTCATGCCGTATAAGTTAAAAAAAACATTCTTCGTACTTTTGTCGGAAAGGTCAAAAAGTACCTCGTACGAAAAACGACAAAAGATTCCTTTCATATCTTTTACTAAAAACTCACCGAAGGGTAAAATAGGATTTAAACAACTGTATGTGGATGGAAATAATATTACATATTGAAGAAACATGGATGTGGATGATAAAATACACCCCAGTAAATACTTACGAATAAACAATCTCGGATAAAAATGAGATTGTGATATTTTCCCTTACCTTAGGTCCGATTAGCTTTGTACGTGTCCGAAGCTCCTGTATAATGGTTTAAATAATGTTATTGACTTATTCCAGAATCATACATATTTATATGATATCATATATGGTCATATTATTAGCTTCTTGTTAGTAATATTTCATTGTTACTTGTTACTCGGGTCTTTATAACTTTTTGTTCTTATGCGTGTTTTGTCGAATAAATTCTTATTATTATCTTTAGGTTATAGATAATTCATTTCCAGAATGGTATTAGTGTGGTATATACCATATTCATTCATTCAATTCATTTATATAATCATTATGAAATGAAGATCATGTAGAACGAGTCGCATCACATCGTGGAGACGGTATTCCGTACGTACGCACGAGTGATGATATCATTCCTATGATCGTGTAATTGTATTGGAGTATATATATATTATTTCAGTATCAATATTACTTCATAATAATCATATATAGTTACTCATTACACCATTATACCCATCCTTGTAAGGTGATGGTGGAAAATAGATTACACCACGGCGTGGAGACGGTATTCCGTACGTACGCACGCGCGGTGATTTCATTTTTTCCGTAGGATGGATAGAAGGTGAATTAGGGTTGTTTCATATTTATAATAACATATCAGTATGTAAGTAATACTGATGTTATTACTTTATCATGAAACAACTAAAGAAGAAGAAGTTGAAGAAGAAAGAAATTGAAAAGATCGGTAATGGATATTACCTCTTCTTTGGAACGCCTCTTTGAATCCTCCACTTAAGGAACTGAGATTGGTCTTTGGAGAAGACCAGGACCTCTAGGATTATTCTAGGGAAGTGGAGAGGAGAAAATGGCAGGGGTTGGCCGAGCTTGAGTTCTCAAATTGGTGTGAGGAGGAGGGGGAGGAGGTGTCCTTTTATAAGGGAGGAGAGGGGCACCTTAGGAATACCTCAAAATATTATTTTATATTAATATCAAAATCGGTTTATAATGGTTCCAAATGGTCTTATTTCGAAGCTAAAGTGGGGATGGGTCGAAATCCTATCAACCAATATGATCTAGACAAGTTTAGGGTATTATTGTAACCTTATCAATTAGATTTAACTCTAAGTTAATTGATTTAACTTTTACCGTGTCTTTTTGTTTTCTTTCACTATATGGTTAATACACTTACTATAACATGCCAAACGAACCCCAAATTGTTTATTATTAACATATATATCCTTATCTAAGTCATTTGGCCGAACCTTAGATTTTTAGGAATAAAATAACAATTAATAATATAATATTTGATTTAAAAACTATTTTGTGTCAATTTTGACACTATTTGATATATGATTTTTGTGAAAGTCATAACAGAATTATATGTTCGAACCAAGTTGATTAAATCAACACTAATATATCATAGTAACCTAGAGAATTAGTGGAATTCATAAAAAGTCTCAAATTACATTTATTTTTGTGTTTATAACATCAATTATGTCAATATTTCATTAATAAGATAATTACCGCATCATCATTGTGTCATAAATAAATTAAATTATTTAATGTCAAAAAATTACAAATAAAATACCATTATGTAGAAAATCTTTTTAGATTTCTAATGAATATTTATAGTCGAATTTATCTTATGAATAACTCCATATTAAAAATGATTTACTTATTAAACTTTGATTTTAACTATTTTAACCCTTCTTTAAATAAATTAATAATAAATGTCCTAATCTAATCCAAGTGGGCCTAAATGGTCATATTTTATTCCTAAGTTTGTTTTCGGTCGAATTACACTTGTCCAATAGAATTAGGACATGTGTTAGGGTAATATTAATATCATATTTACCCTTAGTTACCCTATTTACTATTAACCGCGGTAAAAAAAATAAAAAGTTACTATTCACCAAAAATTTATTTTCATCTCATTGAACCACATTTTAGTCCTTGATATTAACCGTGTCTCTCGGATTTTCGAAATTCCATTCACAGAAGCGGTAAAATTAAGTTTTATGCAAAATTCTGTTTTTTAACCTACCACTTAGTGGTTTCACTATTCATCAAAAATTGAAAGTTTTCAGAAAAATACCAAAATTTCACCCTTGGCTAATTTCGATATTCTGAGTCCAAAAATGAAGTCCATTTTGAAAAATAAAATTTATAAAATTTCAAAAAGTGGTTATTACTATTCATAATGGCTAGTTTTAATAGCATATTGTTGTTTAGTGAAACTCGGTATTGCGTACGACGCAAGCTATTGAGGAAGGTCGCGATTGCGTGTAAAGCAAGCCAAGCAAGTGTTGTATAGAAAAAGATTCTTTTGATGGTTTATATAACATAAAAGTCTCGGGTGTTACAGTTTCCCTTTGTATCTCATTGAAAAAGTATATCAATCCATACGTAATACTAGAAACTCCATTAATTTTAATTTCATAAAGAATGAAAATATTCTATTTAGTTTAACATTATACGGTTTGTGCAAGGGTCACACAACATGAATGAAAATGATTATTGTGGTTGGGTCCAAGACTAGATGTTTGGGTGTTAATTCATATACCATTATCATAGTACTAAATCCCAACATAGTTATTAGAGGAATAAATACCCTATTTGGAGCTCACTCTCAAATGGGGACTTGTAATTGAATCCTACCTTTTCAATGATGTTTATTGTGTGCGATGAATCATTGGTTAGGTGGTGATTCTCATGTATTTTAACATCATCGGGGGAAGAAATATGCCATGTAGTTTAATGTCATGCAGTATGAACATCGTATGATGTGATGTTTAAATTAAAACTACCATGAATTACAACATTGTACAGTTTAAATTATTTATTATGCGACATGAGACATCTTGAGGTTTAATGTCTTACAGTAAGGATGATCCTATATATAATAACTTCATCTAACAAGGATTAAATTATATAGTTTCACATCATGTGCCCAGGATAAGAGATGTTGTGAATTTTAATGTTTTGATCTCAGTATGATCTTGTATATTTTAAAGTCGTGTACCCAGGATGAGATACATTTTTTAATTTAAGGTCATCCTACAAGGATAAGCGCGTATAGTTTTACATCATGTTACCAAGGAAAGCTTCTATAGTCTAATTTCATATAACCAGGACAAGATATTATAGATTAACATTAAGTTACCAGGATGAATATCCTGGATGATAGCTATGAAAATTATTTCTTGAAAAATATCATATTGGTGGTGGTGTGATACACTCCACAACCACTGAGTCATGTTAGTATGTTTTGTTGTGATATACCTTATATATGGTATAAGGTACTTCCCATTTGGGTTCCAGAATATGTAACTTATTGACTTGTATGATTTGGGTCCTAATTTCCAACACCATTTCTCCATGGAGGAATTAATGGAGTCAAACCATCTAAATAAAGGCTCATGAAATCCAATTCTGATGGACTTCAAGGTTGTGCAATGTAAGTAACATATTCTTTAAAAGAATATCCAATTCATTCAACTATTTTTTTCTTATCAACTAAGAGTTTTCCAAAAATGTATATTCAGAGGGAAGGCAACTAGAATTCAATCGATAACACTTACTCAGTCTCGTACAACAATTAGCATGGTGTTTCTTATATACAAATATGCAGTGCTGTACGGTTGGCTTATAAATCCAAGACGAGCTTGTCCAACTGATAATTATGAAAATTGATCACCATCCTATGAAGTATATTAAATATAGTCTTATTGAAGGTCTATATCGATCCATTGTAAATTTCATGATTGTTGGACGATTGATTTGACTCAATATTTTACTCCTTCTACAATATCATCAACTCTGTAGAATATAATTTTGTGTTGTTTTCCATCAATATTGTGTGACAGACTCTGAACCTACTGATGGTATTGGAATTTATGATGTATATGATATTATTGTACATCCCCGGAACACCCTAAGAGGGAAAGGATGAATCAGGGTGTCATACTTTTCATTTAGTTTGATATAACTTATTCTTAGGGTGTTAGTAACATGGAAAACATGTCTGACAAAATCATGGTGTAATAAAATAATCACATTCCGAGATAAAACACATCAACTATACGTCGTTCACTGCTATAGGATAGTCCAATGAGCATACACTGACATTGTGTTGGTGATGCCTAAATCCAGTAATCATAACTAGTTTTGTAATATAGAGGTTCAGATAGAGTCACTTTATTCAAGGCAGACTGTAACACCCCAATATTTTATAGTACATTATCTAATTAAAGTAATTCAATAGCTTTCACTACAAACAACAACGAGTTCGAGTGCACCACAACAAACCAAACTAGCTATTCAAAAAGAGGATATGAATAGTATTAACTGCATTTTGAATCTTATATCCTCTATATAGTTTAACATCCATATTATGGTTTTCTTAGACATAATTTAAGAACAAATTTAATTTTTCAGATAATGGAGGTATTTTTCAGAAAATGAAATTTCATAGCCTTTAAATGGAGAAACCTTTTAAATCCAATATTTGACAATTTGATAAAATAATCTTTATCTTTAGAATCGGGACATAAACATTTAGTTTCAAAAAAAATTGGTTTTTTTCTGATAACTGTCATATTTTGGTGAATTGTGAAAAATAATAAATTTTAATTGAAAATAACTTATTTTAATCGAAATAATTTATAGTGTTAAATTATAAATTTTAATGGTTTGGAAGTATAATTATATTATATTTTTATCATTTAATACAATGTCGGTCATTATAATTTCACATAAAAATTTGACACAAACACATGTCAATCTTTTGATAGTATTTTACTTTTTAAAAAACCGCTTTTTGTTTTTGACAATAGGAATTAATTTTAAATTAATTAATGAAACTTATATATTTTTAATTTTCTAAAATAAAATTTATTTTTGAATTCATAATATCAAAAATAACTAACGGTTAGGTTTTGGTATTTTTTAGAAAACATTCAATTTATGATGAGTAGTGAAAAATACATCGTTATTGTTTAAAACTGACATTTTATTTAAATAATTAGATATATTATTTAAATTTTATTTATATCAAAATAGATACATAATAATTATATTATTTCTATTTAATTCATTAGAGTCTTTTTTATAATAAAATTATATCTATATAATTTTATTGAACTTCCTCTCGTGTTTTACCCACCTTCGAGGAGCATTTGAAAATTTGCGTAAAATGTAATTTTACCACTTCTTTGAATTGAATTTCAAAAATATTCAAGACACGGTTTATATCAGTATGTAAAATTTGGTTCAATATGATGAAAGATATTTTTGATGAATAGTAACTTTTGACTTCTATTTACAATATTAAAATTGTAAATAAAGTAATTAAAGGTAAGAATAATATTAAAATTACCCCAACACATGTCATAATTCTATTAGATAATTTTATTTCATCAAAAATAAACCTTAGAACCAAAAATATGATCATTTAGGTCCATTTGGGTTAGATTATGGTATTTAATGTTATTTTAGTAAAGAAGAGTTAAAAGTGTTAAATTCGAAGTTTAATAACTAAAACATTTTTAATATATGATGAAACAGAATATATATTAGACTATAAATATTCATTATATTTCTAAACATATTTCCTACATAATGGTATTCTATTTATAATTTTTAGAGGTTAAATAATGAAATTTATGTATGAAACAATGATGATGCAGTAATTACTTTATTAATGAATGAATCAAATAAATGGTATTATAAATGTTAAAATAAATAGATTTTTAATCTTTTGATGCCATCCGCAAATTTTATAGGTGAATATGACATGTTAGTATTGATTAAATGTATTTGGTTTGATGTAATCCAGATGTGATGACTTTCAAAAAAACCAAATACAAAATAGTGTCAAAATGGACATAAATTATTTTTTAAAATAATGATTATATTATTAAATGATATAATATAATTTTCAGCCAAATGACTTATATAAGGATTAATATTCCAGTAATTAACCACATGTGGTTCTCTTGGAATTTTATTGTAAGTTTATTAACCATTTATTATAATAATACCAGAGCACATAATAAAAGTTAATCTTTTTAACTTAGAGTTAAATCTAAATGATATGGTTAATATGGTGACCTAAACTTGTCTAAAACCTATTGTATGAGAGTATTTAGACCCATACCCACCTTATATTTGAAATAAATCAATTTGGAATCACTAGAAACTGAATATTATTTTATAATAAAATAATATTTTAAACTATTCCTAAAGTGACCCTCACCCCCTTTATAAATGGGCACTTCACCTTCTCTCACATTCACACCTCCAAATCCATTTAGCTCTTCCAAACCCTGCCAAAATCTCCCCCAACTTTTCTATCTTCATCTTAGAGGCATTACCTTGAGCATAAATCCAACATAAATAGCCATTTTATTCAAATCAAAAGAAAACACCCAAAGAATAGGTAATGATTTCACCACCCTCTTTCAAGTTCTTTTCTTCTTCCAATTCCACATTCTTTGTTGTTTCCATACCAGAATAATAACAACAGTACGTTTTACATACTATGATGTTATTATAAATATGGTAAAACCATATTTGTTATTCTATCCATCCTATATATGACAAAGACACTACACGTGTGTATGTACGGATAACCACTTCCACGTCGTGGTGTAGTTTGTTATTCAAATACTTCAATATTTGGATAGGTATAATAATGAGTAAAACTGATGTAAATAATAAATATAAAATTTCAGTGATTCTCTATATATGATATTTTATCCAATTTCATATTATTTCACCATCAATATAATGATATTGTCACTCATTCGTAGTTGCGGATTACCCTCTCCACGACATGATGAGATTCATTTCGACATTCACCATTCAATGATGATTATAAAAATACATATTATTAATAAGTATGTAATATATGACATAATAATGATACTTGAAATATATATATATATATATATGTACTTTCATTTTTCTCATTCGCATTCCTCCATTCAATACGATATGAAAACAGAAACAACGTTTATGCGTACATATGGCCTACCGTCTCCATAAACAGTGTTTTCCATTTCATATATCTATCTATTTTACATATTTATATTCTAAATATATATTATATATAAATCATGTTTTATATTCTGGATTTATTTAAATCATGTTCTAAATGATATGATCAAGAATAACAAGTTAAAACATGTACGATAAAGAAAGCGAGTATTACCCGAAAAGTACATTTAACATTGAAATCATTATAAAATGGGTAGTATAAAGTACAAAATGAATAATGTATGAAATAATAAATATGAATATGGTTCTTTTATAATTTAATAACATATTATGGTCATTATACCAGAGGTTAAACGTACCCTTTACTAAAGGAATGTTCAAGGTAATGGTTAATTCCTCAATCTCATTATTATCCGAGAATGTTTATGTTTAAGTAATTTTTGAGACATATTTATTAGTCATGTCTATGTTTCATAAAATACATTTCAAAATGATTCTTTTAATATAATCTTTAACTAAACCATCATTATAAGGCCCCGACCTTAAACCTTGCTTAATATTGAATTAAATGAATAATTCACATTGAGGATCATTTCAGGTTTAGAGTTTTAGAGAATTAGAACATAACTATTACATCTCAAAAGATTTACAAAGTAGACACTTCTGCCATGTTTCCATATAATATAAAAAACTCTAAAAAATAAACATGTCTAGTTCCAAGTTTTATATAGCATGACTTTCCCTTGATCCCATCCTTGACCCTATTCCACATTAGGTCCTGTGAAAAACATTTCAAAAAAACTTGGTGTGAGCATAAAGAGCTCAGTAAGGGATACACAAAGAATAAAAACTGTTAGTTTTTCAAACATCAAGTAAACCATGTATACTTTATCAAAGTAATACCTTCACCTTCATGAAGTAGTAAAAATTCTTCACTGAATAAAATATCATTACATACCCTTTTGTAACCAAAAGAATACCATAAACCCATATAAAGATCACATAACATATAAAGGTAACTTGGGACATAAACATACTTAAGTGGAATAACCATACTGTCGACTTCCACACATATCACTTAATGTAATAGCCATACGGACAACTTCCGTACATACTTAATGGAATAGCCATACGGCTGACTTCCATACCCAATGCATTGGAGGTTATAACGTAACCACCCGTCCTGGTATTCATGGCACCACCCGTCATATGGTTTATCACGTAACCTCCCGTCAAATGTCCATGTACCGTTATAAAATCATAAGACAAAAAACAAATATAATGGTAAGAAAACATTTCCACTCTTCGATCACAATATATCACTTAAATATATTGACATAACAAATCCATTATAAAAACAATTTTCAATACCAAAATACATAAAAGATTATATGGTATTTCTTTCCTTTTAAAAACCTTACGGCTTGTTGAAGAAGCCAAAGACCAAATAATACTCGCGGTGGCGGAAAAGGTCGTTGTCACCGCGTACATTAATAGAAACATTTCTTTTTGTCGTTTAGTAAAACGATTCTTAGAAAAAGATTAATTTTGTATAAAAGTAAAAGTCAAAGGGTTTTATACACCATATAAAAGATAGTTCTGTATAAAACGATGTATGCCTCAATGAAAGGAGATTGAGACGAAGTCCCTTACCTCGGGTCCGACTTGACTCGATCGTTCTTTAACGTCCTGAATAATAAAATAGAGTTAATTTGTATTTTCATAAGAACATTTTTTGAGTTCATTATTCCATTTATATCACTTATTTCCATGTTATAAACATTATGTAATCATTTAAGTTAATAATGCTTGTTTTGTCGATATTTGGTCCTTAAGTCGAAAGTGGACTTCTTACAATTACATGTTGTTCGTGTAGTCAAAGGTTCTTTATATCCAGAATTACATTACTGATTTGGATATCATATATATCATATATATCCAGAATATACATGTATTTATAATATTACATAATCATTTAGAGGTATGAAATGAAATGCACCGTTCATGGAGACGGTAAGCCGTACATACGCATGAACGCTACTTTCATTTCTATGTCATATTAATGGAATTATAACTAAATGAGAGGTATGTATATTTTAATTCCAGAATTATATTAATCAATTAGATTTAGCATACATCATATATATCCATTATATATATGTACTTGTAATAGTACATTACATTTGGGGATAAGAAATGAAATGCACCGTTCATGGAGACGGGAAGCCGTACGTACGCATGAACGCTACTTTCATTTCTATCTCATACATTAATGGAATGAAATAATAATTATATAGAGGTATATTATAATTCGAGTATAACATCATATATAATAACTTTAAATCCATCCTTTATACATCCCACATATGGCATTAACGAATCAAATCACTTTGAGGGGGCGGTAGTCCGCACTTCCTTAAATGAAGATATCACATTTACCCATAATGGAAACCATTAAGGTATTCCCAAAATGAGAGATACATAATATTAAGGAAACAATAAACATATCATATATCATATATAAATATAGTGACATCTTAATGGCCACCTTTTAAGGTGTTAGATGAATATCGAACAATCATCGTTTCGTGAGGCAGAAATTCGCCATCCACGGAAACAGTATGTTCTTTAACCATTAGACGCAGGTGTGTGTAAGTGTAGCTCGAATAATTATTATAACAACATCATAGTATATGGAAGATACTGGAATTGTTACAAAAGAAATGAATAAAAAGAGTTTAGGGGGTTGGAGAAGCAAAATAAAACAAAAGGACTCAAGTGAAGACATTACCTTATAATCGGGTAACTCCCTTTGGTTTGAGCTCAAAGGCTTCCTTGGGAAGACTTATACACAAAGTGAGGCTTCAATGAGTTATAGAGGGATGTTTAGAGACAAAATGAGCAGGGTTTGGTCGAGCCAAAGGCTTTGGAAGTGTGGGTAATGAGGTATAGGTGGGGGCCTTTTATAAGAGAAGAGGAGGGGCACTCTTGGAAAGTAAAGAAATGTTCCATTATTTTAAAATGTGTTTCGGATTTAAAAGGTCCCACATTGATATAATTCTAGGATAAGGTGATAAGGGTTCTAAATATACCCATCCAATAGGTTTTGTACATGTTTAGGTCTTAGATTGTCCATTATCTTTCCATTTTATTTAAATCGTTAAATAATGAGGAAATCGCTGCATCATCATGGTGTCATAAATAATTTAATTTATTTAATGTCTAAAAATTATAAAAAACTACTATGATGTATTAAATCTTTGTATATTTCCAATGAATATTTATAGTAAAAAATATGACTTGTATAACCCCATGTAACAATTGTTTTAGTAAAACATCTCATGTTTGTGTCATTTTTACTTTAACTTTAAATAAAAGGCATAAATGTCATTATCATACCCAAGTGGCCCAATGGGGTACCAAAAATCGACCCATGGGTTATATGGGTTGGCCATAACTCAACAAATAGGGTTAGGACATGTTTCAATATATTTTCATGTTATTATAATATCATTTTTACCTTAAATTACACTAATTACTTTTAATCGCGATTAATAAAACATAAAAGTTACTATTCACCAAAATTTATTTTAATACCATTGAACCACATTTTACTTAATAATGAAAATCCTTTGAATTGGATTTTTTATATTCAAAACACAGAAGTGGTAAAGTTCCATTCAAACGAAAAATCAAATTTTGTAACCACCACTTTGCGGTTTCACTATTCATCGAAAATTGAAGTTTTTCAGAAAAAAACCAAAACTTCTTCCTAAGCTATATTTGATATTCTGAATTCAAAATTGATGTCTATTTTAAAAAATTAAAATCATATAAGTCACATTAATTAATTTAATAATTAATTCCCGCTGTCATGACAAAAAGCGTGTTTTTATGAAACAATAAGTATAAAAAGATTGACACCAGTTTAAGTCCAATTTCAAAGTGAAATTGATTCCAACGACCAATATTGTATTAAATGGTAAAAATATATTCTAATTTTACTTCAAAATGAATTAAAAAGATAATCTAATCATATAAATAAATTATATTAAAAATAGGTTTTGAATTTAAATACAAAATTTTTCACTATTCATTAAAAAATGAACTTTATCGGAAAAATACCAAAAATCACACAAAGTAAATTTTGATGTCCCAAATATAAATAATAAGTTTATTTTGACAAATATAGCTTATAAAATTGTCAAAAGATAGATTTAAAAATGGTTCTCCATCAATAGGCGGTAAAACAATCTTTTAAAAATACTAGAGTATTCCATGCTTTAGGTTGGATTTACCCTCATTTTAAGCCTCAAAAACACTATATAAATCATTAATAGACATAGATAAAAATATATATTATTCATTACTTACTTGGGATGTTACATCCTTCCCCCCTTTAGAAAATTGCGTCCTCGCAATTTATTTACTTATCGAATAAGTGGGGGTATTTATCCCTCATTTCATTTTCAGATTCCTATGTTGCCTCTTCAATCATATGGTTTTTCCACAAAAACTTTACCTGATAAATCACCTTATTCCGTAACACCTGCTCCCTGTGGTCAAGAATCTGGACCGGTTGTCCCTCATAAGATATGTTCTCTTCCAGCTGAACTATCTCTGGACTCAAAACATGAGATGGATTTGGCATATACTTTCTCAGCATCGAAACATGAAAAACATTGTGTACCTGAGATAAACTCGGAGGTAATGCCACTCTGTATGCAACTGATCCAACTCTCTCCATAATTTCATATGGTCCAATGAACCTTGGACTCAGCTTTCCTTTCTTACCAAATATCATCACACTTTTCCGTGGAATAACCTTGAGAAAAACATGATCACCTACCTCGAAAGATAGATCCTTCCTCCAGGTATCCGCATAACTATTCTGCCTGCTCTGAGCTGTTCTGATGTGTTTCTGAATCAACTGAACTTTTTCTGCCATCTCTTCTACCAATTCTGGTCCCATCAGCTTCCTTTCACCCACTTCATCCCAAAATGCTGGAGTTCGACACCGCTTCCCATATAATGCCTCAAATGGTGCCATCTGTATACTAGAATGAAAACTGTTATTATATGAAAATTCAACCAAAGAAAGATGTTGGTCCCAACTTCCCTGATAATCCATCGAACAAGATCATAGCATATCCTCCAAGGTCTGAATTGTTCGTTCTGACTGCCCATCTGATGAAGGATGAAAAGCTGTACTAAAATTTAATTCAGTACCCAAAGACTTCTGAAGGCCTTTCCAAAAGAATGAAGTAAACATGGGATCACGGTCAGATACAATGGAGAGAGGAAATCCATGTAACCTGACTATCTCTTTAAGATACAAACGGGAAAGTTGATCTAGGGAAAAATTATCTCATATAGGAAGGAAATGAGCAGATTTAGTCAAGCGATCAATAATAACCCAGATTGCATTATTACCTCGAGATGTCCTCAGTAATCCCACAATAAAGTCCATGGATATGTTTTTTCATTTCCACTCTGGCACTGGTAAAGGCTGAAGAATCCCTTTCGATAACTGCCGCTCTGCTTTAACGTGCTGAAAAGTTAAACACTTCACATTAAAATCAGCAATATCTCTTTTAATTCCATCCCACCAGTAATACTCCCGCAGATCTCTGTACATCTTAGTACTGTCAGGATGAACTGAAACAGAGAACTATGAGCTTCACATAACAAATCTCTCTTGAACTGTGAATCACAAGGCACACACAATCTCTTCCCAAATATCAAAACACAATCACTATCAATGTTGAATTCATGCAACTTACCTTTCTGAACTAGCTCTACCATTTTCTGTAACTCACTGTCTTGCTTCTGTGCTTTCTTGATTCTTTCTGATAGAGAAGATCTCACTAATACATGAAACAAAACAAAAGGACATCCTGCACCAACAACTTCTATGCCAAATTTCATCAAATACTTAACCAAAGGATCATGTTCCAAACGCAACATCGTTAATGAATCATTACATTTTCGACTCAAAGTATCGGCCACTTTATTTTCTTTTCCCGAATGGTAGTGAATTTTACAATCATAATCCTTGATTAATTCTAGCCATCTTCTCTGTCTCATGTTCAATTCTTTCTGAGTAAATATATACTTTAAACTTTTGTGATCAGTATATATTTCACACTTTACTCCATACAAATGATGCCTCCAAATTTTTAAAGCAAAAACAACAGCAGCTAATTCCAAATCATGTGTATGGTAATTTACCTCATGAGTTTTCAACTGACGTGAAGCATATGCAATAACCTGATCATTCTGCATAAGGACACATCCAAGTCCCTTCAATGAAGAATCACTGTATATAACAAACTCACCACTCCTAGAAGGAAGTGCCAAAACTAGGGCATTCACCAATCTTCTTTTCAACTCCTGAAAACAATCATCACATTCTTTTGTCTAGATGAACTTAACACCCTTACGAGTTAGCTTAGTCATTGGACTAGATAACCGTGAAAAATGTTCAGCAAACCTTCGGTAGTAACCTGCCAAACCAAGAAAACTACGGATCTCAGTTACATTTGTGGGTCTTGGCCATTCTTCAACAACTTTTGTTTTAGAAGGATCAACAGTTATGGCGTCTTTTGAAACAATGTTACCCAGGAAAGAAATTTGTTGTAACCAAAACTCACACTTGCTGAATTTTCAATATAGTTTCTTTTCCTTTAGGGTTTGAAAGATAACCCTTAAATGACTTTCATGCTCCTCTTTACTTTTAGAAAACATTAAAATATCATCAATGAAAACAACCAAAAACTTATCCAAGAATTCATGGAAAATTATATTCATAAGGTCCATGAAAACAGCAGGTGCATTAGTTAACCCAAAAGGCATAACTACAAATTCATAATGGCCATATCTAGTAAGGAACGCAGTCTTCAGAACGTCTTCTTCTTTTACTTTCTACTGATGGTACCCCGACCTCAAGTCAATCTTTGAAAAATACTGAGCTCCCTGTAGATGATAAAACAAATCATCAATATGAGGAAAATGATACTTGTTCTTAATAGTAATATTATTCAAGTCTCTATAATCAATTCAAAGTCTCATTGAGCCATCTTTCTTTTTAACAAACAAGACAGGAGCACCCCATGGTGATGTGCTAGGTCGAATGAAACCTTTATCTAATAACTCCTGCAATTGTTTCTTTAACTCTAAAAGTTCAACTTGATCCATTCGATAAGGGGGTTTTGAAATTGGATTAGAATCAGGAACTAAGTCAACAATAAATTCAACTTCCCGATCATGAATAAGACCAGGCAACTCATCAGGAAAAACATCAAGATACTCATTTACCACTGGCACATAATTAATCTGAACAGTTCCTTTATTTTCAATAACATGTGCAAGGTAACATTCATTTCCATCTTTTACTAGTTTCTCAACTTCCTGATATGTTATCAAAATCAAGGGTTCATTCTTGTACACAAACTGAAAATCTATCTGAAAAGAAACCATTTTAGCTCTGCAGTCAATCTTAGCATGATAAACAGAAAGCCAATCCATGCCCAAAATAACAACAAACTCTACTAGAGGAAAACAATAAGTTTTTCTGGTAGATTCTTTCCACACACAAGGATAGGAAGGTTCTTATAATTCCTTTTTGTCTCAACGTTCCCTCCGGGTGTTTTTACCATAATTTCAGGATTCATATCTTGAGATGGAATTTCCAATTTTCTAGAAAACTTGTCATAAATGAAAGAATGTGTATACCCTGAATCAAACAACACATTGGCATAATTTGAACAAACAAACAGTGTACCTGATACTACTTCATTCGATGGCCCAACATCTGCTGAAGTTTTTGCAAAGGATTTCACCACCCCTTTCTGCTTGTAGTCTGGCTGCATTTCCTAATTCAAGTTCTTCGTTAGACACTCATTTGCATAATGACCCATTTCATTACACTTAAAACATCTTACCGCTGGCTTTTCATTGCCTGCTTGATCATCTTCCTTACAGTTACGAGCAATATGACCAGACTTACCACACCGAAAGCACTTACCAGACATCGATAAACATTCTCCAAGATGCATTTTACCACACTTCTCACAGGATGGATATTTGTTTTTCTTACCTCCTTGCTTCTTTGGTGAATTCTTCCCCTTTTCCTGCCAACTGGACCTCTTATTCTGTTATTTTTCATAGAACACCTGATCATTGGCAAACTCCATTTCCACCTTCTCTGCACATCGATCATGTTTTTCATAACTTTTAAACTCACGAGAAGATAAATCCCTTCGATACATTGGCTTTAACCCTGAGTAAAAACGGTTTATTTTACTATCAAGATCTCATATGATGTTTGGAGCATACCTTGCCAATCGAGTGAACTTTGCTTCATAAGTAGCCACAGAATCATCCTCCTGCCTCAATTCTAGGAAATGTTTTTCCATCCTAAGACGAACCACCTTAGGAAAATATTTCTCAAAAAACATACCTTTGAATTCATCCCAGTGAAGATCCTCAATCTCATCACTATGCCTGATATTTTTTACCATCGACCACCACTGATCAGCTTCACCTTCAAAATGGTAAACAGCAAGACTAACCTTTTGATGTTGTGAACACCCCATGACATCAAAAATATTCTCCAGTGCATTAATCCACCCTTCAGCTTGTACGGGGTCAGATGATCCTCTTAATGATGGGGGATGTTGCCTCATGAAATGTTTAACCACTGACATGTTCCTCTGCGGCTGATCTGGTTGATCTTGTGCATGGATACCACCACCATTTATAGCTAGAGTCAGATGTTCCATCACTGCAACAAACTATTCAGTTCCAATTCCGACCATCTCAGGTAGCTGATTTGGAAGGTTGTCTTCCTCCTGATGTCTTCCCAACATAGCTGCTTTGTTTCCTCTATGAAAAACCATTCTGAACATAGAAATATCCTAGGCGAAGCAACATTGTAATCTTTAAATTCTATATCATTTCAGTCATACCATAAATTAGATTATAATTTAACAATTTTCTAACTCCTAAAGTTGTCTAAACCGACCTCTGATACCAACTATAAGGCCCTGGCCTTAAACCTTCCTTAATATTGAATTTAATGAATAATTCACATTGAGTATCTTTTCAGGTTTAGAGTTTTAGAGAATTAGAACATAACTATTACATCTCAAAAGATTTAAAAAGTAGACACTTCTACCAAGTTTCCATAGAATAAAAAACTCTAAAAAGGAAACATGTCTAGTTCCAAGTTTTATATAGCATGAATTTCCCTTGATCCCATCCTTGACCATATTTCACATTAGGTCCTATGAAAAACATTTCAAAAAAAACTTGGGGTGAGCATAAAGAGCTCAGTAAGGGATACAAAAATAATGAAAACTGTTAGTTTTTCAAACATCAAGTAAACCATGTATACTTTATCAAAGTAATACCTTCACCTTCATGAAGTAGTAAAAATTCTCCACTGAATAAAATATCATTACTTACCCTTTTGTAACCAAAATATTACCATAAACCCATATAAAGAACACATAACATATAAAGGTAACTTGGGACATAAACATACTTAAGTGGAATAACCATACGGTCGACTTCCACACATATCACTTAATAGAATAGCCATACGGACAACTTCCATACATACTTAATGGAAAAGCCATACGGCCGACTTCCATACCCAATGCATTGGAGGTTATAACGTAACCAACTGTCCTGGTATTCACGGCACCACCCGTCATATGGTTTATCACATAACCACCCGTCAAATGTCCAAGTACCATTATAAAATCATAAGACATAAAAAAATATAATGGAAAGAAAACATTTCCACACTTTGATCACAATATATCACTTAAATATATTGACATAACAAATCCATTATAAAAACCATTTTCAATACCAAAATACATAAAAGAGTATATGGTATTTATTTCATTTTAAAAATCTTACGTCTTGTTGAAGAAGCCAAAGACCAAATAATACCCGCGGCGGCGGAAAAGGTCGTTGTCACTGCGTACGTTTAAAGAAACATTCCTTTTTGTCATTTAGTAAAATTCTTGATAGAAAAAGATTCCTTTTATATAAAAGTAAAAGTCAAAGGGGTTTATACACCATATAAAAGATAGTTGTGTATAAAATGAAATATGCCTCAATGAAAGGAGATTGAGACGAAGTCCCTTACCTTGGGTCCGACTTGACTCGATTGTTCTTTAACGTCCTGAATAATAAAATAGAGTTAATTTCTATTTTCATAAGAACCTTTTTCGAGTTCATTATTCCTTTTATATCACTTATTTCCATGTTATAAACATTATTTAATCATATAAGTTAATAATGTTTGTTTTGTCGATATTTGGTTCTTAAGTTGAAAGTGGACTTCTTAAAATTACATGTTGTTCGTGTAGTCAAAGGTTATTTATATCCAAAATGAAATTCCTGATTAGGATATCATATATATCATATATATCCAGCATATACATGTATTTATAATATTACATAATCATTTAGAGGTAAGAAATGAAATGCACCGTTCATGGAGACGGTAAGCCGTACGTACGCATGAACGCTACTTTCATTTCTATGTCATATTAATGGAATTAAAAATAAATGAGAGGTATGTATATTTTAATTCTAGAATTATATTAATCATTTAGATGTAACATACATCATATATATCCATTATATATATATACTTATAATAGTACATTACATTTGGGGATAAGAAATGAAATGCACCGTTCATGGAGACGGTAAGCCGTACGTACGCATGAACGCTACTTTCATTTATACCTCATACATTAATGGAAAGAAATAATAATTATATATAGGTATATTATAATTCCATTATAACATCATATATAATAACTTTAAATCCATCCTTTATTCATCCCACATATGGCATTAACGAATCAAATCACTTTGAGGGGGCGGTAGTCCGCACTTCCTTAAATGAAGATATCACATTTACCCATAATGGAATCCATAAAGGTATTCCCAAAATGAAAAATACAGAAGTTTAAGGAAAAAATTAACATATCATATATCATATATAAATATAGTGACATCTTAATGGCCACCTTTGAAGGTGTTAGAAGAATATCGAACAATCATCGTTTCGTGAGACAGAAATTCACCATCCACGGAAACAGTATGTTCTTTAACCATTAGACATAAATGTGTGTAAGTGTAGCTCGAATCCTTCTTATAAAAACATTCTAGTATATGGATGATACTGTAGTGGTTACAAAATAAATGAATAAAAAGAGTTTAGGGGGTTGGAGAAGAAAAATAAAACAAAAGGACTCAAGTGAGGACATTACCTTATAATCGGGTAACTCCCTTTGGTTTGAGCTCAAAGGCTTCCTTGGGAAGACTTCTACCAAAAGTGAGGCTTCAAGGAGTTATAGAGGGATGTGGAGAGACAAAATGAGCAGGGGTTGGTCGAGCCAAAGGCTTTTGAAGTGTGGGTAATGAGGTAGAGGTGGGGGCCTTTTATAAGAGGAGAGGAGGGGCACTCTTGGAAAGTAAAGAAATGTTCCATTATTCTAAAATGAGTTTCGGATTTAAAAGGTCCCACATTGATATAATTAGAGGATAAGGTGATAAGGGTTCGAAATATACCCATAAAATAGGTTTTGGACATGTGTAGGTCTTATATTTTACATTATCTTTCCATTTTATTTAAATCGTTAAATAATGAGGTAATCGCTGCATCATGGTGGCATAAATAATTTAATTTATTTAATGTCTAAAAATTATAAAAAAAATACTATGATGTAGGAAAGCTTTTTATCTTTCCAATGAATATTAATATTCAAAAATATGACCTGTATAACCCCAGGTAAAAATTGTTTTAGTAAAACATCTCATGTTTGTGTCATTTTTACTTTAACTTTAAATAAAAGGCATAAATGTCATTATCATACCCAAGTGGCTCCATGGGGTACCCCAAATCGACCCATGGGTTTTATTGGTCGGTCATAAATCAACCACTAGGGTTAGGACAAGTGTCAAGATATTTTCATTTTATTATAATATCATTTTTACCTTAAATTACACTAATTACCTTTAATCGCGATTAATAAAACATAAAAGTTACTATTCACAAAAATTTATTTTAATCCCATTGAACCACATTTTACTTAATAATGAAAATCATTTAAATTGGATTTTTGAGATTCAAAACAAAGAAGTGGTAATGTCCCATTTAAACGAAAAATCAAATTTTGTAACCACTACTTTGCAGTTTCACTATTCATCGAAGATTGACGTTTTTCAGAAAAAAACAAAAACTTATACCTAATCTATATTCGATATTCTGAATTCCAAAATTATGTATATTTAAAAAAATTCAAATCATATAATTCACATTAATTAATTTAATAATTAATTCCCGCTTTCATGACAAAAAGCGTGTTTTTATGAATCAATAAGTATCAAAAGATTGACACCAGTTTAAATCCAATTTCAAAGTGAAAATTGATTCCAACGACCAATATTGGATTAAATGGTAAAAATATATTCTAATTTCACTTCAAAAGCAATTCAAAATATATTCTAATCATATAAATAAATTAGATTAAAAAGAGGTTTTGAATTAAAATACAAAATTTTTCACTATTCATTAAAAAATGAACTTTATCCGAAAAATACCAAAAATCACACAAAGTAAATTTTGATGTACCAATCATAAAGAATAAGTTTATTTTTACAAATATAGCTTATAAAATTGTCAAAAGATAGATTTAAAAATGGTTCGCCATCAAAAGGTGGTAAAATAATCTTTTAAAAATACTAGAGTATTCCATGATTTAGGTTGGATTTACTCTCATTTTAAGCCTCAAAAACACTATCTAAATCATTAATAGACATAGATAAAAATATCTATTATTCATTACTTACTTGGGATGTTACAATCATTTTAAATGTTTTAAATTTTTATTCTTCTAAATCTTTCTCATTAATGTCTATGTTTTTAAAATGGTTTTAAAGATTTATTTATATGAACATGATTGTTTTAAAATGTTAATTCTTTTAAAAATTTAAAAGTGGTATTAGACACTTATTTTCAAAAATCTCATTTAAATTACTTCCTTTATAAATTTGTGACTTTTAAATTATTTCAAAAAAAGGAAATTTCCCTCAAAAAGTTTTACTCTTCATTTTCAAAAATTTCAGCATCATTTACCGTATATTATTATTGATTGAGGATGATTTATTATAATACAATCATCCATATTGTACTTAATGAGTTATGTTATTCTAGAATGTGGGTGTTCTATTTTTATACCATTCATGGTTTATGGTCAATGTATTGACATTTCGTATACTAGTTTTAATACGATTATTAATGTTATGTTGCAAAATTTTCATATGAGGAATTCATTAGACTTATTAAGTGATGGGTGGAACCTAATATAGCTCATCAAAATATAGGTATATCTCATGAGATAAACTAGTGTCTTGGAAAAAGGCCTTGAAAAAAAAAAATTTGTAGTCTTGGTATGAGGTCGTGACTTTGTGGTTATAATGTCCAGAATTATGCATTCCCACATTATGAAATGAGTTATTACAAGTGATTATTCGACTAGCATAAAATCAGTTTTCATGTTTTTAAGGTAATGTTTGATTCATTTTTTCCATATTATGTTCATGTTTATGTTTAAATGGAATTTTTTTTACTACACATCTTTCCTTAAAATTTTTTCACTTCTGCTAAATTATTTACCCTTACTGAGCATTTGAGCTCACCCCTTTATTATGTTTTATTTTTAAAAAATCCAAGAAAGGGTCTTATGATTGATATTCAAGTTTAAGAGAAGGGAACAATGGAATTTTCAAAGCATTATTTATGATTCTTTGTATGTTATATTGTTTAATGTGATGTTCATCTATGTAATATATTTTCAATGAATTCAAAACTGATCGGTCCTTCGGGACATGATTCTTTTTAATCATGCCAATGTATTAAAATAATGTATCGACTCTTGGTAAATGGGGTAGGATAGTTACACCCACATACTTTACATGGTTTTAGAGAAAGCTGACTACCTCCATCAGAACACATCCATCAGCTCCCATAAGCTCAATACATTAATAAAAGTATTAATCAATCTTATATAATGGGGTTATAATAATAATTAGAGCATATTCAATATGTTTGAAATATCGGTTCAATATTGATGAGTTCTAGAGGAGCTTGCATTGACATATTTCGTGAGGTCATGAATCTCTCAATATGATTTCTATCTTAGGAGGATAAAATTAAAGACTATATTTTAGAGGGGTTTTTTATCATTTGGGTCATCATGTAGGGTAATGTTTATGGAACAATGCAGAATATGTTCCTTTCCATCTTGATCTATCGGGATAAATCCATTTTAGAGAAAACAGATTAGGGGATCCATCCATCTAGGGGGTGATATCATTTCATAATTAATTGGGGTTTTGTTGAACTAATTTATTTCTTCAATATCAAATTTAATGATTGATAAGACCATTCTTCAGTGTGTGATATGAAAGATTTATTCCTCTAGATATGGGTCAGCTAGGACAGTGGCTGCATTATCGAATGTGTCAGTGCATTCATTTTTTGATAGAGGAACATGATGAAATGTTATCTAAAAAGGGAACTCCAACATTAGACCCCTGATATATCTAGGGATAAGGGCCAATTCTTCATTTTTGATGGAATATTATCCATTAATCTACATTATCACCCGTTATGAATCCACATTGATATGTATAAATTCTAGTTCGATCTGTATGGATTTTTTCCACCCAATGATTAGGGCATGGTATTCATCTAATAATTCATACAACAATCGAATTGTGATAAAGAGTAGGGAAAACAACATTGTCTAGAGAGATAAATACAATTCCAAATAAAACTCGACTGGGCTTTGGGTCTTCAATCATTTTTCCAATTGGACTTCAAGAATTACCATCAAGTTACATCTCCCATGACTGTTGAACGTCATCGGAATAGATGACCCCCTCATCTGGGAGCTTTGTGTCTACTAGTATATTCACCGTGGAATGAAGTTCTGTAAGGAAATCAGCCATAGCATTCCATGTCACCTCATTTTGTGACATGAACTAGGTTTCGCATTATTTCACAATTAGCATCCTTTGGGAAAGATGCCCATTTATCATGTGGAATCCAAGGATGTACTTGATATGATCAATACATGATACCAGATTCAATTCATGGCCCTTCACATAATGTCTTAGCATTTCCCCTTCACAAATGATTTTAAGGATGTTCTTCTTGAAATTTGAGTATCTGGTATCAATATATTACATTGTTCAACTAAAGTAATAGAAAACATTCTCAATTCAAGAATCATTATATATATGAGGAGTGTATTCAACAATCATTCCATAGTGTCCATATAAAATATGATTGGCCTCCCTTCCACTAGATGAATCAAAACTAGTTGGTGTAGTAGAAAAATCATTATACATTCGAATGCTTCTTGGTTGTCCCCATAAAATGGGAAAGTGATTCCCTACATAATTAGCCTTGTGAAGGGGAGATATTTTTAGGCCATGTTATCTATGAAAAAATAAAGGTAGGTGAGGTTACATGGGAATCCCCTCAAATATTTTTTGAATTTTAGGGGTGACATTGCTAAAATATTAGCAGTCTTCTCTAGGTCAAGAATAATGTCATCGGGGCATACAAAAAAGACAAGGACTGTTCTCGATGTCACCAAGAAGGTGAATTTTAGAATATTTATATTCTTACTATGTTGTCACAGCTTTTCAATAATTGTTTAAAGATTTGTAAAGTTATCACATTACTATTGTGATTTGAACACATGTTTTTCTACTTAATATTTGACTATTATTACCATGAACAATTTAATGATATGATTAATGGTGTGTTAATATGTAGAACCAATGTTTTTAAAAAAATGGATTGAATTGATTGAAAAATATTTTTTGAGGTTCTCTAAAGGAAATGTATTCCTCATCTTCCATGGCTATATTTCATTGATTGTTCCCTAAATACACATCCATGAAAGATAGTTTTTGGAAGCTAGTAGTTGCATCGATCAAAAGCTCTATGATTAGGAATGGGAAGTCATCTTTTTGGATGTGTGGATTAAGGTCTCCTAAATTGATGGATACCTTAATCATCACTATCATTTTCATGATATGGATCGTGTTAGTGATCTATCTTAGATATACCACTTCTCAGAAAAATTCATCTTTGATAAATTTGTGATATTCTGCCTCTACATTGGTTTCATTAGATGGGAACAACTTCCTAGTGTATTTTTGAAGCTTCAATTCTCATCAAGTACGAAGATATAATGTATATAAGAATATAAATTTAGTCTGGGAATTTTTTTATAGTTCCTTGTGAAAAAATATCGGTGATTCTTTAGAAATGAAATATGCATCTCTTCTATTTGAGAGGCTTAGTGGTGATAATTAGCGTAGGACCCATGTATACTTTTATTACCATATTTACATACTTCGGATCATTGACATTTGTGGAGGTAACTTCTTTAAAAGTTAGAGGAGGGACCCCACTATCACCTCCTTGTTATTTCATCTCTGAGCCTATAGAGGCATTCTTAGAAAGATGTGGAAATATGGGGTAAAATTTTTTAGTTTCAAGGTATGTGATGGTATGAGAAGAGACATTATCCTCAATTAATACATGTGTCATTTCAAGGAGATGTTGGAGATATTGTATTTTACAATGTCATTGGTAATGGATGGGAATGGACCTTTGGGACTAGGTTTGTTGCCTAAACTAGATTTACGGTGACCACATAGTTATTAATTGTCATACTTTCGGGATTTGGGGGTGGTAATCAATTTTTGGTTGCTAAAACCTAAATATCTTCATTATTCATTGGTTTTTTTCCTCCCCTTTTGTAGAAACTCACATTATCATGTGTGGACTTTAATTTCATTAAGGGGGTACTTTAATAATGTTGTATACAAACCTTTCAATTCATGGGGTGTTTAAAACATTGATATAATATTTATGGTACCTCCACTTGTGTATAGAAATAGGGCCTTCTAAGTATTAAATTTTATGCATCATCTTTCTAGATAACTATAAACTGAATAGTAGATCTGAGATCCCCATCTGATCTTTGAGTTTGATCTTTCCAATATGTATTTTCCTACACTTATCATAACCTTGTATGGTTAGATTTATGGGATAAAAATACCCTTCTCTATATCACAAACATTATAGGCATTGAATCAGGATGTGATTGATCCTAGAGCCACTATAAACTAGAATCTTATGGATATCAATATTAGCAATCCTACATGAAACATAGAGGGGTATTATTTGACATAGAATGACTTTTTACTGATTATTGTCTGTGAACAAGATGGTGAAATGATTCTTCTAAAATTGTCCTTATTGGATAGTCCTCTTCTAGAGATAATTATGTATCAAATTCAATGGGTCTTTGGAGGCATTATTGAGTTTCATTTATCTTTTTTGAATGATATAGCACATCATGGACTGGGATATTTTTTGGGGAAACCACCAGATATTTCAGAATGTCATACCTATGTTCCAGAGGACGATGATTCTTGGGGTGACATGTCTCATAGGCATGTGCCCTATGAATAAATGAATTTGAGGTGTCCATTATTGTTTCTTGTTCGGAGGTCATAGATGAATATACAACCAATGGTGGGGGTCATGTTAACCTTCTCTCTAACTTGTTTGATCAGAGAATCAAATGCTTGTTAGGCCGTCATGCACAAAAACTAGGTAAAGACGACCAATAAATTGTTTTGGTACACCTTCATGTATTTTAGAGTCTAGTTGAAAATATATACCATAAGTCTCATCTGAATATGAGTTCTCTGTGGTGATGTGGTTGAAATATTGGGTCTGACCAAGCCCTTTATACCCCCTATTTCCACGGTTAATGTGCAAGAATCGTCCAGTTCTCTGGTATGGTGTGGGAAACTCATACACTGAGGCTTATTCATCATCCAATAATGGATATAACAAGTTTAACACATTGACATAACAAAATATGAGATCATCCTCTGCTAGGTTTTCCATTTTTTCAGGCAATTATCATGATATAGATGTTGCAGGGAACAAATCTACAGGAGTCAAAGCTTACATTGGAGCCAAATATGACTTCTCCAATTTGGTTTCATCTAAAATCAAGTGGTCGCATCAAGTTTTTGAATACATATTTGATGTAACCTTCTTGAGTGGGGGAACTATTATGGGTCTGCATAGAAGTTTCCTCAAATATTCATGATCATTTTCAACTATTTTCCAAGTTGTCCAGTTGTTGACATTTAGTTCATTCTAGGCCAAAACATTCAAACAATCACCCTATTTTTATTAATGGGAAAAGGTTTTGTTGGCCACCTACTCCAAGGTATTATCTAACATGACATGTCCATAATTGATCATGTCCTTATGGATTTCATTGAGGATGAATCATTATTGGATATTATGAAACTATTTTTTATAGAAAGATAAGTAGTCGAGATGGTCTATGAGGTTAACCTAATTGGGATTTATATGCAAAGATAGGTTGAGAAGGTTATTTTTAACGGTGGGTATAAAATAAATGGTGAACTATTCAATTTGGAAGGGGTGTGATTTATTCATCCATCTGTCAAATTTTGGGGAACCCTAGTTTCTATGTACTTATGGTTGATGTAGATTTTATGGTTTCTATCACTCAACAAGTGGGGTTAGGATGTTCAAGATCTATATAATTTCTTATATGGGTATTTTTGATGGCTTGAGAGTGAAAAATACAACTTCTTATTTTCCTAGACATTTCCCATGTGCTATGGGAATGGAAAAATATTTGGATCAGGATCCATGAACAATGTATTATAGGAATTTTGTTGTTTCTATACACTCACATAACCCTCCTGGATACTTCATTGGGATCAAAGTTGTCTATAACTCATTGAGGATATTTTTAGTATAGATTATTAGACGTTCCTCTTATATGAAAGGGATATTGAGTGAATGGGTAAAACCACTCTATCTGGATATGAAATCAGATACACTCTTATTTTCATTTTGTTTGTAGTTCCTCATGATAGATATTTTCATTTTCCTATATGTAGAGATGGCCGAATAAAGTAATATTCAACGAAGGTCATCCCATACTGCAATGGATCCTTCTGGTAGATTGTTTAACCAATCAAAGTCTAGACCTGTCAAATTCTATACAAAGAACATAATCTTTGTTTCCCCCTCATGATCATAAGGGGCCACCATCATACCACATTAGGATATGAAGTGTGTGAGATGTTTTATAGGGTCACATACACCATCCAATATAGAGACTTTATAATTCATGAAATTTGGTAGGAGCATAGTATCTACCACCCACTCAGTATATGGCTTCCCCTAATGCTGTAAAGGTTTGAATCCCCCTAATATGTGTTCAATGTTAGTATCCAAGGACTCTGTTAAATTGAGAAACTCAATGGGGTAATACAGTTTGAGATACCTCATATCTATAAGGTGTAAGTGGGGGTCTATGAAGCTGCTCCACTTTTATCATCTGATAACTCTTGATTTATCCTATAACAGAATGATTTCCTTGGAGAGGGAGATTAAATAGAAACTATAGAGGGATTACATCATCATTTTTTAATTCATCATTTATGTGGAATGATTTCCTAGGTTTGAAAACTATCTAATGTTCATATATTTATCCCTCTATAGGATCGACTGTGGGAGGGAGAATATTCATCTCTCCCTGACGATGATACCTAGAAAGAGTATTTCCCTTCAGTATCTTCTCATTGAGTTGTCTTAGAGTTTATATCTCAATCTCATATTATGATGAATGTTTATCCAATGAAATAACTTCAATTATTCTTAGTGGTGATATGGATTTATCAACACTATTACCTTTATCTTTGGCAGTTTTCCTCCAGAGAGTTGGAATCATGATATTCAGTGGCGCCAGATGTTTGAGGCTTCTTGGGTTCTTGTTAAACGTAGCCTAAGATGGTGCATCCAAATCACCATCCACTCAACGTATATTTTCATTCTTGTATCCCTCTATACTTAATTCTTTATTAACCATATCTATTATGCTGATAGAGAATACATTAACATAGTCATATCGTGAAATGGTGGTTTACATATTACTTTTGACGCAAGTGGATGATTCATCACTTCCATCATCATGGTCATTACTCAAACCCTTATCCATTATGGGACAATTTTCTCTTGTGACCCTAGTGGGGATTGACTTCCTTTGAAGTATTATCTTTCTATTTTGACATATGAGTAATGATCATGAGGGAGTTTCAGTCAGTATTATCGAATGGGCCCCGAATAGGAGTGGTTTGTCATGTGGGGGTTGAATGAATGGGTTTCCAACTGTCCAAATTTACCTCCCAATATGGAGAATAAAAATTATATCTATATTTACAATTATTATTATGATGATAAAAATGACCTCATCCCTATGGGCTTAGAGTTACTTATGTCTCTATAGGCATTGATTTATCCGGTTATTGAGGATTCAATGATTCCAGTCATGTATTTGATGACTCACAGGATGGAAATTAAGATATAAACGCCCCATACAATTGGAATGGGGATCATATGGAACCACCATGAATTTTCCCATGACCCTCCTTGGGGATTATTAACATGGTAATAGTTATTGAGAGATAAATGCCCCCTTCACAATGAAATTGGGCTTGTTTTCTGCTACTGATGATATGCCGTGTATCATATTGGGAATTTATTATCTAAGAGGTGGATGTGTGGGTAGATATTCTCCGAGACTAGTGAGATGGATCCCATATTTGATGGATGATATGGTAGCTACTGCTATTTCCAATTTGATTTGGCGCAGCTATGCTCTTGTAGGAGTTGGGTGCAATAGAAGCCCAATATGGGAACCATTATTTATGGGAAATTTTCTTCTTAATCAAAGAAGTAGACTCTGTGTTTGATATGTATTATAATTTCCTTGAGTTTACCAGTTCAAAGACTTTTTATATATCATCTCCCTCTATTCATAATTTCTGGGCATCATTTAAAATGGGAAATTCTATTGTACATACCAACTGGAACACACATTACAATATCCTATAACTTATCCAGAGGCTATGAAATTACAGGATGTCGTATCTAATGGGTAAAATTGTTCTAGGGACATAGGGAAGTATAATGATCCATATTTTACCCATCCTCATATATGTACATATGGAAATGCTTTGGAAATTAGTCAGTGGTGAGTTTTCATGGTGCAGAGACAAACACTACATAGGCGTTTGGCAATCCCCTCAATTCACATGTTCCAGTCTATAGAAAAGGTGGCCATATCAAGATAAAAATAGAGTGTATTGATGAGTTGATGGAGATAATCATTTCCTGGATAAGGGATGTGTATCTCCTTCAATCCTAGATGAGTTGCCCATATATTTTGGGGTAGATAAGGCATGCACTCTTTTTCTAGTTCATCTGGGACCTCATAGTCAGATTTTATAAGGATAACGAACATTATGGGGAGGTTTTTTCTTGGTAACATTCTCTATATACCTATGTAGGCCTCTAATAGATCAGTTATTTGTGGGAGATGTAACTGTTAGAATGATGAGAACACTTAGTATGTAAGGAGTAGAGTCCCAATGATTTATCTCCACACTACCATGAGTAGAAATATCCCGGTAAAGATCATATTTTGCTTCATTGTAATAGATGACAATCCCATGAGGTGTTGAAAATCTTCCTTTAACATCCTCAAGGACACTAGAATTGACAATATTATGGATATGAGTCTCATTTTGTGTCCTAGTCAGAATATATCGACCGTCCTTCTAGAATTGTTCTGGGATATGAGCATGTTGTATAATGGTTTTCATAACTTGTTTATAATCAGTTGGTGCTATAGGAGTATGATTCCAATATTGAGGAGATGGTGGAATATTAAAATGTTCTTAGAAATTATTGATAGTAATATGAGCATGTATCATGATCTTTTTAATTATTACATGGTGATCCTTAGTTAGAAATGAACTATGAGCCTAAAATTGAGACTTTGGAATATGTCGTTGGATTTTTTGTGGCAAGGATATGAGACTTCCCTAAGGTATGAGCCACTTTCACCTTGTAATACTTGATTTCAACATGAATATAGACCCGATTGGAATTTTAATTATCTGTTAGAATATTTCGACGGAAATCCAAAATCGAAGAATAGATATGATCCACCCCTTATTTTCCTTGAAACTATGAAGGTGAGACCATTGTTTTTTGGATGTAGGAATATACACATTCCATCAGTGATTTTATGGGATATTATTGTGAGATTTACTGATAGGAATATGAGTCTACACCAAGTCAAGTGTCATTCCCACTTAGTGATCCCTAGTCAAAACTAGGATGTGAGACTAATCATGTCCATTTAGAGTATGTCACTGGTTTTCTTCGATAGGAATATGATCCATTTTTAGGCATATTCCTCTCAATCATGGTGAGCCCTATCTAGAACAGGGATATGAGCATGATCCTAGTACTTTGGAATATGGAATTGGACTTTTCAAATAGTAATGTGTCCCTATCACGGGGCATGTAATTCTATCATCAGGTGAGCCCCGATTGGAATGGGAATACGTTCCTGCTTAAACAGTGGGTCCTTTATAAAAATATGCAGATAAATCTCCAAAAAAGGAGAAGTAATTTGTGTTTCTATGGATCAACCACTTATTCATAATGGTTAGAGTGTTGAGTGGCCATGGATGTAGGGATATTAATATGTTCATTTCCCAGTATCTACACCCGTTCTATAATTTGGCGGCGGAGTACTTCAATTGTGGTTATGACGCATTTTAATTTTATAATAGTGTGTGTAGGGATATATGATATCCAAATTTGCATCCCCACTTTATAATGGAAGATATCCTCTATTGAAGTGGGGATATGATAAAACTTATATCCTCCTTATTCCACCAAAGTATTCAAATCATATTCATACATTAGGTTAGGGATATGTGCCATCCCCATGCCTACTAAAGAAGTTTGTCTACAAACATGATCTATGTGAGCAGGTTTATGTGTCTGCTCACTAGTTACTACCAGAATATTCCATAAAACAGCATTAATGGTAGTGGATATATGATCCCACTCATGTTTATCTAGATCCACCATAACCATATGTGTCTTCCTTATTTCCCATGAATGGTCATCAGAGGTGGTAGTGTGTCCAGTGGTACACTCAGCAGGGAATTGATGGGTACCGATGGGATGGTACTGGAAATAGTGGTTGATTGGATCCATCCTCATCATCCCCTGAACTAGAAGGAAGCCATATTTGGTTCCATAGTCTATTTTCATCAGATAATTAAGGTGGTCATTTCCATACTCTGAGGATAAGCAACCAAAGTGGTTGGAAGTGGAAATGGGGGCCCTAGGCATAGCTGCAGCTTTCAATGGATGATGCAGACATGTTAGTTTTATTACATAGAGACACTCAGAGAAGCATCAAGTGTAGTGATTATTTCAAATTGATGGAATTCATGTACCATTTTTTTCATCACATGAAATTAATTTTTTTAGGAAGGTGATGTCATTTTTTGAACCGTAGGGGTTAGAATCATATAAATTTTTCAAAATTTGTCATTAGATGATGAAATTATCTAAAACTATGATACTTTTTGTAACACCCCAAGATTTTATGCGATATATTCTTTTTAATTTCTTTTATATATTCTATTTTACACTACACCATGATTATCTTGCACTATACACAACACCGTATTAGATTGCAGTATACGCAACACTATTATTGGATCGTGCTACACACAATTTCAAGTTCATTTGATTGTAGTTATTCTACGCAACATTGAGTTTATATGTATATATTCAATGAATAAATGAAATATTGTTGGATTCTATTATACAATACAAAAAAGGAGTCTTGCACTACACACAACCCTAACTTGGCTTGCATTACACACAATCGTGACCTTCTTCGATAGCGTGTGTTGTACGCAATACCTGGTTTCACTAAACAACGATATATGGTTATAATATCGTTATAAACTAGCAGTTATGAATAGTATTAACTAAATTTTTAATTTTATAAAATTATTATTCATCTTACACATTTTCTACAACATGGTATGAGAACAAAATACATGTTTTCGGGTAAAATAAGTATTTTTCAATAAATACAGTTTTCCCGCCTTTTGATGGCACACGCATTTTAAATATAATTTTTGAAAAGTTTATAAGTTTATTTTTACAAAATAAACTTATTCTTTTGAATCAGGGTATAAATATTAAATTGTATAAAGTTTTGATATTTTTCTGATAACTTTTATATTTTAATGAATAGTAAAAACACGCTACATTTTAATTGAAAGCAACTTTTTCATCGTAATACTTTATATGGTTAAATTATAACATTGAATGGTTTTAAAGTATAAATAGAATATATTTTTACCATTTAATATAATGTATGTCATTTTCATCGATTTTACATTGAATTCGTAGGTTAAATCAATTCAATCTTTTGCAATGTTTTAAATGAAAACTCGTTTTCTTTCGACAATGTGATTAATATTAATTTATTTATGCAACTTCTGTGTATTGAATTTAAAAGAAAAATAGATTCAATAATTGGAATCATTGGGTCCAAATTATGTTCATAGGTGAATTTTTATTTTTGGGAATTATGAATAGTAACTATGGTAAATTTTATTTTCCATAGTTATAGGTAAATCGGGTAATTAAGGGTAAATATAATTTTATAAAATTACCCTAACACCTGCCAAAACTCTATTGGATGAATATAAGTCGACCAATATCACATAAGTGTTGGAATTGATTAATTTCATGAACTTTTGACAATACAAATGACATAATTATTAATAAAACCAAAGAAAGTGACAATATGTCACTCTCTTGAATCTTATAAGTATAATAATTTTAATATAGTGATAAACTACATAACATTTAGAACATGAATAGTCTCCCGAAATATAATAAAATTATCTATATCATATTAATTTATTTATAATTTTTAGGGATTGTATAATTAACAATAATGGTGACACAATAGTGATGTTGAAATTATTTTATTGATTGAAATATCAAATAAATGGTATTAAATATATTAAAATAATTATTATATAAAATATTTAATGTTCTCCACGAATTTTCTAGATAAATATGACTTGTTATGAAGCTATTGAATATTTTATTTATAACATAACTTCTTTTTCAATTTTATTTAAATTCAAGTAAATGAATAGTGTCAAAGTTGACACATTTTTTATTTTATAAAAATAACATAATATAAAATTGTTTAAAAATCACAAAATTTTTTAAAAATTTTAAATTTAAATTTATATGGTCTAAAATCTCATCAATTATCCAATTATGAAAAATTCAAAACATATAAATAATTATTTATAACAATTTAAAATTTAGAATATTACTACCACAAATAAAGTTAAATAAATTAAATAAGGATAAATCAAGTTGATAATGTTTAAAATAAAATCTCAACATGCCTAAATTATATTGGTTCATGATATTACAACCCTATATCATCTAATATACGAATATGAGTCATTTTTGGAGGTTTTTTAGTGGGGTTTCAATTTATTATAAATTAATATTTCTTATGTTTCCAAAGATGCCCCTCTCCTCCCTTATAAAAAGGGCACCTCTTCCCACTTCTCCTCAAACCCATTTGAGCATTGAATATAGACAAAACCCTACCCATTTACCTTCTAAACTTCCCTAGAAACATTATAGTGGTTCTGGTATCCTCGAAAGACCAAATCTAGCGCCTTAAGAGGAAGTTAAGAAGAGGCATGTCAAAGAAGAGGTAATATCCTTTAACGATTCTTTCCAATTTATTTATCCTTATACTTATTCTTATTTATTTTTTCATCATAAATTAATAACATTAGTATCACTAATATACTGATATTTTATTATAAATATTAAACAACTTGATTTAATCTTCTATCCATCCTACGGAAAACGAAATAATCGCACGTGCGTATGTACAGAATACCGTCTCCACACGGTGGTGTAATCTGTTTTCCACCACAACCTTACTTGGATAGGTATAATTGTGTAAATAATAACTATATAAGGCTATTAAACAACATACTGATTCAGAAATATTATATCATCCACTCCAATTCAATTAAATAATTATGGGAACGATATCATCGCTCGTGCGTACGTACGGATTACAGTCTCCACGACGCTATGAGATTCATTCTCCATGATAACCACTCAAGAATGACTATAAAGTATATATAATGAATAATAATGAAATATATGACATGATAAAGCTACTGTATATATATATATATATATATTTCATTCACATACATTCATTGAAGTCAATAAGGAATGGAAAACAACGTTCATGCGTACGTACGGCCTACCGTCTCAATGAACGGTGTATTTAATTTTATTTATCTATCTATTATATATATATACTGAATATATAAGATATATAAATCATTATTACATTATGAAGTAATTAAATCATGATTTAAGTTATAATAGTATCAATAACAACAAGTCCAAACACGTACGATAAATAAAACGAATTTACCCAAAATGCTACTTTAACATGGAATTTACAAAATAAAGGGTAATATAATGTCATAAGTGACCAATATATGATATCATAACAATGAATATGATTATATAATAAGTCAATGGCAATATTTTAATCATTATATAGGAGGTGTGGATACGTATGAAGCATATCAGACCTAAGGTAAGGGATAATTATTCCAATATCATTCTTATCTGAGATTGTTTATTCGTAAGTATTTACTGGGGTTTTTTTCATCATCAATGTCCATGTTTTCTAAATGTTTTTTATGTATTTTAATTTCCTTTTTACCCATTTGTGACTTTTACCACATGTTATGAAAGGAATATTTCTTTTTATTACCATACGAGGAACTTTTTGACTTTTCCGACAAAAGTACGAGAAAAATGTTTTTTTAACTTATACGGCACGAATGGATTTTACAGTTTCATAAAGACTTATTTCAATGAATCTTACTCTAAAATATTTCATGAATATTTTCAACAAAATCATTTTCTTTTAAAATTTATTGGCATTTTTTGAAAAGAAAATGATTTTGAAGAAGAAAGAATATTTTCATCAAAAATTCATTTCAAGCATTTTAATAATACCATTTTTCCATCTAAGATAAAATTATTTCATATGTGTATGTTTAAAATATAATATCTCTATGATTTAGGTGGTTTCAGTTTTCTTATGATGAAATGATATCCTTTTTTTATATGGATTATGTTATGATGGGATGATGTTTATAAAACCCATTTTATTCTCTGGGTTATGATGAATGATTTATGTTTATGTTGTGTCACATGTAAGAATGATTTCATTATGAGATGGGTGAGACCTATATCCCCCTCCAATGCATTTGGTTATGTTATATATCTCAAGATATAGACATGGCTGAAACGAAAAGTAAATCTGGTTCAGTAATACATAGCTGGAACGGCACGTAAACCTGGTTCAGTAAGGGACTTTGTCCACTAAGATAGGATTGGCAGCAATGCCTTGGCTACTATAGAAATCAAATCATGTGCATAATGTTATTCCATAATTAAAAGTTTTATTTCCAAGCTATTTTATCATGATTTATGTTCCATTATGATCTATTCCTTACGTAGTGCCATGTTTTATGTCATTGCTCAAGATTTTAATGTTTAAACATTATGTTCATGTTTTTATGTTGAAATGTATATGTTTTGTTTTATTTTCTCTAGGATTACCCTCACTGAGAATTTGAGCTCACCCTTTATATGTTTTCATTTCCCCATGATATAAATAAAGGTTTTAGGTAAGAAAAAAGGGGATGATCTTTATGAGAAATGTTGAAGATCATTCACCAAGATTAGAAGATTATGTTACGAGTTTCCAAAGACACTAAACTATTATGGTCCTTGAGAGTTGGTTCTTGTTATGTGTTAACTATTCGGCAAAAGTAATATAATTTCCTGTACTTCAAGATTTGGGTCTCTATAGTTGGTATCAAAGACAAGGTTTAGTTAACCTTTGGAAACTAGGATGTGAAAAAATTAGTGAGATCCCTAGAGATATTTCTAAAGTATGTCTAGGGATATCCCTAAGGTTAAGTATAAGTATAGGTTATAGTCCTAAAATTACTGTATTGATCATAGTGTTAAACATAGGATGTTAGAGATTGAAAGTAATCCCGCTTTATTATGTTGTTTTCCTAGCATGATTTTTTCCTCTTAAACTATTCCTTTTGGGTTTTAGATGATGGCTGGAACCCGAAGGAACCGTGTTGATCAATGTAATGGACAATGAAATGATTGTCCTCCTGAACAAACCAATGTTATGGGAGATGGATTACAAAATCGTATTTCTATACTTACTCAAGATATGAATCATTTTGGACTACCAAATGATCAAGGAAGAGAACAATACTCTATTGAGCCCTTCATGAGTCAATGTCCACCTTCTTTCAGTGGGTCTTGTGATCCACTTGTTGTTGAACAATGGATCAGTACCATTGAAAAGATATTTTCCATAGATCATTGTTCAGAGCATGAAAAAGTCATTCTGGCTATTTACCATTTATAAGGTGAAGCAGATCAATGGTGGACTATAAATAAGAATATGAGTCCCCAAGATGAAATTGAATCCATGGAATGGGATGAGGTCAAGAACTTATTTTTCAATAAGTACTTCCCTTGTATTCTTCGAACAAATATGAAAAAGGAGTTCATTGAGCGTAAGCAAAAGGATGATTAATCTATTGGTGTATACGAAGAAAATTTTACGAGGCTTTAAAGGTATGCATTTGGCTTTATCATTCAACCTAAAAGTAAAGTTGATCGATTTTTCAGTGTCTTAAAACCCAGTATTCAAAGGGAATTAACTATAAGAGACTTCAGTAGCTATGAAGAAATTTTATGTTGTGCTATCAAGGTAGAACTGTAAGCTGGTGTTACATATCCATCTCATGGTTTTGAAAATAAATGATAGATGGAGTTCAAGGAGAAATCTCATAACAATGGTGAAAAGAATATGAATGTTTCTTTATGATCAAAGTATAGAAAGAAGCATGGTGGATATAGTCTAAAAGGTAATAAAAAATGTTTCCAGTGTGGAAAAGAAGGTCATCGTGTAGATGAGTACCGAAGTAATGGGAAAAAGTTATCTAATGGTAGGAATAGAGAAAAGAATACATAGAAAGCTCCACCAAAACTTCAATGCTTCAAATGCAAGGAAATGGGTCATTATGCTAATAAATGCCCTAATCCAAGGGTTAATGATGATCGACGTGAGAAACCTATTAAGGAAAAGGATAAAGGGAAGTAACATGTGATCAGAATTTGTGATTTTGAGTATGAAAATGATGTTGTGGAATGAATAAGTGTTTATGGAACAGGATTCCGAGATAATGTTGTGGAATCTCATTTAATGTATCGTGGAATATTGGAATATCAATGTATTGGATCATTGTGGTTTTTAATTAATTTTATGTTACTGATAACCATGAAAAGTGATTGAAATATTTTTGGAAAGCAGATGATATGCGCATAATTAAGGGATAAGGATAAAATAATATGTATGATAGTAATCATGAGCTCATGACTAATATAAGGACAAAGTGATATCATGGTTTGAGTATATAGAAATATTGGGATTTTGGTATGTGGAAAGAGTTAACTTTTGACAACATTCAACTTTTCACTAAGGTTCAATGGGTATTCATTTTTCAGGAGAATACATGATTAAGGTATTCACATGACTATATTGTGACCAAAAAGATATATCGGGGATAAATTATGGTATTCACATGCTCGGTAGATGAAATATCAAGTAATTGTTTTATTTATACTATGATCTTGGACAGAAATATTTTGGATAATCATAAATATTTGAAATGGATAATGTTGGACATAATTTAGTTTAAGTATAGAACTGTTTTCGATATTATTGATGGAATGTTATAATTATGTAGTTTTAGAAAAAAGGACAACCTACAGGACGGGTGACAACCCGTTGCGTCAGACAAGGCTGTGGGAATCTAACCCACAACCGAAGTGTGACTGGCCTTTATCTCCTACCACTGGCCTAGAGGAAGTCCCTGGTTAGTAGAAACAAGTTTTATTTTATTATTCGGTATGATAGATGAAGTATAAGTCCATTTTTGGAACCATATACAATTAATCTTACCATAAGATGGACTTATGTATATTACATTTGCTAACATTATGTTTGAGACAGATGTAATGACCTATCATTCTATCGCATGATCTTTTAACACTTCACGAATAACAAATTCAACTTCATTTCATTAAGAGATGAAGTGGAAATTGTTCAAGGAACGAACAATAGTGAGATTGTGCCAAAATCATGTATGTATTTCTTTTAATTAATAAAATTTAGGGAAATGATCTTGAAAACCCAAAATGTTGTCCTAGTGTCCTCATATATGATGAATCCTAGAGTACCATAGATCATCACAAATTTATGGCTTTGTGATTGTTGGATTTTTAATAGCCATGTTCTCAACCACTCTCCATCAAAATGTGATGGTTATATTTCTATTCCATATCCATATTTTCACCTATGTTATCCTATGTGGGAACACAATGATTTGTTAATTTGGGTAACCAAAAAGTTTCACACTTTAGTTTTTAAAGATAAGTTTTGGTATTCCTTTTTATGATGTGGGTTTCTTTGAAAGAAACTCTCTTGTAATAAACCATTTATAACCCCGAATAATTTCGAGGGAAAAATTCATTTTAAGGGGGGTAGAATGCTACACCCCGAGATTTGATGAGATATATTATTTTTAATTTATTTCATATTTTCTATTGTACAGTACACCAAGATTATCTTGCTCTATAGGCAACACCGTATTATCTTGCAGTATACGCAACACTATTCTTGGATCGTGTTACACACAATTTTATGTTCGTTTGATATTAGTCATTCTATGAAACATTGAGTGTATATATATATTCAATGTATAAATGAAATATGGTTGGATTCTATTATACGAGACAAAAAAGGAGTCTTACCCTACACGCAACCCTGACTTGGCTTGCATTACACGCAATCGCGACCTTCTTCGATAGCGTGTGTTGTACACAATACCGTGGTTCACTAAACAACAATATAAGGTTATAATATTCTTATAAACAAGCCGTTATGAATAGTATTAACTAAATTTTTAATATTATAACATTATTATTCATCCTTACACATTTTCTTGATCATGGTATGAGAACAAAATAATTTTTTTTGGGTAAAATAAGTATTTATCAAAAAATGATGTTTTGCCGCCTTTTGATGGCGCACCCATTTTAAATATAATTTCTGAAATTTTTATAAGTTAAATTGTTCAAAATAAATTTTTTCTTTTGAATCAGGATATAAAAATTTACATTGGATAAATTTTTTATATTTCTCTAATAACTTTCATATTTTAATGAATATTAAAAACACAGTATATTTTAATTAAAAACATCTTTTTCATCGTAATAATTTATACGGTTAAATTATAATATTTAATGGTTATAAATTATAAATAGAATATATTTTTACCATTTAATATAATTTATGTCATTAGCATCGATTTTACATTCAATTCGTAGGTTAAATCAATTCAATCTTTAACAATGTTTTAAACCAAAACCTGTTTTCTTTCGACAATGGGATTAATTTTAATTTAATTTCTGAAAATCATGTATATTGAATTTAAAAAAAATGGATTCCATATTTTGAATCAGTGGGTCCAAATTTTGATAATATGCTACTTTTTATTTTTGGGAATTATTAATAGTAACTATGGTAAATTTTATTTACCATAGTTAAAGGTAAATCAGGTAATTAAGGGTAAATATAATATGATAAAATTACCCTCACACCTTCCAAAAATCTATTGGATTAATAAATGTCGACCCATATCACCTAAGGATCAGAAGGGATTAACTTCATGGACTTTTGACCATGAAAATGACATAATTATTAATAAAACTAAAGAAAGTGACAATATGTCACTCTCTCAAATATTATAAGTATAATAATTTTAATATAGTGATAAACATCATGAAATTTCGAACATGAATAGTATCCAGAAAGCTAATAACATTATCTACATCATGTGTATTTATTTATAATTTTTAGGGATTAAATAATTATCATTAAAGGTTACACAATGGTGATGTTGAAATTATTTTATTGATTGAAATGTCAAATAAATGGTTTTAAAAATATTAAAATAAATATTATATGAAATACTTAATATTCTCCACGAATTTTCTAGATATATATGACATGTTATGAAGCTATTAAATATTTTAGTTCGAATATATCTTCTTTATGGATTTTATTTAAATTCGAGTAAATGAATAGTGTCAAAATTGACACATTTGTTATTTTATAAAAATAACATGATATAAAATTGTTTAAAAATCACAAAAATATTTAAAAACTTTAAATAAAATATAATATGGTCTAAAATGTCATAAATTATCCAATTATGAAAAATTCACAACACATAAGTAATTATTTATAACAATTTAAAATTTATAATCTTATTGCCACAAATAAAGTTAAATAGATTAAATAAGGATAAATCAAGTTGATAATGTTTATAATAAATTATAAACATGTCTAAATGTTTTTGTTTGATGATATTAAAACTCTATCTCATCTAATATTAATATATGAGTCATTTTTTGATATTTTTATGTGGGTTTTCAATTTATTATAAATTAATATTTCTCATGTTTCCAACGTGCCCCTCTCCTCCCTTATAAAAAGGGCACCCCTTCCCACTTCTCCTCACACCCATTTGAGCATTGAAGCTCGGACAACCCCGGAAAATTTCCATTAGTAACTTTTCTAGAATCTTTATAGACTTTCTGGTCTCCTCAAAATACCGATTCTAGTGCCTTAAGAGGAGGTTAATAAGAGGCGCCTCAAAGAAGTGGTAATATCTGTTACCGATTCTTTCCAATTTATTTCTTCTCATAAATTTTATTCCTTATTTGTTTCATCATAAATTAGTAAAATAAGCATCACTAATATACTGATATGTCATTATAAATATTAAACAACCCTATTTCATCTTATATCTCCTACAGAAAACGAAATCACCGCGTGTGCGTACGTATGGAATGTCGTCTCCATGCCGTGTTGTAATCTGTTTTCCACCAACAACATACTTGGATGGGTATAATGGTGTAAAGAATAACTATATATGGAAATTATAACAATATACGGATTCTTATATATTATATCATCCACCCAATATAAATTCAATAATTATGGGAATGATATCATTGCTCGTGCGTACGTACGGATTACCGTCTGCACGACGCGATGAGATTCATTCTCCATGATAACCACCCAGGAATGATTATAAATTATATATAATGAATAATAATAAAATATATGACAAGATAAATCTACTGGATTTATTTATATATACATATGTCATCTACTTACTTTCATTCAAGTTAATAAGGAAAGGAAAACAACGTTCATGCATACGTACGGCCTACCGTCTCCATGAACAGTGTATTTAATTTCATTTATCTATCTATTATCTATCTATTGAATATATATGATATATAAATCATTATTACATTCTGGAAGTAATTAAATCATTATTTAAGTAATAATAAAAACAAGAACAACAATTCCAAACACGTATGATAAATAAAACGATTTTACCCAAAATGATGCTTTAACATGGAATTTACAAAAGAACGAGTAATATAAAGTCATTAGTGAACCATATATGATATAATAATAATGAATATTATTTTTTAATAAATCATGAAATTATTCAAATAATTATATAGGATGTTCGGATACGTACGAATCATATCGGACCTAAGGGAAGGGATAATTATTCCAATCTCGTTCTTATCCGAGATTGTTTATTCGTAAGTATTTACTAGGGTTATTGTTATCATCCATGACCATGTTTTCTAAAAGTCTTTTTATGTATGTTTAAATCCTGTTTTACCCATTTTTTACTTTTAACACATGTTATGAATGGAATATTTCTTTTTTTTCCATACAAGGAACTTTTTGACTTTTCCGACAAAAGTATGAGGAAAATGTTTTTTTCACTTATACGGAACGAACAGATTTTTACGGTTTCATAATGACTTATTTCAATGAAGCTTAATTTACAATATTTCATTAATATTTTCAAAAAATAATTCTCTTTTAAAATTTCTTGGCATTTTGTGAAAAGAAAATGATTTTGAAGAAGAAAGGATATTTTCATCAAGAATTCATTTCAAGTGTTTTATCAAAACCATTTTTCCATCTAAGATGACATTATTTAATATGTGTATGTTTCAATTATAATGTCTCTATGATTTACATGGTTTCACTTTTCTTATGATGAAATGTTATCAATTTTTTTTATATGGATTGTGTTATGATGGAATGATGTTTATGAAAGCCATTTTATTCTCTGGGTTATGATGAATGATTTATGTTTATGTTTTGGCACACGTATAAATGAATTCATTATGAGATGGGTGGGACCTATATCTCCCTCCAATGCATTGGGTAATGATTTATATCTCATGAGATAGACATTGCTAAAACAGAAAGTAAATCTGGTTCAGTAATACAGGGCTAGAACGGCAAGTAAACCTGGTTCAGTAAGGGACTTTGTCCACTAAGATGGGATTGGCAGCAATGCCTTGGCTACTATGGAAATAATATCATGTACTTAATGTTTTTCCACAATTAAATGTTTTATTTTCAAGCTATGTTTTCATGTTTGATGTTCCATTATGATATAAGCCTTAAGTACTGCCATTTTTTATATCATTGCTCAAGATTTTGATGTTTAAACATTATGTTCATGTTTTTTTGTTCAAATGTATATGTTTTGTTTTATTTTCTCCATGCTCTCCCTTACTGAGAATTTGAGCTCACCCTTTATATGTTTTATTTTCCCCAGGATATAAATAAAGGTTTTAGGTAAGAAAACAAAAGGGGAAGATCTTTATGAGAGATGTTGAAGATATTTCACCAAGATTAGAAGATTATGTTCCGAGTTTCCAAAGACACTAAACTATTACAGTCCTTGCGCGTTGGTTTTTTTATGTTTTATGTATTCTAAAAAAGTAACGTAATTTCCATGTAAGTCAAGATTTGGGTCTCTACACTTTTGATGAGAGTAATTTTTGTAGTCTTGAAGATAATAGGGAACAAGGTCCCAAATTTGTTCAATATCATAGGCATGATGAATCCTAAATCATATATACATGGTTAACTCAATTATTATTTTATTCATGATCCGGCCATTCTTCCCATGTGGACTAGTCAAGGTGAAGGTGGACTTATTTCATGGTAACCCCAATAAAAGAAGATCATTTGTATTATTTATTCTAGTATTACCATCTTTTGTTGATATTCCAACAATGTGGCTTGGGAAACTGACCATATTCATATTTGAGGGTGTTGCGTTGGGACCATTGTTTTTCATAGAATATGTAATGTAAAATGGTCTGATGCAAGATTAAACAATCATTCTGTTGTTAAATAGATCCACATCGAATTTACCTTTTTGTTTTGATGGGAAACAGATAACCACTAGGTTTGTATAGTTTCCCCCAATGGTTGATTATATGTGAGGGGGTTAAATGTATAGTACAATAAATTATTTCGAGTTACCGTTGTTGTAACACCCCTAGTTTCCATGGTACGTTTTCCTTTGAATAATGAAATTGCTTGCGTTGTACAGAATGTTGAGTTTTAACACACCATGACCAATCAAACTAGCCATTATGAATAGTAATACTAAATTTTGAAATTTTATAAATTTTATTTTTCAAAATAGACATCAATTTTATATTCTGAATATCCAAATTATCTTCGGGTCAATTTTTGGTATTTTTCAAAAAACATTCAAATTTTGATGAATATTGAAAAACACTTACTTATTGGTTAAAACCAACTTTTTATTTAAATAATTATTTATTATATTTAAATTTATATTCGGTATAAATAGTTACATAATACCTATATTATATAAATGTAATTTATTTGAGTCATTTTATAATAAGTTTAGATATATAAAATTTTAATGATCTTTCTACCGTCTTTTATCCACCTACTAGGCACATTTACAAATTTGCATAAAACATAATTTTACCACTACTTTGAATTTAATTTTAAAAATCATAGAGACATAGTTAATATAAATAATTAAAATTTGGTTCAATAAGATGAGATTAGTTTTTTCTAAATCATAACTTTTGGCTTTTATTTAACACGGTTAAAAGTATATAGGGTAATTAAAGGTAAAAATGATATTATTATTACCAAAAAAAATTTCCTAATTATATTGGATAAGTTTATATCGACCAAAAAAAACCTTAGGAATAAATTATGATCCATTAGGTTCATTTTATTAGATTAGGATATTTATTATTATTTTATTTAAAGAATAGTTAAAAGTGTTAAATTCAAAGATTAATAACTAAACCATTTTAATATAGGGTTATACATGGGATAAATTCAACAATAAATATTAATTATATATATATAACGATTTCCTACATAATAGTATTTTATTTAATATTTTTATACATTTAATAATGTAATTTATTTTTGACAAAATGATGATGCATTAATTAAATTATTAATGAAATATTAAAATAATTGATATTATAAATACCCAAATAAATATAAATTGAAGCTTTTGATGAATTCCACGAAATTTATATGTCATTGTGACATTTTATGATTGATTAATGAATTTAGTTCTATAAAATAAATGTTTTATGACTTTAAAAAAAATCAATTACTAAATAGTGTTAAAATTGACAGAAATGAGTTTTTTAAAACAAATACTATATTATTAATTGATATTATATTCCTAAAAATATAAGGTTCATCCAAAAGACATATATAAGGCTATATATATCAATAATGTACCACTTAGGGTTCTCTTGGTAGTTTATATTATGTTTATTAACCATAAAAATATAAAAATACAAAGTGATATGCTAAATGTAAAACTATTTAATTAAGAGTTAAATTTAAAATATAAGGTTAATATGGTGAACTAAACCTATCTAAATCCTATTGGTTGAGATTTTTTCAACTCATCCACACATTATACTCTAAATAAATCATTTTGGATCCACTAGAACCCGAATATGTTTTTATTATAAAATAATATTTCATGCTTTTTCTAAAGTGCCCATCACCCCTCTTATAAAAGGGCACTTACCCTTCTCTCCAAATCACATCTCCAAATCCATTTTTCATGGCCAAAACCTGCCCAAATATCCTCCCAAATTCCCTAATTTCATCCTATAGTCCTCAATTTGATCATAAATCCAACCTAAGGAGCCCTTTTGATCAACTCAAAAGAAAACACCCAAAGAAGAGGTAATAATTTCACCACACTCTTTGAAGTTCTTTTCTTATTCACTTCCTATTTATTTGTTGTTTCATTACCAAAATAATTAATCATGTACCTTATACATACTTTTATATTATTACAAATATGGTACAACCATATTCTTTATTCTATCCATCCTATTAATGGCAAAGTCACCATATGGGCATACACAAGTCTTGTTGTCTTTATGTCGTGGTGTAGTTTTTCAGTCAACACATAACTGTTTGGATGGTTATAATAATGAGTATAATTTATTTAAATAATAAATATAACATATTAATGATTCTGTATATGTGATATAACATCCAATTACATACGATCTCACCATCAATATAATGATATTGTCGCTCGTGCGTACGGATTACCATCTCCACGAATGCGATGAGATTCATTCACCATCATAATCATTAAAGAATTATTTTCATTTTGGGATTAAAAAATATGTTTATGAACTTAATATCATTTTTTATATGAATCAAACACAGTATATCAATAACAAACATCTCTTACGTAATAAATCATATAAAGGAAATCAAATCAGTTAACACCAGAAATGATGATACTAATGAAATATTATTAACAAAGAAATATTAGTGTATCATATATGATATAATATTAATGTATATGGTTCTTGTATAATTTAATAACAATTATTTCACCATTATACAGTTGTTTAACCTACCCTCAACCAAGGAAATGTACAAGGTAATGGTTAATTTCACAATCTCTTTATTATCTGATATTGTTTTTACATGAGTATCTACTAGAAAATATTTATCATCCACATCTGTGTTTTCTTAAATATAAATTTCAAAACATTTTTACTATTTTATAAACTATGGGTTAAGGTAGTTTATACCCATAATTGACCTGATATGTTTTGAAAGGAGTCTTTTTGTCATTTTCCAAACAATGTACATTATGACCTTTTCGTCAAAATTAAGGTATGCGTGTATTTTTTTAACTTATACGGCAGGTGTGGTTATTATCCGTCGTTATTACACCTTTGAAGATTACCTTAGAAGATTATAATAATATTTTCAAACAAATTTAATTACAATACTTTTAAATGATTTCAAAAATATAAAGAGATATTCTTCTCAAATAATTTTCATTTCATCTATGTCAAAATCCTTTGATGGACTTTACACTTGTTTCATGTTGATTCATTATGATACAAATTTTACATATTGTATTGAAGGTTTTGTGATATGAATGACTATTGATGTGTTATTTTTACACCATTCATGGTTTAGGGTTAAGGTATTAACATTTTGTGTGCTAGTTTTAATACGAATGTTTACGTTTCTACCTTTTCATATGAGGAATGCATTAGACTTAGTAAGTGATGGGTGAAGCCCTCTATAGCTCCTCGATGCTTCGAAAGGTATCATAATACAAACTAGTGTCTAGGCATAAGGTCTTGATAAAATCTTATTTGTATTCATGGAATGATGTCTTGACTATGTGGTTATGATGTCCAACATTATCCATTCTATCATTATGAAATTGGTTATTGATATTGTATCGAATTATTCGACTAGTATAATATCCATGTGAATAAGTAAATGTAATTATTTATATATATTTTCCATATTATTCTGAATTTTATGTTTAAAAGTATTATGTTTTAGTCTTATATATTTCCTTAAAATATTTATACTTATTTATGAATGTTTCCATTATTTGTTATCCTTACTGAGCATCTGATCTCACCCCTTTCTAGGTTTTATTTTTAAAAGGATGTGAAGAGGTATATTAGGACTGACCTTCGGGGATAGTATAAGGGATATGAATGTGGTCAATGGACACAATGTTTTTGTAATTTGTCATTCTCTAATTTAATGCAAAACTTATACATGTATATAATACTTCTAAGGCTAATAAATTGATCGGTCTTTTGAGAAAAGCTTTACTTATATAATTACAATTTTATTTAATAATGCATCGAATCTTGATAACTCTGTTTGGGGTGTTACATTTGGTATTAGAGGAATTTTAGTACAAATTGTGGAAACTAGATTTAAAAAAACTCTGATTAGAGAAAACTACCAAAAGATAGACTTCGAGGATTAGTGTAGAAGAACTTTTTAGACTTTTGGTAATGTATATATTTTTTGAGTTTCTATGAAATACATCCATGTATAGATACGAGTAGGTATAGGTGGCTCTGGCACAGATGTAACTGGGGTTAAAACCCGAAAACACCGCTTTGAGCTAGACTTGAACTAGAACCGGTGCATGACCACAGGCCTTGCAGTACTCTTGGTTACGAAAATCCAGAGGGATATGCATAGTATAATTGACATTTTCATTACATACCATTATGAAAGATTTATGAGTATATACTTCCTCAAAGAAAACTATTTTATGATTATGGATTATATCCATAAAATTTTCAATTTATGTTTAGTATTTTAAAAGTTTGGGATTATGTATTGCGATTCATAAACTAATGTAGTGTATGATATTGTTTAGAAATGGTGCCTAGTAGAAGGAATGGAAACTGTATTAATGCACTTAATCCATGTAGGGATTTCCCTCCTACTCAAGATAATTATAGGGGTGATAATGATGCAACTGGTGCTAATAAGCTGATCACCATACTAAGACAGCTCACACAGATTATGAATAATAACCGTACTCGTATAGAGCACCCTGATCCACAATAAAGAGGATAATTGTTTGACTACTTCATGTGGAAATAACCACCAACATTCAATAGGACTACAAATCCATTTGTAGTTGAGTAATGGATATGTTCCTTATAGAAAATATTTCATGCTTTGGGGAGAAACGAAAGGGAAAAAGTAGTCATGGAACTTTATCACATAATAGGAGATGTAGATCAATAGTGGTAATTAATTAAAAACACAAAGGAACATGAATATGTATCAAATATATAATGGAGGGAATTTAAAGTGTTTTTCTTAGAAAAATAATTTCCTCTTGACCATCGAGCAGATATAGAAAGGCAATTTCAAAGTATAAGAAAAAGGAGGATGAGAATGTCGCAATGTATGAGGATAACATTACAAGGTTATGAAGGCATGAAACAGATTATATACGTAACCCAATGAGAAATATTTATCGATTCTTTGATGGTTTAAAACCATTTCTCTGTTGAGCATTAGTCTCACAATCCCCCACATTATACGTAGATATTGTCTCATGTGCTATCAAGATAGAAAATGAACTCTCTAAGTATTATGACATTAAAGAAGATAAAGAGAGTAAGAGATCTATTGAACACTCTTGAAATGGAAATAAGGGTATGAAGGTAAATTTTTAATATCCATCTAGCAGTAAATGTGGGAAGAAACACCCAAGTACTTTCCTGAAGGGAGTGAGAGTCTATTACATGTGTGGTGAAAACTGCCACCAAGCTCGTGATTGTAAGGGGAAGAAAGAGGCAGTCAATGTTGAATACTATATTTGTAAAAAAATTGGGAATTATGAAAATTATTGACTTGTGGATTATAGAAACTTACCTCAAAAAATGTCAATGGATCATGACCAAGCTTATGAGATCATTACTGTTGAGGATGACGCTCTAAAAGACGTTTTGGTAGGTAATTTAATGGTTTCATCAAATTTAGCCAATGCAATATTTGAATTTAGATGATCGCATTGTTTCATATCATCCAAGTTTGAAAAGAAAATTAGATATTTCCATTCTGATTTAAAAAGGGATTTTTTTAGTCAAAACTCATAAGGAAAGTATGATTGAAAAAATGTTTTGCAAATCAGTTCCCATGAGGGCTTATAAACGTTCATTATCTACTGATCTCATCTCATACCCATGATTCAATTTGATATAATACTCATTATGGATTGGATTTTGGACCATGATGTGAAACTTTTGTGTAAGAAGAATGAGTTTACAATTTTTGATGGTCATAAGGAATACCTAATATTTAGAGTAGAAAATAAATCACCTTATTCTTATCAATATCCACCCCCATTAGATCACCTAAATTCAATTATTGGTGAGGAAGAGAATGAAATAACTTTGGGTGAGAAAAGGAATGTTTGAATAGAGGATATACCTATTGTACTGGCATATGTTGATGTGTTTCCAAAGGATTGACCTGCACATCCTCCAAAAATGAGAAATTGAGTTTTCAATTGATTTAATTCCTAGTTAAAGGCCCATATTAAAGAAACCTTATATAATGTACACTATGGAATTAGTGGAACTAAAGAAACAACTAGAGGAAATGAGTAATAAGGGATTTATTCTCTATAGTGTTTCTCCATGGGGAGTCCCTTTTATTTTTGTTAAGATGAAAGATAGATCTATGAGATTGTACACTGAATACAAGGAGATCAATGATATAACAATAAATAACAACTATCCCCTACCTCACATTGATGATATATTCAACCAACATCATGAGCCTTAATATTTTTAAAAGGTTGACTTTTGATCTGGATATCATTAGTTGTGCGGGAAGAACGAAGACATTCTAAAAATATCATTTCGAACCAGGTATGGGCATTTCGAGTTTACAGTAATGCCTTTTAGGATGTCTAATGCACCCGCTGTCCTCAGGGATCTAATGAATAGAGTTTTGAAGGAATATCATGATGACTTTTGTTGTATTAATTGATTATATCTTGGTATACTCAAAAAATTACGAAGATCATGAATATCACTTGTGCATTATTCTAAAGACTCTTAATAAAAATGAATTATATGGGACATTTAGAAAGTTTCAATTATGGCTTCATGAGATTTCTATTCTTTTCCATACTGTCTTTAAGGATGGAATCTATGTTGATCCTTCTAAGAAAAAGGCAATCCAAAAATTTCCAACATCGACATATATAACTGTGGTATGCACTTTTATTGGTTTAGCAGGTTATTATCGACGTTTCTTCCATAATTATTCCCCATTGGACAACCCATTAACTAAGATCACATGAAATGGGGATAAATTTTTTTTCACAAAAGAGTGTGAGGAATGTTTTAAAGAACAAAAGCGGAGATTAGTCAATCCTCTTATCTTGAATTTACCATCAGGGAATGATGGGTTTGTAATTTATAGTGATGCATCAAATAAACGACTTTGTTGTGTCCTTATGTAGATTGATAGGGTTATTGCCTATACATCAAAGCAACTAAAAATTCATGAACAAAATGATCCTACTCATGATCTTGAGTGAGCAGCTAAAATATTTACTCTAAAAATATAGAGACACTATCTCTATGGTAAATATGTGAGATTTATACTTATCACAATAGTTTGAAGTATATTTTCTCACAGAATGAACTCAACATGAGGAAAAGAATATGGATTTAACTATTCCAGGACTATGATTACACTATATACTACCACTCAGGGGAGGAAAATATAGTGGAAGATGCTTTCAGCAGAAAGGATCATGGTGTTTTGAACAAGATGAGAGTTTAAAGAGATCATATTTTCATATATCTAGTAAATATGGATATAGGAGTAACCATGGAATGTGAAACATCAATAATTTTTTAAACTGTTTTCAATCCATCTTTACTAGAAAGTATAAAAAGTTCTTAGACTGTTGATGAGGAGTTTTCAAAGAAGATTACAGCTGTGAATGACAAGAGATTGAGTGACATCATATATGAAGATGGAATTTTGAAATGTGAGTAGAGACTTTGTGTTCCCAATATACCTGATCTAAAAATTTAATTGGTGGATGATGTACATAGCTCCAATTTCTCAATATGCCTTGGTTACAGCAAGATGTATAGATATTTAAAGGAACATTTTTGGTTAGACAACATGAAGATAGAGATTGCTGATTATGTGTCACAATGTATGTTTTGTCAATAGGTGAAGACCAGAAGACAACATCCTAGAGGAGTCATGCAACCTCTTACCATACCAGAGTGGAAATGGGATGATATTACGATGGAATTTTCCATGTGTCTACCAAAGACTCCTAGAAGTAATGATGCAATATGGGTCACTGTAGATAATCATACCCAGTCAGCACATTTCTTGGATATAGGAGAATATTTACCACCTAAATTTTTAGAAAGACTATGTATTAAGAAAGTTATATGTCTTTAGGGAGTACCCCTATCCATTATTTCTGACCGTGATACCCGTTTTACATCATGAAACTGGAAAAGAGTTCAGAAGGCCTTGTATACTGAACTTATTTTGAGCACTTCCTACCACCCTCAAACTGATGTACAATTAGAACGGACTATTAAAAACTTAGAAGTCATATTGAGATCTTGTTCCCTTTACATTCAATGTATGTGGGATCAATATTTACCTCTGGTAGAATTTTCCTATAACAATAACTTTCATTCAAGTATTCAGATGGAAGCATCTGAGGCGTTATATGTAAAGATATGTTGCACACCAACTTGTTGGGATGATGTTGGAAAAAGAAAACTCGTAGGCCCAGAACATGTTGAGGAAAAAATGGAAAATGTGAAAGTTATACAAACCCACATCAAAGTGTCTCAATGTATGCAATAGAGTTATTCCAATAACCGAATGAATGATTTGAAATTTCAAGTAGGGGATCATTTTTTCTTGAATTTATTTCCATTAAAGGGTACTAAAGGTTCTAGTAAGAAGGGTAAATTTATTTCTAATTACACTGGACATTTTGAAATTCTAGAACGAATTGGAGTTATAGATTATCGTTTGGCAATGCCGCTAAGTCTCTCCAAAGATCATGATTTGTTCCACATATCACCGTTGAGAAAATACATGCCTAACCCAACGAATGTACTCACCTATGAAGAAATAGAACTGGAACCTGACATATCTTATTGAGAAGATCCTATCAATATTTTTGATACCATAGAAAAAGTGTTGAGAAACTGGACAACTTGTTTGGTATAATTTTTATGGAGAAATCATAATATAGAAGAGGCCAAGTTGTAACCCGAGGAACATATGATGAATAAACACCCAAATCTATTTATTTAGAAATATTATAAAAATTCTGAGGATGAAATTATTTGAAAGAGTGGAGAATGTAACCACCCAAGCTTCCATAGTAACTTCCATTTTAATAATGCAATAGCTTGCGTTGTACACAACCTGGAGTTTTAACACACCACGACCAATCAAACTAGCCGTTATGAATAGTGATACACACTTTTTAAAATTTTATAACTTTTATTTTTTAAAATGGACTTCATTTCCGGATTTGGAATATCAAAATTAGCTTAGGGTAAATTTTTTGTATTTTTCTGAAAACATTCAATTTTTGATGAATGGTGAAAAATACTGCGTTATTAGTTAGAACCGACTTTTTTATTTAAATAAAGTGTTGTTTTATTTAAATATGTATTAGTTAAAAATAGATACATAATACATATATATGTTCATTGTAATTCATTGGATTAATTCTATAATATGTTTGGATATATAAAATTTTATTGAACTTTATACCGTCTTTTACCCACCTACTAGGCACATATTCAATTTTGCATAAAATTTTTTTTTACTTCTTCTATGAATTGAATTTTAAACTTTTAAGAGACACGGTTGATATAAATAAGTAAAATGTGGTTCAATATGATGGAAATAGTTCGTGTTGAATGGTAACTTTTGACTTTTATTTATAACAGTTAAAAGTAAATAGGGTAATTAAAGGTAAAAATTATATTATTATTATCCTAACACATGTCCTAATTCTATTGGATAATTGTGTTTGGACCAAAAATAACCTTTGGAATAATATATGATCTTTTAGGTCCACTAAGATTAGATTATAACATTAATTATTATTTTATTTAAAGAAGAGTTAAAAGTGTTAAAATCAATGTTTAATAATTAATCTATATTTAATATAGGATTATACATAAGTTAAATTCGACAATAAATATTCATTAGAAATATAAAAATATTTCCATTATAATAGTATTTTTTTTATAATTTTTAGACATTAAATAATGTAATTTATTTATGACACAATAATGATGTAGTAGTTACCATATTAATGAAATATTAAAATAATTAATATTATAAATAACCAAATAAATGTAAATTTATAATTTTGATGAATTCCAAGATTTTTATAGGTAAATATGAAATTTTAATATTGATTAAATTATTTTATTTTGATGTAACAAACTATTTATGATTTTAACGAAAATAAATTACTAAATAGTGTCAAAATTGACATAAATGTGATTTTAAAACAAATACTATATTATTAATTGATATTATATTATTAAAAATAGAAGGTTCAATAAACTGACTTATATAAGGTTATATATATCAATAATTAACCACTTGGGGTTCACTTGGTAGTTTATAGTACGTTTATTAACCATATACTATAAAAATACAATGATACATTGTAAATGTCAAACTATTTAACTAAGAGTTAAATTAAAAAGATAAGGTTAATATGGTAACCTTAACCTATCTTAAACCTATTTTTTGTGATGTTTTCGAACCATACCCACCTTATCACCTAAATAAATATTTTATAGCCATTAGAAACCAAATTTTATTTTATTATAAAATAATATTTCAAGATTTTGCTAAAGTGCCCCTCACCCCTCTTTTAAAAGGCCACATAGCCTTCTCTAAACATCACACCTCCAAAGCCATTTGTTTTGGCCAAACACTGCCCATGTATCCTACAAAATTCCCCCAATTCAATATAGATTCCTTACATTGATCTGAAAGCCATCTTATGGAGCCCTTTTGATCAACTCAAAAGGAAACACCCGAAAAATAGATAATAATTTCAACACACTCTTACATGTTCTTTTCTTCTTTCCCTTCTTCGTTATTTGTTGTTTCCAGACCAAAATAATGAATTCAGTTTCTTCTAAATACTGTAATGTTATTATAAATATGTTACTACCATATTCTTTATTCTATCTATCCTAAAAATGACAAGGAAACTATATGTGCGTACATACGGCTTACCATATCCACGTTGTGGTGTACTTTCTCATTCAACACTTCACTATTTGGATGGGTATAATAATGAGTAAAATTGATGTAAATAATAAATATAACATGTTAATGATTCTTTATATGTTATATACCATCCAATTACATACTATCTCATCATCAATATAATGATATTGTCGCTCGTGCATACGTACGGATTACCGTCTCCACGAACGAGATGAGATTCATTCCCCGACATAATAATTCATGAATAATTTTCATTTTAAGATTAAAAATAAAGTTTAATAACTTAATATCATTATGTATATGAATCAAACACATAATATCCATAACAAACCTGTCTTACATAACCAAGCATATAAATGAAAGCAAATTAGTTAACACCTGAAATGATGATACAACTAAAATATTATTAACAAAGTAATATTAGAGGATAATATATGATATCATATTAATTTATATTGTTCTTATATAATTTAATGACAATAATTTCACAATTAAACAGGAGGTTAACCTACCCTTGACCAGGGAAAATTAAAATGTAATGGTTAATTTTACAATCTCATTATTATCTGAGGTTGTTTTTCCTTGAGTGTCTACTAAGACCTCTTTATCATCCACATCCATTTTCTCTTAAAAATATATTTCAATACATTTTTAATATTTACTAGAATATAGGTTAATGTTGTTTATACCCTTATTTGACCTTATATGTTTTTAAAGGAATCTTTTCTTTGTTTTCCAAACAAGGTACTTTATGACCTTTTAGACAAAATTAAGGTAAAATGTCTTTTTTAACTTATACGACCGGTGCAATTATTCTCCAATGTTTTTACACTTTTGAAGCATAACTTAAAAGTTATATGAGTATTTTCAAAATAAATGTTTTATTTTATAATTACATGACTTTTAAATGAATTCATAATTTATATAGACATTCATCTCAAATAATTTACATTTCATATATGTCAACATCCTTTGATGGATTTTACACGTGTTTCAAGTTGATTCATTAGGAAAAAAATCATCCATATTGTATTGAAGGTTTTGTGATATGATTAACTGTTCATGTGTTATTTTTATACCATTCATGGTTTGTAGTTAAATTATTAAAATTTTGTATTCTAGTATTAATACAATTGTTTACATTTTAAACATTTTATATTAGGAATGCATTGAACATATTATGTGATTAGTGGAGATTTCTATACCTCCTCAATGAATCGGTATGTCTCATTATACAATCTAGTGTCTTGAAACAAGGCCTTGAAAAAATGTTATTTTTAGTCTTGGCATGAGGCCTTGACTATGTGGTTATGATGTCCGGAATTATGCATTCTATCATTTTAAAATTGGCTATTGATATTGCATTTGATTATTCGACTAGAAGAATATCCATGTAAATAAGTAACTGGAATTATTTGATCTATCATTTCCATATTGTGCTGATGTTTATTTTTAAAAGACTTATGTTTTATTCTTATACATCTCCTTAAAATTTTTATGATTATTTATGAATGTTTTCACTATATTTTTATCCTTACTAATAATTTAAGCTCACCCATTTATATGTTTTATTTTCCCCATGATGCACAGAGATAAATTATGACTGACCTACAAGGATAGTCAAATGGATATGAATGTGGTCAATAGAGACAATGGTTATGTTGTTTGTCATTTTATAATGTAATGTAAAACATATGAATGTATCTAGTACTTTCAAGGCTTCTAAAATGGTCGGTATTTTGGGGCATGATTTGCTTATATCATGCTAATGTTATGTTATAATGCACCAACTCTAGGTAACTAGGCTCGGGGCATTACAATTGTGTTCTTATTGGAAACTCCCAATGATTCCCACACCCATAACTAGGTTCTGGTCTACATTCCAAAGACATGTGTCCAGTTAGGGTTTCAGACCCAAGGACACTTAGTAACTAACATTGGCCACGAAGATAAATGGTCAGGCGCATCACACCCTTTTGTGGTGGAGTTTTTTCCTACTCCATGACTCTCTTATAGATTTCAGATCTGTTTGAGAATATATTCAATATCCCGATGTGAGAAAGTTTACCCCAATAAACAGATAATAGGTTTAACCATTTTATATGATGAATAAAAAAGGTATATCATTATTGAATTTATCTATATGTTTCTTAGGTTCATCATCCATATCCCAGCAATGGATAGATTCTTATATGATGAAGCTATATAACAAGTCACTTCAAAATTTTCTATCAAGAAGGGAGGGGTTAATATTCCGATGAGGGGATAGTTCCATTACAAGGAATCCTACATATCTTTTTTATTCTAGGAATTAAATTCCACATAGTCCATTAAACCCCTAAAATTTAATTTCATGTGGAAATTGCATATATGTTAGCACTTGGGGACCTGGTATTTGAGATTTTGAAATATGGAGATATCCAGCATATGTTCGTTATTACAGGAATAAAAGTTATCATATTTCATTCACTCCCATGGTAATGTCCACTTGGTAGATTCCCATATATATGGGATGTTTACATCATTCCACTCATTAGGGATTACATAAAGAGATTAAATTGGATGGTAGTGATTTGGGATGCAAATGATATGAACATTCTGTTTCCCTAACCCCATGTGAGATATGATTTTGTGAGAAATTAAGGATAGAAATTAATCATCCAAACTCCATAAATTTTTTGGAATTAGTAGATGGTACTACCATTTGTATTGTTATTTTTGATATTAGACCATACAAAGGCATTCTATGTATTCAAGTTATAGAAGGAATCAAATTCGTTGTAGTTTATTTGGGTTCTCAGTCTGCCAATAGAAGTGGTGGAATGATCATCCCATGGGAATGATTGGGTCCCTATGCTTGAAAATTTAAATACATGAGGGGGGTTACACCAATTTGGGTTCCCATTTCAGATCGGGATCGGGACATAGGAAGGCGTCCTATTTATCATAGTTATGGATGGAATTAGTGTCCTCATAAATAATTTATTTATAAATATTTTGGTGGATTGGGGAAGATTATCATCCCATGGTAATGGTTGGATCATTATGGTTATTATTTTGGAGACATTGAGGGAAGAAAATTGAAGTGGATGTCAATTTGAGTTCAGTATCAGGCCTTAGGAAGGCTTCCAACATATCATAGTTATAAAAGGAATTAGATTCCTCATAGATCAACTAGTTGGGGCTTACAAAATGAATTTCCCTTATATGTAGGGCATATAATATAATTCTATGTATTGGGGATTACACATTGAGGTCTCCCTTAACCTTATGGAGTCTTATAACATTAATTATATGATAATTTTGACTTTTTAAGACCATGTGAGCTATTCTTAGTGTGGAAAATAGGTAATGTAAAAACAATAGTCTCATTTATTATGAATGGGGGACTTATGTGATGGAAATACCCTTTGGATATTTAATATAGAGATCAGGCCTTAGGGAGGCATCCTATGTATCCTAATAATGGAAGGAATTAGTGTTATTGTAGTTTTTTTATAGGAAATTACAGGGTTTTTTCCTTTAATGCGAGAAATATCATATTATGTCATTGATTCGAGTTACACACTATGGTTTCACATCCCCTGATAGAGGTTTGTGATGTGAAAAATATGATCAAACTGTCATCCTAATCCCATGGGATCTATTCTTGGTGTGAGAAATAAGTAATGTAAAATAAAAAGTCTCACTTCTTATGGACGTGGTACTTATGTGAAACGATTACACTCTCGATTCTTAATATATAGATTAAGAATTTGGAAGTCATCATATATATTCGAGTTATAGTTAGAATTAGATTAAAAAATTTTTAAATTGGTTTGGGGATTACACGATAAAGATGGACTATGTTATCAATTCTTAGGATACTCGATTGACCTGGCCTACTTGTCTTCTAGAGTTGTAGTGATTGTATTCCCCAAATGCCCTGATTGTCTCCTTGGCATATTAGAGGATGGTTTCCTGATATGTCCAAATACAATCACATGATCCAATTGACTTGTCTATGGTATATTGGATAATCTAGATTTCATGTCTGATTTTTGTCACATGATCAAGGTCGGCTTGTCCATAGGAGATCAAAATAACAAACTAGATATTCCTAGAAGCCGTAGCATGATCCCGACTAACAAGAATAGATGTTTTTTCATGATATAGTTGACTTTCCCAGGTGACATACCTAAATATAGATGACACACATGGAGGGAATCATGAGATTTAGGGTGACATGTCTCAGAGGGGTTCCATATGATCCAAGCTGATAAGTCTGGTGATCACAGCGGAATATAGATGACAAGTCGAGAGGTTGTCGTCAGGTCCAGCTAGCATGGCCGGTGGTTGTCATATGTTTTAGTTGAAATTTCCAATGTGTTTTCAATAGAATTAGTGGAAATATACAAATGTCATCATATAATCTGGGTGACATGTCTTCTAGACACTGGGAGGTCTGGATATAAATCCTAGAGGGTTTCACAATCTTTTGGTGGAATGCACAAGGGGGTATTGGTGAAATTATCTTACATGTCGTGGGGCTTCACACTATCCATATAGTATAAATAAGGACGATCATGTAACCTGTGTGACATATCACGATGTTGTTTCAAGACTTGGGTGGTTCATGAAAAGTGCATGAGGATCACGGAATATGTTCTTTTCATAAGTCTGCCATCGATTAATCTTTGTTCAATACTTTTATTGTATAGGAAATTGATTTTTTTAGTGTTAGATTTTTAATGTATCACATGTTTTATAAAATATGTGGGATTTCCTTCCCGTAACCCACTAGATTTCCTCTAAATGTTCTATGAGTAGTCAAGGGAAGTGTTTGTGAATTATTCATGATCACCCAATTGTTCCTCGGATCTTCCCCAATAGAAAAAAGTTTTGGTTTTGAGATCATTCGCTCTAAGAAATCCACTCGGATTCATGGGTGCATTAGTGTGAGATTCCAAAGGGTTTTCCATATGAGTAATGTCATTTTTAATGTTACCTTGGGGGATTCATATACCTCTTAAACAAGGATATTCCCCTCTTTTCATGGAGAGTATAATGAAAATCCAAGATGGAGTTGGTATAGTGATTTGGCATCAAAAATATTCACAAGGTCTGTTCGTAGGTCATTCCAAGGGGTCACATGATTTTCAGCTGCCATGAGACCATCCCATAAAAAACACATTAATTTGATTATATATAATTAATTAGGTCTAATTTAAAAATGAAAATATTCCAAGTTACCATTAAATACTCATACTGATACGTCGAAGGGCCTTTATGAGATCATAGAACCTATCGAAAGGCCTTCACATAATCTCAAATGACTTGTATGAGATAATGATGGATTTTCAAGGGTATTTTTGATACTCTCTTGGTTTTTCAAAGATGTTTTATGACCACAAGAGGAAACCATATTTCCCCGTATTTACTTTCTGTATTTAATTTACAATGGACAGGGTTAATAAGACTTGTATTGAGTGTTGTCAGGGGAAATCAGTCTCTCTATCAGTGATGTGCCATGTGAAAAACAAATAGTTTTGTGGTGATGCATGAGAACATCATGGGTAAAACCTCCAACTTATTTTTGAGCCAAAGGGGGAGCCTAAAAATTCATGGACATGTCTCATTCCTTTTTCATGAGGGGGATGATATGCTAAAGGGATTTTGCGCGACCAGGTGGACATGTCACCTTGGATTTTTGGTGTCTCAATGGATGCATGGGTGTGTCAAATGTTTTTTAGGCTCATGAATTTTATATATTTTCATAATTTTATTTTATACGGTGTTTTGAATCCTTCAACCACTAATTTTCCATGAGGGTACTGCATGACCAGTATGGAATCTTGTGATGGAACATGTAAATTTTCCTAATCTTTCTCCCTTCTTGTCTATGGCACAAAAAATGATCAGTTTTTGATCTCTATATAGAATGCGATAATTTCCTTGAAATATTTACCTACTTGTATTTGATGTGTCATGTATTCAATGATGGATCTTTCGACATCATCCAGTCATTTTTAGGGACATTCACTTTTCTTTCCCTTGATTTTCCATGTGTTCATGGATATATGATACCACATCACGAATGGGGGTGTTTACATGTTAAGGATTCATTAAAAAGGGGTTCACAGAGTCATTACAACCTCTCATGGTTGTTTTGAAGGATTTCAAGTTTTCTTGTTTATCTTCAATGGAGGGGAGATAGAATCCAAGTGCTAGGTTGAAGATGACCCAAAATCTGACTTTTCAATCACGTGATATGGACAACATGCATCCTTCCATGGAAAGGGGTACGATGCACAATTATAAGATTCAATAATTATGTATTTTAGTTATTATTATTTAATCATGATAATAATGAGTGATTGATTTCTAATGTAATGTTACAACCGTTACCAATACCATAACAGAAATGGAAAAATAACAAAATGTATTTTTTCATCAAATTTCTCAAAACCTCTAAAGATAAAAAATATTTTTTCAATTATAGTCGACCAAATTTTAATTTAATAATACTTTATTATTTTAGATAATATTCTTCTCTTGATCATAATTTAAGAGTATACATTAATTATGTTTCAATGTCTTATAGAGTTCCGTATCCTATTATATCTCATCGAGGCTTAAGGTTTACTCGAATGTTCTAGAGAATTCATCAATAATCTATGGAATCATATATTTTTAGTAGTGGTTTTCATCCTATGATAGATGGTTTATCTGATAGAACCATTCAAACCTCAAATGTTATGTTGTGGTCTTTTTCAATATATTTTGAAGGTATTTGTGATTAATAATATAAAACCCAAAAATTTTATTATATGTATCCTCTTGGTAACACCCTAACCACAGAAGCCTAGAGTTGGTGCATTATTACGTATCATTATCATGATCATAAAGGATCATGTCTCTAAATACTGATTAGTTTAGTAGCCTTGGAAGTACTAGATACATTCATATGGTTTACATTACATCATAAAATTGAAAACCACAACAACATTGTTTCCATAGACAACACTGAGATCCCATATACTATCCCTGCAGGTCAGTCATAATATATTTATTTGTATCCAAGGGAAAAATAAAACATAGAAAGGGGTGAGCTCAGATGCTCAGTAAGGATAACATTATAACATAAACTTTTATAAATAAGAATAAACATTTAAGGCAGTGAATAAGACTAAACCAAAAGCCTTTTAAACTTGAACTTTAACATAATATGGAAAAGTAAAAATCAAATAATTCCATTTACATATTAGCCTATATATTCTAATACTCTAATAATCACATGAAATATCAATAGCCACTTTCATAATGATGGAATGCATAATGCTATACTTTCATAACCACATAGTCAAGGCCTTGTGCCGAGACTACAAATAAGATTTTTTCAAGGCCTTCAGCCAAGACACTAGTTTCTCTCATGAGACCTACCGATGCATTGAGGAGCTATATCGGGCTCCACCCAGCACTTACTAAGTCCAATTCATTCCTCATATGAAAATTTTGAAACATAAATTAAATATTCTTATTAAAACTATCATACAAAATGTAAATACATTATCCACAAACCATGAATGGTATAAAAATAGCACATCCACCGTTAAACATTACAAATTAAATACAATGTGGATGATTTTATTGTAACAGATTAACCTCAATTGAGAAAAATGAAGGATATTGACATAGATGAAAATAATAATAAAAACTATATGAGAGAAATATCCCCCTTTTTTGAAAATATTTTAAAGTCACACTATTTATCAAGAATACATTTACAAATATATTTTTGAATCAAAGTGTCACATACCACTTTGAAACATTTAAAAGGAAATTATAATTTTAAAAATTTAATGTCAATATAAATAAATCCTTAAACCCATTTTTCAAACATGGAAATTATTGAGAAAGATTTAAAATAATAAATCATTTATAGATTTTAAAATGATATTTTATTTAGAGTTACAAACCAAAAGAGAAACACTCGAATACAAATAATTGAGGTATTAAAAACATTGTAATATCATGAGAATAAACGGATTCATGATATACTATGTCAACGTACATTATATACACCACATAAAAGTTAATTGGTGTATAACAACAAAGAAGTCTTAATGGAATATAAGTTGAGATGAATTATCTTATAAAGACAGTATTCTTAGGTTATGGATAAATCAATGACATAATTATATGTGAAAAATATAAATACACTAAATATGATTGGATATTGATTGTAAATCAATCAGTGGACATTGACACATATTCTTGTAAAAACAACACCAATGAATTGGATATTTAACTCAACAAATCGAGATTGAGTTAAAATTACTCTTATCAAGTTCATATTGATGACATGAGAATTTATCAGTGGAGTGATTATGTGTATAAAAAGTATATCCATAGAAATGGGAGTGGAAATTATGAAATAATCAAATGAATATTGATTCCAAACATAATCATGGAGTAAAATAATTAATGAAGTATGCGTAAAGCCGAATGAGTGGAAATTGAAATTTCAAATTCCCTTATCGATTTGGTAACTTATGAAACAAACAAGAAAGAAAGAAGGATAATACAATGATGATGTAAATATCCATAAATTAATTTATATTACACAATGAATACAATTCATGGGTAGTATACACACCACATGCAATAAATAAGTGGTGAACAATGGAAATATCAGGAATTTAAAAGTGAGATAAGAACCCATTACTTTGTACCTTTTCCTTGGTCAAGGGTAGGTTAAACTCAAGTATAATGGTGAAATAATTGTTATTAAATTTTAAAAGAATAAAATATATTAATATGATATCATATATGATCTTTTAACATTTCTTTGTTAATAATATCCTAGTATTTTTATCGTTTCGGGTGTTAACAGATTCGTTTTTCTTTATCTTCTTAGTTATGTGAGTCAAAATTTTTATAGATGGGATGTATATTATTCATATAAATAATTATATCATGTCTCTAAACATTATTTGTACTAATGAAAAGAAAATTATCTTGGAATTGATACGATGGGGAATGAATCTCATCACGTTCATGGATATGGTAATCCGTACATACGCACGAGTGACAATATCATTATCTTGATATTAAAATAATATATAATTGGATGGTATATCAAATTTAATGAATAATTATCATGTTAAATTTATTATTTACATCAATTACACATCATTATTATACCCATCTGAATAATAATGTATTGAATAACTTTTACACCACAATGTGTAGACGGTAAGTCGTACGTACGCACGTATGGTGACATGTCATTCAAAGGATGGATAAAATAATGAATATGGTTGTAGAATATTCATGATAACATCATTGTCTATATATGTTACTAGATTTATTATTTTATAGTAGAAACAACAATGAAATAGGAAGTGGAAGAAAAAAGGAACTTGAAAGAGGTGATGAGATATTCACCTCTTCTTCGGGTTCTTCCTTTTGATTTGATCAAAAGGGCTCCATAGGATGGATTTATGACTAAAGGAGGGAATATAGGATGAATGTAAGACGGTTTAGCGGGTATTTGGGTAGAGTTTGGCCATTCCAAAAAGGATTTTAAGGTGTAACATTGAGGTAAGGGGGAGTGCCCTTTTATATGAGGGGTGAGGGGCACCTTAGAAAAAAACAATGAATATTATTTTATAATAAACTCAATTTCGGTTTATAATGGCTCAGAAATGGGTTATTTAAAGACTAAGGTGGGTATGGGACGAAACCCACTCAACTAATTGGTTTTCGACTGGTTTGAGTCGCTATATTAACATTATCTTTTTGATTTAACTCATAGTTGAACAGTTTGACATTTACCATGTCTCTTTATATTTTAATATTATATGGTTAATAAACATACAATATACTTCCAATAAAACCCCAAGTTGTTCATTAATGATACATATATCATTATATAAGTCTTTTATCCGATCATTAGAATTTTGGTGATAGAATATCAATTAATAATATAATATTTGTATTAAAAACTCTTTTATGTCAATTTTGACACTATTTGGTATTTTGCTTTTTTCTAAATTCTTAAAAAGCATTATTACCTCGAAAACAATTTTTCTAACCAAACCTAATATTTCATATTAACATAGGAAATTAGTGTAATTCAAAAAAAAGGTCTCAAATTACATTTATTTGGATATTTATAGTATCAATTAATTTAATATTTCATTAATTAGTTAATTACTACATCATCATTGTGTCATTAATAAATTAAATTATTTAATTTTAAAAAAATATAAATAAAAATCCATTATTTTTTAAATAGTTTTATCTTTATAATGAATATTTATAGTCTAATTTATCTTATGTGTAGCCCTATATTAAACATTGATTTTAACTAATTTAACTCATCTTTGAATTAAATAATAATAAATGTCCTAATCTAATCCAAGTGGAACAAAGAGGTTAATATTTTATTTCTAAGGTTTTTTTGGTTTGAATTATACTTATCCTATAGAATACTGAATGTTTTAGGTTAATAATATTATCATTTTTACCCTTAATTACCCAATTTACTTTTAACCGTGGTAAATAAAAGTAAAAAAGTTACCATTCACCAAAAAATATTTTCATCTTATTAAACCGCATTTTACTTACTGATATAAACCATGTCTCTTGGATTTTTAAAATTCCATTCACATATGGGTTAAAATTTAGTATTATGGGAATTTTCAAATTCTCCTAGGAGGTGGGTAAAACACTGTGAAAAGTTCAATAAAATTTTTATATATCTAAAATTATTATAAATTGACTCCAATGAATTAAATTGAACTTATATAGGTATTATGTATCTTTTTTGACATACAATAAATTTAAATAAAATAAATATTTATTCAAATAAACATTCAGTTTTAAACTAGAACTCAGTGTTTTTAACTATTAATCAAAAATTAAAAGTTATCAGAAACATACAAAAAATTCACCCTGAGTAAATTCTGATATTCTGAATTCTAAAATGAAGTCTATTTTACAAAATTCAAATCATATAAATTTTATTTTTTAGTTTAAAATTAATTCACATTGTCAAAACCAAGAGGCATATTTTTATGAAATAATAACTACCAAAAAATTGACATTTTCTTTGTCCAATTTCAAAGTGAAATTACATCCAATGACCAACATTGGATTTAATGGTAAAAATAAAATCTAATTATACATCAAAACCATTCAAATGTACAATTTAACACTATAAATTATTTTTATTAAAAAAGTTGTTTTCAGTTTAAATATATTATTTTTCATTATTCACCCAAATTTGAAAGTTATCAGAACAAACACCAAAAATTTATAGAAACTCAAATCTTATGTCCTGATCCTAAATGAATTTTTTTTTTAAAAAAATTGAATATATTAATGATTCAAATAATTGATTTAAATAGGGTTCTCCATTAAATGGCGGTAAAATTTCATTTTTGAAAAATACTTCTTTTATCTGAAAAAATTGAATTTGTCCTTACATTATGTATAAGAAAATCATGATATGGATTCTAAAATTATAAGGGTTATATAAAGTTCAAAATTCTATTAATACTATTCATAACCGCTTTTGAACGGCTACACTACTAGAAAAGGGGGCATTGGGGTCCCCCAGACTCGGGCGACCGCCATTGGCGGTCGCTAAAGCTAACCAATAGCGACCGCCAATGGCGGTCGCTAACCTGCATAAAAAAAGTGGGGGGCTTCTGCGCCCCCCCCCCCCCCCGCGCCCCCTCCATCGATCGCAGCCCTAACCCCCTCCCTCCCTCGCCGCCCTCCCTCGCCGCCCTCCCTCGCCGCCCTCCCCTCCCCCGCCGCCCGGCCTCCCCCGCCGCCCGGCCTCCCCCGCCGCCCGGCCTCCCCCGCCACCCGCCCTCCCCGCCGCCTGCCATCCGGCCTCCGGTCGCCGCCCTCCGCCCTCGGGCCTCCGTCCGCCGCCCTCGGGCCTCCGTCTGCCGCCCTCCGGCCGCCGCCCTCCGGCCTCTCGGCCATCCCTCCCCACCCCGGACGACACCCGCACCCCGGACAGCCCCCGCCGCGCACTCCGGACCGCCCCCTGCACCCCGGACGCCTCCCCGCACCCCGGACAGCACCCCCCCCCCCCCCCCCCCCCCCCGCGCACTCCGGACCGCCCCCCGCACCCCGGACGCCTCCCCACACCCCGGACAGCCCCCCCCCCCCCCCCCCCCCCCCCCGCGCACTCCGGACCGCCCCCCGCACCCCGGATGCCTCCCCGCACCCCGGACAGCCCCCCCTGCACTCGGACACCCCCCTCCGAACCCGGACAGCCCCCCCCCCCCCCCCCCGCACCCCAGACATCCCCCCCCCCGCACTCGGACACCCCCCCTCCAAACCCGGACAGCCCCCCCGCACCCCGGACAGGCCCCCCGCACCCCGGACACCCCACCCCGCACCCCCGACAGCCCCCCTGCTCCCCAGAAAGCCCCCCTCCCCCGCACCCCGGACACCCCAGCACCCCGAACACCCCTGCCCGCACCCCTGACAGGCCCCCGACACCCCGGACACCCCTCCCCGCACCTCGGACAGCCCCCCCTCCCCCCCTCCCCGACCCCGGACACCCCCCCCATCGCTGCCCGTCCCCCGTCCCCTCATCGTCTCCTCTCCTCCAGCTCCCTGCCGCCGCCGCCGCCTGTCCCCTCCCTTGCCGCACCGCCTTTGGCTCCGGCTCCCCTTCGCTGCCTCCTCTCCCTCGCAGCACCGCCTTCGGCTCCCCTCCCTTTCAGGTTTGTAGCTTAATCAGGTAACATGAGCTTTCAGTTACATTATTATTTTATCAATGGTTCATAAACAAATGGTTAATATTTATTTTGAATATAGTTGATTTGAAAAATGTAAATGTAATAAGTATTGTGTAAATGTTTGTTATACAGATATTATTATGGATAAGAGTTGGATTGATCTTCCAAATCGAACGTCTAGAGAATATTTCAATGGCATTATGAAGTTTATTGACTTCACGAGAGGATTTGAAAGTGACTATATTAGTTGTCCATGTAGAAAATGTGCTAACAGATATCAATTCACATGAGATACTGTGAGGGAGCACCTTTTCTTTAATGGATTTCTGAAATATTATAAGAGTTGGACTCGTCATGGAGAAGAATATGTTCGTTGTCAAAATACAGATGCAGCTCAGATGGATGTTGATGCAAGGATGACTGATCCAATGCATGAAATGCTTACTGAAATGGTACGTGGGTTTGATCCTGAAGGCATCGACATCCAGAATCTTGAGACCGGTGAGATAAATCTTTGCTCTGCTGCAGATCGTGATTCGAGGAGGTTTTATGAAGTACTTGATGATGCGGAAACAGAATTATATCCTGGATGTACTTCTTACAATAAACTGTCGTTTATCATGGAGTTGTTGCATTTGAAGACTTTGAATAATTGGTCAGACACATCATTCGACATGCTTTTGGTTTTATTGAAAAAAGTTCTTCCTGTCGACGCTAAGATTCCTGAGTCGTATTACTATGCTCGTAAGTCGACAGAGAACTTAGGTTTTACATATGAGACTATAGATGCATGTGCAAACAACTGTATGTTGTTTAGAAATGAAACTGCTCATTTGGATATTTGTACGGTTTGTGGCGCTTCCAGGTGGAAAGAGAACAGGGGAAATAAGACTCATCAAAGTCAGATTGCGATACAGGGGAAACCGATTGCCGTAAAGCAAATGTGTTACTTTCCCCTTAAAACGAGGTTGAAAAGATTTTTTATGTCATCTAAAGTTTCTAATTTAATGAGATGGCATGCAGAAAGAGTTCATGAAAGTGACATGTTAACCCACCCGAGAGACTCTCATGCATGGAAGGATTTTGATAAGAGACATCCTGACTTTGCTAAAGATGTTTGTAATGTCCGATTGGGATTGGCAGCAGATGGTTTCAATCCATTCAAGTCTATAGTTGGTGCAACTCATAGCACATGGCCCGTGGTGTTGGTTCCATATAATATTCCTCCGTGGCTTTGTATGAAGCAACAATTTATATTACTTTCCACTCTTATTGATGGACCTAAAAGTCCGGGGGATAAGATTGATGTTTACCTTCAGCCATTGATTGATGAGTTGAATGAATTTTGGGGCGATGGTGTGATGACTTATGACTGCGAAACGAATGAAATGTTCAAACTACATGCTGCTTTATTGTGGACAATCAATGACTTCCCAGCTTATGCAAATTTATCAGGCTGGAGTACGAAAGGGGAATTTTCTTGCCCTTGTTGCAATAAAAGTAAAAAATCTGTATGGCTTAAACATTCCAAAAAATGGGCATACATGGGTCACAGGCGTTTTCTCCCTCCCCAGCACAGGTTCAGAAAGGACAGAGTGGCATTTGATGGTTCTAGAGAGTTCAGCCCAGCACCAAAGATCATGACAGGAGTCGAAATGTTATCGCAGATTGAGGAAGAAAACATCCACACGGTATATGAAATTCAGGATTTGGTGGCTCCTCCAGTACGTAATATTTGTGCTGCGGGTAGGCAGCGCAGTCACAATTGGAAAAAGAAAAGTATTTTTTATAGTCTTCCGTATTGGAAAACTAACATGTTGAGGCATAATTTGGATGTCATGCACATTGAAAAAAATGTTTGTGACAACATATTGTGGACCATTTTAGGTGTCAGTGGAAAGTCAAAGGACCATGTTAATGCACGCCGTGATTTGGAAGAAATGGGTTTAAGGAAACAGTTGCATTTACAGTTAGCTGAGGGAAACAAGGCATATATGCCTGCTGCACAGTATTCAATGACTAGAGAGGAGAAAGAGACATTTCTTTCCATTTTGAAGATGGTCAAGGTGCCTGATGGTTACTCTTCTAATATTTCAAAGTGTGTGAATCTGACGAGCAAGACATTGCAAGGGTTGAAAAGTCATGACAATCACATATTACTTCAGCAGTTGATTCCAATCGCAATTTGTGATTGTTTATCCCCCAATGTTGTTCAGCCCTTGATTGAGATGAGTAATTTTTTAGACAAATTTGTTTAAGAAATCAACGAATGAGTGATTTAAAAAGTTTGCAGGACCGAATTGTACTTACGCTTTGTCACTTTGAGAAACTTTCCCCCCCCCCTCATTTTTCGATGTTATGGTCCACTTGGCAGTGCACCTAACTGATGAAGTAATGGCTGCTGGTCCAGTGCAATTCAGGTGGATGTATCCTATTGAACGGTATTTGAGTACATTGAAAAGATTTGTACGCAACAGAGCTCGTCCAGAGGCATCAATATCCAATGGTTATTTGATGGATGAGTGTACTGCCTTTTGTGAAGAATATCTTACGGATGTTGAAACAAAATTAGATAAGCCCTCTCGGATTCATGATGGTCCAGTTGGAGAAGGAACCACATTTGATATGGACAACATCGAGTGGATACAAGCACATCGATATATCTTTTTCAATACTCCATCAGTTGCACCATTAATGCAGTAAGTTTCTTATCAATGTGCTTGTATAACTTTTACATGTTTTGTTTGCATAATTTGATCTTTTAAACATCGCGTAATCATTTGTAGAAAACACATTAATGAGATAAAAGAAGAGATGCATCGTGCGTCTGAGTTGCAAATTCAACAATCTCATTATGCGGCATTTCATGATTGGTTCAAGGATTATGTATGTATAAATTGATTTTCATTATGAGTGAAGTATTAAACTAATTCTTTCTGCATATATCAGTATTTATTTTTATAAATTATGTAGGTTAGTAAGCTGAGGGAGTTAGGGGACCCCACGCTACCTGAAGTATTTATCCAACTGGCTGAGGGTCCATCTATAACGGCTCTTCGTTATAAAGCTATTGATGCTAATGGTTTTCGATTTCGCATTAAAGATGTTGACGACAAACGAGCAACACAAAACAGTGGCATCGGTTGTCCCTTTGTCGATTCTGGTTATTACTATGGTCAATTGATAGACATCATTGAAGTTGTATACACACACGGTTTGAAGTACATATTGTTAAAGTGTAATTGGGTTGATCCAGTGCGTGGATGTAAAGTCGATCAATATCAGTTTTCATTGGTGAATTTTAACTATATGTTATACAGAAATAATGAACGAGTTGAGAATGAACCTTTCATTTTGACATCACAAGCGGAACAAGTATTCTTCGTTACTTTGCCTTCGGATCCAAGTTGGCAAGTTGTTGTCAAAATGTCTCGGCGAGGAGTGTTTTTATTTGAAGAAGATGAACCTGAGACTGTTCTGTTTGTTTACCAACAACTTGATCAACATACCGTTGTTCAACGTGAAGAAGATATTTATTGTGTCAGAGCGGCTGTTGAAGGATAAACGGTCGATTTGCATGCTTAATGAAAGGTATAATTGTTTTCCTGCTATTCAGTAGAATATCCTAGGATATCATAAATTATCTAATCATTTTATAAATCCTTATAAGTTTTAATCCTCACTTTTGTAAGTTAATTTAGTCATAAATATTTAGGTTGATTAACTTTCTGATTTTTTAAAATTCATTCACAACTAATTATTCAATCCATTTTTTGTTTGATTAACAGTTGTACAAGTTTGATTTATTAAGAACAATCCAATTTATCTTTTAAACACTTTGGACTCATTACTGATATTTTGTATGACTGCAGACATGTCAGGGGAAGAGGCAGAAAATCCACATCATCCATCTGAGGCATCTACGTCTCAGGGTCGAGGTATGTTTGAATGTCATTGTCTATATTTTTTATGTAATTGACATATATATATATATATATATAACATTTTTCAATTTATATATAAAATTGTTTTCAACAGGATCAGACTCGGCTGCTTCTTCCTCTCGCAGGAGAGGCCCTGGTCGTGGCATATTATCATGGAATTCCGACACGACGATAGATGTTTCATTTGATGAGGTATTTCATCCCGTGGGACCGAATGCCCCGACATTTATTCATCAGCTGGGTCATATCATACGTGACCCACATCGATTTCCATTGACCACGCGTGATTGGGCTTCTATCCCTCAGGACACATTAGATCGTCTATGGAGGGAGGTTCAGGTAAGAAAATAATTTTACTTTATTTTCAATTTATAAATAATACTAATATGTTTGATTATTTTCATTATAGCAAAATTTGAAAGTATGCCCTGAAGAGTTTCGGCCCGTGTGTATGAGAAAATGCCGTAAGCTGTGGAAAGATTATAAAGGAAAAGTGAAGAGGGACCACTGGGTACCAAATGTGGGTGCCCTTGACATTTTGGAAAAAGTCCCGAGAGGTGTCCTCCCGGCTCAGTGGCGTGACTTGGTTGCATATTGGTCTACTGAGGGTGTTGCGGTTTGTATATTAATTATTTTGCTGTATATATATTTTCAAGAATATGAGATTTGTTTTAAATTTGAATGAATTGAATGTAGGAGGTGTCAACACGCCATTAGGAGAATCGAGCGTTGCAGGGACCAGCTCACAGGCTCGGGACTCGTCATGTGTCTCAGATTGTGTCGTTTTCAGCAGCGCAGCGCGCGCTGAAATGACGCGTTGGGGGGTCAAAACCACCCGAACGACCTCCGAATGCCACGAACCCGTACGACAACATCCGGGGCGTGAATTGTGAAATGTTCGGCAAGACGACACCTCATTCGGAGGTGCCGTGTGACCGCGGCGGCTGGAAACGCGTTTCCGGCGCCATAAAACACCAAAACGGCGTGCGGCGGTCCCATTCAGAGAAAACGTGCTCCGAACGACCTGAAACCGCACGAGAACGATAGAAATATTATTCCTGAGATGCAGGAGGAGGCCGCACGTCCATCAGACATGCGGTGCGCGCGACACGTCCGATTGTGTCGTTCTCAGCAGCGCGGCGCGCGCTGAAATGGCACGTTGGGGGGTCAAAACCACCCGAACGACCTCCGAATGCCACAAAACCGTACGAAAACATCCGGGACGTGACTTGTGAAATGGTCGGCCAGACGGAACCTCATTCGGAGGTTCCGTGTGACCGCGGCGGCTGGAAACGCGTTTCCGGCGCCATAAAACACCAAAACGGCGTGCGGCGGTCCCATTCGGAGCAAACGTACTCCGAACGACCTGAAACCGCACAGGAACGATATAAATATTATTCCTGAGATGTAGGAGGAGGCGGCACATCCATCGGACGTGCGGTGCGCGCGGCACGTCCGATTGTGTCGTTTTCAGCAGCGCGGCGCGCGCTAAAATGGCGCGTTGAGGGGTCAAAACCACCTGAACAACCTCCGAATGCCGCGAAACCGTACGACAACATCCGGGGCGTGACTTGTGAAATGGTCGGCCAGACGACACCTCATTCGGAGGTGCCGTTTGACCGCGGAGTCCGGAAACGCGTTTCCGGTGCCATAAAACACCAAAACGGCGTGCGACGGTCCCATTCGGAGCAAACGTGCTCCGAACGACCTGAAACCTCACGGGAATGATAGAAATATTATTCCTGAGATGCAGGAGGAGGCCGCACGTCCATCGGACGTGCGGTGCGCGCGGCACGTCCGATTGTGTCGTTTTCAGCAGCGCGGTGCGCGCTGAAATGGCGCGTTGGGGGGTCAAAACCAGCCGAATGACCTCCGAATTCCACGAAACCGTACGAAAACATCCGGGGCGTGAGTTGTGAAATGGTCGGCCAGACGGCACCTCATTCGGAGGTGCCGTTTGACAGCGGCGGCCGGAAACGCGTTTCCGGCGCCATAAAACACCAAAACGGCGTGCGGCGGTCCCATTCGGAGCAAACGTGCTCCGAACGACCTGAAACCGCACGAGAATGACAGAAATATTACTCCTGAGATGCAGGAGGAGGCCGCACGTTCATTGGACGTGCGGTGCGCGCAACACGTCCGATTGTCTCCTTTTCAGCAGCGCGGCGCGCGCTGAAATGGCGTGTTGGGGGGTCAAAACCACCCGAACGACCTCCGAATGCCACGAAACCGTACGACAATATCCGGGGCGTGACTTGTGAAATGTTCGGCCAGACAACACCTCATTCGGAGGTGCCGTGTGACCGCGGCGGCCGGAAACGCGTTTCCGGCGCCATAAAACACCAAAACGGCGTGCGGCGGTCCCATTCGGAGAAAACGTGCTCCGAACAACCTGAAACCGCACGAGAACGATAGAAATATTATTCCTGAGATGCAGGAGGAGGATGCACGTCCATCGGACGTGCGGTGCGCGCGGCACGTCCGATTATGTCGTTTTCAGCAGCGCGACGCGCGCTGAAATGGCGCGTTGGGGGGTCAAAACCACCCGAACGACCTCCAAATGCCACGAAACCGTACGACAACATCCGGGGCGTGACTTGTGAAATGGCCGGCCCGACGGAACCTCATTCGGAGGTTCCGTTTGACCGCGGTGGCCGAAAACACATTTCCGGTGCCATAAAACACCAAAACGGCGTGCGGCGGTCCCATTCGGAGCAAACGTGCTCTGAACGACTTGAAACCGCACGGGAATGATAGAAATATTATTCCTGAGATGCAGGAGGAGGCCACACGTCCATCGGACGTGCGGTGCGTGCGGCACGTCCGATTGTGTCGTTTTCAGCAGCGCGGCGCGCGCTGAAATGGCGCGTTGGGGGGTTAAAACCACCCGAACGACCTCCGAATGCCACGAAACCATATGAAAACATCCGGGGCGTGAGTTGTGAAATGGTCGGCCAGACGACACCTCATTAGGAGGTGCCGTGTGACCGCGGCGGCCGAAAACGCGTTTTCGGTGCCATAAAACACCAAAACGGCGTGCGGTGGTCCCATTCATAGCAAACGTGCTCCGAACGACCTGAAACCGCACGGGAACGATAGAAATATTATTCCTGAGATGCAGGAGGAGGCCGCACGTCCATCGGACGTGCGGTGCGCGTGGCACGTCCGATTGTGTCGTTTTCAGCAGCGCGGCGCGCGCTGAAATGGCGCGTTGGGGGGTCAAAACCACCCGAACGACCTCCGAATGCCACGAAACCGTACGACAACATCCGGGGCATGACTTGTGAAATGGTCGGCCAGACGACACCTCATTCGGAGGTGCCGTGTGACCGTGGCGGCCGGAAACGCGTTTCTGGCGCCATAAAACACCAAAACGGCGTGCGGCGGTCCCATTCGGAGCAAACGTGCTCCGAACGACCTGAAACCTCACGGGAACGATAGAAATATTATTCCTGAGATGCAGGAGGAGGCCGCACGTCCATCGGACGTGCGGTGCGCGCGGCACGTCCGATTGTGTCGTTTTCAGCAGCGCGGCGCGCGCTGAAATGGCGCGTTGGGGGGTCAAAACCACCCGAACGACCTCCGAATGCCACGAAACCGTACGACAATATCCGGGGCGTGACTTGTGAAATGGTCGGCCAGACGGAACCTCATTCGGAGATGCCGTGTGACCGCGGCGGCCGGAAATGCGTTTCCGGCGCCATAAAACACCAAAACGGCGTGCGGCGGTCCCATTCGGAGAAAATGTGCTCCGAACGACCTGAAACCGCACGAGAACGATAGAAATATTATTCCTGAGATGCAGGAGGAGGCTGCACGTCCATCGGACGTGCGATGCGCGCGGCAAGTCCGATTCTGTCATTTTCAGCAGCGCGGCGCGCGCTGAAATGGGGCGTTGGGGGGTCAAAACCACCCGAACGACCTCTGAATGCCACGAAACTGTAGGAAAACATCCGGGGCGTGAATTGTGAAATGGTCGGCCAGACGGAACCTCATTCGGAGGTTCCGTTTGACGGCGGCGGCCGGAAACGCGTTTCCGGCGCCATAAAACACCAAAACGGCGTGCGGCGGTCCCATTCGGAGCAAACGTGCTCCGAACGACCTGAAACCGCACGAGAACGATAGAGATATTATTCCTGAGATGTAAAAGGAGGCCGCACGTCCATCGGACGTGCGGTGCGTGCGGCACGTCCGATTGTGTCGTTTTCAGCAGCGCGGCACGCGCTGAAATGACGCGTTGGGGGGTCAAAACCACCCGAATGACCTCCGAATGCCACGAAACCATACAACAACATCCGGGGCATGAGTTGTGAAATGGTCGGCCAGACGACACCTCATTCGTAGGTGCCGTGTGACCGCGGCGGCCGGAAACGCGTTTCCGGCGCCACAAAACACCAAAACGGCGTGCGACGGTCCCATTCATAGCAAACGTGCTCCGAACGACCTGAAACTGCACGGGAACGATAGAAATATTATTCCTGAGATGCAGGAGGAGGCCGCACGTCCATCGGACGTGCGGTGCGCGCGGCACGTCCGATTGTGTCGTTTTCAGCAGCGCGGCGCGCGCTGAAATGACGCGTTGGGGGGTCAAAACCACCCGAACGACCTCCGAATGCCACGAAACCGTACGACAACATCCGGGGCGTGTCTTGTGAAATGTTCAGCCAGACGGCACCTCATTCGGAGGTTCCGTTTGACCGCGGCGGTCGGAAACGCGTTTCCGGTGCCATAAAACACCAAAACGGCGTGTGGCGGTCAAATTCAGAGCAAACGTGCTCCAAACGACCTGAAACCGCACAAGAACGATAGAAATGTTATTCCTGAGATGCAGGAGGAGGCCGCACGTCCATCAGACTTGCGGTGCGCGCGGCACGTCCGATTGTGTCGTTTTCAGCAGCGCGGCGCGCGCTGAAATGGCGCGTTGGGGGGTCAAAACCACCCGAACGACCTCCGAATGCCAAGAAACCATACGACAACATCCGGGGCGTGAGTTGTGAAATGGTCGGCCAGAAGGAACCTCATTCGGAGGTGCCGTTTGACCGCGGCGGCCGGAAATGCGTTTCCGGCGCCCTAAAACACCAAAACGGCGTGCGGCGGTCCAATTCGGAGCAAACGTGTTCCGAACGACCTGAAACCACACGGGAATGATATTAATATTATTACAGAGATGCAGGAGGAGGCCGCACGTCCATCGGACATGCAGTGCGCGCGACACGTCCGATTGTGTCATTTTCAGCAGCGCGGTGCGCGCTGAAATGGCGCGTTGGGGGGTCAAAACCACCCGAACGACCTCCGAATGCTACGAAACCGTACGACAACATCCGGGGCGTGAATTGTGAAATGTTCGGCTAGACAGCACCTCATTCAGAGGTGCCGTGTGACCGCGGCGGCCGGAAACGCGTTTCCGGCGCCATAAAACACCAAAACGGCGTGCGGCGGTCCCATTCGGAGCAAACGTGCTCCGAACGACCTGAAACTGAATGGGAACGATAGAAATATTATTCCTGAGATGTAGGAGGAGGCCACACGTCCATCGGACGTGCGGTGCGCGCGACATGTCCGATTGTGTCGTTTTCAACAGCGCGGCGGGCGCTGAAATGGCGCGTTGGGGGGTCAAAACCACCCGAACGACCTCCGAATGCCACGAAACCATACGACAACATCCGAGGCGTGAGTTGTAAAATGGTCGGCCAGACGACATCTCATTCGGAGGTGCCGTTTGACCGCGGCGGCCGGAAACGCGTTTTCGGCGCCCTAAAACACCAAAACGGCGTGCGGCGGTCCAATTCGGAGCAAACGTGGTCCGAACGACCTGAAACCGCACGGGAATGATAGAAATATTATTCCTGAGATGCAGGAGGAGGCCGCACATCCATCGGACGTGCGGTGTGCGCGGCAGGTCCGATTGTGTCGTTTTCAGCTACGCGGCGCGCGCTGAAATGGCGCGTTGGGGGGTCAAAACCACACGAACGACCTCCGAATGCCACAAAACCGTACGACAACATCCGGGGCGTGAATTGTGAAATGGTCGGCCAGACGGCACCTCATTCGGAGGTGCCGTGTGACCGCGGCGGCCGGAAACGCGTTTCCAGCGCCATAAAACACCAAAACGGCGTGCGGCGGTCCCATTCGGAGAAAACGTGCTCCGAACGACCTGAAACCACATGGGAACGATAGAAATATTATTCCTGAGATGCAAGAGGAGGCCGCACGTCCGATTGTGTCGTTTTCAGCAGCGCGGCGCGCGCTGAAATGGCACGTTGGGGGGTCAAAACCACCCGAACGACCTCCGAATGCCACAAAACCGTACGACAACATCCGAGGCGTGAGTTGTGAAATGTTCGGCCAGACGGAACCTCATTCGGTGGTTCCGTTTGACCGCGGTGGCCGGAAACGCGTTTCCGGCGCCATAAAACACCAAAACGGCGTGCGGCGGTCCCATTTGGAGCAAACGTGCTCCGAATGACCTGAAACCGCACGGGAACGATAGAAATATTATTCCTGAGATGCAGGAGGAGGCCGCACGTCCATCGGACGTGCGGTGCGCGCGACACATCCGATTGTGTCGTTTTTAGCAGCGCGGCGCGCGCTGAAATGGCGCGTTGGGGGGTCAAAACCACCCGAACGACCTCCGAATGCCACGAAACCGTACGACAACATCCGGGGCATGACTTGTAAAATGGTCGGCCAGACGGCACCTCATTCAAAGGTGCCGTGTGACCGCGGCGGCCGGAAACGCGTTTCCGGCGCCACAAAACACCAAAACGGCGTGCGGCGGTCCCATTCGGAGAAAACGTGCTCCGAACGACCTGAAACCGCTCGAGAATGATAGAAATATTATTCCTGAGATGCAGGAGGAGGCCACACGTCCATCGGACGTGCGGTGCGCGCGACACGTCCGATTGTGTCGTTTTCAGCAGCGCGGCGCGCGCTGAAATCGCACGTTGGGGGGTCAAAACCACCCGAATGACCTCCGAATGCCACGAAACCGTACGACAACATCCGGGGCGTGAGTTGTGAAATGGTCGGCCAGACGGAACCTCATTTGGAGGTGCCGTGTGACCGCGGCGGCCAGAAACGCGTTTCCGGCGCCACAAAACACCAAAACGGCGTGCGGCGGTTCCATTCGGAGCAAACGTGCTCCGAAAGACCTGAAATGAGATTATTTCTTGAATCGAAGTTTTTAAATTATTCTAGCACAATGATTTGATATTATATATATATTAAATATATATTAAAACATTTAAAATATATTATATATATATATATATATTAAATTCAATAAAATTTTTAATTTTTTTTTTTAGAATAGCGACCGCCATAGGCGGTGGCTATAGGGTGCCCGACAGAGGGCCTTCAGTGACCGCCAAGCGGTCGCTAAAGGCCGATCTGCCGGCCTTCTATAGCGACCGCCATTGGCGGTCGCTAAAGGCCTCTAGCGACGAGGCAACAGCGACCGCCAATGGAGGTCGCTGCGCGGCCGCTAAAGACCTTTAGCGACCGCCAATGGCGGTCGCTAATGGCCTTATTTATAGTAGTGCTAGTTTGGTAAGTCGTGGTGCCCTTGACCTCGATGTTGCGTGTAGTATAAGCTACTAAATTACTTTGAAAAACTAACGTACTATGAAATTTTAGGGTATTACATTCTTCCCTCCTTCAATAAATTTCATCCTTGTAATTTTTAAAATTGGGATTCGAAGTATAATGGAATGTCCCATATCGTAAAAAGATTCAATAAATCTATTATTTTAAAAGAAAGAAATACAAGTACAATGGTCACCTAAGATAACCCATATTAGGATTCCATGTAAGAAAACATGGATATGGAAGATAATCTAAGTATAAAGTTCTGATGGAGAGGGATAGAAAACATGATCCGGAGAAAGTTAACAACAAGAAAACAACAAACTTGTGATTTGACAGTCATTAGTTTCCCAGTAGGAAAAGTTAATGAACAACATTTTTTTATTTTATGTTACATTTCATAATGATTAGGAATTTATTTATGAGATTGACTAAGAACATAAAGATATATACTTAATTTTTAATTATAGTTTCATTATTGAATAAATCACTACCACTAACTCATTTTTTTAAACGATTAGTATTCAAGATTACTTGGTCACACCGGAAGAGCTGGAGTAAACATCTAGAGAATCCCATGATCCACAAAGGATAAATGATATATTTACCTTGTCTTTAGAGATTAATCAAAACCAAAATGGTTAGTACAGGATGTGATGATCCCCCAAAAGGATATTTCTTTGGAGAATGAAAAACTCATCTTAATTTCTAAAATTAAACCAACAATACCCCAAAGTTAAATAAATACCATTCAGTAAACAATTGTCCTTACAATCCTTGAATATTATCCAAACTAATATTGAAACCCAAAACATATAAGAATTTGGTTATGTAGTCTTCCATGTTAAATTGTATCCCCAAATGATATCAACTACTCTTAAAGTCACATAATTAAAATTAATTAACCTAATCACATATTCTCTATTATAGGACAATAATTTTTATAAATAACCCAATCCACTATAAATCCACAATAAAAACATAGATAAAAATCCACCATTACTCCTCAAATAAAATACAATAGTATTCTATTTTCCTTGGGCATATAGTGTTCCCATCAAAGTGAACGTCTTCTAAAATAACATTTTCACTTAATCACCAAATCATTTTCCTATACTAAGGGTATTAATTTGATAAGATATATGATCCCAAATCAATTTATTATTGATCAATAAAGTCATTTAAAAAAAATAATTAGTCACACTGACCAGGGACTTCACGTGTTCTAGTGGTAGGTGATAACTCCGAATTGCACTCTGGTTGTGGGTTTGATTCCCATAACTTTTTATGACGCGACGGGTTATCACACAGTCTGCGTGTTGTCCTTTTTCAAAAACTATATTTTATAACATAAATAATATGAGATAAATTCCTCAAAATAACTATAACATAATTTAACCACAAATGTTATCTCATACCATGCATTTTCAGCACAAAATATAATAACTTGTAATTTCCTCAAACCCAATGATCATATAAAACCAAATAGTTATTTCTATATCCACAAGAGAAAAGATAAGTCTACCTCAAATATCATTATGAAAAACTGCATGGTTAAAAATACAAGAGAAAATTATTCCAAAGTAATCCCATCAAAAAGGAGAACTAATACTTTTAAACATTTCTCCATGCATTTATTTCCACATAGCTTGTTCTTTGACCAAGAAAATATCCTATAGAATATGGAATTCTCTCGGGTAATGGCTAGGTCCTCTAAATTTATGGAAAATAACTGTAAATGGATTCTTGGGACCGTTTTTATTTTCTTCCATAATACTCTTCATTTTTCCTCAGCAATTATTCACTTTATTTCCTTATTTCCCACACATAAAGCATTTCTTTGTTATGTTGAGACACTTTCATGGGTGTGTCCTTCCACATTTCTTGCATGATGGAAATTGAGGATTCCTTTCTCCATGGTCTCCTCTATTGGATATCTTATCATTAATCACCATTCTTTTCTTTTTTGAGTCCAGGAGTTGGTTAATATATATGTTGTTGATCATATTTTTGGAAAACTGATTTCACATGAACACGATATCTTTTATGCCTATCAATATTTCATTTTGTTTCTCATTTCCACCACTTTTCCCACCTTCTACTTCATTTTCAATGTTACTATGACTTCCTTGGAATCCAACCTTTTGAGTAAAACTAGAAAGCATTGTGTGAGTAACAATAGTCATAAAATCATTTAGAGAATATCATGACACCATATTTTCAATTTGAATCACCTTCTGATTAACCAACGTCATTTATTATCATCTTATATTAAAATAATTCAAATTGGTTTGTAATGAAAATGTAAATTATCTGAAGCATATTCCCTGAGAGTTTCATAACCAAGAGTGCAGCAAGGCCCATTGTCGTGCACTAGTTCCCACTAGAGTCTATCTTAATGCGGTGTTTTCGGGTTTTATACCTAGGTACATCTATGCCAGAGCCACCTATACCTGCTCGTATCTAGAAAGGGATGTATTGATTGGAAAACTCACAAAATCACTCAAATTCCAAAATTTTAGGAAGTTCCTTTATATTAATCCTCAAATTCTATCTTAGGGATATGCGATCTAATCAGACTTTATCTAAATCTAGTTTCCAAGGTTTGTACTAAACTTCCTCAGATACCAACTATAACACCCCGACCCCAGAACCCCAGAGACGGTGCATTATTACATATCATGGAATGATCATAAAAGGTCATGTCTCAAAAGACTGATTAGTTTTGTAGCCTTGGAAATAATAGATACATTAATATGGTTTATATTACATCATAAAATGGAAAAATAAAACAACATTGTTTCCATAGACAACACTGAGATCCCATAGAATATCCCTACTAGTCAGTCATAATATACTTCATTTCATCCTGTAAAAAAATAAAACATTGAAAATGGTGAGCTCAGATTCTCAGAAAGGATAACATTATAACGATAACTTTCATAAATAAAAATAAACATTTAAGGCAGTGTATATGACTAAAAAAAGCCTTTTAAACATAAACTTCATCAGAATATGTCAAAGATAAAATAAAATAATCCCATTAACTTCTTCACATGGATATTCTACTAGTTGAATAATCACATTCAATATCAATATCCAATTTCATAATGATGGAATGAATAATTCCAGACATTCATAACCACATAGTCATGGCCTTGTGCCAAGACTACAAATAATATTTTGTCAAGGCCTTGTGCCAAGACACTAGTTTGTCTCATGAGACCTACCGATGGATTAAAGAGATATATCGGGCTCCACCAGTCACTTACTAAGTACAATGCATTACTCATATGAAAAGTTTGAAACATAACATAAACATTCACATTAAATATAGCATACGAAATGTCAATACATTATCCACAAACCATGAATGCACTAAAGATATCACATCCACAGTCAAACACAACTCATTCAATACAATATGGAAGATTTTATTATAACACATTAACCTCAATTGATAATAATGAAGGATATTGACATAGATGAAAATAATCATAAAAAATATTTGAGAGAAATATCCCCCTTTTTCTTGAAGTCATTTTAAAGTCACACTATTTTTCAAGAATCCATTTAAAAATAGATTTTTGAATCATAGTGTCCCATACCACTTTGAAAAATTTAAAATTAATTCTTATTTTAAAACATTAATGTCCATATAAATAAATCATTAAAACCATTTTTAAAACCAGGACATTATTGAAAAATATTTAGAATAATAACTCATTAAGACATTTTAAAATTATATTTTAGTTAGAGTTACTAACCAAAAGAATGACACTTGAATAAAAATATTTGGGGTAATAAAAATATGTAATATCATGAGAATAAAGGTATTCGGGATATATTATGTAAAAGTACATTATATACACAATATAAAAGTGAATTGGTGTATAACAACAAAGAAGTCTCAATGGTATGTAAATTGGGATGAAATCTCTTTTAAAGATCGTATCCTTAGGTTACAGATAAATCATCAAAAAAATTATTATAATGAATATAAATTCACTCAATATTATTTTATATTGTGTTTAAATCAACCATAGGACATTCATAGATATTCTTGTATAAACAACACCATGGAATTGGATTGTAACTCAACAAACGAAGATTGAGTTAAAATTAATCTTATCAAGTTCATATCGATGACTTGAGAATTTATCAATGGGGTGATTATGTGTATCAAAAGTATATACACAGAAAGGGGAGTGTAAATTATGACATAATCCATTGAATAGTGATTCCAAACATAATATTGGTGTAAAATAATCATTAAAGTATGTGTAAAGCAGAATGAGTGGAAATTGAAATTTCTAATTCCCTTATCAATTTGGTAAAATAAAAAACATACACCCATGAAAGAAGTATCATAACATGATGATTTAAATATCCATAAATTAATGTATATTACACAATTTATACAATCATGGGAAGTACACACACCACATGCAATAAATAAGTGGTGAACAATGGAAATTTCACAAAATTAAAAGTGAGAAAAGGAACCCCTTATATTTTATTTTTTCCGTGGTCAAGGGTAGGTTAACCTCTTATATAATGGATAAATAATTGTTCTTAAATTATACAAAATTACATAAATTAATATGATATCATATATGATCTTTTAACATTGCGTTGTTAATAATATCATAGTATTATCGTCATTTTGGGTTTTAACTAATTCGTTTTCCTTTATATTCTTTATTATGTGAGTCATATTTGTTATGGATTGGATGTATCATATTCATATATAGAATTATTTCATTTCTCTATACATTATTTTTAATCATCAAATGAAATTTAGTCTTGAATGGACACGATGGGGAATGAATCTCATCGAGTTCGTGGAGACGGTAATTTGTACACACGCACGAGCGACAATATCATTATTTTGATATTAAAATAATATATAATTGGATAGTATATCATATATTCAGAATAATGATCATGTTATATTTATTATTTACATCAATTAAACATCATTTTTATACCCATCCAAATAATAATGTATTGATTAACAATTACACCACGACATAGAGACGGTAATTCATACGTACGCAAGTATGGTGACATGTCATTCAAAGGATGGATACAATAATGAATATGTTTGTACCATATTAATAAAAACATCACAGTATATATAAGATACTGGAGTTATTATTTTATAATGAAACAACAATGATAGAGTAAGTGTAAGAAGAAAGGAACATGAAATAGGTGATGAGATATTTACATCTTTTTAGGATTCATCCTTTTGATTTGATCAAAATGGCACCTTAGGTTGGCTTTCTCAGTAAAGGAGGTCCTCTAGGATGAATGAAGTATAGTTGAAAGGGTATTTGTGTAGATTTTAGCAGAGCCAAAAGGCTTTGATGGTGTGAATTTGAGGTAAGGGGGAGTTCCCTTTTATAAGAGGGGCGAGGGGCACCTTTGGAAAAACTAGAAATATTATTTTATAATAAAATCAATTTCTATTTCTAATGTATTAAAAATAGATTATATAAATTCTAAGGTGGGTATGGGTCAAAAACCAATCAAAAAATTTGTTTTAGACCAGTTTTTGTCAATATATTAACTTTATCTTTTAGATTTAACTCTTAGTTAAATAGTTTTACATTTACCATGTCTCTTTATATTTTTATATTATATTGTTAATAAACATAATATATACGTCCAATAAAACCCCAAGTAGTTCCTTAAAGATACACATATCATTATAAAAGTCTTTTGGATGAAACTTAAATTTTTAGCAATTGTATATCAATTAATAATATAATATTTGTATTAAATACGCTTTTATGTCAATTTTGACACTATTTGGTATGTTTTTTTCTAAATTCATAATAGCATTATTACATAGAAAAAATTAATCTAACCAAGCCTAATACGTCATATTAACATAGGATATTAGTTTAATTCATAAAAAGCCTCAAATTACAATTATTTGGATATATATAGTTTCAATTAGTTTAATATTTCATTAATTAGGTAATTACTACATCATCATTGTGTCATTAGTAAATTATATTATTTAATTTCAAAAAATATAAATAAAATACCATTATATAGGAAATCATTTTATCTTTATAATTAATATTTATACTCGAGTTTATATTTTGTTTATCCCAATATTAAAAATGTTTTAGTTATTAAACATTGATTTTAACTCTTTTAACTCTTCATTGAATTAAATAATAATAAATGTCCTAATATAACCCTAGTGGACCAAAGAGGTTCATATTATATTCCTAATGTTTTTTTGGTCAAATTATACTTATCCAATAGAATTACGACATGTGTTAGGGTAATAATAATATCATTTTAACATTAATTACCCTATTTACTTTTAACCATGGTAAATAAAAGTAAAAGGTTACAATTCACCAAAAATTATTTTCATGTTACTGAACCAAATTTATTTACTGATATAAACCATGTCACTTGGATTTTTGAAATTCCATTCACAGATGCGGTAAACTTATGTTTTATGTTAATCTGTAAATTCTCCTAGGAGGTGGGTAAACGATGGTGAAAAGTTCAATTAAATTTTTATATATCTAAAATTATTATAAACTGACTCCAATTAATTACATTAAACCTATATAAGTATTATGTATCTATTTTAACCAAAAATAAATTTAAATAAAATAAATTATTATTTAAATAAACTTTGGTTTTAAACTATAACTCGGTGTTTTTCACTATTCGTCAAACATTAAAAGTTTTCAGAAACATAACAAAAGTTCACCCTAAGCTAATTTTGATATTATTTATTAAAAAATGAACTATATTTTAAAAAATTCAAAACATAGAAATTGAATTTATTAGTTTAAAATTAATTCCCATTATCAAAACAAAAAGGCATATTTTTATGAAATAATAACTACAAAAAGATTGACATTTGTTTATGTCCAATTTCAAAGTAAAATTACATCCAATGACCAACATTGGATTAAATGTTAAAAATAGAATATAATTATACATCCAAACCATTCATATTTATAGTTGAACAATATAATTTATTTTTATAAAAAAAATTGTTTTTAGTTAAAATATATTATCTTTCAATATTCACCAAAATATGAAAGTTATCAGAAATACAAAAAAAGTTTATTGAAACTAAATTATTATGTCCTGATACCAAAGAAGAAGTTTATATGGTCAAATTGAATATATAAAAGTTTCAAATATTGGATTTAAAAGGGTTCACCATTAAAAGGTGGTAAAATTTCATTTTAGAAACATACTTCATTTATCGAAAAAAATGAATTTTTCTTTACGTTATGTATAAGAAACTCATAATATAGATTATAAAAGTATAAGGGTTATATAATGTTAAAAATTGTTTTAATACTATTCATAAATGCTTTTGAACGGCTAGTTTGGTAAGTCGTGGTGCGCTTGAACTCGATGTTGTGTGTAGTGTAAGTTATTGAATTACTTTGAAGAACTAACATTCTATGAAATCATGGGGTGTTACACACTTAAATAAATTTATATAATTTAATAGATTACATTGAATGAATAATTATTTCAAATGGTATAAATCATATAAAATAACATAGAGAACACAAAAAAATCTTTATAAATGAATAATGAATGAAATAATACGATTTTTCTATAAATGAGGAAATATATTTCAATTAAATAGGAACATGTCCTTTGGATAGTAATATGACCTTTAGGAATGATAATTAGGCTAATATAATGTCAACCTATCCTATGAAATTATAAATAAAATTTAGGATTACTATAAATTCAATTATTATTTAATTATATCGTAATACAAATAATTTTTTTAGAAATTACTAATTATGTGATTTTTTATTTAGTCATAAATGTTTGTTTTCCACATCATGATTAATATATTTATTTAAAATAAAATTTATATTCATAAAAGAGAATCATAAATTGAATTATTTTGTATTATAATTATATTATAATTTTATGAAACCTTAATTTTTTTAAGTGTAATAAAATCAGTTTTAAATTTAAAATTGTTATTTTTTTAGTAAATAATGATTTTAATTAAAAATTGAATTTATCAATTATATAAAAACAAATTTATGTAATGGAGTTAATTTTGCAATTCAAAATAATTAAAAATGGTAAGGAATACGTTTTAGGGATTTTTCAAAAATAGTTGAATTTTTGTTGAATAGTGAAGTACTGTAATTTACAATATATAGTAAATACAACAATTATTGAGTCATATATGATGTATGAATGATTTAAGCCCATAATCTCTAACCCTACTTAATTATTTTAATATAATTAGTTATTATTCACAATCAATTCCTTCTATTGAAGAAAAATAATAAACTAATGAATAAAATAATGAGAATACATCCCCCTCCTCGACTATAAATACCACACCTCACAAGCTATTAACTTGGAATATTTTCCCATTCCTTACTAATCCTTTTTTGACATCCCTTAACCAGATTCATTATCCTTTGGTCTCACAAAAAGAAAAATGCCAAGGGCCTTAAGGAGGTTCTCAAGGAGAATAAATTTAATACGTAAAATCCTCTTTCGTTTTCCATTAGTTTCTTTTAATTTTTAGTTTTTTTTCGTATCCATCCCTAACCTCCTCTATAAAAAATTATTTATCACTATAGTATCATATATATATTATATTGTTATTATATAAATTTTAAACCCATTATCAATCCCCTTATCATATCCCTTTTGTTCTAAAAATGAAAATAATGTATGTGATGCGCCGATTTACCACCATTGTGGATGATGCGTTTTCATTTTCAATTAAAACATTCATGTTTGGTCAAAATACCATTATTATGGTTTGATTAAATTTTATTATTAAAATTATAAGTCATATAATGTTCTGTACCTAGTATATATATACTATTAATTAAAAAAACAACACTAGTTAATGATAATTGGAAAGTCGCCAATATAAACTAACGTTCATCATTAACGTCTTATCTAATTAATCATTATAATATCTAGAAAAATGATATATAAGAACATTTAATATTATTTATGTTCATTAATAACATATTAATATCAATATTTTGGAATTAATTCCATTTTATAAGAACTTCCATATATTTATTTAACTGAACCAATCATGAAAACCAAGGAATCAAACACTTCCGAACGATGAACATGAATATCATAACTCATAAAAAATTACATAAATTAACATAATAAAATTAAAATGAATGAAATAATTGTTTTAGGGGATATTTATTACAATATTAATTTTTCTAATTTCAATATTCGGGAAATGTTATGTTCGTACATAACACTTTCGGAAAAAAGGTAGGGGTTTCTCCTCAAGCCACCATTTTTTATTCATGTTACATTTTCTATCTCAATATCCCAATGAAATTCTTAATTATTCTTAAATAATAATAATAATTTTTTGTATGTTATAATCATTTTTACCTAAATCAATTTTTTTTTGGTGGGAAATACATGTTTTTATAAGTACCCCTTTTCAATTCATTCAGATGAGAATGCCTGATTTATGGGAATATTCTAATTTGATACCAATTTTCAAGTACACTATATAATCTATTTTAGGACCATAATAATTTTCTAAAATCCCCCATTTCAGCATGAAATCTATCTCTGTTCATTTTACATTTTATAAATACAGTTATGCCTTTTACCTTTTAAATAAATCTTGGATCTTTTTCCTTAAACCACAATAAAGAATGACTTTTCTAATGTTTTTAAACACACTTTTTACATGATATAATTTATGTTGGAAATAATTTATCATTATTTTATCCTTATGCACAACTTATTCCTTGTTTTTTATATATATAATCCATTTTATTTAAGATTTTCATTCATTTAATATTTCATTAAATATCAATATTTCTTATAACATTGATATGATTATAGCCTTTGTTGGATACCATTTTTACATATGGTATTTTTTTATAATGTTGGTGACTTGAATCTATTAATGAATAAGGATTTGGACATGTAGTGATGGGTGGTTACTAGTTAGAGGCATTCCCTTGATACATTGGCAGGTCTAATGAGGCAAAATAGTTAGCAAAAAAACCCTACATGTATTCTTCGAAACAGAATCAAACATATTTTTACTCAGATTCATAAACCATCTTGAAGTTTTAATAGTTCATGTTATAGATATATAAAGACCGATAAATAATAAATTTCTTAATTTAGTTTCTATTTGTTACTTTCAAATAGGTTTTCACTATCAATGGATGACTTTTCTTTCTCAATGTATGGATGAAATGTTTTTTTCATATTTTTTACCTTACCATAATTTCTATTCCTTATTAACATGGGTTAATTTATTATTTTCTCATATAACCCTTGATTATCATGTGGTGTCACCCTTTGTTTTCATTCCATACATTTTGAAGATTAAATATTTGAATAATTTACAAGAAGTAGTTTATTTTATTTTGTTATTTTTAATTATAAATTTAATAAGAGAACAATGTATGTATCTAGTTTCTCAAGACAACTAAACCTATCGATCCATGGTGATGTGATCTCTTATTTACTTTCCACTTAATAAAACAACCAGCGAATACAGGGTATTGTGTTGATTATTTTTATTGTTGGTATTAGAGAAGGATTAATAAGAACCTTGGGAACTAGATGTTAAATATAAATGAGAATTATAATAAACCAATGTAGTGGATTTTAGTCTCAATAAAAATTATTATAATGAGCTAACATATTGTGTTGAATTATTTAGTGATGGATCCTAAATGAAAGAAGGGAATCAATTGTCATGGCCAATTTAGGGGTTTTCCAACTACAGAAGTCAACACAGTCAGTGATAGATATGATAATATCATGTCCATATTAAGAAAACTAACTCAGGTTATGATTAATGTCCTTACTACACATATGTTGGATCGTTTCATGTAACATAACCCCCAAGTTTTATTAGAACTTCTAATCTAGTGGTTTCTAAGTAGCAGATCAAATCTCTTGAAAATATATTTTTAGCATTAAGAAGCACTGAAAATGAATGGGTAGTACATCCATTATATTTCCTCAAGGGTGATGATGGTCAATGGTGGTCTTTGATCTAGAACACTAACAAGGAGGAAAAAATTGAATACATGGAATGGATAAATTTTAAATAATTGTTATTTGAAAAATATTTCATTCATCAGTAATGAACTAAAATGAAGAAAAATTTCTTTTTCAAATTTCTTTATGAAGATACTGTTATAATATGAGGCAACCATTATAAGACTATCCATGTATGATATTTAAACATACATGATACAGAATACATGAATGATCATTTCTATGAATGTCTTAATTGAAGTTTCCAACGGGTAATGAATTCTGAAAAAAATTCATCATATGATGAAATAGTATTATGTAACATTAAAATAGAGACAGAATATTACAGATCCTATTTTTTCAAGGATAATCAATAGAAGAAGAGGTATTCTGATAACAATGGAAATTACTATGCATCAAAGAATAAGATGTTAGTTAAGCAATTTCCATTATGGTGAAATTATAGAAAGAATACTTCTTGTAAATTCCTAAAATACATTGCAGTTTTCTATACGTTTGGGGAAATGGTCATCAAGATAATGATTTTAAGGGAAGAATCAAATCAATAACGTTCAATTACATAATTATAATCAAATGTCTAATTATTCATGTTAATGTCCCAAGAGTCAAGGGGAATCTACCATATAAGGTGACACGAGGAGATGGAAAATCTTATACGATCAATACAGCTAAATTAGAAGTACCTAATAATATGTTGGATGGTACATTAATAATATCTCTAAATTTAGAAAATGATTTATTTTATTTCTGACCATCACACTATTTTATATCTACCCAATTTTTCAAGAAAATATGATATTTCCATACTGATTTAATAACATTGTATTCGGTCAAAACCCCTATCGGAAGTCTCATTGCAATAAAAATGTGTCATGTAGTTCCCATTGTGGCATATAAATGTTCAATATTTTCTAACCTTACCATTATTCCCATAGTGTAATTTTACATAATCCTCAATATGGATGGGATTTCAAAATATGATTTGATAATTAATTACAATAAGAAGGAAATTATGATTTATGATGAAGATGTAGAATCTATTATCTTTAGAGTAAAAACATTATCATTTAATTATTATATAGATGAACCCCCAGTAGAGATACTAAATAAAATTCTTAGGGAGGAAAATAGAATAACAACTAGGTGTTATGAAATTTATATATGAGTTTAGGATTTTTCTATTTGGTAATAATACATTATTGTATTTCTTAAAGAATTACCTTGTAACTCCCTAGAGAATGAAGTTGAATTTACCAATGTTGTAATCCCTCATTTAAGGCCAATATAAAATACTTATTGTAGAATAAAAACTATGTAATTATTGGAGATGAAGAAACAAATAAAGGATTTGAGTAATAAGGGATTTATTCACCCTAGAATTTCTCTATATCGATCACATGTTCTCTTTATTAAGAGGAAAGATGAATTCTTGAGTCTGTGAATTGAATATAGATAAATTAATGAATTTAAATTAAACAAAAAGTATCATATTCATTGCATTGTTGATTTATTTTATTAACTTCATAGAGCCCCATATTTCTTAATGATTTACCTTTATTTTGGGTATAATAAATTATGAATAAAGAAGGATGATATTACAATGATATATTTTTGGATATGGTATGGACATTATAAGTTTTCAAGTAATTCCATTTGGATGGACTAATTCACCCTCTATTTTCATGGATCTAATTAATAGAGTATTCTTGTAATATCATGTTGATTGTTTTTTTAGTATTCATTAATGATATTATGGTGTATTCTAAAAGCTATGAAGACCATAAGGATCAGTTATGGATTATTCCTGATATTCTAAGAAGGAATGAGTTATATAGTAAATTTAATAAGAGTGAATTACAGCTGCAAGAAATTTCTTTTCATGGATATATTTTCTCTAAGGATAGAATCATAGGTTATCATGTGAAGAAAAAGTACATCCAAGAATGTCCTATCCCAATTAACATAATTTTGGTATTCAGTTTAATTGTTTTAGCATGTTACTATCGACATTTTTTTATAATTTTTCATGAACTTCTAAACCTTTAACAAATATTACAATAAAAGGGGATATGTTTATATAGAAACAATCATTCACATATTACATAAAAGATTTGTAGAGAAGATTATTCAATGATTCGATTTTGACTCTACAAATACGAAATGATGTTTTAGTGATATATAATGTTCCTTCTTAGAAATAACATTGTTGTATCCGTATCAAAATCCATAAATGTATTTGATATGAAATAATGAAGTGGAATATACTTGAATAAAATCATCGAACTCGTGATATTGAGTTAATAGACAAAATATTTTCTCTAATTAAATGATGACACTAAAAATATGGTGACATATGTGAAATCTATACGGATCACAAGATATTGAAAAGAGTCATTACATTAAAATAACTCAACATGAGTAAAATGTGATGTCTTTAATTCATGTATAGATTATGATTTCTCAATACACAACCACCCAAGAAATTAAAAGAAGGTCGTATATTCAATAAGTAGGAAAGATCATGGGATTCTTAACCAAATGAGGAGTGAGAATGATCATATATTTAAGGATTTATTAAAGTTATATATGGGGATTGTTGATGAATTAAACACATCACTACTTCATAAATTAATTGATATACCTTATTTAATAAAGATAATAAAAAGATCTCAATCTTTTGATGAAGTTTTTTAAATGAAAATTAAAACCATTAAAAATGGAATACTGGAAGACATCATGTATGATGTTTGAATTATGAAATTTGGAAAGAATTTATGTGTTCCATAAATATCTTAGCTAAAAAGGAACTATTAGATAATTACCATAACTCAAATTTATCTATACACCAAAGTAGTACCAAGTTGTATATCGATCTAAAGGAACATTTTTTATCAAATGATATGAAGTGGGAAAATTGATAAAATGTGTCAAAGTGTATAATTATTCAACAAGTGATGGTTTAGGGACAATATCCTAGAGGATTCATGAAACCAATTTTTATTCATATATATAAGTGGGATGAATTTATTATGGACTTTTTCAAAGGACTATGAAGGACACCTTGAATGAATGATGAAATATGTGTAATTGTTTACCGACTTTCCAAATTGACCCATTTCCAATCTATAAGAGATGATTTACCCCTTGAGTGACTAGAAAGTCTCTATATTAATAAATTTATAACCCTTCATGGTTCAAGTATATCGACTATGTATGATCGAGATCCCCCATTTATGTCAAAATTATGGAATAGTCTTCAGAAGGATTTGGATACTAAGCTTTATTTGAGTATAGCGTATCACACTCAAACTGACAGACAATCTAAGAAGGAATATTCAAACATTCAAAGACATATTGAGATCATGGTCACTCGAATTTCATGGTATGTGGGATCATTATATTACTTTTGTGTAATTTTCATCTAACAATAGTTTCCATTATAGTGTTAATATGGTTCCATATGTATCATTATATGGAAAGAGATGTTGAACTGTAACTTGTTGGGATGATGTTTTAGAGAGGAAACATATAAGCTTAGAAATTATTATAGAGACAATGAAAAATGTAAAGACTATTCAGGATAATACTAAAAAAACTCAAAATATACAAAAGATTTATGCTTTTAATAAATAAAATATTTTTATGTTATAGTGGCTGATTATGTCTTTCTAAAATTATCTCTATGGAAGGGTGTCATATTGTTTATTAAGAAATGGAAACTAAGATCTAGTACATAGGACCATTTATAATTTCAAAAATAATTGGAGTTGTAGAATACTGATTAAAAATGAAAAAATTTCTCTTTAAATATCATGATCTATTCCACATATCATTGTTAAAGAGTTACATGCCAAACCCAAAACATGTACTAACATTCGATGAAAAAGAACCAAGACCATATTTGGTTTATTGTGAAGATCCTATCAAGATTATTGAAACAAGGGAGAAAGTATTGAGGAATTGAACTACTTTTCCTGTGAAATTTATTTGGAGAAACCATAAAATGGAAGAACCAATGTGGGATTTCAATGATGTTATGAAGGAAAACTGCCAAAGTCTCTTCAGAGGGATATTCTCATGAAAAAAATTTCAGGAATAGTTTTTTGAAGGATGGAAGAATATAACACCCAAATATTTTACGATATCTATCATCTTAATAAATTCAATTCATATGATTGATTACGTTACAAAAAAATACTTCATATAGTATAAACCATATAAAATCACATAGATATCACAAAACAAACTATATAAACAAATAAAAAATTAAATATGAAGATTTTTATTGAAATTAATGAACATATATCAATGAAATAGTAACATGTCCTTTGAAAACTAATACGACCCTTAAGAATCGTAATTAATCTAATAGAATAGTAACCTCACCTATGAAAGTATAAATAAAATTTAGGCATATTATATATGGTAATATGATATAATAATATCATAGTACAAGTAAATAAATGTTTTTTAAATTATTTTTTATGTGTTGTTATTTTTTATGAACATAATTTTTATTTTCAATTTTATAATTAATAAAATTATTTGAAATAAGATTAATTTTCATAAAATATAATAATAATTTAATATATTTTTGTCTTATTATTATAAATTAATTGTATGAGATCATAATTTATTTTTCAATGTGTTATAAAATAAATTATAATTTAAAAATGGGTGTTTATGGAGTAAATGATGATTTTAATTACAAATTAAATTTATAATATTTGTAAAATTATTTTCAAAGTTTTGAGTTATTTTTTTTAATTATACATGTTTGAAAATGGTTCGGGTTAATCATTTGGATTTTTCAAAAATAGTTTATTTTTTGTGAATACTGAAATACTATAATTTATGGTATAAGCTAAATGCCTAAATTATTGAGTCACAAATGATGTATGGAAAATATAACCCATAATATATAAATATAATTAATTATTTTACATTATTTAGTGATAATTATGAAACTATTCATAGTATCATGAAAAATAAAAAACTAATGAATATAATAATGAAAAAACACCCCTCTGCACCACTATAAATACAACCCCTCACCACCTCTTCTCCACACAACTCTTAAGCCTCTAATATTTTCCAATTACTACCCAGTAATCTTCTCAAGTCTATTCCCCATGTCCATGATGCTTTTTTCTTACCAAAAGTCCAAACCTAAGACACTTAATGAGGTCCTCAATGAGAATATATTTAACAGGTAAAATCCTCTTTCGTTTTCCTTTATTTTCGTTTCAATTTCATTTTGTTATTATCCTTACCTCACCTAATATATACAAACATTCATGAAACCTACATTATCATATATATAATGTAATTTTATTGTGTTAATGGAAAATCCATCATCAATCCCCTTGTCCTCAAACTTTTATTCTAGAAATGAAATTATTATCCGAGATGCACTGATTTTCCACCATTGTGGATGGTGCATTTTTATTTTCCATTACCGCATTAACGGATATTCATTACACCATTATTATGGTTAAAAAATATTTTATTATACATATTGTAATTCATATAATTATATATAAACATTATATTAACATAATATTAATTAATAAAACAAAATGTTCTAGCCATAATAAAAAATTCACCAAAACAACTAATGTTCATCATTTACATTTTATCCAATAAATCATCCTCATATCTAGAAAAAATGTTATAGAAGACCAGAAAATCTAAATATTTTTAATTATTAATGTATAAATATAAATGTTTTGTAATTAACTCAATTTTTACATGAAATTCCATGCATTTATAAAAGTGAACCAATCATGAAACCCACAGAAAAAAATTTCGAATGGAGATATAATATTTTAAAATTCATCAAAATGTCCATAAATTTAAAATAATAAAATTATTAAAAATTAGAGAATTTTTTTATAGGATTTTAATTAAATTATTAATTAATTTAATTTCATTATCAAGTATATTCAGTGCATGTGCAAAAGCACATTCACACATATGGTAATGGTTTCTCCCCGAACCTCCATTTTCCATTGATGTTATACACTCTCACTCTTTACCATAATTAAATTATTAATTATTATTATGTAATATTCATAATTTTTCTATTTTAAAAATATATGTACCTAACTCAATTCCCCGTTCATTTATGGGAAATAAATGTCTTATAAGGACCCCTTTTCAATTCTTTCAGATGTGTATGACTGATTTAGTTGCACATTCAAAATTTATATCCATTTTTATGTACACAGCATAATATTTTTATGACAAAAATAATTTTCTATAATCCCTTATTTTTTCATGAAAATTTATATTTTTTCATTTCTAGTTTTATAAAAACAATTATGCATTCTCTATTTTAAAATACACTTAGATATTTTTCCTTAAACCATGCTAAAGATGATTTTTTCTATAGTTTCTTAAAAACGTTTTTTACATGATTTAATATTAGTTGCCCATAAATTAAAATTACTTATGACTTATTAACCACTTATTCCCATTTTTGAGGGATATTTATCATAAAGTTTTCTTCATGAACATTATTTACTGGAGATTTAATTGAATATCCATATTATTTGTGTCATTAATATTATTATTTTGTTATCCATGTAAAATTATTTCATTCGGTGTTTTATTTTAATTTTTTGAATTTAATATATGTAAAAATAAGTCTTTTATCTTGAAATGGAAGGTGGGACATGGTGAGAAGTTATTCCTATTACATTATTCATGGAATGGGGCAATGATATTTGGATGTATGTTAAATATGATACAAATATGTATTAGTCCCTCTATTTTTCTTGATAGAGTTGAGATGGCATCTTTTAACTTGGAAGTTCTATACAAATTGTCACGTATTTATGAGGTGTTCTATGGTCATCTCTGGATGAATTATCTACCAAATCCATCAAATATACTAAAAATATTTTTTTACCACCCATGAATGATCATTAATATTATGAATAAACATTATAAATACGTTTCCATATAGATAAAGTGACATGCACCAACACTACTCACATTATTAATGTTCTTTCAAGGATTAATATATTCAAAAAAGATACTTATGAACAAATGGATATGATGTAATATATATCCCCATAATTTGTTTTAAATTGGATTAATTTTTAGGAAAAAAAATAATTTTAAGGATCTAATAATTTAAACCCTTTATATTTTTGGATATATTTCTCTTCAAAAACATTTTATTTATTCAATAACTTGTGATACTTGCAACCCCAAATCTAAATGAAAAACTATATAGTATTAATTTATAACATTTCCAATAAATTATAATAATTAATTGTAATAATAAAATTTTTATAAGAATACGTAAAATAGTTTCAGATAAATAAAATATATTGATAAATAAGTATTCGATTTTTAATAATGTCATTAGATACTTTAAAAGTTTATTTTTGGTTCAAAATGGATTGATTGTTTTTTGTGAGAAAATAAGATAATTTATTTATTATACTATTAGAATTTTTTTGATTAAATGAACTTAGTTTTCTAAATAGTTATTTAAAATTTATCTTAGAGTGATTTTTTTATTTTCTAAAAGTTTATTTCCCAATGAATTGTAAAAAATACTGATTTATTTTGGAAATATTCCTTTTTAAAGAATATTCAATGTTAATTTTTTTAAACTAGATATAAAAGAAACATTATTTTATTTATATTAATAACAAAAACATTAATTTCATTAGGAATGAATTTATTTAGATATTGGTTAAAAACATTTCATTTTTATAAAAACATTTTTTTTCTAGAATTTTGCATTCCATCACTTTTCCCAGTTTATTTTAAAATAAAATATCTTAACTTATATGATTAAAATTTGATAAAATGGATTCAATATTTGAAATCATAATTTTAAAAAAATAATTAAAGAATCCAAATTATGTATTGGTCAAAATTAACTATCAAAACTATAAAAAAAATCACTGTAGTCAATGTTAAAACTAGTTTACTGGAGGGGTTAATCTAAGAGATAAATGTATTTTATCCCATTAAACATTTATAAATTATTTTTTACAGTAATATATTGACATCATTATATAAAAACACATATTCCCTATCCATATGTAAGGGGTTTTCATGATTATGATATTATTATATATTATTTTTTATAAAATTCATTGTGTGTCATCTCCGCCACATATAAAAGGATACCCCTCCACTCTCTTATTTACATGATATTTAACAATATAGGTTGAAACAACGCTTACTAATTCACTTTTATACTTACATAGACCTGATTTATAGGTTTTATAATTCTTAATACCCCCTTATTAGGATCCCTGGGAATGGATATAACGGAGGCCAACCAAAGGAGAGGTAATCATCCCACTTAACCTGTATCAAATTAAATATCATTATACAACCACTAAATCTATAATATTTATTATAAAATAATATATTCAGGATATTAAATTTATTAAAATTTTACTATGATTATTTAAAATCTATTATTCACCATCTTGATCATCATATGGTATGTAAAAGTATCGCCTGTTTGTATTTCTGTACTAACTCTTCCATGTAGTAACAAAATTCATTTTTTATCACCATTATTTATGGATTCCTTTTATTATTGAATTAATATTATATAAAATATTTATGATGAAATTAGTATTCATGAATTATAATACTATATTTATATTTTTACCTTCATATCCATTAGAAAACAATAATATCTTTCACCTCTACATGTGGACTACCACCTCCAAGAAGTGAAGTGATTTTATTTCATTTTTAATTTAAATGAATGGTGATAATAATATATTATAGGTATTAGTAAATTATTTATGATATAATTATATTCCATGAATAATGATATAATATTTCTCTTTCTTGTATTCCTTATATTCCATTGAAAATGAAAACATTATTCATGCATACATATGACCTACCATCTCCCTGAAGTGTGTTAATAATGTTTTGAATTTTATCCTTTTACTGATGAATATAAATATGTAAAATATTAATAAATGTTATATTTATATCATAAAAACTATTATGGGGATGATGTAACCATGATTAATGTACAAGTACCAGAACTAAAAAACAAAAAAATTCATGAATAACAAAAACGTTAGGACAAAAAAATGCATATTTAATAAGTAATTATTTATATATTACTATTGAAATGTCATTAGTGCATTATATATAATATTATATATATATATATATATTAATTTATTATATAATTATAATAAATTTAATTTTATTATAAAGGAACATATATTTCCTTCGAATAAATTTGAACTTGAGGTACAGGATTTATGTTCCCATCACATTTTTAGTGGAATTTTTTGTGTTTCATTTCCATTGAATGAATTTGTATGACACTCTTATGATAAAACAATTGAATTTTATTCGAATATATCTGTCCAAGAAATTTTCATTTAATATTACAATTTTCCTATTTTAAAACATAAAATTTATAGTAAAATGTTATTAAAAAAATGGACATTATTTACTATTTGATTCAGAATATTTATCTGTCATGACCATGTTTAATATTAAATTTTTTCGATAATGTTTTTTCAATAATAATAATTTATATATATATTTTTACCCATTTTATACTTTTGTTTTGGAGAAATTCAGTGGATTTTTTTTCTCAGAATGTGGTACATATAATTTTTTATCAAGAATGTGAATGGAATATTTATTTCAAAATACCCAATATGGATTGAATTTGACACTATCAGGACTAATCAATGCTTTGAGTCTTCTTTTACATGGTTCCTAAGTTGATTAAAATGAAAATTTAATGGTAAATATAATTTTTCTTCTAGATTATAAAAATATGATTTCACGATGAAAAATGTATTTTCAAATTTAAATATTATAGTAATAGTTTTATGTTTTTATCATTTATGATAACATCCAATGTTATTACTAATGATTTAATCTAGATAATATCCAATGATAAAATATTTATTCTTTCTCAGGATCATTTCTGTTTTTTAGGATAAAATATTAATGAAACTCATTTTTATTTCATAGAATAAATTATGATGGAATGATAAATGATTAAATCATCTTGTGGAATATTTATGAATAAAAAATTAATATGTCACAAGTTAGAATAATACTATATATAAATAAATTAAATTTAGAAATGATTAATTTTATATAAGATAAAAGAAGGAATGTGAGGTTACTACAGACTAGAAAAGGTTATATATCAGGTTTTCCCAACCCCAAAAGAGGGTACATTGAATTTCATTACAAGCCAAAAGCAGTTACACGGGTGTTTAACCCAAGCCTAACTTGTAATAATTGTCATAGTGGGTAGTATTGACATGTTATTATTATTATTATTGTTATTCTTATTCCAAATCCTATACCACTCTATTAAGACATGTTTTTCGGGAAATTTTAGGTTCTACTAGAACATGTTTTTTGATTTCATTGTGATTCATGTCTAATGAACTTCCAAGAATTATGACATGATGCTTGTCTATTTGATATGAATTGAGGGGTATGTTTTACAAAAAAATTTATCCTTTTCTCATAACCATGTTCCCTTGTTATTTTTAAATAATCATTGATAAATCCTTTTTCCTTTTTTGAGCATCTGACCTCACCCTATTGGTCATGTGTGAAATAAAGAGGGGGTGAATTTATTTCCCAAAAAACATTCAGATAAAAATATATTAAAACCTAAATAACATTGTTTAATAATAAAAACCAATTAATATAAGACATTATAGTTATAAAATCCAACCATATTGAGAATATTATTATAAGTTTAATTAAAACAAGGTTAAAAAAATTAAAACTATTCTATATATTTGAAATAATTTTAATAAAATAAAATATTGTATATAAAAAATTTATTTTTAGCTATTACATTAATGTTTTTTAAATAGTTTGTAAATATATTACTGGATTATTTTTAAAAATAGAGTAATAAAAAAAGATAAATAAAAAAACTGTTGAAAAAAATAATATATTTAGTCTCATTCTAGGACATAATCCCTTTCACATGAAAATAAACTACTACAAACCAGTTTATTATGAACTAAACTGATCCAAAACCTTGATGATGTTTTATATAATATAATAGAAGGCTATCCAACCATCACAATTATTTATACACAACTATATATATGAGAAAGTATTGGAAAAATGTTGAATACAGGTTTTCCAGGATTCACAGCCTCATCCATAGTTTAATGATGGAGTACATATGAAAGGAAATGAAATAGAGAGTTTCATAATCTTGAATATAGTAGAAAATATTGTATATATAGATAATCATAGTGAAATAAAATATCTATCTACTATTAGGATATATCACAAATATTTGAATATAATGATTGGGATGATTTGATGCAACCCAATATGATCATATATTATTACTAAGAAGTCTAAATATTTTTCATTCAAATAGATAAAATAATTTTTCATAGAATGTTCATGTAAACATAGTCTCACAAATCATTCTGATCAAGTTCTTTATGTATCACATGTTCGTATTTATATTCATCTATTATTCTTTATTTGGAATCTTATTTATCAAAAAGTTTTTCTTTATCATAAAGATAACTCCATAAATTATATCAATTATAGAACATTCATTGCAACTTTAATTACACTAAATCTACAATTATTTCTCCAGAAAATAGTAGTTGAAGATTTGACAAAAAACACCACTACTTTTGAAAGACATGGAATGTTGAATTTACATAAGAATGGTCACTTTGGATCATGGTCAGCTATCAGGACAAATAGGAATAATAAATATCCATTCTCACCTCATTCCTATATTCTGTTACTTAATTTTTTTATATGGTAGGTTTGTGATATCATTGGGTAGGAACTCTTCTTCCTTTGGTCGGTACTCCTCCTTTCATGGTCACATGAATTGTTCTTTTAGATATATGATATCCACTTACTCTTATTTAACTTTTTTTTTCTAATGTTAGTAACATATATTCATGTGATAATTATAATAATAACTACAGTCAGTACAATCCATTGAGAAATATTACTTAAAATTGAATGATATCTAGGTTCTGTTGAGAGTTGGGTTGTTTCCTTTGGGCGGTCACTTTGATTCCAACAAAAGGTAGCTTCGTTAGCAATGGGATCACATAAACATCAATATGTGATCTATAAAATAATGATATAACTAGTTAATGGTAGGTATTTTGTTCTTATGGTTAGTACCACACAACCACATGAACTTCAGGATTAATAGGTTGTCTTCATAAGGTAGGTAGGCTTGTTCACCTCTATACTTATCCATTTTTACATGTTTTTCTGAAAAAATACTATACAATTTTAAACCATAAAATTTATTAAAAAAATTATAATCATGATTTGGGAACCTTAAAATAATGAGGTGATAGTTTGGAAAATAATATCTTCCATTTTGATGATGACAAATCATAAAATTTATGAAATTAATTAAATATATGAAAAATTTATTTCATGTAAATTGAATAATAATTTTCACAATAAATCAATCTATTTTCAAAGATAATAATTTCTTAAATTAAATCAATTTAGTACTCGGATTTACTTCTAGATTTTAGATTATCAAAAAAAGTAAATGAGGTGGGATGTATCAAATAATAAAATGTAAACTAATAATTAATGAATCAAATTAAATACATAAAGAATAAAAATTCAATTTCTTTAAGAATAATAAATATTAGAATAAGAATACAAGTGGTACCCTACTAGTAATCCTAATTATTATATGAATATGGAGCATCCAAAAAATTTATATGAATGATGGGATCCCTTCAGTTGGATGTAGAGTTAGGGATATAAAATATATTCTCCATGTATAGGTAGAAGTAAAGTCACCAATGACTATACATATGGAAATATTATTTAGATACAAGATTTTTTATCACAAATACAAGAAAAAATGGTTCTTGTTAGAGGTCGTAGTACATGGGGTTGAGGTAATAGGTAAAAATAGAGGTGTATTAATTGTTGTGTTGGTCGTATACAAGTAAGGTTCCATAAACATGGTAATATCCTGTACATATCAGGATTCATATCCATTAAATTGGTATAATATTCATTATTTTCCATAAATTCCTTAAGAATACAATTTATAATTTTCCAATTATCAAATTTTAATTTGAATGCTTAGGTCTAAGGAGGTGACTTCAAATCAGAATCCTATGATTTCATCATACATGTGAGATCTTATTTGTTGAATAATATATTAAGGTAATAATTAATTGACTTTTTGATAGTTTCTCTATCATTTCCTATTTTTTAATCATATTTTCTCACTACCTCCAATGAATTATCAGCATGTGTTTCAATTCCTTCAAACACTAACTCCATATTTTTATAAAACTAATCAAGAAGAACGCGTCCCTTATTTATGAACCTGAATCTATTAAATCGAATCTAGTGTATACTTTATTGAATTTTCACAAGAGATGAGGAGTTACATCCTAAAGTACTGAACAGTTTTTTAGTATTCATATTCTATATACATACATGAAATTCAAATAACAGTTATAATAATTAAATAGAAAAATCATTAAGAATGCAATGATTCCTCATTATATATTCCCATATATTAATCAAATTCCATTTAGTTTATAAACAAATCATAAATAGATGAAATAAATGATGCTCAATTAAATTAATATATATAAATGCATGAGACTGAAAATTATCCATGGATATTATGACTAATAAAATAATCCAAAGTAAATCAATATATTATATCATAATTAGAGAATTAATAATGTCATACATCAAAAACAATCAATACATTTCAAAATATTGTCTTAGCATAAGGGTATAAACCATTCTATTGTATCTAATAAGTTTATCTCGTGAGACCAGTAGACGAATCAAGGGGCTATCTATAATAGGGACCCACCCATCACTATGTATGTTTGATACATTCCTCATATTAAAGAAGTCAATAATAATCAAAATAAGATTAATATTGAAAAATATTTCACTCTAAATTTTAATATGTACCCCAATATAATAAATATAATCATAAAACATCAAGAGTAATATAGATAATGGTAATAAAATTTTATATCCTTAGTCAAAATGATCATAAAACATCCAATAAAATAATATGTATGATATCAACATAACGTATCCCTAGTGGATCATACGAAAATTAAATTATTGATGTCATTGATGGACAATGGTTTCATAAAATTTTCATTATGAACATTTTTTAAGAAAATAACCTTTTTAAATTTGAATATATTTAAAAAATTTATAACAAAATTTTTTTATAATACATTTTTCGAAAAGTAAACATTGAAAGTATATAAATTAAGCCTTATAAAATTGATTGGTCATGATGATAGAAAAATTTATTGATCTCCTACATGTTGAAAAACAATTCCCATTCACAATTTTGGATAAATCCATATAGGCATTTTTTTGAAATTGACATGGATATTTTGTTATTACAATTTTATAAATTGTCAAAATGGGTAAACATTCATTAATAAAACATCTGGAAAAGGTCAAAAAAAGTTTTAATTTTTTTAGAAAATATGGATTTTGATTAAATAGAAATATTTACCAAATATAGAAATAATGTAATATTTTATTAAAAACATTTTTTCTATTATTTTAATAACTAGATATTTTAGATTGGAACTATTACTTGAAAACGTTCATAGATAACAAAAGGAGATGAAAATTACTGACCAACCAGAACCAAGTTGCATGGATCTAGTGTTGTACTTTATTACATTGGCATATATATAAGATTCAAAACCAAAATCAACGAAACGTTTAGCGGTTTTAGAAAACCATATTAAATACATGATACTGATATTACATTGGTTAAAGAAAATAAAGTATAAAAAAAAGTAAAATATCATCATCCATGAAAATCACACCAAAAATTCATCTTTATATCCAAGGGAATGAAAATAAAATTAGGGCGAGATAAATTATCAATAAGGGATAAGTATAGATGAATATATCATGTTTCAATAATCATAATCAATATTCAATGAAAAATAAAAGAAACATTTTTCATTTAATCAATAAACTGAGAATAAAATGAATTTATAGATAATTTCATAGAATAAATATCATGGATAATAATAATGTTAACTAAATTATTAAAAAAGTAATTTCTTAAATATTGGATGTCATGTTTCCCATACACATAAACAATTACCATCAAGACCTTTCCTATTATAGTTTAAAACATACTTGGTAAAAACCCATCCAATTTTGAATACTATTTTGTCTCTTAAGACTACTGATGCATCGAGGGAAATACATTATTTTGTCTCGAAATAATGTTGTACCAGTCTAAATAATTCCTTAAATATCAAAAAATATTTTAAATTTAGAAAACATGTTCCTTATCAAATATCTCTATTGAGTAATGGATACATACTTATCAACATTTCTCGAGTTAATCAAACTACATTATAAGTAAGCACGCTATATAAAAATGTTACATGGTTTAAGAAATAATAATATCAATTGCACAAGAATATGGTTATATAATATAAACGTAATGTAAAATGAGAATTTATTACAATAAATATATTTTTTATGAGAAATTTAACAATAAAAATGAAGGATAGATTGCATGATAACTTTTAAAACATATCATTTTTCAACAGAAATCATATTCGAAGAAATAATTAAAATTTTAATTAAAATTCCCTAAATATTGAATTATTAACAATATATTACATGAAATCAGTATTATATGTTCCATAAAAAATTTAATTAGATTATAATAGAAAATATGTCTCAATGGAATGTAAATTGAAATGAAATCCCTTAGTGTATGCTTCATTTTTTATATACATGTTTTATCTTCATGTATAATGGTTTTAATAATGTTATTAATTTATAATAGAACCATAATATTATTTATAATATCATATATGATTTTATTATGAAATTTTACCACCATTTAGTTAGTAATATTTTATTACTTTCATTATTTTTGGTGTTAATTGCCTTGTTTCCTCATGTGTATTTCATCATGACTCACCTAGTTCATTCATATATTATATAGTATATCATCTATATAATAATAATAATCACATAATTATCTTATTATTACAACAATATTACTTTTAAAACTATTCATAAATTATGGTTTTGAAAAATAGAGTATGTTACGATCATATATATGGTAGGTAGTATGTACGCATGAGTAACGTTCCCATTTTTTCCACTAATCATTATGGAAAGGGGAAAAGTAATAAATTAAATTCACAGAATTATCATAAAATAATTAATATCATATTGTATACTTATATATTTCATAAATGTAGTGTGGTGAATAAAATATTGTAAAAACACTTTATGAATGTGGTAGTCCACATGTACACAAATGATGTTATCTTCTTTGTGTGAGTTAAAATCAATTAAAGTAAATGATATATATTATATTTTCAGAATAAAAAATATTTATTCAATATAAAAATTATGTATTTAATATTATAATTATTTAATTTATAACACATATAAGTATTAACTTTATCATTATCACCTTCCATTTGATGCCTTAGTGATAGACAAATGACATTTCTTGGTGTGGCGATAATCCGTTGTACACACGGGCGATGTTATCTTATCTCTTATGGAATGGAAGGTAACAAGACATATACAATGTAATGATTATAGAGGAATTAATATGTTATTAATATCATATAAATAATATATAAAAAAATTAATCCATAATTATTCCCAACATTGAAACGTGGTAAGGAAAAAATGAGTGTCCTCAGTTCATGATGTTGTACTTTGCAGAACACATAAATAAATATTTAAAAAACATCAAGGAAGTGTGTGTTTTTTGGTAACAGACTAAAAATTAAAAAATATTCCCTTATTTATGAAACTGAGGTTATTATATAATGATGGTTTGAAGATAATTTTTTTAGGTGGATAAATAAATAAAATAGTGAAGCTCATATAAAAACATTACCTCTTCCTCGGGTATCTTCATTATGTTTTCCTTAATTCCTTGATATGATATATTTATGCACAAAATAGGGATTCCATGATGATTATATGGATTTAAATTAGTGATCTGGGCTGGTACTAGCAGAACTAAGTTGGATTTATGGTGTGAAGTGAAGAGGAGAGGAGGGGGACTTTTATAAGTGGGGTGAGTGGCACACCTATAATTATTTTAAAATAAGGAATTACAATGATGTAATATTATGGTAAATAGGGACCAATAAGGTTTTATTAGCTAAAATAGAGTGTATGTGGTCTATATAGTTCGATTAAAATGGTTTTTTATAAATTTGGTTTCATTTTTACCCCTTATATTCATGGTTTGACAACTATGTGAACCCGTTTTTTCCTTAATCGCTATAATTAAATTTTACCACTTAACTGCTAATTATTGTAAAAAAATTATTTTACCACATTATACATTATATATTATGATTATTAAAAATATATATACCATTTTTACAAACACCCCACACAATATTGAAATAATTTAATATAAAATTAATCATGCGGATGTGATAAAAATCGAATTTTTTTATGATAAAATGAGCAAATCCATTCAATGGGTTTTACATATATATTAAATATTAAACATATTCAAAAAAACTAAATAGTAATTATAGATTAATAATTTCACTATAAATACTTTATAACCAATTCAAATTATTATTTGACGTTATAATTAAATTGAATGAAAATGAAGTTTTCAATTAATATTCAATAATTTTTACATTTTATCAGAAAATGAAACTTCTTGGGAAAATACCACATATTATCCATAAGAGTAATTTAATATTCCAATTCCAAATTGGAAATTATTTTTCATATAATACTTATAATTTTTACAAAAATATTAAACATGTTTTCCATTACAAGACAGGAAATCATTATTTTATATAAAAAAATCATTTTATACATAAAATTAGATTTGTCTGTATCTTATTCCTATTATGTATGTTGATCCAATGTTAATATTTATTATTGATTATATAAAATATAAATTTTACTATGATCATTTAGTAATAATAAATAATTTAATTTATTAATATATTACTTTTGGGAATATAAAAATAGTTTTTATTAAAAAAATAAGTTGTATTCAAATGGTTATTGTTTACTTTTATAATTATTTAGTAACAAATTAATTCCATTTATTTTTATGTAAAAAATATATTTTTTAATTTATATAATCTTATTCATAACATCCATTTTAACTGCTAGGTTATAACTATTATTATAAATAATATTATTAATGGTATATTGTTATTCAGTAAAACTTTGTCTTTTATGTAATCCAATATTTTGAATAATTGTGTTGTTTTTTATAATGTATGATAAACTTAGTGTTTCATTAATTGCAAGCTATTTGATATATTTATTTTAAAAAATAAATATGTCATAGTTTATCATGATTTTATATTCCATTCTAAACATGGTGTTGTGTGTCACATAGACATTTAAATAAAATATTATTGGTTTAGAATTTTACGGTGTCACCTTATCCATGCGTTAAATAAATTGGGTCCCTATAATTTAATCATGATCATGAAAATCCATGGTTTGATATTTTTGAATTTATTTTTTAGAAAACCCACATCATAAAAGGTTTATTAAAAAACCTCATAATAAGTAATAAAGGGAAGTACAATGGTCATCTGAATGTATCACAATGCTATGATTCTGAGTAGAAGAACTTAGGTGGGAAATGAAAACATGGAAACGAGGGAGAAAATAGTCACCAATCTACTGATGGATTATTATATATAATATCTATCAAAAGAAATTTTTTGATCCAAAAAAATTAAACGACCACAAAACTATAAACCAAATAGGTTTGAAAAAGGTCATTGATATAAAACGACTATGGTAATAGTGAATTTTTTTTTTATAATCATTTTCCCAAATGTTGATAAACATGCATGAGAAAGTATATCTAATTTATTTCATTCCATTTTATAATAATGATTAAATATCTTGGTTGTTATTAAATTTATTTCACATTCATCCGTTATTCCAATTATTAATTATCCATAAATAAATTTTACGTATACCTAAAGCACTAAAATTCACTTTTAACAGATTGTAAGATCCATAAAAGATAGAAAGGTATTTCTATAAATATATACCCATTTTTAAAAATCAATATGGTTATCAAATGTTGTCCAATATTCATCAATCATTATATGGTGAAGTAACAAATTAACCTCTAAAAACAGTTCCACTGTTCTACTTAAATCATTTCACAAATGGTCAACCATATGAATCTTCCAAAAGATTATGATCCAAAATTAAGAAATAAGGTCATAAAAATTCCCAATTTATCTTATCATTAATTCACCAAATAACATGAAGATGTTCTTAATAATCACATATGATCATGTGAATACATTAATCCTTAATTATCTTGAATCATATTAGTATCCTGAAAACATAAAACAGTAATGAAAAAGTCATAATTCCTTATTCCTTACAAAAAACATAGGTTATAGGATATATTTTTTAAATCCAAAAATGTTTAAAATTCCATCAATGATAGAATAATTAAATTATAAATGAATAATTAATTTATTGAATGGTAGGAAATACGATCCAAATTAAATTAACTATATTAATCATTTCTTTGTTAAAATATCATTATCTAAACATTAGAATCATGTTAAGGGTTATCTTTCTCTCGACAATGTGTTTTCTAAGAGAATTAACTTTTACTAAATTGTTTTTCTTCTTACCATTGATGATATTATTCAAAATCCTCATAGAAATAGTATTTTATTATAATCATATACATTTTACAATTTATATAATAATGATTTCATTGATATAATACTCAAATGTAATAATTCCCAAATCCATACACAAGCACATTAATCATTCATCTTCATTTGTGTTAATAGAATAAGTTTTAATATGATAAATTTTATTCTTTTGATGTATATTACCTTGATGATTGGATAATTAATTTATACAATTCCCAATACCCTTATAGTTGAAGCAATAAACATTGATAATTATTACTTTCCTGAGAAATCCTGCACATGGTGTAATTTTTCACCACACTTGAAGAAAACACCTTTTCTTTATAAGTATATACAATGGTGTTTCCTTCAATAATTATCACATGTCGTTAAATTCTTATTCCCCTTCATCCATTTAACAATATTTTTCTCCATCATCCATATTTTTCTCTTCCTTCCCTTTGAAGTCATAACACTTGGATTATTATTTCTCTAACTTTTTAGAACATGATATTATATCCCAAAATGGTGAGAATGTTTGGGGTACTACTTTCCCTTAGAAATAGTATCTTAAAAAATCAAACAGACTATCATTCTTACCTATTTTATTATTTGAATTTATATAGTTCAAATTCATTCTGCTAGCTTCCATTTATAAACAATTGAATATAATGTATTGTCTCAAAAAATTATAAATTATAAATCATAATTCACAATTCTATATATTTTTTAATTTTTAACATAAATTAAAAATTTATGCATCATTAATATCAACAACATTATGATAGGTTTTTTTTCAGGATATCATTACATCCAAATCCTTCTTAATTGTTTTTATTTAAAATTTGAATTATCATATTCATATACCCTAGGAGTTTCAAACTAGGTGCATAGTATGGACCATTTTCATCTACCAGGTTATACGCGAGTCAAACCCGACATGCCTTTTTCAAATTTATTTCCCATGGGTTTATCTATTCTAGAACCACATCAACATTAAGTATCCAATATATATAAACTGTTATGCAGAACCTCATAATAATTAACTTACCAAAACATTAAGATGCTCATTTATACTTATCCTTAATTTCTATCATATGGTTATGTTCCCTACTATATGTTTTCATAAATCTAGTTCCCAAAGTTTCTACTAAACATTTATCGATACCTAGTTTAATGAACCTAACCCCAAAAGAAAAAATATGGTGAAATAATATATTACATTGTAATAGTTACAATATTCAAATCCCAAATGACCAAACATTTTAGTAGTTTTGGATGGCTAAATTCCATGATTGATACACATATTACACTGGGAAAATAAAATAAATCATGACAAATTTAATATTTCTGCATCCTTAAAATAAATTATATGATTACATATGCGTATCCTGGGGAAAGGAACTACATTATTGGTGATATAAAATGACCCATATGGGTTATTTATGGTGAAACTAATCGTTAATAAATAATCATATTCAATATGGAAAGGTAAATAACTGAAAAACATTCCAATCGATCAATAAACTAATAATAAAATTCAACCATATATAATGTCATAGAAAAATATCATGGATAATAATAATTATAGATTAATTATTAGTGAAGGAAATTTTTATATATTGAATCCCACGTTTCACGGGCACATGGAAGCATTACCTTTAAGACCCTTAACAAGATGATTTAAAACATATAGGGTAACAAACCCATCTGATTTAGACAACTGATTCATTTCATGAGAATATTGATGCATTGAGGAGGATTGATTAACAAGTCCCTGATCCATGTCATACGAGCCCAAATAATTACTTATATATCAAATAATAAATTTAATTCCTAAAGAATCACATTATCCAGTATTTGTACTGAATAAAAGATGTTAATTTATCAATATTTCACCAATTAATCAAATAAAATTCAATGTAATCTATATATTTAAGCATGATTTATTATTTAGGAAATAATAATAATAATTAAAAAATAATATTGATATTAAATATAATTTAAATGTTTAGTGAGAAATAATTACAATAAATTAATTTCTTTTGGTAAAGTCAATAATAACAAAATATTTTTAGATTGCATAATAACATTTACCACATTGTAGTTTTCATGTCAAATCCCATTGAATGACATAATTAAAATCATAACATAAAATAACATGATAAAATAAGTATTCAAGATATTACATGTCATATAAGATTTATATGTACCATATAAGTTTTAATTGGTGCATAATAACAAATAAGTCTCAATTGAATGTAAATTGTGATGAAATATCATACCCAGTGTTTCCTTTTGGTTAAAATTTTTTACCATTATGTATAATGGTTTTAATCATGTTAATAATGTATAAAAAATCATAATCATATTTGTAATATCATTTATGATCAAATTATAAAAGTTTACGACCTTTTTCTTAATAATACATTAGTATTATCATTATTTCGTATGTTAGCTTCTTTATTTTCTCATGTGTGTTACATCAAGAATGATCTTGTTCATCCAATCTTCTGTGGAATAAAAGGTAGAGATATATATTTTATAATTATTACATAAGTTTTAATATTATATATATATATTTAAATCTCATGTATAATATGAAAACTATAAATACATCATCATACCCAACTTTCAATTGTTGTAATGGAAGAACAAACTACATAAGCTCGGAAGGTAGTAGTTTGTCGTACACATGAGTGATGATTACGTAACCCATTTTTGGGAAGTGTATCTTGTTCTATATCATAAACTTAATATAAAAACATGTACATATGTTTATGATACATATTTTATTATATAAGAATTGACTGAATATAATTGAATTATTTAGAGAAATAAATAAAATAAAGATGTTTTTTGAAGAATGCTATATGTTCCTTATGTATATTCCATGGGTTTTACCTAAAGCATTGAAAATATGACTCTTTGACCAAACTAACTCTTCTTGGATAAGGATATTTAATTTTTGGATTGATTTTGGTTGGTATTTTTAGATCCAATTGGGTTTGAATGTGTGAAGTGGACAGGAGGGTGGAGGACTTTTATAAGTGGGGTGTGTTGCACACATGTAAAGGTTTTGAAAGGGTGAAATACACGGACTTTTTCATCATGTCCCCTAGCTCCTATAATGTTCCATTCTATATCCTAGAAATTTATAAAGATTAAATAGGTCCAGAAAATGGGTTTGGATATGTTTTCCATCATTTCTACACATTATATTCTATGTTAAACCACTATGTAAACTCGTTTTCTCTTTCATCATGGTCATTAACTTTGACTATTTTCATTATTAATTTTGGACAAAAAATAAAGTTAAATTAATTAGAAATTATAAATAATAATGGCTCAAAAAATGGAATCCATTATTTGAATTAAACACAGAAATATGGAATGATTTAATTTAAAAATAAACCAACAATGGTTACAGGAAAGCAGGTTCTTATAGAGAACATGTTGAAATGTTTTCAATGATTTTATATTTAAATTAATTTTGAAGATAATTACAATGTTCTATATTGGATTAATATATAAATAATTTAACTATTATTACTTTAAAACCATATATAAATATAATTTTACATTTTAATTATTTTAAACAAAATGTATGTTTTAAATTAAAATTCATTATTTTTATTATCCATCAAAAAACAACCTATCAGAAACTTATTGAATTTTCACAAATAGATAATTATGATATTCTAAATTTATAAATGAATTTTTTTTCAACATAAAATTATAGAAGTTTCAAAAATTTTATTTAAAACAAGTGCTCCATTAAAATACAAAAAACACCAGTTTAGAAAAATACATCTGTTTTTATTTAAATTTATATTTTTATCTTATATTTTTCCTCTAAAATATATTGAAAAAATTTTAAAGAAATTTTATTTAATATAAAATATAAAAAATTCACTATGATCATTCAATACAAGTAATTAATCTATTATATTAATATAAAATTCATTTGGTCACATAAAAATAGTTTATTTATAAAAACGTTTCCTTTGTATTCAATTTGTTTTTATATTCTTTTCAAATAAATTGGTAACAAATTAATTCATTTTATTTTTCTACAAACCATACATTTTCATAAGTTGTTAATATTCTTCATACCCTTCATTATAACAGCTAGTTTATAATAATGTTTTGAAATAATATTATTAATCACATATTACTGTTCGATAAAACTTGGTCTTGTAAGTTACAGAAGATATCAAATAAGATTTTTATTACATGTAATGAAATAAAAACTATGTTTTGCATTCAATTTAAGGAAAATGGGATGCAAGAAAGCCTTCCACATTATTTCCCTCATGCCTAGTATGAAATAACCTGATGGTGTTATCCATGAGAATCTTGTAGTGTCGAATATAGTATAAAATGCTCCAAGGAGTGGAGATGTGGTCCATCAGCACGTTGTGGAGGATTTTGGAGTCAGTTTAAATCTCTAAGAGAATCAGATGATTATACATACTGAACTGAATTCCATTCAGAAGAGACAAAGCCTCATCCTGATGGGAGTCTCCACTACCGAAGCAAGCTATGTATGCTGCTACCACACTACCCCAATAGTTACGGATCACACTACCACCCCTCATAATTCTCATAGCATAGGACCCATCAGCATTGAGCTTCATCCCATCGGATGGTGGTATCCAGCATATCCATCTTCCCACCTAGACGAAGTTGTGGGTAACATGCACCCTGTACCGACGAAACTTCCTCAGTGAAAGAGATTCCTCCCATTTTTTTAGGAGGAGCCCCAGGTTAGCAATCATCCATTTAGATCTCGCGATCAAGCCCGCCTTCAAGTGCTAAATTCTTTTAAAATGTGATTTTTTACTCGCCTCCAAAATAAACCAAAAGCCAGTTCAATGAAGGATTTCCCTCCCCTGCTTCTCCGTGTTATTAGTGCCATGTCCTTGGAACCACCGCTACAAGAAGGAATCGCACGAAATGATTGGAGATGACATGATGAAGAACTCCCCGACTACTTCCCAGACAAAGTTGGCACATTCTCTCTCGAATAATAAAAGAGATGTGGTTTCAACACAGGGGGTTCAACAGCAAGAACATTTGGAAACAGTTGAGACCACTATCCGATGAATCTTTTAATCGGTAGAGATGTCATAGTGACAACGCCTCCATGTGAGGAAATTATATTTTGGAGGAACAATTTTTCACCAGAGGAGGTGGCCCCATGGATCCTGAGCTTGGGAATCCTGAAGGATCGACCCGTATGATTTAACAGAAAATGAACCTGAAGAGGTAACCTTGAAAACACACCTATCTGGGTTGTCCAAGATTTTGATGAGATTGAATAATCTAAACTGTTGTGTATTCAGGACTGCTTGGATGAGAGCAGGATGATCACTTTCTTTCATGAAGGTTATGTTAGTGACCAGATAGCTAGGAAAGCCAAGAATATCCCCTGACCAAAAATGTATTTATTTAAAATAGTGAAAATATCCTAGAGTCTTTGGATGTTATCTTCCCTTCTACTCTTTTTGTTGCATGTCATGTATACTACAAAATAAAATATTTTTCATTTATAAATATAGGGTGTTACAAAATAGATTAATATTAAGATATAAATATAATTAATTCCCCCATGGGAGGCTTAAACAAAAATACCCTGGATAGTGATGAGATTGTGATATAAACTCATTGCTATGGTGAATTTTAAAATCATAAGCCCCATAAAATAAATAATCATCATATAAAGATTTAAATTTATTAAATATAAATATATTCACGATATATAATATCAATTTATATGTATATGAACTACATGATAATATAATTTGTTCGTATGGTGTATGTCTAATTGAAGTAAAGTTGAGGCGAGAAACCCTAACATCAGGTTGGAATTCCTTTACATGTTTCCGAAAATACTGTATAATAAATATAGTTTTATTATAAATCATTTAATGAACCATAATGTTTTATCTCATACCATATATTATTTACTTATATCATTTTATAACCTATTTATTAACAAATCATTATTAAAATTACTATTTCCGATGATAATTGGTTCTTTTTTCATATATGTTTCGGTTGGTACATCTGGAAATTTTAATTTACTCATGGTAAAATCACCTAAATAATGTTAATAATGATATAAATATGATATAGAATCATTATATATATATATAGTAATCTAAAAAATTTATATATTGAAAATGAAATAAATCATTCATGGGGATATTTGGTCATATGTATGCTTGAAAGATGTTTCTGTTTTCTTGAAGGATTTAAGGATAGAAAGTAAAATATTATATCACCATTTTATTGTGATTTTAATTTAATATATATCAAATATATTTCTTAAATTTATCCTCATTACCTTCCATGTAATGTGTTAGTGAAATTTCAATGACACCGATTCATGAGGAGGTAGTCCACCATACACACGAATGATGTTATCTTATAACCAATGAAATAGAGGGTACACAGTTATATGTCATATATTTATTAAAATAGGTTGTATTATTTCAATGATATCATTTAAATTTATTTAATCTATAATTTTAACCATCCATGTAAAATGGAAATGGAGAAAAATCACATTGACACGCTAGGCTGTAGTCTGCCTTGTACATGAGCATCATGATAGTTTACCAAAGGGTTGGAAGATAACATGGTATATGTTTTATTATAATTATATATGTAGAATAATTATATATTTTTTAATATATATTTTTTAACTATTTCATTATATCAATCAATTAGAGGTGGTGATGGAAAAAGAACAACATCGGTTCACGAGGAAGTAGTCCACCATACACATGAATAATGATTTCATAACACATTTGATTGATTGAGATATAGATTTATGTAATTATATTATTATAAAAACTATTATTATTTTCAATTAATAAAATATAATATAATCATGTTATAATAATATTGAAGGAGGTGGAAGAAGAAATAAAATAAAATGCTCGATTAGGGAGTTTACCTCTTCTTTGAACAGTTTTTTGGTATATTCAAAAGGCCTTAATATGATGTATTTATGAAATAAAAAAAAATTCATATAGGATTATATGGAAGTAAGGATGATATTTTTATGTTATTATAAATACCAATAGGTTTTGGAAGTCTGAAAATGAGAGGATAGGGTGTGGCCTTTTAAAATTAGGGTGAGTGATACACATGTAATTTTTGAAAAGAAAAATATTTAAATATGTTATACACATTCCAAACGGCTGAAACATTTTAGTTCATTGGAAATTAGAGGATATAAGGTTCAAAATATTATACTAAGTTGGTTTTGTAAAAATTTAGAGGATTTTAAACCCCTTATCCCTTTAGTTTAGCTCCCAGAAAAACTCATTTTTATTTAAACTACTGTAAATATTTTTAATTTTTCATAATATTTATTATTATCAAAAAATCATCTTAATATTTAAAAAATTATTCAAATTTAAAATATGGAATATATTTTTTCAAATTTAACTCACATATGTGGAGGAAGTTAATTTAAAATCTAAACTTCACATGTGATGAGAAAGTGGTTTTTCATCGAGAAAATTCATGAAATTTTAATATCCAAATTCTATATGGAATTGATTTGAATGAAATTAATTGAATTAATGAAAATATAATTGAACAAATTTAACTTTTAAAACTATATTACTATAATTTTTTATTTTTTAAAACCTTTTAAAATAAATATCATTTTTTAATAAAAACAATAATTGTTTACTATTCCTCATAAATTATCTTTTACAAAAAATTAAACAAAATTAAACAAAAGACTAGTATTTTTTTCAAAAATGTAATTATAATTTATAAATATTTTTTAAAAAAATATTGAAATTTTATTTTAAATTATGTGCTCAGAGCGTGGATAATTCTCATTTCTGTAAAAATTCTATTTTAAGGAAATATTTCATTCTCTTTCAAATTTTTCTTACCATATTTCTATTCAATATATAACTATTGAGTTTGTTTTATACCTGTGTAACCATATATGTTTTAAAATTTAGTTTTATATATTCATACACATCATCTTAATGTCTATGTTATAATGGTAATGTCTAAATAATAATATTTTAATAGGGTATAATGTTTCTCTGAAACCTAATGTTGCATGCATTAAAATATATAGATGATTTTTAATTAAATTAAAATTAAATATATCATAAATTAATTATGTGTTCTAATATTTTCAATTCATTTTATCTTGTTTCTTATATGCTATAAAAGTTTACACTCCACTTTTATAATCTTTTATTGTTACATTTGATGACATTAAATTATCCAATTCCTTTCAATTTATTATAAATCTCAATAATCAAAGGATTGAGATAAAAAAAAATTCTAAACATCCCACATCACGAGTAAATTTAATAAAAAAAATACCCTTGATAAAATAGAAAGGGAAGTATGAAAGTCATCTTGAATACTTAAAAATATCTTTTTTCTTGTAAGATAACATCTATGGGAAGTGAATATATGGATATGGATGAAAAGAATAATTCATAAATAATGATGGAGGGTGATTAAGTTAATTGATCAGAAGAAAATGACTAATAAAAATAAAGTCAACAACTACAAAACCATAAATCAATATTGAGTTAATGGACCATTCAATTCATACAAAATGATGGTACTAGGATAAAATATTGGTTTCAATATCATTTTCTAGGAGTTGACAAATTCCTTTATCATGTTGAATTAGATCATATGAAAATATACTAATTTCATATATTTCTATTTCATTGTAATAGTATCATTCTTTGGTTGTTCTTCAAGAAATTCCTACTACATTACTTACCCTATGAAATGATTATCCAAAATGAATTTTTATACAAAAATATCTTTTAACAGCTTATCTAAATGACAAGTCATTCCTCTTATCTCTATATTTTTTTTAAACAAAAATGTTTAGCATTTTTTATTCAATAACACCCAAATATCAACATAATCCCTTTTTTATATAGTTATCCTTAAGACGTGTCTAAATTATTTATTTCCCAATTAAAATTCCAAATCATTTTACAAAATGTCACTTAATCAACATTATATTCCCAAAAAAATAAATTGGATATTAATATCACATTATAAATATTTCAGTACTATAATCACCATGAATAATCAATTAAAGAATTCATTCTTCTGAACATAAAGTAAAGGTCATTGAAAATATTCAATAAATCAATAAATTTTATAAACACTTACAATGATGACATAAAAAATCAAAACCCCAGCTAATGTCATCATCAATAACACTTCCCCAAAAAACATCACATTAATATCTCAATAATTACTTGATATTAAGGATTATAAAACCATAATCATGTGTTTTTAATAGGTTAAACATATAACTAAATCAATTATCTAAATCATCGGTACCATTTAACATATTCTCTCAAATATATTAAAAATAGTACTACAATATATAACTTATAAATTAATTGATTCATATAACTATAGTATCGTTGAAAAAATATTCCAATAACATAACTAATTAATTTATTGAAAATAATTTTAATAATTCCACTTATTATGTTGTAATTCCATTTGCATGAAAATGATCCCTTTGCATTTTTTAGGTACATTCCCTTGACATGGGGAATTCATTTGTGTAGTGCCTTATATATTTATAATTTATTCACTTATAAATGTAAATTTATTTATTTACCTTATAATTATGAGCATGGTTTACTTTCTCCCCACCCATATAAAAAAATTACATTCCCTTTAATCAAGTACAATGGTGTTTGTTTCTTCTATTTTTAAATGCTGGAATCCCTTATTTTCATTCATTCCATTATCCATTTTTTATCTATCGTTTTATTCATATATTTATTCCTTTGAAATATATAAATATTAGAATATTATTTCTCTTTTTTTATAGAACATGATACGATGTATTCGTATGACGAGAAATATTTTGAGATTATTTTCCTTCAAAAGTCTTTTCAAGCCTATCCAATAAAAAAACATTCATAGTATTTTCAATACGTACATTGATTCATTCCCATTACTTCCTCTATAGTGTCATTTATAAATAATACAATAAATTATATTAGATCATAACATTAGTAATAATAATTTATAATCCCAAAACAAGTGAGAATTTCTTCATTAATTGAAACCATTTTTTGGGGCTTATCTCATAATCATAAACATAGTTTCTTTGGGAATGTTTTCATAACATTCCTAATGGCTTGAAATGAAAATTTAAATTATCCTAAGAATATTCCTTGGATGTTTAAAAAAAAAATGAATATGTATTCCCATTTTTATGAACTATGCAACCCTAACATTATTATTGATGTGAGTATTCATATTCAGTACCGCTAGGTACAAGTGTTCTAGAACCTCATCCAATTATAATATTTAAATAGGGATTTATTCCTAAGGAAGAACAAAATAATATCTAACTTAGAAAAACTATAGTATTTCTTTATGTATTTATCCCCAATGATTATCATTGGCTTATATTCCATAATATATGTTTTCTTAGATACTGTTCCCTATGTATCTACTAAACATCCATTTGATACCAAATATGACATCCCTAACTCTTGTATGTCATAGTATTTGTTTTCATTATTACATTAAAGTAATATAAAAGTAATATAATCTGAATTTCTCAATAATATATTATTGTTTTTGTAATAGATATATACTTTAAATCCAAATTACAATTAAAAACATACAATATAAAAAGTTTTTTCTTAGAGAATTCCAATATTCCCCAGAGTATCCTTTCATATCAATTAAAAAACACTACCTGTTATATTGGGTAAAATAAATAATAAGAAATGGGTGAGTTTATATGCATAGTAAGGTTAAAATTATAGTGTATGGAATCTAGAATATATAACCATTATTATAATGGAATGGTAATTAAATGAAACACACTCCGTTTAATCAGTAAAGTGAGCATATTATGGATGAAATATATAATTTCTAAATAAATAGATATAAATAATGGCATGATATTTAATAATATTAATTGTTATTTTAACTCCATGAATAATAAATAATACATCAATAATTGATTTCATAATGAGGTAATGTTTAATTCTATGCATATGAATCATTCATTAACATTCACAATAAAATTAAAATATGTGGGTATAAACCGATCGAATTTTACCAACTGATTTGTCTTATGATACCATTGATGTAAATATGGGATATCTATAACTATAACCCACCCTTTATTACTATTTTATACTCATTAACCTTATGAATGGTATGAAACATAATCAATATAAATATTCTTTTTGGAAACTGTTATATTACATATTAAAAATTTTCCCAATCAACTAAACATAATGATACACTTTTAATAGTAATATAGTGAATGGTATTAAAATTGTACATCCACAATAAAACTGATCAAAACCCATCTAAATAAAGAATAAGTATCATATCAATGAAACATACCTCCATTGATTCTTAAATACAATGTATTATAGATTTCATCGATGAATAGAAGTACCATAAAAATTTAATTATAAATTTTTTTAAATAAAATAATATTTATATCGTGAAAATACATTTAAATAGAAGGTTAAAAAATTATTTTGAAAATAATTTTCCATTAAAATAATATATTAAATTTTGTAAAAAAATCTTTTAAAAAGTTATTGTTCATGATGAAGTAAAACTTTGTTCATGATGAACACATTAAAACAATTATTCCTTTTATGTTATTGGAAAAATCCAAATAAAAATTGTTATGAAAATAACATGAAATATTATTTCAAAAAAAGTAGAAATCCAAAACGGGTAAATTTTTATTTAATAAATAAAATTAAAAGGTAAAAAATTTATTTTTTTAGAAAACATCTATTTTAATGAAAAATAATTTTAGTTTGAAGAGATATAAATTCATATTTTCCTAAAAGAATTTTATCCTTAATTTTATATAATAAATAGGGACAAAATAGAAATATTACATGATAAAATTATTGAAATATCATTGAAGAATAAAAATGATATATATTAAGATAAAAATTTAAAATAATTCACCCATGGAAGGGTTAAATAGAAACAGTCCCAAATAATGATGAGATTGTGAAATAAACCCTCACCACACACGAAATTTTTAATCATAAGCCCCATAAAAGAAATTATCATATAAATAAATATTATAAATAATGAATATAACTATATTTATTATATAAAATATCAATGGGGAAGTATATGCACCATCAAAAGGAATAATAGGGTAATATGTCTTATGTCTCATATATTTATAAGCGAGACAACAAACCCTTACTTTAGGTTCAACTTCCTTCATATATGTATAATCTCATTTTATAATAAATATAGTTTTCTTATAAATATATTAAAAAATATATAATCATATATTTTATACAATATATCAATTAATTATACTATTTTATCACATATTTATTAATAATTCATTGAGAAAATCACTATTTTGGGTGATAGTTGCTCCATTTTTCATATATGTTACAGATCGGTAATTTTGGTCCTTTTAATTTAGTTATGGTTAAATAATATCCATAATTTTATCCATGATATAAATATCATATATATTCGATATATATTTAGTTATAGTAATCTATAAATTTTATTTATGGGAAATGAATTACACAGTTCATGGAGATAGTAGGTCGTACGTACGCATGAAGGTTATTTTCATTTTTGTAAAATATTTATAGAAATAAAGGAAATAATATATATCCTTCAATGATTAACTTTTCATATATATCACATATGTTGTTTAAATTTACCTTTCTTAACTTCCATTCAAAGCGTTAGTGAAAAATAAATCAAAATGCTTCATGGGGGAGTATTCTGCCATACCAATGAATGAAAATATTGTATCCCCCACTAAATGGAACGTATGATGGTATGTAAGAATTATTTAATTGATTGATATATTTATGATATAAATATAATTTCTATTCATTTAATATATCCTTATTACCATATATATATTATTGAAATGGAAAAACAATGTCACATTGATTCGTGTGGGGGTTGTTTGTCATACACACGAGTGTCATTATTGTTTGAAAATGCGTTTTTAGGTAAGAATATATATGTGTTATTATAATTACCTTTGTATAATAATATATAAAATATCATATCTGGACATTAAATCAATCATTATATCCATCTGTTAGAGGTGGTGATGGAAAATAGAAAATTAATTGTTCACGAGGCGGTAGTAAACCATTCAAAATAATTCTGATTTCATAACCCATTTTAGGAATAAATGTATAGATATAGTCATTAATGTAAAATTAAAAAATTATCCATATAAGGGATTTAATGATGTTTTTATATCATTCTATTTTAATAATAATTGATATAGGTGAAGGGAGAAAAAAAATCGCCAATTATGGATGCCACCTATTCTTCAAACAACTTCTTTGAGTTTTCACAAAAATGTTTCCTAGGATTTATTTATGACCATGATAAAGATCCTAGGATGAAATTATGGATGAAATGAATTTTTTGGGTAGTTATTTGATGAAATAATTCATTTTAAAAGTGTGAAGAGGAGAGGATAGTGGGTGAACTTTTATAAGTGAGGTGAGTTGAACATTAGTTAACATTGATAATAGAATTATATAACCACAGTTTTCACAATTTAGAAGGATCAAAAAAACTATATATTATCTAAAAAAATTGTAAAAAATCAAAATATTAATGTAAAATAGGTCTTTGAAAATTTTCTAAGTGATTTCCCCCTGTTCGTTTTAGTTTAACCCCTTTGTATACCGATTTTGTTCTTAACTGTGGTAAATAGTTTTTCATTTTTATTACAATTGAATATGGTCATAAATATAGGTAAAAAAATTGGATAAAATAAATTATTTTCATTCCAAATATGGAATTATTTTTTCCTAATGATACTCATATATGTGGAATAATTTTATTTAAAATTAAACACACGGGCGTTAAGAACGCGACTTTCCAAAGAGAAAATTACAGAGTGTTTTAATACCCCAATTGAATATAAAAATGAATCTAGTGACCTAAATAGGATTAATGAATATATTATATAAATAAGATGACTATTAAAACCATATTATAATAATTTTTATGATTTCAAATTCATAAAATTAAATGAAAAATCATAATAAAAAATCATTTTCCTTTACTCAACAAACAATTTCCTTCTTAGAATATTCTAAAAAATTCACCCAAGGTTTGTTAAAGTAGTGGGTGCACTAGAACCAACTAATTAGTACTTTTTATTACCATATCATGTGTACAATTAGTTATACATGATTTATTATTACCATTATAGTGTAGATATTTATGATTCCATTATATAATAGTAATGTCCATAGATTAATTGTCATATCAAAAGGTTATTGCAAACCCTAGGATATAATGAAACCTCAAGATACTATGACTTTAATCTTAAATCTATGTTTTATAGTCTAGATAATTATTACTAATTAGACATAGTTGATGTTTAACTATCTGGTGTTGGGGGCTCATAAGCATTGAGGCTTCTTTTAATGAAGTTCGCACTTGCTGATCTCTATTAGTGAGATCGTGAGGATAGAACCCACAATACAAACACCACAAGTTTTGGGTGACATTGGTCATTTCTATCAAAAGATATGTGTATTGGTCTCCTCACTCGAGACCATTACTGATGTGTATCATTTGATTGCATACATTGATGCAAGGCGAAAACCATGGTTTTGAAATCATGGAGAGTTAGCTTGTGTTGGGTGTGTCATTGGTGTTATGAAATTGGTTGAATGGTCAGGAAAGGATTTTTCAATTACCTATTTAGGATGTTGTATATCTCAGACATGGATGATCAGGATAGTGCTACCTTTATAAGCCTTTGGGAAAAGCAGTCGATCATTAAATCCATCCAGATAGGTCAACAAATAATAAAGAAAGAAAAGGAAAATGACACATGTGTGGATCCTACTTTATGAGATAATTAATGACAAGGAAATTATAGTACACAGTAAGTGTTCATAGGTTGATTATCGTTGCTATGAAAATCCTTATCACATTAGGGGCCATGATGGGTTTCTAGACAATGCTCTTGGTTTGCATATTTTATTCGCTTTTATTAAGATAATAGACTAGAGGGTCACAAACAACAGTGTATTCATGAATCCACTCTATTTAGTTGAATATGTATATGGATATGGTGGGGCCCACCATGGGTTCCAAGTGTTGTCCAAGTTATCGATCACCAATAATTAAATAAATTCATTAATATTAAAGTTATTAATAATTGGGATTGAATTTATTGAATTTATTTATAAGTTATGTAATAACAACAAAATATTAATCAAACCAATATTGTTTTAAAATTCAGGGTTCAATTAATATTATTCCAGATAGAGGGTTGAGTTAAATGGGTCTGGTTTTTATCACCTAATATATTTTATATATATTACATGTATGGGATAAAATAATAAACAATATATATGTAGTTTAGTTAGTCATAATTATTTATTAAGAGGATGTTGAAATAAATGGGGGTCAGGGAACCCAACATGGTATTTTTAGACACCGCTATAAATAAAAGTGAGTCTCTCTCTCCATGTAAATATTTCATCATTTTATGGAATGAAAAATGATAGTCGCTCTCTCCTCCCCTTCCTATAGAGAGGAGTAGTGGATCTAAGAGCATGGATCAAGATCTCCCTCATGCATCGAAGGGATCTCAATGCGGTGATCATCAAGACATCGAAGACATCGTCGGATCTCTATATTTGCACCTGAAATTCAATGATCGATGTTCCAATGGATTTTTGAAGTGCGTGTGGATAATATAAAGGAAAATTTCAATGGATTCATCAAGAAATGATCACCAGCGATGACTTACAGTTGAGAACACGTTCAGTTCTGGAAAAATATGTTTTTTAGATTAATAATTGTGCTCTTTATAATTTACTCAATATCTTCAGACCTTTCCAGGGCTCGGATTGTTGACGACGACAAGTTCAGTCATCCCATCGGTGAAAATTTTAAAATCATTAGACCACTGGCCTCCGATTTGGGGCTCAAAATCATTCAGTGGTATCATAGTGATCCCATATATTTTCTGATCCAAATAAAATAAATTTTGATAACATTATGTATAGGGTTTAAAATCGGTCACAACATTTCCCACCTCATGTCGATCTGATGCCAAATGACCGAGTTATGACCATTTTAAATTTTCAGATCGTATTGATTTTTGGAGTTTAATATCGGGTAATAAATTTTTTATCCTGAATAACTAATCATGTTCTTATTGAATCAGTGTTAGTTCATCAGAGAAAAATTAAATTATTTGAGAATTATAATTTTTAATTTTAGGATTTTCTTCATAATTTTATTATTATTATAACAATATTTATTTTATTATAATTATTATAATAATAGATTAATAAATTTTTATTTTATTATAATAATTTTGTTGTTATTATATTTAAATTCTATTTAGCCATTGGGAAACCAAAAAAGTGTAGACTTTTGAATTTTTTTTGAGAATACATGACCTTAGAAAAAAGATAGTGGAGAAATTAAAAAACTTGAAAGGAAATCCAAAAAACCAAAGGGGGCAGAACATAGAATAAAAAAACAAAAAACAATTTTGATCTACATGGACCCTACCCCATTTTCTTCTTTGTAACCTCGTGGGCTCCTTGTGACGGCTGCAATGTGCTGCCCTGCCGGGAGGCTTTCGTCTCGGCTACACACGGCCCCAGCCAACCCGACAAGGCCTCCCCCCTCCCTATCGGTTCCTCAATCCGACACACTCCAGATCCTAAAATGGCCCGAACCAGAACATCTCCCCAGCTTCATTTCCTCTTCTTCCTCATGCGGGTGTAGCCACCACCCTATGCCCAGCACCCGGAAACTCATATCCATATTCGTTAGCCTGTAACCTGGCTCCCATCGAGGCTGGAATCCCCATATGGTGGGCCTCCTTTTTTTGGGAAAACCAGGCAGCTACAACACACCACCGTCATGATTTCCAACTAGCTAGCATGTACTCCACATGCCCTAGGACTCCTCCATCCTCCTTCAGTGTGCCACATCAGCACTGTTGATTTCCTCCCTTGCTGATGATGGTACCTCTCTACTGTTCACGGCTGGCGACAGCGGCGGCGTGCCCGCTCACCTCCTCTTTTCAGACTAGTACGCGCCAAATAGACCAAAATAGAACCACTTCCCTGCCACAGTCCAGAGCACGGATGTCACCACATCACCACATCCCAACATCTGTATCTCCTTCGAGTCGTAGTACCAGCACTGTCCCAACTAGATTCCATTTACACATGGTAGGTACTTGTTTTTGCCTGCAAGTTTCTTCACAGGGAAACATTTTCCCCAAAAAGGTCTGAGAGGATCATCCCAACCCGAAACAGGTTTGGATGGATCGGTCTGAGGCCTTTTCTCCCTTTCATGGGCAGGTATAGCCCTGCGTGGCTTTGGACTGACCAGCACAGGCCATAAAGTGGTGTTTTGTGGACCGGAAAATTTAAATTAATAAAAAAATATTTTAAATATTTTAATTTATTATCTAAATTAAATTAAATAAAATTTATTTTGCATAATTATTTTAATACCTGAGGATATAGATTTAATTTAATTTTGGAATAAAATTTAATTTCATTACTAGACTGATGAATAATTAAATTTTTTGAATTTATTTATTCAATTATTTTAATTATATAAACCTCGTACTTATATAATGGAATTAATTTCAATCACGCAATATTTTCACCCTCATACTGGTCTTGAGAAACGACCCGAATATGTCTTCTTTTATTTAATAAATTATTTGAACTGTGTTCTTTGTTTGTTATTAGTTAAAATACGTTCGTCATGTCGTCTTTTTCAGTTAAAATGTGTAAGGGCTTGTGTGACCAATTTTTACCAGATGTAAATTTATCTAACTAATCCCCCTCTCATATGTGCAAGTATTTAAATCCTTTGGATGAATAAAATGAACGATGTGGACCCTTCTAAGATGATGTGAAATACGCTCATCAAGACGGTGCAAGATGAAACTTGGATCCAGCTAAGATGATGTGGTACTCCAAGACGTGAAGTGGACCCTACCAAGATGAGGTGATACTCTAGAAGGGAAGAGAACATACAGAAGAAGGGTAAGATGCACCATGAGTCAAACATCGACTCAGGTATGATGCCCATTGGTCATTTAGATTCTACAGACCATTTGGTCAGTAGTTTACCATTTTGAATTTATTTACTATTTTATGCATTTTAAACAGTGGTAAAATACATAAAATAATAAATTAAAAAATGAATAAAGAAGAATCATATGTTTTTCTATTAATTTTTAGTTTTGAGCGTGGAAATATAGATGAAAAATATTAATAAAATTGTATTAAATTAGTTGAGATAAATACATAAAACACTCAATGAAATATTAATCCATGACTACCTTCCATCATTCATATTTGAACAAAATTGGGTGTTTGAGGTGTCAGTAATGCCATAGGTGAGGGTGCCTCTTACTACTAGGGATTTCTTATAAATGTCATGGGACGAATGAACTAAATTTTTAGGGAGTATTATCCATTGATAACATGATTTCATTTTATAGGAAATCATTGAGTAAATCATGAAATGATTTTAGAATCTAGGACTTTGCTCAACAGATCAAGGAACCTTGAGTTAATGTGGTTGGTCGACAAATGCTTACCTTGAACTATCCATGTAGTGGTGTAGCCATAGTATGTAGACAATGAGGGGAGTTTCATGGATCCATTTATTTAAAATAATCAAGCGATAGAGTATTCCGAATCTAGTATAGTGGGTTCCAATAGTTCGATAAAATAGTGGGAGGAATTTAATTAATTAGTAATGTAACATTCAGTAATCAACATAAATGTTCTAATCTTCTAAAGTTTATTTTATAGAAAATGGAAAGTAATAACACACGTAAAAACTGTGATAAATAATGAATAAATTGAATTCCCAAACTATCTCAAAGCTCCATTTATAATATAGGCTCTTACACAAACTTCTACAATAATGGGAATTCAAGGTGTTTGTGTCCCCATACATGTTAATCCACCTCAGGAAGAGTGGGTGTAAATTTCTTATAGGCGACTGATGAATTAAGCATATGATGGTTCTATCATGATCCTATCATCAAATCTTAATGTTAGTTTTGTTTGCTACATCATGACATGTATGATATAACATGAAGACTCATCTATAAGATGTTTCCAAGGAGAAAGATAAGCAAGATATGAATGCAATGATTGCACCATCATTGTGTAATGTGGAATAATGTTCATAATATTCCATGGAATCCCATTCTAATGAATTTTACACACAATTAATCTAGTTTTGTTTAGGGATACAGAATAATTTTATAAAGTAATCTCTTTGTTGATATTATGGTCACATTCTCGATGTAATAAGAATCTTAAAGATACCATCACCTTTTAATATATGGATAATAAATTGAAAAAGTAAGTAAAACAGCCTCTAGAAAGTTAGGCCAATTGATCCTTCATAATGTAATTCAATGAAAAAGTGCTTGGTTATTTAATAAGAGGTTATTTTCACCACATATTAGAGATAATTTTTTGGTTGTTTAGAATTCAATGTACTGAATTGAATAAGCAAGAACCCTCTTCATCCTCAGTTTATATTCATCAAAAAAAGTATTGTTTAAATTACACATATTGGGTATTAAATAAAATAGAGTTTTCACATATATGTATTTAAATACACTAAGTAAGTATAGAAACATTACTAGGAGTAAGGTGTCTTCTCTAAGCAGCTGACAATGGGTGATTCCTAAGTCAGCGGTGAGAATCACTTAACATCCAATTTCCCTGTGATTGATTCAAATTAAACTAGTTGATTGAGTATAACCAAAAAAATTATCTCATGTTCCCATTTTGTCAAAATGATACATTATTCCATGTTAATGAGTGAATTTATTTTTTGGTGGAACATACTCAAAAAATAGTTCATACATAGATGAATCAAAGGCAATACATGATGAATATAAACATGTAAGAGTTATCCAGTTGTGTAAATATGATTATTTTTCAAGTAAAACTAAAAGTGGACGTCAAGAATATACCTAGTATGGTAATTAGGCTTGGAATAACTGAACAGATTTGGTATTATTGGCATATTTCTTTTAGAAAAATATACCTTTAGAATTAAAGGTATACTACAATTCTTTTGGGGTTATTTCAACAAGAGGGAGTGAACTATTACAAAGTAACGCTAGAGGTAAATTTACATCATAAGATTCCATTAAGAAATTAAATAATGGTAAAGTGATATAAGTGCACGGTTAGAATATATGAGTAGCTTCGAGATGGCATGCCAAAGAATATCTTGACTATGAAATTGTAGATCATGATAATGCAGCATAGAGTTATTCGAAAATGCACATTACCATATCTACATCACGACATTGATGTTAAAAAGGGGGATCGATGATGAAACATACATGATAAAATTGGTCAAAAAATGTAGAGTAGATAAATTCCTATATAAAATTTTATAAGTAAAAATAGAGAAGTTTTTAGTATCAATATTTCCACTTATTGTAACATCCATCATAATTCAAGATGTTATTTATAGATAACAACATAAACCCATAACAAATTTTCCAACCAAAATGATAAATGGATATCGTAAAAGTAACTATATAATGTAAATCAATTATCTAATAGGACATGTGTCATAGGTGAAAAGCGTTTGTTAGGTTTTAAACGAACATGAATCAAGTTAAACACATTGTGCATATAAGGTAATTATCATAATAGTTTCTTATGCTATTATATAAATCCCTAATAATACATTTCTATATAAGGGTGACCATATCAATTAGATATAGAGGGAGAAAGATTTACTTGGGTTTAGTCAATGATTTAGATGCACAAATGGTTCGATTTGGAATAACTTTCATAAGCTCATGTGGAAGAGGAATGTTCCAATGACATATACTGCGTAGGAAGGATGAAACCATGGTGATGGTTTTATGTTCACTGTATCCAGTTATAAATTATTTATTGAGAATAATATTTCTTACAAGTAATCATTATATATAAATTAGATAATATTGAAATGAAAAATTATCATTTAGCAACAGATTACTTGTATCAAATTGTAAAGGGGCATATAAATTGAATATTTCGGTGTGTATTTATACGAGTTTATAATTTCTTTGTATAACTAATAAGGATAGATTGGAATTACAACGTTAGTAGGCCTCAATCCATTATAATTTTAATTTTCATAGATAACTTCTAAGATCATTATGTTGGTCATTGGATATCAAGATCATCCTTCTTGGAATGTGTCTATACGACACACCCATAGAAAGATAATTAAACCACAAAATTCCAAGGAATGATGCAAGTTATTGATATCTTATTCTGGATTAAAGTAAGCAATAAGATCTTAGAGAATTCATTTCAATTGAATATTTTTATTTTGTTTAAAAAAATTTAGTGGGAGCACAAATGTTTTCCAAGAGAAATATGTATAACATAGGGGAAAAAATTTAGGTCTTCCAGTTAGAGAAGACCAGGTTAAAAGTAATTGTCCAGTGATTGAATTAAAGTAGAATCCTAAGTTCTAGGGAACTAGATATATCAGATTATATCAAATGATTGATTGTACCTATTCAATCGTACAGAAATTGACATTTTTTTTGAAAAAAAGAATTGGAACAATTCTTGTACAGAATTGTAGTCAATGTCATGTGGCATAATCTCTTTAGGTTGACATTTTCAGAATGTGGTAACAGAATAAATTTCTGAGTTCTGTTTCATATGCTTTTAGAAATGGATCAATCATGTATTCCATAGTATTTAAAATAATTGATATTTTCAAAATATAATTTATAATAGGAAGATATCAATTATATCCAGGAGTACTATAAGTGACACAGTCAGAACAATCATCTTGTACTTTGGCAAGTACAAATGAGATGTACCTAGTATATGGAGAAGAACGTATACTAGTTTTCTGTAGAACACAAACTAGTAATCCTTAGATCAATTTAATCTAGTATTATAGTTAGTCTAAGGATATGAGTGGTTCATACTAATAAAATATAGTGTTAGCCATACCTATAAATATTGAGTATGTTGTAGCTTCTATGAAAGCTAATAAAAAGTTATTAATCGCAAGGATTTGTTCCCATTCTTGGAATCTCACCAGGTAAGTAATGTAATATCATAATGTAAATTATGATTTTTTACTAGACAATATGTCATGTTTTTATGGTTGAAAAAAGAGATATACTTGGGTATAACTTATCTTGATATGTATTACTCAAAGAGATGGGGTCACATACATCAAATATTCCATGCGGCAAAAACATGGATGGCCCAGTAGTTAAATCCATAACTAGTAGAAGCATGATCATTGTCATGTGAGTAGCTAACATGTTTTGTTAAAAGGTTATCTCTGGTGGAAGTGGGAGTGTTGAAATTTTGGGTCACCTAGACCCAACTATGAAGTACTTTTGATTAACATATTGTGTGTATAGTTAGTATTAAATGATGCATTATTGTCATTATAGTGTGATATTTCTGCATCCACTATATAATGGTAATGTCAAAATATTAATTGTCATATCAAAATGGTATAGAAGTTCCCATGATATAATTAGATCCTAAAGAAGCTATGAAATTAATATTGAATATATGTTTTATATTTTAGATATATCTTACTGATCGGACAAAGAAGATGTTTAACTATTAGGTGATGGGGGGATCATAAGCATTGAGACATATTCTCATGAAGTTCTCACTTATTGATCTCTAGTAGTGAGATCATGAGGAAAAAATCTCCAATAAGAACACTACACGTTTTTGGTGTCATTGGTCAGTCCTATCTATGGACATGTGTATTGGTCTCTTGACTTGAGACTATAACCAATGTGTATAATTTGACTGTTTAATTTGATGCATAGAAAAAACAAAGGTATTGATATCAGGGTGTGGTAGCTTCTGTTGGGTGAGTCATTGGTAGTATGTCTTTGGTTGAATGGTCAATAAAGGATTTGTTGCTTCTATATTTATGACATTGTATATATCAGGCCCTGTTGACCAGGATGGTGATACCATTATAGGTCTTCGGCCAAAGAATTTGAAATGTAAATCCATACAGATTGATCAACAAATAATAAAGAAATTAAATGACGGTGACACAAGTGTGTATCCTGCTTAAAGAGATATTTAATGATAAAGAGATTATAGTACATAGTCAGTGTTCGTTTGTTGGTGGTCTTTTCTTTGACAATCCTTATATATTTATGGGACATAGTGGGTTTCTACACTCCACTCTTGGTCTTTGGATTTTATTCACTACTATTAAGATAAGGTCCTATATGGTCAAACACAACAAACTACTCATGAATCCTCCCTATTCTGTTGAATAGGTATATAGACATGGTGGGACCAACCACAGGGTCTGAGTGTTTTCCAAGTTATCAATAACCAATAATTAAATAAATTCATAATTATTCATGTTATGAATAATGTGAATTGAATTTATTTAATTTATTAACATGTTATGTAAATATGAGAAAATTTTAATCGAACGAATATTATTTTAATATTCATGGTTCGTTTAATATTTTGCAGAATAACGAGTTGGGTTAAATAGATCTAGTTTGTATCATATAATATATTTTAGATTTATTACATGGATGTAAAAAAATAATAAATAATATTGATGCAGTTTAGTTAATCAGAATTATTTATTAAGCTAATGTTGAAATAAACGGGGGTCGGGGAACCCAAAAAGTATTTTGAAAAACCACTATAAATAGAGGTGTGGCTCTCTATCCATGTAACCATTCATCCATTTCATGGAATGAAAGTTTTTATTCTCTCTCTCCTATTATTTCATAGAGAGAGAAGTAGTTTATCCAAGATCATGGATTAAGATCTCCCTTAAGCATCGAAGGGATCTCGATGCGGTGGTCATCAGGATGTCGAAGACATCGTGGGATCACTACGCTAGCACCCAGAATTTGATGATCGACATTCCACCATTTTCTTTAACCGAGTGTGGATGATCTACATTGATCCTACAATGGATTCTTCAAGAAAAGATCTTCAACGATGTGTTTTACTTGAGTGTGACATCATATCTAGAATGACATGTTTTTCAGTTTAATTTTTGTACTCTTTATAATTTATGTGATATCCTTGGACCTTACCGAGCCTTGGATCATCAGAAAATACATGTTTTGTCATCCTGTGGATGAGACTTTTAAAATCCCTAGACCACTGGAATCCTCTGTGTCCCCCAGAACCATTCAATGTTAATAATGGAATTAATATTTGAAAAATTAAGTTTATTTTTTAAAACAAATTTTCTAATAATAATAAAAATTAATTTCAAATTATTTACACATATTATGACTAATCCATAATTTAAAGAAATACATATATTTATTAAACATTACATTCTATTTAGAATGGTTATTTTTTTATAATCAATGGATAAACAATAAATTTATTTTATATATTAGAAAAGCATACAAATTTAATATTTTATTTATAACTATACATTCCCTTGATCTTAAAAGATATGTTATAATTTAATTGTTTTAAAATAATAATTTATTAGAGTATCAGATTTTATTGAAACCCAATGTAGTGTGAACTAAACACCATCCAAAAATATTGAATTTATTTAAAAATAAATATATCAAAATATATCATATTTTTATATTTTCTAATTTCATTGGTGTTTCATGCCATATATTCTATCAAATATTATGTTTCTCTTTTAAATGATTAGGGTGTTACACCTTATGAGTTCTCTAATTGTGTTTTTATCAACATATTTTTATACATGAAGAGCATAAGTTGGATCAATATCAATAGAAATTTGAAATATTAATTTAAAATATATTTTTTCCCGATACTCCATTATATATAAAATATTTGACTTTAGATAATAAATGTGTGATTTTATTTCCTCTATATCATTTTGTATTAAGTCCATGATTATATTAAATCTTGGAAAAATATGTGCAATATTAAATTATATATATCTGGAAATAACTTATTCTTTAATAGAGTCAATAGAGCGTTAAAAGAAAAAAAAATTATATTTCATTTCCCCAAAAATAAATGTTTTTAAATCATCCAAATCAAATATAGTAACATGGGGGTGCAAGTAATAGAAGGGGTTCCATTATGTTCAAAAAGAGATAGATCATATATTGAGTTCCTACCATCATCTTCACGCTCCACATATCTTAATTTTATTAAATATTTTGTGTATCACAACCATATTATTCAATCACATCAAAAAATATCTTGAGATATTTTGGTGATTCATTTTCATTGTGTTATGGGGGTTCTTAGACTATATTAGAAGGAGTAATGCCAGATATTTATTTTAATTTTTATTCCATTAATGGTCTTATAGGAGAAACCTTATGTCTTTCTTGGGTATGAATTTTAGAAATTAAAGATACTTATAGAACTCATTTAACATAAGAGATTTTAGGTTAACCATCCTGAGGTGGACTTACCCCCACAATCAGAATCCTTCATGGAGTCTCGGTAGTCTATTCCCAAAAATTTAGACCCAGGGGACTTCTCCCACTGAGTAGGGGTATCTGATATATATTTTCTAGGAGTAAATCATATCAATTTTTTTTGTGGGACAATTTTATCTTTTGGTAGTCATCAGACTAATCCCATTATGGACCATTCACATAACCCCTGATAGAAACATATGTTTCATCAAGTTTATTAGATTGTATCTCTTATTCAAGTGATAGTGATGGAAGATGAGTGTAAGGAAGTATATAATATATTATATGATAGATTCCCATATCTCCTCATGGAATTAACAAGATTCTTCATCAAGATCAGTAATAACATATTCTCTTTCTTCTTCTTCTTCTCCGTCACCCTCTTCATTATTAGAATAATACTCTGTTGTTTCCTCGGGCTTAAGACATTAAACCAATACATATCTTGGATTGACTAAATATTTCATAAGGTTTATATTCTTATATAGATTAACTTTGTAATCCACCCATTTTTTCTTCTACATATTCCAATAAACTATTATTTTCCTACAAATCTAATGAGTTAGGAAAATTACATCTATTAATTTTATCTTTTCCGCCCCCTTAATTTTCAAAACCATATACTCTAACAAGGATTAAATTAATATAATATTATTTAGAGAAATAAAAATTGAAATGGGATACACTTTTACTAAAAGTGACTCATCTCATACCATCAAAAGTAAATCAAGAATCCATTTTCATCAATATTTAAAAAGTAAAATATATTGGATCCTCAATACACTAAACTCTCATTTTCTATAAAATATTTGATGATTATTTTCCTTATATAATTTCTTATAATCTACATGTTTCTGTATTCTCATTGGTATTCTATGTGTCACATTCCCAATCAGCTCTACCAAGAAACTTTTCTGCCAAAATTGGGCATGTTTTATTGGTAAATAACTCCAAAAATCATCAAATCCCCCCCTTATATAGTACTTTTAAGAATTTTATCCAAAAATTTGAATAAAATTACTCTACCTTTGTACATATCGTTGTGATAATGATATATCTTTTCTATCAAGGGATAAAATCTAAATATGCATAAACCCCCATTAAAGGATTCCTATAAAATGGATTACCATTCTCCTTAAACTAATCATCCCATCCATCACTCCGAATCACATTCAAAACTAAGGATTTGTGTGAGAGTATCCTATTTACATAAATTTTTTTGTATAACATACTAGTTGACTAAAAAAGTGAATTTAACGTCTTAGATACAAAAAAATTATTTCTTTATCCTCCATCAATATTTTCATATGAGGAAAATATATTGGAGGTTCAGTGTTAGTATTACTCTTTTCCCTCATTATTTTCATGCTTTAAATTAAACTAGGATGGTTTAGGTTAAAGATAGGTCTCACAAAAGATTGTTTAGATTCCGTGGTTGGAATTAAAAATAATAAAGTGGTTTTAGGAAAAATGATATGTTTCTCTAATAATTCTAAATATAATTTAAAATTCAATCATTTTGGTGTAAAATAATATTAATAATTTAAGAAAATGTAAAAAAAATTAATTTACTAAAATTAATTAGTAAAAATATAAATGATAGTTTTACTGATCTTGAAATCAATTTAGATTATATGGGGCATTTAAGGTTTACTAACCATACAAGTAATGGGCACACAAAAATTTTATTGACCATGTGAGTTAATCTCCATGATATGTATAATGACTATATAGAAATCTAGTCTTTATAAACCTAGAGACTGTAATGACCCAAAAATTCATTAATGGAAATCCCTCTTGATCTAATTAAATGTATCTTTATATAAAATGTTTAAATAAAGTGTCATATTCTTTGGTTTTATGTTATGAATTGTGAGCATTGCTAATATAATCATTAAACAGTGATCACATTATTAGTATAAATATAGGGATTTAAGAAATCCTATTTACTCAGACCAAGGAAATGATGTCCTCATCTAGTAGACGTGCCCCATACGGAGACCATTTTTCGGAACTCATAATAGAGGTGGGGTCATTGTTCTTCACTCTGAACCAAGCCCAAGACGAGCTTCAAAATGTTAAGCTCGAGCGGGACCACCTACGAGTGAAGTAAATTTTGATAGAGAATACCACACGAGCAATGTTATCCGAGCCACCCCAAGAGTCTATCACCATCACACACCATGATATTCTGTCTTATGAGGGTGTTATAAGGGGTTATGTAACAAGACCTTATCACTATTTTTATGTACATTATTTTTTATATAATAATGAATATATTTTCATGTTATTTTTGTCACCTTGTAAATAGTTTTTAATGCTCAAATAGTTTTTTAGTTAATATTCAACTAAGAAATCCATTTTGATGAATTAATGGATTCTTTTATTAAATAATATTTTAATAATTTAATATTATTATTATTAAATTAATTTTTATTAAATATATATGATCGTATAATTTTATGAAAGCAATTGTAATTTTTATTAAGGTTTCAAAGTCATTTTTGTCCAAACTAGTGAATTTTTTATAAATGTCGGGTTTTTTTTAATATAAAATTAATATATTAAGAAAATTATTTATATAAAATAAATATTATCTATTTAATCATGATGTCGAAATTATCCAATGTTGAATTTTTCATAATTTTTTGAGCCAGTCAAATTTTTGGGTAAAAATTAAATACCGTTTAAATATATAATGTGTATTATGACATCATAATGACCCAATAGTGATGTAATAAAATACTATAAGCCTTATCATCAGAAAATATATGTATTACCATTAAAATAATTTGATTTTTGGTTTTTTTGACTTACTTTACAAAGTATTAATGGACCCTTCAAGGCTTATTAAATATCATGTATTTTTAAATTGTTTTTCTTGGGAGTGTGACTCACCTCCACATAAGAAACCCCATTATTTAAATAATTTTGGAATTTGGACATATAAAATACTTTTTTACGCTCCTCTTTTTCAAAAACCCTGGACAAAAACCATGGCTGGTTTGTGGTTTGAATTAGTTTAATGTGAGGTGTCCCAACCTTAAATAATAAATAATTCCATCACCTTTCCTATATAAACCCAGCCAAGATACCACATTCTCATCACTAAAATCCAATATAATTATTCCAACCTATACCATACTTCTTGTATAATCCCCCCCAAGGTTCCCCAAGCTCCCAAAATGCCTCTCTCAAGCCTCTCTCAAGCCTTTGGAAGCCCAGTTCCATGTAAGAGTTTTTCTTTATTTCTCTTTTTTGACTAATTTTATTTAAATTGTAATTCCCTTTCAATTTCAATTTTAAAATTTGAGGTATGGTTTATAATGTACCCCATACATTTCTATTTATGTTTAAATTATGAGAGACACCTTTCTCTATCAATAAATGCCTCGAATGAACACTTGTTACCAAGCTGAAATCCCGAAAGGAATTTCCCTCTCCTCATTTACATTCAAGAAATTCTTTTGTATCATGAATATAAATTCCATTACAATTTTTGGGACATGTATATATATGACCCCCTTACCATCCATTTAATTTACATATTATGAGGCACCCATTTCACTCTCATCAACCATTTTTATGAATTTTTACGTCATGTCGTTACGCTACCGAAATTGCACCGATTTTCTAGGCCAATGTCATTGTGTAGTGAATACCATGCCTATTTCTTTATCAAGGATATTCACCTTTATGCACATTTACATATTTATTATAATGTTTCATGTGTTAATTCCACATTCCTTTATCATGTAATAAATGATTATGTTTTATGAATCCATGTTGAATGATCTATTTGGCCCTCTTATGCATGAAATGAAATGATTAAGAAATGTGTGCCCTTATAGCGCTCCAATGTATTGGGTACTGTATAGTATCATGATACATAATGTACAATATTTGTTACTCATTATAATTCAAGTGCAACTTGGTTTTACTTGTGCTTCATGTGAAATGAGGATTTACTCATGCTCCATGTGCAATGAGACTTGGATCATGCTAATTCCATGTTAAGTGTTGTTGCCACTTTTCCATGTTATGATTCTCATGATTTATCATTCCTTTATGTTTTTTCTTCTATTGTGATATAATGATATTCCTATTTTCTAAAATTTATTGTATTCCTCATGTTACTCCATGCTTATTCCCTTACTGGCCTTTATAGCTCACCCTTTTCTTATGCATGTCCGCAGGTTATCCCATGTAATGCTAAGTACGAGGAAATATAGTGGTCGTGTAAAGGATGTTTTCAATAAAGATATTGTATTTATTTTTTTAAGTTGATATGTAATGATCCTAAGCCCCAAATACCATAGACCTCTCTATCTTCCATTTTGTATCAAGTGAAGGTTTTATGTAATAAATCTGGTTTGAGTTTCTAATAAAAGCAGGGTTTTCACACAGACCATGTGAATAATAACTCAAAATTACATAACAAACTATGTTACATAAAAATAATGGTTACATTAGTACTAAATATAGATGTTAATAAATATAAAAAAATCAACTAAATAAAAAAATCATACTAAATTTAAAGAGTTATACATATATTATTGTTCCAAATTGTTGTCTAGTATTGTTCATTCTCTGAACATTGAGTGTATCATTGCATATATCACAATGATGATGTTTACTAACAATTAATTCAAAATTTATACCCTATTTTAGAAAATTATCTATCAATGGTGATGTATTATATCAATATTATTTTTCCATGAATGAGGGATGGGATTCATATAGATATTTCTCACACTCGTATTATTACAACTTATTTGGGGACGTGGAAATTGATATTAATAATGTTGTAATGTTTGTTTCAACTATATAATATGTATACAAAAACATCCAAAGCCCAATTTCTTATCTTAAGTAGTGAATAATGAAACATATTTCTACTTTTTAATGAAATAAGATACTAGAGACATTTTTAGTAATGGACTTTTCCTAGAAGATCTTTTTTTTCTAACGTACAACCACAAAAATCTAAACATGTATAACAAATTAATTAAAGTGACTATCCTCTAGAATAAATAAATCATAAACTACTTATACATTTAATGTATTTAAGGATTATTTTGACAATATGTAAATATCATTATTTTGGATATAATTAAAATCATGAAAAAACAAACAAATGAATCATAATATGATTTTAGATATCAATTATTTATTGTAAACATCCAACCATACCATAATAATTTGTTTGATAAACTGGTACCCATTTTTATAAAAATGCATTTTATAACTTTTGAAAATGGTATTATCATAACCTTTAGTGTTATACCAAAAAAAGTTAAAATATTTATTTATAATTATATTTATTTAAAATAAAATCATCATTATTTTAAATGATATGAAAATGATGGATGAATTTTAATTCACCCATTAAATTCATTTCAAATTCATTTTGAAAAAATTTAAAAATATATTAGGAATGTTTTTTCATGATCCATAAAAAATCAAGGAAATTTATTTGAACTACTAAAAACCCATTTAATATTATATTAATGAGGACATTAAGGTCAACTACTACTTTATAAAAATAATTGTAAATCCAAAATGTTCTTCCCGTATCATACCAAGATATGTGAGCTTTTTTTAAAACTTATAAAGCTTTTTTAATTAAATTTCCATATTTTGAAACGTAGGGTTTGGAGATCCATAGGGTATCTATAAAAACATTCCCAATTATATAACCATTTTTCTAAAAACTCTTCTTATTCCTTGGATATATTTTGAAATTATAATGTGGTTCATAAGAATTAAACATTCTGACAACTTCATTTATTTCTACTTGTGTAATGATTTCCACTTACTCAATAACCTTTTTTTATTGTTCCCATGTGAAACCAATCTATAATTATTTCTTATTTTACTTATTGAATCATCATCTTTATTTAAAAACACAAACATAGTTCCAATGGTTAGGAAGACATTAGGCCCTTATAGTAGTTATAATGCATTATTCCTTTCTAACAGATTCGATTATTATTTCATTTTCATTAACTAGAATTCATAAATAGTTTCTTATGTGATTTTTTAGGATCAATAAACGATTAGAAGGATTTATGCTCAACCTAATTTCAAATAGAAGATATAGTGTGTGTTACTCTATCTTGATCTCCAGGTATAGAATCTAAGTGATGACCACAATTTGTTCTAGGAGTGTTCATGATATAAATATTCAAAAAATTATTTTCTTCTATAGTTTGGTGTTCAAAATGTTCTGTGATGGGTGATTTTTCTGTAGTTTTCAATGAACAATTACATGGTATAGAATTTCTATTTTTATTGTATGGATCATCATCAATATTATTTAATGTGGTCTTACGCAAACCTGGAGATGTTTCATTAAATTATAAATTTATATATTATTTCCAAATTATATCACATTTATTGAATATACAATTTGAATTTATAGATATTAAAAAAATGAATATTTATTAATCACTTTGAAAAACAAACATATCGACATTCCCCTTATATGGAATATAAAGAGATTTCAACCAAAATCCATAAAATTGTTAAATTGTTTATTTCTCACATTCCGTAACTCATAAGGGGTTTTCAGTAAAATTATTTTAATAAGGACACTATTTGAAATAAAACATTATTTACTCAAATCCTCTTCCACAATGTAAGTTGTAAGGTGATACTCATTATGTATGGTCCAAGAAATTTCTCAAATCAATTTGTTTACTAGTTCTACAAAACCATTTTGTTATGGGCTCTTAAGAGTATAAATTTAATCAATATTGACATGTTGTGAGAATAGATATTAAATTTCCTTATTTTCAAACACATATACCTAACCACATCCTATGTTCTTAAAAGATATTTTTCTAACGATTTCTACTTATTTTTTATATTTTTAAGAAATGAGAAAGAATTAATTTTTTATGCTAAAAATACCCAATTGTATCTATAAGAGTAATCTACTAGAACATATTTTAATGCTTATAATTCATTCCATAAACTCTAGAGTGTCCGAATAGGTACATTTCTACCAAAATATATTTCTTGAGAGAAGGAAAATACTTTCATTGGTTTGGAATATATTTTTTGATGCTTAATTTTCAAAGATGGTTTAAAGACTTTGTCACTTTTGAGTTTTAGTTTATATATATATCATTAAAAATTATATCTTTGTTAGCTTCATTTAGGTGTACTTGTCACATTGGACTAGTCTCATAATCTAATTCCAAATACACTTTTTAAAACACACTTATATAGAAAATATTTTGAGAAAAAATTAATTTGAATCCACCTAATGATGATTTTAATTATACAATGTACAAAAATATTTAACATATACAACATCATATTTTTTCAATAATTATATTCACACTCAACTTATAAATATCACAACCAAGATGTGATATTCTAAGTAGATTATATTTTAATATATCTAAAAATATGAATTTAGAAATCAAAACACTAGTGTAATAATAGATTTTACCAATTCCAACAATCATTCTATTGGCATTATCACAAAAAGGTGACACTTCCACCATATATTTTAACAAGGTACTACATGTTAGATCGGCCCAAATTCATATGTCTATAAAATACAATATCAATATACTATATAAGTTTACTAGTACACATAAATCAAGATTTCTATAGAAATGTTAAACCAAAAATGATTTTCATACACATATTTTCATTAGTCTATAAATGTCAGTAATAAAATCCTTGGGAATCGAATGTCAATTAACTGATTTCATTTAAAAGTATATTATAAATTCAAAATATAATATTTATCAGGACTATATGAATATGATATATTTACAGAAATAGTATAACATGAACTAAGAACAAATTTTTTCTTATAGATTTTCCACTTCCCATGTTGGTAACATAACAAAGTGGTATATTTATGAGTGTTTTTTTACCAAGAATAATAGTAAGTTTTTTTCTAATATTCATAAATCCTTCCAAATTACATTTTCGTTTCTCATTGGAAATATTATGATCATTTTTTTATTTTAATAATTTTGAATTTTCCTCCATTCATACATAAAATTCTTATTTTAAATGATCAGACAAATAATGTTTCCTATTTAGAATTTTTTTATCCATATTTCTATTCATTAAATGTTTCTTTCATCATATTATAGTAACAAAATAAATACTCACTACTCATGAAATCATCAATATTTTTATTCTTAGAATGATTTGAAATATGAAAATGTTATGTGGAAAGAGTATTTAATTACATAGGTGTGTTTTTTCCTAAACACATGTTATCCCTATCATTCAAATATACTCTACTCAATTAATATTAACTTAAACTATATTCTGAGTCAATTCAGGTTTATTTCATAGTATTTTTATACTTTTTTCATTTATACTCATAATGTTTCTTATATTTCATCATTAGGAAATCGATATTGATGTGCCATTTTCCTTGTTAATCATAATAGGTTACCTCTTTAGTGGAATTATCATTATTAAAATATTTTGACTGATTATATCTATTTTCATACATACCACTATAAATGAATTTCATATTGTATTTATCATTCTTACATAACTCATTGAACCATATTATTTTATTTTCCATTTTTATCACTATCAGAAAGTGATTCATCGTCACTAAAACATTTAACTTTGATATTTTCTTTCATATTTGAGTTATAATATTTGAATTCTAATGTAATTGACATTGATTTATAATATTCTTCATTATTGTCATTTATTTTTTACACATACATCATAATAATTTCAATATGAACATTTACCTGTAGTGTGGTGATATTGTAAGATTCACTTGATGAAATGGAGGTTCCCAAATGAATGACTTGTGTTCACAATATTAAAAAAATTGAGATATATATTAAAAATTATTTTTAGGGATTATATTGAATGTATTATATTTGATGGTAAATGTATTGAGAAAAATATCACTAAAATTGGATGTTTGTTCATGTGAAACAACCAGTGTATCCCATAATGAATGTGTTTAAACAAAATGATATTCTATTAAATTTTTCTAATTCTAATCCATAATATACTGCATTCATCAATTTATAATTTTAGTAATAAATGACCTTAGTGGAATCTCTCTATTCAGATATTATAGATTTGGGTTTTTCATTGTTCTAAAATATGAACCAAATATCAATTCCTCTTATCTATATATATATTTTCATTTTTATATTATATTTAAAAAAATTATTCAATTAAAATAAGGAACCCCAATTAAATCTATTTCTTTTTATTTATAAATATTTCCAAATGAAAAATATTTAGAGTTTACGTAAATTATTATACCTTTTGAAAAAAACTAGATCATAGTAAAATATATTTTAAAATGTAAAAATAAAAAATTTTGGTCCAAGTGGGGAACTAAATAGGGTGGTAAATTGAGATTACAATTAATATTTCCATTGAAATGTTTTAAAACATAAATCCCCAAATTAATAAAAAACATACAAGTTAACTAAAATATTATATTTCATTTACCTCATCCTTTTAGAAAAAATTCATACATGTTCAATAAAATATGAATTATTCCATGTTTTAAAAATATTTTGACTATTCTTGAAAAAAATTTCAGTGATTTTTAATATGTATTTGTTCATATTTGGAAGAAGTGGTGATTCTTAGAGAATTGTTATGGATTTGTCTAATGAAATTTGATTTCACTCTTGGAAATTTCTCCTTTCAGAACTTATGATTATATTAAGTGATCGAAAATTATTATCAAATGTAATGAAATAGTATTCATATTTATAAAAAAGGAATAATTGAAAGATTAATTTGAGAATATGAATTCATTAATTCATGAGGAATTCATTTGAAAAATTAATTTTTTAATGTTTGAGGAATTTTAATATTGTTTTGTTGTTTTAGTGTTTGAGTAAAGGGATTTGTGGAATTTCATTTCTTCACATATCTATTTTACAAATACTTTTACAGCTAGTCACACTAAAATTTATGGGCAAACCAAAAAATCCCCAATGGGATATCCCTCGACAATTCATAGGGGGAACCAAGGGGTCAACCAATTTCCGAGATCATTTCCAAGGAAACTGAGCATGGTGGTTAGGTACATCCATAATACCTAGTGTTCATAGGGGATTTTTTGTGTGGGAAATCCCATGTATAAGGTATGTGGTGTGAGTTACTAGAGGCTCACAAAGTTTGGGTCAGTCACTCATTGAGAGAAAACTTGTTTTGTGTGTGTATATGTATCTAGTGTTGATCTCTATTAGCTAGCCTAGATCGAATCTAACACCACTTTATTAGTATATGTAATGTGATATTCATAGAGAAACATATATGGCAAGCATGGTGATGTGGTACTATTTCCACATCATTAAAATAATAAAAAATAACACACATTATTTAATCATGATGGACTACATCGTGCATTCAATCCCACATAGTGCTTATAAGAATATGACATTATTATCATCCTTTATATGCTAGTGCTTTCTTCCACAAAAATTAAGATATCGGCCATCATGAGTGACAATTACATTCTAGTGAGAAGAATTCTTGTTGATCTATCAAATATTGTGAATGAAATCCTTATCTTCAATCTGGAATTTAATGTTAAATAAATAACATGAAGCTCTCATAAGAACAAGTAGCAGTGTGTCCTTAAGTCATATTAAACCATCACTAAATTTTATCTTAACCGCATGATCGATTTAAGATAATAAAGTGAAGACACATGATGTCCCATGATTTAGTACGGACAATCATTGAATCCTCTTCCTGACTATCTATGACCAAGGTCACATTTATCATTTAAACGAATTATCATTTTTATTATTTTTATTTCACAACATGATGTCAAAATAGGAATTGCATGATCACTAGAGTGATCATTTAATGAATAATTCGTCATCAAGGGGATTTTCTGAAAGTTCCGGAAACATTTTTAATGAAGTTTATTGTTTTTTTATTCACTAGAAATCGTAATATATTACAGAAATTGGACAGGTCCTCAGAACACCATAAAATATCTGGCACCACTTCCTATATAAATGAAGGCATGGCACCGAGAATGTTTGATACAACTTTGAGAGAATAATATATAGAGAGATATGTCCTGAAAATAGAGTAGTCGCATGATTCATTCATGCTATAGAGGGTATTGTTTTTGCATGATCCAAACACCTGAATGAATATCCAATGAACCAATATGGTTTTGTGACTGTAGTAGGATGAATCTATGGACACCAACTATATTACACCGAACAAACCTGCATGGAACATGTCTTATGGAAAGGATGTAAAAGAAACCCACATATATCTCTTGTGTCATGAAGAAATCTAGCAAAAAAACATATATCATGAAGGAAACTGCAGAAACCACCTCTTTCATTTGCATTAATAAAAAGTTAAGATAACAACTCATAGATAGTAATCGTGCCACTGGATGATTTTATGTGAAGTGCATTGTGTCCCTGTGAATAACATATGTGGAGGAAGTACAAATAAAGGAGGATACTTCACGTGGTTCTTATATGAGTATACACATGATGTAGTTAGATCACCTTATCTATTCTTATGAAGGAAAGAGGTGAACCAGTGACCCACATGTGGGTCATGAGAAGGTGGTAATAAGATTTCATTATCTTTTTTATATCATTCACTTCCCCTAATTTTGTGAGGAAGAGAAGAAGATAATAGTTTCATGAAACCCACGCTACATATAGAATCCATGAAAGAATAATTTAGATCCGAAGAACACATTGGATTCCATGAAATCCATACATAATGTTTACTTCATTTAATTGATTTGATAATTGAAAAGGAAATAGTTAGAGATTGAACATGTTTTTTCTTTCATAATTTATTAAAAAACATTGTGTGAACCTATTTCAAACATTTTATTGAGGTTGGGGAATTATTTTGAGGGAATCATTTCCTGATCATTGTTTCAATAAGGCAACTAGTCTTTACAGATGCAAAAAAATTAATTCATAAAGGTTGACAGAAATCTTTAGTGGCTATCAAATATAACTAAATTTTACCTGAACATGTCAAATACTACAAGATCATGGAAAATGATTATAGATCATACTATATTGGATTAATCCATTATCACTTGGGAAGCCTTTTGGTTGGTTTTGAGGTCATTTCATGTCTTCTAGTTGGGGATAAGTGTAGAAATAGTCTCTCAATTGAATTTGAAGAAGAATTATTTCATTCAAGGATGGAAATATTTGAAGTCATTTAGTTAGAACTTGTGACTTCCCAAACATACAGTATACTCAAATGTTCCTTGCTCCTGATTGGCCACATGGCCTTAGGGACATCTCTTCAAATGACAGAGGCTTCCAACTAGCAGTGAGTGCATAGTGTTTCTCTATGTGGATATTATGAACTCATTACCAGAGTAATAAACAGCAGATAAATAATAGAATAGGTTAATAAATTAACAAATATAATTAAATGGAAGGAAAAAAGGGAGACATTATAGACACTATTCTAGTAACTCATCATAGTGGTAGAGGATATCGATATTGAGAAATAGAAACACTTGATACTAATACTCAAAAGTTAATTATAATTTATTTTGTGTGTCTACAAACTAGAAAATAGGTATAAATGGTAGAAGGAAATAAATTCAATAAAAATGAAGCCAAAAGAAGCAATCAACTATCCCAACATCCTAATCTCTAGCTCGATCATGTGATACCATGGTCCATCCTAATTGGATAAAGACGTATCAGGTAACCAAAGAATGATGATTCCTCTTATCGATAGCAGCATACAAATAATCTTCACAGGTACCAATGGCATCTCAGATAGGGTATGAGGTAAACCTTAGTAGGACACCACTAATTGTTACTTTAACATCCAACCCATGAAATATAAATTCAAATAGTGTACAGTAATGAATATATAAAAATTATGTAGTTAAGTGACATAAACACCCAAATACACAATTCTTCCTAAATTACTATCTAAACATTAAACCATTTCATTTATTAATTATGATTTAGGTTATATTATAAGTCATGTGTGGTATAAGAATCATAGGTATCTTTTCATGATAATACTAGTGAAGATTCCTTGATAAATCAAGGAATCCTATAATGATGATAATAATAAAGATGATCCATTGTAATAAGAAATAAATCCTTTACCTTAGGGGTTGATCCAACTGAGTAATAATATGTGTCTGAGATAAAGGGTTCTACATGTAATCCAAATGTTATCTCCGATGAAATTATATTATAATAGGATTCTATCAAAGTCCATGGAAAACTATCCAATTTAAATATGGTATGAAATGACTAGTCCCAATGGGTGTGTCCATGGTTCTACATGTCTATAAATGTCACATTGTATTTAAGGAGTGTGTCTACGACATCCTATTATGATATTGGAGGGATCCGACAGTTTTATTCCATGTGACCACAAGTAGAAAAATAACGGGTTCCAAGGTCAGTCTCTCCCTTGAAATTAATATCCTTCAATTGGATAACTTCCAAGAGTGCTCAAGTCATTCCCTCAAGAATTCATGGCAAGAATGATTCATAACACTACTATAATATTGAATAGGTCTATATGAAATAGGAACCATATATTTGATTCATTAATTATTTATGTCCATGTAATAGTTATTCCATTTAATAAGTCATTTGGTTTAATTCATTGACTTTCATTAGTGTGACAAGGCATAATGAGGGTTGAAACCATTAATTAGTTTGTTTAAATATTAATCAATACATTAGGTTGTTATCTATCCTTTTATTTATCATGGAAAGTTTTGTTATGGGCATTCAACCAAACCATTTAATTAAAATCAATTAGGTGATGTCATATACACATAATACTTTCCAATCATAAATAATATTCACTGTTTATACTAAAACACTTACCATAGAAGGTTCAATTGACATTATTAGAAACAAGGATAACCATCACAATTCATAGTTCATTTAATTATGGAATATCATATCATTAAAAATTTGAATACATTACACACCTAATCGGTGGCACAAACAAACATAAAAATTCATTAATGGCATAATTATGGAATTCACCCTACATTGGTGGTTGGTGTTGAGGATGTATCCTCCAAAATTGAATAACATATATAACGTGTATCTCAGAATTTGATTATTATTACTAATAATTACATATGAGTTTAATGGGGTACAAATAATTTTATCGATACATGCACAACTATAGATATTTATAAAATAACATAACCTGAGAGATGAAACATAAACCACCTACCATAGGCTCATATGACTCTCCTCATCCAATTTCAGGATTTAATTTGACCTCTATAAGAATAAATAGGAATAAGGGATCAATTTCCTAAAAATAGTGAATATGATCCTACATCTAAATAGCATCATCTAGGGAAATAAGAAAAATGAATGACTGAAAATGAATTGTGTACATACTTATTCACATCTAAGATGAAAAGGTGGATTAAATTTTATATTGAATGGATGAACAATATTAATACTATGCAAGAGGTCAAAAGTGATCTCTAACATAAGTGGGGTTCCTTCACTACAAATAGGATAAAAAAAGTAATGGGTGAGGTTTAATTAGAAATTACTGTAAAATTTGTAATTTCAATGAAAATTTATGGGGTGCACATTTTGGCTACATGGTTGGCCAGACTCTGTGCTAACTACGCGAGGATCACTACCTTGGAAGGGCACCAACAAGGTTTGAAACAAGCCTTATGGATCTGAAACTTGCTGGCTCTTAACCTCGTCAAGAAGGTATGGGATGACTATCATTGTAGAAAAATAATACTATTCATTTATTTCTTGAAACTATAGATGAAACATAAATAATTGGGCCATCAATCTCAATTCATCACTATCTTCTTGTATGGAATGTAACTGAGTTTTTCAAATTATCACATCTACTACAATAGATACCTTTGTAGTCATATATGAAAGCTCAAAGTCAGAGGAATGAATACATTCATACCATTTTCATTGTATAATATTCATTCCACACTATTTAAAGATATAATTTATGAGATTTGTGACAATTTACACCAAAACGTGTTCATCAATCATATAATTTCATGAGCAGTGCAAGGAATGGGAAACCGCTATGAACTCAAGGTCTTGCATTAAGTAATTTCTCTCAAGAGGCCTCAACTATTTTCATCTTTATGAAATTAATTTATCATCCTAGATCATCAATACACCTATTACGATGTTGGATGCATCATATAACACTATATAGCCTCTTCCAAGATCAATTATTTTTAGAATAGGTGGTAATACCAGCCTTACTTTTATCCCCTGAAAGGATTTTTCTCACTATTATGACCAATGGAACATGAAACCCATTTTTTTAATACTATTCAAGGTAAAAAAAGGTATGTGATGTCTTATTTGAAATTCTTGTAATATCCAGTAGTCCCTAAGAATCATCATATATCAATCATGTTCTTGGGATGCTCATAGAAAACCACATCACTCACATTCTATCGGTCAATAGATACTCTGGATTCGAAGATAGTATGACCCAAGAAGTAAACTTTCTCAATTCATAAGTGGAACGTAGCATGCTTGGAAAACATTTGGTGATCTCTCATTGTATTCATAATGATCTCAAGGTTCTTATCTTGGATTCTATGAGTGTTAAAATACACCATGATGTTTCCTAGAAAGACCGCAATAGATGAATCCATATAGAGTTGGAACACCCTATTCATGAAATCTATGAATAGGGACGGAACATTTGTAAGGCTGAACGACATAATGAGATACTCATAATGACCATACCTGATATGAAAATATGTACAAGATATTTCTAAAGGTCTAACTCATACCTGATATTATCCTGATCTCAGGTCGATCATTGAGAATACCATTGCTCCTCAGATCTATTAAAATAGATCATATATTCATGATAGTGTGTACTAGTTCATGACCATAAGCTAGTTCAACTATCTACAGTCAATGAATAAAGTAAGGGTATGATATGCCTTCATAGAGAAAATCAGAGTTGAACCACAAGAGGAAGTGATAGGCCATATAAACAAATTTCCCCTAGATCGTCCAATTACAGCTTGATCTCCTTGATCTTAATAGGTTCCATCCTGTAAAAAGGATTGAACACTAGAGCTACTCAATGAATGAGATTAAGGATTAATGCCACCTCTCTCTCGATAGGTAAGATAGGAAAATCATCAAGAAATACATCCCTGAAATGATCTACTACTATAATAACATTGGTCAATTGTACTCCTAGATCCTCCATAAAGAGACTAGCAATATGGGCGGTGAGTCCTCCTAGAAGAAGATTATATTCTCTAACTATACTGGCATAGAAATTCCACTACACCTTTTGTAGATAACTTCTTCCTTCTAGTGATGTAAATGAAACCCTTCAGTAGTAGCAGTCTACAAAGTCATGATACAGGACCAACCAATTCATCACAAGAATAACATTGAAGCATTTCATATCGAGTACAAAGTGATCCCACAAGAAAGGGTAACTGTATATCTCAAGGGTATAATCCCTAATATTTTATATTACCTCTAAAACATTCCAGTGGTGTTTCCATGGTCAATAATCTATAGTAATACTGAATTTATAGCCCTATACATTCCATGATAGATAAGAATGTGATAGAGTGGGAAGTGCCTCTGTCAAATAATGATGATACTATAGTGGAGGCTACTAGAATAGTGACTCATAGTATAGAGGGACCAGTAATATAATCCATGTATATCTTTTGTAAAGATTTCAACTTACCTAATCTATCACCCTATCCTACAACTAGGAAACCTAGGTATGGAAAATCTATTGGTGCTGCTGATCAGGTGTCTTGCTTCCATTTTCACAACCTCCTCCTTAGCATGTCCTAATAGTTCATCTCCAACATACCACCTGATGTGGCACAAAAGAACCATTCCCCTGAAGGTGGAACTTGTGTGGATACTCTTCCCCTAGAAGTATACGGAATGGTCTGACATAATCTCTAATTGTTACCTATATGATCAAAATAACAACACTCCATTGGGTATGTGTCTCTCTGAGGATTCTAATTCCCCTAACTCCCACAATGATGGCATACAACATAGCTTCCATTGTAATTACTCTAGTTTCCACTACTCTGATGTGAATCATCAAGGGAAAATTTCCTACTACCGGAAGAACTACTATATTTCCTCAAAAATAGTCGCCTATACTTGGTACTATCTGAATCTATTAGGTTTCAATTTGTGATATGTTCATGATTGACGATCACATATAATATAGGTGAGAGAAAATTGTTCACCTCATTATAGATGACATACAAGATCCCATCCTCAAAGCGTTTATCCTGAGAAATATCATCACTATCTTGAAGAGATGAAAAGTTATGTAACTCAGTAAAAACTGATAAAAAATATATAACTGGTATAGAATCTTTCACTAGAGACATGTACTCCCTTGCTTAGTTATCCTTTATCTTCTGAGGAAATAAGATTTTATAGAAATTGGTTTGAAAATAAGTGTAGACCATTCCCTGATGGCGACGAACCTAGTAAATCACATCCCACGAGTGCATGTTCGAATCACATAGAATTTAAGTGGAATTATTCACACAATTATCTATATTAATTCCTAGATCCTCAATGATTGATAGGGTGGCCCCGAACCAAGATTGAGTAGCCTATGGACCACCATCTACTAAGTTGGTTGGAGGATTCTTCTATTGGAACTCATGCGTCAGATCGACCATTGTATATTCAGGTCATTGGGCACCATGCATGTATTGCATCAGATGTAGAAGAATATCATGAATATGAGTGCCATTTCCTAGATTCGGTATAACAGGTGATTCCTTAATTGGAACTCCTATCGGTAATACTGGAAGCTCATAGCCCACTAACTCAAGATCATGGTCATAGATACCCTTATAGAACATGAAATGATGATAGCGTGGTGGTATGGGTCTAAAACTTCCAACAACACACCTTAGAAGAAGTTTGGAAACAAATAGAAGCACTAGAAGACGCAGAACATACAAATAAGGGGTCCCTTCCCCAGGTATATTATGCGAACTGAACTCTTAGAAGGGAAAGTATTGGTATGTTCTCAATTATAAAAGACAAGGTTCTATTATATTTAGGGTGAATAGCACCCTCCCTATTCATTTAATGGAAACAATTTTTTTAAGTCAATATTCACTTTTTTATATTGATTCTCTTACATAACTTTTTCAAAGTAAAATTTAAAATGGATTTCAAGTCCTAGTGAATTAGGGAACTTACACCTTATCACTGAAATCAATACAAATTTAACTCTATTTAACCTAGTATATATTTGGTATTAGAATGTAATGGGATATATATATAATGTCTTGACTTAGAAACTACCCATTCCAACCCACGATTTCCCACACAACTCATGAATTGAAATTATCAATCACTCAATCACATTCAAAAATATGTATTGGAATAACATAATTACCATAGAGGCACTCAAAAATCAAAGAAAAAATATGTAATAAATGCACTAAAATTCACCTATATGGCATGGAATATGCATGGAATGTAAAATCTAGGTTTCTATGATGATAAATGTTACAATTATCCTTTCCCTCATATCATCTAAATATGGATTAAATGAAATCTCAAATGAAAATAATAATAATATCCATAAAATAACATTTGTATCACCAACTTGTGAATGGATATCAACTACAACCTGATAATGTATATAAAATTTTTGTTCAGTAAAATTAGCATTTACCCCAAACACGGGTTGGCTAGGACCAAACCCAGCTTACAACTAAGTTATGAGGAATTTGTAATCTACGTTATATTGTATATAAATGGTAAATTAGTAATAGAACACATTGGATACCACATTACAACATCCTGGACCCATAAGTCACTCAATTATCCCCCAAGCCGGGTTCTCCACATTCCCTCAAGCGCATCTCCCCAAACACTGGAGGCTGCCAACTAGTAGTGAGGGCCTAGGGTTTGTTTGTGTGGAGACAACACCCTCATTAACAGAGCTAATCATAATAGAAAAATATGGAAATAGAAAAATATAGGAAGAAATATAAGTAAACATATGTCATATTATAAGGAGACACTATAGACATCAGACTAGTAACCAATCACAGAGGAAGAAGACAAGAACAATGAATAATTGAAACAAATTATAGTAATACACAAAAACTGTTATAATTTAGGTCATGTTTCTGTAAAAATAGAAAATAGTTATGCAAGGTATCAAGAAATAAATGATATAAAAAATAGGAAAAAAGAATCTAAAAACTATCCCAGTATCCCAATTGGTATCTTGGTCATATTCTTGAAATCTTTTTCCTAATGATAGTATGCAACAGAAGCTGTCCAAAGTGGGATGTTTCCCCTTATCTGAACCTGCATACATATAATATTCCAAGGTATCAATGGTGAACCACATAGTGTGTCAGGTAAATCTCAGTACGCCACCACCAATAGCATCAATAATGTCTAGTTCATGTAATATAATCTGAAATATAGTGCACGACTGAATAGATAAAAGTAAATCAGTACAGTAACATAATTTCCCATGTACCTTATTTAGCCTTAGCTAGTATCTTAACATACAACCATTTCATTTATTTATTATTTTCTAAATTATATTTTATGTCACATGAGGTATAACCATCACTAACGTGCTATCCTGATAATAATAGTGAAAGATGCAAGACAAATCAAGGCATCTGGTAATGATGATAATAATGAATATGATCCAATGTATTCACCATGGAATCCTTGACCCCAAGGGACGAGCCTACTAAGTATTAATATGTATCCTGTTTAAAGGGGTCTATGTGTATTCCATGAGGAATCACCCCGCGAATTTCACTATAATATGATTCTAACTGAGTCTAAGGAATATTATCCACGGTAAAACAGGCAAGAAATGACTGGGACCAATGGGTTATATTCATGGCACCACATGTCAATAGGCATCACACTATATCAAAGGAGTGTATCCAAGGCATCAAATAATGATAATGGAGGGATCCTATAGTTTCATACCGATCATCCTCAAGTAGAAAAATATCTTTCTCTAGGGTGGGTCTCACCATTGGAAACTATAATCCTTCAATAGAAATAGAGTCCATAAGTGATCATGGAATTACCTCAAGAATAAATGTCTAGATCAAGTCTTATTACTCCTATAATATTGAATATGTCTGTATGAAATAGGAACCATATGCTTTATTTATTAATTATTTATAGACATGTAATAATAATTCCATTTAATATAATATGTTTTAATCCATTTCCTTTCATTACTGTGGAAAGGGAAAACTAGAAATTAATCAAATTATTAGTTCATTTAAGTCATTAACAATTCATTGGGTTAACTCTACTGTCTTCTATTTAGTATGGAAATGTATGCTATAGACTTGCAACCAAACCATTTAATTACATTCAATTAGGCCCATTCATTTATATAGTATTCATTCCATTAATAATTAAGAATCAGAATATCTATTTAATGGATTACTTTTTAAGGGTGAAGTGACATTATCATAAACCAGACTAACCATTACAATTAATATTTCCATTAATCAAGGAATATCTTACCATTAACAGGGTCTAGCTATTTCACAACCGAATGGCATGGTAGACAAACATAATAACCAATTAAAGGCATAATTATGTAAAACAACATACTCAGGGTTGTTCGTGTTGAAGATATAACCTCAAATGATGAATAAAATATGTAACAACGGTATCAAAATGAAATTATAATGAATATAATCAAGGAATATTAATTTATTTGTATACACCCAATGAAATTCGTGTGTGCACAACTACACAAATTTATAAAACTATGAAACATGAAGGATGAGTCATAGACTACCTACCATAAGAATTTATGACTCTCCTTATCCAGTATAAGCCTTTAGTTCATCCAAGATCGGTTGAAATATGAAGATGAGATAAAATCCATCAATATTGGGCATATGATCCTGCATCTAAATAGCATCATTTAGGGATAGAAGAATGGGAAATAACCAACCTGAAATTGAGAACTTACTATTGTACATCAAACATGATGAATGGGGATTCAATCAATGTTCAAATATAATAATAAGATCAAATCTATAAATGTGGGTAAAATTGAGCTCTAATGTGAGGGAGGAGGGGTTCCATCACTACAAATAGGTGGAAAAAGGAGATGGTGAAGTATATTTAGATAATATGGGTAAATTGGTCTTTTCACCCAAAAACTATCTGAATAATGGTTGATACACATCTTTGGAAAAACTGTGAACCAACAATCAAAACATCACTACCTTAGAACGGAACACACATGATTAGTCCATATGGTTAGGGAAACTATGTGCCAACTGTGTAAATATTATTTGTTAAAAACTCGAGACATTTTACATGGGCATGATACACCTGGTACATGGTTAGGGAAAAACATTTTCCCTACTTCACCTCATTTCCACCCTCTCATGGTATGGAGGGACCATGTGGGTTGGGTTACATGATTTCTACTAACCATGTAGTCCAGTGTTTTTCTCCACCGATTGGGGTTCTGATCTCTAAAGAAGTCCCTGACACCCCTGAAACCTTTATTAGATCATTAGGAATCTATATAAGGGTCAAAATAGAGAATTATTAAAGAAAATTAATGGATCCATAATTAATAAAAAAACATTTTTCCTATAGAGGTGAAATTAAACAGATTCTCTCAGATGGATCTGGAACATTGCAATAACATATTTGATATTGAAGAATAAATTTTTGGGGACCCAAATATTAAAGAGTATGTCATTGTTCTGAACTTTATAAATATTCTATGTTCATTTCCCTATTAATATCGCTTCACATGAAGTGAAATTTATAGATAATATTTAATAGATCAAGAACATTAATAAGTTAAAGAGGTTGGATTTGAATGAAAAGAAATTCCTAAAAATATACCACTGATTCACCCTCTACTCTCAATGGCCAATCTGGATCGGGGCTCTATAAGTGGTATCGAAGAATTTGTTTCCCTCTAAATATAAAAGATTATTTTTGAAAGATAGTGAATCTTAATTATGTATATTTCCAATGTGTTTCAAAATTTAATTGTAATAATTATCATAGTTGGAAAAAATATAATGATAGAATAACTACTATCACTCATCATTGAAGTGAAAGATGCTCATACAATTGTTTTTTCATGGATTGAAAATGTTTCTTCAATGACACAAAATTATAAGGGAAATATGGATTTATATGGTAATGCTAAAAATTTCATCTTGATTACTCTAACATAAAAGGGAAACACAATGTTCATGGGTCTCCATACTGCTAAGGAGATCTTGGATAAATTTGAAACAAGATATGACAAAAATTTCAATTTCAATGAATCCTAGATACAATTTTGGAGGAGTATGTTTAAGGACATTAAAATTAATGATGAATAAAATATTCATGAATATTTTATGATATTTAATAATATAATCATCACAACTCTATTTCATGGAAATATTGTATCAAACCCACTAACATGGGGGAATGTGCCTTTAAGGATTTCAAATATTCAATGATGAATTTATCATTAAGTTCAAATGGATCTTAATAACATCAAATGATGTATCTCTTGACTTTATTCCACAAATATTTAAATCAAATTTTTACAATGGCTACTCCCTATATGTGTCCTCTTTGATTTTTTCTTCCATCAAACTTGTATACAATGAAATCATGCATTGTGAAACATGGCTTGTTTGCAGCTCCACCAACCGCAATCTTTTCACTACGAAAAGGATAGATTGGAATATAATATAAATAATTTTTATACCTTCCTCACTAGAAAATCTATCCATTGCTGACATATAGTCAAATCCTAGCATACAAGGCTGCCTGTCCACTCATATGAATTTTGAAGTGCATCGCTACATTTTCACAGGTTATGAAACCATGATCATGACCCTTATCACTTGCGGCAAGTTCACTTCCATGGATTACTTGATTCACTTGTGTAATAGAACTTCCATTCATATAATGTGTTTATATAAATTCAAAAATCCTTTCACCTTCCCATTGAATTATCAACTGCTATTGAGGGTCTGAAAATGAGGGCTCAATGTGCAACATCTCTTACAGAAGACAAGCATTCACATGGATCCTATATAATATTTGTGCATACAAGATGATGAAATAATTCAACACGTATTCTTATTATATAGCTTCTCAGGTAGATTTTGGAGTCATCTCAAAGATGTGTTCGGAATTTCCATGCCAACAGCCCACCATGTTGATTTCAGGAACCCGATCACTACTTCTACTCAAAATGAACAGGTTCACTGACTTATCATTAGTTTTATATTGGTGGTATTTAATTAGATATGGATGGTGTAAAATCATGATGCATTTGACAACCACAAGAATTTTTTCAATGTTGGACTGAGTTCTATATACATGGTGTTTCATATTTCTTCCATGATTAAAATAGGCACAATAAATAATAATATCTATGATCTGATTACATTGAAAACAATTGATATAACTGGTAGGGTGAAGTAGCATCTGCTGTTTAAATCAATTAGATGGATCCATCTCATATCATTATGTCTCAAAGTGAATGTTTATGGGGTGACCTCTAGTTCACCAAGTCCTTTGCAACGTGGTGGGGTCTTCTGCAACCATTGGTATCTCATTAAAGGCAGTTTTATCATTTTATCGGAACTAGCTTCGCAATTGAAGCTGAGCTTTGTTAGATGATAAAATCTATTCACAATGTTATCCATCAGGGGTAGAGGAACATGTGGGTGGAATCTGACTCAACCATAATGTTTCACATTTTGAATAAAATGTTTTGGAATGTGCATTATAAAATTCATCCATCTAGGATTGAATTCATACATCTTCTTGAATGTTTCCACCATGATTTCACTCATTCTTATAGTGAGGAAAACTAGGTTTTCGATGCTCTATCAAATACATAAATAAATAAGTCCTCCTTGAGATGGTCTTTTGATACCCTAGAATTTATCTCACACCTTTTTGACCATGATTCTCGTGGTGTTTTTAATATCACCTTTTTAAACCCCCATGTTCTTCCAATTGTTCAACATTTGAATTAGTTTATAGGAACATGCTTTGCCTAGATCCTGAACCTGTTTGATTAAATTTTATTGTTAGAAGTATTCAAGGATTTAGTATATGTTGGATGACATTATCACTGTTAAAAAATTGATTAGTAATTTTCAAGATTCATTTGATTAAATTCGTTCAGACCTATAAAAAATATATGAATTATCACTTGATAAACTACACAACATTCTCATAGATTATATGACGAATACAATTACAAAATTCATGAAGAATGAAAAAATTTAAATGGAGATTGATGTAATGAGAATGGGAAACATCAGAGAATTAGTGGCTCAAAATTTTGAAGATGCATATAATGATGAGGATAAAGTTGATATCAATCGTATTGTAACACTTATATCAAAACAATTGGATAGTAATATGGAAGTGGAAAATATTAAACCACCTCAATGCTTCCTCTGTGGAAGGAAAAGTAATTTTATAAAAAAGCTTACAAAAAATAAGGATAAAGAATCAGAATAAAAGTCCAAATCATATAAGGAATTACACCATAAATATAAATGGGATAATAAGAAAAAGAAACAGTGTAGTATCAAGAAGATAAATATTTTGAGGATGCATAATGAATATTTATCATCCTATCTAATATAATATAATTAATTTTGTTTCATTTCCCTATAAAAAAATATGGTTATATTCATCATGTAATAGTGATAATGAAGATGAAGGAATTGATCTTAAGTGGATGATGATGTAACAATTTTAATTCTTCATGGAATATATCAAATACCATAAGAATGAAATGAATAATATTATGTAATAAAACATGAATTTAAAACTTAAAAGAATATAATATAAATAGTTCATCTTGATGAGTAATATAATGAGATAATCTATAAATAAGTGTGCTTTTTAGTGAGATCAATAGACACAAATTAAAATATTTTGAAAGATATAATATGATAGGTGATCATGAAAAAACATTGACTTCTATAGAAAATGATTGGTTTGATACCAAATCCATATGTGTGACATTTCAACCTGATTGGAATATTGAAAAATAATAGATTAATAAATCATTTAGATCAGGGGAGATCCTTCTCAAAATGGAAAGAATAAAGATAAAAATCCACTCAGTCATTTGGATGGAGATGTAAATTATAATAAAGCTATTTTGAAATATAATATTGATAATATAACGGCTAAGGATAAAGAGAGGAAATCATCCACATCTATGGAAAATAAATATTTTACAAGAAGTCCACAGACCCCCCCAATCATTTAAGAAAAGAACACATATCCCGAATCATCTTAAACCAATATCGAAGAATAAAATTTCAATGTTTTTGTTGTTGATTTCATAAGCATGATAACCAACCAAACACTTTCTAGATCAATATTTCATTACATGGAATGAGGAATGAACAAGGGGTGTTTCAATGATAATTAAATTAAAAAATATCAAATAAAAAATATTTTCAACATATGAACACCTCAAATATATAAATATTTTCAAATTCAGGAAGAATTTTGTAATAGATATAGTTTGGATGGTCATCGTGTTGAGTTATGCATGATAAGGTTGTAAGGACATGTTCCCAATGATATAAAAGGGGATAACTTTGAAAAGTAAACCCATTAAAAATCATGTAAAGAATTGTATAATATAGAGAAGTTCAAGAAATACTGTCTATTTATTCATCCACATAAATTATAACTAGATAAAAAATATAGGATGATGAGAAACATACTAAATATAAATGATTAAAATTTTCCACAAAAAAGTTATATATTGGTAAGAAGTTATCCCCAGGTTAAAATTTAATTATCAAGAAAACTATGGTCATAAAAATTATTCAAAAAACATAAGAATGGAAAAAACAAGGCACTCAAATCAGTGGGTCTTGAAATAAAGATTATATTTCAATGGAATATTGCCCTATTGAGATTGGTAGAAAATAATGGACCAGATTGAGGGGAAGATCTCAATCTGAATATTAGTTGGTAGAAACTAAGTTTTCTCTCTTTATTCACTAATACTTTATGTGTATTAACCAAACATGAATGGAATTGATGGAATAGTTTATGTTCTTCACTTTAGATATCATGATGAGGTTTTATGTCATAAATTCTACTGATTTCCATGAAATGAAAGAAATGTGTATATCCCTTAAGTGGAGAAACAATGAAAAAGAATTTGAAAAACTTGAGATAAATTAAAAATTAAAGGTTATGTTTTTTGGATCAAACTTTCATCAATTTTTCTTAATTTTATTATCTGATCAATTAATGTTGAGTGTTCGGTTGATAATAATGTCAGACAAAGGTGGATCATTATATTTCTCAAATGAATTTTCTCATGTGTTTATTGAATTATGTGTAGGATATATAATTTCATTGATAAATCCAATGATTTTTATCCCCATGATTGAGAATTGAGATATTCATAACATGATTTAATATTGATGGTCTTTGTGGAGTGTTTATAAATCACAGGTTATACCTATCTTCTTTTCTACACTGGGTTAGTCAACATAGACACATATTATATTAACTAAAGGCTATATAGACAATGATTTTTTTCACTAAATTCTCTTTTCTAAGTGAACCATGTGATATAATTCCTATATTGGAGTGATCTTGAAATTTTTATAAGGGATATGATCATTAATTTGAGATGAATGATTAGATGAGAGTACATCATTTATCACTTTTAAATTGACTGGTAAAGTGGGGAAATTTTTATCTCTTCATATTGACTTGTGAATATGTGATAGGGTTATTGAAAAGAAAATAAAAAGGGGGAGAGTTTTAGGATTAGTATTTCATTATTTTCAATGATGTGTCAATATGTGTTTGGTGATATTTTTATAAAGTGGTGATACTTGGAAAATTGATATTTATTATTTTAATGGCACTAGTTATCACATTAGGAAAAGTCTTCCTATAAACACTATTATTTTTTGAATTGATATTAATTTATTAGAAAATGTTCATATGTATTTTTTGCATTTCTAAAACATTTTAAAGTGAAATATGTACATGAAAAAGTATTTTTTAATGCATGGTTAATTCATTAAAAAAAATTATTAGTGCTTGAGGAATTTTGAGAATGATTTGGTGTTTCAGTGCTTTAGAAGATGGATTTGTGGAATTCATTTTTACACATATATATTCTTTTATGTATTTTTATGTTTTCCTTAATAATAATTATGGGTCAGCCACATAATATCTAATGGGATATAACATAACCAATCGTAGGGGGATCCAATGAGTAAACCCCCATTAGAGGGCCTACCCATGGAAGAATATCATGGAAGCTAGGGCCATCCATAATCATATAGGATCATAGATCATGTTTTGTGAATGACGTCGTTTGTATAAGGCATGTGGTGAACGATCCCTACGACATGCAAAGTTTGGGACCGTCACCTATTGGGACAAGGAATGTGGCATATGTGAGTGTATCAAATTCTATTACCCAATAACCACTCACAGTGAAGCCATCATAAATTATCTGATATACTGGAGGCATGACGCTCAAAGAAACCGATGTGGGATGCACGATGATACATAACTCTTCTATTCTCATTAAAATGATTGAAACAACATAATATATTAGCTCATTATTATATGAGTTGTCTATTCAATCCCACAAAGTGTTAAATTGAATGATTCGTTTTCCTTGACCATTAGATGATGAATCTTCTTCCAACATGAAAAAATTCATTGTCCAATATGATTGATAATTCCAATCTAGTGAGAATAATTCCATCTGATAAATCCAAGATTATGCAAGAAATATTTTCCTTACATGAATTCATTCGAAGATAAATGAAAATGAAAGAAGTTATCGTAAGGACTCAAATTAGTGTGTGAGTAATTCACATGAAGCTATCACATAATGATCTCTTTATCACACAATTTATTAATTAAAATGAATCAAGGAAACATGAAATTGCATGATGGAAAGTTGATAATCCCTGAAGCCTGCGCATGAATACAGACAACCACAAAAGATTCCATATTTTACATTAATTATCATTTGGATTATTCCAATTTATTGAGTTTATTTTGATTAAGGCATTTTATGATCAATATAGTGATTGGGCGAAGAATATGTAGTCATCAGGCGGACAACATGATCATTCCAGTAGCATTGTCAATGAAAAAGATTGTTTTGTAATTCATTAAAGATCCCAATATAATTAGGATATTGAAATAGTCCTTGGAATGCCATTAATTTCAAAGGACCACTTAATATATAAACTGAGGCATGTTTGAGGGAAATCATATTACATCTTTGAGATAATGAGAGGCAGAGAGAGATGTCTCATGAAAATAGAGTAGTTTTTTGGTTCATTCATGGAAAGGAGATATGTTTTCATGTAATCTTAACATGTGAAATAATATCTAAAGAACCACTACGGTTGGGTGAATAATAGTAGGAGGAACTCACGAATGCCACATGTACATATAGAATAAATGTATAAGAAAATGTTCTTGTAAAGAGATTGTGATAGTAACCCACGAACATATACTATCTTGTAAAGGTATCTTTGGACAGAAAATTATCTCATGAAAGAAACTATAGTTACCACCTATGTCATTGCTTGAATAATAAGTCGATGTAGCTATTTCCCTCTAGAATTGAGGATGGCCTCATTGATTTTAGATTCAAACGTTCCAAGAGGTTTCTAACAGGTTTGTTTGTAGAACCGGAAACATCAAATTATTCCATATCCATTTAGACCTACTTTCCAAAGGTAGGCGCCCATTATTTGTGGACCGATGAGGCTTAGAAATTTGCATTGGTCAAGAGGATGGGAGGTCGGACCCATCACACCTCTTTTAGGGGAATTATTGTATACTCCGGGACTCTCTTTATAAATTTATGTTATTTTCGTGAATACTTATTACATTACCAAGTATAAAATGATCTTTCCTTTAGATCTGACAATCAATGATTGATATGTAAGAAATTTAGAGAATCATTTATTTGTATTAGAGGTTATTCATCGATAAAGAATCATCTGTATTTGTTAGGGATTCTTAGTCAATGTTATCCTTTAATACATTATATATAAGTCTCTTGGTCATTATGATGACCATACTAGTTTTAAAGCCACTCAGTGGGGCACTTGAAGTTTATTGTCATTCAGAAGGACATAGATTATTTCAGAGTTGGGATCGTACCAGGAGATGGGCTACCTACATATCCTTTATTTAGAAAAGGAATCAGAACTCACGTAGTTCGAGTAAGGGAGTATGAGGTTTATGTATGATTGATGGCTCAAAGAAAGATGTCATAATTACTTTTACACTCTAAGCTCACGTGAGTCATGATCGGTGTGAGAAACAAGAGTTATTGGTAAAACCAGACAATTGTGCCATGAATGATTAAATCATAGAAAATGATGTGGGGATTATGTATGTAAGCCTGCCCAAAATAGATAGATACCGGGACTTGTTTCAAAGACGAAGTCCGGGAACAGGGTCTATAAAGGTATATGTACTCAATGGAGATTTGGATACTCTAAAATGGGGCTTACTCCGGAAGAAGATTCCCAAATTATGAGGGGACTTATGATATAGATTTACTCCTTAAAAGGAAAATCAAATCAAATGTAAATGAAGACTGGTTAAGAGAAATTAATATTGGGGATTACTCCTGAAAAGGATTCCCAGGTTAAAGGGATTTGAAGACTGAGACATACTCCTGAATAGGAGACCCAGGTTAAGGAAATTATAGTTGGGGCTTACTCCTGAGGAGTATTCCCAAATTAATGAGGACTTGGGGCTTACTCCTATGGAGGATGCCCAAATTTTGGGAATTATGATTGGGGCCTATTCCTGAAAATCAAGCCCAGGTTAGGGGACTTGGGGATTACTCCTAATGAGGATGCCCAAATCTGAGGACTTGTACTAGGGCATACACCTGATATGGAGGCCCAGGTTAAGGGAAATTATTACTAGGGATTAATCCTAAAAAGAAGGCCCATGAATAGGTTTCTCTCATTATAAAGGATGAGGTTGAATGGTTGAATGAATTAAATATCTAACTTTAGTGACATAAAGATGTGTAAATCACTATGTTTTGAGAAATGTTCCACGGAATTCCTTTCAGATAAGGAAGTCAATCAAAAAAACATGCCATAAATGTCTTTGAAGAGTGTCTTGAAGACTGAATCTTGAGGAGTGGTGGAATGGCATAACAGAGGTGAAATGGGCAGGAAGGGTACCAAAAAAAAGAAGGGAACGCAAGTCCTGGGGGGTCGCGCAAAACACATATGGGCATGCAAGTATACTTGTGTGACACCTATATATATTTGGGTGACGGTTAACCAGTAGGGTAATACTTGGGTGATCATTGACCAAAGCCTTTAGAATTATCCCGAGGTACTTCGAGAAGAGTGGTGCGCATGTTTCAATGAGTAGGTTAGGAGGCGCGCAAGTGTGTCCATTTACCCTAAGGGTAAAACACTTAGTCACGCAAGTGTTAGGGAATTATAACACTTATATCCTATTCCTATTCTTTAAACATTCCATTCTAGGTAAAGAATTACCTTAGATGTGTTCAGAAGACATGAAGAAGAGACTTGGGTGTTCAGAGCTCTGTATTTGAATTCTGGAAAAAAAATCATCCTCAAATGGGGGGCCCACCGGGGGTATTTATAGGCTGGAGAAGACCCTGTGTGATACTCAAAGAGGGCGTGCAAGTCACCTGCATGACCATTTGGGCGGCGCGCAAGTATACTCGCGCGACCATACTGGAACTTGCGCGACCTATGGTCAATGTCCTCCTTGTTCATCCCTTTCTCATTTTTTGATGATTATTCAAAGGATGAATCTTCTTTGTTTGAGGTATTTCCCTTTTCGTATAGACTCTGTGACGAGGGAGATTTAAAAAAAGTCCCCCCTCAGAGATGGATCCAAAAAAGAATGAGGATCTGACTCTGAGGAAAATGAGAAACAAATGGAAATTAGGGCACGCAGGGTGTGGCACGCAAATGGGCTTCGGGCACGCAAGGTCTGGTGCGTAGGGGTACGACCTCGTCTATAAATAGAGGACCTCACTTTGTTCAAAGCACCCGGATCTCACTTGTTTTTTACTCTCGGCACGTAGGTCGACTCCCAGATTTCTCTCTTTCATGCTTCTTGTTTCTTGCGTCGTGCTTCTGTTAAGGTATTTAGACTTGCACGGTGATACATGCGCACCCAATAATTGCACGACCAAAGGAGACTTGCCCGCCAGCTATGGGACTTGCGCACCTAAATTCCTTACCCAATTTTTCAAATCCCTTCACAAATTTTATGAAAAATTAACTTACATTAAGAGTTAATTATTCAACTTTTGTGCCGATCCAATGGCTCCCAAGAGAATCGGAACAAGTAATGAACTGACAAGCAAAAGAATTGATGATATGATGGACATCGTTGGCCATGAATACTATTCCACTTGCAAAAGTACTCTCCTAGAATTAGCAAAGTACATGGAGAAGCATCATCTTAATTTCCTGCACAACATCTATCTGCCTCTGTATGGCCATGGTCATTTTCAAGATGTCAATATTCCAGAGGCAATGAACTATCTCCCTCATTCCTAGTTTCAGTTATATACCATCTTTTCTTCAGCGAATGTCTCAATCGCAGGAACATTTTCTAACGTTGGAACAGCAATGAAACCCTATATAATGCATCATAGCCTATGTGCACCAGATCTGAATCCTCACAAACCTGAGCTGCAACAACATTATTATCCCTCAATCCTTCGAAATTCTTAGATGGATCAATCCAAAGGCTGGAAGAAGAATTGAGAATTCCTTTCTGGAGGAGGGGTGAAGCCAACCTGGATGTGGGCATACTGGGTGTGACAAAATTGTGAAGAATTTGTCAAGGATCTGAAGGGAGAAACAATTTATCAATCCGTCTGGGCTGGGCAGACGAATGTTTATAGGAATGATAATTTTGCACCGGAGTTGCTAAGCCGCTGGAGCCCAGAAACTAATTATTTCCATATGACCCATAGAGAAGTAGGAATTAGTTTTTGGGATGTACAAAATATCTCAGGGGTTCCTAATTTTGTGTGATATGTGTGACGAATTCATCCCTCCAAAGGCAACCTTGAATGATCTGAAAAAGACTCCAGATATGTTTTGAGAGTTATTAAAGATTTATCATAATCTCAAAATCTCAAAGACTTCAAAAACTCATTCTAGAAGGGATATTAATCCAGAATAATGGATGGATGTGTTTCTCAAGGAGAATAGGGAAAAGGGGCCCACCTGTACTCATCCTTCTAGATGCCCTAGAGCAGATAAGAGAGGTGCTCCTGGCACATTTTGGCCAACTCTGGATGTAGGAGAGTTTAAGAAATGGGGGTATGAAGTGAATCATAAAATCCTGGAGAAGACCCGTCTGGAAGAAATTTTATCCTTATGGCTCAGTGTCTATCTTTTTCCAGTCAAAGATTCGAAGGGAGGTGTCAGGCCAGGGAACTTCGTTATTGCATCCAAGTTAGTTGAGAGGAAGATGATGGGGTTGGATACCGCAGTTTTGGAAGAGATTCACAGGAGCTTACTCCATGTCTATATGGGTAAGTCTCCTTTGAGATTAGTGGGACCATTCAAAGTTTTATGGGGATGGATCACCACTCACTTCCGGACATATGCTGTATAGAATGGAATATAGATTCTTGGAAGTTATTCCAGGCTGTCTGTTCAGGCCTTCTCTGGAGTTTGTTAGTTGTCACTCAATGCCTATGATATTAGGCCAAGGCTGAGTATGCATAAGGAATTCCGCTTCTTTCCCTAATGAAATCCTCCGATAGGGTGATTTGTTGACGATGGATCATCCAGCTTGGAACAGAGGTCTTAAATGCTGGCATGTAGAGATGGTGTACTGGCCACCAGAATTGTTGGGGAAATTATATTTGATGCCTATGTTCCATATAGATTTGCATGCCAATTCAAGTGTCTACAGACAACTATTGTATCTCCTCCAGTGCATGTCAGGTCAGAACATCATCCAATGGTTTCTCGACAACTATGGTTGCTAATGGCTATGGAAAGGACTGGGGATGTTTTTGACTTACCAGATGCTGAAGCTGTAAGGAATTTGGCCATAGGGTATGCCGAAAACTAGATAGCGTCATATCCTGCGGCAATATGTAATAAACAAGTTTATCGAATGGGGAAGAATATGAGAACTGTTGAGAAAGAAACAATTCAAGTGGCAGGTGATTCTTCCACTTCTGAAGCTGGTTCACCGAGTTCTTCGACAGAAGCTAATTCATTAGATTCTCAAGAGATACAACATGTGTCAAAGCGGCCACGTGCCATATATCATCCTCCTATCAGAATCAAGAGATCCACTCCATCAACTCCTGCTGAGTTACTTTATTGAGGCAATTTACTTGCTAGTAACTTTATAGAGTAATAAGTTTTCATTCTCTTATTATAGTTGCAAGAGCTAGATTGAAATTAAAATCCAAGGTTCTAGAACCCTCTTCGCAGCCTTCTTGTACACCTACATATCTATGAACAGAGGCCATCCAAACATGGTGGTATTTATACTACGATACTGAAACTATCTGGCTGGAGCTATGTGAAGGGCTACATCTTCCTGGAATAGGGACTCTTCAGGCTCCTACAAATATTCATTTCAAGGATAACCCTGATGAAGTAAGAGCCTATGTCAAAGAGTTGAGTACCTATATACATGCCACTGATGATTATATCCCTATAACCAAGTGGGTGAAGGAAATTATGGATCACAACGCCACTGATGAGGAGTGGCATGAGTACGTGGCTCCTGAAGATGTAAGTTTTCTTTCCATATTTAATTTTCAACCCGATTTCAGTCAATGCTTTGTTACTCATGGAAATTACTTTCTTTATCCTATAGCTTGCAAGGAAAGGAACTACTAAGGTTCCTTCATCACAGTATAGCCCTAGTGGTACTGCCATCGGGGCTGCTGCTGAATCTCCTCCTAAGTCGGGCAAGATATCTCCAGGCCAGCAGGACATGGATGAGGAGTTGGACATGGCTTTCCATTCTTTGATCCAGGTACCTATAAGGGAGACTTCCAACACTCCCAAAAATCCAAAGGGACAAAGGCATCGGAGGAATAAGTCCACAACTAAACGCTTCATTATTAGTGGTAAGTCCTTCGGATAATCATGAGTCTTAAACCATGAAAAGATTGCTAATATTACTTGGGATTGTAGGGGCTTCTTCAATTTCCCCTCTGAGGGAGAGGACTGATCTTCATTTGAGGACCACAGAGAGTGTCGTGGAACAAACACAAATCCAGGATGACTTGGCTGCTTTTGAAAAAGAGCCAACATCTATTCCCAGTACTGCTCATGCTTCTGCTATAAGTAGAGAAGAACCTGCTTCTGGTAATTTAACCATGGTTCGTACAATACATCATTAAATTTTGAAAGAAAACATCAACTAACTTCCATTCTATGATATTTTAGGTATAACACTTGCACTAGAATCATTGGCGGCCACAGAAACTGAATATTCCATCCTTCCTGAAGAAGGTGTCTAGGGTCAGGAGCCGTAGAATGAGGGTCACAAATAAGACACATCAAATGATCCCACTGGTGAGAATAACCATGATTCTGAAATATCATTGGATGAAATGACGAATCTTGGCATGTCTTTCATCGAATTTTTTTTATAATGCTATGTTATAATATGATTTATAAGATCTTGGGTGTGAGTGTTATCCTTCGTCTGGTAAATTTTCTTATAATTTACACTTTTAATCATAACTGAAAATAATATGCAATTCCATCCAAACAAGATGTTGAACTACCAGTGCCTGAAGAAGGTGTGGACATGATGTCAACCCTACCATTGCAGAAACATTAGCACAAGTGGAGATAAGCCTATTAAACCCTCCTGACACCCATCTTAAAGATCCTGTTAAAACTGGGAAAGATGGGGAGGAGTCTTCTCAAGCTGTTGATCTACTGTTAGGTAAGGATTGTACTGAGTTTTCAAGATAGTCAATGAACATTCATTGTTCAATGAGAATAAACATTTTAATTTATCAAACAAAGATATCAACTTCAATGGCTAGATCTGTAGGTGAAGTCTCAACTTCCACCCAACCAGTAGTAGAAGGCGAAGGAACTAGGGTCCGGGGGGAAGGAGTAGAACATGGCACTTCCATAAGTGCATTAATCCCAAATTACATGCCCCCCCTGTTATGATGATGTCGAATCAGACCTGGAGGGGATTAAGGTGCTCAGCATTTCACGACGCAAGGCATGGAACAACAAATGGAAAATCATATCGGAAATGCCTCTTGATGGTCTGTCATCAATGATTTTTCGATTGTCCTCCATGTTCGTCATGCTAGGACTTGGCAATTTTAGATATCAAAAGATCCATATCACGGTGAAACATGTCATCTTAAGAAGGGAGAAGAAGAAAAAGTGTCATGAAGATCTGACCAGGGTGAAGCTTTCAGTCAATATCAGCAAATTGGAGGTTGTGGTATCCCGAGCTGAGGCTGATTATGCTGCCAAGATGAAGGAGTTGAGCCATATGATATAAGATAAAGTCGTCCAGTAGGTGCACCTTCTACAATAGTAAAATTTTGTTACTGGGGAACTTAACCAACTCAATAATTCACTCGAGGGAGATCAAAAGAATAGAATGAAAGCCATTGTGGATGCCAAGAAATCTATCTATCAGGCTGAAAAGATTGAAGTTGGTCGAGTGCATGAGATTCAAGTGGCTACTGATGAAGCTTAGGATGTTGTAAATCAAATGAAGACTTATGTTGACAGCCTCTTGTAATTTCTTATAAAAGAGAAGAGACTCCAGTATGTGAATGTCCTTCTAACTTTTGTACATCTAATGAAATGAATGCTTTTTTTCTTCAATCATTTGTGCATGTATTTTCCTGCTACCTTCTTTAAAATTTACCTAAGACAATGGGCCTAGAAAGCATAGTTTTATTTTTTTCTAGGATTATATAAAAATAACCCTATAAGCTTTTATTATTTTGATTGCTCAATATTAACTAAAATCATACAAAATTTATGTTTAGTGAGCTGAAACTTGACTTTTATTCAGAGTTCCACTCTCTTTTATGGGCAGTATAAAGTCATGCACGTCGGAAATAAAAAGGCAAAATTTTAAGGTCTAAATAGATTGGACCGAATGGATTAAAAATTGACTCAATTCCTTGATAATTTGTTTGAAAACATATTATCATATTCAAGTATGGAAGGGAAAATATGTAAACAATGACTTATGAAATCTTGAATCTGAGGAATGATATGAAAAAGGACTAAGAGGCATTAGACGAATTATTTTTCAATAATGAAGTTACCATTATTTAGAAAACCCATGAGGGGGTTGAATTATGCAGGGCCACCAAAGGGAATTGGCTGCATAGTCAAATAATAGCATCTTTTGGCTGACAGGTCCATTATGTAGACTAGTTTATGAAAGGCCACCTAAGGGAACGTGATGCGTAGTCAGGTAAACGAACTCTTAGAATGTTACTTATATACTGCTAAAAATCCAGTGGAAGTTTATAGATATTGAAATTTTCCAAAGCATAGAATTTGTTGTATGAAGAGAGGTACTTGTTATATGAAGAATATATTTCCAAACACACTTGTTTAAGAACTGGATGAATGTCACTCTTACAAAGGTTTGACCCAAACGTATGTAAGGGAAGATATAAACCATAGACTTGAATATTTTCAAATCATGAAAAAGAGTATGAGACCAATATGTAAAGAATGGCTATTTTTGCGGATCCCTATATATCTTCGTTTAGACAAATAAAGAAAAAAGAGGTTTTATTCTCAAGAATTAAGTTACCATTATTTAACAAACCCGTTAGGGGGTTGAATTATATAGGGCCACCTAAGGAAATTGGATGCATAGTCAAATAATAGCATCTTTTGGCTGACAGGTCTGTTATGTAGACTTGTTTATGCAAGGCCGCCTAAGGGCACATGCTGCATGTCCAGACAAAAGAATTCCCAGGTATCCGACATTTTGTGACTAGAAGTGAAGAAAAGGGTTATGGAGATCTGAAAATATTTAATGTTAGGATTGTGACACATGAAAAATGGGTATTATCCAATGTGTGTAGAGATACAGAGATCAGTACTAACCATAATAATGTTGTGGATGGGTCCTGAATTAAAATATTGGACTTCACTACGTATCCAATAAGGGTGGGAATCAAACCATACGTAGTTATTGAACTAAAATTTAATGTCATGTGGGACAAAAGTATGGGAGATCTTAGTTTAGGTTCATAGAGCTCAGACCAAAATAAGGGAGACACAGTTGTGTGTTTGTTATAAACCTGATGAAGACCAAAGTTTTTGTATCTTATTTATGTGCTCATGGGTGGACTTTTTAGTCAAGGGACTGAAAGTGCGATTTGGGGTTAGGCCCAAAGACATGGGTCTGGATTTGAGGGACACTCGAACATTCCTACGTATCCCATAAGGATGGGAATCAAGCCCACATATTTCTAGAAATACCCTCTGTATAGATTTGGTTCGTACAAGTAAAGGGTGAAAAGGGGACTTTAGTGCAATGATGGTTTGACCCAAAATAAAAGGTTCGTTAATTTACTTGTATGCACGCAGTCTTTGGAATATAACAAGATTAAAAATCAATGTAAATAATGATTCCCTCTCAGGTGAGGGTATCAAAAAATATTGTAGTTTATTGTCGTATATTACAAAAGTGTTGTACAGTTTAACATCGTATAACACGGACGAAAGTGAACCAATGTAAAGATATTTATTCTGGGGGCGATTTCAAAAATTAACATCGTTTGTGATGGTGTTGAACCGATGTGAAGATATTTATTTTGGGCTTTAACCTTGGGAGGTTGCCTACGTACCCAGCCTAGAAGGCAAGGATCAAAGTCTGCATAGTTCAATTTAGAATGAATTATGGGGAAACAGTTTAACGTCATGTTGGACGAAAAAAGGGGGGACTGTGCAGTTTAAAGTCTTACAGTGAGGACTAAGATGAACATATGTGAAAAGATGATACCATGCTGTTTAACGTCATACGGTGAGGACGAAATAGGGGACTGTGCAGTTTAATTTCATGCTCTATGGACAACACGGTTTAATGTCATGTTGGACGATAGAGAGCAGTATAGTTTACCATCATGTAGCTGGGTTGATGGGAACAATATAGCTTAACGTCATGTTTGACGAAAGGATTCTATACAGTTTAGCGTCATGTAGCTAGGACGTCACAGTTTAACATCATGTTGGACGATGGGGAAATTCAGATAGTTTAAAGTCATACGAATGGACCATAATGGTGCAGTTTAAAGTATTTCTGGACATAAAGGACTATGTAGATAGTTTAAGGTCATATGCATGGACCATTGGTGCTGCACAGTTTAGTGTCATGTAGCAGGGACACAATACAGTTTAACATCATGTAGGACATATGAAGGGATTTATGTATAGTTTAGCGTCATGTAGTTAGGGCCATGGGGAAAATACAGTTTAATGTCATGTTGGACAAAAGAGGACACATTTTAATGTCATGTTGTATGTATTAGGTACTTTTTCACAGTTTAACATCATGTTGGTCAAAAAATGAAAATAGTTTAAGGTCATATGTATGGACCAAAATGGTGTAGTGTAATGTCTTGTTGGACGTAAGAGACCTGTGTACAGTTTAGCATCATGTATCTCGGACATAACAGTTTAACATCGTGTGGGATGATAGTATAAAAATAGTTTAATGTCATTTGTGTGGACTGTAATAAAAATATTTTAAGGTCATATGTATGGACCGTAACAATGTATTTTGTGTTTATACAAAATACGTCTTCAGAAATCTGGCATTTTTTGGAGTGGTGATGAGTTCTCTATCCATTGAGATTAATGAATATGCACCATTGGAGTAGACCTTATGTATTGAATAAGGTCCTTCCCACTTTGGTTCAAGCTTGGTATGTTTCTTTCCTAGTATCATTGGAGTTCATAGAACCATTACCAATTCTCCCTGAATGAATGAAGGAAGACAATCTTTTTTTTGAAATCTCATGTTATTCAATTATAGTAGACTTCTATGTGGTGTAGTGTGCATAATCTTTTATCATCTAACCATTCTAATTCATCCAATCGCTTTTGATATTGTTCATCTATAGATGACTGATCACAAATAGATACTGTGAGTGAGGATAGTTGAACTTCAATAGGCAAGACTGCTTTTGTTCCATATACCAATGAATATGGAGTTGACCGCGTTGCAGTGCGGTTGGTGGTTCGATATGCCCATAAAGCATGAAAGAGTTTGTCAGGACACGAGTTCTTATCCTTATCCACCATCTTTTGCAGTATGTTTGAAAGAGTCTAGTTGAAGGCTTCTATCTGACCATTGGCTGTGGCATGATACCGAGATGAATGATTGAATTTGATGTTGTATTCTTGATTAAACTTATTCACCTCGGATGAACAGAAGTTGGTGCCATTGTTCGTCAATATGGTATGAGGGACACCAAATCTGGTAATGATGTTAGAGTTTATTAAGCTAAAAATGATTTTAGAAATAACTTCTTTGAGAGGTATTTCTTCTGCCCATTTGGAAAAGAATTCAGTAGCAGAAAGAATATACTTAAACTGCTTGGCCGTAGCTCAAGGGTAAGGTCCCACCACATCCATTCCCCATGTATAAAATGACCATGAGTATTTAGCTGCATGAAGAAACTCTGGAGGTTGAGGAATGAATTTGGCATGTAATTGGCCTGAATGACATTTCTTTGTGAAATCAACACAATCTTGTATCATTGAAGGAAAAAAGTATCCAAGCCTTTGAATTTGATCAGACAGTCTATGTCCAGATTGGTGGGAACCACAGACTCCTACATACACTTATTTCATGACAGCCATTATCTCTTCACCATCAATGAATTTGAAGAGAACTCCATAAAAACCACGCTTGTAGAGAACTTTTTCTAGGTGATCCGGGCTATCATAAAGAGTAAAATTGACCATATGTCACCGGATTTGTTCTTTCGCAGCTCTATCAGGTGGAAGTGTTCCATTTTGAAGGTATTCTTTGATAGGTGTCATACATCCTGTATTATGACCATATGGTTCAGAGATGGGACTAATTTCATTGATTTCCTCTGTTCTGTTTTGGAAATAAGGTGAAATTATACGACGGTGGGCAATACAGATGGTTGTTTTGTCTCGATTTGGATCTGCCAGAGCTGTGGCTATATTATCCCGTGCATCAGCATGAGAATTTTTTGATCGCAGGTCATAAGAAAATTTCGGTTCTGAAGGAAATTCCACCATTAATTCTCTGACGTAATCATACAAAGGGATTAATTATTCTTTTCTGATGGCATAATCCCCATTGACTTGTTTGATTACCAGGTATGAATCGCATTTCACCATTAAGTGACTCACTTGATCTTGAAGCACTAATTCCAATCCTGTGATGAGATCTTGGTATTCTACTTCATTGTTTGTCCCGCCTCCCAATAATGAGAAGTAATATGGTAACACTGAATTTTCTGGGGAAATAAGTAAAATTTCAAACCCAACTTTGTTGAATTTAGAATCCCCCATTTTCTTCCCTGTTGGACTTCTGGAAGCACCATCAAAATACATCTCCCATACCTGAGGGCTATCATGAATAGAGAAGATTTCTTCATCATGGAGTTCAATATTTGAAGATGCATCTTCTACTGAAGGGTTTTTATCAAGGAAATCAGCTAGAGATTGGCCCTTTATTGCCTTTTGAGAGACATATTTGATATCAAATTACTGAATAATAATTGCCCACCTTGCCAGACGTCCTGTAAGCATTGGACGACTAAGGATGAATTTGAGCGGGTTATTGTGAGATACCAATTGGACCTCGGGATGTTGCAGGTAGTCTCTCAACATTTGAACTGCAAATATTAATGCTATTCAGCACTTCTCAATACTTGAATATCTTGTTTCTGCTTCAAGCATAGTCTGACTATGATAGTAGTGGTTTTTCTCATTCCCAGCATCATTCTTATGGGCAAGAAAGTCACCCAATGATCGCTCTAAAACTGTCACATAGAGGATAAGTGGTATTCCTTCAACAGCTTGCATAAGTACTGCTGGACCCAAATGGTATTTCTTGAGAATATCAAATGCATCTTGTCATTCTTCAGTCCAATGGTAAGTGACTCCCTTCTTCATCAATTTGGTGAAGGGTAAACTTTTTCTTGCCAAATTGGTGATTAAACACCGAATATAGACTAAATGTCCAAAAATTCCTCTCAATTCTTTCAAATTTTGAGGTGGTGACATACCAAGGATTGACTTTGTCTTATCAGGATCGACTTTTATACCACGATGGCATACAACAAAGCCGAGAAATTTTCCTGAGGTTACCCCAAAAGCACATTTTAAGGGGTTCATCATCAAATTGTATTGTCGAAGTTTGTGGAATATAACTTCCAAATCATCCAAGTGATTAGAAAGTTTCCTGGATTTAACCACCAAATCATCCACATAACATTCAACAAAATTCCCTAAAAGGTCATGAAGATGCGATGCATTGAATGTTGATATTTTGCGTCTGCATTCTTTAGGACAAATGGAATTACCCAATAGAAAAACACACCCTGCGGGGCTCTGAAGGATGTAGATTCTTCATCTTCTAGAGGCATTTGGATTTGATTATACTTAGAATATCCATCCATGAAGGAATGTTCTTCATAGCCAGCTGCTGCATCAATTAAGTGTTCTGTGATCGGAACTGGAAAATCATCCTTAGGACAATGTCGATTAAGATCTCTGAAATCAATGCAAACTCTAATTTTTCTGTTCTTCTTTTTCACAGGGACAATATTAGCTAAGAATTTGGGATATTGAACTTCTCTGATGATGTATGATTTTATAAGCTTATCCACTTCAGCTTCAATTTTTGAAGCATATGTTAGGTGTGTTCATCTTGAAGCTTTCTTAAATCCTCGATGTTATTTAGGAAAACCCAAGCGATGGGTAGCAAGAACTGGATCAAGACCTAGCATCACTGTATAGTTCCAAGAAAATATATCTCAATTTTGCCTTAGAAATAAAATATACATCTCTTTCTCTTCAAGAGTCATGGCCGCACTAATTAATGTGGGGCGTGGATCTTCTTTTGTACACAGATTGATTTCTCTATGTTCATCCACAGTGGTAGAGATACCCTCTTCAAATGCGGGGGAGCATCTCTGAGATCTTCCTCTTCTTCTTCAACTTGTGTTACTTCTTCTATTTCTACTTGCATAGTAGATGATGAAGTAGAATTTCCATGATTAAGAGAGATGTTAAAATTTGAACATCTTGATGAAGAGGCTTCCATTTACGACCCGATTTATGATAAAGGGTCTTCATTGGATAATAAAGAGGTGATGACGGATTGAGAATCAACATCATCGTTCACCACTGGTATTGCTATAACTTCTTCTGTCCTGGTTGGCGATGTATAGACTTTCTGAATTTCAGTAGATGAAATGAAGACATCTCCATTTTAGCTTTCATCATTGCCTAGTGGATCTCCAATTTCTCCCATGTTGTCTGGTTTGATTTCCATAATTGACATTATGGAAGTCTCGATAAGTGTATTTTGATTTGGGGCTATCATTTCAATTTGACTGATAGGAATCACATAATCTGTACTCACATGTGTAAATGGATTTACTAGAGTCTTCTCCAAACCATATGGAGCATTAACTTTTGTAATCTCCCTTGTTGTGGATTTCTCCCTTCCCTTCATGTGATAGAATTCCGCCTCAATCTATTGAGATTCACATGACTTTAACTGGGCCTTATCACCATACAATGTCCCAAATTGACCATCAAAACTATATATGAGACATTGATGGTATGATGAAGGGATAGCTGCATGTTGATGTAGACAGGGTCGTCCAAGCAAGATGTTGAAGGTTGAGTCTTGATCAACAACCATGAAATATGAATTGGATACAAGATCTCCAAACTGGGTTGTGAGTGTAATCTCGCCCAATGGTTCTTGTTCATTTTTATCATATCCTTGTAACATCATAGTAGAAGGAGATAAATTAGATTCTTTGAGGCCCAATCCACGAAGTGTACGAATGGGGATGAGGTTGACTCCTGAACCATTATCAATGAAATCCCTTCGGATGTCCACACCATTGACCTTTCCAGATAAATACAAAGGACTAATGTATCCATGCACGACATCATCTTCACCTTCATCTGTGAAATATATCACTGCATGGAATTCTGCAGGATTATTGTCAACATGGTAGGCTTCAGCTACAGCAATTTCAGTTTCAAACTCCTGAGGACTTGACAAATCCTCAATGAGTTCCTCTCAAAGATCCTTTGATAAATTCAAGGAATCCAAAATTGATAACTTGGACGGTACATGGGCCAGGTGCTTCAATACATCATACTTTTGATCCAATGGTCTGCGTTTCCCAACAGGAACATGTGGTTTAGCAGGTGCCTTGGAAGTTGATGTTTTGAAAGTCGATGCATCTTGTATTGGGTTAGGAGTTGGAAATACTCCTGGCCTTGAAAGATCAGACCGATTAGGTCTATTTACCTACTGAGAGGATGAAGGTGGAACCTCCCACCGATCCTCCAGAATAACTGTGTTAAGACTGAATCTGTTATTGGTGGAAGAATTTTCTTGTTTATATTGAGCCCGCTGAAGGGCTCTGCCATGAGTTTCTGTTGCATACACAATTCTAGCAGAGTGTAGAATTGAATAGTGGCCTCTGAAAGATCTGCGTCTTCTTCTGTATCCTGAGCCTCTGTAACTCCCTCTGATTCCTCTGTTTGATACAGGGAACCCAGGTTCATCGAGATTGAAACTGCGATTGGCATAAGGATCTGTTAAGTTAATCATGTTAACAGAACCAAAGATTAACTCTTCATCCGATGAAGATTCTGCATGACTAGCCAATTTAGGATGTGTCGTTTCATGGGATGGTGCCCGTGGATTCGAAGTATATGGCATGCAATCTGCCAGTGTTAAAGACAACTTAGGCTTTGACACAATTTCATCTTTCTCTGATGCTTTTCTTTCTTCGAACAATGCCATCCTTTTCAGTATTTTCCTTCTGAAGAGGATTTTGTTGTGGCATCCATAGCATAATACACAATTGGTTTCTTCATTTATGTTCGCAAAATGTCATGAGTTCGGTTGATCGTTTTCCTGACCATTCAATCATCATATTTATGTGCATTTTTGTTTTTGACTTCTTGCCATTCGCCTTCTACCTCTAGAACTGTAGTAGTAACACATGATGCCTGGGATGAAGAGCCTGTTAGTTTGACTTGTCCTGAGTCGACAATCTTTTTCAGGAGGTCGTTGAAGACAAAACACTCCTGGATGAGATACCCCAACATTTGATGAAAGGGGAAATAATTGGGATGGTCTACATCTCCTTCCTTGTTTGGCCTTTTGAGCCTTGGCAACTGATCCAAATTATTTTCCAGAGCCGAAATGAAGTAGCCAGGAACATGTTCATTTCGAAAAGAGTAAAATTTCCTCTTCAGATACTCAAATTGTTTTCATCTTTGATCTCTGTGATCATCTTGAAAAAATGGCATTTGTTGTTAATGCTCAGGAGGTGGAGCTCTTTGGGAAGATGAAGGTTTTGAGGTAGAAGCAGGTACAGGTGCTTGCTTAAGCATAACTGTAGCAGTCTTTGATTTACCCATTCTTCTTCCTAGAACTAATGGAATTACACGAGATTTAGCCTTAGTCTGTATAAGGGAATCTTCAATCTGCTGAGAGATTGATGTAAGGTCTCGAAACCCTCCGGTATATTTCACATGGATCAATGGCGTGCGTAATTCGTCACGCAGATTTTCCACACACATTGGAAACATTTCTTTTTGAGGGAGTGCTAAGCTTAGGGAATATGTTAATCCCTTCCAATGAGTAATGAAATATGAAACCCTTTCATTATCCAATTTCTTACAGTTTTTAAGTTAAAAAACTGTTGTCTTTGGCAGTGTTGAGATGAACTGAAGAAGGAATTGTGGATATAGATCCTCCCATCCGGTAATTCACCAGGATTGCAAGCATGTATACCAAATAGAAGATTGTCCTTGTAAGGTTTGCACGAAGAATCTGAGTTTCACTGCATCTTTTTGTTCCGGAGTTCCCATAATTGGATTGAAACAAGACACGTAATGCTTCAAATACTGTTTAGGATCGCCTGATCCATTGTAAATAGGGAATACAGGGTTCCCAAAACTTGATGGGGGAGGGATTTAATCTAACCATTCGGGGTAATATCTATTTTCTGGTTGAACCTATGCACGCTTCCCTTCCATAGTCTCTAACTGAGATTTTAATGACTCATTGGTAGTTATTAACTTTTGAGAAACATCCGGTTGAACTTGGACCTGAACAGGTGAAATGAAAGGAGCTTGGATAGATGTGGCATCTGGTACTGAAACCGATGGCATTACTGCCAATTGATGTTGCACATGACCCATATGATTAGACCTGTGAGGGTGTACTGATAAAGGAAGATATTCCTGATCCATCTTAGTAGTCACAACAAATTCCCCTGGCTGACTGGCTCTGGAACGCTTAAGATTAAAACTACCCTAAAGTAGTTCTGCATTCATCCTCCTCAATTCCTAAATTTCTTCTTCTTGTTGTGCAAATATTTTCTCTAGTGAGAGCGATTGTCCTTCTACAGAGGAAAGGTATATAACATTATTCTTTCCTTTCCCCTTTTTGGATCCCTTTCGGAGAGGGGGAAGTGGGTTACTTGAAGGAAAACCTAGATTTTGGGTAAGACTTTGATTTCGTGTACGCACACCTTCTTTATTTGGATCTGTGCATACAACTTCTTGAGTAGGAACCTCATCATCTGATCCCCTTGAGTGAGCCTCATCTGGTGGATCAGCAAAAACGACATTAATTACATTAATTGATGCATAATGCATCACATACCTTCTATCATTATTTCTGTGATATTCTCTTCTTCCATGCCCCTGACGAGACATTTCCTTTTGTTGATTTGATCCCTCATGAACTTCTTGGAGAACCGGAATTTGGAGAGAATCTTCTGATAATATGCCTCTTTGTTGCTCTTGGGGATTATTCCCTAATCGAGAGAAGATTGAGTTTCACTGAGGAGGGGATTGATGATTTGAAAAAGTCCCCAGTCTGGTGGACTGGGGCTGTTCCTGGCGCTCAAATCCTCGAATATTATTTGTTTATTCTGAGGGTTGGGTTAAAAGAGTCTTCAGTCTGGCGAGCTGGGGTGGTTCTTGACATTCTATATCTGAGACTTTCTTGAAATATCTCCTGATTTTGCGGACTTTATTCCAGAAATTAGCGGGATACATCAACCTGTATTCACTTTTATCACCTGGATCATATGAACGCTAGATGATTTCTGATATTTTTGTCACTTGATGATGTGTTTTCTCCAAACGAGAGGCCTGTTCAATATTCTCGTTTTCTTGACATAGGATTAATTCAAAAACTTGTTCTCTGTATACTTGATTTTGAGAAGAACTAGTTGAGGCATGTTCTTGAAAAAACCTTTGATTACAAAAAAAATCCAATTGACTGTGGATAGCCATGGGAAATAACATTGAATGAGACCAACTTCGGTGGGCTTTGCTGACTGGAGAGTATAGTAAAATGTTGTGCTCCATGAACACTCCATCCCCTAATATGAATACCAGATAGGGAATTGGCAATTAACTGACACAATCTTCTTAGTGCGCCAAGGCATGAATGCTGAACAGATCTCTGCTACTTTTCAGCCTTCGGAAATCAAGAGACTGAGAGAGATGCCAAATCAATCTACCGTTGTAACCCTTCTATTATCATGACATGATTTTCATATTCATCATAAGATAATATTTTATTTTTTAACTGACAAAGATTTTTCCATGTGTTGAGACAAATATCTTGAATACAATATTCTGTCAACACTTTTGGAATGTCATAATGAGAGTCAGCCAAAGGCAAAAACATGACTGGAACTCTACCTTTTGCCAGTTGTTTTTTCCTTTTCAGCACTTCCACTTTATCATTCAATGAATATTCTTCTACCTGATTTGACCATAGCTAGTTCTTCTTTGTTGCTTCATCGGATTCAACAGGATTGTTAGAGAATTAACTGATCAAACTAGAAGATGAATGACCCGGGGTGGTTCAGAGAATGACCTACACCCCGGGCTATCGTCTGATTGAGAAATTATATAACCTGCTAGTGATGAAGCATAAGACATGACTTGTTTTTCATTTTCAAGTGACTCAATATAAGAGGGCTTTCTGGGCACTACATTGTCCACTGGAGCATTTTCTGGGCAATGTGAATCACTACTGCGAAGAGTACTTTCTCATAGAAATTCATCATCATGGGGAGGAACACCATGGTGGGTTACATCAAATGATGTGATATCTTACTCCTTGGTCTTTTGGCCACACAGAGGGTTATTGTAGCTCTCATATGAAGATAAAACTTTAAGATCGACCGAACTTACATGAAGAAAGCCTTCATGAGGAAGTGTATCTTGAAGACCTTCAGAATTAATGTTCCCACTATTGGGAAATGAGGGAGTAGAATCTTGGATTCCAATAGATAACTGGATGAGGGCTTCATGAACTCCAGCATCGAGCAAGGCCTTGACACAAATTGGCTCTTGATTTCATGACTGTGGTGGATGGGTCTTCTTCGTAGATGCCTTCTTACTCACCTAGGAAACCACTTGTCGACGAAAGTGGCTACTCTGAGCAGGTGTATGTTCCTGATCAGGAGAGATGGCCAGGTTAGGCAGACGATCTCCACTCCAATCAGGTGTATGTGCCTAACTTGGTTGTCCATATCATATGGGAGAGTACACCCCACAACCCTCTTGGACTTGAATAGAGGTGTGTATCTGCTTCGGAGTGATCTGTTGATGAGTCACTCCACTGGTAGGGATTTATTTTCATTTCATTCCCTGTGATGCTACTGAAGCTTTTATAATATCCTGGAAGGCATCTAGAATATGAACATGGATTTGCTTCTTCTCTTTCACCATTTATAGAATGTGCTTGGTGACTTCAGCTGTGGGAACGAGGATATACGTCCATTCTGTTCTTGGAGTAGGTGTATGTTCCTTCTCCTGTCCTACTTTTCCTATCAGTGAATCCTAACAGTACTCAAGTCTGGGGGCAAAGAGTTGATTCTGCCTCCTATTTGTTGCCGGAGCATTCTGACTGACTTCTCCGAATGCTACCAAACAAGACTGTTGGTAGGATTGATCAATATTAGCAGGTGTATGTGCCTGCTGATTGCACTTCGCCGAACGTGGTTGACGAGCTTCCTTCAATACTAACAGACGAGACTGCTGGCAGGATTGATGAGTGTAGGCTGGTGTATGTTCCTGTTTAGCAGTTGTCAATACATAGGGTAGGCGGGATCAATCGTATGTAGTCAGACGAGCCTGATGACTAGGTGATGATTCATAAATAGGTGTGTGTTCCTCTCTATAGTACTCCAATGGAATTGCCTGGCGGGATTGGTGTGTTGCTGCTAGACGAGTCTGCTGGACAGTGGGATTAAAACAGAAGGTTGTATGTGCCCGCTCATTGCTTCCCACCAAGTTAGGTTTGTGGAATTCTCCAGAGATGGCAGAGATGATAAACTGCTCATTGTTAATCGTATTTCATGTCTAGAGGTTCTTCTTGCCTACTCGGGTTCGAGGTACCCGAGCCGAATGACTTGAAACGATACCCTCATTATGTTGAGGGCGCACCGCTGCACGAGTCTGGAGGTGATTATTGATGGGAGCCCTTGGGAAGGGCTCCTGTCTCTTTGAATTAAGGCTTTGAGGGACCTGCTCATTCACTTCCCCAGAATATGGGAGGGAATGGTGATTGCATTCTGGGGATAACGACCTGAAATAGTTGGACACAGTGGTTGGCACCACTTGCTTCTTAATCACTGGTCATCATTGTCCGGACGATCAGTGTGAGTTGTTCACTTAGAGGGCTTGTCAGGAAGCCTCTAGAGTTGGAATGGTACCCTGTTGACAGTACACCTTAACCAATGCATTTGATACCCAGCATTGAAGACGCCGAGTAGGTGATATCGTCCTCTGAGTGGACATTGATCCAGCTTGAGTAGCGACAGTGGCATTCACAGCAGAAGTATTCACATCAGAAATATTCATGGGTGTGAACATAAGAAAAGCCATTGCAGAAGATCTTGGAAAAGAGTACATGTTTGATATAACAGATGTAATCAAGATAAGTCATGCCACTACATCTTTTGGATGAGAATATATGTTATATATTGTCTTTTTGGCCTTCCCATTGAGTTTTAAAAAGGGGCTTAACAAATATAGAAAATATCACTTTAACTTGGTTTAGTATTCACATTAGGTTCACCATTTTTTGTTTCCCTCTGGAATTGGGGATGACCTTGTCGATTTGAGATTCAAACATTCCAAGCAGTTTCTAACGGGTTTGTTCGTAGAACCGGAAACATCTAATGATTCCATATCCATTTGGACCTACTTTCCAAAGGTAGGCACCCATTAGTTGTGGACCGATGAGGCTTAAGAATTTTCTTTGGTCGAGAATATGGGAGGTCGGACTCATCACACAATTTTGAGGGGAATTATTGTCTACTCTGGGACTCTCATTATATATTTATGTTATGTTCGTGAATCCTTATTACATTACCATGTATTAAATGAGCTTCCCTATAGATCTGACAATCAATGATTGATATGTAGGAAATTTAGAGAATCTTTTATATGTATTCGAGCTTCTTCGTCAATATATAATCATCTGTATTTGGTAGAGATTCATAGTAAATGGTATCCTTTAATACATTATATAGAAGTTTTTGGTCATTATGAAGACCATACTAGTTTTAAAGCCACATAGTGGGGAACTTGATGTTTATTGTTATTCAGAAGGAAATAGATTATTTCAGAGTTGGGATCGTACCCACAGATGGGCTACCTACGTATCCTTTATTTAGAAAAGGAATCAGAACCCATGTAGTTCGAGTAAGGGAGTATGAGGTTTATGTATGATTGATGGCTCAAAGAAATATGTCATAATTAATTTTACACTATAAGATCATGTGAGTCATGCTAGGTGTGAGAAACAAGAGGTATTGGTAAAACCAGACAATTGTTCCATGAAAGATGAAATCATACAAAATGATGTGGGACTTATGTATGTATGACTGCCCAAAATAGATAGAGATCGAGACTTATTTCAAAGAAGAAGTCCGGGAACAGGGTCCATAAAGGTATATGTACACTATGGAGAATTTGATACTCTAACATGGGGCATACTCCTGAGGAAGATGTCCATATTAGGAGGGGACTTATGATTGGGTTTTACTCCTAAAAAGGAAAATCAAACCAAAATCAAATTAAGACTAGTTAAGAGAAATTAAGACTGAGGCTAACTCCTTAAAAGGAGGCCCAGGTTAAAGGGATTTGAAGACTGACACTTACTCTTGAAGAGGAGGCCCAGGTTAAGGAAATTATGGTTGGGGATTACTCCTGAGGAGGATGCCCAAATTAATGAGGACTTAGGGCTTACTCCTAAGGAGGATTCCCAAATTCAGGGAATTATGACTGGGGATTATTCTTGAAAAGGATGCCCAGGTTAGGGGACTTATGACTGAGGCTTACACCTGAAAAGGAGGCCCATGAATAGGGTTCTCTCATCTTAAAAGATGAGGTTGAATGGTTGAATGAATTAAATCTCTAACTTTAGTGATATAAAGATGGGTAAATCACTAGGTTTTGAGAGATGTTCCTTGGAATTCCTTTCAGATAAGGAAGTAAATCAAGAAAACATGACATAAATGGCTTTGAAGAGTGTCTTGAAGACTGAATCTTGAATAGGAAGGTGGAATGGCACAAGAGAGGTGAAATGTGCAGGAAGGGAACCCAAAAAGAGAAGGGCACGCATGTCCTGGGGGGTCGTGCAAGTACTGCATTGGCGCACAAGTCTTGGTCGTGAAAGTATACTTGCGCGACACCTATATACTTGGGCGACAGTTAACCAGCAGGGTAATACTTGAGCGATCCTTGACCAAAGCCTTTAGAATTATCCTAAGGTACTTCCAGAAGAGTGACGTGAAAGTTTCAATGAGTAGGTAAGGAGGTGTGCAAGTTTGTCCATTTACCTTAAGGGTAAAACACTTAGGCGCGCAAGTGTTAGTGAATTCTAACACTTAGAACTTATTTTTCTTCTTTAGACCTTCCATTCTAGGTAAATAATTACCTTAGAAGTGTTCATCAGACTTGAAGAAGAGACTTGGGCGTTCAGAGCTCTGTATCTGAATTCTGGAAAAAAATCCCTCTTCAAATGGGGGGCCCACTGGGGGTATCTATTGGCTGGAGAAGACCCTGGGTGATTTTCAAAAAGGGCGCGCAAGTCACCTTCACGACCATTTGGGTGGCGCGCAAGTATACTTGCGCGACCATGCTGGAACTTGCGCGACCTATTAGCAATGTTTTCCTTGTTCATCCCTTTCACTTTTTTTTATTTTTATTCATAGGATGAATCTTTTTTGTTTGAGGTATTCCCTTTTCATTTCGTTTAGACTTTGTGACAAAAAAGTAACGTCAACAGCGGCATGTCATTGATATTCCACTTTTCACATAAAGATAGTAATCAAAACACATAAACATTTTTATATCTTGTGCTTCACATTATATATTGTAGTTAATAGGTAGAAAATGGTTTTAGGCAATCCATTTTGACCATGAAATCCTAGAAGGAATATTTTATAAACCTAAAACAATTTTGATTCCATAAAATCTATATATGAAGTGTAATTGATTGATTATAGTTGATAATTCATAAAGAAACAGTTTGAGATTTTGAAAGTTCTATCATGCATAAAATATTTAAGAACATTTTGTGCACATATTTCACACATTTTACTATGGTTGGGACTATATCTAGAAGGAATAATTTTCCAAGAAATGTTTCGTAGTGGAATTTACTCATTAATGGTTACACTAATTAATTGAGAAAGGCATACCTACATCATCAGTGGAGTTTAAAAAACATAATGTTTACACAATAAATTTAGATAATAAAATATCATGGAGGAAGACTAATTACCAGCCTTTAGAGGATAAGGACTTTATAATAGGTAAATTCATTCATTTGGTGCCATGAGCAGCTAAATTTTTCTAGTTGGAGCTAGGAGTAGAAGGAGTCTCTCGATTCAAGCTAGAGAAGATGTATTATTATAGGATCCAAAAGTTGGGGACGTATTATGGTTGGATATTGAAGTAAATAGAGTCTCCTAGTTAGATTTGGAGCATTGTAATCACTTATTTTATAATGAAGAATCCATGTTGGGGGACCAAAATAGAAAGGAGTGGGACATTTTACTGAATCTTATAAATATTCTTTGTTTATCTCTCTATAATTATCATTGTGTGTGATTTGATATTAAGATAAATTATTGAGTTGATCGAGAAAATTAAAATTTTCTAGATATTAAATTTGAAAGAAAATTAATTTAAAAAAAAATCAAATGATTCACCCCTCCACACTAAGCATTCAATTCATCATGTGGCTCTAAAAGTTTTTTAAAATAATTAGGATCCCTATAAAGAAAAAATAAGAATTTTGAAGGATATGGAATATTAATTCTACTAATATCTAAGGTGTTCAAACATTTTATGGTAAATATTATCACAATTGGAAGAATATGTTGTTACTTTATCTCCTATCACTCATCTTATAAGTGGGAGATACTGTAAAAATAGGTTTTACACCCATTTATGATGATTATGTAATGATGAAGTTAATAAGAAAAATATTGATTTATATGGGTTGTCTAAAAATTCAATCTTAACGTCTATAACATTAACGGTTTAGAGAAAGATCAGGGGTCTTGCAACTTCTAAGGAGATCTAAGATAAACACATAAGTAGTTTTGAAGGAAATATAAATGTTAATGGAGACAAACTACATATTTGGGGGAGTATTCATGAGGAAATTGAAATGAATAATGAATAAAGTATTGATGAATATTTCAAAAGCATTTTTGAAATAGTCAAAAAACTTAAATAATTTAATGAGAATAATGTTTACTCTATAATTGTCAATAAATATAAAAGGAAATTTCAAGATAGATTTGATTTAAGAGTTTTAGACTTGTAAGAAAGATATGACTTATATCTGGATGAACTATACAACATTCTCAAATTTTATCAGATGAGGGAAATTCCACCATTCAAGAAAAATGAAAAAATTGAAATAGCCGCTGAAGTAGTGATAAAGGTAAAATTCAAATAACAAGATGCTGAAGAATATGAAAATTCAGATAGTTATTAGGATTTAGATGAAATCAATCACATTTTTTCCATTATATAAAAATGATTCAGTAAGGTAAAATGTAAGGGAGAGAATAAGAAACCACCTAAATTCTTAAACTATGGTAGCACTTGTCATTTTTTCAAGATAACTCCAAAGAAGAAGTTCGAAGAAATAGAATCATAATCATAATCAAATGATAAAAGATCCCATAAACCAAAATGGGATACAAAGAAGAGGAAAATAGTGAAATAGAAATAAGATAAATCTTATGATCAATAAAAAGGAATATTCATCATCATATTTTTCATCTGATAATGAATTTTTGTTCTCTTCCCATGAAAAGAGAAAAAATGATTTATCAAGTGATAGTGAGGATGGAGAAGAAAGAAAAAAACATGATTGTGAGATAACATAATATTTATAATTATGAATGTAATAGAAATAATATCTCATAAAAAATGAATTTTATTGGGAATGAAAATAAGAAATTTACCACTGAAAAGAATAATGATGAATCAGTTCATGATGATGAAGATAAGAAGGAGCTGATCAAGAAAGGGGTCTCTTTTTTTAGTGAGATCAAGATGCATAAATTAATTTTTTTGAAAAAGATAAAATTATAAGTAAACATGAAGAAATTTTTACTAGTGGTGAATAATATTTATTATATGAACAAACCATATGTGTCATATTTCTACATGATTTGAAAATGGCCAAAGATTATTTCAAAAAATATATTGAGATAATATGAGAAACTTCTTATGCTTGAGAAAAGAAAGGTAAAATTGATCTTAATAATTTTGATGGATATTTAACATCTAATAGTTTAGGTGTGAAATTTGAAGCTAATAATATGAGTTATAAAGAGTATGAAATGAAATATTCCACATATTGGGAAGAGAAAAAAATTCTAATAAGGCCATAACACCCTATTCAAATACAAAAAAAAACACATATCTAGATTCTTCTATAATTAATCGAGGGATTAAAATTTAAATTTCTATTGGTGTTAGGCTAATCGTGGTAAAAAATACCACTCTTACTAGTATAATACGTCACTACCATGAATGAGGTATTAATTAGGGGAGTGTTTTAATGACCATCAGAGGAATAAATCTTATTGAAAAGAAAATTTCAACAGATCTGCAAAAAAAACTATCTAAAAATATAATTGAGGAATATGTTTCTAGTAGATGTAGTTTTTTTGGTCACAAGGTTGAGGAATTCATGAAAATATTGGAAGGATATGTTTCTTAAATTGATAAAGGGGATATGAACCAAAAGAAAACCAATGATAATTCATGTAATGAATTTTAGATTATGGAGATTGTTAAGAAAGGATGTCTTGTTATTCATCGACATTATTTGAAACTAGATAAACAATTATGAGGATGGTGATAAACTTTCTAAAGATAATGTAATGAATGTGGTCTTGTATAATTATATAAAAGTTGATGAGAATTTATCCACAGGTAAAGACAAAATGATCCAGAAAACTAATACTAGAAAACATTTTCATCTCAAATAATAATGGGATAAATATGATACTCAAATCAGTGAATCGAAAATTAAAAAAAATATTTCAATATAATATTCCCTTGAATATATTAATAGAAAATAGTGATCCAGATTGTGAGTAAGATCTCAGTCTGACTGATACTTTTGAGAATCCAATATGAACCTCTTTATTCTGTATTTTTTTGTGTGTATTGAAAATACATGTAGAGAATTTAAGGAGAAATTTGAGGCTATCACTTCTGGAAATCATGATGATGTTTTACTTCGTGGATTCTATAAAATCCAATGAAATTTAAGAAATGTGTGAATGACTTAAGGGGATAAATAATAAAAATTAATATAAAAATCTTATTATAAATTCAACATTAATGGTCAATGTATTTTAATCACACATTGATCACATATTCTTATTTATATTATCTTATCAATTAAAGGGGTGTTTTTTCATTGAAGAAAAAGAAAAAGGTGGAGCTTTATATTTTTTACCTGAATTTTTTTAATTGTTTCTTTATGTTTGGGAAGAAATTATCATTTAATTGGTAAATATGATTATTTATTTCCAATTTTATTAGAATTGAAATATTCTATGAATTATTTCATTGTGATAGTTTTTATGGATATATTAGACATGTTTGGTAATATCTATCTTGTTTGATAAATAGTTTTATCCCATAGAGACTAAAAGTTCATTATCAAAAGCTTATTTTATAAGGGAACCTCACAAGTAATTCTAATTTTTCATGTGATTGTGAAATTTTCATAAGGGAATTCATAATTATTTGGAGAAGAAATATATGTTGAGAAGATCCCATTTATCCTTTTCATCTGATTTTCCAAAGGGGTATGTTTTTTATCCCCATATATTGGATCTTCAATATGTGACAAGGATATTGAAAAACAAATTGAGCATTTTTAGGCATAGTGTTTTATTTTTTGTCAATGAAGTGTCAATATGTGTTTAGTGAGATGTGGTTGAAGTGGTGATGTATGGAAAATTATTATGGATTCATCTAATTGAATTGTATTCCACTCTGTACAATTCTCCTAGTAAATCTGATGATTATTTGAAGTAATCATAAATGATTAACAATTGTGTGTATTGATTATTCATATTTTTACAACATGTAGAAGGAAACATGAACACGAAAACAAATATTTTATTAATTCATGATGAATTCATTTGAAAAATGAATTTATTAATTCATGATGAATTCATTTGAAAAATGAATTTATTAATGCTTAAGGAATTTTGAGAAAGGGTTGATGTTATAGGGTTTGAGGAGATGGCGTTGTGGAATTTCATTTCTACAAAAATGTATTTTTCATTGATTTTTAGGGTGGCCTTTAAAAATATTATGGTTCCACTAAACAATCCTCAATGAGATAGAAATAAATAACTTATATGGGGCCCCAAGGTATTAACCCATATTGGAGGTCCTTCTTTAGGAGGCATAAAATGGCAATGAGAGCCGTGAATAATACCTAAGGAGCTTTGATCCCACTACATGAAAGCAGTCCCCTGTATAAGGCTTTTTTGATGTGAGACCTAAGAAGCATTCATAGTTATTGTGGTCACCCATTGGTCCAATTCCTGTGGTGTATGTGTGTGTTTAATCTATGTTGATATCATGTATCTAGCTTGGAGTGAATTCAACATGAAATAAATGATATAGCGGACTCCAGTTTCATGATAAATCCAATGTGGGATACATGGAGATATTATAATGTTCCCCATCCTTAAAATGACTGAAATAACATGTTCCATTTGATCATGATGATATGAACTATCCTTTCAATCCCAAATATTGGTTACCTTAATAACCCATCTTCTTCAACCATTTGAAGATGAATCTTCTTCCCGCATGAGTGAAGACACTATCCATCATGAGTGGTAATTCAATTCCAGCGAGAATAAGACTGGTCGATAGATCTGAGAACATGATTGAAATTATTGCATTGAATGAATGAATTCAATGATTAAAAAAGTTCATGATTTAGTTGTAATAATGAGGAATAGTTGGAAACTATATCATAAAAATCTATCGCAAAATAGTCTTTTAATCATGTGATTGATTAAATACATTCGACTAAGGACACATTATGTAACATAATGTCATGTGAAAAATCATCTTATCCTTATTAAGAAGATCTATGAACATGAGAGATCTTTTCTTTTACATGTATTATCATTTTTATTATTCTCATTTATTTAAATGAGGTCAACTAAAGAATCACATGATCTACTGAGTGACCATACAATGAAGTAGTCATTACGTGGATCATGTGATTCTTCTAGCATCATTGTTAGGAAACCAAAGATATTTGACATTCATTAATGTTATTGATATATTTGGGAATTTGAACAGTTCATTGGAATGCATTAAAAGTCAGAGCACCTATGTGATGGTACTAGAAACATAGTAAAAGTCCCAAAAGTGGGTTATAAATCTTTTTTAATAACAAACAACATGAACTTGTTAACACCGAATAATCATTACCTGGTTTTAGTCATGGATCTCGTGTGAATAGTATTAAGAACAAAATTAAAACTGTAAAATACTTGGTTTTGATCGGAATCGGTAGAGGATGACTGCTCGTCATTGGTGATCACTTATTGAATAATATGATGCTGAATTCCTCTAGTTCATTCACACTCACTTCACAAAACTACATGAGTGTTGATCGTCAATATCCAGGTTCTAGTGTAGAGTTCTGACAATGCCTTTGACACTCTGATGATCACGACATAGCCTTTCTTGTCATTTCTAATAGAGAGCTCCATTCATGATCCAGGATCTAGAGCATCTCTCTCCATCATGTGGAATAGAGTGGAGGAGAGACAAATACAATTAATAGTATTGGAATACTCCTATCCTCCACAAATTATTGACTACTAGGAAAATATCTAGATTTTCCACCCCCTTCCATTATTAACACGCTTTCTTTAACATACTATGAATTTTTTACTAATTCATAATATTATTTTCATATTCCTGTTATTTATTAAATATATTATATGATAATAAATGAGTGATTAACATGAATCATCATTCCACAAAAATTAATTGAACCTTGAATATATTAAACCATTATTCATTCAGTTAATATTTTCAAGTAATTACCTTAAAATGTGTAAATAAATTTAATAGATAAATTAAATGTACATTATAATTAACTTGAATAATATGAATTTATTTATTTTTTTGGTGATCGTATCTCCTTGGGGAAAACCCATACCCAATGGTTGGGGCCCACCATGTCCAAAATTGTTATTCAACTGAGTTGGGGATTCTTAAATATGTTATTGTGTGTGACCCTTTTGTCCCATATCTTGATAGAAGTGAATAATATTTATAGACCAAGAGTAGGATCTAGAAACTGATCATGGACCCTGAAGAGATAAGGATTGTTACAGTAGCAATAACTGACCTACAAACACATACTATGTAATATAACCTCATTGTCTATAATAGATCATAAATTAGGACGCACACATGTGTCCTCTCTCTCTCATGCATAATTATTTGTTGATCTGACTGGACAGATTTACACAGGACTACCATGTCCAAGGTATTAAGAAGGTAATACCATCATAATCAACATGGCTTGAGACATATAAGTTACAAAACCAGTAAGAGAAAAATCTTTTATGGCCATTAAACTGATTTCATTCCCCCAATGTCGTACCTAACACATGCCACCTCACCATAATTTCATCATCATGTCTTTTTTCCTTCCATCAATGATCATGATCAAATGACACACATTGGTAATGATCTCAAGTTAGGAGACCATTACACATGTCCATTGACAGTAACAACCAATGAAACCCAAAACATGTGGTATTCCTATTAGCGGGTCTATATTCATGATCTCACTACTAGAGATCACCAAGTGTGAACTTAATGAGAAGAAGTCCCAATTCTTATAGACCCCTAGAACAGAATAGATAGACATCTATTATATCATGTCAATAATATGTATCTAGACCATAGTAAATTTTTTAATATTAATTTCATAATATCTTGAGGTTATCATTATACCTTGGGATCTGCTATGGCCTTTTGATATGGCAATTATTCTATTGAAATTTCCATTAAGTAGTGGATGCATAAAATTATTTACTATAATGGTAATGAAACATCATGTATAACTAATTGAACACATTATATGGTAATCAAAAGCACTGAATAGTTGGTTCTAGGCAACCTAGTATTTCAAAAATCCCTCTTTCACTATATCCAACTTGATAACTAAACTTTTAATCCTCTCCCATGAGGAATATCATGTTTCTACTAATTCATGAATTTAGCTATTGGGCCTTCCAGATTTATACCACGTTTCTGTTCTTCATTATGAAACTTCATCTCTTTGAGAAGAAGTTTTTAAGAGATGGTATCCCCAAGTATATCACTTTTTCCAACAGTCATAACAATACATATTAGCCAGTACCTGTAATAAAATTATCATAATGATAAAACAATACTAACTATGGGTGATTCCAAGAACATCAAAAAATTGTTTCATTTAATAACTATTTCTTAGCAGGCTTAGAAGCAACAACATATACCATATTTTATGTTATGGCTACCACTGGCTTATATGAGATTTTATTTCTCATCACCTAAGCCTAATTGTGATATTAGATCAAAAGGATCTATATAATACTAGTTTTTATCCCTTAAAAACTACTATACTTGTTTCTCCACTTATCAAATACTTATCCTTTGTAATTTCCGTATTAAAATTTGATAGTTCTGACTTATTCACTTGAAGAGATCCTAGATATAATTGATATCTACTTACTATAATGCATATGTTGTAAATATCAATTCTTTTACATATAATGGAATATGTGTTTTATCAATCACTTAAGTATATGGAATTGAACTCACCACATTTAACTCCTCCCACACCTCAAACATGTCAACCTGGAAAGATTTCACCATGTAACATTATTAAACATTTCTCTCATGAATTGTTTCACTTTGTAATTTTCATTACCATGTCACTATATGTACCATGGAATAGGTCGACTCTACCTTCGGATCAACCTCAGTAGATCCTGTTTTCAAGAACATAGGATGCTAATTTAAGTAAATTACTAGATAATTATTTTCATCTTTTCTCTTAACTAACTTGAAGACCAGTCTATTTTCCATAAGTTGTTGAACATATTTCTATTGGATAATGATAGTTCTCCCACTAACCTCTAGTAAACACATGAAAAATATACATTCCAAATGAATGTTCTAAGATCGTGTTTCTTTCATGAATCCTTAAATATATTTCAGTAACTTTCATCCTTTATTGCAATTATGTGTCATGACTATCCCTTTCAGGTTACACCTTATAGACACCTTCCATGGTTTTTGGTTATGACAAAAAATTCTCAATATGATCATAAAAATTTGCTATAATAAGTAAAATTATAATGGATTTAGGCATACCGACATTGTTTAACCAATATAGTGTTATTTTTATTACAAATGTACCATCCATGTCTTAACTCACTTGAATAGCCACCGAAGAATTCAAAATAATAATCCCCTTTTGCACTTTGTCACATGGAATCCATTTATTGACATTTAAATAGTCTTTTCAATCTCATCTAATTTCCATATACTAATTACATGTGGGAAATATTATTCACATAAATAATATATCACCTACCATGGTGAGCACAAAAACCATCACCATGGTTTTAACCGTCTTACACAGTATGTGTCTCTAGAACATTTTTGTTTCCCATGCACTAGTGGAACTAGTTCCTATGCCAACTACATGTGAATCTTAAGCATTGTCACAACTCAAGTTGATTTGGATCCCACTATATCAATATAGATATGCACACATATATAGAAATATAGCCTATAACCTGAATATAACTTTTCTATATTTGGGTTTTCTGTAATATCCAATGAAACCATTAGGATAATTATAAAATATTCACAATGTGTTTGTTCATGATGCATGTTTGTTTATGTCCTAACAAACTCTTTTCATCCAAACACATGTCCTTATGACCTAATAGATTTCCATCATATAATTGCTTGTATGATAACAATTTTTCATAATAGACGGTATAATCTTATGTGTATCGGTATTATTTACGATGAAATTCATGAAATGTAATTGAAGTTTCTGCAAGTTCCAACATTGATACTCCATACATCAAAACTCTAATGTATAAATTGTGTATTTAATAATTTCTCCGTGTTAAATTTTTTTGAACAATGTTTGCATGAAAGAAATATTCCTCAATACTCTTTATTAACATCAATATCATGATTTAAATATGTTAATGCGTGTTTTGGAATTACTCCACGTTAAATTATCTTGGTCTTGGAATTCTTGGTCAAGATATTCTTCGGTATGCCAACCAAAAGTGACTCATATATTATTAACACTAATAAATCATACTTCAAAATTACCATTTTAGATATTTTTATTAATTAAGTAAATCATTAAAATGTCTCCCACTGTTTAATAAATTTCTAGGAACCCTGTGTGCTAGAATCAAAATACTCTATCACTTGAGTATTCTAGTGACAAGGATCCCAGCACCTCTTCTAATTGTCAATAAGATATATAAAAACCACAAATTGGAGGTTTCTATGTTTACATTTGGCTAGCCAACCTCATTAACTCATGATTACTTGATATGTTAAGTGAAGTCCAAGCTTCATAAATCAGTACTTGATTTACCAAAAGCATGCCTCCAAAATTATAGAAAGTTGGATAAGTGTAATTATTACTAAAACATTATTTATGTAAACCCACTGATCTCATATAAACTCCAAGATTGTAAGAGACACACTCATCTATGGCATGACTGAAACACCAGACACATGTTTTTGTCCCAATGTGAATGATAGAAGGCAGATTAGAATTAATATTTATTTGAGGGAATTATAGTTTTCAAGGAGATGAATGAAATCATTTTTCTATCATCAAAGCACGTAATATGAAATTGTGATCACAACTAACCATGTATGTAATAAAAAAATTATTACATCACATGATCATTTTATCTTTCATTCTTGTTTTTATTACTCTATGAGTTCACGTGTTAACTACACACACCCAACAAAATGAACCATTAAAAAAATAAAACAATGACCTGATCAAGATCCATTACTAATTGTAACACCCCAGGTAAATAAAGAATATGATATTTTAACATTTATCCATATTTGTGAATAAAATATTAATATAAATTTAAAGGGGACGCTATGCTCGATGGCATACCCAATACGCAACAACGAGATTCTTGGGAATCTTACGTTGCAGTCTAATAATAAAATAATATTATTTTAAATTGTAGTTAACACCTAGTCGTTGTAATGGCGGGAATGAACAGAACTAACTAAAAAATGATTATATATTTTTGTCAAATATTTTTACTTTTTACAATAAATGTTAGAGGATTAAAATTGAGAATGAATCCAATTTTAAGCGTAAACATTCTAATATTCTTTAGAAGGTCTATTAACCACCTTTTGATGACGAACCTCTTTACAATCCACTTTTTGAAAATTTTATGTGTTATATTTGAAAAAATAATATTCTTATTTAGAATCGGGACATCAAAATTTACTTTGTGTAAATTTTTGGTATTTTTCCGATAATGTTCATTTTTTAATGAATAGTGAAAAATGTTGTATTTTAATTCAAAACCTCTTTTTAATCTAATTTATTTATATGATTAGATTATCTTTTCAATTGGTTTCAAAGTGAAATTAGAATATATTTTTCCTATTTAATCCAATAGTGGACTTTGGAATTAATTTCATCTTGAAATTGGACTTAAACTAGTGTCAATATTTTGATACTTATTGTTTTATAAAAACACGCTATTTGCACTGACAACGGGAATTAATTATTAAATTAATTAATGTAACTTATATGTTTTGAATTTTTTTAAATAGACATCATTTTTGATTTCGGAATATCAAATATATCCTAGGGTGATTTTTTGGTAATTTTCCAAAAAACTGCAATTTTTGATGAATAGTGAAACCACTAAGTGTTAGTTAAAGAAACTGATTTTTCGTTTAAATAAAATTTTACCAATTCTGTGATTTAAATTTCAAAAATCAAAAATACATGGTTTTCATTAAGAAGTAAAATGTGGTTCAATGGGATTAAATTAATTTTTTGGTGAATAGTAACTTTTAAGTTTATTAATCGCGATTAGAGGTAATTAGTGTAATTTAAGGTAAACATAATGTTTTAATAATATGAAATGACCTAGACACATGTCCTACCCTCTTTGGATGTGTCATGGACGACCACAAAAAACCATGGGTCAACTTGGGGACCCCATGTAGCCACTTTGGTTGGAAAATGACATTAATACCTTTTTATTTAATTTTAAAATTAAAATGTCACAAACATGTGTTGTTTTACTAAAATAATTTATATATGGGGTTATAAAAGTCATATTTTTGACTATAAATATTCATTAGAAACATAAAAATATTTCCTACATCATGATAGTTTTTTTTATAATTTTTATACACTAAATAAATTAAATTATTTATGACACCATGATGATGCAACGATTACCTCATTATTTAACGATTTCAATAAAATGAAAAGATAATGTAAAATATAAGACATACACTTGTCACAAACCAATTGTATGGGTGTATTTAGAAACCTTATCACCTTAGACTAGAAATATATCCTTTTGGGACCTTTAAAATCCGAAAATCATTTTATAATAAAGTAATATTTTATAACTTTCCAAGAGTGCACCTCCTTTTCTCTTATAAAAGACCCCACCTCTACCACTTTACCCACACCTCTCAAGCCTTTTTATAGGCAAACCCCTGACCCTTTAATCTCTCCACATCAATCTATTCATCATTGAATCCTCACCTTTGGTCACAATCCTTTCCATGGAAGCCTTTGAGCTCAAATTAAGAAGAGATACCCGATTTTAAGGTAATGTCTTCACTTGTGTTCTTTTGTTTTATTTTGCATCTCCAACCCTATAAACTGTTTTTATTAATTTATTTCGTAACAACACCAGTATCTTAAATATACTAGGATTTTTTTTTGATGGATTCGAGCTACACTTACACACACCTTCGTCTAATGGTTAAAGAACATATTATTTCTGTGGTTGGTGAATTTCTGCCTCACGAAACGATGATTGTTCAATCATCTTTTAACACATTTAATGGTAGAAATTATGATGTCACTATACTTTATATATGATATATCTGGTATTTATGTTTTCTATATGCTTCTGAATTTTATATTTAAAACATGCATTTATGCTTTTCATGTTGTGCAAATGCGATAATTTCATACGAGGAAGTGTGGACTACCGCCCCCTCTAATGATGTGACTCGTTCATGCAATACATGGAATGTGTAAAGAATGAAATTAATGAACATATGTGACCTATATTACATATATATTATACTGGAATTATAATATATATATCTAAATTATTTTTAATTCCATTAATATGAAAAAGAAATGAAAGTAGCATTCATGCGTACGTACGGCCTACTGTCTCCATGAAGGGTGAATTTCTTTTCTTTTCATCTCTAAATGTTATAGAGTAGTATAAAATGAATATTTACTAGATATATATGATATTTAAATCATTAATACTATTACGGACATGATTTACTCATAACTACATGGACAATCATTTTCAAACAAGTTCATTTTTGACTCATGTACCAAACATCGACAAAAACGTCTGATATGAACTCACCTTATTAACAAATTATTATAACATTATAATATGTGATATAAACTGAATAATAATCTTTAAAATAGGTCCTTAAAAAATTATAAATTGACCAAATTTTATGATTCAGGAATATAAAGAAACGAACAAGACAAGTCAGACTTGAGGTAAGGGATCATACCCCTCTCTTTCTTTTTAAGTACACTCTTTTATGTAATTCCTTTTAAGCTCATATTTCATATTATTGGGATGTTATTTTTTATTACTCCTAATTTAATTTTTATGGTCATATTATGAGAGACCCTATTTTCTCTCATCATTCCATTTTGGAAGTTTCGAGTGGCGCCGTTAGGCTGCCGAATATTCGTAAGTGATCTAACCTCTCTCTTTCTTTTTAAGTACTCTCCTTTATGTCACTTCTATTAAGCTCCACTTTCTTATTATGGGGGATGTTCTTCTATATTCTTTTTTCTGTAAATTTTATTGTAATATTATGAGAGACTGTATTTGATCTCATCAATCCATTTTTGAAAGTTTTATGTGGCATCGTTAGCCTGCCGAGTTTTCGTAAGGGATTGTTCATCTCACTTTTAGTCCCGTGAGATTTATGCTACATTTTCCACAATTTCCTTTAAGTGGTGTATGTACTTCACATTGTTATACTCTTTGTACAATATACTCTCATTTATGGGTAGTTATATCTTCATTGTACGACCCTTCTTTCATGTGGTGTACGTTTCAGAAGTTACCCAATTCGGTAAGGGAACCATTCACCCTCCTCATTTTAAAAGACTTCTTTTGTAGGTATTTTAATCTTATTATGATGGTATATGTTCTTATATATCCTTGTTTCTATAAATGTTATGTCCAAGTTATGAGATACCCCTTTTTATCTCTCATCAACTCATTTTCTAAATTTTGAAGTGACGCCATTAGGCTGTCGAATTTTTTGCAAGGGAACTTCTTAACCCAATTTTGATTCATTGGGATAAAATTGTACTCCTTGAAATATGTCGTTTTATGAATATGTGTGAATGAAAACTGATTTTGTTACACTTAATATCCACTTATATTTTGTGTATTAGTCTGTCACACGTAATTATATAATTGATTTATCCTTAATCCAAGGATACTGTCTTTGTAAGGGACTTCGTCTCAATCTTCTTTCATTCAGGCATATTTTGTTCTAATAAATGGCTTTATTTTATATGGTGTATAAACCCCTTTGACTATTATTTTTATAAAAAAGGAATATTTTTCTACGAAGCGTTTTACAATGAGACAAAAAGGAATGTTTCTTTTAACGTACACGGTGACACGACCTTTTCCGCCGCCGCGAGTATTATTTGGTCTTTGGCTTCCTCAACAAGCCGTAATGTTTTTAAAATAAAATAAATACAATATACTCTTTTATGTATGTTGGTATTGAAAATGGTTTTTATAAAGGATTTTTTATTTCAATATATTTAAGTGATATATTGTTTACAAAATGTGGAAATGTTTTCCTTCCATTATATTTGTTTAATGTCTTATGATTATAAATGGTACTTGGACATTATGATGGGTGGTGCCCTGAATACCAGGATGGGTGGTTACATTATAACCTCCAATGCATTGGGTATGGAAGTCGGCCGTATGGCTATTCCATTAAGTATGTGTGGAAGTCGACCGTATGGTTATTCCATTTAAGTATGTTTATGTCCCAAGTTACCTTTTTATGTTTTGTGTTCTTTATATGGGTTTTATGGAAATCTTTTGGTTACAAAAGGGTATGTAATGGTCTTTTATTCAGTGAAGAGTTTTTACTACTTCATAAAGGTGAGAAGTATTACTTTGGTAAAGTATTCATGGTTTACGTGTTATTTTGAAAAACTAACAGTTTTCCTTTTTTGGGTATCCTTTACTGGGATTTTTATGCTCATCCCATGTTTTTGAAATGTTTTCCACAGGACTTAAAGATGAATAGGGTCAAGGATGGGATCAAGGAAAGACATGCTATCTAAAACATGCAACTAGATATGTTTCTTTTTATGTTTTTTTATTATATGGAAACTTAGTAGAAGTGTCTACTATGTAATATTTTGAGATGTAATAGTTATGACCTAATTATATAAAACTCTAAACCTGAAAAGATCCTCAATGTGAATTATTCATTTAATTCAATATTAAGTAAGGTTTAAGGTCGGGGCCTTATAGTTGGTATCAAAGGTCGGTTTTGATAACTTTACAGGTTAGGGTATTCTCTAAGCATAAGTGATATTACCATAATGGTTAGGATTTTAGAAAGGGTCCTAGTTTTAGATAAAGTGAATGAGTAAGTATATCTTAGTGTTTATCTTACTCATTAGTACATGATAATTTTGTTGATATACTCACACTGACATTTTTTGTTTTAGTAAATGGATGGATCTAGCAGGCACCAAAGTGACAATGGGTTTGAAGGAAACTGTGGTGGTTCTCTGATTAAGAGACCAGATGAAATGGGGGATTCAATGAGGAAACTCATGGTTGTTCTAAACCAACTATCAGGGAGTTATGATCAACCACTTGAACCTTGGTATGTTCTATAATGCATCATGTACGAGATGACCAATTGATGTGGAAGTTCAGGTAATAATTATAAAGGTAACCATTAGGGTTTATATGATCCTTACTTTTGAAGTAATTATGGGTAATTATATGTTATGATAGAAAATTAAAGGAATGAGATAAAATTGAGGTTAAAATATGTTATGATTATTTTTGAATATTTTATCTTGTTTTGGGGAATGTTTTAAGAATTATATAGTTTTGGAGAAAGGGACAACACGTAGACCGCGTGACAACCAGTCGCGTCAGACAAAGCTGTGAGAATCGAACCCACAACCAATGTGAGACTGGTATTTATTGCCTACCACTAGACTACGTGAAGACCCTATTTAGTTTGACTAATTATTTTTAGTTAGATAATTTTAGGAATCAAGAGTAATTTTATTTTGGGTTATCTATGTAAATGATTAACCTATCATGGAGGATATGTGAATAGGTTAATTACTATTCAATATGAAAATTTAAGAGCAACTGATGTTATTTTGAGGTAAAAGGTAATTTGTACCTTGGAAGACTATGTGATTAAATCCTTCAAATATTTGGGTTTCAATCTTAGTTTATTTTAATTTGAATAATTTTATGGACAATTGTTTATCGGATGGTCTTCGTTGAACTTTGGGTTTTGTTGGAAAAATTTTGGAGATTAAGAATAGATTTTCTTTTTATAAAGGATGATCATTTTGTGGAATATCTAATCTCATACTATACTTTTTGGTTTTTTGTTTTGGTTTTTGTCTAAAGACATGGGAAATATATAGTTCTCTTTTGTGGATTAGGTGATTCTAAATAAGTTGATTATAGCTCTCTTAATGTAAACAAGTCTTCCTAAATACTCATCATTTGGGGAAAGTATGAGGTTGTGTAAGAAATATAGTAAAAGTTGTAAGTCAACATGACAAGTAATTATGTTTCCTTAAGATCAAAAATAAATTCCTCAATGAAAAGTAACTTAAAAGAAAAATTTTGTCTATTAACTTTTCCTAGTGGAGAATCGAATACTGTTTAACCCACCACAAGTTTTTGATTTTCTTGTGGTTAACTTTCTCCTAAACATGTTTACTATCACTCTCCATCATGACATAACCCTTTGTTTTCTCCTCCATATCCATATTTTCATACATGGAATCCTAGTATGGGTTAACTCGGGTGACCTTTGTACTTCTCATTCTTTATTTTAATGTGATAGTTTAACTGACTCTTGTTCCGATGTGGGATTTTCATTGAAGTTTCCAAGCCCAATTTTAAAATTGCGAGGACGTAATTCCCAAAAGGGGGGAAGGATGTAACACCCCAGGTAAATAAAGAATATGACATTTTCACATTTATCCATATTTGTGAATAAAATATTAATATAACTTTAAAGGGGATGCTATGCTCGATGGCGTACCCAATACGCAACAACGAGTTTCTTGGGAATCTTATGTTGCACTCTAATAATAAAATAATATTATTTAAAATTGTAGTTAACGCCTAGCCATTGTAATTGAGGGAATGAATAAAACTAACTAAAAAATGATTATATATTTTTGTAAAATATTTTTATTTTTTACAATAAATGTTAGAGGATTAAAAATGAGAATGAATCCATTTTTAAGCGTAAACATTCTAATATTCTTTAAATGGTCAATTAACCACCTTTTGATGACGAACCTATTTTAAAGCCACTTTTTGAAAATTTTATGTGTTATATTTGACAAAATAAAATTCTTCTTTAGAATCGGGACATCATAATTTACTTTGTGTAAATTTTTGGTATTTTTCTGATAATGTTCATTTTTTTAATGAATAGTGAACAATGTTGTATTTTAATTCAAAACCTCCTTTTAATCTAATCTATTTATATGATTAGATTATCTTTTGAATTGGTTTCAAAGTTAAATTAGAATATATTTTTACCATTTAATCCAATAGTGGTCTTTGTAATTAATTTCATCTTGAAATTGGACTAAAACAAGTGTCAATCTTTTGATACTTATTGTTTGATAAAAACATGCTATTTGCTCTGACAGCGGGAATTAATTATTAAATTAACTAATCTAACTTATATGTTTTGAATTTTGTAAAATAGAAATCATTTTTGAATTTGGAATATCAAATATATCCTAGGGTGAATATTTGGTAATTTTCTAAAAAACATCAATTTTTGATGAATAGTGAAACCACTAAGTGGTAGTTAAAGAAACTGATTTTTCGTTTAAATGAAACTTTACCACTTCTGTGATTTGAATTTAAAAAATCCGACATACATGGTTGTCATTAAGAAGTAAAATATGGTTCAATGGGATTAAAATAATTTTTCTTTGAATAGTAGATTTTAAGCTTATTAATAGCGATTAGAGTTAATTAGTGTAATTTAAGGTAAAAATAATGTATTAATAATATGAAATGACCTAGAAAAATGTCCTACCCTCATTGGATGTTTCATGGGCGACCACGATAATCCATGGGTCAACTTGGGGACTCCATGGAGCCACTTGGGTTGGAAAATGACATTAATACCATTTTATTTAATGTTAAAATTAAAATGTCACAAACATGTGTTGTTTTAATAAAAAAAATTTATATGGGGTTATACAAGTCATATTTTTGACTATAAATATTTATTATAAAGCTAAAGATATTTCCTACATCATGATATTTTTTTTTATGATTTTTTGACACTAAATAAATTAAATTATTTCTGACACCATGATGATGGAGCGATTACCTCATTATTTAACGATTTAAATAAAATGAAAAGATAATGTAACATATAATACCTAAACTTGTCAAAAACCTATTGGATGGGTGGATTTAGAAACTGTATCACCTTATACTTAAAATATATCCTTTTGGGACCTTTAAAATCCGAAAATCATTTTATAATAAAGCAATATTTTATAACAATCCAAGAGTGCCCCTCCTTTTCTTTTATAAAAGGCCCCCACCTCTACCACCTTACCCACACCTCCCAAGCCTTTGGCTCGGACAACCCCTGACCATTTCATCTCTCCACATCCCTCTCTTCATCATCTAAACCTCACATTTTGGCATAATCCTTTCCAAGGAAGCCTTTGAGATCTAATCAAGAAGAGTTACCCAATTTTAAGGTAATGTCTTCATTTGTGTTCTTTTGTTTTATTTTTATTCTCCAACCCTATAAACTCTTTTTATTACTTTATTTTGTACCAAAACAAGTATCTTAAATATACTAGGATATGTTTATGTGAATTATTCTAGCTACACTTACACACACCTTCGTCTAATGGTTAAGAACATACTGTTTCTGTGGTTGGCGAATTTCTACCTCACGAAACAATGATTGTTGAATCTTCTTTTAACACATTTAATGGTGTCCATTATGATGTCACTATACTTTATATATGATATATATGGTATTTATGTTTTCTATATTCTTATTATTTTATATTTAAAACGTGCCTTTATGCTTTTCATGTTGTGCAAATGCGATAATTTCATACGAGAAAGTGTGGACTACCGCCCCTTCAAGTGATGTGACTCATTCATGCAATACATGGAATGTGTAAAGAATTAAATTAATGGACATATGTGACCTATATTACATATATATTATACAAGAATTATAATATATATATCTCAATTATTTTTAATTCCATTAATATGACAAAGAAATGAAAGTAGCGGTCATGCGTACGTACGGCCTACCGTCTCCATGAAGGGTTCATTTCATTTATTTTTATCTCCAAATGTTATGGAGTAGTATAAAATGAATATGTACTTGATATATATGATATTTAAATCATTAATACTATTCTGGAGATTATTAACTCATAACTACATGGACGATCATTTTCCAACAAGTTCATTTTTGACTCAAGTACCAAACATCGACAAAAACGTCTGATATGAACTCACATTATTAACCAATTATTATAACATTATAATATGAGATATAAACTGAATAATAATATTTGAAATATTTCCTTAAGAAATTATAAATTGTGTAATTTTTATTATTCAGGAATATAAAGAAACGAACAAGACAAGTCACACTTGAGGTAAGGGATCCTACCCCTCTCATTCTTTTTAAGTAAACTCTTTTATGTCATTCCTTTTAAGCTCATCTTCCTTATGATTGAGATGTTCTTTTATATTAATCCTAATTTACTTTTTGTTTTCATATGATGAGAGACCCTATTTTCTCTCATCAATCCATTTTGGATGTTTTGAGTGGCGCCGTTAGGCTGCCGAATTTTCGTAAGAGATCTATCCTCTCCCTTTCTTTTTAAGTACTCTCCTTTATGTCACTTCTTTTAAGATCCTCTTTGTTATTATGGGGGATGTTCTTTTATATTCCTTTTTCTGTACATTTTATTTTAATATGATGAGAGACTCTATTTGATCTCATCAATCCATTTTTGTAGGTTTTAAGTGGCGCCGTTAGGATGCCGAATTTTCGTAAGGTATTATTCATCTCACTTTTAGTCCCATGAGATTTATGCTACATTTGCCACCATTTCCTTTGAGTGGTGTATGTAATTTACATTGTTATACTCTTTTTGTAATAAGCTCTCATTTATGGGTAGTTATATCTTCATTGTATGACCCTTTTTTCATGGGGTGTATGTTTCGGATGTTACCCAATTCGGTAAGGGAACCTTTCACCCTCCTCATTTTAAAAGACTTCTTTAGTAGGACTTTTAATCTTATTATGATGGTATATGTTCTTATATATCCTTGTTGCTATAAATTTTATCTCCAAGTGATTAGATACCCCTTTTTATCTCTCATCAACACATTTTCTGAATTTTGAAGTGACACCATTAGGCTGTCGAATTTATTGCAAGGGAACTTCTTAACCCAATTTTGATTCTATGGGATAAACGTGTACTCCTTGAAATATGTCATTATATGAATATGTGTGAATGAACTCTGATTGTTTTACACTTAATATCCACTTATATTTTGTGTATCAGTCTGTCACACATAATTATGTATTTGATTTATCCTTAATCCAAGGATACCATCTTTGTAAGGGACTTCATCTCAATCTTCTTTCATTCAGGCATATTTTATTCTAATACAAGGCTTTATTTTATATGGTGTATAATCCCCTTTGACTTTTATTTTTTTACAAAATGAATCTCTTTCTACGAAGCGTTTTACAAAACGACAAAAAGGAATGTTTCTTTTAATGTACGCGGTGACAACAACCTGTTCCGCCGCCGCGAGTATTATTTGGTCTTTGGCTTCCTCAACAAGCCGTAATGTTTTTAAAATGAAATAAATACATTATACTCTTTTATGAATGTTGGTATTGAAAATGGTTTTTATAAAGGATTTGTTATTTCAATATATTTAAGTGATATATTGTGATCTAAATGTGGAAATTTTTTATTTCCATTATATTTGTTTAATGTCTTATGATTTTATAATGGTACTTGGACATTATGACGGGTGGTGCCGTGAATACCAGGGTAGGTGGTTACGTTATAACCTCCAATTCATTGGGTATGGAAGTTGGCCGTATGGATATTTCATTAAGTATGTATGGAAGTCGACCGTATGGTTATTCCATTTAAGTATGTTTATGTCCCAAGTTACCTTTTTATGTTATGTGTTCTTTATATGGGTTTTATGGTAATCTGTTGGTTACAAAAGGGTAAGTAATGTTCTTTTGTTCAGTGAAGAGTTTTTACTACTTCATAAAGGTGAAAAGTATTACTTTGGTAAAGTATTCATGGTTTTATTGTTGTTTTGAAAAACTAATAGTTTTCCTTCATTGTGTATACATTACTGGGCTTTTTATGCTCATCCAAAGTTTTTTAAATGTTTTCCACAGGACTTAAAGATGAATAGGGTCAAGGATAGGATCAAGGAAAGACATTCTATCTAAAACATTGAACTAGACATGTTTCTTTTTAAGTTTTTTTGTTATTTTATGGAAACTTAGTAGAAGTGTCTACTATGTAATCTTTTGAGATGTAATAGTTATGACCTAATTCTCTAAAACTCTAAACCTGAAAAGATCCTCATTGTGAATTATTCATTTAATTCAATATTAAGAAAGGTTTAAGGTCGGGGACTTATACTAATGGTAAATTAGTTGAATGAATAACGGACCAACCTAGACCCTAGGGGTATTTCCTTGAGTCGCATCACTTGCGACTCAAATTGTATTGCCTGCCCATCCGATGCATCCAACTTCTATCTGGTGTGTCACCATCACTTGGTATGAATTGTGTCATTGCCCATCTCATCATTATAAAACAATATTCACACGTAGTTGAGGGGTATTCGGGAGTAAAAATATTTCTCTTACATTGACATGCATGGCCTTATACATATAATGACACTAAGATGATTCTTGTATCACCTTTTAATTAATTAATTATTACAAACTAGCATGCAGTAAATAAATAAATAAAATTAACACACGGAAAACATGGATTGGTCGGTCCACAGTTAATGACCAGTCAATAAACATTAACTCGAGTATTAAAATTAATAAATAATTAAAATGAAAAATGCATTAAAATAAATTTGGGAAACTTTTTATTAAATTAAAATTTCACTATTATTTTAATTCAATAATTTTCATCATTCGGTCCCATTAATTAATTAAATTTTAAAATTAAAATTAAATTTATTATTTAATTTTATTATAAAATAATTAAATTAATTATGTTGCAATAATTTAAAATGTAATAATATTTAATTAGATTAAATATAGAACCAAAATGAAATTAGTTAAATTAATAAACTTTTGATTAAAGTAAATTACATGTACCCCAAAAACCCTGAGCAGAGCCTCTATAGGTTGGCTCGAACCTGTGTAGGCCAAGTCTAGATAAACTAACCCCATGCAAGGTTGTTTTAGGCTAGGTAGGCCCACCCACACCCATTCTTGATTGGAAAAACCTACCATGTGACATTTTCGGGGTGTACTCAAGTCCAATAGGACTATATTGTTTACCTCATACCAAAAAAACTACAGCTCTACTCTGATCTCTCTGCCATTAGAAAGATATGGTCGAACAACCTCAAGCGATGAACTGGGGTTGAGTTAGCATTCCAGTAGAGGGGAGGTCTGCGTGTGAGCATGTCTTTGGTGCGGTGAAATGGGCAGTAGATCTGGGATGGCGGTTTGCAGACGGAAACACTAACGATTCTGACAGGCATCCAATGGTCATATATGCAGCGGAGTAGGTCTAGTGCGGCTTGTCGGTTAAGGGATGTTCATAGGGAGTACAACTCATAGGGGAGGAGTGCACTGGGCTAGGGCTGTGGGTGGTAGTTTTATGAGACATGGTGGCTGGGAAATGTGACCACAATGGTGGGAGCTGCGGGCCTGGCTCATCGGTAGGGAGGCATCACAAAAGGGGAGTGGTCGGGACAGTAGTGTTGGGTGTGTCGCAGGGTGATGGGGTGGCACGAGGAGTATTTGAGGGAGGATTATGGATCAGCAAGAGAGATTTGAGGCACCCGGGGATGCCTGGTGGTGGGGGCTGGCAGGCTGGGGCGGCTGCACCAGCAATAAGAAGAGGAGGCGGCACTTGTGGGGCCGCCGTAGGTGGATTGGGGGGGGGGGGGCGATCAATGACCCAAAATTTTGTTTTTTTTCATTCCATGGATTATATGATAATCTATCCCATAAAAGTTTATTTTTTATAGCATCACCCACCTGGGGGACAAAAATCCACTCTGTCCAATAGTTAAATTTTTTTAAAAAGTATTCTATGTATATATTACACTTAAAAATAATATTCTTATAATAATAAGAATATTATAATAATAAAAACATTATAACAATAAAATTATTATAATGATAAATTAATTATTATCATTATTATTATTAAACCTAAAATGAATACTCTATTCTAGTGATGTGATGTCCGACCTTTGATTGACTTCACCGGTATAGTATTCAAGTAATAATTACAAACATATTGTAAAATATGTCTTCTTCATAATTGACCCATCAAACGATGTTTCAACCATATTTAAAATTTGGGATGCCCGTATCTTGGCCATCCATGGTTTGATTGGAATCTCATCCATGGTTTGGAGATCGTGAGGATGACCTATTCAATTATTAATTCAAATTTAATTTTTGTGTAGGATTAAAAACTCTCACATGTCCCTTAGATACTAATTGAAGGTACTGGGCATGCAGTAGAATCTCCAAAAGTCAGTTATAATTTTTTTTAACCATAGTCAGGAATATTTTCCTTGTTTAAGAGCATGAAGAGTTCTATGCATAAAATTAAAATCGTAAAATACATAGTTTTGATCCTAAGTCACACACAAAGTCTCCTCATCGTTGGAAATTTATACTCGAAGAATATGAAGTTGAATTCCTATATATCTTCAACACATGGTTCAAGAAACTATGGGAGCACCGATAAAAGAAATCTTGGTGATATCACAGAGTTCTGAATAGGCCTTTGATGCTCTGACTATTAATGCATCGCCTTTTTTTGTCATTCTTGATAGAGAGCTCTATCCAAGCTCCTTGAATAGTTCTTATCTATCTCTCTCAAGGATGTGGGAGAGAGATGAGAAGGGAGATTGGTTTCCAAAAATACATGAAAAGAATACTATCCTTTTCTGTTTATTTAGTGTTAGGAAAATAAATATAATTTCCACCCAGCCCACAAATAATTAATAATCTATATACGGCATAATATGATTACTATACTGAGTCATAAATAATAATATCACTTTCCTAAAATATATTAAATATATTATGTGATAATAATTAACTAATTATCTTGACTCGTCATTCCCACAAATATTAATTGAACCTTGAATATATTAAACAAACATTTGTTTAATTAATATCTTCGTGTATTTACTATTATCCTTGTAAATAAATTTAATAAATAAATTCAATATCCATTACTTTTAACTTGAATAATATGAAATCATTTATTTCTTTGGTGAACGTATATCCTTGGAAAAAACCCAGACTACAGTGGAGGGGCCCACAATGTCCAGTGAATACTATTCATAGACCATGAGTGGGATCTAGCAACACATCATGGAAACTAAAGAGATATGGATTGTCACATCATCGACAACCAACCTACGTACACAAAAAGTGTAACATAACATCTTTGTTTATAATATCTCATAAATAAGGACACGCACTGGTGTCATTGCCCATTCTTTTAGTATTGTTTCTTGATCGAACTATATAGATTTAGTGTCAAATTACATGGACATGGTCTTCTGATGTTACAACCATCCTGATCAACAAAGCCTAATATATATAACTTCCTTATCAAGTAAGAGATAAATGCTTTCATGGCCATTCAACTAATGTCATGCCACCAATTATGCATCGAATAAAAACTACCACAATATGATTTCATCATCGTGGTTTTGTACTTGAATTAAATTACATGATAAAATGACACCAAGTGGTAATGATCTCATGTAAGGAGACCATTACACAAGTCTGTAGATAGGAACGACCAATGAAACCAGGAACAAATGTCATCCCTTTTGGCACATCTATCTTAATTATCTCACTATTATAGATCACCTAGTTCGATCATCAAGAGAATAAGCCTCAATTATTATGATACCCCAGTACCTGATAGTCAGACATCTACTTTGTCCATTCAATAAGATGTATCTAGACTATATGACATTAGTTTAAGATTACTGTCATAGTTTGTCGAGGCTCCCAGTATATCTCGGGGTATGGTATAACCTTTTAATACAATAATTAATCCATTTAAATTGACATTAAATAGTGGATACCGAAAAGTATACACTATAATGGAATGAAACGTCTTGTATATCTAATTGTACACATGATATGGTAATAAAAAGCACTGAATAGTTGGGTCTAGGGTACCCACTATTTAAATAATATGCCTATATGAACCAAGTCCTTTTTTAGGGAAACTATGATAAAAATTTGATAAAATTTGATATATATATATATATATGATGAAAATATATTAGTCGTTTTATTCATTCATTTGAAGGAGAGGTGTTTTCACGTGATCCAAACACAAGAAATAATATCTCAAAAACCACCCTGGTTGTGTTACAGATATATGGAGTAACCCACAGACACCACATATGTCACATGGAAGAAACTTTCAATACATGGGTCTTTCAATGAGACTATGACATGAAACCACGGAAATATCTTTTCTCGTGATGAAATATTTTGAAAAAAAACCTTTATCATGAAGGAAGCCATAAACACAATATGTTTCATTACACAATGGATATGTTGGGAGAGAAACTCATGGAAAGTCATATTTTTTTAAAATAATTTATGTGAAGAGATTTATAATCTTATGATTCACATACATAGAAGAAGTATTCATATGGGAGTATGGTTCACCTGAATCTTATAAGATTATGAAAAGGAGGCATTGATATCGTGGGATCTCTTCTTGCGAAGGAAGGAAGAGAAACTGAAACCTAAACATGGGTTATGAGAAGATAGTAATAAGATTGTGTATCCTTTTTATATATTGGGTTTTTTAAGATACATTAAGAATTATAGGAATGAAATGAATTAATGAAACCTATGATACCCATGAAATCCATAAAATCATTATTGATACACCCAAAATAATTCAGATGCCTAGAAATCCATTTATGAAGATTACTTGATTGAAGTGAGTTAAAAATTAAATAAGAAGTATTTTGATTTTTTTAAAATTTATATCATGAATAAAATATTGAATAAAATTGTGTTCAACTCTTAAATAAATTTTATTGAGGATGATGCTTCACACAAAACGATGTGTTTCTCAAGCATTGATGTAATTATGAAACTTGTCATTACAGGTGACCAGAATTAATTGAGCAGGGTTGGAAGACATCTTTAGTGGATATCAAAGATACATAAAGTGTACACGATGAATTTATATCCTAAAATATCATGTAGGAATATTAATGATCATATTATAGTGGATAAAACCTTAATCATAGGTGAAGTCTTCTGGTTGGATCTAAGATAAGTTGAAGTATTCTAGTTGGAGAAAATAATAGAAGGAGTATTTTGATTATAGCCAGAGAAAGAAGTCGTTATGTCAGATCATCAAGTAGTATAAGTCTTCTGGTTTTATCCAGAATAAAACTATGTATATTTGTTGGAGATAAATCATTATAATCACTTGATTGATAGGGAATAGTATATTTTTGGGACAAACATGTCAATGAGTTGACTTTTACCAAACCTTATAAATATTGTGTGTTACTCTCGTTATTAATATCATTATAAATGAAGTTATATTGATATATATAATTGAGTGGTTCGATAACCTGAAAATGATATATTGGTTTAATTTTATTGAAATGGAATTTTTCAAAATAAACCAATGTTTCAGCCCTCCCCTTTCAATGACCAATCTGGCCTAGGGATCTAGATAAACTCATTTTATATTTGAATGTTTTTGAAAAAATAAGAAAGATTATATAAAACAAAAAATAATGTTATAAATAAATATAAATTTTATTATATATATTATAAAATATATAAAACTTCTTTCTAAAAATAGTCTGAAAATAATAAAAAATCAAATAAAAACATAACAGAAATAAATAAAGGGTTTAGTTACTTTTCTATACCTAATAACCTACCTGTGACAGTCACCCACTTCTAATTAGTTTATTGTAAAATAAATTAATCCATAACATGGATCATGATCGACATAATAATACATAATTCTATATATTTTTCATAGATCCTTTTCTATTTTTCTACTTGGGATGAATGAATGAAAATCAATTACATGATGGCAGTCTTTTATTTACATGGTCTTATACTATTTATAAGGGAGTACAAATTAAAATAAATGAATGAGCGTCTCACAGCTGCCAATACCACACTTCAGACTCTGACTACAAATAAATAGATTGAAAAAAAACATATCTCTATTGTTATTAAAACTTTTAGTGATAAAATTTTAATGAGTTTAGAGATTCGATGCAAATTATTTTTGTCTACCTTAGTTTTATAGGTGTCCTTGAATTTGTTTGAAAGAGATAAATAGTGTTTTCATATATGGTTTGGGAAAATATTGTGTCATATAATATTATGAATGAATTATTTATTTATCTTTTTTTCATGTGTAAATTCAAATGTTACTCTATATGTGTGTCTCATATTTTTCCCTGAGAGGGTCAGGTTTTTAATGTTAAATCCATCTAAATGTAGCCTTTAACGAACATTTATTTCAACCATAATATCTGTAACTCAATAATTAATGAAATTAAAAATAGATGTTGTTGATTTGAAAAGTTATCCACTGAATAATAGAGACATGAATTGGTTTCATTACATAGGCATGGTTATATAGGCTGAAGATTAGTTCCAATGAAAACGATTAATAATTACTAGTCAATGTAACTTAATTCAATCATGTGTTCACTGAATTTTTTAATGAATTATGATCATTACATTATGAGGAATGTACTATTCTTCATATAGTTCGTACTCTCCATATCATGGACATGTGACTTGTTCTTATGGTTACATGATTTCCTCACACTATCACTTCATTGTTTTCTTATGGTAGATTTTCCTCCTCTTATGAACACTATAATAACACAAGTCGTATGTAAAAAACATAGGGAAATTTTAATTACTTTTCATAGTTACATGGTTTCTTATTGTTAGGTAGTTTCCATTTATCATCCATTTTTTGTTTAATATATTATAGGATCATTACACATGTGGTAAGATAATCTTCAATGCACATTTATTAAAAGATATAATGGATTAGTGCCCAATATGTGTTTTCTTTATGCAGTCAGCAACACACGATCTCTTGACCTTCATAGTCAGTTTGTTTTCATTATACTGAATGAATGCATGGTTAACGCCAAAAATAACCTTTTTAATAGTATTGGAATATAAATAGTTGCAAATATAAATAATTATATTCAATAAATAACTCATGTATATAATTTGATATCATTTAACTTAGGATTTAATAGTCAATGCCAATACACCATTTGTTATGTATTCTTTTCCCCTTGATACAATGAATGGTTACAAGAATATTTTCTCAAAGAAAGGTTCTAATTGAAATCAACTATGTGGGAGATAATTTAGATCACCAATTTACCTATTTTATATATATCTATGTTTGAAAATTCACTGAACATTTATGATTTTGGCTTCGATCATAATATTCTATAATTAATATGTTTATAATACGATGTAATATTTATGTATAAAAATTATGGGTTACTCATGGAAATGTGAATAGTTCATTGGAAATGTGGAAACAAAATAGTGTCTGGAGGTACCAAAAATAGTACATTTTTTTGAATGAGGGAAACATGTATATTATAAATGTTAATTCTCTAATATAAGGGCTTATAATGAAAATTGGAGCTAGTTACATCAAATACATGATAATTCCTATGAAACTATATAATTGAAATGGGTTCCAAAAATGATGTTGAATGAGATAAAATAGTTACCCATTCCAAAATATGAGTATTGTATTTGTATCATATTCATCCAACACCACTATTCTTGTAAATTTTCATTACAAATCAATACTCCCACCATTATCATAAATGTTTAATAATACAATTCTAATAATATTATTATTGCATCTCATGTATATGAAAACTCGCTAATGGATGTGTGGAGGAATATGATTCCTGAAAAAAAATTATCCTTCCATTAGAAAATATTTTATGAGATATTTGGCATGAATTTTATCTCCTGATATATATATGAAATGAATATTTCCCAAATAAGAGGATCAAAACAAGATTAATTAATGCATTACAACATATTTGTAAAATGATGATTATAAAATCCCTCTGAAAAATAACTCCCACTATATTGGCTAATTTAGAAAATATATTTATAGAAAAACTCATCACTAGTTTTCTCCAATTCTGATGGAAAATATTATTTTAGAATCCCAATAATAGGTAGTAAGGAAAAAACGACACTATTAAAAAAATCATGATTCACATACACCATTAACATTAATACAGTCAATAATTAAAATAACGTGGAGAAAATTTCTTGAAGGGGTGTCATGACCTGAGATTTTACTATGAAATTTCCTTAAAAATTTTAAACTTCTCTACAAAAACAATAGTACTAAAATGCTCTATGGCATATTAGATGAACATTATGAAGATAATTATAAGATGAATCAAACCTCTTGTAAATAAAAAGTTATAAACAAATAAAAAATTCATACATTTAGGTCGTAAATATCACCAATTATTAAAGAGGATTTTTTATTATAAAATAATAGTTTAATTCATTAATAAATTAAATAAAACAATTTATAATTTTTATTATGAAAATATATATGAAAAATTTTCTAAAAGAAAAATTTTTATAGAATAATATCATGAACATTTATGTTTCAGAATGTATATTTTTCAACAGGGGTAGATTTATTTATATTTTATATTTTCATTAAAAAATATATTTCTAATTTATATTATTCTAATAAGATAAAAAATATTTTTTTTATAATATTTATATTATAATATTATAAATTTTTCGGATTTTTCTTAAATTATTTTTTTAGTCGATAGTAAAAATACAATTTTTCTAAAAATACAATTACATTTATGATATCACTAAGAAAATAAGATTAATATAAAACTTATGAAAACTATTTAATAGTTAATTTTAATTTTTAATATGTTTTATGTAAATTACAGTCATATAATTTAAATTTTATAAATAAAGGGACCTTGTTCCCTAAAAATAGTTTTAATATGTTATAAATTTTTTATTATGTAGTTTTTTTATCACATTTTGAAGGTGACTATAATAATATGTATATAAATTATAGAATCATAAGGTCTATATTAAAAAATAATTTCTATTTTTTATGTTTATGAAAATGAATTTCCATATAAAGAATTATTTATTGTAGTGAAATTCAAAAGAGAAAAAAGTATCAACTAGTGTTGTAAAAGAAATAATAAAACATAAAATATGTTCTTAATTGAGTGGATGAGTTGAGGATCAAAAAAAAGTATCTCCAATATATTATGGGACATTTTGAAACTTATTAACTCAATGAAAATCCGATATCTTTATATTAAGATGAAATATTTACCAGAATTTTATTCCAACCATGTATAAAATAGACCTTCAACACAAATTCAATAGCGCAAAAAAATTTTGTATTTCTCATAAAAATATATCACCATTATTTCCCATTGAAACCTATTTCACATCCATTAATTTATAGACATAATATTTTCGATCAAGAATTCTATTTCCAAGGAATCCTCCAAGAAAGGCTCAATGTTCTCAAAATAAGTATTTTAATTTTCCTAATGTTGTTTCTTCTATACCATTCCCATTCATAGCTATTTTTACAAATAATGTGTGAAAAATAATTAATTTTTATTATATAATTTTTTTATATTTTGGAAATAACCCTTAACCACCAAGACACTTTTTCCAAAAAAAGGAGTTGAAAATGAAATTCATGTATCAGTGCATAATAACAAATTAATAAAACATAATGAATCATTTTTCCTTCACCTCTATACAAGGATATTACTAAAGTGGAATTTAATGAATTAGTATGATCATTATAAATTGTCTTATATTACTAAATAATAAATAATGTTATATGTTTTTATCATCCTATGGAAAATGATATCGTCATCTATTTGTTCACACAAACTACCTCCTCTATCAAACGATGTATTCTATTTTTCAATACCTCCATTACTTGTAGGATCGAAATAATGATGTAGATTCTCAATATACAATAGGGGGGGTGAATTTTACACATTAAGAATTTCATTAAACAAGGAAACATATGAGTTTAATAAAGTTAAACTAAGAAAATTCACAACACCTCTAGCAAGAATTGAAATATTTGGACAAGGTATGAAGTTACAAACTTCTAGTTAAATAAACTTTCTTAAATCTGGAAAGTGATTACCGAAATATGGATCCAGAAAAATGAAACTTAACTAAAGTTTACAAAATGAGATTCTACCTTAAAGTGTATAGAATCTAACTAAGTCAGAGTACAAGTGTAAGGAAATATAAGAAGGTTATACTTTCCTTACAATAAAAAATGCAGCGGAAAAACATGTAACAAAAAGAAGTAACAAGATATAAATCTTTTAACCCAAAGAGAAGGGTATCTAAAAACCTTGTATAAAGGTCCCTTGATTTATACTTTCAAAAAAGGCTATCTTACCCACACCAGGGTAAGCCCTCGATACGAAGATCGGAGCCTCTGTCTTGCTATCCCCGCAAGACCTCAAATTCAAGGTAGTTAGAACCTCTGTCTTTCTCAGCAAGGAAGACCTCAAATTTCAACGTAGTTGGCACCTCTGTCTTCCTATCCCAGGAAGCCCTCAAATGTAATCACCAACATTCGGAGTCGCACGAAGCAATCTGAACGAGCAGTTCAGTACACACAAGCCATGAAAATATTCTCTCTCTAGAACTCACCATAACATCATGTGGTATCTAGAGTGATCAACATCTTTTTTGTGTGTGGAGCTCTTTTAAATGAGCTCCTTTTTATTGGCTCGATAGAAATGGTCAGCTCCCTCCTCCAACAATGATTTTTTCATTATATTTCGGAGGGACATACACACGTGTCACTCAAACAACGGTTAGTCAATAACTAAATACACGACATCATTTTGTAATGAAACAAGTGTAAGAATAAACAAAACTGAAGTTCGTAATGTATCCAAAATAAAATTTCATAGTCTAACCATAATTGAATTCAGAGTCTATAATAAATAGTTGTTCAGATTCTATTTTTCTAAGGAATTCGTAATGAGAATTTATAATCAGTATTCGTAATGAGAATTAGTAATAAGAATTTTTAATCAGAATTTGTAAAGAGAATTCATCACTGGAATTCATAATGTTAATTCATCATTAGAATTCGTAATGAGAATTTGGCATGAGAATTCATAATGAGAATTCATAATGATAATTATTAATCAGAATTCGTAATGAGAATTCGTCACTGGAATTCGTAATGAGAATTCATCATCAGAATTTGTAATGTGAATTCTGCATGAGAATTCATACTGATAATTTGTAATGAAAATTCATAATCAGAATTCGTAATGAGAATTCATCACTAGAATTCGTAATAAGAATTCCTCATCAGAATTCTTAATGAGAATTCTGCATGAGAATTCGTAATGAGAATTCTTCATGAGAATTCGTAATCAGAATTCGTAATCAGAATTCGTAATTAGAATTCATCACTGGAATTCGTAATGAGAATTCATCATCAGAATTTGTAATTATAATTTTTCATTATAATTCGTAATGATAAACTAGAATTCTTTATATCTAAATATTATGTGATTCTGAAGTTTTGTACCTCGACCCGAATTTTATACATAGGCAAATTTATGATATGAATAAGGAAATCTAATTAAGGGTAAATTTCATAAAATAAATAAATTTTCCTTATAGAAGTAAAATATTGACTTTCTGAAGGATAAGGTGTTTCTGATTTTCAAAACAAGAATGAATGGAAAATTCATTAGGAAAAACTTATTGACCCAAAAATCTCCCCCTTTTTTGAAAGCACAAACCACCTTACGAAAAATAATATAAGAACTTAGAAAAATTTCTTTAGGCTTTGAAATTAAAACATATCTCCCTTTGTTTATGGATGATGATGAATACAACTAACCCCCCCTAAGGCTTATGAACACTAAGGATTGTATTATAGATTTCCGGAATGGAGTTTTCATTATCATGGAAATGAAAAACTTCGTAATGAGATACTCCCTCTTTGATAATCTCCCCCATACTTAGGGATAGTTATTTCTTAGAGAGTTTTCCTTCTCCCCCTTTTTGGTAGTTCTTTTTCCTTCTCCCCATTTGTGATGTTCAAAAAGAATTGAGGGAATGGAAAAATAATAATAAATTACCTGAAACATTAGTACATAATAACATGATATACAAACAACCAAATATTTCATTAGAGTTGGAAGAATGTTTTCAAGGGAAATCAAATGAAAAAAAAGATCGTATTGAGTTCATTTGTCTTCCTTCTCCTTTGGAATTAACTTCTTCAAGATATTTTTTAGCCTCTTAAAATATTTCTGATCCTCCTCAGCTTGCTTCTCCCAAGCTGTGATCCTTTCTTATTGAGCTTTCAGTACCTCTTCCTGAGCCTTCATGGCCTCTTCCTGCATCTTCACTAACTCATCTTGCTTTACATGTTTTTCTTCGAGCTCAATCCAGAGATCTCTATCCCTTTTAAAATTTTGAGCAACAGAGTTAACCTTCCCATTCAAGTCCTTGACTTGTTGATTCTTTGAATATTTTCCATGGGTCAGCTTGTCCTAAAGATCCTTAATCTTGGAATCCTTAGTATCAAAATCATTTTGAACCTCATTCTAAAAACGATCAAACTCATCCAAGTCATCATCAACTTTCTTGAACCAAAGAGTGACTTTGCTTCATGATTTTATGTGAACATCATAATTGATACGGAACTTTTTATGGTCACCCTCAATTTTAACACAGTTATACATCACTATGGATAGTGATTTTGATTTCTAGTTAAGACTATGCTGAAACATTTGGCACCTGGAGTCTATGGTGGGAAAATTTAGAATGATATACAACAATTTCTTTAATGACTCAACCACAAAATCATAACCCATTTCTGATGACTCTGAATCAGAAACTTTTCTTAGACTTTTATCTTCTTCATTTTTAACCAACCTTCTTCTAGAAGAACTAGAAACATCTTTCTTCCTAATGATATCTCTTGTTGGGGTATCCGTAAGCACTTGCTTACCCTTATCATCTTCTGGAATGGGTTATTCATTAGGGGATTCTTCCTCACTCTCAGAAAGTTATATTATCTTATCTTTATCTAGCTTCTTTTTCTCTGTTCCTTCTTCAAGGGAATGCTTCTCATTGATTTCTTCCTCAAAAAGTTCATTCTCTTTCTCTTCCTCTTTATCATTATTTTGCCTCCCCTCTTTCATAGCTCCCTTTTACGGAGTGAAAAACATTGAGGAATCTGCCTCAGAAGTTCGTAGTGGTGGTTTCTCTGATGGATATTCCTTCTCTTGATAGTCTTCCACTTGTTTCATCAAGTCATCAAGGTCACCACTCCCTTCTTCAACTTCTTCTTCTTCATTTACTTGCTCTGCTTCCTCTTCTTCTTCTACTCTTTCTATAGATTCTTCATCTACTCCCTTAGAAAATTCTTTCTCTTTTTACTTTTCTAGAGTGAAGTAGTTCTTTCCATAGGTCTCCGATAAAGGCTCAATACAAAAAGATTCCGGAATATGAATCATCTCAGAGGATAAATCTGTAGCTTTCAATAAGGATTGCACAACATTAGCTTCAAACATATTCTTTTTCATATTCTTATCTTTTTCTTGCCTTTTTAACTCATCAGATGCTTTCTCTTTTAAGGCCTTAGCCTCAGAAGGGTGTAGTCCAAACTGAGGGTCCCCTTCTTTTCTCTTCTCTTTATCTTCCCTCCACTTAGCAGCCACTTCATCTGGGTAGGCTTTTTGTTTCACTGGCTTTGGTGGTGCAGATTGGGTTTCCATTGCTTTGGGGGTCTTGTCTTCAGCCACCACCTCTTTCAACATCCTCTTCTTACTGACTTTATTCACTGGTTCATCCTTCTCCACATTTTCCATAACAGCTTCTGCCTCCTCCTATGGAAGATCATAGAACTCTCCTGATTATTTTGAGAACCCAACTTTCATTCTTTTTAAGGTGTCATCACTAATGAGAATTACCTTACAATTTCGGATCTTAGAGGTGAAAGAAACGTTGAATGATTCAAGACACCGAATAATATGCTTGGATAACAAAGTATGATATATAATGATTTGGGATTTCAATGTTCCATTCTTGATATTCTGAATTTTAATAAGAATGCGCCTCATCAGGTTGATCATCCTTAGATTTACCAAGAAATCCAAGATGTAAATATCACTCTTCTTAAGATTTTCCTTATCACCTCTCCTCAGTACGAAAAAAACCCTTAACCCACAACTGGAATATACGGTTGTTGGTGGAGAGATGAAAAATATTTGCTGTTTTATCATCATTGAGGCCAAGGCATTTCAATGCCTTCACTTTTTTGAAACTTCCCTGATCATCTGGCAGCTTCTGAGAACAAAATTCAGCCTCTCCATCATATGATAATCCCACCAATCTCGCAGCCTTGGTGTAAGAAAGCCTGTAAGTCTTACCATACGACTTAAAAGAAAACCTTTCTCTACCGTCTTCCTCATAGAAGGAAATATACTCATAGAATTCTATAAGCAAGTCGGTATAAACAACAGCATAATCCCCTGTCTTCGATATGAAAAAATCTTCCCAAAAATTGAGTTTGATGTTCTTAGAGATAAGAGAATCAAACTTATTAATGAAATTCGGATGAACCAACCTTTCTCTGTAGACTAACCAAGATGAAATTGGTTTGATTGAAGACATTTATTGAGAGGTGGATTATACAGAAATTCGGAATGGAGGAGCACTGAAAAGTTTGTAATGGGCTTTAAGAACATAGGCAAGGCTTCAGCACGCGAGAGCTTTGAAATCGATGTGAGACACAAATAGGGGTCCCCTTTATATAGGCGATGGAGGTGACCTTTGAACTTCCAAAAACCATCTAACAGTTAAAAAACTCTATGATCTGATCTGACTAATGAAAACATAACCACAAGAAAAACTTCAATCCGATCTTTTGAGGTTTTAACAAAAACATTAAAAACTAAGGAAACTTGATACGAAAAATTTAAAAAGAAAACGAAACTACCAGCAAGCAAAAGTGACTACAAAAACTCAAGTAAGGAAGTCATAACTTTCGGATTGGCTAGGAATTTTATTCGTAATAGGTGATATTCCTCTTGAAGAAAAATTATGAGTACGTAATATTATGAGAAGAGAAAATTTTGAGTACAAAAAATTATTAGTACGGAAAATTTCCATTACGAAAGTTCTGAGTACGGAAAATTTCCATTATGAAAACTCCGAGTATGGAAGGTTTCCATGACAAAAACTCTGAGTACAAAAAGTTTCCATTACGAAAATTTAGTTCTGAAGAATTCCATTATGAAAACTTCTTTTCCAAAACTTCCATTACGAAAATTTCCATCACAAAATTTTCATTTAGAAAACTTTAATACATAAAATTTTAAAATATCATTACGAAAAGTTTAAAAACTCATTATGAAAAATTTTTGTTACAAAAGTTTGAAAAAATAACTATGAACATTCTGATTATACTAACAAGAAAATGTACGCCCCCTATGATAAGTATTTTATTACTGTAAATATAATTATTCAAAAAGAAGTTAACGATGAAGGATTGCATCACAGTTATCATTCCAAACTTTTGTTTAATGTAATCAAAATCTATCAGATGGTAAAGATTTTGTGAAAATGTCAGCAAGTTGATCTTGCATTCTGATAAACTGAATAATAATATCTCCTATAAGTGTGTGATCCCTAAGAAAGTGATGACTAATATCTATATTTTTTCACGAGAGTGGTGTGTAGGGTTTTTAATAATGGAAATGGAACTTGTGTTATGACACCAAATTTGAGTCTTAGTAAAACTCAAGACATAGTCTGTGAGTGTGTGTTGCATCCACAACACTTGATCACAACAACTTCCAGATGCTACATATTTAGCTTCAGCAGTGGAGAGTGCTATTAAGTGTTTCTTCTTTCAAGACCAAGAAACTAATGAATCTTCTAAGAAATGAAAAGTTCCGGATGTTCTTTTTATATCCATTCTACATCCACCAATGCCAGCATCCGAAAATCTTTTTAAAACAAAATCATTTCCATAAGTATAAAAGAGTCTTAAATCCATGGTTCACTTTAAGTAGAGAAAAATTATTTTCAATGCCTTTAAGTGAGATTGCTTAGGATTGGATTGATATCTGGAACATAGAAATTCTGAAAACAATAAGTCTGGATGACTAGCTGTGAAGTATAGTAAGCTTCCTATCATACCGGTAAATGATGTTTGATCCACTGGTTTTCCAGCATCATCAAGATCAAGTATGTTTGAGGTACCAATGGGAGTACTAATACTTTTAGTGTTGTCAAATCCATACTTTTTGAGAAGATATTTAATATACTTATGTTGAGATATATAAGTTCCTTCTGGTTTTTGAGAAATTTTAAATCCATGGAAAAATGTTAGCTCACTCATCATACTCATTTCAAACATAGATTTCATTAGATCTGCAAATGAATCAGTTATGGATTTCTGATTTGAACCCAATATAATGTCATCAACATAAATTTGAACATCAAAACATTTTTTTATCTTTATTTATAAAAATATTTGGAACTGCATTTCCCTTAGCATAGTTATTTTGAAACAAAAATCATTTAAGTCTATCATACCAAGATCTTGGGGATTGTTAATGGCCATACAATACTATGGTTAGTCTAAAAACATGATCAGGATGTTTGTCTTCAAAGACCAGAGGTTGTTCGAAAAAAACATCCTCTTGAACATAACCATTATGAAAAGCACATTTCACATCCATTTGAAAAAGTTAAAAATTGAAGAATGCTGCAAAGGTAAGTAAGATACGAATAGATTCAAGTCTAGCTACTAGAGCATTGGTTTCTTCATAGTCTATTCCCTCTTGCTGATTATAGACTTTAGCAACTAATATAGCTTTATTTCTAACAATGACTGAATTTTCATCACACTTATTTCTGAAGACACATTTTACTCCAATAATATATGTTTCCTTAGGTATTTCAACCAAGGTCGAGACTTTATTCCATTCGAATTCATTTAGTTCATCTTGCATGGATTTTATCCAATCATCATCACTTAAAGCTTCATCAGTGCTTTTTGGTTCTAATTGGGAAAGAAATGATTGACGTTCTACTTCATTTCTTAATGAACATCAAGTCCTTACATGTAGATTAACATCACCAATGATGATATCACTATGATGATTCTTAAGAAACGACTGGTTTGGGTTTTGTAAAACTTGTTCATCAACATAGTATAGGAAATATTCTGGGGTAAATGTTTCAGAAGTATCTTCTTGAACATTTTCCTTATTAGAAGGATTTTATATCAAAGGTTGAAAATCAGTTTTTGAAAACACATACGAAGATGTAGGATGAGGTTGTTTAAAAACAAAGGATCAGTTTCATCAAATTTTACATGTAGTGTTTCTTCAACAGTACAAGTGTTTTTGTTGAAAACTCTATATGCCTTAAAAGTTGTGGAGTAGCCTAAGAAGATTCCTTCATCATATTTTGGTGAGAATTTGTGTAAATTGTCATTGGTATTGAGAATGAATACCTTGCAACCAAAAACCTTAAAGTAGGAAAGTCTAGGTTTTCTACCATTCCATAACTCATAAGGATTTTTATTAAGAAAAGGTCTAATCAAAACCTGATTTATAATATATAAAAAATACTTACAGATTCATCCCAAAAATGTTTAGCTACTGAATATTACTCAACATGGTTCTAGTTATCTCTTGATGAATTCTATTTCTTCTTTCAACAACACCATTCTGTTGAGGTGTTTTGGGTGCTGAAAAGTTATGAGTAATACCTTTTATACTACAAAAAATTTTCAAAATCAGAATTTTGATGTTCTCCTCCATGATCACTAAGAATAGTTTTCAATTGAAGGGTTTTCTCATTTTTTAACTTGGGCTCTAAATCTTTTGAAATAAGAAAAATCTTCAGAATTTTTTTCTAGAAAATAGACCCATGTGAATCTATTGTAATCATCAACTAGAACAAACATATAGTATTTTCCGCCAATGCTTCTAGTTTGTGTTGGACCAAAAAGATCCATGTCCACCAATTGTAAAGCATCAGTTGTTGAGACCTCACCGACTGATTTAAATCTTTATTTATATTACTTTCCATATTTACAAGGATCACAAACTTTAGAAGAATCCAGTCTAATCTCAGGTAGATCCTTAACTAAACCTTTCTTAGAAAGTTTTCATAAGTTCCTAAAGTTACAGTGTCTTAGCCTTCTATTCCATAACCAAGAATGATCTTCCATTGCACTTAGGCAAGGTAAGTCTTGGCTACTATGGTCTTCTATGTTTATTGTGTAAAAATTCTCTTGCCTATTGGCAGAAAGAATAAATTCTTCCTTGGAATTCTGTAAGAAGCACTTATCATTCCTAAATTTCACAAGGCAACCTTCATCACATAACTGAATTATGCTAAGGAGGTTGTGCTTAAAACCTTTTACAAACAAAACATTTGAAATCAAAGTTTTTTCAAGAAGAACAATGTTGCCTTTAAAAATAATTTCTCCCTGATCATTATCTCTGAATGTTACTTTTCCTCCTTTCATCTTGATAATCTTGTCAAAATAGTTTCTGATACCAGTCATATGATGGGAACATCCACTATCCATGTACCATGTATTGTTGTTGTTACTTTCTTTATCTTCCTGAAAATAAGAAAAGAATTAGACTTTCGGAATCCAAACTTGTTTGGATCCGGCATTTTCAGATAACAAAATTTTGGGCACCCACATGTTCTTAGAAAAATAAGCCATATGAAAACCTAAATATTGGGTTTTGTTTAAAGAACAATTCTTTTCCCAGTGAACACCACATTAATAATTGTTACAAAATGGGGCACTTTGATGAACAAAATAATTGTTACTAAAATTTGATTTTTCATGGGTATAACCAAATCCAGACTTGTCTCTTAAAGGTCGTATTTGTGAATACATCTTATCAAAATTTTCCTTACCATGAGTAATGTTTGAGAAACAGTTATTTAGGGAAAAAATATCAGACATGACTTTTATAACCAAGTTTTTATCTTCAAAATCAATATATTTGGAACTAGAGCTAGGCTCAAAAACGCTTTTCTTAGAAATTACGTTTTCTAGATCTTTAGAAAGTTTATTATTCTTAGAATTTAATTCATGAAGACATTTTGAAATACTTATAAAATCATCATTTTTCTTATCAGGATCTTTACAATGATATGATATTTCCTTAGTAAGAATACTATTTCTAGAATTTGCCTTATCATGTTTTTTATTGAGTTTTGAATTCTCAATCTCAAGAAGTTCAGCAAACCTAGAAACTTATTCATAGGTAGGTAAAGTATTTTCTTCATCAGAAGAGGATTCTTTATCTGAAGAGTTATAAAATTTACTATCATTATAATTTAATGAAACATTGGTCAATGATTCAGTATTGTGTACCTTATCCACAAAGCAATGATTGTCAATAAGTAATCTGGATATAAGACCAATATTCTTTTGTCCAGATGATTCGTAATCCGAAGATTCCTTTAAAGAGTCACCACCATTGGCATGCCAAGTATAATTAGATTTCAGAACATTCTTAGCTTTAGCTTTATAATACTTGTTTTTATTCCTTTTAGAATGCCTCTCTTTTCTTTAATTCTTCTTGAGCAAAGGAAAATCAGGTCTTATGTGTCCAACTCTCTTTCATTCATAGCATGTGGCTTCTGAATCTTTCTTATCTTTCCTTTCCTTTTTCTTATACTTGGATTTGAAATTTATTTGTCCAGCTATCTTGTGAATCTTTCAGGCAAGATTTTCTAACTCTTTCTCTGAGACTTCACTCTCACTAGATTCGAATTGGATAACAACCTTCTTATATTTGGATCTAGTTACTCTCTCAAGAGTCTTAGCTCTCATGTGATTTGATGTTGTAGTAAAAGAAAAAGTACCATTCCCATTCTTTTTTTTGATGTTGTCAGCATCTCTTTTCATCCTAGTTTCATGTTGGAGAAGAGTTCCAAATAGCTCATCTAAGGAAATTTGAGTAACCTTCTTGTTCTCATCAATATCAGTTCTCATTGATTCCCACTCATTGGGTATAATATCAATTATCTTGTCATCAAGAGATTCATCATCCAGGCCTTTCTCTCCCATAGATTTTAAGCTATTCACGATAGTCCGAAATCGTTGTTGCACCTTACAAATGGGTTCTCCATAAGGAAAATTAAAAACATGATACTCAGCTCTAAGCATGGATCTTATAGTCTCAATCACATTAGATGTACCAAAATGAGTAACTTCATGTTTCTTCTATATACAGTTAGCTGCTTCATAAGAAGAAATTTGGCTATATATGTTCCTAATCATTGAACATAGTAAAGTGTTGCGTACCTTATAGTTTAATTGATAATCATGCTTCTTTTGGTTTGTGAAGGTAATAACTTCCATATCAGGAATTTTATAACCTCCAGTAAGAATAAAAAAAATTTCAACTCCAGTATTGATAACGAATGTATTAATTCGATCTGTCCAATACTCATAATCATTACCATCAAAAATTGGTGGTCTTGTACGATTTAGGTTGTCGATGGATCCAATATTGATTCTTTCCATCTTAAAATCTTTCTACCCAAAAACTTGTTTATAAAAAAATTTTGGATTCAAGGAGAATATCCCTAAGCAAGGAAAATATAGAACAATGAAAAACTAATCATGAAAAATTTATATGTGAGTATAAGTATTTCTGAAACCTGCTTTGATACCAATTATAGGATAAAAATAATGATGTAGATGCTCAATATACAAGAGGGGGGTGAATTGTACACTTTAAAAATTTCTATAAACAAGGAAAGATCTAATTTTAACAAAGTTAAACTAATAAAATTCACAAAACCTCTAACACCAATTGAATGATTGGGATAAAGTATGAAGTTACAAACTTCTAGTTCTATACACTTTCTTAAATATGGAAAGTGATTCCGGAAATATGGATCCAAAAAAATGAAACTTATCCAATGTTTAAAATATGAGATTCTACATTAAAGAATATATAATCTAACTAAGTCAGAGTACATGTGTACGAAAATATAAGAAGCTTATACTTTCCTTACAATACAAAATGCAGCGGAAAAACTTGTAACAAAAACAAGTAACAAGATATAAATCTTTTAACCCAAAGAGAAGGGTATCCAACAACCTTGGATAAAGGTCCCTTGATTTATACTTTATAGAACGTCTGTCTTACCCACACCAGGGTATGCCCTCAATACGAAGATCGGTGTCCCTGTCTTTCTATCCCCGCAAGCCCTCAACTTCATGCTAGTTGGAAACTCTATCGTACTCACCAAGGAATCCCTCGAACTTCAAGCTAGTCGGCACCTCTGTCTTCCTATCCCCAGAAGCCCTCAAATGTAATCACCAACATTTGGAGTCGCACGAAGCAATCTGAATGAGCAGTTCAGTACACACAAGGCATGAAAAGATTCTCTCCCTAGAAATCACCTTAACAGCGTGTGGTCCCTAGAGTGATTAACTTCTATTTTGTGTGTGGAGATCTTTCAAATGAGCTCCCATTTATAGGCTCGGTAGCAATGGTCAGCTCCCTCCTCCAACAGTCATTTTTTCCATAAATTTTAGAGGGACATGTACATGTTTTACTCAAACGGTTAGTCAATAACTGAATACACGACATCGTTTTGTAATGAAACAACTGCAAGCATAAGCAAAACTCAAGTATGTAATGTAAGAAAAATAAAAGTTTTTAGTCTAAAAAAAATGGAATTCGGAGTATATAATAAAGATATGTTCGGATTCTGTTTTTCTAAGGAATTCGTAATTAGAATTCGTAATCAGAATTCATAATGAGAATTCGTAATAAGAATTCGTAAATAGAATTTGTAATGAGAATTCATTACTATAATTAGTAATGAGAATTCATCATCAGAATTCGTAATAATAATTCTGCATGATAATTCATAATGAGAATTCTTAATGAGAATTCGTAATGAGAATTCATAATGAGAATTCATCAATGGAATTCATAATGAGAATTCATCATCAGAATTCGTAATGATAATTCTGCATGAGAATTCATAATGAGAATTCGTAATGAGAATTTGTAATCAGAATTTGTAATGAGAATTCATCACTATAATTCATAATGAAAATTCTTCATCAGAATTCGTAATGAGAATTATGCATGAGAATTCATAATGAGAATTCGTAATAAGAGTTCGTAATCCAAATTCATAATGAGAATAAATCACTCAAATTCATAATGATAACTCATCATCAAAATTTGTAATGAGAATTCTTCACTAGAATTCGTAATGAGAAAATAGAATGCTTCATATCTATGTATTATGTGATTCCGATGTTTTGGACTTCAACCTGAATTTTATACTTAGGCAAATTTATGATATGAATAAGGAAATCTAAGTAAGGGTAAATTTCCTTAAATAAAGATATTTTCCTTATAGATGTAAAATATGGATTTTCTTAAGGATAAGGTGTGTGTGATTTTAAAAACAAGAATTAATGGAAAAGTCATAAGGAAAACCTTATTGGCCCAACATTACTATCATGTAATGATAATGAATTAATTGTTAAAATATGAATTTTATGAAATTATTAGGATTATATTAATAAAAAATGAAAAACCTATTAGTAAAATAACCAAAAAAATCATTGTAAATTCATTGGAATAAAACGAACATACAAAGAGGAAGTACAATTAATTATTTCTATGTAACAGTTTTGTACCCATTACCATGTCATAGAAATATATTAAATTATGATTTATCTTTTTAATAACTACTATAATATATATTTATGCCTCTATATGAATAATATTTCTAATAAATAACTTCATAATGTTTCATTAATTTTAGAATGTTCAAGTTTAGGTTGGTCTAAAAACCTACATGAACAATGTTATAAAATAATATCATGTAAAACAATGGGAACTTTATTATGGATAACATATGATATAAATATTAATGTAATAATTTTATTATGTTATTATAGTGAAAAGATTTATATTACACACATTCATTATGAAACCAATATGCTTTTCGTAAAAATCACTGAAATTCTCTCATCTTTGATTTAATCATTAAGGATCATAACCAAAACACTGGAAAAAATTATAATAAAATTAAAAATAATTATAATGAATCAATTAGTATAACATAAATGTTTTGGTAATGGTTAACTTATATATGTGAATGATTAACTACACCTATATTGTGAAACTAGTTGAAAATGACCAAGATTACTCACACCCTGCATTAAAATAGAAAATAACAAACTAATATACTTATATTGAGTAATATAAAATTATATTTATAAAATTTCATATATATGAATTGGGATTATAAATAGGTTATTATGATTTTTTTTAAATATGAGAATCAAGCGCTTTAGTAGAATTTTGGAAATATTTTAAGGGGTCCTTAGTTTCAAATTTAATTTCCTAAGGCATATTTAATATTGTTCATCATGATATCATTGATATTGTGTGATTATTTACTAATGTATTTAGTCTAAAAGATTCATTTAATTCATGGGGTTTTAAATAGTCCCTAAAATTTTACATCCTCTATACTCTTATTTTACCCAAATTTCTTATTGTAATTATAACCAACCCACTCTCATCTTACCCATTGAGAACCTCCATTTTCCATTTACACATTTAATGCATTAAATTTGGAATTTTATTACCTAAAAATAAATAATTGATTAAGGATAATTTATACAGATACTACTTTCATTAAAATTATTTAATGAGGTTTTTAATATTTTTAATATTGGTTGTCTTTTGCAATAGATTGAATGAATCTATTTTTCATTTTTACCTTTTGAACAAGTATTTGAAACATTTATTTTATAAAAAGTAATCTATATAAATTTTTTCATTCTAAAATAAATTAAAATCATCATTGTATTATATAATATTTAATTTTATAATATTAATATTTTTAAATAGTAAATAAAATTCATTGTTTCCAAAGATTTCTATATAATGCTACTAAATTTTTTTTTTCAAATTATATAAACAATTATTTATATATTTTATTATTGATAGTGGATATTAATCAATAAAATAATACACCATATTCTTATAGACTTATCCTCATTGGTACTTCTATATTAGAGGGTTCATCCATCACATCATTTTTTCCTAAAAATCCATTATGAATTGGAATAACATTTATTTTTATTTCATTTACATTGTGAATATAATATTTTCCATTCTATTGAATGAAATTTCTTTAATAAAATTCCCTAAATCTATCTAATTATAAAATTATTGAGTAAAACAAATATTGTTTTATATATATGGTGTAAATACCATAGACATCATTTAATTGTACCTACCTTTTACTTTATATATTATCATTGGATATCCATTTATATTCACTAATTTTAATATGTTTACTAATGGAATTATGAATATTTTACTTATTTTATTCCATTGGGGATGTATATAGAACAACATTGCATTGCATTTTACCATTTTGATATGTTAACAAATGATTTTATATGGAATAAATATATATTGATGATGATTTATGGGGACGTATATAATCTTACAATTCCCTAGATAGTTTTTTTATCTCATTAGACAATAATTCAATAACTTAACGAGTTCATTTATGAAGGATTGTGAATAGTTATTTTTCTATCAATATTTCTCATTCTTATGATTATGTGACCTTTATATGTTTATTTTAATTTAATGTTTTTTCAAATCCCTTTTCTATTTGTTTTTTATGGAATATTTCACAAATTTATATTATTCTAGCATGATTTAAATTTGTATTATATGTTATAATGAAAATTTATTATTGTTCTGCCTCTTTCATGTGTGACAATTCCATGATATTTTATTATTTTATGCATTTTCCCATTCCATTATTTATGATTTTTATTTTTTTAATGATAACATTATTATATATACTAATTATATGCATATTTTCATCTATTGGTCACTTGAGATATTTTATACTTATCTATTATGTTTACCATAACTATGTATCATACATAAAAAGATATTTATTTCATAATTTCCCAAAGTTTTTTAGAATATTAATACTTATGATGTATCTAGATGTGTACTCTATGAGGCCAATTTTTGTGAGTTTTTTTTTCTTGGAAAGGACTACGATGATTCTTATATAGTTGTTGGGACAAAATCCCTCAAGATATCATTGGAGATTTTTTAAATGTGATTGTGTTTTTTGACAAAGTGGAAAAATGTGCTTTGATTGTTGACAAAGCAAACCATATTAAAAAATTTTGTTGACCAAGGGTATTTCATGGTGGAATTTTAAGTTCAAGAGTTGTGGTAAATGATCCATGTTTGATTAAACAACATCAACAAAGGAATGGATGATCTGGAGGTGGTACAAAAATAACACATACAAGGTGGCGATGTTTTCCAGTGTTTGCCAAATTTTTGGGCCTGAAAATCGCAAAAAATAGAAAAGTGGTTTTGTTAAAGATACTTGTGCGCCATGTAATTGAAGGAGAGGAAACATGCGCGCCTAATGTTTTTCAGGATCAAAAGGTCAAAATATGGAAAATGAAAGAGGGTAGTGTAGGTATTGGTGTGGTCGCGCAAGTGACTTGCACGCCGTGAGGAGACTAGCACGCCGATGCCTAGGAGTCTTGGGAACTTGGGCGCCTATATTTTTCAAGATTAAAAGCCCAAAATATGGAAAAGGAAAGAGGGTCGCGTAGGTATTGGGATGGTCACACATGTAACTTGAAATGGAAGAGACATGTGCGCTGACGGTAGACTTGCGCGCCGTCGTGCAGGGTGAACAAATGTCTATAAATACAAGACCAACCCTCCTCATTTTTAATGGAGTTCAACACTTAGAAAAATAAGATCTCTCGATGCGTTGATGTGGTGGTCATGCATGTGGTGTGTGGTCGCAGAGGTGGACGTGCGTGCTTGTATTTGAAGTTGTGCGCCGATTGTTAGTTGCGCGCCAATATTGGTTTGGGCGTAAAAGGGGTTGAGTCATGCTGGTTTGGAGTTGCAGAAGATTGAGCAGCACAGGTGGTTGAGGTAGTCCTGCACACCAGTTGTGACCTGTGAACCAATACTTGCGCGCCTGGTTAGACTTGCGCTCCATGTAAGGCTGATTCACGGTGGTTATTTAGGGCTGCATGAAAGCTGGAAGATTTACTGATACCTTCGGTGTAATGATAAATTCATCTACAGGTTAAAGCTGGACATCAACAGAGTATCCACATATAAAAAAGGATGTATTCATTAGATATAATGAAGAGACCTACAAGTCTATAAACCGTGATGGGATCCTTTCTGGAGCAGTGAGCAAAGGAATAGGAAGAAGGTGATCCTCTCCACCAAGTGTGAACCAGAGAGAGAGAAATATGGAATGACCATTGGAAAGCAGTGAGCTGACCCTAAACCTTATAAAGGCAGTGAGCCTGGGATAGAGTGGCTGCTCCCAAACCATTGTATCCACATCTAGTGATGAATAGTGGAATTCGGTATGACCAGAAACTTGTCGGCATATTCTCCTTAGACTTAGCCCAGTGAGGGTGATCCAAGTAAAAATCTATGTGTCTTCTTTCTTACTTCCTTTCATTGAATTTAAAGCATCATCATCAGATAAAGAAGAAACTAAGTGATCATAATAAACACACAAGTGAAAACCAATTGGACCTTGTAATAAAGAGGTCAAGATCCAGTGGGGAAGGAATAATTCTGAATAAGAATATTCATAACCTGATTCACCCCCCCCTCTCATGGTATATAGGCCCCTATTGGTCCTAACAATAGTTTAAAATATATATTTTACATGAAAAAGATATCTTTTTTTATTTAATGGCAGTCTAGGTTCAATAAAACTATAAAACTAAACGATCATGGAATTTTATAATATTGATGTACTTTTTTATGTCATGTACTATTGAGATGGTTGTGTTCAAAGAATATAGAAATAAGTATTATTTCCACCATGATCTGCTGGTAATCATCATGAAAAATATGACAAATAACCATAATTTAGAAATAATGGAGATGCAGAATAGAGTAAAAACATTTACGTAATCACCACATATCACCATTAAATTACTACAATAATAACTCAAATTAGATGGCCAACAATATAGGATAGGGTATATTGGCTAACTATACATCACACAAAATAGAGGAGGAAAAGATCATATTCGAAGTAAAAATCAAGGGGGATAAAAATTATCCTTAGTTTCTTTTTAAAAGGATGCACAAATCAGAATTTTTTTCTTAAGAATGTCACTATTATGTGAACAAAACTACATTAATCCACCACAAGTCACGTGGTTTTGACATAAATGTCTCCAAACCATGCAGTAATCATGTATCCCCCACTATACAAGGCCACAAACCTCGGACGGGTTGGTCTCATGATTTATCAAATATTTTGATAGCCCTTAAAAATATATTTGAAGTGGAATTACATATTATTCATAATATCTCAATAACCATAAGCTAAATATGTGAAATATCCATGAAAAATTACTCAGATGGTAACCCTGAATTTCTATCATTATGCATAAACCTTTTGTTAACATTATGAACTGTACATTCCAAAACCAATAGAATCATAATAATAAACAAGATTTTGTTTCATAATGATTAATAGTTTTCCATGAAATAAAATCATAAACTATGGAATAATTTATCTAAAACATCAAAAATTTAATATGAAGATCTGAAGGCTCACTATATCAAATTAAAAACCTCTATCACCTTTCCCATATCCAAAAATTACACCTGGATTTATTCTAACAAATGTAATGTCGATCTAAATTATTTTCCTCCAATGAAACCCCTCAAAAAGAGAAAAAATTAAATTACCTATGGATTTCAAAATACTAAAAATAATGGATCATTACAACATACCCTCCCTTGGAATTATAATCAACTACTGTCTTCTAGTACTACTCAAACAAAATATTCAACTTACTAGGATTAGTAATTCATATCCTTCTTTTCATGTTATACTTTATAACAACAACATATCCTCAACTATATAACCAAAACAATATAAAATAGTATTCATCAAATCATGAGACACCACCCACTACAATAACTAAAACACAATGATTGTTCTTACTTATGACCATCTACACTAATAAACCATGTTTTCACTAATAAATTATCTCATGGGATAATATGGAACACCCTACGATGATACCAAACTCATATAATATGATTCCAATCCATGAAGATCCCCTCCATTAGAATCATATTCATAAATATATTTTCTATAGTATAATGTCATATATGATGTAGTTTCCAATATAACACACCCAAATACTCCTGGAAACTTAGGTTCCTAATATGTTAATATCCTCCACTATAATCCAGAATATAATTATACAGGCCCATACATTCCATGTACAAAGCCCGATTACACCAATGTTTCCAAAAAAATATACAATTTCTATTCCAAATACATTTTTTATAACTATAATATTTCATATCATGTAGTTTTGAAAATACTACATCAAATTTTAAAAAACTCACTACTCAAACCTCTTATGGAAAATGTTTCTAAAAAACAATCATTATCACCAGCCATCATTCTATTATATTGATCAAACCCAAATCTATTATTGTAACACCATAAGGTTTTATGAACCATATTCTCAATAAAATAAAATTATTTGATTCCTTTTTTGTGTAAAATAATTGAAACTTCTTTATAGTCTACAAATATTTAGGCTTGTCCTACATGAAACATCAACTTATCTTTTGTTACATTCAACATTGATATACTTTAAAATGAAATTTTATTATTATAATTATTTAGTCATGACTATTATGAGACAATTTTTTAAAGATATTCATATTAAATTTAAAAACTATTCATTAAACCCTATTTATAATGGTATTATATAAATAAAACATTCTAACAACAAAGCATATAATTTTCACCATAGTTTATATGTTTTGAAAAATAATATTCACTCAAAAGAACTACTTTTTACCCCCTCTGGTGAACAAAAATAATGTCACATTTAGAATCTTTAGAAACTTATTTTTATAAAATGAACATCATTTTGGAATTTAGAATTTAAAAATTATCTTAGGTTGATGTTCTAGGATTGTTTAGAAATATTTAATTTTTCAATGAATGTTGACAATTATTGGATTTAAATTCGAAATTAAATTCTCATCTAATTTATTTATATAGTTAAAATATATTTTAATTTTGGTTTCAAAGTATAATTAGATAAATTATAAATCTATTAAACAAATTTAGTTCATTAGAACTATTTTAAAATGAAAATTGTGTACAAAAACTATTAAATGTTTTAAACTTTTTCACTTAAAAAACCTATTGTATCCTCCCATATGTGGGAGTAATTTTAAATTAATTTTTGAAACTCCGATTATTAGATTTTTATAAATTGAATCCATATTTGGAATATTAATAATTTATAATTTATATTAAATTCACCAAGGTTTTTTACCATAAATATAAGTCAAATGAGTTAAAATTAGTTAGAGAAATTATGGAAAAAATGAGTTTACATGGTGGTCAAACATTAATCATGAAATGTAAAATGAACTAAGAACTTGGGGAAAATATTTTTTTAGACATATTTTTACCATATAATACAATTTCTATAATATATAGCATTATTGTTGGAACATTATGCATGGGTTACCCATCATTATTTTTTACTTTTTATATTTATAAAAATATTATCCCACATCCACAATAAAAGAGAACTCACTCCCCTAAATTATTCACAACTATCAAGCCAATTGACTCATACAATACATATCAAAATCAAATTCAATATTCCCTACTTGGATCCTAGAGGCCACACTTTTTAAGGAAATCAATCCAAGGAAACACTTTGCTGCAATCCAAAAGGAGTTACCCAAAAAGAGATAACATCATTCTATAATAACTTTTATTTTATTTATTTCTCCAACTAGTGAATTATTATTATATAAATATTACATAATAACATATTTATCTAAAATATATTTATATGTTCATTTTTATGTTTTTTACCCACAATCACACACAATTCCATCAAATATGATACAAAATCATCGTTTGTGTGTACAACCGACTACTGTGCCATGCACCAAAGTTGTTTTGTTTTCCATTGCAACCTTTAAAGGTTGGGAAAAATAATTTAATTAATATCTTTATATTATATATATTTTATTTATTATTTATTTATACCTATTCAAATATTATTTATCATATACCTTTATTTTTTCCATTTTGTGGGAATACGATAACTTCGTTTGTGAAAGCTTGGTCTACTGCCTCTTCCAAGCGATGTGATTCGTTCATGCTTTACATGGAATATATTAAGGTAGGTTTTAATAAATATAGGTGATATATATGAAATAATAATGAAAAGTTAATGATAATATATTACTAGTTATATCATTTACTTCTCTTCTTCCCTTTAAAACACTATGAAAATGGAAGCAACGTTAAACCTACATAAGGCCTTCTGTCTCAAAGAAAGGTGTATTTCATTTCATTTTTATATATTTTATAGATTATTATATATATATAATAAATATATTTGATATTTATTTCATTATTATAATTATGGTGTTTATTAAATCATGATATATGTAATATGACAAAAAATATAACAAATCAAAACACATGAAAAAACAACCAAATCAATTATTTCCCAAAACGTATCTTTAACATGGAATTTTTAATAAAAAGGTAATAAAAGATCATAAGAAAATAATATATGGTATTATATAATTGAATATGGTTCTTTAATAGTTTTATATTAAACATATTTTTAATATACATTAGTTTTGAATGATAATGATGAGAGTCAAGAAATAAGTTAACGAGATTTCTAGTATCACTTTTATTTATGTGAGACTTATTCATTATTCCCCAATAGTTTATTTTTTGTGGTGTACATAATTCCCACGAATTTACTCTATTATTTTTTTCCTTAAATTTATGGTTATTTACATATCCATTTTATCATCTCTATTTAATTAGGTTTTATGGTTAAAACGATACCAAATTAGTAAGGAAATTTTTTCTCAATTGGGATTCTTTGAGACACATGTATTATTATTCAGATATATTCTTTTACGAGGAGTATATAATTACATTAGACATGTTTTATAATTAATATCATTATATTAATGATATTTTAATCTTCATTTAATTCCATTATCCTATAACGTCCCAACCCGAAATCCACTAAACCGGTTCCTCGAGCTAGTTCACCACAAGGCCTCAAGCACGCCTCCCCGTATGAAAGAGGCTGCCGACTCGTAGTGAGGTCCTAGGGTGTGGAAGAGAGGATATAGTGACCATATTACATATTAAAAAACAAAGGAAATAACTAATTATCATACACATTTCTAATTAATCAGAGTGCGTAAGCAATAAACTACTGAAATAGAACAAGTTGTATTAGTAAAATGTTGTAAAAAACCGAATAGCTATGCAGTACAATACAAAACTGGTAACCAACTAGGTTGACCATATATATATTAGTACAAAAAGAAACTGAAAATAAATTTACAAGGCTCTACTACTAACTCTGAGCCGAACCATATAACCAATTTCTAGACACTCTCGAACTACACTAACCCGATCAGTAGAACCACTCGAGCTGCTCTGCTCGATCATGCAACCCTAGGCCTCAGCACTATTCACCATTCAACTCGTGCTCAACCTGAAAAGCTGACATAAGTTCTACACGTACACCGAGTATCACATGCATGGGAGAGAAATAATATCATTAGGGAACCCCATCTAGAAACCTATAGTTGTGCCCCTAAAAGTGTATGAAATAGCAACATGAGTAGCCGAGTAGGAACACAATAGAAGAGAAGTAAACCAAACGTGAAACCACAGTCAAACTCATGGTCTTTTATCCCTTTAAACTGTGTATGTGCCACCATGGATGTCCAAATAAATATACATACACATGTATAGTCCCATACCTATACACATATACATAAATATGAATATTCACGAGTATGTGAATCAAATAATAATGAAACCAAATCAGCAATCAATCTTTGGGTACATAAGCTAGATCACATGGAAATCCTATGTAAGTGCATTGAGTTGGATGTCATTCCACTCAAGTTATGTATCATCAGGTCGATCTCTAGGTTTGTAATCTCATCGACATATACCATCTTTGGACAGAATCGGAATTATATCTCTGAGAAAGCTACATCAGCATTGAGGGACACTCATCCTACACCTGGTTTCACTCGTACTCACCTCAAATCACAAATTAGGATATCAAATACTTACATTCAATCCTATAAATGATCACTGGTTGGAAAAAAAATCATTAGACCATGAATCCAACCAATACTCATAAAACCTCACCCAGAGCCATATCATTAAATCAGGATCAATCCCGATATTTTAGAATTTCAACATGTTTCAGTTCAAATTCCATAATATAATCATTTCAGTTTGATTCAGTGCCAATCTCGGTGTATCAGGATTTCAGCATGTATCAGGGCCAGGCCCAATGTATAAGTATTTCAGCATGTATTAGGGCCAAGCACAGAGTATCGTCATTTCATCATGTATCAGTTAAATTGTGTGAAGGCATCCTACAAGGGATCTTTAGTGAAAATCAAGGGAGGAATGATACAGAATATCCTCAAATGATGAACAATAGAGGCATCCTATAATAGGTATCCTCTCCGAGGAAAATAGGATAGATATCCTATAAGGGACTCCCTAGGTCAAAATGTTAGAATAGGAAACCCTCAGGAGATCCTTGGAATCATCCAATACCACTGCCTTATAGTCCATAAGTTAACATCTCTCAATGGATATTTCCTCAAAATCATAGGTCATGGGTGACAGCACGCAACTCATCTCAGATCTACGGTATCAACTAAGTTGGTCTGAACAACCAACCTATCATTCTTGCTAAGTCCTACTCTCAGGTGGAAACTAAACTCAATAACTAGAGGAAGAACTTCTATATTTAGATAGAAACCCCCAAAACAACATTTATACGACATCTAGATTACAATAGGATTCCACCATTGCAATCTATATGGAAAAATGCTCAGAATGGATACTCAAACACCAAAAAAAGGACAACCGGTGAAAAAGGTATTATTAAAAAAAAAACGATTCAGAGTGGGGCCCATGCCTGTTTTTGGAATCAAGCACCTAATTTCAGACTCTAAATTTACACCATTAAATAATGGTCACAACACCACCGACAGTGCATCAAATAGACATCGGATGCAGAAGATACATCTGATTCAATAATCGCTAAATAATAATAATTAAAATATTATTATTATTTTGCAATTTTTGTACCATGAAGAATAATTCCCAACAAAAAAGGTTCTCCGATAGAACTCAAAAGGCCTACCTCTATGATAGGGTTGTTGGTCCGTAGACGGCATGTGAAATGGACCCATGTATTGCAGATTACAGTGGTTTAATGAACCCCTGGATGAAAACAGCTTGGAAAAAGTACATGGCATGTACTTTGGAGTACATGGAATCTTCCCATGTAAAAGTACATGATGTTTATGTCACTGTACATAGAATTTAATATTCAAAAAAGATCAGCCCATGTGAATTTTTACCCCGACACTTTCCCATGTGACACTACACGATGCGTACACCTGGTACACGGTATGTACTCCTAAAAAACCACTATTTTGTGTTTGTTCCCACATGGCCGGACACACAGCCTACCAATACATGGAGTGTTATCGGAATATACGGCATGTAATTGACAAAACTTCTTCTTCCCAAAAAATAATAACACATGGCATGTTCCCCTAGAACACATGTCATTTAACCTAGGTTTTATAACGGGAAAACCCTCAAAATGCCCGAAACACCAGTTTTCACCCCCGAAACGACAGGTCCGGCCTCAAGGGGCCACAATCAATAAATATAGAGAAGTAAAAACATAAACCAACATGTCTAAAGGTGATATATGGTGAAAACATAAATTTCCCTACCTTTATGCGGAGACCACCGAAGCGTCGGTTTATTTCACCATCCACGGACACCGCACGCTGACTCAGCACGTCAAGAGCTTCGAATCAGTACACCTCTGGCCCCCCATCCCTCTATATTTCTCAAAATATAATTTCATTAATAGGTCATGAACAAGGAGGAGAATAACATGATCAAGAAGGAGGGGGAATGAATAATAACTAAAATAAAATAAGAAAAGAAAGAAAATGAAAAGGGGCCATTGTCGGCCCCGGCGCACTACTCGAGTTTATGCCTTGCCTAGGCTAAAATCCCCATTTCGGACACAATGGTGTAGATAGAATCTCAATATGATGCTCCATGTAAAATTTATCTCCAAATTATCCCACATTAATAATTTAATATTTAATTTAATAATATTAAATATATAAAATTCCGCTAAAATTAAAACAACTCTGATTTCAACCAAACTCCTTTACTAGGGAAAACACCATATTCTTGGACCAAAGGAGTTGTAAAAAGTAATAAAAGTTAATTTGGTTGTGGAAAATACTACTTTAACCATCACAAGAATCTCAATGAAAAAAAATCAAATTTATTCTCAAAATGACAGTCCAAAAAAACATGGTTTCTTACAAACTCCCCTCCAAAAACCTTGTTGTCCCTGAGAAGCCTATTGAATGGTCCACAGCCATGCTCCCAACCTGAGAATATACAAAACAAAGCTATCTAGTCTATCCCAAAACCAGTAATATTTAATTAACAACCACCTTCTACATGGAAGACATTCAACTATGACTGATCTGGTACTCCCCACCATAGGAACACCCTTATCGTCTTCTTAAAAACAAATCTGAGCTCAAAAGCTCACAAACAACAAAGAAGGTAAACCAAAACAAGGGAAACCTCCCTTAAATGGCCAATGGTTCACTCCCCACCTGATGGAGTTTCTAACATCGCTCCTAGGGCACAACCAAAACATGTTCCATCCCCAACAGGGATGGACATTTTGAAATAAAAATGAGCACAATGTATGCCAAATCTCTCTCAGTATACTCATGATGAAAAAATATAGTGCATGATTGTCTCTTATAGGAGAACACTAATATTTCACTGAAGGCATTTCCAAATACATCCCCCATGCTAACATCCTGCAAAAACATGACCAGGATTCAAGCATGGGTAAACCACTCACTAATGTTTCCCTATCACTAAACAGAAATTGACCTATAAAGGATCGAATCAAAACCAAGGGTCTCTATGTCTCCCACCCTGACCTACTGAAAACACCTCACAACTGGGTCACAAGGTCTAGCACCTATCTTCAAGGATCAAAACTTTTTAAAATCAGGTAAGATCAAAATGAACAATGAGGGTTAGAACAGAAACACAAAACCTATGAGGGCCCTAATCCTCTTCGAGCATTCCATGAAGGAACTTCTCCATAGAGGGCACAACCCAAGAAGAATAGAAACTGAACTGACACTCATTTGGTATCCGTATATGGAAATACCCCCTAAAGTTCCATTTCACCAGAAAATCCTTGTTATGTATCGACATATTTATCAACGATCTAACTAGGTGAACATAGATCAATTAAAAAACACCCAACATGGGGTTAAATAGATAGGAATCACGTGCTATATCGACCTACTATGGTCACTACACCACCTGTGCATAAGGACTGATTCATCAGCCTCTCAAAACATTCCTCAACGTAGACCCACTTAACCTACAATTAGATTAATGGTTTTTTTATGAAGACCCAAAGCTCTCAGTCGTTAGTAAAAACACACACTAGTAGGCCTATATGCTGTGAATCCTATATTCCTAGTATGTTGCATGAGATGCCAATTTATTTTCCGAATAAGACTGAAATAATATCTCCGACATCTTACCAATTTCCATGATCAAGAGTTCCACAGTTATTAAAAGTAGACACACAACATGTGTGTCACTCAAGGATAAAATCATATACAACTTTAACATCACAACATCAGAACAATAATCCCAATCCCTTGAAACCCAGACTTCTTACCAGAACAAGTGTTCTCAACGCAGTAGTCTGATATCCATCACATGTTCTGACACATTCATAATAAACCTTTATATCATATCCCAAAAAGTAATTACCAGGAAAAGAAACTCCTTTGATACCACATTGTAAAATCTTGGCCTAGAATCCACTAAAGCAGTGCTCTGATCTCATTCTTCATAAGGCTTCAGGCGTTCCTCCATGTACGCCAGTGGATTCCGACTAGCAGTGAGGGCCTAGGGTGTGATAGTGGGGAGACTATTCCCTCAAACTAGGGTAAGAAAACAATGGAAATAACTAAGTATCATACACAACAGATAGTAAACAGAGTGTGGAAACAATAAACAACTGAAATAGAAAAAGTTCTAATTGTAAAATTCTATAAAATCCTGAATATATATGCAATAAAATACAACACTGGTCACCCCCTGGGCCGACCATATAGATACAATTAATAAAGAAACTAAAATTAAAAGTACAAGTCTAGACTACTAACTCTGATCCAACCCACGTGTCTAATCTCTAAACATTGTCGAACAACACCGTCCTGATCAGTAGAGCCACTCGAGTAGCTCCTCTCAATCATGAAACACTAAGACACATCCTTATCCACCATGAAACTTTTGGTCAACTTAAAAGAGAAGACATAAGGTCTATACGTACATCGAGGTGGACATGCAGGGGTGGGAAATACTATCAGTAATTCACCCTGACAATCATACTATAACTGTTCTTCTAAAAGTGTATGCAACACCAACGTGCTCAACCCTTCTGGAAAACAATAGAAGATAAGTAAACCAAATTTTCATCCATACTCAAACCCAAGGTATGTGATCCCTATCCGTTAGGTAAGTTCCACAATGGATGTCTGAATCTATATTTGTACACATGTATATCCCCATACATATATTCAGATACATAAATATGAATATTCTTGATTTTTTGAATCAAATAAAAAGAAACAACATCCGAAGTCGATCCCTAGATCCATAAGCTTGATCTCCTAGACATCTTGTGCAAGTTCATCAAGTTGGACGTCTTGCCACTCAAGTCATTTATCAAGAAGTCGGTCTCTATGTTTGCAATCACATCAATGTGTACCTTCTTCGGCATACAACGTAATTGTCTTTATGAGCAAGCTGCATCACCATAGGGGGATACTCGTCCACCCCTAGGTTCACCGCCACTCACCTCCAATCAAAAACTAGGATATCTTATACTGATGTTCAGTCCTGTAAAAGTTAACTAGTCAGAAAACACAGAGCATAATCCCATGAATCCAACAAAGACTCATAAAAACTCACTCGTTGGCATATCATTCAATCATGATTGAGCCCGGTATATAATAATTTTACCATGTTTTAGGGATAATCCCGATATATAATAATTTCAGCATGTTTTAGTTCCATGAAAAGTGTATTAGAATATCAGCATATATTCAGGACAAACCTAGTGTATCTGCATGTCAGTATGTAACAGGGGAAAGCCTAGTGTATCAGCATTTCAGCTTGTATCTTTTATAACATTTTCCAATATAGATCATCCATTAAATCCTCCAATAGATCCTATATTCACTTGACATTTCCAAAATAAGCCTTAATGAGCCTGACCACCCTATCATGGATTACTCAAGGCCTTTACCTAATTATCCTCTTTATACCATCCATTATCTTTTAACCAAAACAATTGTACACTAAAGGTATATAAGATTCAATTAGTCACATGATCCCGAACTTGTATTTTTACAGAGACTATGGATCACCCATTGCTAATTACCTCTTTGAAATCACTTCAAATTCCATTTCAAAAAATACACATTCAAATTAAACATTCACATGGTTTACCATAAGAAAATCATGTGGGAAAAACATTTACATAACCAATTACATCAAGTAAGTCTCAATATCCAATTCCAATAAAATATATCTAGGAATACTAAATATTGGAAATAATATGGATCAGAAACCGGATCCTAGGAGAGCATGTCCATGCATCCCAAAAAAAATATTAGATGATGCCTCGCATCAAGCTCAATAGCCACCAACCAGGAATAACGTCTGGTAAACACTACTGCATCAGCAAAACAAAGTCAAATATAAAAAAACGAGTGAGGGTGGTCGAAAATCCCAACCCAACACTACATCCACAGCCCCATGCGCTTACATGTTCGACATAGGTCCTAGGTGACACCCGAACACCATCTCTACCCAAACATGACGTACAAATCAGGGTTATTCAAACCATAGGAACCCAATGGGTCCCTGAAGTCAAACAAAAAGAGGAATCCTACTTGGTATCCTCAAGGTAAACATGAGCAAAGGAATCCTACACATGATCTTTAGTGAAAAGAAATGAAGTAATCCTATATAGGGTCCTCGAATGAAGAACAACAGAGGCATCCTATAACATGGATCCTCTCAAAGAAAAACATGATAGAGATCCTAAAAGGGACTCCATAGTTCAACACATAAGCAAAGGCATCCCTCAGTACATCTTTGGAATAATCTGGTCTCATTGCCTCATTGGCCAGAAGGGAAAGTCTCACAAAGGAAATGTCCCCAAAATCACAGTTCATGGTAGATATCTCACAACTCATCTCAGATCAATGGTCTCAACTAAGTTGGTCTGAACACCCAACCTATCATCCACACCAAGTATCACTCTCAGGTAAAAACTAAACTTCAAAATCAAATAAATAGCCTATCCATTTAGATATAAACCCCCAACACACCATTTATATGACCTGTAAAAGTCAATAGGATTCCACCATTGCAATCAACATGAAAACCCACTCAAAATGGACCACTCACAGACCCAAAATGGTTAACCGTTGAAATTGGTACTATTCACCATAAATATCTAGAGGGTTTCCCATAGCTAATTTAGGTATTAAGAACCTGAAATCAGTCTCTAAATTTTCTCCTTCAAATCAGGGTCACAATTCCACTGACGATGCATCAAACAAACATCAGACGCAAAAGATACGTCTGATTCAATAATTTCCAAATAATAATAATTAATATTTGATTATTTATTTGGACGTTTCATACCATCGAGAATCATTCCCAACACAAAAAGTTCTACAATAGACCTCAAAAGGTCTGCCACAAAGCAAGGGTATTGTGGTCGTAGATGGAACGTGAAACAGACCACTGGATTGTATGTTACATGGGTTTAAAGAACCCTTGGACGAATACAGGCTTGACAAAGTACATGGCATGTACTTTGGAGTACATGGTGTATTTCCATTTGAAATAAAAAGGAGTGTATGTTACTGTACATGACATGTAATGTTCAAATTTTTTTATCATGTGTGTATTTTCACCCGGACACACACCAATGTGCCACTACACAATGTGTACTTCTAGTACACGGCGTGCATTCCATAGAAAAACTATGATGTGCTTCTTCTAACACCGCCAGAAACATCACCAAAAACTAGATAGTGTGTCCATAGATAACATGGATTTTACCTAATTAAACTTCTTCTTCCCTAATTGGGAAGAACACCTGGTGTGTTCCCCTTGAACACACACCATAAAACATGGGTTTTCCGACGGGAAAACCCTCAAAACACCCGAAACCCCCATTTTCGCCGCTGAAACAATAGATCTAGCCTCAAGGGGCCACAACCAAGAAATATAAATCTTTAAAAACATAAAAAACATGTCAAAAAGGTACTTATGGTGAAAACAAAAACATCCATACTTTTGGGTGGAAACCACATAAGCTTCAGTTGATTTCACCATCCATGGAAGCTGCACGCCAACTCAGCACATCGAGAGCTTCGAATCAGTACCCCTCTTGCTTCCCATCTCTCTCTCTATTTCTCAAAATCAAATTTCTCCCTTAGGCCACGAACAAAGAGTATCACAATGTGCACAAGAAATAGGAGGAATGAAAAAGAAGTAATGGAATAGAATAAACGTTAGAAAAGAAAAAGGGGAATGTGCCGACCTTGGTGTTCGACTCAAGTCTATGCCTAACCTAGGCTAAAATCCCCATTCCAGAATCAACAAAAAAGACATAATTTCAATATGATTCTCCATTTAAATGTTATTTCCAAAACAATCCTGTGTGAATAATTTAATATTTAATTTCATAATATTAAATATTATATATTCTACTAAAATTCAAATAGCTCTGATTTCCACCAACTCTTATCCTAAGGTAAATAACATATTTCAGGAACAATATAGTTTCCAGAAGAATTATCTAAGGTTATCTGGTTGGAGAATAGGACTATTTTACCCTTCATGAGCATCTAATGGAAAAAATTCAAATTTCTGCACAAAATGACAGTCCGAAAAACATGAGTTCTTACATATCTCAAGGGGATTATGATTGAAAGTTAACAATGTCATACATGATTAATGTTATAATATCCCCATTTATCGAGATAGTTTACAATTATGTTTTCAATGTTGAAATATTAGATTCATATTTCATTAATTATTATGATTTTATTAATCTATGGGTTTTCATGATATCTTCAAGTATTTATACCATTTTACCATATTTGGTACTATTAAAATTCATTTTTTAGTGGGAAATAAAAGATTATAAAGAGAACCTTGAGCATGTTAAAATTTCAAGGAACATTGAGAAGATATGAGAGACATGTCCAAATGGACATATTTGCGAAGAGGCTTGTGTAGGACCTACCCATGTAGTCCATAAGGTGCATCCCCCTTGTGTGGCACTCTAAACATTGGGCACCTGCACCAAGGACCTAAATGGTCTAGTTGGTTTTTCTCCCCTATATGGGACACTTGCACCATATACCTTCTCCATGGACCTATGACAACAACCTACATTGACCAAGGTTCCATAACTTCCTATAAATAGGACCCTTAGGATCCTCAAGTAGACAATTTAAAAACTAAAAGAACCCCCAGATCTCTCATTGCACATCACCTTCCCCCAGGTCCCCCGAAATTTCTCGGGTAGCTCTATGAAACACAAGAGATGAGATAATTAATGGGCATACACATTATCAAATTACAGTCATAGTCTAAAGACCTAATAAACCTTTTTAATGACCAGTATACCCTATAGAAAAACCACCTACGTGTAGTCCCTCTTCTAATTAGGGACTTGCGTAAGACCCTTTCAAGAAAACCATAGGACATCCAAGTTGTCTTGGTTGAAGCATAACCCATGTTTTTTCTCCACATTTGTCTATTTATGGAGGCATATTATGCCTTTGAAACCCTTTTTTTCCTCTAAAAATTCCTTTCTCTTCCTACTAGTCCACATGAAACCAACCTATCAGGCATACCTATACAAAGAACCTCTACCCTAAACCTATGCCAGTCACCCTTTGATCCTTCTTCCAAATCCACATATAGAAGTGATCTTATCTCTTAGGTTCCAATGTATGAAAGGGGCCAATATGAAACCTCCAGCAAGACCTCCAGACTAAAAACCCATAGGTAGAGGAATCTAAGAGTGTCTATCATTTGGATTTGTTTGGTATGGTAAGAGGTTTCCTTCACTGGTCTTACTAGATAGTTAGGATCCTCGATCCTCATGTTAATTTTTATGTCTATACTCACAAGGATCCTTACCCTAGTGACAATGTTGGAATGTTTCCCATCTTTGAGGATTAATGTTCAATCCATGTCCGACCCTTCTCTTCTCTGAGACCAAAAGCCTCCAGTTCCCAATAGGTAGGATAAAGATCACACATTATTTTCCCTTCAACATGGGATATGATCCTCATCCTATAGTGGAACCTATTTTAGGGAATACCTCTTTCAATAATCCCCCAGAATTTAATATAGTAGGTTATATCCTTTCTCCATTCTACCACCGCATCTGTCGCCTTTATTCCTTCCTCACCTTATACTCACATCCAATGTAAAGAGAAGAGAGGGATGTGTCATATCTCCATCCTCTTACATATTCACCTCATCCTATTCCATGATCTCCCCTTCCACCACCTCTAGTTAAGGAGGAATTTCATGCCGTTTTTCAAATATCCCGCTTCCACTTGTTTCTCACACTGATCATGACTCAATTGGGATTAGAGGATAGTGATGATCAACACAACCACAAAATCCATATGAAGGATTGAACTACAAGATCTTTGATTAATACCACAACTAGGGGATGTATGATTCCTATCTAAGGATTGAGTTTATGGGAAATTCTCTTAAGAAGTCAATCCCAATGATAACCCTCAATCAATCATACAGGCCTCCTTTTTTAGGTATAAAACCCAAATTAGCCTACAAATCACCTTCAGATAATTTATCACTCATGTCCCCTTTGAATGGGAATCCACTTTTGGAATAATCCCTAAATATTTCTCTTAAATGGATATAATTCCCTACACGACTCACTAAACTATGTTTTATTTGATTCCCATCCAAATTTGATACGAAGGAAGCCTCCCTGATGTTGAAAACCAAATCATAAATAATCCATGTTCTTTTTTTCCATATCCTCAATAGTGTATAATTCAACATAGACACTCATATCCCTTCCATTTTCCTGAGGTTTATTCATCATAAATCCAATAACAAACATTTTCTAGGAACCTTACACCAAGACCACTTTTCACAAGATGTTAAACAGTACAGTTGGGAACTTATCACACCAACTAAAATGTATGATATACCTCATTAGGTGGAACCGAACTATATGAGATCTGATTCCTTTCATACGATTATGTAAGAATCCCTTCTATTGGTTCATCCCAATATCAAAAAATTCCTATCTCTCTAGATGACGATATACTCTATAGTGACCTTCATCTATCTAGATCACAATAAAATCCAAAGTGCCCCACTGTCTGGATAGAAAAAAATCATATCTGTAATAATTAATAATGAATATTTATTTATTATATAAGAGGATACTATTGATGGAGGACCTTGGATACATACATATATATCTCTCAATGAAGAACCTTGATTACATAAAGATGATTTTGAATTAAAAAAATGCTAATCCTTGATTACTAATCTTAGGATTACCCACAACATAAATTGGAAGTAATGAAGGATTCATGAACATATTTTAAACCCATGAGAGAGTCACATAGTAGGAAATAATTCCCTCCAAAAATGGTGTGATAATCCCAACCTCTCATCCCCTCGACCAATGGGAGTTTCTAAGAATCATAGATCAAAACACCTAATGAGAACCTTACTTTGGAAACTAGGTCCCCATAGATATAGAAACATTTGGTGTTTCCAGTTCCATGAACAAACCCATTGGAATCCATTCAGAAATAGTAATCCTTTAGAGGGTGTCAATTACTTGGGAAATAGAAAATGGTAAACCCGACAGGAATCCTTAACCACGATGATAGTATCACATACCTGTTAGGACCCTTCTACTCTCATAATGAATATAGCATCAGAAAAGGAAATCAATCAAGTATTTGTTCACTCAAATGATATGATGATTTGTTGGAGGTCATTATTTGTTATTTTTTCTATAAAGGAACTCTTTTTCAGAACTACATTTAATGCAATGGAAGCCATCACGTTTTTACCAATGAAATCAACATCATCTATTTAGACTGAATCCTCATCCACATAAAGGATGTCATCACCAACCCAAGGTCGTCAACACTGGGTCTCAAACCCATTGGTCCTAGAGTATCATCAACATTGTACGATCCCCACATTGGGGGCCACCTTAAAAGCCCTGCAATTCAACCAACACCACTGATTGACTAGTGAATAATGACAGACAGTCATGAAGTAGACTTCACTGATGGCCATCTTCAACTGTTTCAAGAGCTTATCCCTAGAACTCAACAACCATTCCCACCCATATTTTTGGAAGGTGGATAAAGAGGAAACCTACGACCACATCCTAAATACACAAAGGTCCTTTTAAAGGGTTCCTGCAATAAATATCCACCTCCAACACCATGTGGTAGTTAACCCCCATGATGAGTGTGTCATCCTTAGCCAACTGGCTGAGGTTTTTCAAAACTATCCACACGATATGAAACACATGTGATAAAATCTAGGAAACATAGAGTATTTTAACACCTTTTCCCCCTCTAAATAATCCCACCAACCTAGTTTGGTTAAAAATAGTAACTGGGAAAATAGACTCATCATCCTCCATTCATCCTAGCGGCAGAATCATCTAGAATCATTCCAATAATCTCCTCAACTAAGTATGGTAGAAACCTGCAAGAAGGAATATACACTTGCATTCAAACACCAATCTTGTCAATAGACTCGTCTTGGAGAACTCAAATAAGTATTATGACCATGTTTGGAAGAAATAAACAAGTAGGCACACACTCTTACGAGCATTCATCAACCATGTCAGTAGTATCATCTAGAAGCACCTAGATATGTTACTCAGAATGTCCCGAAAACAAGCAGAGGGTAGACTCAACACTCTTCCCCAACACAAGTACTTTCATCATCCCCATGAAGAAAAGGGATGACATGAGTAGAGACAAATACCTCCTCCAGATGCATAATGAGATTATATCCATATTACAACTACTAAAGTCACCAAGAATATCCTATAAATGATGAAAACATAGAAACAAATCCCTTCCCATATCCTATAAACTTTTCAGGATACCATAATAGTTATGAGAGTAGTGAAAAAGGGATGTACAAATTACTCTAATCCCACCAATGGGGTATCACCTTTGAAAACCCCCTAGAGAATAAACACACGTATGTTCTTGTCGAGGATGGTTATGGGGAAAAATCCCCCATAATATATTGATAGACAGATCGGGATCATACACCCAATCTAATTAGAGGTAATCGACCTACTCCAACAACCACCCCAATGAAAGCCCAAACATCTTCCCATGATAACAGATTCTCTTAGAATGTGGTCTTAATCACTCTAATGAAGGCATATAAGAAAAAATTTCATCAATCGTGATTAAAAAATCAACAGTCGATCTATGATTTGGATTCAATTAAAATAGGATTTTTTAAATCCTTCATCTACTTATATTTAATATCTCAAGATCTTACACTACCATTACCAAATTATGGGATCAGTATCAATAATTGTAATGGTCATCAACAAATAATTCACTATAAAGGCTTGCTTCATGCCAACAATTCGGTCGATCTCGATATCTTATCTGAAGATGAGAGCCATAAAAACCCTTCATGTGGCCAGAATACCATGGTTAAAGAGGGACATTCCATTTATTTAATTAACTATGGTGGTCCTCCCCAAGATGGAATTCACAATAAATATTCTCTCCACAATAGGGATTCACACTACAATGATAATTCTCCAATGGACAATGTAGTGATCAAAAAGCGCTCTTATCTTCAGGAACTTTCAAACAAAAGGAAAGTCATGTCTGAGATCATTTCCAAGGTAGGTGAAAATATTTATCCAATGGGAGACAAACTAACACAATAGCCATTATACAAACAACCCTTAGGTCACCTACCTTCAATAATATCAGAGTAAATCTGAACCAATTTATTATTCTTGGTAAAACAACTGAGAAGAGTGAACTTTGGTAAAACTATGTTGAGGAACCTCTGGTCAATGTCAAAGAAGATCAACTAAACATTAGGAAACATATCGATAAATATAACATGACAGTCATGTTCTGGCCATTATCAACCCCTCAATACAACATTCCAAAGGTTTTGGAAGTAAATTATAGGAATTACATTTGCCTTAATATATGTAAAACTCTTTGTCACTTAAAAATAATGGTATTACCATTTCATTAGTATAAAACTCGCATAAAGGTAATAGGTGGGTTAAAAAAAAAAATTTACATGACATGTCTCCTTGAATCCTGACATCCAATGATTGAGAAGCCATAGGGAGACTTTAAATGTTCATTCCTTGATTCATTAATGGTGTTACAATGACTAATCACAGACACCCCATCTGGTGTTTGAATAAGAGGATGGGGTGTAAATGGATAATTTAATTTATCTCCACTCTGAATCTAGAAAATCCCACAAAATGTTGTATATTACAATTTCATTGCCCCAAACCAGCTAAAACAAACAGAATCTATTCATGGAAAAAGAGATGATCAACAAGAACTAGCCCCAATTTAATTTCACCGAAGTCAAGCCAGAAGAGATAAATTTATTGAATTTTTTTCATCGATAATATTAGAACATATAGCAATAATCCCACTTAGAGGATGTCATCTTCCTGATTGAGTGAATTTTAGAAATAGCACAATAACCTTCCAAAATGGTTGACTTAATTGAGTTTTAAATAATTCACCAAACCCATCATTGAATTAGAATCCATGAAATTAGAAGAGAAGTTATAGTGATATCAGCCATAGTAGTTCAGGAAAAGCCCCAACCCATTGAGTGGTTTCTTTTCATACCCCAGTCATCAAAGGAAAAAACATTTCCCAAAGTGTTGTGAAAGAAGAATATGAACTATCCCCATCCCACGAGGCTGTGGGATTTTTCACTTCCGCAATCACGTCCTGAATGGGAATCAATTTTCTCTTGAGTATAGAATATGTCACAGTGTGATTCCACTCAACGTTTCATATCCTGTGATCTATTACATTAACACGGAACATGAAAAAATGAACTTTATGATGATTTTATTCATTTTACATTCTTCCAAACAGTTCCCAGTGAACCAACCAAGTTGATTATATGGTCTTGTGGGGGACTTTGGAGAAGGTGATCTCATGGAGTTACCGACAGAAATCTTTAAATGAATTATGAATCCTTAAACATAAGTAATGATGTCACCGGAACTCCCCCAAAACATGAGTCCAGTTTAGATAATTTAGGAGAAGAAGTTCATGTTCATGAGATGGTCCAAACTGAAATGAATGAAAGAGGTTTGCATTCCCAAAACCAGAGGGTCTCCCAAAATTTGGGTATCACCTTAAATATTCAACCTCTACCTCCATGAAGGGAACCTAATAGTGGAAAATATAAGGGTAATACAATATATGAGCTTCCCCCTAGAGAGTTTCAATCCCTTTATACAGAGTAAAAATTTTCTCAGTAATACGATGAGATGATAGATTTGAGAAGACTCAATGTAGAGTTACTCTAAGGAATCATTCCTACTAGATATTATCCACAAGCATATAATCAACTGAAAATTCAATTGGGAGAACCTTAATAAAGAGGTTATATCAAAACAAATGAGGAATATCATTAATTCTCTACAACGTAGGTATACCCAAAACATTGTTAGGAACATCCTTATAGGCATGTCCCTATGGATTATCCATGATCAAATACAGAAGTTCCCCCACTAGGGGTCCATCAAGTCACCACACCTGTTTAGGCTTCATTCGCCACACCTGTTTAGGTCCTAGATTAGCTATATATTACTTGAATTCTTATTAGTACCATTAATTCATAAACAAATCGATTTGATGCTATGGAAGAATGGAACACCCTTTTATTGTCAGAAAGAAAGTCTTAAACATAATTTTTAGATATGAATCCTCCCTCCCCAATATTTTGAAAACCAAAATTTCTAGTTTTCCATGTCTTGGGAGATGAAGAGAAAACATTAATGGATTTTTTTCTCTTTTTGTGATCCTATGATGGGAACCCTAAAAAATAAGAAGTCGTGAAACTCAGATACTTCATAAAATCACTACGAAGTCCATCCTTTTTCTGGTACACGAGTTTAGAGTCTCGATCGATCACTGGATGGGAATACCTCCTTTAGAATTTTGAATTCTAGTTTAGCTCAATGATGTGAAAGACAATAGTATTTTATTTAAAAAACAATAAAAATTGGAGATTGAAAGGTCCTTAGAAATCATTTTTTGGTAGAAAGGATTGACATACTCCATGAATCCACCACTCCCCCAAGATTTTTTGTTTCATATCTGTGTTCCAAATTTCTGTGATGAGTTGCACACACCATTCATACCATTGAAATACAAAAGATAATTTTGTGATCTAGTTTAAATTTCTCAATAGTTTTAAAACTCCATCACATAGACTAAAGTCAGTTATAAAGTGGTTCCATCATCTCGGGGGAGAAAAATAGTAAAGGCATATTCCACTATAGTTACACATAAGTCAGACCATGTACCCATCCTACCTCCAATGATACACAATACTATAGGGCTCCACCACATGAGAATAAACACTAATGATTTCATTTTCAGGCTGATCAAATAAATCAGAGGAGGAGATAGATTGAGGTGATGAAAAACAAGTTCTATTCATTTCTAAATGACCAAGTCCCCAGTTACATAATCTCGGTATTGGAAGAAAACTTTGTTCAATTTCCAAATCCTTTGATTTCAGGAAAAGAAGGTGACGAAGGTCTCATAAATTTTTTTCCCTTCCTTCAAATAATGGGGCACCCCATCCAAGAGTGTTTTGTCTTCTTAGACCATCTACAAAAAATGGTGGACTCTAGGTAACTGGAACTTAAAAATTTTCAAGCCCAGGTAGCATGTTTTTTTATTAACAATCCATAGGAGGGAAGTGAATGTAAAGAGGTTAATAGAAGGAGTACACAGATGTTTGATGACTAAATGGTTATAAAAACGATCAACTAGACTCATGCTATTCTCCGAGAAGAGTTAAAACATACAATTCTACCCTTAAACCTTTCCACTACATCAAATCCAGCATCATCGAAAAACTAATCCTCTGATGGGAAATCCTCAAAAAAGTGACATGTCCATAAGAATAACGATCAAACATCATAATTTGAGATTTTATCAATGCTAAAGTTGTCTATTACCATAGAAGACTTCATGCCAACCATTCCAAAATCACTGAAACCACCCCCACCAAATGGAACTACAAGAGTTGACCCTTCATGAAAAATCATCATCATATGAGTATTTGATCTTTAGTTCCGTTAATGGTATTCAATTAACATATCCCCTAACACATGATGATTCTAATTAAGAACCATATTCCCGGGCACTTTATTGTTGCACTATGGGAAGCTATTGTCAGGGTTAGGGATATAGGTGAAGGTGTGGTCGTGCTAAGAGTTGAAACATCAACCAAACACCCACCCAAACCTTTTATGTGGTAGAAACTCATGGGAAATATATCCAATGAGATCACTAGGAACAAGAGTGTTCTTCCATCATCCTTGAAAGGTTCAGCCCTGGCATGAGCAAATTGGAAGACCAGTTAGTGGATATGACAATACCTCCTTGAAGCGTGGGCCGACCTAATCGGCCTAATCCACAAAGAACAAGAACACCTCTAGATCCTATCCCAATGGATGACCCATCCATATCTTGAAAATCAATTATTTGAGTGCATGTGAAAGAGAATCATTATTCTAGAAAGTATTGTACTTTCAAAAAAATATATGATTTCATAAAGCAATTTACCCATGTTCCGGCTATGTTATCATTCAAAGATGCTATTATTCTATCAAAATACCTCAGGGGACAAATTATTTAGGCATTGTCAAGACCTTAAAAATTTTGATGTTGAGGTTGGTACAAATAAAGTTTTCTATGTGGATAATGATCAAAAAAAATTCATTCAGTCATCTCCTTCACTAATTAGCACGTGGATGTATTCATACAAGGACATGTCAGATCATTGTAAATATCTGGTAGTTTAGTCAACATTGATATCTGGTGATCTTTCATTGATAATGGCTCAGGAGTCAACCTCATCCTGGTCTAGAAACTTCTCCAACAAGGTCTCAATGAATCTCACTTCTCTCCCACCACATTGATGTTAAATGGTTATGAAAAGAATGTGAAATATCCTCTCAGCGAGATCACATTAAGAGCTCAGTTTAGAGATCTTTTGATTGAATTGGTGTTCATGGTTCTTCATCAAGATACAACTTTCAATGAGCTGTATGTTATATCATGGAAAAATCAATATTCGGCCATTTCTTATTCATACCACCAATGTCTCAAATCATCTATCGATGGTTAAATTGGTACATTTTGTGGTGATAAGGCCCTATTAAAATCCAGTGATACATAATACATCGATGCAGGATTTTATCATAATGGAGGGAAACAATCCATGGCTAATGGTGACACTCAAATCAATGCCCAAATGGAATTGAGATGAAGCCAACTAACACTTTCAAGAAGATCAGTGTTAATTATGTGCTTCCTATTAGTAAAATTGAATGTGTGTTCTCAAATTCAAAAATACATTCAAATGTTTTTCTGATGTCAATCATGATAGTTCAGCCCAATGGCACTAAAGAAGTTATTAATTCTCCAAGTGATGGATAATCATCGAATGAAAATGTCCTCATTCCCTCCATTGAACTAATACAAATCCCAGTTATATCATCCAATTTAAATGAAGAAAACATAACTATAGTATAAAGTGAAGAGACTCATTCTTAGTCCATGGTTTCCTCTTTAGGACTCCATTATGGTTTCATACAAGCATGTGAGCCCGAAATAATTGGATCATCAAATCGATGTACAAATGGTGGCTACCCCCTTCCCTCTGAGGAACATATTTTATCATCTCCTCCACTAGAATAAGCACAAGAAATGGATCATGACGAATTTGAAGAAGAATAAAATCTTAGGGATTCCCCTACATCATTTGAGGTAGGAATCACCATGATAGAGCTAATATTTACAATATTTTTAATGTCTATTTTAATGATTTAAACCTAAAAAATTTAACAATTTGATCTTATTTGTAACAATTTTGGATTTAGAGTGTGTTTTGGGATAAAAAGTTTAAATTGCATAATTCTGGATTGTTAACAGATTTTTATCACAGGGGTATTTTTGTCATTTATCATAAAATATATTTCCAAATTTTGTGATTCAATTTTTTTTGGAATCCTTATTTTATTTACTTCATCTTTGTCTTCAGGACTAGGGGCTAAATCGATATTCTAGATGCACAAAAAATCAATGAATTTGACAATTGTTCTGGGCGGACTGCGTTGACCCTACATTGGTAATGGAAACAAATTTTGGCCTACACTACTCTGAATGATGCGATTACACCGGTATATGATAGAGTAAACCTATACACATCTCCAAAATAAATTTCAAGCCGTTTGGAATCCTTTATGATGGTCGTTTAGTGATAGAGTTTTGAAGGATGCTTCTAGGAAGCTTCATCCAGAGAAATAGATTTTCAATAGAAAAACCATAACTCCTTTAATACGCATCCACCTAATCTGAAATTTTGAGGGTGGACGTCCAGGATATTTATGAATGATATTGATGAAGAGGTTCATGCGTGAATCGGCCAATTAATGGGTCGAAAACGCTACAACTGTTTGATGAGGAAATCTTCCTAAAAAAGGAGAGGAGCTCCTACCTCTAAATCATATTCTATTTTTCAGCACACCATCCATCACAAAAGGGATTTGGCTTGAGAGAGTGAAGGAGAAGGTGGAGATTTTTATCCTTAAGAATATTAAATCCTTTGAAGATTAAATATAAAATATGAAGGCTTCTCAAGTGAGGTAAGGCTAAGCGGCAAGTGGTTGCGGACTACGACACCCGACAGACACTCTCTTTCGACTTTGGATTTTAATGTGTAATCTCTTTTTTGAATTTCTCTTGAACCTATATTTTTGAATGAATTAGGTTGTTTTATTTCTTAAATATATGTTCAACACATTTTTTTTGATGTTTGTTCCATCTATGAAGTAGAACAATTGACTTTGCTATTTAAAATTCTTTGGTGAGGTTTTTCCATTGAGCATAGAGAATTCAATTAGGTTCAATTACTTGGAGGTATTTAAGTAATTTAATCACTTATATAGGCAGGAAACCAATCATATTGAAGTATTAAATATGATGTCTTTTCAAATTTGAGTGTAAACCTAGGGGTCCTTGGGGGTACATTTAGGAATTTAAATTAGGATATATTTTTTTTACATACAAGGAAGAGGGGAGTGTCCGAGAGGGTGAATCTTGTCTGCGACTGCTATTTTTATTCATGATTTAAAACCCACTTTATCTTTCCTTTAAAATTATTTTAGTTTAGTATTTATTTAAAATTATATTTTCAAATTGTTAATCAAACCCCCATTTTCATTTCTTTAAAAACAAATATAATAACAAAAGTGACAGTTTTACAACTCGAACTGCAACCTCCTCGAGAGACAACCCTATGGTCACCACTGTTCTACATTAAAAGGGAAAATATTGATTGAGTGTTTTACGACAAAAAACGCTCACATCTACTGGCACCGTTGCCGGGGAGGTTTCTAGAGTTGATTTTATTTTAGTTTTTTTTCTTGCATGACCCTAACTTCTGAACCAAACTTGTTACCTTTAGATTCAAAAATTGATAGATCTTTTCACACTGGGGTTAGAGGTAATAATCCACAAGTTTCAAGTTGTGAATCTTCCACCAATACACCTAGGATGGAATTAGTTAAAACTGAAATCTAAATGGCTGAAAATAGAACTTTGAAGGAACTGGCTTCGTCCTATGATGAAAATCACGAGAATCATGTAGAGTACCCTGATGCCCCTACTGGATTTGTACTCAAGTCCGGTTTCATCCACCAGCTTCCCAAATTCAATGGGTTGCCTGGTGAAGACTCACACAAACACCTCCAAGAATTTAGTTACCTGTGTGTCAACATGAAACCTCATGGAGTCGATGCAGATCAAATGAAGTTGAGGTCATTTCCTTTTTCTCTAGATGGAGTTGCTAAAGAATGGTTTTTCTATTCTCACTCAACCTTGATTAGAAATTGGAATGAATTAAAAAAGATTTTCTTTGAAAAAAATTTCCCTGCGTCTAGAACTGACTCCATTCGAATGCAGATTTGTGGAATTAGGTAGACACAAAGAGAAATACTTCACGAATACTGGGAAAGGTTCAAACGTATTTGTTTTAGTTTCCCCCATCATCAAATCAGTGACCAGCTTCTCATTCAATACTTTTATGAAGGATTGTCTCTCACTGATAGAAGTATGATTGATGCTGCTGCAGGAGGAGCTTTAGTTGATAAGACACCAGCTGCTACTAGGATTTTAATTGAAAACATGGCCCAGAATTCCCAACAATTTGGAACCAGAGGCCTTCTTCATGTAAAAGCTGCACAATAATTACCTACTACTAGTCCCGAAAACAACACAATCGCAAGTCAACTATCTGATTTTACCACCATGGTAAGGTCAATAATGTTGTCTAACACCCCAACAACCCAACCCAAACCTGAAGCGGCTTTCCAACTACATGTCTACTATGGGATTTGTTCTTCGAATGAACATTTTAGTGACCAATGCCCACAAATGCAAGAGCCTCCTGAGAACTGCAATGCAGTTTTTCCTGGAAGACCATTTCAACCAAACCAGCAAAGACCATTTCAAAACAACCAAAATTTCAAACAAGGATGGAACAACAACTCAAACGAAATATTTTTTCAACCTGAACAACCGAGAGGATTATTCCAAGGACAATCAAGTAATTCTCAACCAAGATATTTCAATGAGAAAGCCAATTCTCATTCTGGAAGCAATTTTCACCCTACCCCTCCCACTCAAAACTCTGATAAGAACCTTGAAGAAGAAATGAGGAAACAACAAGAGGAAATGAGGGAACTAAACGAATACACAAAACAAAAAGATAACAAAATGAATACCTTGATGACTCAAATGGGCCAACATGCCTCTGTTATTAATTGAATAACAAATCAAATGAGTGGTGGTTAACCCTCACAGGCACAAGTAAATCTGAGGAATAATGGGAAGGAAAATGTGAGTGAAATTGAACTTAGGAGTGGAACAAAATTGAAAAACCCTCAGATTGAGAACATCAAGCCTTATGCTGGTACTGTTGATGAAAATCCTACCCTTGATAAAACTGTTTAAAAATCTGAAGTTGATAGAAACTCAAAGTCAAGAGAGGAAATATTGTTTGAGAGAACAATGAATGATTGGAAGAGGATTTATGGTCCTTATGTTCATCCAAAACATACTCGAAATACCCCAGAATCATTCAAACCTCCACTGCCTTATCCAAGGTGTGAACCACCCCCAAAGTCAAGTGCTGAAAAAGAATTGGATAAGGAGGTTTTGGAAATAGTCAAGAATGTCCAAGTCAATATCCCATTGCTCGATGCTGTGAAACAAATTCCGAGGTATGCTAAGTTTCTGAAAGACTTGTGTACCAACAAGAGAAAGGTCAAAGGGGGTGAAAAAGTAAACATAGGAAGGAATGTTTCATTGATGATTCAACATGCACTTCCTGTCAAGTGTAAAGACCCTGGGACATTTACCATTCCCTATACCATTGGAAATTGTGAATTAAAAGATGTGATCCTTGATCTAGGGGCCTCCATCAATGTCATGCCACATTCTGTCTACTTGTCTCTTCAGGTTGGAGACTTGAAACCCTCTGGAATTATCATTCAACTCGCAAACTGAAGTACCACCAAAGCTTCTGGAGTTATAGTGGATGTTCTCGTTCAAGTGAGAGACATGATTTTTCCTGTTGACTTCTATGTTTTGGATATGGAAGATGATCGGTTTAGCACACATGCTCCCCTAATCCTAGGGAGGCCATTTCTAAAAACGGAAAAAGCAATCATCAATGTTCACAAGGGAACACTTTCACTAGAATTTGGAGGAGATGTTGTTCATTTCAACATTTTTCATTCAATGAAACACCCAGTTGAGGATCATTAAACTCCCCATGTGAACATGATTGATTGGTTTTCATCTGGCATGTTACCTGATTTTTTCTGCGATGAAATACCAACTGATGTGGAAAAAGATGGAAATTTATATGATACTGAATCAGATCAAAATGAGGATGAAATTGGAGACTTTGAAGAGTCTTAGGATGTTGAGACTGGATATCTGAGCAATAATGAAGATGAATTTATAGAAACCACTGAATCCATTAGTGGTATTCCAGGAGAGGTTTCCAATTTTTCACATGAAACAAGTCTTGAGATCATAGAAAGAGATCACCATGATGAACATTGAGCTTCACTAAACAACCTAACTTCTGAAGAGTTCCCTGTTATCAATGAAACAAACCCACCTATTGTAGAATTGAAACCCCTTCCGGATAACCTCAAGTATGCCTTCTTAGTTCATAATGAACAATTCCCTATAATCATCTCAAAATATTTGTCAGAAGTCCAGGAAAACCAATTGTTGGAAGTTATCAAGTCCCACAAGGAAGCTATAGGATGGACTCTCTCAAATATAACAGGAATCAGCCCCTCGGTTTGCATGCACATAATTTTATTAGAGGAGAACGCTAGACCGGTAAGAAAATTTCAAATAAGACTGAACCCAACACTTTTGGTGGTTGTGAAGAAAGAAGTCTCCACCTTGTTGACTGTTGGAATTATTTTTCCCATATCTGATAGTCAATGGGTAAGTCCAGTCCATTTTGTTCCTAAAAAAAGTGGATTTACAATCTCAAGGAATGAATTTTGTGATCTTGTCCCCATAAGGCTTCCAAATAAATGGAGAATGTGCATTGATTACAGGAAACTAAATTTTCTTACAAGGAAACACCACTTCCCATTACCATTCCTTGATCAAGTCCTTGAAAGAATAGCTGGAAAAACCCACTACTATTTTCTGGATGGATTCTATGGATATTTTCAGATTCACATTTTACCTGAGGATCAAGAGAAAACCACCTTTACATGCCCATTTGGAACTTTTTCATACAGAAGGATTCCCTTTGGTTTATGTAATGCTGCGGGAACATTTCAGAGGTGTATGATAAGCATCTTCTCTGAATTTTTGGAAACGTGCATGGAAGTTTTTATGGATGACTTCACTGTATATAGATCATCTTTTTAAAGATGTTTGGAAAGCTTGGAATGTGTCTTGAAAACATGCATTGAAAATAAAATTGTTCTAAATTATGAAAAATGTTATTTTATGGTTGCTAAAGGGATCGTTCTTGGACATGTTGTGTCCCGTGATGGAATTCAAGTTGATAAATCCAAATTTGAGGTCATTTCTTCATTATCATACCCAAAAACTGTGAGAGATGTGAGATCCTTCCTTGGGCATGCTGGATTTTATAGGAGACTCATTAAAGATTTCAGTACGATTTCTCTTCCATTGTCCATATTACTCCAAAAAGATGTTCCATTTGTCTTTGATGAGAATTGAATAAATTCGTTTCATGATCTGAAAAAAATATTGATAACCCCTCCCATTGTTCAACCTCCTAAATGGGACATTCCCTTTGAAATAATGACATATGCATCTGATTTTTCTCTTGGGGAAGTATTGAGTCAAAGGACAGAAAAAAATCTCATGCGATTGCCTATGCCTCCCGAACTCTTGATCAAGCCCAATCAAACTACACAACAATTGAGAAAGAACTGCTGGATGTTGTCTTTCCGCTAGACAAATTTAGAAGTTATCTGCTGGGCTCCAAGGTGATTGTTTTAACTGATCATTCTGCAATCAGATTCTTGATGAAGAAACATGATGCAAAACCAAGACTTCTGAGATGGATTCTGCTTTTACAAGAGTTTGATTTTGAAATAAATGATAAGAAAGGATGTGAGAACATTTTTTCTAATCATTTGAGCAGGATACCATCTATTGGGAATAGAAAATTTCTGTTGTGTTCCCCAATTAAGGAAACCTTTCCAGATGAGGATTTATTTGCTTCTCAATGTAAAATACCATGGTTTGCTAATCTTGTAAACTATTTGGATTCTGGTGAACACCCCCATTTGTTTTCCAAAAAATAAAATTGATAAACTTTGGAGCGATTCAAATAAATACATTTGGGATGATCCTTATTTATGGCACATTGCTAGTGATCAAATGATACGAAGATGCATTCTGAACTCTGAATTTCAATCCATCCTACATTTTGTCCACAAATTAAACTTTGGAGGACACTTTGGACCACAGAGAACGGCAAGAAATGTTCTTGATTCTTGATTGTATTGGCCCACCATTTTTAGAGATGATTTCAAATTCTGCAAAACCTGTAAAAATTTTCAATTATAAGGAAACATTTCCAAGTGGAATGAGATGCCGCAAAACCCACTTTTTTTGTGTGATGTTTTTGATGTATGGGGAATGAATTTCATGGGGCCTTTTCCAAATTCATTTGGATATCTCTACATCTTTTTGGCAATTGATTATGTTTCCAGGTGGGTAGAGTCTATCCCCACCCGAACTGATGATGCTAAAATTGTGTCCAAATTTTTGAAAGGAAATTTGTTTTCAAGGTTTGGATTTCCAAAGTTTCTAATTACAGATCAAGGTACCCATTTTTGTAATAGGACTTTTGAATCACTTTTGAAGAAAAATGGTGTTAATCATAGGGTCTCTATGCCCTATCATCCTCAAACAAATGGAATGGCTGAGTTGTCTAATAGGGAGATCAAAAAAATCCTAGAAAAAACAGTGAACCCAAATAGAAAGGATTGGAGTTTGAGACATTATGATGCTCTTTGGGCCCATAGAACTTCTTTCAAAACCCCCATTGTAATGTAACCATTTAGATTGATCTATGGAAAATCTTGTCATATACCAGTTGAGTTAGAACACAAATCCTTTTGGGCTGTAAAAACATGTAACATGAACCTATATTCTGCTGGGAAAGAATGAAAATATTGTTTGCAGGAGTTGGAGGAGATCAGAAATAATGCATACGAAAGCTCCAGGTTATACAAGGAGAGAAGCAAAGCCTTTCATGATGGGAGGATTATCAACAAAAACTTCAAGGAGGGAGACAAAGTTCTGCTGTTTGATGCCATATTGAAACTCTTCCCAGGTAAATTTCGTTCCAAATGGTCTGGCCCATTCATTGTTACTCATGTTTTTCCATTTGGTTCAATATAGATTAAAGATCCAAACAAGTGTACATCATTCACTATCAATGGGTATAGGCTGAAGCTATTTCGAGAAAATTTTCAAGATCCTCCAGGGGAGGAAATTCAACTTCATGATGCAGAATATAATTGATGCCTGGTTGTGTCTTTCCTTATAATTTATTTTTTCTTTGTCTTTAATTTCCTAAATTTCATTCTAAAAAAACTACACAATGAGGACATTGCATAGAATTAGTGTGGGGGGACACAATGCTGGGTAGAGTATATTTTTACGAACTTTTTTTTTGAAATTTTTTGTTGTCAAAATTTCGTTCCATTTTTTTTCTTTCTTCGTGTTTCTTTTTCAAAAAAAAAATAGGTTTTGGAATTTCTTGAATTTCATTTGAAACTCATGCCAAGGAGTGAACCAACTGATCCTTTGAAACTGAACATAAATGAATGCTGAAAATGAAATTGTTTCAAGTTCAAAAATTTGGAAAATTCTTGAAATGGCCACTGATTTTTAAATCACATGGCACATATCACTGACATTATGACTGAAATTCTCATTCCTGTGAGGCCTCTAGACCCATTTTTACATCTTCTTTACATTCACCTCTTTCTCGAGAGAACCAATTAATGTTTGTTTAAACCAGAACTTGATTTATTTATATCAAAACATGAGGGCTGAGATACTTGTGATTAAAATGATTGAGTCATTTTTTTGAATATTAGAGCCTCATTTTCATGATTATCCTTTTTATTTAGTCCTTCCTTGAACATTTTATCCTTCTTGAGCCCTTAGTAGCCATGTATAGCCTGTTAGGTTAGCCACATTACAAGCCAAATTTCCCTTTCCAACCTGCTCTGGAAGTATAAATGCAAGATCTAGTTGAACATAAGTGTGGGGGGGAAGATGAATCATGATGTGCTACCTCATTTGGTGTTGCTTTGGGAGGAAATTCAAACATTGAAGACATATTTGGGATGCTAGAATATATTTTCTCAGGAGCTGTGCCTATCTGGAGCTCGCAATGGAAATAAGTTGTGCCCAATCTGGAGCTTTCAAAAATAAAGTCATAATTTATAATGAAATATTGATGGAATGGGGTGGAAAACAGAAGATCATAGCTGATTATTTTAGGAGAATATGGAGGAGACCATACTTGAGTAAAAATTAGAATCATGCATTTCTGCTTCAAAAAGAGCCAAACCCTCTTTATTCAGCCACAAAATTTTTCACATTTGAAACCTACCAACCCCAAGCCACATAAAAACCTTATAAAGTCCTCATGATAATCACATGTTCTTGGTTCTAATTGGGTGGAGATTTATAAATTTATCAAGCCTATGGTAATTCTTGCATGAGTTGGATGAGAAAAGCCTTGTTGCAAATCTATATTGTGTGCTGAGAGAAAATGAATGCGAGGTAATTGTGTTGTGTCCATGAGAAGACAAAATAAGTGGAAATGGATTGAATGATTTGAATTTATAATTTTAAATATTTGTTTTTAATGAGACATGATATCTTTTTAATTCATTGTGGTAAATTGGTAAACTCCATTGGTATGTGTTTTATTTTTCTGGATACCGTGCTCACTTGTCCAGGAGTCCAAGAGCCGAGTATGGGGGAATTGATAGAGCTAATATTTCCAATATTTTTAATGTCTATTTAAATGATTTAAACCTAAAAAATTTAACAATTTGATCTTATTTGTAACAATTTTGGATTTAGAGTGTGTTTTGGGATAAAAAGTTTAAATTGCATAATTCTGGATTTTTAACAGATTTTTATCACAAGGGTATTTTGGTCATTTATCATAACATATATTTCCAAATTTTGTGATACTAATTTTTTTGGATTCCTTATTTTATTTCCTTCAACTTTTTCTTCAGGACCAGGGGATGAATCGATATTCGAGATGCCCAAAAAAATCAATGAATTTGACAATATTTCGGGGCGGACTGCGTTGACCATACATTGGTAATGGAAACAAATTTTGGCCTACACTACTACGAATGATGTGATTACACCTGTATATGACATAGGACTCCCAGAAGCGTCTCCACAAAAAAATTCAAGCCGTTTGGAATCCTTTATGATGGCCGTTTAGTGATAGAGTTTTGTAGGAAGCTTCCAGGAAGCTTCATCCAGAGAAATCGATTTTCAATAGAAAAACCATAACTCCTTCAATACGCATCCACATAATCTGAAATGTTGAGGGTGGACGGCCAGGACATTTATGAACAATATTGATGTAGAGGTCCACACGTGAATCGGCCAATTAATGGGTCACAAACGCGACAACTTTTTGATGAGGAAATCTGCCTATAAAAGGAGAGGAGCTCCTACCTCTAAATCATATTCTATTTTTCACCACACCATCCATCACAAAAGGGAGTTGGCTTGAGAGAGCAAAGGAGAAGGTGTATATTTTGATCCTTATGAAGATGACATCCTTTGAAGATTCAATAGATAAGATGAAGGCTTATCAAGTGATGGAAGACTAAGCGGAAAGTGGTTGCGGACTGCGACACCTGACAGACACTCTTTTCCGAGTTTGGATTTTAATGTGTAGTCTCTTTTTTGAATTTCTCTTGAACCTATATTTTTGAATGAATCTAGTTGTTTTATTTCATAAATATATTTTCAACACATTTTTTTTATGGTTGTTCCTTCTATAAAGTAGAACAATTGACTTTTCTATTTTACATTCTTTGGTGAGGTTTTTCTATTGAGCATAGCGAATTCAATTAGGTTCAATTACTTGGAGGTATTTAATTAATTGAATCACATCTATAGGCAGGACATCAATCATATTTAAGTCTTAAATATGATGTCTTTTCAAATTTGAGTGTAAACATGGGGGTCCTTGGGGGTACATTTAGGAATTTAAATTAAGAGATATTTTTTTATACACAAGGAAGAGGGGAGTGTCCGAGAGGGTGAAGCTTGTCTAGGACTTCTATTTTTATTCTTGATTTCAAACCCACATTATCTTTCCTTTAAAATTATTTTAGTTTAGTATTTATTTAAAATTTTATTTTCAAATTGTTAATCAAACCCCCATTTTCATTTCTTTAAAAACAAATAAAATAACAAAAGTGACAGTTTTACAACTCGAACTGCAACCTCATCGAGAGACAACCCTATGGTCACCACTGTGCTACATTAAAAGGGAAAATATTGATTGAGGGTTTTATGAAAAAAAACACTCACATCACACCACCACCATGGATGAACTTGGAGAAATAATTATGGGTACACTACTACAAAACCCATGTTTAACAGCACTGGTATTTATCGATGGTAGAAAAAAATGTTGATAAATGGCACATTTATCCATGCATTATTTGTAGCACTGGTAAAGAGTATCCTTTATCAGTGCTTTATTTTCATCATAGATAAAGGTTAACATTTATTAGTGATTTATTTTTAGCACTCAGAAATATTTCTTTCACTGGTGCTTTTTAGCACTGATAAATGACTGGATATATAAAATTAAATAGTTAAATAAATAAAAAATAAAAAACGAGTTTATAAAAAAAAATTAAAAAAATTTATTAATAAAATAATTATTAATAAAAATGAATAAATTGATTATATATCATTAAATATTAAAAAATTTATTAATTAGATTATTATGACAATTAATGTTATTAAATTGTTTATATTAAATATATAGATGTATATTAATTTTTATAAATATGATATATATATTACAAAAATTTTTACGTTCATTATATTAAATAGTCATATATTTATTGAATAATGGTTTATAATTAAAAATTAATATGAATTTAAAATATTGACCAATTGTATAGTACATAACATATATTTGAATGTCATTTTATTTTTCAATTTAACATATATTGATCAAATCTATAATATATTGATTTCACATATAGTAAATTAATGAATTTCTATATACAATACATGCACATAAAACTTTTCCATTTTCTCAATATTTTTAAAGTGCACTTACTCTTAATTTATTCCATTTCACTCATTTTTAACATATATTCATGAACTTAAAATTATAAATTCATTAATAATGTTAAATATATATTTAGAAAAATATATTTATAAATATACGTTTACAATATTTAAAATATTATATATTTATACTTATAAATAAATAAATAATTTTTGGGTGTATTTATTTAATTAAACATATTTAAATAATTATGAAATTTATAATAAATATATTTAAATAATGAATATATTTACAATATTTATATATATTTATTAATATATAAATGTATAATTATATAAATGTATATATTTATATAAATATTATTTTTAAAAACATTTCATTATTTAAAAATAAATAATTATAAAATTATAATAAATATATTCAAAGTGGAATATATTATCTATATTTATATTTATATATATTTAATATGTATATTAATATTTTTGAAATTATTTTATTTTTAATTATAATTATAAATACTTTATCACCACTTCAGTAATAATCCCTTGTAAAAGAATCTTTTTCATCGCTTTGTTCGGACTAAAAAATATAACATTTATCAGCACTATAATTTTAGCACTGATAAAGATTAAAGTTTTCAATGATTTTTTAGCGCTGATATAAAGTCCATTTATCACCACATAAGTAATAAGTGCTGATAAAATCACTTTTTATGAGTGCTTATTTGTAAGCACTGATAAAAGTACCTTGATCTAATTAAAAAACTCTAACCATTTGTTAACATGTAGTGATATCAAAATCTTTCTGTGGAAGCCACCCGCTATCGGTGGTCCTCCTCGGTGAATCAAATATTTAATCACACCACTTGAATGCCTCTCAAATGTCTTTTCTAACATCTAGTGTTTGACTGATACCTGGATTTCCAAAGAGGGTGTTAGATTTTCTTTAACGTAGCGATGTAGGCCGTCTGATTTTATTTGTGTATTATTGGTTTTATTTTTAATTTCTTCTTCAATGATGTCATTATTTGTTTTCCAATGATTGTATACTAGTAAGGTAAGCCTTTTGATTTTCTCAATTTCCATTTTTGATTCAACTCTTGAGCACTCATGGAGAGTTTACTGTTTCTGGACACAATGGTGACACATGCAGTCACCCATAGTTTAGTTGGTTGTTTTATTTTGTTTATATTTCCCATATTGATCTCCTATAGCTATCATTCATATTTTTTATTCATTCATTTATCAATGGTATTCAATTCATGGGATATTTTTGGAATTGAAACTAGGGATTTTGTGTTTGAGGGAGTTGAATATAGATTAGGGGATTTATTTTATGTTATATTGATTCATATCTTATTTTTCAACCTAACTAGGTTGGTGTGGGAGTCCAATGTATGGATTCATCATGGAATTTCTTATTTAAATTTTATTTCTGCAAGTTTTATTTATTTTTTGGGCAAAATATTCCCACTGTATTGTTTATCATGCCCTGGGGCTTGTTTCCAACCTAAGAGAGATGAAGAATGTCCCTTAGCCACTATCATGGACCATATCGGGTGATTGATATATGGTTTTCATGTTCTTGTTTTTGAAACTATACCTATTATTAAATTTTTTTACCTTTTCCCACTAATCAAAATTCCTATGTCTCTACACTTTATTAAAATATGTTTTATTTACCTCCATCTTTAAATTAATCTAATATTACTTATAAATACTATTAATAATAATATATGAAATATTATACCTTGACTTACTATTTTACAACTACGTTATAATTTTTGATCATCATCCTACTCCACCACTCTTAATAATTTACAAAGAAAATAAACATTTGATATTAAACCTTCATGTTATAATACTTTTTTGAGACCAATATACCACTAAAATACATTAAATTTCTTTATCCGAAATTTATATTTTCAAGAATTTCTCCCCATTTTGATTATTTATTTAACTATTAACAAGTTTATTTTGATGGAATAACATTGATACCTAGATATATAAAACATAGAAAAAATAGTATGTCAAACAATTTAACTATAAAAAAAGTTATCATATAAAGAATATCCCACACTCCATGATATAGATTAACATTCCATCAACAACATTTGAAAATTTTATTAAATTTTAAATTTCTCTCAACATGGTTTTTAAATCATCGTTTTTATATCTATAAAACACTTACCTCACATACATTTATTTGGAAACAAATATCCCATAAATTCCATGAGTCTCCTATACACTAAATAAAATTCCAACTCACTAATCATCAACTTTTATACATTGGTCATTGTTAATATAAAAAATCATTATCATCATTCATCTCTTTTACCTTTAAATATTATTTCATATAAATTGGTAAAAAAATCAATCTATCCATAAAATAATTTTTTATATCATGATTATGATCAATTCCTCATTTTTTAAATTAAAATTTCTTTACTAATTCATATAACCTTCAATACCAAATTTTTAGTTCTTATCTCAATTCATTTGTCACATTTTCAAATTTACAATCAATATTCTTATATTAAATAATGAGAAAAGTATCTATCTGTTTGATGTAAAATAATCATATTACTGTAATCAATTAGTAAATGATAATTTTACATCCACTTAGAGTACCTTAAATTTCCTTAGGATGGTTCGGTGTGGTGATATTATATTAAAAGTGTCTTGAAATGTTTTCAAATATTTATATACCATTAATTTTAAATGTAAAAATTCCTTGGGTTGATACATCCCTAATTCTAGTACAATTTTATAACTTCAAGTTGATTGAATGGGAGTTTATTATTCCTGTTTATCATATTTGAGTTTCTTATTACTCTATAATTGCCTATATTTTATTCTCATTTCTTTTGTGGGTTTAAGAAAGATGTGATGTGGAGTAATTATTTTCTTAAATTCAATTACCCATTTTCTTCAACATACTAATATTATTTGAAATAATCAAATGTTGAGTTTCCATTATTATAATTTTTTATAACATTCACTTATGATAATGAATATCTTATATGTATTTATTTATGTATTATATAGAATTAATCTTTTATGAACCCAATAGAATGGTTATAAAATGAAAATGGATGAATTATAATCATTTGAAAAACCAATATGGATATGGAGTTAAATATTTTATCATGTTTGCAAGAGATCATGCAGACGATCCTTCTAAAATCCACTTTCTCTGTTTACATTGTTGTTATTCAAGACAAACTTGTCTGGTAGAGTTGTAAGAACATTTGATTTGTCACGGAATATATCAAATATATTAATGATGTACTAAACATGGGGAAAATTAAACATTGAAATCAATTGGGATGATACTTCGACTTATGAATCATTTGATATGAGTACCTTTGAAAAATATAATGGATATCACATGGATGAAATGAAAATGGAAATATAGGATGATATTCGTGAGTGTAAAATGTTTTTTGGGGATTTAAGTAGATATTTCAAGAAACCATTATATATTGGTTGTACTAAATACACAACATTTTCACCTTTATTGAAGTTAGATAATTTGAATGATGTTAGCTGATGGAGTGACACCAACATTATAGAACTACTTGGCCTTCAGAAAGATAGAGTACCCTAAGAAAATGAAATACCATGCCGAAAAATTGATTCTAAACTAATGTTACAATCAATGGGAATGATATCTAAAAAAACATATGCATTCCAAAAAAAATACATTGTTTCGCACGGACCATGAATCACACATAAAATTAGCACATTGTGGTGCAGATAGATACAGGAAAAATCAATCAAGTCCTTAAAACAAATTTACAGAACTTTCCTATCATTCAATGGTTTAAAATACAATATGTATGTCAGGAAACATTGAGAAAATTAAAATGGAATTCAGATACAGTAATTAAATACAGGAACCTACACCATTAATAAGATTCTCCTCTAAGGAATAAAATCGATTAAATCTTTCTTAAATTTGGATTTGAGACGAAAAATGTTCATCCTGCCTTATCTATATATTTTGAATATATACTTTTGGTGTATAGAGTAGTAAAAACTATATATGTCCCTACATGTTGGTAAATTATAACTTTCTTCCATGGTTATGCATGAAGCGTAAATCCATTATGTTTCCACTAATTATATCTAGACCATAGAAACCCAATAATAATAATGATGTCTATTTGGATACTTTGATCAATGATCTAAAATTAATGTGGTATAAATGTATTACTTGATATGATGCTCATAGAAGTGAATAATTCACATTGAAGGCCAGGATTTATGGAACGATAAATGACTTCCCTTCTTATAAAAATTTAACAGGCTATAGAAATAGAGGAATGTTACGGTGTCCCATTTGTAAAGAATGCACATACTTAGTTTGGTTGAAACATTCCTCAAAGACTATGTATTTAGAACATTGGAATTTTTTACCTCTACAACATAAATATAGATCCTTAACAGATGCATTCGATGGGAATATCTAACAAGTTACAACACCATCTATAAAAATGGGTGATCAGATGTAAACAAAAGTTAACATGATTGACATTGTTTATGGTAAACCATTTTTGAAAAACATTAAAAAAATAGTTCGGAAGAAGAGACCGGTTTTCTTGGAACTATTTTATTAAAAAAATTAGTATCTTATAAATTTTTTTGATTTCATTCATGTGAAAAAAAATGTATTTGATAGTGTCATGGGGACATTACTAAATATTACTAGAAAAATGAAATATGGAATCATAGCTGGGTTAGACTTGATTTTAATTGGGATAAGGGAACAATTACTTATGGAGAAGTATAAATGGTAGTCTTTTCTTCCTCCAATAGCTTATAAGTTATCCAGATAGGAAAAATTGCAATTTTTCCTCTTCCTTAATAGTGTAAAAGTTATACTGGGGTATTCCCCAAATATCAAGAATTTTGTGTCATTAAAAAATTTGAAGTTACAAGGACTATAATTACATAACTGCCATGTTCTAATGCTTGATTTAATTTATGTTTCTTTTTATTGAATTTATCCTCAAACATTATGACATACATTAAATAGACTCTTCTTCTTTTTCAAATCCATTTGCAGTAAATTTGCAGACCTGACAATGTTCCCATCAGGAATAAGGAAATTTCAATCATATTATTTTGAATTAGATATGTTCTTCCTGTCATCATTCATTGATATAATGGTTCACCTAATGGTTCAATTTTTCATAGAGGTTCAACAATGTGGTCATGTCCATTATTGATGGATGTACCCTATTCAAAGGTATATGAATTTTTTGAATTGGTATGTCATGAATCAAAGTCCGTGAGAAGGTTGTATTGCAGAATGATATATTGTTGAAGAAGCTATCAAATTTTGTACCAATTACTTATCGGATATTGAAAGCATCGGTCTCCCATTGCCTCATAACATCTAAAGCCTTATTGGTGAAGGGATTTCTGGAAGATATTTTGTTAAAATCCCATTTATAGAGCAGGAGAAAGTACACCATTCATTATTACATAATAGTAAAGATGTTGATCCATGTACTGAAGCCCAAAAATAAATCCTTATAGATTTGAATCTGTAAAGGTATAAAAGATGGATATCAAATACATATAATCAACATATTATAAGATGGTTCATATATCAAATTTAAAAGGGGTTATATGAAAATCTGAATTCAAATGTTGAATGAATTCAATTGCTCGCCAGTGCACTGAATGTAAATTTTATATCTTACATTATTATTTTAATCAATGGTTATACGTACTATACAAAATAACTTGAAGACTTATGTACGATACAAAACAAATGGTGTTACTCTTGTGGCTGAAGTGATGCACATATCTAGTTCCAAGGTTATAAATACAATTTATATGAATATATAATATTTTTCCATTGTGGAACAAATATACAAGTTGGATTATACAACATTTCATGTGCCATATTTTTGTTACAAATGGGTTGCCAATATAAATGGGCTGAGAGTTGATGAAATGGGTTTTGTGAAGGTGAATTTCATTTTGGAAGTGTAAAAATGATCTATTAATATTGGTATCACAAGTGGAGAATGTATTTTATATCTCTGATCTAAAAAACAATAATTGGTTGATTGTCTTAATGGAGACTAAAACAATGGTTGAGTCATAATAAAATTCAATAGAGGAGGACCCTTTCATTTGGACATCATAGTTAGTTCATGTCAATCCCAATGAGTACAATGTATTTAATGTTAGAGGGAATCCCAAAGAGGGTTAAATGGCCCTCTCATACATGGATAAATATTCAGGGTACAACCAAATCAAGATGGTCCTAAAAGATAAACAATCAACAGCTTTAAAATCCCCTGAGGGAGTATTCTGTTATTAGGTATTTCCTTTTTCATGAAGAATGATGGTGACACATTCTAAGGTGTTATGAATAACATATTCAAACCCTTCTTGGGAAAATTTGTTAAATGATACATTAAGGATCTAGTGGTCAGGTCCTAGAAAAATTATAATCACATGGATGGCCTGGAAACCATCTTGAGCATACATTGACAACATTTTCTGATAATGGACCCCTTGAAATGTGCTTTCAGGGTAACCTCAAGAACATTTATTAGCTTCGTTGTATTCCAACCTTGCATCGAAGTTGATCCAAATAATACTAAATATATTCTTAGCTTGTCATCTCCTCGAAAATTGAAAGAGTTTGAAGGACTTCAATGACAAATGGACTATATTTTGCGCTTTATATCCAACCTCATAGGCATGTATTTACCCACACCAACTTAATGAAAAATGGAGTCACTTATCAATGGACCAATGAAAATAAAGAATAATTTGATTCCCTCAAGAAATACCACTTTATCCAATTGGTATTGATGCCACAAGTTGAAGGAAAATTGCTCATTCTATACGTCACTGTCGTGGAATGATTTTTGGGTGCTTTCCTCATGCAAAAGAACGATGTTGGGAATTAAAATATCCTTTATTACCTCAATAAAAACATGATTGATATGGATCCTAATTATTCAGATATCAAGAAGAGTGGACTTTCATTAATAATTTTCAATCAATAATTGAAGGCACTATCTAAATAACCATGAGATCCATTTGGTTTCTCACAATAAGCCACTAAAATTTATCATCATTCGTTCTATGATAACATGATGTATTGAGCGGTGGGAATTTATTTTCCAATAGTTTGATATGTAGTTTTTTCCTCAGAAATAATTAAAAGGTAAAGCCTTCGTATAATTCCAAATTGAAAACCCAGATGCAGAAGGGATGTTATTAAACATTGAACTCTCTAATGTATAAATCTTCTCTATCCAGGACATCCCATGAACATGGGAAATGTATTTGGAAGGTTATTCTAGGAGCCCAATAGGGAAGAGAATGGAATACGCTAATCTCAAAAAAGATGTGCTAGGAATTTTCATTATCTCCCCAGATATGGCACTGTTCCCATACTCCTTCCTGTTATCAAAAGGTGGTGCCAACATTGAGGTATAATATCAATCTCTCATTACAAACCTATAATTGGTACCCCAAGTGTCGGTGAACCACCTAGAGGTGAAGTGTTATTTTGAATTAATAATCAAGTAGATAAATGGGTATTATTCCATCAAAAAGGGTTGATAATTACACAGTGTAATTATATGCAAGGGTAAATGGTACAATTTCCATTAGATCCAGGATTGTCTTATATCCCATGATCTTCACAAAACACCCAAACAGGATTCCTTGAAAAATGTATCCAAATCCTTGTAAGATCTAAATCATGACAAAACAATCATCCTTATTTCCCATCATCACATGGTCTCACCTTTTAGTCGGATCAGAATAGATGAAATTAAAGAAATCATCCCCATTTTGGACCCATATGGTCCTACCATCATATGGATGACACCCATCATAGAATATCTTCAAGACAGAGTACTTCCACCACATAGAGCTTGGAAAGATAAAATCTGTTAATGAGTGGTCAATTTCACTATTTATGATGGCCCAAATCACCACAGGATCCTCCATAAATGAGGCTTCAACGGAATCCTCATCAAATTCATCAATGGGTAAGAAACTGCATCTATAATGGATGTTGTAAATGCATGAGACTATGGTTCCCACTAATCAGGGTTTAGGCTTCCTGATCAAATCGAATGTCTTGGATTATTCTAGACATCGATGGAACAAGAATTCATAGATATCAATAACAAATTTAATTATTCTCAAGTTCATGCCAACTTCATTCCCCAAATCACATCGTTACAGCATACAGCCAAAAAATCCAAGTCATTTTCCACAAGGGGGGTGGATGTTTGTAGACCATATGCTTTCGCTATGATTAAGTAGTTCAAGAACATCCATACTTCTACTGATTTCTTCTCCAAATGGGATGAAGAAATTACCAATAAATAATTCAAATCCAAAAGTATTATCAGCGTTTTCAAAGATAAAAACATTATTTGATTTGGTGTGCCTAATACCATATTGATGGGCTATGGCACAACTCATTGTTCTGCTAATGAAGAAAAGCTATATCAAGAGTACAATATCAAATCCTACCATTCATACTACTATCATGTAGCGGATAATAGATAAATAGAGGATTTTAATAAGACCCTATAGAACATAATCTAGAAGATGGTGTATAAAGAGAAGAAATTTCATCCTGACAAGATATTTCATGCCTTATGGTATTATCAAACAAAAAACCATACTGAAAAATAGGAAACAAAATACTTAATGGTGTACTGAATAGAATCAGTCTTTCCCATTGATGTTTAGTTTCCGTCACTCTTTATTTCAATTACATATTAGTTTTATATTGATGGAAAATATTAGCAACTACTAGACGAATAGGATTGACTAGATTAATATATATTATATACCTTGCATCACTAGGTCGTATAGTAGAACTGAATTTCATGGGAATTTAACAAGAAGTTATTATTTAATTTATTCTTCAAAGGAGAGTTGGTTTTGGTTTTTAGGAATCCACTGATACCAGGAAATCAGCCTCCAAAACATGAGCCAAAGTGGGAAGGACCTTACTTCATAAATAATTCCACTCTAAGAGATCTTATTCCTTGATCTCAATTGATTTATAACTCACTAAGGCCCCACTTATGCAAGGTTTCTGAAGATATATTTTCAGTAATCACATAGGATTCATTCCAGTATCCTGAAATTAGATAGTTTAATAACCATCGTCTTAGATTTTTTATGATAAATTTCATAGAATCATACATCTAATATATAATATGTTAAATGGTATAGTTATTCCTTGTCGTATGTCCTTAAAATTCATGAAATATGTCTTTATCACTTGAAAATAAAATGAAAGACGCATATTTTACTTACCACACAACATTAAACTACATGGTTAACATCATTTTCATTCAATGTTAAAAAAACCCCCAGTGTACCACGAGTCGGGATATCCCTTGATGTCCCTTAATAAATGGGGCCCTTTTTACAGGTATAAGTCCCAACATTTTCACATCCTCATCACATGATGTTAAACTGCACAAGATTTCAAGAACAATGTGTGGCTTGATTCACATCCTAATAAGATATGTTGTGACACTTAGATCTCTAATCTCAAGTCAATCCATGAACAAAAATAAAATTTCCACTCTCCTGTGTATAAACCGGGTCTGCATAGGAATCTTTTCTATAATTTATGGTTTAATTGTCATTACATGACTCATATCTTGAGAATAGCCATTCATATGGAAAAATAATTAAATCTAACTTCCCCACATCATAACCTAGTTAGTGTGGGGATCCTTCTTTGATAAATACTTATCGCTTGGTTCTATCCTAATGAGATACGTAGTGATGCCTAGATCTCCTATATCGGGTCCAACTGCAATTTAAAAAAACACTTTACTATGTGTGTATGAATAAAAACTAAATATGGAACGTTTAATGAACTACTTTTGGATTTATTATCACCCCAATGAGATACATCATGATGCACGGGTCCATCACCTTAGTTCAGTCAAAACATTTTCATCATTTCATGTCATTTCACCTCCACCCATACAACATGACCTTAAATTATAATGAATTTTAATAATTTCTTTTGGTTTTATTCTCACACTATTGAGATACGTAGTGAAGACATGGAATTAGATCCCAATCAAGTCCATGGAATAACATAAAATTCCCCCTCCCTGTATAAAAAAATTATGAAAAATATTTTATTTCAGGTCCTCTCATTAGGAGGCCCACAAAAGAAAATATTATGGCCAATATTGGTCCAAATAGTACTTTTGTGCATTTGAAAATTCCCATTTCTCATTTTATACAACTAATATTGAATAATTTTAGATATTTTTAATATTTTATCCTCAATTGGTAGAATAATGTCTGATACCTGATAGCTCCTTTTCCTGACAATGTAGTACATTCCCCAATATTCCATGCATATTTTCCCCCCAAAATAGGTCCACCGGCCATTGGATTCCACTATTTTTATGCAATATGTGATCTAATTATCCTTTAATAAAATATCCCTTATAATGTATTTTTAAAATAGCTGTAATTTAGACCATAGGATAAGCCTCTTTTATCCCTTTATGCTCTTGATTACGGTATGCTAGAACCCATGATTTAAAATCACTGTTCATACTCGGCATTTATAGAAAACATCCTTTATTCCGAAAAAAATGTCTACAAGACTGTTGTTTTTATATTCCCCCATCATGTGTTCAAATCAAACTTTAATATCCTTTTCCATTTGACCACATTCCATCCATCAGTTTCATAGTCATATGGTCTTTGTTGAATGAACTAAAACTACAAGCACCATACTTCCCATTCTTGGGTCAGACCTTTATAGAATTCGTTTCCCCTAAATTATTTTCATGTCATGACATGAAATACTTCTTATATATTTTGGTACTTCTATCCACAAGGCATAATCTTTTATTGTGGAGATCTAAATCTCCATAAAAATTAATCGGCTTTTAGTGGCATATGTTTCACCTATAATGGATCTGAAATCCAAAGTATGCCACTATTGATCAAGTAGTGTGTTCCCCAGATGACCTTGTATAAAACAGACCTCATAACAACTTCTTCATGTAATGGTATACTCATTCTTAGGAGAGACATCCTTTAATTCCACATAGTTATGTTTCCCATACCACTATTTCGATGTAGGATCTTCAAATCACTGTTTTCGACTTTATCCTTCGATACCTGAATATGGTATCACATAACCAAACAAATAATCAAGAATTAAAGAAAAATAAAACCATTGGTCTTTCTAAAGACCTAAAATTAAATCCCCCCATAATTTCCTTGTTTCCTATCATTAAAAAACATTATATAATGTCATTACTTCATGACATTAAAATACATAGCATAATTTCATTACTACATGACTTTAAACTGCAAATCATATTATATATGACGTAAGACATTAAACTACATAGTCAATTTCCAAATTAGATGACATCAAAATGAATAATGATTAAACCTTTTTCATAAATATGGACTTTTACCCTTGACATTGTTTTCTAATAGTATTTACCCTCCCCGACATATGAAATTTTTATAGGAGTGATTTCCCATTCATGTCATGTGCCGACATAGATATTACATTTATATTAAGACTTTTTTCCTAAAAAAACCACCAACCATGGTCTTCAGATATGAAAATATTAAACATCATTTTTCAATAAAAAATAGAATGTTGAGATTCTTAATAACTGCAATACTTGACTATGTTGTACACACCCTAGTTGTCCAGGCATAAGTTTCCCACATAACATGCCTTTCTACCTATGGATGTTGTTCTGTGACTATGTAGTGCATTCCCCATATTTCTTGCATTAAAAATCCATTATAATGATTTGTTTAAACTAGTGATAACATCGTTATTAGGATAGACCTCCACTATTCTTGAATTCCTTAATTTAGATTCATAAAATAACAAATTATGTGTCAAGATTCCCCTTTGATGTGTTTGAAGAATGTCATACCTTCCTTGAATAACAATCCTTGATTAGAAAATTAATTCAAATGTTGTGGTAATAGTTATTCAACCTAAAATACTAGACACATTAGTAAGATTCAAAAAACTTTAAACAACCCATACAAAAAAAGACACCGTACTCACCAGGTTGAAATCCTAAAAAGGGAACTATGGACAAAAGTTTAATCTCATATTTCAAGACCTATGCTCTGTATGCTTTAGGAACAATCAATCTATAAAAATTTAAAAGCCACAAATCTTGTTAGGATGAAAACCCAAAAACGATTCCCAAAGAAAAATCCAAGTCTCACCTGCTACATTTCATTCAAATTAAGCTTTAGAAAAAGTTAGGGTGATGACATAAAATACAAAAGATGGTAGAGTTTTCCTTATGACGATATTAACAGTAACACTATGCTCACTAGGACCCTTGGATATGGTAAAAAGGGTGGAATAAGAAAAATACAAGTCTCACTTGCAACATTTCTTTCACATTAAGAATAAGAATAAATTAGGGTGATGACCTAAAATAAAAAAATATTTTAGGGTTTTTCATATGACCCTATTAATAATAAAAAAATGCTCACTAGGACCCTTGGATAAGGTTATAGTTAAAGCACCCATGTCCCTACCATTGTAATTATAATTAGTTTGTATAAATATGTAATGATATAAAAATCATCGTTGATTTTATGATAATAGAAATAAAGTATGGATTAAGACATATTTGACTAGAAACAAAATTCCATTCATTTATAGTGAAAAATCATAGGAGCATCCACAAGACGGAGTAACTCTATAATATATTATAAGAGGCCTTCAATATAACTATTAATTTAATGAAAAGACTCTTGATCCCTATCAACCACTCTTTTAAGCTTAGTTAGTCCAACATATTCAATCTCCTCAACTTATTGAAGTGATTTTGTGGAAGCAACAGTGGTATATAAAACTTCTGTTTGTGATTCTCCTAATGAATGGTGGAGTTTTTTGATTCCCTCCTGAGTGGCATCCAATTCTTTCTGAACCCATGATACATGAATTTTTTTCCCATTGATTTTTTATTTAAATTCCACCAACTTTATGTTATTGTTAGAAAAAAAATTTGATAATGAAGCTCGAAAGTCATAAATGTTTTCAAGAAGTTTGGTCTTTATGATGTCTTATCGAAGCTTATGCTCTGGCTCCCACTGGAAAACAGTTTCCTTCACAGCAGTATATATTGGATGTTAATCAAATCCACAAAATCCCACCATGCTAAAATGAAATAGAATTCAGTAAAACAATAAATGTTGTTCAACCAGAGATGTCTCAAAAATTATTTTTCATATGATTAGAGAAGTCCTTTTACGCCTGACATAGACAGAATCCGGAAGCTCTATGTTTGAATCAAAGCTAGTGTCATGGGGATATATGCATTATAGAATCAAAGAAATCTAAGAAGTTCCCTATTCTACTCCCTTTGATACATCAACTTCCTTTCCTTATATTACTAGTCGCTATAATGAAAAATCTTTTCCCTCAGACCTAGTGACAGAAGTTGATGACCCTAACTAATGAATTAGATCATTGTTATCCTCAAAAGAGTTAAAATAATGGAGAATGATAATAGAAGTTAGTCAATTTCACCTAGTAACAGGTTAGAATCTTGAGTGGATTACTCCCTAACATTCCCAACAACATTAATTATAGTGAATGATTCTTGGAGATGAATTCTCTTATGAGATTGTTCAGCCATCATCACCAGAGGTTCTAGAGGATATTTTAATTCTAGATTCTCAACCACTACCTATATGGAATCAGCAACGGTATGATGGATTTTGATTCCATTCCCATGAATGGACTATACAATTCTCTCTGTATACAAATATGTATTGGTTGAACATCTATGTAAAATATCAGATAAAATAAGAAAAACTATATATGGAATAACCAAAAACAAGGAAGATCACACCCATTTAGTTCCAAAAAAATGATCCCAAAATCCTTGATAAAAACTATAATTTCAATATCTAGATTAATAGAATCCATAATTTCATGATGTATATCTTTGTATATCATGAAGTCCTCACTATTTTGGGTATCCATGAAATGTTTATCAGGACCCGTATTGGCTTGGCTGACGTTCCTCTCTTCCATATCTTAAATTGGAATAATATTTGTAGGCATAGTAGATTTATGATCATCACTGACACCTTCCTCATCCTGCACAGTATGCATGTTTCACCCTTATAGTGTAATAATAGTGTCAACATTGACTACCGTAGAGTCCATTGGTGCAGTAAACAGATCTGAAATATTATGAGGATATGAAATTAAGAAGATGTATATATCACACACAAAAATTGAATCTGGCATTACTATGACCCTCTTCCCACTCTGTAGAAGTTGGATAAGACACAACCATTCACCTTGATACTTCTGTCAAGGTTACAAATTCATCGGCATGAATCTATTCTTCCCTCGGAGTATCTGTCTGGATCCTTGAAGGGCCAATATCAACTCTCATAAGGAAGGAATGAAATTAGGGTTCTCCAAAAAAAATATAATCATTTTTAGAAAGGTGTTTCAAGAAAGAATAAATATCTGATCCCAATAAACATACTCACTATGGTGTATTCTCTTTATCAAACGTAGTTCTCTCTTTCATTTCCTCTCACAATATAGAGAAGAGGCTGTCCTACACTTTTATACAATAGTGACATGAGGTAACAGTTAAGGAATTCCTATCTCCATCACCTACGTCATGGTTCTTGGACATGGATAGATCTCTAGGGACCTAAGGTCCTCATCCACCATCTCAATAAGACATTCTGTGGACCCTTTTTTTGGTAAACCAAGAGCCCCTACTACTTCTCCTCCTCTATCTCCCATTAAAAACTCCAAAACAAAACCCCCTAATAGTAAATAATGTTTTGTGAAATTGTAATAAAGGTAAATAATAAAACATAAATATGTCAGTAGGGTTAATCTAAATGTCCCATTCCTCTCTTGGATTAATATTTACCCCTTTTTGTACTCTTTGGTTCATCATGTTTGATACATTCAATGAAGCGGAGTCCAGATCATAAGTTTCATATATTAAATCATCTAGCTCCTTGAGACACTCTGTTACCTAACCTAATGTATTTTCATGATTGAAATCATCAGGTTCTCTAATATCACCCAACATCTGGATTCTATGGTCGGCCTGGAGAAAGACAAATGTATCCCATGTCCGGAGATTCATGATTTCCAAAAATTGGATTGCTATGATTCTCATGTAGTTTGGATTTAACATGACTGGTTGCAGAGAAAACACAAATCCCTCTAATTGGAAATCTCCTGCAGTCCTTCTATATCTTTAAAAAGAATATAGGGATGAAATAAAGACCTCCTCCCCAGGATGGCGAGTATATATCATGGGAACTAGAGGTGTTATCACTTTAACCCTAACATTCATTGTGGTCTTTTTACAAGAACGTTTTAGAGGATATGGTGCCTCTACATCATCTTTAGTTATAGGATTCTTATTTCACAAGAAAATAACATCAGTTTTCATGTCCTCTACCAAATATGTTCCCTTTTTGAACACCCCCTAAGGGTATCATGATACCAAGGCCTTAGTATATCCTGCCTCCTATCCAAATGATCCCTCTAATAGAGGTAGTGTGATTGACATTTTGGACGCCTCCAGAGCCATTAGGATTCATAATAATCAGGATTCCAGGAGATTATTATCATTTCTAACATACATAGGGGGAAACATTCTGTATTTTTGAACACTTTTAAACTTGTGAGAAAACCGATAATGAGCCAAAGCCTCATAGACAATCTCATGATTAATACGGGCTGTCAAGTAAGCCTTAGGCTTGTAATTCTTTTCCTTACCATCATAGATAAATTTTCCAATGGGTGGGTGACTATATGGAATGAAAATAAATTCTCCAGATACATTCAACACCTTCAACACCTAATTCGGATTCAGGTTCAAAGGATGAATCTTAGACACTTTTTGATCAATTGGGATAAATTGGATTTTGGGGATCTTAACTAAATTCAACACTAACTATGCACTAAAATGTTCTGCAATCTAGCCCCACATCCCCTAGAATGGAAATTATTTCTAAATGGGGACTTCCTTTTGTATAAATTCAAAAACAGTATGGATATATTCTTGCTAAAATAGGAGAATCAAACTCTATATACGTCCCCTATGATAATTTTTCCACAATAACAAAAGTCACAAGCCTCATGCCACCACCAGACTTTCATACTAAGAGCATATAAATTCTTTTCCGCATGGAAAAGAAGTCATCTAGGAGAACCATAAAATTAATCTTGGGGTTAACCTTGTAACCCCAATATATGTACTCACCCTTCTAAAATGTGTGCCAAATCATGTCAGAAACACCAAAATTATCTACGATGGGGATAATTATAGGTTGAATGCCCATAGGAAAACTCCCTTTTCTTGGTTCTAAGAAGTCCCCCATCAACATTTCGGCATAGGCATCAGCCCTGGGATGAAGATATTTTTCTTTCTGTAGCTTCTTCGCTATTTTGAATAGCTCATGGGTCAATGATGGTGTCCTCTTAGCATCGTCCCATATTTTATTTGGTGTAATAAATTCGTCATACATTACATTGAGAATGGGGACCCCAGATATTTTGTAGACATCCCCAACACTTATGCCGACTTCACAGTGCATCTCGTGAAAATAATTTTTCTACGTAGTACATGGGCACTATAATTCGGGAATGATATCTCTATTCTTGTAAACATAGGTATATACTATCAAAATAGCCTTATATATACAAATTGTGTAGATTGGTACACCCAAAATTCTAACATCCACTCAGGCATGATTCCCCCTCTAGAGAAGAAGTCCCAGTCTTCAATCCATCCATGAGATTGGTATTCTTTCAAAGCATGAAAGGTCGATTCAGAATAAGGAGGTCTTGTATTTTTTACACGTTCCTTTATATTAGGATTGTATCTAAATTGATGTAGAATACATTCAATTGGGATTGTTCCTTCCATGATGAGAATATCTTTTATAGATATTTTTTCATAGGGAAATATGATATGTTTCACAAACCATGTTACCGGGAAATATTTCTTAAACATTGGATTATGAGAGTCCATTAGAAGCATGTGTCCATATAGAGGCATGTAGTCTCTTTGTCCATACCCACATTTAAATGGAATCAAACACATCAACAAATTGTGAAGGGTTGTTTCAATGATGTAATAAAAATCTATTCTAATAGTATTGATCATTTTAGTTGGACATGCAACAGATTCTTCATTTGTACTCAAGAAAGAATTCATTTGAAAACTAACAAGAAGAAACCAAATTATCTCATTCAGTTTAAAAATTGACTTTAGAAATTTCAAATTTTATCATAGAAGAAATCAAGAAATTTCGATAAGGAAAGTCCCCACGTAGGTACCTCAAAAAGGTGCCTCGTGCAGATTCATCGACATGGTCCCTTGAGGTGGTAGTTCCACACAACCCTTTTGATTGAGGTGACTCCACACAAATCCACATTCGGGAGGTTTTATTTTGAGAAAAAAATTTCAGAGACCTTCACAGAATAACACAATGATATTTTTAGATGGAATCACAATGCGACGTATCTAGACAAATGATCTGTGTGTCCAATGTGAAAATCAAAAACATTTAATGTGAAGAAAACAAAAAAGTAAAGGGGGTATTTATATACACCACCATCCTACACCACTCCCCTATGCTACGGACCTTCACCCACCCCCTATGAGGGAACCCTACACAGATTAACTATATGATCCAGAATTGTATCCTTCATAATATTTTCCCCATTTATTTTTACCTCAAGGCTAGACCCCCCCCTCTTTATTTGGGATCCACTCCTTAGGGGGTATTTTCTTGACACTCACCTTTTATAAATCCGGACAAGAAGATTTTGAAAAACACCTTGATCATGTCAAATTTTCATGAAATATTAAGAAGATCCAAGAGTATTATCCAAATTGACCCAAATTCTAAAATCCCAGTGCAGTTCCTACCCATGAATTCCAGAATACATAGCCCCCCTATGGGATACACCAACATCAGGCACCTGCGCAGAGTACCTATGCAGCCCAATTTTTTGTCCAGTCCTATGTGGGATAGCTATTCAATATACCTACGTCGTTGACCTATTCCAATAACCTCTTTCATCTATGGATTCATAATTACCTATAAATAGAACCCTTGGTCTCCTCATTTGAACAACTAAAAAATTATAAGAACCCCTAGAGAACTCAATGCGCAACACCTTCTCCCGGGTCTACCAAAAATTTGTAAAAAGCTCTTTGAAACCCAAGAGATGGGAGAAGTAAAGGGGATAAGAAATATCAAAGTCCACATATGGAATCATGTTATAAGACACCATCCTTAGGAAAATTATCCTCTAATTGGAAACCTCTAATGCAAGGTCCCTCTCCCTTATCAGGGACCTACTCCATACCCTTTCAGGAGCACCGATAAATACCCATGGTGCCTTGTCACTATGGTGGTTTATTTCGGAAGGCATATTCAGCTCCCACATCCATTTTCCTCTTATAATAATCCATTTTAGTTCCTCTTAGGATCCGTACGACCCACCTGCGTGACATACCTGTACTGAGAACCTATGCTGGTGACCAACTTCAGCAACCCTTTGAACCTCTTTCCAAATCCACCTATGGTAAGGCTCCTCCCTCCATGGTTCCCTTTTCTAAAAGGGACTGATATTAAACCTACACCAAGACCACCAGACATACTAACCCATGATAAAATGAACAATATAGTGCCTCTAATTTGGATTTTTATTTCTACGGTCAGAGGTTTCCCACATGCGTTTTACTAGATGGTTAGGATCCTCATGGAACATGTAGATTTGTATATCAATGGCCACCAGGACCCTCACCATATGGAAAATATTGGGAAGATCATGGTCTTGTAGTATTAGGCTTTGGGAAATGCCTGAACCTTCTCATCTCTGATACCTAGAGCCTCTAGTTCCCATCAAGAAGGATAAGGACCACTATTGCATTTCCCTTCAATGTGGGATTAGATATTCCTTGAACTCCAGAACCAATTTCAGGGAGTCCCTCCTAGAGTAATCTCATAGCATATCATGTAATAGGTTATATTATTGATACCCTCTACCATTGAATCTTTCACCTTCATTATTTCCTCACATTGTACACATGCCCAATATAAAGTGATGGGAGTGAAGTGTCGTATCCATGACCTCTTCCATTTTCACCCCGTCCTCTTCCACAGTTGCCCCCATCATCTTCCATCTGCGAAGGAAGAAAAGTGTGTGGTTTGTAAAATCGTCTTCTTCCACATGTTTCTTAGACTGAGCAAGACTTGTGTGGGCTAAGATGTTAGTGACGATCATGGAATCCACAAAATCCACCTAAAGGATTGAACTACAAGAAATATTATTACTTCCAAAACGAATATATGTTTGATGCTTATATATGGACCGAACTCATAGGGATATTATTCGTCAAATTTGGTTCTACTAATAACCCCAAATAAATCATATGGGCCTCCAATTTAGGTATAATGCCCAAATTATCCAACAAATCAGCATGATATAGTATATCACTCATGGACTAGTTTATAGGGAATCATCATGAGAAATAATCCAAAACATAATCCCCTAAAATCGATATACTCCCCAATGAGACTCAGTAAACTATGTGGGATTTGATTCCCATCCAAATATGATATGTAGGAAGCCTACCTAAGGTTCGGACCCATCTATTAAATCAACGATGTTATTTTGGTACATATCCTCAGTGGGGTCTAATTAAACATGGAAATTCATATTCATTCTATGTTCCTTGGACTATTTCGGTATAATTACAGTACCAAACATTTACTACGCACCTTCCACCTAGATGTACTTTCTACATCATGTTACACTATACCATTGGGTTCTTATAACATTAACATAAACGGTATTATGTGTCCCACTATGTGGAACAAACTATATGGGTTCTGATTCAATCCATAAGAATACATTGGAAGCCCAAATATGTGTTAAATATCAATATCAAACAATTCTCATCTCCGTAGATGAAGATATAATCTAAAGTGACCTTCATCTTCCAAGATGAAAATAAACACTAGAGTTACCCAATGGGGTTCTAGAAAAATGGAATCATTGTAATAAAGACCAAACAATCTAAATGTAGTACATGAGAGGTTACCGTTTCTGAAAAACCTTAGATACATACTGATATCTACAATATTGAAGAACCTAAAAAACATACAAATGACTATGAATTACACACATACTATTAATTGATTGTCAATATTGGTATGACCCACATTATTATTTGAAATTAATGAAAGATTCATGAACATATATTAAATCTTTGTGAGAGTCTCATAGTAGGAAATAATTTTCCCAAAAGGGTGCAATGAGCCCGACCTCGCTTCCCCTCAATCAATGTGAGTTGTTAAGCATCATAGTTCCAAACACCTAACATTGCTTTACTTGGGAAATAAGTACCCCATGAACACATAACCATTAAGTGGTTTTGGTTCATTTATTAAGCCTTTTGGAAACAATTCGTAAATAGAAAACCATAATGGGGTGTGAAATCCATGGTCAACAGGTAAATAAGAAAATTAGGAAAGTTTTTTTTTAGAAAATCATAACTTATTACTCTCTCTAGTTGGAAAACTGTTCTATTCAAAAAATATTTTTTTTTAGAAATTATTCAAATAATTTTTTTTGAAATGGTATATTGAGATCATTTATAAGTAATGTGGATTTTAAAAATTTTATGGATTCCAAATCCATATTTTATTTTTTGAAATATATTTTAAAATAAAAAGTTCTCAAAATGTATTATGTTTCAAAAAAATGATTATAATAGGGGAAAGGATATTTTCCACAAGAAATAATTTTGAAAAGATATTTCGAAATTAATTTATATCTAAGATGACATCCATTGGTGTTACTTATTCCTTTCTATGCATTTGATATAGGGGTTCCATTTATATTCTATATCTGAATGGTTTATTTTTTGATGGTATGATGTTTATGAAAACTATTTATATTTATGGTGTTATATTTTTATGAATTCCATTTCTATTTTACAGGCTATATAATTATAAAACCTGCTTATTATCAGGGGTTATAGTTTAATGAAATGATTATGGAACATGTATATATTCAAAAGGTTGTGATATGATGAAATGTTTATGAAACCTTTTTCAATTCACTGGTTATGATGTGATTGTTTTTTTCTTGTAGAACACATATGTAATATTTGATTTTGATATTGGGGGGAACTATATCTCCCAGTAATTAATTTGGTAATGATTTATATCTTATGATATAGAAATGGATTGAATATTGAGTAATATTTATTCACTAAACGACATTGTCTACTATGATAGTCTTGAAAGTGATCTTCGCTTCTATGATTTTTGTGGGTGTAAGATCTAGACCTTTTATGGAGATGTATCTAACTTGTTTTCAGGTGCACGTTTTCCATGTTTTGAGTAATTTTTCTTTGGGTCTTTACTTGGGTGAAGTTGGGTAAAAATTGGAGAAAATAATGAGTATTATAGGTTGTGTAAACTTGGCATACGGTTTTCCCAAACCATATTCCCCATCCCAAAAACCATATGATCCCAAATAGTGGGGTTTTCATAGCTCATGAAAAGTTTCACAAATCATTAACCCTATCAGGAGAAACCATGCACCCCCCTAAGAGGTTCACGATAATGGCATGCTATTTGGAAAACTGGGTGCCCCAACCTAGGATAGCATGTGGGAAAATTTAATTTCACATGAAATTGTCTTTAAACTTACATGAACCCCATATTAATCCCAAATCAACCAAAGCTCAGCCCTAAGTTATTTATCTCATTTTGTGAGGCTCTCAGACGAATTTCTATGGCAACCAACCTCTATTATTCATGATTTAAATTCCGTATTAAAGATATATACCTCCCCAATAATGTGTTTTATTCCCATTTAGATCTCTGTTTCCCCCCTCCTCTACCTGGATAAAATCGTGAAGTATTCTATTTTTGGTTCTATATCTAGATTAATTAATTAATTTATTGATTAGATTGATCAATGATATAGGTTTCATATCTTGATTATGTTTTTCATCTTGGGGTTAACCTATCCATTTTTAATTGGGGATTTCTATTGGTGGTCATTCATTATCAAACATGAGGTAGGTGGTCTAAATTCCAATAACATAGTCTTGATTACATTATGTGAATGTAAATGTGATAATTCTAATTTCCATGATTGGAAAATTACATTGATAATTGAATTGATTGTTTTAAATTTCCATGTATTAACGTTTTAGGTTTATTAAGAAAATTAAATTGTGTAATCAGTTTAGTTAATTATTGAATTAATTAATGAGATGTTGATATTGTGAAATTGATTTCATTAGTTAATAGTTGGATTAATTAATGAGACATTGAGATTTTGAAATTTATTGGAATAATTAATTTTTTAATTAATTATTGGGTTATAAAGATTGTTGAATAGGATTTGTTAACTATTGAATTCATTTATAGAAATTTTTGGGATTTTGAAATTATATGAATCAGATTATGAAATTGTTAAATTAATTAATACATGTTTTGTGTATAAAATATGATGAGAAGGTTAATGGTGAATAACCTCGAATTATGTGATATATGTAGTATATGGGTGATTATGATATTCATGTGTGGGACATGGTCTGCTACTTCCAAATCCCATGGTAATAAATTGTTATATTCATGTGTGTGACATGGTCTATTGCTTCCAAATCCTGTCATGATAAATTGATTGATAAATGTGTGTGCGACATAGTATATTGCTTCCAAATCCTATAGTGATAAATTGATTGATAAATATATGGGGAACAAGGTCTACAACTTCCAAATCCTATAGTGATAAATTGATTGATAAATGAGTGTGGTAGGTGGACTATTGCTTCAAAAGACCACGAGGTCCTAGGCATGACAACCAAGACCCAAAATATTGGGATTCAACCCTGGTTCCAATATTACATATTATAATATGAAATCAAATGGATAATGAATGTCCATTTAGTATAAATTCAAACTCTGGCCCGGGATGAACCATGTATTGAGAATTTGGGTGTCCTTAGGACCCCAGGGGATTATATGGTTAAATAAAGAGTAATTTAATTATGGTAAACTTTTTAAATTACATTTGAGCACATGTTAGGGACTGAGCTAGTTTCTATTCCACCATAAAAAATAGAACCAATAGTGCTTCAAGATTTAAAGTCTCAAATGTAAGAGTTGATTGATAAGGGGTTTCTCCATCCATGTATTTTAACTTGGGGTTCTTCATTTTGGTTTATTAAGAAGGATGATGGGACTCTATGATTATATGTCGATTACCATAAGTTTTACCCAATGACATTAAAGAACAAGTATCTTATTCTGCGTGTCGATGATATCATTGTCTCATTGAGCGGGGCATATATTTTCTCCAAGATTGACCTGAGATTGTGTTATTGTCTATTGAGAGTTCAATCGTCTGATATACTGATGATTTATTTCAGATGTAGGTATAGACTATATGAGTTTGCTATAATGTCATTTAGATTTAAAACCTCTGAAAAAGTATTTATTTCCTTAATGAATAGAATCTCTCATCCTTACCTGTATCAGTTTGTTGTAGTGTTTGTGGATGACATATTGGTGTTTTACAAGACTCATGATGATAAAGCCCAATATATTCAAATCATCTTGAATATACTAAGAAATAATAAGACATATGTCAAGATATCTAAGTTTCATTATATGATTGATTTAGTAAATTTTGTGGGTCACATCATCTTAGAGGAAGGTGTGTCTATAGACCTTGAGAATGTTCAGGAATTGGTTTCATTGGAGCATCCCATGAATATATTTTATTTTCATTTCTTTTTAGGGTTAGGAGGGTTTTATTAATGATTCATCTAGTAATTTAAACATTTTAAAGTTCAACTTTTGGGTTCTACCAAAAATGGGATAATGTTCAAATGTTTGAAAACATGTGATAATTCCTTCCATGATTTGAAGAAGCGATTGACTATGGAAACAATCCTAATCCTTCCCGATCTTGGTTATGAGTATGTGGTATTTTTTGAATCATATGTAATAGGTCTTGAAGTAGTGTTGATTAGGGGGGTTCATGTTGAAGAATATGGATCTTAGAATTTGAGGTCACATGAATATAAATACCCTATGGACAAACAATAATTATCTACAGTTTCTTATGACATTATGTGTTGGCAGAATTATCTATTGGGTGAAAATTTTACTATGTATATGGATCAAAAAATCATAATGTATATCTTTTCTAGGTGACATTTGAATATATTGCAGTAGAGATGGGTTGGGTATATAATGTCATTTGACTATGATCTAGAATATATTCTCAAGAATGGAAATGATGTTAGTGATGATTTTTGTAGGACAAGTCAAACTTAGGTAGTTATGGGGTCTTGTGCTAAGTAGAAAATAATGTATTTACTAGAAGAGATGCATGTTTTGGTTTATGAAAGTGAAGACCATATGACTCTCGTAAAAATTTTAGTGGAGTCTACACATATGAATCTAATTAGGGAATGTAAGTATGAGGATCCGGAATGTCTTTCAATGAAGGAAATCCTTGATGGTGGAGAGTCACATTTTAATTGAAGAATAGATGAGGGTGAGATCATAGGTGTTAGGAATAATGTTGTTGAACCTATGAATATAAAGGAAGAAATAATTCTAGAATTTCATGCCTCTAAGTGGTCATTGAATCTTGCTGTGAAAGAAATGTATTGTGGCCAATGAAAAATGTTTGAGTGGCCAGTCATGAAAAATGAGATAGCAATGTTCATGAAATTATGCTACACCTACAAATAGGTGAAGGTCGAGCATCAACAACAGGTTGGTTTACTATAGTTGTTTCCCATTCTAGAATGGAAGTGGTATGATGTTACCATTTAGGATTTGGTGGGCCCCCGGAGGACACCTTGGAAGAGTGATGAAATTTGGGGGGTTTTGTACTGACTAACGAAAGAATCTCATTTCATACATATGCAAGAGAATTTCATCTAGGAGTAGTTGAGAGACTTGTTTGTTTAGAAGATGGTCTGTCTGCACTAGGTTCCATGGAATATTTCTTCAAACTATGATCCAATCTTTACTTTTCACATATTGAAGGTATTATAGAAGGATCTTGGTAAATCTGTTTTACTAAGTACACCATTCCACCAATAGACAGACGGGTTGTCAGAGTGTAATTGGTATGTTCTTGAGGATATGCTTTGGGAAAGTTTTGAATAATTTGGTGGGTCTTGGGAGAAGCTACTATATTTAGTGGTGTTCTCCTATAAATATAGTTTTCAGGTTACTATATAGCTTGTTTCACTCATTATGGTTGCCCTTGTATAGCACCTCTATACTGGATGGAGGTAGGTGAGTAAGAGCTTTTGTGACTGAGTGTCGTTCAGAAGATATCAGAGCAGGTTCGTTTAATTATGAGGCATATGGATATGAATCAGATTATAAAGAAGTCATATTCTAATATAAATTGATGACCCTTATAGTTTATAGAGGGTGATCATGTTTTTCTTCGAGTGTCACCTAGATTAGGTCATAAATGATATGGATATAGGGAAAGTTGGTGCCCAGTTTTGTTGGATCATTTGAGGTTATGGAGAGAATCAGGTGAGTGGCGTACAGATTGGATCTTCCACAGAGGTACAATGTTATGAAATATGTTTTTCATGTGTCACAAATTCACCGGTATCACCCTGACCCCTCTTAGGTGATTGATGAAGTTGGTGTGGATCTTGAGATAGATTTTTCTTTCTAGGATCATCTAATACGTGTGTTGGATCACAGTAAGAATGTTTTTTGGGGAAATACTGTGTCATTAGTTCAATTATTGTGGGAACATAGGCCTGGGTATGAAGAAACATGGGACAGAGAAGAAAATGAGTGGGCTTAGTGGCTAGATTTCTTGACTCAAAATCCAAGAGATACTTGGGAGTACTCCTCGAGGACAAGTTGTTATATGGTGGGGATATTTTAAGATACAGAGATTTTCTAGAAATTTCTCAGCTATGATTTCATATAATTTTTTCTCTTGTTTTGATTACTTGTTTTTTGTGTCTTTACATAGATACGTTTGGATGAAAATTAGAGAAAATTGGAAGGAGGAGAAGATATGCATGGTTGGCGCATAGTTTTCCAAAACCATTCACCAAGCCCAAAAATCCATGTGAACACAAAAAAAGTGGGGATTCACAAATCTTGTTCAAACCATCCTCTCTATGGGGATAAACCCTGAACCCCCTAACAGAGGAGAGTGGTTAAGGTGGTTGATTAGGAAAACTATGCACCCTTACCAAGTAAACCATGCATTTATAATTAATTCCCTAAATATTTGTTTTAAAATTACCTAAACACTCATATTAACCCCAAATTAACCCCAACTCGTCTGTAAGTGAATTATATTATTTTTGGAGGCCTCCATACGAATTCTTAGGGCAACCAAAAATTATTATTCACAATTCAGTGACTCGATTAAATATTTGTACCTCCACATGTATGTGTTCCCCTCACATTTAGATAGATATATATATATATATCTCTCTCCTGGTCATTTTCTTGGATAATATAGGGATTTCTATCCTCTTTTGGTTTTATATTATAATATAGGATTGTTAGATCATGATAAATTTTATCTTGGATATTTGTCTTGGATCTAGATTATGTTCTCCATAATGGCTTAAACATATCTGTTTCTAATTGGGGATTTCTGTTAGCAATTGCTCATCATTATACTTGATGTATGTCACCGAAATTCCAATCCTATATTCTTCATTAAATTAGTGGTATTTAATTACGATAATTTCAATTTATGTTATTGGTAAATTTCATTGATAATTGAATTAATTTTTTGAAATGACATGTATTAATGTGTTAGGATAATTAGGAAAATTTAAATGTGAAATATGATTGGTTAATTTTTGGATTAATTACTGAGATGTTGACATTGTGAAATTGATGTGATCAATTGATTGTTGAATTAATTAATGAGAAGTAGAGATTGAAAATTTTCTTATTATAAATAATTTTTTAATTCTTTATTTATTTAAAGAGATTATTGAATTGGAATAGTTAATAGTTGAATCAAATAACGGAAATTATTTTGACTACACGTTTGATTTATTCCGATTATTTAATTATTGAATTAATTAATAGATTTTTCGTTTATTAAATGTGATAAGAAGGTTAATGTTTATTAACAATAAATAATGTTATATATGTTTTATATGGTATATTGTTATTTTTTTGTGTGTAATATGGTATTCTACTATAAAATCCCATAGTGATAAATTGAATTATTCATGTGTGTGACATGGTATGCTTCTTCCAAATCCCATATTGATAAATTGTTTAATAAATGTGTGTGGAACATGGTATACTAATTAAAAAGGCCATAGTGATAAATATATTGATAAATTTCTGTTGGACAAGGTATATTGCTTCCGAAGACCTTAGATACAAATTTATTGATAAATGAGTGTGGGACACAAACTGAAGCTTCAAAATCCTATGAGGTTTTAAGCATAGAGACATAGACCCAAATTGTTGGCATTGACCATGGATACAATTTTTTGTATTATAAATTGAAATGAAATAACCTTTTTTAAATTTAACTATGAATTAAATATGTTATATGGTTTAGAATCTTGTATGATCCGAAGCAGGTATTGAGAGTTCGGGTGTCCTTGGTATCCTAGGGGGTTATGTGGTTAAATAAATAGTAATTTAATAAATTTAGGCTATTTAATTTATTGATTTTGTTTATTATTTTTACAATCGTATACACTATTCTGATAGGATATTGTTTTACACATCATTGGTGGTAGTCTAATGGGTTGTACTCATAGCCCAGTCTGGATGGATGATCAGTAAATGAAAAAATTTTAGGGCTATAGGATAGGTTAAGGGAAAGTTATCTATGTTATATGGATGAGTCATGATATATCACGGGTAAGGGAAACAGATGTGGTTTTAGACACACTTGGGATTTTTCAATGTCTTTATTTATTTTCAGTTTTGAATACTTACACTTGACACGTATTTCCATGACACGTCTACAATTTCGTTTTGGATATTATATTTATTTTTCGGGTCACCGTGTGATATTTGTTTGGTTTAGTTATTGTTTTTATCATTTGGTTATTATTAATTATTTCTTATGTTTTGCTGCATTGATAAAGAGGGTGTATTCTCCCCATGATCAATATTAGATCCTCACTACTGGTCAGTAGCAGTTAGAGTACGGGGAGGTGCACCTAAAGTCACATAGTGATCTAGATCAGGGCACCGGTGTGTGGCACCTCGGTCGAGACATTACAATGGGAGTGAACCATGAATTTTGATATGTTTAGGAAGGGAACCCATTCCACTGATATGGACATGTCAGTAATTCTTGACTACTATATAAATCATCATATATGCTTATGTGTCTATCACAATTCCATCTCATATTCCTCTATAATGATTTCATGGATTATGATCTTGATTCACATATGTTTCATGTCTTATGAACAGCCATTGTTCATGACATGACTCTTGATTATGATAATTGAAATGTAGTGTATGATATTATATTTTTATTGTCATGTTTTCATACCCTAATTCTCATGATTATGCTTACATATCCTTCTTTTGTACCCTTACTAAGCATCTGAGCTCACCCATTTTTATGTTGACTTTCTCGAGGTTATGAATATATTTATTATTTATGAAGTTTCCAAGAAGGTTTCTCATCATGGAGAACCTATTGGGTGATAATGTATCACCCTTATGAAATAGTTTTTATGTTTCCATGTTTCCAAAGGCACTAAACTAATATGGTTATTGTGATTCTGGTTTTCTAATGTATTAATTGTTCCACAAAAGTGATTTAATGTCTATGTAAGATTAGTAAGGGTTGATATAGTTGGTATCAGGGAAAAGATTAGTTATCCTTTGGAATCTAGGATGAAAAAACCATTGTGTTAATCCAAAAGACATTTCTATGGATAAGTCTAATGGTGAAGAAAATTATAGGAAAATTCCATGGAATTTTGATAAAGGATAGAGTGATTGTTTTCCTAGAAATAAATCTATTTCTAGATTCTAAACATGTATTTTGATCTGGAAAATATATACATATGGTAAACAAAAATGAAATCACCATATTAGGATAGACTTGATTGGGAATTGGTGCATGAAATTGGTCCCTGATGAAAAACTAGTTTGACACTACATGGGGATATAAATTTTGGAATTTACAAACTATTGAAAAACAATTAAGAAGGATTTAAATATAAGTGGCAGTTAATAACCTAGGATAAACTGAAGGATTCATAATTTAAATAAGTAGTCACAACATAGAAATATTATGAGAGTTTTGTTTATTGTTATATAGTTTCTCAACTAAGATTATTGTTTATTATAGTATGGTTTTTTTATCAATAGATTAAACTCGAAGGAATAGTGTTAAGGATGAGTGTGATATACAATGAAATGATTGTTCTCCTGAGCATCCAAATGTTATGATCCAATTCGTATTTTATTTTCAAATAATACATTTGAAGGGTAAATGTGAACCAAAACAACTCCAAACGTTACAAATTCAACCACTACAAGATCCACCCAATGAAAATTCCAATTTCAAAGGAACACAAGATAATTTCAAAAACAAAAAAATTAAAACTAATCAACCACCAACATAATTGGAACATGATCTAGACCGATTCCCACTATCACCATCGGTCACACACTACATACCACCTCCATCATCAACCCCATAGCCAAACATATCCACGCCATTGAGAAACAGGTTGACTTCACCGTCTTCAACCCAATTCCACCTGCTCAAACTCAAATCAAATAGAGACTTTAAATCCATGGTGTATCTCCACCTCAGAGAGAGTAGTGGAATTCAAGATCAAGAGCACAAAAATAAATGGGTGATTGCAGGCTGAAACTATAGAATGAAACCCTACAACCATCGATGTAGAATAAATTGAAACATCATCACTGCCATCACAATCAACTTGGAAACAACAATTGTGATGAAGGTGAAGATGAACCACCATTGTTGACAACTTTCATTCATCGAACAGGAGATGGAATAAAAAACTACTTTTTATGACCTGAAATATTTCTCATGCTATGAATCATATTGTTATTTTAAACAAGAAAAGGATATAATCATGTTCTGTTTATTCCTTCATAAGGCATGTTCTTCCATCTTTTAGTGGGGTTTCTGATCCACTAGTTTCTAAGCAATGGATTAGTACCACTAAGATGATATTTTTTCATTCTATATTTTTTTTAAAATATGAGAATTTTATTTTATATGTTTATAATTTAGAAGGTGATGAATACCAGGGGTGGACTATAATCAATAATTGGGGAAAAAAGATGAAACTGAATCCATATATTGGGTTGAGTTCACGAAATTGTTCTTCAATAATTACTTTACTAAATGTTCTTAATATGTACGTTGAGAAGGAGTTTATCAAGTTACAGAAATGGAATTATGAATCCATTAACACCTATGAAGAAATTGTTTCAAGAATTATGAGGTACGCTTATGATATTATCATCCAACCTGAAAGTAAGGTTAGCCAATTATTAAGTGGCTTAACACCATGTATCAAAATGGTGTTAGCCATAATAGACTTAAGTATCTTTGAAGAGATTTTATTTTTTAATCAAGGTTGTAATGGAGGTTGTATTTACTTACCAATATAATGGTTTTGAAAATAAAAGGAAGATAGAGTTTTATGGAAAGTCTAAAAACCCTGGAGAGGAGAATATAAGAATTAATTTATTCTCTAAGTGTTGTAAGAAGCATGGAGTAAAATATCTTCAGTGGTATAATAAAATTTTATAACTTTTTAAGGGATGTTAATCCGAAATTTTATTGCTGGTGTGATTAGAAGAAGTTATATTGCAATGTGAATGGTGAAAAAGCCACACAAAATGCATCACCCCCACAACAATGCATCAAATGTAAGGAGAATGGACATTATGATAACCCATTACCAAACATGAATTTTAATGATGATGATAGATGTCAAAAAACTCTTAGGCCAAGGGATGGGGGGAACTCATACTATCATTGTTTCTAATGAGAGGTGCAATAATTATGTGGTGAAGGGTACACTTACAATCCACTATAGAACTACTGATGTCTTATTTGATTAATGTTCACCCATTGTTTCATATGAAAATAATTTTCTATGGGTATTATGATTTCTCCCAAATGATTATATTTTCAATTAGTAGTTCATGCTTCTAATGGTATGATGATTTCATCTTATGTCGATGATACCTACCCAACTGACGTTCGTGGGAATTTTTTTTCTGTCAAATCATTTCATTATTCCTCTAGTTGAACTTTATGTCATCTTAGGAATGGGTTGAATTTCTCTACATAAACTCTATAATAATTTTAAATATTGTAAAGTTAAGTATGATATTTCAATCCAACCTATAATCATATTTCAATATGATGATAAGTATGAACTTTATTTGGATATTACATCCAATGTATAGGTCTTAATTCTCATTAATAAGGTCAATTTATCACAACTGTTTTGGTAGAAACTCAACATCAATGATATTCTTATTTTTCATGAATTTGTGGGTGTATTTTCAGAAGATATTCCAATCCTTCCACCAAACTGTGATGTTGAATTATAAATATAATTCATACCTATTTTCACATCAATTTCAAAGAAACACATTATAATAACCGTGATTAAGTTATAGTAATTGAAGACTATAATTCAATAAAACATTATAAGGGATTAATTTGGCCTACTGAATTTTCTTGGGATAAACCTGTTCATTTTTTGAAAAATAAAGTTGGATCAATGGATCTCTAAATTAATTATCAGGTGGTGAACAAGATCATGATCAAGAATAAGTATCCTCATCCTTATATCGATGACTTGTTTGATCAACTACGTAGAGCTAAATAGTTTTCCAAGTTTCACCTTCTATATGGATATCCTCAAATTAGGGTCAATAAGGATGATATAGCCAAGGAAGAATTCCATAAAAGATATATAAAATATGAATATATAGTGATTTATTTTGATCTTACTAATTACCCATATATTTTAATGGATTTGATTAATATAGTCTTCATATATTACCTTCATTAGTTTGAGGTAATATTTATAGATGAAATTCCTATCTATTTGAAAATAAAGTAAGATCATGAAGACCACTTAATTATTGTAGTAAAGACCATAATGAAGGATAAATTTTAGGAGACTTTTACAAAGAGTGAACTTTGATTATTGAGGGTTTCATTTTTTGATCATATAATCTCAAGAGGGGCTATAGTAGTAGATCCATCAACGTAAAAATATAGAGAATGTTTTCCTAGACCAACCAAGGTGACATATATACATATATTTCTTTTTTTACCTAGATATTATCAATGGTTTGTGGAAAATTTCTGATGAATGTCCAATCCATTGACCAATTTGATTCATAAGGGTTTCAAGTTTCTATGGATATATGTATATGAGGATAATTTCAAGTAATTTAAGAGATGTTTAGTCGGTACACATGTCCTTACAATACCTTGTAGTGGAGAAGGGTTTTTAATATTTAGTGATGCATCCAGGAGGTATTTGGATTCATTATAATGTAAAATTCCATGATTATATATTATTCCTCAGGACAATTTAATATTCATAAGAAAAATTACCCAAATCATTATTTAGAGTTAACTATACTAATTTTGACATTAACGACATTGAAGAATTATCTTTATGGAAAAATGTGTGATATATATACCAATAATTATTGTTTTAGGTATATATTAACACATAAGGAGTAAAAAATGTTTCATATAAGATAACTAGAGATGGTAATGGATTATTACTACTCAATACATTACGACCCCCGGAAAGTGAACAATGTGGACAATTCTTTAAGTTGAAAGAATCATGATAGCTTATTCATGATGAGGATTTAAAAAGATAAAATATATGTAGATTTGTAAATTATGGACCAAGAAATGATGAAGGAGGAGTAAAATTCTTATATCACTCATTTTAATATTCAACCATCTATCCATGTGAATTTTAAATGGTCATACCAGAATGATTTAGAGTTGCATAAGAATTCTAGAAATTTTCTTTGATTAAAATTGATTGGGATGGAATGATAAATTTCACAAACCATGTATGTTTTCCTTCCATACTAGTATTAATGAATTATTTGTTAGAGGAAGTTCATATTTCTTCATTCTCTATTCATCTTTGAAGTATTAAAATGTATAGATACTTTAAAGAATACTTCTGGTGGGTGACATGATGAGAGATATTGCAGAGATTCTATCTTGGTGCTTCATATTCTAACAAGTTAAGGATGAAAGACAATATTATAGGTGGACGTTTCATTAATTACCCATACTAGAATAGAAATGGGATAAAATCACTACATATTTTGTCATTGGACTCCCTAAAATATCTTAAGAGAATAATTCCATATTATTGGTAGTTAATCATAACCCTAAGTCAGCACACTTTATCACTATTATAGAAGACTTCTCTTTGGATCATCTTTACAAGTTATTTACTAAAGATGTCGTTAGGTTTCATTGAGTACCACATTCCTTTTATCTGAATGGTATTTATGTTTGTCTCAATGTTTTAGAAACTTCTTCAGCAATTAATTGATACAAATTTCAGTTTCAGCACTTCATATCACCCTCATATGGATATTCCCTCTGAAATAACAATTCAAACTCTACACAATATATTGATATCTTTTTCCCTATATTTCAATGGTTATTGGGATCAACAACTTACTATTATTGATTTTTCATAAAATAATATATTTCAATCAAGAATTTTTATGGATCCTTATGAATCCATATATGGAAATAAATATAGACTTCCAACATGTTGAAATGAGGTTAAAGAAAGAAATCTATTGGGACCAGAGATAGATAAAGGAATTTCCAAGAATATTATAACCATTCTTTATTATATAAAGGATAATCAATGTACATGGGAAATTTCTGTTCATAACAATTGATTTTTCTATAAATTGATTATGGTGAGAAGGTGTTCCAATAAATAACTCCTTGGAAGTTGGTTATGAGATTTGATAAGAAAGGGAAACTAATCCCTAGGTATACCAATCCCTTTAAAATGCCTGAGCATATCCAAATGGTATCCTATCACTTAGAACATAAACTAAATTTCTCTCATGTAAATTATGTATTCCATGTATCTCTCCTAAGGAAGTACATACAAAACCCCTCCCATTTAATTAATTCAGAGTTCATACTGTTGGTGTAGTATCTTTCTTATGAGGAACAACTAGTTGAAATTATGGATCATACCGAGATGTTTCTATTAAATAAGATGATAGATATAATATTTTTACCATTTTTATATGTTTCTCAACAATTTAACCCCTTCCAATTTATCAATTTGTGTTTTTACCACCATTTTTGGATTTATGGTTTGTTTTTGGTTAAAATGTGAACATTGATTAATTTTGGGAATCAAAAAAATTACAATAATTTTGGTATTTTGTGGTAAAATGTTAAAATTTTGATCCAATTTCAATGATTATATTTTTATAGGATTCTGAAATTCGTGGAATTTGAATTCTTCTTATGGACCAAGATCTGATGCAAGCATCTATAGGCCCAAAAATTTAAACAAGTTGAAGAATATTTCTAGACAACTGAGTGGAACCCACCTCAATAAATATGTAATAACTCGGTCTAAATAACTCCAATTGAGGAGATGTTCTGTGGAATTTAAATCCAATTCAATGGGTTGTTTTATAATTAAATAACATGGTGATATTCATTCTTTATTACCACAATTGTATGCTCAAAATCTAAACAATATTTAGTAAACAATTTTTCAGAATAATGATTTGGACCTAATAGGGCATATCATTTCCTACACATGTCTAATAGAGCATAAATTTTGTAGTAAAATAAAAAATATATATTTTTGAAAAATGTTTCCATAGATATATGTTCAATATTTTTCTATTAAATTGGAATACCACATGAAATCATTATGAGGAAATATTCTGGTGCTAGGATTTCACTATTTTTCCGATAAAAAAGCATCCCTTCTCCGTCTCCAAACATTAGCACATTTGGTGGAAATTTATTTTTATATATTTTTTTATTATCTCTTGTAATATTATTAGAAATTTTGTAAATATTTTAATCTTTTTCTTCCTCTTATTATCATATTTTAATCTTTTTCGTTTCTACCTCATGCTCTTCTCACCGTTATCTCTAAAACTCGTGATCATAAGTTACTAACCTAAGGAAGGTCTTGAGGGATAAACCCAATGTGGATCAAAATTCAATGAACCTTCATGTTTATTATTTTTTATTTTATTAGTGTTAGGTTAAGGGGGATATTAGTGAGTAAGTATCCTTTCTATCTCTACTTGCCTATTGAGGATTAACTTTCTCCCATATAATATTTTCACTTGATTGAGGGGATGGTTTGGTGGTCTCTCGATGATTGTTGAGTTCACTAAATATTCAAAAACATTAGTAGAAATAGATATTAACTAATATGATGGTGCATGATCATTATGTAAATTAGTATCTAATAATGAGATGATGAAGGTTCACTCTAGGTGTTCTCCTTGGATGATCTCCTTTCTGTTAAACATCATTTTGTTTGTATTCATTTTTTCCACATTGAATTATATAAATATAATTCAATCTATCATGCATAATTCAAACTAATCCACTTTATATTGTGTAGTTTTATGTTAGTTATAATATATATAGTGACAGCAGAAATTTGATGAGCTATGATCCATGCCTCCTTGAGAAAGACCCTATGTGTGAACTATATTTCATGCTTAGGAAAATATAATATTTACTAGGGATTCATGAAAAATATAAAAACATCAATTTTTAAATGTTTTTGTGGAGGTGAAAAACTTTCATCCACATTATTTCTTAGAAAAAATAATAATATTACAACTTTCAAAAAAAACTTTTTACATGATTTTTTCAAATGATTTTTCTTTTATTTATGGAAAATTTATCCATAGGTGAATGAAAAAATAATTTAATTACCCTTATCTATGGGGGATGGTTTCCGATTACTGTTAGACATGTGAGGAGTTTTTGGAAATCAAATAATGGGGAGTGGTAACTCAAATAATTCAATGTTCTCCAAATGGAGGACATGAAAAAGAAAATTTTTTATGCGATGACCTAGAAGATAACTAGTTTCTCCCAAATGCTTTTTATAATTTTATCTTGTTTCCAAGGTCCAAGAAGAGTCCCCTTTAGTATTCCCTTATTTTTAAAACATTATTCAATGGGTTGAGGCCTAACTCAAGAACCATCAAATTCACATCCATCTCAAGGATCAGATCCATGATGACCATGATAAGATAGAGTGGATTCATGATGAGGAAAACATTCCTGTTGAGAAATGTGTTCCAGATCAATAATATTATCATTAATTTTGGAATGATTTTGAGGCACAATTTGATCTCCCTAATACCTAAAATTTACTATATCTTGTACCATTTCATGTCAGTCTATCCATACAGGAGTAGAACATAACCCATGTGGTCAAATTTAAAAAAAGGCTAAAAGAACCCAAGTACCTAATTCCATCTATTGATACTCAGTTTAAAGAGGCACCTATCACTAAAGAATTGATTGAAATGAAACCAAATCAGTAATATTATCCTCAATTAAATGATTTATTGTTCAATTTCATACAATATGATTTGATTAGCACACTATATAGTTTTTAATATTCATATTTGGTCAAATCAATAATCTTAAAGGAAGAGGAATAAAGTGAATATAACTTGTTAATGAACACTTAGAGCTACATATTTTCAATGAACATTAATTTGAGGAAGCCCATGAGTATGTATAAGTTATTGATCATGAGGAAATTAATAAAAAATATTCTCACACTGAATGGGGATATTCTAATTTCTTTTATTAATTTTCAAATTATTACAAATTACAAATATATTCTAACCCTACAATTTCAATTCATGGATCCCCTATTAAGAAATCACAGGAAAAAGAAGTCCTTTCATAATTATAAAGTAAAGAGGATCGGGTTCTGTACTTCATCCTACTTCCACCGTGAAATTCTTACATAATTTTGAAGGCGGTGGATCTATTTAACTATACACATGTAATTCTCTAATATAAGAAAAAAAACATGTAAGTTCATGGAAAAGGATCATGTGGTGGCTCAAATCCAAGAAGATCCAACCAACATCAGATTATGGGTAATAGCTGGTACGACCCTTTGGAGGGAGTAAAAACACAGGGCCCACTTTAGGGTATTACACCAAAATTTATCTTTTAATTACTTTCTATTACTTTCAATTTGAATTCTATGGATTTATATTTCATTTTCATTTTTTTTATTATTAATCCATCCTGAATCCCATTGCCTCATATATTTTTGAGCATTAATGACATTATCCATCTATTAAATTGAGTAATTTTATTTTGTAGATTCACGATCCAACAAGGGATCCCCTAATAGGAAAGGATTAAAGAAGACCAAAACATAATTTCAAAAGGTAGATCACAATTTAATTTTTATCTTTTAAACTCATTAAATATTTATTTAAGAACCATTTTGGAGCTTAAACTAAAAATTATATACCCATGCTTGAATTATTCTTCACTAAACTTATCTTAGAGACAAATTATTCAAAATAATTTTGTGATTCTATGTTTTAAATTTCATTTTTAATGAAATTGTTTGACTAAAATAGAGGATTTAATTATTAAATAGTAATATGGATATTAAGATGTGGACTAATGATTTTAGGGAATTAATTTAATTATTTAAAATAAAATTCCCTATCATTATTCATTATTTGAGTTTCGGAAATTAATGTGACTTTATTTTTTATTATTAATCATGAATTTAGTTATTTTATATAATCAAATGTTCCTTTATAGAGATGATTTATTGACTAATTAATTCATATTTAATCTCAAACATGTTTCTTGGGTGATATTGGGACATGTCACCGACCAGAACTTGCATATGAACTTTTCAATGTTATGACTATGAAAAAACATATTTAACATGATTGACGCCGATTTTGATAAAACAATATCCTTAAAATTCCACGATTACATAAATCATTCTTTATCTCATAGAGTCCATGACTATGATTTATAGGGAGGATCCATGTTTTAAGCGATTTTTATCCATTCCTACCCTACTCATGGCATTTTCATCTTATTTTAGAGATGAAGTGTGGGGGTGAAGGGAATCATGGTTTAATGGTTGATTGAAATTTTAATAAAAAATTTCTTGGATTCTAATGTGGGAATAAAGAATATATTTTTTATTCATTAAATTTACATAATTTTTTTCTTTCTTGAAATTAAAAACAATTAATAAACCGATGGGTTGTGACTTCGAATAATTAAAACTCACCCTCACTGGACCGATGATTTTTATAATATGTGGTTAGGTTGTGGAAGTGGGGATTGTTTTGAGAATAACATTCAAATAATAATAAAAGTTAAAAAATATTATTCTTTAAAAAAGTTATAAATGTATTGAAAAATTCAAGAAAGTGTACACCATTCATAATGCGTTCATTAATCATAACATTTTCTTTAAATGTCTGGGTGATGTGGTAGTTTCTAATATAAATGGGATTATTTCATTTCACTTTTATTTTGGATATCATTCATTATGCTTAGTAGATATATCTCATCCTTGAACCTTAATTTTAAAAGTATCAAATCCTACAAACCTTAAGAGTTATAGTCATTTGTTCATTTCTTACAGACCCTCATTGTTTTATGTGAATTTATTATTTACACGATGGAGAAAGTAGTCTATATACAATATTGTGGATAAGTAGAAGATTATCATGATATGAGAATAACTACACTTTAATTGTATCCTGAATGATGAGAGAAAACATTCATTTGAGGTAAATAATTACATGACATGTTTAATAATAATGAATTAAGTAAATTGAATGAATGAGAAGAGAAATACCATCAATTTAAAAAGGGATAAATTAAAATACATGGGTGGAGTGATTCATTGAAAATTGAGAAATTGAATTGATATTTTATTTGGAATTAGAATAAATTATTTTACAATGAAATTTTTTATGTTATTTCATTAGAGTTTCCATATTGTTAAGATTTTTTTCCATATAAATTTAATGTTTAGAGTTTATGCTTGAGGAAAAGAATATCTTATGTGCGGAGGAATTGATAAACTTACTATTTTCATAACTGTGTATATGTTTATCCATAATTTAATCCATACCAATTTATCAATTTGATCTTATTTTAATCAATTTTGGATTTATATTTTTGTTTTGGACAAAAATTGAAAATTTTCCTGGAAATTTAACATCTTTTAATAACTATGATATTTTGAACAAAAAATTTAAAACATTAATCCAATCTGAGTGATAATTTTTCTAGTATTCATTAATATATGGGATTCAACTTTTTCCTATGGAGAAGGATATGATTTGAATATCAATAGACCTGAAAAAATCAATCGTTTTGAAGAATTTTTTTGGACTATTGAGTGGACCCCACCTAAGTAAATATTTAATAAATCAGTATATTGACCTCCAATTGAGGTGATTAAATATGGAATTTAAATATAATTCAATGGATATTCTTAAATTTAAAATTGATTGGGATATTCCTTCACTAATGTATCCATTTGATGATCACAATTGGGGAAATAGTTATAAAAAACTCTTCCAAAATAATGATTCATACTTAATGGGGGATATATTTTCATACAAATGTCTTATGGAGACAAAATATGGTAGGAAAATGAAAAAAATATTTTTCAATCCTTTATTAAAGACCACTATTTAATATTATGAGATTAAAGGCATCTACCAGGAACATTATTTTGGAAGACCACTATTTAATATAAGACCACTATTTAATATTTTTCAATCCTTTATAGAAGACCACTATTTAATATATTTTCTACCTTGTTATCTTCTCACTGTGATCTCTAAAACCAATGATCATATATAACTAACTAGGGGAAGTTACCAGGGAATCATTCCTGTGTTGAACACATTTCAATGAACTTTTTTGTTTATTGTTTATAATTTTAAAAGTGTTAGGTAAAAGGGTTCTTAGTGGGTAAGTCTTCTTTGTGTCTCTACTTTCTGCTGGAGGCTTAACATTCTCTTCCATAATATTTTCTCACAATCAATGGGGTGGATGTGTGGTATCTCGGTGATCATTTAATTCACTATAAATTCCCAACCATCGGTAGAATATGATATTAAAACATAATATAATGTTTTTTATTTATGTAAATTTGAAAAAAAATGAATTTTCACTCTTATTGTTCTCTTGGGAGGGTCTCCTTTCTCTCAAACATCATTTTGACTACATTCAATTTTCCCAAATTGCATTATATATGTATATATATATATCATGCATCTTTAAAACTCATCAACTTTACATTAATTAGTTTTATATTATTTATAATATAAATAATGACAAAATAAATTTGATCTTGTGTGGGCCATACCTACTTGAGACCAACCCTTGGTGTGCACTACATTACATTATGGGTAAATAAAATATTAACATAGGATTCATGGAAAATAATCAAATCTCAAAAGGCCAATCTCCGGGACAATTTTTTTATATAAACAAACAGTTAGATGAATCATTATGGGAGAATAAACATATTATGATGCATAATTATCCTCATTTGTTTGTCTAATAATGACTAATTTCGACAATTAACTTCATTTTAAGGGGGTATAATGTTGCACCCCTTGTTTTTATGAACCTTCATCTCAAATAAATAAAATTAATTTAATGTAATTCATTATAAAGTACAAAAATTTAATCTTTTTTTATACACTACAACAAGTTAGTCATGTGCAACACACAACTTCATCTTAGCTTGCGTTATACGCGACACATGAAATCTATGAAACACCATTTTATTTTTATAATTATTTAATCAAGACTATTAGAAGATGGACATTAAAAATAGTAAAATTAGTATTAATAAAAATATTATAAAAATTAGTTATAATGGATTCATTTATGTAAAACATTTTGACAATGAAATATATAATTTTTGGTAATGTTTATAAGTTTTTGAATAATACTATTTTCTCAAATAAAAATCTTTTTATGTCCTCTATAAAATCATAAAATTAATTTTAGAAACTTTTAGAAATTTAATTTTATAAAATAAAAATAATTATTTATTTTATTATTTCAAAATTATATTAATGTGTCTTTATTGGATTCTTCATAAATATTTAATTTTTTGATGTATAATGAAAAATACTAAATTTTAATTGAAAACTTTTTTTTGTCAAATTTGTTTATATAGATAAATTAGATTTCAATTTTCTTTTAAAGTATATGTATATTAATTATATATAAATTAATATGATATAGTTCATTTTAATTAATTTTACATTTATATGAGATAAAAAACATTTCAATATTTTGAACTTTTTGACATTAAAAACTCGTTGTTTTCCCCGTCAATGGGATTAATTTTAAATTATATTCTTCCAACTCTGTGATTAGAATCAAGAAAAATGGATTCCATTTTTTTAATCATAAAAATATATTATCTCTCTTAAGGTAATTTTATTTTTTACTAAAAATATTAGTGAATGTAATAAAAATTAATTATAGTGATTAATGAAAAAACAAGTTTACTTAGTGGTTAACATTTAATAATAAAATGATAAACGAATTAAAAACTTTTATGAAATAAATTTCATAGAAATATATCAAAAATATCCTCCTTTTACTTTAATATAGATCATTAATAGATAAAATTATGTAAGGTTTACCTCTCAATATTGTTTTCCTTGTTGTATTTACAAGAATGTCACTCCTCCTACAATATTAAAGGGAACTCAATCCCCCTCCCAACTTCTTCACAACTATGATGCGATTTATATAAGAAAAAACATGAAAAAATATCCTCATAACTTCCTTTCCATAATCATAAACTCATTATTTTGATTATAAATCCACTCACAAAATCCCTTAGGTTCAAACCAAAATGGGTTACCCAAAGAAGAGGTAACATCCTTCCACAAGTACTTCTGTTTTATTTCTTTCCACACCAAATAAATTATTCTTATATCAATATAATATAATAATAACATTATCCTAAATATAACAAGCTATTTTTATGTTATGGTTTAAACCAAAAATCTAAAACACTTCCATAAAATGGTATATTCTATCATCGTTTGTGTGTATGACTAACAACCATCTCACGAAGTGTTGTCATTTTTCCTTCCATTACCACATTTCATGGTTAGTAGTAATTATTAAAATACATTTTCATATAATATATAATATATTTATGATATATATATACTAATTTAATTATTATTTCACACATACCTTTATGGTTTTTATTTTTGGAAATACGATAACATCTTTTGTGGGTGTGTGGACTGCACCATCCTCAAAGCGATGTGATTCGTTCACGCTTTACATAGAATCCAATATAGGCAGGTTTAATAAAAATATTTAATATGTATGAGATAATATTTATACTACAATGGTAATGTATACATACATACATATATATATCAATTACTTCTCTTCTTTTATTAAATACGTCAAAAAATTGAAACAATGTTCCTGCGTACGTATGACCAACCGTCTCCATGAACGGTGTATTTAATTTTCTTTTTATAACACTAATAGATTATTAAAAATCCCACTATTAAAAATTTCTATGATATTTATGTCATTTTTATCACTCTGGATGTGATTAAATCATGATATAAGTAATATTACAGAGAATATAACAATTCAAAACTAATATAAAAAAGGAAGCAATTATTACCCGAAACATATATTTAACAAGGAAGTGTAAATAAACTGGTAATAAAAGGTAATAAAATAATCATATATAGTCTATATAATTGGTTATGATTCATTAAAAGGATTATAATAAAAATATTTTTATCATAAACGACGTTTGAATGAGTACATTGATATTTATGAAATATTGTAAGGGAATTTTTAGTCTCACTTTTTTTTCTACAAGACTTATGAAATATTCACCACTCGTTTCTTTTTTATTGATTACATTATGCCCATTAATTTATTTTATGATTATTATCCTTAAATTTATGGGTACATAATTATCTATTTTGTATATCTATTTCATTTGGTTTAATAGTTCAAAAGATACAAATTAGTGAGGTAATTTTGACTCAATTTTCCATCTTTGAGATACATATTTTATTATGCACCTATAAAATTTTAGAAGACCTATATACTACCATTTGACATGTTTTTTATTAATATTATTATTTTTAGGATATTTTAATATTCATTTATTTTCATTATCTTATTGTTATAATAATTCAAAGATACTAAAGTAGTACAAGTTTATTGCTATAATCTCATCATTTATCAGGATTGTTTACGATTGTGCTTACATTGATGAAATATTGTTATCAATCTCTCCAGAATTATCATAAATTTATTATACTCTTTTTTTCAATATATATTTATTTATTGGTACCATTTTTATGGTCATCGGTACGTAAGATAATTTAGAAAGTGTTTTAAATAAAATCTACCTTATTTCTCTCATCGGTCAGAAATATATGTTATTAAAAAACCATTATTTTAGAGATGTTTTTAAGAAATTTTTTTAATGATATTTGAAGGTAATTTTTATAGAATAATTTTTTTATATTTCAAAACTTATATATTTATTTATTTTTTCAAATCCATTTTCAAAGAAAAATGTTTTCAAATTGTTTTGTATTTTAAAAAGTGTTTTTCAACGTATAATGGATATTTTCTGCATGAAATGTTTTATAAAAGATATTTCAATATTATTTTCCATCTGAGATGAAATATTTTTGTGTTAATCATTCATTTATTAAACTTTTATCTATGTTTTCCATTCATATTATTTCTATGAATGGGTTATGTTTTCATTTCTTGATGTTTATTAAGTACGTTTGTCTTTCAGGAGTTTTATATTTTTGAAACCTGGTTCACATTCATGAGTTATGTGATTATGAAACCCACTTCTTCATATTAGTTATTATTTGTATAAAGGATTATGAAAGCTATCCCTTTTCCATAGTTCATGATATGATGACCTGTTTATGGTACCTATTTCCATTCATGGGTTATCATATGATGTTTTATGACCAAGTGGCACACATGTAACATCCCAAGTGAAGATATAATATGTATTTTTCAAATTTATTAATATTTATAAATTATATATTGATTTTACCTTTAAACGGTATTATATTTCCAATATCATACACAATATGGAACAATGAGTTTCTCTGAAATCTGAAGTTGTATGCTAGACTGAGTTATACAGAACATTAACATACTGTTAATATTATTATTTTAAGTAGCAGTTATTGTATATTTATTGTATTTAGGAGAAGGAATTAGAATAAATATATTATTTTAAAACATTTTTAATAAAAAAATTTACATTCATCCAAAAAATTCTAAACAAAAAAAATGTGAATAAATCCAATTTTAAGCATAAAAATATATATATATTTTAAAAGGTAGATTTTTCGCCGTATAATGGGGAACCGATTTTAAATTGGATTTTTAAAACATTTAAAAATCATATATGAAAAAATAAACTTATTTTTTGAATGATAAATATAAAAATTTAATTCCAGTGAATGGTTTTTATTTTTCTGAGAACATTCATCTTTTTATGAATAGTGAAGAAAAATAAATTTTATTTGAAAATAGTTATTTCATACAATTTATTTATATAATTAAATAATGTCTTTATTAGTTTTAAATACATAAATAACTATTATATAATTTTAACCAATTTATGTAATTTTAAATAATTTGACATTGAATTTTGATTTAAAAATTATGAAATGTTCGAAGATTTTCACATTAAAAACCTGCAGTCACATCCCATTTGTGGGATTAGTTTTAAATTAATGTCGAAAAAATCACTGTTTTGGATTTGGGAAAATCAATTCCATATTTGGATTCGTAAGAATTTATAATGTATAATTTTTTATATTTTATTTTTGAGAAAAAATATTTTTGAAAGTAATTTAAAGTAATCATAGTGAGTATGAAAAATAAGCTTTATTAATGACTAAACAAGGAAAATAAGGTTTAAAAAGGAACCTAGACATGTCTAAAATTTATTTTCTCATATTTTATAGATCCTTCCACCTATAATGATATATAATATTTTATTTTTAACCATTAGGTGATATGTAAAACATGGGGATCATAGAATTATTTCATGAATACCCAATGTGCCTTTTCCCCTCTTATAAATGGCCTCCCCTCCTCCCCTACATTAATAACTCTGGATCCCTTTTTTCTCAACCAAAACCCACACATATAAGATCCTAAAATACCTTCCCTAACATTAGGGGTATTTTATTTGGAATAAATCCAACAAATAAATCTTTTGGTGTAATATAAAAGGAGTTTTATGAAGAATAGGTAACTTTCATCAACATACATTTTTTACTTTGGGTCCCTCTTCACTCCCATCATTTATTATTATTCCATGATTACATAATAACATCAGTATCCCAAATATTCTATGATATTTTTATGATTAGTTTTATACCTACACTAAGACACACATCCAGCAAAAGGGTAATGATATTACTGTTCATGTACGACAAATAATCTCCTCATGTAACAATGTCGTTCATTTTTCATTAAACAAATTTCCTGGTTGTTTATTATTATTGAAGATATATATTTATTTTTTATTTTTTATTTTTTTTATTTTTGAATTTTTATATTCACATACCATTGCTCATTCCATTTTTTAAATATGATAATGTCGTTTGTGGATGTGGACTACCACCTCCACATAGTGATGTGATACGTTCACAGATTGAATGGAATGTATTAAGGATAGGTTAGATTAAAAATATGTGAAATAAATTAAATATATATGATATTAATAACATAAATAACTTTTTTAAAATATAATATGTCGTTTTCTTTATTATCGCTTCACACACTACAACGGGATGACATCATTCATGGATGGGTGGACTACCGCCTCCTCGAGATGATGTGACTCCTTTTTAAATCACATGAGTTATATATATATATGACTAAATTTTATGGTATATATGATATAATTATAATTATTTAAAGATAAATTATACTTTCCCTCTTACCATATTGATCATTAAAAATGGTAACGTTACTTATGTGTACGTACAACCTACTATCTCTAGGACTGTAACCTTGGTTCATTTTTCCTAACAAATTTTCAGGATTACTATTAAAAGTAAAATTGATTTATAAATATGATAATTATTTCATTATTATTAATCTTAATATTTCAATTTAATGAGCCCTTGGACTATAGTTGACATACCAATGTCTTTTTCGACACATAAAACGAATATAGTCAAAACACCTGATGTAAACATTGTTGTTTAAGGATTTGTTTAAAAAAATTGTAATAAGTGAAATAAAATTAATTATAAAATTAAGAAAATGTTATGAAGAAAGTAGATAATTAATATACATTTATTATTTAAGAATTTAAAGACACACGTGACAATCAGACTCAATGTAATTGATTTTATCTCAATATCCTTTTATTGAGGAATTTCATAATGATACACAACATTATTGTTTTATAAGGTGTATATATAGATCCTTTGATATTCTATATCCATATCATACCATTAATCATGTTATTTAATGTTTTTTAAAATTACATTCTTTCATGGGGATTATGATATATATGTTTGAAGTGGTATGTGATACATTTAATTTTTAATGATTAAATTTAAAAAAACACTTATCCATGCCAATATTATTGATATTATTTTATATATTTATTTATAAGTATATAAAAGGAAAATAAAGGAAAACTTATATATATTTTAATATTGTTCTTTTTCTACAAGGATTTATATTTTTAGAAAATAAAAAATAAAACTCCTCTTTTCCCTTTTTTGATGTTCTTTTATTGAAAATGGGTTGATTATTTCATTATCGTGAAATTTTTTCCTTTGATTGAAGATGAAAATTTATTAGTGAAATGATAAGAATATAAATATTTAATTTTTTATTATTAAATAATTGTTCATGGGCATTTGATGAGTGGTTTTGGGATAAAAAAAGGATGGGTGGTTGTATGAAAAACCAAAAATGGGTTGGTATGTGATATACCTCCAATACATTATGTATCGAAGTCATCCATAAGGACATTCCATTTATAAGAGTTACATGTATGTTAGCCATCTGCTATTTTATTACATTTATAAGAGTGACAAGTATATTTATGTCTCAAAATACCTTCATGTGTTTTCTATTCTTCATATGGGTTTTATGGTAATATCATGTCTACAAAAAAATTATGAAATGAACTTATTTTCAAAGGATTGTACTTATTATTCATTAATGGTGGAAAATATCAATTTTTGTTAATGTTTTTGTGGGTTTTAATGTTTATCAATGGACTAATGGTGTCATTAATTTTATATCTCTTACTGATATTTTTATTCTCATCCCACATTTTACAATATTTCCCATAAGACATAAAGATGAGTAATGGAATAGATTAATTCATATTGAGATTATGAATTATTTTCATAAAAGAGATCATGCATTAATTTTTAAAAAGTTATATATGGTGTAAAAAATGGATACTTATTGGAAGTTTCCACTTTCTATTTCATTGTTTTGTTATGTATAAGTTATGACCTGATTCTCTAGAACTCTAAACCTAAAATTATCCTCAATGTAAAATAATTAAATATGCTAGACATAACTCAATATTCTGTTATATTTATGGTTGAGTCTTTATTGTTTGCATCAGAGGTCAGTTTGGATAACATTATTGGTTAGTGTGATATTAATAACGTTCCCTTGATATATTTTACATTATTGTCAAGTTAAAATGTAATTAAATCTAATTATTCACATGTCTCTTCATTTATGTAATGTTTATTTAGAATGGATCTCTATAGTAGAAATAAGGAAGATTTGGTGGGAGGGAACCATGTAGAAAATATCATTCTGTATCATCATCCTAAGGAGGTTGGAATGAAAACTGAGTAGTTTGTTGCAGTGATGGATCAGTTGAAGTAGGATATAAATGACGGTGATATACATTCAGTAGACAACCCTGATATACCATAGAGAAATATGATGATAGTGTATCATTTTATATGACAATATCCCCCATCCTATTTGGGATCGTATGTACTTATTCTCGCTAAATGATACATTATGTCCCTAGAAAATAAATTCCTGTCATGGGTTACTTGGATCACCAAAATGAAACTCTTTCAATTTTTCATTCTGAAGGTGAAGCCGACCAGTGGTGGTAATTGGTTAATAATATTAGGGAATGTAAAGATATGGATGCCTTGGAATGGGGTGAGTTTTTTAATATTTTCCTTGAGAAATTTTGTCCTATGTCTATTCAAATTAGGATATTAATAAACATTATTGTAATTGATAGAAAATGAGTAATATGAAGTCGCTTCACATGAAGAAAACATCACTCAAATGGTGAGGTACGTCCAAATTTTTTTGACGTATTGATAAAAAGATAAATTATTTTTACATAGGATTGAATCCATGATATCCAAAGGAATTGGATTCTCGTGGATTCAATACCTATGATAAACATCTCTGATGTCTGGAGAAAGTAGAAATGTAGTTTTTTGATGATCAAATTTCCCATGAAAATAAGGAAAAGAATATATTTTTTGGCATGTTGCAGCGTCCCAACTCAAAATACCACATGAGTAATGATTTTGTGCCAGTGGGCCACTAGCATTAATAACGCCTCCCCATACACCAAAGGTTGTTGACTAGCAATGATGGGGTAATTAAATTGGTTGTGGACACTATTCCCTCTATGGATATATTCTAATACTGGTCTGAGTATATTATATAACATACAACAACAAAAAATACTAAATTGACTCTGACCATACCAGCTAATGGTGGAAGAATGATAGTATAACATACATATTGTAAGCAATAAATAAATGAATATGGGAGAAATAAAATAGACCACATTTACATAAAACAACTTGTAGCTTCTACTAAAATAGACAAGAAAACATGCATGTCCCGACATTCCATACATGTAAATATGCAAGAGGGGGCCTCACAAGGAATAACACTGCATAACCATACTAATACTAGGAAACACGCTTAATAGAAAAGGAATATAAAGTAGAAAATTAAAACAGTAAATACCGCATGTTGTCAATCCAATATACATGTAATCAGCTACTAATATCCATCTCCCGAGCCTAATCATTTACCTAAACATAATGACATATATTCTACAATCATCCTTAAGGACTCATGCATGTTGTGAGAAGAATAAATGTTGGATACAACCCAATGGGTCATACCTAGAATATATTTTTAAATAGTCTTTTAATTAAATAAATAAATTAGTATGATTAAATAAATAAACAAGTATTCTCTGGTTCTTAGTACCCACTAAGTAGGTATCACATTCCACAAAAAATTCCAGAATCCTAGAAGTAGAAATGATCCTTAGACCTTGGCCCAAGGTACCACTTATGTCATATAGCTCAAGTAAACAAACATGTTCCTCTTTAATCAAGTAACCTGGAACCACATGCATCCTAACAACTCATTTATCAACAATATTACTGATTTCCTGAAGGAATTCCCAATAAGTCACTTGTCCCTCTTACCACTGCACAAAAGCACGTACTGGCCCAAGACCTAACATCTGGAGGCACAACAATATCTATCCTCAAAATAAATCTAGGCCCACAACCTCAATCACGATGACCCTCTTCTACCACCAAATCAATAGACTCCTTTCTATCAATCTATGAATCCTAACCATCCATGTGACACTCTGTAGAAACAACCCCCATTGGAAAGTCCAAAATTTTACTAACGGGCCTCTACCCACATGAGTGGTGAAAACAATCTCATCACAAAATCAAACTATGTGAACACATCACAACTCGGTGGTTTTCCCATCACAGGTGATAGGAAATCACCAAATATAATCCCTAATTCACAAAAATAGGGTCATCATGCCCCTACGACCATGTCTCTCATGTCTGATGGTCATTTCATCCCATATAATGTGTTAGGCCCAACCAGATGGCATATCCACCTCAAACTGATGAGAAAAACTCCCAATCCTATCTTAAAAACTAAGCAAACAATCTAGGCCAAGTCCATGCAGTGATCAACATCACTCAATCCCGATGTCCATGCCATCACAATTTTTCGGGAACGTCCTTCAATACCCCTTCAATACCCCTTCAATTTAAGTATTATTAACAAGAAATAATATTTTATTAATACACATTGATTAACTATAAATTCAATGAAAATAAATTTTACATCTCATTCTTAAATTTAAACAGACATTCCAATTTAATACAAATGAATATCATAAACTTAATAAATATATCAATTCAACATAAAGGGCTTGAATGTCTCAAATGTGATATAATAAACCAATTCAGTTAAATCAAAACAATTTAAAAAGAATTTCACTCCCAACCAAAACCACCCCAATGAAATATAAGCTCTAAACTATCCTCAATCAATTGAAAAGGGTAAGGTAATTTCGAAAGGTAACCCATGGGTCATATACATAGTTATTTCAATACCATGCAGTAGGGGTCTCTCTTAATTTCCAAAAGTCACGCTAAAATTCACACCACCCAAATATATTCAAAAACAAAAATATAGTTATGAACCACCTACTATAGACTCACAGATATAGGAATCTCCAATATCAAGCTCTAATTCAAAGCTTGTTGGAGTAGATCTGGGTTTTCTTCCATTGACTTAAAAATATGGTGAAATGGATCAAATGGATTTTTCTCTCCATGAGAAGAAAACACAGAGGAAGAGAAGTAAACATGATGATAGCCTTAGTGATGGGGTTACAACATCAAATATTGATCGAATATCATACCAGTGATAGAGGAGGGGAATCAAAATAGGTGAAGATAGAAAATATAGAGAACCAGTTGTGTAGTGTGCGAACAATATGAGAAAGAAATGAGGAAAAAGAAAAAATAAAGAAATATAAAATCATGAAGAACACCTTGTATAAGTCTTAAGGTTTAATAAAAGGGTTTTCCAATTTGTGTGAAAATTGTGCGAGCTTCATTGGATAGGTATTTTTTAAGTGGCAGTACACGTGCAGTATTCCGCACATTTTTCACTAATCATTCACAAACCATGAAGATGACTATGAAATAACTATATATCCTCTTCCACAGTCATGAAACTATCTCACACATTATAAATAAACCATGAAACAACTCAAAAAAGTTCCACATGTTTAATTATATGGCCAGCATGGTTTAACCTAAACAATGCACTATGACATGCTAATCCAAAATAAGCCATTTGGACTCTGACGCTCTAAAGACATCATCTGAAGACTTGAGGTTTCAAATAAATCCAAAAAACCCATCATATAACATAATATAAAGATGATGGAACTCTCATAATTTATTTTAAATCAACACTATATAAAACGACACCCCCACTAATTGAAAATATAAAAAGGAGAGTGATTTTCAACATGATTCAAAAACTAGTGATGTCACAATATCCCCACCTTAGTGTAGATCATCCTCGAGTTATCCCATGAAACATGAATATAGTGAATAACATACCCAAATACTTAGAATAAACCCATTATACCCCAGTATAATGTGTATTTTTCAACATAACTTAGGGGGGGTTCCCCACCTTAGGAATTTATTAATTAACCCAATCATGTCTTCACCAGAAATTAAATAAAAAAATGTTCTGATGACCAATTCCTAGGTGCAAGATCCTCCGTGGATGCATCATCACTCCTGCACGCCACCAAGTTCTCAAATTTCATTCCATACACCCATTCACATATGGAACCACATTAGTTTCTTCTACAATCTCATGTCCTATATAAGATTATGAGGTCCCACATCACCTTAGATGATCAAATAAATCTTGGTGCCTCACACCTCAAGCACATACCGCACTAAATTAGTTCATGGATGCCTCACCCCTCAATCACTTGCATCCATCGATGCTCAATCATAAAAAATTGTTCCATTAAAATCATATATATATAATGAATCTAATATGATGGAAACCTACTAACCATCATCTAGTTTGTCCCTTTACATAGTCTATGAACCTCGTGCACAAAAAAAAGACATTCCATAAATGGACATTCCAAAAAACTAATCAATTGAAGTCGTGCCCATGGTGTACCTATGACTTTCATTAGACCACTAGTATTATCAGCCCTTAGATGCTCCATAGAATTCACCTCCCTAAAACAAAAACTGAATGAACTCGGAACTACGTATGGTGCTACTCCAACCACAAGCCACTGACCCCACTGAAGGGTCTGACTGTCTCTTCTGTGACCTCTGTGTGTAGTTAAATCTCAGATAACCTCATCTCTTACTGATCGCAAACTAACACTATAATTCTATGTCTTCACTAGAACCAAACTATCATCTTAATAAGTAATAATTATATAGAACCTCTCAAGATAACCAACCTTACCACTTACTTATAACTCATTTAGAGGAATCTCACAGTGAGTCCAGACATTTCCAAACTATTAGTACAAAAAGAAAATAGTATAATACCCACTATGAGGTGGTTTAGCTAAATATGTGGATTTTGTTTCCCTACTGAATATAATACTGACCTCACAAACATCACATGGAAACATCACAAATGAGTTCACCTAAATCTATCACTCGACAGGTGAAAGACTTGTCTGTGATGATGGCCTCAGCTATAAGAACCGAGTTCACTACCACGGAGAATAAGTCCAGTCTAAAGATGTTTACCTACACCCAAATGGAATGTCGTAAATCTTCTTTTAAGTGCCTCTCCCTTTTGGTCTTGTCTCTCACCATGTAGGGAATAAAGTGAAATGATTTAATTAATGTTGTTGCATAGTCTATGGCCAAATTGGTTCCTTGGTGAGGGCTTAAGAACTCTTGATCCCATTTATCCCTCGCTGTCTACAGGATGAAATACTTAATGAAACTAGCCTCAAAGACCTTCCTGTATACTCCCATGTGTCCACCAGCCAAAACCTACACATCCCACCATCTCTTAACTAGCCATCTAACCATGTAGTTATCCAATTAATCCCTTTTCTATGGAGGCATATCAAGCTGATTAAATGTCATCTTCATTATCTTGATCTAATTTTCAAATACCTATAGACCACCCTCACCTTAGAAAATAAGTAGATGTTGTGATTTAATCTCCTTAATAAGGTAATAAATAGATGGATTTTCTCCATGGGAATCCCGATAGATTCCCTATAGACCCCTCACTTTGATCACTCAGAGCTACTCATTGATCCATGACCCAAATGTTGTATGATCTGAAGGCTTATCAACTTGTATTATATCTTCTACATAAGCTTATTCCTATTATTCCTGACCCTCAACTGTCTAAACATATTCATACCCTAGTATCACCATATCATCTCCTAAAGAAAACTCAATTAGATCCGTCCAGGTCTGAACCCACTGAATACCATCAAGTGGTTAGACAATCTAGATATAATATATAATCAATGATAAGAAAATAAGAAATTGGTTTCATTAACTCACTACCCATACTCTCCCACATCTTAACCATTCCTCATGGTATCTCGGTATCGTGTCCCCCTAACCCACAATCAAAATATCCATGTTCAATAGTATGTAGGCCATTTCCCTCCTTGACAACTGTCATTGTCTCAATCTGAAGACTGAATCACCCAACCTAGTGATCACAATAACCATATACCATAGTATCTTCTTACTCCAATAATAGAATGGTCCAAGTCACATATCATAAGAAATTCAGAAATATATCATATTACATTTCGAAATAGTTTGTCTCATAGTATTTTGATATTTATCACATGGTATAATAAATGTACGAGGCATACATGCATTAGTATATTTTAAATACCCTAAAATGTTCATATCAAAATCCAAACATTCACGAAACCCCACCTTACCTCATCAGGATGAGGCCCAAGATCTAACATACCTCCCAAGGTCAAGGGTCGCATATTGATTCCAATAACATCTCATTCCAAAATAATCAACTGAGGTGGAAATAATTTAAATTTTAACTGAACAAAATAGAATAGAAATTCCCACACAAGGAAATATGGTCAGTCCCTAAAACCCAGTGTTCGGGACACCCAACCACAAGTTATAATCCTAGTTACAACATTAATTAATATATTTTCTACCATAAACCAAATAGTAATAATAGAAGAAAAGAAAATTCAGTCTCAATCTCATTAATTTCTATCCAAAAACTACTATTAAATCCAAGTCAATAACTTCTCTCATAATAATTTTAGTGTCCCTACCCGAATTACCACCTGAAGAGTGCTTCTAGGAAGGTGGGACATTGGCCTTAGCTACACCTACCCATACACCAAAGGATGACGACTAGTATCAAGGGTGTAATTCTATATGTTGGGGAAACTATACCCTCTGGGGATAGATACTAATACTGGTCCTAGTATATAATATAACATGTTGCAGGATGATATGACTTAGAAGAACTGAACTGAACCCGCCGATGGTAGAACAATGAAAATATACTACAAATAGAAGTAATAAATAAATAAATATTGCAGAAACGAAATAGATTAGTATTCCAGCAAAATAATAGTATCCACTACTAAAAAAATAAGAAAACATGAATATCCCAATGGTCCAAACATGTAAATATACAAAACAAGTTCGTGAAAGAAAGATCGTAGTGTATACATACAAATACTAGGTTGTGTTCTAAATAAAAAAGGAATCTAAAGTACAAACTCAAAATTCAAACAACCTCATGGTCCCATGAAAGTCTCCATGCATGCAGCTACTAAGATGCATCTCTTAAGGATGATACTTTACCATAACGTAACAACATAAAGTCTACACACACACTGAAGGACACATACATGTTGTGGGAAAGAATCTTAGTAGGACACCATGAAATGGTTCGTACCTTCCAAATGTTTTTAAGAAGTCATGTAATAGATTAAATAATGAAGTATGATTAAATAAACAAACAAGGCCTCTCAGGTGGTCAATATCCACCAAGAGGTCATCACCTTCCTTGGCCAATGCTTGAATCCCAATAGGAAAGCGGTTATTTGGCCCATGGACCAAGGTACCCATGATGTCATATAGGTCAAGTGAACTCTCATGTTCAACTTGAATCAAATTACCTAGAATGAAGTTCATCCTAAAACCCATGTCTCAACAGTAGTACCAACGTCATGAAGGAATGCCCAAACATGTCACTGGCCACTCAGACCCTTGCTCAAAAGAACACCTCATCCCATGAGCTAACATCTACTGGCACAATGATATATATCTTAAAAATAAATCCATTCACATAGAGTCATTCATGGAATGTTTCACTCCCCAACTGATATCCTATTCTCTTTAAACCGAAGGCTCCTTACCTTATACATGGATTTCTATGGGAAACACCACCATTCACAAGTACAAAACAGAACTATCAGGTCATCTACCCACAAAAGTGGAGAAATCCACCTCATCAGAGTCTACATGCATGAACATGACTGAATTCAGTGCTTTTTCCATCATGAGTGAGAGGAAATCACCAAATATAATCTCTGATCCACATTAAATGCCCCATCATTCCCCTAAAATTATGTCTATCAAGTCCAATTCCAATAGAAACCCATATCACGAGCCATGACCAACCTGGCCACCTCACCACCTCAAACCAATGTCCCTAACACCCAATACTATTTTCAGAACCACTCAAATGATATGGGCCATGTCCGACCAGTGATCAACATCACTTAATCATGTTGGACTTGACATCCCAGTTTTCTGGGATAGGCTGTCATGACCCCTTGGCTCTAAGTAGTGTTCACAATAAATTGTTTTAAATTAATCACTTCAATTAAGAACCTATTAAACTAAATTTAGTTTCACATCTCAATTTTCAATATAAATAGACAATCAAATTTTATACTCTTTAATTGAATCGATTAAATAAACACAACAACTCAGTATAGAGCGATTGAATACCTCATAAAGAAGATATTAAACCAATTAATTTAAAACTATACAATTTGAAAATATTTTTCACCCTGGACAAACCACCCCAATATGCGATGACCTTTAACCAGAACTCACTCAATAAAAAAGATAAGGGCATTCCCAAAGGAAACACACGGGTCATACGGTCAATTACATTGAAACCAGTGATGGTCTCAACCAATTTTCCAATGGTTCACTAAAGGTTTCACCACCCAACCCTCCACAAAAAAACAAATCAAGATGAGCGCCACCAACCTTGGACTAGTATATTTTGACACATCCAATATCAAGATTCGATTTGAAGAGGATTGGAATAGATCTAATTTTCCATCCTATTCCCTAAAAATTGGGTAAAATGTCTCAAATGGATTTGTCACTCCCTGAGGAGAGAACAATGAGTAAGGGAAGATCATATGAGTTTAGCCATACCGATGGGGTTCCAAATCCAAAAATAGATCGAAGATTATACCACTAAGAATGATAGGGATCAAAATATATGGGATAGATAAAAGAGGGAGAACACATTTTATAGTGTGCTACTAAGATGAGAAAAAAGGGAGAAAAAGGAAAAAGAAAAGAAAAATGTTAATCATAAAATAACAACAACTTGTAAATGCTTCATGGGTTTCCAAACCATGCAAAAACCATGTGACCTATAGTCCAAAGGTACTACCTAAGTGGAGATTACCGTGAATCATTCCACACAATTTTTACCCACCATTTGAAAAAACATGAGGAAACCTCTTTAGTAATTGTAGATCCACTCTCATGGTTGTGCACCTCCCTCGAAAGGTTTACACAAATGATTAGGCGGTTCAAAAATATTACTATCAATTTACTAGAAGGGGCCGCATAGTTTACCCTAAATCATGTGCCCTAGATTTCTATTACAAAACAGTCTATTTGGCCTTTGAAAATCCTAAATGCTCTTTCGAACACCTATGACTTTTGTTACTGCCATAAAACCATCAAAAAATAATTTGAAGATGATATAACTCTATGAATTGAGTTCTGATCAACAATATACATAAAACCCCCCTCTAATTGAAAAATTCAAAAATTTAGTGATGTAAAACGCCATTAAAAAACCTAGTACTTTAAACTTGAAATGTGATATATATCATCCAATAATTTTGAAGGTAATAAAACCAAATTCCCATCTTCTGATATGTGAAGTAAAAAATAATCATGTATAATTTCTTTCAAAATAGTTGATGTTATTTTGATGTGTTATGTTTAGGCATATAGATCCTGAGTATAATGAAGATGATCATGAAATTCATTTAAATATTGAAGTAAGTATATTTTGTTTCTATAATTTTAAGGCATTTTTCTAATATGTTTCCTCTTTTGATTTTCAAGGGTGGAAAATATCAACATCGTAAGTAAAAGAATGTCTAAAAATCATTTGTTATTAATGAGGATGATGTTGGACCATCAAATAAATTGGTGAGAGGTATATTACTGGTTGATTTGAATTATGCCAATACTCTTTCAGACTCTATATCTTGACATTAAATCTTTTATTAGAATTTTTCTATAAAATTGGGAATATAACCCAATGAAATTAACATATTAATTTTGGTAAAAACAGTAGGTTCAATTATTAAATAAACCATGATATATATTAATATTCATAATTTCATTATTAAGATGGTATTTCTTGAAAATCATGTGGAACTACCACTAGTGGAGTTTGATATTGTTTTATTATAGATTGGATTTATGTTTATCATGAAAAATTAGATTTCATATCTAGGAAAATTTTATTCAATGATTTCATTCCATTGATAACATATCCAAAAGCTATGAAATCAAAGAAATAAACCAACGAATGTTATCTAGATATTGTTTTTTAATAAAAGAAACAGTTCTGATTAGTGACATCTGAGTTGTGAATGAATTTAGGCATGTTTTCATTATAATTTTACTTGTGTTTTCCTGACCAAGATGTTGAATTTACTGTTGATTTAGTTCCTATTTCAAATACTATTTCTAAACCCCCTTATATAATTATTCATGTAAAAATTTATGAATTGAAAACCCATTTACAAGAAATTATTGAAAAAGGTTTCATTCGACCTAGAACTTAACCATGGTGTGATTATATTTTATTTGATAAAATGAATTAAGTTGTAATGGGTCTTTTAATTGATTATAGAACCTTTAATAAAATCCCTATTAATAAGAATTGTCATTTGACTAATATAATTTATTTTTTATCAACTTTATGGATCTCGGTGTTTTTTATAGATTGATATGAGTTTTAAGTACCATCATCTGAAGTTGAAAGATGATAAAGTTCTAAATATATCATTGATAATTAGATATGCGAATTATGGTCTTTTTACTCATTCCATTTGGGTTATCTAGTACACTTGCTGTATTTATGAATCTTCTGAACAGAATCTTCCATCAGATTTCTTATCAATTTGTTATTGTGTTTATAAATGATATTTTGGTGTATTCTGAAATCCATTTGGAACATGAAATGTACATAGGTATTGTTTTTAAAACCATACAAGAAAAGATTCCATATGTAATTTTTATTAATTTTGAATTTCGTTCGCAAAGAATAACATTACATGGTCATAATGTTTCTATATATTGCATAATAATTGACACTCCTAAAACAAATATTATTGAAGAGTGTAAAAGACCCACTAATGTCACAAATATTTGTAGTTTTCTTGTATTAATGGGTTAATACCAATGTTTTTTTGAAAATATTTCTCAGTTATCTGGCCCACTGACTATGTTAACTCAAAAAGGATTTTGGTTAATCTGCACAAATGAATGTGATTTTTTTTTTGAGGAACTAAAAATAATATTGGTGAATGCACCAATTTTTTCCTTTCGTTCCATTAATGGTAAATTTATCATCTACAATGATTCTTATGTGAAATTACATGGCTATTTCCTAATCAATAATGATGAGATAATTACTTATTATTTACTTCAGTTGAAACCCCATGGGTTAAATTACCCCACACATCATTTTTAATTTGTTACTATTGTTTTAATTTAAAAATTTGGAGGCATTATTTGACAAGAGTTAAGTGAAAATTATGTAGAAATCAAAAAAATTTGAATTATATTTTCACTCGGAAATAGTAAAAAAATGACAATATTAATATATCTAGAACTAATCATGGATTATGATTGCATGATTCCTTATCTTGATGGAAAATATAACAAGGTGGATGATGCTTTGAATCAAAAAATTAATTCCACATTAACCATGTTCTGTTTGAAATATAACCCTTAGGTGAATAATTTGATGAAATTTGTCCTATAAGATGTGGATTTAGGGGAATACTCTATTTTGTTTAAGTTTTCAGTACATTCATCATTCTTATAAATAATTAACATGGATAAGAATCGGATAAATCTTTTTAAGAAAGGTTATAATTTATTAAGAATGGTTAGATCCTACTATTAATATTGATGAAGAAGTTGTTTTAGGATTCATAAAACTATTATGTGCACCTTATGATTAATATTTGAGGAAATGATTGTTGATTGAAGCAAGTATTTCTATTTTTTATATTCTTCTGGCGTGTAATATGATATACAAATACATTCTAGAGTATTACTATTGTCATGGAATGATAAGAGAAATTACTGAATTTACAATGAAGTGTTTGAATTTTCAACAGGTTAAATAGATAGAAAATTAACTAAGGGGATACATCAACTATTTCCAATACTAAAGTAGAAATGGTAAAATTTGTCTCTATATTTCATTGTAGTATTTCTAATGACTTCTCAAGGTAATAATTTGATTTGGGTAATTTTTGATCGATTAAATAAATATTCACATTTTAATCCCATTCAAGATATGATAACTTTTGAGAAAATTTCATGAATGTATCTAAAATATATTATTAGGTTAAGTGGATTAACTCTCTCTATTGTATCATACTATGATCCCAGGTTAACATCTAATTTGAGTAATGTACTTTAGAAGTCATTGGGTGTTGAATTAAATTTCAATGCATCTTTTCATCCTAAATCTAATAGACAGTCTGAGTGGATGATTATAACATTAGAATATATGAATAATTATTTCTTACTGGATAAAAAGGGATGTTGGGATTGAAATATTTCGTTGGTTGATATTTATTATAATGAAAATTTTAATTCAAAATTACAGATGCCACCATTCTCAGAATTGTATGGAAAGCAGTGTCGAATGCGAGCATTTTGGGATGATGTATGAGAATGGATGTTAATGGGACTAGAGATGGTAGTGGAAATTGTAGAGAAAGTTCAATTACATCATTGATACATGAGGATAGCTCAAATAAGATAGAAAATATTTTCCAATAATCATAGTAAAGATCATTCTTTTGAGGTATGTGATCTTGTCATTCTCAATGTTTCTTGATGTAAAAGTTGATGTGTTTTTGTATGAAGGGGAAGGTGAGTCCACATTTCATTGGACTATATGAAATCCTATATAATGTTGGACTATTTTCCTACCAAGTGGCCTTACCTATGAGTTTTTACTAGTTATACAACTTATTTCATGTTTCAATGTTAAGGAATTGTGTATTACATTCATCTAATGTATTAAGTCCTAAATTATATCAACTGGATAAGAATATTTATTAAGAGGAACAACATGTTCAGATTCTTCGTCATAGAGTGAAAGTGTTTTGGAATAATGTAACTCATTAGGATAAGGTTTTATGGAAAAAACATATAGTTGAACTGGAAACGTGATTATCTGAAAATGCTATGACTGGATTTTATACCTTCTTATTTCACAAATGAACAAAATTGTTAGGACACAATTCCCAAAATGGGGGAAGGATGTGACATCTCAAATAATGATAGAATAATACTTATTCATATTTATTAAAAATTTAAAATTATATAGTAGATTTACCTTAAAAATGGACATTATGTCTGATAGTATTCTTGACATGCAACAATGAGTTTCTCTGAAGTCTTACATGGCACATAGGGCTGAGTTATATCGAAAAATAATATTTTTTTAATATTATTATTTTAAGGGGTACTTTTATCCTAGCCATTATATTTTTGGTAATTATGAAGACTAACTATATTATCTTTAAAAATTTTAATTAATTTTTTACATTCATCCAATAAATTTATATGCTTAAAATAATAATAAATTCAATTTTAATCATAAAAATATCCATATTTTTTTAAGGTAGTTTTACCACCTTATAATGGCACACCTATTTTAAATCACATTTTTAAAACGTTTATGATTTTTAGGTTAAAAATTTAACTTATATTATAAAATATAAATAAAATAATTTACTTTTGGTGAATTTTTTGTATTTTTCTGAGAACATTAATATTTTTATGAACAATGAAAAATTATATATTTTAGTTCAATAATACTTTTTCATCCAATTTATTTATATGGATAAATAAAATATTTATTTAGTTTAAAAGTATAATTATATCAATTTTATATCACTTAAACCAATTTTGGTCATTGGAAAAAAAATTCAAATTGAATTTAGATATAAATACTTACAAAACTTTTGAACATTTTCACTTTAAAAACTCGATTTCACATCCCATATGCAGGATTAATTTTAAATCAATTTCCTCCACATATGTATTCTGAATTTTGTAAATTGGATTAAATATTTATAATTAATATAATTTATAAATTGTTTATAATGTAAACTCAGTTTTGATGAAAATTATTAGTAAAATTAATTAAAATTAATTATAGTTTTAAATGAAAAATGTTCATAATTAATTACTAAACTTCCAAAATAATGTGTACAAATGAACCTAAACGTTTATAACAATTATTTTATGTACATATTTAGATAATTAACCCTATAAGGACGTATAATAGTCTATTTTAAACTATTTTGGGAAAACAAAAATGTGGGTAGCACAAAATGCTTTTCAATAATTCCTAACGTGTCATTTCCCCCTCTAATAAATGGCCTCCTCTCCCCCTACTTTATACACCTCTCAGAACCTTTTTTCTTAGAAAAGCCATCCCAAATAAACTCCCATCATACCTCTACTCACCATAGAGTCATGAACATGTGAATAAATCCAACCAATAAGACAATTATTGAAAACCAAAAGGAATTACCAAGACAAGAGTAACTCTAATCAACATGCATTTTTTACATCGTTTCCCTCTCCACATCCTTAATTTATTATAATTCCAGGATTATATAATAACATAAGTTTATTCAATATACTGATATTATGATATTATAATTGTTAAAACTACACCTATAGAAACTTCAGTCAAATGTGTAATGAAAGAACCATTCATTTATGGAAAAATACCCCCTCACATAACGATATCATTGGTTTTTCCATTACATCCTTTCATGGTTGGGAATTATGATATAATATATATATATATATATATATATATATATATATATGATTCTTATTTTTTTTTATAATTTTATAATTTAATACACACATAACTTTGTGATTTCCATTTTGTATAATTACTATAATGGCGTTTCTGGACATGTGGACTACCACCTCCTCAAAGCGATGTGATATATTTACAAATTACATAGAGTTTATTAAGGATGGTTTTGATTTAAAATATGTGATATAAATGAAATTTATATTATATTCATAACATAATTACCTTGATGTAAATATAATATATCATTTCATTTGTTTGCCTTTCACGCACTGAAAAGGTGATAAAGTCATTCGTAGACATGTGGACTACCGTGTCCTCAACCCGATGCGATTACTTTATACATAATAATAAATATATATAAGTTTATAATACTAAAAATATTTTATATTTTTTATAATTATCATTATGGAAAGATATAGTTTACATACCATCTTTCCATAACAGTCATTGTAAAATGGGAATGATACTCATGTGTACGTACAAACTACCATCACCACAATTGTAACATCAGTTCACTTCTCATAAACAAGTGTCATGATTGTTTTTATAAATTTAATTTATTTGTATACATGATAAATATGTCCTTATTATTGTTTTTAATATGTTTATGTACTGATCTCTTTGATCGTAGTTGACCTACCAAATTCATTTCTGACACATCAACTCGACATGGTCAAACCACCCGATGTAAACTTAGTTGTTTATGTAGTTGTTTAAAACATTCTAATAAGTGAAAAAAAATTTGTGAAAAAAACATAAAAATTTTATGAATCAAATAAATAATTATCCTAGATCTATTATTATGAAATGTAAAGACACATATAACAATTCGGTCTCAAGGTAAGGGATTTCGTCTAAATACCATTTTAGTGATGCATTTCTTTATGATATGCACCTTTATTATTTTAAAAGTTTAATGTAAATACCCTTTCACATTATATATATATATATTGTCTAATTTATAATTTTATTTAATTTTTTAAAAATGTTATTCATTCATAGGGATTATGATTTAGATGTTCAATGTGGTATTGGACATTTGGAATGTTTAAATATTTAATTTTCAAAACTTATCTCCATGTCAATATTGATGATATTATTTTACATATATATTTTTATTGATATAAAGGTAATATAATAGAAACATTGTCTATATTTTGATATATGTTATCCTATATAATCTTTCATGTTTTTAAAATAAAATTAAACCCCCTTTTCCCTTTTTTGGTATTTTGTTATTACAAATGGGTTTTGAATATGGATTGATTATTTCATTGTATTGAAATGCTTTCTTGTGGTTGAATATGAAGATTTATGAGTTAAATTTTTATAATTGATTTCATTTATATTTTATTATTAGATAACAGTTCTTGTACATTTTACAAGTGGTTCTATGATTAAACAATGACAGTTGTTTTCATGATAAACCAATGAAGGTTGGGTTCCTGATATCCCTACAATGAATTGGGTATGTAATTAGATCATATGGATATTCCATTTTTATGAGTGGAATGTATAGAATTCAATTTCATGGTTATTAATTTTGTAATATTCAAATGTATAATGATGTCCCAAGATACATGTATGCATTATGTATTCTTGATATGAATTTTACTGTAATATTGTTACTACAAAAAATGTATTAAATGAGCTTATTTTAAAAGTAATGTATTAAATATTTATTTATGATGGAAACCATTCCATTAGGATAATGTTTTCATGGGTTTTAATGTTTATCGATGAACTAATAATCTCCTTGATTTTATATCCCTTACACAGCTTTTTATAATAATCCCACATTTTCATAATGTTCTCGGTATGAATTTCGGATTAGTAATGGATTTGAATAATTAATGTTGAAATTCATGAATTTGTTTTATAAAAGAGATCATGCTTTAATTTTTAAAATACATATATGTTGGATGAAATGGATACTTGTCAAAAGTTTCCAATTTTCATTTTATATTTCTTTGGGAAAGGGTGCTAGGACACCACATTTCCAAATGGTTTGGGAAAATTGATGGGAAAGGGTCCACATTTTGCAATGGTTTCTCTAAAACCATTGGGAAAAGAGTACTTTGAGGACACTTTTACCAACGATTTGTCCAAACCATTGAGAAAGTGTCCAATTTTCCCAATTGTTTTGCCAAAACTGATGTGAAATGGTACTTTGAGTCCACTTTTCCTAATATTTTTCCAAAACCGTTGGTAAAGGGTAAAATTTTCCCAACAGTTTCGGAAAATATCTGGGGAAGGGAATATTGAGGACACATTTCCCAACAGGTTTCCCATCCCATTGGTAAAGGGTCCACTTTTCTTAATTTTTTTTCTATAACCATTGGGAAAGGGTAATTTGAGACCACTTTTGCCAACGGTTTCAGAAAACCGTGGGGAAAGGGTACTTCGAGACTACTTTTCACAACAGTTTGAGAAAACCATTGGGAAGGGGTGGGTACTATAACACCCTGAGATTTTATGAGATATATTATTGTTAATTTCTTTGATTTCTGGTGTTTTAAACTACACCAAGAGTATCTTGCGCTATATGAAACACTGTATTAGCTTTTAATATATGAAACACTATTCTTAGCTTGTGTTTCACACGATTTCAAGTTCTTTTGATAGAATTCATTTCACACAACACTGAGTACAGATTTGTTTCAATGTATAAATGAACTATATTTGGATTATGTTAGATGCAACACCAAATGATGGTTTCACTACACACAACACTGACATGGATTGCGTTACACGCAAGAGGACCTTCCTTGATAGCTTGCATGGTACACAATGGCGAGTTTCACTAAACAATTATATATTATTAAAAAATTATATAAACAAGACGTTATGAATATTATTAACCACATTTTTATTTTTATATAACATTGTCATTCGTCTGAAAAATTATATGATAACGAAATAAATTTTTCAGATAAAACAACTATTTTTAAAAAAATTGCAATTTTGCCACCTTTTGATGGTACACCAATTTTAAATCTTGTTTTTGAAACATTTATAAGTTCAATATGAAAAAATAAACTTCATATTTGAAATCAGGATATAAATTTTTTTACTTTAGATAAATTTTTAATATTTTTTTGATCACGTTCATATTTTGATGAATAGAAAAATACGCTAAATTTTAATTAAAAACATCTTTTTTCATCGAAATAATTTATATGGGTAAATTATAATTTTGAATTGTTTTAAAGAATAAATAGAATATATTTTTACCATTTAATATAATTAATTTCACTACCATTAATTTTTCATTAATTCAGGGTTAAAAACATTTCAATCCTTTGCAATTTTTTAACTTTTAAAACTCATTTTCTCAACAACGATACTAATTTTAAATAAATTACTGCAAATTATTTGTTTTGAATTTTGAAGAAAGGATTCAATATTTTGAATCAATAGTTCCAAATTTGTTTAATATAATACTTTTATTTTTTTCATTATTCATAGTATCTTTGGAATTATTTTATTACCATAGATAAAGGAAATCAGGTAATTAAGGGTAAACATAATATTATAAAATTACCATAACACATACTAAAATTCTATTAGATAAATAAAAGTCAACCCATATAATCTATGGGTCAGAATAGATTCTTTTCATGCACTTTGTTTGATGAAAATGATGTAATTATTATTAAAACAAAAGAAAGTGACAATATTTCACTCTTTTATATCTTATAAGTGTAATAATTTTAATTTAGAGATAAAAATCATAAAACATCAAAGTAAATACTCAGTAAATTGATAATTAAATTATATACATCATTTAAATTTATTTATAATTTTTATATGTTATATTATTTCCCTTAATGATGACACAATAGGGAGGTAGAAATTATTTTTATTAATACAAATAACAAATAAATGGTATTAGAAATATTAAAATAAATATCATATGAAATAATTAATTTTCTACATGAATTTCGTAGGTGATTATGACATGTTTGGTGTGTATTAAATATTTTGGTATGAATTTATCTTCTTTTTTAATTTTATTAAATGTCTAATAAATGAATAGAGTCAAATTGACACTATTGCCATTTTAAAAGCATAACATTTTATTGAAATTATTTAAAAATCATAAAAATATTTTGAAATTAAAAAGTGATAATTAAATGGTTTAGAATTGAATAAAGTATCCATTTATGTTCAATTAACACCACATAAGTAAATATTCATTACCATTAAATATCTATAATGTTATTACAAAATTAAAATTTAATAGAATCACTATGATTCAATTAAAATGATAAGGCTTAAATTGAAAAAATATGATGTACAAAAATTATTGGTTGATGATATTACAATCTGATCTCAACTAAACATTGAATTTAGGACACTATGGGGGTTTTGGGTAGGTTTTTATTTTATTATAATTTAATATTTTTTATTGTTTCCTCAAGTGCCCCTCTCCTCTCTTATAAAAGGAACATCCTCCCTCTCTTTTCCACTCCATTTTTAGCCTGAAATCGCATCTAAACCCTGACCATTTCGCTTCTAAAATTCTCTAGTTGCATTATAGATGTTATGGTCTTCTCAAAATACCAGCTGTAGTTCCCTACAAGGAAATTTAAAGTAGGCATGTCGAGTAAGAGGTAATCTCTTCTACTAATTCATTCAAATTTATTTATTCTTCTACTTACACTTATTTGATTATTTTCTTATAAAGATAGAACATCTTTATCACACACATACTGATATTTTATTATAAATATGAAACAAACTTATTTTACCTTCTATCCAACCTGTGATAAATGAAATTATCGCGCATGCTTATGTACGACATATCGTCTTCACGTCGTGGTGTAGTCTGTTTTTCACCACCTCTTTAATTGGATGGGTATAATGGTGGAAATAAAAAATATATATGATTAATAGAGAATGATACTAATTCTGAGATTTTATACACCATCCACTTCAACATCGTTCAACAATTTTGGGAACTATATAATCGCTCGTGCGTACGTACGGATTACCTTCTCCATGACGCGATGAGATTCATCCTCTACATTATCCATTAAATAATGATTATTAAGTATATAGAATAAATAATAATGAAATATGTGATATAATAATTATACTATATATATATATACTTAATTTAATTACTTCCATCCAATTCAATAAGGAAATGAAAACATCATTGATACGTACGTTCAACCTACCATCTCTATGAACAGTGTCTTCCATTTCATTTATCAATCTATTATATATATATATTTATATAATGAATATATAAGATATATAGAAATCATTTTTTAAATTATGTAATTATGTAAATCATGATATATTTAATCATATAAAGAATAACAAGTCCAAACATGTACGGTAAATGAAACGATTATTACCCAAAACGTTGCTTTAACATTTAATTGACAAATGAATGGGTAATATAAAGTCATAATTGAATCATATATGACATCATAAATATTATTATGGTTCTGTTACAAGTTTATAAAATGATTAAACCCACTATACATGAGTTTCAGACACACATGGAAGAAATCAAACCTAAGGTAAGGGAAAACTTTTTCGATCTCGTTTTATTCAAGATTGTTTATTTGTATGTATCTACTGGAGATATATTTATCATCCATGTACATGTATTGTAATAATATTCCCATAAAATTTTTACTATTCTTATATGGATGATTAATGTAAATTATAACCATTTATAATTTTACTACATGGTTTGGAAGTAATATTTCTTTTATTTACCAAATGAGGTACTTTTTGACTTTTTCGGTGAAAGTATGAGGATAATATTTTTTTAACTTATACGGCATGAACAGATTTTTATGATTTCATAACTCAATATTTAAATGAATCTTCCATTACAATTTTTCATGTTTATTTTCAATTACATTCTTTTCTTTTAAAAGTACATGAAATTTTGAGAAAAAAATGTTTTTGAAGAAGAAATTATTTTTTCCTCAACAATTAAGTTCATGTGTTTTATCAAAATTATTTTCCATCTAAGATTATATCGAGTAATGTTTCTATCGCAATTATTACTATGATTTAATTTCATTAATAATGTAATGATTTTTATATGGTTTATGTTAAGTTGAAAGGATATTTACGAATCCCATTTTATTTCTTAGGATATGCTATGATGGATGATTTATGTTTTGCGGCACATGTAAGAATGATTCCATTATAAATTTAGTGGGACCTATATCTCCCTCCAATTTATAGGGTAATCATTTATATCTAATTAGATAGACATGACTGGAACAATAGGAAAATCCAGTTTAGTAATACAGGGCTGGAATGGAAATTAAACCTAGTTCAGTAATGGACTTTGTCCACTGTGATGGTCTTGGAAACAATGCCTTAGCTACTATAGAAATTATATTATCTGCTTAATGGTTTTCCAGAATTTTGTGTTTTATTCCCATTATATTTTACCATGATTTATAATCCTTTATGATCAATGCCTTACATACTAGCAAGATTTATTTCATGAACTTTATGTTCATGTTTTCATGTGCAAATGTATATGGTTTGTTTTATTTTCTCCATGTTTAACCTTACATAGAATTTGAGCTCACCCTTTTTATGTTTTATTTTTCCTAGGAATTAAAGAAATGTTTCAGGTAGAAAAAAATTGTAATATCTTTATGGGATATGTTGAAGATCGTTCAAAATTATAGAATATTATATTTCATGTTTCCAAATACACTAAACTAATACGGTATTTGTGAATATTTTGTGGGTTGTATTAAGTATTCCGTAAAAGAAATGTAATTTCCATGTATGTCAATATTGGGACTCTGTAGTTGGTATCCAAGTGAAGGTTTAGTCATTATTTGGAAACAAGGATGTTGAAAATTTATTGAGATCCGTAGATATATTTTTATGGTATGTCTAAGGATGTAGCAAAGGATAAGTATACCAATAGGTTACAGTCAAAGAATTATTTTAATGATCATAAATAATCCAGGATAATATAAGATGTAAGAGATTGAAATTACTCCCCCTTGATTATGTTTTTTTTGTAGAATTATTTTTCCCTCTCGCAATATTCTCATTGTGTTTTAGTCAATTGAGGGAACCAGAAGGAAATGAGTAAACATTAAATTTGATGAAAAAATTGGTGACTATGAGAAATTAAATTGTGTAATGACTAGATTGAATGATATTGTGAATACATTAAATCAGTCATCGTGGTATATGATTAACAAAGTGAACGTTAGTGGTATTCCATAGTCATTGAATAAGAGTAAGATGGACTTTTATGTATGTTCCCATGGTGAGTAACATAGTGTAAATAATATTAAGATTCCTACCTATCAATAATAATGGAAGAATAATTGAAGAATAACCATAAGGAATAACTGAAATGGAGGGGAAGATGTTATATCTATGGGAAAAGGTTTATATAGTGATGAATTGTTATAGAGTTCAATGTCTTATGTGTGGAAAACATGGGCATTAACCAAATAAATTTCCCGAAATAATGATCTACTTCTAAGATATAGAAGGACTAATTCCATGCATACCATTAAAGTAGAAGGATTGAATTATTTATGGATTTGAATCCAAGAATGATGAGTGGTGAATTATATAAGTGTTTTGGTTTTATGTTTTTTCCTAATGAATTTGAATAATATGTTGAATAGTTATAATAGATAAGAAAAGTTATTAAAGGAAACAGTGATATTCCTAAGGAACACAAGATTTAGAGAAGGATAACCCTTAATATGAGCATGATGTTGAGAAAATGATATTTTTATAAAGATATATTGGATGATATTAGTTACCTTGGAACTAGTTATGGTTTTGTTTAATGTGGGTTTTGTTGTCACTGACAAATTATTCATCTTTTCAGGACTTAAGGAATATAAAAAATAATTTTGGAATAAGGAAACCTGAATGATTTCAATAAGGATATATGGTAATATATTTTAATACCACGACACAATAGAATGCATGATAAGGTCATTCAAATGTTTGTAATGTGACAAAAAAAGAGATATCTTATGACATATGGGGAATAAATGATGGTATTCACATGCTTGTCATATGACCTTTCTGGTAATTTATTCTTTGTGACGTGAGATTGGATAGAATTATTTTGGATAAGCCTAATGGTTAGAATGGATTATCTTGGTCTTTAGATAGTATTGTTTAAGGCTAGAACTTTTTTTATATTATATAGGGAATGTTATAATATTATAGTTTTAGAAATAAGAAAACCTATAGGATGGGTGAAAACCCGCTGCGTCGGACAAGACTGTGGGAATTGAACCCACAACCGAAGTGAGATAGGACTTTATCGCCTACCATTGGCCTATTGGAGGTCCCTGATTAGTAGAAATTAGTTTTATTTTTGTAACCATAATGATAGATTAATTATAAGTTCATTTTTGGAACTACATATGATTAATCTCACCTTAGATTGACTTACATATATTTATTAACCTATGCTATCCTTTTTGAGATATAGATAGATGGAATGACCTATCCTTCTATCAAATGATCTGCTAACACTTAAAGAATGAAAAATTCAACTGCATTTAATTAAATAAGAGATGAATTGGAAATTGTTCAAGGCACGAACGATGGTTAGATTGTACCAAAATCAAGTAATTATTTATTATCATGAAACATTCATCAACATTAGGGAAAGGATCTTGAAAACCATCAATTTTATCCTAGAACCATATTATCCATTGAATCAGATGGTCCCTTAAATAATTTCAAATTTATGGCTCTCTTGTAGTTAAGTTTCTCCAAACCTTATTCTCTATCACAATCCATCACAACTTGATGGTTAGATTTCTCTTCCATATCCATGTTTTCACTTCCCACCTGTGTTATCCTGTATGAAAACCTAGTAATTAGTGAATTTGGGTAATTTTTATGTTTCTAAAATTCCATTTTAAAATGATTTTTTAGAATTACTTTTAACGATGTGGGTTTCCATGAAAGAAAATTTCAAGTAGTGAACCATTTATAACCCGAAATATTTTCGAGGGAGAAATTTATTTTAAGGGGGGTAGAATAATACACCTTGTGATTTTATGAGATATATTTTTTTTAATTTCTTTGATATATTTTTTTGTACACTAAACCATGATTATCTTGCGCTATATGCAACAACGTATTAGTTTTCAGAATATGCAACAATATGTATGGCTTGTGTTGCACACAATTTCAAGTTTTTTTGATAGAATTCATTTCACACAACATCTAATATAGATTTTGTTCAATGAATAAATGAAGTATGATTGGATTATGTTATACGCAACACCAAAGGAAGCTTTCACTACATGCAACACTCACATGTCCTGCGTTTCACGGAAGAACGACCATACTCTATAGCTTGTGTGGTACACAATACCGAGTTTCACTAAACAATGATATATTATTAAAATAATATATAAAATATCCATTATGAATAGTATTAACCACATTTTCAGTTTTATATAACATTATCATTCATCTTATATATGATATGAGAACAAATTCATTTTTTCAGATAAAAGAAGTATTTTTTAAAAAAATTAATTTTTCCACCTTTTGATGTTGCTCCAATTTTATATCTAGTTTTGACACAGTTATAAGTTAAATATGAAACAATAGACTTATTATTTGGAATAAGGATATAAAAAATTAGTTTGGATAAATTTTTGATATATTTATGATAACTTTCATATTATTATGAATAGTAAAAATATGCTAAATTTTAATAAAAAAAAAGCTTTTTTCATTGAGATAATTTATATAGATAAATTATAATGTTTAAATTTTTTATAGTGTAAATATAATATATTTTTACCATATAATATAATTTATTTAATTAACATAAATTTTAAATTGAATTTACGGGTAACAACATTTCAATATTTTGCAATGTTTTATCTTTTAAAACTCGTTTTCTCAATAAAGAGATTAATTTTAAATTAATTACTAAAAAATATATATTTTGAATTTATATAAATATATTACCTATTTGGAATCACTAGGTCCAATTTATGTTAATATAATACTTTTATTTTTGGGCATTATGAATAGTTTGTTAATTATTTTATTATCATAGTTAAGGGGAAATCTGGTAATTAAGGGTAAAAATAATAATATAAAATTACCCTAACACCTGAAAAAATTATATTGGATGAATGAAAGTTGATCCATATCACCTACGAGTTTTAATAGATTCATTTTATGGACTTTTATTCATGAAAAGGATGTAATTATTATTAAAACAAAAGAAAGTGACACCATGTCACCCTCTTATCTCTTATAAAAGTAATGATTTTAATTTAGTGATAAACTTCATAAAACATATAAAGTAAATTGTAAATAGAAGTATAATTAAATTATCTACATCATTTAAATTTATTTATAATTTTTAGAGGTTAAATAATTTCAAATAATGAAGAAACAATACTGATGTAGAAATTATTTTATTAATAGAAATATCTAATAAATGGTTCTAAAAAATTTAGAGAAATATCATATAGACTGATTAATGTGGTCCAAGAATTTTATAGGTGACTATAAAATTTTTTGGAGTGATTTAAATATTTTGGTTCAAATTTATCTTCTGTTTTATTTTTATTTAATGTCTAATAAATTAATAGTGTCAAATTGACACTATTGACATTTTATAAAATAAAATTTTATTATATTATTGAAAACTCATAAAAATATTTAAAATTTATAATTTATAATTATAAGGTTTAAAATGGAACAATGTATCCATTTATGATCAATTACAATTACATAAGTAAATATCCATTACCATTATATACATAGAATGTTATTATAAAATTAAAATTTAATAGAATAACTATGTGTCAATTAAAATGATAAGTTTTAAATTGACAAAATAAGTTTTCCAAAATTTATTGGATGATGCGATTGCAACAATATGTAATTTGAAATTAAAATTTTGGACACCATTGAGGTTTTTTCATAGGTTTTCATTTCATTATAAATTAATATTTTTTAGTGTCTCCTAAAGTTCCCCTCTCATATCTTATAAAATGGCACCCCCTCTCTCTCATGTACACTACATTTTGAGCCCTCATTATCATCCAACCTCCACTATTTATCTTGTAAACTTTACTAGTTACATTATAGAGGTTTTTTCATCTCAAAAGACCATCTCAAGTGCCCTAATAGGAAATTTAAAGGTGGCACGTCGCGGAAGTGGTAATATCTTCTAACGATTCATTCAAATTTATTTATTATTCTAATTACTCTTATTTTATTGTTTCATTATAAAGTAATAATATAACTATCACTCATATACTAATATGTTATTATAAATATGAAACAATCATATTTCACCTTCTATCTATCCTATGAAAAACAAAATAATCGCGCGTGCGTACATAGGGATTACAGTCTCCCCATCATGGTGTAATCTATTTTTCACCACAGCCTTACATGGATAAGTATAATGGTGGAAATAATAACTATATATGATTACTATAACATGATATGAATTTTGAGATATTATACACCATCCTCTTTAATAACGTTCAACAATTTTGGGAAAGATATCATCGCTCGTGGGTACGAATGGCTTACTATCTCCACGATGTGATGAGATACATTCTCCATGTTAACCCTTAAAGAATGATTATAAAGTATATATAATAAATAATCATGAAATATATGACATAATAATTCTACTATATTTATTTATATATATATGTCATTTACTTACTTCCATCCAATTCAATAAGGAAACGAAAATAGTGTTCATGTGTATGTATGGCCTACCATCTCCATGAACAGTGTATTCCATTACATTTATCTATATATTATATACATATATTTATAAACTGAATATATAAGATATATATAAATCATGTTTCTAATTTTGGACGTACTTAAATCAGGATCGAAGTAATCATCTAAAGAATAACAAGTCCAAACACATAGGATAAATGAAACGATTGTTACCCAAAAGGTTGCATTAACCAGGAATTGACAAAAGAACGGGTAATATAAATTCATAAGTTAATCATGTATGATATAATAAATATTATTATTGTCCTGTTGTAAGTTAATAATATGTCTAAACCCACTATACAAGTGTTTCAGACACATACGGAAAAAATAATACCTAAGGTAAGGGTTAACTTTTCTGATCTTGTTTTATTCGAGATTGTTTATTCGTAAGTATCTACTGAGGATATATTTATCATCCATGTCCATGTTTTCAAAAAATCTTCCCATTAAATTTTTACTATTCTTCTATGTATTCGTAATGTCATATTTATCAATTTTTTCTTTTATTACATGATTTGGAAGGAATATTTCTTTTGTTTACCATACTAGGTACTTTTTGACTTTTCTAGAAAAAGTATCAGGAGTGTGTTTTTTTAAATCATACGGCATGAAATTATTTTTACACCTTCATAAATCATTATTTCCATGAATCTTCCTTTACATTATTTCATGTCTATTTTCAATTATATACTTTTTCTATAAAATTCTCATTAAATTTTGAGAAAAGAAAATTTTTTTGAAGAAAAAAGGATATTTTTGTTTAGGAATTAAGTTCAAGTGTTTTTTCAACATTATTTTCCTTCTATGATGATATAGGGTTATGTTCCTATCCATATTGTTGAAATAATTTTATTTCATTAATGATGGAATGATCTTTTTTATGGATATTTTATGATGAAATGATATTTACGAATCCCATTTTATTTCATAGGTTATGCTATGATAAATTATTTATGTTTTTTGGAACGTGTAAGAATGATTTCATTATGAGATGTGTGGGACCTATATATTCCTCCAATGCATTGGGTAAATATTTATATCTCATGAGATAGTCCTGACTAGAAAGGAATGTAATCCCGGTTCAATAATGGACACTTTCCACAATGATGGTCTGGGAAACAATGCCATGGATACTATGGAAATCATATTCTGTGCTTAATGGATTTCCAAAATTCTATGTATTATTTCCATGATATTATATCATGATTAATTTTTCTTTTGTGGAATATTTTTTATGTACTACCAAGATTTATTTCATGAACCTTTTATTCATGTTTTTTCGTTCAAATGTATATGGTATGTTTTATTTTCTCCATGTTTATCTTTACTGATCATTTGACCTCACCCTTTTTATGTTTTTGTTTCCCTGGGATGTAAATAATTATTTTAGGTAAGAAAACAAAATAGGATGATATTTATGTGATAAGTTAAAGATCTTTCACAATGTTAGAAGATTATGTTCTATGTTTCCAAAGACACCAAACTAATATGGTATTTGGGATTCTTTTTTGTCTTTTATTAAGTATTCCACAAATGAAATGTATTGTCTATGTATGTCAACCTTGGGTCTCTATAGGTACCAATACCAATAGTTATCAAAACCATTGTGAAAGGCCTATCCCAATGGGTTTGTGAACTGTTGGGATAAGTAACCAAATGTTTCGTGAGTAAATTTATTGATTATCGTAAAATAAATCAATATATATTACATATATATATATATCTAATATATATATTTATCCAAATATATTCAAAAAGGAAACTATAGGATAGTGGTAATGTAATTGATATATAACATTGAGGTTGTGGGTTCAAACCGCCACTAGAAATGTTTTTTTATATATTCTTATCCCAACAGTTTGGGAAAACCTTTGGGAAAGACCTATCCCAAGGGTTTGGAAAATCCTTAGGAATACCTATACCAACAGTTTTCAAACCGTTGGGATAGTCCTTTCCCAACAGTTTTCTTGAAACTGTTGGGATAATTATTTCACCACAACAAATCACTCGATGGATTTACAAACCATTGGTATAGGCTATTCCAATGGTTTGGGGACTTATACCAATAGTTCCAAACTATTGGTATAGGAAATTATTTCGTTAGTGGATGGACATTGCATGAATGGGGAGTAGACTCATTTTAGTGAACGTATTTGTCTGTTAATATGGCCTTTGTAGTGAACCTTGACTACTGAGTTGATCATGGGAGTGAACCATGACTACTAAGATGATTTTGAGATTGAACCCATTCCACTACTCTTTATTTTTCATTAATCCTTGAATACTATGGAAATAATTTTATATTATTTTTATCATCCATAATTCCATATATTATTCATAGGTTATTATTTCATAGATTATTCTATTTTTCCATTATGATTCATGTATTATGAGTAAACAATACTAGTTCCATGAATCTTGATTATGATCTTTGATATGCAAGGTATGATCTCTCAATGTTATGATCAGGTTCTCATACCCTAATGATAATGATTATGATTACATATCTCCCGTTTTTAACTTTACTGAGCATATGACATCACCCCTTTTTATATTTCCTTTCCCAATATTATAGAGGTATGTATTATGTATGATGTTTCTAAAAAGGGTTCTAGTCATGGATATCCTAGTGGGAGATAATTTAGATCACTTATGTACCCATGTTTAGGATTCCATGTTTCCAAAGGAACTATACTAATATGTTTTTTTGGTGTCTATTTTTTAAATGTTATAAATACTCTATAATAGTGAGGTAATGTATATTTATGCAATGTGAGGGTCTATATAATTATCTTTTCAGAATTTATATGATCACCCTAACATCAGAACTGATGTACGATCCTGACAATAGATGAAATTCCATGGTTGGATCCTCAACCATCAAAACTCGTTGTTTTATTCTCACCCTGATGACTAGAACATTTCAATATAATGATATCTCAAAAAATATCTAACCCATGAAAAGATTGATGCTTATGAAAAAAATCTAAATGATATCTCATATATATTTTATATCTTGAATTCATCATGTATAATGATAATATTTGATCCACCTAAACTCCACAATCCAAATGCTTTCGTAACTACCCAATGACCAATACTGTCACACATGTAACCCTTCTCGTATAAGTTCACACCTCAACATGACATACTTTTTCCATTAAATCATATAATTATTGAAGGTAACCACCTCCTTCATACCTTACCACCAATGTGATACGATGATCAATAAACTCCAACAAGGTTCCAAACCACATCAATTTTAATACATCATGATTTTTAATGTTGTAATATTTAAGGGAAATTTTATTTTTTTTAATGGGTCCCAAATGAAGTTTAATGTTTTAATTTCCCATTGTGGATGAAATCAAATTATTATTATTATGATCCTTTTGATTTTAGAATGGGGTAATTACCGATTGTCTTAATTTCGATGAGATATCAATATGGGTTACTTTTTCCTGTATTTAAAATTTATTAAATTAATTATTAATTATTATGTGTCTTGAAGTGTTAACAGGACCAAAATAGATTCTCAAATTGACATTCTGACTATACTTTTGATTCTATAATAAGGTATATTTACAAGGTGAGGTATAAGTTTCTCATTGTTTCTAGTTGTTAGGTTGGGTCTTTAATTAGATATGTGAATTATATTAAATTATTTTTTAATTAATTTAATTTAATTGAATATTATCTCCCCCATATATTTTTTATATTCATTATGTAGGACAATGCTCACCACCACATCATTTATTCTATAATGAGAAGAAGGGGGAGAGGGAGGAACTACCAGACATCATTTATAGTAGTGATCAAGAAACAATTGGTGTAAGGTGACTATGGGTCATAAAATGTTTCATCCAGCATCAATGTTTTCATGATGATGTAGATCTTATTTTTGTTTTCCAATAATTTTCAATTCCAATTCATTATTTATAGTTTTTAAATCCATATATGAGTTTTTATGAACCCCTTGATGGTCATTATGAATGTATTTGGGGGGAAATTGGGGACCCGGGTTGATCACATGAGATTTACATTTTGAAAACGTAACATCACAATGTATTTTATTCAAGGGGATATTTATTTTTATTTTTTTAAGATATTGACTTTTGAAAATAATTCTTAATGTATAGTTCTTTCTATAATGTTTTGTATGAAAAATAGGGCTATATATGAGTTCTCGTCCAAATAACCCATGTGGGGAACATGTCCATGTTTGTTATATAGCTATGCCCAGTGCAATGTAAACACCTTGGGCCCATGTGTGTTACATGGCCTGAGGTCATTTGAGGCACAAGGCTATGTAACCTATTTGGGTTACATGCCAAGTTGGGATAGTACATGAAATGAATTTGTAGTATTTTCTCTTGGTATAGATGAGTTACACAACCAGAGTTTGGAGGTGGGGGCAAAAACCATGTACCAAGATATACACACTATATATTATTCCCATTCAGTGGTTATGTATGTTTTCCCTTTGATGCTAAAAATGGACTCAAAAGGGTTCTATTATATGCATTTTTTCAATAGATAATTACAATGGAACACTTTATTGTGGTTTTAGTTATTTTAAAATATCCATCTAGGTGGTTGGGATTTTATGGAGAGGTTCATCATCCAATGATTGGGTCTAGAGGTTCCCTAGGTGAAATGGGGTATAAGATGTAGGTGAGGTCAAGGAAAATGATGGAATTACTTGTTTTAAGATTACCAAGTTCCATGGTTCGAGGAATATTACATTATACCCCTCATTTCATAATGATATATAACTTGAGGAGATATATAATATGGATGTGTGAGGGGAGACATGAGGTAATAGTGTACATTAGATGGGAATTTTTCCATCTCCCTTGAATAATTTATTTTTGTCTTACCATAGGAGACTCATGAGGCCATGCTGTTTTTGGATGATACTAAGGGTTTTCATTTCCTATAGGTAATAGTCATCCACCATGATGTTAGAATAGAGAAAAGGAAAAATATATTGGATACCTAGATTTGGATAAGACCTAAGGAACCATAGAGTATTCACTAGTCATAGGTTATGGATTGGGAGGATTAATGGGAGTGGGTGGTTATGATTGTGTATTTCACATTAGAAACTATATCGATGATGTATTCATAGTAGGGATATAGTTATAGTGTTAGGTTTCTGACTAAATAAGTTGACCTTCATTTTATGAGGTAGGTTAGACAAGTGGAAACCCATATATTTTTTTATTATAATTACTATGAGACCTTAATGGGTGGTTGCAGGCCCCTAAGTATGTGGTAAAGGATGTTAAGGATCAAATTTATAGGAATTATATATTCTTGTTGAGTAAGGGATGTCCAAGATTTCCACTATAGGATCCAATAATGTTTTTAATATGTTTTTGTATTCAAAGTGTTGTATTGGAGAGAACACATTACCTGATATTATATGATATTCATAGAATATGTATTATTAAATGTATCAATGATATTGTATGATATTCCTAGTAATGACTATGATCTGGATACTAATCATTGGAATGTTATAGGATGTATGTGATATATAAGATCCAGTTCTAATCCAAGTTATTAAAGGATTCCGTGGATACTCCACTGGATTAGTGTGTGGTTTTATATTATTTAGGATTCCTAGTGTTGTCTAGGATATTGAATTGTACTATGTATTATTTTTTATCCATTTTTATAGGATCCTATATCATACCTAATATTATTGATTTTTATTATTTTCTATGATGTATAACTCTAACAAATATTATATGTGATGTCATTAATTTATATGATCCAACAATGTTCTTAATGTTAGGTTGGATGAATTGATTATTCTATGATCTAGTGGTGTATCCAGTTGTAATGTATTAATTAGATCCAAGGGTAGTATGTGCAATCCCCATGGGGAGATAGGACATGCTAAAAGACACTCCAAAACTGGACAAATAATGTTGTGTCTATCATGGATATAATGTTAGAACCATAGCACAAACATTTATTTGTATATTTATTTTATTTTAGATATTAATATTCAACAAAGGGTATATCACATGAATATCAATGTGTTTATAGATTCACATGATAATTTCATAGATGTTGGTGTCCTACTGATGCACCCCAAACCCACGTGAATTGATCCATTGCTAAAATCATTTTCCTTAAATAATATATTTGATAATAAGTGAGATCTACAAATACAAAGAATTCATTATACTAGATCATTCACAAAAGATAATAATTACATATCAAAATAATGATAGTATACAATGAATTAAAGGATTAATTTATTGGAGAACTAGTTAGATAAAAAAATTATATTATGACACTTTTGAAAATTTCTACAAATATTAGCAATAACCGTCTCCCATAAGTACTTATCAATAGTTATAACCATCTATATCATATATGGAAATAAAACATAATCAAGAAGTTATCTCAAATCATAAAAAATTAAATCATATAATCATTTAATCAAGAATTATATTATAATAATTTTAGAAGACATCAGTTGCAGAGATAAATATTTTTTAAAAAATATGCAATCAGAATATATATCTATAACACGTGATAGAAGGAAATTTAATTTCAAATAATGAAACATATATCATGGAAAAAGAGTTTATAATGAAGAGATAATAAACATGTTACATGTATTATAATCAAAGGGATGTGTCATGGTGTAATGTTCTTGTTAAATAATAAAATAACATTGTCATAAATATTATCAAAATTTATCATCACCTTTTTGAGTCTCTACTCACACCCACACCATCTAGTGTGACTACATGGAAGGAAACATGTCCAGAAAAAAAATACTTTCTTCCAATTATACAAGTATTATGAGTTATATACATCTAACCAACACATTCGAGGAAGATAAAATACCCCTCCCATAAATCATACATATATTTATATGCCACTAGAATTAAATAATTCACTATATGAAAATGGTAGTTTAATGAATATATGTTTTAATCATCATAGAAAAATAAACCATGTAAAAATATGTAAATAAAATCTTTTAAAAATGGTATTGAAAATATGTTTATCAGGAAATAGATCAGTTGATAAAAAATCAATCATGAAAAAAAGTACATTTTATAGTGTATTTGTTTTATAATTTTTAATAACAAAAATCGTGTTGAGGATACAATTTTATAGAGGGAAGGGATAACTACACCATGAAAAGAGATTATTAAAAACATTATTTTACATTTTCAAAAAGAAAAAATGTTGAATTATCTTAAATAATCATTTCATTTGGATAACATGAAAACCGTTATAAATACTACTTTAGAAGAAATATAAATTATAGAGTCCTAAAAATTTCTTTTCCATAGGAAATGATTTTTTGAAGATAAAAATATGAATTGAAATGGAAATACATTATAATATATAGAATATATCTTTATTGAAACAAGATTCATAAACATATTGATAAATCATTCTTTTGAAAATATGTAGTGTAAAATAATACTATTTCAATAAAAATAAAAATATTCATTACTTAAAAACAAGAGAGGAAAACATTGTTGGGATGATTGAATTTGGGTATGGTTTAAAAAAGATCATTTCAAAAGAATGAGTATTATTCATAATATATTTTTTGTAACACAATGAGATTTTAAAATAATAATATTTTCTTTCATAGAATATTTATCACGTAACGCTGTGGTTAAACAACCCATGAAATATATTTCGTTAAATTTAATATCTTCGATAGATTATGGAACACACAACCCCTAGTCAAAATAAACCATAATATTGTATACCATTATAAACTAGATTTTAAAATCATGGGTATGCATATTAATAACTAAATTATGAAATTTTTGGTTATCTATTGTGTTTATGATGCTTTTCCACCGAGATGCTTCTTACCATGCATGCGTGTGGGGGATGATTTTCCCAGACAGGTCGCCTTGTTTCCCCACATTCTTTCTTTCCAGAGGCTGGTAACATATGTTGCCTCTTTAGGGATGTTTGCTCCTTGATCAATATGGGATGATGGGATGTTGGTATCTCCTTCTGTGGAATCCTCCTTGGAATTCATCACCTAGTTTCGGTCTCCCTTAAAGATTAAGACATTTTTCTTGAAACACTTACTGATGCCATATCTTTTTGGATTCTAGTTAATTATACTACTCCTATCATGGAATTCCAAAGGGGTCAATCTAGGGTAGCGACCTTTGGTCAGGAGAGTAGTTACATTGGGTGTCAATTTAATGTCTGGAAATTGAAACACTAGTAAACATGTATTTTCCCCATTTTAGGGGGAATCTTGTGGGTGCGGAAGCCCAATGCATCCCACGTCGAATGCGGGGAATTATATGCCAAAGTCATTTCTTCAAGGTTTTACTAAGTTTCCCAGGATTTACATGGGGTATGATGCAAGTTAAGTGTCTAGTAGAGATTTATCGGACTGATTGAAACACTTCTGAAAGTGGATTATATGGGTACATACCTAGGAGGGATCACTTATAATGATTACCAGATGGATGGATCAAAACACCCAATATGGACGGACCCAGTATGGTGTGTATCACAAAGGGTAAGGATTCGCACCATGAGGGCTGATCTAGACACCAAAAAGGGTGGATCAAAGGAAGGTAGGTCCTAGAAAATGGGACACCAAGGTTTATCATTGTCTTGGATTGAACATCATAGAGAATTCATGTGTAACCTGTTTAGAAGACAGGGATCAAAACCCATGTAGTTCGAGAGAGTGAGTCTTGGGACCATGGTGTACGGAATGGACACAAACCTGGAAGTATATTATGGATTATGTTTGGTAAGTGTCCCAAGTGCTATAAAGACCAATGATATTAATGGGACTTTCACATAGTTAACTTCCCAATTATATGGCATGATTTCACCGAGATGTGGTGGCCCAGGAAAAATCCAGATAGATAAGGGTGATGAGTCGAAGGGTGGAATGAATGGGGATGGAACCAAGAACTTGTTTGAAGGTGATGATATTGGGATTGAACCTCATGTAGGTTTCCTATGTATCCTATTGGTAGTTAATTAAAGTCCAAATAGTTCTGGGATGGGTTGATGAGTCACCTGAGGAGGTAGCTCATGGGAATAGACACGTGGATGGGGACCCCGAAGGAAATGGAACCAGCTGGTTAAGGCATAATATTCCCGACTCACAAAGGAGCTTGGGAGATACCATGATGAGGAGTGGGATGGTATTTCACCTTAGTGAGGCTTCATATTTACCTTTATCAAAAAGTGTAAAGATAAATGTCCATTCAGTTCCGAAATGGGGCATAGAAATGGGGAATGCAGAAAAGATAGAGACCCAAAATCATCCTTGGGGCTTCTGCATGGTTAAGAGGCCATCACAAGAGGGGAAATCATCTTTGGAGAATTTTGGGTTGAGTGTGGGGATTACACATGGTTGGAATCCTAAATGGGTCATAACACCTCAAGGTGGTGGACCTTATAGATATGTCCCATGGAAGGATGATGTCACATTAAGGGGTGAATTCCTTGGAGGGAGCAACAAAGATTACCATTTTTGGGATTAAAACTCATGGAGGAATCCTACATACCCCATATATATAGTAGAGTTCAAAACAACATAGTTTGAGAGATGCAGTTTAACGTCTTGTGGGACGAACATTGAATTGATGTGAAATGGGTGGAACAGATGGGTGATGGGAGTATACCATAAGGACGCTTTCTACGTATCCATGAAGTAGGGAATAAAAGTACATATTGTTCGGTGGGGAGGGAAGTGGGGATTACATGCTATGAAGGTACAAAAATGATTTCATTTTCAATGGTTACTCTAAGCCAACATGAGTCACGCTCAGTGAGAGAAATAAGAGGTAGCGATAGATATGATGATCACATGGAAAACGATGCGTCCATGAGGAGTATATCGGGACTTATATGTGGTTAGTAGCCTAGGGATATGAAGATTGGGAAACTCCATGTGGGTGTTGAGATGTGTTAGTATTATATTGCTATTATATAGGGGGGACCCTATCAAGGTCTCTCAGGGATTAGACAAAGGATTCATGAGGCGCACATGGGAAAAAATGAAATAGGAGAGGATGAGCGATAGGGTGCTAGTTCTCATCCCCTTTATGGTCCTCTTGAGCCTATCAATAATGAGGTGGTCACATTTTCACACTTTCTGTTGAGGATGTGGGGTTTCATGGTTGTTTAACAACCTGTAACTCATATTATGTGGGCTCTCTCCTCACCTCAAGGAATTACATAACATGTACAAACCTGTACATTGGGAAGGGAAGGAAAGATAAATGAAAGAAATTGGGGTTTTGGATTGATTCATTGAGGGGTCCACATTAGCATGGATATGAAAATAATAAATAACAGTTATCATGCCTATGTGAAGAAGCCTGATGCAGGGAAATGCAACATGATGTGCTACTCAAGGAAACATGAAATCACTACTTACTTTCCTAGAGGGCCACACAAAATAGGGGTTCGCAGAGAATAAGGACTCAAATAGATTGGGATTTTCGAAGCTATGGTGCTTCATTAAGTGAAGGGGTTTCACAAAGGGGGGTGTTTTACAAAGAATAGTGACACATCAAAGGCATAGGTTCTACATGTGATTAAAGTATGCTTCGTGAAGACTAAGTGCTTCATAATGTTATGAGTACCCAAAGGGGTCTCATTCCATTGCGATGGAAAAAATGCTTCATGATGTGTATCCCAAATTGAAGCAGAGGATAAAAAGAGAAAATGGATTGTGGGTTCATATTATTAAAGTACCTAAAATGGTTTATTTCCTTGATGGTTTTCAAAGAAAATAGTGCTTCAGGAATCGAGAACTCTGAAGGTGAAAGGCTAGGTTTTCAATCCTTTGGAGTGGGGGTGACCCAAGTATTTATAGGAACTAGGTATGAAAATGCTCTCTGGATGTTCCATGAAGAAAATAGTGCTTAATAATTGGATCCAGACCTGTCAAGTTCCTTGAACTCATAGAGGCTTCTGTTATTGACTCTACGACAGTCATAGAGGCTGTGGAAATCTTCCTCGGTCTCGCAGATGATTCCTTTGTTTCCTTTACGATGTTCATGAATGTTTCGGTAAAGTTACTCATACTCATAGAGGGTTTCGTCGTTGATTTTTCAATTTTCTGGGAGAAGCCTTCCAGGAGACTTTTTTGTAGTCTCTAGGATACAGGCCTTTACAAGGGAACTTCATGAGGCATACCGTTTTAGCAATTATTTTGTGCCTTTGCCGATTCATTTCAAGGAACATAAATTTTGTGCAAACAAATTCCCCCCTCGTAATGGGAGATTAGTTGGAAAAAATAGTCTAATTATGATGGTCGGTCTAAAAAATTAGAAATATCGTGATTTTAAATCGCGATGGGGGAAGGAGGAGCGTGGGTGCAGAACGATGAGGAGCTATTCGTGGTCAAGGGTTTCACGAATCTCAGGATATAATTTCCTATAAGTAGGGTGTCAAGAGCCTTTCTTTTTTATACATCTCTCCCTGTGAATTTTTTCTTTGAGCTCTTGAAATGAAAAGCTCCAACAATCCGTGAACGTCCTTTGTGAACCATTTTTTTGGATCAGTGCTCCACGAATGATGTTTGGAAAACTGGTGTATAACAATCCCAAGTCGTTCTCCATATCACAATGAGCCTTTAAAGGCTCCACAACTTCATGCTACATGAGGAGTTCTCTACAAAAGATCTCTACGGATGATCTTTGAAAACGAAAGAGTGAAATACAAAAATCTTGGAATGAAATGGCCAACCAAGATACTACCTAATAGGTACTTGAGGATTCTACTCAAATGGAGGAGATGTTAGTTAATCCTGAGATCAAGGAATATGTACAAATCAATTCTTATCATGAGTCTCTTCTGGAGCTACTATCGGAAGGTAAAAATAACTACCAACTCTCTAAGAGTCTACAATTGTAGGGATTCAATTTGGGGGGGTGAAGTTTTAATCCCTAAAGCATGTATAGAAGAACTGGATTACTGGTTAAGGTGTACTCAGTGTCAACAACAATGGTTCATAGCTACTGATGGCCACACTTGGTAGGACCACAAACTTGTAAAAAATGACTTTTTGTACAACCATGTCAACAATGTTGACGGTAAAGGGATGCTTCTAGAGGGATCTCCTCCAAAGTACCACACCTTTTTTGAGGTAGGATTAGGGAACCCATCAAAGGGGTGGATTGATTATTGGGACCAAATCCTGGGTGGAAACATCAAGGATGACTTTGCCTGGTCATACTAGGTCTACGTAACCTATGATGAATACGAGGAAAATCTAAATTGGGTAGGCCTTTGTGAACCTGTGTGGGATTCCCAATTCCATATATATTAGCTGAAACATCTATTGGCATAGATTTATCGTAGGTGGTCATCGTGGACCAACACTTTCCATTTCCATTATAGGGTGGTCGGTATAAGCCTATGGGATGTTCATCAGATCTCAGGGATTCGCATTATTGGCATGATGTACGATAATTTTCATTATGAAAAGAACACATGGGAGGATTTAGAGTATATACCATGGCTAGAAAAGGTTCTAATGGACTTGGTGTCTGGAATTGTAAAATATCCAGTGAGGGACATCCATTTTTAGCTGTGGTTTAGATGTTTCCTAAACTTCCCACAAGATCATGTCGCTATAGGGGAGGATCTACCTAAGAATCTGCCAATAAGACATCCCAATTTTCTAAAGGGAGACCAACACAATAAAGAACATTCCTACTAGATAATTCTATAGGAAAACAAATGGATGTTGTGGGGGTACAATGTCAACACAGAGTAGTGACCAGTGGTTAGATTGGATGGATATATCTCTATACTTATCTGTGGCTGGATGTTTCTGGTCCCGGATACAAACATGGGCATGCAATAAAGAACATGAATTATGAAATCCATGATGTTGGTGGGGAAGCACATCAACCCGGGGATCCCAGTGCTGAAAATACTGTACACGGTGTTGTGGAAAAAATGTGAGGGGAAGAAACCACAGTGGGTATGAGGACTGCTCCACATGTTGTATGACTGGATGGCAACACACATGAGTGTCTACGAATATCCACACCTTATTTTTTCCTCATGGTCAAAACTTCTTATCATAAATCCTGAATGAAGTGGGGAGATTTCTAGAGATGCTGACATCAACTATTACACTGAACAGAGTTTGGTAGGTGGATAAATTCAAATTCCATCCACTTCCTCTACTGACATGGGTATTCACTGATGATAGCTAGGGAATTGATGAGCTTCGGTCCTATCTACTGGCCATTCTAGGTGGAGTTCTGGTTGCACGGGTCGACCGTGATCCTATTTTCGAGCCATATACCCTACACCACATTTCAAGGTAGTTATGGTGCATCAAAGGATTAACCCCTATTACCTAGGTGAATTCCATGAGGATCACTCATTCATGATGAGGAAAATGTTTCTCTTGTTCACATTGGAGGAAGGGAAAATTTAAATTGAGTTGCCTCCACCCACAACTTCTTACATGCTAGTTAGGGAGAATGAAAAGAGTTGAGGGATGGCTTTCCTGGGAGAAATGTTGAAGTGAAAAACTATCCATATTGATGATGGGTTTCCTCCTCAACCTTGAGGCTAGGGTCATAAAATGGAAATAAAACATTTTATTGGCTGAGCTGATGCACATCATGGTGGTGTGGTTGTGGTAGTGACAAGGATACTAAAACTAGATCTTGAACTGAGCTAAAGGAAAGCATAATTAGATGACCAGGATGTCAAAGCTGAGTAGAGTCGGAAGAAAGGGAGGCCACCATGATGGTTCTGTATGATATCATTTCAAGATCCAGGGATGTGGCTATGCAACACAGATATACCGCTAGATGCTATTTTTTAGAAGTCTAAGGACACCTGGGATGTCAATAGAAAATTTCTCTATCACTTCAAGATGTCATACCAACATAACTACCATAGGATGGACCTATCATAGATCAACCATTCCAATGGAGACTTTCAGGTTTCACATGTAGAAAGGTTACAATACGTTGCTGAGCTAGAAGATTTCATTGATTCTTAGGGAAACCCACATCCAATTACGGATCAGGTGAATGAAATGCTTGATCAAACATCCATTCCACAACAATTCATTGATGAGCTAATAGAGATCTTCCCTTTACCTGATGAATCTGAGGAGTTCTCATGGGGAGATGAAGCTGATAGGGGGAGTCCCTTGGAGGAAGGAGAATTTGTGATCTCAGAGCTTTAAGAGTTTGTCGAGACGCTTGAGGTATTCTCTAAATCATTCTACTTTATCACTTAGTCAAGTCATCCAGGCTTTCCCAACAAGCATTTTTTTATGCGGAAGATACTCTTATAGGCAAATCCTCTTCCTGTAGGATAGTTGTCATAGCTTTGGGATCTCTTCCTAGGATGATGGTGAGCGCAAAATACAGTAGGGCTTCAATAACTAAGGTGGACCTTCTGGAATACTTGGAGATCCTAACCATATATGGGGGGCACATCATGCGATTCTGACTGAAAAAAATCAAGGCAAAGGCCAATTATTTGATCTCTATAAGTCCTCTAACTCATAGTATCTGTAACTATTGTATAAAAAACCATGAAAACTAACATTTTATATTTCTATCTGAACAGTTCTTTAAATAGTGTGGGCCATACTAGTGAGGATGGATGGGTCTCATGTGGATCCTTTCCAAAGGGGAACACCGATTATCATGGAATTGGAATATCATTCTAAAAAAATCACAGCTGTTGAAGTTGCATGTATGGTTTCTAGTGGGATGGAACCAGAAATTATTGAGGTGGGATCCATTGAAGATGGCCAACCACATTATGTAGAACTATCTGACAAGACACCACACGAAGATACCAGCACTGAACTTCTGGAAGCATTCTTATCGCATGAACCTTCAACCCTCGAGGAGACATATGATACAACTTCTGATGAAGAGGAAAACAAGGTTTTCTGCCACCAGTCAGGGAAACTGATTAAGAATCTCATTAATGACACCCCTCAAGCATAGTTTATAAACCTTATGGGGAAACATCATTCTTGGATGCATGACCTATGTGCATGAGTAGTTAATGCCTAAAGCCCTCATTTTCTCATTCGAGATTACCTTGAATAGAATTTGTGGGAGAAAGACTTCATAATTAGTGTTAGCTGGAAGTGGAGGAAGGCAGTCAATATCTAGAAAATTTTAAAGTTTGAGAAAGAAGTCTAACATTTAAGGGTGTAGGTAAATGAACTCTCTTCTTTCATCAATTCCCAATCAGAACTCGCATCACGATTGAAGTCACAGCTGGTAAAATCTTATTATCAGATAAGGAGATCATCCCAATAGATGGATAACATCCGAACTGATGAGGACTAGGCATGGATCTGGGCCAATGAACTATCTCCTATTTCCATATAAAAAGAGAGAGAGATTATTAAGGGATAGAAAATCCTGTAGGCCCCAAGAGATAGAGTGGTGGAGCTAAGATACTCCATCGAAGAGCTCAACCCGTAAATTAGTGGGGTCAATCCATGGGGCTATAATTGTCATGAACGCACAAACATACTTTCATGCTTGAATTCTTATTTTTTGTGTTCATGACTCTTGTTATCTACATTGATTAATTCATCTCAGTCGTATTTGTGGTATATCCAAGGATCAATTCGTAAGCTTGTGTGGGTCATGACCAGTGTGTGAAACAAGGGGTGACCATGTAATTATTCACAATGAATATTAGAGAACCAACCAATCATCAATCACCTGGGGTATGAATGACTACTTATGGTTTCCAAGAGGAAAGAGGGTGTCATGATTAGAGAATAGATTTCTCAGAACATCCAAATTGACCTTTCCAAACATACTGTAGTGCACGAGAAGGATAATTCCTGGGACAATGGGATCAATCTAAAAAAAGGAGGATGTAAAGTGTGAATTGTGATACCCAACATTCGGGATGCAGTGAGGGTGTCATGGAGATGGAGGATAACTGCTGGCCAAGTTCATAACAAAAAATCTATATCGTGTTATCCTTAAATGGGGACAAACAAAATTTGAATAACCATTGACCAAATTTGAAACATGGGGCTAGAACTCAAAATATTATTTGGTATCTTCAAGAACATTAGAATATAATAGTAGGCTAGCCATAAGGTTGAGAATCATATCATAAGGTTGTTCCTTCAGACATAGATGATGAGGAGGATCCGTAATATTGGGCATGAAAATAATGAAAATGGAGTAATGGGATGTTCGAATAGAGTCAATAACTCGTAAAACTACACCCCCATGATGAATGAGGATTGGAAGGATGTGTCGTCTAGAATCAATATCAAACCTATTTCCAAATGGGACCTACCTAGTGATGAACAAGAATACCTTGTAGTTTTATGTCATGAAAATGATGAAGATACATAAAATATTTTTTCATGATATAGTCATGATGTTACACATAGTTTAAGTTCATATAACATGGAGCCTGGTCAATAGTTTAAAGTCATGTTACACAAACTAGTGGCTCCTAATTTAGGTTCATAGTGTTTGTCCATACCTAGGGGTGAAGAGCTGAAAGTGTTAATGAACATGTGGTTGGGATTGTGGTGAGATGCTTAGGTGTCCCTATGTATACTCGGAGGGTATGAATCAAGTCGTACATCATAATAGAATTTCATGAATTTTAACTTAATACATTAAGTACATGGGATCCTCAATGATGAAACTTGTGTTTTGGTACATAACCCAATGTGAATGAGGACAGAATAAGTCCACACCAAACCCTACCTTTCCTAAAAGGGGCATGAGGCCAAGAGGATGGAAGGATGAAAGGGGTTGCTGATAGACCATAGATGAATAATCTAGGAGTCAATATATATCCTATAAGAATAGGAATCAAGCCATATATAGTTCTTATATATTGTATAGAATATGGAAAATACCAAAAGGAGTGAGACCCTCTTAGGTGAGGAAAACATAGTTATTATGTAGTTTAATTTCATGTGAACTAGGAACCTGGAAGTCTTAGTTTAATGGACATATAGTTTATATCGTATGGGGAAGAGAGGTAAAGTATAACATCCTAAGGTAACCCAATATGAATTGGGACAAAAGAAGTCCACACCAAACCACACAATTCTAAATAAGAGAACCCTGACCAAGAAGTGGGAGAAAAGTTTCATGACTATGTGGTAGGACCCAAAGGTAAAATTCTTATGCACCACTACATATCTCAAAGAGGTAAAAATAAAGCCACTATATTTCAAGAATGTGGCTTAGTGGATAGCTGATTCCAAAGGGCACACATCTTCTCAATCAAAGAAATCATATGACTGAATAGTTTATCAGTACACTACATAGATGTAAAATGTGTAGTATAACAACATATTAGACAGATGTAGGAGATCTGAGTTTATGGTCATAGATCTCAGACCGTAGAGAAGTGTTCTTCTTCCATCCTGATAAAACCCCCTACCCAAATCCCTAATCCCACATCATCCATGCTCAGTGAGGGAAACATGGGCGTAGACGATCCTTATAACACACGGGATCACACGGTAGTGGATGATGGAGTGGAGTAAATTATGACACCATGATACTGGTTCATCCTCTCAATGTGCAAGGTTGTATAGAGTAATGACACTGGGGGTGTTAGGGTTCTGTATGAATATGATGAAATGGAAAGAGATGTGAATTATGAAAACAATATTTATGGAATAATGGGGTTAGCGTTATGATGGAGGATAAATTTTGACCATATTCAAAACACAACATCCATATTGTGTGACCTCGTATGGGAACAAACAAGTTTGGGTCAGTCACTGACCATATTCATGATGATGGACCTATCTCAAATGTCATTTGAGATATTCTGGGATGTTTTCCTAAAATAGTAGGTGAGCAATAAGGTAGATCATTCATACCAATCAGGGGTCCTTCTGGATGTTAATGATGATGGATACCCAATGAAAGGGATTCATGAAGCATGGAAATGGTATGAGAGAATGTCCATGTACAATTCAACACCCTATGCTTTAGACCACAGTGCTTGTGAGTTCATTAATGGGGTTTAACTGAGGTCGATGGTCCTAGTTAAGATCATAATACATGAGAATAAGAGTGGAGGAAAGGGAGAAAAGTAAGTTGATAGACCTAGGGCTGGACCCAAAGACAATGTTTCTTGTAATTACACAATATCCCATAAGTATGGGAATCAATACATATGTAGTTTTAGAAATTTTGTACAGTTTAGCATCATATGGTAAGGAATAATATTGATGAGGTCTCAAAGGGGACATCCAAGGTATGGTGAAGTGAACCTGGTGTGAAAAAATATGGAGAATTCTACATTATACCATGCACCACTCATAGAGAAAACTCCGGAGAAAATGAAGAATGAGAGGGAAATTTGTGAATTCTACTGGATTCTAACATTTCATAGGTAGGAAAGAACGGCTTAACATCATGTGGGATGAGAGAGATCTTTTTTTACGATCATAGATCTTCGACAATGAGCTATGGCCAAAAGGGCTAACAAGGTAGAGGAACTTAGTGCTGGACCCAATGAATAATTATCTTGGTGTTCATACATGTCCCATATGAATGGGAATCGAGCTGTATATAGTTCAAAAATTCCATACCGTTTAATGTAATGTGTTAAGGGCATTGATGAAATAGGAAATCCTATTTGGGGTATTACATGGGGAAACTATTATAAACCTGAGGTTAATGAGGATAAAATAACTCCACAACACACCATTTAATTCCATAAGAATCATAGACAAGGGCCCGAATGGATTATATAATTTGTGGAGCATTTGGTAGACTCGGGGAAAAATGTCTGGTCATTCCTATGTATCCTTCGAGTGATAGAATCAAGAAATACATAGTTCTGGAATGTTGTGCAGTTTAACATCACATGGAAAGGGTTTAGAGGGAATGTAGGTATTCATATGAGAGGAACATAGTGCATCTGTTGTAAACTCGATGTGAATGAGGAAAAAAGAAGTCCACACCACACCATGTGTTTCCCTAAAACAAAACTAAACCCAGATAAATAACCAATGAGATGGATTGACTTTTTAGGCTAGATCCAGGGGGAAATGTCCTAGAATTCCTATGTATCTTATGAGGGAAATAATCAAGCCACACATAGTTCATGAAATGTTGTGTAGTTTAACATCATGTGGTAAGAACACAACTAAAAGGGTGGATCCTTGAAGGGGATATGTGATGGGGTAGTTGTAAGACAAACATGAATGAGGGAAAAATAATCCCACATGGAATCACATCATCTTGGATACTTAGGATGATAGGCTAGAAGGAAGGTAGAATCTATTGTACCTGGGGCTGGACCTGAAGACGAAATGTCCATTCGTTCTTATGTATCACATAAGGATGGGAATAAATCCATAAATAGTTCAAGAGATGTCATTAAGTTTATCATCATGCAGGAAAGATGTAGAGATCACAATTTATGGTGGTAGTGCTTGGACCCTGAGGTATGTTTATCACCTACAGTTTATCATCATATATAATGGATGGGATATTAGTTTAAGGTCATAGAGATCAACCCATTTGAATTTTAATGGAATTCATGATGAAATGGTATACTCATGTGATGTACTTCTTGAGGAATTATAATTGTTGGGATGGTTAATATGCTGGCCTTCTAAGGTGACTAGGGAGTATGCACCATTGGGGTGAACCTTGTAAGTGATCTAGGGTGTCTCCAATTTTGGATCCAAAATTAGTGGAATCTTACTAGGAATCATTGGAATTATCAGGGAAAATACTGTGTCACCTTGACGGAAAGAATAGAGAAGAACTTTCTTATTGAATGATCTTGATTTCATCTTATAATTCCTCTCCATATTGTGAAAGGATTGGGGTATATTCTCATTGAGGGAATCCAGTTCATCCAGATGAAAATTTACTAGCTTTTCTGATATCTGCTGATAATAGATGATATTATGGAGTGATGAAAACTAAATTTCAATGGTCATGACCACCTATGTTCTATACAATAGGAAATATGGGGTCTCAAGGGTATAATTGCGGGTTTTCATCAAGTAAAACCAAAGAGCATTGGGAATTTTTTCCGACAAAATCTTATGGTTCTAACCAAACCATCTTTTGAAAGATATTAGAGAGGGTTTTGTTAAGCTCCAATATATTACATTTTTCTTTCATAGCATATCAAGAGGTGTGATTAGAATGGATATTTTACATAGCTTGAAATTTTATGAGCTCAGCTACTCTGAATTTGGTGTTGTTATCAGTTAGGATGGTGTGAGGGACTCTGAATTGGTGGATGATATTAGAGCTCACAAAATTAATGATAGAATGGGAAATGAGTTCCTTGAGTGGAATTTCTTCCTCCCACTTGGAAAATAAATCAGTAGTAGGCCAGTTGAAACTGTACTGGCGATTTTTCACTAGTGGATATGGTCCCATGACATCGAGTACCTAGAATAAAAAGGGGAAAGATTACTTGGTTGTATGAAGAGGCTATGGAAGAAGATTCACAAAATTGGCATGGATATTTCATGTTTGACACATCTTTCCAAACTCGATACATTCATGGATCATGGAGGTCTAGAAATAGCCCAACATTCAGATATGATGAGAGTATTTTGGCCCTAATTAATGAGCTCTATAGGAACCGTCCTGATCATCCAAAATAACATGGTAAATATTTTATCCTTGAATGTAATGGAGGATAACTCCAAAAAACATGCATCTGCAGAGGGTCGACTCTAGTCTAGAACTGCTCTGGATGGTGAACTTCACTGAACGCCAATATATTCTCTCATGTTTCTCTTGTTCTATCGGGAGATTACCATGTTGGAGATACTCTATAGTGGGAGTTTTATAACCAGGGGTCCCTTCTAATGTGGTAGGGGAATTTTGAGGTCCTGATGTGGATGTGATGGTGGTAAGATGGCCTACCAACTGGTTATCATCATCATCTAGAGTGACAGGAGGGATGACTCTTCATTGTACCACATGGATAATCAAATAATCATGGATAGGCTCTGCCAGAGATGTGGAATGACTAGAAAAGGTATCAACTCGACCATTCTATGATTAGGGATTGTGAGTAATATTCAGAAGAGTAGGGAATGGTCCATCATCTTGTGAGTGTGCTCTAACAATGGTGAAAGCTCTGAAATTCTGAAGATGTAGTCATCATTGATCTGGTTGATGACTAGCTTAGAGTCCCCTTTCACATCTAGGTGGGGAACATCAATCATGATGTCATGTTTAGACCAATGATGAGGGTCGAATACTTATCCACATTGTTGGTTCAGCCTTCTGATAATAAGAAGGAATAAGGTTGGAGAGCTTGTGGATGAATGTTGAAAATGATACCCAAGCCCATTGTATTACGTCTAATATTATTGAGTCTTCATTCAGTAAGGCTCCACAATGTGTCATATATATTAATTGTCCAACATGGAATGGCTTGATCCACTAAGAGGATTGCCTCATTTAAGAAATCATGATCTATATACATCTCTGTGGGGTTGGATGGGAATCAAGATAGTCTGACAGTGCCTAACCCTTAAAAGCATTCTGTGGTATGAACCCAATGTCAAACTAAAGGATCACTACCCCCTGAGAAAGATGGTCTATCAACATGGGGTGGTTTAGAATTTATTTCAATGGGTCTATAAGAGACACCACATATATATCATGGGGATATAGGTAATGTCAAAATTTCAAGACATCGAATACCATCATGAGACAACTATTCTCGATAAAGGAATACCTAGTCTCTATATCGAGGGGCTTGACGTTGAGATAGTATATAATATTATCTATCCCCTCACTATTCTTCTGGGCGATAAGGGCATAGATGGACCATTCCAGTGCAGTCACATAAAGGATTAGTGGCCTTTCGTTGATGTGCATCATCAGAACCGGAGGCTATATTTGGTACTACTTGATCTCTAAAAAAGCGGCCTAAAACTCTTCACCCCACATGTAGTCAGTAACAATCTTCATGAACCATTAGAAGGGCTTACACATTCCATCCGGATTCAAAATTTATTGGAGTATTTAGGCTATGTGGCATTGAAATCCTCGGAGCTCCTGAATGTTGTTTGGAGGAGGTATCTGACTGATGGATGTTGAAGCTCTATTCTGTTACAAAGTCCAAATATTGACTAAGGTAAGTACCTCATGAAAAGAAGAGGGAGGATTCATCAAATATTGAAAATTCATTAAGGGGTGCATGTATACCTGCAAACCATCATTGGGCACGCAAGTCACTTGCACGCCAAATATGAGGCATGCAAGTCACATGTGCGACCTAAGTGAAATTTCACCCAAGCCACAGGTGGCCTATAAATACCCCCATGTGGGCCCCCCATTTTGAGAAAGAAAAATCCAAAACTCATATTCATGCTCTGGTCTCCCAAGACTCTGTTTGAAGTCTTCCAAGTAGTTCTAAGGTAATTATTTACCTAAAATGGAATCTCTCAAGAGGGAGAATAAGGCCTAAGTATTATAACTCATCAATACTTCTGTGCATAAGTGTCCAGCCCTTAAGGGAAATTAAGACACTATCACTCCACCTTTCCCTCTCAAGGAAACATGCACGCCGCACATCTGAAAGCCTCTATGGATGATACTAAGGGATCCAATTCAATCTCGCCCAATTTTCACTTCATGGATTCTCCGTCGCCCAAGTTGACTCATGTTGCGCAAGTATACTTGCGTGACCAAGACATGTGCACCTCCTTCCAATTCACTTCCTCTCCTAAAATTCAAGTCTACTCTTCAAGATTTACCCTTCAATCGAAGCCATTTATGGCATGGTTCCTTTGTGGCCTTCCTTATCTAAAAGGAATTCTACGGAACATCTCTCAAAACCTCATGATTTACATAACTTTATGTCACTAAAGTTGGAGTTTTCCTTCATTCATCCTCATCCTTAAAGATGAGAATATCTTTAATCTGGGTATCCTCCTTAGGAATAAGCCCCAAGTTTCCTAATTTGGTAATCCTCCTAAGGAGTAATCCCCAATCATAAATCCCCTTTAATTTGGGCATCCTCTTTAGGGGTAAGCCCCAAGTTCCTTTAATCTGGGACTCCTTCTCAGAATTAATCCCCATGTTATAAGTCCCCTTTTATTTGGGTTTCCTTTTCAAGAGTAAGTCCCTAGTTAATACTCCAAATCCCCATAAAGCATAAACACCTTTATGGACCCTGATCCTGGGATTCTTTCCTAAACTAAGTCCTAATCTTAAATTTACTTGGGTCGTCATACATACATAGGCCCCACATCATTTTTTATGACTGCACCATTCATGGCACAATCATTAGATTTACTAATACATCTTTTTTCTCTCACTGAGTATGACTCACGTGGGCTTAGAGTGTAAAAGTAATTATCACTACTAGAAAATCTGGTTTTGGAGGCGGGGCAACTATAGCGGCCGCTAATACTATCAACAGCGGCCGCCAAATGGCGGCCGCTGCATTGTTTCCTAAAAAAACCACTATTTTTTCCTCCCTCCCCTCCCCGACCCTGAAACACCCCTTCCCCGACCCCGCGACCCCGACCCCGACCCCGGGCAACCCTCCCCGACCCCGACCATCACCGACCCTCCCTGACCCCCGACGACCCCTCCCCGACCCCCCAGCGACCCTCCCCGACCCCCGGAAACCCCTCCCTGAACCCCAACGACCCTGACCCCGACCCGCGACCCCCGACCTCCCGGCGACCCGACCCCCGGCGATCCCCACCCCCTTGCCTCCGTGCTGCACCATCGGTAACCCCGGAAACCCCCACTACCTTGCCTCCATGCTACGTCCCCATGACCCCGACCCCCTACCTGCGCTGCACCCCGAAGACCCCAACCGCCTTGCCTCCGCGGTGTGCCCCCGTGACCCTGACACCCCCGCAACCTGGCAACCCCCACCCCTACCTGTGCTGCACCTTTGGATAGCCCCACTCCCGCTCTCCCCTCGTGGCCCTGTTGCATCTATCCGGCATGTCCTCCTGCCTGTATTGGACCCTTCTGGTAAATTTTGCCCCACCGTATAGAACCCTCCATGCTTCGTCCAACAGTTCCTCTCCTTTCGAGTCTGGCCGTCGAACCTCTGTCATCAAGTCACTGTGCTGTCATGGATCTGCAATCAAGTCAGACCCCATTACCCACGGTCGAGTCCTCCGTAGGTAATGTTTTTATCCAAATATGGTTTCTAAATTTTAATGATATGTGTTTTTTTATAATTTAAATAAGATATTTCACTTTTGATTTCTATTAAATACAGATATGGATAGGAGTTGGATTGATATGCAAGATAGATTTTCAGCTGAATATTATGAGGGGATTAAGCGATTTATGGATTTCACCAACAAATTTCCAAGCGATATGATTTGTTTTCCATGCAGAAAATGTGCAAATAGATATCTCATCAAACGAGATAGTGTTAGAGAACATTTGTTTTTGGATGGGTTTTTGAAAAACTATAAGACATGGACGCGTCATGGAGAAGATTCTATTTCAAGTCATTGCTCAGAAAATATTCATATGAATGTTGATTCGAGAATAATTGATCCGATGAACATAATCCTCAATGATATGATACATCAGTTTCAATCTGAAGACAGTAATGCCGTAAATGACGACGTTGGATTGAGTAATCCTCGTTCTTCTGTAGATGGAGAAACATTGAAATTATTTGAAATTCTGGATGATGCTCATACTGAATTATATCCTGGATGCACTAAATTTAGTAAACTTTTGTTCATCATTGAATTGTTACACCTGAAGGCCTTGAACCAGTGGTCAGACACCTCATTCGACATGTTTTTGGTATTATTGAAGAAAGTACTCCATGCTGGAGCGAGGATTCTGGAGTCATTCTATCAAGCTCGCAAGTTAATCGATGATCTTGGTTTTACATATGATACAATTGATGCATGTCACAATAATTGTATGTTGTTAAGAAAAGAGAATGTGCAATTAAATAATTGTACTGTTTGCTATACATCCAGGTGGAAGAACAATGAGATTAATCAATGTAGTCAGATTCTTCCTAGGAGATTCTTGAATCAAGGGAATCAAGATGCCGCTAAACAGATGCGTTATTTCCCACTGAAACTGAGACTGAAGAGATTCTTCTTGTCCACTAAAATTGCTAAATTGATGACTTGGCATTTAGAGAGAAAGAAAGAGGTTGATAAATTATCTCCCCCAGCAGATTCTTTGGCATGGAAAGAGTTTGATCAGAGACACCCAGACTTTTCCCGAGATGATCGTAATATTCGACTGGGTTTGGCAGCATATGGTTTTAACCCACTTAGGTCCATGGTTGGTGCGACACATAGTACATGGACAATGGTGTTGGTTCCATACAACATTCCGTCATAGGTATGTATGAAGCAACCTTTTTTCTTACTGTCAATTCTAATTGATGAACCAAGAGGACCTGGTGATAAAATCGATGTTTATATGAAACCTTTGATTGATGAGCTGCATGAATTTTGGGCCGATGGTGTAATGACTTTTGACTCGGCACCAAATGAAATGTTTAGACTTCGGGCCGCCTTGTTATGGACAATTAATGATTTCCTAGCGTATGCTAATTTATCAGGTTGGAGTACAAAATGAGAATTTGCTTTCCCTTGTTGTAATAAGAGTAAGAAATCTATATGGCTTAAGCACTGTAGAATGTGGAAATATCTTGGTCACATACGCTTTCTTCCTCCATTTCACAGGTTCAGAAAAGACTGTGTATCGTTTGATGGGAATAAAGAGTTTGACCCATCACCACAAATACTGTTTGGGGTTGAAATTTGTGCACAACTTGATGAAGAAAACATCCGTACAATTTATGATTTTCATGATTTATTGGTTCCTGCATTGCCTTCTATTCTTGCTGAAAATAGACAGCGAAGTCATAATTGGAAGAAACGATGTATTTTTTTGAATTGACTTATTGGAAATATAATATTTTAAGGTATAATTTAGATGTGATTCACATTGAAAAAAATGTATGTGATAATCTTTTGTGCACCATTTAGGCGTCAAGGGGAAATCAAAGGATAATTCTAATCCTCAACGTGATTTTCAAGAAATGGGATTGAGAAAACCTTTACATTTACAGCTGGGTGAAGGTAATCGGGCATACATGCCTGCTGCATAGTACACAATGAGTAAAAAAGAAAAACAAACATTTCTATCAATTTGGAAGACTGTTAAGGTGCCATATGGTTATTGCTCTAATATTTCGAAGCGCGTGAATATGAATAGCATTACATTATAGGGTTTGAAAAGTCATGATAATCATATTCTGATTCAACAGTTAATTCCTATAGCAATTCGTTATTGCTTACCTTCCCAGGTTGTTGAGCCGTTGATTAGAGTTTCTAATTTTTTCAGACAGCACTATTCTAGGAATCATCGCATGAGTTATTTAAAAAATCTACAGGATAAGATTGTACGTGCACTATGTCACCTAGAAAAACTATTTCCGCCATCTTTATTTGATGTCATGGTTCACATGACAGTGCATTTAACTGGTGTAGTCATTGCTGGCGGTCCTGTGCAATTTAGGTGGATGTATCCAATAGAGCGATACTTAAATACATTGAAACGCTATGTGCGCAAAAAATCTCGTCCAGAAGAATCAATTTCCAAGGGATATTTAATGGATGAGTGTACTAATTTCTATGCTTCATATATTGATGAGGTTGAAAAAAAGATCGATAAACCGTCCCAGACTGACGAGGGTCCAATTGGATAAGGAATAACATTTGATATGCGGAACGATGAGTGGGTTCAAGCTCATCGATATGTGTTGTTCAACACTCCATCAGTTATGCCATTGATAAAGTAAGTTTCATAGTTGATGTGTATTTTGTTTCTGTATTTATTTTATTTCTTACCATATATTGTGTTGTTATTTAGGATGCATTTCGCTAAGTTGAAACGTGAAAGGCCCCGTGCAACTGAGTATCAAATCCAAAAACATCATTTCAACACATTTCATGAGTGGTTCAAGTCTCATGTACGTAAAAATGATTTAATATTTTTATAGTGCAACTAAGTTGTATTTTTACAATCCTTTATCCATTAAACTATATATGTGAAATTTTCAGATTCAAAAGTTACGTGATTTAACCCAGCTTGTGAGCGAAGAACTCAACCAACTATCTGATGGTCCATTCATTACAGCTCATCGCTACAAGTCATTGGATGCTAATGGATTCTGAATTTGTATTAGCGATGTTGACATGAACCGAGCCACACAAAATAGTGGCTTTGGTTGTTCTATTGTTGGTGCGGGTTATTTTTATGGATTGTTGAGAGATATTATTGAGGTTATTTATGATAGTGGCTTAAAACACATATTGTTAAGGTGTGATTGGGTCGATCCAGTTCGTGGAATGAAAGTTGATAACTTCCAATTTACAATAGTAAACTTTAACAATATTCTATATAAAGATGACCGGGTTAGCAATGAGACCTTCATGCTGACATCGCAGGCAGAACAAGTTTACTTTGTTGGCATTGATTCTGATTGGAAAGTTGTGGTGAAAATGTCTAGAAGAGGGGTTTTTCTGATTGACTAAGAGGAACCTGAAGTTGTCACATTTCCTGATCAAACACTAGACCAAACAACAGTAGCTGTACGAGATGAAGATATACAATGGACCAGAGAGACAGTTGAAGGAGATACGATAGACTTGCATGATTAGTGGAAATTGTAATTATATTACTAGTTATTATTTGTAAAAATATTTATGAGTTATATATGAATAAAAATTGCTTGATTTAACTATAATTTCTTTTAATGTAGGTATGTCACAGGGTGGTCACAGTGGATCACCTGATGTTGTTGGTATGTATGTTTTCATTTTTCTAAATTAATTGATCGCAATTTTATGTTTATATTTCCCCAACTGTTTCTAATTATTAATTTATATTGTAATTGAATTATGAATTTATGTTTATCAGGATATACTGCTTCTTCCAGCAGACCCAGGGGTCCTGGTAGAGGGGTTTGATCCTGGAACTCTAGAGCCCGATTGGATGTGTTATTTGATGATCGATTTCATCCAGTTGGAGATGGTGCTACTACATTGAGTCGTCAGTTTGGGCATATGATACGAGACTCACACAGATTCCCTCTTACGACTTGTGACTGGAGTTCTTTCCCTAAGGATACGATGGACATATTATGGAGGGAGGTTCAGGTAAATTCAATGTTTAATTTATCATGATATTGTTATTATTATTGTCCCATTTACTGAAAATATTTTTAACAGGATAATTTGACATCCTGTCCAGATGAGTTTCGGGCTGTTTGTATGTCCAAATGCCAAAAATTATGGAAGGATTACATGTCAAGGGTGAAGAGAGATCACTGGACACCATTTGCGGGTGTGTCAGACATTCTACAGTGAGTCCCTCCGGGCATTCTTCCTGCGCAGTGGAAAGATTTGGTTGCGTTTTAGTCGAGTGAGGTATCCATGGTATGATTTATTACTTTTAATCTATAAATGAATCATTTTTCAAATGTCTATTAACTAAATACGTTGAATGTGGACCGAGTCTGCTCGTCATTCATATAATCGGGCGATGCAGGCCACGCCTTCTAGACTTGGCACTCGACATGTGTCACAGCTCAGACATGATGTAAGTTCAGAATTCACTATTTCATTCATATTTTCAAAATATTGAAGTATAACATGGTGAACCCCTTTATTATAGTTACACCAACGCGGCGAGCTAATCGATCAGATATCCATATGGATGAGGACTCATAGGGCGGGTGATCCCGATGTTGCAGGTGTTATAGTAAGAAAATTATTTTCTAAATAATAAATGTATTTTTTATTTTATATAAATTATTCATATTTGTTCATTGATTCATTATATGCTACAAGATCAGTTTGACGCTCAGCTAGCAGAGTTGCCAGAGGAGCAACATCGTAGTATTGTGCGTAGAGATGAAATATTTCACCGTGTCCTCGGGCGTGACAGTCATGGTTATTCTATGACTTATGGCAGTGGTGTCCCACGACGTGCGGTTGTTAGAGAAGATGTGATGGGTGCATGCAGAGAGTCAGGGATGCGCACATAGGCTGAGATAGATGCTTCCATGTGGGATATGCAGTGCAATTTTGATTCACAGTTTCAGCAGTTACGTACAGAGTATGAGGAGAGATTTTCACAGATGTCATCATGTATCGATGAAATGACGACGCAACAAGTGGCACCACATGTAAACAATAAAACAAACCATACTCAGATAGAATTTTATTGATATGTTTAAGATACATAACATTGATATATATTATAGGCTCCGAATACATCTGGTGGACATCATAGTGATATTAGTGATCCAGATGAGAATGAACCCCATGCATGAGGTAATTTGATTTGTCTTGATGAATTTTTTAGAATTTTTTATATCCTTGCTAAATATAATTTTCCTTTTTTACCTAGATTAGTTTGTTTTAATATTTGTGGCTGACATCTTCATGCACTCCAAGAGTGATTATGATCATACCCAACATCTTGACATCATACAGATTACACTTATTGACTATACGTCAAGTTATATATATGCCAGTTTTGTATTGATTATATAGGTATAGTTATTGGGTCAAATAATTTAAGTGTTGCGTGCCCTTGAAAAACAACGGGTGAGTGAATTGTGATGTGGTATAGCATACCACACATCAATCGGATTTTCCGTGTGCCCGCGGTGATCGGGAACACCGTTCTGGTGTCATAAACGGCCAAAAGGGGCGTCTAATGGTCAAACTCATAGCGGATGACATCAGATTGGCCTGAAATCATAGGAAAACAATCCAATTATTATTCGCGACATGCACGCACAGACGGCACGTCAATCGGACGTGCGGTCTGCGCTGTAGGGCTCATTATGCGTTCTTTAAGTGTTGTGTGCGCTTGATAAACACGCGTGAGGGGGGGGGGGGGGTCCAAACGGGCCGAACGAAGTCCGAATTGCCTGAAATCGGATGACATCAAAGGGTGAGTAAATTTTGATGTGGTCGAGTAGATGACACGTCAATCGGACGTGCCGTGTGCCCGCGGTGACCGGGAACGCCGTTCTGGTGTCGTAAACGGCCAAAACGGGCATCTAACGGGCAAACTCATAGAGGACAGCATCGGATTGACCTGAAATCCCAGAACAACAATCCAATTATTATTCGCGACATGAACGCGTATACAGCACGTCAATCGAACGTGTGGTCTACGCGGTAGGGCTCATTATGCGTTCTTTAAGTGTTGTGCGCCCTTGATAAACGAGCGTGGGGGGGTCCAAACGGGCCGAACGAAGTCCGAATGGCCTGAAATCGGACGACATCAAACGGTGAGTGAATTGTGATGTGGTCGAGCAGACGGCACGTCAATCGGACGTGCCGTGTGCCCGCGGTGACCAGGAACGCCGTTCTGGTGTCATAAACGGCCAAAACGGGCGTCTAACGGTCAAACTCATAGCGGATGACATCGGATTAACCTGAAATACCAGGACAAAAATCCAATTAATATTCGCGATGTGCACGCACAGATGGCACATCAATCGGACATGCGGTCTGTGCGGTAGGGCTCATAATGCGTTCTTTAAGTGTTGCGAGCCCTTGATAAACGTTCGTGGGGGGTCCAAACGGGCCGAACGAAGTCCGAATCGCCTGAAATCAGACGACATCAAAGGGTGAATGAATTGTGATATGGTCGAGTAGACGGCACATCAATCGGACGTGACGTGTGCCCGCGGTGACTGGAACGCCGTTCTGGTGTCACAAAAAGGCCAAAACGGGCGTCTAACGGTCAAAATCATAGCGGACGACATCGGATTGACATGAAATCACAGGACAACAATACAATTATTATTCATGACATGCACGTGTAGAGGGAACGTCAATCGGACATGCGGTCTACGCCGTAGTGCTCATTATGCGTTCTTTAAGTATTGCACACGCTTGATAAACACGGGTGGGGGTCCAAATGGGCCGAATGAAGTCCGAATGGACTGAAATCGGACGACATCAAAGGGTGAGTGAATTATGATGTGGTCGAGTAGACGATACATTAATCGGACATGCCGTGTGCTCGCGGTGACCGGGAACGCCGTTCTGGTGTCATAAACGGCCAGAACGGGCGTCTAACGGTCAAACTCATAGCGGACAACATCAGATTGACCTGAAATCCCTAGAAAACAATCCAATTATTATTCGTGACGTGCACGCGTAGAGGGCACGCCAATCAGACGTGCGGTCTGCGCGGTAGGACTCATTATGCGTTCTTTAAGTGTTGCATGCCCTTGATAAACGCGCGTGGGGGTTCCAAATGGGCCGAACAATGTCCGAATGGCCTGAAATAGGACGACATCAAAGGATGAGTGAATTGTGATGTGGTCGAGCAGACAGAACGTCAATCGGACGTGCTGTGTGCCCGCAGTGACTGGGAACACCGTTCTGGTGTCATAAACGACCAAAACAGGCGTCTAATGGTCAAACTCATAGCGGAAGACATCGGATTGACCTGAAATCATCGGACAACAATCAAATTATTATTCTCGACGTGCACGCGCAGACGACACGTCAATCGAACGTGCGATCTGCGCCATAGGGCTCATTATGCGTTCTTTTTAAGTGTTGCACGCGCTTGATAAATGCGCGTGGGGGTCCAAATAGGCCAAATGAATTCCGAATGGACTAAAATCGGACAACATCAAAGGGAGAGTGAATTTTGATGTGATAGAGCTGAGGGCACGTCAATCGGACGTGCCGTGTGCCCGAGGTGACCAGGAACGCCGTTCCGGTGTCATAAACGGCCAAAACGGGCGTCTAACGGTCAAACTCATAGAGGACGACATCGGATTGACCTGAAATCCCAGGACAACAATAAAATTATTATTCGCGACGTGCACGCACAGACGACATGTCAATCGGACGTCTGGTTTGCGTCGTAGGGCTCATTATGCGTTCTTTAAGTGTTGCGCGCCCTTGATAAACGCCCGTGGGGGGGTCCAATTAGGCCGAACGAAGTCCGCATGGCCTGAAATCGGACAAAATCAAAGGGTGAGTGAATTGTGATGTGGTCGAGTAGACAGCATGTCAATCGGACGTGCCCTGTGCCCGCGGTGACTGGGAACGCCGTTCTGGTGCCACAAACAGCCAAAACAGGCATCTAACAGTCAAACTCATAGCTGAAGACATCGGATTGACCTGAAATCATAAGACAACAATAAAATTATTATTCGAGACGTGTACGCACAGACGGCACATCAATCGGATGTGCGGTCTGTGCCGTAGGACTCATTATGCGTTCTTTAAGTGTTGCATGCTCTTGTTAAACGCACGTGGGTGGGGGGTCCAAATGGGCCGAACGAAGTCCGAATGGCATGAAATCGGACGACATCAAATGGTGAGTGAATTGTGATGTGGTTGACTAGATGGCACATCAATCAGACATGTCGTGTGCCCGCGGTGACCGGGAATGCCGTTTTGGTGTCTCAAACGGCCAAAACGGGCGTCTAACGGTCAAACTCATAGCGGACGACATCAGATTGACCTGAAATCACAGGGCAACAATCCAATTATTATTCGCGACGTGGACGCTCAGACGGAACGTCAATCGGACGCGCGGTCTACGCTGTAGGGCACATGATGCGTTCTTTAAGTGTTGCACGCCCTTGTTAAACACGTGTGGGGGGGGGGGGGTCCAAATGAGCCCAGTGAAGTCCGAATGGCCTGAAATTGGAATAAATCAAAGGGTGAGTAAATTGTGATGTCGTCGAGCAGACGACACGTCAATCGGACGTGCCATGTGCCCGTGGTGACCCGGAACACCGTTCTGGTGTCATAAACGGCCAAAACGGGCGTCTAACGGTCAAACTCATAGCGGACGACATCGGATTGACCTGAAATCACAGGAAAACAATCAAATTATTATTCACGACGTTCACGTGCAAACGGCACATGAATGGGACGTGCGGTCTGCGCCGTAGGGCTCATTATGCGTTCTTTAAGTGTTGCACGCACTTGATAAACGCGCATGGGGGGGGGGGGGGGGTCCAAAGGGGTCGAACGAAGTCTGAATGGCCTGAAATTGGACGTCATCAAAGGGTGAGTGAATTGTGATGTGGTCGAGCAGACGACACGTCAATCGGACATGCCGTGGGCCCACGGTGACCGGGAACGTCGTTCTGGTGTATAAACGGCCAAAACGGGCGTCTAACGGTAAAACTCATTGCGTACGACATCAGATTAGCCTGAAATCCTAGGACAACAATAAAATTATTATTTTCGACGTGCATGGGCAGACGACACGTCAATCGGACGTGCGGTCTACGCGGTAGGGCTCATTATGCGTTCTTTAAGTGTTGTGCGCCCTTGATAAACGCGCGTGGGGGGGGGGGGGGGGGGGGGGGGTCCAAACGGGCCGAACGAAGTCCAAATGGCCTGAAATCGGATGACATGAAATGGTGAGTGAATTGTGATGTGGTCGAGCAGACGACATTTCAATCGGACGTGCTGTGTGCCCGCGGTGACCGGGAACGCTGTTCTGTTGTCAAAAACGGCCAGAACAGGCGTCTAACGGTGAAACTCATAGAGGAAGACATCATATTGACCTGAAATCACAGTTCAACAATCCAATTATTATTCGCGATGTGCACGCGCAGACGGCACGTCAATCGGACGTGCGGTCTGCGCCGTAGGGCTCATTATGCGTTCTTTAACTGTTGTGCGCCATTGATAAAGCGTGCGGGGGTTCCAAACGGGCCGAACGAAGTCCAAATGGCCTAAAATCGTTCGACATCAAAGGTTGAGTGAATTGTGAAGTGGTTGAGAAGACGGAACGTCAATCAGATGTGCCGTGTGCCCACAGTGACCGGGAATGCCGTTCTGGTGTCACAAACGGCCAAAACGGGCGTCTAGCAGTCAAACTCATAGCGGACGACATCGGATTGACCTGAAATCACTGGACAACAATCAAATTATTATTCGCGACGTTCGCGCACAGACGGAACATCAATCGGACGTGCGGTATGCGCCGTAGGGCTCATTATGTGTTTTTTAAGTGTTGCGCGCGCTTGATAAACGCGCGTGGGGTGTCCAAACGGACTGAACGAAGTTCGAATGGCCTACAATCGGATGAAATCAAAGGGGGAGTGAATTGTGATGTGGTTGAGTAGATGGCATGTCAATCGGACATTCCGTGTGCCCGCGGTGACCGGGAACGCCGTTCTAGTGTCAAAAACGGCCAAAACGGGCGTCTAATGGTCAAACTCATAGAAGACGACATCGGATTGACCTGAAATCACAAGACAAAAATCCTATTATTATTCTCGACATGAACGCATAGACGGAACATCAATCAGACATGTGTTCTGCGCCGTAGGGATCATTATGCGTTCTTTAAGTGTTGCGCGCCCTTGATAAAAGCGCGTGGGGGGGGGGGGGTCCAAACGGGCCGAACGAAGTCCGAATGGCCTAAAATCGGACGATATCAAAGGGTGAGTGAATTGTGATGTGTTAGAGTAGAAGGCACATCAATCGGATGTGTCGTGTGCCCGCGGTGACCGGGAACGCCGTTCTGGTGTCAAAAAACGGCCAAAACGGGTGTCTAACGGTCAAACTCATAGCGGACGACATCGGATTGACCTGAAATCGCATGACAACAATAAAATTATTATTCTCAACATGCACGCATAGACTGTATGTCAATCAGACATGCGGTCTGCGCCGTAGGGCTCATTATGCATTCTTTAAGTGTTGAGCGCCCTTGATAAACGCGCGTGGGGGGTCCAAATGGGCCGAACGAAGCCCGAATGGCCTGAAATCGGACGAAATCAAAGGGTGAGTGAATTTTGATGTGGTCGAGCAGACGACATGTCAATCGGACGTGCCGTGTTCCCGCAGTGACCGAGAACGCCGTTCTGGTGTCATAAACGGCCAAAATGGGCGTCTAACGTTCAAACTCATAGCGGACAACATTAGATTGACCTGAAATCACAAGACAACAATCCAATTATTATTCGTGACGTGCACGCGCAGACGACACGTCAATCGGACGTGCGGTCTGCGCCGTAGGGCTCATTATGCATTCTTTAAATGTTGCTCGCACTTGATAAACGCACGTGGGGGGTCCAAATGGGCCGAACGAAGTCTGAATGGCCTGAAATCGGACAACATCAAAGGGTGAGTGAATTGTGATGTGGTCGAGCAGATGACACGTCAATCGGACGTTCCGTGTGCCCACGGTGACTGGGAACGCCGTTCTGGTGTCATAAACGGCCAAAACGGGTGTCTGACGGTCAAACTCATAGCGGACGACATCGGATTGACCTGAAATCACAGGACAACAATACAATTATTATTCGCGACGTTCATGCGCAGACGGAACGTCAATCGGACGTGTGTTCTACATCGTAGGGCTCATTATACGTTCTTTAAGTGTTGCGCGCCCTTGATAAACACGCGTGGGCGGGTCCAAACAGGCCGAACGAAGTCCTAATGGCCTGAAATCGGACGGAATCAAAGGGTGAGTGAATTGTGATGTGGTCGAGTAGACAGCACGTCAAATCGGACGTGCTGTGTGCCCGCGGTGATCAGGACTGCCGTTCTGGTGTCACCAACGGTCAAAACGGGCGTCTAATGGTCAAACTCATAGCGGACAACATCGGATTGACCTGAAATCACAGGACAACAATCCCATTATTATTCTCGACGTGCACGCATAGACGACACGTCAATCAAACGTGTGGTCTGCACCGTAGGGCTCGTTATGCATTCTTTAAGTGTTGTGCGCCCTTGATAAACGCGTGTGGGTGGTCCAAATGGGCCGAACGAAGTCCGAATGGACTGAAATTGGACGACATCAAAGGGTGAGTGAATTTTGATGTGGTCGAGAAGACGGAACGTCAATCGGACATGCTGTCTGCCCGCGGTGACCGGGAACGCCGTTCTGGTGTCATAAACGGCCAAAACGGGCGTCTAACGGTCAAACTCATAGCGAACGACATCGGATTGACCAGAAATCATAGGACAACAATCCAATTATTATTTGTGACGTGCACGCATAGACGACATGTCAATCAGACATGCGGTCTGCGCCGTAGAGCTCATTATGCGTTCTTTAAGTGTTGCACGCCTTTTATAAACGCGCGTGGGGGGGTCCAAACGGGCCGAACAAATTCCGAATGGCCTGAAATCGGACGACATCAAAGGGTGAGTGAATTTTGATGTGGTCGAGTAGACGGCACATCAATCGTACGTGCCGTGTTCCCACGGTGACTGGGAACGCCGTTCTGGTGTCATAAACGGCCAAAACGGGCGTCTAACGGTCAAACTCATTGCGGACGACATCGGATTGACCTGAAATCACATGACAACAATAAAATTAGAACAATAGAATTAATGATTTTAAAATTATATAACAGTAATCAAAATTATGAATATTATTTTTAAAATCAAATACTTTAGATCTGTTACAATAAGTTTGAAGTTAAATATTTTTTTTCTAGGTTTTATTCAGTACTAAGTTTCTTATAAAATTTTGTTTTGCAGTTATATGTTATGATGGATGTGGAGCATGGAAGATGACAGCTGAGATTTGTTTGGGTATATTAATTTATAATTGATTTTTTTTAAAAAAAATTAAAATTTAATAGCGGTCGCCATTTGGCGGCCGCTATAGGTCTGGGCTTTAGCGACTGCCAATTGGTGTCCGCTAAAGCCCATCTCGGCTTGCCTACAGCGGCCGCCAAATGTCAGTCGCTGATAGTAACAGCGATGGGTAAAAAGTAGCCACCGTTTGGCGGATGCTAGGCGGCCGCTAGAGGCCTTTAGCGACGTCTTTTGGCAGCTGCTAAAGGTTATTCTTGTACTAGTGTATGACAGCTCTCTTTGGGCAATTAATCAAGCATAAACCTCATACATTAATCCATGAACTACGTGGACTTTGATCTCTATCTTTAATGTAGAGTACGTAGGGAGCCTTTCTAAGGTTCAAGACCGTATTTAATTAATTCTTTTTTGTCCCATGTGACGTCAAACTATATCCTTCAATTGAACTACGTGGGTTCTGGTTCCTTTCTTTTTAACAAGGATACGTAGGTAGCCCATCTGTGGGTACGATCCCAACTCTTAAATAATCCATGTCTTTCTAAATTAAAATAAACTTCATGTGCCCCCACTGAGTGGCATTAATACTAGTATGGTTATCATAATGACCAAGAGATTTCTATATAATGTGTTGAAGGATACCATTGACTAATAATCTCTAATAAATACGGATGATTCTCTATCGATGAAGAACCTCAAATACATATAAAATATTCTCTAAATCTCATACATATCAATAATTGATGGTCAAATCTAAAGGAAAACTCATTTTCATACTTGTTGAATTAATAAGGATTCGGGAACATAACATAAATCTATAAGAGAGTCCCAGAGTATGTAATAATTCCCTTAAAAAATGCGTGATGAGCCTGGCCTCCCATCCTCAAAACCAATGCAGATTCATAAGCCCCATCGGTGAACAACTATTGAGAACCTACCTTTGGAACGTAGGTCCAAATGGATATAGAATCATTGGATGTTTCCAGTTCTATGGATAAACCCATTAAAAACTGATTGGAATGTTTGAACCATAAACAAACAAGGTCATCCCCAATTGCAGAAGAAACAAAAAATGCTGAAACTGACGTGAATCCTTAACCATGTTAAATTATGTTTTACTTATTTGTTATGCCCCTATTTAACTTAATGTGATGGCCAACAAATCAATCAATAACATATGTGCTTATCCAAAAGATGTAGTCTGGACAAACTTATCTGGATTATGTCTGTTATATCAAACATGAACTCTTTTCCAATATCTATCTGCATTACAAAAATGGCTTCTTTAAAGTTCACACCAGTGAATAACTCTTCCTCTACTCCTTCTGGATCCTCGTCCGCTCTAAGGACGACATCACCTACTCAACATATTCAATGCTGTGTCTCAAATGCATTGGTTAAAGAATACCGTCAACACGGTACCATTCGGACTTTGGCGGCTGCTCGACAAGCCCTCCAAGATAACAAATAACCTAGTTTGTCTGGATAGCGACGGACAGTGGTCATTAAACATGTGGTTCCAAGCTCCATTTTCAACCATTTCGAGTCGTTATCCCCGGAATGCAATCACAAGTACCTTATATATTGTTGGGAGGTGAATGAGAAGGTCACTCAAGGCCTTAATTAAAGAAGACACGAGTCCATCATGAGGGATCCCATCATCAATCGCCACCAGACTTGTGCATTAGTACACCCTCAACCTGATGAGGGTATCGCATTTAGAGGTTCGACTCAGGTTCCTTAGACCCGAGCATGCAAGAAGAACCATCCGAGGAGAAATATAGTCAACAAGGATCTGGTTCTTACATTTTTCCCCTACGAAGAAGTCCATCAAGCCATCTTTATGGAAAACAACAAGTGTGCATATACACCTGTCTGTCCTGATATTACTGACCAGCATACTCATCTGGTAGTAACCTGCCAATCCCGCCATGAAATTACAGTGGAGTATTATAGGCAGGAATATACACCTGTTTATAATTCATCAATTAGTCAACTGGCTCATCTGACTGAAACCAAAGAAACTTTCCAATCAAATGTGGTGGGGGACAATCAACAAGAAAATACACCTACAATTCATCAGGCTAACCAATAGTCTTATTTGGTAGCACCTGGAGAAGTGATTTGGAAATCTCCGATGACAAATTTGGAGCAGACTCAACTCTATGCCCTATGCATATGTACTGTCAGAATTCGTTGATAGGAAAAGGAGGATAGGAGCATGCACATACACCTATTACAGACATGGAATGGATGTAGATTTTCATTCCGATAGCTGATGTCACCAAGCACATTCTAAAAATGGTGAATGAGTAGAAACAAAGCCCTTCCCATATTCTGTATACCTGTTAAAATATTATAACAACTTCAATGACATCATAGGGAAATAAATACAAATCTATCCCTATCATTGGAGTGACTCATCAACATGTCACCCAGGAGTAGATACACACCTCTGTTACAATCCAGGAGGGACATGTGGAATACTCCCCCTTGTCATATGGACAATCAAGTCGGGCACGTACACCCGATTTGAATGGAGATAATCAGCCTAACCTTATCATATCTCCTGAGGAAGCACATACACCTGCCAATAATAACCAATATCGTCAACAATATTTTTCCAAAGTGAGTAAGAAGTTTTATAAGAAAAAGACCCATCCTTCACAGTCGATAAATTAAGATCCAATCTGTAATAAGGCCTTGCTCGATGCTGTAGTTCATGAAGCCCTCAGAAAATTATTTGTTGCAACTCAATATTCTACTCTTTTATTTTTCAAATTCCAGAAATAACAACAATAATTCTTAAGGTCTTCGTCAAACACTTCCTTATGAAGTCTTGCTTCATGACAGTTCGGTCGATCTTGAAGTATCATCTTCAGAAAAGAGCCAAGATAATCCTCTGTGTGGCCAGAAGACCAAGGAGCAAGACATTTCATCTTTTTTTGTAACCCACCATGGTGGTCCTCCCCATGATGATTAATTTAGCTACGAAAGTCCTCTACATAGTAGTAATTCGTATTGCCTGTAAAATTCTTCAAAGGACAATGTAGTAAAGATAAATCCCTCTTATCTTGAGGCACTTGCAAATGTGAAGGCAGTCATGTCTGATACTTTACCGCTAGCAGGTTAAATACTTTCTCAATGAAAAGATAGCCCGGGGTATAGGTCATTCTCTAAACCACCCCTGGTTCATTAATCTTCTATGTTGACAATTGAATTCTCTACCAATCTTGTTGAATCTGATGAAGCAAAAAAGAAGCACCATCATTGGTTCAATCATGTAGAAAAATCTTCATCGAATGACAAAGAGGAAGTGATGAATATGAGAAAACAACTGGTGATAGGTGAAATACCAGTCATGTTTTGGCCTTTGGCTGACTCTCGGTATGATATTCCAAAAATGTTGATAGACGATTGTATTCATTATATTCATCTCAACATATGGAAAAATATTTGTTACTTAAAAGAGAAAATATTATCTTATGATGAATATTAAAATCATGTCAAGATAATAGAAGGGTTTAAACACCAAATTGACTTGTATTCTCTCTCATTTTCTCGACATGGAAAGATTGAAAAGCAGTAGAGATCCCTTCAGCGTTCATGCCTTGGCGCATTAAAAAGGTTGCGCCAGTTAATTACCAATTCCCCATAAGGTATTCATATCATGGGATGGGCGGTTAAGGGAGAAATGCATTTCACTATACTCTCCAGTCAACAAAGCCCACCAAAAGTGGTCCCAAGAAATGTTATTGTCCATGGCTGACCACAACCAATTGGTTTGGTCTGTAATCAAAGACTTGCTCAGGAAAATACCTCAACTAGTTCTTCCCAAAGTTAGGCATACAATGAAAAAGTTATCAAATTTATTTTGCATCAAGAAAATGAGAATATCGAACATGCTTCTCGTTTAGAGCATGCACATCATCAGGTGACAGAAGTGTCAGAAACAATCCAATGGTCATCTGAGCCAGGTGATTTGAGTGGATGTAGGTTGATAAATTCAGCTAATTTCCGGACTAAAGTTCGCATAATAAGGATTGATTTTAAGAAAGTTCTAGATGTAGTAGCTCAAGATCCACCTCAGCTTTCCATTCTGGGGACTCTTTTAATCCAACCCTTGGGAACAACAGATAGGATTCGAGGAGTTGATCAGGAAAAATAGGAACTGCCCTAGTCCACCAAACTGGGGAATTTTTCATGTTCTCAATCTCTTCCTTAGAGAAAGTCAGTCTTCTCTCGATTAGGGAAGAATCCAGAAGAGGAATGTAGAGCCGAATTATCAGGAGATTCCCTCAAAATTATGGTTCATCAAGAAGTTCATGAGGGATCAAATAAACTAAGGTCAAAGTCTCATAAAGAACCTGGAAGAAGACAGTATCTCAGAAGCACTTATAGAAGGTCTGTAATGCGTTATGCATCGATAAATGTCATCAATATTGTTGTCACTGATTCCCCAGAACATGAGGCTCACTCATAAGAATTAGATAAAGATTTTCATGTTCAAGAGGCTGTGCACATAGAAACGAATGAAAGAGGTGTGAATACCAGAAGCTAGAGGGCTGCCCAGGGGCAAGACATTTCCTTGGGTAATTCCATTCCATACTCTATAAAGGCACATGCAAAAGAAAAGGGTAAAGGTCACGTTACATTCCAACCTTCCTCTAGAGAAGTAAAATCACTCTCATTATAGGAATGGTTCGTACAGTAAGAAGAAGAAATGAAGGAGTTATGGAGCTTAAAGGTGGAAAAAATTCAAGGTAGTCTTCTTCCTAAGCGTACTGGAGTTGGTCAGTTAAAGGAATTTGATGCAGATACTAGGATGGATCAAGAATATCCCCCTTTACTAGTACACCCTCACAGGTCTAATCCTATGGGTCATACGCAACAACAACCGGTAATACTACCATATGTGGCAGTCCCAGTTGCCACACCTATCCAAACTCCAGTTATAGCACCTTCTCAGGTCCAAGATCAACTAGATGTTTCTATAAAAATAATGACTATCATTGAGTCATTAACATCTCGGTTGGATGATATGAAAGGAAAGCGTGAAGAAATTCAACCAGAAAAGAAAGATTACCCTAAATGGGTGGATGCAATTTCTCCCCCATAAAATTTTGCAGGCACCACATTCCTAATTTTTAATGTTTTAGGAGATCCATAACAACACATAACACATTTTGTTTCTTTTTGTGATCCTATGATGGGAACTCCTCAAAAACAAGAAGACGTTATGCTCATGTGTTTTTTACAGTCATTACAAGGGCCTACTTTTGTCTGGTATACAAGATTACAATCCCAGTCAATTACTGGGTGGGAAGATCTCCGTCAAATATTTCTCCATAAATTTATCTCAACATTTCCAAAGATGATAGTTTTCGATCTTACCAATTGTAAGAAAAGGGATAATGAAAGAGTTTCAGATTTCATTGCTCGCTGGAAGAGATTAACGTATTTCTTAAGCTTAGCACTCCCTCATGAAAAATTGTTGCCAATCTATGTGGAAAATTTGTGTGATGAATTACGCACACCATTGATCCCTTTGAAATACACAGGAGGGTTTCGAGATCATACATCAATCGCTCAACAGATCAAAGACTCTCTTATATAGACTATGGCTAAAACTCGTGTAATTCCATCAGCTCCATGAAGGAGAATGGGGATGGAAGAGACTGCTACAGTTACACTTAAACAAGCATTTGTACCTACTTCCACTTCAAAACCTTCATCTTATCAAAGGGATCCAACTCTTGAGCATCAAAAAAAGAGGTTGTCTCGTCTAGATAATCAAAGAGATCAATGATGGAAACAATTTGAGGAGTTAAAGAACAAAGTTTAGTCTTTCTGAAATGGAAAATTTCTGGTTACTTCATTTCGGCTCTAGAAAATAATTTTGTTCAGTTTCCAAGGCCTAAAAGGAGAACAAGGATGGATATGAAGACCTTCACAACTATTTCCCATTTTATTAGATGTTGGGTCATCCCATTCATGAGTGTTTTGTCTTCAAAGACCTTCTTCAAAAGATGGTGGACTCAGGACAAGTAAAACTGAAAGGTTCTTCGGCTCAGGTAGTACGTGTTACGGCTACAGATCTAGAGGAAGAAGGTGAGTGGCATGATTTCAAAAGTAAAAATGTGCAGAAATATGATGATTGGATGGTCAATAAAATGATCAAGAAAACTCATGCCATTTTTCGAAAGAAATTGAATAAAACAATGGTGCCTTATGCTATTTCTGCCACATAAAAACTCCTTTCCTCAGAATGAAAATCTTCAAAGATGCAGCATAATTTGAAGAAACAAGAGATGTTAGAAGAAGATGAGTTCATGTAAAAACCTAAATTGTCTTTGACTTTGGCAGATTTTATTCCATCTACTTCAAAAGCACAGGCACCACCCCACCAAACGGTACAACCTAAAATGGTTCATCAGGCAGAGTCTTCATCAGATGAAGAGTTGATATATGGTTCTGTTAAGATGATTCACTTAACGGATCTGTATGCCATTCACAGTTTTTATTTTGATGAGCCTGAGTTCCCTGTATAAAATAGAGAAATTAGAGGGAGTTCTAGAGGTCGATGATACAAGAGAAGACGTGGATATTTCAGAATACGCTATTCCAATCCTACCCCTGCTAGAACTGTATATGCAGTAGAAACCCATGGAAAAGCTCTTCAGCAGGATCAACAAGAACAAGAATGTTCTTCCACACATAGAAGATTCAGTCTTGGCACAATTATTTTGGAATATCGGTTAGAGTTTACACCTTCTTTATCTCAGCAAATAAATAGACCTAGTCGGTCTAATCTTCCAAAGCCAGGAGTATTTTCAACTCCTACCCTGATACAAGATGCATCTACTTCAAAAGCATCAAATTCTAAGGCACCTGTGAAACCACATGTTCTTGTTGGAAAACTCAGCCCTTTGGACCAAAATTATGATGTATTGAAGCATTTGGCAAAAATATCGGCCATGTTATAAATTCTAGATGCCTTGAATCTATCAAAGGATCTTCGGGAGGCACTCATTGAGGCTTTTTCAACTCCTCAGGAATTATAAAATGAAATTACTGCAGCTGAAGTATACCATATAGAGAACGATCTTGCAGAATTCTATGCAGTGATATCTTTTACTAATGAAGATGAATATTATGTTGTTCATGGACATATTAGACCTTTGTATTTATCTGGGAAGGTCAATGATGTAGACATCCGACGAGCTTTCATTGATAATGGTTCAAGATTCAACCTCATCCCTCTTCGTACACATCGTTGATTGGGCCTCACTGAATCTGATTTATCTCTTTATACTTTGATGTTACAAGGATATGATAAAAATGAACAAGAACCTCTGGGCGAGATTACACTCAGAACTCATTTTTGAGACCTAATATCCAATTCATATTTTATTGTTGTCCCTCATGACACAGCCTTCAAAAATTTAATTGGAAGACCTTTTCTACATCAAAATGCGGTTATACCTTCATCATACCATCAATGTCTCAAATATTGTTTCAATGGTCAAATTACGACATTTTATGGAGATAAAACCCCATTCAAAAGAAGTGAATCTCAATACATTAAGGCATAATTCTATGACATGGAAGGAATTGGGATATCCACAAAAAAGGAGGTTGCCAAAATTAATGCTCCATATGGTTTGGAAAAGATTCCAGTAAACCCATTCATTCATGTGAGTACAGATTATGTGTTTCCTATCAGTCGAATTGACAGGATATACCCAAATCCAAATATTCTTATGGACACTTCCATAATGTCACTTACGGTAACCAAGCCATACAACATGGTATAAATTTTTGATTCACATGGTAATGATGAAAGCTCAAATGGAGATGTCTTAATTTCATCTACTAAAATCCAGCAATTCTATACTTCATAAACTAAGACAGAAGAAGTTATAGAAATGCCAGAGATGAATAACGATGTTGATTCTCAATCCATCATCTCCTCTCTATCCACCCAAGAAGACCCTTCATCATCAATAGGGTTAGAAATGGAAACTTCTTCCTCAAAATATTCAAATTCTAACTTCTCTCCTGATCATGGAAATTATGCTTCATCATATAGTATGCAAGTACAAACAAATGAAGTAACACATATTGAAGAAGAAGAGAAAGATCTCAAGGATGCTCCTCTAGAATTTGTAGGGGGTATCTCTACCACTATGGATGAACTCAGAGAAATAGATTTGTGTACATAAGAAGATCCAAGTCCCACTTTAATTAGTACGGTGATGTATCTTGAAGAGAAAGAAATGTATATTTAATTTTTAAAGAAAAATCAATATATATTTGGTCGGAACTAAATAGAAATACCAGGTCTTGATCCTGATGTTTCTACTCATCATTTGGTTTTTCCAGAATAACATCGAGGATTCAGGAAAGCTGCAAGAAGAACACACCCAACTTATGCCTCCAAAATTGAAGCTGAAGTGGATAAGATTATCAAGGATAACTTCTCCAGAGAATTTCAATATCCCAAATCGTTGTATAATATTGTCCCTGTGAAAAAGAAGAATGAACAAATTAGATTTTTCATTGATTTTAGGGATCTTAATCGGCATTGTCCCAAGGATGATTTTCCAGTTCCGATCATAGAACTCTTAACTGATGCAACAACTTTTTATGAAGAACTTCCCTTCATGGATGGTTATTTTGGGTATAATCATAACCGAATGGCTCCAAAAGATGAAGAATATATAGCCTTCAGAGCCCCTCAAGGTGTGTTTTCTTATCTGGTAATTCCCTTTGGCCTGAAGAATGGAGGTGCAACAAATCAACATGCCACACACCGTATCATTAAACCCTTTTTAGAGAAATTTGTTGAATGTTATGTGGAAACATTGGTGGTAAAATCCAAACAATGTTCTGATCACCTGGATGATTTGAAATCATATTCCACAAACATCGACAACACAACTTAAAGATGAACCCCTTGAAAGGTGTTTTTTGGGTAACCTCAAGAATATTTCTCGGCTTTATTGTATGCCATCGTGGAATCAAAGTTGATCATGAGAAGACAAAATCAATCCATGGTATGTCACCTCCTTGAAATTTGAAGGAATTGAGAGGACTTCGAGGAAAATTGGCCTTTATTTGGTGTTTCATCTCTAATATGGTAGGAAAATGTTAACCCTTCACCAAATTAATGAGGAAGGGAGTCACGTAACAGAGGACTGAAGAATGTCAAAAAGCATTTAATATTCTCAAGAAATATCTCTTGATTCCACCGGTATTAATGCCACCTTTTGAAGGAAGACAACTTATTCTTTATGTAACATCATTAGAGAAATCACTGGGTTCCTTCCATGCCCAAAAGAATGATTTTGGGATTGAAAACAACCATTATTATCTCAGCCAGACTATGATTGAGGGAGAAACATGATATTCACGTATTGAAAAGTACTGCCTGGCATTAATCTTTACAGTTCAAAAATTAAGACACTACCTACAACATCATGAGGTCCAATTTGTATCTCGAAATAACATGGTCAACTTTATCCTTATTCGTCCAATTCTTACAAGACGTCTGGCAAGGTGGGAAGTTATTTTACAGGAGTTTAATATCCAATATCCGTCTCAAATGGAAATAATGGGCCAAGATCTAGCTGATTTCATGGATGAACACCATTCAGTAGACGATACATCTTTTGATATTGAACTTCTTGATGAGGAAGTCTTCTCTATTAAAGATAATCCTCAAACATGGGAAATGTACTTTGATGGTGCTTCTAGAAGTCCAACAGGGAAGAAAATGGAAGATTCTAAATTCAACAAAGTTGGGTTGGGAATTGTACTTATTTCCCCAGAAAAGGCAGTGATACCCTATTCCTTCTTATTGTTGGAAGGAGATACAAACAATGAAGCAGAATATCAAGCTCTCATCGTAGGATTGGAGTTGGCACCTCAGGCACAGGTGAATAACATAAAGGTAAAAGGTGATTCAGATTTTGTAATCAAACAAGTCAATGGGGATTGTGCCATCAGAAAATAAGAGATAATCCCTTTGTATGATTACGTCAGAGAGTTAATGTCAGAATTTCCTTCATAAATGAAATTTTCTTATGTCCCGTGATCACAAAATGCTCAAGATGATGCACTAGAAAATGTAGCCATAGCTCTGGAAGATCCAAATCAGGACGAAACAATCATCAGTATTGCCCACCATCGTACAGTTTCACCTTATATTCAAATCAGAACAGAGGAAATCAATGAAATTAGTCCCATTTCTGAACTATATGGTAATACAACATGATGGATGACAGCTATCCGGGAATACCTTCCAAACGGAACACTCCCACCTGATAGAGCTGGGAATGAACAAGTCTGGCGTCATGTGGTCACTTTTACTGTAACACCCGAGACTTTTATGTTATATTAATTATCAAAGGAATCTTTTTCTACACAACACTTGCTTGACTTGCTTTACACGCAATCGCGACCTTCCTCGATAGCTTGCGTCGTACGCAATACCGAGTTTCACTAAACAACAATATGCTATTAAAACTAGCCGTTATGAATAGTAATAACCACTTTTTAAAATTTTATACATTTTATTTTTCAAAATGGACTTCATTTTTCGACTCAGAATATCGAAATTAGCCAAGGGTGAAATTTTGGTATTTTTCTGAAAACTTTCAATTTTTGATGAATAGTGAAACCACTAAGTGGTAGGTTAAAAAACAGAATTTTGCATAAAACTTAATTTTACCGCTTCTGTGAATGGAATTTCGAAAATCCGAGAGACACGGTTAATATCAAGGACTAAAATGTGGTTCAATGAGAAGAAAATAATTTTTTGGTGAATAGTAACTTTTTACGATTTTTACCGCGGTTAATAGTAAATAGGGTAACTAAGGGTAAATATGATATTAATATTACCCTAACACATGTCCTAATTCTATTGGACAAGTGTAATTCGACCAAAAACAAACTTAGGAATAAAATATGACCATTTAGGCCCACTTGGATTAGATTAGGACATTTATTATTAATTTATTTAAAGAAGGGTTAAAATAGTTAAAATCAAAGTTTAATAAGTAAATCATTTTTAATATGGGGTTATACATAAGATAAATTCGATTGTAAATATTCATTAGAAATCTAAAAAGATTTCATACATGATGGTATTTTATTTGTAATTTTTAGACATCATATAATATAATTTATTTATGACACAAAGATGATGCAGTAATTATCTTATTAATGAAATATTGAAATAATTGATAATATAAATACCAAAATAAATGTAATTTAAGACTTTTTATGAATTCCACTAATTTTCTAGGTTACTATGATATATTAGTGTTGATTTAATCAACTTGGTTCGAACATATAATTCTGTTATGACTTTCAAACAAATCATATATCAAATAGTGTCAAAATTGACACAAAATAATTTTTAAATCAAATATTATATTATTAATTGTTATTATATTCCTAAAAATCTAAGGTTCGGCCAAATGACTTAGATAAGGATATATATTTTAATAATAAACAATTTGGCATTCGTTTGGCATGTTATAGTAAGTGTATTAACCATATAGTGAAAGAAAACAAAAAGACATGGTAAAAGTTAAATTATTTAACTTAGAGTTAAATCTAATTGATAAGGTTAAAATAATACCCTAAACTTGTCTAAATCCTATTGGTTGATAGGATTTCGACCCTTCCCCACTTTATCTTCAAAATAAGACCCTTTGGAACCATTATAAACCGATTTTGACTTTAATATAAAATAATATTTTGAGATATTCCTAAGGTGCCCCTATCCTCCCTTATAAAAGGGCACCTCCTCCCCCTCCTCCTCACACCAAATTGAGCACTCAAGCTCGGCCAACCCCTGCCATTTTCTCCTCTCCACTTCCCTAGAATAATCCTAGAGGTCCTGGTCTTCTCCAAAGACCAATCTTAGTTCCTTAAGTGGATGATTCAAAGAGGCGTTCCAAAGAAGAGGTAATATCCATTACCGATCTTTTCAATTTCTTTCTTCTTCAACTTCTTCTTCTTTAGTTGTTTCATGATAAAGTAATAACATCAGTATTACTTACATAATGATATGTTATTATAAATATGAAACAACCCTAATTCACCTTCTATCCATCCTACGGAAAAAATGAAATCACCACGCGTGCGTACGTATGGAATACCGTCTCCACGCCGTGGTGTAATCTATTTTCCACCATCACCTTACAAGGATGGGTATAATGGTGTAATGAGTAACTACATATGATTATTATGAAGTAATATTGATACTGAAATAATATATATATACTCCAATACAATTCCACGATCATAGGAACGATATCATCACTCGTGCGTACGTACGGAATACCGTCTCCACGATGTGATGCGACTCGTTCTACATGATCTTCATTTCATAATGATTATATAAATGAATTGAATGAATGAATATGGTATATAATACACTAATACCATTCTGGAAATGAATTGTCTATAACCTAAAGATATGAATAAGAATTTATTCGACAAAACACGCATAAGAACAAAAAGTTATAAAGACCCGAGTAACAAGTAACAATGAAATATTACTAACAAGAAGCTAATAATATGACCATATATGATATCATATAAATATGTATGATTCTGGAATAAGTCAATAACATTATTTAAACCATTATACAGGAGCTTCGGACACGTACAAAGCTAATCGGACCTAAGGTAAGGGAAAATATCACAATCTCACTTTTATCCGAGATTGTTTTTACTTTGGTAATTACTGGGGTGTATTTTATCATCCACATCCATGTTCCCTCGATATGTAATATTATTTCCTTCCTTCTACAATAGTTTATATCCAATTTTACCCTTCGGTAAGTTTTTTGTAAAAGATATGAAAGGAATCTTTTGTCGTTTTTCGTACGAGGTACTTTTTGACTTTTCCGACAAAAGTTAGAATAATGTTTTTTTAACTTATACGGCTTGAATGGATTTTTAAAACATTATTTCCAAGAATCTTCCTTTACAAGTTTTCAAGTTTATTTTTAATCAACTTCTTTTATTTTAATGTTATATGACATGTTATGAAAGGAAAAATGTCTTTGAAGAAGAAAGGATATTTTCCTCAAGAATGGAGTTCAAGTGTTTTATCAAAATTATTTTCCATCTAAGATAATAAAGGGTTCTATTTTTATCCCTATTATTACATTGATTTGATCATGTTGTGATGGAATTATTTTTATGAATTTTTTTATCTTATATGAATTAATTTATGAGGTCATGATGTTTCAAGAATCCCATTTTTGTTACATGTGTTATGCGATGATGTATGTTTTATGATTATGTGGCACACATAAGAAAGGATTCATTATAAGATGGGTGGGTCCTATATCTCCCTCCAATGCATTGGGTAAAGATTTTATATCTCATGAGATAGACATGGCTGGAACGGAAGGTTATTTCGGTTCAGTGATACAGGACTGAAACGAGGAGTGAACTCGGTTCAGAAAGGGACTTTGTCCACTAAGATAGTCTTGGCAATGAGTCATGACTAACAAGAAATGATTTTCCATGATTATGTGTGCATGCCACAAAGTTTCAAGTTTTATGTTATGATTATGGGGATCTCATTTTCACTTCTATGATTTATTCCATGATAAGATATTATGATCTCTTTTGCAGGTTTTGATTTTCAAAAAGACATGATATGATTTTTATTTCCTTTATTTTCCCTTGCTGAGCATTTGAGCTCACCCTTTTATGTTTTATTTTCCCCAGGTCAGGAATATGAATATTAAGTAGAATATGCTAAAAGGGACCTTAGATATGATGAAATAAAAGGGAGACACTGTAGAAGATTTATGAACCAGTTGTTTATGTTTCCCAGTTTCTAATGACACCATACCTATACGGTCCTTTGTGGTTTTGTCATATGTTGTAATAAGTGTGCTTAAATTTTGAAGTATTAACAATGTATGTAATGTATGGGTCGTTATAGTTGGTATCAGAGGAAAGGTATAGTCAACCTTTGGAAACTAGGATGTGAAAGCCTTAGTAAGAACCCTAAGGATAAGTCTAAGCATAGAACACAATCTTAGTGTTTTAGAAATGTCCTTGAATAACCTAGGATAAGACCTTAAGCATGAAAATTTTATTCTTGAATTATGTGGTTTTCCTATTATAATTAGTGTTGCTCACACTATTCTTCTTGGTTTTAGTCAATGGCTGGAACCCGAAGGAACCGTGTTAATGCGGAATGCGATGGGCAATGCAATGATTGTCCCCCTGAGCAACCAAACGATATGGGAGCTAGAATGCAAAATCTTGTAGCCATGCTCACACAACTTTCTCAAGCTATGAATCATGCAGGACTTCCAAACGAGAAAAGGAAGGAGCAACATTCTGTTGAATCCTTCATGAGGCAGCGTCCACCTTCTTTCAGTGGGTCTACTGATCCATTAGTTGCTGAACAATGGATTAGTACTACTGAAAAGATATTTTCAGTTCTTCAATGTTCTGAACATGATAAAGTCATCCTAGCAGTGTATCATTTGGAAGGAGATGCTGATCAATGGTGGAATCTTGTTAGGAATACGAGGCAAAGGGATGAAATTGAGTCTATGGAATGGGAAGAGTTCAAGAACTTATTTTTCAATAAGTACTTCCCTCGTATTCTCCGAACAAAGATGGAGAAAGAGTTTCTTGAACTGAAGCAAAGGGATGATGAATCTGTTGGTACCTATGAAGCAAATTTTACAAGACTTGCAAGGTACGCTTCTGCTATTATTATCCAACCTGAGAGTAAGATCGATCGATTCTTTAGTGGCTTAAAACCAAGTCTTCGAAGGGGGTTAGCCATAAGGGACTTCAATAGCTACGAGGAAATCGTTCGATGTGCTCTCAAAGTCGAGATGGAGATTGGAGTAACCCATCAGTCACATGGGTTTGATAAGAAGAGGAAGATGGAATTCAAAGAAAAATCTAAAGAGCACACGGAAAAGAAGATGAGCTTTTCCTTTTGCTCAAAGTGTGGAAAGAAACATGGAGGGAGTTGTCTTAAAGGGATAAGTAAATGTTTTAAATGTGGAAAGGAAGGTCATCGGGCATTTGAATGCCGTGATAAGGGGAAGAAGATGTCTAATGATGCAAACAAAGGAAGGGATACACAGAATGAACCTACTACACTTCAATGTTTCAAGTTCAAGGAGATGGGGAATTATGCCAATCAATGCCCAAATCCAAGGGTTGATGATGATGGTCGACGTCAACAAAATCTTAAGGCTAAAGGCAAAGGAAAGTCACATGCAATTTCTATCAGCGATGTGGAGTACGCTAACGATGTGGTGAAAGGTACACTTACCATCCACTCTAAAGTAGCAAATGTTTTATTTGATTCTGGATCAACCCACTCTTTTATTTCTGAAGACTTTTCTAAGGGTATCACCGTATTACCTCAACAATTAGATGTTGAGTTAGCTGTGACAACACCTAATGGCACATCAATCGCATCAAAAGTTTATAATTCTTCTCCGATCGAAGTTTGTGGGAAAGTGCTTCCTGCAAATCTTGTGATCCTTCCTTTAGTGGAATTTGATGTGATTCTTGGCATGGATTGGCTTTCTCTACATGGAGCTCATATCAATTGCCAAAGAAGGGAAGTCACATTTCATATTCCAGATCAATCTACGATCGTCTATCAATGCAAGGATGAACATAACCTTCCAGTGGAAATTCCTTCCATCTTATGGGTCATGATTCCACTAAATGAAGGTTATTTATCTCAAATGGTTGGAGAGAAACTTACGATTAAGAATACGCCCATTGTACGGGAGTTTGATGATGTCTTTCCGGAGGAATTACCAGGTCTTCCACCAAATCGTGAAGTTGAGTTTTCAATAGAACTCATACCGGGTGCTTTGCCTATTTCAAAGACACCTTATAGAATGGCCCCAATTGAGTTGCAGGAATTGAAGAAGCAACTCCAAGAGAATCTTGATAAGGGATTCATACGCCCTAGTGCGTCACCTTGGGGAGCACCTGTTCTATTTGTTAAGAAGAAAGATGGATCAATGAGACTCTGCATTGATTATCGAGAACTTAATAAGATCACTATCAAGAACAAATATCCTCTCCCACGCATTGAGGACTTATTTGACCAACTACGCGGAGCTCAATACTTTTCCAAGATTGATCTTCGTTCATGGTATCATCAATTAAGGGTCAAAAGGGAGGATATACCAAAGACGGCTTTCCGTACAAGGTATGGACACTATGAATTTATAGTGATGCCATTTGGTCTTACTAATGCCCCTTCTATTTTCATGGATCTAATGAATAGAGTCTTTAGAGACTATCTTGATCAATTTTTGGTAGTCTTTATAGACGATATTCTTGTCTATTCAAAGAGCAAGGAAGAGCATGAAGATCACTTGAGAATTATATTGAAGACCCTGAGAAAGGAGAAGCTTTATGCCAAATTTACCAAGTGTGAATTTTGGCTTCAAAAAGTTGCATTTTTGGGTCATATAATCTCAAAAGAGGGGATATCTGTGGATCCAGCAAAAACAGAGGTTATCGAAAGATGGTCGAGACCAACCACAGTAACTGAGATCCGAAGTTTTCTTGGTTTGGCTGGATATTATCGACGTTTTTTAAAAGATTTTTCACGATTATCTAATCCACTCACCAAGTTGACTCGGAAAGGAGTTAAGTTTGTCTGGACAGAGGAATGTGAAGAGAATTTCAAGGAGTTGAAAAGAAGGTTATCCAGTGCACCTGTGCTCACACTGCCTTGTAGTGGAGAAAGGTTTGTGATCTACAGTGATGCATCCAAGAAGGGATTGGGGTGTGTTCTTATGAAAAATGATATGGTGATAGCTTATGCCTCACGACAGTTGAAAATCCATGAGAAAAATTACCCAACACATGATTTGGAGTTGGCTGCGGTAATCATTGCATTAAAGATTTGGAGGAATTACCTTTATGGTGAAAGGTGTGATATTTATACTGATCATAAAAGTTTAAAGTATATTTTCACACAAAAGGAGTTGAATATGCGTCAAAGAAGATGGTTGGAGCTGATTAAGGATTATGACTGCTCAATCCATTACCACCCTGGGAAAGCAAACAAGGTGGAAGATGCATTAAGTCGACAAGACCATGCTAGTTTATCCATGATGAGGATCAAAAAAGATCCAATATTTATGGATTTACAAAGGATGGATCTTGGAATTATAATGGAAGGGGAAAATCTTATCTTTCTCAAATGAATGTTCAACCATCTATACATGTGAAGATTAAAGAGGCACAGAAAGAAGATGTCGAGTTACAAAAGAAGGTGAGAAATGTTCCTGAATTCAACCTTGATTGTGATGGGATAATAAAGTTCAGGAATCGGGATTGTGTTCCTCCCATCCCCGAATTAAAGAAGGAGCTGCTGGATGAGGCTCATAGTTCTTCATTCTCTATTCATCCTGGAAGCACGAAGATGTATAGGGACCTGAAAGAGTACTTCTGGTGGGATGGCATGAAAAAAGATGTTGCTGAATTTGTCTCTCGATGCTTGGTTTGTCAACAAGTTAAAGCTGAGAGACAGAAGTCTAAGGGGATGTTACAACCATTACCCATACCCGAATGGAAATGGGAAAACATCACTATGGACTTTGTCACAGGACTTCCTAAAACATCCAAAGGCAATAATGCTATTTGGGTCATAGTTGATCGTCTTACAAAGTCTGCACACTTCATTCCTATTAGAGAGGATTTCTCTCTAGATCAGCTTGCCAGGATATATGTAAAGGAAGTGGTAAGATTACATGGAGTACCACTTTCTATTATATCCGATCGGGATCCGAGATTTACCTCGAAGTTCTGGCGAAGTCTTCAGCATACTCTGGATACAGAGTTGAGTTTCAGCACTGCTTATCATCCCCAGACATACGGTCAATCTGAGAGAACAATTCAAACCCTAGAAGATATGTTGAGATCTTGCTCTATGGATTTCAAAGGAGGTTGGGATCAACACCTACCTTTAGTGGAATTTTCTTATAATAATAGCTTTCACTCCAGTATTCAGATGGCTCCTTATGAAGCTCTCTATGGAAAGAAATGCAGGACTCCAACTTGCTGGGATGAAGTTGGGGAAAGAAAGCTATTAGGACCTGATCTCATTGATGAAATGGCAGAAAAGGTCAGATCTATTCAACAACACATAAGAGCAGCTCAGAGTCGACAGAAAAGCTATGCCGACAACCGAAGAAAAGACCTAGAGTTTGAAGTGGGTGATAAAGTGTTCTTACGAATATCTCCCTGGAAGAGGGTTATGAGATTTGGAAAGAAGGGGAAGTTGAGCCCTAGATATATCGGTCCTTTCGAAATACTGGATCGTGTTGGGAAGGTAGCTTACCGATTGGCGCTTCCACCGAATCTCTCTCAAGTTCACGATGTGTTCCATGTATCTCTCCTAAGAAAGTACATACCTGATCCTTCACATGTACTCAGCTCAGAAGTTGTACCGCTGGAGCAAGATCTTTCTTATGAAGAACAGCCGATAGAGATTCTGGATCGTAGCGAAAAAGTTCTACGAAACAAGACCACTCGATTGGTGAAAGTTTTATGGAGGAACCACCAACTTGAAGAAGCTACTTGGGAGCTTGAGGATATGATGAGGGAGAAGTATCCTCATCTCTTTGTTACAAAGTGACGAATTTCGAGGGCGAAATTCTTTTTAAGGGGGGTAGAATGTAACACCCGAGACTTTTATGTTATATAAATTATCAAAGGAATCTTTTTCTACACAACACTTGCTTGACTTTCTTTACACGCAATCGCGACCTTCCTCGATAGCTTGCGTCGTACGCAATACCGAGTTTCACTAAACAACAATATGCTATTAAAACTAGCCGTTATGAATAGTAATAACCACTTTTTAAAATTTTATAAATTTTATTTTTCAAAATGGACTTCATTTTTGGACTCATAATATCGAAATTAGCCAAGGGTGAAATTTTGGTATTTTTCTGAAAACTTTCAATTTTTGATGAATAGTGAAACCACTAAGTGGTAGGTTAAAAAACAGAATTTTGCATAAAACTTAATTTTACCGCTTCTGTGAATGGAATTTCGAAAATCCAAGAGACACGATTAATATCAAGGACTAAAATGTGGTTCAATGAGATGAAAATAATTTTCTGGTGAATAGTAACATTTTACGATTTTTACCGCGGTTAATAGTAAATAGGGTAACTAAGGGTAAATATGATATTAATATTACCCTAACACATGTCCTAATTCTATTGGACAAGTTTAATTCGACCAAAAACAAACTTAGGAATAAAATATGACCATTTAGGCCCACTTGGATTAGATTAGGACATTTATTATTAATTTATTTAAAGAAGGGTTAAAATAGTTAAAATCAAAGTTTAATAAGTAAATAATTTTTAATATGGGGTTATACATAAGATAAATTCGATTGTAAATATTCATTAGAAATCTAAAAAGATTTCATACATGATGGTATTTTATTTGTAATTTTGAGACATCATATAATATAATTTATTTATGACACAAAGATGATGCAGTAATTATCTTATTAATGAAATATTGAAATAATTGATAATATAAATACCAAAATAAATGTAATTTAAGACTTTTTATGAATTCCACTAATTTTCTAGGTTACTATGATATATTATTGTTGATTTAATCAACTTGGTTCGAACATATAATTCTGTTATGACTTTCAAACAAATCATATATCAAATAGTGTCAAAATTGACACAAAATAATTTTTAAATCAAATATTATATTATTAATTGTTATTGTATTCCTAAAAATCTAAGGTTCGGCCAAATGACTTAGATAAGGATATATATTTTAATAATAAACAATTTGGCGTTCGTTTGGCATGTTATAGTAAGTGTATTAACCATATAGTGAAAGAAAACAAAAAGACATGGTAAAAGTTAAATTATTTAACTTAGAGTTAAATCTAATTGATAAGGTTAAAATAATACCCTAAACTTGTCTAAATCCTATTGGTTGATAATATTTCGACCCTTCACCACTTTATCTTCGAAATAAGACCCTTTGGAACCATTATAAACCGATTTTGACTTTAATATAAAATAATATTTTGAGATATTCCTAAGGTGCCCCTCTCCTCCCTTATAAAAGGGCACCTCCTCCCCCTCCTCCTCACACCAAATTGAGCACTCAAGCTCGGCCAAACCCTGACATTTTCTCCTCTCCACTTCACTAGAATAATCCTAGAGGTCCTGGTCTTCTCCAAAGACCAATCTTAGTTCCTTAAGTGGAGGATTCAAAGAGGCGTTCCAAAGAAGAGGTAATATCCATTACTGATCTTTTCAATTTCTTTCTTCTTCAACTTCTTCTTCTTTAGTTGTTTCATGATAAAGTAATAACATCAGTATTACTTAAATACTGATATGTTATTATAAATATGAAACAACCCTAATTCACCTTCTATCCATCCTACGGAAAAAATGAAATCACCACGCGTGCGTACGTACGGAATACCGTCTCCACGCCGTGGTGTAATCTATTTTCCACCATCACCTTACAAGGATGGGTATAATGGTGTAATGAGTAACTACATATGATTATTATGAAGTAATATTGATACTGAAATAATATATATATACTCCAATACAATTCCACGATCATAGGAACGATATCATCACTCGTGCGTACGTACGGAATACCGTCTCCACGATGTGATGCGACTCGTTCTACATGATCTTCATTTCATAATGATTATATAAATGAATTGAATGAATGAATATGGTATATACTACACTAATACCATTCTGGAAATGAATTATCTATAACCTAAAGATAAGAATAAGAATTTATTCGACAAAACACGCATAAGAACAAAAAGTTATAAAGACCCGAGTAACAAGTAACAATGAAATATTACTAACAAGAAGCTAATAATATGACCATATATGATATCATATAAATATGTATGATTCTGGAATAAGTCAATAACATTATTTAAACCATTATACAGGAGTTTCGGACACGTACAAAGCTAATCGGAACTAAGGTAAGGGAAAATATCACAATCTCACTTTTATCCGAGATTGTTTTTACTTTGGTAATTACTGGGGTGTATTTTATCATCCACATCCATGTTCCCTCGATATGTAATATTATTTCCTTCCTTCTACAATAGTTTATATCCAATTTTACCCTTCGGTAAGTTTTTTGTAAAAGATATGAAAGGAATCTTTTGTCGTTTTTCGTACGAGGTACTTTTTGACTTTTCCGACAAAAGTTAGAAGAATGTTTTTTTTAACTTATACGGCTTGAATGGATTTTTAAAACATTATTTCCAAGAAGCTTCCTTTACAAGTTTTCAAGTTTATTTTTAATTAACTTCTTTTATTTTAATGTTATATGACATGTTATGAAAGGAAAAATTTCTTTGAAGAAGAAAGGATATTTTCCTCAAGAATGGAGTTCAAGTGTTTTATCAAAATTATTTTCCATCTAAGATAATAAAGGGTTCTGTTTTTATCCCTATTATTACATTGATTTGATCATTTTGTGATGGAATTATTTTTATGAATTCCTTTATCTTATATGAATTAATTTATGAGGTCATGATGTTTCAAGAATCCCATTTTTGTTACATGTGTTATGCGATGATGTATGTTTTATGATTATGTGGCACACATAAGAAAGGATTCATTATAAGATGGGTGGGACCTATATCTCCCTCCAATGCATTGGGTAAAGATTTTATATCTCAAGAGATAGACATGGCTTGAACGAAAGGTTATTTCGGTTCAGTGATACAGGACTGAAATGAGGAGTGAACTCGGTTCAGAAAGGGACTTTGTCCACTAAGATAGTCTTGGCAATGAGTCATGACTAACAAGAAATGATTTTCCATGATTATGTGTGCATGCCACAAAGTTTAAAGTTTTATGTTATGATTATGGGGATCTCATTTTCACTTCTATGATTTATTCCATGATATGATATTATGATCTCTTTTGCAGGTTTTGATTTTCAAAAAGACATGATATGATTTTTATTTCCTTTATTTTCCCTTGCTGAGCATTTGAGCTCACCCTTTTATGTTTTATTTTCCCCAGGTCAGGAAGATGGATATTAAGTAGAATATGCTAAAAGGGACCTTAGATATGATGAAATAAAAGGGAGACACTGTAGAAGATTTATGAACCAGTTGTTTATGTTTCCCAGTTTCTAAAGACACTATACCTATACGGTCCTTTGTGGTTTTGTCATATGTTGTAATAAGTGTGCTTCAATTTTGAAGTATTAACAATGTATGTAATGTATGGGTCGTTATATTTACTTTCTATGATATCCCAGATCACCTAGAAAAAATTCTCTACAAGCGAGGTTTTGATGTAATTATTTTCAGATGTATTGATGGTGAAGATACAATGGCTATCATGAATGAAGTACATGCAGGAGTCTGTGGTGCCCACCAGTCTGGACATAGACTGTCTGATCAAATTTGAAGACTTGGATACTTCTGGCCTTCAATAATACAAGATTTTGTTAATTTTACTAAGAAGTGTCATTATTTCCAAGTATATGTCAATATCATTCATCAAACCCCATAGTTTTTTGTAAAGATAAATAATCATGGCCATTTTCCACATGGGGAATGCATGTAGTAGGACCTTACCCTTCGGCAACATCCAAGCAGTTTCAGTATATTCTTACTACTACTGATTTATTTTCCAAATTGGTAGAGGAAATACCTCTCAAAGAAGTTAGTTATAAAGGCATTGTTAGCTTCATCAAGTCTAACATCATTTCCAGATTTGATGTCCCTCATACCATATTGACGGACAATGGCACCAACTTCTGTTCATCCGAGATAAGGAAGTTGTATCAAGAATACAACGTCAAATCCAACCATTCATCTCAGTATCATGCAGGGGCCAATGGTCAAATAGAAGCCTTCGATAAGACTGCAAAAAACATACTTCAAAATATAGTGGATAAAAATAAGAAGTCATGGCCTGATAAATCTTTTCCTGGTTTATGGGCTTATCGTACAACCACCCACACTACTACGCGGTCAACTCAATACTCATTGGTATATGGAACAGAGGAAGTTTTTCCCTTTGACGTTCAATTTCCTTCACTCAGAGTATCCATTTTTGATCATTCATCTACAGATGAACAATCTCAAAAGAAATTGGATAAATTGGAATGATTATATGAAAAATTATTGTGCAATCTGCAACACTTAGAAGTCTATCAGAATCGAATAGCACAGGCTTTCAACGAAAAAGTTCTTCTTCGTTCATTCATTCAAGGAGAATTGGTATTGATCCTCAGAACTCCAATGATACCAGGAAATAAATCTCCCAAACTTGAGCGAATGTGGGAAGGACCTTATTCAATAGATAATGTCTACTCCAATGGAGATTATTCTTTAATCTCAATGGATGGAGAACTCATCACGACTCCAACCAATGCCAGATTTATGAAGAAGTATTTTGTGTAACACAAATACATCTTTAGTCCTTACTACAAGACATTAAACTGCATGAGCCCTCTATCGTCCAACATGAAATTAAACTATGTCCCTTTTGACCTACATGACGATAAACTGTGAATCATAAGGGTTGTTGTTATCTCTTGTTTCTTAAACCGAGCATGACTCACATTAGCTTAGAGTAAGCTTCAACCATAACACCCACTTTGGGTTGCTAACCACAACAATGTCCTAGCATCATCTTCGGCTTGTCCTCAAGTACAACGTGATCAGAAATTCAGTCTTAATCGAACAGTGTGGACTTTGATCCTTGCCTTCTCAGCTGTGTACGTAGGAAACCTCTTGAGGTTCAAGCCCAAAACCAACATCTTCACATCGGTTCACCTCCATCACATACGATGTTGATCCATGAAGCCCCCCCCCCCCGAAACCAATATATTCACATTCTTTATCATCTTCCTTTCTATATGACATTAAACTATGCAGTCCAGCATTGTCCTCTCTGCCAGATGTTAAACTAAATAACAATACATCCTATCTATGTGAGGTTAAACAATACAGCACTGGTCCATGAATATGACCATAAACTGTTCGTACTATTTTCTTGTATGACAATAAACTACCATAGTCTCTGACACCCTCTCCTGAGATGGAATCATTATTAACATTGATCCCCAGTCATGTTATATTCCAAGGACTATGTTCATACATGGCAATGCCCGAACCTTTAATCTTGGGTCAAACCATCAGTGCACTAAAGTACCCTTTCACCCTTCACTTGTATGAACCAAATCTATACAGAGGGTATTTAAAGAACTACGTATGGCTTGATCCCCGTCCTTAAGGGATATATAGGAATGTTCGAGCATCCCTTGAATATAGCCAAAAGTCTTTGGGCATAACCCCAAATTCCAATTTCAATCCCTTGGATGAAAAGTCCCCCTATTAAAACATGAATGTGGTATGAAAACCCTCGTTTTCCTTCAGATCAGGTTTATAAAACACACAATGTGGATTCCTCATTATGGGCCGAGCACTATGACCCTAAACTAAGATCTTGTACACTCTCATCCCACATGATGTTAAACTATATTTCAAGAACTATGTATTGCTTGATTCCCATCATTATGGGATACATAGTGATGTCCAGCACCTCTATTCGGGACCCATCCACAACAAGATTATGGTTAGCATTAGTCTATTTATCTTCTTAATTCATTGGACCATACCCATTTTCATGTGTCATACTCCTAACCTTAAATGATTCAAGATCTCCATAACCCTTTTCTTGACTTCTGGTCACAAAATGTCTGATAACCGGGAATTCTTTTCCCTGAATATGTAGCACGTGCCCTTAGGCAGCCTTGCATAATTAGCCTTCATAACGGACCTGTCGGCCAAAAGATGCTATTATTTAACTATGCAGCCAACTCCATTAAGTGGCTCTGCATAATTAGAGTCCCTAACGAGTTTTTCAAATTGTGGTAATTTTATTCCTGGGAGGAAAACCTCTTTTGTCCTTATTGGTCTTAACAACAATATGTAGGGATCCGCAAAAAATAGCCATAATTAACATATTTTTCCCATACTCTCTTTCTTGATCTGAAAGTATTCAAGTCTATGGTTTATATTTCCCTTCCCTACACTTGGGTCAGTCCTTCGTAGGAGTGAAATTCATCCAATTATTTGACAATCTTGATTGGTAATATCCTCTCCATATTCAAGTACCCCTCTTCATACAATAAACTCTATGCTTTAGAAAATTTGAATCTCCATAAACTTCCACAAGATTTTTAGCAATAGAAAAGTAAAATTTCAGAGAGTTATTTTGCTTGACTATGCAGCAATGCCCCTAGGTGGTCTTGCATAAGTAGTCTACATAACAGACTTAGCAGCCAAAAGATTCTATTATTTGACTATACATCCAATGACCTTAAGTGGCCATGTATAATTCGACCCCCTTACAGGTTTGTCAAATGGTGGCAACTTCACTCTACAGAAATACTTCCTCTAATGCCCTTTTGCCTTTTTTCATATCATCCCTCAGATTCAAAATTTCTTAGGTCATAGTTTACATGTTTTCCCCCATACTTTAATGTGGTAATATGTTTTCAAACTAATTATCAAGGAATTGAGACAATTTTTATCCATTCAGTCAAAGTTATTCGACCTTTAAACATTAGCTTTTTTGTATGTTCGACATGCATGTATTTAAACTTACAACAAGAGAGAGGGTACTCATTAAATTGGAAACTTGTAAAAGAGAATCTGATCTAAAGTTGAGTCCCAGCTCACTAAACGTACATTTTGTATGATTTATGCAATAGTGAGCAATAAAAAGATTCAAAGTTTGTAGGGTTATTTTTATAATCCTATCAATAATTAAACTATGATTACTAGTCCCACTGGCTTAGGTAAATATATATATATATATATATATATAAGTAACTAGAAAGAGGATTCAGGTGCAAATGATTGAAGATGAATGTATTTTTAATTGATGAACAAGAGTTATAAGGACATCCAAAGACTGGAGTCTCTTTTATTTTTCAAGAATTACCTGAGGCATTCCACAAAACTCTTCATTTGATTTATGGAATCCCGAGATTCATCAGCAGCCACCTGGAGTTCATTCATTCAACTGAATACAAAAAGAGATGCATGGATACCATGTATTCATGGAAAAATTTTAAATGAATGTTCTTGAGTGTGGTTTGATAAAATTTGTTGCTGATCAAACAGTGACTCTGTTTCTTTCCAAGAGACTTGGAAGATGGATACATGGATTTGATAATGGAGCATTGTAAGTAAAGACCCATTTGGAGAGAGTACTCATTTCAGATATTGTTATAATGTCATGATACTCTTCTCTCAACCAATCGGCAGTAGAAAACATATCATCCCATGGGTTTTCCATTTTCATATCTACAAGAAAATGGCATGGAGGAAAAATTTGAATGTTCACACCATTGTTGCTACTCTTAATGCACAACATAACCAAAATAGTGGGGTAGCAGTGCGGCTGCTTCTTGGGCATATTGTTCTTTGCATCTGGAACGTTGACTCTTTGCAGACGACCATGGCCATATAAAGGCATGTAAATACTTTTTGGGAAATTGACATAATATTTCATCAAGTACTTGGCAAAATATGGGAGAGTGATATCGTAGATATCATAGTAATCAAGTCTAATGATGTTCATCATGTCATCAATCTGCATGCAAGCCATCTCATCAGCCGATCCAATCTTTCTTTGAGCCATTAAATCTGCACAATGTTCGAATAATTAACTTTTAGGTAAGTTGTTTTTTCATAAAATTTGTGAAGAAATCAAAAAAATGTCTAAGGAATTAATGCTTGGAATTCTAATCATGGCATTCTAGTCTAAGCCGATCATGTAAGTTATACCACGCTAGTATTGGAGCACAAGTCAAAAACAAACTGAAGAAGTGCGACACAACAAATAGAAGCACGGATGAGCAAAAACCCGAGACACTTGCGCGACGAGAGCACACTTGCACAACGAGAGAGTTAATAATTCAAAAGATGTATCTTTTGCATGATGTGATGCCTACATTTATAGGTGGTCTAGAAACTTGCATGCTGTAACCTGCACGCCATAACCTATGTGCTGCTACCTGCGCTCTCAAAACGTGCGCATCCAAAATACATGGTTTTTTCCTTTACCTCAGAGTCAAATCATCTTTCCTTTTTCAGATACAACTCTAAGGGGGGGAATTTTTTTGAAGCTTTGATCCATAAAAAGGTCCAAATATTGACTAAGGGAAGTAACTCAAGCAAATAAGAGGGAAGAATCATCAAATATTGCAAAGGCATTAAGGCACGCATTTATACCTGCACGCCAGCCTTGGGCATGCAAGTCACTTGTGCGCCAAATATGAGGCGTGCAAGTCACATGCGTTCCCTAAGTGAAATTTCACCCAAGCCTCAGGTGGCCTATAAATACCCCCTATGGGCCCCCCATTTCGAGAACAAAAAATCCAAAACTCAGATTCATGCTCTGGTCACCCAAGTCTCTGTCTGAAGTCTTCAGAACACTTCTATGGTAATTCATTACCTAGAATGGATGCTCTCAAAAGTAATAATAAGGCCTAAGTATTAGAAATCATAAATAATTTCTTGCCTAAGTGTCCATCCCTTAAAGGAAGTGAAGACACTTACGCGCTACCTTTCCCTCTCAAGGAAACTTTTGTGCCACACATTTGAAAGCCTCAAGGGATGATACTAAGGGATCCAATTCAAAGTCGCCCAAGTATCACTTCATGGATTATTTTTCGCCCAAGTTTAATCATGTCACACAAGTATACTTGCACGGCTAGGACTTGCGTGCTAGACTAGAACTTGCGCGCCTCCTTCCAATTCACTTCCTCTCCTCAAATTCACTTCTCCTTTTCAAGATTTAGCCTTCAAAACCCTGTTCAAAGCCATTTATGGCATGCTTCCATTGTTGGATTCCTTATTTGAAAGGAATTCTGTGGAACATCTCTCCAAACCTCAGGATTTAATTAGTTTTATTTCACTATGATTAGAGATTTACTTTATTAAACTTCATCCTTTAATATGAGAAGATCTTTAATCTAAGCATCCTCATCAGAGTAACCCTAAGTTCCCTAATCCGGGAATCCCCTTTAAGAGTAAGCACTAATCATAAATCCCTTTTAATTTGGTCATCCTCTATAGGAGTAAGCCCCAATTTTCTTTTAATCTAGGCCTCCTTCTCAGGATTAATCCCCAAGTTATAAGACCCCTTTGATTTGGGATTCCTTTTCCAGAGTATGTCCCGAGTTAAAATTCCAAATCTCCACAATGAAAAACTACCTTTATGGACCTTGATCCTATGCTTCTATCCAGATATAAGTCCTAATTTTTATTTAATTGGGCTGTCATACATACGTAAGCCCCACATAATATCTTTTTTCCACTTCTTTCATGGCACAATCGTCAGATTTACTAATACCTCTTGTTTCTCACACTGAGTATGACTCTCGTGGGCTTAGTGTGTAAAAGTAATTATGACATTTCTCTTTCGGCCATTAATCATGCATAAACCTCATACTTTAATCCCCAAACTATATCGACTTTGATCTCTGCCTTTAATGTAGAGTTTGTAGGAAGCCTTTCTAAGGTTCAAGCCCATATTTCCTTAATTCTTTTCTGTCCCATGTGACGTCAAACTATATCCTTCCAATTGAACTATGTGGGTTATAATTACTTTTTTTTAACAAGGATACCTAGGTATCCCATCTGCAGGTATGATCCCAACTCTAAAATAATCCCTGTCATTCTGAATGAAAATAAACTTCATGTTACCCACTGAGTGGCTTTAAAATTAGTATGGTTATCATAATGACCATGATATTTCTATATAATGTGTTGAAGGATACCATTGACTAAGAATCTATAATAAATACGGATGATTCTATATCGATGAAGAACCTCAAATACAAATAACATATTCTCTAAATCTCATAAATATCAATCATTTATTGCCAAATCCAAAGGAAAACTCATTTCCATACTTGGTGAATTAATAAGGATTCGTGAACATAAATTAAATCTATAAGAGAGTCCTGGAGTAGGTTAAAATTCCCCTCAAAAAATTGTGATGAGCCTGACCTCCCATCCTCTTGACCAATGAAAACTCTTAAGGCTCATCGGTCTACAAATAATGTGAACCTACCTTTGGAATATATGTTCAAATGGATATAGAATCATTGGATGTTTCGGGTTCTACGAATAAAACCTTTAGAAACCGATTGGAATGTTTGAACCTTAAACAAGCATGGTCATCCCCATTTCCAGAAGAAACAATGGCCACGATCTTCTCTGGATTAATCTCGATGCCCCTATATCTGACGGAAAATCTTAGAAACTTACCAGTGGTAAACCCGAAAGAACACTTCAAGGTGTTTATCCATATATGGTTGGATCAGAGGAAGCTAAACCCCTTATCAAGGTTTCTTAGATGGTCTTAATGCTGATAGTATTTGACCACATAATCGTCTACATAGAATTCTATAATTTCTTGAGGATCAACTTGAATATATGGTGCATCGAATGGTGATAGGTGGAACTATCATTTTTAGACCAAAAGATATTACTAGGTGACTGGAAAGAAACTTGAGGTGCTATGATGGTGGTAGAATCTTCATATATAGGGTTTATTCATGTTTTATTCTTTATAGAATACCCAACCAACAAGGGGAGTTCTTGGAATCTGGTGGTAGCTTTGATCAACTTCTATGTCACGGGAAGGGGAAAATCATCCTTCAGATAGTGATGTTTGAGATCCCAGAAGTCAATGAAGACTTGGATCTATCCATTATTCTTTTCGATGGGAACGATGTGGGATATCCATTTTGGGTACTGAAATTCCTTGATGAAGTTGTCATTAATGATCTTATATACCTCAGTTGTGACCATGACACCATGAAAAGGGTGAATATTCCAAGGAGACTGTTTAAACCTATGAAGTTCATAGGGAGACCATGGTGGTAGACGGATACATGAGGATCTAATCCTAGTGTCTTTCCATATCTCAAGGAAAATACATCGCACTTCAACTTCAGGAAACCCACATAATAGTGCTAATATTCTAAAAACATGGATACTTTTACTAGTGTTGGTTTTGGATTTATCTCAGTGTCCAGGTTCACTCATACCTACTCATAAATGGTGATGGAGAAATGTTCAACAAACACAGGATGATCATCCTCCAAAGACTCTTCATCTTTGGTAGTGAGTGTGTCATCATAATAAGGTATTTATTTTGAGTTTATTGAACCTAATAAAATGTTGGTTCCAACCTGAGTGGTGGTGGAACCTTCATTAGAGGAATCTAGTGCTTCTAAAATTATTCCAATGAAAGATATTGATCTGATTCCATCAGGAATATGACTTAACTGGCCATTATAGATAATATCATAGCATTAGGGGCATGTCGTCTTGATTTGGTACAACCCATCCTAGTGAAACAAGAAAGAATGATGTATTTCATTTTTCCATGGGGCGAACATCCCGATACCTTATAGGTGTAAGGGGTTTTGGGATCACTCGAGCCTAATTCATGTAGAAGTATGACGTGATATTCTTGAATTCCTTGTGATTGGGAATGTTCTTTACCCATGTCCTAGATACAAAAAAGTAGTGTCCCATGTATGCAGTTGAGGCCTCTAATAGGTGAATTGAGAGAATGTAGGAATCATCAATGTTTATACATAGGACAACCACAATTGTAGTATGCTCAACCTCATTGACCTGAACCTACTTTCCACTCTCCTATAGTAGTCGGCATCAAGGTAGTGGGCTTCAAAAGAGGTAAATGGAGACACATCAACTTGGAGAAAACAAACTCAGCCATGAAGGGGGTACTTGAGGAATTTGTGATTTGATGAGGGGATTGCTTTGTGAATATGGATCCATGGTCTACCCATAAAGGCATTGTAGGCAATGTCCTATGAGAAATCCATTAACTCAGTGCTAAAATTAATCCACTGAATTGGGTCCTCAAGCATATTTTTCTTATAGGAATTTTCTATCTCCTATTAGAACCACAAATCCTCATGTCAAAGGGATTCATATCTATTTTAGACAGCCCCATCTTCAAATGAATCTGAGTCAATATGAGATTGAACTTCGAACTCATGTCTACATGACTACTATGGACATCCATGCCATTAAACTAAATAGTGATGTAATGTGGGTGGATGTTTCCTTGTATAAGTGATCCTTAATCTTCTAATGAGAATGATATGATAGCCTAACATTCTATATGTTCATCCTCCTCATCTTGAATGTCCTCTACAACTAATACCTCTATTTCAAATTTGAGGGGGATCCTCAATGCCTCTACGAGGGATTCACACATATCATCATGAATTGAGTGTTTTTCAGGAATGATATAAAGGTTCTTGAGCACATAATAATTCCTTTTTAGGTGGACATTTCTTCCAAGAGGATGTTTCTTTTGGGAATGAGGTATGGTAGATGTTGTAGGTCTGACCGGTAGATTTCGGCTCGTGTTGCAGGTATCCCACTACTCACTAGGTGAATCTCATAGGATGACTGCCAGATTATAATTGGATGATTGTTGTCTTTTTACAACTGAAAATGACTAATCAAAGTGTGGATACAGAGGCTTTTCCTAGTTGAGCAGCATATTCGATAATGGAAGGGGATCCGATGAAATATTTTGAGAGTATTGTGCATGATGAGTCCTTCCCTGAGCCTATTGTCTGGCCTTAGTAGCATGCATTTCTTAGTTGGAAGCATTGTCCAACACACTTTTACAGTTCCCATATCAATTATTTAGTCAATGTTGGTGTCATATAGAGGCATTAGGAGGATGTTCGTGGCATTTGGCATTATTTGGGACTATATATGGGTCCACTAGATCAATGGTGTTCACCGAGGTGTATTCCTGATCATCACTAGAGGGATCCTCCATTAATGGGAGGATTACGGGAGAAATTTCACTCCCCAAAGACATGAAATTTCCTAGAGTGTGGGATGAATTAGGTACCATAAAAATAATTTTCTTCCCCTTGTTCCACTTGTTCCTACTCTGTTGAGGTGGAGAAATTTGAGATGTCGATGCATTTAGAGGTTGCATAGCGACTTTAGATGGCTTAAGTGGATTCGAATGGGCATGGATAATAATATTGGAATGAAAAACGTCATTGTGTGCTATTTTATTATCATACTTATGAGACCAGTGGGAGGATACTTGTTTCCATTCACCCTCGCTGTCCCAATCAGACTTTACAGACACGCATGGAACATGCATAGAGGCCGAAACCAATATGAAAATGTTGTTATCGAACTGGTCATGGAGCCAGTATTTTAACATATAAAAATTTCTGAAAGTGTTTCCAAGAATCTTGTGATAGTGGCCGTAATTGGGTCGATCAGTGAGATATGCCTCTTTGGGTCTCCCACATTCTGGGAACTGCAGGATTTATTAGTCCAAGGCACTTCGGAAATAGATGGGGACCTTAGTTACATTGAATTAGTCGGTTTGGTTTCTCTGATCTAGGAAAAGGACTCTGGGATCCTGGCCTGACAAGGGGATAAGTCCATATAAGAAGGTGAAACCTAGGTATCTCTCCAAGGCGGTGTTAATGCATTAAGGTGGATCTTTCCAATTCTGATGTAGTAGATACTAAGATAGAGGATCAGCCTAAGGCAATGACCCTTATCAAAGATATGGAGGTGGATCTACTAGTCACAATTCCAGCTATCTAGGGTCCTCTATCTGTGCCACAGTAGTAGTCTCAAACTTGACGGATCTTTTTGCTGGAGCTACTAGAGGAAATGGGTATGTTTTCTTAGCTTTCTTCAAGAATTCCTCTAGATTTTGAGCCTTGGAAGAGTAATATTAGATCCTACCTGGGTTGATTTGAGTGATGAGATAAGGAACCAATTCAGTATTCACATTCCCTACACACATCATTAGAAGTTGTTCCTAAGTTTGTGGCTTGTCGATTGAATATGTGAGGCCCTTCGACCTAGTGACAAAGTCTGCGACTCACTCATCCATTCTTTGATTTCACTTAAAGAGGTCAGCTATTCTAGTCTTTTAGGTGGTGTAATAGAAATGTTACATAAAATTCATGTGGGGATCCTCACAAACAACTATTTTCCCAATGTGAAATTGATTTTACTAGAAAAATGTAAGGCATTCCACTGTCTGTATGAAACACCATAGCTTAGCGGCTTCCAGATGTGCTAGAGTTCCTAGCATGGATCTGCACCCAGAAATAATGTGGGAAAAATACTACAGTAGGTAACCCATTCCAGTAAAAGGAAAAAGGTAGTATTATCGAAGCCCGAGGGTTCTGGCATATCATCCAACCATACCGGATATGGATTTCCATGAGGCACGATCACCACCGTTCAGGATTCAAGATCCTCGTGGAGACCAATGAGATAATCCATTGGATCATGTTGATGAAAATTCCTATATTGTAAATGATTCATAACTACCAGATCATTCTATGTTCTTCAATGTGATAAGCCAAATAAATAGTTCATAGAGCTGTGGTAGAGTAACCCAAGAGGCTACTAGAAAAACGTATGTAGTGGCTGGTAGGACATGAGGAGGACCTGAAAGGACCTGAGGAGGGGCCAGTAGAACCTATGTTGGGTCCCAATGAAGGTTTTTTCACAGTTAGGGTGGATTCAGTGATGTATACGAGGGTATTTTTCTATAAACACCAAACTTTACCCAGTAGGGACATGTAGGGTTGTCATGAAAAATGAGACGCAACTCACCTAGGAGAATATGTGCCTTCCCCTTCTTCCCTTGTGGAAGATGGATGGGATCATGTCGAGGATCACTATAATTTGTACATTGTTCTATAGTGTTATCAACAAGGATCTCAATGTTGATCCTTCTCTATTTCGGAAGTTTTTTGTGCAACACGGTATTTTTGGGATCCTCTTCAGTCTTCTACATTAAATCCGATGGGTTGGAGAGATTGACTATCCCAGGATGTTTTTTAGGATGTAATCCCAAAGGAAATGACATGGTGGGTTCTACAAGGCCAATCCACGACATTTCATGGTGAGTGTGGACACCTGCAGGCCCAAACAGATGTTTTTCTAACCTAGTGGGTATTTCATCTTCTCTGATCTATGTTTTTATGCCCCCTTGTAGGTATATCGAAGTAAAAAACATGTTTACTATGATGATTTCGGAAGGAAAATATGTGATATCACTGGGTGAACCAGGTTGGCACAGGATTATTCTAAAATTCATTGAAGCATACTACCCCCAGATATGGATCGGGACATATGGGTAAGCCTCATAGATAACTATATAGAGCATAATAAATATTTGGATGCATCATTGTTGGAGAGCCTGATGATAACCAGGTGATTCAAGGTGGTGAGAAATAGGGGGTGCAGCCAACTCAACTAGGGGACAGTGCTAACCAGTGTTGTTGAAGTGTTGTAAGCTCTTAGGGTAAGCTAACTATAAATTATTGAGATGGAAATGCTTCATCCATAAGGTTTTTCAGAAACACCCAACCTCATCCTAGGTGAGGGAATATGGAATATCGAAGCTCAATGTTGCAATTGCCCAGAACATCTTAGGGAGATGGTCCAATTTGAAAATGTCCCACAATCTTCTCATCTTAGACTCATCATTTGACCTCTGGTTGAACCGTTCATCAACTGGGGGCCATTGAGGGACTGATAATGGCACTTTTGTGGACCGTTCATGTGGTAAACTTGTCAGCGGAGAGTACGGTGCACGATCTGACAAATTGCTACTTTTTGGGATGTCTCATAGTGAATTCACTAATAGTGTTAATAAATCCCTATAGGATGAGGTAATATCCACAGCTTCATGTGTAGGTATGGTGGTTATTGGAGGTGGATTAGGCTAGTGTTCGTCATCGACTGATCCCCAAAACAATTCTTTGTGACCTCTTTACGACGTATAGAATGATCAGGGTGAAGACAGAGAGGATTTCCCAACAATACCCTAGAAAGGAGCCAAATATTACTCCTCCTGTATTTATCTATGAAGGGATTTCATGATCCAGTTCATCTATCTTTTCAGAAATAAAAAAGATGATATGCTGATTTCGTGTCCTAGATCTCAGAATAGAGGATTAGGGTGAGTGCTTCATCTTCGAGCCGCACTCCTCTTAAGAGTCTGAAAAGATGATGGGTTTGACCATTATATATTCCTCATCGGTATTTTTCCTTTGGAGAAAATGACCCATACTCCTACCTCGGGATAATGTTTCATGATAGAATAGATCTTCGACATAGTGAGGACCTCTTCAAGGATGAACTGGGGTGCGTGGAGCACCCCAGAAAATCTTTAATGGAACAGGGGGAGGACCTCTATTGGAGTCAGTTAAAACACGGGTAGTACCTCTTTACTGAATGTGGTAGAAGGGAGGACCTCCACTATAACTAACGATAGTAATAGGAGGATATCAACACTGAATCTCATCATCGTGGGTCAACCCGCGACGGTTGCGGCTTGCACTGATGAATGGGAGAGTCAACCAAACCATCTTGTGGGGTGGATGAGGCCTCAATCTGGATCAGTTATAGTGGGTCCCTCATTATGTAGTAATATAGAGGTGATAGAACACATCGCCGGTGTCGCGAGCCACTGAATTCATAGAAGATGAGGCCCCATGATGGGAATCCCTCATGATCATGCACCTGACGTTAGCGTCGGGTCAGCCGACCAAGGGATGACTAGGCATGGGTATGGACCACCTCCTCCTACATCTGTGGGAAGGGATAGCGGTACTGATGTGTCCTAGTGGGAGCCCTCCTTGGCAGACCCCTGGCTAATGTTGCAGCCAGGAGGACACAGACACCACTCACATTGTCAGAGTAATTGAGTGAGTGATAATATCATTATAGGGAGAGGCTCCCGAAATGATTCATGATCGTAGTAGGGATTAGTGGATCCCTAAATGATCCTTGGGAACAATGTAGATGGTGGGGAACTAAGGCCACCGTATCTTGATAGGCCATATCCCTCATTGGTTTGAACCCCTCTTGTTCATATCGATAGACAAGAATGTCCATTACCATCCTTTAGACAATTTCAGAAGGTGAGACGAGGCATGGGAACCCAATAGTTGTGGTAGTGGATGATGATGTGGTGGAGGTAGAGTCATGTGGTATTGCAGCATTGGTATTTCCCCTACCCCTTCCCCTACGTCCGTGGGTGGGAGGTGATCTTTTTAACAAAGGTTTAGCATGGGTCCTTCAAAGATGGAAGATTTATCCATTCGTACAGACAGTTGGAAAGAAATTCCCAATACCCCCATGTCGTTCAATATTCCATGGATGTATAGAAGGATCCATGATGACAATATAACAGACCGGGATTCCCCATGATTAAATGACACAAATCCTGGTAAGTATCATTCCAGGCCCAATATTTTTTGGAGGGACCTAGTGCCAGATAGCTGGATCTGGTGACATGCTAATCTGTTGATGTCCCAAACACTACTAACGAAAATATTGAGGAGAATAACTTCATGTAGAGTTCAACATTTATATTTTTGAGGATTTTCTTCTGGGGTACGCCTCCCCATGACCATATTTGTGGGTTTCTTTGGCTGGACGGGTTGCGTTTTTTCCTAGCATTCCCTCTTTCCATAGGCGGGAGCATCCTTCACCTCTTGAGGGACGTTTTCTTCTAGATCAAAATAGGATGATTGGATGCCATTCTCTACCTCCATGTATTATTAATTAGAGTTGGTCCCCTAGTCTATGTCTCCCTTACAGATTAAGATGTTGTTAATGAACCCCTTCCTGGTTCCATATCACTGTGGACGTGGGTTAATTATACAGCTTTTGTCATGACATTCCATAGAGTTAATGTTTTAGAAGTGACCTTCTGTCAAGAGAGTAGTCATGTTGGTTATCACTAGAATGTATGGACCCAGAAACACTGGTATAGATGAATTTTCTCCTAAAAAGAGGGCTACACAAGGGCACAGAAGCCTAGGGTATCCCATGTCAAATATATGGTATTTTATTTCGTAGGCTTTTCTTTGAGGTTTTCCTCAGCTTCCCATGTTTGACACGGGGTATGACGTGAGTTTATCATCTAACAGAGATAGATATGACTGATCAAAACACTTATGAATGTGGATTAGATGGGTACATCCCCTAGGAGGGATCATCTAGAAATTTACCACTTGTGTGGATTAGAATGACCAATAAGTAGGTACATAGGATGGTGTGTCCCACAAAGGGGAATGTTTCACACCATGAAGGATGATCTAAACACCACAAATGGAGGATCTGAGGATGGTGGGTCCCATAAAATGGGACACCAAGATTTAGAATTTTCTGGGATTGAACCTTGTGGAGGCATCCCATGTACCCTATTTACAAGATAGTTATTAAAACCCACAAAGTTCAAGAAAGTGATTCATGGTATCCATGTGTACACAATGGACAACAACCTAGAAGCATGTTGGAGATTATGCAAGGTTAGAGGCCTAGGAGAAAAAAATATCAATGAGATGAATGGGACTTACACATGGTTAGCTGCCCGAACAGATGCCATGATTTCACAAGGATGTGGCAGCCTGAGTAAAATCAGGATGGATATGCTTGAAGAGTCAAAGGGTGGAATGAATGGGGATGGAACCCAAAACCTGTGTCAAGGAGATGGATTTGGGCATGAACCTCAGTGAGGTTTCCTACATTTCACAGTGGCAGGGAATCAGTGTCCACATAGATCTGGGATGGGGTGATGATTCACCTGGGGAGGTGACTCATGAGGATGGACGCATGGATTTGGGAACAAAGTAAATGGAATCAACGGGTTAAGTCGTGATCTTCACAAGACACAAAGGCTCAAGGGAGAGACCAGGATGAGAAGTGGTTTGAGCTTTCACATCAAGAATGATTCTAATGTACCTTTCTCAAAAAGGGAAAAGATAAAAGTCTGCTTCGGAATGGGGCATACAACCAAGGAATTCACAAAGGACAGTGACCCGAAGACATGCTTGGGGATTATACATAGTTAGCATACCATCATAAGATGGACACTGTTGTTTAGAGAATTATGGATTGATTATGGGGATTATGCATGGTTACCTTTCCAAATGGGCCTAAACACCTCAAGGAGGTCGACCTTGGAGATTTATCCCAAGGAGGGAGGATGTCACATTAAGAGGGTGCATCCCTAGAATAGATCATGAGAGTATATCATTTTTAGGGATTGAACCTCCTAGTGGTGTCCTCCATACCCTATATATAAGACAAATATCAAAACCCGTATTGTTGGAGAGATATAGTCTAACATCATGTGGGACGAACAGTGAATTGATAAGAAATGTCTAAGACAGATAAGTGATAGTCTTGAAAATTAGGGAGGCTTCCTACATATCCTAGAAGCATGGAATAAAATTCCATGTAGTTTGGTGAGGAGGGGAGTGGAGATTATATGCTAAGGTGGCCCAAACATGATGTCATGGAAGATGCTTACTCTAATCCCACATGATACATGATTGGTGTGAGAAACAAGAGGTAGAAATAGTCTTGATGATCGCAAGGAAAAAGTTGCATCCACGAGGAGTAGATCAGGACTTATGTGTTGATAGTACCCGATTGAGAGGAATATTGGGAAACTCGAGGAGGGTTTCTATATGTATAAGGAGGATATGACCAATGTACAGTGGGACCATATCAAGGTTTTTTTGGGATTACACAAAGGATACTTGAGGTTCACATGGAGACAAAGAATAGTGGGAGAGGAGGAGTGAGAGGGTTCTCGTGCACATACCCTTCATGGTCTTATAGGTCATGTTACTCATGTGGTGGTCACAGTTTAAAGTTTTTTGTTTCTTATGTGGGGTTTCTTGGCAGTTTAACATCTTGAAGCTCACACAATGAGGACACACTCCTCACCCCTAAGAATTAAATAACATGTACCAACCCTCACATAGGGAAGGGAAGGAATAAGAAATTATTGATATTTGTGGTTGTGGAGTAATCCATTAAGGGATCCTTGATAGTGTGTCTATGTAAAGAATCAACAGACATTTTCATTCCTATGTGAAGAAGCATAAGGCAGTGCAACACAACAAAAAGAACTACTCGGGGGACCATGAAATCACTACATACTTTCCTGGAGGGCCACATAGAAGTGGTTTCATGAATCATATAATCTTTAAGAGAGCGTATTTTAGAATAACTAGTGACTTTCAAAGTGAAATGGATTCCATAAGGAGGTTTCTTCACGAATCATAATGACCCAACCTATGCATGGGGTCTACATGTTCTTGTAGGGTGATCGTGAAGACTGTGTGATTCACAATGTTCTAAGACCCTAAAGGGGTATCCCTACATTGCGATAGACACATGAAATCACAAAGGTAATACCCACATGAATTGGATGTAAAAAATAGCAAAGGTAAAGTGGGTTCGTAATGCTCAAGTACCTCAGATGTTCCATTTTTTCAATGGTTCACAGATAAATGTTTGCTTCGTTAATTAAGAATGCTTAAGGAAAAAGGATCGGGTGTTGATACTTTTTAGTGCGGTTGATCTTGGTATTTATAGGTACTATAAATCATAATTCTTTAAGAATGTATCTTGAAGGAAATCACGCTCCACAATTGAAGGTAGATCCTTCATGTTCCTCAAACTCATAGAGGCTTCCGTAATTTCCTCTACGATGGTCACAAATGCTCCGGTCAAGTTCCTTAGAATCACAAGGGATGCCTTGATTTACTTTCCAGTGGTCACATAGGTTGTGGAAAACTATCTCAGACTCAAATATGTTTCCATCATTTCCTTTATGGCGCTCGTAGAAAAGCCTTCTAAGAGACTTTATAGTAGTAACGATGTTGGAGGAATTTATGAAGGTGCTTCGCGAGGCAGGCCCTTTTAGCAATTCATTTTTTCATTTTCCAATTCATTTAAAGGTAAAAAATTTGGGATATAACATATTTATTATAAATAAAATAATAATCCTCTCAAATTAAAGTGAATGTTTTTTCAAATTGCATTTTTTTAAAAGATTATTTAGTCTCTCTTTTTGCACAAAGTTTAAAAATGTTTTTTGACACTATTAGAAAATTTATTTGATAAAATAAAAATTTTATTTTTGGAATCATAATATCAAAATTATAATAGGGTGAATTGTTTTGGTTTTTAAGAAATATTTCATTTTTTTGTGAATAGTGAAAAATATTTTAATTTCAATTGAAAATTGCCTTTTAGTTTAATTTATTTATAAAGGGAATTAATATTTTAAATTGTTTTAAAGTAAAATTAATTAAATTATATATCTATTAATAATTTTTTTTAATTGAATCATTTTCATATTTAATTTTGATACAAAAATATTGGAAGCTTTGGAATATTTTCTCTTTGAAAACCTGCTTTCTCATAACGTCTATATGATTGATTTGAAATTAAGTTTCTCCAAAATAGTTAATGAAATTTGTAAAAATAGATTCTATATTTGGAATAATAAACATTAATATTATATAATATGTTAAAAATTATTTTCTTCCAAAATTAATATAAAAAATAGAAAAAAAATACTTATCGTGGTTAAGGTAAAAATCGGTTTATCTGGGGTTAAACTAAAAGGATAAGGGTTGAATATACATATTCACTTTTATAAAATATATTTTATGGAAATATTTATACTATATACGGTATATTAATCTATAATTCACCAATTATTACCATTTTGGTCTGTGAAAAATGTGGGTAAACCCTTTTCTTTAGAAAGATTACAAGGGTACCAATCACATCACATATAAAAGGCTACCACTTATTATATATTCTTCACACCTTCAAGCCCATCTGGTTCAACCATTTACATCACAAATGACTTTGAAATTATCATCCGCACATTATATAATACATTTCTTGATCAAAAATACTACCTAGTAATGACTAAAGTGAAAACAAAAGGAGGTTACATGAAAAAAAGGTAATGTTCTTTAACGAGAATTATTATTTTATTACTTCATCCAGCACCTTAAATTTTTTTTTAAAACGTGATGATATTATAAATTCGATATATTCTATTTGAATCGGAATTTTTTATATTAAGGAAATATACTAAAACCATCCCCACATATATTAAATGGGATTTGAAATAACTATTCATGTGTATCACAGACTCCGGCTTGCGAACCAATGTCATTCGTATTTCCACCATCATAGCTCACAGTTCTGTATGATGATGGGTATAATGACCCATAAATTGCATATATTATTAATAGTTTATTATTGAATTATATTTATTACAACATATAACAAAACAACGATAGTACCATATAGGTATAATGTCTTTAGAAACTGGGAAACATAAACAACTGGTTCATAAAGCTTATACATTGTCTCCCATTTATTTGATCATAACTAGACTCATTTTTCTTATATAATATTTAATACCATTCTTACTGACCAGGGGAAAATAAATATACAAAAGGGTGAGCTGAAATTCTCATAAAGTGTAAAAAAAAGGAAGTGTTAATCATATCTGATTCTTAAGATCACAATGTTTGAAAATATTATCCTGTATAAGGGATCATAATATCATGTCATGGGATAAATCATAGAACATCTATGTAATCACAATAATCATAAAATAAGACATGAATTTTTTTTCATACACACATAATCATAGAAAATCATTTCATATTAGTCATGGCTCATTTCCAAGACCATCGTAGCGGAAAAAATCTATTACTGGACCGAGTTCACTCCTCGTTACAGTTATGTATCACTGAATCAGATTAACCTGCCATTCATGCCTTGTCTATCTCATGAGATTTAAATCTTTATCCAAATAATCAAATGGGGAAATAGGTTCCACGCATCTCAAAATGTAACCAATCTTATGTGCGCCACAAAATCATAAATCATACTTCATAGCATAAACCATGTAATAAAATGGGATTCGTAAACATCATTCCATCATAACATAATACATATATATAAAAGGACTTCATAAAATTAATTCCATCAAAACATAATCAAATCAAATAAATAGTGGGGATAGAAACATAACCCTATATCATCTAATATGGAAAATAATATTGATAAAACACTTGAACTTAGTTCTTGAATCATTTCTTCTTCAAAAAAATTTTATTTTCACAACATGTCATTAAAATTTAAAATAAAAGAAGTTAATTGAAGATAAACTTGAAAACTTTTAAAGGAAGCTTCATGTAAATAATTCTCTATGAAATCATGAAAACCCCTTCATGTCGTATAAAATAAAAAAACATTCTTCTCGTACTTCGGCTGGAAAAGTCAAAAAAAGTATCTCATACTGAAACGGACAAAATATTCCCTTCATATGTTTTACTTAAAATTCACCAATAGGTAAAATTGGATTTAAATGTTTTTATGTGGATAGAAATAAAATTACATATTTAGTAAACATGGATTTGAATGATAAATATTCCCTGTTAAATACTGAAATATAAACAATCTCGGATAAAAATGAATTTGCGAGATTTTCCCTTAGCTTTGGTCTGATGTGGTTTGTACGTATCTGAAACTCCTTTATAATGATTTAAATAATATCATTGTGTTTTTATAGAGTCATAGTCATTGTAATGATATCATAAGTAGTCATATTCTTATCTGTTTATTGGTAATATTTCATTATTACTCGTTATTCGGGTGTTTACTGCTTTATGTTCTTATACATGTTTTGTCGAATAAATTCTCATTACTATTTTTAGTTTATATATTTTCCATTTACATAATTTTATTATTATAATATATATCATATTTATTCATTCAATACATTTATGTAATCATCCTTCAATGAATATCATGTCGAACGAATAACATCACATCATGGAGACGGTAGGCCGTACGTACGCACGGGCGATGATATCATTCCCATGATTGTGAAATTGTATTGAAGTGTATGATGTAAAAAATTTCAGAATCAATATATCATTATAATAATCATATACAATAATTTATTCCATCATTATACCCATCCAAGTATGTCGGCGATGAAAAAACATTACACTACTGCGTGGAGATAGTAGGCCATACATACGCACACGTTGTGATTTCATTTTTCATAGGATAGATAGAAGATGGAATATGGTTTTTTAATATTTATAATAACATATAATTTTCCAAGTTATACTAGAGTTATTACTTATTAATGAAACAACTCATATAGAGGATGTAGAAGAAGAAATAAGTTTGAAATAATTGGCAAAGGATATTACCTATTCTTCAATGTGCCTCTTCCAAACCTCCTCTTAGGGAACTAAAGATGGTCTTTGACAAAGACCATGTCCTAGAGTATGTTGATGTAGATGTTTATAAGGTAAATTGAAAGGGTTTTTCCGAGTTTCAAAGATCGAAATTGAGTAAAGAGAAGAGGGAGGAGGTTCCCTTTTTTAAGAGAGGGGAGGTCACTTTTGGAAACCTCAAAAATATTGACTTATAATAAAATCAAATCCCACGTAAAAACCTAAAGAAATGACTCAACATCGAAGCAGAGATGATATAGGGTTGTAATATCATCAACCAAAAAATCTATAAATGTTTTTATTTTATCTTAATCATTATCATTTTGATTTGTCCTTATTTAATCTATTTAATTTTATTTGTGGTAATAATATTCGAAATTTGAAATGCTTATAAATACTTAATTTTCTTTTGTGAATTGTCCATAATTGGATAATTTATGAAATTTTAGACCCTATAATTTTCAATTTATAATTTACATATTTTTTTGATTTTTAAGCAACTTAATAATCTGTTATTTTTATAAAATATTAATAGTGTTAATTTTGAAACTATTCATTTATTTGAAATTAAATAAAATCCACATATAGGATATATTCAAACCAAAATATTTATTATATTTCTAACATTTTATATTCATATATAAAATATGTGGAGAACATTAATAAGTTAATATAATATTTATTTTAATATTTTTAAAAACATTTATTTGATATTTCTTTTAATAAAATAATTACTACAACATGTTTTTTATAATTTTTTAATATACTTATATTTTGCATAAAAATTAAAAATAATATACAATTATGAATATAAATCTAATGGATTTCATAATAATACTTTTAGTCAAATTTATCTTCTAAAAAACCCATATTTTAAAATGTTATATTTAATAAATTATGAAGGTGACAACTTTGACATCATTTAAAATAAAATAATATAAGTTTCATAATCACTTTGATAAGGATCCAAATGATCAAAAAGTCTAACCATGGACGATTCTGATTTTGATATACTCAACTAATAAGTTTTGGTCAAGTGTTTGGGCCTTTTGATGGATATTATTATTTTAATAAAAACTATATTATTGATTTTTCACTGAATAAATAATTTCTGCATCGTTAATGTATTAGCTATTAAGGTAATTATATATTTCTTAAATTTTAAAAATAAATTACCATGATAAAGAAAAACATTTTAGATTTCAAATTAGTGTTTATAATTGGATTCATATTCTGTATAACCATATATTAAAAAAAATTAATTATTAAATTTTGAGTGGGACATATTTCACTTTCCTTTAAACAAAATAAATTAAAGGTCTCAATCTCATTCAAGTAGGTTTCAATAGATACCCTTTCGACCCAATTATATTTTAGGGTAAACTATAATCATCCAATTATATTAATACAAGTGTAAGGGTAATTTTATAATATTATTTTCACCCTTAATTACCTGTTTTAACTTTAACTATGGTAAATAAAATTTACTGTAGTGACTATTCATAATGCCCAAAAATAAAAGAGGCATATTAAAAAAATTTGTACCTACTGATTCCAAATATGGAATCCTTTTCCCAAATACAAGTCACAAAAGTTTCAGAAATTAGTTTAAAATTAATTTTGTTGTTTAAATGGGTTTCATAAGTTAAAACAATGCAAAAGATTGAAATGTTTGTACCTATGAATTCAATGTAAAATTAATGTTAGTAACATACATTATATTAAATGGTAAAAATTTATTCTATTAATAATTTAAAAACTTTAAATATTATAATTGAACCATATAAATTATATTGATGAAAAAATTTGATTTTATTTAAAATTTAGTGTATTTTTACTATTCATTAAATAATGAAGTTTATTAGAAAAATATCAGAATTTTAACCAAAGTAAATTTGTATATCCTGCTTCTAAATAAAAGGATTACATTGTGAGATTAAAATTATTAATGTGTCTAAATCTTAAATTAAAAAAGGGTTTTCAATTAAAATGTGGGAAAACATTTTTTTTAATATCTATTTGATGAATATCAAAAATATATTTTAAATTATATAACATACATTAATTATTAATTTAGTTCACTAAAATAACTAATATGAAATATAATTGATTTTCAATTATCATATATTTTTTATATTTATTTATCTTTATTCCTACTAACATAACAGCTGGGTTATAATGGTAATTTTAAAATTATGGGCATCTCACAGTTTTTTTAAACTCACGATTGAGTGAAAAACAAGCTACTGAAGAATAAAAATTATTTAAATATTTCATAAAACACACATGAATCACATTCTATCCCCCTTAATCTGAATTTTTCCCTCGAAATTCATCACATAGAGATAAACAGATGAGGATAACTCTCCCTCATCATATCCTCAAGTTCCCATGTACCTTCTTATAATTAGTGGTTACTCCATAAAACATCAATAAACCGAGTGGTCTTGTTTCTTAGTACTTCTTCGCTATGATCCACAATCTATATTTGTTGTTCTTCATAAGAAATATCTTGCTCTAGTGGTACAACTTCTGATCTTAGTACATGTGAAGGATCTAGAATGTACTTTCTCATGAGGGATACATGGAACACATCATGAACTTGAGAGAGATTCGGTGGAAGCGGCAATCAGTAAGATACCTTCCCAACGTGTTCCATAATTTCAAAATGACAGATATACCTAGGGCTTGACTTTCCCTTCTTTCCAAATCGCATTACTCTCTTCCAGAGAGATATTTGTAAGAACACATTATCTTCCAATTCAAACTCTAGGTCTTTTCATAAGTTGTTAGCCTAACTTTGCTTTTCGACTCTGAACTGCACGTATTTGTTGGAGAATAGATCTCGCCTTTTATGCAATTTCATCAACAAGATCAAGTCCTAATAAATTTCTTTCCCTTACTTTTTCCCAGCAAGTTGGAGTTTGGAACTTCTTTCCATAGAGGGCTTCATAAGGAGCCATCTAAATACTGGATTGAAAGCTATTGTTGTAAGAAAATTACACCAATGGTAGGTTTTTGTGACACCTCAAGATTTCCTAGTATGTTATTTCTTAAAAGTAATTCAATAACTTCAAATACATGCAACACAGAGTTCAAGCGCACCAGGGTTTACCAGACTAGCCATTCAAAAGAAATTATGAAAAGTATTAACTGAATTTTTAACAATATATAATCCTTAAAATTTTAGAATCCATATTATGGGTATCTTAGACATAATGTAAGAACAAATTCATTTTTTTCAGATAAAAGATGTATTTTTTTTTAAATGCAATTTTACCGTCTTTTAATGGAGAAACCTTTTTAAATAAAATATTTCAAACTTATATATATATTCAATTTTACTAAATAAATTTATTAGTAAAAATGGGGACATCAAAATTTACTTTGTGTAAATTTGTTGGAATTTTTACAATAAAGTTCGTTTTTAATGAATAGTGAAAAATATTGTATTTTAATTCAAAAGTTCCTTTTTATCTAATTTATTTGTATGGTTAGATTATCTTTTTAATTCATTTTAAAGTGTAATTAGAATATAGTTTTACCATTTAATACAATTTTGTTCATTAGAATTAATTTCACTTGGGATTTGTACATAAACAAGTGTCAATATTTTGATAGATATTGTTTCTTAAAAATACGCCTTTTGGTTTTGACAACAGGAATTAATTTTTAAATTAATAAATGAAACTTATATGTTTTTAGTTTGGTAAAATAGACTTCATTTATGAATTCGTAATATCAAAATTATCATAGGGTGAATTTTTGATATTTTTCTGAAAACATTCAATTTTTTATGAATAGTGAAAAACACTAAGTTATTGTTTAAAACCGACTTTTTATTTAAATAATTATTTATTTTTTTTTTAAATTTATTTCATTTCAGAATAGGTACATAATACCTATATATGTACAATTTAATTCATTGGAGTCATTTTGTAATAATATTAGATATATAAAATTTTATTGATCTTTTCACTGTCTTTTACCCACCTCCGAGGAGAATTTGCAAATTCACATAAAAGTAAATATTACCACTTCTGTGTGTTGAATTTAGAAAATATGAGAGACACGATTAATATCAAGGAGTAAAATGTGGTTCAATAAGATAAAAATAATTTTTCCTGAATAGTAGCTTTTTACTTTTATTTACCATTGTTCAAGGTAAATAGGGTAATTCAAGGTAAAATGAATATTGTAATAATTAAAAATTACCTTAAAATAGGTACTAACTTTATTGGATGAGTAATTTCGGACTATGTCCATCCTTGGGAAGATTTTGGTACCCCATGGAGCCACCTATGAATGATAATGACACTTTAGATTAAAGAATTTAATGTAAAGGAAAAATTGACAAAAACAAAAACCTATTAGTAATTAATTTTTATATGGTGTTATATAAGTAATAATTTTGACTATAAATATTCCATGGAAATCTAAAATTATTTCCTAGATCATGGTATTTTTTTATAATTTTTAGAATTCGAGTAAATTAAATTATTTATGACACAATAATGATACAGCATTTACCTCATTAGTAAATGATTTAAATAAATTATATTATAAATAATAAAATAATATCCAAAACATGTCTAATTCTTATTGGATGATTTTATTTAGACTATGAGTCATCCTATCTTCAACCCTAATGATTTTTGGACCTTTAGAAACCGAATATCATTATATAATAAAATAATATTTTTACACTTTCCCAAAGATCCCCTCTCCCCCTTTTAAAATGAGACCAATTCTAACCAATTCCTCACACCTATCAAGCCTTTATGCTCGTCCAAACTCTGCCAAATTAAGCTCCCTAAATCCCTATCCTCCTCCTAGAATCCTTACCATATGCATAGTCACTTCAAGTAGTCATTTTGGTTCAAACCAAAGGATGTTACCCACATTAAAGTTAGGAGTTTCTCTTAACTTCTTTTTCTTGTATTTTTATTCTCCAACCCCTAAAATCTTTTTATTCCTTTAATTTATAACATAAACAGTTTCCTCAATTATATAGGATCTTGTTATTAGAAGTATTATAACTAAACTTCCACACACCTCCATCTAATGGGTGATGAACATAAGCTTTCTGTGGATGGAAAACTAACGCCTCATGAAATGATGATTGTTCAATTACCTCGTACTGCCTCTCATGGTTGCCATTATGATGGAACTATATTTATATATGATATATATACTATGTTTATTCTTTCTTCATGATTCTATATTTTTCTTTTATAGCATACCTTAATGGTTTCCATTATGAGTAAACGCGATAATGTCATTTGTGGAAGTGCGGAATACCACCCCCTTGAAGTGATATGACTCGTTAATACCATATGTGGGACGTATAAAGGATGCAGTTAATGATATTATATATGAAATTTTACTAGAATTATAATATAATTATTTATAATTATGTTTAAATTCCATTAAAATAAGAAATATAAATTAAAGTAGTGTTCATGCATACGTACGGCTTGCCGTCTCCATGAACGGTGAATTTAATTTCTTACCCCAAAATGATATGTACTATTATAAATAAATGTATATAATGGGTAAATGTGATATATATGATATCTAAATCCTGAATATCATTCTGGATATAATGAAATTTTGACCATGTGAACAACTTGTAACTATAAGGCCTTCATTTTTCACTCAAGTTCCAAATATCGACAAAACAAACACAATTAACTTAAATGATTACATAATGTTTATAACATGGTAATAAGTGATATGAAAGGAATAATAAACTTGAAAAAGGTTATTAATTAAGTATAAATTAAATTTAGTTTATTTTTCAGTATATTAAAGAATGAACGGGTCAAGTCAGACATGAGGTAATGGGTTTCTTATATCACTTTTAATTCCGTGAGATTTCCATTGTTCACCATTTATTTGTTGCATGTGGTGTATTTTGTACTGCCATATAATATATATTATCTTTATTATTTTTATATTAATGATATTCTATGATTCATTTGGTGTTTATTGACTATTGTTCATATGACTTGGTTGATTACAATGAGGTAAGGATTAATTCAACAATCTCTTCATTATCCGAGGTTGTTTATATGTAAGTATCTACTGGGATACCTTTATCATACACATTCCTGTTTCTTAAAAATTTATTTCAAAACTTTTATACTATTTACTAAACAATGGGTTAACTTCATTTATACCCTTATGTTTTTTGAATGGAATATTTCCTTCATTTACCAAACAAGGTACTTTTCGACCTTTTCGACAAATTTAAGGTAAATGTTTTTTAACTTATACAGCGGGTGAGCCTATTTTCTGCCATTATAACATCATCAAGGATTCCATTACAATCTTATAAGAATATTTTCAAAATAAATGTTTTCGTTATAATTATGTAACTCTTAAATTATTTCAAAATAGAAAGGGATATTTCTCTAAAAAGGGTTTTGATTTCATCTATGTCAACATCCGTTGATGAATTTTAAGTTTATATGAAGTTTATTTATTATGATACAAAACATCCATATTGTATTGATGGTTTTGTTATATGGTTGAATGTGGATGTGCTATTTTTATACCATTCATGATTTATGGTTAAAGTATTGACATTCCGTATACTAGTTTTAATACGAATGTATATGATATGTTTAAACCATTTCGTATGAGGAATGTATTGGACTTAGTAAGTGACAGGTGGAGCCCGCTATAGCTCCTCGATGCATCAGTAGGTCTCATGAGAAAACTGGATGTGGAACTGGACAAGGCCCTGCCCAATTTGATATATGGTTTTGGCTGAGGCCTTATTCATTTTTATACATCTTGGATGAGGCCTTGAAAAAATGTTTCAGAATGTCTGGCATTATACATTCCCTCATTATAAAAATAATATTGATGGATCGTGTGGCCATTCGACTAGTAGAATACCCATGATTATGTTTTATTATGGCATTATTTACTCTCCTCATATTCCTTCCATAAAAGTATTCATGTTTATTATTGGTAAAAGATTGTTGTTTCAATTATTCACCATTCATAATATTTATGTTATCTTCCTCTTTATTGCTAACCTTTATTAAGCGTTTGAGCTCACCCCTTTCTATGTTTTATTTTCCCGACGATTCCAAGAAGCGTATTGTGATTGATATGCAGGGTTAAGCTAACAAAATAATAGCGTTCATAAAGGATTATTTATGTTGTTTTTTATGTTAGAAAGTGTAATGTAACATTCATGTATGTAATCTATTTTCCAAGACTACTAAACTAATCAGTTTTTCAGGACTTGATTCCTTGTAATCATGCCAATGTATTAAAATAACGCACTGACTCTAGGTTATTGGGGTCAGGGCGTTACAGTTTGTATCAGAGGAAGTTTAGAAATAACCTTAGAAAATATATTTAGATAAACTGTGATTAGAACACATATACCTAAGATAGACTTTGAGGATTATTATAGAATAAATTCCTATAATTTTGGAAATGTAGAGATTTTGTGATTTTTCCATGAAAATACATCCCTCTCTGGATACGAGCAGGTAGCGGCTTCTCTGGCACAGATGTACCTAAGGGTAAAACCTGAAAACACCGCTTTGATCTAGACTTGAACAGGAACTGGTGCATGACAATGGGCCTTGCTTCACTCTTGGTTGTTGAGTCAATAAGGATATCTTATACCTTCTCCTGTACTTGTGGATTATGTTTTGAAAATCACAAACACTTTTTCTTAAGTTCTGAATATTGTTTATGTACGGTATTTTTTCTTAAGATCTAGAATTTTCATTCTTTTAAACTTACAGATCTGTCATTCTGATTTTCCATTTAGTTATTTTTACCAGATCTATCTTTCCGATTTTGTCATTTACTTTTTATGATTCTGAATACGATGTATATATGATGCCAGATTTCAATTCCAAATCTGGTGTATATATGATACCGATTTTTCAATTCTGATTCTGGTGGATATATGATGCTGATTTTTCTATTCCAATTCCGGTTTATATGCGATGTCGATTTTTCAATTCCGATTCTGGTGTATATGTGATGCCTATTTTTCAATATCGATTCAGGTGTATATGTGAGGCCAATTTTTCAATAACAATTCAAGTGTATATGTGATTCTGATTTTTCAATTCTGATTCCAGTGTATATGTGATGCCAATATTTAATACTGATTACGGTGTATATGTGATGCTGATATTCATGATACCGAATCTAGTGTATTTTTGACATTGATTTTAAGATTCATTTTTCTTAAGAATGTTATGTCTAAGAATCAGTTTTCCTAATTTCTTAAGATTGTGTTTTATTGATAATGTTAGAGATTTCCTAATGTATCATTCCAATGATATCAGATTCCAATATTTCTTATACCAAACATTTATCTTTAACTTAACATCATTTTTGTTACTTGAAACGATGTCATAAAATCTGTTACAAACTTACCGTTGTATGTTTTCCATGTGTCCAGGTCCCTCCGAAATTTATGGAAAATATGACCGTTGGAGAGGAGACGACCATTCAGAATGTTGGCCTATAAATACAATCTCATTTGAACGAGCAACAAAAATGTTAGAGTGACATAGAATTGACTGTGAACAAGATTATGAAGTGATTTCTAGAGAGAGATGCTCTTACAACTCTCAGTTCTTCATGCAGATGTTGTGAACAACTTGTTCAGGCATGAACAACCTGTTCAGACTTTATTAGTACAGACTCCGATCGTGATGATTGTGCGTTTATGGTATTGGAAGACAGAGGTTCTTATTTCCTTCTAAATAAAGGGCTTGTAGGGATAACAAGATAGATACCGATATTTGGATTGAGGGCTTACCTGGGATTGGGTAAGACAGACTTTCTTGAATGTACAAAACTAGGAACCTTTATCCAAGGTTTTTGGATACCCTTCTCTTTTGGTTAATATAATATTATTGTTACTTGTTTTATTTTACAAGTTGTTTTATTCCACTACTATATCTTAACATTGTTAAAGTTAGAAAGTATAACATTCTTATACATTGTAATTCTGTTACTCTGATTATATTACAGATTCTATACGTGTTAAGGTATAATCTTTCTTTTAAGAAAAATATAAAAAGTTTCTTTAAGAAGTCTCGTGAATGTTTGTTTAAACTTGTTAAACTAATCTTTTAAAGGTTCCAAAGGAATTTTTAAAGTATAAAATTCACCCCCTCTTGTATATTGAGCATCTAAATTCTTAGTTCGATCTTACATTGGTTATGAAACTCTCGGGTGATATGCTTAGGAGAATTGTCATTTTCTTTACAAATCATTAAGAAGGGTTTATGAGTATATACTTCCTTAAAGAAAACATTTTTATGATTATGGATTATATCCATAAACTTTTCAACTTATGATAAGTGTTTTACAATTTTTGAATTATTTATTTTGATTCATAAACAAATCTATTTTATTCCATTGTATAGAAATGGCTCCCAGTAGAAAGAATGTGAACTCCAGCAATACGTATGATCCAAAGAGTATGAAGGATCATATCTTTCAATGTATTAAGCCAACATTTAGAAAGGAAATAATCTCGCATGTATTATCAACATATGAAGAAATAGTATCATGTGTTAATAAGATAAGTAAATAATTCTATGAGTCTTATCGCTTTGAAGGGAAGCAAGAAAATAAAATGATGGAAGAGAGAAAGATGGATAAAGGGAAGAGGGAAAAGAAGAATTTTCCCATATGTGATAAATGTGGAAATAATCACCTTGGTAAATTCGTAAAGGAAATTAGAGTTTGTTATAAGTGTGGAGAAAAAGGACACCAAGTTCGTGATTGAAAGGGTAAGAAAAAGTTTTCAAATGTAAAATGATTCAACTGCATGGTGTTGAGACACTGCACGAATCAATGTCCATGTCATAAGAGTATACTGCAAATGATGTTATTGGATAATAATCAAGTTACGATACTACCTCAGATGAAGATGAATTAATAGTGTTCTTATGTTGTTATTATAGAATTATTTCATTTGAGTGTTTTATCTAACATATACTGGTTATATGAATTATGGAGATAAATAAGGATTGTTCTGTTGTACTATTTCAATGAGAATTTGAGATTATATGGTTCAAAGAAAAGTGACATAATAGTAAGCTACAATTTTTGGAAAAATACATGGTTGAAGGAAATGTAATCCTTAATATGGTCATGATAATGAGGTAGTGATTTTGGAATAAGAGATGGCTGATTAGGATAAGTTATATTGGATATTCTTGACTACATTGAAACTGATTCATGATTTGTATATTCCATCATTGTTGGAGTTTACAAAATTCTTGGATAGAAGGAGTATATATAGTATTCTATAAGGAATAAGGGAGCATTAATGTAATCACTAAGGTTTTATGGTAATTCCGGATGTTGCAGTGTTTTAATAGAATACATGATGAAGGTGTTCACATGTTATTATGTGGCAAATAGATCTTCGTTATGTTTACATTCCTTGTAAATTTTGGACTATGAGTTTGGACATAAGTATTTCAGATAAGGCTAAAGGTTTGTTTGGATTAAGTATGAAATTGGATACTATTGTTAAGGTTATTTTTGGATTTTTATAAAAAGGAAAACACGAAGACCATGTGACAACCCGTCGCATCGAACAAAGTTGTGGGAATCGAACCCACAACCATATTGTGATTGGCATTTATCACCTACCACTGGACTACGTGATGTCCCTAGATTATATAATGTAGTTTCTTTTTTTAAGGGTTTTATTGGTGAATTATATGTTCAATTTTTTTGGATACTTATACGAATCAGATAAATTGAATATTTTTTAGTTCTACTATCTTTTAGAGAGAAAAATATGTTTTTGGTATAAATTAGATAATGGATGGTACTGTACTTGTGAAAATTTTGTTTCTTCACTTATTCTATGAAGAAATTAATTCTTAAACATTAGGTAAGGGATCTTAAAACTAAATATGTGTTATCCCAATACCTTATTTTTTTTTGAACCGATGATATTTTAAATCATCATAGATTGATGGCCTTGAGGCCTTCAATTCTACAATTTTTTATGATTGATGACCTCAATCACTCCGTATAAATATTTACATTTTTCCTCCAATTATGTATCTCTAATTTCCGCCAATGTTATCCAAATCTAGATCATAATTTGGTGGCGACTTTTTCATTCCACTTTTCCTCTTATTAAGACTTAATCTTATTAACCCAATTTCCGATGTGGGCTTTCCCATGAAGGTATTTTCTATTTTCAACCTTTTATTTTTGAAGAACAATTTCAAATTGAGAGGACACAATTTATTTAAGGAGGGAAGAATGTTACCCCACATGATTTCCAAGTATGTTATTTCTTCAAAATAATTCAATAACATGCAATACACACAACACAAAGTTCAAGTGCACCACGACTTACCAAACTAGTCATTCAAAAGAGGTTATGAACAGTATTAATTGAATTTTGAACTTTATATAATCCTTATAATTTTAGAATCCATATTATGGGTTTCTTAGACATAATGTAAGAACAAAAGCGTTTTTTTTCATATAAAAGAAGTATTTTTTTAAAAAATGCAATTTTACCCCCTTTTAATGGAGAACACATTTGAAATAAAATATTTGAAACTTATATATATTAAATTAGACTAAATAAATTTATTATTTATAATTTGGACATCAAAATTTACTTTGTGTAAATTGTTTTTGAATTTTTACGATAAAGATCATTTTTTAATGAATAGTGAAAAATAATGTATTTTAATTCAAAAGTGCCTTTTTATCTAATTATTTTATATTGTTATATTATCATTTTAATTGGTTTTAATGTGTAATTAGAATATATTTTTACCATTTAATCCAATTTTTTTCATTCAAATTAATTTCACTTTGAATTTGGACATAAAAAAGTGTCAATCATTTGATAGATATTGTTTCTTAAAAATACGCCTTTTGGTTTTGACAATGAAAATTTGTTTTTAAAATAATAAATGAAACTTATATGTTTTGAATTTGGTAAAATAGACTTCATTTTTGAATTCATAATATCAAAATTAGCTTAGGGTGAATTTTTGATATTTTTCTGAAAACATTCAATTTTTGATGAATAGTGAAAAACACCGAGTTATTGTTTAAAACCGACTTTCTATTTAAATAATTATTTGTTTTATTTAAATTTATTTTAGGTCACAATAGATACATAATACCTATATATGTTCAATTTAACTCATTGGAGTCATTTTTTAGAAATATTAGATATATAAAATTTTATTAAACTATTCACCGTCCTTTACCCACCTCCTAGGAGAATTTGAAAATTCACATAAAAATTAATTTTACCGCTTCTGTGTGTTGAATTTTGAAAATATGAGAGACACGGTTAATATCAAGGAGTAAAATGTGGTTCAATAAGATAAAAATAATTTTTGATAAATAGTAACTTTTTATTTTTATTTACCGCAGTTAATGGTAAATAGGGTAATTCAAGGTAAAAATGAATATTTTAATAATTAAAAATTACCTTAACACATGTCATACCCTTTTTGGATGAGTAATGGCCCACCATGGTCATCTTTGAGATGATTTTGGGACCCCATGAAGCCACTTATGAATGATAATGACACATTAGATTAATTAATTTAATGTAAAGGCAAAATTGACATAAAGAAAAACCTTTTAGTAATTAATTTTTATATGGTTTTATATAAGTAATAATTTTGACTATAAATATTAATTGGAAAGATAAAATATTTCCTACATCATGGTATTTTTTTATAATTTTTATACATCGATTAAATTAAATTATTTATGACACAATAATGTTGCAATATTTACCTCATTAATAAATGATTTAAATAAATTAGATTACAAATATTAAAATAATATCCAAAACATGTACAATTAGTATTGGATGATTTTATTTCTACCATGATTCATCTTATCTTAAACCCTAATTATTTTTGTCCCTTTATAAACCGAATATCATTATATAATAAAATAATATTTTCACACTTTCCAAAAGAGCCCCCCCCCCATAAAAGGAGACCACATCTAACCAATTCCTCACACCTATAAAGCCTTTAGGATCATCTAAAATCTATTAAATTAAGCTCCATACATCCCTCTCTTCCTTCTAGGATCCTTATCTTAGGCAGAATGCACTTCAAGAAGTCCTTTTGGTTCAAACCAAAGGAAGTTACCCAAATTAAAGGTAACCGTTTCTCTTAACATCTTTCCTTTTATTTTACTTCTCCACCCATAAACTCTTTTTATTCCTTTTATTTATAACACCACCAGTATCCTAAATATATTAGTATGTTTTTATGAGAGTAATTCTAACTACACTTACACACACCTCCATCTAATGGGTGAAAACATAATGTTTCTGTGGATGACAAACTAACACCTCACGAAACAATGATTGTTCAATTACCACCTACCGCCTCTCATGATGTCCAGTATGATGGCACTGTACTTATATATTATATATATAATATGCTTATTTTTTCATCATTCTTCTGTATTTTTCTTATATAGCATACCTTAATAGTTTCCATTATGGGTAAACAAGATAATTTCATTTGTGGAAGTGCGGACTACCACCCCCTCAAAGAGATATGACTCGTTAACACCATATGTGGGACGTATAAAATATGAAGTTAATGATATTATATAAGATATAATACTGTAATTATAATATAAATTTATTTCATCATTTTTTAATTCCATTAAAATAATAAATAGAAATTAAATCAGCGTTCATGCGTACGTACGGCTTACTGTCTCCATAAACGGTGCATTTCATGTCTTACTAAAAAATAATGTGTATAGTTATAAATACATGTACATACTTAATATATATGATATATATGATTTCTAAATAATGAATATAATTCTGGATATAACGAAATTTTGACCATGTGAACAACTTTTAACTATAAGGTTTTCATTTTTGACTCAAGTGCCAAATATCGACAAAATGGACGTTATTAACTTAAATGATTACATAATGTTTATAACATAGTAATAAGTGATATAAAAGGAATAATAAACTTGAAAAATGTTCTTAGGTAGTTAGAAATTAACTTTAGTTGATTATTCAGGATATTAAAGAATGAACGGGTCAAGTCGGACACGAGGTAAGTTGTTTCTTATCTCACTTTTAATTCCGTGAGATTTCCATTGTTCACCACTTATTTATTTCATGTTGTGTATTTTGTACTGCCATTTGATATATATTTTCATGATTCTATTTGTATTCATGATATTTTGTGATTCATTTGGTGGTTATTAACTATTTTTCATATGAATTCATTGATTGCAATGAGGTAAGGGTTAATTCTACAATCTTTCTATTATCCGAGGTTGTTTATATGTATTTATCTACTGGGACCTCTTTATCATCCATATCCATGTTTCTTAAAAATGTATTTCCAAAAAAAATTACTATTTACTAGATAATGGGTTAAATTCATTAAACCATTATGTGTTTTGAAAGGAATCTTTCCGTCATTTTCCAATCAAGGTCCTTTTTGACCTTTTCAACAAATTTAAGGTAAGAATGTTTTTTTAACTTATATGGCGGGTGCGGCTATTTTCCGCCGTTATAACATCATCAAAGATTCTATTACTATATTATAAGAATATTTTCAAAATAAATATTTTTTTACAATTATGTAACTCTTAAATGATTTCAAAATAGAAAGAGATATTTCTCTAAAAAGGGTTTTGATTTCATCTATGTCAACATCCTTTGATGGATTTTAAGTTAATTTGAAGTTGATTTATTATGATACAAAACTTTCATATTATATTGAAGGTTGTGTGATATATTCGTCTGTGGATGTGCTATTTTTATACCATTCATGGTTTATGGTTAAAGTATTGACATTTCATATTCTAGTTTTAATACGAATGTTTATGATAAATTTAAACCTTTTCAAACGGGGAATGTATTGGACTTAGTAAGTGACCGATGGAACCCACTATATCTCCTCCATGCATCAGTAGGTATCATGAGACAACTGTACGTGGAATTGGATGAGTCCTTTACCAATTTGATATTTGGCTTTGGCCAAGGCCTTAATCATTTTTAGACATCTTGGCCGTGGCCTCGACAAAATGTTTCAGAATGTCTGACATTATACATTCCCTCATTATGAAAATAATATTGATGGTTCATGGGGTCATTCGACTAGTATAATACCCATGATAATGTTTTATTATGGAATTATTTACACAGCTCAAATTCCTACCATAAAATTATTCTTGTTTATTATTGGTAAAGGCCTGTGGTTTCAATTATTCACCATGCTTAATATTTATGATATCTTCTGCGGTATTTCTTTCCCTTACCGAGCGTTTGAGCTCACCCCTTTCTATGTTTTATTTTTCCCAGGATTCCAAGAATCATATTGTGATTGATATGAAGGGTTAGTCTAAGGGAAGAATGGTGTTCATAATGTATTGTTTATGTTGTGTTGTATGTTATAAATTCTAATGTAACATTAATGTATGTAATATATTTTCCAAGACTGATAAACTGATCAGTCCTTCAGGACATGATTCCTTGTAATCCTGCCAATTTATTAAAATAATGCACATACTCTAGATAATTGGGGTTGGGTCATTACAGTGTTGAACCCAACAACCTTTTAAATCCATAGAGAAAGCTCTGAACATGTCTTCTAGAGTTTGAATTGTCCTCTCAGACTGACTGTCTATCTGAGGATGATAAGCAGTGCTGAAACTAAACTCTATATCTAGAGAATGCGGAAGACTTTGGTAGAACTTCTAGGTAAACCTCAGATCTTTATCATATATAATTTAAAGTCATTCTCCATGAAATATTACCACTTATTTTACATATACCCTAGAAAGATAATCAAAAAATAAATCCTTTATAATAGCAATGAAGTGTGCCAGCTTCATAAGATGATCAGCTATAACCCAGATATCATTATTGCCTTTGGATGTTTTGGGATGTCCAGCGACAAAGTCCAAAGTTATGTTTTCCCATTTCCATTGTGGTATGGGTAACGGTTGCAACATCCCCTTAGACTCTTATATTTCAGCCTTAACTTGCTGACAAACCATGCATCAAGAGACATATTCAGCGACATATATTTTCATGCCATCCCACCATAAGTACTCCTTCAGGTCCCTATACATCTTCGTACTTCCAAGGTGAATATAGAATGAAGAACTATGAGCCACATCCAATATTTCCATCTTTAATTATGGTATTGGATGAACACAAACCCGATTCCTAAACCTTATTATTTCATCAAAGTCAAGGTTTAATTTAGAAAAAATTATCATTTCCTTTTGTAACTATACCTCTCACTTATGTTCCTCTTTAATCATCACATGTATAGATGGTTGAACATTCATTTAATAAAGATAATATTTCTCCTCTTACGTTATAATTTCTATATCCGTCCTTTTAAAATGCATAAATATTTGATCTTTCGTGATCCTCATCATGGATAAGATGGCGTGGTCTTGTCAGCATAATGAATCTTCCACCTTGTTTTCTTTCCCAGGGTGGTAATGTATAGAGAATTCTTAATCTCTTATCAACCCCATCCATCTTCATTGGAACATATTCATCTCCTTTTGTGTGAAAATATGCATTATAATTTTATGATTAGTATAAATATCACACCATTCACCATAAAGATAATCCCTCTATGTTTGTAATGCAAATAATACCGCAGCTAAATCCATATCATGAGTTGTGTAATTTTTCTCATTTATTTTCAACTGTCGTGAGGCATAAGCTATCACCATATCATTTTTCATGAGAACACAACCTTGTACCTTCTTGGATGCATCACTGTATATCACAAACCTTTCTCCACTACAAGGAAGTCTGAGCACAAGTGCACTGGCTAATCTTATTTTTAACTCATTGAAATTTTATTCAAATTTCTCCATCCAAATGAGCTTAACTCCTTTTTGAGTCAACATTGTGAGTGGATTATAAAATAATGAAAAATATTTCAGAAAACATCGATAATATCAAGCCAAACCAAGAAAACATCGAATCTTAGTTATTGTTGTTGTTCTTGAACATCTTTCAATAACCTATGTTTTTGCTGGATCCAAAGATATCCCCTCTCTTGAGATTATTTGACCCAAAAATAAATCTGTTTGAAGCCAAAATTTACACTTGGTAAATTTGGCATAAAGCATCTCCTTTCTCAGGTTCTTCAATATAATTATTTTGTTTTCTTCGTGTTATTCCTTTCTATTTGAATAGACAATAATAACGTCTATAAAAACAATGACAAACTGGTCAAAATAGTCTACAAAGACTCTATTAATTAGATCCATGAAGATAATAGGGTATTAGTAAGAACAAATGGCATCACTATAAATTCATAGTGTCCATACCTTGTACGTAAAGTCGTCTTTGGTATATCCCATTTTCTAACCCTTAATTGATGAAACCCTAAAATAATATCAATCATGGAAGTTTATTGAGCTCTATGTAGTTGGTAAAATAAGTCATCAATGCGTGGGATAAGAAATTTTTTCCTGATAGTGATCTTGTTAAGTTCTCGATAATCAATGTAGAGACTCATTGATCCTTCATTCTTCTTAACAAATATAAAAGGTACTCTCCAAGGTGATGCACTAGAGAGTATGAATCCCTTATCATGATTCTCTTAGAGTTTCTTCTTCAATTCCTTCAACTCAATTGGGGCCATTCTATAAGGTGTCTTTGAAAAAGTCATATCACCCGGTATGATTTCTATTGAAAACCCAGCTTCACAATTTGGAGAAAGACCTAGAAATTCCTCTAGAAAGACATCATCAAACTCTCGTAAAATGGGAATATTCTTAATCATGTGTTCCTCGCCAACCATTTGATATATATAACCTTAATTTATTGGAATCAAGACCCATAATATGGATGATTTTTTCACTACAATGTTATATTCATCCTTGCATCGGTATATGATCATAGATTGATCTAGAATATGAAATGAGACTTCCCTTATTTGGAAATTGATACGAGCTCCATATAAGGAAATCCAATCCATGCCAAGAATAACATCAAATTCAAATATAGGAAGGATTATAAGATTTGCAGGAATCAATTTCCCACAAACTTCATTTGGAGATGAATAATAAACATTTGATGCAACTGTTGTGTCATTAGAAGTTGTCACAACTAACTGAACATCTAATTGTTGAGGTAATATAGAGATACCTGTAGAAAATTATTCAAAAATAAGAGAGTGGGTCGATCCAGAATCAAATAAAACATTTTCTACTTTAGAGTGGAAGGTAAGTGTACATTTCACCACTTTGTTATCGTACTGCACATCGCTGATAGAAATTGCATGTGACTTTCCTTTGTCTTTGGCCTTAAGAGTTTGTTTGCGTAGATCATCATCAGCAAACCTTGGATTAGGGAATTGATTGGAATAATACTCAATTTCCTTGAACTTGTAAAATTTAAGTGTTGGAGGGGCATTCTGTGTAGTCTTTTCTTTGTTTGAATCATTGGACATCTTTTTTCCCATAACTTAGGCATTCAATTGCCTGATGACCTTCTTTTACACATTTAAAACATTTATTTTCCCCTTAAAGAAAATTCCTTCCATGTTTCGTTCCCAAATTTGAGCATAAGTAAAAAATCATCTTCATTTCAGTGTGTTCCATAGATTTTCCATTGAATTCCATTTTCTTCTTATTATCAAACCCATATGACTGATAGGTTACTCCAATATCCATCTCAACCTTGAGTGCACATCGAACAAGTTCCTCTTAGCTATTGAAGTCACTTATGGTTAATTCCCTTCAGATACTTGGGTTTAAGCCACTAAAGAATCAAACGTTCTTACTATATGGTTGGATAATAATTCCGGAAGCATACCTGGAAAGTCTTGTAAAATTTTCTTCATAGGTACCAACAGATTCATCATCCTTTTGATTTAATTCAAGAAACTCCTTCTCCATATTTTTTTGATGAATACGGGGGAAATACTTCTTGAAAAATAATTTCTTGAACTCATCCCATTCCATGGACTCAATTTCATCTATTTGCCTCATATTCTTGATAAGATTCCACCATTGATCAGCTTCACCTTCCAAACTATATAATATTAAGATGTATTTTTCATGTTCAGAACATTGTAGAATTGAAAATATCTTTTTATTGGTACTGATCCATTGTTCAGCCACTAATGGACCATAAGAAATGCTAAATGAAGGTGGATGCTACCTCATGAAGGATTCAACAGAATGTTTATCCTTTATTTTCTCATTTGGTAGTCCTTCATGATTCATATCTTGAGAAATTTGTATGAGCAGTGATATAATATTCTTCATTATAACTCCCATAACGTTTGGCTTCTCAGGGGGACAATCATTACATTTCCCATCGCATTCAGTATTAACATGGTTCCTTCGGGTTCCATCAATTTACTAAAACCAAGAATAATAGTGTGAGAAACACTAATCATAACAGGGAAACAACATAATCAAGAATAAAATTTCACACTTTAGGTCTTATCATATGTTATTCATGTCCATTTCTAAAAAACAAGGATTGTGTCCTATGCTTAGACATATCCTTAGGGTTCTTACTAAGGCGTTCACATCCTATTTTCCAAACATTAACTATACCTTTCCTATGATACCAACTATAAAGACCCATAATTTACATAAATTGTTAATACTTCATAATTTAAGTGTATTTATTAAAATATATAAGAAATCCATGACAGGACTGTATAGGTGTAATGTCTTTTGAAACTAGGAAACATAAACAATTTGTTCATAAAGCATCCATGTATTCTCCAATTTATTTGATCATAACTTGACTCTTTTTTGGAATATACTATTTAATACCCTTCTACCTAAACTAGGGAAAAGAAACATACAACTGGTTGATCTCAAATTCTCAGTAAGGTTAAAAAAATAAAACATCAATAATATCTTATTCTAAAGATCATAACGTTTGAAGATATTATCATGCCTAAGAGATCATAATATCATGTCATTGGATAAATCATAGAGCTGTAATATAATCCCAATCATCAGATTATAAGACTTGAAACTTTGTGGCATACATACATTAGCATATAAAACCATTTCATATTAGTCCTGGTATATTTCCAAGACCATCGTATCAGACAAAGTCCATTACTGAATCGAGTTCACTCCTCTTTCCAGTTCTGTATCACTGAACCAGATTAAATTGATGTTCCATAAATTTCTATCTCATGAGATATAAATATTTACCCAATGCATTGGAGGTATATATATTTCATACCCATCTCATAATGAAACCATACTTATGTGCGCCACAAAATCGTAAATCATACATCATAGCATAACCCATGTAATAAAATGGGATTCTTAAACATCATGTCATCATAACATAATCAATATAAGATTAAAGGACTTCATAAAAATATTTCCTTTATAAAATAATAAAATCAAAGTAGTAATAGGGATAGAAACATAACCCAATATTATCTTAGATGGAAAATAATTTTGATAAAATACTTGAACTCAGTTCTGGAGAAAAATATCCTTTCTTCTTCAAAAACAGTTTCTTTTTCTCAACATGTCATGCAATTTTAAAATAAAAGAATTTAATTGAAAATAAAATAAAAAACATTTAATGGAAGATTCTTGGAAATAATTATCTATGAAATCATAAAAATACGTTCATGCCGTATAAGTTAAAAAAATATTTTTCTCTTACTTTGGCAGGAAAAGTCAAAAAGTGTCTCATACTGAAAACGACAAAAGATTCCCTTCATATCATTTACTAAAAATTCACCAATAGGTAAAATTGGATTTAAACAATTTTATGGGGATTGAAATAATATTACATATTTATGATACGTGAATATGAATGATATATGTGCCCCAATAAATACTGATGTATAAATAATCTCGGATAAAAATGAGATTATTAGATTTCTCCCTTACCTTTGGTCTAATATTCTTTGTATATATCCAAATCTCATGTATGATGATTTAAATAATGTAATTGACTTATTCTAGAATCATATTCATTGTTATGATATAATATATGGTCATATTCTTCTCTATTTTTATTAGTAACATTTCATTATTACTCGTTATTCTTGTGCTAACTATTTTAGGTTCTTATGCATGTTTTGTCGGAAAAATTCTTACTCATATTTTTATGTTATAGATATAAAATTTATAGAGTGATATTAGTATAATATATATCATATTTATTAATTAAATTAATTTATATAATTATTCTTCAATGAATATCATGTTGAATGAATTGCATCACATCGTGGAGACGGTAGTTCGTACGTACGCATGAGCGATGATTTCATTTCCATGATTGTAGAATTGTATTGAAGTGTAAGGTGTATAACATTTCAGAATAAATATAACTTTAATAAAATCATATATAATTATTTCTTCCATCATTATACCCATCCAATTATGTTAGTGATGAAAAAAAAGAGTACACCACGGTGTGGAGACGGTAGGTCATACGTACGCACGCGGGGTGATTTCATTTTTCATAGGATGGATATAAGATGGAATGTGGTTGTTTCATATTCATAATAACATATCAATATACAATTAATATTGGAGTTATTACTTAATAATGAAACAACTCATACAGAGGAAGTTGAAGAATAGATAAGTCTGAAAGAAAAGGTAAAGGATATTACCTCTTCTTCAACGTGCCTCTTCTAAACCTCCTCTTAGGGTACTAAAGATGGTATTTGAATATTATCAGGACCCATATTATGTCGATAGGGATTTTTATAAAGGAAATGGGCACCTTTTGGACGAGTTTGAAAGCTCAAAATTTAGTGAAGATAAGAGGGAAGAGGTGCTCTTTTATAAGAGAGGGGAGGGGCATTTTTTGAAACCTCAAAAATATTAATTTATTATAAAATAAAACCCCACATAAAAACATAAAAATGATTCAAATTAGAATATTAGATGAGATAGGGTTGTAATATAATCAAAAATAAAATTTATACATGTTTTCATTTTATTTTAAACCTTATCATTTTGATTTATCCTTATTTATTCTATTTAATTATATTTGTGGTAATAATATTCTAAATTTTAAATGGTCATAAATACTTAATTATGTGTTACTAAATGTCCATAATAGGATAATTTATTAAATTTTCGACCATATAATTTTCAATTTATAACTTACATTTTTTTTGATTATAAACATTTTAACAATATGTTATTTTTATAAAATATCAATAGTGTCAATTTTGACACTATTCATATATTTGAATTTAAATAGACTCCACACAAAAGATATATTTGAACCAAAATATTTAATATATTCCTAAAATTTCATATTAATCTAGAGAATTCTTTTATCATATTAATAAGTTAATATAAAATTTATTATAAAATTTTTAAAACCATTTTTTGATATTTCTCTTAATAAAAAAAGATACTACAATTTTTTTATAATTATTGAATATACTTATTTTTTAAAAAAATGAAAAATAAAGTTCAATGATGAATATAAATCTATTATATTTTATAATAATAATTTTAGTCGAATTTATCTTCTAAAAACCCAATCTTTTAAAATGCTATATTTATTAAATTATGAAGGTGAGAACTTTGACATCATTTAAAATAAAATAATATTGTTTTTATAATCAATTTTATAAGGCTCCAAATGATCAAAAAGTCGACACTTGGATGCTTATGGTTTATATATAATCTACCAATAAGTTTTGGTCATGTGTTTGGGCCTTTTTATGGGTATTAGTATTTTAATAAAAACTATATTATTGATATTTCAGTAAATAAATAATTTCAGCATTGTTAATGTAAAAGCTATTAAGGTAATTATATATTTATTAAGAATTAAAAATTAATTAACATGACAAATAAATACATTTTATCTTTCAAATTATTATTTATAATATAATTTATATTCTTTATAACCTATTATTAAAAATAATTTAATTATTAATGTTTGAGTGAGACATATTTCACTTTCCTTTAAATAAAATAAATTAAAGGTCTCAATCTCATCCAAGTAGGTTCCAATAGATACCCATTCGACCCAAGTATGTGTAAAGGTGAAATATAATCATCCTGTTATATTAATACAAGTGTTAGGGTAATTGTATAATATTATTTTCACCCTTAATTACCTGATTTACCTTTAACTGTTGTAAATAAAATTTACTGTAGTTAATATTCATAATGCCCTAAAACAATAGAATCCTATTAACATAATTTATACCTACTGATTCGAAGTATGGAATCCATTTTTACAAATTCAAGACATAGAAGTTTCCGAAATTAATTTAAAATTAATCTCGTTCTTTAGAAAACGAGTTATAACAGTTAAAATATTGTAAAATATTGAAATGTTTGTACCTATGAATTCAATATAAAATTAATGTCAATAGCATAAAATATATTAAATTATAAAAATATATTCTATTCATACATTAAAACCACAAAATATTATAATTTAACCATATAAATTATCTCGATGAAAAAAGTTTTTTAATTAAAATTTAGTGTATTTTTACTATTCATCAAATTATGAAGTTTATTAGAAAAATATCAGAATTTTAACCAAGGAAAATTTTAATATCCCACATCCAAATAAAAGGTTTACATTGTCATATTAAAATTATTAATGTTTATAAATCTTTGATTAAAAGGGGTTTTCCATTAAAATGTGAAAAAAATAAATATCTACTTGATCAATATCAAACATATATTTTTAATTATGCAACATACATATCTTATTAATTTCATTCAATAAAATATTTAATGTGACATATAATTGATTTAAATTTATCATAGGTTTTTAAAAATTAGTTTTATTTATTCTTTCTAACATAACGACTAGGTTATAATTGTAATTTTATATTAAGGGCATCTCAAAGTTTCTTTAAACTCGTGATTGTGTGCAAAACAGACTACTGAAAAATAAAAATTATTTAAATATTTCATAAAAATGGGAATTAAAATGTTTCTAAAGTATATATATGATATTTTTTAAAGTATTATACCTATGCAGTCATTAAAAAATTTCAAACATTTTACATTTCGTTTCCTAGGTTATCAGACAATGTTGATTTTGTGTATGGTGGACTACCACCTCATGAAATGATAGGATTCATTTATCAATAACTCTTTAAATAGAATTTAATAAAGATAATTATAATAAATTTATGTGATATAAATGGAATAATTATTATATTAATAAATTTTTTATCATTCATAAATTATAATATTTAATTTTCACACTTATATTTTCACTCACTTAAGGATGAGAACATCATTCATGTAAATGTGGACTACCACCTTCATGTTGCGATGTGACTCTCTTTTCATCACCACACCACATGGATGATATATATATTTATATAATTATAATAAAAAAATGTACTTTTGATGATATTATTACAATTTTGGAAACATATAATATTGCATACCTCCTTTCCATAATGATAATTGAAATGTTGAAACGTTACTCAAGCGTACGTACGACCTACCATCTCCATGATCATAACATTCATCATTCTGCAAACACATTTTCTAGTTTTACTGTTAAATTTATAAATGATTTATATATATTGTAGTTATTTCATGATAATTACTCTGGATATTATGTTATTATATAAGATACACAAGAATCGAAACCTTGATGACAAATAACAAATTAGATAACAAGGCAATTGACACCCAAAATAATGAAAATAATGATTGGTTATTAATTAATGGGTAATAAGATGTTATAAAAGAGTGATATATTATATTATAAATATTAATATGGTTCTATTATTAGTTAATATCTTGTTCAAAACGACTATACAAGATGTTAAATCATGTTCAAAAATAAATAAATTTTAGTTATAAGACTTCATCTAAATTTCCATTCATAAAGGCATATTGTAATGTTATACACCTAATATATTTTATATTGTGTATACCATAACCAATTTATGTGTAATATAAATATTCATTAATAATTAAAGTATTTTTAATATTTAACTATAATTATTTCATCCTAGGGAATTTAAGTTAAATGTTACCATATGGTAAAGAATGTCATAACTAGATTTCTTTTCATTGGGTTATATTATTTTTTCACTGTCATTGATATTATAAACCTATATGTGCATTACATTTTCAAAAAATTATGTTGTATATACACTTCTTTTATGCATATTTACATTAATACTCATAATATTTTCATTGGTTAATTCACACACCAATGTTATTACCATTGTAGGGGTTTTGTAACAACCCGAGATTTTGTGAAAATTATTATTTTTAATTTCATTGATGTCTTGTGTTATACGCTACACCAAAATTAGCTTGTGCTATACGCAACACCATATTAGCTTGCAGTATACGCAAAACTATTCTTCGCTCGTGTTACACACAATTTCACTTTCGTTTAGTATAAATTATTCTACGCAACATTATTTATAGATTTTGATTAATGTATAAATGAAACAAGTTTTGGTTATGTTATATGCAACAAAATATTGAGCTTGCAGTACACGTAGCCTTGATTTGGCTTTCTTTACACGCAATCACGACCTTCCACGATAGCATGTGTTTTACGCAATACCGAGTTTCACTAAACAACGATATGTTATTAAAATATTATATAAACTAGCCGTTATGAATAGTAATACCAAGGTTTTAAAAATTAAAAAAAAATTTCATTCAAAATGGAATTCATTTTGGGATTCAGAATATAGAAATTAGCCTAAGGTAAATTTTTTGTATTTTTCTAAAAACATTCAATTTTTGACGAATAGTGAAAACACTAGGTTACTATTTAAAAACAGACTTTTTATTTAAATAATTATTTATTTTATGTAAATTTATTTTAGGTAAAAACTGATACATAATACTTATATAAGTTCAATGTAATTCATTGGAGTCATTTTATAATAATTTTAGTTATATAAGAATTTTATTTAACTTTTCACCGTCTTTTACCCACCTCTTAGAAAAATTTGAAAATTTACATAAAATGTAATTTTACTGCTTCTGTGAGTAGAATTTAGAAAATCCGAGAGACAAGGTTAACATCAAGGAGTAAAATGTGGTTCAATAAGATAAAAATAATTTTTGGTGAATATTATCTTTTTTCTTTTATTTACCATGGTAAAAAGTAAATAGGGTAATTAAGGGTAAAATGATATTATTATTACCCTAACACATTTCCTAATTATATTAGATAAGTATAATTAGACCAAAAAATATTAGTAATATAATATTATCATTTAGGTCCACATGTATTAGATTATGAGATTTATTATTATTTAATTCAAAGAAGAGTTAAAACAGTTAAAATCAAAGTTTAATAACTAAAACCATTTTAATATAGAGTTATACATAAGATAAATTCAACTATAAATTTGAATTATAAATCAAAAAATATTTCCTACATAATGGTGATTATTTATATTTTTTAGACATTAAATAATTTAATTTATTTATGACACAATGCTGGTGGAGTAATTACCTTATTAATGAAATATTAACATAATTGAAGTTATAAATACCCAACTATATGTAATTTGTGACTTTATAAAAATTAACATAATTTTAATGTTAATATGACATGTTATTATTTGTTTAATTAACATTGTTAAAACAAATCATGATGTTATGATTTTCACAAAAATCAATTACCAAATATTGTGAAAATTGACATAAAATATTTTTAAAACAAATATAATATTATTAATTATTATTCTATTCCTAAAAATATAAGGTTTGGAAAATTAACTTAGATAAGGATATATATATTAATAATGAAATAGTTGGGGTTCGTTTGGATTGTTATATTAAGTTTATTAACCATATAGTGTAAGAAAACAATAATACACGGTAAAAGGTAAATTATTGAACATAGAGTTATATCTAAATGATAAAGTTAAAATAGTAACCTAAACATGTATAAAACCTATTGATTGAGATTATTTCGACCCATCCCCACTTTATCTTAGAAATAAATCAATTTTGATCTGTTATAAACCGAATATGACTTTATTATAAAATAATATTTTACGTTTTTCTTAATATGCCCCTCTCCTCCCTTATAAAAGCGCTCCTCCTCCCTCTTCTCTTTACACAATTTTTAGCCTTGAAGGTCGGACAAACCCTGCCAATTCCTCTTATAAACCTTTATAGTTATATCATAGAGGTTATGGTCTTCTAAAAATAACAACTCTAGTTCCCTAATAGGTAGTTCAAAGGAGGTGCGTCGAGGAAGAGGTAATCTCTTCTACCGATTCATTAAAGTTTCTTTCTTCTTAAAATTCTTCTTCTTTAGTTGTTTCATTATAAAGTAATAACATCAATATCACTAATATAATTATATGTTATTATAAATATTAAACAACCCCATTTCACCTTCTATCCATCCTATTGAAAACTAAATCACCTTGCATGCGTACGTACGAAATATCGTCTTCGCGTCGTGGTGTAATCTGTTTTCCACCACCACCTTACTTAGATGGTTATAATGGTGTAAATAATAACTATATATTATTATTATAACATCATAATTATTCTAAGATATTATATCATCCACTCCAAATCCATTCAATAAATATGGGAATGATATCATCGCTCGTGCGTACGTACGGATTACCGTCTCCACGACGCGATGAGATACATTTTCCATGTTAACAATTCATGAATGATTATAAAGTATATATAATGAATAGAAATGAGATATATTAAATAATAATGATACTGGATTTATGTATATATTAATTACTTATATCTTTTCAATTTAATAAGGAATCAAAAATAGCGTTAATGCGTACGTACGGTCTACCGCCTCCATTAACGGTGTATTTCGTTCCATTTATCGATCTATTATATATATTTATATTCTAAATATATATTATATATAAATAATGTTTTACATTCTGGAATTAAGTAATCATGATCTATGTAATCATATGAATAATTACAAGTCAAAACACGTACGACAAATGAAATGATTTTACCCAAAAAGATGCATTAACATAGAATTGACAAATGAATGTGTAATATAATGTCGTAAGTAAATCATATATGATATCCTAAATATTATTACGGTTATGTTACAAGTTAATAATATGTTTAAACCCTCTATACAGGAGTTCCAGATACATACAAAAGAAATTGGACATAAGGTAAGGGATATTGTGAAACTCACATTTTTTCTGAGATTACTTATATATAAGTATTTATTGGGGTTATCCTTCAAAAAAAAGAATTTATTGGGGTTATATTTTGCATCCATGTCCATAAAAATGTTTTTCATAAAGTGTTTAATATTATTCCATTTATTTCTAAAGTCATTTTTACCCATCTTTGACTGTTAAATTGTGTTATGGAAGGAATATTTCTTTTTTTTACCATATGATGAACTTTTTTACTTTTCCGGCAAAAGTACGAGTAGAATGTTTTTTTAACTTATACGGAATGAATGGATTTTTACGGTTCCATAAAGAATTATTTTCATGAATATTATTCCACAATATTTCATGATTATTTTCAAAAAAATCCTTTTCTTTTACAATTGCATGGCAATTTCTGAAAAGGAAATGATTTTGAAGAAGAAAGGATATTTTCCTCAAGAATTCATTTCAAGTGTTTTGTCAAAACTATTTTCCATCTAAGATGACATTATTTAGTATGATTATGTTTTATGCATAATGTCTCTATGATTTACATGGTTTCACTTTTCTTATGATGAAATGATATCCATTTGTTTTATATGGATTATGTTATGATGAGATGATGTTTATGAAACCCATTTTATTCTTTGGGTTATGATGAATGATTTTTTTTAGGTTATGGCACACATAAGAATGATTTCATTATGAGATGGGTGGGACCTCTATCTCCCTCCAATGCATTGGGTAGAGATTTATATCTCATGAGATAGACATGGCTGGAACGTCATGTAAATCCGGTTCAGTAATACAGGGTTGGAACGGCAAGTAAACCCGGTTCAGTAAGGTACTTTGTCCACTAAGATGGTCTTAGCAGCAATGCCTTGGCTACTATGGAAATCTTATCATGTGATTAATGTTTTTCCACAATTACAAGTTTTATTCCCATGCAATTTTATCATGATTGATGTTCCATTATGATTTATTCCTTACGTACTGCCAGGTTTTATGTCATTGCTCAAGATCTTGATGATTAAAGATTATGTTAATGTTTTTTTAGTTCAAATGTATATGGTTTGTTTTATTTTCTCAATTCATACCCCTACTAAGCATTTGAGCGCACACTTTTTTTATGTTTTCATTTCCCCCATGATTAAAAGAAAGGTTTTAGGTAAGGAAACAAAACGGGGAAGATCATCATTGGAGATGTTGAAGATCATTCAACATGATTAGAAGTTTATATTCCAAGTTTCCAAAGACACTAAACTATTACGGTCTTTGAGTGTTTGTTTTTGTTATAATTATTTAGCAAAAGTATTTTAATGTCCATGTATGTCAAGCTTTGGGTCTCTATAGTGGGTATCAGAGGAAAGGTTTAGTTAACCTTTGGAAACTAGGATGCGAAAATTTTAGTGAGTTCCCTAGAAGATATTTCTAAGGTATGTCTAGGGATGTCTCTAAGGTTACGTATAAGAATATGTTATAGTCCTAGAATTATGATAACGATCCTAGAATTAAACCTAAGATGTTAGATATTGAAGTTAATCCCCCTTTATTATGTTGTTTTCCTAGCAAGATTTTTTCCTCTCACACTATTGTTTTTGGGATTTAGAAAATGGCTAGAAACCAGAAGATTCGTGTTGATGGAGAATATTATGGAAAATGGAATGATATTATTCATGATCAAGAAAATGAAATGGGGTTTGGAAGGTGAAACATCATTATTATGCATAATCGGCAATCTCATAATATGATCAATAATCTCAACTGTGGTAAGTTTCCTGACTCAGCTAATAAGATAAAGATGGAGTTTCATGATGATCATAGAGGAATGAAAGTTCAATTTCAATCATGTAAATGATGTGGTAAGAGGAATCAGGGAGAATGATTCAAAGGAACTGGAAGATGCTTTGGGTGTGGAAAAGAAGGACACAAATCGAGTAATTATAAAGGAAAAGGTTTAGTTAACACCGTGGACAAGGATAATGGTATTGCTTAGACATCAACAACGGTTAATTATTTTAAATGTGGAATGTACAGGCATTATGCAAAACAATTCTCTAAGGGAAAATTTCATGAAGAGAATTAGCATGGTCATATGGGTAGTATTTATGTTAATTATTATGAAGATACTAAAAATGATATATGAGATGAAAGAAATGATGAAGCTCAGTCGGTGATTTAAGAAGGTAGTGGAATGATTGTATGTTTATCAAAAATAATGTGTGGTACTATGGAATAAAGAAAAATATAAGGATTATTACAATGTTGTCTTTCCTTGAGTTTTTGATGGTATAAGACGAATGGTACTGGTAACCATGAAAGGTTATTAAAATATTTTTGGAAGGTAGATAATATGTGCATAATGAATAGATATGGAGATAATGATATGTTTGATAGTATTAATGTGCTCATTACTGGTATAAGGACAATGTGATATCATGGTTTGAGTATATAGATTTTTGGGATTTTGGTATGTGGAAAGAGTTAACTTTTGAAAACATTCATTTTTTTACTAAGGTTCAATGGGTATTAATCTTTCCAGAGAATATAAGATTATGGTATTCACATGTTTGGAATGCAATCAAAAAGATATATCATGTGATATATGAGGGATGAATGATGGTATTCACGTTATTGTTATATGACCTTTTGAGTAATCGTTCTCTTTATACTATGAGTTTTGAAAGATGTATTTTGGATAATCCTATGATTGGAATGGGTTATGTTGAACATTATTTAGTATTTTTTAAGGATAGAATTTTTTTTCTATGTTATAATAGTGTAGTTTAAGAAAATGGACAACCTGAAGAATGGGCGATAACCCGTCTTGTCGTACGAGGATATGGAAATCAAACCCACAACTGAAGTGTGACAGGCCTTTATTTGCTACCACTGGCCTACAAGAAGTACCTAGTTAGTAGAAACTAGTTTTATTTTATTAAGAGGCATGATAGATGAGGTATAACTCCATTTTTGGAATCATATATGATTAACCTCACCATAGATGGACTTATGTATATTTGATAACTTTTTCTACCCTTTTGTTTGAGACAGATGGAATGACCCATCATTGTATCAAATGATTTGATAACACTTCAAGAATGAAAAATTCAACATTATTTCTTTAAGAGATGAATTAAAAATTGTTCAAGGAACGAACAACGGTGAGATTGTACCGAAATAAAGTTAGTATTTCTTCTAATTCAAAATTTTCAACTTTAGGGAAATGATCTAGAAAACCAAAAATGTTGTCCTAGTGTCCTCATATACAATGAATCAGATGGTACCTTAGATCATCACAAATTTATGGATTTGTGATTGTTGGATTTTTCGTAGCCATGTTCTCTACCACTCTCCATCAGAACATGATGGTTATGTTTCTCTTCCATATCCATATTTTCACCTATATTCTCCCAGTGATGATTTAATTTTGGTAACCATTATGTTTCTTACTTTACATTTTAAAATTATTTTTATTTATTACTTTTTACGATGTGATTTTCTAAGAATGAAAATTTCAAGTAGAAAACCATTTATAACCCCGATGAATTTCGAGGGACAAATTCATTTTAAGGGGGTAGAATGTAACAACCCAAGATTTTATGAGAATTATTCTTTTTAATTTCATTAATGTCTTGTGTTGTATGCTAGACCAAAATTAGCTTGTGCTATATGCAACACCGTATTAGCTTGCAGTACACACAACACTATTCTTCGCTCGTGTTACACACAATTTCAAATTCGTTTTGTAAAAATTATTCTACGCAACATTATGTATAGATTTTTTTTAATGTATAAATGAGATATGTTTTTTTATGTAAAATGAAACTACAAAGGGAGCTTTCACTACATGCAGCCCTGACTTGGCTTGCTTTACATGCAATCACGACCTTCCACGATAGCGTTTGTTGTACACAATACCAAGTTTCACTAAGCAACGATATGTTATTAAAATATTATATAAACTAGTCGTTATGAATATAAATACCATGTTTTTGAAATTTTATAAATTTTATCATTAAAATGGACTTCATTTTTGGATTTGGAATATCGACATTATCCTAGGGTAAATTTTTGGTATTTTTCTGAAACCTTTCAATTTTTGATGAATATTGAAAACACTGGGTTAATATTTAAAAACCGACTTTTTATATAAATAATTATTTATTTTATTTAAATTTATTTTAAGTAAAAATTGATAAAAAATACCTATATATGTTCAATGTAATTCATTGGAGTTATGTTATAATAATTTTAGATATATAATGATTTTATTGAACTTTTCACCGTCTTTTACCCACCTCCTAGAAAATTAGAAAATTTACAAAAAATGTAATTTTACCACTTCTGTGAGTGGAATTTTGAAAATCCGAGAGACATGGTTAATATGAAGGGGTAAAATGTGGTTCAATAAGATAATTTTTTTTGAGAACAATAACTTTTTACTTTTATTTACCACGGTAAAAATTAAATAGGGTAATTAAGTGTACAAATTATATTATTTTCACCCTAAAGCATGTCGTAATTCTATTGGTAAGTATAATTCGACCAAGAAAAAATTTAGGAATATAATATTATCATTTAGGTCCACATGGGTTAGATTAGGACATTTATTATTATTTATTTCAAAGAAGAGTTAAAAGAGTTAAAATCAAAGTTTAATAAATAAAACATTTTTAATATAGGGTTATACATATGATAAATTCAACTATAAATATTAATTAGAAAGCTAAAAAGATTTTATACATAATGGTATTTTATTTACAATTTTTAGACATTAAATAATTGAATTTATTTATGACACAATCCTGATTCAGTAAATACCTTATTAATGAAATATTAACATAATAGATGTTATAAATACCCAATTAAATGTAATTTGAGACTTTTTATAAAATAAAATAATTTTCATGTTAATATGACATGTCAGTATTAGTTTATGTATCTTTGGTCGAACTAATCATGCTTTCATGATTTTTACAAAAATCATTTACCATATAGTGTCAAAAGTTTCATAAAATAGTTTTTTAAAAAATATTATATTATTAATTGTTATTCTATTCTTAAAAATCTAATGTTCGGCCAAATTACTTAGATAAAGTTATATATATTAATAATGAACCACATGGGGTTTTTTTGGATTGTTATAGTATTTTTATTAACAATATAGTGTATGAAAACAAGAAGACACGGTAAAAGATAATTTTTTTAACAAAGAGTTAAATATAAATGATAAGGTTAAAATAGTAACCTAAACTTTTCTAAAACCTATTGGTTGAGAGGATTTCGATCCATTCCAACTTTAGCTTCGAAATAAATAAAGTTGGAGCTATTATAAACTTAATATGACCTTATTATAAAATAATATTTTATGTTTTCCTAAAGTGCCCCTCTCCTCCCTTATAAAAGGGCACCTCCTCCCTTTTCTCTTTACACAATATTGAGCCTTGAAGCTTAGACAACCCCTGAAAATTCTTCTTCTCAACCTCTGTAGTTATATCATAGATGTTCTGGTCATCTAAAAAGGGCAACTGTAGCGACATAATAGGTAGTTTAAAGGAGGTGTGTAGAGGAAGAGGTAATCTCTTCTACCGATTCTTTCAAGTTTATTTCTTCTTAAACATCTTCTTTTTATTTAGTTGTTTCATTATAAAGTAATAACATCAGTATCACTAATATAATGATTTGTTATTATAAATATGAAACAACCCCATTTCACCTTCTATCCTTCCTACGGAAAACGAAATCATTGCGCGTGCGTACGTACAGAATACCGTCTCCATGCCGTGGTGTAATTTGTTTTTCCACCACCACCTTACTTGGATAGGCATAATGGTGTAAAGAATAAATATATATGATTATTTTAACATCATAATGATTCTAAGATATTATATCATCCACTCTAATTCCATTCAATAAATATGGGAACGATATCATCGCTCGTGCCTATGTACGGATTACCGTCTCCACGACATGATCATATTCATTTTCGATGTTAACAATTAAAGAATGATTATAAAGTATATATAATGAATATTAATGAGATATATTACATAATAATGATACTAGATTTGATTATATATTAATTACTTATATCTGTTCAATTTAATAAGGAAACAAAAATAGTGTTCATGCGTACGTACGGTCTACCGTCTCCATGAACGGTGTATTTCATTCCATTTATCAATCTATTATATATATTTATATTCTGAATATATATTATACATAAATAATTTTTTACATTCTAGAATTAATTAATAATGATCTATGTAGTCATATGAATAATTACAAGTCAAAACACGTACGACAAATGCAATGATTTTATGTAACATCCCAAGTAAATGAAGAATAATACATATTTTATATTTATTAATATTTGTGAATTAAATATTAATTTTACATTAAAGTGGTTTCTAGGTTCGATAGCGTACTCAATACGCAACAGCAGGTTTCTTTGGAATCTTACGTTGCAGACTAATAATATAATATTATTATTTTAAATGGTAGTTAATTCCTAGTTGTTGTATTGGAAGAAATGAACAAAACTAACTATAATATGATTATACATGTTTGTTAAATATATTTAAATTTATCAAATAAATATTAGAGGCTTAAAAAGTGAATGAATCTAATTTTAAGAAAAATTTTCATTAAAAGGTCGATTTATCGCCTTTTAATGGTGAACCCTTTTTAAATCTAGTTTTTGTAACTTTAATACATTCTATATGACCAAATAAAATCCTTCATTAGAATTGGGACATCAAAATTTACTTAGTTCAATTTTTTGGAATTTTTTCGATGAAGTTCATTTTTTAACGAATAGTGAAAAATAATTTATTTTAATTCAAAAGTGCCTTTTAATCTAATTTATTTATTTGGTTAGATTATCTTATTAATTCGTTTTAAAGTGAAAATAAAATATATTTTTACCATTTAATCCAATGTTGTTCATTGGAATTAATTTCACTTTGAAATTGGATATAAACAAATATCAATCTTTTGATAGTTATTTTTTCATAAAAACACGCTATTTGTTTTACCAGTGGGAATTAATTTTTAATTAATTAATACCACTTATATTTTTTGAATTCGAAAAAATATAAATCAATTTTGAATTCAGAATATCAAATAATTCTTAGGCGGCATTTTTGATATTTTTCTGAAAAACTACTATTTTTTATGAATAGTGAAACCACTTAGCAGTAGTTAAAAAAATGACTTTTTCATTTAAATGAAATTTTACCACTCCTGTGAATTGAATTTAAAAAATCTGACATACATGGTTGTTATCAAGAAGTAAACTGTGTTTCAATAAGATGAAAATAATTTGGGTGAATAGTAACTTTTGAATTTTATTTATCGCGGTTAAAGGTAAATAGGGTAATTCAAGGTTAAAAGAATATATAATAATTAAAAATCACAATAAAAATTGTCTTAACCTTATTGGTTGAGTCATTAACGACCATGGGAATCTTTGGGTTGATTTTGAGACCCCATTGATCCACTTGGGAGTGAAAATGACAATTTAGATTAATTAATTTAATGTAAAGACAGAATTGACATTAACAAAAATCTTTCAGTAATTAATTTTTATATGGTGTTATATAAGTCCTATTTTCACCTATTAATATTCATTGTAAATATAAAAATATTTCCTAGAAGATAGTATTTTTTTATAATTTTTAGACATCGAATAAATTAATTAATTTATGACACAATAATGAAGCAGTATTTACCTAAATAATAAATGATTAAAATAAATAAGATTATAATGATTAAAATATTATCCAAAACATGTCCAATTTTGATTGTATGATTTTATTTCGATTATTCATCATCTTATATTTGACCATAATGATTTTTGGACCATTAGAAACTGAATATCATTATATAATAAAATAAAGTTTTCACACTTTCTTAAAGAGCCCCTCCCCCCCCTTATAAAAGGAGACCAATTCTATCCAATTTCACACACCTCTCAAGCCCTTTGGCTCGTCCAAACTCTACCCACTTAATCTCCCTACATCCCTATCCTCATCCGAGAAGCCTTAACTTAGGCAGAAGGCATTTCATGAAGTCCTTTGGTTCAAACCAATGAGATTTACCCAAATTAAAGGTAACAGTTTCCCTTAAATTGTTTTCTTTTATTTTACTTCTCCAACCACTAAAATCTTTATATTTCCTTTTTTTGAAACAACACCAGTATCCTCAATAAACTAGAATGTTGTTATGATAAATATTCTAATTACACTTACACACACCTCCATCTAAAGGATGAAGAACATAATGCTTCTGTGGATGGAAAACTAACGCCTCACGAAACGATGATTGTTCAATTACATCTTACCGCCTCTCATGGTGAACATTATGATGGAAATGTTTTTATATATGATATATATTATGTTTATGATTTCTTTATTATTCTCTACTTCCCAATTATATCAAACCTTTATGGTTTCCATAGTGGATAAATACGATAATCTCATTTGAGGATGTGCGGACTACCGCCCCTCAAAGTGATGTGACTCGTTAATGCCTTATGTGGGATGTATAAAGGATAGAGTTTATGATATTATATATAATATTATACTGTAATTATAATATACATTTGTATCATTATGTTTTAATTCCATTAAAATAATAAATATAAATAAAAGTACTGTTCATGCGTACGTACGACTTACCGTCTCCATGAACGGTGCATTTAATTTCATACCTCCAAATGTTATGTAATATTATAAATACATGCATATACCGGATATATATGATATATACGATATCTAAATCATGATTATTATTCTGTAGATAATGGATATTTGACTACATTTACAACATGTAATTATAAGAAGCCCATTTTTGACTCAAGTGCCAAATATTGACAAAACGAACGTTAATTATTAAATAATGATTATAACACGGTAATAAGTAATATAAAAGGATTAATAAACTTGAAAAAGGTTCTTAAGAAAGTATAAATTAACTCTAGTTTATTATTCAAGAGATTAAATAACGAACGGGTCAAGTCGGACACGAGGTAAGAGACTTCATCTCAATCTCCTTTCATTGAGGAATTTTTTGTTTTATACACAACATTATTTTATACGGTGTATAAACCCCTTTGACTTTCCATTATATTCAAAGGGAATCTTTTTATATGAATCATTTTAATAAACAACAAAAATGAATGTTTTTTTAACGTAAGCGGTGACAACGTCCTTTCCGCCGTCGCGAGTATTATTGGATCTTTGGCTTCCTTAACAAGCCATAATGTTTTTCAAAGGGAAAAAAATACCATGTACTCAATTTACGTATTTTTGTATTGAAAATGATTTTGAGAATGGATTTATTATTTCAATGTCTTGAAAGGACAATTTTTTAGTGCAATTTGGAAATGTATCATTCCTTTATGCTTATGTTATGTGTAATAATAATGTCATGGTTCTTGGGCATTATTTACGAATATGGGTGGTTCCGTGATAAAACTAGGGTGGGTGAGCCTGAGATAGCTCTCCAATGCATTGGGTAATGTGATGGAGGTAAACGTGAATGTTTCTCCTAAGAGAATTATGGAATATACTATGATGGGTATTCCCAGGTAACTCTCTATGTTGTTGTGATAGCTACAATGTAAGTGTGATATGGATGCCACAAGTTACCTTTATGATTTATTATTTCAATATGTCCTTCATAAATCCTATGATTTCATGAGGTAAGTAAAGGATTTCATGTTTTGTATGTATTTATGAAAAAATGTTTTCATTCCTTGCTTTATAACCCTTACTGAGCTTTTTATGCTCATCCCAAGTTTTGAAATTTTTTCACAGGACTTAAAGATGAATACGGTCAAGGATGGGATCAAGGAAAAGTCATGTTGTCTAAAACATGGAACTAAACATGAATCTTTTTTTCAACAGTTTTTATTTTATGAAAAATTGAAACTGTGTATAAATGTCTACCTTGTAATCTTTTGAGATGTAATAGTTATGTCTTAATTCTCTAAAACTCTAAACCTGAAAAGATCCTCAATTGAATTATTCATTTAATTCAATATTAAGTAATGTTTAAGGCCGAGTCCTTATAGTTGGAATCATAGGTCGGTTTTGATAACATTAGGAATTAGGGTATTGTTAAAGTAATATCCATAAAGAAATTTATGTTAATATTGAAATCATATAGCATTTCTAGATTACCATGTTGCTTCGCCTAAGATATTTTTGTGTTCAGAATGGTTTTCTGCAGAGGAAACAGAGCATCTATGTTGGGATGACATCAGGAATAGGACAACCGTCCAAATCAGCAACCTAAGATGGTCAGAATTGGAACTGAACAGTTTGATGTAGGGATGGCACAGTTGACTCAGGCGATAAACGGTGGTGGTATCCATGTACGAGATCAGCGATATCAACCACAGAGGAACATGTCAGTAGTGGAGCATTTCATGAGGCAACATCCCCAATCATTCAAAGGATTATCTGACCCTGTACTAGCTGAAGGATGGATTAAAGCACTGGAGAATATTTTTGATGTCATGGGTTTTTCAGAACATCGAAAGGTTAGTCTTGCAGTTTAACATTCAGAATGTGAAGCTGATCAGTGGTGGTCGATGGTGAAATATATCATGGATAGTGAGGAGATTGGTGCTCTCGATTGGGATGAATTCAAAGGTATGTATCCTGAGAAATATTTTCGTAAGGTGGTTCGTCTTAGGATGGAAAAAAATTCCTAGAATTGAGGCAGAAGGATGACTCAGTGGCTACTTATGTAGAAAAATTCTCTCGACTAGAAAGGTATGCTCCAAATTTCATAAGATATCTTGATAGTAAAATCAATCGTTTTTACTCAGGATTAAAGCCAACGTATCGAAGGGATTTAGATTCTCGTGAGTTAAAATGTTATGAAAAACTTGTTCGTTGTGCGGAGAAGGTGGAAATGGAGTTTACCGATGATCAGGTATTATTTGACAAACATGAAAATAAGAGGTCAAGGTGGCAGGCGAAAGGGAAGAACTTTTCAAAAAACTCTAATCGTAAGAAACTTAAGTTTACAGTTTGTGAGAATTGTGGTAAAAAGAATGCTGGGAAATGTCTTTTAAATTCTGGTAAGTGCTACCGATGTGGTAAAATGGGACATAAGGCTCGTAATTGCACTGAAAAAGATCAGGGTAATGGTAGGACAGAATCTAATTTACAGTCAGTAAAATGTTTTAAGTGTAATAAAATGGGTCATTATGCAAATGTGTGTCCAACAAAGAACTCAACCGAAGGAAAGCAGCCGGACTAAAAGCATAAAGGGGTGTAGAAATCCTTTTCAACTACTTCAGCAGATGTTGGGCCATCAAATGAAGTTGTATGAGATATATTTTTTGTTTGTTCAGATTATGCCAATGTGTTGTTTGATTCATGTTCTACACATTCATTCATTTATTATAAGTTTTCTTGTAAATTGGGAATTCCATCTCATGATATGAATACTGAACTTATGGTAAAAACACCTGGAGGAAATGTTGAGGCAAAAAAGAAAACATAAGAACATTCATGTCCTTGTGTGTGGAAAGAATCTACCAGGAAACCTTATTGTTTTGACTCTAGTAGAGTTTGATGTTATTTTGGGCATGGATTGGCTTTCTGTTTATCATGCAAAGATTGACTCTTGAGCTAAAGAGGTTTCTTTTCAGAATAATTTTCAGTTTGTGTACAAGAATGAACCCTTGCTTTTGATAACATATCTAGAAGTCAAAAAACTGGTAAAATATGGAAATGAATGTAACCTTGATCATATTGTTGAAAACAAAGGAACTGTTCAGATTAATGATGTGCCATTGGTGAATGAGTACCTTGATGTTTTTCCTGATGAGTTGCTTGGTATTATACCTGATCGGGAAGTTGAATTTACTGTTGACTTAGTTCCTGATGCTAAGCCAATTTCAAAACCCCCCTATCAAATGGATAAAATTGAACTTTTAGAGATAAAGAAGAAATTGCAGGAGTTACTAGTTAATGGTATCATTCGACCTAGGACATCACCAAGGGGTGCTCCTTTCTTGTCTGTTAAAAAGAAATACGGTTCAATGAGACTTTGCATGATTATAGAGAATTGAATAACATCACTGTTAAGAATAAGTATCCTTTTCCTCATATCGATGATTTGTTTGATCAGCTCTAGGGAGCTCAGTATTTTTTGAAGATTGAATTGAGGTCGGGGTACCATCAGTTTAAAGTAAAGGAAGCATACATTCCTAAGACCGCGTTTCATACTATATATGGCCACTATGAATTTGTAGTTATGACTTTTGGGTTAACCAATGCACCTGTTGTATTCATGGATCTTATGAATAGAATTTTCCGTGAGTTCTTGGATAAGATTTTGGTTGTGTTCATTGATCATATTTTGGATTATTCCAAAAGTAAAGAGGAGCATGAAAGTCATTTAAGGGTTTTATGGAAAACCTTATAAGAAAAGAAACTTAATGGAAAATTTAGCAAGTGTGAGTTTTGGTTACAAAAAATTTCTTTCCTCGGTCACACTGTTTTAAAAAATGGCATAAATATTGATCCTGCTAAAACTAAAGTTGTTGAAGAATGGCCAAGGCCCACAAATATAACCAAGATCCGTAGTTTTCTTGGTTTGGAAAGTTATTACCAAAGGTTTGTTGAAAATTTTTCAAGTTCATCTAGTCCAATGACTAAGTTAACTCGAAATGGTGTTAAGTTCATCTGGACAAAAGAATGTGATTATTGTTTTCTGGGATTGAAAAGAAGATTGGTGAATGCTCCAGTTTTAGCATTGCCTTCTAGAAATGGTGTGTTTTTTATCTACAGTGATTCTTTGTTGATGGGACTAGGTTGTGTCCAAATGCAGAATGATCAGGTAATTGCATATGCTTCACGTCATTTGAAACCACATGAGGTAAATTACCCTACACATGATTTGGAATTAACTGATGTCGTGTTTGCCCTAAAAATTTGGAGGCATCATTTGTATAGCGTGAAGTGTGAAATATATACTGATCACAAAAGTTTGAAGTATATATTCACTCAGAATTAATAGAACATGAGAGAGAATAGATGGTAGGAATTAATCAAGGATTATGATTGCACGATCTTTTACCATCCGAGAAAAGAAAATAAAGTGGCTGATTCTTTGAGTCGAAAATGTAACACTTCATTAACCATGCTACGTTTGGAACAAGATCCTTTGGTTTTTGATTTGATGAATTATGGAATAGATGTTGTTGTTGAAGGAAATTATTCTGGTTTGTTTCAGGTGTCAGCAAGATCATCTCTATCAGACAAAATAAAGCAAGCGCAGAAGGAAGACAATGAGTTGCAGAAAAAGGTAGAGTTGGTTCAGAAGGGTAAGTTGCCAGAATTTAACATTGATAATGATTGTGTTTCGAGATTTAGGAAGATATTATATGTGCCTTGTGATTCACAGTTTAAGAATGAGTTGTTATGTGAAGCTCATAGTTCTCTGTTTTCTGCTCATCCTAGTCGTACTAAGAAGTATAGAGATCTTCGGGAGTATTACTAGTGGGATGGAATGAAAAGAGATATTGCTGATTTTATTTTGAAGTGTTTGACTTGTCAGCAGGTTAAAGCAGAGCGGCAGTTACTGAAAGGAATGCTTCAACCTTTACCGATACCAGAGTGGAAATTGGAAAACATATCCATGGACTCCGTTGTGGGATTATCAAAGACATCTCGAGCTAATAATCCAATCTAGGTTATAGTTGACCGATTGACTAAATCTGCTCAATTCCTTCCTATTAGAGATGATTTGACTCCAGATCAACTTGCTCGGTTTTATGTTAAAGAGATATTCAAGTTTCATGGAGTTCCCATCTCCATTGTATCTGACTGTGATCCCAGGTTCACTTCTAACATTTGGAAAGGCCTTCAGAAGTCATTGGGTACTGAATTAAATTTTAGTACAACTTTTCATCCTCAATCAGATGGGCAGTCAGAACGAACAATTCAGACATTAGAGGATATGTTACGTGCATGCTTGATGGATTATCAGAGAAGTTAGGACCAACATCTTTCTTTGTTTTAATTTCCTTATAATAACAGTTTTCATTCAAGTATATAGATGGCTCTATTTGAGGAATTATATAAAAAGCATTATCGAACTCCAGCTTTTTGGGATGAAGTAGGTGAAAGGAGGCTGATGGGACCAGAATCGGTAGAAGAGATGGTAGAGAATATTTTGTTGATTCAGAAGCACATGAGAACATCTCAGAGCAGACAGAAAAATTATGTAGATAACCAGAGGAAGGATCATTCCTTTGAGGTAGGTGATCATATCTTTCTCAAAGTTTCTCCATGGAAAAGTGTGATGCGTTTTGGTAATAAGGGAAAGTTGAGTCCGATGTTAATTGGACCTTATGAAATTCTGGAGAAAGATGGATCAGTTGCGTATAGAGTTTCTTTACCTCCAAGTTTATCCCAGGTACACAATGTTTTTCATGTTTCAATGTTGAGAAAGTATATTCCAGATCCATCTCATGTTTTGAGCCTAGAGGTAGTTCAGTTGGAAGAGAATCTCTCTTATGAAGAACAACCAATCCAGATCCTTGACCATAGAGAGAAAGTGTTCCGGAATAAGGTAATTCATCTGGTAAATGTTTTGTGAAAAAACCATATGGTTTAAGAGGCAACGTGGGAATATGAAAATGCTATGAGGGATAAATACCCCCACTTATTTTGATAAGTAAATAAAAATTACGAGGACGCAATTCCCAAAAGGGGGGAAAGATGTAACATCCCAAGTAAATGAAGAATAAGACATATTTTATATTTATTAATATTTTTTAATTAAATATTAATTTTACTTTAAAGGATTTTCTATGTTTGATAGAATACCTGATACACAATAACGAGTTTATTTGGAATCTTATGTTGCACACTAATAATATAATATTATTATTTTAAACGGCAGTTAACCCCTAGCCGTTGTATTGCCGGGAATGAACAAAACTTACTACAATATGATTATAAATGTTTGTTAAATATATCTAAATTTATCAAATAAAATTTAGAGTCTTAAAAAGTGAATGAATCTAATTTTAAGCATAATTTTCATTAAAAGGCCGATTTATTGCCTTTTAATGGAGAACCCTTTTAAAATCTAGTTTTGGTCACTTTAATATATTCTATATGACCAAATAAAATCCTTCATTATAACAGGGACATCATAATTTACATAGTGAAATTTTTTGGAATTTTTCTGATAAAGTTCATTTTTTAATGAATAGTGAAAAATATTGTATTTTAATTCAAAAGTGCCTTTTAATATTATTTATTTATTTGGTTATATTATATTTTTAATTGGTTTTAAATTGAAATAAAAATATATTTTTACCATTCAATCCAATGTTAGTCATTGGAATTAATTTCACTTTGAAATTGGACATAAACAAGTATCAATCATTTGATAGTTATTATTTCATAAAAACACGCTATTTGTTTTAACAGCGGGAATTAATTTTAAAATTAATTAATTCCACTTATATGTGTTGAATTTGAATAAATAGACATAAATTTTTAATTATGAATATCAAATAATTCTTAGGCTGAATTTGTGATATTTTTTCTGAAAATCTTCAATTTTTGATGAATAATGAAACCACATAGTGGTATTTAAAAAAAACTGACCTTTTCATTTAAATTGAATTTTACCACTCCTGTGAATTGAATTTCAAAAATTTGACATACATCGTTTTTATCATGAAATAAAATGTGGTTCAATAAGATGAAAATAATTTTTGGTGAATAGCAACTTTTGACTTTTATTTACCACGGTTAAAGGTAAATAGGGTAATTCAAGGTTAATAGAATATTATAATAATTAAAAATTACATTAAAACTTTTCCTAACCTTATTGGTTGAGTCATTAACTAACATGGGCATCTTTGAGTCGATTTTGGGACCCCATTGATCCACTTGGGAGTGAAAATGACAATTTAGATTAATTAATTTAACGTGAAGACAAAATTGAAATTAACAAAAAAAATTTTGTAATTAATTTTTATATGGTGTTATATAAGTCCTATTTTAGTATATAAATATTTATTTGAAAGGTAAAGATATTTCCTACTAGATTGTTTTTTTATAATTTTTATACATCGAATAAATTAATTCATTTATGACACAATAATGATGCAGTATTTACCTCAATAAAAAATGATTAAAATAAAGAAGATTATAATGATTAACATATTATCCAAAACATGTCCAATTGTGATTGGATGATTTTATTTCGATTATGAGTCATATTACCTTCGACCTTAATAATTTTTCGACCATTAGTAACCGAATATCATTATATAATAAAATAATGTTTTCACACTTCCCTAAAGAGCCCCTCCTCTCCCTTATAAAAGGAGACCATTTTTATCCAATTCCTCACACCTCTCAGGCCATTTGGCTCATCCAAACTATGCCCAATTAAGCTGACAACATCCCTCTCCTCCTCCTAGAAGCATTAACTTAGGCAGAAGGCATTTCAATAAGTCCTTTGCTTCAAACCAAAGAGAGTTACCCAAATTAAAGGTAACGATTTCTCTCAAATTATTTTCTTTTATTTTACTTCTCCAACCTCTCAAATATTTTTATTTCCTTTCTTTTGTAACAAAAAAAGTATCCTCATATATACTAGTATGTTTTCATGGGAATTATTCTAACTACACTTACACACACCTCCATATAATGGATGAAGAACATAATGTTTATGTGGATGGAAAACTAACGCCTCACGAAATGATGATTGTTCAATTACATCTTACCGCCTCTCATGATGGACATTATTATAGAACTGTATTTATATATGATATATATTATGTTTTTTATTTATTTATTCTTCTATACTTCCCAATTATATCAAATCGTTATGGATTCCTTAGTTGGTAAATACGATAATCCCATTTGGGGAAGTGCGGACTACCGCCCCCTCAAAGTGATGTGACTCGTTAATGCCTTATGTGGGATGTATAAAGGATAGAGTTAATGATATTATATATGATATTATACTATAATTATAATATACCTTTGTACCATTATGTTTTAATTCCATTAAAATTAGAAATAGAAATGAATGTAGCGTTCATGCGTACGTACGGTTTACCGTCTCCATGAACGGTGCATTTCATTTCTTACCTCAAAATGTTATGTAATATTATAAATACATGTATATAATGGATATATATGATAAATATGATATCTAAATCATCATTATCATTATGGAGATAATGGATATTTGACTACATTTACAACATGTAATTATAATAAGTCCATTTTTTGACTTAAGTGTCGAATATCGACAAAATGAACGTTAATGATTACATAATGCTTATAACATGGTAATAAGTGATATAAAAGGATTAATAAACTTTAAAAAGGTTCTTAAGCAATAAAAAATTAACTTTAGTTTATTATTCATGTGATTAAAGAACGAACGGGTCATGTCGGACATAGGTAAGGGACTTCGTCTCAATCTCCTTTCATTGAGGCATTTTTAGTTTTATACACTACTTTATTTCATACGGTGTATAAACCCCTTTGACTTTCCATTTTATTAAAAGGGAATCATTTTATACAAAGTGTTTTACTAAATGACAAAAGGGAATGTTTTTTTAACGTAAGCGGTGACACCGACCTTTCCGCCGCCGCGAGTATTATTTGATCTTTGGCTTCCTTAACAAGCCAGAATGTTTTTTAAAGGGAAAAATAAATACCATATACTCAATTTACCTATTTTGGTTATGAGAATGATTTTGCGAATGGATTTATTATTTTAATGTCTTGAATTGATATTTTGTTATTGTAATGTGGAAATGTTATCTTTACTTTATGATTATGCTTATGTGTTATAATCATGTTATGGTTCTTGGGAATTATTTACGAATATGGGTGGTTCCGTGATAAACCTAGGGCGGGTGATCCCAATATAGCTCTCCAATTCATTGGGTAACATGACAGAGGTAAATTTGAATGTTTCTCCTAATAGATTTAGGGAAAATACTGTGATGGGTATTCCAAAGTAACTCCCTATGTAGCTGTGATAGCTACAATGTAAGTGTGATATAGATGCCACGAGTTACCTTTATGATTTATGATTTCTATGTTTCCTTCATAAATCATATGATTCCATGTTTCCAAAGACACTAAACTATTACGATCCTTGAGTGGTTTTTGTTTTTTTAAGTATTTAGAAAATTTATTGTAATGTCCATGTACGTCAGGCATTGGGTCTCTACTGGTTTAATTCACATTCTAATTTTAATTGGGATTACTTTTACATGAATTTCCATTGAAAGAAATTATTTTATAGTTTTTTAACAGAAAAATTATTTTTTATATCCTATAGTTATTCATTACTATTTCTTTGTAAAGTCACCATTTTCTTGTTCTTTGTTTTTAAAATAATTGTTATTTTTTTAATAAAATTTCCAAATTCAATTTTCTATTTGGATGGAAAAACATTCTGTTACACCCCAAGAATTCATAATGTGTTATTTCTTCAAAATAATTCAATAACTTGCACTACACGCAACACCGAGTTCAATCACACCATGACTTACAAAAAAAAAGCCATTAAAAGAGGTCATTAATAGCATTAACTACATTTTAAACTTTATATAATCCTTATAATTTTTCCATATTATGAGTATCTTAGACATAATGCAAGAAAAAATTCATTTTCAGTATTGCACTTTTATCAACTTTTAATAGTGAACCGTTTTTAAATACAATATTTTAAACTTTTTGACTAAATGGGGACATCAAAAATTTAAAATGAAACATCCCAAGCTTCTATGGTACGCTTCTCTTTGATTAATGCGATAGCGTGTGTTGTACGCAACACCGAGTTCTAACAACCAATCAAACTAGCCGTTATGAATAGTAATACCTACTTTTTAAAATTATATATATTTTATATTTCAAAATGGACTTCATTTTTGGATTCGGAATATCTAATTTAGCGTAAGGTGAAAATTTGGTACTTTTCGGATAACTTTCATATTTTGATGAATAGTGAAAATTACTAAATTTTAATTAAAAACAACTTTTTTAATAAAAATAATTAATAGTGATAAATTATGAATTTGAGTGGTTTTAAATTATATTTAGAATATATTTTTACCATTTATTATAATGTTGGTCATTGGACATAATTTTACAATTAAACCGAACATAAACAAGTGTCAATCTTTTGATAGTTATTATCTCTTAAAAACACGCTTTTTGTTTTGACAGCGGGAATTAATTTTAAATTAATTTCTGCCACTTCTGTGTTTTGAATTTAGAAAAATGGATTCCATATTTGGAATCAGGATGTTCAAATTGTGTAAATAGGTAACTTTTATTTTTAGACATTTTGAATAATTACTGCGGTAAATATTTTATTTACCATGGTTAAGGGTAAATCAGGTAAATAAGGGTTAAAAAATAATATTATAATAATAATAAATTACCCTAAAACGTGTCTTAACCCTATTGGTTGATACATGGTAGACCCTGGGAATCTTTGGGTCTATTTTGGGACCCCATGGATCCACTTGTAAGTGATAATGACACTTTATTTTAATTAAGTCAAAATAAATACAAAAATGACACAAGCATATATCTTTTAGCAAAACAATTGTTACATAGGGTTATATATGTTGGATTTTAGATTATAAATATTAATTAGAGACATAAAAAGATTTACTACATAATTATATTTTATTTATAATTTTTAGACATTAAATAATGTATTTTATTTATGACACAATGATGATGCAGTAATTACTATAATAGTGAAACATTAAAATAATTGATATTATAAATACCCAAATAAATATAATATGAAACTTTTAATGCATTAAAATAATTTTATAGGATAATATGATATATTAGGATTGATTTAATTGACTTTTTTCGAAGTTACCAACCTGTTATGAGTTTCACAAAAATCAACTATTGAATAGTGTCAAAATTGACATAAAAGAGTTTTTAAAACAAATATTATATTATTAATTGATATTAAATTCCTAAAAATCTAAGGTTCGGCCAAGAGACTTATATCATGATAGATGTATCATTAATGGACCACTTGTGGGTCGCTTGTATGTATATGGTAAGTTTATTAACCATATTATATAAAAATACAAATAGACATTGTAAAAGTGAAACTAATTAACTTAAAGTTAATACTTAAAGATAAGGTTAATATAAGTACCCAAACCTGTCTAAATTCTATTGGTTGAGTTGTTTTCGACCCATACCCACCTTAACCTTTTAATAGTCAACTTTGGAGCCATTGGAAACCTATTATGAATTTATTATAAACTAATATCTCTAGCTTTTCCAAAGGTGCCCCTCACCCCTCTTATAATAGGGAACTCCTCCTTCCCATTTATTCACACCTTCGAAGCCTTTTTGTTCTGCCAAAATCTGCCCAAATACTCTCCCAACATCCCTCACTACAACCTAGAGGCCTTAGTTTGATCAGAAAGCCAACCTAAGGAGCCATTTTGATCAAATCAAAAGGAAGAACCCGAAGAAGAGGTAATGATTTCACCACCCTTTTCTAAGTTCATTTCTTCTTCCACTTCTTCTTCCTTGGTTGTTACCATTCTAAAATAATAAATACAGTATCATATATATACTGTGATGTTATTATAAATATGGTACAACCATATTCAGTATTCTATCCACCCTTTGAATAACATGTCACCATACGTGTGTACGTACGGCTTACCGTCTCCACGTCGTGGTGTAATTGTTATTCAATATAATATTATTTGGATGGGTATAATAATGATGTGTAACTCATGTAAATAATAAATATAACATGTTAAGGATTATTTATATATGATATACCATCCATTATATATTATTTTAATATCAAAATAATGATATTGTCGCTCATGCGTACGTACGGACTACCGTCTCCACGAACGCGATGAGATTCATTCTCCATCGTATCCATTCAAGTATAATTATCATTTGATGATTTAAAAAATGATGTTTAAGGACTTGATATCATTCTGGATATGAATAATATAAAACCTATCCTTTACGAACATGGATTACGTAACAAAACATATAAAAGAAAACAAGTAAGTTAACACCCGAAACAACGATAATACTAAGATATTATTATCAAATCAATATTAAAAGATCATATATGATATCATATTAATGTATATGATTATTTTATAATTTAATAACAATTATTTCACCATTATACAGGAGGTTAACCTACCCCAACCAAGTAAAAGTACAAGGTAAGGGATTTTCTTATCTCACTTTCAATTCCGTGAGATTTCCATTGTTCGCCACTAAATTATTGAAAGTGGTGTATTGTGTACTACCATTTGATATATATTATCATGATTATCTTTATATTAATGTTATTCTGTAAATAATTTGGTGGTTATTAACTTTTTTCCATACGACTCAGTTGATTAATGGGGTAAGGGGTTTTCATCTCACTCCTTATTCCCGTGAGATTCATGCCATATTGCCACCATCACCTTTTGTGTGGTGTGTGTACTGCCCATAATTATATTATTTGTGTAATAAAACTTAATTTATGTGTATTTACATATTCATTGTATGATACCTCTTTCATTGGTTGTATGTTTCATAAGTTACCAAATTGGTAAGGATTTATTTCGCAATCTATTCATTATCCGAGATTGTTTATACATAATTATCTACTGGGACCTTGTTATCATCCACGTCCATATTTCTTCAAAATTTATTTCAAAACATTTCTAATATTTAAAAGAATATGGGTTAATGTCATTTATACACTTGTTTTACTTTTTATAATAGGTTTATAAGGGAATCTTTCCGTCGTTTTCCAAACAAGGTTCTTTTAACCTTTTCGACAAAATTAAGATAAGAATGTTTTTTTAACTTATACGGCGGGTGCGGTTATTTTCCGCCGTTATAAAATCGTCAAATCTTCCCTTACAATCTTATAAGAACATTTTCAAGAAAATGTTTTATTTTATATGGCTCTTAAATGGTTTCAAAAATAGAAAGAGATATTTCTCTAAAAAGTGTTTTGATTTCACCTATGTCAACATCCTTTGACGGATTTTACGCTTATTTAAAGTTGATTTATTATGATACAAAACATCCATATTGTAATAAAGTTTTGTGATATGTTTGACTGTGGATGTGCCATTTATATAGCATTCATGGTTTATGAGTAAAGTATTGACATTTCGTATGCTAGTTCCAATAAGAATGTTTATGTTATATTTCAACCTTTACTTAATATGAATGTGTTGGACAAGTATGTTCCAGGTTGGGGACTGGTTAAAGTAAGCCCTCCAGGTTGGGGACTGGATAAAGTAAGCCCTCCAGGTTGGGGACTGGTAAAAGTAATCCCTCCAGGTTAGGGACTGGTAAAAGTAAGCCCTCCGGTTTGGTCTCCGGTTATTAGAAGGACTCCGGGTTGGTGTCCGGTTATTAGAGGCACTCCGGGTTGGTGTCCGGTTATTAGAGGCACTCCGGGTTGTGTTCCAGTTACAGTTAGCCCCAAGGTCTTGGGATGAGGCCTTGACAAAGAAATTAAAGTTCAACATTATGCATTCCAACATTATGAAAGTGGTTATTGAGTTTTGCATGTGATTATTCGATTCGTAGAATATCCATGTGAATAAGTAAATGGAATTATTTCATTTTATTTATGCCATACCATGTTGAAAGTTCATGTTTGAAAGGCTTTTGTTTTAGTTATACATTGCCTTAAATGTTTATTCTTATTTATGAAAGTTTCCGCTATATTGTTATCCTTACTGGGCATTTGAGCTCACCCCTTTTCTATTTTTTATTTTTCCCAGGAAGTGAAGAAGTAAATTATGAATGACCTGCAGGGATATTATGTGGGGATATGAGTGCGGATTATGGATACATTATGTTGTTGTAGTAGTTTTTCATTTTATGATGTAATGTAAAACTTATGAATATATCTAGTGTTTCCAAGGCTACTAAACCAATCGGTCTTTCGAGATTTGATCTTTCTTGTGATCATGCCAATGTTATGTAATAATGCACCGACTCTGGGTAACTAGGGTCGGGGCGTTACAGTTGGTATCAGAGGAAGTTTAGTACAAACCTTGGAAAATAGATTTAGATAAACTCTGATTAGAGCACGTAGACCTAAGATGAACTTTGAGGATTAGTATAGAAGAACTTCCTAGAATTTTGGTATTGTAGAGATTTTGTGAGTTTTCCGAGCAATACATCCCTGTCTGGATACGAGCCGGTAGAGGCGGCTCTGGCACAGATGTACCTAGGGGTAAAACCCGAAAACACCACTTTGAGCTAGACTCGAACGGGAACTGGTACACGACAACGGGCCTTGTTGCACTCTTGGTTACGACACTCCCGGGGTATATGCATAGGATAATTATCATTTTCTTTACAAACCATTATGAAGGGTTTATGAGTATATACATCCTCAAAGGAAACATTTTTATGATTATGGATTATATCCATAAATATTTCAATTTATGTTATGTGTTTTATAAGTATGGGATTATGTATTTTGATTCATAAACTGATCTAGTTTATGCCATTGTTTAGAAATGGCGCCCAGTAGAAGGAATGAGAACTCCAGAAATGCACATGATCCAAAGAGAAGGAAGGATCATATCTTTCATGGTCTTAAGCTAGAATTGATAAGAGAAATAGTCTCCCATTTATTATCATCATATGAAGAAATAATATCATGTGTTGATAAGATAAGTAAAGAGTTTACTGGGTCCTATGGATTTGAAGGGAAGAAAGAGAAGAAAAGGATAGAAGAGAGAAAGATGGATAAAGGGAAGAGGGAAAAGAAGAATTTTCCCATATGTGGTAACTGTGGAAAGAAACACCCTGGAACTTGCCTGAAAGGAATTGGAGTTTGTTATAAGTGTGGAGGAAAAGGGCACAAAGTACGTGACTGCAAGAGTAAGAAAATGGTTTCAAATGTACAATGCTTCATTTGCAAGGAGTTTGGACACTACGCGAACCTATGTCCCAGTCATCAGACTATGCCGCAAATGATGCTATTGGATAATAATCAAGTTATGATACTACCACAGATGAAGAGGAATGATTAGAGTTCTTATGTTGATTATGTCAATTGAGTGTTGTTTCAACAATGTACTTGTTATAATAATTATGGAGTATATAAGGATTGTACTGCAGTACTATTTCATTAAGGACTTGAGATTTTGTGGAACAAAAAAAAGTGACTCAATAGCAGGATAAATTTTTGGAAAATATATGGTTGAGAGAAAGATAAATCATAATATAGTTCTGAAACTGAGGTAGTGATTTTGGAATAATACATGATTGTTTTGGATAAATTAAATTGGATATTCTTGATTACCTTGGAACTGATTAATGATTTGTATATTCCATCATTGTTGGGGTTTAAAACATTTTTGGATTAATGAAGTATATCCAGCATTCTATATGGAATAAGGGAGCATGAATGTAATCAATAAGGAATATGGTAATACATGATGAAGGTATTCATTTTCTATTACGGGGTAAAAAGGATCTATATTATGTTTACCTTCCTTATAAATGTTGGACTGTGAGTTTGGACAGAAGTATTTTGGATAGTTCTAGTTTGGATTATTTTGGATTGCCATAAAAGGACAACCCGGAGGTCGGGCGGTAACCCGTCGCGTCCGGCAAGGCTGCGAGACTTGAATCCGCAACCGAAGGGCGACAAGGGTGTATCACCTACCACTGTCCCACGAGATGTCCTGGATTAAATAATATAGTTTTTTTTAAAAGATCTGGTAGATGAATTATAAATTAATTTATTTTGGAACCCTGTACGAACAGTACAAATAGAAAAAAAAATTACGTTCTATTATCTTTTAGAGTGAAAGATGAGTTTGTGGTAGAAATTTATTAATGGGTAAAATTCTAATTATAAAGTAAGTATATATCCTTATTATCTTATCCAATCTCATAAATAAATTCCTCAACATTAATAATAGAAACTTAGAACAAAAATTTTGTCCTAGATGGTACCTTAAATCATCACAAATTTATGGCTTTGGGATTGTTGGCCTTTTCATAGCCATGTTCTCTACCACTCTCCATCAGATAATTGATGGTTAGATTTCTCTTCCATATCCATATTTTCCTACATGGAACCCTAGTATGTGTTATTTTCTGTAATATTCTTACTTTCGACTCTTTATAGAGGCCTCATTAATTCATTTTTCGATGTGGGATTTCAACTAAGATATTTTGAAACGTCAAAAATGTGTTATCCTAATACCCTATGTTTTGTTGAACCGATGGTATTTCAAATCATCATAGATTGATGAATTTAAGGACCTCAATTTTACACTTGTTTGTGATTGATGACCTCAATCACTACCTATAAATATTTACATTTTTCCTCCAATTATATGTCTCTAATTGCCACCAATGTTCTCCTAATCGAGATCATAATTTGGTGGTGACCCTTTGATTTCTCTTTTCCTCATATTAAGACTAAATTTTAGTAACCCAATTTCCAATGTGGGTTTTCCCACAAATATATTTTCTACTTTCAACCTTTTATTTTCGAAGAACAATTTCAAATTGCGAGGACGCAATTTATTGAAGGAGGGGAGAATGTAACACCCCAAGAATTCATAATGTGTTATTTCTTCAAAATAATTCAATAACTTGCACTACACGCAACACCGAGTTCAATCACACCATGACTTACAAAAAAAAGCCATTAAAAGAGGTCATGAATAGAATTAACTACATTTTAAACTTTATATAATCCTTATAATTTTTCCATATTATGAGTATCTTAGACATAATGAAAGAACAAATTCATTTTCAGTATTGCACTTTTATCAACTTTTAATAGTGAACCCTTTTTAAATACAATATTTTAAACTTTTTGACTAAATGGGGACATCAAAAATTTAAAATGAAACATCCCAAGCTTCTATGGTACGCTTCTCTTTGAATAATGCGATAGCGTGTGTTGTACGCAACACCGAGTTCTAACAACCAATCAAACTAGCCGTTATGAATAGTAATACCTACTTTTTAAAATTATATATATTTTATATTTCAAAATGGAATTCATTTTTGGATTCGGAATATCTAATTTAGCGTAAGGTGAAAATTTGGTACTTTTCGGATAACTTTCATATTTTGATGAATAGTGAAAATTACTAAATTTTAATTAAAAACAACTTTTTTAATCAAAATAATTAATAGTGATAAATTATGAATTTGAGTGGTTTTAAAGTATATATAGAATATATTTTTACCATTTAATATAATGTTGGTCATTGGACATAATTTTACAATTAAACCGAACATAAACAAGTGTCAATCTTTTGATAGTTATTATCTCTTAAAACCACGCTTTTTGTTTTGACAACGGGAATTAATTTTAAATTAATTTCTGCCACTTCTGTGTTTTTAATTTAGAAAAATGGATTCCATATTTGGAATCAGGATGTTCAAATTGTGTAAATAGGTAACTTTTATTTTTAGACATTTTGAATAATTACTGCGGTAAATATTTTATTTACCACGGTTAAGGGTAAATCCGGTAAATAAGGGTTAAAAAATAATATTATAATAATAATAAATTACCCTAAAACGTGTCTTAACCCTATTGGTTGATACACGGTCGACCATGGGCATCTTTGGGTCTATTTTGGGACCCCATGGATCCACTTGTAAGTGATAATGACACTATTTTAATTTAGTCAAAATGAATACAAAAATGACACAAGAATATATCTTTTAGAAAAACAATTGTTACATAGGGTTATATATGTTTGATTTTAGATTATAAATATTCATTAGAAATATAAAAAGATTTCCTACATAATGATATTTTATTTATAATTTTTAGACATTAAATAATATATTTTATTTATGACACAATGATGATGCAGTAATTACTATAATAGTGAAACATTAAAATAATTGATATTATAAATACCCAAATAAATATAATATGAAACTTTTAATGCATTAAACTAATTTTCTAGGATAATATGATATATGAGGATTGATTTAATTGGCTTTTTTCGAAGTAATCAACCTGTTATGAGTTTCATAAAAATCAACTATTGAATAGTGTCAAAATTGACATAAAAGAGCTTTTACAACAAATATTATATTATTAATTGATATTAAATTCCTAAAAATCTAAGGTTCGGCCAAGAGACTTATATCATGATAGTTGTATCATTAATGGACCACTTTTGGGTCTCTTGTATGTATATGGTAAGTTTATTAACCATATTATATAAAAATACAAAGAGACATTGTAAAAGTGAAACTAATTAACTTAAAGTTAATACATAAAGATAAGGTTAATATAAGTACCCAAAACTTTCTAAATTCTATTGGTTGAGTTGTTTTCGACCCATCCCCACCTTAACCTTTGAATAGTCAACTTTGGGGCCATTGGAAACCGATTATGAATTTATTATAAACTAATATCTCTAGCTTTTCCAAAGGTGCCCCTCACCCCTCTTATAAAAGGGAACTCCTTCCCATTTCTTCACACCTTCAAAGCATTTTGGTTCGGCCAAACTCTGCCCAAATACTCTCCCAACATCCCGCAATACAACCTAGAGGCCTTAGTTTGATCAGAAAGCCAACCTATGGAGCCCTTTTGATCAAATCAAAAGGAAGAACCCGAAGAAGAGGTAATGATTTCACCACCCTTTTCTAAGTTCATTTCTTCTTCCACTTCTTCTTCCTTTGTTGTTACCATTCTAAAATAATAAATCCAGTATCATATATATACTGTGATGTTATTATAAATATGGTACAACCATATTCAGTATTCTATCCACCCTTTGAATAACATGTCACCATACGTGCGTACGTACGGCTTACCGTCTCCACGTCGTGGTGTAATTGTTATTCAAAATAATATTATTTTGATGGGTATAATAATGATGTGTAACTCATGTAAATAATAAATATAACATGTTAAGGATTCTGTATATATGATATACCATCCATTATATATTATTTTAATATCAAAATAATGATATTGTCGCTCGTGCGTACGTACGGACTACCGTCTCCACGAACGCGATGAGATTCATTCTCCATCGTATCCATTCAAGTATAATTATCATTTGATGATTTAAAAAAATGATGTTTAAGGACTTGATATCATTTTGGATATGAATAATATGAAACCTATCCTTTACTAACATGGCTTACATAACAAAACATATAAAAGAAAACAAGTAAGTTAACACCCGAAACAACGATAATACTAAGATATTATTATCAAATCAATATTAAAAGATCATATATGATATCATATTAATGTATATGATTATTGTATAATTTAATAACAATTAGTTCACCATTATACAGGAGGTTAACCTACCCCAACCAAGTAAAAGTACAAGGTAAGGTATTTTCTTATCTCACTTTCAATTCCGTGAGATTTCCATTGTTCGCCACTAAATTATTGAAAGTGGTGTATTGTGTACTACCATTTGATATATATTATCATGATTATCTTTATATTCATGTTATTCTGTAAATAATTTGGTGGTTATTAACTTTTTTCCATACGACTCAGTTGATTAACGGGGTAAGGGGTTTTCATCTCACTTCTTATTCCCGTGAGATTCATGCCATATTGCCACCATCACCTTTTGTGTGGTGTGTGTACTGCCCATAATTATATTCTTTGTGTAATACACCTTAATTTATGTGTATTTACATATTCATTGTATGATACCTCTTTCATTGGTTGTATGTTTCATAAGTTACCAAATTGGTAAGGATTTATTTCACAATCTCTTCATTATCCGAGATTGTTTATACATAATTATCTACTGGGACCTTGTTATTATCCACGTCCATGTTTCTTCAAAATGTATTTCAAAACATTTCTAATATTTAAAAGAATATGGGTTAATGTCATTTATACCCTTGTTTGACTTTTTATAAGAGGCTTATAATGGAATCTTTCCATCGTTTTCCAAACAAGGTGCTTTTAACCTTTTCGACAGAATTAAGATAAGAATGTTTTTTTTAACTTATACGGCGGGTGCAGTTATTTTCTTCCGTTATAAAATCGTCAAAGCTTCCCTTACAAGCTTATAAGAACAGTTTCAAGAAAATGTTTTATTTTATATGGCTCTTAAATGGTTTCAAAAATAGAAAGAGATATTTCTCTAAAAAGTGTTTTGATTTCACCTATGTCAACATCCTTTGACAGATTTTACGCTTATTTGAAGTTGATTTATTATGATACAAAACTTCCATATTGTAATAAAGTTTTGTGATATGTTTGATTGTGGATGTGCCATTTATATAGCATTCATGTTTTATGAGTAAAGTATTGACATTTCGTATGCTAGTTCCAATAAGAATGTTTATGTTATATTTCAACCTTTACTTCATATGAATGTGTTGGACAAGTATGTTACAGGTTGGGGACTGGTTAAAGTAAGCCCTCCAGGTTGGGGACTGGATAAAGTAAGCCCTCCAGGTTGGGGACTGGTAAAAGTAAGCCCTCCAGGTTAGGGACTGGTAAATGTAAGCCCTCCGGTTTGGTCTCCGGTTATTAGAAGGACTCCGGGTTGGTGTCCGGTTATTAGAGGCACTCCGGGTTGGTGTCCGGTTATTAGAGGCACTCCGGGTTGGGTTCCGGTTACAGTTATCCCCAAGGTCTTGGGATGAGGCCTTGACAAAGAAATTAAAGTTCAGCATTATGCATTCCAACATTATGAAAGTGGTTATTGAGTTTTGCATGTGATTATTCGATTAGTAGAATATCCATGTGAATAAGTAAATGGAATTATTTCATTTTATTTATGACATTCCATGTTGAAAGTTCATGTTTGAAAGGCTTTTGTTTTAGTTATACATTGCCTTAAATGTTTATTCTTATTTATGAAAGTTTCCGCTATATTGTTATCCTTACTAGGCATTTGAGCTCACCCCTTTTCTATTTTTTATTTTTCCCAGGAAGTGAAGAAGTAAATTAGGAATGACCTGCAGGGATATTATGTGGGGATATGAGTGTGGATTATGGATACATTATATTGTTGAAGTAGTTTTTCATTTTATGATGTAATGTAAAACTTATGAATATATCTAGTGTTTCCAAGGCTACTAAACCAATCGGTCTTTCGAGATTTGATCTTTCTTGTGATCATGCCAATGTTATGTAATAATGCACCGAATCTTGGTAACTAGGGTCGGGGCGTTACACATTCTCTTTGAAAACTATGATTTCTAAAAAAACAATTAATTTTTTTAACCATTTTAAAAATGATTTATGAAATTATTTTTTCCCATTTTGAATTGTAAAATTATTTTAAAAGGATCTTTATTTAAATTTCAAATAATTTATTGTTTTTCATTTACTAAAATTGTCAAATGAATCATTTTTTTGTTGTACTCAGCATGTACATAATTTTAACAATCATGAACACTCAATGTTTCACAACATCCATTATAATTTTAATAGGTTATTTTTTAAAAAAATCTTAATTTTTTGTAAACCATTAGTTTTAAAAAGGAAATTTCAAAATTAAATGTATATTTTTCTCAAAATAAATTTAAATGTCTATTTATGTTATTTCTATTCATAAGAAATAAAACCATTTTTTCTTCCTCAAATGGGTATATGTAGGATTTTTACTATCCTTATAATTTATATGAATGGGTTATGATCATGTTTACTAAAACAATTATTGGAACATACTTTATTGATTCTAATTTTTATTAATTAAAATTCCATTAAAATATTAACTTACATTAGATAATTAGACATTAAATTTACAATATTTATTGAAATTATTTAACAAGGATAGGTTATTTTGTTGAACTATATATCACATACACATATGGGGTTTTACGATTAATTTTATTTTCTTATCTGGAAAAATATTGTTAAATCTATAATCTGTATGAAATAAAAATATTTTTTCAGAGGGAACATTGTTCATAAATTTAATTGATTATTCAATATATGTGGAATACTTTGTACTTGCAGTGCCAGATGGGTATTACAATTATATATCCCCACGATGAATTGGTAGTATAATGATGTGATTTAGTAATATAGAATTAAATGGTATTTTACCTATAGATTTAAATCATATTTTGAACAGTCTTGATTGTAGAGGTATCATGATGATGTGATCATGTTATCCAATATATAATAATGTCCATCATTATGAATTTAGTTATTACTTTTGATCATATTTTCCAAATTCTATTAATTGTGGAGGCATTCAATTCTTAGTTTATAGATTAAATGACATGTTTTTTTACTTATTTACCTTTACATAGTGATTCATCATTATCTAAACATGATAGTTGTGTTATTTAAAAGGCATGTGTGTTCAATTATATAAATTTTCTCATTGATTATACTTATCAATTGATGATATATTCCATTATACATAAGACTTACTAAGAATTTGATCATACCCATAACAGTTTTCCTTTATCAAAAATCCATGAAGTTTACTATGAATAATATGGAAAAATATTCTAGAGGGAATAATGATATTCTTGAAAAAAATATGTTGTATATTAGTTTTTCAAATGTAATATAAGACTCAAGTATGATTTATGTTTACCAAGACTACTAAAAGATTTGGTCCCTTGGGATGTGATTCATTATATCATAGGTCAATACAATAATTAAAGACACTGGTTCTAGGCTACTAGGTTCAGGGTCGTTATAGTTAGTATCATATGCAGTTTATTAGAGTCCTTGTAATCTAGATTTAGGAAAACATTGATTACAAATCATAAACTTATGATATACTTTGAGTATAAGTTTATAAAAACATCCTAATAGTTTGGTAAGGTAAACATTATGTGGTTTTCCTTGAAATAAATCCTTCTATAGATTCTACCTATATACATAGTTCTAGAACTGTTGTACATTGGGGTAATAACTTCGAAAGGGGTTTATAGAGATTGACCTGGTCATCTCCTAGTATATGAAAATATGGATTACTGATCAATTGGTTTTATAATCTCAGGGAATATGGTTTGGATAAATAAATTATTCACTATAAACCATTATGATTGATTTTAATAGATAATGAAAATGAATTACCTATGTTAAATTGATCATGTCTTATATATATATCAATGGATCTTGAACGAATATGAAAATGATATAACTATAGAAAATGAGCTAATAATGAAAATAATAGTTAAGGAAAAATTGAGAGTGTGATGGATAGAAATAAATCTCATCTTTGAGATTCATTTATTGTTAATTTTCTGAGATGTGGGAAATGTAACACCCTATGATTTTGTGGAAAAATTAGAATTATATTAATCTTTTTAATATATTTCATTTCACACATCACTTTATATAGTATTTTAATTATATACATACAATAGAAATATGATTGGATTATGTTCTACACAAATCCAAGTTGATATTTCATTACAAACAACACATAGATTAGTTTGTGGTACACACAACATTGAGTCACCATGCATTACATTCAAGACAGAGCTTTACTACCTTTCTAAAGGAGAACCCATCTTAAAACTACTTTCTAACACTTTTACGATTTTTATATTAAAAACTAAACATCGTTTTTTGAATTAAAAATTCCACAATTAGCTTAGGGGAAATTTTTTATATTTTTTTGGGGAACATCTATTTCTATGAATAGTTAAAAATACTACATTTAGTTAAAAATCACATTTTTGTTTAAATACTTATTAATTATAAATTATTATTTTTTATAATGTCATAAAATATTAATCCCAAATATATTAATACAATATTGTTAATTGTAATCAATTCTATATTTAAATTGTATATAAACAATTATTTATTATTTGAACATTTTTACTTCAAAAATACTCTTTTATAACACGTCATACAGATTTTCATTAAACTATATTTTCCCACATCTGTGATTTCAATTTTTAAAAATAGACATTCACTATATAATTTTTATTATATTCTTTGTATAATATGATCAAATTAATTTCCGAGCAAATAGAATAGTTAATGTGATTAAAATTTGTTGTGGTGATTAAGGTAAAATTATGTATAATAAGGGAATTGACCTTAATATTAATGTAAAAATGGCATGGAAACATGTCTAAAGTACATCGGATGTGAATATTATTACCACACACCCTCTTGGTTCTAATGTTATTTGTTATTGGGATATTATTAAATTGAAGTTCACTATATAAAAGGAAAATTAAGGAAAAGAGAAAAGGGTAACTTTCCTTACCTTTAACGTTCATAAAACATTGATATATTTAAAAAAAATCATGTTTTAGCAATATACATATCTTTTTAAAATATAAATGTGTAATTGTTATTATAATTATTTATCATTAATATTTATAGATTATTTAGTTACCTAGAATCTTTAAAAAACACCAATATAGTGATTATTAATTAATAATTTACAAAAATAAAAGATACTATAAATATTTAAATTAAAGTAAATTAATTTAATAACTATCTTCAGTTATTTTATTTATATTAATATATCATGTTAAATTTATTTAAACCTAATATATTTTAATTACAATAAATTTATTATATTTTAAAATTAAAATTATATGAATAATGTCACAATTGAAACTAATCTTATTTTACAATAAATGAAAATATATTAAATGATTTAAAATTAAAAAAATTGTCAATTATGAAAATTTATTTGAAGGTATTAATAAATATTAAATATTTTATATTAATTTAAAAAATTTTCTTTTATAATTAAAATATTTCCCCATATAATGTAAACACATTTTTAGCACGGTGCAGGTTGAAGCAGTGTTTTAGTGCATCACATGCTCTTGTTTTAAAATTAATTTCCACACCACATTGAATTTTTTAATTTTGAAAATAAAACTTCATTTTAATAATTTGGAAGCTCTGTATTTTATATTAAATCACAATTTAGTTTAGGATTTATGGGTTGTTTACTTAGGTTAAAAAATTAGATTCTTTAATAAAAATATGATCATTGAAGGTTTCTCTAGACCATTATTCCCCTTTGAACCATTATTTTTCTTTTTTAGAGTCACATTTGGTAAATTAAACCTCCTATTAATGATTAAATTTTGATATTAACAATAGTACCACTCATCCGCCACTATAACAAGGCAAGAACTCTCCCCCCTTCTTCACACCTCTCGAACAACATGAGTTCGGCTACGATCTTCCCAATTAACCCCCTAACATACCTAATATCTTCCTTGAATCCTCTCTTTGTTCATTAATCCAACAAATGAATCCTTATGGTGTAAAACAAAAGGATTTACATGATAAAGAGGTTATATCTTCCCTCAAGTAATTTTAATTTATTTATTTCCTAACCCAAACATTTATAATTATTACATTATTATAAAACAAAAATTATTTCCTAAATATACTTATATTTTTTTATTCTATTTTTCATAACTACACTTATACAAACATCCATATAATTTGTAACGAACTTACTATTTATGTGTTTGGTGAATTACTGCCTCACAAAATGATGATTGATCATTCTTCCTTTACCACCCCTCTTGGTCATCATTATTATGGACACTCTATTTATATAAGATATATTTTATATTTATTATGTACTTAGGGTTATGTAATTATATTACAACAAATATCTTTATACTTTACATTTTGTGTAAATATGATAATTTTGTTTGAGGAAGTGTGGAAAACCGCCCCTCAAAGCTATGTGATCTGTTCACAAAAAACATGGAATTTTTCAAGGATGGGTTAAGTAAACTTATATGATATATAGGATATAACAATGATGCTATAATAATTATATATATTTATATACATATATATCATTCAATCTCTTTCTTTAAATATGATAAAAAAACGGAAACATCATTCATGCGTACGTATGGCCTTACGTTTCCATGAATGATGTATTCCATTTCACACTTATATATTATATAGATTATTAGAATAAAAATATACTGAATATACATGATATTTATATCATGGTTTACATTCTGGAAATCATAATTTAACTATAAGGACCAAAGATATATCAAATTAAGACACATCCAAAAAATAAAGGGAGTATTACCCGAATTGAAACCTTAAGATACAAATCATAATAAGAGGGTAATATAAAGTCATAATAAAACCATATATGGTATTAGATATAATAATTTTGTTATGTGATAGATTAAAAATAAACTTATATTTATTATACAACATGTTTTAATGAGTACGATGAGATTCAAGACATAATGTAAGGGGATTGTTGGTCTCACCTTTATTCTTGTGATATTTCTGAATTATGAACCACTCATCTATTTTGTGTGGATATTATACTTAATATAGATGTATTATATTATTTTAATCCTTCATTATATATATATATTTATTTATTTATTTACATATCTATTGTTTTATCTCTCTTCCATGGGTTTTATGCTTCAAGAGTTACTAAATCGGAAGAGTAGTTTTGTCTCAATTTTCCATCCTTGAGACACATACCATGAACATCAAAAAACGTTTTTTAAAAAATGGTTTTGAATATGTTATTTTAAGATAATTTTCAAGAAAGAAATATTTTAAATATGTTTTCTATCATCAATCCTAACTAAAATATTTTCAAATTATTTTCAAAGATGTGATTTTCAAAACATTTTCTACCTTATTTTATAAGTTTTCACAAAAACATTTTTCGAAAACATTTCAAGATTATTTTAAAAATTTCATGGAAAATGATTTTCAAAATCTTTTCATTATTCATTTATAAGTTTTCAACTAAAATGGGTTTCAAAACAAATTACATGATTATTTTATAATTTTTCAAGGGAAATTGTTTTCAAAACGTTTTCAAGATCTCTATATATGTTTTCAATGAAAAAGGATTCAAAATATTTTTCAAACATTTATTTAAAAGATTTGAATTTTATTTTTAAGACAATAGTTATCAAAAGGATTTACATTTCAAAAAATGTTATTAAAAAAATAAAGGATATTTCCCTCAAGAAATGTTTTCAAAATATATTTCCAAGTTATTTTTCATCTAAGATGACATATATTGATGTTACTTATGACATTCTAGGAAGTTATCCAATGGTCCCATTCAAATTATATCTGGAATAGCTTTTTTATGGAATGATTATTATTGCGCATATTTCTCTTCCTTGGGTTATATTCTTCTGAAACCCACTTATTTTGTGGGTTATGCATTTATGAAATGATTTTTAAATGTATCTATTTACGATATGTTATGATGTGGAAAAAAAATTTATGATACCCATTTCATTTCATGTGTTGTGAATGATGTTTATGAATCCCATATTTTTTTTATGGGTCATGATATGATTAATGTTTTATTTTAATTTTCAACATGTATAAATTATTTTATTATGAGATGGGTGAGTCCTATATCTCCCTCCAATGCATTGGGTAAGGATTTATATCTCATGAGATAATGATTAGAATCAAGTCAATCGGATTAATCAACTATTGGAAGATGGGGAAACTAAATCCATTATAAGGAATGGACTGCAAATGAGGATGGTGGTTTGTCCCGCACAGTAGGTGTAGCCACCAGGAATATGGAATATGGGGAAACCTTATACACTCTGGGAATATGGGAAAACCTGATCCACTATGGGGAGAAGCAGAAACCCGATTTCTTACAAGGAAAGGACTGTGACTAAAGATGGTGGTGTGTCCCACCGAGTAGGTTCAGTTACCAAGAAATTCCTTGATAATTTTTTAGAAATGTATCTTGACTTATAGGGAATGGTATCACAAGTTTATATAAGCCACAATTCAATGAATTATTCTGGAGTTATTATTTAATGGATTTTATTATTAATTTCAATTTGATTAATGTCTTTTAAACTACGATGATTTAATCAAATTTTCATGTTTATGATATTTGATATGAAGTGTATGATCTTTTAATGTTGTTATCACATTCTCATACCCTGGCGCTTGTGTTTATTCTTACATGTCTCTCTTGTTTACCTTTACTGATCATCCGAGCTCACCCCTTGTTATGTTTTCCTCCCTAGATTATGAAGAGATATATAAAGTATAATGTGTCTAAGATGGGTGATATTCATAAAGAACATAGTGGGAGATATTATAGAAAGCTGATGTACCAGTGTTTATGTTTCCATGTTTCCAATGGCACTAAAATAATACAATCTTTGGGTTTATGTTTGTATAATGTTTTCAGTATTCCTCAAAGGTTGTGTAATTTCTATGTACATTAAGACTAGGTCATTATATTTTGTATCAAAGTAAATATTTTCTTATACTATATAAACTAGGTTGTGAAAAGATTAGTGATGTCACTATGGATATTTCTAAGGATAAGTATAATGATGAGTTAACATTTAGGTAAATGTATTGGAATTTTGGTAAAGTATAGAGTGATTGGATTCCATCAAATACATCCAGATCTTGATACTACAAGTTGAAGTGGATTTGGAAACCATATACCTATGAGTAAGAACTCTAACAAGTTGTGTCGGGCTTGACTCTGTGTAACCTAGTACATGAAAATGGGACTTTCTGCACACCTAGTTTGACACTCCCAGGGGACATGCTTTTGAAATTCACAAACTCTTTATAAATATCCCCACGGATTTTATTTGAATATGAAATTAAATAACCTAGGATAAACAAATTTTTGAATGATTAACAAATAAGGTGTTTTGATTTATACATCCTATATGTAATTTTTCATGATTATGTGGTTTTCTTCTATGATATGTGTTTCTCACCATATGTTTTCTAGTTTTCAACAATATATAGAAATAGAAGGAATATGGATGACATTGAATGTTTTAGAAGTGGAAACTATGATCATTATGAAAAGATATTTCCCAAGTGGAAATCACATAATGAGAATTAGGATGGTGGTACTAGAATTTGTTATACATCTGAAGATAAAGATAATTCATATTCCATGTGACAGATATGTCATGTTCTTCTAGTATTTTTTACAATAAACATAATAAGAATGACTATATTGAGGTTTAGGATCCTTAATATATTATTCATATTTTTTATTATACGAAATAAGTATGAAAAAATACATTGATGAATCGTGAGTAATTGATCAAGAATAATGTTGGATGAATGGTGTATTTATGTTTTGGAGTGCAAATATTATGTCATATTAATCATGAAATATATATGTATATTAAGGATAAGTTTTCACTAAGGGTTGTAATGGATATTTTTAATTGTGATTAAGACTTATAAAAGTGATATTTTGATTAAGGGAACATAACACTTAATGTGTCCATGATTTTGAGAAAATTATGTTTAGCATGGATAAAGAGATGATTGAACTAGATGAAGTAAATTGGATAGTATTAATGGCCTTAGAAAATATAAGTAAATGTTTAGAAGGTGGTCAATGTCATCACGGATGAGGTTTAAAAATTATTGGAATCATGGAATATATACATTGACCTTTAGAATAAGGAAGAATTCATTTCTTCTAAAAGGAATTATGGTAATTCATGTTATTACCATGTTTCAAGAGAATTTATGATGAGGGTATTCATATGTTGTGAATGTGAAAACCATGTGATACTTCACGATATATGGGGAACAATGTTTAGCTTATTTCATAACTTTCTTTTTAAATTTTTGGATTTTCATCTTTCAGAATGATTATAAGGTTAAACATTTATGGAAATTTTATGTTAATCATGGGATGAATTTTTGTGAGATTAATATCTTATCTCACCACATAATTATTCATGAATATTGGATAACGTGTTCTAAGCAATTTGTTTTTTTGGTAGCTGAATATAGATTGGATAAATTATCATGGATCTCATGATATGTTAATACTTCAGGAATTAAAAATTCACCCTTATTTCTTTGAATAAGAGATAAAGTGGAAGAAGATCAAGGAAAAAAAGAGTGAGGTTGTCCTGAAAACATGAAATTATTTATTTTCTTAAAAATTATTTAAACATTGGAAAAATGATCTTGAATCCAAAAATGTTATCCTAATAACTTTGTTTCTAATGAATTATATGGTCCCTTTGGTCATAGCTGATTTATGGATTTTTTATTTTCAACATTCTATTGACTTCGTTCTTTATCACTCTATATAAAAACATGATTTTTAGATTTCTATTTCATGTCCATGTGTTTCCTTCTTGCTTATCTTATCCTATGTGGGAAGCTAGTTATGAGTTACTTTTGGTAATTGTAATAGTTCTAACATTGTTTTTTTAAAAGAAATTTACAATGTTCATTTTTTTGATGTATGTTTCTGTGAATATAAATCTCATGTAGTAAACATTTTATAACCTAGGTGAATTATAATGGTGAAATTCATTTTAAAGGAGTTGAATATACCACCTCGAGATTTAACAAATTTTTTTTTGAAATTAAATTAATCATTTGATATATTACATTTCAAACAAAAGTTTATAGTGTTTTATATTTATATAAATACAATAGAAATAAGTTTTTATTATTTTATATTTAAATCCATGTTGATATTTTACTACTCACAACACTTAAATTAGCTAACGGTATACATAACACTGGGTCTGCTTGCTTTAACACATGACATAGTTTTACCGCCTTTTAATGGAGAACCTATTATAAAACTAAATTTTAAAATTTTTATAAATTTTATTTTTATGAATAAACATAATTTTTGTGTTTATAAATTTCAAAATTATATTAGGGTGAATTTTTGGGATTTTTCTGAGAAACTTCTTTTTTTGATGATTAGTGAAAAACACTACATTGTAGTTAAAACCCGAATATTCAATTAAATACTTATTAATGATAAATTAGATTAAAAATTAGAATATAAATTCATAATTGATCAGTAATATATATATTAATCTAATTTAACTCATTATAATCATTTCTTATTGAAATTAGATATAAACACTTACTGAACTTTTGAACCATTTTAATTTAACAACCCGCTTTCTCGCCACATATGTGGGATTAAAATTAAACATAATTTTCTCACATATGTGATTCAAATTTTGATAAACTAACATACATGGTTGTATTCAGTATAATATTTTTTCTAATAATATCAACATAAATTTTGACCAAAAACATTAGTGAAACTGAATAAAATAAATTATGGTGGTTAAGGTAAAACTAAGCTTAATAAGGGACCAAAACTTATTGTGAAGGGCCAAAATGAACTAGAAACAAGTCCGAAATCCATTTTTACTATTATTTTGACTATGCCTTTTCTTTTAAAAATTATTATGGTTTATTGGGATATTATTAAATGGAATTTCCCTATATAAATAGTTATGTAATGAAAAGGAAAAAAGGGGATATTTCCTTACCTATAACATTATAAAACAATAACATATATACAAAACATCATATTGTTATTATAAATATCTCTTTAAAATATAAATGGGTTGTTTTTATTATAATATTTTATCATTATGTTTTAGAGTTGATTTAGTTAATTAAAATTTTTATGAAACGCCAGTGTATTGATTCTTTATTTAATAATTAGCTAAAATATATGATATTATAAATATTAAAAAGTTATGTAAATATAGTGAATAACTGTATTTAATTATTTTTTAGATGAATATATCATTATACGTAGACTTTAACCAATTATATATGAATTATAATAGTTTTTTTCATAAATCTAAATTAAAATTAAGTAAATGATGTCAAAATTGACATTAATGTTATTTTACAATAAATGATATTTTATTAAATGATTTAAAATTAATAAGAATACAAAATTCTTTCATTTTATTATTATGTATTGAAAAATATTAAATACGGTATATTAATGGACCATATTATCTTTTATAATTAACATATTTACCCATATAATGTAAAAACATTGATAGCACTGTCTGGGTGCAAGTAGTCATTTAGAGGGTCGCATGCACATGTTTTAAAATTAATTTCCAAAACACATGGTAATTTTTTATTTTAAAATTTTTATATCATATTAATAATTTAGTATAACTATATTTTTATTAAATGTCACATTATTTTTGTCTTAATGGTTAAATTACCTAGGTTTGAGAATTATATGCTTTAATAAAAACCTAAATGATTAAATTGGAGTGAAGTTCCCAAGTCATAGTGAATCACTGAGAGGGGGAGGGGGTGAATCATTGATCCCATTAATCTTTATAAAAATTATTCATTTCAATTAAACCTTTATAGATGGTTAATGCGTTGATCCACTCTTTTTGTGTCTCTCAGCCTTACCTAGAGTGATGTTGTAAATATAAAGGCACGGAACACAAGGATTTACAAGGTCTAGTACTAAGACATACTCTTTGTTGAGTTGGTTATTATCCCCAACATAGATTTTTTTACTAAAATCAGATGAGAAGCGAAAGTGGTCGATATAGAGTCACACTGTATCTGTCTTGATTCCCATATGAGGTTCTTTATACTGCATCAGAAAGTGTTACTATAGTCTCACAGGACTTATCCAGAGTCTCACTGAAGTCTTTGGCTCCTAAGTCTCATAGGATAATCCTTGATATCGAATCAGATGATTAGATTCCTCCTTGGAGTTATTTTTATTCACTATATATTGAAATTATGCTTTCCCCCATGATCATGCTAAATCAAACTTTCCCATGCACCCCTTTAAGAATATTCAATAGTTTTTCGTAAGTTCTGTTGGCCTTGATCAATAATTATGATCACTTATTCTGATAAGTTCAACGTGCAATAATGCTCGGTCAATTCATTCTTCTCTTGATGAATACCCAGGCTCACCAATATATGTGCATATGATGCACACAACATCTTCAAAAATACTAATTGGCAAGAATCATCTTGCACAATGTATCCTCGGTCTGTCTTCTTGAATTCTAGAACACTGTCAACACAAATATAAGATCTTCCTTAATTTTTCTCAGATTCAGTCTCAATGAAATTTCACTTTATGCATGAATTACAAGGCATCCAAAAATTTATTATCTTGGATATCTCAATGACTTTTCACACATGTATATGATTATTCATGATTGAATGCATTCATGATATATTTCATTTCAACTAAAACCAACATTGATATTGTATCAAATGATTTGGTTAAACGAGTGTGCATCATGAATTTATACATGCACTCTTAACATAGATTCTAGAAAAAAATTCACACTCATAATTTCTTCTTCATTGGTTCTTTTCTCACACACACACACTTGTTGTTTGGTGTAGACTCAATATATGTGTGTTATTCATGTTGATGGACATTATTATTGATTCTTCTCCATGTCCAAAAGGAATACACAATCTATTATTCATATGTGCATGGGATTTAATGGATTCATATATGTTTATTTATATTTTTTGCATCCTTATTACACAATGTCTCTTCCTTTTCTCTCTTTTTCACACTCCTTTTATCAATTCTTTTCATGGAAAAATCCACTGGTTGATTACGTATGTCCTTGTTCTTGTGCACAAACCTGAATGGGTAGAGGTGGTGTGTGGGATATCCTTATCAAAAGGTAGGGTATATTCACATTTTCTAAAGGAATTCTCAAATAATCATGCAGACTAGAGGATCATTGGTCTTTATGCACTGGATGTGCAATCCTTCTTTTCACATAGTGTGTAGATCTCCATTTTCCCTTGTGAAGAACAAAAATGTTGTTTAAGACACATGTTGCATGTCCAATAGACTTATTCACACTACCAGGATGGTGTATGGAACATCCTTCTTCCCCAGGCTCATTTGAGAATGTATATCACCTCACGAAGGCCTATAGTAGACATTTCTTTTTTGTGTAGAGATACAAAAATAGCATGCTCTGTTTCTGATAAACACGAACACCCGAAGAGATGTGAATGGAAGAAAAATACTTTCTCTCGAGGATCCTCCTTTTATAGGTAGATATCATATCTCTTTTATGTGTTAAAATCATCTGGGATACTCCATGAATATAAATTTTCTTTAATGCACGAGATCGGTTGAATTTTTAAAACACTATGTCACGGGTAAGGGATATTCCGAAAATCATGGGATATTTCATTCAAACGTGGAATTCTTCTTTATGGTGTAGTCCTCAAGTGCATGTGTTTAGGAATTATTGAAAATAATCTCCCAAAATAGACAAATGATGAATGTGGACTCAGAAAATGAATTTTCTCTCAGTTGATGTGAGTTATTTGTGTTACATTTCATGTATGAAAAATGAGATTGTACTCATGATCTTGTTAAGTCCAGATGACCCTCATTCATTTAGTTTGATCATCAAAGGTGGAAGGAATAACTATCATGGAGGTTTGTCTTCATCTACGTCAAATTATGGCATCAGGTGTTTCGTTATGTGATCATAGGTAGAAGATAAAGACGTGTTGGATCAATGATCGTAAGTTCAACTTTTATCTAACATGGACGATGGGGATTAAATCATGGGACGCAGATTAGATGTTCCACAAAGAGCTTATGTAGGATTTAATGGATTTAGGTGATCACTGCTGTTTTTTTAAATGATTATCAGTGCCCACATGGAGGTTTTCTCGCATCGAATCACATTGCAGATTCTCTATGATTTATAATACTTTCCACAGCATTGGGGTTTCAAAACTATTTCCCCCTCTCAGGACCACCCTGTACTATTTTTATGGGCATGTTCTGCATCCAACATCTACCTCCATGCCACCCCCCACATGGTTTCATGCTTTTATTGCTCTCCCATGTGCCCCTGTGTGTATGCTCAAGTTAGCCCAATGTGCTGCTCGACAGCAGTCGACCCATGCTGGTTGGCTGGCTGGGGTCAATCTCAGACGCCAACTTAGTGGTGTCAGTCACTTCCTAGGATGGTTGTCTAGGATATCAAAGTGAACATTTTTTTGTTGTATAACCTATTAAATGTTTTTTTTTTTCAAAATTCCCTTACCAAAGCCACCAAAAAAACTCCCTTCATAAAATAACTCAAATTTGCATCTTCTTCTCAATCTTCAACTCATTGTAAAAACCAACTTATCCAACCCACTTTATGAAAATTAAATAACATCTGCATGGAATATTAAGCTACATTAATTCATTGTTATAAACAATGTTCCAATCCAAAATTAAATCACTTTTTGATATCATCTTCAACTACTTCAATTCTTGATTATAAACAACTTACCAATGCTAAATCAAAAATGACACTTGTTTTAAGAAATAAAAAACATGTCAATAATCATCTGATTTTGATCACCAACTTCATCCAATTAGAAGATATTTTATGGATCATCAAAATTTATCATGCAATAAAGTATTTCATATGCTTCTTCAAATGTTGTAAAAAAGTGTCATTCATTGACACATGTCTTGGAACATAGGATCAGTTAAAAATCATCTGAATTTGAAAATATGGAGAATGTACCTGGTGTGTCATCCAATGTTATGAAAGATTTACAATTCTATAGGCATCATTATCTTGGTAACAACGTCATCATATTGATAGAAACGAGATATTTCCATATCATTGATCACTATTTCCAACCAACAATTATTGATAGTACATATCAACTAATATAGTTCACAATCAAAGAGGGCTCTTCACCGAGTCAATAATATTACATTAAGAATCACCACTCCAATAATCATCATAACTTCCACCATTACCCTTTCATACACATATTGACACATTATTGATGATAAATGAGACACTATGCTCAACAAAATCCCCCTTTGTATTTTGTTTTCAATATCTCATAAAAATTATTTAATAATATTCAATATGTGTTCCAATGTTTTCCCCCTCTTATTAGAAACCAAGTGAAAAGTTTTAGTGGTCTATTTTCAAAAAAACATGTTCTCCTCCCTTTATAGAGTATTCATGAATATTTATTAGAGGGGGATAATGTCATAGGGTTCAATTAGAAATGAGCCTTTAGTTAATCAACTTTAAGACTACTTGGGATAACCTAGTGTAGAAAACATGAGAGATATAACCAAGGTTTTCAATGATGTCAAAAAATAACCATGTATGAAAAATCATGTTCTGAATGAAAAGCTGATGCGCCCGTAAGGGGCTCTCTCTCTAGGTTTCCCTCTCGCCGCCACAGGCTCCTCCACGGCGGTGGGCGCGACGCTCCTTCTCGATCTCGGTGGGCTGGTGGAGGTCTCCTGCTACTGGCTTGCGTTTCGTGGTACCTCGCTGGCTGTGGAGATGCACTAAGGACAGCGGTGGTTTCGGGTTCAGATCTGCAGGTGTAAGACCAGTCTCCGTCGACGGCACACTCTCTGGAGCGCCTTTCGCTCTGTTCTATGCAGCTCGCTGTCATCCTCTAGGGTTTTTCTTAGCGTTTGAGGTCCACACTCATGCGTCGGTGTTTTGGGGGCTCTGACTCTTCTCAGGTGAGTGAGGGGGGCTGTGTTGCGTCTGATGCGGTCGATCTAGTCGGTGGCGGCGGGGTTCTCATTTTAGGGTTTTGTTTTCTTTTCCCTACTGGATTTGAAGTTCTACGCTCTGTGTGGCAGTGTGGTTGTTTGGCTTGCGTGCCTTTTTTTTTTGGTTTTGCGAATGGATGATTTTTCTGAGTGATTCTTGTGCTGAAGTTGATTCCGAAGGTTTTTTGGTGGGCTCTTCTGTCACGATGGAACCATCTAGGACGACAATGTCGGATTGGTTTATTTCCGGCGACCGGTGGGATGTTGGGAAGGTGACGACGGTGGTGACGATGGTGAGGTGCTCTGGTGATGGTGCTCCGGCGACGACGGTGAGGTTCCCTGACGACGATGATAGTGGTAGTTCCGAGATACCGTTGATGATGTTGACTGGATGGCGACTGGATGGAGATTTCGACGTCGACTTGATCTGCGGTGGGTGACGATTTCCACACTCGCGTCTCGAGGTGGCTCTTGGAAACGATGAAGGGGGACACGCGGTCACGGAAAATGGAAAGCGGTTTGGGTTTTTTTTATAATTTGAATATCTTCGCTCTGGTGTTGGTGGGATGTAAGTTTCTCGAATTTTATGTTGTATGGTTACCACTTTTCCTGAATGTGGCTATTAGAAAATACCAAAAAAAGGATTTGGGTATGTTCTGAATGTATAAATTCATGTCCAACAGGTTGAAAATAATAATATTTACCAATGAAATGATAAATCATACATATACTTAAATAAACATATTAAAGAGTTCAACTTAAAAGATAATTCTCCCCCTTTGTCCCATCTTGTCATCAATCAAGAACCCCCCCTAATTGATATGACAAAAACAATTAAGAAAAATTCATGAAAGTGTGATTGGAATACCTTAAGTTTAAACATCTATAAATGATATGGATTTCAATATTTGTCATGAAATAATCCATTATATCATCTGCTTAATATTTTCTCCACCTCAATGGGTGAAATCCCATTGATTTTCTGTGGTGTAAAATTTCATCAGATAATCATTATGATATTCATGTTGATAATCTTCCACTATGGAGCATTCCATGAAAATATCAAATCATGAATATTCGGTGAAAGTTTTTTTTCTCCACATTTTTCATTAAATTATCATGTTCATAATGTCATTTACCTTCAATTCCATACAATGTAAGCACACATTAACAAATAATGTATAATGGAATAAGATGGAACACATTTGAGATTCATAATTAGAGAAACATATATTAGAATTTCCTCTCACCCCAATAACTCCTTTCATAGTATCTCTAATGTGTATGGTACTCTTCATGATGGTTTATCCTCTCTATTTAAAATTTTTGAACTTTCATTGTTAGCATGGACCCTTTACATCCATTCACCTTCTACTTGTGTGGATTATTTTTCCATACTTCTTTTGGTAGTGAAGTAGCTTCCATTGGTGAATTTTTTTCAATTTTCAACATCTCTATTTATTCATATAAAATAGTTATACATTTTTTTGAATTATTTATATCATTTTTTCACCTTACACACAGTACTTGGGAGACACTTGAGTTTTCATGTGATGAAAACCTCTCATGGAATATTATTTCTTCTTCATGTGAAATTATTTGTTTCCCCTTTCCCTTGGATTTAGCTAGTACTTCATCTTTATCTCTTTGTAGTTATATAGAAACATGCAATTTATTAGGAGAGATAACTAAACACTCTTTAACATATTCTGGTTTGGAGATTCTACATGATTTTTGATATGCTTACAAGTTACCTTTCCTATAAAACTTTTTAAAATCATCCTCAATAATTTCTTCAATAAATCTTTTCTTCTCCTAGATTGATTACCTTTTAATTTGAGCTTGCTTCCATTATTTTCCATGGCTTGTTTGTAGTGGTCCAGGGTATGCCATTTCGTTCCAAATTAGAATCTTCTTTTATTGGTTGAGGTGAAATTATTGTAATCGAGCTTAATCTTCTTCTTGGTAAAAGTTTCTTTCACATTTTTCTTGACTTCATTGTTTTTAATATTCCCACTGGATGACTTTTCAAATTGTGTTCCTTTATTCATCATTATTTGTGGCCTTTTCTTATTATCAACATATGCATGATGCATGGTTGGAAGACACCAACATTCATCATAACTGTGACAACATTTTTTTAAATTATCACAGAACTCTTCAAGATACACAAATCTATTCTTGATAGATAGATTATTCTTCATCTGTTTATTCTGTTTTTTCATTGTATGATACTTTATTTCTTCACATTTACATTCCCGGAATGTAGGTCTTCCATAATTTTTATATTCTAAGAAATGTTTCTAGGAATTATTATCCTAATTCCCAAACTCCAACAACACCAAAAATAGCCAATAAATCTCATTATTTTTCTTATAGAATTTGTCTGGCAAGATTTAGTGCATTTTTTCTTCTAGAATTGTCATTATTCTTTTGAAGTATCCATTTGGGACTTATTCTACTTAATTATTCCAGTATCTATACTTGATATTTTTATGGATGTATCAGCATTTTTTTCAATCCATATCATCCAGACTTTTTTCTTTGAGCCAATAATTTCAAATGAAAATACATTTTTAGAAACTGAAATAACTCAGATATGGGATACATTCTTCTTAAAGGATGTTTCCATTAGATTAAAATATTATCTAATACTCCTTTTTGAATCATAGATGTCAATCAAAATGTGAGTGGTATAATCTCATCTTATAGTTGTTTTGTAAGTTCCAACTTGGGGTGATTGTAGATTTTTCGATTTCACCTCCAACTCTAAACATTTCCTGTCGAGAGGGTTCTTCTCATCCTCAACTAATCCTAGCTTATTTCCCAAATTCTCCTTTAGTATTATAATTATTTTATCAAGCATGTTTTATTATTATTGCCAAGAAATTTCAAGATCCTTTAATTTATTATCTTTTTCTTCTATTGAGAAGAAATGAAAACCATTACTATGAAAATTTTCAAATGTATGGAATTTTTCAACAAATAAAATCTCAAAAAGGTCTTTCTAAAAAATACTTCTTTGTAATTATTCTGCAAATTCATCAAATGTTTCATTTCAAAGAAATATTATTTCATCCTTTTCTTTCATATGTTTTGTGAAATTGTTGTACATACCAACCCTTTATCCAATGCCTCTTCCATGGAATCAGCTTCATCTTTTAGCTGTAATTTTTCATCTTAAATAACATTGACACATGTAGGAATTTGTCTTGCCACTTCTCTTGGAATTTTCTTCATATGTTATTTTAGTGTAGAATGACTATCACTAATTGATCTATAAACATCATATCTTGACAAGGATTCATTAAAAGAGTCATAATAAAAATAATTATTACATGTTTTATAATCCAGATATCTTTCAGTAGAATGTGTCTCCCCATTAGCTGTAAAAGTTTTCTTTAACTTCCTTGCTGGTTTCTTATTCCTATTCATTTAAGTCTTGGATGGAATCTAAATTTCATGTTTATCACTTAATTATTGAAATCATCACTTCATAAATTCTCCCTTGGATTTTTTAGAGGTGACCTTTAATCATATACCAATTGAAGTTCCCATATCAGTGTAAATCACTAAGAGAGAGAGGGGTGAATCTGTTTTCCCTATAATAATTTTACTAGTTGATTATTTTCAATTAAACCTATATGGATGGTTAAATCCTATATCCAATATTAATGTGTATCTAAGAATTACCTTTAGTGATGATGTAATTATAAAGGCACTAAAAAAAGGATTTACAAGGTTCCATATTAAGACATACTCCTTATTGTGTTTGTTATTTTACCCAACATAGTTTATCAACTATAATCAGATAAGAAATTACAATGGTCGATACAATTTCACACTGTATCTATCTGGAGTCCCATTTTAGGTTCATTATACTACATCTCATAGTGTTAATAGAGTCTCACTGGCCTACATTAGAGTCTCACTCAAGTCCTCTTCTCCAAAGTCTCACATGATACTCATTTATCTCTAATCACACGAGAAGCTTCAACCTTTGAATGCTTTCAGTTCACTGTAGATTGATCTTATTCTTTTCCCCCGTGAGAATAATGAATCACACTAGCTTGTTTACATCTTTAGAATATTAAATATCCTTTGTTAAGGTATGGTATCCTTGCTCAATAATTATGATCTCTTATTTTGATTATTCATGAGTGCAACAATGCTAAGAAAATTCATTCTTATTCTGATAAAGACCCATACTTACATATTTGTGTGAAAGTTTTTCACACAACCTCTTCAAGAATATAAATAGGTAATAATGATCTTGTACTTTGTAAAATATTTATGTCTTCTCGAATTATCAAACATTTTCTACTTGGATATAATATCTTCTTTAATTCTTCCCTTCTTCAGTCTCAATGTAAATTCAAATCATGCATAAATTTCAGGGAATCCAACACTTATTATCTTGGATATCTCAATGAATTTTTACATGTGCATGTGATTCTGGATGTTTGAATTCATGTATGATATGTTTCTTGCCAACTCAAACACACATTTTTTTATATAAATATTTTATGTTAAATTAGTGTGTCTCATGAATTTACACATGCACTATCATTTTAGTTTCTACACACAATTTGCACTAATATAATTTCTTCATCTTTGGTTCATTGCAGACAAACAATTGTTGTATAGTGTAGATTCAATATTTGTGTGTTATGCATGGGAATGAACTTATTTCTTGATGCAATACTAAATAAAAGGGTATTAGCGACCGCCATTGGCGGTCGCTATAGGGCTATAGAGACCGCCTAGCGACCGCCATTGGCGGTCGCATATGCTCCGTCGGTGTAGGGAAATAGCGACCGCCAATGGCAGTCACTATTGGTGGCCGAAATGCCGGCCTATAGAAACCGCCAGGCAGCCTATAGCGACCGCCAAAGGCGATCGCTACACTGGAAAAAAATTTAAAAAAAAATTTTCATACCGAAAGAAATATATATATATATATATTAAATAATATATATATATATATTAAAGAAAAAATATATATATATAATATTAAATTAAATATTTAAATATATATATATATATATATATATATTAATGAAATATATATATATATTAAATAAAATATTTTAATATATATATATATAATATTAAATAAAATATTTTTCATTTTTTTAATTAAATGTACAAATTCTGTTTTTTTTCTTCACAGTGAAAAATCAGAGATAAAACAAGATAAAAATCATAAAAAATGGAAAAAAATTTCAAACATCATAAACATAAAGATCATCATAAACGATAAACGTGCTTCAACGATCCGAGCAGGTCCATATATTTCAATCTTCTACTTCAATAAACATATAATAAGACAACAAAACAACAAAACAAAACAAACGTAAATTAAAAATAATTATTCTGTTATTATATACATATAATAAAATTAAATCTGACATCAAATTATGGTGTTATAATAATTTAAAACCCCCAATTTAAGAAATGCTATCATTTCTGGTCATTCGGCCATTTTTGGTGTTTTATGACACAGGTAACGCGTTTCCGGTCACCGCGGTCAAACATCACCTCCGATTGATGTGTCTTCTGGTCGACCATTTCACAAATTGCACAACTGCTGTTTTCGTATGGTTTCATGGCATTCTGAAGTCGTGTGGGTGGTTTTGACCCCCCAACGCGCCGTTCAGCACACGCCAAGCTACTGAAAATGACACACTCGGACGTAACGCATGCACCGCACCTCCGATGGGCGCGTCGTCTCCTCATACACGTCACGAATAATATTCCTAATGTTTTCATGTGGTTTTAGGTCATTCAGAGCATGTTTGCTCTGAATTCGACCGTCTCGCGCCGTTTTTGGTGTTTTATGACACTGGAAACGTGTTTCCAGTCACCGCGGTCAAACGACACCTCTGATTGACATGTCGTCTGCCCGAACATTTCACAAATCGCACAACGGCTATTTTCGTACGGTTTAATGGCATTCCGAGGTCGTTTGGGAAGTTTTGACCCCCCAACGCGCCGTTTTAGCACGCGCCGAGCTGCTGAAAACGACACACTCGGACGTAACGCGTGCACCGCACCTCCGATGGGATTTCTGTCTCCTCCTACACGTTACGAAAAATATTTCTAATGTTTACGTGTGGTTTCAAGTCATTCGGAGCACGTTTTCTCCGAATTCGACCGTCTCGTGCCGTTTTTGGTGTTTTATGACACCAGAAATGCATTTCCGGTAACCGTGGTCAAAAGACACCTCTGATTGACTTGTTTTCATCCCGAACATTTCACAAATCACACAACAGCTGTTGTCGTACGGTTTCATGATATTTCGAGGTCGTTCGGGTGGTTTTGACCCCCCAACGCGCCGTTTTAGCACGCACTGATCTGCAAAAAACGCCACACTCAGACGTAACGCACGCACCGCACCTCTGATGTTCGCTCCATCTCCTCCTACACATCAAGAATAATATTCCTAATGTTTTCGTGTAGTTTCCGGTCATTCGAAGCACGTTTTCTCTAAATTCGACCATCTCGCGCCGTTTTTGGTGTTTTGTTACACCGGAAATGTGTTTCCGGTCACCGCGGTCAAAAGGAACCTCCAATTGACGTTCCGTCTGCCGGACCATTTCACAAATCGCACAACGTCTGATGTCCGATGGGTGCGCTATCTCCTCCTACACGTCATTAGTAATATTCCTATTGTGTACGTGTGGTTTCAGATCATTTGGAGCATGTTTGCTCCGAATTCGACCATCCTGCACCGTTTTTGGTGTTTTATGACACCAGAAACGTGTTTCCGGTCACCGCCGTCAAACGGCACCTCCGATTGACGTGTTGTCTATCCAACGATTTCACAAATCACACAATGGCTGATGTCGTACGGTTTCATGGAATTATGAGGTCGTTCAGTGGTTTTGACCCCCCAACGTGTCGTTTAAGCACACGCTGAGCTGCTGAAAATGACTCATTCGGCCGTACCGCATGCACCGCACGTTTGATGGGCATGCGGTCTCCTCCTACATGTCATGAATAAAAATTAGATTGTTTTCCTGTGATTTCAGGTCAATCTGATATCGTCCGCTATGACTTTGACCGTTAGACGTCCGTTTTGTCCGTTTTTGACACCAGAACGGCGTTCCCGGTCACCGCGGGCACACGGCATGTCCGATTGACGTGTCGTCTGCTCGACCACATAACAATTCACTCACCCTTTGATGTTGTCTGATTTAAGGCCATTCGGACCTCGTTCGGCCTGTTTGGACCCCCCACGCGTGTTTATCAAGCACGCGCAATACTTGAAGAACGCATAATGAGCCCTACCGCACAGACCGCACGTCCGATTGACGTTCCGCCTATGCGTAATGTCACGAATAATAATTAGATTGTTGTATTGTGATTTCAGGTCAATCCGATGCCGTCCGCTATGACTTTGACCGTTAGACACCCGTTTTGGCCGTTTATGACACATGAATGGCATTCCTGGTCACCGCGGGCACACGACACGTCCGATTGATGTGTTGTCTGCTTGACCACATCACAATTCACTCACCCTTTTATGTCATCGGATTTCAGGACATTAGGACCTCGTTCGGCCCGTTTGGATCCCCCCCATGCGCATTTATCAAGCGCGCACAACCCTTAAAGAACGCATAATGAGCCCTACCGCGCATACCGCACGTCCGATTGATGTGTCGTCTATGCGTACACGTTGAAAATAATAATTATATTGTTGTCCTATGATTTCCGGTCAATCCGATGTCGTCCGCTATGAGTTTGACCGTTAGACTCCTGTTTTGGCCGTTTGTGACACCAGAACGGCGTTCCCGGTCACTGCGGGCACAGGGCACGTCTGATTGACGTGCCGTCTATTCGACCACATAAAAATTCACTCACCATTGATGTCGTCTGATTTCAGGCCATTCAGACGTTGTTCGGTCCGTTTGGACCTCCCCCCCCCCCCCCACGCGCGTTTATGAAGCGCGCGCAACACTTAAAGAACGCATAATGAGGCCTACCATGCAAACCGCACGTCCGATTGACATACCGTCTGCGCGTACACATCCAGAATAATAATTAGATTGTTTTCCTGTGATTGCAGGTCAATCTGATGTAGTCCGCTATGAGTTTGACCATTAGACGCCCGTTTTGGCCGTTTATGACACCAGAATGGCGTTCCCGGTCACCGTGGGCACACGACACGTCCGATTGACGTGCCGTCTGCTCGACCACATCACAATTCACTCACCCTTTGATGTCGTCTGATTGATGTGCCGTCTTCTTGACCACATCACAATTAACTCACCCTTTGATGTCGTCCGATTGATGTGCCGTCTGCGCGAACACGTTGTGAATAATAATTAGATTGTTGTCCGGAGTTCGGGGAAGGCTGTCCGGGGTGCAGGAGGGTTGTCCGGGGTGCGGGGGGGGGGGGGGGGGGGGGGGGGGCTGTCCGGGGTACGGGAAGGACTCTACGGAGTGCGGGGGCCTGTCCGGGATCCGGGAGGGCTATCTAGGGTGCGGGGAGGGCTGTCCGGAGTGCGGGGAAGGCTGTCCGGGGTGCGGGAGGGATTTCTGGGGTGCGGGGAGGGTTGTCCGGAGTGTGGGGAAGGCTGTCTCGGGTGCGGGAGGGCTGTCCGAGGTGCAGGGAGGGCTGTCCGGAGTGCGGGGAGGGTTGTCCGAGGTGCGGGGGGCTGTCCGGGTTGTGGGGAGGGATGCCCGGAGTGCGGGGAGCGCTTTCCGAGGTGTGGGGGGGGGGGGGGCTGTTCGGGGTGCGGGGGGGGGGGGGGGGGGCTGTCTGGAGTGGGGGGTCGTGTCCGCGGTGCGGGGAGGGCTGTCCAGAGTGTGGGGAGGGCTGTCCGGGGTAGGCCGGGGACTACAAATATTGAACTCATCTCATTCATCAAAAACAAGTTTAATGATTTATATTAGGAATCACGTATTTGTTTCAAAAATATTACAGAACATGCAATTCTAAACATTGAAAATTAAATGAACAAAAAATATCCAAATCAATAATCAGTTTCATGGTTAATTTCTAATTCATGCACACAAACATTGCATGAGGCCAAAACACACATGATAACCCAAAATCACAAAAAAAAACTCACTAGAAACCCAACATAAATATCAATAACAACCCTACAATTAAAAGAAGAAACACACCTCATGAATATGATGCATCATGCGTGTTCATCACTGACCTCCATCCGGTGGGCCAGGGACCTACAACAAATAAACATTATGAATACTTTCATAACAAAAATAATTTAAATTAAATAAATAAATACAGTATAAACCTACGTCATGTGATCCCCTGCACCATCACCTGGACGCACATATTCCAGCAGTTATCTATCCTCAGCAGCCAATTGCGCAATTGCCTCCTCGGAAGCCCGCAGCCGTGCCTCAAAATCTGACAGCTGTTGTGTCATCTGAGCAACAACAGGACCGACAACTGCAGCGTGTGACACTACAAAACGAGGAATCCCTGCTCCATAGGTCAAACTATATCCATTTTCGTCCCGACCAATGATGTGATGAAAGATCTCATCCCTTCGCATGGGAAGCTATCACTGGTCCTCTAGAAAATGTTCTAATTAAACGTCAAATTGAGCCTATGAAATATTTAAATATATATACATATATTAATATAATGATTTTATGTAAGTATTGGTAATGAGTACAAGCACTTACTATCAATGATTCAGCGTCTGGATCATTGCGATCACGAGTCCTCATCCACACCGAAATTTTATCAGCTGGTGCACCTTGCTCCCGCAATTATATATGAATAGAATATAAACACAAAACCGTATTAATTAAAAAACATTAAAAAATGAATAATAAATACCTCATGTCGGATTGGAGACACGTGACGAGTCCCGAGCCTGTGAGGTGGTCCCTATAACGCTCGATTCTCAGAATGGCGTGTAGATACCTCCTACATTCAATTCATTCAAATATCAAACAAATCACACATTCTTGAAAATATATATACCAAAATAAATATACAAACCGCAACACCCTCAGTAGACCAATATGAAACTAAATAACGCCACTGAGCCGGGAGGATACCTCTTGGGACTTTTTCTAGAATGTCTGGGGCACCCACATTTGGTACCCAGTGGTCCCTCTTGACTTTGCCTTTATAGTCTTTCAACATCTTATGGAATTTTCTCATACACACTGGCTGAAACTCATCGGGACATAGTTTCAAAATTTGATATTAAAGAAAAAAATCACATATGTTATTGTTGTTTATACATAGGGAATAAAGTAAAATGGTCTTCTTACCTGAACCTCCCTCCATAGACGATCTAAGGTGTCTCGAGGGATAGAAGCCCAGTCACGCATGGTCAATGGAAATCGATGTGGATCACGTATGATATGACCCAACTGACGAATAAATGTAGGGGAATTCCATCCCATAGGATAAATCACCTTATCAAATGAAACATCAAAAGTTGTGTCGGAATTCCATGATAATATGCCACGACCAGGGCCTCTCCTTCGAGAGGAAGAAGCAGTCGAGTCTGATCCTATTGAAAATAATTTTATATACAAAATGAAATATGTTATAAATATATATATATGTTTATTAATTACACAAAAAATAGAGACAATTACATTCCAACATACCTCGAACCTGAGATGTAGATGCCTCAAATGGATGATGTGGATCTTCTACCTCTTCCCCTGACATGCCTGCAGTCATGGAAAACATTAGTAAGGGTACTATCCAAAGTGCCCAAATGATAAATTGGATTGTTTTTAAAAAAAATCAAACATGTACAGTTGTTAATCAAACAAAAAGGGATTGAATAATTAGTTATGAATGAATTTTAAAAAATCAGAGAGTTCACAAAACATATATACAAATTATGTACAAAACCAATCAATGCATAGAAAAATTTAAAATTGAATTAACAAAAATTAAAATAGCACATGAATCAAATGAAGGTACCTCAATGATAAAATAAACCGACAATAAAATCAATATAACATGAGTTAAACCACCCTAAATATTTAGAACTGAATAAACTTCCAAACGTGAGGATTTAAACTTACAAGGATTTATAAAATGTTCAGATAATTTATGATATCTTAGGCTGAATAGTGGGAAAACAATTATACCTTTAATTAAGCATGCAAATCGACCGTTTCTCCTTCAATAGCTGCTCTGACCCAATAAATATCTTCTTCACGTTGAACTACGGTATGTTGATCAAGCTTTTGGGAAACAAAAGGAATAGTATCAGGTTCATCTTGTTCAAATACAAACACTCCTCGCCAAGAAATTTTGACAAAAACTTGCCAACTTGGATTCGAAGGCAAAGTAACGAAGAATACTTGTTCCTCGTGTGATGTCAAAATGAAAGGTTCATTATCAACTCATTTGTTTCTGTATAAAATATAGTTAAAATTCACCAATGAAAACTGATATTGATCGACTTTACATCCACGCACTGGATCAACCCAATTACACTTTAACAATATGTACTTCAACCCGTGTGTGTATACAACTTCAATGATGACTATCAATTGACCATAGTAATAACCAGAATCGACAAATGGACAACTGATGCCACTGTTTTGTGTTGCTTGTTTGTCTTCAACATCTTTAATGTGAAATCGAAAACCATTAGCATCTATAGATTTATAACGACGAGCCGTTATAGATGGACCCTCATCCAGTTGGATAAATTCTTCAGTTAGCATGGGGTCCCTTAACTCCATCAGCTTTTGAACCTACATAATTCATAGAATTCAATAATGATATATGATGAAAGAAATTAGCATAATACTTCACTCATAATGAAAATCAATTTATACGTACATAATCCTTGAACCAATCATGAAATGACGCATAATGAGACTGTTGAATTTGCAACTCAGTCGCACGATGCACCTCTTCTTTTATCTCATTAATGTGTTTTCTGCAAATGATAACGCAATGTTTAAATGATCAACTTATGCAAACAAAACACATAAATGTTAAACAATAAAAGTTATAAGATACTTACCGCATTAATGGTGCAACTGATGGAGTATTGAACAAGATATATCGATGCGCTTGTATCCACTCGATGTTGTCCATATCATATGTGGTTCCTTCTCCAATTGGACCATCCTGAATCTGAGAGGGCTTACCTAATTTTGTTTCAACATCTGTAAGATATTCTGCACAAAAATTAGTACACTCATCTATCAAATAACCATTGGTTATTGATGCCTCCGGACGAGCTCTTTTGCGTACACATCGTTTCAATGTACTCAAATACCTCTTAATAGGATACATCCACCTAAATTGCACTGGACCAGCAGCCATTACTTCATCAGTTAGGTGCACTGTCAAATGGACCATAACATCGAAAAATGAGGGGGGAAATAGTTTCTCAATGTGACAAAGCGTATGTACAATTCGGTCCTGTAAACATTTTAAATCACTCATTCGTTGATTTATTAAACAATGCTGTCTAAAAAAATTACTGATCTCAATCAACGGTTGAACAACATTGGGGGATAAACAATCACAACTTGCAATTGGAATCAACTGCTAAAGTAGTATGTGACTGTCATGAATTTTCAACCCTTTAAATGTCTTTCTTGTTAGATTCACACAATTTGAAATATTATAAGAGTAACCATCAGGCACCTTGAGCATCTTCAAAATGGAAAGAAATGTCTCTTTCACCTTTTTAGTCATCTTATACTGCACAGTAGGCATATATGCCTTGTTTCCCTCAGCTAACTATAAATGCAACTGTTTCCTTAAACCCATTTCTTCCAAATCACATCGTGCATTAACATGGTCATTTGATTTCCCACTGACACCTAAAATGGTCCACAATATGTTATCACAAACATTTTTTTCAATGTGCATGACATCCAAATTATGCCTCAGCATGTTAGTTTTACAATACGGAAGACTTTAAAAAATACTTTTCTTTTTCCAATTGTGACTGCGCTACCTCCCTGCAGCTCGAATATCACGTACCGGAGGAGCCACCAAATCCTGAATTTCATATACCGTGCGGATGTTTTCTTCCTCAATCTGCGATAACATTTCGACTCCTGTCATGATCTTTGGTGATGGGCTGAACTCTCTAGAACCATCATATGCCACTCTGTCCTTTCTAAACCTATGCTGAGGGGGGAGAAAATGTATGTGACCCATGTATGCCCATTTTTTGGAAAGCTTAAGCCATACATATTTTTTTACTTTTGTTGCAACAAGGGCAAGAAAATTCCCCTTTCGTACTCCAGCCTGATAAATTTTCATAAGATGGGAAGTCATTGATTGTCCACAATAAAGAAGCCTGCAGTTTGAACATTTCATTCGTTTCACAGTCATAAGTCATCACACCATCGCCCCAAAATTTATTCAACTCATCAATCAATGGCTGAAGTTAAACATCAATATTATCCCCCAAACTTGTAGGTCCATCAATAAGAGTGGAATGTAATATAAATTGTTGCTTCATAAAAAGCCGCGGAGGAAGATTATATAGAACCAACACCATGGGCCATGTGCTATGAGTTGCACCAACCATATACTTGAATGGATTGAAACCATCTACTGCCAATCCTAATCGGACATTATGAAAATCTTTGGAAAAGTCGGGATGTCTCTTATTAGAATCCTTCTATGAATGAGAGTCTGCCGGGTGGGATAACATATCACTTTCATGAACTCTTTCTGCATACCATCTCATTAAATTAGAAACTTAAGATGACATAAAAATCTTTTCAACCTTGGTTTAAGGGGAAAGTAACGCATTTGCTTTACGACAATCAGTTTCCCTTGTATGACAATCTGACTTTGATGAGTCTGATTTCCCCTGTTCTCTTTCCAACTGGATGCACCACAAACCGTACAAATATCCAAATGGGAAGGTTCTTTTCTAAACAATATACAGTTGTTTGCACATGCATCTATGGTCTCATATGTAAATCCTAAGTTCTCTGTCAACTTACGAGCATGGTAATACGACTCGGGAATCTTAGCGTTGATATGAAGAACCTTTTTCAATAACACCAACAGCACGTTGAATGATGTGTCTGACCAATGATTCAAAGTCTTTAAATGCAACAACTCCATGATAAACGACAATTTATTGAAAGAAGTACATCCAGGATATAATTCTGTTTTTGCATCATCAATTGCTTCATAAAAACTCCTCGAATCACGATCTGCACCAGAGAAATGATTTATCTCACCGGTCTCAAGATTCTGGATGTCAATTCCTTTAGGATCCAACCCACGTACCATTTCAGTAAGCATTTCATGCATCAGATCATCCATCCTTGCATCAACATCCATCTGAACTGTATCCATATTTTCACAACAAACAAATTCTTCTCCATGAAGAGTCCAACTCTTATAATTTATCAGAAATCCCTTAAAGAATAGGTGATCCCTCATAGTATCTCGTGTGAATTGATATCTGTTAGCACATTTTCTACATGGACAACTAATATAGTCACTTTGAAATCCTTTGGTGAAGTCAATAAACTAAATAATGCCATTGAAATACTCTCTAGATGTTCGATTTGGAAGAACAATCCAACTCTTATCCATAATAAGATCCCTATAACAAACATTTACACAAGACTTATTACATTTTCATTTTTCATGTCAAATATATTTAAAATAAATACTAATTAATTGTTTGTGAACCATTTATAAAATAATAATGTAAGTGAAATCCCATGTCATACCTGATTTCCCTATAAACCTGGAAGGGAGGGGAGTCGAAGGCGGTGCTGCGAGAGGAGAGGCAGCGGTGGGGAGCCAGAGTCGGAGCTGGTGCGGCGAGGGAGGGGATGAAGAGGAAGGGGATGGGGGTTGGAGGGTTGTGGGGGGGGGGGTGGTGTTCGGGGTGCTGGGGGGAGGGACAAGGGGGCGGAGGGCCGAGGGCGGAGGTCGGAGGCCGGAGGAGATGGAGGCCGAAGGCCAGAGGGAGGTTGGAGGGTTGCCGAAGAACTGCCGGGCTGCCGGAGTCAGGTGGTGGGAGGCCCGAGGGCAGCGGGAGGCCGCAGGGTGGAGGGCTGCCGCAGCCGGAGGGCGGCCGGATGAGGGCGGGGCCGGTGGAGGGCGGCCGGAGGGCCGCCGGAGGGCGGAGGGCAGCCTGAGGGCGGACGAAGGGTGGAGGGAAGCTGGAGGGTGGACGGAAGGTGACCGACAGAGGGCAGGGCCGGCAAAGGGCGGGGCTGGCAGAGGGCGGCCGGCTGGAGGGAGGGGCGGCGGAGGGCGGGGCGACGGAGGGTGGGGCGGCGCAGGGCGGGCCGGCGGAGGGCGGGCCGGTGGAGGGCGGGGCGGCGAAGGGTGGGCCGGCAGAGGGCGGGGCGGCAGGGAGGGAGGGGCGGCGGGGAGGGAGGGGCGGCGGGGAGGGTGCGTGGCGTCGTGGAGGGCACAGGCGAAGGGGAGGGCGCGGGCAACGGGAGGGGGGAATTCAGGGGGGGCACTTCACGAGAGGAGGGGGCGCGGAAGCCCCTTTTTTTAAGGAAATGTAACGGCCGCCATTGGCGGTTGCTATAGGTTAAGGGTCTCAAAAGCCCATATTTCTAGTAGTGATGCTTCTCACTATCCACTATGCACACACAGTCTCCTCATCATTTGTGCATGGTCTTTCATGGATTCATATATCTTTATTTATAGTTTTTAAAACCCTAATACACAATGTCTCTTCCTTTTCTTACTTTTGAACCCACCATTTATTAATGATTTTCATGAAAAAATCCATGATGTATTATGATTTCCTACTTCTTGTACACAAACCTGAATGGTCAGAGGGAATCTATGGGTTATTCTACTCAAAAGGCAGTGTATATCCACACTATCTCAAGGACTTATAAAAACTTTGTGCAGACCAGAGGAGCACGGGTCTTTTACGCACTGAAAGTGCAAACCATTTTTTCATAGAGTCTTCGGATCTCCCTCTCTCCTTATGAAGCACGAGAAGGGTGTTTAGCACACCTTTTGTGTTTCCACAGGTATTCTTAACACATCAAGAATGGTGTATGGAACTAGATTCTTTTCAAGGATCATTCAAGAGTGCAAAGAACTTTTCAAAGTCCTCTGGGACTTCTTTCTCCATTACTTGAATATAGTGCGATCTATTTCTGAGAAACACAAACACCCAAATAGATGTGAATGGAAGAAACCTCCTTCAGGTCAGGGATACTCCTTTTACAGGGGTAGATCATATATATTTTACGTGTTCAAATCATGTGGTATACACAATGAAGATCAATTGACTGAATGATCGAGATCTGTGGAATTTTAAATACTATATGTTGTGGGTAAGGGATATACTAAGAATCCTAGGATATTTATTTCAAATGGGGACTTATTGAAGAACTCCTGTCATCAGGAGTGGAAAAAAAATTATTTCATAAGTTAAAATGTAGTAATTTGGTTGACCTAGGATGTCTCTCAAAGATGACGACACACAAAATATTTTGTCACTTTAAAACGAGGGAAAAATGTTGTGCTTTGGAAAAGAAATTTTAAATTCAAATTATTGAAAAACTATGATATTAAAAGGGTGATAGGTCGGGGTCGGTTTCCTAATTATAATTCTATAATTGTTCAATTTAATTCAATCATCTTCTTCTTTGTTGATTAAAGTGATTTCTATAATAGTTTCCTCTCACTTACATGGTGAAATTATGATGGCGAGAAAAAACATTACCAAGATCTCTCTTTGGTCAACTCTCCTTCCCAGTGTAAAATAGTTTTTTTGAATATCCTTAATTGAAATAGGCAATACCCGATCGGGTTTTGTTTATGCCAAACAATAAATAACATTCACTACACCTTTTACACTTACTGACGATCATCGAGTACTTGATCACAAATCCCTGGTATATTCCATCATATATAAAGCAGAAATTATCCGAGGGAGATAATGATTATTTTACAAAGGAAAAAATCATTAACGTAATTAAAATTCAAGAATTATTTCACTTGATAATAAAATCCTCTATATGGAATTGAAATCAACTTTTAAGAAGAATGAAATTTCATTCAATTACATTCCAGAACTCAAGCATTACGACATAGAAAACCAACCCTTCCTAAATCACTCCAAATGTTTACCCCACCATGGTATGGGTAATCGAGATGAAGGGGGAAGAAGAAGGCATTAAAAAACAATGAAAAAGAAGAGAAATAAAGGGTACAGATGAAAAGTTCTTCTTCCTGGTGTCCTGGAAGGAATGATTTGGAAAATGGGATGCTTTGAGTGGGTGGAGCTCTCCACCTTTAATAGAAAGAATTTTCCCTTGGATTTTGATGGTTTGTAGCCCCATTAACTAACATCTTCATGCATTGCGACTTTATAAAATGTTGTTCATAATTTTCTAGGGAGTTTCCCCTCAAAGTCCCAGTGGATATGGAAAAGTATTCCGAGAGTTATGGCGGTTTTACTCTAAGAATTTATTCTATCCAATCAGACTCGACAAATTGCAAACCTCTAGATTAGGATGCCTTAATGAGCCTTATAAAGGAAAATTCCCGTGGCTTTCCCTTCATGAAATATATTCTGAAGATTTTTTTGCATCCACCCACCGAATATCACAACAATGGGGCCCACAAATAATTATTTATGGACCCCACACAAAAATTAGGCAGAACTGTAAATAGTTTTCATGAGACAATGTGTGAGCTTCTTTTGAGCTTCAATATGGTCGATTCATCTTTTGGTCGAGAAATAGAAAATGAAGCCCTAGATGTGGAAAATCTAGAAAAGAAATAATTTTTCAATTTTTATTAGGGTAGAATATATTATGGCCAAACTACAGAAATAATGTAAAATAGTTAAAAATCCAAAATGGCCTATTTTTAATGTTCATCTCAAATTAACACCAATATCATAAAAATGATGAAATTAATCTTAGAGTGACACTTTTGTGGGTTTAAAACAATTAAATTCAATTTAAATTTAATTGAAAATATTTTCTCTATCAATTCCCCCAGTCTTAGCACTTTGACTCCTGGACAAGTAAAAATCATATCAAATCAAATCCAAAACACATACCAATGAGATATACCAAATCCATACTAAGAAAAAAAAAAGATATCATTCCTCATAAAAAACAATTATTTCAAGTTCTTAATTCTAGATATTAATATATTTCCACTTAATTTCTTATCCCATGCACACAAAAAACCTTCCTCACATGAATTTTATCTCATCTCACAATTGTAAATACTGAACAAGGATTTTATCATCCAAACACACACAAGTGTCACCAGAGGATTGAAAAATTCCTACTTCACCACCCGCTGTGATTCAAGGACATTTGTTTCTCATAAATACTTTTCAGGGTTATTATGTGGCATCCCATTGGTAAGTTTTAGATGTTAAAAATTCTGGGGCCGAAAAGGGAGGGCTTGGCTCATTTTGATGAAAAATTGCAAGATTATAATTATCACTCAGACATGGTCTCCTTCACTTCCCCTTTATAGAAAATAGGCTCCACCAACATTCAATCGGCACAGGATTTCAGAAGCCAAAATTTCAATCTTTTTAAGCATGGTTTTTTTTGAAAGCTCCAGATAGGCACATCATTTTTTTTACATCGGAAGCTCCAGAAAGTCACAGCTTCTCTAATCATGAAAGCTCCAGAAAAGGAACAACTTTCAATAAAATGAAATATTTAGTAGAAACATCAGCTCTTTAACATTTTATATTCCATCAAAAGTATCACCAATTTAGGTAGTACACCACAAGACGTCTTCCCCCACACTTAAGTTCAACTAGATCTTGCAATTTCACTTCAAGAGCAAGTTGGATAGGGAAAATTGGGTTGTAACGTGGCTAACCTAACAACATAATCATGGCTACTAGGGGCTATAATGATTAATTTATAAGGTAGTCCATAATGAAAATGATTATTTTTGAAAAGGGGCTTAACCCAAATAAACACCTCAATAATTTAAAACACACGTACCCCAAACCCTCATGTATTGAATGGAATAAATCAAATTCTGGTTAAAGAAAGAGTGGTCTGGTTCTCTCAAGAAATGAGTTGTATGAAAATAATATGACAAAAATGGTTCAAGATCCTCACAGGGAAGTGATTTCAAAGATATAGAATGTGAAATATGGCATGGGTTTCAAAAATCAGTGAACTTTTAATGAAATTACAAAATATTTGAACTCTAAACAAAGTCATTTATGTATTCATTTAAGATCAGTTTCCTGGAATAGATTGGTTCACTCATTGAAATGAGTTTTAAAAATGGTATTGATAATTATTTCAGCTCAAAAATTTCAAAAACACACCAAAAATAGAAAAATAAACACACAAAAATATGAAAAGACAATTTTTTTAAAATAAACACAAAATGTAAATCCTAAACTACAAAGGTTCCCTCATCCACACTTAATTGATGTAGTATACTAAATGCATTCCAGTGGATTTAACATGTAAGTTGATTTTTGGTTGATTCAAAACAAAGAATTAAGTATAAACGATAGGTATGACTTGACTTATTGGCAATGCAACATTGAGTTTGGCTCATAAGTGTTGCTCTTTGAAAACCTAAAAAAAGTAAAAACATAACATAAGATATTTATTAAAAGAAATGAATATAGAATTTGAATAATAAAAGAAGGATAAATCTTGGTTTAATCACCCATGTGGGCCCTAGGTTTTGACTGCCTTGAGAGGGGAAATTCGAATTAGTTATCCCCAATCTGATGGTGGGTGAGGTTTCTTGCTCATGAACCAACAAAAATTCTTCTTCCTAGTATGCACTTGTTCCTTTTTGTTGAGGACTGCATTGATATAACATACCAAGTCCACCCCCAATACAATGAGATACAACAAGAATGGTGGGTTTAAGATAATGAACGACTTCTCCTCTTTCTTAGTTTCTACTTTCACAATTTCTACTTCATTCACCAGTGTGTTCTCAAGGAATGCTGCATTAATGGAATAATCAAAGGGAATGTCATATTTTAATTCTGTTTGGAAAAAAATAAATCATGAATAATCAATATAAAATTCTTCCCTTTCAAAGTAAGCAGCTCGTGTCACATTATCCTCTAGAAAATCCACTTTGATCTTCTCAGGTACTCCCTCTAATTAATGTTCAACAGGTTTTGGGAGCTTTAGATGTTCCTCGTTGGATGAATATTCTTTTCCATCATATTCTTCCAAGGAAATTCATATGTTGGGTGAATTCGAAAAATTAAAAGAGGGGGAGGTAATACTAAATTCAGTTTCAACAAAATCTAGTGATAATGAGTTCATGAAACGATTATCTCCCTGAGTTTGTTCATATTCAATCACTTCTACATTGTAAATAACCTCTTAGAGTTGATTCGTAGCAGATAGAAGAAGGTAGTCGATCACCTCAATTTAATGGATGTCCTCATAATAATCAGGGAAGTCTAAGGGGGGGTCATCTTGGACCTTCGAAACATTATAAATTTCTTGAAATTAATGGGAGAACTCAATTAGCTTCCAGGTCATTTCTTAAAAAACATCATTGTTCATATCCTCCCTTATCCCATCTATGAATTCTTTGAATGTTTTCTCATCAGTATTAGTTTTCCAAAATAACCTCACTTTTCTAACAATATAATAAACACTATCCTCCTTGGAAAAGGATGAGTCAATAATTTTTTCATTTATCGGTGGGTAATTGTTCCATGAATTAAATAAATAATCATTTGAAAACAACATGGCAAAAAAATTGTTTTTTTTAATTTGAAAAGAGTCAAATGTTTATAATTAGTTTGTGGCACTGCCTCCCCGGAAACTGCGCCATGTTTGACACATACCTTTCATCGGGTGTCGCAAAACAATTATTTCCTAAGTTAAATGGCGGTAATGTGCCTGACCATGGATGTCTCCCAAAGGGGAGTGCACCCAAAATATTCTGTCACTTCAAAACGAGGGTAAAAATGTTGTGCTTTTGAAAGAAAATTTTATATTCAAATGATTGAAAAATATGATATTATAAGGGTGATTTGGTTGGGGTTGGTTTACTAATTTTAATGTTATCCTTATTAAATTTAATTCAATCCTCTTCTTCTTTGTTGATTAAAGTGAGTTTCCACAATTGTTTCCTCCTGCTCCCTTGGTGAAATTAGGATTGTGAGAGAAAACCTTACCAAGATCTCGGTTTGGTCAACTCTCCTTCCATGTGTAAAATAGTTGTATTGAATATCCATAATTGAAATGGGAAATATCCAATTGGGTTTTGTTTATCCCAAACAATCAAGAACATTCACTACACCTTTTACACGTACTGACGACCGTCGAGTACTTCACCACTAATCCCTGGTCTATTCCATCGTATCTAAACCAGAAATTAGTGGAGGGAGATAATGATTATTTTACCAAGTAAAAAATCAATAACAGAAGTAGAATTCAAGAACGATCTCACCTGATAATAAAATCCTCAATATGAAATTGAAAACAACTTTGAAGAAGAATGAAATTTCATTCAATTACATTCAAGAACTCAAGCGTTACAATATAGAAAACCAACCCTTCATCAATCACTCCAAATCTTTACCCCACCATGGTAAAAGTAATAGAGATGAAAGGGGAAGAAGATGACATCACAAAACTATGAAAAATAAAAGTAATAAAAGATAAAGATTAAATTTGTTTCACTTGTAGTCCCAGAAGGAATGGGCTGGAGAATGGGATTCTTTGAGAGGATGGAGCTATCCTCCTTTTATAGCCATAATTTGTCCCCCTAATTTTGATGCATTGTAGCCCCATTAAATGAAATCATAACACATTGAGCCCTTCTTCAATGTTGTTTATAATTATCTTCGGCATTTCCCCGCAAACTCTCCGCGTATTTGGAAATGTATTCCGAGAGTATGGTCGTTTTACTCTTACCATTTATTCTATCCAGTCAGACTCTCCAAATAGCAAACCTCCGTATTAGGATTCTTTAATGACCCTTAAAACGGCCAATTGTCACAACCTTCCCTTCCTGAAATATGTTTTAAAAATTCTTGTGCATCCACCCCCCGAATATCACATCAATGGGGCCCACAAATAATTATATATGGACCTCACACCAAAAATAGGCATAACTGTAAACAGTTTTCATGAGACAACTTCTGAGTTTTTTTGAGCTTCAATATGATCGATTCATCTTTGGTCCAAAAATAGTAAATGAAGCCATTTATGTTTTGAATTGGGAAAAGAAAGAATTTTTGAATTTTTATTAGTGTAGAATATTTTATGGCCAAACTACATAAATAATGTAAAACAGTTAAAAATATGAAATGGGCCATTTTTAATGGTCAGCTCAAAATAACACCAATATCATTAAAATGGAGCAATTAATCATAGAGTAACACTTTTGTGGGTTTAAAAAAATTAAATTCAATGTAAATTTAATTGAAAATATTTTCTCTATCACTAATTCTTTATGGTTTAATTCTCACATGTATGTGTTTATGAATTCATGCAAATCATATACCTGAATAGACTAAAGATGAGTGCAGCCTCGATAACTCTGTTTTCTCTTGACCGATGTGAGTTATTTGTGTTAAATTTCATGCATGAAAATGAAATTTCATGCATGATCTTGTTAAGACCAGATGACCCAACATCCATTAGTTTTATCATCAAAGGTGGATAGAATAACTATCATGGAGGAAAATCTTCATCTCCGACGTATAGTGGCATCTGGTGGTTCTTCATGAAATCGGAGGTAGAACATGAAGATGTAGAAAATCGAGGATCGTCAGATTAGATTTGATTGAACATGTGTTGTGGGGATTAAATTATGGGACATAGATTAGATGTTCGATCAAGATTTGGTTTTAGATTAAATTGATGGAGTGGATCACTCCCATGTTTTTAAATGTTGAATATGGCCAGAATGGAGGACTTTCCACATTGAATCACGTTGTGGATTCTCCACACTTTATAATAATTTTCATGGCATTGGGGTTTCAGAAATGGATTCCCCCTCCCGATATCACATCGTACCATTCTGGTGGTGTGATATACATCCAACCTCTACCTCTGTTCCACCCCCACATGATGGAATGCTTCACTGGCTCTCCCTAGTTCTCCTATGAGCATGATCGTGTTAGCCCCATGTGCTCCTTAACTATGGCTCACCCATGCTGGCTGGATGGCTAGGGTCAAGTTCAGCCATCCACATAGTGGTGCAAGCTTCTTTCCTAGCTTGATGGTGTGTCAAGCTAAGTCAACAATTTTTTATTGTATACCACATTATTTTTTTTTTCTAAATTCATCAACCAAAACCACCATAAAAACTCCCTTACGCAAATAACTCATTTTTTCATATTCTTCTTATTCTTCAACTAAGTGACAAATCCAACATATCCAAACCACTCTAGGAAAATTAATGAACTGTTTCATGTTATATTCAACTAATTCAATTCGTTGTTATAAAAAAAGGTCCAACCCCAAATTAAAGCACATTTTCATGTCTTCTTAAACTACTTCAATTCATTATTATAACAAATGTGCCAACCCCAAATCACTAATGACACTTGAATTAAGAAATAAAAACAAGTTCAATAATAATATTATTTTTTCACAAAATTTATTCAAATATAATCTTTTGGGTGGATATTCCAAACTCATCATACAATCATGTATTTCATGGCCATATTCAAATGTTCTATAAAAGTGTAATTATTTGAAACATGTGTTGGAATATAGGATCTGTTCAATAATCGTATGAATTGTACAACATGGAGAATTCCCCAAGTATGGAATCCAATGATATGAATCCATAACATTTCTCTAGGAATAATTATCATTATAACAACTTCATAAAGTGGATATCAAAGATATACTCACATCTCATTGATCACCATTACCAACAATAAATTATTGACAGTACTTGTCCACTAATACAATTCATAATCAATGTGGTAATTTCACTGAGTCAATAACATTACATTAAGTATCACTACTTCAATCATCATCACCACATTAACCATTACCATTACATACACATGTTGACACATTATTGAAAACAAATTCAACACTATTCTAAATATGTGGAATCATAGAAGTTAAGAAACCAATTTATTTAAATGAACATATTTTCATGTGTTAAAGTTTTCAATAAACCATTGTTCCACTTTAAAATATTATTTGTCAAATTTGGAGGCACATTTGTTAAATGAGACTTCCCATTAATGAATATCTTTTTGTATTTAATAAATTGGCACTCATCATGCATTTTCAAAATGCAACCACCATCTCTCTTCTTCATACTAATAAAACCACATAGGTTGGACCAATAAATGACCAATTAACTCAAAAAAATCACTAACTTCCTACCTGAAGCCTCCCTTTGGTTATAAATTCACCCAAGGAATCCCCTTGATGAAAACCAAAACGAGTTACTCGATTGAGAGGTAACATCTTCCCTCAACCTCTATTCACTAATTTATTTCTCCATCCTATAATTTATTAGTATTCCATACTTAAAAAAACACCAGTATAATAAATATAGCAATATATTGTTATTAAAATGGTTTTACAAACACTTTCACACAAATCCTACAAATTTTTAATGAACATACAATTTATGTGTGTGGTGAACTATCGCCTCACAAAATGATGATGGTTCATTATTCCTTTACCATGTATCATCGTAGGAATTATGATGGAAACATTATTTATATATGATATATATTATATTTATAATGTCTTAAATTTATTTAATTATTTTACAACGCATATATTTATGCATTTTATTTTTTTAAATACACTAATTTTGTTTGATGAAGTGTGGGTACCACCCCTCAATGGGATGTGATTCATTTACACTGTATATGGAATCTATTGAGGAAAGATTTAGAAAACCTATATGATATATCTAATAAATTAATTCTACTATAATAATGATATATATACATATATATACATATATTTCATTTACTCAATTTATTTTAAAATTATAATAAAATGGATACAACGTTCATGCGTACGTATGGCCTACCGTCTCCTTCAATGGTCTATTCCATTTCATAATTATATATTCTATAGATTATTATAATAAAAATATATTGAATATTAATGATATGTATTTAATTTTTACACTCTCTAAATCATTATATAATTATAACGACCAAGTATAGGAGAACTTATGACACATGTGAAAAACATATCGAATATTACCCGAAGTGAAACCTTGACATAGAATTGTTAATAAGTGGGTAATATAAAGTCACAATAAAACCATATGTAGTATTTTAAATAAGAATAGTGTCCATTGATAGAGGTATTATAAAATAATATTTATTATATAATATTTTTTGATGAGTATGATGACATTCAAGACACAAGGTAAGGGGGTTTCTAGTCTCACTTTTATTTTTTATGATTTACGCCATAATCACCACTCCACTATTTTGTGTGGTGATCATACTGACCATGAATATAATCTATTATCATTATAAATAAATTTATGTTTTTTACATATAAAGTTTAGGATCTATCTTTCATTTTATGATTTTTATACATTTTATGGGGTTCATGTTTCAAGAGTTACCAAATCAGAAAATCAATTTTTTCTCAATTTTATTTCCTTGAGACACATGTCATCAACTTCAAGAACCATATTTTCAAAAATGTTTTCAAAGATAATATTTTGAGCTCATTTTAATGGAAAATTATTTTTAAAATGTTTTATTTTTTTAATATTCCTTTAAATGTATTAAAATTATTCTGAAATATGTTGTTTTAAAAAAATCAAGCTTCTTTTAAAAATTTCCATGGAAAATGGTTTTAAAAACACAATCAATGTTATTTTTTAACTTTTCCAAGAAAATGGTTTTCAAAATATTTTCAAGCTTATTTAATATGTTTTGAAGGAAAATGGTTTTAAAATATATTTAAATATTATTTTATAAGTATTCTATAAAAAAGTTTTTTAAAATATTTTCAATATATCTTTATATGTTATCAACGAAAAAGGTTTAATTTTTTTTTCAATGGTATATTTATAATTTTTCAAGATTACTCTAAAGAAAATGGTTTTAAAATGGATTTATGTTTTCAAATACCATTTTCAAAGAAGATGATATATTTTCCCCAAGACATTTTTTCAAAATATTCTTCCAAGTTATTTTCCATATAAGATGGCATCTGTTGATGTTACTAATGAACTTCTAGGAAATGAACTAATGGTTCCATTCATATTATTTATTGAATTATATATGATTTTTTGGATGGTTTCTTATAACACTTTCTTCTATTACACATGTTATATTCTTTTGAAACATGATTCCTTTCATGCGTTATTATTTGATGAAATGATAATGAAACATATCATTGTTTCGTAGGTCATGATATTATAAAGTTTTTATGATACCCATTTCATTTCATGAGGTATGATATAGTGTTTGTGAAGCCTGTCTCTTTTTACGGGCCATGATATTATGAATGTTTTATTATCTTGTGGAACTTTTATGAATGAGTTTATTATGATCGGGGTTGGACCTATATCTACCTCAAATTCATTGGGTAAAGATTTAAATCTCATGATATAATTATGGGGATCAAGAATATGGGCTTGATCCACTCTGGGAATATGCGGAAACCTGATCCCTTATAAGTAAATGATTGTGATGAGGGGTGGTGGTGTGTCCCGCTCAGTAGGTGTAGTCACCATGAAGATGGAAGATAGGGAAACCTGATTCACTATGGGGCGATGGGGAAACCCGATCCACTATGGGAATATAGGGAAACCTTATCCTTTATAGGGAAAGTATTGTGTTTAGGGGTGGTGGTATTCCCACTCTGTAGGTGAACTTTCCATGAAGTTCCTTGATAAGTTCTAGAAATTCTTCATGACTTATAGGTAATGATATCACACTTTTATATATGACATAATTCAATGTATTATTCCTAAGTTATAATTTCATGGATTATGGTTTTTATTTCCTTATGATTCCTGTCTTCTTAACTACCTAGATTTATTCCATTATTCATGTTTATAATCATTGATATGAAATGTATGATATTTTTATTTTATGATCACAGTATCATACCACAATGATCATATTTATGTTTATGTGTATTCCTGTTTAGCATTACTAAGCATCTGAGCACACCCCTTTTTATGTTTCCTTACATAATTTTTAAAGATATGTATTATGTATAATGTGTCTAATAAGGGTTATAGTAATGAAGAACATAGTGTGAGATAATGTAGATATCATATTTATTAATGTTTATGATTTCATGTTTATAAAAGAACTAAAATAATATGGTCTTTGGTTGTATGTTTCAATAATGTTTTTAACATTCTTCAAAAATGATGTAATGTATATGTTCATTAATACAAGGCTATTATACGAACCATGGTAATTATCCTAGTCAATTTCCTCTTCTAAAGGTTATACACTAGACTAAGTAAGGATCTATATTGAAATAAAATAGATGAATTATTAATGTTTTTCTATTCCAGAATTTAACTATAGAAATAGTTTTACAAATGTTATTTTGGATATAAGAATCATGAAACACCTATGTATTGGGTAAAATATCAGAAAAACAATTATTCATTAACTTAAGTGTTTTTTATACCATCATGGGTTTTTATTTTTGGATTGATCTTATATTGAAAGTCATAAAAACCTCTTTTTAGGTTTTATGTGATTGGAGATTTCAAAGATTAATGACATTTTGGGAGAAATGTACGGAACTTATATGTTTTAGTGTAAAGTTATTTAAAGAATAATGTCTTTAAATATTATAGTTATTAGTTTAATAGTATTGGTAACCATTAATCTTTAAATTTTCTTTGATGTTGCAGTATTATGTGTCACCATAATTTGGGAATGTTAATGTTTTTGAAAAAGGAAAACATATTGCATCTGGTGAAGGCCATGGGGCTTGAACACATAACCAAATGGTGATAAGGGTTTATTTTCCACCACTGGATCACATGATTTCCCAATTAATATATCATTTCTATTTTTTAAACTATTTTTTGAATAAATATTATTGTTGAACTAGTGTTGTTATTATTATGGTTTAATGATTTATTTTATATATTGGAAAACATTTGTTAGCCATATTGGTATTGGAAAATTGTTACATATATATGGAAAGAGATATCACTATTTTATAGATCTTACGATCTATTAAAAGTTAATCATTTTGATTCAGGTATATAAGTAATTGTTTATATTCATTTCTTGAAGTAAGATATGAATTGGAAATTAATCAAAGAACAACAAAAGGATGAAATTTTTATTATGAAATATAAATGTATTAGGTATGTGTATTTACTTATATTCATAGATAATAAAATAGTTCGTCAACTCTAGTTGAAGTATCGTGAAAAAAATGATCCTATAACCTTTATTTTATATTGATTATATGGTTGTCTAAATCCTCATAGATTTATGGTTTTGTGGTTGTTAACATTCAATTAATCATTCTATTTCTTATGATCAATAACCTATGTCACTCTCTATAATTATTTACATATTTCTTCTATATTCATATCTTCACATGTAACCAATGTGCTTCTACCTGTATCCCTATTTATTTTTTCTTTCATTTGACCATTAATCATTTCTTTCACTCTAATTAAGAGTATGTTTTATTAACCCCTTTTACGATCCATATTTTCTACTATCAGATTTTTAAATATCAAACCATTTATTATCAAGATAAATTTTAAATTGCAAGGATTCAAATTTTTTATGGTATTGAGAATGTATCACCCAAAAGTTGTAATAAAATATATTATTTTCAATATAATATGTAAGATGCAAACCAGAGCTTAAATTACCCACAAAATATATTTCATTGAATTAAATATCTTTGATAGCTTTTGGAACACGAAAACCCAAGTGAAAATGAACCATAATATAGTTTAAAACTATAACATACTATGAAATTCGATGTTTTTAATAAAACTAACTATTTTTTAAAACATATGTCTATCTCTTGATTAGAAATAAAATAACAATCACTTAAAATAAAAGGAAATGTTTTATAAAAAATTGTATATTTTCTAAAAAAATATTTACTCACACATTGTGAAAATAATTTAAAAAAATTACCACATATAGATACTTTACTTTATAAAATTAACTTCATATTCTAATTCATAATATCAAAATTATATTAATGTTAAGTTTTTGTGATTTTTTGGAAATATTTAATGTTTTTAGGAATAGTGAAATCTATTGAATTTTGATTTTAGAACATCATTCTCATTTAAATCGTCTATAAAGTTAAATTATATTTTTGTTAATTTTAAATAAAAATTTGTTAAATTATACATATGTATATATATTATACCAATTTATTTAATTAGATTCATTTTCATATTGAATGTTGATGTAAAAACATTATATGCATTCGAACACTCAACATGCTTTCTCATACCGCTTACAAGATTATATTTAAATTATCATTTTCCACATCACTAAATAGAATTTGTAAAAATGGATTAAATATTTGCAATAAAAATAATTTATATTATATGATAATGAAAATATGTATTTTGACAAAAACTGAATAGTGAAAACAGAAAAAAAAACATATACTATAGTTAAGGTTAATATCAGTATATGTGGGGGTTAAACTAAAATTATAATGGTAAAATTGACCTAAAAACTTTTATAAAATATATTGTTTGGACATATTTCTACACTATAATTTCCTAGTCTAGATAATAATTAATTTTGGACCCTTTTTTAATGTGAAAAAAATGTGCAGACACCATTTTATTTAAAAATTTAAAGTTACCCACTCACCTCTCTTATAAATGGCCACCAACTCTTATATGTTATTTAAACATCAAAACAATTAATTTCCACCAATACCTAAATAATCCCTTCAAAAAGTAAATCACATCATCCTATAAGTAGTTTTTTCATATATACAACCTTCCAAGTATCTTGGTGCAATCCAAAGGAGGTTACCCATAGAAGAGGTAATGATCTTTAACGAACATTTACATTTTATTTCTTACTCCACATACTTAAATTATTATTAAAATATCTTGATATAATATCCTTATTATCATCCATAAATAGATATTTTTATGTTAATTTCACTACCTACCACCGTCCCCACTTCAATCAAATGGGTTACAAATCCATCATTTGTTTATACAGGAGACTGCCACATCACGAACCAATGGAATTTGTTTTCTGATTACCACCTCTCTTGGATTATTATGATGATGGATATATATATATATATATTATTTATAATAACATTATTCCAATTTATTCATCGTATAATATATACCATTTTACTTTCAATTCCGTATGAGATACGATTATATCAATCGGGTGTATGGTGGAGTATCACCTCACAAATTGATATGATTCCCTTTTCAGTAATGCTTCACATAGAAGGTAATAAGGATACAATGAGTAACATTATGTGATATAAACTAAATAATTATGATATTAATGAAATAATTAACATTATTATAGTACAATATATAATTTTATTTCATACCTTTTCACCAACATAAAGATGACAAAATCATTATTATACATGTGTACTTCCTCCATCACGAAATGATGTGACTCTCTTTTTGTCACCATATAACTTGTATGATATATATAAGTATAATTAAAAAAATATTATGTTATTAATGATAATAATATCATTCTATATGGTGAAATTTTTTATTACCTTCTTTTCATAATGATCATTGAAAAATGGAAATATCACTCATGCATACATATGGACTACCGTCTCCATGATCGTAATGTAAATCGTCTCCAAATACCATCCTTAATGATTTGTGTTACTAGTATAATTGATATAAAAATATCATAATTATATCATAATTATTATTCTATAGATGGTGGAACTATATAATATAACCAAGAACTATAACCTTCCAAAGAAATCACAAATAAGAAAACAAGGCCCTTAACACATTAAACAATGAAAATAATCCATGGTTATTAAATAAATGGTGATAATATATTATAAAAAGAAAATATATAATATTATAAATAATAATTTGTTTATATTACATGTGAATAAAACGATTAAAACAAAAATTTAGTATGTTAATGCCTGTTCAGCTAAAATGAAGTGTGAGGTAAGGGAATTCATTCCAATTTCCCTTCATTGAGGCATATTATAACATCTAGTTACTAATCGGATAGGTATATATTAATCATTTTTGGGGTTTTTATTTTCATTCTTTTGGTAAGGGTTATGTTTGGATTGGTAGGATACCTATAATGGTGAAGTTATAGGGTTTTTGGATTCTCTCCTTTAAGCGACTTTTTCATGTAGCTTTCCTAGGGATTTCATATCGTGTAACAGAGTTACACATCATGTAATGGTTCTGTAAAAATGTCACAAAAATATTAATGTTGTGATAGGTATATATCATGAGTTTTTATAACATTTCATAAAGGAATTAATGATTATTTTTTAACATATAGTGTTAGATTTTAATGTAAAATGGTAAGAATTTCAACAGTTGTGAAACATAAGTATTTCACGCCATGTATTGGGATTTCACATCCTGAAATACCCCAACTATGTTTTCTTAAATAGGAATTACATATGTGTTTTTCATTTTACTCCACCTTAGTTCATTCTACATTGACCTAAGGCATTCCATAGATGATCTTGAAGCCTTTCATCCCTTTGAGATCCTTCTGTTTGACATTCTGTCATCATTAAACTTACGATGTAATTACCATGTAAGACTTCTCCCTTTTTCTTCACATTTCTCACATTTTCTTCTCTTGTGTTTTCAAGGGATCATCTTGGAATTGATTTATATATTTCTTATGGTGTTTTTTCTTTCTTCTAGTTTGGGTTTTTTATGTCTTCTCTACCTTCGTTCTCATTGGTAGGTGTCGTTGTGAGTGTTGACTTTCGGTAAAAGGTAGGTGGTTCCATATCGATTAGAAAAATTGATTATCCCAAAATTTATTAATTTACTTCAATTAATCATTCATTCTTTCAATTAAATTAATAAAACCCAATTATATATAATCGGGATATTTTAAATGGTTTTGACATGGAAATGTGGAAAATCCACAATTCCATTGAATTGGGGTGTGTTTATGGAAATTAGTTAATTTAAATTGTTGAATTTAAATTGTGGAATTGATGGTAATTATTTCAATTAAAAATTTTAATTTAACAGTGGAAAATAATTTTTAAAATAGATGGAATTTGTTTTTAATCAATTTCAAAATTGTAGAAATTTCTTTAAAATAATTTTATAGAATCTAAATCGTTTTATCGTGGAATGGGTCATGTTTTTTATCAAAATATGTGTTGGTTTTAAATGGAATATTTTCATTTGAAATGGAATAATGGGATTTAATTTTATTTTAAGTAGTCGTAAATAAATAGACATTATTGATTCTGTAAGATCACATGCTTGCTTTAGGTAGTTGGTGAGTTATTTAGACCCACTCTATGTTATTACAACATTCTAAAATATTAATGTGGTGGGTCATATCCTAGATGGGAGGGTGAAAAGTCTCATTTTTCTAGTGTCAAGTGGACTTGTGTATAATCATATTATTAAGATCACTTAGAGATTGCGGAGTACAATTAATGGAAATATTATCGTACCTTATGGAATATTACCTTGTTTCTCTCTTGTTGTTTATATTTGAGATATAAATGTATTCCCATCTTTTCTGAAATTCATTATATGCCTACTAAATTTATATAATCTATTTTATATAAATTTTTTACTTATGCCATTGTTTTAGAAATATTTCACCATTTATGAAGTAAATCATATGATTTTAAAGTATTTTTCCATCATTTTGAAATGTATAACATGTTTTGTATAAATATGATTTTAAATTTCCAAAACTGTTTATTTTGAAATTTAAATCTTTTATTTCGTTAAATTATATTTGGAATCTATTATGGAATATTTGGTAGTATCCAACTGGGCTTTGGATTACACCCTACATTTTCCTTCTGGTGATTGTAGACTTTCTTCTTCCAGGTCCAGGGAAAAGGAAATGATCTATTAGTGGGGGATCCAACTCTTGTGATTTAGACTTGGTGATTTTTTTTGTTGGGACTGTGGTGATTTTTTTTTAAATTTTATAACTTGGGTTGAATTACTTTAGGATTTTTTAAGAATCATCATATTTTTGTATATCACTCTGAGTGGATTTTCATTAATATGAAAACTATTTAGTTTTCTTTTTCTTCTGCGTTGAGAGTGTAAAAATTATTCCAAATTTTTTGTTGTATGATTCCATGTTCTAGTCGCAGGCCCTTGGGGATCAGGATCACCCTTTGGGATATGTTAGGGTCATATATTTATCTGGTTACCTAGGTACCTAGCTGGTTTGTGACAATGTGGTATCAGAGGGAGGTTGTTGGGATTTTGTATTGATGTTGGTATACATTTTGGAAATCTTGTATGGACAAAGGAGGTATTAACGATTGAGTGCCTGAATATATCCCACTATAATTAACCTTATAATTCAAGGGGTAGTTAGGGATGGTTGTTTTATAGATTAGTTCTAGTCCTTTCCTTATTTTAATTTCGATAGAGTGGAATCTAAATCATGTTGTTCCATCAGTTGGGAATAATTTCCCTTGTTGCTCAATTTTTGTGTGAATCTAATGTATGTAATGTTTTCTTATGATGTTTTGTAGAATTATGAATTTGAGATGATGTGTAAATATGATATAGGGGGATGATGCTACTAAACTGCAGTGATAAAATCCCCCACTGGACCCAAATATAGGTTAGGTGATTTTTTGCATTGTCCAAGCTCTTGGAAATGCACCACCTTCAATACCCATTCAGGCTCTGGTTATGGATCCTCAAGGGGATCTTCTCCAAATTCATTCTCAAGTGTTCCTTCGCCTGGAGCCACTAGTTTTAGAGGCTCTACTGATCCTCAACATGTTGATGAATGGTTGGGAAATATATAACGTAGGTTTGAGTTCATGGAGACACCGTACATGATCAAGGTGAAGTGTGAAACCTTCATGCTATAGGGAACAAGTAGGAGAAGGTGGGACATGATGTTGATGGAAAATAAACTTAAAAGATAAGAGTTTAAATACATCATGGTTCTTTTCACTCACCAGTGATATCCTGAGTGAATGGTGTTTCTTCAGGTTGTGGAGTTTTTCAAGCTTGAGTAGGTCTATAGAACTGTGACTGAGTATTCAAATAACATTGTGGAGTTTGTAGAGTTTTTTTTACTAAGATTTTATTTGATGATACAATGATTTTTTATGGTTCGATGTGGGAATTAGATAAGATATCAATTCTCAATTTTTCTTATTGAAGTTGTCCACTTATGCTATTGTGATGGACATGGAAATGATGGTTGAGATGGACCTTTCTGGAATGTCTGGGTTAATGAGAGTTTCTTTCACTCCCAATGGTATTGTAGGTTCCGTCGAAGGAAAATGTAAGCGTGACAATTTTAATGGATTTTCTAGATAGAAGGGTCAATCTAGACCTCCTATATCACCAGGAGGATGATATTTGGTTTTCTACTAGTGTGGCAAGATAGGAAATTCGAAGAGGGTTTTCACTAGGGCACCCAAGAAGAGTAGCCCCTACAGATGTTTATGTCAGTTACATAGATTCTCTTATAACTTCTTTACTCCATATAGTGGAAAACAACAATCAGTTCCCATTAAAACATAGAATAAAATAGATGATTGATTTACAATAGAGTTCTAGTCACAGACATCCATAATGAAGTTTCAAGACGTAGTGGAATAGTCTCTAGAAGAAGAATAAGACATGGTTTCGGTGACCGTGAGAGTTACAATTACTATAGAATCATTATCAGTGACTGCTATTTAGAATATTGGTGTATCGAGTTTTTTTATATCAACCCATATTGTTAATCTTCTTAATATTTATGTGGAGATTTCATCTTGTGAAATGGATATTACTACACCCCTTAGTACAAAGAGAGTGTATGGTCTTTGTTGTCCTGATTGTGTTTTCTCTCTATCAGAGGTCGAGATGGATTGTTGTTTTTTGGGTCTTGAAATTAAATCTCTCGAATTAATTTTTGTTATGGATTGGATTATTTCCAATAAATCCCAAATTGATTTTTATCTTCAACGGTTCTACCATAAAACACCAACTCGTGTGCCTCTTTTCATTCAATGAGAATGGGACCCAAGTTCAAGAAGAACCATACACACTTATCCAGAGTTTAAGAAAGTGATATTAGTAATTTCTTTTGATCTGTAGAGGGATTCCATGAGTGGTGATCTCCCTCCCATCATATTCATGTTTACAAACATGTTTCCTTTTGATTTCACTTTTTTCCCTTGGTGAGGGAGGTTGAGTTTCCTATTGACTTATTGACTGGTACACAACCCATTACAATTCACTTTTATTACATGGATCCAGATGAACTAAAAGAACTGATGTCCCAATTGGATGACCCTTTATAGAAAGTCTTTATATGCCAGAGTGTGTCCCATTGGGTTGCACCATTTTTCTTCTCCAACATTGTTGACGGTTCTCTTTTCTTGTGTTTTGATTATCGAATGTTCCATCATGTTATGATAAAGAATTTTTATTTGTTTATATAGATTGATTATCTGTATGATCATTTGAAGGGGGAGAAGTGGGTTTTGATGATTGACCATTGATTTGGTTACCATTTGTTTAGGATAAAAGAATCTGACATTCGGAAAACTTTATTTTAGAGTAAGTACTGTCATTAGGAGAAACTTTTTAAGCACATTTTTCTGAAATTATATCCTGATGTTTTATTAGATTTGATGAAAATGGTTTTCCATGAGTATCTGGATAGCATCATGGTATTATTTATGGATGAAATCCTCAATTATTCTGAATCCATGGAAGATCACATGCAACAACTAAGAAAAGTTCTGGTTCTTCTAAACAATCACTGAATTTATTCCAGTCTTTTTAATAGTGATTTATGGATTCTGGAAGTGAAATTAGTTGGACACATAGTGTCTGAATAGAAAATATGAGTTTATCTTGAGAAGGTAAAAGCTTTTATGACTCAAGAAAAATCAAAAAATGTCATCGAATTTCATAGCTTCTTGGGCTTAGCTGGACATTACCATAAATTAGTGAAGGACTTCTCAATGTTATATTCTCCGATTACAGCTCTGATTTAGGAGGGGATATGGTTTGTTTGGGATGATGAATTTCGACATTCTTTTGTGGATCTGAAACATCTATTGACAATTACGCTGATGTTGACTCTTCTAGAGGCTGGTTATGGCTATGTGGTCATTTGTGATGCATAGGGTTAAGGCTTGGGTTGTGTTCTTATGTAGGGATACCATGTAGTTTCTTATGGATCTCATCATCTTAGGTCACATGAGAAAAATTATCCTAACCATGATCTTTGACATTAAACTATGATTCATGTGCCTAATATTTATCACTATTATATTAATGGTGAAAGGTATACCATGTTTTTTGAAAACAAAATCTTGAGTCATATCTTCTCTCAAAAATATTTAAACCTTTTTCATAGGCTTTGGGTAGAGTACCTATAGATATTCGACTTTGACATCACTTACACCCCAATGAAAGGGACTGTTTTTGCAGATGTGTTTAGTAGGAAACTTCAAACCCATGCTGTGAAATAATCTTTAGTGGAGTGTAGTTTGATGGATCTGTTTTCATAGTTTCATATTAGATTTCAGAAGAAAGGGGATTATGTTTCATTGTCCATTGTTCATTTGAAATCTTCTCTTCTTGAGAAGATTCTGGAAAAAAGATCTTGATAATGAATTCTATAGAAAGAGATACTATCTATTTGGTGAGGAGATTTATGCTTAGTGGTCATTATCAAGAGAGGGTGTTCTATGTTTTCAAAACCGTTAAGTTATCCTGTCAGTATCGAGGAAGGATATAATGAGAGATTTCTATAATTCCCAGTGGGTTGTGCACCCAGAAACTACTACGATGTTATACCACATGAAGAGGAAATTCTGGTGTCCAGGAACAATACGGGGCATTGAGGCGTTTGGTTCCTATTTTTATACACACGAACAAGTGATATTTTAATACTATAATTATTTAGGTTTTCTTTAACCACATCTAGAATGAACATTGAAATGGATGAAATGTGAATGGACTTTGTGGTTGGGATGCCTCATACTCAGAGTAAAAAGAATGTGATATGGTTTGTGATCAAAATGAAGATGAAGTCATCTCATTTTAAACCCATTTGAGACAAATCCAAAGTTGAGTATTTGCGAAATATATATATATGAAAGATATTTTTTGTTTTCACGGAGTTCCATATAATAAAGTATTTGATAGGGATCCTCATTTTACTTATCATGTTTGTAGAGGCCTTTATGAGGCACTAGGATCTTAGGTCCATTTATGCACGGCTTACCATCCCTAATCGGATGGCCAGGTAGAGGGAGATACACAAATTCTTGAGTATATGCTTCACATTTGTGTTCTCAACTTTGGCGGGGATGGGGTAGATCACATGGGAATTTTTGTGTTATCTTATAACAATAGTTACCAGTTCATGATCTGAATGGATTTTTTTGTGGCTTGGTATGGATTGCCATATATATCTCTATTTTATTGATTAGAGGTTGGTGAAAGTTCCTTGGTTGGGATGTGTTCCGTCCAAGAGACAAAAAATAGTGTTTTAGTTGATTCGTTATAGAATTTTATGGAATAGATCTGGTATAATTATTAAGATGGTCATTGTCATAGGCCTTCCTAATTTGCAGTTGGTTACCAGGTATTCTTGAAGGATCCACCTAAATTGGTTTATCGACGGCTTGGGAGGTAGGGGATGATTTATCCTCGTTTTGTGGGACCTTTTGAGGTTGTTGATCATGTGGGGAAAGTTTCTTACAATTTACAACATACTTGACAGACGAAGAAAATACATAACATGTTCCATGTAACACATGTGAGAAAAACACTATCTGATCCATCTAACAATTTGAGCTCGACTGATCATGAGATTGAGACAAATTTTTCTTTGATAGAGTGACTAATCAGTATAGTTGATTCTAAGATCGATGTACTCAGTGAGAATACAATACCTTTGGTTTGTGTGTTATGGAATAATGGTTTTTATAATCACAAGACATAGGAAAATGAGGCACTGATGAGAGAGAAATGGCCTCATCTATTTGGCATGGAGGATTCTTTATAGGCTTTCTACGGATAGAATGTTTTTATGGTGGGGAGGTTGTAGCATCCTGTTACAGATCTGATAGGTACATCTTAAACCTTTTTAGGGTTTTTCTTTTTATTTGTTTCGGAAAGGGTTGAGTTTGGACTGGGAGAATATCTATAATAGAGAATTCAAAGGATTTTTGGATTATGTCTTTTAAATAACATTTTCATATACGCTACCTAAGGATTTCACATCGTGTAACCGAGTTACATGTCATGTAATGGTTCTGAAAACAAGTCATGAATGGATTCATGCTGTGATTAGTACACATATGGAGTTTTCATTTCATATTATGAAATAATTAATGATTTTTTATTAACTCGGATCATTGCCTTTTAATAAAAAATGGTATGTGTTTCGAGAGTTATGAAACATAAGTATTTGATGTTGTGTATTATGATTTCATGTCATGAAATACCCTGACTATGTTTTTTATAGGTAGTGGTGTTGATTTATTCTTCTTCCTCCAATCAAGTTCCTTATCCATCGACCAAATGCATTCCCCAATAGATCTGTAAGCCTTCCATCCCTTCTGGATCTATTCGTTTTCTACTAGATCAGTCCTACACATGCAGTATAATTCTTCGGTATGTTTAAGCCCTCCTTGTTCACATTACTCTCATTTTTTCTCTTGATTTTTCAATGGAAATTTTTTGGAAATGATGTATATATTCCTTGTGGTGTTGGATCTTTCTTCTAGTTTCGGTTTCTTTGTCTTCTTTGCCTTTTTTATCGTTGACAGGTATTATTGCTAGTGGTGAGTTCTGAAAAGAGGAATGTGTGTTTTTTTAAATTACCCAATTTGATAATCCCTAAATTGCTTGATTTATTTCAATTTTGTATTTAAATTTAATTTCTTATACATTCATTCAATTAAATTGATAAAATATGATTCTAGTAAATCATGTGATTTGAAATTGTTTGGGCACGAAAAGTTTGAAAACCCCATATTCTATTGAATTGGGGTGTGTTTATTGACATTGGTTAATTTAAATTGTTTAAAATAAAATGGGGATTTTATGGAAATTATTTAAATTATGTTATTGAATTTAATTGTGGAAAAGAAATATGAAAATTGATGGAATTTGGTTTGAATGGATTTCGAACTCATGGAAATGGGTTTATTTTTTATAGAAACCTATTGTTTTTATCTTGGAATGAGGAATTTTATTTATTAAAACCTGTTTTGATTTTAAAAGAAAAATTTTCATTTCAAATGGATGAATGGGATTTATTTATTTTTAAGCACTCTTAAAATAAATTTCCCATTATTGATTTTTTGAAATAGAATGAATGTATTACATAGTTGGTGAGTTATTTTCACACACACTATTCTATTACAAGGTTTTAAAACAAACATGTGGTGGGTTAAATCCCTTATGGGAGTATGATGATTCTCCTCTTAATAGTGTTAGTGGGATGTGTGTATACACATATTACTAAAATCACGTAGATATTGCAGAGTCTCGTAGCCAAAAATACTATCAGCCCTTTTGGCATAAGACCATGATTACTGCTTGTTGTTTATATTTGAGATATAAATATATACCAATGTTTTTTGAAATTCATTACATTACTTCAAAGTTTTTAGAAGCTATTTTATATGAATGGATTAATTAATCCATTCTTTTAGATAAATTATTTCATTTGAGAAGTAAATCATATCCTTTTAAAGTGTTTTCCATAATTTTGAATTATATAGCATGTTTGTTTAAATATCCATTTAATTTTTCTAACCTATTTATTTTGAAATTGAATGATTTACATTTTTTAATCTATATTTGAAATCTTTTATGGAATATTTGTGGGTATCCTACTATTATATCACTCACACCCTACTTTTTTCTTCTGTTGTTTGTAGACTTTCTTCTTCCAAGTTCAGGTAAAGGTAAAGGATCTCTTGGAGGTGGATCCAGCTGTTGAGATTTGGACTGGGTGAGTTGTTCCCATAGAGGTATTGGGGCTATTTTCCCATTTTAGTACTTGGGTTGTAGTACTTTATACTGGTTTGTGCCACATTGTGTTCTTGTACTTCACACCAATTGGAGTTTCTTTGATATGAATACTATGTTGTTTTCTTTTCCTTCTCCATTGTTAGTGGAAAAATAATTCCCAATTATAAGTTGTATGATGTTTGGTGGTAGTCACTAACTCCTAGGTATTGGGAACACCCTTCAGGATATGTCAGGGCCGCCTCGGTTATCAGGTTTCTAGGGAACCTAGGCAGGTTCATAACATATATTGTAATTTTATATACCTAATTTATTTTATATGGTATATATACTAACCCATTGACATGTAATATAATGATTCCCTAATAATTTATGATATTTTATGATTAAAATTGAATTGTTTTATCCAAGTAAATTTGACTTAAAAGTTACCAACTAGTAATGAATTTCATAACTCATTTTTTTCATTTGGTTATATTGAAATTTCATTATCTTTGATATTATATTGTTATGTTTGTAGTTAATTTTACTAAATTATTATTTTTATCCACTTATTTTATTTTATTTACATTTGATACACATAATTGATACATCGGTTAATTCACATTTCAGTGTTATGATCATTGAAAGGGTTTACATCACAATCTCCTTTTAATCAGGAATCTTTATACTTTAATTTACATTGAAAGAAACCATTTGACCACTTTTTAATAATCCCTTTCATTTTATTCTACTATATTAATTATCTATCCTTTTAAATTAATAATAATATTTCCCCAATCTTTGGTACTCAAAATTAATAAAAAAATTAATAACATCAGAAATCATTTCTCCATTCGTTCATAAAGACATTTTCTTCCAAAACAATTATTTTTAAAAATACATTTAAAAAAATGATTTAAAACCTGGTAAAAATTATTTCATAAATTAATTATTACCTCTTAAAAATTGTTACAAAACAATTTAAAAGGAATCTTCATGGAATTTTCAAAATAAATTTCATTTAGATTTTTTTGAAAATGAGAATGTATAAAATTTTCTAAAATCATGAACACTTAATGTTTTAAAAAAAATTATAAGTTCCAAAGGTTATTTTAAAAGAAAATTGTTTTCAAATTTATTCCTAAATTTTATTTTTATTAATATTATTTCTAAAATAAAATGTATAATTTCCTTCAAAAATGTTTTTAGATATCTTTTTATGGTATTTCTATACATGAGTGAAAACAACCTACTATTATTATTCCAATTTTTATATGTTCTATTCACAATATACATATTCTTTATATGGATAGTTTAAGATCTTTTTTATCTAGGAGAGTATTTAAAATCAGTCTCTAGATTCATTTATGTAGTCATTATCTTTCCCTTAAAATATTAACTCACCTGTTATCCTTAAACATTAAATTCCCCCTAAATATAAATATTTTTTATTAGGGATATTTTTATTCAATAAAAAATATATTACTTCTAAATATGGTGTTATACATTTAATTTTATATGTTTATCAGGGGAGATATTGATAAATATGTATTCATTGCTCAACACGAATATTTGATTTTAATGGACACTATTCATTAAATATGTAGATTATTCGATATATGAGGAATGATTTTGAAATTCAATGATTATTGGGGCCCAAAATTACATATCCCCTTGAAGTATAATTAGTATCAATATGAGAATTAGTAAGATATAATTAAACGAGTTTTTACATATAGTTTTAAATCGTCTTGTGAAAGGTCGCGAGGGTAGATGTTTCATGATCTCTTAGATCATGGCATCCAATATTTAGGAATTTACTTTATTAATAATTTATTTATAATTATCCATGATATTTTTACAATGATATTAAATTTAGATGTATTTCCATCTATGTTTATTTATTAAATGGAACGTTTTTTCATTTATATACCATTTTACATTGATAATTACATATCTTATCATGATAGTAATGTTGTTTCAAGGGAATGTCTGGTTATTTTTTTTACCTTTCCATGTTGATTTTTCTTATTTATTCATGGTATCTTCCAATGTACATATTACCTAATGATAATTTTATATCACACTTATTTTTTTCCCTTTCCTTCGAATCCATGAAGTGTACTATGAAATATATGTAAGGATATTCAAGAGGCAATAACCATATTCTTGAAAACAATTATGTGTAAATTGAGTTTTAAAATGTAAATATATGCATGAGTATATATATGTTTTAATACAACTAATGAAATATTATGTCATTCAGAATTTGATTCCTTGTGTCTTATTCCAAAGTAATAAAGTAACAGACTTAGGGCTATGGGGGACATGGGTTTCTACAGTCAAATTTTATGATGAATTAAGTTAATAAATTTAATTATCTATAACATATGGTGTAAATGGATTATAATATCATTATTGAACATATAAAATCCATGTTTTAATAGTTGTAGTGAGTAGAAATCATTATAACTCAAAAAAAAATAAGTTGTGTCAAAAAAACCCCTTACCTTAAATCCTTCTACTCTAAAAAATCTCTTACCTCGTATTTAATAAACTATTATCATAATATACTATTTAAAAACATAATTATACGTATAAACTTTTATTAAATCCATTTAAAATATTTTATAATAAATATATTAGTTATTTATACTGTATTTTGATCATAATATGTTATTAGTTTTCATTGATTGTTTTGTACATGTTTTATTATAGCTGTGTAGATTCTGGTATATAAATTCAAATTTCATCATTTTGATTTTGTTAAAGATACCTAAAAATATTTTATTTTATATATTATAAATTCATAATTTCATTCTATAAGTATTTTATATATTATTTTTAATGACAGGGTTATTGAAAACCTTGTTTTGGTTATTTTTAACAAACAAAAATGGAGTATAATAATAATAAGATTATAATTTGTATAACCTTTAATGAAAAATTAACCAAAAAATATTTGTTCATTAATTTGTAATAACACCTATATCTATATTCCCATATTCATTAATTACTAAGATTTATAGCATTGTTTAGGTAGTTGGTTAAACCGAACCAAACAAGAACATGCTATAATAGATGGGTGAGTGTGTTTAAGAAATACAGTTTTTTGAATTATTATCATTATCAAATAAGAAAACTAATATTTTTTTATTTTTATAAAAGTAGATAAATAGAATATATTATATTTGGATAAATAAGAAAATGATATAGTGGAAAATGAAATACATCACTTTCCTAGATGTAGTAGTCCACACACACAAATGAGTGCTTTATTTTTGACACAAAAAATAAAAAAAAGAAATTAGTTTATATTTTAATTATATTAATAAAATATTATGTATCATAATAATTTATAAAATATCTATTTTGACCTTTCCTTGTATAATAGTTATGAAAACATAATAATGTCACTTCTAGAGTTGGTATTCCTCACTTAACATATTGTATTTTAGATGGTTGTGGGGGAGGATGAAAATGGTTATCAAATAAACATAATATTCATTCAGTATACAGTTGATATTGATGAAATTATTTTAAAATGATTGGATTATATTTATATGAGGTATATGAATAATAAAGTGAAGAAAGGATTAAAAGGAGTAATTGATAATGTTACATTACTCCATGGAAGAGTTCCATTTAATAAATGATATATAAATATATATGTCATCATTAATGACCTAAAAACCTAGATTTAGTGTCTAGGAGTTCTAGGGAGATATTTGGGAAGCGTTTGGATAAATATTATAGTCTATAGGTTTGAGGAGATATTGGTAAGAAGTACCTCCTTTTATAAGGGAGATGTGTGGAATTTGGGTAATAAAATAATTTTATTATAATTATTCATAGTTCAAGTGGATACAATAATTGAAATTAATATAGTGGGGATTGATTTGAGTTTAATAAACCTTCCAAAAAATACAAAACATGTTTATGACGTTTTTTAATTTATTTGACTCCTAGAATTTTCACGTTTTATCAATTTTGGTTTTAACCGTGGTAATAAATTTTTACCTAAGTAATTTAATTTTAATGATTAAATATAAGATGTTCTATATTGTATAATTTTGGAAAACTGATTCCAAATATTAAATCCAATTTATGAAATAAAATTTCTATGTTTAAGAATAAATAATAGCATTATTAGTACATGTAACGTGTAAAAACTAATTTTTAGAGAAAAAGTGTATTTTTAAGCACAACAATTATTCTTAGAAAACAATTCCAATACCATTTATTGCAATAAAATTAATAATGATTCATAATTTATACTTCATAATTTTCCATTACTTTTTTAAAATCACAAAGGGGGATAAATTTTTAAATGGGGAGATAGTTTATCAAAGGGGGGAACATTTATCTGAAAGGGAGTATATATTTCAAAAGGGAGATGTTTCATTAAGACAGAGAATATGACCCTTAAAGAGATAATATTTCCAAAGGGGCATTAGATTCCATAAAAGATGATTGTTTCTAAATACTCTTATCGTATTCAATATAGTATTCAGAAGAGTAATGAACTCCAAGGTAGTTAATGTTTAACGAATAACTCTGAATATTAAATTAGTAAAATAATAATGGGATGTAAGTTTTTCAAAGTTATTTTTTCATCAATGTTTTGGGGTTTGGGCATTCAAAAAACGGGGAGATCTTTTAGTCAAAAGTTAAAAAAAATTATATTACATTAGTTTTGGTATTCATAAAAAAATAAATTAAAACATGTTTAATAATATTTTATGTCACACATGTTTTATATTGTTTTTATATAAATCATTAAATTTTATCATACATAGAATACGTTCTAATGTGTTAAGAATATAAACAACATGATCTTCATTACAAAAATCATATTCAGTATGAGTATGATTTTTAATTCTCCTTTATTAGACAAAAAGTTAGAATCTTGTAATGTCTAACATACTTAAAAAATTCGTGAATACCATACTGACATTGGTATGTAAAAATCCATACAAATAATGATAAGTATTATTGTATTGACATTTTTGAGGAATTACATCAATCTAAATGAATTTTATTATCAGATTCACAATGGAATATTTCTATTATAAGGAATATCTTTAACACTATAATAGTGTTAATCAATACGATGTTTGACCTTAAATTATAATGATATGTCATGTTCTATGAGTCATAGGTCATTGAAACAAACAAGGAAATATGACTATAATGTGATCGTTGATACATCACTTATAAATACCAAGTCATTTGAAGAGTTTTGAGATAATTGACTATACTCACACCCATGTTTTTAGAAGAATTATTATCATGAACTGCTCGTTCATAGTCTGTTATTTATTTAGAGAGTTTTAATCCTGAGGAATCCTTGTTGGGTTGTTTCCTTAAAAAAATTAATTTTATCCTTCTACGATCATTATAATGACTGAGGGATTCTGTATATTAGAAGACGTTGAATCTGATCCATCAGATCGAGGGATTTTGGGGCTAGGAGGACAAAATCGATCATCATATTGGGGGATTCCAAGGATAGGAAGATATAGAAAATCAAATCAACTTATTGAGAGATTTTCTAGTAAGTAAATATATATTTTATTGTAAGTTTAAGAAAAATGATACCTTTAGTCAATGTTATTGACTACCCTACTCTTATGGTTAAAATAATTTTCATTTTAATATAGCTTTTAGGTCATTCTATCATTTACAGAGCTATTTTTTCATGTTTGTACAAGTATCTATTCCACTTTGTGAATTTGATAATTGGAATGAGTACAAGTCTGATAAATTTACTTAAGGATGATTTTTTTGATTAGTTAAAATTTTTTAAAATATTTTTTTAACTAAAATTCACCCCCACACACTACTAATTATATCTATTTATGATAATTCTTATAATACTATAATGCACTGAACTATTATTGACAAATAATGTGTTATGTGACTTTAAAATAAATTCAAATTCAGATTTCTCTTACTGAAAACATAATTATTAATGAAACACAAAAAATTATTTTAATGAGAAAATTTTTACATAATTATTGAAATATTAATCATGGGTTTTATAAATTTAAAATAGCATTTATAAATAATTAATTTAACATTATATATGTATTTTTATAAAGAAAATGTTATATATATTATATGTTTAAATAACTTCTTGATATAGTTATAAATTATTTTGTTTTAGGAAAAACTGTATTCTTGATAATCACCATAAAATATTATATTAGAAATATCCAAACAAATAATATTATTAAAATTTTGATATTTGGAATTAAAAAAATAAGCTAATTGTATATAATTTAAATTATTAATGTTATAGGAATTTATTTTAATATAAAAACATAAATATGATAAATAGTATTTTTTAAAAAATATATACGGATCTTGAAATAGAATTACTTTTCATATTGTTTTTATATGATGGATACTTCTATTGATAACCTATAATTTAGTGGATATAATATATCAGTAATATTTAAAATTATTATTTTATTAATATTTCATTATTTTAGTTTTTCATTGTGTAAGATTAGATACTTTGTATAGTATTTATATATGGATATAGTGTGCAATAAAATCATTGGATGTTACATTTTACCCCCTATAAAAATAATTTCTTAATAAAACTTTTATGTATAGGAATAAAAATTATGATTGTAATTTTGAATCATTAAATCCTTTTTTTCTAACGTACTTTTTTCAAGAATAAAATTCCTCAATGGAACATTGACAAGATTAGTGCACTTATTCAATAGTATTTTACATATTTGATCTAGAATTTCCATTAATTGTTCTTTATCTAAGAGATATTAATGCATTTTATCAACATATAAGTTCCATACATGTGATTGTTTGGGTATAAAATCCCTTATAAATGGTAGAAGATACACATGTTGTAATTGAGATATGTTTGAAGGAAGTGTTATGTGTTTATCTATAGCCTATAAATTATCACGGATCTCAAAGGGATTAATATACCTAGGTATTAGCATCCCTCTATTCCAAAAACTCATAATCCAGACATGAGTACATACCCCAAAGAGAACCTTGTCACCAAATTCAAACTCCTAGTTCATTGATGAATATTCACATGACTCCTTGGAAGTATTTTAACACTTTTATATAATGTTTAATGGTTTAAAAAATATCAATCATTTCTAGGAAAAGGTCATCGCCAATAGGCTTCCTATATCAAACTTCATCCCAACATGTTGCAGTTCTTTCTCTCTTCCCCGTATAGAGCGTCTTATGGTTCCATCTGAATAGTGGAATTAATTATTTTGTTATAAAATTACTCTAAAAGATGGAGGTATTACTTTTTTATTCTTTCGAATTCTATTGAATGAAATCTAAAATTATAGGTATGTGTTTTAATATTTATCTAAGATAGTCTATCAGAATAATGACGGTTTGGAGCACCAAAACACAGCTCAGTCATCAATGATTGTTAAGTGCTTCTCATTCTGATAAATAAAAACCATAAGTCCTTACCATATACAATGGTTTCTAGAACTCAGGTTTTCCTTACCATATCTCATATATATATACATATTTTTGACAATTTCAGGAAAAAAATATTCTTCGATAATAATAAAACAAGATGAGTTTGTATAGTGATCAACTATAATAGAAGTGGCATCATTGTATCTAATTTTTTTACAAATTAGTAATATGATTTTTTTTTTATTTCTTCCCATTTTCATACTAGTGTAGGAAATTATTTCCACAAATTCTTATATTTTTGGCCTATCCATAGCTATCTGGAAAACATATCATTGAGATATGTATTCTAGAATCCCTTCCTACTTATTATCCAAAAAATTTTTTTTCATTAAATCCCTTTATCATTTTAGGATTCCAAGATGAATTTGAAAGAATGAGATATGTGAATCATAAAAATGATCCTTTTCTAGGACTATTTTTGATGGAATATATATATAGCTTCCAAAACATATAACTCAATATTTATCAAAGTTGAAATCTATAATACTTTAATCCTTTTTCTAGTTCTACTTAATATTTCTATGATTCGTTGATCTTCACAAGAATTGAATATTGATGATTCATTTACGGATGATATGATTTATCTCCTTCCCGTATGAATTCTTAATTCATCCATTACAAATCAAAGATTTTGTTGGTCATTTTTAATCTACGTCATGTATACTATTGCATGTAATTTTCATCTCAAAACATTGTCCAACTAATTTTTCTTCCTTGGGTGATAATTTATTTAGAAATCATTATAATTTATCAATTTCAAAGAGCTCATTTTTCCTGTATTCAAAACCTTCTATGTGAAAATATATTTCATGAACTTTTGATATTAATATATTTCTAACATAACCCCATAATGACAATAATAAAAACAATGAATACAAATATCACAACCACTAGCTCCCTGTTATGTATTTGAGATTCTTTCTCATTTTTTTTAATTCAATATAAGAATAAGAAATTATCATATCATTCTGTATAATAAAACATCAAATTCCCATTAAAAATTCATCATTGTGTATTAAAAAACCTTGAATTCTCTATGTTAATATAAGTACAATGACTACAAGCTAAATATTCCTTAGTTCCTTGAAAATTTATTCATATTATTCTATCAAAATGAACTTTACTCCCATTTAAACATGGTTAATGGGTTATATTTCCATGTAAATTTTTTCATAAATATTTTTTAATATCAATATTACCTCGGAACACTATAGGTCATGGATATAATTACTCTTCATGTACAAAGTTCAATAACATATAACCTTGATGGATTTATAGATATAACATTAGATGTGATTACTTGACATCTAAATTATACATTATGAAGCATAAAATCAAACTTTATATGCTAATAATTTTGTTTTTTCTTAATTAAAGTCTTCAGTAATATCAAAAAAATGATCTTTATTCTCTTATTTTCACTGAATATATATGAGATTATACTCTGAAAATGAAGATAAAAATGATAAATGTAGTCTCTAAGGACTCATTTCATTAGTTATATGATTATTAACTAATGATATCTAGATAAAATGTTAATCATTGTGAAGTACTAATATCCTCTTAGTAAATCATAAAGATCATAGATATGTGGTATAGTATATATGTTCCTAATCATCATTATATTAACCATATTATATCTAATACAAAGATTCAATGATCCAACCTTCTTTTTGAAAAATATAATTGGTTTAACCCATAGAGAAATACTAGGGTATATGAAACAACATTCCAATTTATCTTGTAGATATTTTTTTATTTCTCCAACTCAATGGGGATATTATATAAAGACTCTTTAATATATTTATGTATCAAGTTATAAATACAATTTAAATCATACACTATTTCATTGGGGGAAAACCAGGATGTTCATTCCGAAATACATCAGTATATTTTTGTATTGTAATCATTTTCACCATGATTGTATTCATACCAGGTCATTAGATGTATTTGTACCTTATTTCAGGATATTATATACCACATTACTAAATTTCATTCAAAAAAGATTTTATAAAGATTTTCATGTTTGTATTTTATAGAATAATTATATGAGATATGAATGGATATTTCATTATCCTGATAATTTATACATTCCTTATACATGTAAAGTAAATACCTATATAATATTATACCAAATTTATCGAATGGAAGAAGAATTAGATAAACATAATTTTTTTTCCAAAAAATATCTATTTTAGAAGCGTAATATATCATAGAAATGATAAAAAATTCCATTTTATATTTCCACAAATAGATTAATAATCACAACTTGAGGTGGTGAATCCATATTCTATGTAAACTTGTATGATATGAATTAATTTGATGAATCGATATCCAATAGGGAGTTCATAGAACTATAGTAGAGAATGAGAATAAAGTTTCTTAATAATTTACCATTTTCACCTCATTGGTTCTGATGACAAACACTCTCACTTTCTCCCTTGGTTTAGGAGTTTATTGATGCTTATACTCTTCATTATCTCTATGGTTAGGGAATTGGATTTCTAAATATCCAAAGTCATTTCATGGGAAGAAATGAAGTAACCATAGAGAATTAATTGGGTTATACCTATTATCTATGATATTATTTAGGTTGTCAGCATATATTCATTGGTGATGAGGTTTGGTAACGCCCTTATCACACTTAGAAAACAACTTTGAGCCACTTAGGTAATAAATTGGGTGTTTTCTTTTTTTTATTTGAAATGTAGGTAGTTTTCATTTACCCTCTTGTGTCTTACAATTATGTCTTCAATGATACTCAAAATTTTACTTTCACTCTCAAAATGAATGTTAGTCTATAGTTTAAATCTCCACATTCATTGCACACTTTAAAATATCTTCATATCATCCAATTTTTTATCAATAATTCTTTCTGAAGACATGACATTAAGAAAATAAATAAATAATAAATTGAAATCTCAGGCTCCAAAAAACCTATGTGAATATCTTGTGATCCTCGTTATGTTTTCTTCTAAATATCCAATCGAGTCACACTATATATGTTTCAAACTCATGAATTCTCTTTCAATCGTCATATGAATAGTTTTTAGAAGATATATATTGAAGAATAATTTCTTAAACTCCTACCATTCAATAGAGCCCTTTATTCCTTAATAGTTTTATTCTTAATAATATTATCTATAGTTCATCTATACCATTAAAATTATAAATAAATAAATAATATTTCTCATCAATTTATAACTACAGAATGAAAAATGGAATTTCAATCAAATTGATCAATTAGTCAGTTATAAGTGGACTATATTATCCATTAAAGGAGGATGGACTTCATCGCATGAAAGACATGATTTCAAGTTTTTCATTCATTATAGTCTCTACGATCTCATCATAGAATGAGGTATTATTCATATATTGGGGTTTTGGAGTGATAATTTCCTCAATATTCTATACTCCTATACACATCCCATTTTTTCTCACTTGGAAAATCATCACATTTCATATCACTCCCATTTCTATTCACGTTTCTTGTTTCTCACACAATTTCATAAAATAAATAAATGTAAAGAAAATATTAAAATTATATAAATGTCAAATAATTGCATGAAAAGGTAAAATCATAATTAACACATATGCATTGACATATATATATTTATGTTTGAATCTTTCTTAGTAATTTTCTATCTCATATTTTCTTATCTAACCATACTATAAATATGTACTCAAATACTTTTTATTTTTTCATAAAGAGTGGGTGATTTTATGATTCCCATATCCTTTGAGTGTGAGCCTAGTGTGTATTTATAGGACCAAAAATCATGATCCATGTGATGTTTTAGTTGATACCTGAAAATCCTTTTATATTGGGATTACTCTTATGTGCATCTGTTCCCTATCCAAATCAATATTCCAATAGCCAATATAGGATGTAATTTTGAGGAAACACCGTAATATCTATGTTATCGTATACTTAGTGTTATATATATGGTTTTCACTATTTTTATCTTTTCCTAATATCTAAAAAGAGAAAAAATAATCTTAAATAACTACATATTTCATTAATACTAATTAGGGAACCCCAAACATGTACTCCTAGATCTGATGATAAATCATATTCTTAAAATATCATCTTTAATAATATGTGAGATTGCACAGGAAAGACAAAAAATTATTTTATATCATTCCCATATGATAAGAATTGAATCTAATAATAAACACAAAATCTTCATAACTAATGTTTTATATATTTTACAACCAGCTATATAACGAATAAAATAATACACTTGTGAGTATGTTTCCATAATTTATCCACACTAAACTCCATTATAGACTTCATATAAGTGATACCTAGCTTCATAATAATGGAAACAGAAGAAAAATAAATATGGGGAATGAATATCACTCTAAGAGAAAACATTTCAACATTTTATAAAGGGATAGATAATAAAAATAGGAGAAAACATGGCCATGATAGAATGATCTTATTGAATATTATTTAGAACTATAAGATTTATTCATAATTCAATATTGAGGTGAATGTAATGTCAAATGAAAACCAAAAAATGAAAATGAGTATAAAATCATGTGAATATAATCATTAACCATGGAGTATAATCATAGGTATGTGAAATTAATATACAATGATCCCATTAAACATTGTTTACTAGAGGAACATGGAAAAAACTTAGTAAAAGTTTATTATCACCTTCATGAGTCATTACTTACACCCATGAATTCGTAAGTCGGTACAAATAGTCAGTCATAGCATGAAATTTTAATTTCTCCACATAAACATGTCTCATGAGAATATAAGAATCTTACCAATGTATTAAAGGGTGATATAGGACCCCAACCATCAAGGATACATATATATGTGTACCATATTTAATCAATCATTTATTTTATCAAGAATATTTCAAGGAATAAAAATGATTTTCATACCATTTCCAAATGCATCTTCATAAAATGATACCAAAATTTAGATGGATTGATATCAAAATTAAATCACCCAAAAGGATTATATCATAGAAGGAAGCATGAGGTTATTGTTAAAATGTAACATTATATGATTATGATATATTAAAGTTGAAAATGGAATCAAGTATATGAAAATTAATTGGAAAAAGTTTCTTAACATATCTAATAACACCAATTTTTTTTGATTCTATTGTAATCCATGATAAAAAGTTATATTATTATTCAAGTAAGTTGTTAAACTAACTCAAACAATAACGTGTTGTACTTAATGGGTGATTATGGATATGAATGCGACTTTATTTCCATTACATCATTATCATGGAATAGTAATGATATTATATATAATTTATTATATTAATGAAATATATTTTAATATATTTTAAAATATAATAAAACACTATTGTGAAATGTGAAATATGTCACTTTCCAAGAGGTGGAAGTTCACAGGTACGCGTAGATAATGTTTTTGTTTACAAAGAACATGAAGTATGAAGAAATTTTTTACATTTTAATAATATTAATAATTTTTTATGTGTTGTTTTTTTTTCATTTACTACCCTATTTGTACCATCATTTTATCTTAGCTGGCTGTTAGTGTATATGGGAGGTGAGGAACAGATCTCATTTAAATGGTGTGGCATGCACTAATGTGGGTCTTGTTGCTAGAACTAAATGGATGATCCTTGATCTGGGTGTGCTTTTAAAATATGGGAGGATGCTTCGTCGTTGCGGAAGGTGCTTCAATACAGATACTCTTCCAATGAAGGTAATATTATAGTGTCTATGGTATTATGGATCTTCTAGAGACTGCATTCTGAAAGGGATGATACTGAACTAAGATGGGTCTTGTTCTATGGTAATCATGAGGGATGGAGGGGTTATTCATAATCCAGGGGGGCGCGTGTTCACAGCTTATAGTTCATGGTTTGGTAGAGGAGACTCACTTCAGTCGGAGGCCTGGGCTCTACTCAAAGGGATCTATCTATGCATTTTCTTCTCACATACCACTCTCAGAGATTTAAATTGATTTCAAGATTATATATGACTCTATTACTGATTACCGGGCTACTCCATGGACTATTTTATACCATATCTGGTGATATACGCAGCTTATTGTTAGCGAACCAATACTATTTCATACATGGTGTGAGGGAAATAAGGTAGCGGACTTCCTGGATCTTGGTTCACCCATGATGACACTCTTGTTTCATTACCTATCATGGTATCCTTGCCTCCAGAGTGTGCCAACATTGTCCAACGTTACTCACTTGGACTTCATTTCTATAGGCCCCCATGATCTGGGCCTCTCTTTCTTGTTTCCAATTTTTTCCCCTACTTTTTTATGTTTCTGTATTTCTTATGAACCTTCCACATTCATTATTAATAAAATATGTTGTTTTTGTGTGATAAATTATCTTATGGAAGTTTTAGTCCAAATGTATCATAAGAATCCTTTTCATATTTTGGATGGTTGGACGGAATAAATAAAATAATTTTCCAATAAACAGAATTTTATAAAAATATACTTATGATACTTATTTTGTTATTTAAATATGTGTATATTAGATTCTAAGGCTGTAGAAGAATAATGAATCAAAAATGAAAGAAAATGTTCTAACTGATAATATTACAATACTCCTTGGAATATCACCTCTATAAAAGATATTTGTGCTTTGAGATGTGATATTCTCAGAAGAAAACGAATCTCTATGATTTTTTGGATTATTATTTATTTTTTTTTGTAATTTTAAGGATGAATATATGATTCTTGGGGTGTGAGGATATGTGTGGTAGTGAGGGTTAATTTTATAATGTAAAAGAGAACAATTTTTCAAATAATATAAAATGTAATACTATTATGAAATGTTTAAATGGGTCATATAATAGGGAACATGGTGTTGGGAAGAGGAAAATCTAGGAAATATTCATCTATATATTTTCAAATAATTTATTTATATGTTTTTATGTATGTTGCTCGTATATTTTTCACTTTAAAAATTTTTAGTTTTTACCATTGTGACTACTTTTTAAATATTTTTTTTACTTTTTATGATTAAATTTAATTTGTTTCTTATTAAATAATTTAGTAATCGAAAATTCAAATGTGAATTCCATTTTATCAATTTAAATTTTAATGTTCGGTAAATAATTATTTTAATATTAGAACATGTAATTCTTATACCCCTTTTATAGATAGAGTGTATAAATAATCATAAATGATATTTTTAGAAACAAATTTGAAATATTATTCCTTTTATTTAAATTAATTAACTAGATATCGAAAAAATTATGGGTTATTTTTATTTTAATGAAAAGTAAAACCATATTATAATTAGTAAAATATTAAATAATAAGGAATGACTAAAAATTATTTTTATTAGAAAATTGTTTCTTAATTTTCCAAAAGATAAAAATGGTTTATCTAATATTAATATATTATTTTAAATTGAATCATTTTATTCCATTGATATATTTTTTTGTCATGGAATTTTTTTCGTATTTTAATTTGTACTTACTAATTGATATACTAAAAAATGTTATGGCTTTTATAAAAACTTTATTTTCACTATTTAAATAAAAATTAATTATTTCAAGAAAATAAAAAAACATAATCATAATGATATTTTGAGGTATTTAATTGAAAAAAATGTTAATTTATCTAAATTTTACTTCTATACGTGGTTGGAATAAATTTTAGTTGAAAAATACAAATATAGAAAACAAAAGTGTTTTTTTGAAAAATAACTAACTCTAGTATAAATATAACCATACACATAGTTTTCATAAGTTGGAAACATCTATTGATACTTACTAATTTAATTAATATAATATAAATTTCATATTTAAAAATATTATTTTAGTAATGTATTTATTTTAGAATTTTATTTCATGTATAGTAAGGAACTTTGCAAGATATTTATTTTTGGAAATAATATTACCTGAAATCATGGGTCATTACACCTAATGAGAAATAATTTATCACAATATAATCCTTAGCATTTTTTAATATAAAATATTCCCAAATTACAACGATGCATAGAGTATATAAATCTTATGCCTAATATTAAAGTTTTGCATGACCAGACAACAATAGCTCGATAGGTATTAAGATACTGGGATGACGCGATGCTTAGGGATGATAGTATGTTCATTGGGTATTTTATTATTATATTTATTGATTGTATGTTATTGGACTAGTGGGAGATTTTTTATATATGTGCGTTTGATCATGAGGATGTATGACTACAAGTTTCCACTTATTCATCAAATATCAAGATTTATTGTTTATTGATTATATTTAATCTGATTATTGTGACATTTATTTTTGGTTATGTTACTATTATTTCATACTCTAATATGTGGTTATACGCTCTCCATGGTGACATAATAGACACATACTACTATTTGTAACTACTAGGGTACATGGAGTTACACCTAAGGTCCTTGTGGCCTTCAAACTTAGTTACTGAATATTGAGCATGATCGGTGTGTTAGAAGGTTGTATCTAAGACCACATATATAAAACATTATAGAGTGTATCTATTTTTAAATTTTTATTACTATTTTATGTAGATTATTGATATGTTTATTTCACGTATATATTTTACGGTTATTTAATATAGCGGTGTCATTAAATTCAAGGACAATCATACTAATATTTGTATCGTTTAACTTGTTTTGTGATTTTTGCAATGATACAGTAAATATTTTCAAAAGTATTAAAAGTGATGTCTTTTTGAAAGAAAATACCCTTTTCACCATGCCCAATGTGGTGTGGAGTGAGAAAAATAAAAATTAATTCTTCCCAAAATAAAGGATGTATATGGAACACACTCTATTTTAGAAACTGAAGATCAAGGGAGAAGCAGATCATATAGGTCTATGAATTGACATTTCACATTTTAAAAAAAATACTTGATGTGAAAATATTACAAGGGGTGAAACAAACATAGGACAATAATTGCAGAAATATATCTTTTGGTTATGAAAATATGTGTCATGGTGTGAACCATATGATCATTTCAAGTAACTTATGAATGTGATCTATAGTTCATGAAATGCTTACATGTGGTGAAACACTTATTGTTGGTGAGACATTTATACAAATTGAATGTGTTTGGATGATTCATAAATAGACATATTTGATTTAGTTAAGCATGGATACATATTTTATTACCTCTTTCCCACCTGAGATAACTTTTTGACCCATTATGAGATTATTGATTTCAACACAATCCATTAGGGAGGAAATAAATAAATGGTTGAGTTTCTAATGCTAAGGAGATCTGGTGAGAAAAATACTAGGGACAGAAGCTTTGATGCTCCATGGTCATCTCCAAATTTCCTTCTAGTTTTCATTCATGATTTCTTTTATTTTGTTCCTTACCTATTACTGCATCATCACAAAGATGAGGAGGTAAAACATTCATTCTTATACAGTTATATAGCCACTGTGGGATAGTGTTATTGGATATTATTATTTTATTTTATTCCATTATTTAATTTTTTCCAATCTATTTATCAAATTCCAATCTCATTTTGTTATTTGTAACATGAACATTGACATTTGAATTAGAAAGGAGGATTCGGAATATGTAATTGGTCACCCTCAATTAGGTGTGATATGAAACATCTTGTTACTATTTCCATGTTTTACTAAACCCCTCTTTTGATCATGTTATTTTTGGATTTCATTTAAGTGTTGTTTCATGTGTAATTTTTTAAATTCTGAACGTTTATGGGTTGCACATGGTTGGCACACAGTTTTCCCAAACAATGTTCCCTACTAGTGAAAACCATGAAAATCAAGACAGTGTTGGTTTACACAGTTTTCACTATAAGGGTGCATGATTTTTGGAAAATCACGCACCATCCATGAAATGCCTCCACCAAGGGGAAACTGTGAACCTTGGAAAAACTGGGTGGATAATTAGGGAACATTGTTTGTCTAAAATTACAGACCTACCATGGAAACCATTTGTATGGTATTTATTTATCCAAAAACTAATTTTTAAAATCCTAAAACATAATATTTAGGTACCTAACAGGACTGTATGGACCCATATCATTTTCTTCCTCCTTGGAGGCTCCCACAAGTGGATTTTCCCCCCTAAACCTTTATAGGAGTGAATATATGCAAGGATAATGATGTTCAATTTTTTCCATGTATGATTCATCTTCCGGTCATCTTTCTCTCTCTCTCTCTCTTTTTTCTCCCTAGGGTTATATATTCTTTTATTTTATTCGAGGATTTAATCCCTACTATTTACAGATATTGAAGTTTGGTTTGATTCTCAAATACTCATAATTGAATTTCATCATTAGAGTTTCATGATTAGGTATTTGTGTTGAAAGATATCATAATACTGAGGGAGGTTATTTTTTTGTGATGAAAAGTTTTTATTAACACTAATTTAGAAGATTTAAATTTGATTGTTTGATTTAAATTCAATTTCTTGATTTAAATTAATTTTTTTTTCAATTTTATTTTTGGAAAACCCATTTCTAGTTAATTATGGATTCATATTTGAATTGGCACAAAATTGGGAAAACCCCCATTGCTAATGAATTGTGATGTGTTTTTAAAATTGATATAAAACTTTTAACTATAAATTATTTAATTTAAATTGTGAAATTGATTTGATGAAATAGATTTCGATGGTGTATTTGATAAAAATGGATTCAAGTTGTTTCTATGGAAACCCAGTGGTTCTATTTAGGAAGTGGAATTATATGATTAAAAACATAAGTATTTTTTTCAAAGGGAAATTGATATATTTGAAATTTGAGAATGGGATGAATTTTTTTTTATAGCTTTGAAATAAATTTTCTATCACTTCTTGTTATTTGAGCACAATAAATCGTTGTGAGTTAGTGAGTTACTGGTATAATACTTTTTTGACTCATTATAACGAGAATAAATCATATTGGGTCAAGTGACATCCCCAATCAGATGGTGATGATTTCTATTTGAACAGTGTATATGGGATATGTTTATAGTAAAATTTTCATGATCACCTTTGAGTTGGTCTGGATGGAATAGCCGGGAACTATCATACCTTTTGAAATATGACCATGTTCCTTTTTTTGTATTTTAAAAAGATACCATAGTTTGTAAACTTTTGTACACATGCCTTATGTATTTATATAAATTCCTTCATATAAAAATTTATTGATTAGTTTTTTTACAGTATTTCAATCATCTAAAATATAAATAATAATTTTTTATTGTTCATATGAAATCTCAAGCATGTTTATTTAAAATTTAAATCTTGGTTTAATTAATTATGGAACCTTTTTTGGAATCCTTTGTGAGACCTTAGAGGGATTTTAGATCAAACACAACCTATGCATTATGGAGTTATTATATTGTCTTACTCTATGTTTGAGAAATGGTATGGCACCACATGGAAGGGGTAGTAGCTCTTGATCCTTGGTTTTGAAAAGTTCTGTTCGCTGGGACTCAGACTGTTATCATGTTTTTATGGTACTTTTTTTTGTACTTTGGGATTTTTTTCCTATTATACTTCTGGTGCACTTCTCCCTATGGAGTTATCTTGTATTCATACTGATTTTTTCATCTTTCTTCCATTGTGATTTTTTAATTTGTTCCTAATTTCATATTGTATATTTCCAGGTGCTAGTCGCTAACCTGTGGTGATCAAGAATTCCCTTTGGGCTACATCAGGATCAGCTCAGTTATCAAGTTACTAGGACAACCAGGTTGGTTTGTGATAAAGTGGTATCAAAATTTTAGGTTTCACATATTTCATTGACATCATTATGAAATTATATATTCTTGTTGATACATAGGAGGTATTTGTGACTAACATCACATCTAACTCTCACCACCATGAGCCTTAAGTCATTAGGGCTGGTTTGGGAAAAATTTCTTGATGATTAGTTCTTTTCTTTTCCTTATTTTTATTTGGATATGATGAAATAAAAATCATTTTTATCTATATTTTTATAAATCTAACTTGTTTCTTTGATTGAGTGTTAAACTAACGTCTTAAATGTTTTTTTGGATATCATGTAGCATCATGACTCCAAGAATATGTGCTAATCAAATACAGGAGTAAGACGCTGATTATCTTCAGTTAGAAATTCCCCTCATAGAAAATTTTCTAGTTGAGGTGATTGTGCATATTATCTAAGCTCCATGACAGGCACCACCACCAGTTCCCACTTAGGCTACAACTGTGTAACACCATAGAAATATTTTATGGAATCATTCTCTAGAGTTCATTGGCCAGAGTTGACTAACATTCGATGATCTCCAACAGTATGATGAATGGTTGAGCATGAATGTACATTTATTTTATCTTCATGGAGTCACCTGATGAAATCTAGGTGAAGTGTTATGCCTTTGTGCTAGAGGGACTGAGCAAGAGTGGTGGGTCATCATTATGATTGTGAAGAAGCATGAGGTCTTGTAGTGGAAAGACATAACCTCTTTTCACCTACCAGTTTTCTCAAGAGTCGATGGTGTTATCTAAGGATATTGAGTTTTTCAAAATTGAGCAGGATGATAGGACAATGACAGAATATAAAATTGGGTTTTCTTATCTTGTTATGTTTTCAACTAATATAACATCAAATTCATAGATGAAAACTCAATGATTTGAGAAGGGAATTTTATCTGAAACTATCTCTTAGGGTCTCTTTCTTAATATCCCCACATTTGTGGATGTGTTGGGTGGATCATTGATGGTCAAAATGGACTGGGATGGTATGTTAGGGTTTTCAGGAATTTTATTTTCTCCTAGTGGTGATGTCAGTTCCTTTAAAGAGAATAAGAAATTTGATTCTTCTCATAGTGATTCTCGACAGTATGTTAATACTAAACCACCTACATTTCTAGGAAGAGGCCCTTTATTTTCTATGAGTGTATAATGTAAGGGAATTATAAGAAGGATTTCACTGAGTCACCCAAGGTATGTGTCTCCTGCAGATGCCCAGTTCCCTTGTAGATGTTCTTCCATGTCATTTATACTCTTTGTAGGGGACCAAGATCATTTGTTCCTATTAAAACTGTGGTACAATAAAATGATTCTAGGAAAAATGGTTTCTAGCCATAGTAATCTAATGTGAAATTTATTTACACTGTGTAAGATTCTCCAAAGGACGTGGATACGAGTCCAGTAACTGTGAGAGGTTCCATGACTATAGATTCATCATTAGTAACTCTTATATTTGATATTACTTCATCAAATTCATTTATATCAACCCAAATTTTCAATCTTCATAATCTTTCTATATAGATTTTATCTTATGTTCTGGATATTACAACACCCCGTGGAATAATGAGAGAGTAGTGACTTTGTGGTCCTACTTGTGTTTTCATTTTTTCATATGTTTAACTTGATTTCAATTTTCTAGTTATCGACGTGAAATCAGCTAACCTCATTTTAGGGAAATATTTAATCACTGCCAATAAATCTTAGATCAACTATTATCTTTGACAAGTCTCCTTTACCACAGTTTGTGGGGTGTTCCGTATCATTCAAGTTTAATAGGACATGGTGTCAGGTATAGATGGACATTATTATCTAGAGTCTGAGAAATTAAAACCAGCATTCACTTTATATATAAAGAGGGAATCCTTGGTTTGTGATCTCCACTCAGTTTTTTGTTGATTTTCCTTATGTCATCCTTTCTAATTTATCAATGTTTCCACTGGTAAGGGAGGTATATTTTTTTATCGATTTAGTGCCTTGTACTAAACCTATTTCCATCCATTTTAACTACATGTAACTAGTTGAAATGAAAGTGATAAAGACTCAGTTGGATGATCTTTTGGAGAAATTCTTTATACACATGCATGTGTCACCTTAGGTGGCATGGGTTCTCTTTGGTAATAAAGCTAATAGTTCCCTTTGTTTTGTTGTCCCTTACCAAAAACTCAATTGAGTTTTGGTAAATAATAATTATCTAATTCCATGGATTGATAATCTATTTGATCAGTTGAAAGTGGAAAAGTGGTTCTCGAAGATTGACCTTCGATCTGGTTACCATCATTTGAGGATAAAAAAATAAAAAATTATAAAAACCACCTTTCAAAGTAGGTATGGATTTTATGATTACCTTGTCATGCCATTTGGTTTAACCAATTAGACTATATTCTCTATTAAATTAATGAAAAATATATTCTAAGAGTACCTTGATACATTTTTGGTATTATTTTTGGATGAAATCATCATTTACACTATCCTAGGATGATCATGTGTGTCTTCTAAAAGAAGTTATGGAATTATTGTAAACCACCAACATTATGCCAATATTTCTAAATTTTAATTAGTGTATTTGGGAAGGTATTTTCAGGGGACATGTGGTTTTGAAATATGTTATTTCAATTTATCCTGAAAAGGTTAATGTTGTTATTACATTGGAAAATCCATGAATTTCTTTGAGATTCAAAGCTCTTCAGTTTTAGCTGGATATTATCACACGTTCTTTACATACTTATCCATGTTTTCTTGCCCGATGACTATTTTAAATTTGAAGGGATTGATGTTTTCTTGGGTTGAAAAAATTTCAATGTTCTTTTGTTGAGCTAAAACATATTTTGACTACTACACTGGTGGGGATTCTTTTAGAGGTCGGGAAGATCTTTTTGGTCTTTTGTGATGCATTGGGGTTTAGATGGGCCTATGTTCTTATGAAGGTCGATCATGTAATTTCTTATGGATCTCATCATATTAGGACTCCAGAGAAGAATTATCCAAACCACGGCCTGAAACTCGCAGCTGTGATGCACACTCATAAGAGTTGGATATACTACCTTTTTATAACGGTTTACCATTTATTCTAGCTATAAGATTTTTAGTTATTTCTTCTCTCAGTAATATTTGAATCTCAGCTAATGGCATTGTGTGAGGTACCTAAAATCATTCGAAGATGACATCACTTATACCTCAGGGAAATCGAATTTTATCCCAGATTCTTTGAGTAGGAAAATTATTCCCCACACCTTAAAATATTCAACCAATGATTGTAACTTGATGGATTTTTTTTACAATTGAATATTGGATTCATGGAGTCTAGGACTAGGATTCCTTAGCTTGTTTTCATTTGACATCCAAATGTATCGTGATGATATTTTATGAGAAGTAGGTTGATGATGAGTTCTATAGCATTAAAGACTCTCTTTATGGTGGGGAGACTACTCATACTAGTCATTCTCCACTAAGGGAATTATATGGTATCATAATCACATTGGTGTACCATTATCAGTAAGAAATGTTATGATATTGGACTTCCATAATTCCGAGTGGGCAATGCGCCTCAAAACCGAAAATATTTTCTATGAAATTTGTTGATAATTCTAGTGTCCATGTATGAGATGGGGCATTGAAATTTTTTCTCCCATTTTTATACATCCAAAAAAGGCAAATCTAAGCACCAGAGACCTTCAAGTTTTCTTAATCTACTTCTAATTCCTACATGGAAGTGGGATAAGACCTCAATGGTCTTTTTTGTGCGGTTTCCACGTACCCAAATAAAGAAGAATGTGATATGGGTTCTAATCATTAGGCTTACTAAATCATCTTTCATTATAACAATTCACGATACAACCAAAGTTGAATATCTGGGAAATCCCTATACAGATGAGATTTTTTGTTTTTATAGATTTCAATCATTTATACTCAATTATATTAATCCATGGTTATATTCTGACTTATTGAGAGTCCTCTAGGAGTGACTGAGATCTCAATATTGTTTTAGCATGGCATTCCATTTATAGTTAGATGGACAGACCAAAATATCTATATAGATTCTTGAGAATATGCAATGTGCATGTGTTCTTGACATTGGTGGGGAATGAGATGATAATCTGGGGAAGGTGGAGTTTTATTTTAACAGTAGGTACTAGTCTATGATCATAATAGATCCTTTTGAGGCCTTAAAAGGATGGCCTTATAGATATTTGTTATGTTGTTTAAATATTACTGAATTTTCATTGGTTAGAATGATCTTGGTTAAAGAGAAAATATCAAAGATTTTGTTTATTTCTTAGAGAATGTTGACAACACATATCTAGTAAAAGACTTTTGATGATATTCAACATAGTCCATAGGAATTATGATTTGGTGGACTGGTGGTCTTTAAATTTTCATCCTGGTTGGTTCATCAATGGCTTGGAAGGTAAGGGAAGCTTGCCCCAAAAAATTTTCGGCCTTTTGAGGTTGTTGAGTATGTGAGGAAAGTGGATTACCATTGTAAACATCATCCCAATATGAATTTGATACATAAATAGTTTCATGTATCTCATCTAGGAATGTATCTTTCTGATCCATCTCATGTTCTGATCTGGAGTGATCTTGAGGTCGAACCAGATTTATCCATGAAAATAATATGGTTAAGATAGTTGATTATAAAACCATGGTACATGATGGGAGGAATATACATTTGGTTTGAGTGTTATAGAATCACAGTTCTAATACTCAAGAGATGTGGGAGAGGAAGGCACTGATGAGAGAGTAGTGGATTCATCTTTTAGACATAGAAACTTTTGTATAGGCTTTATGCAGATAGAAATTTTCTATTGTGTGGGTTTTTAACATCTTATTACTGTTTTTAAGTATTCTAAAACCCCTGTTTTGATCATTATTTGATTGGTTCTCATTTAAGGGTTATTTCATGTAGTATTTTGGAAATTTATAATGTTTTGGATTGTACATGGTTGAAAAATGATTTTACCAAACCATGCATTGTGCTAGTGAAAACCTTTAAAGCATAGACAATGAAGGTTTTTGGGGTTAGTGCATGGTTTGAAAAATAATGAGCCCACTATGGAGAAACTATGCACTTGGAAAAAGGAGCACACTATTATGGTGCATAGTTTGTCTAACCGTGATTCCCTTCATATGAAACCATGAATACACGATTTTTTATCAACAAATAAATTATTAATATCCATAAACCTTCAGTTAGCTACCCGAAGAGCCTGTACAACCCCATAGCATTTTATTCTTCCTTGAAGGCCCCCAATAGGTTATTTTTTTCCTCTAAATCCAATTAGGAACGAATCATATCTTTTATAATTACGTTTGATCTCTTCCCAGAAGGATTCATCGTCTTGTTCTCTCTCTTATTCTCTGTACTCTTTTATACATAGAGTTTTTTTAGAACTATATGTTGTTTGAGGATCTAACCCATGCTATTTTAAATATTAATTCTAGGTTTGATTCTCAGATCCTCATTATCAGCATTCTTCATTGGAGTTTCCCTATTTGGGATTTGTGTTGTGAAATCACATGATCCAGAGGTTTATGGTTCTCTTATGATGGAAAATATTGATTACAAATAAGATGCTCGATTTAAATTCAATTGTTTAATTTAAATTAAATTTTGTTATTTATATTAAATTCCATCCAATTGGTTTATTAATAACCCAATTCCATTTAGTTGGGTATTGGGATTTGATTTGGCATGCAATTTGGAAAACACCCCAATTCTAATTAGTTTTCACGTGTTTGGGGAATTGATTGACAATTGTGAAATTTAAAATGTTGAATTTAAATTTGTGAAATTTATTTTATTAATTTTATTTTAGAGGTTAATTTGAGAAAAATGGATTGAAATTATTTTTATAGAACCCTAGTGGTTTTATCTTGGAAAAAGGCATTAATTTATTAAAAGTCCATGTACTGGATTTTAATGGGAAATTGAAATATTTGAAATGGTAGAATGGTATGAATTGTATTTTTAGATGTTTTAAGATAAATTTCCTATCACTTATTCTTATTAGATAATATTAAAACCTTATATTCTAGTGAGTTATTGGGAGAACACTCTTTTGAAACATTACAACTGAAACAAAACCTAGTGCATCATGTGAAATCCCTGATGCAATGGTGATGAGATCCCTTTTTCCAGTTTCTGGGGGATGTGTATAGAAACATATTTCGATGATCACCATTTATTATGTGGTGATCATGTATCCTAGCACAATTTTACCTTTTGGATGATAAACTTTTTTCTCAGTGTTTTTATTCGAAATATATACCATTGTTTTGTAACCTATTTTCACATGCCATATGAATTTTTATAATTTTATTAAAAAAAATTCAATTGAGCCATTTTTTAAATAATTTCCATCACTTGAAATATAATGTATGATTTTTTTAAATTTTTCTTTTGAAATGATAGGCCTCTTTATTTTTAATATAATTCATTATTTTGTTAACTATCTGTTTAATCTACATATGTAATCATTGGTGAGACCTTAATTAGAATGATCACCCATATCTAGGTAGTAACATTAATTCTGTCTATTTTCTTATTGGTGATTTCAATTCCTTTCATAACACAGGCGATAAAATTGGACCATCTCATTCTTCTATATACATGAATGAATTTTGAGCCTTGATCGAAAACAACAATCTCATTTAAATTTACCTCACTAGTGTGAAAAAAACATATTATAGGAGATATTATAACAAAGTGGTTGCCTCCAAATTGGATGGAGTCTTCACAAATGTCCCTAATTTAGATAACTAGGACATTATTTCCAGCACCACACTTCACAGGATTAACTCTGATCAGCACCCCATCATGGTTAATTTCTCCTCCAAAGGCATGAACCTAGACTGGATTTCAGAATTAATAATGTGTGGTTCTATAATGAAGAGTGCACCCATATCATACAAATTTTTTTCCTCAATGTATCATTACATTGATTCCTTTACCTATAAACACAAACTAAAATACCTCAAATGACTCTAAATTCATAGTGTAGCTATAAAGACAAACAAGTTAATAATGACTTCATAATCCCTGAAAAAGATATCAATGATATTCAAAACAATAACACTACCATTGAACTCAAAATGGATCCTACTCAATAGATAAACATTGCGGTGAGACTAAAATACTTACTCAGTTTTAAAGAAAATATGAGAAAACAAGCATTTAAAGTTAAATGGTTAAATTCCAGTCACAGAAATACCAAATTCTATAATGCTCTTCAAAGAATTAAGAGGTCCTAAAAACCATTAACCTTTCTAAAGTATGGGGACAACCTTCTTGGAAATGAGGAGGACATCACCCATTATATTGTGTCTTAATATGAACCCATCTTCAATGGTCCTGATATAAACCAAGAACTACTTCCCAATATCATTCTTTTAGTGATCACTAATGAGGACAACACCTTCTTCCTCAACACTCTGATGGAGTATAAAATCAAAGACATTGTCTTTATCCCTAATCTTGATAGTGATCCGTGTCCGGATGACATAAATAATGTTTTCTTTCATCATTATTTGGATGTGATTTATATTGATGTTCGTAAACTGGTAAAATCATTTTTTTCTAATGGGGTTCTTCCTCATGCTCTCAATGCTTAGTTTCACTCCTTAATCCCAAAAGAGGATAAATATTTTGAGATTCACCTGTTTAGACCTATTTCTCTTATCAATACTCTATATATAATCATCACAAAAATCCTTGCTAATAGAATTTCAATTGTCATGGAAAAAATTGTTTCATGGAACCTAATTGGATTCATAAAGGGTAGAGCCATTCAATACTATATCTATCTTTCCTCTCAATGTGTCAATAACATGAACAAAAAATATAGGAGGAAACATAGATATTATACTTTACATAAGAAAATCATTTGACACTATGGACTGGAGCTTTATCTTCAAGTTCATGGAAGGTTTTGGTTTCAGTGCCTCTTTCATCCCTGCAATCCGAACCCTATTAAATTTGTTGTCTATATCAATATTGATCAGTGGATCTCCCAAGGGATACTTCAAATGCACCAAATGTGTCAGACAAGGTGAACCCCTTTTAGCCATCCTCTTCTCGATAGCGGAGTACTATCTTAGTCATTTGATCAACCATATTTTATTCCATAATAAGATGAAACCCATCCATGTATCTAATAATGTGAATGATCCTACTCACCTTTTTTATAGTGATGACATCATTATTTTCCTTTAAGGTTATAAAAGGAAAATTCATAATCTCAAAACTATGCTTTGACAATTTGAATAGGTTTCTGGAAAACCATTAGTTGGAACAAATCCTATATTTTCATTGGTAAGAACGTTCCACCAAACATAAAATGTAACATCATCAGTGAACTCAGTCTAAAAGATGGTACACTCCCTTTCACTTATCTTGGTGTTCCTATATTTTGGGGATGGCCAATGTCCTGTCACTTTGCAACTATTGTTGAACAAATTCTAAATCATCTTTCCTCTTGTAAAGGTAATGCTCTCTCAATGGCATGTAGGACTTTCCTTGTTAAATCTACTATTTTCTCCAAGATGGTTTAGTCCATGATGGTGTAAAAAAGTCTTATTGTTCTTATTAAAAAGTTGAAAATCTCTATTAAGAATTTCACATATACTGGTAGTAATTTGGAAATAAGTCATGTGACCATTAACTTGTTAACATGATGCGAGCCCATTTAGAATGGTGGTATTGGTATAAAAAATTAGAAATTCATTAATGAGGCCCTTCAGGCTAAGCTCACTTGGAATATTTTTCATAATACCTCAAGTGTTATAACCTTTCTCAAAAATGAATTCCTTGAAAAAATTAAGGTGGGAAATTCAAACTACATTAGTTCCTTCATTTGGTCTTCCACCAAACAATCCTTAACCAATATTATGAATAATTCCAGACGGATGGTCTCTAGAAACTCTTCCAAGAAATTCTGGTTGGATAACTGGACTGGCACACCATTATATTCTATGATATCTTCTAATAAAACTCCTAAAAATATCAACAACACTATCATAGATATTTTAATCTCTCAACGTGGACACCTCCCTGATACAATTATAAATTTCATTGAAAACTACTCTTTCACTTACATAGATGGCTTCTTAATTTGGAAACCATCTCACAATGGTTTCCATAACTTAAAACATTTCTACAATCATTATTTTTGTAACCATGAGAATTATTACACCTGGATAATACATTTTAACAAACCTTGGATTAAATATTTAAGATTTACACTCATTTTTCATCTCTCTCAAAAAAGAGTCTCCATTGATATTTTCCATCAATCTTTTGAAATCCAGCTTTAATCTAAGTGTAAAATATGTATCCAAAAAATATAAGATGATAATCGCCTCTACCTTTATTTTTCTACTACTTATGATCTTTGGAACTATATTCATAACATTTTTAATTGTAGATGGTTGTTTCTTGACTCTGTCAAAACTCAACTAAAGAAATGTACTGATATGGAAGGCTCTCAACAAATCAGGAACCTTTTCCTTGCTGTAGTTTATGAACTCCACCATGTGATATGGTATGACTGGAATTCTATTATTCATAATAATTACTCACTCAATCACTGTTCAGGTCGAATGTGGATCCTTATTACCATACATGACGCTACTTTGTTGCAAAATAGAAATATCCACAACATAGTGCACGACATTGGAATCCTGAAGAATCTATGGATTAACATAAATTTATGTCCACCACATCACACTATGGAGGTGTTCTAGAGACCCCACCCCCCTAGATGGATCTAAATCAATATAGATGTCAACTCCAAGGGAAACTCGGGCCCTATAGGGTGTGGTGTTGTCTTTAGGAATCACTTTGGTCAGATTCTCGAATGTTTCATGTGTAATTGTGGCATTTCCACTGCCCTTGAAGCTGAGATGCTGAGTTTGATACATTCCATTTCTTTTTCCAATCTCTTTGGTTGGAACAAACTTTGGATTGAAAGTGAATCTATGACCATCAGTCAAGCGATCTGGAAGGGAAAAACTCCTCTTGCATGGAAAATTACTACACAATGGTAGGAATGCAATCGTTCGTACATCGATATCAACCATACCATCAAACATGTTTATCTGTAAGAAAACACTATTGAAGATGGCCTGGACAACATGTGAGTAGATCAAGACATTTCCAGGTTTTCAGTCCTTCCCAACGATCTCATTGACTTTCAGGAAAAATATTGTAATATGATCCCGTATTTTTTAATCTTGTAAACTAGATTTTAATAATATTTATTCTTTGGTTTTTATGGGACAAGGCATCAACTTTTAAAAAAATTGGTCAATCCAGAATGATATTTTAGCTCACACACAACCTGTGCGTTCAGGTGTTTGTAGATTATCTTCTTCCTAGTTCGATCAATGGCATGGTTCAACTTTGAGGTGGAAGTAGCTGCTGATTCCCAAGCATGGGGAGTTGTGTCTGCTGGGACTCAGGTTTCTATCCTATTGTTAGTGTACTTTATGGTTGTAATTTGGGTTGTTTTTTTTATTTTACTACTAGTATGCTTATAAATAAAAATTTTACTTCTGTACACACTGATTTTTTTATCTTTATTCCATTTTTTCTAGAAAATTATTTCCCACTTTCATATTGTATGATTCAAGGTGCATGTTGGAAACCCATGGGGATCAGAAACACCCTTTGGGCTATGCCTAGGAGAGCTCTGTTATCATGTTACTAGGGTACCTATGCTAGTTCATGACATGGACACAGTCAAATTTAGGGAACCAAGGCTTAAAAATGGTATTAAGAGAAACTTGATTTCGAAATCCCCAAGATTACAAGACCAAGGGAAACATGGGAGAGTCACGTTGAAGAGGGGGTAAAATGAACATTGGATCCACCACTTCTTGTACCTAATTCCACACATGGATTAACTAATCTAATTTCTAAAATAAAATTTCACCCAAACAATGAAATTAAAAGAACATGTCAGGCCTTCAGCACAAATTTATTTTAAACAAACCAATATACCTTTATCTATGGTTTTTATATATAATTTCCAAAACACTAAATCCTTTTTCTCTCATTCCTTCCTCAAAACAAATAATATAAAATCATTCTATTTTCCAAACCTAATTAAAATAATTTAAATATCTCTATAGATTATATATTTACATGTGACATACTATGTTCTAATTTGTTAATTTCATTACTTTGAGATTTATAACTTCTGTATTTTCATTAGGACTATAGAGAAATTATGATGACCTTTGGGTATATCAATGGTAATCAGGTGACATTAGAAAGTTTTATAGATTATTATGAATATCATAATGATTCATTTTGAACAAAATTATTCATAATTTGGATAGTAAATAACTAATATAAGACTATCTATCATAGATTAAGATGTTATAGCTATATGATTTTAAAAATATTTGACATAGTTAATTTCATGGATTTATGATTTATGACTTACCTGTTTTTTGTTTGTGGGGATGTTTCCAAGAAACATTCATATGTTCATCATATGTGGCATTTTGGGTTCACATTAAAAAAAAGAAAAATATATTATTTTTATTACTGATGGTGGGTTCTATTTTATTGATGTACTAAAAAACTTATATGGTCTTTTCCCTTATATCTTTGAGATGGTATTTTACTTAGAAGAAACATGATATTTTTTATTTCTATGAAGGATAAAGTGGATATACTTTAAGATAACCCATGACGCCTATACAATCTCTCTTATAAGGTATATATAGTAAAACTTGGTATATCAATATTTTCATTTCATTACTTAATGATAAGTAAATTATGGGTGATTTTAAAATAGTTTTAATTATTAAAAATGCCTTCCCAAAACTAAATGTTATTTAGAATATTGATTATTTCTATATTGTATTTATCCAAATCCTGCAACTATGGAATAATATTCACTAATCATGGTAGGATGTTTCCGTTATATATTTAAATACTAACTGATGGAACTATTCTCTATGAGGGGGTGATTCAGATATTCGATGGTGTAGTGGGGACCAACCTGAGATTATAGATTCTCATGGGATAGTTTCATATAAAAAATATCAGGGAGATTCTATGTCATAATAGGGAAATGATATTGAATGTGATGGTAGATATATTTATATAGATTATATACTAGTTTGGGGTGTTGGGAACTTGATTTTCCATGTGTTTTTTGATATGAGAATAAATAGTTGTATCTGTGAGTTATAATTTCTTATGATATAAATAATGGGTTTGGAAGGATGGACTTCTGTTTTGAGACATGACTCATGATATTTGATTCAAATGATATGGTAGTGATGAAATGTGTTTCAAAAGGTTGTCATGATAGGGTGGTTATCAAAGGTTGGTGAGTGCCTTAAATGTCGGAAACAAGGGTTTATGCATTAGGTTATGATATTGGAACACAAGAGGTTCTATATGGTATATGGTATATGGTATATGGATGAGGATGCCTTGGTATATTTTTATGATTATTAAAATGTGGAATATTATTTGGTGTCTGTAATTGGATTCAAGGGAAGTATCTATGTGATTTTTATCCCTTTTTACCTTAGATTTATTTTTATGTACTATGGTGATAGATCATGTATGTATGGATGTGATTCTAGAACAATATCAAGATGGTGGACGGTAGTGATATTTTCCACGGATTCTGTGAAGTTTACATTTTTAAATAGGATCATCGAGGGAACCATTGGATAGATTATTTTGATTCATTTTTTTCATGGTTAGTGTATCAGTATTATGATCTTATTTTAATATTTGTTAGTATGGAAGGTAAAAATATGAGGGGTGAAATTCCTTTTAAAAAATAAATCAATAATGGATAACCAAAATATGAAAATAAAATGTTATGATGTGAGGAAATAACAAAGTGATATATTTTATATGTATTAATTAATTAATATCAATTTAATTTTAAGGAATGTTCACAATTAGAAATGGATGCAAAAAATTTATATAAATTATATATATTGAGTTTTGTAATTAGGAAATGTGTATATGTAAATAGAATAAAAACCTGGGTGTGAAGAAATTTGGAATTATTACACAAGGAACCCCTATGTCTTCAACCCTTAATTAGAGTGTTTTATTTTATTAAGACCATACAATTATATTGATTGAATTCATGTATTGATATTTATTTGTATTTAATAGGAACCAAATAACCACATCCATTGGTTTTAATGGAATCCTATTAACCACTTCACATTCATTTTCGTTCTTGTGAAAAGAAACTATTCACTTGATTTATTTGGTTGTGAGAACATGTCCCCCACTTGTGGTTCTGAGATCACTGATAATAAGACATTTAATGTGATATATTTTCTTAGTTTAAATCCTTTAAAAAAAGTCTATTGTATCTATAAAATGAATGATACAATTGGGAGAGGGTGATATATCCAAAGAGTTGAGAGCTACTAAAATTAAGAAATGAATATTTTTTTATGAAGGGATTTCATGGTGAATTATAGAGCATATCTATTGATTTGATCAAAGTCATTTTGAAAGAAATTATTATTTTTATTCTATCTATATGAGCACCCATGGACTCATTTTATAGGTTTTAGGAGAACCATACTTGTTATGAATTTATTCAAGATTAACAAGGGTATTAAGCATCCAAGATGATCTTATCTTAACCATAATAAATTTAGATTCAAATTGGAATGCATAACACCACCGATAACATGGAAGAATTCATTGGGTAGAAGGTGAACCACATAGAAAATGTAACTATAGTAAACCCCCCATGAAGATATTAGTGCACCCCCATAGGTATCTAGTGGACTACTGAAGAATATGGGTGCCTATTCCTTCACTAGTTACTAGCTGGTGGGCCTTTCGAACCATTATATGATTTCCTCATGCCACCTTCTAGCTAGTGTTTCCTACACCACATCAACTTGAAATGGGATCTCCATCATATTTATTAATGATCATCTATGGATAATCTAAAATTATTCTATAATCATTATCAATAAAAGAGTACATGTCCTTCACTTTAACAATATCATTATGTAGTCTTTAAAATGTTTTCAATATATCCCATAAAACTTTAAAATATGTGACTTGGATTCATGTTTAGAATTATAAAAATTACTCAAATGAAATAAATAGATACACTATATAGTGGTTTTTATAATGAAAGAACTATGACCGATAGATATTGGTACAATAATATCCAAAATATAGATGTTAAAACACAAAAAAAAAGATAAATTAACTTCTACATAATTATTTAAAAATATAACTGAAATAACTTCATGATTTTTTGAAATAAAGAAATTAAACATGATGAAGAGTTAATTAAATGATATTTAAAAAGAAAAACACTAACATATCCTCAAAAAAATCAATCATATCCCCATTTCAATTAAAACCATTTCATCCCATTGACATAGAAGTCCTAAAAAACCAAAATCCAAGATACCCCTCACCCTTTTTTATTATCAAAAAGTAAATTATGTGGGAAATGAGAAGGTAATTAAATGATATTTTCAATTAATACGTTATTTTAAAAAAATATAATAACGATTTAATTTTCCACGAAAAATATAAAATAATAAGAAAATAATAAGATAAGCAATTAAGGTATAATAATAAGACAACATACCCAATATAAAACTAATAAAAAATATTTATATAGTGTCCTAGGCTAATCATAAATGGATAATATATATTTTTAAATGAATAATCAATACATTACGAAAATCACAACTGAGGACAGTAATCATTTAGTGTATATTAGACTAGGTATGCAATATTCTAACTTGGTGATATCTCTTCAACTTCTCCAATAAATATCTTTCCCTTTAGTAAATAACAAAAATATATCCTAAATAAATAATTTATTCCTAACTTGTTGAATGAAAAGATAATAATATAATTCTGTGGCCTTAAACATTGTATGAACACAAACATTAGTATCAGATATAAAAATAATAAAATCATTAATCCTGAGAAAAATTTGAAAACGTATGAAAACTATTTTCTTAAATATAAATCATTTTACCCAAAAAATGGAATTTTGATTCCTTATATAAACAATTTAAATTAATTTTGAAAACAATTTATTTTCCTAAAACTCATTAGAACAAACACTAAATTCATGTAGATACCTTGGCACATCATCTCATAGAACCCTTACAAAACACTTTCAAATTGATTAACCATGCATATGACTTCTAATATAATTCTCTAGATAATATAATCATTACCCAATGTATTTGAGTGTGCACATGAGCCTCCACCCATTTGGTAACATCTCTCTATGTGCATCCCGGAGACCCAAGATCGAAACTAGGTAGGATTAATAATTCCAAGGTACTGTAGTTGTATTGTTATAGGAACTGTTACAGTACTGTGTGGGTAATGTAGCAGGTACTGTTTTGTATTGTAGCATCTAGAACTATTCACCTTGGGAAATTGGATTGAGCTTGGAGTCCTTAAGTCCTTAGGGCCACCCAATACATCAGTTCAGTAAAGATTTTGGGCCACATTTTGGGATTTCATGCCACCTCGAGGCCTTTGTGCATTCAGGCCACCTCAATGGTCTTCCGGGACACTTGATATATAGATACCTAGACAGATTCTACAAGAAACCACCTCCAAATGAGGATTCAAGAGAATGAGACATTCACTAGAGCAGGGATAATAGATTTGGAAGAATGAGAGGGTATGGCATTGCTATCGGTATTGGGCATGTGCATCTCTCCATAGGATAGATAGCTGAACAACGATGAAAAGATGGAGATCTTATTCTGATGCAGATGCTGGGGAGGGGTTGTATCAAATAGTTATAGTCTCTATTGTTTCCTTATGAACTATGGGTCCTGTAAGTTCTCCAATCCTATGGGAAATGTAATCTCTAAGAATATGGGCCTTGTAAGCGTTACCCCTCATCCGATTAAATGGGTCTTATTAAAAAAACCAATAAAAAAAATAAGGCCATTGGGCCATTCAGTCGTTGGAGTTTTATGTAGGTAAACCGAAGATTTAAGATATAACAGGCTCAACCGGTGAAATTTGGGTGCAATAATAATATATAATGTCCAAGAACCAATACATGAATAAGACAATTTAACATTTAAAAAAATCTTTTAACTCATATGAAAATCATTTTTAAATATTAAAATAATGTTTTCTTTGAAAAGAAAATTTTCAAAAAAAAATATAGTTTTACTTTGAAAAATATAGATTTTAAATACGGAAATATCCAGTAAAGGGAAATATTGATTTTCATTTATAAACACATGTATAATTTCAGTGTAATATATAAATCAGATAATATTCATAGAAATATTGTAACTTCTTCTCATTATATAATTTAAAATTTTAACATTCAATTTTTCGTTTTTCAAATAATTCCATTTGAAACACTTAAAACTATACATGTTGGAAACTAATGAAATGAATTAAAAATATAATTTCTCAATATTTTGTTTTGATATAAAAAAATTCAATACTTGTTTGAAAAACATAGATACATAAGAAAATAGTGTTTGAAGGAAAATATTAAAAGAAGATTTATTTAGATGAAAAATCATGTATTACATTGGAAATATTTGAATCACAATACCCAATAAATAATTACATTAACAACATTAAATACCAAGATAATAGATAAATTCATGATATAACATGAAAAAGTGACTATATATGCATCTCATAAAATAATATAGGTGGATAACATCAAAATATGCATCAATGGAAATAAATTGAGATGTAGTCCCCTGCATTCAATCAAACTCATGACATGTGTCTTTATATTCCTAAATAATAATAATTTGTTAATTATTTACATTATTGAGAATTTTTTTTATTTTTACTATTTTTTTATTATTACAATGTTATATTATATTACTTATTCAATTGAGTTATGTTAGATGTTTTAACCATATTCATCTTATGTGTCAAAAAAAATTGTAGGTTGAATATGGTCAAAATGTTCATTATTTAAACCTATATTGATTGATAATCAGGAAATTATTAACACATTTAAATTTAAATTATACTTATAAACCAATCATGAAATATGGTTATGAAAAATGAACTAACGTTACAATCATGGTGACGGTCGGTTAAACGTACGCATGAGTAATATTTCAATTTTTTAATGACCATTATGGAAATAAGGTTACTAATATTTTAACTTTCTAGAATGATAAATATATCTTAAATACCATATAATATATATATATATATATATCATTCTTTTTGTTTTCTGAACAAGATAGAGTCACATGGATTTGCGAAGGCGGTAGTCCAGATGTACATGAACAACGTTATCGCTTTTTCATTGAGGGAAAATTTCAGAAATGAAATGATATATTATATATCTAGAATTATAAATATGTGAATAATGTTATAAATATGTAATTTATACAACATATATTCACTTTATGTTCCCTTATTACCTTCCATGTAATGCGTTAGTGAAAAAAAATCACATAACTTCATGAGGCAATAGTACATCGTACACATGAGCAACATTATCATGTCCCATAAGGATTGTAATTTAAAAATTAATATATGATATAATGACATGAGAGGAATAATTATGTTATAAATATAATATATATTCATTATATCCATCACCATACTCATCCGTTAGAGGTGGTAATGGAAAAACAAATGGCATCAGTTCACATCGTGTTATTCCACCATACACACGAATGATGATTTCAAAACAAATTTAAAGAAAGTTCATATTTTTGAAATTATATACCTAAAAATAAATAAATATCAATATTTGAAATATAAAAAGGTTATTATATCATCATTTATTAAAATAATTGATCGGGTTGGAGTATGAAATAAACTAAAAATGATCGTTGGAGAATGTTACTTCTTCTTTGAGAGACTTCTTTTGGTTTTAACCAATGGAATTCCTTAGTTGACCTTATTCCCTTACTAATGCTTTTTTGGGATGATAAAAGAGAAGTGGTAATGTTATATTGGTAGTTCTTGACTAAAAAAAATTGGTTTTACGGAGTGAAAATAGAGGATATGTTGGCATTTTATAAGTTAGGTGACTAGCAAACTTGTAATTATTTGACAAGATTCAGTCATACCCACATTTTTATCTTGGAAAAAGCCTCCATAATAGAAAATTATATAATAAATGAATGATAAGGTTTAAATATCACTATAAAATGGGTCTTCTAATATTGATTATGTCATTTTATCCCTTATAGTTTTTTTAACCTCAAGGTAAATCTATTTTTACCATAACTGTGGTAATTAATTTTTATTATATTAGTTATTCATTTTATTAAAATATAAATTTGAAGTTTTTAGTCATTATAAATATTCTAATTTAAAATATGGAATAAAAGTTTCCAAATTAAATCCACATATTTTGAGAAAATAAAATTTAAAATTAATCATGTGGAGGGGGCATCAAACGGGTTTTTTAGTTGTGTATTTTCCATGAAAACATAATTGTAAATTAAATCTATAACTAATCATAATCATAATATGAATAAAAATTTAAATTTAGGTATATAAAATATATACATTTAATTTTAAAAAACCGCAGTATTTTATATTTTAATTAATTAAAAAGTGGAAATGTTATTCACTTTAAAATAGTTTTATGAAAAACCTGTTTTTAAGACCAAAAAACATATAATAAAAATAATAAAAATTTTACTAAAAAGTATTTATGTGTATTAGATATAACTAAATAGTAATTAGGTTTCTTTAAAACATATTCAAAACATATAGATACTTTTTAATTACTTAATTTATTAAAAATAAAATTATTTTTAGAAAAATAAGTAATTTGTTCTATTCATTGTAAAATAAATATTTTCTTAAAAATACAAAAATCTCACCCAATGAAAATTTTGTTATGATAATTTAGAATTTATATTAATTTTTTAAAATTAAAATATTAATATTTTGGAAATAAAATTTTGAATAAAAATTTGTAAGAAAAGTGTTTAGCTAAAAGTATTTCATTTTTAATTTAAAATTGCATAATATTTTTATAACTATTATCACTATATAATTCATATTAATTAATATGAAAATTACTTATTCTATAATTACCTACATTTATATATTCTTCACCCCTTTTATAAATTTCATCCTCACAATTTTATTCACTTATTCAAAAAGTTGGTATATCGTTCCCTAATAGAATTTTCATAATCCCATGCCACCACTTTAACCAAATGGTCTTTATATAATCGTTAACCCGATGAATCGTCTTATTGTACAACAATTGATCTTTATGGTTCTAACTAATCAAATATATGGATAAAAACTTGAGAAGAATATGGAACATATTTTCATAATAATCAAACATGAAATACATTGTGTACCAGAGATAAACTGGGGGGAAACCCCACTTGGTAGGAAACTGATCCAACATTTTCTAGAATTTCATATAGTCCAATGAACTCTGGACTTTTCTTTTCTTTCTTACCAAAACACATAAAAATTTATTAAATAATCATTGAGAACTATATGATCCTCATCCTCAAAAGTAATATCTTTTTTCCAGTTATCCTCATAGATTTTCTTCCTTCTTTGGGATGTCCTCATTGGATGAAAAATTAAACGCACCTTCTCTACATTTTTCAATACTAACTCTGGTCCCATAAATATTCGTTCTCCTACAACATCCCAAAAATATAGTGTCCGACACAAAATTCTATATAATTCCTTAAATGGTGCAATCTGTATTCTGGAATGAAAAATATTGATATATGAATACACAACCAAATAAAGTTGTTGATCCCAACTTCCTTGGGTAATCCATTGTACAAGAAAAAACATATCTTACATGTTTTGAATTTTTTTCTCATACATTCCAATAGAATCATGATGAAATTATGTACTGAAATTTAATTTAGTACCCAACAACTTCTGAATTCATTTACAAAAATTATATGTGAACCTGGGATTCTGATCTGATGCAATATAGAGTGTCACTCCATATATCTTTACTATATCCTTTAAATAATATAAAGAAATATAGTCTAAAGAAATTATATCATGAATGGGAAAAAATGTGAATATTTAGTTAATTGACCCACAAAAACCCAAATCATATTGTTACTTCCTAATGTATTTCGAAATACAACCATGACACCCATGGAGATTTTTTTTTCTACTTCCACTCCTGGATTATAAAATGTTGAATCATCACATCGATTATTTTTACTCTTATTTAGCAAGATGAAAATTCCAACGCTTCATGGTGAATTCATAAATATATATTTTCATTTCATCCCATTAAAAATAATTTCACTGGACTTTTTAATTTTAGTACATTTTGGATAAATGGAAATCAAAGAATTATGAGCTTTACTTAATAACTCATTTTTCGTCTGGAAATTAGAAGCCACGCATAGTAATTTTTTAAATCATAAAACACCTTCTTCATCAATATCAAAATCAGGAATATTACCCTTTTAAATAGATTCAACCTTTTATTACAAATATTGATCCTCCTTCATATTTTTTTATTATTTTTGAAAAGGTTTTAGGTAGAAAACCCAAGAACACATTGTAGGATGCCCCTACTAACACATCTTCGATGGAAACAATTTTCAAATAATTAAAAAAAGGGTCAGATTAAAAATATATCGTGGTTACTGTATCATTAATTTTTCATCTCAAATCATTGAACACTTTATTTTATTTTCAACGATTGTAATGAATCATGCAATCGTAATCATTGGTCAATTTTATCCATTATATCTCTCTGATTTTTAATTTTTTATTAGTGATTATATACTTAGAACAATTTTTATCACTATATATTTCAAAATTTACACAATAAAAATTATTCCTCCTTATTGTTTAATAAAAAAACATAGCAGCTAATTGAAAATCATGTGTATATTATTCTAACTCACTATGCTTCAAGTACCATATAAAATAAGCATTTACCTGATCATTTTGAATTAATAATCAACAAATTCTATTCAATGATGAATCACGGTAGAAGAAAAATTCACCATTTATAGAATATAGATTCAAAAATGGATCATTAACCAATAATTATTTTAGTTCTCAAAAAACCCCTCACATTCTTTTATGAAATGGATTTAACTCATTTTATACATAACATAGTGAGTGTTTTACACTAGAAATTAATGTTTTCAAAAAATTAGAGGTAGTAACTCATTATATTAAGAAGACTTTGAATATATGTGATATTTTTGTGTCTTGGAAATTCTTAAATAACATTTGTTTTATTAGTTTAAATAATTATGCTGTAATTTGAAAAAAAATATGTCCATGGAATGAAATTTTTTAAACCGAAAATTCATACTTACTAAATTTTCCATATATTTTTTTCCTTTAACATCTTCAAAATACTCTTTCAGTTTATTTTATGTTCCTTATGATTTTTAGTATATACCAAAATTTCATCCATAAATATAACAAAAAAATTAGACCAATAACTCTTCAAAAAAAATATTCCAAAGGTCCTTAAATATATTAGGTTCATTATACAACCTAAGTTACATTACTACAATCTCATAGTGTTCATATCTAGTCCAAAATGTGGTCTTCAAAATGTAATCCCCCATCACCTTCTGCTGAGGGTACAAGAACCTCATATCAACTTTTGAAAAATATTTTTCTCCAAGTTGATGATAAAAATATCATCAATATGAGGCAAATAGAACTTGTTATTAATATTGAGCTTATTAAAAGATCAAAAGTCAATGCAAATACTTATAAAGAAAACATTATTTTGAAAAAAGAAGATAGGATTACCAAAAGGTGATGTTTTAGTTAAGATGAAACCATTAATTATTAACTCCTTCAATGTATTTTTAATTAAAAAATTTATACATGTAAAATTTAATAAGGGGGATTAGAAATTGGCTTATCATCAGGTATTAAGTCAACAGTAAGATGAATCTCTCGATTAAGAATGACATCATGAAATTCATTAAAAAATCAATATGTTTCCTTATTACTAAAACATCCCAAATTTTAATAGTTTCTTTCTTTTTAACGATGTGAGCTATGTAAATTCTACTAACAGTAGTAATTAATTTCTCAATAAAATTATCATATCAAAATCATTAGATCACTGACAAAACAATTCATCACACACCAATCAATAATACCTTGTTAAAATGGAACCCAATCCATACCCAAAATGATATTAAAATATATTATGGCTTGTTCAACGAGATTTATTGGATATACCATCCAACTGATAACAAAATTAAGATTATTAAAAATATTGGTTTCTTTAATACATAAAATCTGAGTTTTCAAAAAAAATTCTCTCTTACATTCATTAGTTGATATTCAAACTTTATATAAATATTTATAAAAAATGAAATAATGTGAAAATACATAGTCAAATAATGTATTTAAATAATTCAAATTAACATGTAAACTACATTTTACCACATCATATGATGGGAAAGCTAAACTTATTGTTGTATAAAAATAAACATTCTTTACTTTTTTTATTTCTTATCAATATTATTTCCATAATTTGAAACTAAATTTGGAAATGTATTATCATAATGACCCAATTATTGAAGTTGAAACAAATTAATAATCGATGTTTATCAATTATGAAATTTATAAATTTTTTAATATTTATTTCCATTCATTCACCGGTCATATAGACAAACATTCTATGTTGGAAACACTTATCTAACATCCTAAGACATTCTGTGGGGATATTTTTACCACAATTTCCTCAATATGGTCATATCATTTTCACAGATCCATATGACTTTTACATATGTTTCCCCATTTACTTCCATCCTAAATAATTCTTACATTCATTATAAGAAACTGCATAAGATTTAAAAAAATTAATGTTATCTTTTTCAGCATAACGATAAAAATTATCATATATTTTAGATTATTTTTTATCTTATGATATTTGTAGTCTTGGTTTCAATACTATGTAAAATCCATTAATTTTACTATTAGTGACTTAAATAATGACTAGAACATTCCTAGCGGGTATTGTAATGATTTGTTTATGTAAATCCACAAAATAATTATCTTTTTGCGTTGATTCTTGGAATTATGTTTCTATATAAAGTCGAACAAAATTATGGAAATATATCTCAAGGAACATATCCTAGAATGTTTCCTATTCCATGGAATCAAGATCATATTTATCACTGGTATTCTTAAACAAATACCATCATAGACCAGTTTCACATTCAAAATGACAAATATAAGGATTTACCATTTTAATTTCTGAACATCACAGAAAATAAAATATCTTCTCCAAATAATTGATCCATCCACTGGCTACCATAGGGTCAGAAGATCCATAGAATTATGTGGGATATTCCTTCATGAGATTATCCAAAATAAATACTTTCCTTCAAGAAAGATTGGGTGCCTCTCTATAATGGATACCACCATAATTTATAGCTTTTGTGAACTGATCCATGTCTATAAAAAACTAATATGTTCCAATTATAATCATCCAAGGATGCGGATTTAGAAGGATATTTTTATATTTTATCCTTCCCATTACATATTCTGTATTTCCACTATGAAAATCCATTATGATCGGACATATTTGAGATAAATTAACATGGTAATATTAAAATTTTATATTATTTTGACTTCACCATAAGGTGAAATATTTAATGGGAATGCTATTAATATTATCCCAACATATCAACTTATATAAACTGACCTTTTATATTAAATATAATTACATATCTTTAAACATCACATAATCTTGAGTTTATTTTCATGAATTTAGATTATTTCCTTTTGTGTATCTGTTTGGGTTTATAGTTTTATTGAATTATGTAATAAATAATACATAAAAACCCATATAATATGAAGTGGAAACTTATTATCAGTATTAATTCTTCCTCCATATAAAAAAAAATAAATCAATCTATGATTTTTTTTTGTAAAAACTCATCATGATATTCAACCTGGCATCTTATTTTTCTTGACACATCCTTCAAATTCTATGAAAAAACATATTAAAATGTTTTATGAGCATAAAAATATTAGTATGATATATAAAAAGAATAAAACTTTTAGTCTTGTGAAAAACATGAGAACCCATAAAAACATTTCTTAAGACTATAACTTTTTACCCATAAAGGGATATATCATTCCTTTGAAAATATCATTAAATTATTCTTTTTTGAAAAATTATTTGCATGAAAATTAATTAATAATGATTATAAAATAAATATTGGTACCTTTTTAAATTATCTCGTTAAACCCTCACTGATCCCTTAAAAATTGGAATAATCCTACATCCAACATCTAATATAATTCTTCAAAGAAAATAATCATCACCCAATGAATTGGAGTGCTATCTGGGTCACCAATCATTTATTCTATAATAGGAGAACTAAGAGATATCTTAGTGCACCCATAATATATATTTTCCAAGAACCAAATAATGAATAACTCCCTTTATCATTTGAAAAACTCTTTGAAACTTGTTTAAAAGTCACTCTTAGATATTATAAAACCATTTTCTATCAAAATCCTATTTTCATTAAAAAATAAAATTTCATTTAAAAAACCCCCATTTTTAATACCTAAATACCCAAAAAATGAAATATAGTTTTTCATTTAAAAGAACATGTACAATTGAAAAGGAATCTAAAAATTATGTAATAGTCATGGAGGTAGGAAAAGTTATCTTCATCATACACTTTATAAATATAACATTCCATTTGTCATTTGGCAGAAAATTTAATTCAAAAAAAGTAAAAATATTTGTTTTAAAAAAACTTTAAATAATTTGAAATGAAATTTATAAATCATTTATGTGGATATAATAACATTTTATAAATTATTTTAAAAACATAGACACTTATGAGAGAAAGAGTTTGAAGGAAAACTTTAAAAGAGGATTTATTTTGATGAAATATGCCTTATTATTTATGAAATATTAAACTCATATTTCCCATGTAATAATAAAATTAAAAATAATTAAAATCCTGGAGAATTGATAAATTAATTTTTACATAATTTAAACTGGTCAATATATGCACCTTATATACGAATATAGGCATATGACATCAAAATATTTCTCAATGAAAGGAAGTTTAGACAATATCCCTTACCATGAGTATGACTGTTCATTTATGTCTTCATATTCTTAAATAATAAACCTATCTTACTTATTTAATTTCTTGAAAACATAATTAAATTTTTTTTTACTTTTATTTAACTAATTACAATTTAATATAAAATGAAACAATCAATTATGTTTATGCTGGATGTTTTGACCATATATGATTTATGTGTCAAAAACAAAATTAGAAGGTTGACTATGGTCAAGGAGGTAATTATTTAAACAAGTATATAATAATAATAATAGTCAAATAATTATTATATTTATAAATCATTTATAATTTTAAGATAATAATGAAATATGGTTATGAAAAATGAACTAACATTATGGTCATGGAGATGGTAGGTCGTACGTATACATGACTAATGTTTCAATTTTTCAATGACCAATATGGAAAGAGGGTGAGAAATATTTTATATATCAAGAATGATAATTATATCATAAAATAATTATTATATAATTGTATATTAAGATATATATATATACCATTTTTTGGTGTGGTGAAAAATGATAATCACATCGCCTCATGAAGGTGGTGGTCCACACATACACGAATGATGTTATCACATTTTTAGTTGGTGAAAATGTAAATATGAAAGTGAAATATTATATTTATATAATGATAAGTTTGTCATGAATTTCATAAAAATTTCATTCATATCACATATATTCATTATATTTACTATTATTACCTTCCACGTAATGTATTAGTGAAACATCTATCATATCAATTCACGGGGAAGTATTTCTCGGTATACATGAGAGACATTATTGTATCCCATACGAACTGTAATGTGAAAATCTATATATTAAATTATTATTAATTATGTATAATTATTTTATAAATATCAAATATATAATTTTTCTCCATTATCATAACCAATCAAGAAAAGTGGAAATGGAAAAACGAATGACATCAGTTCCTAAGGTGGTATTCCACTGTACACACGAATGATGATTTCATAAACCATTTGATGGAAGAGTAGATTGTAATAGTTCATTACTTATACCTAAAAATATCTATGTTTATGGAATATATAGAGTTTATTATTACATAAGGGTATAATAATTATTGATGTGAGTGGTGAAATAAAAAAATTAAAACCGCTCATTGGTGAATTTTACCACTTCTTTGCAGCTCTTCTATTGGATTTATCCAAAGGAATTATATTGATAGATTTCTAACCAAAGAATGATTCTATGATGAGAGAAGATAAATTAGGAAAGTAATTTGGTTGTTATTGGATGAAATAAAAAGGTTTAAATGTGTGCCAACGAGCATGTACCCTAGTGGTTCAGGCTCATACATGGCATCCAAAAGACCCAGGATCAAATCCGGGTAGGGGAGAATTCCCGGGTACTATAGTAATGCATTGTAGCAGCACTATAGAAGGTCACTAGTGCAGTACTGTAGTAGCGGAAAACTGTAGCAGTGGCAACACTGTAGTGGTGGAGGGACTGTTGCACGGGACTATAGCGGCGGCGGTAATGTTGCTGAGCAGGTACTGTAGAAGTACTCTTCATCGAGGGGTCCTTTGGGCCTAAAAAATGGGCTTTCTTGCCTTGCATTCAGGCTACTTGGCCTTGGGCCTTCGGGATATGTAATGGGTCACCCTCTACCCAGTCTTAAGAGGTCTTTGATTTAATAATAAATTAAGGCTTCGACCCCAACCTTTTAAAAAAAGGTTTAAATCTGTGATGAAGAGAGGAAATTTGGTGGCCTATTACAAGTTAGTTGAGTGGTATACTTGTAATTATTTGACAAGATTCAATCATACCCATATTTTTATCATGCCAGAAGCCACATAAAAGGTTCATTAAAGAAAATTTAAGATTTAATGTCTAATTATTTCTATAAAATGGATCTTGGACTAGTTTTTATTTAATTCAAACTCTTGTCATTTAAGTTCAACACCACCGATAAATTCATTTTTACCTTAACCACGATAATTAATTTTTACTATTTTCACTATTAATTTTAGTAAAACATTTACGTGTCCCTCTTAGTAATTATAAATTATGATGATTAAAAATATGGAAACCGTTTTTTAAAAATAAATTCTTATAAGTTGAAATAATTAATTCTATATCAGTCTTGTATATGCAGTGAAAAAGAAGGTTTTTAAAAATTGTATTTTTCATGCAAGAGATTATTGTATATTAACTCAATGAAAAATAAAAATCATTGTATGAAACTAAATTAATATTTATTGATATATAATATATACATATCATTTAACAAATTCCTCATTATTTATTACTTAAATTAATTAAAAAGGAGAAACATTATTGGTTTTAAATTAGTTTTATGAAATCCTATTCTAAACCACGTAACAAAAGTTTACTAAAAACCAATATAAATATGATTTAATTGTAATTAAGTGTATTAAATATAAATAAATTATACTTATTTTACTTGAAAATTTATCAAAATATATTTATAATTTTATATTACATATTTTATTAAAAAATAAAAGACATTGTTTTGACAAAAAACAGTATTTTTCACTATTCACTGAAAAATAAATATTTTCTGAAAATTTACAAAATTTCACCAAAACTGAATTTTGATATGCTAATTTCAAAAATAGATATTTATTTTTCCAAGTTTTAATTGTAAATTTTTTAATTTTACATTTTAATAAAATATTATATAAAATGTTTTTAATTAAAATAATTTTCATTCTGATTGAAATTTACATAATATTTTTATAACTAATATAACTATATAATAAATATTAATAAACAATAAAATGATTAATTATAACATTTCTACGGTTATTAAAAAGAAATTGTGATCCCATATTCTCAGTATGGGTATGAATGTGAGACAACAGTTATCACATAAGTATGAGATGTGTATAAGTGTGTGAGAACAAGAGCATAAAATTTTATAATACTTACCTAGAAAAAATATCAAAATCTACATGCTTACCATAAAACATTTTGTGTTTTGAGATATGAATCATAAATAAATCAAATAAACTCATCCATGAGAGTATAAAATTATAATAAGACATATATTTTTGGAATAAACATTATCTTATAACATTTTGAACATGTTTAAATAGAAACAAATTCACTCATTAAATTAAGTACTATAAGTTAGGCCCTATCATAATCTAATAGACATGTAACCAAGTCCACTCATAACATTATGGATATGAAAGATATGCCCATGCATAATATTTGGAATATGAAATCATTTTCATTCATACCATTTTGGACATGTAATTGGGTTCAGACATAACATTATGGACATGAATAATAGGTATATACATAACATTATAGCAGTCAAGGCTCACTCACAATGACCATAATTGCATACAGACCCTCGTACTAAAATTGGTTAACTCTTAATTCTACTATGTTATATCTTATAGGCTATAAATCATTACTCAATAAATTATAGGAAAATACATGTACCAATTTTCACAAAATAAAAATCTTATATATGTGTTCCACATGATCGTAAAAAAATCACCTTATTAATTTCAATGAAATGAAAAATGATTCGTAATAAATTTTTCATGTTAAATACCAGGAAATGGAAATGGGATTAATAAATATCTTATCATCATAAATCATTTAGATAGATAATAATAATTGTATCATTAGTAAATATCCTCAGTAATTAATAATTTATATTAATGTATTTCATCATAGATGGAAAATTATTTTGAAAGATAAATAACTCTAAACGTCTCTTAAGAAATATAAATTTTCTTTGGAAACAAATTTTTACACATTAAACATGTTATAAATAATTTTCATTGAATATAAATATTTCAAAATTATAAAAGAATATTTCAAAAATAATTTAAAACCTTCATTGGGGAAATATCCTTCCCTCTTTTAAAAACATTTTTGAAAACATTATTAGAAAACATGGTTTTGGAAGACAAATAGTATTCGACCAAAAAATGATTTTTATAAAAAATCATTTGAACACTTGAGTACACAAATAGAGTAAAATGAATGAAAAAATATTTTTCTCATAAAATAACTATTTTATATGAACATTCATGATTTTCTTGAGATATATTTCATAAGATTTCATAATGTTAAAAATAATCAAATATAATCCTAAAAATTTATGAGATTGTAACAAAAAACTCTTAGAACTTTGGTAACATTGAATAAAAATACCCACGAAAGAATTTAATTAAAGGAAAAATAAAATATCATGAAAATAATTATATTATAGATATAAAATTTTACTTTCTAAATATATAAACTTCATATAATGGGATAGGTTCGTAACATAACTTATTTCTCAAGGAAGGAAAATTTAGACAAAATACATAATCGATGTGATAAATTTTCTTCTGTAAACCCCCTAAAATAGGGATAATCAAATGGGTATGTAAATACCTACTATTTTATGTTTACTGATTATAATTTACATTTATTATTATTATATATACCACATAAAATAAATAGGTGTCGAATAGGGTATGAGTCTCACAAAATAAAAAATTGAGACGAAAATCCTTTACCTTATGTCTTGAATTACATTGTACAAATTAAATCCTCTCGTATAATAAATATATGTTTATTATAAATAAATTACTGAAAAATAATTATATAAAATACCATATACGATTTTACTATACCCTTTAATTACTCTTTTATTAACATTTAAATGTTAAGGTCATGTTTCCGACAATAACTACTTTTCTTTTCATGTATGTTTTGACTTTTTATTTTTTTCCCTACTACATTTATTATTTTTTCATAGTATACATAATTTTAACCATGATATAAATATAATATATATTTATTATATATTTATTTATGTTAATTCAGAAAATTAAGTTATAGAAATTGAAATACATGGTTCATTGAGATGGTACGTCATATTTTAGCATGATTAATGTTTCTATCATATTTTCTGATAAAAATTAAGGAAAACCATGATATATATTATATTTAAAAATACATTTTCATTTCATATATATCACATAATTTAATTAAACTATTTTTTAATACATTCCTTATGAACCATGAGTGAATCACGTCACTAAGAGGGGCGGTAGTTTTTCATACACACGAGGGCTCTTATCACATTCCCAAAAAATAATACATAAATGTATGTGTGAGATAATAATTAAATAAGAATAAAAATATATAAAATATAATATATACACAATACATCCATCATTATTTCCTACTGTGAGTAGTCGTAATGGAAAAACTTAAAGACAACAGTTCTTGAGGTGGTAGTTCATTGTATACATGAATGATTTTTTCATAACCAAGTTTATGGATGTGCATATGTTTGTAGGTCATTTACTTAACATAAAAACATATAATTTTATGTAATTGAATGATTTTATTGTATATTCGTGTTATAATAATTATTTGAAGAGGTTGAGTGAGAAATAAAACAAAAACGATCTTTTATGAATGTTACCTCTTCTTTGGATATCCTCCTGTGGTTTGAACCAAAAGCATTCCATGTTTGGATTTATGTACAAAATATGGATTATATGATGAGAAAATGGAAATTTTTATATTAGTTCTCTAGATATTGGATAAACCAAAAGGGTTTTAAGGTGTAAATCGTATACGAAAATGGGTGGCCTTTTCTAAGGGAGGTGAGTGGCACGCTTGTAATTGTATTAAATGAGAGAATTACACCATTGTTTTAATCATGAAAAAATGGTTCAAATAATGGACCAATATAAATATGGGAAGTTATAAGGTCTAAAAAAGTTAATTAAATGGTATTTTTACATGTGTTGGGTAATTTTTTGTCATTATCGTTTTTTAACACCCTTGTAAAATGATCTTTACTGTAACCATGGTAAACAAGTTTTTCTATTTTTACTATTCATTTTTGTCAAAAATTATGTTGAACATATTAGATAATATAAATTAATTTTATTTCAAATAATGACTATATTGTTCTAAATTCCAATCATAGTAGTAGAAAATTTTAATTTAAAATTAATTCAGATGACATGATGAGCATATAAGTTTTTAAGTAAAAAATGTTCAAAAGTTTACCAAGTTTTCATATTAAAAATCAACATGGAATTTATTAAACGGGACTAAATTCAATTAATGGATGTAAAATTTAACTAATTTTAATTTTAGACTAATTTAAAATATAATTTAACTTCATAAATAAATTAAATAAAATGGAAGTTTTCAATTAAAATTGATTACTTTTCACTATTTATCAAAAAAAGAAACTTTCCATAAAAATACCAAACCATCATCCTAATATAATTTTTAAATTATGTTTAAGAATAATATTTATTTTATAAAATTAATTTTCTAAAATTATAAATTTTAATTCTATTCCAATTGCGCCATAGGTGAATTTTTTTTATAAAATATATTTTTAAGTACAAAATATGATTTATTCTGGTATTTTGTCTAAAAAATAAAGATGATGAATGTTAATTAGTCTATTGAATATATATAATATTAATTTAGTTAATATAATTGACCAAAATTTTCTTGTTTAATTTAATGATGTAAAACATGTATGTTTCGATAAAAATATTTTTTTCTAGAATTTTTTTTTATATTTTTAAATTGTTTTAATTATCATTGTTTTAATTAATTCTTCACCAATGAATTAATTTTATATACATGTGTAAAACATATATTTTCATATATTTTAAATACAATTCAGAACAATCATTCCAATTTCTAGATGATAGCTATTATATTAAATAATAATATGTTAATAATAGGACACATTTCATTTAAACTTAGTGTTGCATGTAATCCAAACTAAGCTCAATTTTGCGTGTAACACAAGTTATAATTAGTGTTTTATATAATTAAATCTAAAATAATAGTTTTTTGTAAGACAATATAATAATGAAATTTCCTATAACGCACAATATCAAAATGATTAAATTTTGTTGAAACAAAAAACCCACAAAATCTCAGGGTGTAAAATTCTATCCCCCCCATGTAAAATGATTTTTTCACTCAAAATTCATCTTGGTGATAAAATGATTCATATTTGAAAATTCATTCAGAGAAACCATCATCATAAAATTGAATAATAAAAACTCCTTTAAACTTGTGTATTTATAATCATAAAGGTTACCTAAACGAAACTCATAACATGGATTCCACATAGGGGAACTTTTATGGGAAGTGAAGATTTGGAGATTGAAGAAAAGATTAAACAATTATAGAGAGTGTTAAAGATCATTGATCACAAAAAATATAGTGATATATATAATTTTTTTACCATAAAATTAAACACTAAAGGGGCATAAAAAAGGTCATTGATATCCTACAATTTGGCGATAATAGGAAAAAAATCATTCTAAGACCCTTTTTGTAATTTTGAAAACTTTTCAAGAGAATATATAATTATATGATTTCTTTCTATTTATTATGCATAATTTCACCCTATGGTTGTTCCTTTATAAAATACCACTTCATATCATACTATATAGAAAGAATTTGAATTTTTATTACTGAATCACTATTAGATCATAAGATCCATATATATAATGGTATGTCAGTTTTTATATCATTAGTTATCTACACAAAAGTTGGTTAGCATCGGATATACAATATGCATAAATATTCATATAGTGATTAAATAAATTAATCTATAATGTATTTTATAATGTTAAACAAAAACAATTCTATAAATATTTTTCATTATGACACTTAAAAAATATTAAACCCCAAAACCTTAGATAGAAAGTCACTAAATTTCCAGAATTAACTAATCCTTAATCCCACAAAAACAAGATGTGGATTTTAATTTTCAACTCTAAAACATGTGAATACCATCATTATTTATTCTCTTATATCTTAATAATAACCAAAATTACCATAAAACCCCAATGAAAACATTAATTCTTCCTCATTCCTTTAGTAAAACCACATATTGTTGAATATATTCCATAAATACAATAATAAATTAAATTCAATTAGTGATAACAGAAACAACTTCTTACAAAAAATCATTAATTTGTTCTAAGATATTCAATACTATCCCATTTACTTTATCCAAATAAATCAACTCTTTCTTCCAACATCATTAACTCAATATTCAGAACATATTTAGGGTTATCTACAAAATATAACATTGCCATTAAATCACCTTCCCATTCTATGAGAAACATTCAAAATATTGTTTTCAATTCATAATGAAAAAATTATACTAAAAATTAATTATATATTTTATCATTTATATAACATAATCTTTAAATTCCTAAACATATATAATTTATTCACCCCTCATCCTTTTCATACCATTAACTATGCTTCATCATCTTATTCATTAATATATATTTCCTTTTAATATTTCAATTGTAATTTATTATTCATCATTAATATAAATATTACTCAAAAAACCTAGATGATTTTATTCATGATATTTCCTACTAGTAAAAATATTTTCATAGTGACCATATAGTTAACATTTGAGGCCTTCAAAAGTCGATTATACAATAGGGAGATTATTATTGTCATCCATTTCAAAAAACTAAACATTTCATCTTTCCCTTTCTAATTTCTTGATTTGTGTCTTTATGTTCCCCAGTAAAATCATTTTCTCAATCCTCTAATGCATCCACCTGGGTGTTTCTTCCTAGATTATTAAAACATATAGAACTAAAGCTTCTTTCATACATTTTCTCCACTACATGAAGCCTCAGTGAGCTCTTTAATTATCTTATTTAGTGAGTCTTAGAGTTAATGAAGGTATATATTATTAATCATGTCCCATGAAAAATAATTATGAATAATCAAAATATCCTTCGATCCATTCATCATTCTATTTGGTTTCTCATCATCCAATATTTCAATATATTCAATGCTAACTTGGATCCTTATAGTACCAAAAATTGACTAAAACCAAGAATCATAGTGTGACGAACACTAATCATAGGGGAAACCCACATAATCAGGGAGAAATTATTGATAGGATTTCCAAATCATGAAACTTTTTAGTCTATGAAACCATAGATTTATCCTCGGTTATTAATAGTCATCATCCATTTAAATTCTTCATGATGGTTCATAAACTATTTTTGTATTTCCAAATCAAATCCCTTAGGAGTGTCAAACTAGGTGTGTATCCATGCTTATTCTTTGTGCAGTAGGTGATAATCAATTCCATCTCAATGAACCCTTTTCTGAGTTATTACCACTATGTCAATCTAGGTTAGAGCCACATCCACTTTTAGTATCTAAACAAGAATATACATTCTTGGAAACTACTCATTCAAATCCTTTACCAAAATTCAATGACATAAACGTATACCTTGTTTTATCCTTCGATATCCTTATAAATCTTTCTATGGATATCACTAATGTTTTATCATCCATGTTTACAAATGTTTACTAAACCTTTCCTCTTATACCATCTATAGAGTCCCTAACTTCTCATACGAGGATATTATATCATTATGTATTCATATTCAATACACTACACAAACACACACCTGAGGATAGTAGTAGATTAGTTTTTTTGGAGACTAGGTACAAAATCTTCTAAAATTGTGATTTATCATAAAAATATCCATTAAATATCATCCTTTTTAGTACTCTTCAAAATCATACCCCACTTAATATCTTTTATCAAATCCTTTGAAATAGAAACATAAAAAAGGGTGACCTTAGATTCTTAGTAAGGTTCATAAAGTGATATATAAACAAAACAAATATGGAATGTGTATAATAGTATGACACCATAAGTGTAACATTTGAAAACTGTACCCTTAAAATAAAAATCATAATCTCTAGGCCAGGAATAAAACATGAATGTTTATTACACATGAATTATAATGAAATCAAATAATCAAATCCATGATAATATTAAATTGGAATAACTCATAGATTACGTGAATAAAAATAATATTAAAATATTTTGGTCATGTATAAATTGAAACAAGTTCCCCTATTAAGTTAATGACATGAAATTAAGATCTCTAATAATCTTATGGACTTTTGTCCAAGTCTGCAAATAATATTGGGGATAGAAAAGAATGGTTCATGAATAACATTTTGAATATGTAATCAAGTTCACAGATAACATTTTGAATAGGTAATTTGGTTCATTTATAACATTACAGAAATCAAATATAGGTCTATGCTTAACGTTTTACTTGTCATGGTTCACTCCCAAGACCATCATAGAGTAAAGAATCTCTTACTGAACCTGGTTCACAATTCATTCTAGTCTATTATAGCTCATTAGATAAAAACTATTTCCCAATTTGTTAAAGGATTATATAGTTCCCACCCATAACATTATTAAAATTACTCATATGTTTTTCAAAAGATCCTAAATCATTCATCATTTCATACCCCATTAAATTAAATGGTTTTCTTCAATATTTTGTCATGGTATAACATGTGTAAGTGAAAATGGTTTCATAAAAATCTTATCATCCTAAAAAATTCATATAATTAATGAGAATGAAATATTAAGTTCATATCCATTGTAAAAAATAGCTTATATCTTGGGAATTCATATTATATGTAAAGTTATTTTGAAATATAAATCATTTGGAATTTCTATTAAGGTGGATATCTTTTCTTTGAAAATCACTTTTTAAAATATATAATATTTTTGAAATGATTTTCATTGAAAGTAAAATTTGAAAATTTAAAAGGAATCATTAAAATCATTTAAAACCTTTATAGAGGAAAATATCATTTCTATTTGAAAAATATTGTTTTAATTAAAAACTTTTAGAAAACATGTTTTTGGAATAAAAAATCTTTTTCGACTAAAAAATTATGTTTTCATAAAAAAATATTTTAAACCCTAGAGTAGATAAAGAGTTGAAATTAAATAGAAAACATGTACTCTCAATACATAAACTAAGGATAATAAAATTATTATTTTTCTTGAGAGATATCTAAAAATATTTAATCATTGGAAATATAATCATATATAATCCTGATAAACAATGAGATAGAAACATAAATTCTTTACCACTTTTATTAACATTGAATCATAAGAACCATGAAAGAATATCAATAAATGATGGAAAAAAATATTAGTAAAATAATTATATTTACTATATGAAACATAAAGTGGGTAGAATATACACCTTGTAGATAAGGATATGTGCATAACATAACTTATGTCCCAAAGAAAGAAAATTAAGACAAAAATACCTTATCGATTAGTTAATATTTGAACTGTAAACCTCCAAAAAAGAAGATCCTTAAATGTATATGTAAATCCAAATTATTTTAATGATAATATTATTAAAATGAATTCATGGGGATTATATAAATCACAGAAATGAAATATGGGTGAAGGAAGCTTGGGTCTAACAGAAGTAAAAAAGTGAGACGAAAATCCATTACCTTAAGTCTTGAATTTTCTCATACATTTTCATACCTCATTCAAAATAAATATAATTTTAATATAAATATTTTAAATAACAAAATTTTTACAAATCATACCATATATGTATTTCTTATGACATTTTATTACCCATTTATTAAAAAATTCCTTATTAAACTCACGTTTCGGGAAATAACTCATTTGTTTTTCGTGTGTGTTTTAACTTCTTGTTTTTGGTTCCCTTACATGGATTATTGATTAAAAATATTTAGAATTATAAACATGATATAAATATCATATATATTATTTATAAATGTATTTATATAAATTCATAAAATTTAGTGATAGAAAATGAAATATATCGTTCATGGAGATGGTAGGTCGTATGTAAGCATGAACTCTAATTCCATTGTCTATTAAAATATGAAGAAAATTAAAAAATATATATTATAATTACAGAATAATTTTTATTTATAATATATCAAATCTTTTTTTTAAACGCGTCCTTAATACATTCTAGGTAAACTGTGCATGAATCGTATCACTACATGAGTGGTCAGTCTATCGTACACAATAACGATGTTTTCATATTTCGAAAAAATGATAATCATGAAGGTATGTCTCATATAATAATAATATAACAAATATCATTTATGAATAGTAAATCCATCATTATTTCAAATTTTGAGAGGTGGTAATAGAAATATTATTGACATATGTTTGCGAGGTGGTAGTCCTCCATACACATGAACAATGATTTTGTAACCTATTTGATAGATGAAGAGATACATTAAGTTTATTACCTTAACATAAAAAAAATTATTGTATTTAATATACTAATTTTATTATTTCATCATGAAATAGTAATAATTTAAAGAGTTTGAGGAAGAAATCAGAACCAAAATTATCATTGATGAACGTTACCACTTCTTCAGATATCCTCATATTTTCACAAAAAAGAATTTTTAAGGGGAATTTATATCCAAAATATGTCATATTTGAGGTGTTTATGGATTTAGGTAAGTTATTTGGTCATGGATTGGCTAAACCACAACATTTTAAAGGAGCAATGAGGAGAGTAAAAGGGGTGTCTTTTTATAATTGAGGTGAGCGGTACACATGTAATATTTTTGAAAGAGAGAATTCCTCCAACTTTTATTTCATTAGAAAAGGATCCAATATTTGAAATATATTAATATTATAAGGTAAAAGGATGATATATATCCCTAAAATGCGTCTTGTACATATTTTGGGTCATCTTTTACCATTATCTTTTTATTTTAACCTACGGTAAAGCATTTTTCACTTAACTATGATAAATATGTTTTACTGTTGTTAATACTTATTTTGGTAAAAAATTAATTTTAACCGATTATTTAATATAAATTACTATTATTCCAAGTATGTACACCATTTATCCAAATTCTATTCACAGAAGTTTAGAATTTGAATTTAAAATTAATCCTGCATGGGTGATGAGAAAGTGGGTTTTTAAAAAGAAAATATTCAAAAGTTTACAAAGCTTTCATATAGAAAATAAATATGGAATTGATTATAATTTAATAATATTGAGTAATGGATTTTTTTCTTCTAATTTTACTTTTAATAAAATTTTATATATAGGTTAAATTTATAAATAAATTAATCAAAAATACATTTTCCAATCAAAATTCATTATTTTTCACTACTCATCAAATATTATAACTATTAAAAAAATCCAAAAAATAAAACACAATTCAAAATTTACATGATTATTTCTATAATAATTTTTATTTTATCAAATAATTATTCTAACGGAGGAAAAGTTAATTTTAAAATAGGTTCTCGAAAAGAGACAAAACTAATTTTTAGAAAAATATAGTTTTAAGCATAAAATTGGATTTCTTCTTATATATTTCCTATAAAAATGATAAGATGAATAATAATTAGTTTATTTAATATATAAAAAAAATATTCCATAAAAAATCCACAAATTCGGATTCTTTATGTTATTGAGTGAAAACTAGATTGTTTACCTAAGTAATGTTTTTTAGAAAAAAATTATTTTATTTTCAAACACTTTTTGGTTTCATTTTTTAAATTTATTGGAAGCCAATGATTTTTTATATACATGTGTAAACCAAATTTTATTATAATTTAATTCATCCAATTCATAAGCTCCATTCAAAAAATTAGGTGATAATATTCAAATTAAATAATAATATTTTATTAATATTTCATATTTATTTTAAATTTATTATTTCATATAACATAAGGTAAGCTTAGTGTTCCACTTAATAAAAGAAAAACATAGTGTTTCATATAATTAGATCTGAACACATTGTTTCATTTAACGTAAAATTAACTCATTATTTCATGTAATAAAAATATAGACAATGTTATATTTATTTGAAAAAATATATATTTCACAAAATATAGAGGTGTTTTAATAACAATTAGATTACGTCAACATAAATATTTTAACTATATAAAAAATTTCAGAATTTATTTTTAAAAAGATATTATGAATATTTTAAATGATGGATTATAAAATGAGAAATGATAAGATATTAATAATTGTAAAAATAAATTAATTAATTATTTCCAAAAAAAATTGTTAAGAGAGAGATGGAACAAAATGAAAAAAGGCATGATATCTTCTTTTAATATATAATGAATTAGATAGATACGTTTTATTGAAACTATGTTCAATAGATAACTAAAATAAAAAAAAATAGAAATACATTCTCCCATATAGATCAAGTTTGATGTATAAATTTTACCTCATGTGATAATGTTAGACTCCCCCTCAAATGGATCATTGAAATGTCCTTAATATAGAAATAAATGAACAATAGTTTTAAGGGTTTGAATTTCATCTTTTTTTAGTATCCAACGTATGATATATCAAATAATATTTTTCAAATTTCCCTTAAAATATCAAAATCATGGTCCTTTTCTTTTCCTTGAGTGTTTGGTAAGGTTTTATAATAAATAATGAGATGGTTTAAAAATCAAGGCACAAGTAAGAATAGTTAATAAGGATTTGGGGAACTTAATTTTTTCAGAATAATATTTTTAGATAATTATTATGAAATATGAATGCCTTTTGGTCTTGAATATATTGTATTTTTAAAATTTCAATTAGAAATTAAATGTCTATATTTATGATGGTAATTAGAAAAATTATTTTTTAAAATTACTTTTTGAAACTCTATATTTTTTCAAAATCATACACATCAATAAAATCTAAAACGATGAATAAATATTTTAAATAATTGAGATCTAATGATGGTGTTATGATGTTTTACACTATAAATGAATTTTGAAGGATTGGTTTTGAGATCATTGATTTTAGATTATAATTATTTGAAATCTTTTATATTTTCTAGTTTTAAAATCAACTAATCTTACATTTTTAAAATAACATTTTCTTCAATAGAAATTTAATTTTATTATAATGAACACATTTTTATTTATTGGAATGATTTTAACTCATTGAATAGATTCTTGACCATACATTCGAATTTTATTTTTCGGATTTGATGAGATTGAATAGGAGTATGAGTGAGAGGAATAATTGGAATGAAAAAGAGAGTGAGAACAAACCTATTTACCTACCCCAATTTTCTATTTTAGGAATTTATTAGTTGATCAGATTGATTCTTAAGATGAATTTGTGTTCTCACAGTTACTATAAGTCGAGAATTTTAGACCATACTAACCTTTCTTCTTTTTTGATTTTTTTTGGGGAACTCTAGCTTGATATGATCCTTATTTTTTAAACAAAATAAAACTATATCAAGTACATAAATGTTACATATCTTTATGGTACATTGATTGATATTTACATAAAAAACACCTTTGAAAAAATTGACACCGATTGTATTATAGTAAATGTTCACTTATAGTTCACAAGATTTCAAATCTTCCATTACATTGTGTGTACCTTAATAAGTTACTTTTTAAGAGTTTCTAAATATGATGAGGATTTTTCCAAAAAAAATATTAAATTTAGTTCTATGTATTCCAAAATATAAAACATTACTAACATTTGAAACAAATTCAAAAAGGACTATTTCATTTTGAGTCCACATATCCACTAATGCATTTGAATATTTGAAACCAAGAATAATTATTCTATAAAAAACAAATCCTTTCAATCAAACGTGAAATTAATAATTACAACAATAATAATCCAAACCACTAAATACTGAAACATGCAAATAATTATTTGATTACATTTTAAAATCATACATTGAAATCAATAGTGATTTGAAACACATTCCTTTTTATATAAAATTATGAAAAAATATATATTTGAGTAAAACGAAAAAAATTCAATAGACACCATGTGTTGGTCAAAGTGTCTTGTAAAAATGGAAAGAGGGGGGATAATTAAATTTTAAAAAATAATACCATATAAGAATGATATTATTTAAAAAAATGTTATGATGATATTTTAATGTTAAAAAATTAATCTGTATTAATGAATTAAAATCAAGGTTTTTTAATTGATTGAGAACTATGGGAAGATGAAATAATCAATTTATTTTATTGATATTGAGTTTCGTAATGATGAAATAAGGAAATGTAAATACAATAAATAGTAATGTTTTTAGATGTTGGTGCCCCTTGTTAAAGACCAAGGAATAATATATTAAAAATAGAAAAAATCATATTACAAGAGTCTGAAAGATGGAATATTATTACAACCTTTATCATTAAAAGGGAGAAAATCACCAAGCAAATCATCCAACCTTGTAATGTCTTGGTTGACTCCCTTGTTGGCCAGGCCATCAGCAACCATGTTCGCTTCACGAAAATCATGAGTGGAAATGTATATGATTTCTTGTGAGTGATGAAAGGCAATTAATCCAATAGAAAGTAAGCATCCAGGAAGGCTCAACACCCCATTCCAAATAGATTGGACCATAGTGGTTAAATCACATACAATAAAAATATTGTTTCAACCCTTTTGTTTGGAAAATTCAACAGCGTGGATCACCCTCATCATTTGTGCCACCAGAGATGAGGCCATACTACATCTGCCAAAGAATCATCTATGACACCTACCAATATAGTCTAAAAAAATAGGATTTCATCATACATGTCCCATGTTTTCTTTAGAGGACCCACCAATATTAAATTTGATCTATCATGGAAGCAAAGCTTTCCCGAATACTTAAAAGGTGGGTCAAGGATGTTTGTGTAAACCAACAATCCTAGGCCGGTATAAGATCTCAAATTCACCAACAGTGTTGTCACAATGAGCTCTCTGAATCAAGGAAGCATGCCAGATGGAAATTAGAATCTATCTCATACCTTCATTAAGACTGAAAGAGAAATTATTATAATGAATATTATATCAATTATACTAGATCACATGTATGATCTCAGCAAAAATAGTCAAAAAATATTTATTGATTTGTTTAGAAAATTCAAAATCTACACAACACTACAATTGAGAGCTGATAGAATCAGTAAGTGACCATCAGCAACCAAAAATTTCAAGAATTTAATTCTATGGAGCTGCATCTATAAAACGAGATAGAAACAAATGATTAGAATCCTCTAGATTTTGGTTACATAGGTGACATCTAGAGAAAAATTGAATTCCAAAATATGGCAGAAAAACATCAATGGGGACTCTATGATGAGAAATACTCAAAATAAGAGTAAATATTGAGGGTTATTCCAAGGATTTATAAAAGATTTCAACCAAAAAAAGATAGAATCAGAATTTATAAAATTGTAATTCTAAACTTTTGGGATAAAGGACACCATTATATGAAGGTTCCCAGATGGGTAAATCCTCAGAGTTGGAGAAGGGATTATTGTCAATAATATGACTAATGTTATTAGGAAGGTTGATGTCAAGGGAATTAAAAACATCCATAATGGTGGAGTTGGTATTATTATGAATATATTTTTTGGTAGCATGGATATTAAAGGAGCACCAGTCCAGTTGTCAATCTAAAAAATCAAAGAGGAATTAGTACGAACCAACCATCTAGAGTTGTTCATAATGTTGGTGAAGGATTTCCTAATATACGGCTAGATGGAAGAAGTGACGTATTTCAAATTTCTATTCATAAGCTTAGTAAGGAATCTATTCTTGAGAAAAGCAGTGGAATGAATGTTATTATGAAGAAACCTCCAAGACATCCTAGTTTTAATTTCATCATTAAATAGATTGAGGTTTTTGATTCCAAGAACACCCTAGTCAATGGGTTTACAACATGTGGTCCAATAGATGGACACAATCTTTGTTTCAGTCGTTCTTCCTGTCCATTTTTTTTAATATAAGGGTTATTTTTATTAAGCAGACCAGTATACCAATTGTAACCCTCATCGAGTAGACCATTTTGGATACAATTGTAGATTTCACAAGACAAGTTCTACCATTCATCGAGGTAAATATACACTTCTAAGAAGAAAGTTGATAGGTAATTTGATCAAAAATGGTGTAAAAGTAACTAGTTTTAGGTATTCCACAGAATATAGGAACACCATGATAAGAGAAGGGGATATAAGATTCCTTGATACCTAAATAATTGATGATATTACCTTTTCGGTTAAAAGAAAAAAAAATCCCAAAGAACAAAAAATATTTTCTCCAGCTTATAGATTGACCAGAGATTTATTCATAATGAGGCATGGAATTTTTATGATTTTAGAAATTACTTTTATCATCTGGAAGGAACAGAATGATTCATTATCATATAAAAGATTGGTGGGAACATTTAAGTTTCTAGAATCCTGGATAGGTTTAATGTGGTTTTGATCCACAAGGCGGTAGAGTAATCTTCTGATGTATTCCTCAACAATAGAAAAAAGAATTGCAGAAAGAGGATATCCTTTCCAAACTTCCTTGGTTCATTTAATGAACCCTTTGGGGCACCATTTACAAGAACAGAGACGGAGGCTGAATTGATTAATGTTCTTATCATTCTAGTGAAAGAGTCATTAAACCCAATTTTTTTAGACCATTGATAATGAAACTCTAATCCATGGTATCACAAGCTATACTAATGTTATGTTTTATGGATACGCTACCACCTCCTGTGAATTTATTTAAGATATTAGTGCATTCCAAATCAATACAGATGAAATATTGTATTGACCAAACTTTGATAAAACGAAATTGGTTCCAATAAAAAATTCTATTGCAACTAGAAGTAAGTCTATTATCAAGATGTTTTGACATAATTTTATACACGGTGTTAATAAGTGAAATCAGGAGAAAAAGGTGAATCTCAGAAGCATTTTCCACATTAGGAATAAGAGTTAGAAATGGGGCATTTAATCCATGTGGGATAACATCATTGGAAAAGAAAGATTTGAAAAGTGTGAAAACATCCATATGAATAATCTCCTAGTAGTGTTGTAAAAAAACCATTGTTGAAACTATCAGGATCCAAGGCACTGTCTAGATTAAGACTAAAAACAGTTTCTTTGATTTCATGGTCCAAAGGGGTGCTTAAAAGATAATAATTGTCTTAAACAGTCATCATAGTCAAAATTATGTCTGGTAGTAGCGCTTTGATAACAACTGTAGCATTAAACAAATTATAAAAATAAGAAATAATGTGGTTAGAAATAGCCTCCTCAGTGTCAAGTAGGGTGTCATCATCTCTAAGAACGGAAAGATGTCTATATAATTTTCAAATTATTTTGAGGGAATTGTAGAAATTTATTATTCCAATCTCTATCAGAAATCTATTTTGTTTTGATGGTATGATTTTTCATGTTATCTTTCATTTTTAGGAGAGAGTTTAGTTTCTGAGAGGTACTGATTTTTAATTGAGGATCCAAAGAAAAATCAGAGAAAGAATTGGAGTTTTTAATTTGATTAAGGTTATTATCAAAAGAGAAGATGTCTTTATCAAGTTTTTTAGATTTGAAACTACAACAACCCTTAAGACACTACTTAAGGTTTTTAAATTTAGGGATTCACGAAAAATAAACATTGTGATGTTGCATACCTACACAAAAAAAAATAATGATGTTAGTGCATTCAGGATCCGTACCCCAAGCATTATTAAATTTTAAAGGAAGAGTAGCTTTAATAGTATTAGTGATAATATAGATCATAATGGGATGCTGGTCTATGTTGATCTTAGGTAAGGTAATACTCAATATGGAGTCCCATTTATCGAGGGAAGATATTTTAGTGAATGCCTGGTCATGTTTTCTAGCCACCACCCTATTGTGTTGTTTTATATACCAAGTTAACAAAGAACTATTGAGATTGATTTAAATAATATTACACTCCTCAATAGAATATTTAAATTCTCTTGGGGAGATAGATGAGTGGTACAGTCCAATTTTTTCACTAGAGGTAAGAATCTCATTGAAATCAACGATCACAAACCAGGGATCTTGGATAACATTAGATAGAATATTGAGATCATGCCAAAGGGATCTTCGATCATGGTATATATTCTTAGCATATATCATAGGGGAAAATAGTGTAACCCATTAGTAGAAAATTCAAAGGTAAAATTTTTATCAAAAACTTTTAAAGCATTAACAAACTATAATGATGAATGATAAAAATCCAAAGAGATTCAATGGCAAGGCCATCTTTTCAATAAGCAAGAAAATTGTATCCATAAGTGAAAGGTTGCAAATATTTTGATAAAAATTTAATTTTAGGCTCAGATATAGAAAAAAACTAGTTTATGAGTCAACATAAATATTTTAAAAACAATATATGTGTCAGGGTTAGCAATTCGCTGAAAATTTAAAAATAAATAATTCATTGAAACCTATGATTGGAGTTAAAACTCCCTTTTTTTGAACAACCTAAGACTTTCTTCCTCCATGATCTTATGATAACTTTAGAGGAGGTTGGGATGGTTTTATTTATTTATTTACTCATAGAAAAAATAGAAGATATATTATAAGTACTAGTATTATCAGAACTTTGATTTTTTTCCAATGATTTAGCATTCAAGGGTGTGACCATTGGGCTATACCATGAAGGCATATAACCATTTTTTGTGGTTATAATAGGTGGACATAATGATGCAGTAATAGAGGAAATATTGATAAGGTCCACTTCCACTAGAATATCATTTGAATCAAATACCTTTGTTTTTGGAGTCTCTTCAGAATCAGGCCTTAGGAGAACCTTACTTGTAGTGTCCACAGTGGACTGGCCTGCAATCAGTATGTTCACATCAGAGTTTCCACCCACATGGAATACAATACAGTCTAATATAGGGCCCACAAAGGATATAGGAGGTGCAGCTTCAATCCCTTTGGTAGGAACCGGGGCTGCATTAACACTTTATCTAGCATCCAAAGGTATGTCATCTGATGTAACCCCAGAAATATATTCATAATTTATCTTTCAAAACTCATAATTTCTACCGGCCTAGATCTATGTAGGGTCAGTCAAGTTACAGTCTGAATTATCAGAGGGTGGCACAGGGTACTTGGGTTCTGTAAGAGATAAAGCTTCACATCCCTTGCATGAATCCTCTATTGGTGAACCAATCAATCCAGTGTCTTCATAGGTGTGCTTTCCCGATTCCTCTGCAATAGTAGCAATATGAGACTGCTCATAGGTGTCCAAAAAATGGATTTAAAATTGAACCAAAGGTGCCCATATGTCTCCAATAATAAATTATAGAGTCATATATCATTAATACCATTCAATAGTTTTAATGAAAATTCCAAAACTGACATCCCTTGGTTTTTTCAAAAACCCACCAACTATATCATTTGGTTTTAACAGAAACCCCACAACCACTTCTCTTCCATTTCTGCAGATCTGAAAATAAAAAATGAGAACAATTCTAATTAGGAGCACACCTATGTCAATTGTGGCTATGTGGATCAAGATAATTTGGGTTGAAAAGTTATATTTTATTAGTGAAAATAATTTATAGATTCAATCTTATATAAATCATGAAATATTGATATAATAGAGATAGATAAATAGAGAAAATTATTTATGAGTCTTCTAGGATTCTGAATGATGAATGGTTCTTAAGAGGTTGGATTATAGATTTATAGAGAATTATTTTTTATCGATTTAGAGATATGTTTCAAAAAAATATTATATCAATCCAAGAACATATGGACTTCATTTGAAGGATTTTTTTGGACATATAATATTCTAGAATTATTTGGGTTCAATCAGAGAATTAATGATCCAAGAAGAGATAGTTTTTATACACATAAAAGGAACCTCATATTATCTGTCACAATGCCACCAGTAACCTAGTTCCCTCCACTGTTTAATCAGTGGAAGACCTAGAGTTTTGAGCTATTGAAAACCCCCCAATGGCTATTCAATTCTCATCCACTCGGTAGCCAATGAAATTATGGACATTCTAGGTGCCTCTTTTTTCACTACTTGTTGGTATGTGGGACCCACTGGTGAGATTCTGAGCATTCTACCCCTCTTGAGGTTCATCCTCATGGCACCAACTGGTGGTTTCATTGAAATGGATAGCTGGTATGACTTACAAAATATCACCTTTAATATGGACCTCCTTCACTACTGTCAAATATCTACTAAGGATCCTCTATAATGATTCTATAATCATCAATCATGAAAGTGTACATGTCTAAAATTTCACAAATCCCACTATGAAACCTTTGAAATGAAATTTATATATCTAATAGAACATTTAATTATATGTCATATGTTCAAATTTTGGACTTTTATAATCACGTAAATGAAATTATTAGATACATAAGAGTTTTTTTGTTAATGAAAACATATTGTGATTGATATGGTGGTAAAATGTTGGTGACCTATGATTGAGGGGTGCATAATTCTATTTATGCAACAATGAGGTATTAAAGTATACACAAATTGAATTATGATGGGATCATGGTGCTAACGTTTGGTTGTGTATGATTCCTCTTGAATTGTGAGTTAGGGAGTTTCATGTGTGTTCTAATGATATATTAGAATGTATTGGGGGAGAATCACATGTATGATTAACAAAGATTTTTAAGAATTAACTCCATGAGAGGAATAAGGAAATTAATATAGTGGGTAGTGAGCATTATGTCATTTTATTGTGTCAAAAAAATTATGGATGTAAAATTATTGGATATTGGGGATGAAGTTCCACATGGGTTGGTAATAGTTAGAGATTGATGTTTCACATTGGTATTCTGATGCGAGTGTGATGACTGCATCCAATAATTATGTATGGTAACAGATATATCATTATAAAATGATGGATGACCATGTGGGGGTAGTTTCATGGGTGCTTGATAATAGTTTTAGGATAGTAAATGTGACATTTTGATATTAATGATCTGGTAAATATAATTTTTCTATCCCCATATGGAATATGATATTTGGGTTATGAATGTTTCTTCATCCAAGAATTAGTATCATGGTCATGATATATTTGATGATCCATGTGAATGAATTGTATTAAAGACACACCAATGCTTCGGTGAGGGAATAATGGATGATTTTTATGGTTGGTGATATAAAAATTTAATGAATAAATAATTTTGTTTTTGAAAAATGTGTGGTTGTTTGGGTTATCACATGATTCTAATTTGATGTAAATAATTATAATCAGAAAAATAGATAATGTATCAACAATTAGGGATAATGTTTTCTATTAAGGATTTTTCAGAGGCTAGTTGATCAATTTTATCACACATGATAGGGTTTTGTGTGTTGAAGAAGACACTGAGAAGGTCATTAAACCCCATAGGATATATCTCTGTAGGATATTCTAATGCATGGGATCATCATGGCATGGAATCAGCCTCTTTGAGAAAGGCCTTATGTTAGGGATCACAAAAATATTGAGATAATATGTTGGGGGAAACAATACTGTCGGGTGATGGATAATCATTTGAAATCATAATCTCAGTAATTTAGTTGTAGTAATGAGAGATGTCTTGATTCTGATTAATTATGCGCTTTAGGTTTTGAGTTGTATAAGGGAATCTTGATTATCATTCTAAAGTAGAACGCAATGAGTGGATTGTGACTTGATGATCAGAATCCACATATTGTACGATTAAATGGATTATAAAAGTTATAGGTAATATAAATTGTTATAATGTGGAGATTTTAATAAGTCAGTCTTTTATGGGTCACATTTTTCAATGGAAATTTGAATTTTTTCCTTCAGGGCTATGTGAGAGGAAAAATTTTAATATACCCTAGAAGATGACCTTAGATTATTTTTTATAATAATCCCACTATTTTTGGAATAGGGTGATTAACCTTTAATTTTAATTATTAAGATCTCAAATTTAGTTATTTTGTATTTATTTACTACAAATTAAATTAAATATTAATTATTCCATGGATATAAATGATGATAACCCATAAACAATTTCTTTTACTGATATTATGAATCAATGGTGAGGAATGGATTGAGAGTTTTTTCTTGTGAAACTATAAACTCAATATAATATATGATCTAACAAATGTCTTTAAATTTATATTTAATTGGATTAACATATTTTAAAATTAATTTAAAAAAATTAATATTTTCTCCTCGGATTTCCATTATTTTAATGAATGGAGGAGATGCTTCCTTGATATACTTTTCATATATCCAAGAGGGGAATGGGGAGGGGTATTCACTTTTGGACATAATTTATATTTTTAATTGAGAATATATAAGGGTATAATAAATTTGGAATGAAAATTTAGAACCAAATTTACATCATTTTCACAATGACGTTGGATGTATTTTTTTCATCTTGTTTTTACCTTTTAATTCATATTAATTAGTTTATAATGCCTTATATGAGTTTTTTGGAACTCTATGAGGATCCTCATTATATGATTTGGGGATAAAAGGGCTTTTATGATGATCATACGGGATTTTCAATTTATAAAACCTAACTACATGGTTAGGGGTTGTGTGAGGAATAATTTTAGGCACCCCCATTTGGGTAACACACCATTCATGTCTAATACTCTCTATGTATCTGGGATACAAATGCTATATATGGATGGTGTACATGTCTATGATAGAGAGTAAAGGGTACACACTAGGTAGCCTAGTCATATTTTTTTACTTCACCCTTTGAAGGGGTTGGGATGATTTGAAACATGATACATGAAATATTGTCATGAAAATTCAATTTTAATATTATTTCTATATTGACAATGATGTTGGAAACCTTCTAATGTTTTATAGAATTCTAAGAGACTATTTAGTGATAGGATATCAACTTGAAGAGATTAATCCTCCAATTATTTGATATATAGGTAACCTTTGGGAAATGTTTTATGTGACATAGGTGATTATTTGTATAATGACATAATAAAATTTAATAATAGTACCAAGGATAATTGTTTGAGATTTTGTGGGACAACCATTGGTTTGAGGGAGCCTTTATTACCTAAGAAGATGGATTGGAATGGTTTTAGATGGAATACTAGTTATTAATGGGGATATATGATGTGTATTATTCTATATATCTATATTAAATAATATAAAGTGTAACATATAAGTAAATGAGTTCTTGGTGTGTTTTTACAATTTCAAGGGATGTTATGCCCTCAAGGTGATAGGAAATGAACCTACAATATGTATTGTGAAAAGGAACCTGTATAGTGTGTTTATATTGTGTTAAGATCTAGGAGATGATAGAGGGTTCCCATATAGTTATTTAACCATTAATAAGATTAGTGGGAACAAGTAGTGATTATGTGTTCTTAGTAGGTTAATAGTGCTATGGATATTTGAAGAACTAGAACAGAATGAATTTATTATGTAAGATGGTTTTGAAAAGTACCCAACATATTTGTTTGATTATTACTATTAATAACAGTTGTGAATGACTGGATGTAGTCACTAAGGATTATGATGAATGATGTTATTTATTACCTCTCTAATCTCGAATAATTCCCAATGAATGGAGGATGATCAAGTATTAAATCTATAGTGACCCCAACCCAAGTAGCCTAGATAAGATGTCTACTTAATTACATTGACATAAGATAAAGGGAATCAAATATTGAAGGATATAATAGTTTAGTAGTCTTGGTAAACTAGATACATACATATTTCCAACATAACATTTTAATACACTAATTAAAAAATAAATTTTTTGAGATTAAAATCATTCTATCTAGTATATCATTTCATATCAATAATATTACACTTCATGCATTCCGAGGGAAAGGGAAAAAGTAATTGTTAGATAAAATACCTAGTAATACTTCAGTAAAATTAAAGATATCATGAATCAAGGAGATTAATCAATATGAAAATTTAAATAATATAACACACATATCTTTTAAATAACACTTCAAAAAAATAAATGATGAATATTCAATATGGAAAGGTAAATAACTAAATAAACATTATATTTAATCAATAATATAAGAATGAAGTTCATCTATATATAATATTAGTGTGAAAATTCATGGATAATAACAATAAAATAATTTTGAATAACTTAAAATATTATTTATTAGAAGTCATGTCTCAAGAAAATGATACCTCTATCATAATGACCTTTCATGAGATGGTTTAAAACTATAGGTAAAAAATGTTTAATTCTAGCATAACATGATTACCTCATGAGACATACCAATTCCTAGTTTGACTATATTATTTAATTCCACAACCATAACTGTATGTCTAGATCATTCCTCATATATTAAATAATCGATTTAATTTATAAATTATGTAATTTGTCATAAAATATCCATATTCATTAAATAATATTGATTTATCAATATGTCACTGGATCAAAAAATGTCTTTAAATATATAACATCATATATGTAAATGATATATCATTTAAAAAAACATATCCATGAAAAGTAATATTAATATTTAGTGTAAATTTAATGTACAAACATTATATGAAAGTATCAATGGAATTTTTATGGCTAAAAAATTAAATAAGGAACTAAATTTCAATATTTTCTTGAGTTTAAGTGAAAATAAAACACCCATTTGTGGAATAAAGATGTTATCAATAGGAAAAATCCCAATTGGATAATAAATATAATAAATTATTTGTTATTTTTTAAATGAAATACCATAAAAATGTCTTTAATACATTATAGAGGAAAATAACCTTTTAATTTTTAAAATAACATTTTAAAACAAAAAACATTTTGAAAATGTTTTTATTTGAAATTAACTTAGATATACTAAGAATTTATAGTATATGTCAGAAAAAATTTATTTTAGAATATCTATTTAAAATTGTAAATAAAGAATCCAATAAATGACATTCATGATGGTAGGTAATTTCATACATGTCATATAAGATTAAATAACATTCCATTTTCGCTATAAAAAGCATAGAAAGCTGATTTATTTGGAAAATAACAAGAATATTCCTTTGAAAATATTATTTTAAAAATAAAAAAATGGGGAAAATATGTTTAATAAATCATTTTTAAAAGGATAAAACCATTTTTGAAAATATTTTTAGAAAACATTGTTTTTGAAGAAAAATTACTTCTGGCCGAAGAGTGAAATGAAGTCGTATTTACTAAAAAACATTTTTTCAAACATTTTAGGTACCAAAGAGTTTAAAATGGTAATATTACATAAAAATATCAGGAAGAAACAAAGGAGTGGGAAATGAAATAGGTTTATTAGTTAATTCTCAAATAATTTATTTCAACTAATATTCAAGACTAAAAAATCTCAATTAGAATTATATTTTGAAAAAACCCTTAAAAGGATCATAATATTGCGGTGAGAATTAATCAATAATTGAATTATGTGTATAAACTGAATGTAAATATAATACAAGTGAAAATAAAACAAAATAGACAATTATATTTAATTTAACATGTAATCATAGAATATCAATGATGATGATGAAGTAATACAATCCAATGAAAATAAAATTCTGTGATGAAATACTTTACCAATTAGTAACTTTTATGAAAAAATACCTTTATATGTAAAAAATTAAAATTGAAAAATAAAATTCCTCGAGTTATTAATTAGTTATGACATTTCATGTCATAGGGTAAGTATATAAATCATATAAAAGAATCTAGGTTCATAATAAAACAATAAGTCCCACTGATATGAAATTCAAATGAAATGAATTACCTTACAACTTGATTTGGATAAATGTGCTTTAACCTCCTATATAAGGGGTTTAATCATGTTATTATTTTATACCAAGAACATATTCATTTTTAAATTATCATATATTATCATTTTATAACATCTTATATCATTTTCATTAATAATATTTCATTATTATAATTGTTTCAGGTGTTACTCACCTTATTTTACAATTATTACTTTTTAATGAAATTTCTAGTTGTTGTACATATTATATATTCTCATAGAATAAATAATTATATTCATGAAATTATTATCATATTTAATTATCAATAATACTTTTAAAAACAATCATAAGTGTTGGTTTTGAGAAATGAAGTGTGTTATTCTCATGAAAATGATAGGTTGTATTTATACATGGGTAAATTTTTCATTTTTGAACGATCTTTATTGAAATAATGTAAATAATATTTTAAATTTACATAATTAACGTAATATCATATATAAAATATTATTTATTTAAACATACATATATATATATATATCATTCATGTGGTTTAGTGATGAAAAGAGAGTCACGTCGCTTCATAAAGGTGGTACTCCACAGGTACATGAACGAAGTTATCATCTTTAAATGTAAAAAATTATATTATATTTCTCTATAAAAAATGATAAGTATTTCTTTAATATCCATATCCTTATAAGACTTCATGTAAATAATTTATGGATGATGAATCACATCGCATTTCAAGGTGGTAGTCTACCATACACACGAGTGACGTTAGTATGTCTCCAACAGAATGGAAAGTAAAAATTTATATATTATATAGAAAATCCAGAAATATAATTCTATTATAATTATCATATATATATTATATACATATTGAAAAAAATAGTTAAAGGTGGTAATGGAATAATGAATGACATCTATTCGTGAGGTGGTAGTCCATTGTACACACGAATGATGACTTCATAACCCATTTGATAGAGGATGAGAAGGTTATAAGTAATTACCATATTATAACAATATCCTTGTATATGGTACATACATATATTATTATATCATAGTGGTTTAACAACAAAATAATTATATTTAAATATAAATTGAAAAAAATGCTCATTGAAGAATGTTATCTCTTCTTCGGGTATCCTCCTTATGTTTTCACTAAAGCATTCCAAGGATGTATTTCGTCCAAAAATAAGGATTCAATGATGATGTAGGGGAATTTTAGAATTGATTTCATTAGGTATTTTCTGAAACAAATATGTTTTATATCTTGAACAAGATAGAAGAGTGGGTGGACTTTCATATGTGAGGTGACTGGCACACGTGTAATTTTTTGAAAAGATTCAAACATACCCACATTTTTATCATGACACAAGCATAAAAAATTGGACATTATCTAACCAAAATAGATAATTTGGGAATATAGAAATCTATTTGGTTTAGTAAAAATCGGCAGAAAATTTTTAACCCTTATCCTCTTAGTCTAACCCCTTGGTAAATCAGTTTTAACCTTAATCATGGTAATTAATTTTTAATATTTTCACTATTAATTTTGGTTAAACATTAAGTTTAGATTGTTATAATTTATATATTATTCCGATTTAAAATATGGAATCAATTTTTAAAAAATCATTAAACAAAATTGTTAAAATAATAATTTAACATTAATCGTGCAGATGTGGTAGGAATATATCTTTTTAAAGAGAAAATGTTCAAAATTTTAAAAAGTGTTATATAAAAATTCAACATAAAAATGAATAAAAAACCTATATTTGATTAATTTATGTATCATTTCACTAATTTAATTTAAAAACAAATAAAATTATAATATAACATTACAAATAATTTGAACGAAATAGCAGTTTTCAATTAAAATTCAACATTTTTCACTATTCATCAAAAAATGAAATATTTTAGAAATATATCAAAAAATTCATGCTAACATAATTTTAATATTATTAGTTAAAAAAATTAATTTTATCAAATTAAGTTTTTAAAATTTTGAAAAAGTAATTTTAAATTATGTTTGTAAATCGCGACTAATCCGTGTTTTAGAAAAATACTACTTTCTTAGAAAATATTTCTTTTTCATATAAATGATTCCTATTTTATTGCTAATAAATAGATAACTAATCAATATTTGTACACTATATATTTTCATAAATAAGTTAATAGAATACATACATATCATTCCAATGCCTATGAGATATGTTAACTAATAATGTTAAAATTATATTATTATTTGGTAAAACATGGTCGTTCTTTTAACGCATGTTATTGAATAAAAATGTTGATTTGTGTTTTTCTAGAAAAATCAGTGTTGCATGTAATTCATGCTATTTAGGAGATATAATTTATAAATACATCTTAAGTTATTTTGGTGTTATACTTTCTTCTAATCATTGTGATGCATGTGATATACTCTTTAGAATACAATTTTATTCTTTTAGAATTTCGGGGTTTAAAATTCTCGAGACCTTACATAAATTAAATTATCAATATTTAAACATGATATTAGCAATAAAGGGATTGGTATTTAATATTCTGTTGTGAGAAATTAACATTATAAAAATATATAATAAAATATCATCTTAATAAGATTGATACTAAAGTAAAAAATTCCATATGGAATAACATATAATCAGGATTTGATGTAGTATAACATTAGAGGAAGGTGAAGATATGTATAGTTAATAAAAACATAAATAATTATAGAGAGTGATTGAGATAATTTATCATAATCAAATGAATTAATAAGGTAATTTTAAGGGCATCAAAACCATAAATCATTGGATTTTTAAAATATCATCTACTTTATCAGATATGAATGTAATAGTATAATATTTTTTTAATGATCTTATTCATAACGTTGAGAAATTATTTTACTCTCTAATAATATAAAGAAATATACTTACATGATATGTTTCTATTTGATAAGTACAATTTCATCCTTTTATGTTATTTTATAAATTACCAATTCATACATTACTACACGATATGAATATAAAAAAATAAATTAATTATGCCTGAAAAACTGAAATTTACTTTTAACGGATTACAAGATCCATAAAATGGAGAAACATATTTCCATCTTTCTCTAACTATTTTATAAAATCCAAAATGGTTAGCCCATGTTATTCAATATAATACATTAATATCAATACCTTCAATGTAACATAGATAATTCATCTTAAATACTTATTTTTAAATATTTTAACTATAATCAGTGGAATATTAACTAGTACATCATATAGGCTAGTGGTAAGTGATAAACCCTTATGTTCCATCGATCATGGGTTCAAGACATGTATCCTTGCATTATGTTAAAGGTAGTCACCTATAAATCTATTTTTATTTTTTCTAAACTATATTAAAATTATTCCTATAACATTCCCAAAAATGTGATGGATATCCATGAAATAAAATTAATCATAAAAACCATTTTACTAGAGTTTGAAATATAGTATATTTTCATCCAAAGAGTCTACTAATATTATTTTACAAATATTACAAATGTAATTTATGATTATATTAACCCTATAGGCTATCAATGAATTTAAACTCATGTCTATAAAATTTGAAATTATTATTCCTCGTATATGATTCCAACTAAAACAAATACTTTCCTTGAAATTATACAAAATGTATTTAATCTTGGTATACTCACATCACATGAAACCTAAAAAAGGGTGTTCTATACATTCAACTTATGATCAAATTAAACTAATAAACTCATGATGGTATCCATAACACATAAGTTATTAAAGACATATATGAATCAAAAATTTAAAATAATCCTTAGATGTATTATAATTCATTCCATAAAAATACATTTTGTAAATAAATTACTTATACAATTTAATTCTTAAACCCAAATATATTACTACATCATCTATTTTACATCAAAAAAATTCCTTCCTTGGTCTTGTATATGTCCTTTAAAATTGTAAATTGACTTGAATAATCCCCATGTACTCCATATTTTAGACAATGAACTATAAATCGATACTTAGGATGTGATCGATTTCCTTTCATCCCATTGTTCATTTCTCATCAGAAATTATTTGCATTACGACATCGTTGTTCACACATTAAGCATTTTTTTATTCCAATTAGTGACCTTATTTTTAATGTAATAAAATGATTCCTTAACCTAGTTCAATCATTGTTATCATCTATTTAAATCATTTATAATTGTTTGTAATGAAAATGTGAATTATCTAAAGTGTATCACCCGATATTACCAAATCAGGTGTGCAGTAATGCCTATTTTCTTACACCAAGTAATGATCCGGTCAATCCAACTTCTCTTTTTTTGAGTTATTACTCATAGGTACATTTGTTCTAGAACCATTTCCATGTATATTATCCAGATAAGAATGTATTTCAACTAAAACTCGAATAATCACATCCTTATTAATATGTTAGGATGTTATTCTACTCTTATCCTCAATGTTTATGATTTGGTTATGTTCCCCAATCTATGTTTTCATAAATCTAATTCACAATGTTACTAAGAAAATTTATCTGATACCAAATGTAGTGTAAGATCTATACCATTAATGAAGTCATGTCAGAACCATTTTTAGGTACTTTTTTTTTGTTTTTAGGTACCTTGGTTTTGGAGTTTTGGATTAGGGTGAGTTTGGGTGAGTTTTTATGAAAAATTAACAGACATACAGCAGTGCGTGGTTTGCGCATGGTTTTGAGAAACATTCACCTAAACCCGGATAATCATGTAACCCTAGGTTGTGAGGGTCCACATGGTTTTTGCATGGTTTACCTTAACTGTGTGTCATGTCCAAGGAAACTATGCATGTGGGTTATTATTATATAAAAATGACTTTTTAAATCTTATGAACCCTGGAAACCCTTCTATTTAAACCTATCCTCAGGCTTGATGAATTCTAGGTGATCCTAGAGCTTTCTATATAGATTCTAAGTCCATTAAAACACCATTGTATGATATCTAAAGCATGTATTGAAGATACACTCTCTTCCTGGTAAGTGGATTTCATCCCTTTGATTAATACATTATTTCCTCTATCATTCCTTGATATTTTCATGGAATATCTATATTATTTCCATATATCTAAAAATAAGTGTTTAGATCTAGATCTAGGACAATAGATCTACATCTACAGTTTCAATATCTTGTTTCCTTGGATATTAATTTTTTAGGGATTTAGATCCATATCTTTATTGATGTCATTGTACCACTCTTATTTATGGAATTTCTATTGGGAAAAATCCATCAACGAACCAAGGTAGGTGGTCTAAATAAAACTCCCATTTGAATGGATTTTATATGTTTATGTGAGCTTATTTATTCTTTAGCTTCCCTCGATAATTGATTTCCTAAATTGGAGTAATTTGGAATGTGGAATTGACTTTTGGTTTTCTTAGTGATTAAATGGATGATTCAACCATGGGGATAAGGGGCTGTCCAAATAGACCATTGATTTGGGAGAATTATTTATGATTTGGGATATTATAATTAATATATATAATGTGGTTGGGTTTGAGATAACTAATCAGAGGGAATTAATTATGAGATTATGTATGGATATTTGAGTTAATTAATGGTGAATATAATTATGTACCATGTTGTTGATTAAGATAATTAATTGTGAGGTTTATTATGATAATTTGAGATTTGGTTCGGATAATTAATTGTGGATATTTAATTATGGAATAATATTTATTACATTTGATTAAATAATTGATGAATTAATTAATGGGTTGTGTACTTAGTTAATTGTTTGGTTAACTAATGGTTTTTGATATACATAACTAATCATTGAATTAGTAAGGGAATGATCTAGTTAAATATGATGAAATAATTAATGATGTGAATGATTGATAAATTTGGTGCTAGACATGGTTTTTTAGATCAATAGAGAAGTTGGGCCATGAGACATGGAATTATACCCTAATAGAAGATATAAGCGCTTGTCAAGTCAAGTTCTAGACATGGCAATCAACAAATATTGATAAAGAGGGGTGTGAGACATTGTGATATATACTGATTGAGATATTGAGTGTTAGAAATCACATTCCAAACCAAACTAATGATAATGATGAATTAGGAGTTGAATTAGACACATGGGTAAAACCCTAGTTTAATGTATCAGGTAAAGTATAAATTACATTGTGACAACTATTTATGTGTGAATTATATTTATTTACTTATAGAGTTACATACACTATTTTGACTGGAATTGTTTTAGACACCATTGGTGGTGGCCTATTGAGTTATACCCACACCCTATTCTAGCAACCTGATCAGCACCCGAAATGAATAGTTTTTTGTAGGACATGATAAGGGAAAGGCCCTGGGATAAGTTGTTGTTTTTGGAATAGAGTATGGGTGAGGGAACCAGATGTGGTTTGGGACCTACATGGGATTCATCGTGTCTTTATATTCAGTTTCATTGTATACACAAGACACTTTTATTTTCATATCATGATCTACATTTAATTTGAGTGTTGAATTTTCAATTTTTGACTGTTATGTGTCTTTTATTATTTTGGTTATTTATATGCTTCTGCACTTGTTTATTGTTGTTTTCCTCCAATGGTGTTTTACTCTGATAAGAGAGGGTATACTATCTCAATGACTAACTTACCAGACCCACACAGATAGTCGTCACCCTCTAGCATATGGGGAGGCTCACTTTAGGGCGTGTGAATGACCGGCTTGGGGAACCATTTAGTGGCACCCAAGTCCGGACGTTACATGTAGTGCTCCCAAACTGAGTAGCTTAGAGATAATGTCTTATTTATTATCCTGGTATAAGATACAAGGAATAACATCCCAAAGTATTAAATAGTTTAATATTATTGTTAATCAAGAGACACATATTTTTTATTTAATATTTGAATACAATATTTAAAACATACTTTTTTTAGAATAACATTATTACCTCAAGAATATCCTTTTTATTAATCAAAGTACACTTGATGTATTCCTGGAGAAAGGAAAAAAATAAGGGTGACCATAAATTATCAGTAAGGATTAATAATAAATAATAAAAATAATTATGGAAATTTAAATATATAAAACTATTTTCCATTTAAATAATGTTATTGTATGAATAGATAACGAATAATAAATATGGAATCATAAATAACTGAACACATATAATATTTAATAAATAATCGAGTGAAAAATCCATCCAATGATAATATCATTGTTATAATATCATGGATAATAATAATAACATAATTCTAAATGAATGAAATACTTAATTATTGAAATTCATATATTATAAACAAGATACATCTATAATCAATACCATCCTCAAGAAAATTTAAAACAAAATGTAAATACTTTTTTAATGATAACTTAACTATATTTTTTCATATTTCCTACTGATACATCGAAGGGATATATAATTTCGGGGGCTACCCATCACTTTAGGTCCAATTCATTCCTCATATATCGAATAATCAACTTAATTCATAAGAAATTATCTTTATCATCAAATATCAATGTTGAGAAAAGAATAAATATTTTCAACATTTCCCCTAATAAATAGATTATTTTCCAAGTAGAACACCATATGTAAAAATTCTACATAGTTTTAAAAAATTATCCATAGTGAATAATAGAGATATTTTGGGGAAATTTAATTTCCAATGACCATAAAAATGTGAATAATTCGAGGAAATGTTATTGCACACAAAAATAAATTATGGAAGTGAATGTTAATATTATCCTTTGGAAAAATAATCATAAACCTTCTAGAGGAAGAATATGGATAATATCAACACAACATATCCCAAGCTTAGTATAAGGGAAAAAGATTATTATTGTCTTTTATGAATAAAAATATCATAAAATATCTTCAGTAACATTCTTGTAGAAAGTATCATTTTCATTTTGAAAATGAATTTTTAAAACGTAAATAATTTTGAAAATACTTTTCATTGAAAATCACTTTTAAAAACTAAGAACCTGAAAAATAATTAGAAAACAATTCTCAAAAAATAACTATTTAAATTTAAAAATTATTATTAAAATAAATTACGATCATGATGGTGGGTATTTCTATTCATATATTAGTAGTTAAAACAATATTATTTTTTCACTATAAGAATCTCTAATAAATAAATATGTTCATAAAAAATAAGATTTTTTCATTGAAAACATTCTATAAAAATAAAAAAATTTAAAAATACTTTAATAAATAATTTTGAAAAGATTGAAAACATTTTTGAAAACATTTTTTTAAAAAAATATTTTTAAATTAATCAAATTTCAAACATAATATATAAATGAAGTCGAATTTGAATAATAAAAATTCTCAAACATTTTTAGTACCGAATAGTCGGAAAATGTTAATATTACCTAAAAATATCATATTTAACCTAAGGATATGGAAATAAAATTTGTTTATTTGGAAATTATGAAATAATTACCTGCAATAGAAATTCACTAATTAACAATCTCGATTATAATTTGATTGTGAAATAAACCATTACAATTATTATAAAGATGAAGTGAGAATTAACCAATTATTTTATTATGTGTATAAACTATAAATCCAAATAAAACAAGTTTAAATACAAATTTATATTATTAAAATTTATTTCACATATAATATTATAATACCAAAAATGATGGAGAAGTAATATCACCCAATGGAATGAAATTGAGTTTTGAAATAATTTACCACGAGGTAACTTTTAAGTTAAAATCCTTTTTACGAAAATAATTAAAATTGAAACATAATATAAAATTAATTATTAATTAATTACGATATTACATGTCATGTTTTTAGTATATACGCCATATAAAATAAAATTAGTGCATAACATCACAATATGCCTTAGTGAAATGAAGTTGAGACAAAACCCTTTACCATACTATTCCATTTAGTTAAACGTGTCTTAGCCATCTATATAATGGTTTTAATCATGTTATTATTTTATACCAAAACCATATTTATATTTATATTATCACATATGATCCTATTATTACATCTTATAACCTATTTATTAATTAATTTTAATTATTTTCTTTGTTTCATGTGTTAATCACCTTGTTTTCTCATTTTTGATTTTTATGACAGTTACAGTTCATATGAATATTAAAAGGTTACATAACCTAAATAATAATAATCATGACATAATAATCATATTATATTAATTATAAATTAATACCAATTATTAATTATTTCTTTGAGAAATGAAGTATGTTACACTAATGGAGAGTGTAGAACATATATACTCATGGGTTACATTTTCTTCCTTTAATGATCACTATGGAAATATTTTATGTAATATTTTAATATTAAAGAATTATAATATTAGAATGTATTCCATGTTATTTATTAAAATATACATATTTATATCAACCATGTGGTGTGGTTATGAAAAGGGAGTCACATCGCTTTGTGAAGGTGATAGTCCACACGTAAAGGAATGATGTTATCATCATTAAGTGTAAAACAATAAAATGATATTTTATCTTTTTAGAATAAAAAATATACAAAACAATATCCCAATTATTTCATTTAGTTCAGATATGAACATTAAATTTATCCTTATTACCTTCCATGTAAATCATTAGTGAAAGATAAATCACATCGCTTCGTGTGGCAGTAGTCCACTGTATACACAAGCGATGTTATAATATACCCTATGGAATATAAAGTAAAAAATGATAGATATTATATAATTAATGAATTTTTATAATTATTTTTTAATATATATATATATATAATTTATCTCTACAATCATGCCCAACTGTGAAATGTTTTTATAGAATAATTAATGACATCAGTTCGTGAGGCAGTAGTTCATTGTACACATAGTTGATTATTTTGTAACCCATTTGTTGAAAGTGGAGAAGGTTGTAGGTCATTCACATTTTCTAAAAACATAAAAGTATATATAAGATAATATTTTTGTTATATCATAATGTTTTAATGTTAATTTAAGTACTTATAGAAATAAATATAATAAAAAATCTTGTTGAAGAATGTTACCTCTTCTCTAGGTATGCTCATTAGGTTTTCAATAAAAAAATTGAGGGAGTCCTTTGAAAAAATAAGGATAATTTAAGTAGGGAAGGAAAGTTTTGAATTTATTTGGGTTTGTATAGGATTAAAAATATATGTTTGAATGTTTGAATAATAGAGGAGAGGGTGGCTTTTTATATCTGAGGTGAGTGGAAAACTTGTAATGTATTGTAATGAATCAAACGGAACTAGGTTTTTATCATAAAAAATATGTCAAAAATGGTCCAGTTTCATACATAGAAGATATAAGGATGTAATATTTTAATTAAATGTGTCTTGTACACGTTTGTAGGTAATATTTGACCATAATACTCATATTTTATCACCCTAGTAAATTTGTTTTTCCCTTAAATGTAATAAATTATTTTTCCAAATTTCACTATTAATTTTGGTCAAAAATTAAGTTGAACATATTATAAATTATAAATTATGGTGATTACAAACAAGGAATCCATTTTTACAATTTCAATTCAATATTCAAATTTAGATTTAAAATTTTTCATATAGACATGATGAGAAATAATGTTTTTGAAGAGAAATTGTTTAAGAATTTACAAAGATTTTATATCAAAATTCAATATGAAAATGATTGAAATGAATTACATTAGATTTAATTTTTTATAATTTAATTACTTTTTAATGTAAAAATAATTAAAAAAATCAAAATTATAAATAATTAAAATGAAATGGTGGTTTTAAAATAAAATTCTATATTTTTAACAATTCAACAATAAAAGAAATATTTCAAAAATGTACAAAAAATTACACTAAGATAATATTTTGATATAAAAAATAACATTAATTTTATTAAATATATTCTCTAAAAGTTTCAAAAATTAATTTTATATTATGATTCCAAATAGTGACTAATCCGTATTTTAGAAAAAGACAATTTTTTAGAATTTATTTCTTTTTCTTTTAGATGATTACTATTTTATTACTAATCAGTATATAAATAATAAACATGTGTAAACTATGTATTTTAAGTTTTTAGTCAATCCTATTTATACCCACCATTCCAATAACTAGGTTATATTGTAAATAAAAAATTTATTGGTATATTTGTTTTGGTAAAAGATAGTCATGCAATTAATAAAATCTATTGAAGAAATAAATATTTGTGAAATGGAGGATTATTAAGTGTTGTGTTTAATTAAATATATTAAAGATATTGAATTTATAAATATATAAAAAAATAATTTGGTTTTTATATTTTCATATAAGCATGGTGTTTTTTATGTGTGTTATCGATTATAATGTTATTAATCAAGAATTTCTAGGTGTTACAACATCCCTTATATCTATATATTTCTTCGGAGGTTTTTTGGTATTCAAAGTGTTTTATATGTTCATGAATTGTTCTAGATATTATATAATATTCCTATAATTCCAATGATATTATATTAAATTATATATTTAATAACATTCCTCATAATTCATTGTATCCAGCTACTACTCTTGTAGAGGATATTAAATACTAATTATTGTTAGGATTTAGTTCAAATGAATGATACCATGTGATACATAGCATACTCCCTTGGATCCATATTGGAACTGATATTATTTCAGATTTATAGTGATGTCACGGATATAACATTTTACCTAGTATTGTTTTAGATTATTATTTTTTTGTAAGATCTTATGGTATACAAGATATTATGGATTCTCAGTCTTTTCTAGGATATATTATTTTACATAACATTATATCGGATTAATAAAACTTCATGGATTATGCAATATTCCTAAAATTATATGGAATGAAATGGATGTGATAGGATTTTTTTGTGTACCTAGTGGAGTGGTGTTCATGAGATCCTATAGTAGGACATGTATTCCCCCAAAGGACATAAAAATGCTCAGATCCAATTATACATTATCCTCAGCATTGTTGGTTCAATATTTTGTATCATGTTAGAAGATGAGGATTGAAAATTTTTATCATTTATTTGATATAAGGTATTACTCAATTATAAAAGGCATGTCCTATATGTCAGCATGTTTTTATGGAAGTAAACTATTGTTATACTATTGTGGGTGGAATTTTCATATTTTTTATTCCTCCCTACCCTGCCCCCCCCCCCACAGGGAAAATTTGGTTAATGTACAAATTTTATTTATTCTTTTAGGTTGAGCATGGGATATGCAATGGATTTTTCTTAAGGCATGATTTTTTTGTTTTTCAGCATTGGGAAAGAGTATCTTTATATTTATTTAGTGATAGGTATGAGACAAGAATAAATGATGACATTATCGCCTCAGTTGTATTTATTCTTATTTTTATTTTTCATATGTGATAAACATATTGGTTGATCAGTTTCCATATATTGGAATCATCATGATTTTGTTTGACTACATATTTCAATATGTTCATTATTATATCATGATTTATCTTTTATTGATTATTCATGCTCCAATTATTCTGTTTTTTATGTTTGGTTAGTTTTCTATAATTTTAAACTATGATATTGTATAATAGTATCTCCATAGTAAAACCTTAGACCCTGCTGCTAATTTGAATAAACTTGTGTGTGGGGTTGCACACCTTAGGCACTAGTAGCCATTGACCAAATTAATGTGGAGTGAGCCTCGTCAAGTAGTTACACCTTTGGATCTTGAAAACACTAAATATCTAACTATTGACTCCTCCAAATGGTTATGATGATCACCATCAAAATACTCTACAAAATAACTAGGATTCTACAATATTTTTCCCTTTATTATTTGGATAACATAAATAAAACACTCAACCAGTGTTTTAACACACAAAATCGTTAACACGTGTTCTATGGGGTCTGATCCATGACCCTCCAACTCATATCTTACTACTCGAGGCAAAAATATATATACCCTCCTCTCATGAGTCCACAAAGAACAACAATCTAGAAAACACATTGAAAATCCCTCTAAAAATATAATAAAATACATGGGTCTCTCCAAGATAACCATTGAATATCCTACAAACTAAAATACAAAGGTAAAAAATTTAATATTCTCAACGAACCAACCATCCAAAAACATCCCCTTTCACCAATTTAAGATTAATTAAAGACATAAAATCTAAGTATAACATCCAAACCTTTTAGTCACTGGTTTCAAAAAAATCCAACCATACATGTTAGAAAACACCAATTACTTATTTCCAAAAAATTCTCAAAGTATTGCACTCACACTAATAGTAACCAAAGTAATTAAGATCCATGAAGAATTATAGGGGTTTTTCTAAAAATGATACCTCAAATTACCAATATTATTCAGTTTCATTCTTTTTTCTATTTCCAAAAATTCATTATGAATTTCAATTTCGAAAACACTTTATTGACATTTCATAAAAACCTAAATTTCCCAAACCATTACAAATTAACATAGTCCATGATTCATTTAAAAAAATATGACTTTCAAAACAAATTTTCACAGACCTTGTGACATCACATGATTTTCTCTTTCTAAACTGATTTTTCTCAAAAAATAACCATAAAAATATACTTTTCCTCAGGAGACCAAACAATCAAAATCAAACTTTTTTAAAAATTCCCGATATATAAATATTAATATAATCCCCCTTGTAATATATTAAATTAAACATTGATTATATTATAAGAACTTATACTTATAATGGATTCTGATAATTATAAAATTAAAATAACACCGCTCATATTTGGTTTTATCATTCCCTTTTAATTCCACAATAATTATGAGTGGACAAATCATAGGATCCCACCAATTTTGAAAATCTCTACCCAAATCTCATAAATACAACATATAAATCCTCATTCTAAAACAATATCTAAATCCTATTATAGTTCCTAGAGAAAAAAATAGAAATCCATTAACAGCATAGGTTTGAAGAAATGTTATGCTAGCCAGAATCCAATTAGACTACCTATTAATCCCTAAAACCACTAACTAATCCACTAATTATATGACCAGATTCAAAAAGATACTCGAATAACACTTAGTAACATTATGAACTATACCAACAGTGTAGATCTCAAGTTTTGATTCCATATAAAATTAGGTGTACATCCCAATACAGTAAAGGCATCTGACTAATAAATATGGCCAAAAAGAATCTTGTTCTAACTATTTAATCTAAAATATCTCCTTAGAGATTGTGCCCAAATCTACTAAAAATCAATATAAACCATTTATATAATGGATATCCCAAAAATAAATATACATAAAATAAGGAGTTCCATTAGTCCCCACAAACCAGAATAGAAAGAGATAAATCTAACTACATGCTAAATTAACCATGAAAGTGAAGTAGAAGATAAAAATAGCATATTCGGTTCCATTAATAATAATAAAAAAGTATATACTACATGAGGAACGAAAAATTAATATAAAAATGACCCCAAGAATAACTCAAATAGACATCATACCATGAACTCGACCACCCCGACATGTTGGACATGTACAACATGACCACATTAAATTAATCCCTATACCCAAAATGAAAATATGAAATTATAGCCTCATACTCTGAAACCATTACTATGTCTGTGGATATTGGTGAGTCCACCGACCCATTATGAAATACCCAATTAATCAACAATAATTATTTTTATTATGATCATGTTGATTTTCATGAAATATATATATATATATATAGGGTGACGTAGTTCTCATGAAACACTCCCACACGGAAACAAAACACACAAAATACATCAATATTCATGTTGGGGGTCAACTAGACCATCCCGAACCATGACCATACCTACTTATTCCAATTTCAGAGCATCATTACATATGTCACAAAAACTACCCAGGGGACCCAATTCAACCCCCAAAAGCTATAGATTATCATCATACCTAATTTAGTCTGTGTTTATGTGTCTTTAAACATATGTTACCACTAGTGGGAAATATTAACATCACCAAAACATCTGACCCCATCCAAGGAAAATATACCCATCATCGGAGAGTATAACACACCTTCTTGTAATATAAAAATTCTATAGTTGAGATAAATTAACTCAAGAAAATATACCCATCCTCAGAACCACGTATACATACACCGAGGTGTTCATATATCCAGATCTGGTGGTGCCTTTAATATCTATTTACATTCCTCAAATAAGTGTATGTGTGTGCGCGCGTGTGTATATATATATATATTAGTCATAAGCCCCATGTACCCACATGGAATGCTTTCCTAGAACCTCACATAGTATCTACCCCAATTATAAAACCCTTGTACCATTTAAATATATTATTAAACACACTTAAGAACACAATTCTCATAGAACCACTCATTATATATTGGCTGGGTTGTGGTCTACCTAACCCAATCCCCCAGATTAATGTTTGTCCTCTCAATTGTATCTCATAACATTGAAATTAAAGACAAATAATTCTCGCACAAACAATATTAGTACTATAGAAACACTAAAAAACATTATGGCCTATATATCACTCAAACCATCTCAAGGGTTAACATTATACTGGGGAACCCATTGGGTTACCATATGAAATATTACAGTTTAGACACCATATAGGGATTTCTCAATCCCATTTCTATCTCTTCATTCTAACTCCTCATTCTAGTATTAACATCCATGGATATGTAGTTGGGTCCTTTTGGCCTATCACAACCCACTAAGGGATTTGGAAAATCATTTTAACCATTCCAACACATTGAGTAAAATATAAAAATATCACCTTCCAATATTCTTGATGAACATATTCAAGAAACAATTAGTGTACAAGGTAATCATTTCTAGGAGACCCACGAATACAAACTCATGCTTCATAACAATAGGCATCACACACAATAGGTCAAACAAATAAAAAAAATCAATATATAGTCTCTATATTTCTTTTGAAAATAATGTTAAATAAATTTTTTAAAACCCATTCAAATGTCATCATATTAAATAACACACTTTCTAATCCATTTTACATGTCTCATAAAAACATTATTTTTAAAACACTCTTTCCATTTTGGAATAACAATCAAAAACCAATTCATAACAAACATACTTTCCTTCCAAATTCCATTGGAGTTAAAAAATATTATAAAGAAATCATGTTACCTTTGAAATAAAACAGAAATAAACATGAAACTCATATTGATTTCCATTGAGACTTGTTCTACCAAGGCACCCCCATCTTATAGTTTTTAAGCATTATGGTCAATGTTTAATTTTAAAACATATTTACCTTAACCATATTTGTGGTAATGATAATAAATGTCATGAAACTTGTTTAAAATAATAATAATAATTGAATATGAGAAGAATATAATAAAATTAATATGTTTCATATTATAGTTAAGTATTATTACCTCAAATAAAGCCATATTCCTTTAATTCACATACTAATAATCACTACATGGACTCATCCAAATATCACCCCAACTTTCAGGAACCTATCTCCAACCACATCATCCAATAATTATGTTTAAAAATTTATAAATAATTATTCAATGTGGTTTTAAATTTTATAATAAATATATAAATTAATTGAATGTGAAATATTTCCAAAAATAACAAATAAACTCATCCCCTCATTGAAAGCATCATTCATTGGTTGATTTTTACTCCCAATATGCTTCCTTGTTAAAGAAATGAAACTTCCATATCACATAGAAATGATATTATGGAAATTTTCATTAAAGATAAAAAAAATGCCACATTTACCTATAAAAATATATTTAATTTGACTAATTATTGAGGGCTTGATTATATCCTCTATGAGACCTCCTCTAGAAGTCACGCATGAAACCCCCATGAAGTGATAAGATTTACACAATTCGCATATGAAACTATTTATAAACAAGAACTAGAGACAAAAAATAACTATAAATATATTGGGAGAACATATGGGGTAGGTATATTAACTCATCTCAAATGAAAACTAAATCACTCCATGAATTCCTCAAATCTGTAAGGAAATATGGGATGTATTGGGGAGTTATTCAGATGTGAATCATATGAGAGGAGTATGGAAAGGAGGGGATATATAATAAATTGGGGTGGGGTGATTTCTAATTTCCTATTATTAATTGGACACACCATTTTTCAAACCATGCACCAACCATTTAGTTTTCCCTACCTCAAACAACAACACGTCACATTTTTAGATGTAAAAATTACCGAAATGTGTTACAACCATGAAACCTTCACTATAGAATGTCACAAACCTCACATGATTTGGAATCATGGTTATAGAACCATATCCCAAACTTGAAAAAAACCTCTACACATAAATTTTAGATTTCTCTTAGTCTCTCTACAACTATGCACCAACGGTGCACTATACAAAAGTACAAGACCACCTTGCATGATTTCACATGGAAATGTTTCAGTAACCCCTTAATAGTTTTATAAAAAATTAAAATAATAATTTAGGAATATAATGAGTTAGAACCCTCTATATTATTATGGTTATGTATGAATTATTGTATACCATATAAAAAAATTGTCCCATGGGGAAAACATTTCCAAAACAATCAAAATTTAACTAAAATATCTTGAGGCACAACAAATTACACAAATAACATATTGGGCCTCAATCCATATGTAATAATATAACCTTTAGATTCTCTATGTCTAAGATTATAAATCAAATCCATGTTCTCAAAACAAAACCCTCAGAAAACTCAAAAAATAGGAATTATCAACAAAAAACTGTGGGGGTCTGTATACATTTCTACAATTTAATTAATACTATTATATAAAGTCTATTTCAAACAGTCATAACATAAGGAATAAATTATATAGAAAATTAATCCTCATGATCTAGTGGAATACAAAGAAATTATTCCTAAAATTCATTAAAATAAAACATCAAAATTGGAATATCATATAAGAATATTTATCAAAAATGTGATCCCCCCCTTTTGAAAAGAGATTCAGGTAGGGATATCCAATACATTGAAAAAATATATTCAAATTTCACTAAATATAGAGTAATATTATTATAATAAACACTTTCTTACAAATTATAGTACAAAACCTTTATATTTGATATTTAATCATCATACCAACAACATTTTTCATTGATACCTCAATATATAGTTATTGGGTTAGCGATTTTATTTTATTAGATGAATTATTTATATAAAATAGTGGGTATAGTTGGAATAAAATAAGATATTTTATTTAATATAGTCAATGATGTGTGAACATTTAACCACATCCTTTTTTTGGTGTCAGTTCAGTAGTTTTTATTTAATAGTGTTTCACATTATCCCTTGGATTTGGGAAGCATGATGTTTATTTTCATCATTAACCCTTGAATTGGTTCGCTTTTTAGAAAAATTCCACACATTAAAATTTAGGTAGTTGAGTGTTGGTGTTTCATGAGGATGAAATTTCGTTTCGATATTTTTATTAGTTATATCTTTATTTCTCTATGATATTCATGTGGTCGATGAACCTCTATTACAAACATAATGTATTTAAATATTCCTTAAAATAGTTACCCTATGATTTTCCCTAATTTTTGACATGATGGTAGATGAGATTTATTTCCTCTACTAGATTTATCAATTTATTTTCTTGTTAACACCATATCCAATTTCATCTTAATAAACTTATGAGAATCATAAGATAATGTTATTATAATCTCCTTCATTGAGTGCACACTGAAAATTATCTTATAACTGTCAGGGTCTCTTATTGTGAATATATTTCGGGGTATTTCTTTTAGGGAACTAATTATTTGATATATCTTCATTTCAAGTTCAATAATAAAATATGAATGGTACATTCCTTATAAAATTAATTTTTCTTCATAAGTACAAATGGACTTACATTCCTTAAATTTAATGAAAATGATTTATTGCACAATTTTCATGTGATTCATCTGAGGGAAATAAATATTATTGAATATTTTATGAACTCCTTCCATTCCATTGTTTCAAATTTTTTTAAATGAGGGTCCACCATTTGTTATCCTCACCCCCAAATGAACAATCAAAAAGATCCCCTTCTCAATGTTCAAACATAGAAGCATGGTCAATATCTTTTAAATTATGGTGATGAATTTTAAAAACTTATTGGATTAGAAGAACCATAAATGGATGGTGGAATCTATTTCATGAATGACTCAATATCAAGTTCCTCTATAATTTCTGAATTTAATAGCTCAACATGGATCACACTTCCATTAATTTATTTATAAGGGTTTTTTATCATAGCCAAGGTATTTTTCACTATATCACTTACCACATTTGGTTTCTCATTGGGAGAAATATCTACGTTGAATATTGTAATAATTTTTAACATAGATACTTATAACACAAACAACTACTTGAATAAAATAAATTCTAGTAATAATAATATTTAAATTACTAATTTATAGAAGGAAAACTATAATCATAGTAGAAAATAACTCAAAATTGATATTTATATGATAGATTATGAATCAATGTAGTTCAATATATGTTATCCATGGTATTTTTCATATTAGGGTTCTTAACCAAAATATATAAAAATATATCAAAATGTTTTTTATGAGTAAGTGAATTATATAAAGAATATTCCTCAGGAGTTCCAAACAATATGTGTAGTTAATCCCACTTATTGTGCCCCATGTGAAAATAGAGTTAATACAAATCCCAAACTTTTATTGGCTTAATACCCCTTAGTGAATCTATTTCAGATCAATGATCTACTTGTTTTGTTCTATAAGTGGGCCTCATTTTTATGAATATGCAGAGTATTTACTTTACCAAGTATTTTTTATTTCTTTATATACATATACTTATCCCATTTGATAATGAAAAAATCTAGTAATTGTAAAAATACATAAACCATACTATAATAACAATATATATCACCCAATAATGTCATATATATTTATATATTATCATTTTACATGAATATTCATTTCATTGCACAATAAATGACACCCCATAACTAAAATATTAATTGTATTTTTCTATTAGGTATATAGATGGATTGTTTCAAAACATCTTCAATATCACTAAAAAATATTATTCAATCATGGTACACTTCTTAACATATCATTCATAATATTAATAATCATAATCTTGGTAATGGAAACATAGTGAAGGATAATCTCAAGTTCACTGAAAGGGTAAATATGAATTCTAATAGTCAAAGATAATATTTGATCATAATATGAACTTATGTGAATAAGAAAACAGTCATGGTACATGGAAAAAGAATAAGGAAACCATACCCTAATAAATTTTTATCATAAATAAGGGATCAATATATAAGGCATTATGTATAATAGAAAACATTATTCATGAGTCGATTATATTCGACCATAAAAAGGGCATAATAAATATTATAAGAAAATAAAGTTAATCTGAGAATAATTATAAAATCAATGTAAACTATTAGTAAATTAATGTTATAATGGTATATCTTATCCACTGGTAAATTACATAGATATCTAGGGCTTACCACTCATATGCTTGTTAGTCTTTGGTTTACAACATATGTACCATTAGGTTTCACTAGACCGCATGTGTATCCTTTTGTTTGGGAAGACAACAAATGTACCCTTTATAGTTGATCAGGTATAAAATATTATGTAATTATTTATGAGGATATAAAAGTCTTACCTATCACATAATAATAAACTATTCATGTTTATTTCATAATAATTGTATCATATATCTATAATATATTTTTTATCATGTGAAAATAAAAGTTTTTTTATATAAATGTAACAACAGAATATTTTATAAGAAAATTATGACTAATAGAATATGAAAATGTTAATATACAGATTACATTACCTGTGAAATATTTTTCACGAAATTTAATTTCTTTGATTGCTTGAAATTCATGCATGATAGGTTTAAACGTAATATGATACTTTATTAAAATATTATTATTTAAAAATGTAAATAATAACCAATCCATTATGTTGTCATGTATGAATATGACTAACTAAATTATGAAAATTATATATTTTACACACATATAAATTAAATATGAATTTTGTTAATTTATTTTAAATAAATTAATAACCATTTGAAATAGTGAGAAATGTTGTATGAAAAATGGATTTTTTCTAAAAGATCGTTTAGTCACGCTTTTCTCACATAATTTAAAATAATTTCTTTTACCAATTTTAGAAAACTATATATAAAAATAATCTAATTTTTTTGAAATATAAATGAAAAACTTATCTTCTGTTGAATTTTTTATAATTGTTTAAAAATAATATGTTTTTGATAAATAGTGAAAGAGGTGATATTGTTTTAAATTCCCTTTTGTTCAAAATATTTTAAAAGTTAAAAAATATTATAAATTTTTTTTCTAAGAATTTATTTCAATTATAATATATTTTATCTAATTTTGTTCAATTAAATGATTTTCATATTGAATTATTATATAAAAACATATAAAATTATTAAAATTATGTTTTTGGAAAAATTGTTTATCTGATGCATCTGTAGGATTAGTTTTAAATTTGATTATTATACTTATATGAATTGAATTTGGAAAAAATTATTCCATATTTTTAAGAAGAATAATATATGTTATATATTATGGTAGTATAATTTTTACCAAAATGAATAGTCAAAATAGTAAATAAATAAATATTCTAGTCGTGGTAAAAATGGGTTTATTATGGGGTTATACTAAGAAAATAATGTTAAAAAATGTTCTAAATCTTATACAAAAAACAAGAATTGATATATTTATACCTTATATCATCTATGTTTCAATAATTACCCATTTTCAAGGTTTTTGTATGCTAACAATGTGGGTATCACTTTTTCATTTCATAAAGTTCAAGTATGACCACTCCCCAACATATAAATCGTCACAAAATCTCCCTACATCTTCACACTTCAAAATAAAATTTTTATTGGAAAATACCAGTAATAAAGACTTCATTAATCCCCTAAAAAGATTCTATAGGCCATTTGAGATCATAAATCCAATCGTGGATGGATTTAGTAAAAACCAAAAATGGTTCCCCAAAGAAGAGTTATAGATTTTAACTATTCATTTTCATTTTACTTCTTATAAATACTTATAATCTTCTTCATCTAGGATAATATAATAACACTCATATTTAAAATATACTTATATGTTATTATTTTAATTTAATTACTTATATCCATTTCCTCTTCCATAAAATGGGAAACAAAACTATTGATCTTGTGTACGTCTAACTACCGCCTTGCGAACCTATGTAATATGTTTTCCATTACCACTATTGAATGATGGATATAATGATTAAATTAACATATTTATATGATATTAATGATATTATTACAGTTTTTTAATTATTATATCACATATAACATTTTACTTTACATTCCATGGAAGATATGATAATGTCACTAATGAGTACAACAGATTACACCTCACAAAGAGATGTGATCAATTTTTGGATTACTCTTTACAAAGAAGGTACTAAAGATATATATATTGAATGAATGTGAAATTTATTACCTAAAAATACTTATGGAAATATAATATCCCATCTATCATCCTACCTTCAAATCCTTTTAAAAATAGTAACATACTTAATTTATTTTGACATATGTGCTAAGAAGGATTTATTTGATTAATATAAATGATATATAAGACATAATAATGGTTCTTGAATGGTTATTTTATATTTATTTTCATTTTATTCCATCTATCGAGAAAACTTTATGCATCGTTTATTCATACATACGGCATACTCTCTCCATGAATGGTGTAATTAGTTTTCAATCATTAACTTTTATATAATAATATAAAAAATTTATATATATAATTAATTAATTTTACATTTATATAAATTATTATATTATAGAAATGATATATCCAAGATCATGTAAATGGACCAAAATTATCATACCAAAACAGACTTAAAAACAAATCAATTATCAATAGAAATGATGTTTTAAGATAAAATTGTTAATAAACATGTCACTAAAGACTATAAATAAATCTAATATTATATCAAATATATTATTATAGTTTTATAATTGATTTTATTAAATCTATATTTATTATACATAAGTTAAGAACACTTAAGACAGATGTCATATTTGATGTAAATGTTTCTTGTCTAACTTTTATGTCTATGAGGCATATCTCATATTCACCACTTATTTATTTTATTGTGGTGTATATACTGCCCAATAATATGTTATGTCATGAATCTATTTAAATTCCTCATATTTATTTTTAATTTTATGTTATTTCATATATTAATATTATGATTACAATGTTACCAATGTGATAAGTGGATATTTCACAATATCTAATTTTTTGTATTGATTAATGTTAAGCATCACATAGAGGGATATTTTTATATTTCCATAATAAATACAATAAATTTTATTCTATCCTTGTTATTCATTATATTATAATTTAATGCTAACATTTTCCCACTCTTTGGTACTTAAAATTATTTTGAAGTTATTTTTAAGAAAAGTGGACTTAATTTTTCTCTTTGGTCACAAATTATTTTTCAAATAAAACCATGTTTTATAAATAAGACTTAAAAAATTTATAAAAATTGAAAAAATAATTTATTAAAGAAAATTCTACCCAAATATGAATTTCATACAAAATGTTATGAATGTAATTTTCATGTCCTTTTCCAAATATATCTCTTTTGGGGTTTATAAAAAATTTGAAAATAATAATTTTTAACTTATATTGAATGTATGAAATTTTCCACTACCATGGACACATATTTTTATGATTGATTTACAATTTTACAAAAAAAATTTAGAAAATCACAATATTTGAGAAATTTTAGTTTTGTAAATGTTTTTTTCAAATTGAAAAGGATATTTTCCTCAATAATATTTTAATTTAGTTATTATGTTATTCCAAATTATCAATGATAAAAACCCTCATTTTACATATACTTCCTTTTAAGTAAGTTTTAATAATACCATAACTATTATTGTTCTTAAGAGTTTATGATCGGTTTAAATAAGGAATTACCAGTTTTATATCCTTAATATTAGTCAATATGGTTTTTGATTATGTTTATTAGTGGGGGGTAATTATTAAAATTTCATATTAAATATTTTCAATATGAATGTTTATTTTGATTATTTTTTACCGATTACATAAAAAAATGAGGTTTAATAAGTGATTAGTGGAGACCATTTTATTTAATATCTAGACCTTTATATAGATTCTTTTTTCACATTTTTAGGAGCTCGTTTACCCTTTGTTTGGTGACACCTAGTTTGGGATTTTATTTGATGTTTTTTAGGGGGAATTAGAGGAATTTGGATGCCCACAGTGTAACATCCCAAGTAAATAAAGAATAAAATATATATTTTATATTTGTGAATTAAATATTAATTTTACTTTAAAGGGGTTTCTATGTTCGATAGCATACCCGATACGCAACATCGAGTTTCTTTGGAATCTTACGTTGCACACTAAAAATATAATATTATTATTTTAAACGGTAGTTAACTCCTAGATTTTGTATTGGCGGGAATGAACAAAACTAACTATAATATTATTATACATGTTTGTTAAATATATATACATTTATAAAATAAAATTTAGAGGCTTAAAAAGTGAATGAATCTAATTTTAAGAAAAAATTTCATTTAAAGGCCGATTTATTGCCTTTTAATGGTGAACCCTTTTTTAATCTAGTTTTCGTCACTTTAATACATTTAATATGACCAAATAAAATCCTTCATTAGAATGGAGAAATAAAAATTTACTTAGTGCAGTTTTTTGGATTTTTTCCGATAAAGTTCATTTTTAATGAATAGTGAAAAATATTGTATTTTAATTCAAAAGTTCCTTTTAATATAATTTATTTATATGGTTATATTATCGTTTTAATTGGTTTTAAAGTGAAAATAAAATAGATTTTTACCATTTAATCCAATTTTGGTCATTGCAATTAATTTAACTTTGAAATTGGACATAAACAAGTATCAATCTTTTGATAGTTATTGTTTCTTAAAAACACGCTATTTGTTTTAACAGCGGGAATTAATTTTTAAATTAATTAATGCCACTTCTATGTTTTGAATTTGGAAAAATAGACATAAATTTTTAATTTGGAATATCAAATAATGCTTAGGCTGAATTTTTGATATTTTTCTGAAAAACATTAATTTTTGATGAATAGTGAAACCACTTTGTGGTAGTTAAAAATATGACGTTTTCATTTAAATGAAATTTTAACCCTCCTGTGAATTGAATTTTAGATATACAACATACATGGTTTCAATCAAAAAGTAAAATTTTGTTCAATAAGATGAAAATAATTTTTGGTGAATAGTAACTTTTGACTTTTATTTACCACGGTTAAAGGTAAATAGGGTAATTCAAGATTAAAAGAATATTATAATAATTAAAAATAAAATTAACACTTGTCCTAACCTTATTGGTTGAGTCATTAACGACCATGGGCCTCTTTAGGTCGATTTTGGGATCCCATTGATCCACTTGGGATTGAAAATGACAATTTAGATTAATTAATTTAATGTAAAGACAAAATTGACATTAACAAAAATCTTTTAGTAATTAAAATTTATATGGTGTTATATATTCCTATTTTTGAATATAAATATTCATTGTAAGGAAAAAAAGCTTTCCTACAAGGTAGTTTTTTTTTATAATTTTTAGGCATCGAAAAAATTAATTCATTTATGACACAATAATGATGCAGTATTTATGAAAATAATAAACGATTAAAATAAATAAGATTATAATGATTAAAATATTATCCAAAACATGTAAAATTCTTATTGGATGATTTTATTTCGATTACGAGTCATCTTATCTTCGACTTTAATGATTTTTGGACCATTAAAAACCGAATATCATTATATAATATAATAATGTTTTCACACTTTCCTAAAGTGCCTCTCTTCTCCCTTATAAAAGGAGACCATTTCTATCCAATTCCTCACACCTCTCAGGACATTTGGCTCATCCAAAATCATCCTAATTAATATCCCTACATCCCTCCACTCCTCTTAGAAGCCTTATCATAGGCATAAGGCATTTCAAGAAGTCCTTTGGTTCAGACCAAAGAGAGTTACCCTAATTAAAGGTAACGGTTTACCTTAAATTGTTTTCTTTTATTTTACTTCTCCAACCTGTAAATTTTTTTTATTTACATTCTTTTGTAACAACACCAGTATCCTCAATATACTAGGATGTTTTTATAAGAATTATTCGAACTACACTTACACACACCTCCATCTGATGGATGGAGAATATAATGTTTCTGTGGATGGAAAACTAACGCCTCACGAAACGATGATTGAGAAATTACATCTTACCACCTCTCATGGTGAAAATTATGATGGAACTGTATTAATATATGATATGTATTATGTTTATAATTTCTTTATTCTTCTGTACTTTTCAATTATACCAAACCTTTATGGTTTCCATAGTGGGTAAATACGATAATCTCATTTGAGGAAGTGCGGACTACCGCCCCCTCAAAGTGATGTGACTTGTTAATGTCATATGTGGGATGTATGAAGGATAGAGTTAATAATATTATATATGATATTATACTGGAATTATAATATATCTTTGTATCATAATTATTTAATTCCTTTAAAATAAGAAATACAAATGAAAGTAGCGTTCATGCGTACGTACGGCGTACCGTCTCCATGAACGGTGCATTTCATTTCATACCTCCAAATGTTATGTACTATTATAAATACATGTTTATACTTGATATATATGATATATATAATATCTAAATCATAATTATCATTCTGGAGATAATGTATATTTGACTACATTTACAACATCTAATTATAAGAAGTCCATTTTTTGACTCAAGTGCCAAATATCGACAAAACGAATGTTAATGATTACATAATGCTTATAACATGCTAATAAGTGATATAAAAGGATAAGTAAACTTGAAAAAGGTTCTTAAGCAAGTAGAAATTAATTTTAGTTTTTTATTCAGGAGATTAAAGCACAAATGGGTCAAGTCGGACATGAGGTAAGGGAATTCGTCTCAATATCCTTTCATTGAGGCATTTTTAGTTTTATACACGACTTTATTTTATACGATGTATAAACCCCTTTGAATTTCAATTTTATTTGAACGGAATCTTTTTATACAAAGCGTTTTAATAAATGACAAAAAGGAATGTTTTTTTAATGTAAGCGATGACAACGACCTTTCTGCCGCCCTGAGTATTATTTGATCTTTGGCTTCTTTAACAAGCAGGAATGTTTTTTTAAAGGAAAAAATAAATACCATATACTCAATTTACATATTTTGGTATTGAAAATGATTTTGTGAATTGATTTATTATTTCAATATCTTGAAATGATATTTTGTTATTGCAATGTGGAGATGTTATCTTTCCTTTATGCTTATGTTATGTGTTATAATCATGTTATGATTCTTGTGCATTATTTATGAATACGGGTGGTTCCGTGATAAACCTAGGGTGGGTGAGCATGAGATATCTCTCCAATGCATTGGGTTAGGTGACGAACGTAAACGTGAATGTTTCTCCTAATAGATTTAGGGAATATACTATGACGGGTATTCCCAAGTAACTCCCTATGTAGCTGTGATAGCTACAATGTAAGTGTGGTAAGGATGCCACAAGTTACCTTTATTATTTGCAATTTCTATGTGTCCTTCATAAATCTTATGATTTCACGAGGTAAGTAAAATATTTCATGTTTTGTATGTATTTATGAAAAAATGTTTTCATTCATTGTTTTATAACCCTTAATGAGGTTTTGATGCTCATACCATGTTTTGAAATGTTTTCACAGGACTTAAAGATGAATAGGGTCAAGGATGGGATCAAGGAAAAGTCATCCTGTCTAAAACATGGAACTAGACATGAATATTTTTTCCAACTGATTTTATATTATGAAAAAATGGAAACTGTGTAGAAATTTCTACCAAGTAATCTTTTGAGATGTAATAGTTACGTCATAATTCTCTAAAACTCTAAACCTGAAAATATCCTCAATGTGAATTATTCATTTAATTCAATATTAAGTAATGTTTAAGTCCGGGTCCTTATAGTTAGTATCAGAGGTCAGTTTAGATAACTTTATGAGTTAGGTTATTGTTAAAGTAATATCCATAAAGTAATTTATGTTAATATTTACATCATATAGAGTTTCCAGATTACCATGTTGCTTAGCCTAAGATATTTTTGTGTTCAGAATGGTTTTCCACAGAGGAAACAGGGAAGCTATGTTGGGATGACATCAGGAGGAAGACAACCTTCCAAATCAGCAACCTCAGATGGTCAGAATCGAAACTAAACAGTTTGTTGTAGTGATGTCATAGTTGACGAAGGCGATAAATGGTGGTGGTATCCATGTACGAGATCAGTCAGAACAACCATAGAGAAACATGTCAGTAGTGGATCATTTCATGAGGCAACATCCCCCATCATTCAGAGGATCATCTGACCCTGTTCTAGCTGAAGGATGGATTAAAGAACTCGAGAAGATTTTTGATGTCATGGTTTATTCAGATTATCAAAAGGTTAGTCTTGCAGTTTACCATTTTAAAGGTGAAGCTGATCAGTGGTGGTCGATGGTGAAAAATATCAGGGATAGTGAGGAGATTGATGCTCTCGATTGGGATGAATTCAAAGGTATGTTTCTTGAGAAATATTTTCCTAAGGTGGTTCGTCTTAGGATGGAAAGCAAATTCCTAAAATTGAGGCAGGAGGATGACTCAATGGCTGCTTATGAAGAAAATTTCACTCGACTAGCAAGGTATGCTCCAAATTTCATACAAGATCTTGATAGTAAAATCAACAGTTTTTACTCAGCATTAAAGCCAAAGTATCAAATGGATTTATCTTCTAGTGAGTTCAAAAGTTATGAAAAACTTGTTCGTTGTGTGGAGAAGGTGTAAATGCAGTTTGTCGATGATCGGGTATTCTTTGACAAACAACAAAATAAGATGTCGAGGTGGCAGGCGAAAGGGAATAACTCTTCAAAAAATTCTGATGGTAAGAAACTTAATTTTACAGTTTGTGAGAATTGTGGTAAAAAGCATGCTGGGGAATGTCTTTTTAATTATGGTAAGTGCTACCGATGTGGTAAAACGGGACATAAGCCTCGTAATTGCACTGAAAAAGATCAGGGTAATGGTAGGATGAAATCTGATATACAGTCAGTAAAAGTTTTTAAGTGCAATGAAATGGGTCATTATGCAAATGAGTGTCCAACAAAGAACTCAACCAAATGAAAGCAGCCAGACTACAAGCAGAAAGGGATAGTGAAATCCTTTGCAACTACTTCAGCAGATTTTGGGTCATCAAATGATGTTGTATCAGGTACAATATTTGTGTGTTCAGATTATGTCAATGTGTTGTTTGATTCAGGGTCTACACATTATTTAATATCTGAGAAGTTTTCTAGTAAATTTGGAATTCCATCTCATGATATGAATACTGAACTTATGGTAAAAACACCTAAAGGAAATGTTGAGACAAAAATAATACATAAGAACATTCATGTCCTTGTGTGCGGAAAGAATCTACCTGGAAACCTTATTGTTTTGCCTCTAGGAGAGTTTGATGTTATTTTGGGCATAGATTGGCTTTCTGTTTATCATGCTAAGATTGAGTGCAGAGCTAAAGAGGTTTCTTTTCAGAATGATTTTCAGTTTTTGTACAAGAATGAACCCTTGATTTTGATAACATATCAGGAAGTCGAAAAACTGGTAAAAGATGAAAATGAATGTTACCTTTCACATATTGTTGCAAACAAAGGAACTGTTCAGATTAATGATGTGCCAGTGGTAAATGAGTACCTTGGTGTTTTTGCTAATGAGTTTTCTGGTATTATACTTGATCGGGAAGTAGATTTTATTGTTGACTTATTTTCTGATGCTAAGCCAATTTCATAACCCCCTTATCGAATGGCTCAAATTGAACTTTTAGAGTTAAAGAAGAAATTGCAGGAGTAATTAGATAATGGTTTCATTTGACCTAGAACATCACCATGGGGTGCACTTGTCCTGTTTGTTAAAAAAGAAAGATGGTTCAATGAGAATTCCATTGATTATAGAGCATTGAATAACATCACTATTAAGAATAAGTATCATTTTCCTCATTTCGATGATTTGTTTGATCAGCTCCAGGGAGCTCAGTATTTTTCAAAGATTGACATGAGGTCGGGGTACCATCAGTTGAAAGTAAAGGAAGCAGACGTTCCAAAGACCGTGTTTCGTACTAGATATGACCATTATGAATTTTTAGTTATGCCTTTTGGGTTAACCAATGCACCTGTTGTATTCATGGATCTTATGAATAGAATTTTACGTGAGTTCTTGGATAAGTTTGTGGTTGTGTTCATTGATGATATTTTGGTTTATTCCAAATGTAAAGAGAAAGATGAGATTCATCTAAGGGCTGTCTTGAAAACCTTAAATGAAAAGAGACTTTATGGGAAATTTAGAATGTGTGAGTTTTGGTTGCAACAAATTTATTTCTTTGGTCAAATTGTTTCAAAAAATGGAATAACTGTTGATCATGCTAAAATGAAAGTTGTTGAAGAATGTCCAAGACCCACAAATATAACCTAGATACGTAGTTTTCTTGGTTTGACAGGTTATTACCGAAGGTTTGTTGAAAATTTTGCAATTTTATCTAGTCCAATGATTAATTTAACTCGAAAAAGTGTTAAGTTCATCTGGACAAAAGAATGTGATAATTGTTTTCATGAATTGAAAAAAAGATTGGGGAATGTTCTAGTTTTAGCACTAACTTCCAAAAATGGTGAGTATGTTATCTATAGTAATGCTTCGTTTAAGGGACTGGGTTGTGTCTTAATGCATAATGATCATGTAATTGCTTATGCTTCACGTCAGTTGAAACCACATGAGGTAAATTACCCTACACATGATTTGGAATTAGCTGTTGTCGTGTTTTCTCTAGAAATTTAGAATCATGATTTGTATGGAGTTAAGTGTGAAGTATATACTGATCAAAAAATTTTGAAGTATATATTCACTCAGAAATAATTGAACATGAGATAGAGGAGATGGTTGGAATTAATCAAGGATTATGATTGCACGATCCTTTACCATTCGGGAAAAGCAAATAAAGTGGTTGATGCTTTGAGTCGAAAATGTAACGCCTCATTAACCATGCTACATTTTGAACAAGATCCTTTGGTTTTTAATTTGATGAATTATCGCATAGAATTTGTTGGTGCATGAAATTCTTCTATTTTGTTACAAGTGTCAGTGAGAACATCTCTATCAGAAAGAATAAAGCAAGCGCAGATGGAAGACATTGAGTTGCAGAAAAAGTAGAGTTGCTTCAGAAGGGTATGTTACCTGAATTTAACATTGATAAAGATTGATTTTTGAGATTTGGGAAGAGATTATGTGTTCCTTGTGAGTCACAGTTGAAGAATGAGTTGTAATGTGAAGCTCGTAGTTCTTCGTTTTCAGTTCATCCTGGTAGTACTAAGATGTACAGATATCTTTGGGAGTATTACTGGTGGGATGGAATGAAAAGAGATATTGCTGATTTTACTTTGAAGTGTTTGAATTGTCAGCAGGTTAAATCAGAGTGGTAGTTACCGAAAAGAATGCTTCAGCCTTTAAAGATACCATAGTGGAAATGGGAAAATATATCCATGGACTTCGTTGTGGGATTACCAAAGACATCTCGAGGTAATAATGCAATCTGGGTTATAGTTGACTGATTGACTAAATCTGCCCATTTCCTTCTTATTAGAGATACATTGTCTCTAGATCAACTTGCTCGGTTGTATGTTAAAGAGATAGCCAGGTTGTATGGAGTTCCCCTCTCCATTGTATCTGATCGTGATCCCAGGTTCACTTCTAACTTTGGGAAAGGCCTTCAGAAGTCATTGTGTATTTTATTAAATATTAGTACATCTTTTCATCCTCAATCAGATGGGTAGTCAGAATGAACAATTCAGACATTGGAGGATATGTTACGTTCTTGCTCGATGGATTATCAGGGAAGTTGGGACCAACAACTTTCTTCAGTTGAATTTTCTTATAATAACAGTTTTCATTTCAGTATACAGATGGTTCCATTTGAGGAATCATATGGAAAGCGTTGTTGAACTCCATCTTTTTGGGATGAAGTAGGTGAAAGGAAGCTGATGGGACCAGAATTGGTAGAAGAGATGGCAGAGAAAGTTTAGTTGATTCAGAAACACATGAGAACAGCTTAGAGAAGACAGAAAAATTATGCAGATAACCGGAGGAAGGATCTTTCCTTTGAGGTGGGTGATCATGTCTTTCTCAAAGTTTCTCCATGCAAAAGTGGGATACGTTTTGGTAATAAGGGAAAGTTGAGTTCAAGGATCATTGGACCTTATGAAATTCTGGAGAAAGTTGGATCATTTGCGTATAGAGTGGCTTTACCTCCAAGTTTATCCCAGGTACACAATGTTTTTCATGTTTCAATGTTGAGAAACTATATTCCAGATCCATCTCATGTTTTGATCTCAGAGCTAGATCAGTTGGAAGAGAATGTCCCTTATGAAGAACAACCAGTCCATATTCTTGACCGTAGAGAGAAAGTGTTGCGGAATAAGTTAATTCATCAGGTAAAGGTGTTGTGGGAAAACCATATGGTTGAAGAGGCAACATGGGAATCTGAAAATGCTGTGAGGGATAAATACCCCCACTTATTTTGGTAAGTAAATAAAAATTATGATGACACAATTCCCAAAAGGGGAGAAGGATGTAACATCCCATGTAAATGAAGAATATGACATATTTTATATTTATTAATATTGGTGAATTAAATATTAATTTTACATTAAAAGGGTTTCTATGTTCAATAGCGTACCCGATACGCAACATCGGGTTTCTTTGGAATCTTACGTTGCACACTAATAATATAATATTATTATTTTAAACAGTAGTTAACTCTTAGCCATTGTATTGGAGGGAATGAAAATAACTAACTACAATAGGATTATACATGTTTGTTAAATATATTTACATTTATCAAATAAAATTTAGAGGCTTAAAAAGTGAATGAATCTAATTTTTAGCATAATTTTTATTAAAAGGCCGATTTATTGCCTTTTAATGGAGAACCCTTTTTAAATCTAGTTTATGTCACTTTAATACATTCTATATGACCAAATAAAATCCTTCATTAGAATGGGGACATCAAATTTTACTTAGTGCAATTTTTTGGAATTTTTCCGATAAAGTTCATTTTTTAATGAATAGTGAAAAATATTGTATTTTAATTCATAAGTCCCTTTTCATCTAATTTATTTATATGGTTAGATTATCTTTTTAATTGGTTTTAAAGTTAAAGTAAAATAAATTTTTACCATTTAATCCAATGTTGGTCATTGGATTTAATTTCTCTTTGTAATTGGACATAAACAAGTATCAATCTTTTAATAGTTATTGTTTCCTAAAAACACGCTATTTGTTTTACCAGTGGGAATTAATTTTTAAATTAATTAATTCCACTTCTATGTTTTGAATTTGGAAAAATAGACATCAATTTTGAATTCGGAATATCAAATAATGCTTACGCTGAATTTTTGATATCCATCCATCCAAGATAAATTTTTTATTCAAAAAAAGGGAACACACCAGATCAAGGGCATCCCCTTGCTAAGGAGGTCGGAAATAATGTAAGACGAGGGAATCCGCTCTAATTAAGTTCACTGCCATAGGTTTCAGGTTACAAATAGGAATGAGGCAAGTGTGCCCGATAGTCTACTTAGCCATGGAGGCCAGATGATCAGCTACTTTGTCGCCCTCCCACCTTGTATGGGAAACATGAATGGTGAAACCACTTGGTGGTAGTTAAAAAAACTGACTTTTTCATTTAAATGAAATTTTACCACTCCTGTGAATTAAATTTTGAGAATCCGACATACATGGTTGTTATCATGAAGTAAAATATGGTTCTATAAGATGAAAATAATTTTTGTGAATAGTAACTTTTGACTTTTATTTACCGCGGTTAAAGGTAAATAGGGTAATTCAAGGTTAAAAGAATATTATAATACTTTAAAATTACATTAACACTTATCCTAACCTTGTTGGTTGAGTCATTAACGACCATTGGCATCTTTGGGTCGATTTTGGGACCCCATTTATCCACATGGGAGTGAAAATGACAATTTAGATTAATTAATGTAATGTAAAGACAAAATTGACATTAACAAAAATATTTTAGTAATTAATTTTTATATGGTGTTATATAAGTCCTATTTTCATCTATAAATATTAATTGGAAGGCTAAAAAGCTTTCCTATAATATAGTATTTGTTTTATAATTTTTAGACATCGAATAAATTAATTCATTTATGACACAATAAAGATCCAGTATTTACCTCAATAATAAATGATTAAAATAAATAAGACTATAATGATTAAAGTATTATCCAAAACATGTCCAATTCTGATTGGATGATTTTATTTCTATTACGAGTTGTCTTATCATTGACCTTAATGATTTGTGGACCATTATAAACCGAATATCATAATATAATAAAATAATGTTTTCAGACTTTCCTAAAGAGCCCCTCCTCTCCGTTATAAAAGGAGACCATTTCTATCCAATTCCTCACACCTCTCAAGCCATTTGGCTCGTCCAAACTCTGACCAATTAAGCTACCTACATCCCTATCCTCCTCCAAGAAGCCTTAACTTAGTCATAAGGCATTTCAATAAGTCATTTGGTTTAAACCAAAGAGAGTTACCCAAATTAAAGGTAATAGTTTCTCTTAAATTGTTTTCTTTTATTTTACTTCTCCAACCTATAAACTCTTTTTATATCCTTTATTTTGTAACAACACTGGTATCCTCAATATACTGGGATTTTGTTATGATAATGATTTGAACTACACTAACACACACCTGCTTCTAATAGATGAAGAACATAATGTTTCTGTGGATGGAAAACTAACGCCTCACGAAACGATGATTATTCAATTACATCTTAACGCCTCTCATGGTGGACATTATGATGGCACTGTATTTATATATTATATGTATTATGTTTATTATTTATTTATTCTTCTGTACTTAAAAATTATATCATACCATTACGGTTTCCATAGTGGGTAAATATGATAATCTCATTTGGGGAAGTGCGGACTACCGCCCCCTCAAAGTGATGTGACTCGTTGATGCCTTATGTGGAATGTATAAAGGACAGAGTTAATGATATTATATATGATATTATTCTGGAATTATAATATACCTTTGTATCATTATGTTTTAATTCAATTAAACTAATAAATAGAAATGAAAGTAGCATTCATGCGTTCGTACGATTTACCCTCTCCATGAACGGTGCATTTCATTTCGTACCTCCAAATGTTATGTACTATTATAAATACAAGTATATACTGGATATATATGACATATATGATATCTAAATCATGATTATCATTCTGGAGATAATGGATATTTGACTTCATTTACAACATGTAATTATAAGAATTCAATTTTTTGACTCAAGTGCCAAATATCGACAAAACAAATGTTAATGATTACATAATGCTTATATCATGGTAATAAGTGATATAAAAGGATTAATAAACTTGAAAAAGGTTTTTGAGAAAGTAAAAATTAACTTTAGTTTATTATTCAGGAGATTAAAGAACGAACGGGTCAAGTCGGACACGAGTTAAGGGACTTCGTCTCAATTTCCTTTCATTGAGGTTTTTTTAGTTTTATACATGACTTTATTTTATATGGTGTATGAACCCCTTCGACTTTCCATTTTATTCAAAGGGAATCTTTTTATACGAAGCATTTTACTAAATGACAAAAAAGAATGTTTTTTTAACGTAAGTGGTGACAACGACCTTTCTGTCACCGCGAGTATTATTTGATCTTTGGCTTCCTTAACAGGATGGAATATTTTTTAAAGGGAAAAATAAATACTATATACTCAATTTACGTATTTTGGTATTGAAAATGATTTTGAAAATGGATTTATTATTTCAATGTCTTGAAATGATATATTGTTATTGCAATGTAGAAATGTTATCTTTTCTTTATGATTATGTTATGAGTTATAATCATGTTATGATTCATGTGCATTATTTACAAATACGGGTGGTTCCGTGATAAACCTAGGGCGGGTGAGCCCGAGATAGCTCTCCAATGAATTGGGTAACGCGACAGAGGTAAACGTGAATTTTTCTCTTAAGAGATTTGGGGAATAGAATGTGATGGGTATTCCCATGTAACTCCCTATGTAGCTATGATAGCTACAATATAACTGTGATATGGATGCCACAAGTTACCTTTGTGATTTATGATTTCTATGTGTCCTTCATAAATCTTATGATTTCATAAGGTAAGTATAAGATTTATTGTTTTGTATGTATTTATGAAAAAATGTTTTCATTCCTTGTTTTCTAACCCTTACGGAGCTTTTTATGATCATCCCATGTTTTGAAATGTTTTCACAGGACTTAAATATGAATAGAGTCAAGGATGGGATCAAGGAAAAGTCATGCTGTCTAAAACATGGAACTAGACATGAATCTTTTTTTCAACAGTTTTTATTTTATGAAAAAATGGAAACTGTGTAGAAATATCTACCTTGTAATCTTTTGAGATGTAATAGGTATGTCCTAATTCTCTAAAACTCTAAACCCGGAAAGATCCTAAATGTGAATTATTCATTTAATTCAATATTAAGAAATGTTTAAGGTCGGGTCCTTATACACAGTGTTGTGCATGGTTAGTAGGCGGTTAGGTAAAACTGTGTGGTTTTCCCCTACAAATTGTGTGCCCCATTTTGGAGGCATAGGAGGTGGCACACTCTTAGTGCTTGGTTTGGCCAAACCATGCAGCCACCCTCGCCAAACCATACACTCTAAAAAAGATGGATTTTTCATGATTGTTTCATCATTTTCCAAATCTATGTTCCATTGAGGAGAAAACATGAAAAAACCAAAGTAAGGGTTCATAGTTAAGGCTCACGTTTTGAAAAATTGTGCACCTCTGCCCAAGAAACCATGCATGCGGGTTTTAAAGCCCCCACCCCACCCCCAAAAACTTTGTTTTAATTCTCAAAAACCCTTTGTTTTATACCTAATCACACTAGATCATCCCTAATTGATTTTCATTAAATTTTGGAAGCTCCAAAGAGGATTAAAATTCTCCTGCAAACCCTTATAGTGAAAATAAAAAATCATATGGAATGATTTTCCCTCTCTTCCAGTATATAATCTCTTCTTGATGGATTCAAATCTCCATAGTCTATCTTTCCTGATTAAGAGGGGTAATATTTCCATTGTTTGAAATATTTTAGATATAGGTTCTAATGGTTATTGCTCCTTTGGATCATGGTCATAGGTATTGGTCTTAGATATTCCACACAATTGTGATTCTAGTATTTTAGGATCAGATTAGGGACTTATGTTTAGAAAATATTCATCAATAGCCTTATTTTATGCTTTTTAATTGTCAATTCCTCATAGTATTGATTATTATTGGGTCAATGTAATTGTGAAATTTCAATTTCTTAGTTAGGAAATTTCATTTATTTTAAATGGAATTTATGAATTTATTTTTTCATGTGTTTATAATATTAGTTAAATAAACAATTATGAATATGATTGATAATGGGATTATGAAATGGATGGAATACAGGTAGTAATTAATTAGTTGATTAATGGGATTATAAAATATATGGATAATGATTTTATGAAATTTATTGAATAATGAGTTATGTAAATGGTGGATAAATGGTTTGTGAATGTGGAACCATGATATGTGATATTTTTTAATGTGTTTTGGGATATATATTGTTTCTCCAAATACCCATGGGGTTCCATAATTATGATATGGTCCCCCAAGATATATATATATATATATATATTTATTTATTTATTTATTTAATACTTGTTATCATTGAGTTGTCAGATAGGGACTGATGCTCCTAATACTAAAGCGGTTCTAGAATGCTTCTCTAGGCACCCATTATATGATTGTGAAATTGTAATTAATTGGTTAATAAAAATCCATTAATGATTTAACTATTACATTCCTAGGGTGTATGTTCAGACTCAGGAATTTTCAAAAAAAGGTATTATTTTTTCAGGCTTCACCCTGAACCCATAGACCTATGTGGTCAATTAATGAATACTATAATGTGGAATTTTTTTAAATTTTCATTTTTTATTTTTTATTTATACAAATTCATACACAATTTTAGACTGGATATTGTTTTAGATATCATCGGTGGTGGCTTATTGAGTTATACTCACACCCTACTCAGGTTTCCTGGTCAATACCCAAATAGAATTTATGACTAAATTATATAATAAGGGAAATAAACAGTTGTTGGATGGATGAGTTCAGCTTCAGGATGGAGCAAATATGAGGAAACCATACATGATGTCAAAACTAGCTTATATATTTGTTGGTTTGTATTTATTTTTTGGTTTTTATTTGACACAGTCACTTATATGGAATGACATATCAACTAATTTCGTTTATTATCATTTATCAATTTTTCAAATGATTATGTGATGTTATTCTTATTAATTATGATATTTACATAGTTATTTTTTACAATCATTTTGTTATTGTTTATTTATTTCCCATGATGTAATCATTATATAAAGAGGCTATTTTATCCCCACATTAAATATTATACACTCTCTGCTAGTCCGTAGAAACCATCATATAGTGAGGCATGTGTGAGGTCACATAACTGAATAAATCAGGGAAATGGAATGTGGAACCCATGATGGGATGTTACAATGTGGCAACAAATGTTGGTTTATATTATTTTCATTTGCCTAAGAATTTTGAAAAGTCATACAGGAGACTAGAATGAGTTTTTCCCTAGTCGGGAGCTCTTAAATGGGAGTATCTAAACCATATATAAGGGAAAACACAAGAACACATGTTTTTTTCTTATTGATGTTTGTTGTAAAATTTGGATGTTATTTCACAGTGGATGATGTAGTTGTTATGTGATATTAATATTTTTTGATTTTTTTTCTTGTGGACCGGTATACTATGAGAGTTGGGTATTCATGAATCATTCTATACACTCAAGATTTTATGTGTCCTATATCATTTTAGTCATGCATGAAAAAGTAGGTTTTGGTTAGTGGTTGTCAATAAAATTAATTTCTTTATTTGAGTATTTTAAAAATGAAATGGTACATAATAAGAAATTAAAAATTGTAAATAATTCAAAGTTTAGAAATTGGAAATTCATAATTTTGTTAATAATGGGAAACATTAAACTGTGTAAATTGTTTACCATGTGTTATCCATGAACCAGAAAGGGGAAGGTCGAGATTAGGGATATTGTATCAGTTTTGACCCTATTTTGGGTTATGGAGGATGACTTTATATGGATTAATGTGATTTACTATCATCAAATGATTTAATGATGTGTTAGGTATTCCAATATGGGTGTTTTTCATTGTAGATATATTCCTCTATGATGATTCTTGTAGGTAGAAGGATAAGAGGACATGGCTGGAAATGCGCCTCCATTAGTGCAGTTAGAGGCTATAATAGTTCCAAGAAAAGGAGTATGGTAGAAGTTCCAGGAGATCTTCTGTCACATTATGTTCTTCAAGGATAGAGACCCAGGAAAGCCTATGTGAAGAATTTTTTACCTAACATTGGATCCCCAGTTCTAGAAACCTCCAACCTTCACCAGAGTGGGTGGTCCTAAGGCACATGAGTCCTGGATTGAGTTCATCGATAAGATCCTTGATCCTTTAGAGACTCCTATACAGAGGAGAGTTATATTGGATTCTTATATGTTATTCATATCAAAAAATGAGCAGGTTGAATACTCGTACTTGGGATGTTTATCTAGGGAATATGGAATGAAAATAAATTCAATATAAGTTTCTAGAAGTGTTTTACCTTGATATGATTATGAAGGAGAAATAAGCAGATTTTTTAGGGTTGAACAAGCAGTGTGTGCCAGTTATGTACTATGATGGGCACTTCACTTATTTGAAATGGTTTTTCCCAGTGTTGATAGGAGATGCGGCTCCTATATTGAACCATTTCCAGGATGGGATTAAATGTGATATGAAATCCCTGGTTAATATATTTTGATTAAATAACTTCTTTAAAGTCATAAATCATGTTCTTATTTACAATGGAAACATAAAGTAGGCTTCCATTGGAATGTAGGTGGTTTCTACTAGATGACTATGATGTACGTCTTCCAAAATCAGAAATCATGTCTTAGAGAATGTTACCCTAGGAGATGGTAGAAAGAGTGGACATGGAAAAAGAGTAGTTTCATAGATAAGTAACTAAATATACTAACAGCAGTGTGGTACGTCAAGTCACATTTTTAACAATTTCCACAACCACTAGTAATGTTTTGAGCCTGCAGTAGGATGGGGCACATACATAGGTATTATAAGAATTCTCAACTGATGAGTAGTGATAGAAAAATAATGCTAAATCATAGTGATGGTAGGGGTCTTCTGTCCCATATAAGTTGAGAATATGGTATTATTATATCCATGGAAATTGATTCAGTATATGCGTCATATTAGGGAAATATTACATGTATAAATAGAGTGATATTTCATAGGGGACTCAGACTATAGCTTGGGAAAGAGGGGTAGGGAAGTTTCATGCATTTTATCTTGGACTGGTGGATAGATAAGTTTGTCCATTTATAGTTGGAGTTACTATTCTCATAGATTCCATGCATTTTAGTTCCTTATTTGATACAAGAGCCTCTAATTCTTTTATACCTTTACAACTTTTGGATGGTTTCAGTCTGATGGTTGATTTTATGAGTTGGGTGATGAAGATCCAAAAATCATTGCGAGTATATTCGAGGGAATTTTTTTTATGTGAGGGGTGTTATCTCATGGTTTGGGCGTATCATTTTATTTGGGATGTATACATAATTGATATTACAATTTATAAATTGATTTTATTTATAGACTAACAAGAATCATACTAATCCCACATCGATTGTTATAATAAGAGAGTAACATTTACTTTTATTGAGGGTAATTAAAATTTTAATCAAGGATATTGGGATATCTAGGTTGGTTATGAAGGTCTATTTCATTGGTAACCAGGGGGTCACAAATCGGGTTTCAAGTCTTTTTTTGGATTAAAGGGGTGTAAATCATGATACTTTTCATCCCATAGTTGACTGGTTCCAATATCTGTTTCCTAAGGACTTCTCAGGGATACCACCAAAGAGGGATGTTGAGTTTATAATTTATCTCATTCCTCGAGTAGATCTAGTTTCTATTCCACTTTACATAATGTCATCAATAGATATTCAAAAACATAAGACCCAACTATAAGAGTTGATGGATATGGGATTATCTATCTGAGTATGTAACCTTGGGGTTCTACAATATTGTTTGGAAAGAAGTTTGATGGTACCTTTCATTTATCTTTTTATTACATAATGTTGAAACATAAGACTATGAATAACAGGTCTCCTCTTCCTTATATCTACTATCGCTTTAACCAGTTGCGAGGTGCTTGTTTTTTCACCAAGATTGGCTTGAGGATGAGGTATCATCAATTGAAAATAATACCTTATGATAAAACAAGGATTTATTTCATAAGTAGGCATACCCTATATGACTTCCTCAAGATGTTGTTCAGGCTAACAAACACTCCGTCTATGTTTACGGACATGATGAACCGAATGTTTGACTCATACCTGGATAAATTTTTTGGTTTTGTTTTTTGGATTTCATCTTGGTGTAATCCAAGACTCGTGATGATCATTCCCAACATTTTCCATCATACTGAGTACATTGGGAGACTATAGTATATATTACAGACCATATATGTATCAATTCTGGAATGATATGATTCATTTATTTAATCACATAATCTCAGAATATGTTTTTTCAATGTACCCAAATAATGTTCAGATAGCTTTTTCATGGTAGCATCCCAAGATTTTACTTTTATATCTATAGCGTTTTGGTTGTAGTGGGATATTATCAAAGGTTCATATATGATTTTTCTAGTTTGGAAGAACCAATTTCGGGCATGAAGATGAATGGAATCAAGTTTTATTATTATAGAGCTTGGAAGAATGTTTTCCTATTGTTGAATTAAGTGTTTAACTACTGCACTAATTTTTTTCCTACCCATGCTGGGAGAGGAATATACCATATTTTTATGTGCCCTGGATTAGACCTAATGTAGTGTTGATGTAGTCATGTTGATTTTTTTTATGGGTTTCATAATTTGAGGAAACAAGAATAAAATCACCCAACTAATGATCTTGAGTTGGTTGTGGAGGTTTATTCCTTATTGTTTTTACAACATTACATATTAGGCGAGAAGTTTACTTTGTATACTAATCACAAGAGATTAAATTATATCTTTTTGCAGTGATAACTAAATCATTAACAGTAGATCTAGATTGATTATATAGAGTCATTTTGTTTTTATCTGACATATACACTCCCAAAGATAAATAGTTTTGTAGATGATTTATGCAGGAACACAAAGACTCATATAGTTCTGGAATCTAGTTCTAAGTGGAGTATGTTTTCATTGCTAGATGGGATTCATATAGAAGTTCCGGATGGCCAGAATAAGATAACCCTTGTTTCTTTATCTGTTTTGCCCACATTTCTATGTTTAATCAGAGAGAGTTTGTATGAGTACCCCGAGTGTTTGGCCTCAAGGGAAATCCTTGAAGGTGAGGATTCACCTTATGACCGGACTATAGATGAGGATTAGAACATTTATGTTTGGAACCACATGGTTGTGCCTAAGAGTATGTGATAAGAGCTGATGTGTGAGTTTCATCCCTCAATGTGTGTAGTACATCCTAGTTGACTAAAATGTATTGTGAACTATGTCGATAGTATTGGTGGTCACGCATGAAGAGGTAGATTCTAGTGTCCATGTCATGATGGTAAACATGTCAATAATTTATGTCAAATCATCAATGACCTAGTGGTTTACTACAATAATTTTACATTACATAATGGTAGTGGGATGATGTTTCCTTGTACTTCATGGTGGGTCTTCTGCGGATTCCTCAAAAGAATGATTCTATTTAGATAATTATGGACTAATTGATGAATATATCCCATCTCATTCTGATATGGGAGACATTATAAGTGGATTTATTGATGGAAATTTACATTCAAGAGATAGTCCATTCACTTAGGTAGCATGGAGTATTGTTTCAAACCAAAATCTATTTTTCATGTCATGCTTCTGGGAGGTCTTATAGAATGTGTTGGGTACTGAGATATTTCTGAGTATGGCTTTCCCCCTACAGATATATGCGAATTCAGAACACATTATTAAAGTTCTTGAGGTCATGATACAAGAATTGATCCTAAACGTTGGTGGTTCTTTGTAGAAGTACTTAGTTATCATTGGGTTCACCAATAATTATAGTTATCAGGTGACTATTCTGATGAACCATGTGAGTGTCTTTATGGAAGGGAATGAAGATCAGCAATATGTTTTATGGAGGAAGGTAAGTCTAAGTTTTTATGAAAAAGTATCATATAGGATACATCAAAGAATGTCTAATTGATTTAGAAACATATTTCTATAGCTCATACCAGTCAGAAGATGTATCTTGATCTTTTTCGATGAGTAGTGAATAAGTCATAAATCTCACAAAAATAAAATTTAGATGGGAATCCTCTTACCTTATGCTTTTAATTTTATCATTCATTTTCAAACCTCCTATATAATAAATATACCATTATTATAAATCTAACATAGAACCAAATTATTATACATAATACCATATATTATTTCATTATGACTGTATATTACCTTTTTATTAACACTTCTTGTTAATCTAACATTCTGGTAATATCCTCTTTGTTCCACGTATATGTTTTGACTTGTTATTCATGAACCTCTTACATAGAGCATGATTTATATATTTAAATAATCTAAAACATGATATAGATATCATATATATTCAAAATATAAATATTTATTATAATTTATAAAATATAGAAATATGAAATGGAATACACCTTTCATTGAGACGGTAGGTTATACATATGCATGAACATTGTTTTATGTTATCTGTTCATATTAAAGTAAATTATATATATATATATTATAATTTTAATTATAAGTATTATGTCATATATATCATATAAATTTACTAAACCTATCCTCAATACATTACATGTAATGTGTGAACCAATCATATCGCTTTGATGAGGCAGTAGTCCACACATCAAAAAATGAATTTATCATATTTACACAAAATGGAAACCATGAAGGAATGCGTTATATAATTATTAAAGAAGAATAATTAAATAATAACTACCCGATATATCATATAAAAATAGAAATTACATCCATTATTTCCAACCTTGAAAGGTAGAAATGGAATAACGAGCACAATTTGTTCACGAGGTGGTAGTCTATCGTACACACAAACAATGATTATGTATCCCATTTGATGGAAGTGTGTATGAGTGTAGTTAGAAACCATAATAGAAAAACATATCAAAATATTTATGATAATGAGGTTATTATATAATTTTTTAATAATAATATTTTAACGGGGTACATAATGAATATAAAACAAAAGAGCTTGGGGAAGGATATTACCCCTTATTTCGGTAACTCCTCTTGGTTTCCACCAAAGAACTTCATTGGTTTTATTTCTCATAAAAGGTGGGATTCTATGATGAATAAAGGGATTTTGGGAGGTTATTTTTGTAGGGTTTTTCTAAGCCATATTTTCTTGAGTGGTGTGAGTGACTGAGGGGGTGAGTTTCCTTTTATATTGGAGGAAGAATGGAATTCATGTAAATATAAAACGGTAAACACTATTAATTGGTCCCCCTTACATAATGTGTCCAAAATAATTGCCCATTTTTAATAAAAAAGGATAAATGGTTGAAATATGGAAAAATAGTGGATTTTCCAAAATTTATATATCATTTTACCCGTTGATAATAATGTTTAACAATTAAGAAAACTCATTACTACATTAATCGATGTTGTTAATTTTAATTACATTCACTAATCACTTTGGTAAAAAAAATGCAGATCTTTTGTGCCCTAGGGTGCAGCTCAGTTGGTAGTGTCCCCTGTGGGTCTTGGCGTGGTCTCGAGTTCGATTCTTTCCATGTTCATCCCTATAGTGCTTGTTGCATGGTTTTCTTTGTACCTTAGCCCATTCCCCGGATAAACTGAGGCTTCAGCCTCACCTTTATAAATTATTTTGATTCCAAATTTTTAATCCATATTTTATATTCTAATTATATAATTGAAATAAATTAATTTAAAATTGTCTCAATGTTAGGGTGAAACAATGGGTTTTTAAAATGAAAATGCTCAAAAGTTTTTAATGTATTTATATCTTGTTTCAATGTGAAATTGAATAAAATGGACTAAATTTTGTCAATTGACGTATAATTGATATAATTATACTTTAAAACTAAAATATAATATAATTTAACTATATTAATAAATTATATGTAAAATTAGTTTGGAATGAAAATTTAGTATTTTCAGTATTCCTCAAAAATTTAAAATTTAGAGAAAAATACAAAAAATTTAACAAAGTAAATTATTATGATATAATTTTAAAAGTGATGTTTATGGTTTTAAATAAAAAGTTATATAAGTTTTAAAATTTATATTTAAAATGGGTTTTCCATTAAATGGCAGTACAATTACCCTTTTAATAAAATGCCTATTTTAATTCATATTATTAGATTCATTATTATCTTATGCTGATCAGTTCCAATGGATGAGTGTAATTTTTTTTGATAAACTATATATTATATAAATTTTTTTTAGAACTATGATTAAATAGTGTTTTTTCTAATTTATTGAGTTAAAATTGTATTTATTCATAGAGAAATAGTTTAATTAGAAAATAAATTTCATTATATTTAAAAATTTATTACTTTCATTTATAACTAATTGATAACCAAAGGAATCATTTTATATACATTTTTAAATAATATTTTATCACTTTATTTAATCTTATTTCTAAATTCGATTCTAACAGTTGGTTGGAAACTATAATTATATTTTAATAACAATATTAATAATAAATTGTAGTTCAGTTAAACTTGGCCTTGCGCGTAAAGCAATAAATTTAAGGAAATAGGCATTGTGTGTAAACAATCCAAACATAGTGATGTGTGTACTAAAAGTTAATGTTATTTTTTAATTTAGTGCATTATTGACATGGTGTTTCATATATTACATTCCAAACATAGTGATTTCATATAAAAAAGTCTATATTCGATGTTTTTTGAAATGAAAACTATTAAAAAGATTAAATTAATTCAGAAAAAATTCCCTAAATATTAGGGTGTTATAGATTCTAGGAATGTTTTATGATCCATATGTATAAACGTTTTAGAGGCAATAAATTTGATCTCAAAGAAAAAACATTATTGTATTTTCTGTTTTCAAATTTACTTTAAATGAATTTATGTATGTAGTTTACCATGATTACTAAATTAGATAGTTCTTTGAGATGTGATTACTTGTATATTATTATAATAAAATAAATTATCCATTGGAATTAGGATACTCAAGTTGGGGTATTTATAATTGGTATCAAAGAAATATTAGTGGAAACCTGAGGAACTAGATTTAAGAAAACATATATTAAGGGATATAAAAATATGATTTAGATTAAGTGTAATTATAGAAGAACATCCTAATGTTTCGGTGATTTAGAGATTATATAGTTTTCCATTACAATACAGCTTTTTCTCGATACTAAAAGTGATAAATGTTCTATAAAAGATATACATAGGGGAATAACACTAAAAAGGGAATATCGAGCTTCAATCAAGCTTTAATTGGGACTTGAAAATGATCCTTACTGTGCACCTAGTTTAAAAATAGTGATATATATGATTTGGGTAATTTAAATTTTTTAAAAAACTATTATGATTGGTTTTTAATTAATTTTATTATTAAAAAAAATTACTAATGAAACCAAGTATATGATTATGGGATAATCTATGAATAATTTTTTAATTTATGCCAAGCGTGTCACTAGTTTTTGGATTATATGCTATTTTTAATTATTTTTTATACATTATAGTGAGTATAATTTTTTATAAAAGGAACATATAAGAAGAAATTGTAACCATATAAATAAGCATACCCCATGAATTTATTTACTCGCAGGAAAGATATGACGCTAGACTGGGAGTTATAGGTGGAACTGATCAAATTATAATAGAATTTGGTAACCAACTTAGTTTATGAGAAACTGACTTAGGTTATGAACAATAACATAAATCGTATAGAGATTCTTGATAAACCACTACATTGTGTAATAATGTTGGGAAACTTTATGTGTTAGGAACCTCCATCATTCAATAGGACAAAAAATCCTTTTCAATTGAAAAATGTGCAAGTTAAATAGAGAAGATGTTTATCACTTTTGATGGAATTGAAAGGATGAAAGCATCTATTGTTGCCTATTATCTCTTAGTGGATGTAGATAAATAGTGGTCATTTATTTAATATAATAAGATTGAATAATAAATAAAAAATATTCAGGGGAATTATATTAAGTTTCTCGAATTAGAAAAGTGTATTTTTCAAGATAAAAGAGTGAAAATAGAGTTGATATTCCTGAATATGGAGAAAATGAAGAAGAAAATATTATTTTTTAAGAAGAAAAAATTACAAAGATATAAAGACATGATATAGACTACGTATGTAATACAAAGAATAAATATTGACAAATTATTTTGTGGATTAAAACCAATTATTTCAATGGAACTAGTCTCTTGGACCTTATCATCATACAAGGATATAATATCACGTGTTAACAAATAATAAAAAGATTATCAAATTCTTATTTCTTAAATGGGAAGTAAGATAAAAAGTGAATCATAGAGAAAATACATATTAGGGGATGAAGGGAAAGAGTGATTTTCCGTGATGTGATTATTGTGGATGGAATCAAACTTGTTGTTTTTTGAAGGTAATGGGAGGTGTCTAAATTTTTATAGATAAAATACACTATGATTGAGATTATAAAAGAAGAAAATAAACATTCAATGTTCAATAATTCAACTTTAAGGATATGGGAAACTATAAAGACAAATTCTTCAAGCATCAAGGGAATATAACTCATAAAATTCTAAGGGTTCAAGTTCAATCTTATGATATTACAATATATTAAGTAGAATAATTAAAGTTTTTGTGGTTGGGTTCAAGAATTATATTGTAGGATTATTTTATCAATGATATTCTGGATATAAAGATCATGAAATGTATGAGGATGTTTTTGACTTTGTATTTCTTTAAGGATTTGAAAGCAAGTGTTGAATGGTATAAAGAAAAATAATTTAGTGGAAAATTTATATTTTTGGAATAAATGAGATTATGTTATTATAACCCTTAATATGTTATTAATGCCTAATTAATAATGATAAAGAATTTATTATGGGATAGTAGCAGTGACCATAAATTTTGATTGTGATTAGATGGTTTATGCTATCTTTGTATGAGTCTATAGATTGCTTGGGTTTAGAGAATATACTCAAACCCTGAGTTTTTTATTTTTGGAAACGTGGATTCTTTTAATAAGTTCATTTGATGATCATGGTATTCACTTGTTGGGGATATTTCATTAAGAAACACATTATATTATATTTTGGATGTAATGATGACATAGTGACCTTCCCTTTAAATTTTGGACTTTGAATTTGGTCAGACGTATTTTTGATGAGTCTTAAGATTACCTATGTATGCAATGGATTATGATGAATTTTGAGAGTCAAAATTGAGGTATTATATATTAATATATTAAATTTTATAGCTTTTGATAACCATTTTGGTCTTATAAAATAGAGGAAGTAAAGTTTGTTACTCTTTTATGGATCTTATGATCAGTTAAAAGAAAATTCAAGTTCATTAAAAATAAAAAAATGAAATTTGGATATTAATTTCCCCCATTGTATATTTATGGATTTTTTGTTGTTATGTTTTATATATCTTTAACATTATTTTTATCAATGATCCCTATCATTATGCATAATTATTTACACATTTCTTCTATATTCATTTCTTCAATTCCCACAAATTTCTCCTCTATGGAATCCAAGTACATGTCATTCTAATTGATATTTATACCTACCATAATATATTGTCAATATGATGTTACATTAACCCTTTTATGTTGTGGGGTTTCAAAAAATGTATTTTCTAATGTCAACTGCTTGATTTCCAAGATCAATATTAATTCATGATGATGCAGTTTATTTAAAGGGTAGAATATGACACCATAAAATTTTAAATAAAGGAAAATTATGTTTGATATTTCATGTGACAAGATTCAATGAGTTTAACTGGCTCCTGAAATATATTCCATTAAATTTAATCTATTTAATAACTTGTAATGCATGCTTTTTTGGGTTTCAATGAAACATGATACTCTATTAAAATATTGTTATTTAAACATGAACATTATAACATATCCATTAAATTGAAGGGTATGAATATCAATAAATAAATTCTTAAAATAATATTATTAAAAAATTTGTAAAATATATTTTTTGGTTATATATTTATTATAAATAAAATAATAAATATTTTATGAAAAATTAAATTTTTTCTGAAAAAATATTATTTTTCCAAATGGTGTTTTAGCCTCACTTTGTTAACGTAATTAAAAATTAATTTTTTACTAATTTTAGAAATTTTATTCCAAATAATAAAAATGATTTTTAAAATATACTTGTCAAAATTATATTTGATTTATATATTTAAAATGCATGGAAAAGTTTAATTTTTTAATGAATAATGAAAAATGACTATTTTTATCCAAAACTTCTTTTATATTAAAATTATTTATAAAGTTCAATTATATTTCATATTCTTTTCACAGTTACATTATATAAACTATATTAAACTTTAAATAATTTTGTTCATTCAAATAAATTTCATAGTGAATTTTGATATTAGATTCTTTTAAATATTTCATTGTTTTTTTTTCGGAAAACCCATTTTCTCAACACATCCATGGGCTTATTTTTTAATTCAATTCTGCATATTTTTTGAATTAAATTTGGAAAAAATGGATTAAATATTTTTAATTATATTAATTTTAACATAATATTTTACCACAATTAATGGTGAAGTTGTGAAAACAATTATCCTGGTCAAGGAATAAATTATTTTACTTGGGGTTAAACGAGGAAGTTAAAGGACTAAATAACATAACTATCCAAAAACCATATTATAGAAATATTTTGAGCAGATAAATTATTATTTTTGAAACTAAAAAATTTTAGATTCTTGTTTCATGTGAAAAAATATGGTATCACATATATTTTCAAAAATGCCAAACCCCCTCCCCCCTTATAAAAGCCCCTCAAATCCTCCCTCATATAAAAACATCCAAATAAATTTGCATTAAGAGGTCATATAAAAAATCCATTAATTACTTACCTCACCACACCAAAGTTTCCTGGGTTAGATCATAAATAAAATCTAGGAGGGTGTTTTTTAAAACCTATGGAGGTTTCATAAATAATAGGTATTGTTTTAAAATATTCATTTTTATTTTAGTACTTAAAATATCTTCTCATAAGATTCTTATTCTATGATTACATAATATCACGATTATATCCCATATAAATAGATATTATTATGTTAATTTAATTACCTTTATCAATATCCTCTTCCATTAAATGGGAAATGAAATTCTTGATTGTGTGTACGACAAAGTACCACCTCACAAAGAGATGTCACTCATTTTCCATCCTCACCTTTAAAAGATGGTTATAATGATGGATTTAACATATTTATATGATATTAATTACCTTTATATAACTCAAAAATTATTATATCACAAATTCCATTTTAAATTCCATTATATCGGGGACATTATAACGTCAGTCTTGTGTTTGACAGACTACAGCCTCATGAAGTGATGTGATACGTTTTCCTCTTAAAATTTACAAGGAAGGTAGTAAGGATAATTTAAAAAATATGTGATATATATGAAATAAATATAATTAAATAAATATAATATCACTTATAAATTTATACAATCTCATCCATTTGAAAACAATAATGTTGCTCATGAGTACATGTGACAACACCCTCCATATAGCGATGTGAAATGTTTTTCATTTAATTTTTATATAGATGGTAATAAATATTTACTTTATTAATATAAATTATATGTGAAATAATAATTATTATGGAATGGTGAAATATTATTTATATTCCTTTCATTCCATTTTTTGAGAAAAATTAAAACAACATGCATGCATATGTATAACCTACCTTCTTTTTAAATGATATAATTAATTTTCTATCTTTATATTTTATGGATTAATATAAATAAAAATATAATTAATATATATGTTATTTATATCATGTTTTAAATTATAGATATTTTGTAATAATGATCAAGTAAAAGGACTGAAATTACTAAATCAATATATACATGAAAAAACAAGTTATTATCACCTAAAACAGTGACTTTAACAAAGAAATGATGATAAATAGGTCATAAAATACATTAAGTATATAATATATGGTAATAAATATATGATTACTCTTGATTAATATATTTATAATAAATATATATTTATTATATAGGAGGTACAAGAAGCATACAAAGGAAAATAGACTTGAGGTAAGGGTTTGTCATCTCACTTTTACTTTTATGAAGAATATATCATATTCACATCTTATTTAATTTCTATGATGTATATACTACCCCTTTTATATGATAAATCATGAATCAATTTATCTTAATGTTATTTAAATTTATATTTTTATTAATTTATTTCAGGGGTCTTAAAGATCAAAAGTTCTAAAAGTTGTACTGGTTTATTTGATAATCTCCTTATTTATCATGATTGTGTATATTCTTGCCCCTCTTGGGGGAATTATTTGATATTTAATTGTTATAAAAATATATTTTATTATATTATGTTTATACATAAAAAGTTTATGTAATAATATCATCTTCCCTCTCTTTTGTATTCAAATTTGTTAGAATATATTTTTTAAGAATCTACCTTTATTTTTTATTTGTTTTTGAATCCTTTTACTTATAAAACCATGTTTTATAAAAATGTTTTAAAAAATATTTTTAACATTTTCAAAATGATTTATTAAAGAAAAATTTTCCCATTTTTCCATTTTTTAGATGTTTATTTAATGGAATATTCATGTACTACAACATAATCACCTGGTAGCGATAATTAGTTTTAACTTTTGTGGTTGATTAAATTGTTTTTATATGGTTCTATAACAGTTTCTAAATAGAACCACTAAATTTATAATCATCATCCAATTCCTGATGTTTTCATTCATTTAGAGGTGGTTTCTGGGAATCATCGTATAATTATTATTTAGCGGTTGTTTGTGGCTGTAGTAGTGATTTCCCTTTCTAAAAATGTTTAGGATATAGCGGTTGTTTAAACCCTCTCAATATCCTTCGCATTTGTTTTCAGGTGAAACCATTGTGAAATAAATATTGGACTTAAATAGTGGTGGGTAAACAACCTATATTCAATAATTTGGCACATATTTTGGCCGTTTAAACTTCCTCTATATATTAATTTGAAAAAAATCTATAGAATCTAGATCCCCAAAATAGTCAAAAAAAATTTGATACATATATAATATATTAGTTTGGATATTAGCATAAACTATATAAAATTGGGTTGAAAATAAGGAAATTAAATAATCAATACTAGATATAGGCGAAAACCCTCTATATCATGATAATCCATTCTTGTTTTAAATATATTGAGACTTGACTCAGAATCAGATATTATAATCGTGGGACAAACCCTATGGATGGAAAAAATGTATACCTTTAAATAACCCATACATATATACATAATAACACACTCATTTAAATAAATGTGTGAAAATAATTTGGGGACATAGTGACCCATTTTATGTATGAAAATTAGGCCTATGAAATAAATAAATTCTAGTAACTCATCTCAAGGAATAGGGGAATGGGTATAATGTGTCACATAAATCTTATATCCCATATGATGTATATAGATTGAAGAAATTTTAAACTCATAACATTCCATCAATCTCTATGATACTGACCATTGGGCCGACTCAGGATGTATATAACAAAAAAATATAGTACTTATAAAATACATATACAGACTATCAATGAAAACACCATGCTATAATACAAACTATAGACATGCCTAAAGAAATGTTAATAACTATATCAACCAACATGATCATTTTAATAAAGTTACAACATTCATGATATAGTAATGAAAAAATATGATTAAAACCATACCCATTTTCACCACACCCAACAATGAGATCATATAAGCATGAAGGTAAGCAATATGGTTTACTATCATATACAAATTAATAGACTAGTCCATTAATAAATTACAGCATGTAAGCAAGGAAAACAATTCAATTGGATATTTAATTCATAATACATTTTATAAAGACATATATTACGTTATTAGTGAACTCGTTAAAAAAATCCCATAAGGTGTACACAACCCAAACATGGTACAAAACTAATAAATACCAGTGGCAATGCTAAAAACCACTTAGTCATGAAGTAAATTATTCCAGAGGGACATGTTTTTGATAGTTTACTTATTACACATAATCACCGAATCCAAAGGGAATGTTGATCACTACCTGATGAAGTTTGACGGACACCCTCTCCATCTCCATATTCACTTCTTGATTCCAGCACTTTCATAACAATTATGTTCAAATTTTAAAAGTATTGTAAATTTAAATTTATACTTAAAAAAAATTGTGTTCTAAATGAATTTTTTGTGTGTGATTTACCTTCTAAAAACCATCCATTGTGGAAATATCACCAGGGAAAGATCTAGTTTTCTTAAAATAAAATTCAATCAATACGTCTTTTTGATATAAGATATTTGCATCTTTCATATTAATATGAGACCCATGTTCTGTAAAAAAATTCATTGCAACAATATCCCTCTAAGTATATCAATATATTGAGTAACTACAACTAGGATTATGTGCTGATGCAATGTTAGATTCTCTTCCAAATACCTTAGATGGTAAAGGTCCCAAACCGATCCCACACACTCAACCAGGATGATCCTTCCCACATACATAACCAACTGAATCATCCTAGGAGACCATGAAGGACGACATAGGATTAACATTCCATAGTTATTTTATTTTTACGTATAAATGAAATATTATTCATATTTGAAGTAATACATATTTTAAAAAAACTGATAATAATTTATTAAAATAAACAGTTAATATTTCTATCTTTAATAACATTGCTTTCATATTTTATGAAAATAGTTAGTAGTATAAAAAAGTTTAATAGCTTTATTCACATTAATCTTTGTACATATAATTGTCACCCTCCAATATCCTTACGAAGAAATAGTAGTGTTGACCTTCTTCCATGATATTAAAGCTGATGAATGTGGAGGCCCTACCTCATATACAGATGGGACATTGATGAAGGGTGTTCCAGATGATGCCAGAATGGAGGGTGTGAGAGACAATGCAGGGGAGAAGATGAAGGGTGTTTCAGAAGCAATAGGGATGGAGGCTAATAGATCATCATCCTTTGGTGTGGTCAATGGAACATCAATTGAAATATGGATGGGTTTTGTTAAATGATTACTCATGAGGATTCTTGTATTTTAATCAAATAAAATTAATTTTAGGACATATATTTAAAAAACATAATACAGAAAAAAATAAGATATGATAACAGATGAAAAGTACGGAAAACACAATATACATAGATATGATAATGAATTAATTCACATATAAAAAAGTGGTTATTATATTAATTCTAATGGGTAGAGTGAAATCATAACTACAAGTATGAGTAGAATGAAATCATACTATTATAACACTTTTACCTCGAACAGCCAGTTAGATACCCAAGGCTTCCCATTATTTTTCTAATTCCAAACATCAAAAGATGAAAAATAAACATTTATAAGACCATCATGTCATACGTGTAAATCCTTTTTTAGAAACAAATATTTTCAAATCTATATATCATCATCTCAAATCATATGATTGAAAAATTATATATAAGATAAAAAGTAGAACATATAAAGGGTGGAATAAATTAATATCACTATTATCTCAAGCCAAACATGGATAAATAAAAAAACATAACTTAAACCCATGAGATAATTATCTTAAAATATAAAATAATTTAGATAATAAATTATGATTCTAAAATAAGGGATAATGTTTTAATTTTTATTAATTCTTCATATGATAATTATCCCCCTCTCAATGTATGAGAAATCCCACAATGATCCTAAAAATTTTAATTATATTATCAAGATAATCCACTAATTAGAATCTCAAAATTCGAATTGTTTAATATTTTTTATTTCTAGGTTCTATTTGAAAATTCATAATGAATTTATATTTAAGAGAATATGTATCTATTTCTTACCATAATTGAATATCCTAACAGAAACTAATTATGAAAATATATAGTAAATAATAAAGATGAGGAATGCATCTCTATTCAGGAATGAAAATGTATTTTCAATTGTCCCATGTTTTAAGTCTATTGGATGTAGGCTTAGAATGGAATAAGATGAACGTATTTTAGTTATATTAACTACCAATAAGAAGTAATTTTTTTTAATTTGATATGATCAAAATATTATTTTGAATCAAAAGAGTAACTGATATTTCTTTCTTAAATTTTACTACCAATACAGAATAATAAGTGGGGGTGATAAAAAGTTTAATGATTCACATAGTGCCGAAATAATTGATTAAAAATATATTAATTAAAACTATAAAAAATATATAGTCACCTTCATTTTTGGATATTTTATTTTTTTTAGGAATGATATGACCCACTAGGAAGAATAATTCTTTTAAGATGGAGAATGTGAAATCAAAAACTATAGTGATATATATTAGTGTCCCAAAAATGAAATAGAAATGATATAATAAATATTTATCTTGAATAAATATTTTCCATTATCGGATGGGATTTTCTATAATAAATTATTAAAAAAATTAAGGCCACTAAAATTTTTAATGGTACGTTCTATACACTTGAAAAAAACTAATATAATTATATTGATGTAAAAAACAATCAACTTGAAATCCAATCAATTATGATTAAGAATTATGAAAAATAATTTAAAGATAAATCCAACCTTCATGATTTTTTTAGAATAATATTGAAATGATCAAAATTTAATATGAATATAAAATAAATATAAATATCCTTAAGAAAAATGTGAAGTGCATAAAGTCAAAGTTTTAAATATAACAACTATTCAAATTAACTATTAAAAATAAGTTTAAATGAGAGTTGATACCTCACATAATTCTTATATGGTTTTATATGAAAAATTTCCATGTCTAGTGGAAAATATATCATCAGATCATATAATGATCAACATTTAGTATACCAAATGGAAAAAATAATAATCAACATCATTAAATTTAAATTGTACGAAATTTATTTTCAGGTACAATGAAAGTATGAATTATAAATATATATAAAAATTGATGAAACAAAATAGAGATAAATCCACATATAAACCGACATGAACACCATAGAAAAATTAAACCCATATTAATTAAAAAAACATAGGAAACTCGCATGGACATCATTATATAACAAAATGAAAAGATAGCACCGAAAAAAACTACCCCAAGATGTCCTCTACCATAGATGAACAGAATCCCCCAAGAGATTTGGGAAATTCCATCATTTCAATCTCCAAAAATACCCTAATCAAAGAAAAAATAAAAAATAACCAATAAACTGATCAAGGGTGGTGTTATTAGGGTGTTACTAGCCTCAAATAACTTAAAAAACCAAAATCATGCCACAAATTAAGGGAAGGTGAATGAAGGAAGGGATAGGGTTGCTAGAGGTCGAACCACGGATGACAACTTGAACTCAGGGTGGTTGAGGGGGAAAGGGAGCACTAATGATTTCTACCACCAATGAGGGGGAAAGGAATGGAGTTTCCAGTGAGGGGGTAAATATGGTGGCGAGGGATTAAGGGGGTTCTCGGGGGAGAAGGTGGGTAAGGGGAGAAGGGGGTTGGGGGAGAAAATATGATTTTTAATAAATGGTGAAATATTATTTTCGGATTTTAAAAGTCGGTGACAAAAGTCACATAATTGTTTTAAGAGCTAGTTTACTAAACCACCATTAGACTATGAATTTGGTGTAGTGATGTAGTTTTCAAAATAAATACGATTTGGATTTTACCCAAAATGTGTAAGGGATATTTTTATTAACTTATATTACATATATGGAATTCTCTTCTATCATGACACTCATTATTTTGAATACCCCTTTAAAATTTTACAATGTTATTTCTAAAGAATTGTTTCCCTAATATTCTGCTAATTTTTAGTTTTTGAATGTTATTTTTAATGTAAAACAGGCATTTTCAAAAAGATTTTAAAAAAACGTAATATATCAATAACAACACCCTGGTTTTTCTTTTGATTATATATGGAATAATTTGTAATGATTATATCCTTATTTTTAATTCAGATGGTTTATGATTATTGTGACTATGGATGTATCAGTTTGATACCATTCATATTACTATGGTGGTTTATGATTATGTTTATTGATTAGTTAAATTTTTAATATTTCATTGATATATTTTTAATATGAATGTATAATGTTTTATGATTTTTCCCTAACATATAAGGAATTTATTTCACTTAATAAGTGATAGGTTGGGCCAAATATAGCCCTTCAATTCATCAATACTTCCCATGAGGTAAACTAGATTGGTTATTTGGTAGATCCCGTATCCATTAATTTAATATACAAAGGTAAGAGGCCTTGATAGTATGGATATTATTTCTAGAATCATGAAATAAATAAATATGAGATTATTTATTAATTTTCCACTTGATTATTAAAATATATAGAATATCCATGGTCACCTTTCAAGTTCATGACATTATTTTTATAGAATTATTTTATCATCATTTTTTCCTTCCATATTATTCATCATGTTCATGTTATAAATTAAAAATAATTCATTTAAATTATTTAATTTTTTATGATGATGTTGTATTATCTATTCATTATAGTTTCTGATATAAACAGACTAATACTGTGAATTAGAACTCACTGTTTTATTATGTTTTCTTTCCCAAATATTCGAATAAATTTTTTATGATTTAAATGTATGGAAATTATAAAGGGAATAAAGATTATATCAAAATAATTTTTTTGTATTTTATGTTTTCAAATGTTTGTGAAATTCATGTGTATAGTAGTTAAACAAGACTAAAAAACTAATAAGCCATTTTGTATGTGATTCCTTGTATCTTATTGCACTATAATAATATAACCACAAACTCTAGGATACTACAGTTGGAGTATTTAAAAGAAACATCTATAAGACTTATAATAAGCAATAAAGTAATAAAATTTTGATGGAATAATTAGATAATCTTCTCATTAAAGTATATGATTCGTTAAAATTTCCATTCATCGATGAAAAATTATTTTATATGATTAATAACATTTTATTCAGAAAATAATATGAAATAAAATTAATATTTTGAAACCTTTTATTTTAAAAGAAATAGTTTTATAGAAAAATGAATATATATTTTGTTATAAAACCTTGAAATTAAGGATAAAAACTCTTAATTACATATGTTGTTGATGGAAGGAAAATGATAATTAATTTAAAATAATTAATAAGGTTTTTCCATTATCAATTTTTAAAGAAGGTCAGCACTGGTAGAAAATGACTTTATTGAAAATATTAAAAATGGTTCACCTTTTAAATAATGTTAGGCCTAATGAAAATTTACATAAGATATCATAAAATTATATATAAGTAATTCCAAAAAACAAAATAATTAATATGGATGTGAAATAGAATGATTCCTGACTAAATAGAAGGTGTAAGGTCGGTTTATTATACAAGAATCATTTTGAGTGGATTATAGACCAATGGGAATTAAAAATTGTATGAGGACTTGTAAAAATCATGTAAAATCATTAGATAAAAAAATATATGTTATTGTAGGGAAAAATACCTTGTAAATATTTCAAAATGGAATCGTATTCTTGATAATCATGAATATAAAAATTGATCAGAAACAAAACCCTTATATTATCTACATAATTTTATGAAATCCCTTTAACCCCAAGTATAATATACATAACCCTCTCAATAAATTATTTAAAAACATTATTTAGATATTTTATCTTATTTATTCATTCATTATAATCATTAATTATTCATTTATTAATTTTTTATTATTTTTTTATTATTAGATGTTAGTTATCTTGATTTTTTTAACAATGCTTGTAATTTCAATTTAGATCCCTTGTTTTTTATAATAAGTTAATGGATCATGATTTTAATGTATTAGAAATGATTTCCCACAATTATGTTTTATATTTATAGTATCATTACATGATATTAGTAGTTATGATTCAGCATGGTGAAATTATTGTGGATCCTATTCAAATATTTTTTTGAATTAAATGTTTTATATTAATAATAGTTCATATATTATTTTAATTCCTATTTTATATTTTTATAATATTAAATGAATATAAAATTTATTCATTAAAAACATTCTTATAAACATCCTTGTAAGAATGTATAGAAAAATTAAATGTGTGGTTCTTGGAGGCGGAAGTCTGTGCCTAGCATAGGTGATGTTTTCATTTCAAAGGGATGAGAGGGAGAGATATAACAGATATTAAATTATTAAAATTAAATTTAAGTATCATATTTATACTTATTTAATTTTATTTAAATGTTTTTCAAATTTTTTGAAAAAAAAATATAGATTAAAATCATAGGGATTCGATAGTAATTGGGTTGAGATTTTATATCTTCCCACAATGGAGATTTTGGAAATTGCATACTTGAGGAACTATCTTGTAACCATGTACATGAAACCCAAGGAATTTTCTTTATAGAGTGGTAAAATGGGAATTCGTTCATGGATATTTTTATGTTTTGGTGTTTCTTGATGTTGGTGTAGAATATCTCTCTTAGTAGACGAAAAACTAAAATTTTCCTTGGATAGTAATTTCAAGGGGTAAAGATTGAATCAAAAAGGAGTTAGTTGATTTAGATGATTAATTATTAGTGAGACATGAGGATATGTCCTTAAACCCTAAAAAATTCATTTTAATGGTTTATATCACAAGTTGATTTTGTTAAATTTTTTCCACATTATGTGACCTGTTATACCTTTATTAAATTTAATATAAATATATTATCGTGGTAATTATTCTTTTTATAAAATTATAATATGGAACTTCCTGGATATTTTTAATATAATGATTAAGAATTTGGTATCCATATAATATAATTATATATATGCACAATAAAATAAAATTCTGAATTAAAAATTGTATATATAAAAAACGCTTTTGTAGAAAAATGCCTTCTAAAATATTAGGGATTTTTATTCTTGTTTTCATATAAATTAATAATTAAATTGATGTTAAAATACTACCCGTATAAAAAATATATTTCAACATAATTTATATGTATTAGATTTATTTATATTAAATTAATTTCCCAGAACATAAATGGCAATTTATATTAAAATCCATTTTTAATCATAAAATAATTTTATTAATTATTGAACAACATTAATAGAGTCTATCTATATTAAAAATTAATACTATTTTTTATAAATTTATAAAAATGAAATATATAAAAACTTATATCATGTATAATTAATTTATTAGAATTAGAATTATATTTTTATATCATTTTATCTTCTACTTATGAAACCTTTCAAGATTTACATGTCATACTTCATATATGTTAAGAAATAATGGATGGAATGGGTGGTGTTTTAGTTAGTAATAATCACATAGTGATCTATATGATCTTGGACTTATAAATCATACAATTTTTTAAAATATTCAAGTTTGATAGTTTGGATTTGGATTGGTGTAGGGAAAATCGAAATAAAGCTACCTCTCTTTAAATCTCAAACAAATGAGCTTAAATTGTATGTATTCAAAAACTAGATTCATTTATTATACTTTATTTATTAATATAATGTTAATATTACTTTTAATAATTCCCACCACTTCATTAGTTATGTTCAAAATTAAATATTTAATTATAATGTAGTTCAATATTGATTAGTCTAGCGGGAAACATGTTATCATAACACTGATGAATTGTTGTTTTTATGGTATTGAAATGTGTCCCTCATAGGGTACAAGATGTGTACTCCAAATTATCATACTCGGTTTGTGCCATCGATGGTATGAGTCATATATCACCCATGGATCATAGCGTGTAACACTTTAACATGTACCATGTAGATCTAGAAGGATTCCTAGGTTAGTAATATTATTCATATTGATTTACATGTCCAGAAACTACATGAATTTTATAGATAATGTACACACCATTTGGTATTTAACAATGACAAAAAACCATGCTCTCCCTGTGAGAAAGGTGCATGGAATGTGGATCATAAGTGAACACTGTGTGGTGGTATCTTTAATGTCAAATTCTACAACTCCATTAAATATTTCATTTGACAATCTTTTTTACAATCGATCTTTCTTGAAACCCCAGGAAAAAAATCTATCTTTTCTTGAACCCCTTATTTATCCTCCACTAGTCGTAGTTTATAAGAAAAATCACATGGGATTTGGTCACATAAAACAATGATGCATTAATATGTTACTTCATCATAAGAATCCACATGTCCTTAAATTCATAAACCCACCATTACCCATAAATCATATCAGGACGTCTCATTCGTGTTTTCATTCTCGAATATGTCCTACACAATTGTGAATTCTTATCATTATCTGATTCAATTCAATTTCCTTGAAATTAAGACCATGGATAGGGATTCATAATATAAAATCAAAAAATGGGGAATAACATGGTTGAAAGAGAAGACACCCAAAAATATATTTTTTGTGGATGACACGAAGGTTCAACCACTGATCATTGAACACGTATTTTCCAATGATGTAAAAAAGTGGAAGAATAATAACTTATCAATATAATAAAAATTTATTTTACTATGGACATGGAATCTAAAATAAAAATTGAATAATAAAATTTCAAGGCTTGGGAATAATGAATCACATAGTTTTTAGTTGAAAATAATAATCCCAAATCATGAATATGTAATTCCTTTTTTAAGACCATGATCACACTGATCTCTATTGGAAATGTGCATCAAGTAATTTTATTCTTAATTCCCCATATCTCTAACCTCCTCACTTATATCTCAATTAGGGTTGTTTTTAATGGTTTCCAACACTAATTAATTGAGAGAAATAAAAATAAAAAAGTGTAATTAGGTTTGGAATATAAATTTAATAATTTTTTTTATTTTTTTATTCATTCATTTTAACTAAAAAATTACAAAACTTATGGTGTAACAACCGAGGTACTTATAAAATAATTTTTTCCACTCTAAAATTAAAATGTATAATTCTTTATTAATGTATAACGAAATAATTTGGATTTATATAAATTAAGGAATCTATAATAATAGAATAGTAACATGACCTATAAAATCATAAGAAAAATTCAACTGTCTTAAAAGTAAAAATATGATATATTTAAATTATGGAATATGTAAATAAATAATTCCAAAGTAATAATTTAAGTGTTGGTATTTTCTAAAACATAAATGATTATTAATAATTTTTAAACAAATATATTATTGAAAAAAATTATATTCATAAAACATATTACTAAATTGATTTTTTAATTTCTTATGATTATAATATAATTTTATGAGACCATAATTAATTTTTTAATGTGTTATAAAAGTAGTTATAGTTTTAAAATTGGTAATTTTCAAATAAATTATTATTTTAATTAAAAATTACATTTATCATATTAAAAAATATATTTTCCAGAAAATTGAGTTCACTATTTAATTCTAAACACTAAAAAATGAATAGGATGGATTTTTGGAATTTTTTTGAAATAGATGAATTTTTACTGAATAATGAAATACAGTAATTTACGGTATATGATAAATACATGATTTACTGGGTCATAGATTATGTATGGATTATTTAAGACCATAATATCAAACTATAAATCATTTTTTTAATAAATGTAGTGATAATTCTCAAATTATTCATAGTCTTGACCCAAAATAATAAACTAATGAATAAAATAATCAAAAAACACTCCTCTCTTCAACTATAAATATCCCCCCTCACATCCTCTTCTCCCCACACCTCAAAGAATTTTAAATTGTTTAATTTATGCCCAATTCCATTCCCAGGATCCATTCAAATGTCCAAGACCTTATATTCTCACCAAAAAAAACAATTGTCTTAAAGAGGTTCTCAGGGTGCAGAATTCAAGAGGTAAAATCATCTTTCATTTTCCTTTATTTTCCTTTTAATTTCTTATCCTCACTTAAACTCCCATTATCCAAGTTGCCTGAAAACTCCATTATCTTATATATAATCTAATTTTATCATGTTTATGGGAAAATTAATCATCATGCTCTGTTTCCTCTCCCTTTTGTTCTGAAAATGAGAACATTATCTGTGATGTGTCGATTTACTACCATCGTGGACGATACACTTTGATTTTCCATTACTTCCTTCAATTATTGTCATAAAACCATTATTATGGTGAAATAAGTTTATATAATACATATTTTAAGTTATATAATGTTCTATAAGCAATATATAAACACGATATTAAATAAAATGATATAACTTCATGATTTATTTGAAAAACTGCCAAAACAAATTCAATCATTTTCATTAATGTTTTACTTAATGAATCATACTAATATCAGAAAAAATGATATATGATATCGTTTAAAATTATTGGAAAATATTAATATCATTTATTTTCACCTATGTATTTTTTTTCTTTTATTTGATAAGAAGATTCATTATGAATTTATCATAGAAACCATGGATAAAACACACCCAAAACAACGAAAATAGAAAAAAAGTAATAATATTTAGGAGTAAATTTGTTATAATATAGTCATATAAGAAATGAAAAACATTTAATAGTCCTATAATAGACTAATAAAAATATTTAAACCATTATACAGGAGTATTGAACCTGTTTTAAGTAAGACAAACACAAGGTAAGAGATTATTCCATATAAAACATATTTAAATGTTTTTAAAAAAATCACACGGAATGTTTCTATGATGCAAGTAGTCATGTTTAATGGGTTTTTATAGTTCCTAAAAAAATTCATGAGGAATTCTATTACTTATATCTCCCTAAAATACATTGGGTATGTTTTTGTTGGTGGTCGACCATATGGTTACTCCAAGTGTAATAGCGATGGTTATATCATAAGGTTGCTGCAAGGGTTACATCATAACGTATACATGAGGGTTACATCATCAGTTAGTCACAAGGGTCACATTATAAGGTATCCAGGAGGATTACAAATCAGATGGTATCCATAAGGGTTACAATCATACGTAATTAATTCCCCATGTTACCTTCATGGTTTTGTTAAAAAAAATTGTTTTATGGAAATATCATGTTTTCACACAGTAAATATATGATACTTAATGGGTGAGAAGTATATCTTTGTGAAAATGATTTCATATTTTCATAAGTATTCATGGACTAATATTTTCTCTCCTTATCTTTTTGTCCCTTATTGATATTGTTGTGCTTATCCCAAGTTTAAAAAAACAAAGGGTTTAAGGTTGGGTTAGAGAAATGGATAATCCATAATGAATGTTGTGAATATTTTTCATGAAAATATTCCATGTTTTATTAGACAAAAGTTGTATTATAAAAAATTGATATTGTTTTAGTAATACTGAATTTCTATTCTTATGGGCTGATATGTTTTATTGATGTTCTCATTATCTATAACTCTAAACTAAAATGATCCTTAATAATGTAAAAAAAGTGAATTTGCAAAGAATTTAATAGTTTATATAATGAATATAGTCGGGTCATTATAGTTTTTATCAGATCATAGTTTAGATAACATTAGGGTTTAGGATTATGTTAATAGAATACCATGAATTATTTTTATACTTTTCTTAGTTTTAAATGATATGAAATTTAAAGATTAACATGTTTCTTCATCTAAGATATGTCTGTTGAGAATAGATTCCACAAAAGAAATAGGGAAGCTTAATTAGGAAGGAACCAAGAGGATAATATCTTACCAAATCTACAAGATGGAATAGTGGAAATTGGAACTGAGAAATTTGTTAGAGTAATGTATCAACTGATGTGGTCTTTAAATTCAAGTGGAATCCATGAAAGATAAAAACCAGAGCTACCACAAAGGAACATGACAATAATGGCACATTTTATGAGCGAACACCCTCCTACTTTCAATGGATCTTCTAACTCAGTGGTGGATGAAGGATAGATTTATAAACCTAAAAATATATTTGATTTCAGGGGTTTTCATATAATCAAATGGTTTGTCTTTCCATTCGACTTTTTGAAGGTGAAGCTGACTAGTGGCGGTCAATGGTCAAGCATATCTGGGATAGTGGGGAGATTAATACCTTTCAATGGGATAAATTTAAGAATATTTTCCTTAAAAAATATTTTCCTAATGTGGTAGGACATAGGATGGAAATGAAATTCATCAAATTGAAACAAACGGAGGAATATTCAGTGTGTATGTATGAAGAAAACTTCACATTATTAGGAATTTATTCTCCAAATCCTATTCAGTATCTTGATAGTAAAATCAGCCACATTTACTCAAGATTTAATCCAATATACTAAAGGAATTTTCCTTCCAATGAATTCAAAATTTATAATGTCCTTTTTGATGTGATGATAAGGGAGAAATTATGTTTTCAAATGATCATGTGTACTTTGACAACAAGGAGAAATTAATCTCTATATGTAATGCAATGGGTAAGAATCAATAAAATACATATAAATGTATGAAATTATAGTTTCCAATTTGTGGGAACTGTTGAAAAAATAACCCTGGGGAATCCCTTACAAAATCTAGAAAGTGTTTCTGATGTTTTATGTTATGATATATTTCCCATTATTGAAATTACAAATATCTTACTATTGGTATGTTTAATTATGATAAACAAACTATAAAGTCTTTTAAATGTGGTGAGATGGGTCATTATGAAAATATCTACCTAAAGAAGTATTTGAATGATAGGAATAAGCTATATTATAAACAAAAACGTGTAGTGAAATCCTTTTCAAATATGTTAGTATAAGTTGGGTCATCCAATGAAGTAGTATCAGGTACTTTTATTGTTTGATCATATTTTTCTAATGTCTTGTTTGATAAAGGGTCTATACATTCCTTTCTTTGAGAAGAATTTCCAAGAAAATTTGAAACTTCACCTCAATAAAAAAATAATAACTTATGGTTAAAATTCCATGGGGAAATATTGTGGAAAAATTACATTATATGAATCTCAATGTTGTTTTATGTAGAAATAAATTACTTGAAATCTTTGATGTTTCACCACTAGTATAGTATGATGTTATTCTATATATGGATTGGCTATCTGTCTACCATGTTACAATTGATTATAGAGCCAAAGAAGTTGTTTTTTAGAAATATTTTCATTATGTATAGAAGAATCAACTAATATCATTGATAAAATATCAAGAAGATTAGAAACCATTAAATGATGGAAACTAAAGTCTTCTTTCACATATTTTTGAAAACAAGGCAACTTTTTAGACTAATGATCTAGTCGTTATAAATTAACACCTAGATGTTTTTCCTGTTGAGTTACCTAGTGTTATACTTGATTTAGAAGTTTAATTTTCCATTGAATTATTTCTTGAAGCTATTTAAATTTCTAAACCCCCTTATCGAATGGCTCAAGTGGAACTTATTGAATTAAAAAGGTAGTTATGGTGGATTCTTGATAAAGGTTTCAGTCATCCTAGCACATCACCGTGGGATTCTCCTATTTTTTCATTAAAAAAAGAGATGTTTATATGAGGCTTCTCATTGATTATATATCTTGGAATAACATTATTATTACGAATGAATATCCAATGCCTCATATCGATGAATTATTTGATCACCTCTAGGGAGGTCATTATTTTTTTCAAAATTGGCTTGAGATCCAGGTTCCATTAGCTGAATGTGAATGATGATGATATTCATGAAAAAAGCATTAAAAAGTATATATAGGAATTATGAGTATGTTTTTATGCTCTTTGTCTTGAAAAATTTCCCATTTTTATTTATAGATCATATGAATATAATATTCCATGAATAATTGGATAATTTTGTTATTATTTTTATTGATGATACATTCATTTATTAAAAAAGTTTTAAGGATCATGAAAAACATATAGGGATTGTTCTAAAAACACTAATATATGTGGGAAATTTTAAAAAAAAATTTATATTTGGATATAATATATTTCATTTCTTAGCACATTGTATATAAGGATAGTAAAATAATTGATCCCACTAAAACATTGTTGATGAATGGACAAGACCAATAAATGTTATATAGATTCATAGTATTATTGGGTTATAAATATATTTATGGGTGTTTGTTAAAAACATTCTATGGTTATCTAGTAAATTTACTAATTTAACACGAAAAGGGGTTTAATTTTTTTGGATTTAAGATTGTGAAGTTTATTTTCAGGAACTAAAAAAAGGATTGGTGAATGATCCAATGTTATCCCTACCTTCCACAAATGGTTATTTTTTTTAAACAACAGTTAATGATTTTTTAAAATGATTTGGTTGTGTTCTGATGTAGAATTATCAGATAATTATTTTATTCTTCATTAGAATTTAAATATTGTGAGTTAGATTATACCACATGGGATCTAGAATTAGCAGATGTGGTTTTTTCTTTAAAAAATGTTGGGCATCACTATATGGAGACAATTGTGAAATATATACTGACCATAAATTTTAGATTTATATATTTACTCAGAATGAATTGAACATGGTTTATAAAAGATACATGATACTAATAAAATATTATGATTGCACAGTCAATTACCATCTGGGAAAATATATCTTAGTGGTGGATTATTTGAGTCAAAAAAATAATGATACATTAACAGTGTTACGTTTGGAATATGAGCTCTTGTTTAATGATTTGATGAATTTGGGATTAAATGTTATTGGTGCAAGAAATTAATCTATTTTGTTTCAAATTTTAGTGAAATTATCTCTCTCAATGGGAATTAAGTATGTGCTAAATCAAGATCATGATTTATAAAAAAAAGATAGAATTGGTTAAGAAAGGTAAATTGCCTGAATTTAATGTTGATAAATATTGTGTCTTGAGATTTAGAAAGAGATTATGCATGCCATGTGATTCCCATCTCAAGAAACAGTTGTTAAATTAAGTTAATAGTTCTCCATTTTCAGTTCATCCTGGAAGCACGAAGATGTATAGAGAACATTGGGATTATTACTGGTGGGATGGATTAAAATGATGTATTACTAATTTTACCATCAATGTAACAATGTGATTTGGGTAATTTTTCATTGGCTAACTAAATCTACACATTCTGTTTCTGTTTGAGACATTCATTCTCCACATCATCTTTCACTATTATACCGCAATGATATTGTTAGGTTCTATGGAGTTCCACTCTCTGTTGTATCTTATCCAGGTCCAAGGTATACTACTATGTTTTGGAAAGTCCTTTAGAAGTAATTGGGAACCCAATTAAATTTAAGCATAGTATTTCATCCTCAATTACATAGACAGTCAACATGAACAATTATTACATTGGAAGACATGTTACATTATTGTTCAATGGATTACCAGGGAGGTTGGGATCAACCTATTTCTTTAGTTGAGTTATCTTATAATAGAATTTTCATTCTAGAATACATATGGAATATTTTGAGTCATTATTAGGAAAGTGGTGTTGAACTCTTGATTTTTGGATTGAGGTTAGGGAAAGGAAGTTTATGGGACTATAATTAGTATATGAATTGTTTTATATAGTGAAGATGATCTAGAAACACATGAGGCAATCTCGTATTAGGAAGAAATGTTGCACCAATAATAGGAGGAAATACATTCCATTCGAGATAGGTGATCATGTTATCTTTAAAACTTATCCTTGTAAAGTGTTTTGAATTTTGGTAAGAAAGTAAATATAATTCCTTGGTTCATTGGACCTTATTAAATCCTAGAGAAAGTTGGACCTATTTTCTACCGATTAGCTTTGCCTCTGAGTTTATCTCAAGTACTCAATGTTTTTCATGTTTCAATTTTGAGAAAGTATATGCCATTTTCATCTCACATTTTGAGCCCAATAGTAGTTTATCTAGATAACCTCTCTTATAAAGAGAAACCTATTCAGATTCTTGATCATAGAGAGAAAGTATTGGGTAATAAGTTAATTTATCAGGTTATGGTTTTGTGGAGAAACCACATTGTTGAAGAAGCTACATGGTAATCTGAGAATTCTATGAGGGAATGGTGTCCTGACGTTTTTATTAAATGAATTATAATTTTTTGGACGGAATTTACATAAAGTGGGTAGAATGTAACAACTCAGGTACTTATAAAATAATGTTTTTCATTCTGAAAGGAAATATGAAAAATTCATTATAAATGTATGATGAAATAAGAGGTATTTATAGAAATTGAGGAATATTTTCTAACAGAATATTAACCTCACCTATGAAAGTATAAATAAATTTTATGTTCTTAAAAGTTAAAATACAATATATTTATATTATTGAATAAGTTAATAAATGTTTTGAATGTGATAAATTAATTATTGGTATTTTGTGAATCATAATTTTTTTTATAATTTTGTAATTAATTTATATGATTTAAAAGAAATAGATTTATAGAAAATATTTTAATAAATTAATATTTTATTATTTTATGATTATAATATAACTTTGTGATATTTTAATTTAATTTTTCCATGTGTTATAAAATTAGTTATAGTTTTAAAATTGGTATTTTTCAAATAAATGATTAATAAAATTAAAAATTAAATTTCTCATATTTAAAAAATTAATTTCATAAAATGGAATTTTTTTCTACACATAAAAAATGGTTAGGTTGATGTATTCATATTTTTCAGAGATAATATATTTTTTATGAAATGTTTTGTACAGTAATTTACGTTATAAGCTACCGACATGAATTATTGAGTTTTAGATTATGTAATCTATTAATCATAAAATCCCCTTCTTTATTTTATTATGTTTATTGATAATTATCAAGATATTCATAGTCTTGATCCAAAATAATAAACTATTTAATAAAATAATAGAAAACAACTCCTATCCTCTACTATAAATACCCTCACCTCTTCTCCCCACACCTTAAAGCCTTATAGCTTGTTTAATTTATGCCCAATTATTATACCAAAAATATTATTCGCATCTAAGACCTTTTGGTATTATCAAAATTCCAAAACCATGTTCCTTAAAGAGTTTCTCAAGGAGAAGAATTCATGGGGTAAAATCATATTTCATTTTCTTTTATTTTCCTTTTAATTTGTTTAATTTTCTTTTTCTCTATTCACCTCCCCTTATACAAGAAGAATGAAAAATATATTATATTATATATACTATAAGTTCATCTATTTTATCGAAAAATTCATCATCAAACACTTTCCCTTCTCACTTTTATTCTAAAAATGAGAACATTATCCGTGATGTGTTGATTTATCGCTATCGTGGACGATACACTTTCATTTTCCATTACCACATTTAAGGCTGGTCATAAAACCATTATTATGGTTATATTTGATTTTATTATACAAAATATATGTTCTATGATGTTTTGGAACCAACAGATAAACAAGATATAGAATTAAATAATATAAGTTTGTGATGGTCGTAAAAACCATCCAAAATAAATTAATTCGTTTTAGTAAATGTTTTATCCAATGAATCATACTAATATCAGAAAAAATGATATATGGTATCATTTAATATTATATGAACATATTAATACCATGTATTTCCACTTATGTATTTTTTTCTTTCATTCTACAATAAAATTCATCATGAACCGATCATGGAAGCCTGGAAAATAACGTACCCAAATCAACAGAAATAAGAAAATTATATTAATAAATAGATGGAAAGTTGTTATAATATATTCATATAAATTATTATACACATTATTACAGTTATTTAGTGTATTAATAACACTCTAAAAACCATTATACAAGAGTTTTTAACTACTTTTAACTGTGTTGAAACTTAGGTACGAGGCATTTCCTTAAAAATCTTCATCTAAATTTCTATTTTTAAATAATTTAAAAAGATTGTTTTTATGATGCAGGTATTCATATTTTATGATTATGTTTTAGTTATTTGTAATTTTTTTTTCAGAGTTTTGTTACCTATATCTCCCTCTATTTCATTGGTCATGTTTATACTAGAGGTTGATCATATGGTTACTCTAAGTGTAACTGTTATGGTCACACCATAATATTTCTTTGAGAGTTACATCATAAGGTAGCCATGAGGTGTATATCATATGTTATCCATGAGGGTTAAATTTTAAGGAATCCATGAGGGTTAAAAATCATATGGAATATTTGAGGGTTAAAATATTAATCATGTAATTCCCTATGTTTCCTTTATAGTTTTATTTATGTTTTCTGTGTTTTAATGAAATCTCATGTTTTAACAAAGTAACAATATGGTACTTAATGGGTGATAAGTATGTATTTGTAAAAATTACTTCACATGTTTATAAGTAATCACAACCTAATGTTTTTTATTCTTATTTATGTCCCCTAAAAAGAATTTTTTCCTCATTCTAGGTTTTAAAAGAATCACGAAGATTAATGATGGGAAAGATAAAAGGAGAAGCCAAGATGAATGTTGTGAAGCTTTTTGATGAAAATATTTCATGTTTTATTAAAAATTGTTGTATTATAAAGGGATGGATAATATTTTATTTGTACCCACTTTTTATACATGTGGGTTTATATATATAAATAATTTCCAAATTCTCGAAAAATATAAACTAAAATATCCTTGATAAGATCAAAAATCTAATTCTAAAAGCATTTACTAGTTTATGTAATGTTTAAGGTTAGATACTTATAAATGGACGTATCTTGAGGGCCTAGTTTGAACGAAATTAATACCATGCCTATGGTAAGCCCACTATTTTTATCACAATAATGATTTCACTTTTACTATCTTGTAGTTTATTAAGGAGGAATGGCAATTTACCATGATCATGCATTTGTGAAATAAAAAATATATATTATTTTTAATATATTACATTTTGTCATTCCCAAATATCATTTGATGAAAATATGGAATTGAGCAATTCATAAAATATTATTTTAACATATTTTAGTAGTTCAAACCATTAAAATTTTTGTTTCTCTATTGTCAGAAATCTCTAACCATTACTAAATAATATGGATTAAACCATCAATGAAACTACACTAAGAAAAATCCCATCCCAACATCTTTGGGTTTTCAAGAGTCTAAACTATAATAGAAAATAAATAAAATAAAACATTAAAACATAGAAAATTTCTTAATTTCAAGGAGAATATCTAAGATAGATAATTCCACTAGAACCATTAAATCATTTCATGTGGTTCACGTAACCATTGTCTCATAACTAAACTTATTATCCTTGGATATCTTTGGGGGCCGATAAACCTATTCATAAAAGAAATCACAACCATTATCTAAAATCAATAGCCTACCCATAAAATAGAGGGGGTTACAATAATAGTTTATATCATATTTTTTAATATGATATAATATAAAAAAGGAAAACCAACATATGATGTTCACATAATATATATCATTTAAAACAAGGAATATCCCTATCAAGGTAAAACAAAAAATTATTTATCAAAAAGAATACTCCTGGTTTATTTTTAAATAGAGGACTATAGACTATTCCAAAATAACATTACAAGGGAACTGTATATAATATTCACATATTTCAGGACCTAATTCAAATTATGATAAAAATTTATGTGAAAAAACCCCAATTTTGTTTTGAAATACTTATTTAGTACCATATATTTAAATGAAATGTATCATTTGGATTTCTAATATATTCCATTTCCTACAAAATTTCTTTATAATCTTCAAATTCCTAGAGGATCAATGGAATAGTAATAGAGGTGGGATGAATTAATGGTTAATAAAAAAACTTTTAAAAATTATGTTATTTTCAATTAAACATCTTAAAATTATTTATTCTCTATCAACTCAATCTTGTGTCTCAAAGCATCACTTATATAACTTAATAAAGAATGGTACAAGAACCCCGGGATTTTAACACTGTTTGATGCATTGACATGTGAATTTCTAGGATAAATTCTTCTTCTTAATCAATTATTATCCTCTTTAACTAATTTCATTTAATTATATGTAAATGGTGCATTACACACCAATACTAGATCAGAGTTCGATTAGTATTCTCATAGCTAGAATCTCACCAACCAAATTTCCAGCCTCTTATTTGGATTCACATTATAGATTCCTGTATGACTTCTTCACTGGATTCAAATAATTGACACCAATCCACATGGTGATCTCCATGTACACCTTGAGTCACATTGGTTAAATGTATTTTAACCATATATATTCATGTGTTTATTTTTAGATCCGTATTTGATTTCAATCATTGAATGATGCTTGGAAGGCACAAAATCTACAAAATGGGTCTCATTATCACAAAGAGCTTCTCCAAATAGCATACATCCATTAATAAAATAGTATAACATGGTCACTACTCTTGTTTCATACTGATATAACTTCAAATAAATTTTATAACCTTCTTATATCTATTGATGTTATCCTATAATCTTTAAATGGAAGATTCTATTGTTTTTTCATGTGATAGGAATGCATTTAAATGAATAATTGAATATGTGTACTACCGTGGTCTATTTATTATTCTTTTGAACTCTTGAACAATGGTTTTATAATGGTATTCTTCTTATTACAAAATCGTTGATAACTATATATTCATTATCTTTATAAAAGGATTATATTCTTCTTATTCTTTGGTGCTACATGTTAAAATTGCTCATAGTTCTTCGTCATGTTCCCTTGTTTCTTCATGGCTCTCTATACTTTCACATACAATTTTTTTTATTCTTTATTTTTTATTTCATCCTATTTGAACTATAAAACTTTTCAAACAAATGTATGAATTTATTAAATATTTTCTTTAATATTCAATACCTATAAGTGTAGTGTCTTGGGGGAAATCAGTAACATATATATAATAGAAGTAATATAATATCCATTTTGGATCTCTAAAATATTTCTTTTTCACTTTTAATGGTTATCCCCATTGAAATGAAAGATTCTAACTCGTATTTATTTTATTCAGTTTTTTCCAATATCGATTATATCTTCAGATAATATCACAAGTAGGGTCGACATCAACATTCTAAATATATATCCACTATAATATATATCTTCAATTTTTATTAGATGTATAATATATACATAACATCAGATGTTGTATGGAATCCACTTTATTTTTTCTTATGAACATATCATTAAAATTAGTAGATAATCTAATTAAATTAATACACACCTATAGTATATCAAACATTATACAATATCACTCAAACAACCTCATATAAAAATTATATTAATATTATATGATTATTATCTCTTGAATTTATTTCAAATGTCATTATTCTTCAAAACCTAATAAATTAATTTTATCCCTAAGGAAATAAATATTGTGTATATTTTATATAAATATCACTCAGTAAAGGATAATATTATCGGTTAAATATGATTCATTATGTTTTTATCTATAATTCGTAACACAAAAATCATAATATTTGAATTTCTACTTATACTAAATAATCTATAAATTCTTTATTGTTCGCCAAAAAAATTGTGAAAATTCAGTTATGTGACCTAAAAATTCTCATACATAGACTCATATAGGTGTTTTATTAAATTATATAGTTCTTCACATATCATAATTTTTTTATGTGGTGTTCCTATACAACTTTTCATAATCAAATCATTATTTCGATTCATGGATATAAATTTAGATACATAATAAAATTTGGATATGTGGATTCCTATACATTGACTGGAACCCTAATATCAGTACCCATATGTAGCCTAAATTTCCTTATGTAGACAATTCTATTTTTTAATTTTAATACAATGTGAATTCACATGTGATGGGTCTTTGAATATGTGAATTTAGGACATTGAAATATATTCCAGATACCCTTTATTTCAATTCAGGCTCATCAAATCTACCTTTAGCTATTCCCAACTAGTCATAGTCACTTTAAAACACCCTAGGGAATTTTTGAAATTTATAAAACAAATTCATAAGGATTTAAATGAAAATTTTGGAAGTTAAAACTCTCCTCTTTGAGTTCTTTAATATGATGCACTATATTTTTGATTTCACCCAACCTAAAACATTATACAAGGGTTCTTTGATAAGAGGTTTACTACTACCTCCTTGAATAAGTACACATGGAAGTATTATCCAAAGCTTTAGCACATTAATCACCCATTAAGGTAACTTTATCTTCAAATATCAAAACTATTGTATTTATTTGAACTGTATATTGATAAGTTTTTTATGCATAAATGATCTCCAACCAGTATCCTTTTATTGTTTCTCCACCTCCTGGACTATTATTGAAAATAATTAACCACTTTTTTAAATGTTTATGACATAAATATGATCTCATTAATAATATAATATATTAGGTTACTTCTCAATATTATCCTGAGGATAATTATCTTCAATTAGTTCTCTCTATATTCCATTAACAACATATGTGATTCACATTTAGATTTTCACTAGAATGAATGTAGTTATCCTTTTACCATAATTCATAAGAATCACCTTTCAGAAAATATTAATTACCAAAAAGACATTAAATCACCCATATTCTCTAAATTTAAATTCACTCCATTATATTGGTAACACACACAATTCAAATAAAATATGTGATCTTTAAAATCATAGAGCACTAATATTCCCCCTTTTGTATTTTCTTTAAACTAAAAAATACATCTCAAGTTAATGTATCTTACTCAATATAATTAAAAAGTAATGGAAAGGGTACGATACTCTCCCATTTTTGGCAGTGTAGGGTTTTGATTCAATATATTATACCCAATAAATTTTTGATAGCACTTTAAAAATTAATGTACATATAAGTGATGAATCATCTACAAATTCATCTCCAATTTATGATATTAAGAGGGACTATTTGGAAAACATGTTCAACACATATAGAGCCTAAAATGTTTTACATTAGATAAGGATTGTGTTTCAAATTACTAATTTAATAAATCCAAATACCATTGAGTAAAAAATAAAATTATAAAAACATGGTATACCCTTCCTAGGATATACAACATCAATATAAATTCCATGGGATTTGATATTAGTCTTGAGTTATATCTCACCAATTGAAAATGAATATAAAAAATAGATATCGGTATAAAATCTGCATAATTATTATAGTAATCACTATATCCTTAGTGAGTAATCATCAATTAACTAACTCAATTTCAATATAGAAAAAATAAAGTGGAATTCTTGATTTATTAATTTATAAAAAAATATTTATAAAACTAGTCAATATGTTATATAAACTAATCCATTTATATAATTAGTATGTGGTAAAAAATATTTTCAATAATGTTCATGAATATTTTCTCACATGAACACTGATATCAGAAACATTCACGTTATTTTTTTTCAATTTAATAGATAATGACTCCACTTAACAATCATAATAAAGATGAAATAAAATAGTGACATGAGAATGAAAATCATACATGATTAATCAATTTACATCAAAACATTCTATGAATCCATATATTGTAACACCCGAGACTTTTATGTTATATAAATTATCAAAGGAATCTTTTTCTACACAACACTTGCTTGACTTGCTTTACACGCAATCGCGACCTTCCTCGATAGCTTGCGTCGTACGCAATACCGAGTTTCACTAAACAACAATATGCTATTAAAACTAGCCGTTATGAATAGTAATAACCACTTTTTAAAATTTTATAAATTTTATTTTGCAAAATGGACTTCATTTTTGGACTCAGAATATCGAAATTAGCCAAGGGTGAAATTTTGGTATTTTTCTGAAAACTTTAAATTTTTGATGAATAGTGAAACCACTAAGTGGTAGGTTAAAAAACAGAATTTTGAATAAAACTTAATTTTACCGCTTCTGTGAATGGAATTTCGAAAATCCGAGAGACACGGTTAATATCAAGGACTAAAATGTGGTTCAATGAGATGAAAATAATTTTTTGGTGAATAGTAACTTTTTACGATTTTTACCGCGGTTAATAGTAAATAGGGTTACTAAGGGTAAATATGATATTAATATTACCCTAACACATGTCCTAATTCTATTGGACAAATGTAATTCGACCAAAAACAAACTTAGGAATAAAATATGACCATTTAGGCCCACTTGGATTAGATTAGGACATTTATTATTAATTTATTTAAAGAAGGGTTAAAATAGTTAAAATCAAAGTTTAATAAGTAAATCATTTTAATATGGGGTTATACATAAGATAAATTCGATTGTAAATATTCATTAGAAAGATAAAAAGCTTTCCTACATGATGGTATTTTATTTGTAATTTTTAGACATCAAATAATATAATTTATTTATGACACAAAGATGATGCAGTAATTATCTTATTAATGAAATATTGACATAATTGATAATATAAATACCAAAATAAATGTAATTTAAGACTTTTTATGAATTCAATTAATTTTCTAGGTTACTATGATATATTAGTGTTGATTTAATCAACTTGGTTCGAACATATAATTCTGTTATGACTTTCAAACAAATCGTATATCAAATAGTGTCAAAATTGACACAAAATAATTTTTAAATCAAATATTATATTATTAATTGTTATTTTATTCCTAAAAATCTAAGGTTCGGCCAAATGACTTAGATAAGGATATATATTAATAATAAACAATTTGGGGTTCGTTTGGCATGTTATAGTAAGTGTATTAACCATATAGTGAAAGAAAACAAAAAGACACGGTAAAAGTTAAAATAATTAACTTAGAGTTAAATCTAATTGATAAGGTTAAAATAATACCATAAACTTGTCTAAATCCTATTGGTTGATAGGATTTCGACCCTTCCCCACTTTATCTTCGAAATAAGACCCTTTGGAACCCTTATAAACCGATTTTGACTTTAATATAAAATAATATTTTGAGATATTCCTAAGGTGCCCCTCTCCTCCCTTATAAAAGGGCACCTCCTCCCCCTCCTCCTCACACCACATTGAGCACTCAAGCTCGTACAACCCCTGCCATTTTCTCCTCTCCAATTCCCTAGAATAATCCTAGAGGTCCTGGTCTTCTCCAAAGACCAATCTTAGTTCCTTAAGTGGAGGATTCAAAGAGGCGTTCCAAAGAAGAGGTAATATCCATTACCGATCTTTTCAATTTCTTTCTTCTTCAACTTCTTCTTCTTTAGTTGTTTCATGATAAAGTAATAACATCAGTATTACTTACATACTGATATGTTATTATAAATATGAAACAACCCTAATTCACCTTCTATCCATCCTACGGAAAAATGAAATCACCGCGCGTGCGTACGTACGGAATACCGTCTCCACGCCGTGGTGCAATCTATTTTCCACCATCACCTTACAAGGATGGGTATAATGGTGTAATGAGTAACTACATATGATTATTATGAAGTAATATTGATACTGAAATAATATATATATACTCCAATACAATTCCACGATCATAGGAACGATATCGTCACTCGTGCGTACGTACGGAATACCGTCTCCACGATGTGATGCGACTCGTTCTACATGATCTTCATTTCATAATGATTATATAAATGAATTGAATGAATGAATATGGTATATACTACACTAATACCATTCTGGAAATGAATTATCTATAACCTAAAGATAAAAATAAGAATTTATTCGACAAAACACGCATAAGAACAAAAAGTTATAAAGACCCGAGTAACAAGTAACAATGAAATATTACTAAAAAGAAGCTAATAATATGACCATATATGATATCATATAAATATGTATGATTCTGGAATAAGTCAATAACATTATTTAAACCATTATACATGAGCTTCGGACACATACAAAGCTAATCGGACCTAAGGTAAGGGAAAATATCACAATCTCACTTTTATCCGAGATTGTTTTTACTTTGGTAATTACTGGGGTGTATTTTATCATCCACATCCATGTTCCCTCGATATGTAATATTATTTCCTTCCTTCTACAATAGTTTATATCCAATTTTACCCTTCGGTAAGTTTTTTGTAAAAGATATGAAAGGAATCTTTTGTCGTTTTTCGTACGAGGTACACACATACAAAGCTAATCGGACCTAAGGTAAGGGAAAATATCACAATCTCACTTTTATCCGAGATTGTTTTTACTTTGGTAATTACTGGGGTGTATTTTATCATCCATATCCATGTTCCCTCGATATGTAATATTATTTCCTTCCTTCTACAATAGTTTATATCCAATTTTACCCTTCGGTAAGTTTTTTGTAAAAGATATGAAAGGAATCTTTTGTCGTTTTTCGTACGAGGTACTTTTTGACTTTTCCGACAAAAGTTAGAAGAATTTTTTTTAACTTATACGGCTTGAATGGATTTTTAAAACATTATTTCCAAGAAGCTTCCTTTACAAGTTTTCAAGTTTATTTTTAATCAACTTCTTTTATTTTAATGTTATATGACATGTTATGAAAGGAAAAATGTCTTTGAATAAGAAAGGACATTTTCCTCAAGAATGGAGTTCAAGTGTTTTATCAAAATTATTTTCCATCTAAGATAATAAAGGGTTCTGTTTTTATCCCTATTATTACATTGATTTGATCATGTTGTGATGGAATTATTTTTATGAATTCCTTTATCTTATATGAATTGATTTATGAGGTCATGATGTTTCAAGAATCCCATTTTTGTTACATGTGTTATGCGATGATGTATGTTTTATGATTATGTGGCACACATAAGAAAGGATTCATTATAAGATGGGTGGGACCTATATCTCCCTCCAATGCATTGGGTAAAGATTTTATATCTCATGAGATATACATGGATGGAACAGAAGGTTATTTCGGTTCAGTGATACATGACTGAAACGAGGAGTGAACTCGGTTCAGAAAGGGACTTTGTCCACTAAGATAGTCTTGGCAATGAGTCATGACTAACAAGAAATGATTTTCCATGATTATGTGTGCATGCCACAAAGTTTCAAGTTTTATGTTATGATTATGGGGATCTCATTTTCACTTCTATGATTTATTCCATGATAAGATATTATGATCTCTTTTGCAGGTTTTGATTTTCAAAAAGACATGATATGATTTTTATTTCCTTTATTTGCCCTTGCTGGGCATTTGAGCTCACCCTTTTATGTTTTATTTTCCCCAGGTCAGGAAGATGGATATTAAGTAGAATATTCTAAAAGGGACCTTAGATATGATGAAATAAAAGGGAGACACTGTAAAAGATTTATGAACCAATTGTTTATGTTTCCCAGTTTCTAAAGACACTATACCTATACGGTCCTTTGTGGTTTTGTCATATGTTGTAATAAGTGTGCTTCAATTTTGAAGTATTAACAATGTATGTAATGTATGGGTCGTTATAGTTGGTATCAGAGGAAAGGTATAGTCAACTTTTGGAAACTAGGATGTGAAAGCCTTAGTAAGAACCCTAAGGATAAGTCTAAGCATGGAACACAATCTTAGTGTTTTAGAAATGTCCTTGAATAACCTAGGATAAGACCTTAAGCATGAAAATTTTATTCTTGAATTATGTGGTTTTCCTATTATAATTAGTGTTGCTCACACTATTCTTCTTGGTTTTAGTCAATGGCTGGAACCCGAAGGAACTGTGTTAATGCGGAATGTGATGGGCAATGCAATGATTGTCCCCCTGAGAAACCAAATGATATGGGAGCTGGAATGAAAAATCTTGTAGCCATGCTCACACAACTTTCTCAAGCTATGAATCATGCAGGACTTCCAAACGAGCAAAGGAAGGAGCAACATTCTGTTGAATCCTTCATGAGGCAGCGTCCACCTTCTTTCAGTGGGTCTACTGATCCATTAGTTGCTGAACAATGGATTAGTACTACTGAAAAGATATTTTCAGTTCTTCAATATTCTGAACATGATAAAGTCATCCTAGTAGTGTATCGTTTGGAAGGAGATGCTGATCAATGGTGGAATCTTGTTAAGAATACGAGGAAAAGGGATGAAATTGAGTCTATGGAATGGGACGAGTTCAAGAACTTATTTTTCAATAAGTACTTCCCTCGTCTTCTCCGAACAAAGATGGAGAAAGAGTTTCTTGAACTGAAGCAAAGGGATGATGAATCTGTTGGTACCTATGAAGCAAATTTTACAAGACTTGCAAGGTACGCTTCTGGTATTATTATCCAACCTGAGAGTAAGATCGATCGATTCTTTAGTGGCTTAAAATCAAGTCTTCGAAGGGCGTTAGCCATAAGGGACTTCAATAGCTACGAGGAAATCGTTCGATGTGCTCTCAAAGTCGAGATGGAGATTGGAGTAACCCATCAGTCACATGGGTTTGATAAGAAGAGGAAGATGGAATTCAAAGAAAAATCTAAAGAGCACACGGAAAAGAAGATGAGCTTTTCCTTATGCTCAAAGTGTGGAAAGAAACATGGAGGGAGTTGTCTTAAAGGGACAATTAAATGTTTTAAATGTGGAAAGGAAGGTCATCGGGCATTTGAATTCCGTGATAATGGGAAGAAGATGTCTAATGATGCAAACAAAGGAAGGGATACACAGAATGAACCTACTACACTTCAATGTTTCAAGTGCAAGGAGATGGGGAATTATGCCAATCAATGCCCAAATCCAAGGGTTGATGATGATGGTCGACGTCAACAAAATCTTAAGGCTAAAGACAAAGGAAAGTCACATGCAATTTCTATCAACGATGTGGAGTACGATAACGATGTGGTGAAAGGTACACTTACCATCCACTCTAAAGTAGCAAATATTTTATTTGATTTTGGATCCACCCACTCTTTTATTTCTGAAGACTTTTCTAAGGGTATCACCGTATTACCTCAACAATTAGATGTTGAGTTAGCTGTGACAACACCTAATGGCACATCAATCGCATCAAAAGTTTATAATTCTTCTCCGATCAAAGTTTGTGGGAAAGTGCTTCCTGCAAATCTTGTGATCCTTCCTTTAGTGAAATTTGATGTGATTCTTGGCATGGATCGGCTTTCTCTACATGGATCTCATATCAATTTCCAAAGAAGGGAAGTCACATTTCATATTCCAAATCAATCTACGATCGTCTATCAATGCAAGGATGAACATAACCTTCCAGTGGAAATTCCTTCCATCTTATGGGTCATGATTCCACTAAATGAAGGTTATTTATCTCAAATGGTTGGAGAGAAAATTACGATTAAGAATATGCGCATTGTACGGGAGTTTGATGATGTCTTTCCGGAGGAATTACCAGGTCTTCCACCAAATCGTGAAGTTGAGTTTTCAATAGAACTCATACCGTGTGCTTTGCCTATTTCAAAGACACCTTATAGAATGGCCCCAATTGAGTTACAGGAATTGAAGAAGCAACTCCAAGAGAATGTTGATAAGGGATTCATATGCCCTAGTGCGTCACCTTGGGGAGCACCTGTTCTATTTGTTAAGAAGAAAGATGGATCAATGAGACTCTGCATTGATTATCGAGAACTTAACAAGATCACTATCAAGAACAAATATCCTCTCCCACGCATTGATGACTTATTTGACCAACTACGCGGAGCTCAATACTTTTCCAAGATTGATCTTCGTTCAGGGTATTATCAATTAAGGGTCAAAAGGGAGGATATACCAAAGACGGCTTTCCGTACAAGGTATGGACACTATGAATTTATAGTGATGCCATTTGGTCTTACTAATGCCCCTGCTATCTTCATGGATCTAATGAATAGAGTATTTAGAGACTATCTTGATCAATTTGTGGTAGTCTTTATAGACGATATTCTTGTCTATTCAAAGAGCAAGGAAGAGCATGAAGATCACTTGAGAATTATATTGAAGACCCCGAGAAAGGAGAAACTTTATGCCAAATTTACCAAGTGTGAATTTTGGCTTCAAAAAGTTGCATTTTTGGGTCATATAATCTCAAAAGAGGGGATATCTGTGGATCCAGCAAAAACAGAGGTTATCGAAAGATGGTCGAGACCAACCACAGTAACTGAGATCCGAAGTTTTCTTGGTTTGGCTGGATATTATCGACGTTTTGTAAAAGATTTTTCACGATTATCTAATCCACTCACCAAGTTGACTCGGAAAGGAGTTAAGTTTGTCTGGACAGAGGAATGTGAAGAGAATTTCAAGGAGTTGAAAAGAAGGTTATCCAGTGCTCCTGTGCTCACACTGCCTTGTAGTGGAGAAAGGTTTGTGATCTACAGTGATGCATCCAAGAAGGGATTGGGGTGTGTTCTTATGCAAAATGATATGGTGATAGCTTATGCCTCACGACAGTTGAAAATCCATGAGGAAAATTACCCAACACGTGATTTGGAGTTGGCTACGGTAATCTTTGCATTAAAGATTTGGAGGCATTACCTTTATGGTGAAAGGTGTGATATTTATACTGATCATAAAAGTTTAAAGTATATTTTCACACAAAAGGAGTTGAATATGCGTCAAAGAAGATGGTTGGAGCTGATTAAGGATTATGACTGCTCAATCCATTACCACCCTGGGAAAGAAAACAAGGTGGCAGATGCATTAAGTCGACACGACCATGCTAGTTTATCCATGATGAGGATCACAAAAGATCCAATATTTATGGATTTAGAAAGGATGGATCTTGGAATTATAATGGAAGGGGAAAAATCTTATCTTTCTCAAATGAATGTTCAACCATCTATACATGTGAAGATTAAAGAGGCACAGAAAGAAGATGTCGAGTTACAAAAGAAGGTGAGAAATGTTCCTGAATTCAACCTTAATTGTGATGGGATAATAAAGTTCAGGAATCGGGTTTGTGTTCCTCCCATCCCCGAATTAAAGAAGGAGCTGCTGGATGAGGCTCATAGTTCTTCATTCTCTATTCATCTTGGAAGCACGAAGATGTATAGGGACCTGAAAGAGTACTTCTGGTGGGATGGCTTGAAAAGAGATGTTGCTGAATTTGTCTCTCGATGCTTGGTTTGTCAACAAGTTAAAGCTGAGAGACAGAAGTCTAAGGGGTTGTTACAACCATTACCCATACCCGAATGGAAATGGGAAAACATCACTATGGACTTTGTCACAGGACTTCCTAAAACATCCAAAGGCAATAATGCTATTTGGGTCATAGTTGATCGTCTTACAAAGTCTGCACACTTCATTCCTATTAGAGAGGATTTCTCTCTAGATCAGATTGCCAGGATATATGTAAAGGAATTGGTAAGATTACATGGAGTACCACTTTCTATTATATCTGATCGGGATCCGAGATTTACCTCGAAGTTCTGGCGAAGTCTTCAGCATACTCTGGATACAGAGTTGAGTTTCAGCACTGCTTATCATCCCCAGACAGACGGTCAATCTGAGAGAACAATTCAAACCCTAGAAGATATGTCGAGAGCTTGCTCTATGGATTTCAAAGGAGGTTGGGATCAACACCTACCTTTGGTAGAATTTTCTTATAATAATAGCTTTCAGTCCAGTATTCAGATGGCTCCTTATGAAGCTCTCTATGGAAAGAAATGCAGGACTCCAACTTGCTGGGATGAAGTTGGGGAAAGAAAGCTATTAGGACCTGATCTCGTTGATGAAATGGCAGAAAAGGTCAGATCTTTTCAACAACACATAAGAGCAGCTCAGAGTCGACAGAAAAGCTATGCCGACAACCGAAGAAAAGACCTAGAGTTTGAAGTGGGTGATAAAGTGTTCTTACGAATATCTCCCTGGAAGAGGGTTATGAGATTTGGAAAGAAGGGGAAGTTGAGCCCTAGATATATCGGTCCTTTCGAAATACTGGATCGTGTTGGGAAGGTAGCTTACCGATTGGCGCTTCCACCGAATCTCTCTCAAGTTCACGATGTGTTCCATGTATCTCTCCTGAGAAAGTACATACCTGATCCTTCACATGTACTCAGCTCAGAAGTTGTACCGCTGGAGCAAGATCTTTCTTATGAAGAACAGCCGATAGAGATTCTGGATCGTAGCGAAAAAGTTCTACGAAACAAGACCACTCGATTGGTGAAAGTTTTATGGAGGAACCACCAACTTGAAGAAGCTACTTGGGAGCTTGAGGATATGATGAGGGAGAAGTATCCTCATCTGTTTGTTACAAAGTGACGAATTTCGAGGGCGAAATTCTTTTTAAGGGGGGTAGAATGTAACACCCGAGACTTTTATGTTATATAAATTATCAAAGGAATCTTTTTCTACACAACACTTGCTTGACTTGCTTTACACGCAATCGTGACCTTCCTTGATAGCTTGCGTCGTACGCAATACCGAGTTTCACTAAACAACAATATGCTATTAAAACTAGCCGTTATGAATAGTAATAGCCACTTTTTAAAATTTTATAAATTTTATTTTTCAAAATGGACTTCATTTTTGGACTCAGAATATCGAAATTAGCCAAGGGTGAAATTTTGGTATTTTTTTGAAAACTTTCAATTTTTGATGAATAGTGAAACCACTAAGTGGTAGGTTAAAAAACAGAATTTTGCATAAAACTTAATTTTACCGCTTCTGTGAATGGAATTTCGAAAATCCGAGAGACAGGGTTAATATCAAGGACTAAAATGTGGTTCAATGAGATGAAAATAATTTTTTGGTGAATAGTAACTTTTTACGATTTTTACCGCGGTTAATAGTAAATAGGGTAACTAAGGGTAAATATGATATTAATATTACCCTAACACATGTCCTAATTCTATTGGACAAGTGTAATTCGACCAAAAAAAAACTTAGGAATAAAATATGACCATTTAGGCCCACTTGGATTAGATTAGGACATTTATTATTAATTTATTTAAAGAAGGGTTAAAATAGTTAAAATCAATGTTTAATAAGTAAATCATTTTTAATATGGGGTTATACATAATATAAATTCGATTGTAAATATTCATTAGAAAGCTAAAAAGATTTCCTACATGATGGTATTTTATTTGTAATTTTTAGACATCATATAATATAATTTATTTATGACACAAAGATGATGCAGTAATTATCTTATTAATGAAATATTGACATAATTGATAATATAAATACCAAAATAAATGTAATTTAAGACTTTTTATGAATTACACTGATTTTCTAGGTTACTATGATATATTATTGTTGATTTAATCAACTTGGTTCGAAAATATAATTCTGTTATGACTTTCAAACAAATCATATATCAAATTGTGTCAAAATTGACACAAAATAATTTTTAAATCAAATATTATATTATTAATTGTTATTTTATTCTTAAAAATCTAAGGTTCGGCCAAATGACTTAGTTAAGGATATATATTAATAATAAATAATTTGGGGTTCGTTTGGCATGTTATAGTAAGTGTATTAACCATATAGTGAAAGAAAACAAAAAGACACGGTAAAAGTTAAAATAATTAACTTAGAGTTAAATCTAATTGATAAGGTTAAAATAATACCCTAAACTTGTCTAAATCCTATTGGTTGATAGTATTTCGACCCTTACCCACTTTATCTTCGAAATAAGACCCTTTGGAACCATTATAAACCGATTTTGACTTTAATATAAAATAATATTTTGAGATATTCCAAAGGTGCCCCTCTCCTCCCTTATAAAAGGGCACCTCCTCCCCCTCCTCCTCACACCAAATTGAGAACTCAAGCTCGGCAAACCCCTACCATTTTCTCCTCTCCACTTCCCTAGAATAATCCTAGAGTTCCTGGTCTTCTCCAAAGACCAATCTTAGTTCCTTAAGTGGAGGATTCAAAGAGGCGTTCCAAAGAAGAGGTAATATCCATTACCGATCTTTTCAATTTCTTTCTTCTTCAACTTCTTCTTCTTTAGTTTTTTCATGATAAAGTAATAACATCAGTATTACTTACATACTGGTATGTTATTATAAATATGAAACAACCCTAATTCACCTTCTATCCATCCTACGGAAAAATTAAATCACCGCGCGTGCGTACGTACGGAATACCGTCTCCACGCCGTGGTGTAATCTATTTTCCACCATCACCTTACAAGGATGGGTATAATGGTGTAATGAGTAACTACATATGATTATTATGAAGTAATATTGATACTGAAATAATATATATATACTCCAATAAAATTCCACGATCATAGGAACGATATCATCACTCGTGCGTACGTACGGAATACCGTCTCCACGATGTGATGCGACTCGTTCTACATGATCTTCATTTCATAATGATTATATAAATGAATTGAATGAATGAATATGGTATATACTACACTAATACCATTCTGGAAATGAATTATCTATAACCTAAAGATAAGAATAAGAATTTATTCGACAAAACACGCATAAGAACAAAAAGTTATAAAGACCCGAGTAACAAGTAACAATGAATTATTACTAACAAGAAGCTAATAATATGACCATATATGATATCATATAAATATGTATGATTCTAGAATAAGTCAATAACATTATTTAAACCATTATACAGGAGCTTCGGACACGTACAAAGCTAATCGGACCTAAGGTAAGGGAAAATATCACAATCTCACTTTTATCCGAGATTGTTTTTACTTTGGTAATTACTGGGGTGTATTTTATCATCCACATCCATGTTCCCTCGATATGTAATATTATTTCCTTCCTTCTACAATAGTTTATATCCAATTTTACCCTTCGGTAAGTTTTTCGTAAAAGATATGAAAGGAATCTTTTGTCATTTTTCGTACGAGGTACTTTTTGACTTTTCCGACAAAAGTTAGAAGAATGTTTTTTTTAACTTATACGGCTTGAATGGATTTTTAAAACATTATTTCCAAGAAGCTTCCTTTACAAGTTTTCAAGTTTATTTTTAATCAACTTCTTTTATTTTAATGTTATATGACATGTTATGAAAGGAAAAATGTCTTTGAAGAAGAGAGGATATTTTCCTCAAGAATGGAGTTCAAGTGTTTTATCAAAATTATTTTCCATCTAAGATAATAAAGGGTTCTGTTTTTATCCCTATTATTACATTGATTTGATCATGTTGTGATGGAATTATTTTTATTAATTCCTTTATTTTATATGAATTGATTTATGAGGTCATGATGTTTCAAGAATCCCATTTTTGTTACATGTGTTATGCGATGATGTATGTTTTATGATTATGTGGCGCACATAAGAAAGGATTCATTATAAGATGGGTGGGACCTATATCTCCCTCCAATGCATTGGGTAAAGATTTTATATCTCATGAGATATACATGGCTGGAACGGAAGGTTATTTCGGTTCAGTGATACAGGACTGAAACGAGGAGTGAACTCGGTTCAGAAAGGGACTTTGTCCACTAAGATAGTCTTGGCAATGAGTCATGACTAACAAGAAATGATTTTCCATGATTATGTGTGCATGCCACAAAGTTTCAAGTTTTATGTTATGATTATGGGGATCTCATTTTCACTTCTATGATTTATTCCATGATAAGATATTATGATCTCTTTTGCAGGTTTTGATTTTCAAAAAGACATGATATGATTTTTATTTCCTTTATTTGCCCTTGCTGAGCATTTGAGCTCACCCTTTTATGTTTTATTTTCCCCAGGTCAGGAAGATGTATATTAAGTAGAATATGCTAAAAGGGACCTTAGATATGATGAAATAAAAGGGAGACACTGTAGAAGATTTATGAACCAGTTGTTTATGTTTCCCAGTTTCTAAAGACACTATACATATACGGTCCTTTGTGGTTTTGTCATGTGTTGTAATAAGTGTGCTTCAATTTTGAAGTATTAACAATGTATGTAATGTATGGGTCGTTATAGTTGGTATCAGAGGAAAGGTATAGTCAACCTTTGGAAACTAGGATGTGAAAGCCTTAGTAAGAACCCTAAGGATAATTCTAAGAATAGAACACAATCTTAGTGTTTTAGAAATGTCCTTGAATAACCTAGGATAAGACTTTAAGCATGAAAATTTTATTCTTGAATTATGTGGTTTTCCTATTATAATTAGTGTTGCTCACACTATTCTTCTTGGTTTTAGTCAATGGCTGGAACCCGAAGGAACCGTGTTAATGCGGAATGCGATGGGCAATGCAATGATTGTCCCCCTGAGCAACCAAACGATATGGGAGCTGGAATGAAAAATCTTATAGCCATGCTCACAAAACTTTCTCAAGCTATGAATCTTGCAGGACTTCCAAACGAGCAAAGGAAGGAGCAACATTCTGTTGAATCCTTCATGAGGCAGCGTCCACCTTCTTTCAGTGGGTCTACTGATCCATTAGTTGCTGAACAATGGATTAGTACTACTGAAAAGATATTTTCAGTTCTTCAATGTTCTGAACATGATAAAGTCATCCTAGCAGTGTATCGTTTGGAAGGAGATGCTGATCAATGGTGGAATCTTGTTAAGAATACGAGGCAAAGGGATGAAATTGAGTCTATGGAATGGGACGAGTTCAAGAACTTATTTTTCAATAAGTACTTCCCTCGTATTCTCCGAACAAAGATGGAGAAAGAGTTTCTTGAACTGAAGCAAAGGGATGATGAATCTGTTGGTACCTATGAAGCAAATTTTACAAGACTTGCAAGGTACGCTTCTGGTATTATTATCCAACCTGAGAGTAAGATCGATCGATTCTTTAGTGGCTTAAAATCAAGTCTTCGAAGGGAGTTATCCATAAGGGACTTCAATAGCTACGAGGAAATCGTTCGATGTGCTCGCAAAGTCGAGATGGAGATTGGAGTAACCCATCAGTCACATGGGTTTGATAAGAAGAGGAAGATGGAATTCAAAGAAAAATCTAAAGAGCACACGGAAAATAAGATGAGCTTTTCCTTATGCTGAAAGTGTGGAAAGAAACATGGAGGGAGTTTTCTTAAAGGGACAAGTAAATGTTTTAAATATGGAAAGGAAGGTCATCGGGCATTTGAATGCTGTGATAATGGGAAGATGATGTCTAATGATGCAAACAAAGGAAGGGATACACAGAATGAACCTACTACACCTCAATGTTTCAAGTGCAAGGAGATGGGGCATTATGCCAATCAATGCCCAAATCCAAGGGTTGATGATGATGGTCGACGTCAACAAAATCTTAAGGCTAAATACAAAGGAAAGTCACATGCAATTTCTATCAGCGATGTGGAGTACGATAACGATGTGGTGAAAGGTACACTTACCATCCACTCTAAAGTAGAAAATGTTTTATTTGATTCTGGATCCACCCACTCTTTTATTTCTGAAGACTTTTCTAAGGGTATCACCGTATTACCTCAACAATTAGATGTTGAGTTAGCTGTGACAACACCTAATGGCACATCAATCGCATCAAAAGTTTATAATTCTTCTCCGATCGAAGTTTGTGGGAAAGTGCTTCCTGCAAATCATGTGATCCTTCCTTTAGTGTAATTTGATGTGATTCTTGGCATGGATTGGATTTCTCTACATGGAGCTCATATCAATTGCCAAAGAAGGGAAGTCACATTTCATATTCCAGATCAATCTACGATCGTCTATCAATGCAAGGATGAACATAACCTTCCAGTGGAAATTCCTTCCATCTTATGGGTCATGATTCCACTAAATGAAGGTTATTTATCTCAAATGGTTGGAGAGAAACTTACGATTAAGAATATGCCCATTGTACGGGAGTTTGATGATGTCTTTCCGGAGGAATTACCAGGTCTTCCACCAAATCGTGAAGTTGAGTTTTCAATAGAACTCATACCAGGTGCTTTGCCTATTTCAAAGACACCTTATAGAATGGCCCCAATTGAGTTGTAGGAATTGAAGAAGCAACTCCAAGAGAATCTTGATAAGGGATTCATATGCCCTAGTGCGTCACCTTGGGGAGCACCTGTTCTATTTGTTAAGAAGAAAGATGGATCAATGAGACTCTGCATTGATTATCGAGAACTTAACAAGATCACTATCAAGAACAAATATCCTCTCCCACGCATTGATGACTTATTTGACCAACTACGCGGAGCTCAATACTTTTCCAAGATTGATCTTCGTTCAGGGTATCATAAATTAAGGGTCAAAAGGGAGGATATACCAAATACGGCTTTCCATACAAGGTATGGACACTATGAATTTATAGTGATGCCATTTGGTCTTACTAATGCCCCTGCTATCTTCATGGATCTAATGAATAGAGTCTTTAGAGACAATCTTGATCAATTTGTGGTAGTCTTTATAGACGATATTCTTGTCTATTCAAAGAGCAAGGAAGAGCATGAAGATAACTTGAGAATTATATTGAAGCCCCTGAGAAAGGAGAAGCTTTATGCCAAATTTACCAAGTGTGAATTTTGGCTTCAAAAAGTTGCATTTTGGGGTCATATAATCTCAAAAGAGGGGATATCTATGGATCCAGCAAAAACAGAGGTTATCGAAAGACGGTCGAGGCCAACCACAGTAACTGAGATCCGAAGTTTTCTTGGTTTGGCTGGATATTATCGACGTTTTGTAAAAGATTTTTCAAGATTATCTAATCCACTCACCAAGTTGACTCGGAAAGGAGTTAAGTTTGTCTGGACAGAGGAATGTGAAGAGAATTTCAAGGAGTTGAAAAGAAGGTTATCCAGTGAACCTGTGCTCACACTGCCTTGTAGTGGAGAAAGGTTTGTGATCTACAGTGATGCATCCAAGAAGGGATTGGGGTGTGTTCTTATGCAAAATGATATGGTGATAGCTTATGCCTCACGACAGTTGAAAATCCATGAGCAAAATTACCCAACACGTGATTTGGAGTTGGCTGCGGTAATCTTTGCATTAAAGATTTGGAGGCATTACCTTTATGGTGAAAGGTGTGATATTTATACTGATCATAAAAGTTTAAAGTATATTTTCACACAAAAGGAGTTGAATATGCGTCAAAGAAGATGGTTGGAGCTGATTAAGGATTATGACTGCTCAATCCATTACCACCCTGGGAAAGCAAACAAGGTGGCAGATGCATTAAGTCGACAAGACCATGCTAGTTTATCCATGATGAGGATCACAAAAGATCCAATATTTATGGATTTACAAAGGATGGATCTTGGAATTATAATGGAAGGGGAAAAATCTTATCTTTCTCAAATGAATGTTCAACCATCTATACATGTGAAGATTAAAGAGGCACAGAAAGAAGATGTCGAGTTACAAAAGAAGGTGAGAAATGTTCCTGAATTCAACCTTGATTGTGATGGGATAATAAAGTTCAGGAATCGGGTTTGTGTTCCTCCCATCCCCGAATTAAAGAAGGAGCTGCTGGATGAGGCTCATAGTTCTTCATTCTCTATTCATCCTGGAAGCACGAAGATGTATAGGGACCTGAAAGAGTACTTCTGGTGGGATGGCATGAAAAGAGATGTTGCTGAATTTGTCTCTCGATGCTTGGTTTGTCAACTAGTTAAAGCTGAGAGACAGAAGTCTAAGGGGATGTTACAACCATTACCCATACCCGAATGGAAATGGGAAAACATCACTATGGACTTTGTCACAGGACTTCCTAAAACATCCAAAGGCAATAATGCTATTTGGGTCATAGTTGATCGTCTTACAAAGTCTGCACACTTCATTCCTATTAGATAGGATTTCTCTCTAGATCAGCTTGCCAGGATATATGTAAAGGAAGTGGTAAGATTACTTGGAGTACCACTTTCTATTATATCTGATCGGGATCCGAGATTTACCTCGAAGTTCTGGCGAAGTCTTCAGTATACTCTGGATACAGAGTTGAGTTTCAGCACTGCTTATCATCCCCAGACAGACGGTCAATCTGAGAGAACAATTCAAACCCTAGAAGATATGTTGAGAGCTTGCTCTATGGATTTCAAAGGAGGTTGGGATCAACACCTAACTTGGGTAGAATTTTCTTATAATAATAGCTTTCACTCCAGTATTCAGATGGCTCCTTATGAAGCTCTCTATGGAAAGAAATGCAGGACTCCAACTTGCTGGGATGAAGTTGGGGAAAGAAAGCTATTAGGACCTGATCTCGTTGATGAAATGGCAGAAAAGGTCAGATCTATTCAACAACACATAAGAGCAGCTCAGAGTCGACAGAAAAGCTATGCCGACAACCGAAGAAAAGACCTAGAGTTTGAAGTGGGTGATAAAGTGTTCTTACGAATATCTCCCTGGAAGAGGGTTATGAGATTTGGAAAGAAGGGGAAGTTGAGCCCTAGATATATCGGTCCTTTCGAAATACTGGATCGTGTTGGGAAGGTAGCTTACCGATTGGCGCTTCCACCGAATCTCTCTCAAGTTCACGATGTGTTCCATGTATCTCTCCTGAGAAAGTACATACCTGATCCTTCACATGTACTCAGCTCAGAAGTTGTACCGCTGGAGCAAGATCTTTCTTATGAAGAACAGCCGATAGAGATTCTGGATCGTATCGAAAAAGTTCTACGAAACAAGACCACTCGATTGGTGAAAGTTTTATGGAAAAACCACCAACTTGAAGAAGCTACTTGGGAGCTTGAGGATATGATGAGGGAGAAGTATCCTCATCTGTTTGTTACAAAGTGACGAATTTCGAGGGCGAAATTCTTTTTAAGGGGGGTAGAATGTAACACCCGAGACTTTTATGTTATATAAATTATCAAAGGAATCTTTTTCTACACAACACTTTCTTGACTTGCTTTACACGCAATCGCGACCTTCCTCGATAGCTTGCGTCGTACGCAATACCGAGTTTCACTAAACAACAATATGCTATTAAAACTAGCCGTTATGAATAGTAATAACCACTTTTTAAAATTTTATAAATTTTATTTTTCAAAATGGACATCATTTTTGGACTCAGAATATCGAAATTAGCCAAGGGTGAAATTTTGGTATTTTTCTGAAAACTTTCAATTTTTGATGAATAGTGAAACCACTAAGTGGTAGGTTAAAAAACAGAATTTTGCATAAAACATAATTTTACCGCTTCTGTGAATGGAATTTCGAAAATACGAGAGACACGGTTAATATCAAGGACTAAAATGTGGTTCAATGAGATGAAAATAATTTTTTGGTGAATAGTAACTTTTTACGATTTTTACCGCGGTTAATAGTAAATAGGGTAACTAAGGGTAAATATGATATTAATATTACCCTAACACATGTCCTAATTCTATTGGAAAAGTGTAATTCGACCAAAAACAAACTTAGGAATAAAATATGACCATTTAGGCCCACTTGGATTAGATTAGGACATTTATTATTAATTTATTTAAAGAAGGGTTAAAATAGTTAAAATCAAAGTTTAATAAGTAAATCATTTTTAATATGGGGTTATACATAAGATATATTCGATTGTAAATATTCATTAGAAAGCTAAAAAGATTTCCTACATGATGGTATTTTATTTGTAATTTTTAGACATCAAATAATATAATTTAGTTATGACACAAAGATGATGCAGTAATTATCTTATTAATAAAATATTGACATAATTGATAATATAAATACCAAAATAAATGTAATTTAAGACTTTTTATGAATGCCACTAATTTTCTAGGTTACTATGATATATTATTGTTGAATTAATCAACTTGGTTTGAACATATAATTCTGTTATGACTTTCAAAAAAATCATATATCAAATAGTGTCAAAATTGACACAAAATAATTTTTAAATGAAATATTATATTATTAATTGTTATTTTATTCCTAAAAATCTAAGGTTCGGCCAAATGACTTAGATAAGGATATATATTAATAATAAACAATTTGGGGTTCGTTTGGCATGTTATTGTAAGTGTATTAACCATATAGTGAAAGAAAACAAAAAGACACGGTAAAAGTTAAAATAATTAACTTAGAGTTAAATCTAATTGATAAGGTTAAAATAATACCCTAAACTTGTCTAAATCCTATTGGTTGATAGGATTTCGACCCTTCCCCACTTTATCTTCGAAATAAGACCCTTTGGAACCATTATAAACCTATTTTGACTTTAATATAAAATAATATTTTGAGATATTCCTAAGGTGCCCCTCTCCTCCCTTATAAAAGGGCACCTCCTCCCCCTCCTCCTCACACCAAATTGAGCACTCAAGCTCGGCCAACCCCTGCAATTTTCTCCTCTCCAATTCCCTAGAATAATCCTAGAGGTCCTGGTCTTCTCCAAAGACCAATCTTAGTTCCTTAAGTGGAGGATTCAAAGAGGCGTTCCAAAGAAGAGGTAATATCCATTACCGATCTTTTCAATTTCTTTCTTCTTCAACTTCTTCTTCTTTAGTTGTTTCATGATAAAGTAATAACATCAGTATTACTTACATATTGATATGTTATTATAAATATGAAACAACCCTAATTCACCTTCTATCCATCCTACGGAAAAATGAAATCACCGCGCGTGCGTACGTACGGAATACCGTCTCCACGCCGTGGTGTAATCTATTTTCCACCATCACCTTACAAGGATGGGTATAATGGTGTAATGAGTAACTACATATGATTATTATGAAGTAATATTGATACTGAAATAATATATATATACTCCAATACAATTCCACGATCATAGGAACGATATCATCACTCGTGCATACGTACGGAATACCGTCTCCACGATGTGATGCGACTCGTTCTACATGATCTTCATTTCATAATGATTATATAAATTAATTGAATGAATGAATATGGTATATACTACACTAATACCATTCTGGAAATGAATTATCTAAAACCTAAAGATAAGAATAAGAATTGATTCGACAAAACACGCATAAGAACAAAAAGTTATAAAGACCCGAGTAACAAGTAACAATGAAATATTACTAACAAGAAGCTAATAATATGACCATATATGATATCATATAAATATGTATGATTCTGGAATAAGTCAATAACATTATTTAAACAATTATACAGGAGCTTCGGACACGTACAAAGCTAATCGGTCCTAAGGTAAGGGAAAATATCACAATCTCACTTTTATCCGAGATTGTTTTTACTTTGGTAATTACTGGGGTGTATTTTATCATCCACATCCATGTTCCCTCAATATGTAATATTATTTCCTTCCTTCTACAATAGTTTATATCCAATTTTACCCTTTGGTAAGTTTTTTGTAAAAGATATGAAAGGAATCTTTTGTCGTTTTTCGTACGAGGTACTTTTTGACTTTTCCGACAAAAGTTAGAAGAATGTTTTTTTTAACTTATACGGCTTGAATGGATTTTTAAAACATTATTTCCAAGAAGCTTCCTTTAAAAGTTTTCAAGTTTATTTTTAATCAACTTCTTTTATTTTAATGTTATATGACATGTTATGAAAGGAAAAATGTCTTTGAAGAAGAAAGGATATTTTCCTCAAGAATGGAGTTCAAGTGTTTTATCAAAATTATTTTCCATCTAAGATAATAAAGGGTTCTGTTTTTATCCCTATTATTACATTGATTTGATCATGTTGTGATGGAATTATTTTTATGAATTCCTTTATCTTATATGAATTGATTTATGAGGTCATGATGTTTCAAGAATCCCATTTTTGTTACATGTGTTATGCGATGATGTATGTTTTATGATTATGTGGCACACATAAGAAAGGATTCATTATAAGATGGGTGGGACCTATATCTCCCTCCAATGCATTGGGTAAAGATTTTATATCTCATGAGATATACATGGCTGGAATGGAAGGTTATTTCGGTTCAGTGATACAGGACTGAAACGAGGAGTGAACTCGGTTCAGAAAGGGACTTTGTCCACTAAGATAGTCTTGGCAATGAGTCATGACTAACAAGAAATGATTTTCCATGATTATGTGTGCATGCCACAAAGTTACAAGTTTTATGTTATGATTATGGGGATCTCATTTTCACTTCTATGATTTATTCCATGATAAGATATTATGATCTCTTTTGCAGGTTTTGATTTTCAAAAAGACATGATATGATTTTTATTTCCTTTATTTGCCCTTGCTGAGCATTTGAGCTCACCCTTTTATGTTTTATTTTCCCCAGGTCAGGAAGATGGATATTAAGTAGAATATGCTAAAAGGGACCTTAGATATGATGAAATAAAAGGGAGACACTGTAGAAGATTTATGAACCAGTTGTTTATGTTTCCCAGTTTCTAAAGACACTATACCTATACGGTCCTTTGTGGTTTTGTCATATGTTGTAATAAGTGTGCTTCAATTTTGAAGTATTAACAATGTATGTAATGTATGGGTCGTTATATATATAGTAGAAATAAAAATACAAATGGACGATTAGATTCTTTAAGCATCTCCCCATTATGGATGATTCCCATATAGCTTCACCTTTAGTCCCAAGAGATTTGATAACCCTAAAAGTTTTTTAGGAATAATATGAATCTCTAAATAGCTCCTCTACTTGGGTAGGTGGGTTGAGGTAGATTTACAACCCTGGAAAGTTTTCTTTAGAGGTATTAATGCATCTATACTTAGATTTCTAGGTCTTTTACCTTTTGGAATTATAGATTTCAATACTTTTTTATATTGTTACTTAGTTCTAATGGGCCTTATTCTTTGATAAAGTGTATCAATTTCACTCTTTCATAATTTATTTAACCTTCTTACATCTTGGAGATGATCATATTTTATAATAAAAATGTAATTTGGATCATGAACATCATTAATCATTATGGTGAGCTGAATCTTTAAGGTAACAAATTTTTCAATAAGTATCAAGGGTGACCTTTTTTTATTCTTGAGATCCTTTTAAAAAAGTATCCAAGTCATGAAATTATGGTTACCTAGATTTAACTATTTAAAAATTGACACACACCTTCATAAATGTTATCCATAGACTTTTTGTAATCCTAATAATCTCCTCATTAGTGATTTCCTCCACCAAGATAATATTCAGGTGAATTTCCTTGATTAACTGCATGTTTTCTTCAAGATTTATTCCTTTATCATTATTTTTCATGATATGCTTATAATGGTCCATATTATGGACTATATTACCAATATAGAAGCCTATTATTCTATCTAATGTGAAAACCCTTATTTTGGGAGATTTATATGTATTATTTTTCACTTTTATACTAGTGGATTGAGAATCCTGATCATCTATATTTTTCTTGATAAGATCAAGATTATTTCCTTAATAATACTTAACCTTAATTCTATTCTTAATTTTTAGATTCCGTTGTAGACTCCTTATTTCATCATATTATTTGATGTTATTGATAGGAACATAATTATGGTTCAAGTACTCAAATGCATGTTTTAAAACTCGTAAGTATGGTTCAAGTACTCAAATATGTTCATAGAATATAGATTTTAACCATTATATAAATTCAACATACTTCATATAGAAGGTTTATTTTCACATTAAACTTTTATCCTAATTATTTTAGGACCTCATTGAAACACTTATGATTAAATATAACGTTAAAATCCCTGGAAATGTTTCCAATGATCTAAAAACTACATCAATTTCGAGAAATACTATATCTTTTTATTTTTTATGAAATATGTCATGATTTTTAAAATTGATAACCATAAAACGTTTGAGTTTTTTTAAAACTCTTTTAGGCTTAGTTATGGTACGATTCGTCATGGGGAGACCATACATGATCCATTAGTGTTTTTTTAAATAAATTTTTCTGCCCATTTGTTTATAGTATTTTGTTTTAATTCTGAAATGGTAGAAAAAGTATAATTAATAAAAAGTATATTTTTGAAAATTGAGTTACCTTTTTCCAAGTTCTTGATTTGAATGTGTCTCCATGTGATATTATGCTATCTTTATAAATATTCTGAGTCCCTAATGAATTAATATTATTATCTCAAACTATATTGAAAACCATAGTCCATTCAGTTATTGGGGAAGGTATAGTTTTTTATGCTTCGTAATATTTTATTTGATCCCTAATATTAAGGATTTCAAATCGAGTGAATGTTTCTCAACCCCAAATAAACTAAATATAAATTCCTAGTCTCTATTAATATTCTAATATTGATACAAATTAATCATTATGATTTTTTAATAGTTTACTATAATTATATGAAAGTATTGTTTTCAAATATATCTATGAATCTTTGAAATTCACAATGACTTTATATAACATATTTAATAAATGGAAATTTTATTAATAGAAACCTTAAACACATACTTCTAAGAAACTATTCATTTCATATCATAAATTAATTTAGAATCTCTATCACTAAATATTGAGATAGTTTCATCCTTTTCACTCACTATTATTATGAAGGTGTTCTATATGATAAGCTTTATAGCCAATGCATTCTCCATGGCCTCCCATTATTTTTATAAATATTATTTTTCAAAAAAATATTTACTTTATAATATCATTTTTGTATGAAATAATATCAATAAGAACATTCATTAGAAACCCTTTTACGTCAATGTAAAATTCATTCATAATTTTTCTCTCTTTATGTTCCTTATAGGTTGATCTAGAACAATTAGTGGAATAAAAATAAATAGATTTAATAAATAAATACTTACCCTTTTAATTAACATCTTATAATGTTATTTAAATGTCCTTCAATTATATTTGTCACAATTTACTTTCCACTTTATTCTTCTTATTTTTCAGTGTCTCGGTAGAGACTTCCACATATTTGTTAACATGGATGGGAACAAAATTCACCATATGAGTCTCTTCTATTTTAATTATATGAAATCTGAACTTCCTTAAAATATTCTTAAAGATAGCAATGAATTTCCATAATACCAATTGAAAATCCCATCATATCAAAGGAACAATGTTATGGTTGGGGTGAAACAAAGATTATTTTATATCATTTACAAATTATTTACTTTTTAATTAAACCTCCACGTGTTAATCACTATCATAAAATCAATCATGTGTCACTTAACCATAATCAAATAATAGAGTAAATTAGATTATAAAACCCTATATTTTTATATGATTCATTATTAGGACCTACTCCTTGTCAAGATTGGTAATTTAACCCAATCACGAACTCCCTAATATAATAAATATATTTAATTTGGAAGTGAAAAGTTCCTCTTAGAAGAATACTGTATAATAGATTCACTGGTATTCTCTCAACCCACGTCACACTAGACAATTTTTTTCAAATAATTTGGCTTTAAATTCCATCTTCCCATTGGAATTCATCCATGGATTCACACATTAATCACTATGTCCCACTATAATCTCCCTAAATAACTTTTTTCAAACTAGTTCTATCACATCCCAATATTTTTTAATTTTTTTCATCATAATAATTCTCATAATTAGATCCATTAATTTTATAGGGTTTTCATAAAACTATAAAAACTATAATTATTATCATAAATAGCTTCATTTAATGCTAGAAATCATCAGGAAAACACTACAACTCAGTCACTACTTACACAAAATACTTATATAACTTCTTTTGAATATGAAAAGCTAGTTATCACACTTGATGAGCTCTTTTAATATTCAATCCCTATAAATAATAATTTATTTTGGTGACTCTACTGAATTTCAATTAACAAATGAATATCTACACATCATCTTTACTCAACATATTTTTTCTTCAATCCTATTCTATAATAGTTGTTACTCATTCCTCTAATTCTCACTTCTACATTAATACCTTGATAATATTCACCTTTAATACAGGAACACATTGTTTATCCTATTCCTCTAAATATGTTATAGTTGCAATAATTTCTTCATTGAAATATCTTGTTTCTTCTTGATGGTCTATTTTATTATTCACAACTTTAGCGAAATATTTTTAGTTTTTTAATTTTATCCTCCATGAACTGAAAAACATCTCATGTGCATGGGTGGCTATACTAAATTCTCTTTTTCATTTTAAATACTAATAAATGGTATATTGACTATAAAAATCATCAAATATAGAAAATAAACAATACTAGAATTCCCATTTTATAATTACAATGATCTTATTTTTCATTTTTAGAGAACATCATCATTGAAATGGAATCGTATTCCTCTTCTGTAATTTCATCGAATTTTTCATAACTCAACAAAATATATCATCAAATAATATAACTTGTATGATAGATAACTTCATTCTCAAGATATTTATACCCAAATACAAAACATTTATTTTTCCGAAGCTATATAAATTGTACATAATATTAGATTCTATTTGGAATTGAATTCATTATTTATTATGAGATTCACAGAAATATTTCTAAATAATCCAATTGAATCCACACTCACCTATAGTATCTGATACCTTATTTAATATCACTCAAATTTCCTTATATCACAATAACTTTAACCATTTAAAAACATCAGATATTTGATATATTTTTGTATTCATTATTATTTAAAACCTAATAAATCTATTTTACCCACCAAGAAAATCATGCAATGTTTATGCTTATTCAATATCACCCAATTAAGAAAATAATCAATGATTAAATATGCTTCATGATGTTCAGATCATGATTTCACATCATAAGTATCATTATATTTGATTTTACCCTAATAGTAATGATTCCATAAATTTAGTACTTTTCACCCAAAACATTTGGGAAATTCAATTGAATGAACATTAAATTCACATATGTGTAGGTATTTATGTGATGGATTCCCTTATCTGGTGTTTCAATTATCAAAATTTGGATATGTAGTGTACTTGTTGTAATTTTACAATAGGTATCTCTGTATGGGTGTATGTATCTAGATTTAGATATGTAGATGAATTTGGCTACATGGGATCTTATACACCATATAAAACCCTTAATAGAATCATTCTATGTAAAATGAATTTTTTTATGTGCATCATCGTTTATTATAATTAAATAATATTATGGAATCACATATATGCAAACTTTGGATACATGAGTCTTGGACTAAAGGTAAATTTTCCTTATTTTTTTGAATTTTGAAATAGGAATACTCGAGTCCATCTCAAAAATTAAAAAATACTCAAAAACATATGAAACTAAATTTGGTAATTTACAAAACTTTATTAACCCATTCAGAATTATTCCCTTGATTTTTTTATAAAATAATACTCTCCAATTTGAGATCTTAAATATCACAGACTACACTTCTATTTTTAGACAACCTAAAAATACATCAAGGTGTGTTTCATCATGTGATTTATAGAATCCTTCTTTCACTAGTATAATTCATTGGATTCTCCATATCACTAGCACTATAAACTCACATTGATCTAGCATTCACTCTATATATTAAATATCTTTTCTATATTTGAACTCTGGGTTGTTAAGATTTTAATTTTTAATAGATCAACAAACATATTCCTTTTATTGTTTATCCAAATCATGATCTTACATTAAAAATAATCAACCACATTATTATATTGATAATACATGAATATAAACTTAATAATCATCAAATTTATTATAATGGTACTGACAGTTGTCCAATTATATCATTATGTTTCATTAGTACTCCCCTTATTCCATTGATAGAATATAAGAGACCATATGCAACATCCCAAGTAAATGAAGAATAAGACATATTTTATATTTATTAATATTTGTGAATTAAATATTAGTTTTACTTGAAAGGGGTTTCTATGTTCGATAGTGTACCCAATACACAATAGTGGGTTTCTTTGGAATTTTATGTTGCACACTAATAATATAATATTATTACTTTAAACCGTAGTTAACTCCTAGTAGTTGTACTGGCGGGAATGAACAAAACTAACTCCAATATTATTATACATGTTTTTTAAATATATATACATTTATCAATTAAAAGTTAGAGGCTTAAAAAGTGAATGAATCTAATTTTAAGCATAATTTTCATTAAAAGGTCGCTTTATCGCCTTTTAATGGAGAACACTTTTTAAATATTGTTTTAGTCACTTTAATACATTCTATATGACGAAATAAAATCCTTCATTATAATGGGGACATCAAAATTTACTTAGTTCAATTTTTTGGAATTCTTTTGATAAAGTTCTTTTTTTAGTGAATAGTGAAAATATTGTATTTTAATTCAAAAGTGCCTTTTAATATAATTTATTTATATGGATATATTGAATTTGTAATTGGTTTTAAAGTGAAATTAAAATATATTTGTACCATTTAATCCAATTTTGGTCATCGGAATTAATTTCACTTTGAAATTGGACATAAACAAGTGTCAATCTTTTGATAGTTGTTGTTTCTTAAAAACACGGTATTTGTTTTAACAGCAGGAATTAATTTTTAAATGAATTAATTCCACTTCTCTGTTTTGAATTTGGAAAAATAGAAATAAATTTTTAATTTGGAATATCAAATAATTCTTAGGCTGAATTTTTGATATTTTATTTGAAAAGCTTCAATTTTTTATGAATAGTGAAACCACTTAGTGGTAGTTAAAAAAACTGACATTTTCATTTAAATGAAATTTTACCACTCCTGTGAATTTAATTTCGAAAATCCAACATACTTGGATGTTATCAAAAATTAAAATGTTGTTCAATAAGATGAAAATATTTTTTGGTCAATAGTAACTTATGACTTTTATTTACTGCTGTTAAAGGTAAATAGGGTAATTCAAGGTTAAAAGAATATTATAATAATTCAAAATTACATTAAAACGTGTCCTAAACTTATTTTTTGAGTCATTAACGACCATGGGAATATTTTGGTTGATTTTGGGACCCCATTGATCTACTTGGGAGTGAAAATGACAATTTAGATTAATTAATTTAATGTAAAGACAAAATTGACATTAACAAATATCTTTTAGTAATTAATTTTTATATGGTGTTATATAAGTCTTATTTTTGCCTATAAATATTCATTAGAAATATTAAAATATTTCCTACAAGATAGTATTTTTTTATAAGTTTTAGACATCTAATAAATTAATTCATTTACGACACAATAATGATGCAGTATTTATCTCAATACTAAATTATTAAAATAAATAAGATTATAATGATTAAAATATTATCCAAAACATGTCCAATTGTGATTGGATGATTTTATTTCGATTATGAGTCATCTTATCTTCGACCTTAATGATTTGTGGACCATTAGAAACCGAATATCATAATATAATATAATAAAGTTTTCACACATTCTTAAAGATCCCCTCCTCTCCCTTATAAAAGGAGACCATTTCTAACCAATTCCTCACACCTCTCAAGCCATTTGGCTCGTCCAAAATCTTCTAAATTAATCTCCCTATGTCCTTATACTCCTCCTAGAAGCCTTAACTTATGCATAAGGCATTTCAAGACGTCCTTTGGTTTAAACCAAAGAGAGTTACCCAAATTAAAGGTAACTGTTTCTCTTAAATTGTTTTTTTTAATTTACTTATCCAACCTCTAAACTCTTTTTATTTACTTTATTCTGTAACAAAACCAGTATCCTCAATATACTAGGATATTATTATGAGATGTATTCTAACTACACTTACAAACACCTCAATCTAATGGATGAAAAACATAATGTTTCTGTGGATGGAAAACTAACGCCTCACGAAATGATGATTGTTCAATTACATATTACCGCCTCTCATGGCGGACATTATGATGGAACTGTATTTATATATGATATATATTATTTTTATGATTTCTTTGTTATTCTGTAAATCCCAATTAGATCAAACCTTTATGGTTTCCATAGTGGGTAAATATGATAATCTCATTTGAGGAAGTGCAGACTACCGCCCCCTCAAAGTGATGTGACTCGTTAATGCCTTATGTGGGATGTATAAAGGATAGAGTTAATGATATTATATATGATATTATAATGTAATTATAATATACCTTTGTATAATTATTCTTTAATTCCATTAAAATAAGAAAGAGAAATGAAAGTAGCATTCATGCGTACGTACGGCTTACCGTCTCCATGAACGGTGCATTTCATTTCATACCTCCAAATGTTATGTAATATTATAAATACGTGTATATAATAGATATATATGATATATATAATATCTATATCATTATTATCATTCTGGAGATAATGGATATTTGACTACATTTATAACATGTAATTATAAGAAGTCTATTTTTGGACTCAAGTGCCAAATATCGACAAAATGAACGTTAATTATTACATAATGCTTATAACATTCTAATAAGTGATATAAAAGGATTAATAAACTTGATAAAGGTTCTTAAGAAAGTAGAAATTAACTTTAGTTTATTATTCTGGAGATTAAAGAAAAAACTGGTCAAGTCGAACACGAGGTAAGGGACTTCGTCTCAATCTCCTTTCATTGAGGCATTTTTAGTTTTATACACGAATTTATTTTATACGGTGTATAAACCCCTATAACTTTTAATTTTACTAAAAGGTAATCTTTTTATATGAAAATATTTACTAAAAAACAAAAAGGAATTTTTTTTAACATAAGCGGTGACAACGACCTTTCCACCGCCGCGAGTATTATTTGATCTTTGGCTTCCTTAACAAGCCAGAATGTTTTTAAAAGGAAAAATAAATACCATATACTCTTTTTACGTATTTTGGTATTGAAAATGATTTTGTGAGGGGATTTATTATTTCAATATCTTGAATTGATATTTTATTATTTCAATGTGGAAATGTTATCTTTCCATAATGCTTATGCTATGTGTTATGATCATGTTATGTTTCTTGGGTATTATTTACATATACCAGTGGTTCCATGATAAACCTAGGGCGTGTGAGCCCGAGATAGCTCTCCAATGAATTGGGTAATGTGATGGATGTAAACGTGAATGTTTCTCCTAATAGATTTAGGGAATATACTATGATGGGTATTCCCAAGTAACTCCCAATGTAGTTGTGATAGCTACAATGTAAGTGTGATATGGATTCCACAAGATACCTTTATGATTTATGATTTCTATGTGTCCTTCATAAATGTTATGATTTCAAGAGGTAAGTAAAATATTTTATGTTTTGTACGTATTTATGAAAATATGTTTTCATTCCTTGTTTTATAACCCTTACTGAGAATTTTATGCTCATCCCAAGTTTTGAAATGTTTTCACAAGACTTAAAGATGAATAGGGCAAGGATAGGATCAAGGAAAAGTCATGTTGTCTAAAACATGGAACTAGACATGAATCGTTTATTAAACAGTTTTTATTTTATGAAAAAATGGAAACTGTGTAGAAATGTCTACCTTGTAATCTTTTGAGATGCAATAGTTATGTCCTAATTCTCTAAAACACTAAACCTGAAAAGATCCTCAATGTGAATTATTCATTTAATTCAATATTAAGTAATGTTTAAGGCCGAGTCCTTATAGTTGGTATCAGAGGTCGGTTTAGATAACTTTAGGAGTTAGGGTATTGTTAAAGTAATATCCATAAAGAAATTTATGTTAATATTGAAATCATATAGACTTTCCAGATTACCATGTTGCTTCGCCTAAGATATATTTGTGTTCAGAATGGATTTCCATAGAGGAAACAGGGTAGCTATGTTGGGACGACATCAGGAGGAAGACAACCTTCCAAATCAGCAACCTGAGATAGTCGGAATTAGAACTGAATAGTTTGTTGCAGTGATGGCACAATTGACTCAGGCGATAAACGGTGGTGGTATCCATATATGAGATCAGCCAGATCAACTATAGAGGAACATGTCAATAGTGGAGCATTTCATGAGGCAACATCCCCCATCATTCAAAGGATCATATGACCCTGTGCTCATTGAAGGATGGATTAAAGCACTAGAGAAGATTTTTGATGTCATGGGTTGTTCAGAACATCAAAAGGTTTGTCTTGCAGTTTACCGTTTTGAAGGTGAAGCTAATCAGTGGTGGTCGATGGTAAAAAATATCAGGGATAGTGAGGAGATTGATGCTCTCGATTGGGATGAATTCAAAGGTATGTTTCTTGTAAAATATTTTCCTAAGTTGGTTTGTCTTAGGATGGAAAAAAAATTCCTGGAATTGAGGCAGTAGGATGACTCAGTGGATGCTTATGATGAAAAATTCACTCGACTAGCAAAGTATGCTCCAAATTTCATACGAGATCTTGATAGTAAAATCAACCATTTTTACTCAGGATTAAAGCCAAAGTATTGAAGGGATTTAGCTTCTCGTGAGTTCAAAAGTTATGAAAAACTTGTTCGTTGTGCGGAGAAGGTGGAAATCTAGTTTTTTATGATCAGGTATTCTTTTACAAACAACAAAATAAGACGTCAAGGTGGCGGGTGAAAGGGAAGAACTCTTCAAAAAATTATGATGGTAAGAAGCTTAAGTTTGCAGTTTTTGAGAATTTTGGTAAAAATCATGTTGGGGAATGTCTTTTGAATTCTGGTAAGTTCTACCAATGTGGTAAAATGGGACATAAGGGTCGTAATTTAACTAAAAATATTAGGGTAATGGTAGGACAAAATCTGATATACTATCAGTAAAATGTTTTAAGTGAAATGAAATGGGTCATTATAAAAATGAGTGTCCAACAATGAACTCAACTGAAGGAAAGAAGCCAGACTACAATCAGAAAGGGGTGGCGAAATCCTTTGCAACTACTTTAGCAGATGTTGGGCCATCAAATGAAGTTGTATTAGGTACGTTGTTTGTTTGTTCAGATTATGCCAATGTGTTGTTTGATTCAGGGTCTACAAATTTATTCATTGCTGAGAAGCTTTCTAGTAAATTGGGAATTACATCTCATGATATGAATACTGAACTTATATTAAAAACACCTAGATGAAATTTTGAGACAAAAAAAAAACATAAGAAGAATCATTTTCTTGTGTTTGGAAAGAATCTACCTGCAAACCTTATTGTTTTGCCTCTAGTAGATTTTGATGTGATTTTGGGCATGGGTTGGATTTCTATTTATCATGCTAAGATTGACTGCAGAGCTAAAGAGGTTTCTTTTCAGAATGATTTTCAGTTTGTGTACAGGAATGAACCCTTTCTTTTGATAACATATCAGGAAGTCGAAAACCGGTAAAATATGGAAATGAATGTTACCTTGCACATATTGTTGAAAACAAAGGAACTGTTCAGATTAATGATGTGACATTGGTAAATGAGTATCTTGATGTTTTTCTTGATGAGTTTCCTGGTATTATACCCGATTGGGAAGTTGAATTTACTGTTGACTTAGTTCCTGAGGCTAATCCAATTTCAAAACCTGCTTATCGAATGGCTCAAATTGAACTTTTAGAGTTAAAGAAGCAATTACAGGAGTTATTAGATAAAGGTTTCATTCGACCTAGCACATCACCATGGGGTTCTCTTGTCTTGTTTGTTAAAAAGAGAGATGGTTCAATGAGACTTTGCATTGATTATAGAGAATTGAATAACATCACTATTAAGAATAAGTATCCTTTGCCTCATATAGATGATTTGTTTGATCATCTCCAGGGAGCTCAGTATTATTGGAAGATTGACTTGAGGTCGGGGTACCATTAGTTGAAATTAAAGGAAGCAGACGTTCCAAATATGGCGTTTCTTACTAGATATGGCTATTATGAATTTTTAGTTATTCGTTTTGGGTTAACCAATGCACCTGATGTATTCATGGATCTTATGAATAGAATTTTCCATGAGTTCTTGGATATGTTTTTGGTTGTGTTTATTGATTATATTTTCATTTATTCCAAAAGTAAATAGGAACATGAAAGTCATTTAAGGGTTGTCTGGAAAACCATAAAAGAAAATAAACTTTATGGGAAATTCAGCAAGTGTGAGTTTTGGTTACAACAAATTTCTTTCCTTCGTGACATTGTTTCAAAAAATGGCATACCTGTTGATCCTACTAAAACAAAAGTTGTTGAAGAATGGCCAAAACCCACAAATATAACCGAGATCCGTAGTTTTCTTGGTTTGGAAGGTTATTACTGAAGGTTTGTTGAAGAATTTTCATGTTTATCTAGTCCAATGAGTAATTTAACATGAAAAGGTGTTAAGTTTATTTGAACAAATAATGTGATGATTGTTTTCAAGAATTGAAAAGAAGATTGGTGAATGCTCTAGTTTTAGCACTACCTTCTAGGAAATGGTGAGTTTTTTATCTACAGTGATGCTTCGTTGAAGGGACTGGGTTTTTTCCTAATGAAGAATGATTTGGTAATTGCTTATGCTTCAAGTCAGTTGAAACCACACGAGGTAAATTACCCTACAAATGATTTGGAATTAGCTGTTGTCGTGTTTGCTCTAAAAATTTGGAGGCATCATTTGTATGGAGTAAAGTGTGAAATATATACTGATCAGAAAAGATTGAAGTATATATTCACTCAGAAAGAATTCAACATGAGACAGAGGAGATGGTGGGAACTAATCAAGGATTATGATTGCATGATCCATTACCATTCGGGAAAAGAAAATAAAGTGGATGATGCTTTGAGTCAAAAAAGTAACTCTTCATTAACCATGCTAGATTTGGAACAAGATCCATTGGTTTTTGATTTCATGAATTATGGAATAGAAGTTGTTGGTGCAGGAAATTCATCTATTTTGTTTCAGGTGTCAGTGAGATCATCTCTATCAGACAGAATAAAGTAAGCGCAGAAGGAAGACAGTGAGTTGCAAAAAAAGGTAGAGTTGGTTTAGAAAGGTAAGTTGCATGAATTTAACATTGATAATGATTGTGTTTTGAGATTTGGGAAGATATTATGTGTGCCTTTTAATTCACAGTTGAATAATGAGTTGTTATGTGAAGCTCATAGTTCTCTGTTTTCAGTTCATCCTGGTAGTACTAAGATGTACAGAGATCTTCAGAAGTATTACTGGTGGGATGGAATGAAAATAGATATTGATGATTTTACATTGAAGTGTTTGAATTGTCAGCCGGGTAAAGTAGAGTGGCAGTTACCGAAAGGAATGCTTTAGCCTTTACCAGTACCAGAGTGTAAATGGGAAAATATATCCATGGACTTCGTTGTGGGATTACCAAAGACATCTCGAGGTAATAATGCAATCTGGGTTATAGTTGACCGATTGACTAAATCTGCTCATTTCCTTCCTATTAGAGATACTTTGTCTCTAGATAAACTTTCTTGGTTGTATGTTAAATAGATAGTAAGGTTGCAGGGAGTTCCCCTCTCCATTGTATCTAATCGTGATCCCAGGTTCACTTCTATCTTTTGGAAAGGCCTTCAAAAGTCATTGGGTATTGAATTAAATTTCAGTACAACTTTTCATCCTCAATCAGATGGGCATTCATAATGAAAAATTCTTACATTGGAGGATATGTTATGTGCTTGCTCGATGGATTATCAGGAATGTTGGGACCAAGATATTTCTTTGGTTGAATTTTCTTATAATAACAGTTTTCATTCTAGTATACATATGGCTCCATTTGAGGCATTATATGGAAAGAGTTGTCGAACTCCAGTTTTTTTGGGATGAAGTAGGTGAAAGGAAGATGATGGAACCAGAGTTGGTAGAAGAGATGGTAGAGAAAGTTCAGTTGATTCAGAAGCACATGAGAACAGCTCAGTGTAGATAGAAAAGTAATACAGATAACCAGAGGAAGGATCTTTCCTTTGAGGTAGGTTATGATGTCTTTCTCAAAGTTTCTCCATGGAAAAGTGTGATGCATTTTGGTAAGAAGGGAAATTTGAGTTCGAGGTTCATTGGATCATATGAAATTCTGGAGAAAGTTGGACAAGTTAAGTATAGAGTGGCTTCAACTCCATGTTTATCCCAGGTACACAATGTTTTCAGGTTTTAATGTTGAGAAAGTATATGCTAGATCCATCTCATGTTTTGAGCCCAGAGGTAGTTCAGTTGGAAGAGAATCTCTCTTATGAAGAACAACCAGTCCAGATTCCTGATCGTAGAGAGAAAGTGTTGTGGAATAAGGCAATTTATCAGGTAATGGTTTTGTCGAAAAACCATATGGTTGAAGAGGCAACGTGGGAATCTGAAAATTCTATGAGGGATAAATACCCCCACTTATTTTGATAAGTAAATAAAAATTGCAAGGACGCAATTCCCAAAAGGGGGGAAGGATGTAATATCCCAAGTAAATGAAGAATAATACATATTTTATATTTATTAATATTTGTGAATTAAATATTAATTTTACTTTAAATGGGTTTCTATATTCGATAGCATACCCGATACGCAACAGCGGGTTTCTTTGGAATCTTATATTGCACACTAATAATATGATATTATTATTTTAAACGGTAGTTTACTCCTAGACGTTGTATTGGCGGGAATGAACAAAACTAACTACAATATGATTACACATGTTTGTTAAATATATTTACATTTATCAAATAAAATTTATAGGCATAAAAAGTGAATGAATCTAATTTTAAGCATAATTTTCATTAAAAGGCCGATTTATCGCCTTTTAATAGTGAACCCTTTTTAAATCTAGTTTTGGTCACTTTAATACATTATATATGACCACATAAAATCTTTCATTATAATTGGGACATCAAAATTTACTTAGTGCAATTTTTTGGAATTTTTACGATAAAGTTCATTTTTTAATGAATAATGAAAAATATTGTATTTTAATTCAAAAGTTCCTTTTAATCTAATTTATTTGTATGGTTAGATTATCTTTTTAATTGGTTTTAAAGTGAAATTCAAATATATTTTTACCATTTAATCCAATTTCGGACATTGTAATTATTTTCACTTCGAAATTAGACATAAACAAGTATCAATCTTTTGACAGTTATTGTTTCTTAAAAACACACGATTTTTTTAACAGCGAGAGTTAATTTTTAAATTAATTATTGCAACTTATATGTATTGAATTTGAAAAAATGGACATCAGTTTTGAATTTGGAATATCAAATAATGCTTAAGCTTAATTTTTGATATTTTTCTGAAAAACTTCAATTTTTGATGAATAGTGAAACCTCTTAGTGGTAGTTAAAAAAACTGACTTTTTCATTTAAATGAAATTTTTCCACTCCTATGAATTGAATTTTGAAAATCTGACATACATTGTTGTTATCAAGAAGTAAAATTTTGTTCAATAAGATGAAAATAATTTTTGGTGAATAGTAACTCATTACTTTTATTTACTGTGGTTAAAGGTAAATAGGGTAATTCAAGGTTAAAAGAATATTATAATAATTCAAAATTACTTTAACACTTGTTCTAATGTTATTATTTGAGTCATTAACGACCATGGGAATCTTTGGGTCCATTTTGGGACCCCATTGATCCACTTGGGAGTGAAAATGACAATTTAGATTAACTAATTTAATGTAAAGAAAAAATTGGCATTAACAATAATCTTTTAGTAATTAATTTTTATATGGTGTTATATAAGTCCTATTTTCGTATATAAATATTCATTGGAAATATAAGAATATTTCCTACAAGATAGTATTTTTTATAATTTTTAGACATCGAATAATTAATTCATTTATGACACAAAAATGATGCAGTATTTACCTCAATAATAAATGATTAAAATAAATAACATTATAATGATTAAAATATTATCCAGAACATGTCCAATTGTGATTGGTTGATTTTATTTCGATTATGATTCATCTTATCTTCTATCTTAATGATTTTTGGTCCATTATAAACCTAATTTCATTATATAATAAAATAATGTTTTCACACTTTCCTAAAGAGCCCCTCCTCTCCCTTATAAAAGGAGACCATTTCTATAAAATTCCTCAAACCTCTCAAGACATTTGTCTCTTCCAAACTCTGCCCCATTAAGCTCCCTACATCCCTCTCCTCCTCCTATTATCCTTAACTTAGGCAGAAGGCATTTCAATAAGTCCTTTGGTTCAAACCAAAGAGATTTTCCCAAATTAAAGGTAACAATTTCTATTAAATTGTTTTCTTTTATTTTACTTCTCCATCCTCTAAACTCTTTTTATTTCATTTCTTTTATAACAACACCAGTATTATAAATATACTAGGAACTTTTTATGAGAAGTATTCGAACTATACTTACACACACCTCTATCAATGGATGAGGAACATAATATTTCCGTGGATGGAAAACTAACGCCTCACAAAACGATGATTGTTCAATTACATCTTACCGCCTCTCATGGTGTATATTTTGATGGAACTGTATTTATATATGACATATATTATGTTTATGATTTCTTTATTCTTCTGTACTTCTCAATTATATCAATCCTTTATGGTTTCCATAGCGGGTAATTACGATAATCTCATTTGAGGAAGTGCGGACTACCGCCCCCTCAAAGTGATGTGACTCGTTAATGCCTTATGTGGGATCTATAAAGGATAGAGTTAATGATATTATATATGATATTATACTGGAATTATAATATAACTTTTTATCATTATATTTTAATTCCATTAAAATAGTAAATAGAGATGAAAGTAGCGTTCATGCGTACATACAGCTTACCGTCTCCATGAACGGTGCATTTCATTTCTTACCTCCAAATGTTATGTAATATTATAAATACAAGGATATACTGGAGATATATGATATATTTGATATCTAAATCATGATTATCATTCTGGAGATATTGGATATTTGACTACATTTACAACATGTAATTATATGAAGTCCATTTTTTAACTCAAGTGCCAAATATCGACAAAACGAACGTTAATGATTACATAATGCTTATAACATGGTAATATGTGATATTAAAGGATTAATAAACATGAAAAAGGTTCTCAATCAAGTAAAAATTAACTTTAGTTTATTATTCACGAGATTAAAGAACGAACGGTTCGTGTCGGACACGAGGTAAGGGACTTCATCTCAATCTTCTTTCATTTAGGCATTTTTAGTTTTATAAAAAACTTTATTTTATACGGTGTATAAACCACTTTGACTTTTCATTTTATTAAAAGGTAATATTTTTAAATGAATAGTTTTACTAAACGATAAAAAGGAATGTTTGTTTAACGTAAGGGGTGACAATGACCTTTCTGTCGCTGCGAGTATTATATGATATTTGGCTTCCTTATCAAGCCAGAATGTTTTTAAAAGGAAAAATAAATACCATATACACTTTTTACGTATTTTGGTATTGAAAATGATTTTGAGAATTGATTTATTATTTCAATATCTTGAAATTATATTTTATTATTTTAATGTGGAAATGTTATCTTTCCTTTATGATTATTTTATGTGTTATGATCATGTTATGGTTCTTGGGCATTATTTACTTATACAGGTGGTTCCGTGATAAACCTAGGGCAGGTGAGCCTGAGATAGCTCTCCAATGCATTGGGTAATGTGACAGAGGTAAACATGAATGTTTCTCCTAAGAGATTTAGGGAATATACTGTGATGGGTATTCCAAAGTAACTCCCTATTTAGCTGTGATAACTACAATGTAAGTTTGATATGGATGCCACAAGTTACCTTTATGATTTATGATTTCTATGTGTCCTTTATAAATCTTATGATTTCACAAGGTAAGTAAAATTTTTCATGTTTTGTATGTATTTATCAGAAAAAATCATTCCTTGTTTTATAACCCTTACTAAGATTTTTATGCTCATCCCATGTTTTAAAATGATTTCACAGGACTTAAAGCTGAATAGGGTCAGGGATGAGATCAAGGAAAAGTCATACTATCTAAAACATGGAACTAGACATGAATCTCATTTTCAACATTTTTTATTTTATGAAAAAATAGAAACTGTATAAAAATGTCTACCTTGTAATCTTTTGAGATGTAATAGTTATATCCTAATTCTCTAAATCTCTAAACCTAAAAAGATCCTCAATGTGAATTATTCATTTAATTCAATATTAATTAATGTTTATGGTCGTGTCCTTATACCATATTTATTTTTAATTATACCACTATAGCTCTTCATATCCCACAATTCATTATCAACATCTTAAATCCCCATTTAATGGGTTTATATGTAATCCATACCCAAACATCTTTATAGATACATTTAATTCGATAACATTTTTAACAGATAAAATCCAAATACAAATGACAAACATTTGAATCTAGGATCACTTCAAACCATAGAGTCTTTATAAATCTCATATTAATTTAATGAAACCATTTACCATTCAAAAGACAACACAATTTAATAGAAAATGTATATATTGGTCCACAAAAAACATTTGACTCAATAAACACTAATGGTTTTTTTGTATGTTATATAATCATTATTTATTATTTGGATAATGTGATCCCATTTTAATTTATGGATTGAAATCATATCATTACACACTATCATACCGATAGTAATAAAAATAAAAACAATAACAAACACATTTATGAAGTGTCCCTTAGAATTATAGTGGTATTTATTTATTTTCAACGTAGCCTGAATGATTTATTGTATCCTATTGAAAATAATCAAGTAGTTTTTTTATTTGTTTTGAAATGTTTTTAAAAATATATGATATTAATTGGAATGGTTTCTTGTTCTGATTTTATAATTTCAATAATTATTATGATCAAATGTTTTTTTCTTTCTATGATTTTGGCTCCCAAATATATGATAATTGGTATTTTATATGACCTCGTCTCATTTCATAGGACATAATAGGTGTTTTTTATAAAATTTATATATTCATAGTACTTAAATGATTTTATTATGTCTTTGATCCAAAATGTAATACTTTCCAAGGATGTTCACAAGACCTCAACTCCTTCTTAATATATATCATCTTATGCAATACAAGTCTACTTTAAAGATGAAAAAAATGTATGAAAACCATAAGACATCAAGATAGAGTGAAATTTGATAAATTTAGAGATAGAAATTTTGACTTTTAATATATATATAAAAAAGAAAAAATATAACCAATAAACATATGATATATTCTATAATTATCACAAATATCATTTAAAATGTGGTTATAGAAACAAGACAAACCTATGATATCAAAGAAGAAAAAATTAATTTATTCATTTTTTAAAGAATATTAGAGATTTTATAAGTGGAGATTCTTTATAGATCATCATGTTCATAATAACTTATTAATATTATATTAATTCTAGATTAATTGTTTTGATAGTCTAAATATTTTAGATAGTTTTTTGAAAAATACTTTTATCCTTGTGATTATATATTTATTAATAACATTTTAATGAATAATTAAAACAAAATTTGGGATTCATTTTATTGTTATTGAATGGGATGTAAAAGCTAAAAGTTAATTTTTTGGGATGAATATGAGAATTTGTGTAGTATTATAATCAATCAAATAAAAGTTTTACTATTATTATTGAGTTTGTCCGAAATAAATGAAAAATCCTGAGGATAAAATGAAATTTTTATAATTTGGATTTTGTTATGGTGGATTAGAATCCATCCCAATTTTATATTTTTTAATCATAAAAATATATTAGATTTAACTAATCTTATTTGGAGATTATTGGATGTTTCAAGGATATAAAAATATGTTTTGTGTGGTAGATAAAAAATATTGTATATTCTTGCTACAAATAAGTTCCAGTGTGTGAGAGTGATTGGAGGAGATTTTGAAGAAGTACTTGATGTCGTTTATGGGAGAGATGTGTAAAAATATAGGTACCATAGCTTTAAAAAGCTATATTAAGAAGATGAATATGGAGATCCAGTAGTTTAGATGTTAGTTATCAAAATATGTTTTTCCTTATCATACTATAATGATTTTCAGAAACGAATTAGAAAAATATCCTCAAATTGATCTGTATATAGTGAGTTGAGCATAACAGGACCTTCATTTTTCATTCACTAATATGTTTGGAAGTGGAGTTTCATGAATAATGTGATATTTATTGTCAAAAAAATTTATTACTAGATTAAATAGGATGATCATTCATTTTATTATGGGGATACGATAACTCAATGTAATATATCTCTAATTTGAAACTTATCATATTTAATTAATAATATCTGGAGATTATCTAACACTTAAGAGTGGTGTGTGTACTGGTGAGGTGAAATAGAATCTACACTCCTTGTTCTACAACTAAAACATTTATAGAAACACTCCCTTTTATATAATGTGAGATGAACATATATTTATATTTTATAATTTTCATATATTATTCTTTAAATGTCATCAATAATCACACAATCCCATGAATGGAAGGGTTAGTTTCTTTGAGGTTAATCTATAAAGTAATTGTATTTTATAATAATTATAATAATTTCTTAGTATTCAATTAAAATTATACTTCCTTAATGGATTCACATAATTATACTCATTTTCATAAATTGAGGAATGAGATCATAAAAATGTGTGATCTCTAATGCTCAGTAATGAAAAAAATGATCAATATGTCATACAAAGTAAAATCATAAGAAAATGGAAAAGCATGATCATGGGATAAAAATAATATTAAATCAGATGTAAACCTATACTAGTTCTCCATAAGTCTTTATAGATGTAAAATCATTCTTAAATTCACAAAATATACCTTGGATGATGTTTTGGGATTCTTTTGTTCAACGCCCCGACCCTAAAAGCTCAGAGCTGATTCTTTGCTTTATAAAATTGTCATGATTACAAGGAATAAAATCCTAAAAGATCTAATTTTTAGAAATTTTTGTATTCCATATTTAATACCTCACAACCATATTTCATTATGAAATTGAAAATAAAACAAGATACATAATAAAATGTATTGCATCCTTGAAATCTCATTGAAAGGTGCATTGTTCATATCCTGTGGAAATGAAAAAAATAAGGGTGGGATAACATTCTCATTAAGGGAAATTAAAATTTAATAAATAATTAATCAATGATAATAATTATTGTGGTAAGGTAAATAACTAAGAACACAAGCCATACAAATATCTAGATAAGGCATAATCAATATGGAACAGTGGATAAATGAAACACATTTCATTAATCAATAAACTAAGAATTAAATGCATGCATAGATAAGTTAAAGAAAAAATATCATGGATAAAAATAATAAGTGAATTTTAAATAAAGGAAATTATTAATTAGTAGACAGCATGGTTCCCAAGAACATGATATATATACCATCACTATTTATTCTCAATACTATTTAAACTACTCCGATTACAAAATCTGGTCCATCTCATGAGATTGTAGATGCCTTGAGGGGTCTATATTAAACCCAAATCGTATAGTTAATTTCCAAATAATTTTACACTGATTGAGTTATCAATTTAATTAATGAACAATATTACTTATCTAGTATCTGTATTTAATAAAAGATACAGATTTTTAAATAATTTCTTTATTAATCAAATAATAATCCAAGTGAACACTATATGTATGAATTTTATAAAATTTACCAAATAATATAATCCATTTCATAATAATTTTTATATTTAAGATAATGTTAATTTATAATAAAAATGATTATAAGGAATTTATTTTTTCAATATAATGTTATAAATCAAAAAAATAATGTGATATTACAAAGATAACTTTTACCAATTAATAATTTTCAAGTTGAAACCACTTTAATGAGTTAGTTCAAATTGAAACATAGAATAAAATGAATCATGAGTGAATAATTTTATTAAATGAAAAATTTAAAGTATATAAAACACATTAAAGTGAAGTGGTTCATAAAAACAAAAAAGTTTGAATGGAATGTAAATTGAGATAAAATCACATACCTTGCATTTCTTTTTGGGTGATAATCATGTAACTTATAATGTAATTGTTTTAATGATGTTATTAACCTATACTATAACCATAATAACATTTATAATGTTATATATTGACTTCTTATAATTTCTTATTTCATGTTCGTTAACAAATTTGCTTATTTTCACAGTTTCAACTCATAATTGCCATGATTTTCGAGTTTGTTTTGACATTTTTCTTATTGTTCATATTAGTTAGATCATGATTTAGTCATATCTATAATTTAATATATTATGTAAATAATATATATATATATATATATTCATATTATATGTATTTAGAATAATCCATAAAAGTTTGATATAGGAAATGAAATTCATCGTTCATGGAGATGGTAGATCACACGTATGCATGAACAATACTTCCATTTTTTAGTATTAATGGAATAAAAATTAAATTAAATATATATGTATATTATATTTATAGTATCATATTTATGTCATTAATTTCAGATATTTTTATTAAAATCAGGTTTAATAGATTTCATGTATAGTGTAAAATAATAACATCTCTTTGAGGAAGCGGTAGTTCACATTTCCACAAACGATGTCATTGTAATCCCAAAAAAATAAAAATTAAAAAATTATGTGTTATATATAAATTAAAGAAGAATATAAAAATAATATATATAATATATATCATTTATAAACTAATAATACATCATTATTCCAATCATTAAATGTGGTAATGGAAGAACAAATGACATCAGTTCGCGAGGTGGTTGTCCACTGTACACACAAAAGATGATTGTGTATCCCATTAGATGGATGTGTGTGAAACTGTAGACAGAAACATTATAATAACAAAATCTCAGTATATTTTAGATACAAAGTATATTATATAATAATGATATATAATAATCGAAGTGGTGGATGGGTTAATGGAATAAATGTGATCATTGAAGAAGGTTGCCTCTTATTTGGGTAACTCCTTTTGGTTTACACCAAAATAATTCCTTTGTTTTCTCTATGAAAACATTTTGCCTTTATAGGGGAGGGTAGGGATGTTGGGAGATTATTTAGGTAGGGTTTGGGTGGGCCAAATGGATTGGGAGGTGTGAATAAACAGTAGGGGTGAGTGCCTATTTGTAGTGAAGGAGGAGTGTCATTCTTGTAAATATAAAATGATAGAAACTGTTGAAAGATGAAAACTGAATCATGTTCCACCAATAATGATCCTTATTCGATTCAATCAAGGATATGGTCCAAATCTATCTAGAAAATGGCTTTTGAAAATTTTTTAGGTCATTCCTAAAGATTAATTTTACATTAATTGTAGAAATTAATTTTAACCACATTCACTAATATTTTTGGTCAAAAAATAAGATAAAGATACTATAAATATTATATTATTATGATTCCAAAAAAATTAATAAAAATTATCAAATTCCAAAAAAAAATAAGTGGTAGAAAATAATTGAAAACTACTCCTACTGACGAAATGACAAAGAATGTTTTAAAAATAAAAATGTTCAAATGATTGCAATGTTTTTATATCCAATTTCAAATTTAAATTAATTATAATAAAAAATATATATTATTTTATTTATAATTTATATAATATGAATTATAGAAAATTTATAAATATAATATTAATTTATAAATTATTGATAAAAAATGTTAATTTTCAATTAAAATCAAGTATCTTTCATTATTCATCCAAAAAATGTATTTTATTTTAAAAATACGTCAAATTCACCCTAACCTAATTTTCAAATTGAAATTTCAAAAAGAATTTTTTTTACATACAATATTTATAAAATGTTCAAAAATTTTATTTAAAATAGGTACGCTATTAAAAGGTGGAAAGGTTTCTTTTTTAGAAAAATAAAATTTTTATGAGGAAAATTGGATTTATATTCTCATATGCCTATAAAATCTATTGGATGAATGTAAAAAATATCTTATTTAATATAAAATATACATATATATATTTCAATAATATAATTAAAAAATAGTAATTTATTTCATTTATTATGAAAAAACACCATCGGAAGCATAAAAATATTTATTTATAAACATATTTCTTATATATTAAATTGATTTTTATATTCATTTCCATTTAGTTATTAACCAATGAATTCAAATATTTATTTATTAATTAGTTATTCCTAGTTATAAAAATCAATTTAATAGCTAGTTTTTATCCTATTTTATTAAATACTAATATGTTAATAATATATTTGTTGTCCAGTAAAACTAGGCCATGTATGTAAACTAAACTACATAACAACATTTTTCTAGAATATAATGAAAGCTCACTCAATGTTTCATTTATTTAAGGCTATAAAATAGATTTATTTAAAATATTTAAATATCAAAAATTCTCTATAAATTATATTCATTACTATGATTCATTTCTTCTTGTCATGCAAAATATTAAAAATAATGTTCTTACATAAGAATTTCAGGGTGATACATTCTCCCCACCTCAATTAAATTGGGCCATTTCAATTTAAACATGATCATGTTAATAGAGGGATTGATATTTTACAATGAAAATTTTGAAAAACCCATATCGTAAGTAAGGTTCATAACACATCTTCTTGATAAGAGGTAAAATTAAATGTGAAGGTCACAATAAAACTAGGATTTTAAATGGGAGAACATCAATGAAAGCATGGACATAGAAGAAAAATATGACTATAAAGTTATAATGGAGATTTATAGAGAACATTTTCATGAAAAAGTTATTGAACACAAAACCATAAAACTTTGTTGAAAATAAAGGTTATTGATATCTTCAAAAATGATTATAATAGGACAATATTATTGTTTTAAGACCATTTTCCATAGAGTTGTGGAATTATTTCACTATATAAGCATGTTAAGAAATTTAATTACATGATATGTTTCTATTTCATATGAAAAAAACATATCCTTTAATTGTGACTTGAAATATTTATTCTTCATCTCTTAGCACAAGTTTTATCATTGTTTGATGAAATACATAAATCTCTAAAACCGCATAAAATTTTCAATATAAACCATTTCACAAGTGGTTAAACTTTCAATAATATTCTGATCTAATACATTAGAAAAATTTCCATGGTATTTAGAATTATCCAATTTACTTTATCTAAATCAATCATCTCTTTATCCAACATCATTATCTCAATATCACGAATATATTAAGGCTTGTCTTTCCCTTAACCAAGTGTTTTCAAAAAAATAACATTCTACTGATTCACTTTTCTTGGTACCATTCAACATGCGATCTAAAATCATTAATGAAATAGTACTAAATTACAATACATACATATTTCTTAACTCTTATAATTAGTAAATTATTGATAAAGTACTAATATCCCATAATTCTTGAATAAAAATACATGCACATTAATCATTCCAATTTATTTATATCAATAACATAATCAGGACATTGATCCCTTAGATTTTTCAGAGGTATATTCTCTTGAAAAAGGGGTATTCATTTTCGTAGTTCCAGGCCTCCTTGAAGAAGAAACACTGAGTGGAAGAATTTTCCTTCTTTCCTTTTCATTATTTTTCCTAGTGACCCTTTTCTCCACACTTATAAAAAACTCTCATTCCTTTCATGAATTTCACATGGTGAATCTTTCCAATGTTGTAAAATGATTTAAATTTATTCATAATCATATTTTATACATTCTATTTATCTTGGTGTTTATATGACCTCTTCTTCTCTTGATTCCCCTTGAAAATATTGATCATATAAAATTACTTTTCCGTTTTTATGGCACATAAAACTATATCTTCATATGATGAAAATTTATGAGAAACTAGATCATTTCATATATTTTTCATAATACCTTCAATGAATTGGTAAATATTTAACTATATGTTATATATGAAATTTTTAGCATACCTTAGTAACCTTGTAAAGGTATATTTAGAATATACAATACTGTTTTCTTCATTTTTCTTTAATCTAACAAACTTTCTCTTTAACTCAATGTTTTTATCATGAGGGAAATATTTGTCCAAACAATATGTCATTAAAATCATTACAATTCATGAAATCTATTTTCTCTTCCTCCCTATAATTCTTGATCAATGACCACCATTGATCAGAATCTCCATTGATAAAACACATTGTAAGTGTAACATTTTATTTTTTACTATATACCAATTCCATGAATTTGTTCTCCAAAGACTCTATCCATTGTTCTTTTATCATTGGGTCTGTAGTCCTACTAAATGATAGGGGCCTCTTTCGAATAATTTTATATATCAATGGAGAATCTCAATGTGGAAAATTTTTCAATATTAGGAAAAGGTTATGTGTCATAACCTAATTAATCTTATATAGTATATCAATAAATGTCTCAGTTCCAATACTAGCTATATTATATTTCTCATTAAAGAAACCTCAACATATTCCACAAGTATTAATTCAACTATTCCTTATAGATTCCATTTCTAAACACGTCATATTCTAGATTAGATCATAACATTATGTAACATAATTTATAATCCCAAAACTACTGAAACACTTATCAAAAATTAAAGTTATCTTTGAAAAATAATCTCATAATAATAAACATTGTTTCTTTAGGGATATATTTACTTTGAAATCATTCCTAATGAGTTTTAAAGAAATTTTGAATTATCCAAAGCTTATCCCACATGAGTTTAAAACAATGTGTGTAGTGAGACCCATTGTCGTATAACATGTTTTTCTTGAGTCAGGCCCAACACACCATTTCTGAGTTCTTACCCCTCGGTACATCTGTGCAAGAACCACATCCACTTGTAGTGTCCAGATAAAAATGTATTTCTAGAAACACCAAAAAAAATTAATACCGTACAAAAATTATATGATGTACTTCTATACATATCCTCAATGTACATCTTATGGTTTTGTTCCACAATATAATTTTTCTAAATCTAGTTTCTAAGGTTACTACTAAAAATTATTTAATACCAAATCTAATTTCCTCGCCCAAAAATTCCAAAGTCAGTGCCTTACATTATTAAACTAGAATGATTACAAGGAATTAAATACCAAAGGACTAAAAGTATCTTAGTTTTTGAAAACAATATTTCATAAATGATTCCCATATTACATTGGGGAATAGAAAACAAAACATGATACATAATAAAATGAAATTAACTGATTCCTTGAAATCCCTTTCAATGATTTCTTCTTCATATCCTAGATCAAGGAAAAAATAAGGGTGGCTCAAATTCTCAATAATGGTAATTAAAATGGATAAAATAATGAATCAATTTGTATTATCAATATTTAATGTAAAATAAATGAGCACACATTCCATATAAATATCTAGATAAAGAATAATCAATATGGGATGGTATATAACATAAACACATGCCATTCAATCAATAAACTAAGAATTAAATATATCCATATATATTTAAATAAAAATATATCATGGATAATAATAATAAATGAATTATCAATAAAATAAATTATTTGTTTTTTATTTCATGTTTCCTAGGAACAAGATACCTTTTCCATCAAAATTTATTCTCCAAAAAAAATTAAACCACTCTGATTTGGCGAACTAATTCATCTCACAAGACAACTGATGTATCGAGGGGATTTAATTAACCAGTCCCCACCCTGTATAGTGCATATCCAAAGAATACGTCATGTATTTAATAATAGTTTTAATTAATGAAAAGCATTCCTTGTAAAATATTTGTATTGAATAAAGGATATATATTTATCAATAATTCCCCAATTAATCAAATAATTGTCAAAGTGAACACCATATGTGAAAATGGCACATGGTTTAAGAAATAAAAATTAATGTTAAATAATAATATATATATATATTTAAGAAAAATGTAATTTATAATTAAAATAATCATAAGGAAGATATTGTTTCAAGATAAAGTTAACAATCACCAAAGAAAGTGATATTGGAAAGATCACTTTTACCACATTATAATTTTCATGTCACATCCCCTTGAAGGATATAGTTTGATGTGAAATTTAAAATAACATGAGGTATGAGGAATTAATTATATTTAATGAAAAAGGGTCGTTATATACATCCAATTAAAGTGATTTGGTGTATAATAACAAATAATTCTCAAGGGAATGTAAATTGTGATGAATCCCTTACCTAGGATTTCCTTTTAGATGATAACCATTTAATCTAATGTATAATAGTTTTAAGAATGTTTTTAAATTATAAGAGAACTATAATCATATTTATAATAACATATAATAACTTTTTATAATATCTTATTACCATTTTGTTAACAATACTACATTATTTTTACTATTTCAAGTGTTGAATGCCTATTCAATTGTGTTTTGACTTGTTACTTGTTGTTACTATTAACTAGATTCTTATTTCATAATATATGGAAGTTCAAAAATTATTTAAGTAGCATATATATATTCAATATATATATTTATAATATTTCATTAAAATTTTAGATTATAAATGAAATTCACCATTCATGGAGAGTGTAGGTCTTACATAAGAATGAGCACTACTTTAATTTCATTGTCATATTAATAGGATGAAAAGTAAATGATAAATATTATATGATGATTCTAGTATCATATTTATTTCTTGAATTTCAAAAATGTTTATAAGAAACATCTGTAATACATCCCATGTTTTTCATGAATGAATCACATCGCTTTGAGGAGGCGGTAGTCCACATGTCCACAAACGATGTTATCGTATTACAGAAAAATGGAATGTATATATGTATTTGTAATATTAAAATTTCATAAGAATAAATATAGAATAAATATTATATACATATATGTAAAATATAAACTATATATAAATCATTATTTCAACCATGAGGTGTTGTAATGGAATAACTAACGACATCAGTTTGTGAGGTGGTAGTCCGCCGTACAAAAGAATGATGATTGTGTATCCCATTTTATGGATGTTTTTGAAAGTGTAGGAAGGATTATTATAATATAAAATTATAATTATATTTAAAATACTTAAAAAATAAGATATAATCATGATATATAAATAATTAAAGTTATTGAGAGGTAAATGAATGAAAAGTGATTGTTGAAAAAGGTTATGTCTTATTTGGGTAACTCCTTACGGTTTATAGCAAAAGACTTACTTGGTTTTAATTATGATAAAATTGAAGCTTATAAGAGGATGGAAGGAATTTTGAGAGATTATTTGGGCAGTTAATTTTGAGAAAAATGGCTTTATAGGTGTTAATAAATGGTACGAGTGAGTCCCAATTTATAGTGGAGGAGGATTGACATTCTTGTAAATAAAAAAAGGTAAACAATGATGATAGGTCTCCCTTACATCATGTGAATCAAATGGTGGTAAATATTTTATCCAAGTGATTATATGATGGAAATATTTCCATAAAATTTATATTTTAAAATTTTCCTTGTCATTTTCCCCATATGTTTAAGGTTTTGTATTTTGTTACACTAAATTTGTCCATAATCGTCATATGTAATGTTAACAGCATTCAATAATATTTTTGGTAAAAAAAATTAACTTACTAAAAATTATATATTATTCTGATTCCAAATATCAAATCTATTTTCCTAATTCCAAACAAACAAGTAGCACATATTAATATAAAATCAATCTCACAGAGGAGACGCCAAAGCAGTTTTTTTAAGTGACAAAGTTCAAACTTTGTCTATGTTTTTATATCCAATTAAAAACTAAAATTGAATACAATGACATGAATTGGATTAACTAATTCATAATTGATATAATATGACCTTGAAACCAATTTAAAATATAATTTAACATTAAAAATTACTGAGATAAAAAGGCAGTTTTCAATTAAAATTCTGTATATTTCACTATATATCAAAAAATGAATCTTATCAAAAAAATAAATAAATTTAACCTAATATAATTTTAAAATTATGATTTCAAAAATAAATTTCATTTGGAATATAAAATTTATAAACATTTCAAAGTATATATTTTAAATAGGTTCACAACTAAAAGGGGGGAAATTGATTTTTTAGAAAAATTAAAATTTTAAGAATAAAATTTGATTCAAATTATCTTATGAATTTAAAATGAATTGGATGAAAATAATAAATATTTTATTGAATATAATATATATATATATAATCAATTTCATTCAAAAATATTAATTAATTTAATCCATTATGATAAAAAACCATTGGAATCATACAAATTGTTCTTTATAAAAATATTTCTTGTATATTCAGTTGGTTTTGATATTCATTTATATTTTGTTTATTATTATTGAATTCATCAATATATTAATTAATTATTTATTCTTATTTATAATAATCTACTTAACATATTGGTTATATCTTATTTTATTAAATAATAATATCTTAATAATATATTACTGTTCGGTAAAACTCGATCTAGAATATAATGAAAACTACTAAAAAAGTCATTATTGTTTGTAACACAAGATAACTCAGTGATTCATTTATTAAAATCTATAGAATATGTTTATTTAAAATATTACATATTTCTTAAAGTCATGAGACATTATATTCCTTTCTACTCTTGGTGTTGTGTGTCATACATGTTGTTAAATACAATGTTATTACTTTAGAATTTTGAGGTGTTGCAATTTGTTAATACACACGAGTCCCAAATAATAATAATGTTAATATTTAAAAGAAATATAACATGTCCTTATATTATATCATAAAAAATAACATTGGATAAAACATAGGCACATGGTATTCTCAAATTATGATCCAATTTGATTCTTCCATCAAATTTAATTCTAAAAACTTATATGAATCATTTTTTAGAAAAAGAAGTTCCCCTTGCTTCTATTTGTAAAAATAAAAAAATTAAAATGATTTATTTTATGCGAAAAAATTCCAACATAGAATATTGTGAAAAAATTTCCCATCCAAAATGTTTTGGACAAAAAAATTGTCTATGCTCACTATTATTATCACATGTAATACCATACTTTAACCAATGAATCAGAAAATAATAAAGGACTTTTATCATCATAATAATAATTATATATACCTTGGAGTATAATTATAACATGAAAACATTCCTACAAATAAAATGAGGCACCCCATACCTACACTTCAAGGTCCAATTATAAAATAATTTCATTAAACAATGTATTTGATAAAACATTTGGGGAATCCATGAAAACATATTATTATATTACAAAATCAGCCAAATAAAAATACTAAAATTTATAAACCATAACAAAATCACATGAATGATAGTTTTAGTTTTTTGAGTATTAATAGTATAAAGAATTTATTTTACAATAATAGTGAACATTTTTCTATAACCAAAACATAAAAATATCCCATAAAACTTTCTCATCGGTTATTCTCATACTCATAACTTGGGGAATGGATATATATGAAATGAATTGCCTCAATTATTTTGTAAAGGAAAAAATATATAAATAAACCATCAAGGTTTTAATATTATGTATATGTATGAAAATGAATGTGGTATAAATAAATTATTAAGATAAAATGGAATAATAAGAGTTCTTTACATGTCCTCATAAAAGGATGTGTGTTTTCAATGAACAAAAATATACCATGTAATATGACTATAATAAAAAAACATCTAGCCTATAATATAATCCAAGGCATTTGAGAAAAATATATAGAATAATTATAATAAATTATGTAATTTTGATTATTTTAAATGTGACCATGCCTACAGAAAATCTTGTGAAAAATATATATGTTATCATTTCCATGAACCATTATGAAAAAAATCTATATAAAAAATATAAATACCCAATCATGTGAACAAAGTTATATTCCATCATATCTATTTACCTTTAGGTAAACAATGATACACATGATTATGTCTATGCACAGTAATGTGAACAATTATATATGTGATCATGTCCATGGAAAACAATGGAACCATTTTATATTGAATCATTTACATGCACCATAATTGAAACAAATACATAAATGATCATTTCCATACACAATCATATGAACAAAAAGGTATAATCATATCCACATATAAAGTATTAACTTTGGAGATATAAAATCTAACCAATGTTGTAAAAATCTATATATTACCCACCATTCAATAGTCATTAAATTTTTATTTCACTATATAATGATCATTAAAACATCATAACGAAACAATGGAATGAAAATTTAGTTTCTCAACATTTTTTTTATATTATCACTAAAATAAACCTAATTTATTCTAATGTTGATACCCAAAAATTAAATCACCCCAAAAGAGTTTTTTAAAAGAAAATTTAGAGGTAGATTCATGAAAAAAAAAATTATTTGAATAAGTCCTTAAACATAAAATCGAATATTGTATCAAAATCATAAATTAGTTTTTTAGAAAATACTTTAACTTAGGTATTACTGATGAAATCATGAGTTGCATTGTAAATTAATTTTTAGAGAAGTAACATATTTGAAATATAATATAAGACATTTAAATAATTAATATTTACACATAAATATCACAAATAATTTATCTGAAAGGACATAATGGTTCTAAAAAAGTGATGTGATTGTTTTTGAAAAAAAAAATACATTTTAAATGAATCATAAAAAATAGCCTCAAAAAATGAATAATGGTTTCAAAATTTTAATTCGAGATAATTGGATAACTATTACCTTTTTTAAAATTATTTTCAAAAAAGGATCAATGTAATAGACATAAAGGTTTCAAAAATGAGATGTAGAAACTATGGAAAATATTCAATTGTAAAATTAATCTTCATTTAGAGATCATTGAAAATAAAAAAATTGTTATCAAAACGAAATGTGAAGTGTAATATAAAATAATTAATTTTTAGAAGGATGTAAAACCATTTGTTTAGTATTTTCAAATACCAAAATATAAAACATGCATTGAAAAAATAGTATCAAATCAATTTTTTAAAAAGCAGTTTAGGTAATCCTAATAGACACATGTGAGAAATAATATTTTAATTAACAATTATAAATATGAAACATTTTGTGAAACGAAAGAATGGAAAAAAAAGAAAAACTATCATTAAATAGAATATGGATATTCTAAAAAATTATATACTTCTTGATTATGAAATTCATCATGGTAAAATAATTAAATTAAAATTTTATTCTCCCTATAGTGGAAGTGAATTTACCCTCAAATAAAATTATAGGTGTAATGAAACCAACCATTAAAGAATAAATTTATTAAATAATAAATCTAACTCATTGAACATAATAAATTTATAGATGATTCATACAACATTTTTATCGTTTAAATAAAATGGTATTAAGAGAAAAAAATAATATAGATTATAAAAACTAATGATTTATGTTGAAATGTTAAAAAGGATTCATTATGTAGCTTTCAAACCTTATCAAATACATCATCATGCACAATAATAAATATATCTCAAAAAAATTGAATTTTACACAAGTAACCCTTCCTATAATTTTTTATATCCAAAAAAGTGCTTGAATCAATATAAATACTTATGTTTTCAATTGGTGAACTATTTGGAAATGAAGGGATTATGGTAAAGTAACTCACCCTGCGGATAATTAAACTGAATACAAAATATATGTAAATTAATTATGATATATGTTCAATATTTAGATGATATTTTTATGTTGTCTTGAATATATTGTGAGAGGCCCCAATTATAAGTTGTGAGAATGAAATTTTTGTAAATATTTCATAATATATATATAGTGAGAGAAAAGGTTTCAAATGTCATGAAACACTAAAATTGAAAATTAAGGATTTTGGGGTGATAAGATTAATTATACCTCAATAATTAATTTTTACATATGTTTTTAACATGTTTTCATAGGCTTTGTTAATTTAAATATTTTATTTTCTATTTTTTATATTACAATAGTAACAAATTTTTACCTACATAATTTCTTCTTTTTAAATTAAAATAAAATTTACCTTTATACATAATCGTTACCTACTTATTGACAATGTGAAATTTATTTTATCGTATAAACTTTCTATGTGTTTGAAAAATTAATTTAAACATTATCCCATGTAATGTGTAAAACCATGATTTTAAAAAATGTGTATTTTTAAGCTTTAAATTTACGAGTATGATAAAATATTCTATTTAATCATTTTAACACTGTAAATTGGTTTATTATAAATATACTAATATTTTTATGTCTACTAAATCAATACAAAAACTAATTTTTCCAAAATAATATTAATTTAAATAAATAAATAAATTGTGTTTATTGGGAAATATTACATTTTTTGTTAAAAATAGTTTTAAGATTTCATAATATTATTTATAAATTTATAGTTTTACACCTTAATACAGCTTTGAACATGAAAATTTTTATTATTTTTTAAGTAACACTTACTTCTTAGTATATTAATAAACACTACAATTTTAATAAAAACTTCATCTTTCACTATGAAACAAAAATTAAATTATTTCCAAAAGAACACTTATGTTCAAATTTTCAAAAACATGATAGGAATAATTCAAAAATCATGCAAATATTTTAAAATAAAATCTTTAAATTTTTTAAATTTAGTTTTTAAATATTAGTTCCAAATATAAATGAATGTTTATTATGTTGAAAAATATAATTCCTTAAATTTTAAGTGTTATTAATAGAACTTCTCTTTATTTTTTTATTAGTTTCATGTTTTTTTATTTAATAGAGGTTAAACAATTCTCTTATTTTTTTACTAATAAATATATCATTTTATTAGTTTGGAATTGCGTGTGGACAAAGCTATTGAACATATTATTAATGTAAATAAAGTTATATATATATATATATATATTCTAAAATCTTCGATAATTTTATTCTCCCCCATTAAATAATTTGTAACCTCAAAATAATAATAATAATTATGTAAAGCATGAATCCATACAGTTCAAATAAAACTCATGATATATCTTCTTCTGTGATATACACCTTACTATTTTTTTTAGGACTATGAAACAACTTATCCATAATAGACTCCTTTAGGATTCAATAGGGATATACCTTCCACATATTCATTTTTATGATCTAGTTTCTAACCAAATAATCCAAGAAAAAATGATTTGCTAATTTCAAATCAAATCAAAGGTAATGATAATATTAATATGAAAAATAAATCATAATATATCTTTTCTAATGACACCATTATTTAAACCTATATAAATTTCATTAAAAATAATATATAATTGGACCAACCAATCACACCTTCAATTTTTCCAAGGTTGTATGTGATCATTTTCCTATTATATTTTTTAACATAACCCATCATCAAAATGAAATATATTTAAATACATTATAATGGATTCTAAATTGAATATTATTAACCAAAACAAATCCATTGTGAGTCTCTAGCTAGGTAATCATACATATCTTAACTCATGTAGAACCGTATTGAATATTGAGTTGAATATATACCTTCTTTTTTCAAGGTGATTACACTTAGGTGCATCTATTCCAAAGCCACATCCACTTTCATGTATCATGTCAGGGATGTAATTTATAAGATATCACAGAATATCTACTTTACAATAATAATATAACATTATGTTATACATATACCATTCACTTAGATTTATCCCTTGGATTTTCACTAATGGTATCTTAACTTAATCAAAAAAATAACAGAACAAATCCAAAAAACATAAAACCATGATTTGATAAAAACCGAGGATCCCCAAGCCCATACTCATATGTCTTCCTCAAATAAAAACTTCCCTAAGAATATTATTTTATGTAATAAAAAAGAAAAAAGATAAACTTATAATTATTTTAATACTGTAAAATATGAAAAACCAAAAAACTCATAAATCATATCACAATCCCATGAATGTATGTCTTGTTGTCATTAAAGATAAACTATATAAGAAAGTTATTTTAATAATACTAGAGAAATTTATCCTATAATGATTCTTATTAGACTATGTTCGATACTTATCATTGGTTATACTCATTCTTATAACATAGGGAATAGAAATATTGTAAAATGGGTGACCTAAAATGCTCAATAATTGATATAACTCAACAAAGTTTCGTCAAGGGTTAGATCATAAGTTTATAAGAAAAAATGATAGGAGCAATGAATTATTTTAAAATATTTTTGAATAATAATATTTCCCAATAATTCCTTGTAGGAGGAAATTTAATCTCTAATGAACAAACATTTACCGTTACTTAAGTGTTTGACATAATCAATATTAACAAAGAAGTGTAATCATAGGAACCTGAAATAAAAATTTTGTATAAATATATAAAATCATGAAATTATGAACAATGAAAATGAAATCATGTTAATGAATAATCCTGTGAACAAAGATATATGTAACCAATTCCATTCACAAGAATGTGAACAAAGAAATATTCTATCATTTTCGCATGCAATCATGTGTGAAAATATGTATGGGATCATTTCTAGGCACTATCATGTGAACAAATCTCATGGTGATCATTACTATTTTCAACCAAGTGAAAAAAATAAAAATGATCATGCTCGTTAAAAAATGTGAGAAACTATATACATGATCGTGTCCATGGAAAATCATGTCAACAATGTTATATAAGATCTAGTCTGTGCACAATAATTTGAACAAAGAAAATGTGATCATGTTTAGACAAAAAAATTATTTTCTCAAGAGATTTAAAATATTATCCACTAAATTGGAGGGGTATATAAGACCACACACATCAATCATCTATTTAAATTTTTTTTATAAGAAGGAAAGATAACATTAATGAAAAAGATCAGCAGCCATACATAAGCAGATCGATGAAGGGAAATTTTCCAGCCAGAGCTGGTTGACATCGAAAGGGACTGAGGTCACCAGCTGATGGGCCACATTGTTTCCTTCCCTTTTGGTAAAGGAGAAGGTGTAGGAAGAGAAGACTTAGCGCAGCGAGCAGATTCTCTTGATGATGAAGCCAAAGGGCTGGATTCCAGCATCATTGTGGTTAATGGAATTGATAACAGAAAGTCAGTCAGACTCAATGATGATGTTATCCCATCCACGTTCCAGAGAAAACATCATACCTTCAATTATGGCAGAGGCCTCAGCAACTATAAGTTCCCAGAATGCATGATGTGATTCATATTTTGCTGCAATGATCTGCCCCAGATGATTACGAGCCAGGAGGCCGAGAGCAACAGACCCATCCTTGAGGAGAGAAGCGTCCACGTTAAACATAAGAATCCCTTCTATTGGGGGATCCAATGAGGGGGTAACCCCTGGAATAAAGTGTCATTTACGGTCCTTCCATCCCTCAATCCATGAAGTGGATCGTTCAATCCAAAATTCGGGAGGTTGATGAACATGGTGGAAAACAGAATCATTACGCCGAACCCAAATGATCTAGGCCAGGGTGAAACAAGAGCTAGCATAAGACGATGAAAGAGAGGAAAACTAGCGCGTCAGAATATTGGTGAGGTCATAGGCAATGTCTAGTGAAGCATCCAAAGTCGGGCCCCATTTATACCAAATTTCCTTGGCTCCAGGGCAGAGAATGATGGTGTGCCAAATTGTTTCAGGAATATTCAGGAAGAAAGGGCAAGAATTAGCATTGGACATATGTGGGTAAACAAAGAGGATCATTGTAGGGAGGGTGCTTGTGCACACATTCCACCAAAAGTTTCGCATTTTTTGGGGGACGTTGAGCTTCCAAAGCACTTTCCAGGGTCCCTCAACATGGTCGAGAGAGTGAATGCCATGTGCCAATCTGTACCCAGATATCACATTGTAATCACCTAAAGAATCATTGGCCCAAAAAATATGGTCGGGTCCTGCATCAGGGACCCATGGGATGCTCAGAATAATCCTTTGGTCTCTTTCATTAAACCATTCCTGGATCTTTTCCACGCACCACCCCAGACCCTGGTCTTCAAAGAGGCAGTTGACAGTGGCATCATCATGACCTGGTTGGGCGGGGGATGTGGCCCACAAACCATCCTTATCAACAAGACAGGGATTGGTCCATATGTTGACAGATGTTCCACTTCCAATCCTCCAGCCCAACCCTTTTTCCAAGAGACTTTGTTTCCCCCAAAAACTTCTCTAGAGGAAGCTAGGATGGGGGCCATGATAGGAACCAAGGAAATCTGTGTGGGGAAATTACATGGCACGGAATACCCGCGCACATAGAGATGATGGACGATTAAAAAGGCTCCATCCTTTCTTGGCCAATAGTGCATCATTGAACAATAGATGCTTCCAGAATCCCATCCCTCCTTATGACTTGGTTTTTCAAAGTTTCTCCCAGGCCAACTAGTGGGGTCGATTTCTTCCTTCATTTTTCCCCCACCAGAAGTCGGTAGTATGAGAATGGATCAGGTTGACGATGGACACCGGGAGCTTACACATAGACATAAAGTAGTTGGGGATAGACTGAAGGAAAACTTTTATGAGGGTTCATTTGCCAGATTTAGAGATTCTTTTTGGGGTCCAGGCTTGAATTTTTTTCTCAATCCTGTCCACCAGAGATGCAAAGATTTCTTTTTTGGACCGGCCAATCACCGTAGGAAGTCCAAGATACTTTTGGTGTTTATCAACCAAATGGATGCTTGTAGAAGCACAAAGCTCAGCTCTCTTGGTAGGAGGCACCCCTACTCTAAAGGATATTTCTGATTTTCCTTGATTGATAGACTGTCCAAAAGCCTACTCGTATTGCTGGATTGCATGGCTGATCACCCGGCATTCATTAATAGTGGATATGGAGAAAATTAGGTATTTGTCGGAGAATATAAGATGTGACACTTTTGGGCTCTCATGACATAACTTTGCACCATGAATAGACATAGTGGATGCAGCCCTGGAAATAAGGTTAGAGAAAATATCAGCCACCAAGATGAAGAGAAAGGGGGGGAGAGGATCTCCCTGGCGCATGCCTCAGGTTGGGGAAAATCCTCTGGTGAGATCCCCATTGACCTTGATCCTGAAATAGACGGTCGAGATGCAGTTCATGACCATATCTATCCATTTAGTGCAGATGACCATTCTCAGCATCACAACTCTTAGGAACTGCCATTCCGCTTTATCATAGGCTTTGGTCATATCCAGTTTCCATTCCATGGTTCCTCTTTTCATGGTGGAGCACTTTTTCATAGTCTGGAAAACTTCATGGGCCATAATTGCATTGTCAGTAACCAACCGCTTGGCCACGAAGGTGCTCTGGTCTTCGGAGATAATATCCGAAAGCTGAGGACGTAGCAGGTTGACAAGGATTTTTGAGAAAACCCATGGAATGAAAAATGGGTTCCACAACATTTTTAGATGGTATCACAATAGTTTACATCATGAATGTAAATCATTATTACCCAATATTAACTAATAGGAAAAAATATTATAAGAATACTGTGATGATGATAAATGAAAAATATAATATAATTAAATAATTTCTTTATAGATAAATAATAAATTCGTAGAAAAATAAAAAAAATTACCAAATAATTTTAACTTTTTCATACGTGATGTTGATATGTTTCAATTTTAAGAGACATTTTAAAAGTTCACATATTAGAAATTTAACTTAAGGATTATTGAAAATAATTATTTAGAATGAAATATCAATAATACAGTCTTTGTGGTGATATAAATGTTTCAAGCAATTCATGTGAAATGTTTTTTTAAAATAGTTATTTTTTAAAAAAAATCTTCTAAAAATGATCCTCGAAAATTTCATAATAATTTAAAAAAGGTTATGTTGATATATTAGAAAACTATTAATTTTTTAAAAATAATTCTCAAAAATAGATCCCTAAAAAAGACATCAAGTTTTTTTAAAGGTAATGTGGAAACATTATATAACATTCACTTTTAATAGTAGACTTTAAAAATAGATTAAGAAAAAATTTTAATGGATATCTAAAATAAATAAGGATATTATGAATAAATATATTTTTTTATATCCAAAAACATAATATATTTTAATATTTTTTAATATCATTATTGAAAACCTACGTCATAAAAATAGTAACAAAACATACATTTGAAAATGGTATAAGGGAATTATGATAGTCATATTAGAAAACACATAATTTGGATTATAATTATATTAAAGATTACTAGTGTGAATGGGAAATATATACAAGGATGTGAAACTCATGCTAAATAGGATTGGAATTATACTCAATACTGATAATATTTTTAATGAAGAAATTCATCTAAGTAAAATTTCTAAATTAAAAATTCATTTTCCCTGGATAAGAAAAAAATTATAATGAAATAAAATAATAGGTTAGAAGAAAACAATCATGGAAGAATGTTATTTATGAATAATAATTATATCTCAAAAGGGGAGTTGTGTTTCGATTACCCTTGAAAACATTATAACATTTGAATCAAACTCCATTTAAATAAAGAATGCGATATGGATATTAAAAATCAATGATTTATATGAATAGGATAAAAGAAATTAATTAGGAAGTAATTACCCTATATTAAAGATATAATAGTGTGAATTAATAAATTTGTGTTAAGATATTAAATTTTACATAATGACCCCTTACCTAAATGTTTGATATCCACTAAAGTGTTTAAATCACATTGAGGACTAGAGTTTTCCCTTTACATAACACTCTATAAATTAAGGTCACAAGATATATTCTTATAAAATGTATCTGTGTGATTTAAAATAAGAATCTAGACAAATTATGGATGCCAGGTTTTGAAGAGGAAGCAGAAATATGGGGGTGGTATTGAATTAGTGATTAGAGGCCCCTTTTATAAGGGGTGTAAATGTCATTATTGTAAATATTTAATATCACTTTAAAGAGAGCACATGATTCCCATGTGAATAAGACACCATCACGGAAAATAATTGTGTGGGAGAAGATATACGTTTTAAAATTCCCGAACCATTAATTTTATAAAATGTTGTTAATAATTTATACAGAAATCTACTGTTATATTTTAATCTTTCACCATTTTTTAAAATATAATTGTACCTAAATTTTATCTAAGTAATTTCATTTTAATTAAATATAAAAAATGGACCTCATTAAATAATTTTTATATAATAATTAACAATATTAAATACATTTTATCATATAATAATTTTTTTATAAGAAACAAATTATAAAATTAAATCATGTGGATCATAAAAACTCATTTTTAGAAAAAGTTTTTTTTAAGAAAACAATTATGTTTTGGAAGAAAACTATCAATGATTTATATTATCATGATATATATTTGTTTATTATAAATAAATAAATAAGAATTATATGGTATCAAATAAATATCATAAATAATTATAGAAAAATAATATTTAATTAAGATAAAATAATAAAAAGCTTCATTTACTACAAAATATCACTTATATTGTTAAATATAGGTTTTGTAAATTCATTTTAGTATTTTGAAAATTACGGTTTTACACATAATTACATATTAGATAATTATAAAATATCTATAAGTTTTTATGTTACACTTACATGTTGATATATTCATATATATTATAATTTTAGTAAAAAAATAATATTTCACTCTTCCTCTAAAAATCAATTATTTCTGAAAAAATAGAAAAATTCACTATATGCTAATATTTTGGGTGAAATTAAAAATAAGAAGTTATTTTTAGAAACTTAAAACTCTATAATTTAAAATTTAATTATTTAAATTTGAATTCAAAATATAAATAGTCATCTTTTATTGAAAAAAATCTAAAAACATTTGGTGTTTGTAATCATGATTTATATTCATTTTTTAATAGATTACAATACTTTTTAACTAAACTTTTTCTTATTCATAAAATTTCTTAATAATAAATTAATTAGAGATCATTTTAGTTTTCTATTGTGTGTGTAAGAAACTATAGATCATAATATTAATTTAGTTAAAATAGAGATATATGTATATAAGTATATATTCTAAAATATAGTTCACCATCATAGTTTTAATTATGATTCATTATAATAATATGATAATGAATCTCTATGAATCTCATGAAATATCTTCCACTAAGATATCTACCATATTATCCTTATAAATACTATAAAACTAGTTATCCAAACTAGTCTTAATTAAGGTTTCTTAGGGATGAACCTTTTACATATGCATTTTCATTATCCTCTTTCTAACCAAATACAAAATCTAAACATGTTATGATAATATCCAATCAGATCAATTTAAATGATCATATGACTATGAAAAATCAATCAAAAGATCTATTATCCAATTAAAAACTCATTTCATACAATGATACATTTGGTTCATTAATGATATAATTAGACCAATTAATTAATTTATCAATTAAACCTGTATTATCTATGGAAATTTTATTATTATGTTCTTTTACCAATCCCGTCATCAAATTTTTATTTATTTGAATACTTTGTATTACTATTTAAATATAACATGATTAATCAAATATTATCCCTCAGGAGTGTCTCGTGATGTTTTCTGACTTAGGCACACACATCATTCCCCAGTGTATTGATTGATTTGATACACTACTAGCCTTTTCTAGGGGACTACCCTTATGTTCATATATAAGAAGACCACATTCATTTTCAAGTATCCAAACTTGTATGGGATTTCTAAAAAACCAAAAAACATATAATACAAAAAAAATATACGATGTTATCATGTACATAGAATTATACATTTTCTTTTCAAAAAAATTCAAATATCATATGAAAAAACAAACAAAATCCAAAAAAGTAACTAACCCATGCTCGAATACCAACTAACGATCCCTAGATCTTCACTCCTGTGTACAGTGCTAAAAACACATTCTCTAAACACTAACTTTGATACCACTTGTAAATTAATCATGCTAAAATTTTCATTATTTTATAACATTACCAGAAGTTAAAAATGAAAAAAAATAATATATCACCTCCTAATCTGAAGAAAAATATGTGTACTATATTCTAGAATCTCTTACATAAAAAACTTATTTTATGATACTAGTGAACATTACTCCATCATAAAACTCTACTAGACAAAATGTTATACTTTTATATGTTATACCAATAATCAAAACATGTGGAATGGAAAGATAAGAAAGTAGTGAGCTTAAATACTCAGTTTGGGGAAAATATCATCAATATATAATAAACGAAATGATCATAAGTATATCAGAAAAAATGTTATGGGAGATGTATATGTTTAAACAAGCACTGTATAATAATTTTTCTTCATAATTATGGATATGAGGGAATAGAGTATCAAATGAAAAAACATATACCACAATATAATATTGTTAGATTATAAAAATGAACCAGAGATCATAATCATAGACATATAAAATAAAAATTGGAATTATTACATTAAATTGTGACAATTTGAACAAGGAAATATGTGATCATATCCACATAGAATATTTTGAACAATGATATATGTGATCATAACCAAGTACCATCATGTGAAAAATGATATATGGGTTCACGTACATGAAAAATGATATGAATAAAACTATTTGTGATATTTTTCATTCAATAATTTGTGAAAAAATCTATACACTATCATATCCATGTAGAATGATTTAAAAAATCTATACATAATCATGTCCATAAAAAATCATGTGAAAAAATCAATACATAATCATGTCCATTTAGAGTTATGGGAAAGATCTATACGTAATAATTTTCATCGACATTAATATGAATGACAAAAATTTCATTAGGTCCACACTCAAAATTCTTGTTTCATGAGATACAAAAGCATAACTAATGCATTGGTGGTATGCAATACCCAAAAATTTCATAGTACGTTAGTACTTCAAAGTAATTCAATAAGTTAAACTACAAGGAACATCGAGTTAAAGCACACCATGACTTACCAAACTCGACGTTCAAAAGCAGTTATGAATAGTATTAATAGAATTGTGAACATTATATAACCCTTATTATTTTAGAATCAATATTATGAGTTTCTTAGACATAATGTAAGGACAAATTCATTTTTTCAGATAAAGGAAGTATTTTTCAAAAAATGAAATTTTAAAGCCTTTTTATGGAGGACCCTTTTTAAATCCAATATTTGAGACTTTTATATATTCAATTTGACAAAATAAACTTCTTCTTTGGGATTGGGACATAAGAATTTAGTTTCAATAAATTTTTGGTGTTTTTTCTAATAACTTTCATATTTGAGTGAATAGTGAAAAATAATATATTTTAACTGAAAACTACTTTTTTAATCAAAATAATTTATAGTGTTCAACTATACATATGAATGGTTTGGATGTATAATTAGATTATATTTTAACCATTTAATCCAATGTTGGTCATTGGAAGTAATTTCACTTTGAAATTGGACATAAACAAATGTCAATCTTTTGATAGTTATTATTTCATAAATATACGCTTTTTGGTTTTGACAACGGGAATTAATTTTAAACTAATAAATTCAATTTAATTTTTCTTTAACTTTTTAAAATATACTTCCTTTTTTAATTCATATTATCAAAATTATCTTCGGGTGAATTTTTGGTATGTTTCTGAACACTTTTAATTTTTTATGAATAGTGAGAAACACTGAGTTATAGTTTAAAACCTAAATTTTATTTAAATAATTATTTATTTTATTTAAATTTATTTTAGGTCAAAATAGATACATAATACCTATATATGTTCAATGTAATTCATTTTAGTTGGATTATAATATTTTTAGATATATAAAAATTTATAAAACTTTTCACCGTATTTTACCCACCTCCTAGGGGAGATTGAAAATTCACATAAAACATAATTTTACCGCTTTTGTGAATGGAATTTTAAAAATATGAGAGATATGGTTGATATAAGTAATTAAAATTTGGTTCAATAAAATGAAAATAATTTTTTTGTGAATAGTAAATATTTACTTTTATTTACCACGGTTAAATGTAAATAGGGTAATTAAGGGTAAAAATGATATTATTATTACCCTAACACGTGTCCTAATTCAATTGGATAAGTATAATTTGACAAAAAACCTTAGTAATAACATATGAACCTATTTGGTCCACTTGGATTATATTAGGACAGTTGTTATTATTTAATTCAAAGAAGAGTTAAAAGAGTTAAAATCAATGATTAATAACTAAAACATTTTTATTATAGGGTTACACATAAGATAAATTTGACTATAAATATTCATTATAAATCTAAAAATATTTCCTACATAATTTTATTTTATTTATATTTTTTGGACATTAAAAAAATTATTTTATTAAGGAGATAATGATGATGCAGTAATTACCTAAATAATGAAATTTTAAACTAATTGATACTATAAATATAAAAATAAATTTAATTGGAGACTTTTTATGATTTACACTAATTCTCTATGTTAATATGACATATTAGGGTTGGTTATATGAATTTTTTGTGAAGTAATAATGCTATTATGAAATTAGAAAAAAACAAAATACCAAATAGTGTCAAAATTAACATAAAAGAGTTTTTAATAAACATTTTGTATTATTAATTGGTATCATATCCCTAAAAATATAAGGTTTGGCCAAAATAATTATATGCTTATAGGTGTATCATTAATTAACCACTTGGGGTTCTATTTGAAGTATGTAGTATGTTTATTAACCATATAATATATAAATATAAAGAGACATGGTAAATGTCAAACTATTTAACTAAGAGTTAAATATAAATGATAAAGTAAACATAGTGACCCCAACCTGTCTAAAACCTATTGGTTGAGTGGTTTTTGACCCATCCCCACCTTATCCTATAAATAATCCATTTTAGAGCCTTTAGAAACCGAAATTGATTTTATTATAAAATAATATTTCTATTTTTTCCTAAGGTGCCCTTAACCCCTCTTATAAAAGGGCACTCCTCCTTGCCTCAAATTTACACATTCAAATTCTTTTGGCTCAGAAAACATCTTCCCAAATACCATCTCAACTATTATTCCTTCATCCTAGAGGATTAACTTTTGTCAAAAAGCCATCCTAAGGACCCCTTTTGATAAAACTAGAATGAAGAACCTGAAGAAGAGGTTCCACTTTCTCTTTATTTGTTGTTTCCATTGAAAAATAATTAATCCATTATATTCTATATACTATGATGTTTTTATTAATATGGTTCAAACATATTCATTGTTTTATCCATCCTTATGACATGTCACCATACGTGCATACGTACGGCTTACTGTCTCCATGTCGTGGTGTAATTGTTATTCAATAAATTATTATTTGGATGGGTATAATAATGAGGTGTAATTGATCTAAATAATAAATATAACATGATATTGATTCTGAATATATGATATACCAACCAATTATATATTATTTTAATATCAAAATATTGATATTGTCACTCGTGCGTACGTACGGATTTCCGTCTCCATGAACGCGATGAGATTCATTCTCCATCATATCCGTACAAGACTAAATTTCATTTGATGATTAAAAATAATGTTTAGAGACATGATATCATTCTGGATAGAATAAGATACATCCCATACATAACAAATATGACTCACATAACAATGTATATAAAGAAAAACGAATCTGTTAACACCCAAAATGACGATAATACTAAGATATTATTAACAAATCCATGTTAAAAGATCATAAATGATATCATATTAATGTATATGATTCTTGTATAATTTAATAACAATTATTTCACCATTATACATTAGGTTAACCCACCCTCAACCAAGGAAAAATTAAAAAGTAAGGGGTTTACTATCTCACTTTTAATTCCGTGAGATTTCCATTGTTCACCACTTATTTATGAGATGTGGTGTGTGTACTTCCCATGATTGTATTAATTGTGTAATATACATTAATTTATTTATATTTACATCATCATTGTATGATCATTCTTTCATGGGTGTTTGTTTCATAAGATTCCAAATTGATAAGGGAATTTTAAATTTCAATTTCCAGTCATTCTGCTTTAAGCATACTTCATTGATTATTTTACTCCAAGATTATGTGTGGAATCACTATTCATTTGCTTATTTCATAATTTCCACTCCCCTTTATGTGGATATAATTTTTATACACATAATCACTCCATTGAAAAATTCTCAAGTCATCAATATGAACTTGATAAGAGAGATTTTAACTAAATCTCCATTTGTTGAGTTAAATATCCAATTCATTGGTCTTGTATTTACAAGAATATGTGTGAATTTCCTCTGATTGATTTACCTAGAATATCCAATCATATTGAGTGTATTTATATTTTTCACACATAATTATGTCTTTGATTTATCCTTAACCTAAAAATACGGTCTTTATAAGAGATTTCATCTCAATTTACATTCCATTGAGACTTATTTGTTGTTATACACCAAATCACTTTTATATGGTATATATAATGTACATTGACATAGTATATCATGAATCCATTTATTCTTATGATATTAAAAAGTTTTTATTACCTCAATTATTTTTATTCAACTGTCTCTATTTTGGTTAGGAACTCTTACTAAAATATCATTTAAAATGTTTTAAAGATTTATTATTCTAAATATTTTTCATTAATTTCTGTTTTAAAAATGTTTTTAAGGATTTATTTATATGGAAATTAAAGTATTAAAATTAAAATTCCATTTAAAACTTTCAAAGTGGTATGGGACACATTGATTCAAAATACTATTTTAAACGGCTTCTTGATAAATTATGATACTTTTAAATGTTGTCAAGAAAAAGGGTGATATTTCTCTAAAATAGTTTTGATGATTATTTTCATCTATTTAAATATCATTAATTATTCTATATTGAGGTTGATCTATTATAATAAAATCTTTCATATTGTATTTAATGATTTATGTTTGACTGTGGATGTTCTATTCTTATACCATTCATGGTTTGTGGTTAAAATATTGTCATTTCGTATTCTAGTTTTAATACAAATGTTCAGATTACGTTTCAACTTTTTCATATGGGTAATTAATTGGACTTAATAAGTGACAGGTGGAGCCTGCTATAGCTTCTTGATTCATCGGTAGGTCTCATGAGACAAACTAGTGTTTTGGCATAAGGCCTTCACAAAATCTTATTTGTAGTCTTATCACAAGGCCTTTACTATGTGGTTATGAAACTCTAACATTATGCATTCCATCATTATGAAAGTGGCTATTGATAATGCATTTCATTATTCAACTAGTAAAATATCCAAGTGAATAAGTAAATGGAATTATTTGATTTCATTGTTGCCATATTATGCTGAAGTTCAAGTTTAAAAGGCTTTTGTTTTAGTCTTATACACTACCTTAAATGTTTATGCTTATTTATGAAAGTTTCCCCTATAATGTTATCCTTACTGAGAATCTTAGATCACCCCTTTCTATGTTTTATTTCTCCCAGGATGCAAAAAAGTATATTATGAATGACCTGTAGGGATAGTTTATGGGATATCAGTGTTGTCTATGGAAACAAATTTTTTTTTGTAGTTTTCCATTTTATGATGTAATGTAAACATCATGAATGAATCTAGTACATCCAAGGCAACTAAACTAATCGGTCTTTCGAGACTTGATATTTTATAATCATGCCAAGGATACATAATAATGCACCGACTCTGGGCTTCTGGGGTCAGGGAGTTATAGTTTGTATCAGAGTATATTTAGTACCAACCTTGTAAACTATATTTAGATAAACTCTGATTAGAGAACATAGCCCTAAGATAGACTTTCAAGATTAATATAGAGTAGCTTCCTAAAATTTTGTTATTGTAGTAAATTTTGTAAGTTTTCCAAGCAATACATCCCTGTCTGGATACGAGCAGGTAGAGGTGGCTCTGGCACAGATGTACCTAGGGGTAAAACCTGAAAACACCACTTTGAGCTAGACTCGAACGGGAACTGGTGCACAATAATGGGCCTTGTTGCACTCTTGGTTACGACACTTCTGGGGGATATGGTTAGGATATTTTACATTTTCATTACAAACTGATTTGATGTATTTTAATATAAGATGATAATAAGTGAACTGCATTAATCCTAAGGTTTTTCAAATTTAAAATATGTTATCATGATAGTCTCTAAATTATTTTATTACTATTATTACTCAAATAATGATTTATGGTATTAGTCAATGTCTGGATTCCAAGAAAGTCATGGTAACTTTGTGAATGATGTACAAGGTGGGAACGGTGGTGGAAATGAGCAAAAAAATAGAATTTTGATAGGCGTAAAAGATATCATGTTCATTCGAAATCATTCTTCCAAATATATGATCAACAATATATATATTAAGCAACTCCCGGACTCAACAAAAAAGATAAAAGTGATGAATGATAAGAGCTCTAGAATTGGAGACCATGGAGAAAAGAATGCTCAATTTCCATCATGTAGGAAATGTGGAAGGAGACACCCAGGAAAGTGTCTCAATAGATCAAAGAAATGCTTTATGTGTGGGAAATAAAGACAAAATGTGAAGAATTTCAGAGGAAAAATGAAGAGTACTATGGAAGAAAATAAAAATAGTCCCAAGAATCCATTTATAGTAATTTTCTGTAAATGTAGGGGACCTGGCCATTACCCCAGAGAATGCCCTATTCTATAGGATGTTTTCTTGGTCAAAGAAGAAGCTATAGGGATATAAATGGTTGGAAAAATGTTTAAAAGTATTAGTGATCCTTATTGATGGGATTATGTTGGAATAATTTTCTCTTGTATTTGTAACCCTGTAGTTTGTCATGTGAAAATGATATTTGGGGAAGCCTTATATTATCTCTTTTGGATATATTTATAAATAAACATTTGGTTTTATATGATCATTGGGTTTTAGGCAATTACAAGTTATTATATTTTGGGATGAAAATGCAAGGAATGAGATAACATTTGTGGTTAAATTATGTTATGGTTATTTGAAGAATTTATCCCATTTTTTTAATGTTATAAAAAATAGTTCTTAAAAGAGGGAAACACGCAAACCGTGTGACAACCTATTGCGTCAGAAAAAGCTCTGGGAATCGAACCCACAACCAGAGTGCGATTGGGATTTATCACCTACCATTAGACTACGTGAAGTCCCTGGTTACTATGACTAATTATTTTTAGTCAAATGATTTTATTGATCAATAATAAGTTGATTTGGTATCTTATGTCTTATCAAGTAAATACCCTTAGTATATGAAACTGATTTGGTGATTAAGTGATAAATATTATTTTGGAAGAAGTTCTCTTTGTTTGGTACACTATATTCTCAAGGAAAATATAATACTATGAGATTTTATATGAGGGGTAATTGTGTATTTTTATCTATGTTTTTCTTGTGGGTTTGTAGTGATTTGGGCTATTTATGGAAATGATTAAACTATAATATAGAATATGTTATTAGGTTAATTACATTTAAGTATGTGACATTAAGAGTAGTTAATGTAATTTGAAGATACAATTTAACGTGGAAGACTACATTACCAAATTCTTCTAAGTTTTGGGTTTAAATATTAGTTTTGATTATATTGAAGTATTTTTAAGTAAAATTGTTAATTGAATTGTATTTATTTAACTTTGGGGTATTGTTGGTTTATGTTTAGAAATTAAAATTAGTTTTTATTTCATTAATGGAATATCCTTTGGGGGGATCATCAGATCTTGTACTAACTGTTTTGGTTTTGATTAGTATCTAAATACAAGGTAAATATATAGTTTATCCATTGAGGATTTTGTGATTCTCTAGAAGTTCATTCTAGCTCTTCCGGTGTGACCAAGTCTTGTTGAATACTCATCATTTAAAAGAATGATTTAGTGGTAGAAATTTATTAAAAAATGAAACTCTACTCAAAAAGTACGCATATCTCTTTATGTTCTTATTCAATCTCATAAATAAATTCCTCATGTTTATGAAATGTAACTTAAAACAAAAAAATGGTATTCCTTTACTTTTCCTACTGAGAGATAAATGACCGTTTGTCCCATATCAAGTTTTTGGTACTCTTGTTGTTAACTTTCTGCTGATCATGTTTTATATCCCTCTCCATTAGAACTTGACAATTAGTTTACCTTCCATATCCATTTGTTCCAACATGGAATGCTAGAATTGGTTATCTTGGGTGACCTTTGTAATTCTCTTTATTTCTTTTAAAGTGATAGTTTTATTGACTCTTTTTCTTATGTGGGACATTCCATTATATTCCCAAGCCCAATTTTAAAAATTTCAAGGACACGATTTATTTGAGGTAATAATGTAACAACCCGGGATTTCATATATGTTAGTTCTTCAAAGTAATTCAATAACTTACACTACACGAAACATCGATTTCAAGTGCACCGCGACTTACCAAACTAGTCGTTCAAAAGATGTTATGAATATTATTAACAAAATTTTAAACTTTATATAACCATTATAACTTTTGAATCCATATTATGAGTTTCTTAGACTTAATGTAAGGACAAATGGATTTTTTCAGAAAAAAGAAGATTTTTTTAAAAAATGTAATTTTACCGCCTTTTAATGGAGAACCATTTATAAATCAAATATTTAAAAATTTTATATATTCAATTTGACAAAATAAACTTCTTCTTTTGGATCGGGACATAAGAATTTAGTTTCAAAAAAATGTTGGTGTTTTTCTGATAACTTTCATATTTGGGTGAATAGTGAAAATAATATATTTTAACTGAAAACAACTTTTTTAATCAAGATAATTTATAATGTTCAACTATAAATATGAATGGTTTGGATGTATAATTAGATTATATTTTTACCATTTAATCTAATGTTGGTCATTGGATGTAATTTCACTTTAAAATTGGACATAAACAAATGTCAATCTTTTGGTAGTTATTATTTCATAAAAATACGCTTTTTGATTTTGACAACGGGAATTAATTTTAAACTAATAAATGAAATTTATATGTTTTTAATTTGGTAAAATAGACTTCATTTTTAAATTCAGAATGTCCAAATTAGCTTAGGGTAAATTTTTGGTATGTTTCTGAAAACTTTTAATTTTTAAGGAATAGTGAAAAACACTGAGTTATAGTTTAAAACTGAATTTTTATTTAAATAATTATTTGATTTATTTAAATTTATTTTAGGTCAAAATAGATACATAATACCTATATAAGTTAAATGTAATTCATTGGAGTTAGTTTATAATAATTTTTGATATATTAAAATTTATTGAACTTTTTACCGTCTTTTACCCACCTCTTAGGAGAATTTTGCAAATCCACATAAAACTTAATTTTACCGCTTCGGTAAATGGAATTTCAAAAATCCGAGAGACAAAGTAGATATCAGTAAGTATATTCAGGTTCAATAAGATGAAAATATTTTTTTGGTGAATAGTAACTTTTTACTTTTATTTACCACAGTTAAAAAAAGGGTAATTAAGTGTAAAAATGATATTATTATTACCCTAAAACATGTCCAAATTATATTGGATAAGTATAATTCGACCAGAAAAAACCTTAGAAATAAAATATGAATCTATATGGTCCACGTGGATTAGAATAGTATATTTATTATTTTTTAATTCAAATAAGAGTTAAAAGAACTAAAATCAAAATTTAATTAATAAAACATTTTTAATATAGGGTTACACAAAAGATAAATTAGACTATAAATATTAAGTAGAGAGATAAAAATATTTCCTACATAATGGTATCTTATTTATTATATTTAGACATTAAAAAATTTAATTTTATTAATGACACAATGATGGTGCAATAATTACCTAATTAATAAAATATTAAAATAATTAATTCTATAAATATCCAAATAAATGTAATTTGAGACTTTTTATGAATTCCACTAATTTTATATGATAATATGAATTATTATGGTTGGTTAGATGAATTTGTTTTAAGTAGGAATGCTGTTATGAATTTAGAAAAAACAAAATACCAAATAGTGTCAAAATTAACATTAAATAGTTTTTAATACAAATATTATATTATTAATTGATATTATATCCCAAAAAGTCTATGGTTCAGCCAAAAGACTTATATAATGGAAGTTTTATCATTAATGAACCTCTTGGGGTTCGATTGGAAGTATATAGTAAGTTTATTAACCATATAATATTAAAATATAATGAGACATGGTAAATGTCAAACTATTTAACTAAGAGTTAAATCTAAAAGATAATGTTAATATAGTGACACAAACCTATCTAAAACCTATTGGTTGAGTGGTTTTCGACCCATACCTACCTTATACTTTAAATAATCTATTTTTGAGCCATTAGAAACCGAAAAGCATTTTATTATAAAATAATATTTCTATTTTTTCCTAAGATGCCCCTCACCCCTTTTATAAAAGGGCACTCCCCCTTGCCTCAACTTCACGCCTTCAAATCCTTTTGGCTTGGCCAAACAAGCCCAAATACCCTCTCAATTTTCCTCCCTTAATCCTAGAGTTTCACCTTTAGTCATAAAGCCAACATAAGGATCCCTTTTGATCAAATCAAAAGGAAGAACCCGAAGAAGAAGTAAATATCTCATCACCTTTTCAAGTTCATTTCTTCTTCCACGTCCTCTTTCTTTGTTATTTCCATTCTAAAATAAAATATCCAGTATCTTCTATAAAATTTGATTTTTTTATGAATATGTTACAACCATATTCATTATTCTTTCCATCATTTGAATGACATGTCACCATACGTGCGTACGTATGGCTTACCGTCTCCACGTCGTGGTGTAATTGTTATTCAATAAATTATTATTTTGATGGGTGTAACAATGATGTCTAATTGATATAAATAATAAATATAACATGATAAAGATTTTTCATATATGATATACCATCCAATTATATATTATTTTAATATAAAAAGAATGATATTGTCGCTCGTGCGTACGTACGGATTACCGTCTCCACAAACACTATAAGATTCATTTGCCATCGTATCCATTAAAGACTAAATTTCATTTGATGATTAACAATAATTTTTAGATACATGATATAATTTTGTATATGAATATGATAAATCCCATCCATAACAAATATGACTCACATAACAAAGAATGAATAGGAAAACGAATCCGTTAACACACAAAACGACAACAATACTAAGATATTTTTATCAAAGCAATGTCAAACGATAATATATGATTTTATAACAATGTATATGATTCATTTATAATTTAATAAAAATTATTTCATCATTATATAGGAGGTTAACATACCCTAGACCAAGGAAAAATTATAAAGTAAGGGGTTTCTTATCTCACATTTAATTCCCTGATATTTCCATTGTTCACCACTTATTTATTGCATGTGCTATGCGTACTTCCCTTGATTGTATTTATTGTGTAATATACTTTAATTTATGGATATTTACATAATCATTTTATGATCCTTCTTTCATCGGTGTATGTTTCGTAAGTTACGGAATGGATAAGGGAATTTGAAATTTCAATTTCCACTCATTTGGCTTTACACATACTTTGTTGATTATTTTACTCCAAGATTATGTGTTGAATAAATATTCATTTTATTATGTCATAATTTACACTCCCATTCTTGTGGATATACTTTTGGTACACATAATCACTCCATTGTAAATTCTCAAGTCATTGATATGAATTTGATAAGAGTGAGTTTAACTCAATCTCTATTTGTTGCATTAAATATCTAATTCATTAGTGTTGTTTTTTCAAAAATATGTGTGAACCTCCTCTGATTGATTTACACTAAATATCCAATAATATTGAGTGTTTTTATATTTTTCATACATAATTATGTAATTTATTTATCCTTAACCTAAGTATAGAGTCTTTATAATAGATTTCATCTCAATTTATATTCCATTAAGACTTTTTTGTTGTTATACACCAAATCACTTTTATATGGTGTATATAATGTACTTTGACATAGTATATCATGAATCACTTTATTCTCATGATATTAAAAAAAAATTATTATCTAAATTATTTTTATTCAAGTTTCTCTCTTTTGGTTAGGAACTCTTACTAAAATATCATTTTAAAATGTGTTAAAGATTTATTATTCTAAATATTTCTCATTAATGTCCACGTTTTAAAAATGGTTTTAAGGATTTATTTATATGGACATTAATTTTTTAAAATTAAAATTCATTTTAAAAGTTTTAAAGTTTTATGGAACACTTTGATTCAAAAATATATTTTAAATGGGTTCTTGACAAATAATGAGACTATTAAATGTTTTTAAGAAAAAAGGGAATATTTTACTCAAATAGTTTTGATGATTATTTTCATCTATGTCGATATCATTCATTATTCTCTATTTATGTTGATCTATTATAACAAATTATCCATTATTGTATTTAATGAGTTATCTTTGACTATGGATGTGATCTTCTTATACCATTAATGGTTTGTGTTTAAAATATTGACATTTCATATGCTAGTTTTAATACAAATGTTCAGATTATGTTTTAACCTTTTCATATGATGAATGAACTGGAGTTAGTAGGTGATGGGTGGAGACCGCTATAGCTCCTCGATGCATCAGTAGGTCTCATGAGACAAACTAAAGTCTTGGCACAAGGCCTTGAAGATATCTTATTTGTATTCTTGGAACAAGACCTTGACTATGTGGTTACGAATGTCTGGAATTATGCATTCCATCATTATGAAAGTGGCTATTGATATTGCATGCGATTATTTGACTAGTAGCATACCCATGTAAATAAGTAAATGGAATTATTTGATTTTATCTTTTCCATATTTTGCTGAAGTTCATGTTTAAAAGGCTTTTTTTTAGTCTTATACACTGCATTAAATTTTTATGCTTATTTATGAACGTTTCCACTATAATGTTATCCTTACTGAGCATCTGATCTCACCCCTTTATATGATGTATTTTTCCTAGGATTCAAATAAGTATATTATGACTGACCATTAGGGATAGTCTATGGGATCTCAGTGTTTTCTATGTGAATAATGTTTTTGTAGTTTTCCATTTTATGATGTAATGAAAACCTCATGATTGTCTCTAGTACTTCCAAGGATACTAAACTAATTGGTCTTTTGAGAATTAGTCATTTATGATCATGGAAATGATATGTAATAATGCCCCAACTATGGGATTCTGGGGTCAGGGTGTTACATGGTATATATAGAACATCACCATTGAATAATCTATATATATGTGTTATAGCTAAAAACAATCATTGAACACATCATAATGAAATCATGGAATGAAAAATAGGTTTTTGAACATTATAAAATGTAATCTCTAATATTTACCTCAAGTATATAAACTGTCAGTATAAAAAATTCAACCCCCTATAAGTTTATTTCAAAAGAACATTTAGAAGGTGATATATGAAAAATAAATTCAAAGTTAATAATTCCACTAGAGATAAAGTAGTAAATGGTAATGAAATTTTAAATTATTTTTATAGAAACATATTTTAACTTTTTTGTAAGTGACTATGTTTTGACATGTAATACCGTATGGTTTTGGTGATATGTTTTCAATTTAAATAATTTTAATTTCTTTGAAAACATTCAATACACTCAAACCTCAGTTAAAATGAAATATAATATATTTAAAAAGTATAAACTTGCCCAAAAATTAGTGGAATGAATAATAATAACAAAATTATAAAAAATTATATTTAATGAATTTAGATCAAAAATTATTAATAAATAATTAATCAATTTTAATACAAACAACATATGTTTTAAAAATATATTTTTTCAAAAAATGGATTTTATTTCCTTTTTTGAGAAATATTTAAAACTGTTTTCTACCTCTATTAAATAAATTATCTAAACAAAATCCTTTTTTATAATCACAATTTCAGAAATAGCTTAGTGTTAATTTTAATAATTTTTTAAAATATATATATATTTTATTAATAGTGAGAGGTAATTTTTTTGTCATTTTTTGAATGAGGCACTTTTTACTTTTGGATGAAAAATGTAAAAGGAATATTTTTCTAACATGACCTTAATTAATAGAATATTATACCATCATGAACCCTCATTACTTACAATGTTACATTATAATTTTACACACTTCATTACAAAGTATATTATTTTTATTTTATATTTAAATATTTTATAATTTTCATAAGGGATTTAACAATGATATGGATTTTTTATTAAAAACTATTCTTATAAATTTATTATGTATTTTATTCGTTATCAACATTCATTATTAAATCTCATAATTTACCATGGTTATACTCTAATTATACCATCCACCATTTTTATGTCGTAAAAATTTTATAATTTTGACTGGGAAAATTATTAACATTATTATAGTCATTCTTCTAATAACAAAAATTCTGGATTATTAAGGAATTTTTATTAACATGTATTTATTACTCATGTTATGACTGAGTTGGACTTCTTATGTTACAAGTATTATCCCGATTTAATGGCCCAATGATGCATCAGTATGTCCTAAAAGAGAAAAATTTTGGGTATTTGGCTAATAGATTAACAATTTATGTAACATTGCATGCCATGAGGCCTAGAAGGTATGTTTATGAGTTATAAAATATTGAATTACATCGATATGAAATAATTTGTTTATGTCTATGTGATTATTTTAATAGTAATTATATCTAGGGATAGTTTTTAATCTCATTTGATAAATTATTAGGAACTATTTGACAATCATTTATTCCATCCATATTACGCATGCCTTATTTCATCAATGTTTTCTTTCATTGTATGCATACCCTTACTAAGAATAGGATATCACACCATTTGTATGTATCATTTTCCTAGGATACTAGTAAGTGCACTATGAATGATATTAAAGGACATACTAGAGAGAATAGTGATGTTCTCACTGAAAATATTATCTTGTATTTTGTGATTTCAAATATAATGTTTGATTCATGTATGTACATATTTTACCAATAATAAAATATTATCTGATCCACTAGGATTAAATCACTTGTATCTATTGAAAATATTATAATGTAACCACCTACCGTAGTCTATTATGGTTAGGATATTTATAATTAGTATCTGAATAAATTTTAAAAGAAACCAAGGGAACTACATTTATGAATACATATATTATAGAATAGAACCATATTAAATAATTTAAGGATAGGTGTCATTTTATAATAATATTAAAATATATTTTATACTATTGATATTTAATATATTCATATAGATACTTCTCTATTAAATATAAAATTTTAATGTGGATTTGTCCAAAATCCATCTTGGGGTAATACCCTAGAAAATAAAGGATCGATTATATCTTAACCATCACCCATGTTCATGATATGTGGTACCTTACTATGCACCTAGATTGAAAATCTCACGATATATTCTTTATTTACATTAAATATTCATACAAACCATTCTAAAACATTTGAAAATACTGTTATGATTTGAGTAGGTTCCCAAAGAAACCACACTTATGACTCTTATATTATTCATGCATATGTTTCAATTTATGTTAATTGTTTCAATAGATTTAAAATTATTCATTATTATTCCTAATGTTATGATTGATCTAGTATATGTCATTGTTTTGAAATAGATCCCAGTAGAAGAAATGTAAAATGTATCCACGCATGTAATATATATAGGGTGTTCCATCATTAGAAAGATAATGAAGATAAAGCTATAATTAAAAACAATTATATTTCATGGATGACTAATGTTATCACAAATAACCTTTCCTCTATAGGGAAACATACTGATCTTCAATGTGGTATAACAATGTTATAACATTCCACGTCACAATATCTTTGATCATTCTATAAAACCACAAATCCATTTATCAAAGATAACTGGATATGGTATATGTAAAATATTTTTCTTTTTTTGGGAAGTAATTTAAGGGATAAGGTTATCATTTATTTTTATCATCTCATGGGGTATGCATATTAATAGTGGAAACTGATTCGAAACACTAATTATGTGGAGGATTTAACTATCATGGAGTGGAATATTTTTTAAATACTTTTCTTGGAAGAACATTTTCCTTGCCAATAAAAAAATACATAGAATTACAATTTCATAGTATATGAAAAATGGAAGAGGGAATTTTTTGTAAATATGAATCTATCAATAAAAGGATTGTAAGAAATTTTTTGGAATAATTTTGTAATCAAAAGATTTATATTTATCATTTATTCAGTGGAAAAATAGAAATACTTTAATGGGAACTATTCTCCCAATTATTTTTATCATATGAGGGTATAATATCATATCATATCAAGAGAAAGAAATAATTATCCATGTATTATTTCTTAAAAGGAAAGAAAGAGAAGAAAAAGAACACTATGAAAAAATGGATATGTGGTAAAAGTGAAAGGAAGATTTTTTAACATGTGATACTTATGGAAGGAAACATCATTGTACTTGTGTAATTATAAATGATGTCATCTAAAATTTCATAGAAAAATTTCATCATCATAATGAATGCATTGATAAGGGAGAATCCATAAAAATATTAATTAACTATAAGGATATGGGACATTCTGTTAATTAATTCCCAAACATCTAGGGAACATATCATAAAAAAATCAATAAGATAAGGATGATCTTATTAAATTACCATAGTAAAATTAGAAGTTCAAATAGGTATGCTTAAATGTAACCTATCATCCACTTGGGGATTTGAAACGTTTTTTAAGCATTTTCAACCTACTCATTTATATCTCATGTTTTTTATAAGGGTTTCAAATCACCACCTCAATCGTCAGATGTTTTGATAGCAGTGTGAATAAATACTATTAGGATGACCACATATCATGTCTATATCTACCTTCTACTAGAATTTCATGGTAAGGTAGTTTATAATGATACTAACTATAGTAATCTATATCCAACGTATACTTTACTACATTGTCACTAGATACAATGAATCACATCCCAAATTACCTCGCCAACGAGCCTGTACCCTAGTGGTACAGACTCTTGCTTAGCATCCAAAAGACCCAGGATCAAATCCGGGCAGGGACTAATTTTTTAGGGCTGCAGCAGCACTGTAGGAACAGTGGAACTATAGTAGATAATGTAGAAACTCGTTACTGTAGTAGTACTATTCACTAAGGGGCCCTTTGGCCAAAAAATGGGATTTCAAGCCTATTATTCAGGCCACATGGCCTTGGGCCTTCGAGCTATGTAATGGGTCTCTGTCTACCCAGTCTAAAGAGGTCATTGCTTTAAATAATAAAATTAGGATTCGGCTCCAACATTTTAAAAAAACATCCAAAATTACCAAATATTTTATTAGTCTTGGTAAACTAGATACACACTTGAATTTCAAGTTGAATTGAAAAAATGAAAAACCAAATGAGTTTTCATCTAGATAAATATCATTCACAAAACACTTATATATATGATGGGAAATAAAACATAAGAAAGGGGTGAATTCATTTTCCCTTTAATGGTATGTGTGCATAAAAACATATCATGAATTTATAATCATTATCAAAATGGAAATTAAAATAACTAAAACACATTTCGTTTAATCAATAATTTGAGGAAAGTATGTAAGAAACCAACGATGATCAAATAAAGCCATATAAATATTCACACAATTTCTATACTTATAAATTGATACAATAACTAATAAAATAGTCACAAGGATATAATTGAACTCATAAAAAGGGAGAATAAAATTCCAGACATATAAAACTATCAAGATCATTCACAATATAGTTCAAATATATTTTTATAAAACCATTAAATTTGGAAAACGGGTCTGACTCATGAATCATGTTTGATGCATTAAGGGGCTATCTATAACCAAAACACATACATCTCTTACTAATACCAATTTATTCCTTATGTTAATGGCATGTAACATAACCAAAATCAAAATGAATATTTAAAAACAAAAATATTAATTTTTAATACTTACCCCAATCAAATAAACATATTCCTAAACCATACTGAGTAACATGTTGAATGGTAATGAAATTGTACATCCTATGTAAAATTGATCATAAAACATAAAAACAAAAAATAAGGATGATATCAAAAAATATATATCCTAGTATATAATAAGTATAATAAATGGTTTATGTCATTTTTTTAGTTGATGTTCCATAAAAATGTCATTAAGAACATTTTTCAGGAAAATAACCTTCTCACTTTGAAAATATATTCTAAAAAATGTACCTAAATTATATTTAAAAAACATATTCTCTAACAATAAGCTTCGAAAAATTTTAAAATAATGCTTAAAACATTTAGTGGTCATGTTGGTGTAAAATTCTATTCATATTATACATGTTAATATAATTATTTCTTCCACATTTTATGTAAAATCTGAATGGGAAAAAATTTAAAAATGACATGAATATTCAATTAAAAAATATTTTTAATAGTAATAATTTCAAAAAATGATTTCATTAAATCATTTCAAAAGTGATAAAAATTTCACAACATTTTTAGAAAACATTGATTTTTATGGAAACTGATTTTTGACCGGTGAAAGAGAAATTAGGTCGGTTTTTCTTAAATAAATTTTCTCATACATTTTAAATATAATTGTGAAAAAAATGGTTCTATTAATTTAAAAATATCCTTAAAACAAATATAAGAATAAAATATATTATTTTTGAGATATAAATATCAAATAATTCCCAAAATGGATACTTAATCAAAAACAATTTGAAATAATGATGGGATTGTGAAATAAATACTTACATCTTTGGTAACTTTGGAATTATAATCCCATAAATGAAATAATAATTAAATGAAACTCAAAATACCATGATTATAAATAGAATCATGTTATAACATATAAATGGATCATTATATAAACCATTCAAAAGAATATTGTATAATATATCATATATCTCATGGAAGTAAAAGTGAGTCTAGAAACCCTTACCTTAGGTTTGACTACCTTCATATGTGTCCAAAAATCCAGTATAATTAAAATAAATTTAATATAAATATAATAAATCATAATAATAATATATCAAATACAAAATATGATTTATATATAGTCTCATATCATTCATTGATTAAAATTATTCTTTAAAAAAACACTTTAGGTGATAATTGATTTCTTTTTCCAGTATGTTTTATATAAATAATCTTTGTTTTTTTTATTTTTCCATGAATAAATCATATAATTTTTTTAAAAGAGATAATATAAATATCATATATATTAATAATATAAGTATTTATATTAATCTATTATTTTTATAGATATAAAATGGATTACATTGTTCATGGAGACGGTAGGTTTAACGTACGCATGAACAAAGATTCTAATTTTCTACACAGATGGAACAAAATGAAAAATAACTTTTTATTAAAAATTATAGAATTATTATTATTTCATATATTAATCAAATATAAACTTATTACAAACCATGTGAAAAGAAAATGGAAAACATTTCATATCTGTACCTGGAGGTCGTAGTACACATGTACAAATTAGCGACGTTATTGTTTAAATTTGAATTATAAGCTACAAATTTAGATGTGATATTATACTTCAATAAGTATTTATGGATCATGAATATCAAATGTATTAATTAATTTAATGTTATTACATTTCATGTAAAACATATTCGAAAAACGATTCTCATCACTTCGTGAGGTGGTAGTCCATCTTACACACAAGCGACGTTATCATATCCCCATAAGAATGGATAAAAAGAATATATATATATGATATCATAATTATATATATATATATATATATGATATCATAAATTTCATAGAAATATGATAAATACATAATTTATCTGTCCTTAAAAAGAGTTGATGGGAAATGAGTTGTATCGGTTCAGGAGAAGATAGTATATTATACACATGATCGATGATTTTTTTACTAATTAATAGTGGTTGAGATGAATATGGGTTATTAAATTAACATAATAAAATATAAATATATAGTATATAATTTTATTATTATTTTATCATGTTTGGGATGGTTTTAAGTTTGGTGGAAGAATAAACAAAACCGGTATACATGTTTAATAATTTTTACCACTTCATCAAAGATTCTCTTTAGGTTTATTCATAAATAAAACATAGGAGGTCTTCAAAATCAAAATAAGGCTTTTAATATATGGGTATGACAGTAATTAAGGAGTTTGGGTAGGTATTTTATATTGGATCAAAATATATATGTATATGTGTATGATGTGGCACAATACAATAACGGGTGAATTATAGGTTTAAAAACTTTGTACTTAAACACTTAAGACTGAACTTTTTTAAGAGGTCTTAAACTAATAAAATTCACAACCAATACAAACGACCATTTGGGTCTTGTATCTGATGGATATGATATGATGAAATACTACATGTAAGGAAAAACTACTGTATTTTTATTGAATACATTGGTCAGAGTAATACAAATGTAAATGATTCTACAATAAAGTGTATAGAATATATTAATAAAATATTTAATAAATGAATCATAATTAAAACAATTACAATAGAAGAGAATATGAATAGAAAGAAGAAACAAATTGGTTCCATTCTTATTAAAAATTTCAGTGAAAATGTAACAGTTTTACAATTATTTTATCCCAAAGTGTAGGGTATCCTTTCACCTAGGATAAAATTATAGCTTACCACCACCCCAGTATGCCCTTGATACGATGATCAGCACGGCTGTCTTCCTATCCCTGGAATCTCATGATTAAGAAGGTAATTAGTACCTCTTTCTTTCAAATACTTGAAATCCCATGATATGATGATCGGAATCACATATTCCTATCCATGGAGGGCCCTGATAATTATTACAATGATCTGCCTCACAAAGTAAAAAAAAAACGAACTTATAGAAACACAAGAACTTTGAACAATCCATTCATGTCATGTATCATCAATGATTTCGTACGAAGTAAGAGAGGAGTCACACTATCTCTCTCTAGAACATGATAAAAGAAAAGTTATTCAATCCTGTTTGAATGACCTCCTATTTATAGGCCTTATGTTCCAATTATAACATTTCCCCCAATAGTCATATTTCTCCACAAAATTCGAAGGGACTTGGACACCTAGAATTACAATGGTGAAAACAAAACAGAATGAATGACAACATTTCGAATGGTATTAAACTAACCCAATGACAACATTTTGGTTATAAAACAATAATAATAGAAGTATGAAAGAATGAGTCAGCTGAAATATAATGAAAATCAAGTATATGGTATTAAAGTAAAATATGAGTGAAATGCATTTCGTTAGTATAGTACATAACATGGTTATGATGATTAACATAGATAAGATGCATATCGTGGTTATGATTCATATCGTTGTTATGATTCATAACATAGTTAGGATGCATAGTGTGATTACTATTTATAATCTAGTTATGAAACATGGTTACGATTCATAATATAAATGTGATACATAACCTGGATACAATGCATGTGGTTACGATGCATATGGTTACGATGCATAACATGATTATGATACATGAGCTGATTATGATGCATGTGGTTGTGATGTGTATGGTTCAAAAACATCATAAGTGGTTATGATTGAAAAATAGTTTATGTGGTTACTATGAGAAAACACCATATGTGATTACTGTTGAAAATAAATAGTATATGATTATGATGTAGAACAACATCATTTGATTATGATATGAAATCAACACTTGTGATTACGATATATGTGATTAAAATTAGAATATAACATATATGAAAACAATATATATGATTACGATTATGATAAAAATATATAAAAACAATATGTGTGATTACAATTATAAAACAACATATCCGGTTACATTGTAAAACAGCATATAAGATAAATAAGATCTAATTTTTTATTTCCAAAACAAAATGATCTATGAGAAATTCAGAACATAATTTGACTCCACAATCTCCCCCTTTTTGGAAATCACATAACAAAATAAAAAACAAATACTTATCTCCCCCTAAGTTTCATAATTCTTCTGAAAGTAACAATGAACATGTATAATTCCACACTAGGATTAATCATATAACTAGGGATTTTATTCTATTTACTTTTACATTTTCATTCTCCCCCTTAATAAGGTATTCATCAATTTATTCTTTTCTAAACTATTGTCCCCCTTTGTGATTTTTCAGAAGAACAAGGGAAACATTTATTTCCAGTAAAAGTATAGAGAAACAAACTTCGAAACAATATTAATTACATGGAATGAAATAAGATTTTATTACAATAAGAGTTCAAAAATCATTCTATCCCCTTTAGTTTTTCCAAAATATTGAACATCGAAAGCTTCATCTTCAAGAACTATTTTCTATCCTTCATCATTTTGTCAAGGTATTGTTATTGAGCCATAAACTTTAAATCTTGTTCAAAAATAATCATTTCTTGTTTCTAGAGCTTATCTTTATGATGCTAATTGACTGCTTCATGAGCTTTAAGCCTTTCTTTCTGGTTGTTTAAATCATCTACTCTGAGTTTATATGCCTTCTCAAAAATTACAATTCTATTAGAGAGAAAAACAACCTCGTTACATTCATTATCTAATTTTTCCTTTAGAACATCAAACTCTTCAGAGGCAATTCCTTTAGAGGCACCTTGTCTTTGAAAGACTTCTAGTTTTTCATTCAAATAAGAAATCAAATTTTGATTTAGATAATTGAGATCAATTACCCAGTTCACCAATTCAACTTGATTGTCTAGACGATTCTTGAAACTATCATCAACGCTGTATGACCACATGACAACCTTATTACATCCTTTTATGTTCTCAGCAACACGTTCCTTAAAAATATTGAAATCAAATTCATGATTTAGAAACTTTTCCATCAGAGTCTTGACAGAGTCCATTCATTCATTATGACTATTTGAAATAATTTCTCACATGGCTTTAATTTTTGGAAAGAAAATTATCATATTTTCCGATCTATTCAAAGCTTGTTTGATGTACTAAATTCCATTTAATCTGAATGTCCTTTGAGAATATATATCTTTAGTGTATTCTATGAGATCACTGAAATGATTATATGTAATGATAAATTGAGATAGCTGATTCTGATTCCTATTGGCTTCTTATTATTATTATTTTTCTGAAATCTGAATAAATTTTTGAAGGAAACTATTTGAGACACATCTTTGGAAGGCTAAGGATCTGGAGATGGAAATTTGAAGGATGGAACTTATGAGGATTTAGCTTAATTATTTCTCTTGTTTTCATATTCATTCTATTCAATTTATTATTGTTATTTATATTCTTATTCCCCTTGTTCTTATTGTTCTTCTTATTTTTCATATTCTTCAATGATACTTTTTGTGGATGATTTTTTAAAAGCATTTTTTTCTTATTCTTTCTCTTCTGGATACAATTGTGTCCAAACAGGTGGATCTCCTATTACAATACCAATTTTTTATTGATCGGATTATTTCTGAAGACTATCAATATCTACAGCTTGTTCTTTATTTTCAGCATTATATTTTTATTTATTCTTATTTCAAAGTTTCTTCTGCTCTTATTTTTGTAGCTATAGATTTAGGTGGATCCAAACCAAACTTGGGATCTCATTCTTTTATTTGTTCCTTCTTATTCCTCCACTCATCAGCAACCTCATCGGATACAACCTTTTGTTTCTTTAACTTTATAGGGTTTGTATTCTTAACTTCCCTTATTTTTATTTAGGATGAATTTGAGGGATTATAATGTTTTTATCTACCTTTATCTACATCCTTTTAATTAATATCTTCTAGATCATTTCCAAACTATTTTGAATCAAGATTTAATCGCAACATAAGTCTCCTTATCATATCCTTACTGATTTGGGGATCCTTGAAGGAAGTTAGATCATACTTGATAACAAAAATGAAAAAACTCAAGCATTATTTAATAAACTTACTCAATATTGTGGGAATTATGATTCACTAAGATTTTATGGAACCGAATTTGAGCTTCTTAATCATCAAGAAATAAATCGCATTAGATTGAACTTCTTCATGTTCACCAAATAATCAAGCACATAAACATATGAAACGTTCAAATTTTCCTTATCACCCATTCTCTGTAATAGAAACCCTTTCATCGAGAAGTATATGAGTCGATTATCTCTTGATAAATGACTTACCATTATCTTTTCCTCATGAATCTCAAAAATAGATTCTTCAACTTTACTCTTATCAAAAGTCCCATCAGATTTTGGTAGTTTATTGGAAAGACATAAGGAATCACCCTCATATGGAACACCAAGAAACCTAGATTCTTATTTTATGGATTTCGTATACTTATTATCATACATCATAAAAGAAAATATTGAGACTGTTGTCTTTCTCCATTGTTTTATAAAATTGTAACACCTCATCGTAATACAAAACTCTTGGTCTGAATCCATCCTTTCAACACAAATGGATTCCTAGCCTTGGAAATGTATTATCCTTTTCAAAGATGAATCAAAGTCCTGAAAAAGTCTCGAGAGACTATCGTTTCACCTTGAAAGGTCATAAAAGATAAATATTTAGGAGGAATTTATTTTAGAGATGAATCAGTTGACTCAGAAATGGAAGACTATCTCCAACCCTAAAAAAGATTTCTGGTTATGAAAGCTGAGTATATCTCGGGTTATGAAGACTGAGGTAGAACTGATTAAGAACTACATTGGGTATTTATAGAACATCAGGACATGGGAGAAAATCTTGTTATTTTGAAATGGGGTAGTTTTGGAGGGGTAGTTTAAAAACAATTGATGACCATGATTAGATCCAGAAGATCTAATGGTTGAGAATGACTTCGAACTCTTGAGGTTTTCCATAAAATAAAATCATCTTCAGAATGAATCTAATTATAAATTAATATAATGAAATGAGAAACAAATATTTTGAAATATAATGTACAAATTAAGGTTATAGAATTTTTACATGTCAGATTATCAGGCCGGATGTATTGGTTTTATGATATTGTTCTTATGATACAAAAAATACCGAAAAGTATACGAGATGATTATAATTATAAAACCAATAAAAATAATCTGGTACCAAAAAAATAATCTGATACCAATAATCTAGTACTGGTAAAATAGTTCAATACTGATAATATATTACCGTTGACCATGAAACTGATAAAAATTTAAATATGATAAAAGTAAAATGGATAAATTTTAAACCAAAAAATTTTAAACTGATAAATGTCAAACCGATAAAACTAAAACTAATTAAAAACATAAAACTAATAAAAGTGAAACCAATTAAAATGTAAAACTGATTAATGTAAAAATTATAAATGTAAAAATCTAAAACTAATAAGGGTAAAACTGATAAATATAAAACTAATAAGTAAAACTGATAAAATAATGTATAATACTCCTTTGAAATAGAGTAACTTAATGTAATGAGATGGTTTAAACAAGAAATAGATGTTAATTACTACTTAACAGTGATCATTCCTAGTTCCTATTTAATGTTTTCAAATATATTAGATGATAATGGTTTTGTGAAAATATCAGTAACTTGTTCCTGCATTCCGGTGAATTGTAAAATAATATCTCATGTTTGTGTATGATCTCTAAGAAATTGATGCCCAATATCTATAAGTTTTTAACATGAGTGATATTCATGGTTTTTACTAAGATAAATGACACTAATATTATCACATAGTATTTGAGTTTTGGAGAAACTAATTCCACAGTCAATGACTGTGTGTGGCATCCACAACACGTGAGAAAAATAACTTTTAACTACTACATATTCAGCTTCAGCAGTGGAAAGTGCTACTGAATGTTTTTTTTTTCATGACCAAGAAACTGATTAATCTCCTAATAAATTACATGTTTCATACGTACTTTTTCTATCCATTCTACATACAAAAAAATCATTATTCAAAAAAATTTCAATTCAAAATCATTTCCATAAGAATATAATTGTCCTAAATCCATAGTTCCCTTTATGTAGTGAAAAATTCATTTCACTACCTGTAAATGAAATTCCTTTGGATTATATTGATAAATTGAACCTAATCATACTGAAAAATTATGTCTGGATGACTAGATTTTATGTATAGAAATCTTTATATCATACCTCTAAAATATTTCTTGTCAACTGGTTTCCCAACTTCATCAAGATCAACTGTATTTGACGTACCGATTGGAGTTATTATACTCTTAGTGTTGTCATGTCCATACTATTTAAGTAAATCTTTGATATACTTGTGTTGGGATATATAGGTTACATTTGGTTTTTGAGAAATTTTAAAACCTTAAAAAAAATATTAATTCAACCATTATACTAATTTCGAACTCATATTTCATTAGATTCACAAAATAATAAGTCAGAGATTGTTGAGTTGATCCAAATATAATGTCATCCACAAATATATTTGATTAATAAAAATGTTATTGTTTTCCATTTTTATAAAATGTGTTGTAGCTTAAGTACCTTTTTGATAATTGATTTGTAAAATAAATCATATAAGTCAATCATACCAAGATTTAGGGGCTTGTTTAAGGCTATATAAAGATTTGGTAAGTTTAAAAACAGGATCATTCTATTTTGAATCTACAAAACCCGTATGTTAATCTTCAAAACATCTTCTTGTAAAAAACATTAGTAAAATCACATTTTACATCCATTTGAAAAAGTTTAAAGTTATAGAATGTTTCAAATTCTAATAGAATTCGAATAGAATCAATTCTAGCTACCAGATCATAGTTTTCTTTATAGTATATTCCCTATTTTTGAGTATAGCCTTTAGAAACAAGTCATGCTTTATTTCTTACAATGACTCCAATTTCAATACATTTTTTAATGAAAACCCATTTTACACCAATTACAATTTTATCTTTAGGCCTTTTAACCATGTTTTATACTTGATTCCTTTAAAATTAATTTATTTAATATTTCATTGATTTAATCCAATATTCATCACCTAAGGGCTCATTTGATGTTTTAGGTTCAAATTAAGATAGAAAATCACGATTCTCTATTTCATTTCTCAAAGAATTTCTAATACTTATAGGTTGATTTTCATCAGAAATGATATTATCACTAGTATGATTCCTAAGAAACAATTTATTATTTCTTTTTATAACTTTTTAATTAGTAAAAGATAGAAAGTATTCTTAGGTAAATGTTTGAGAATTTTTTTTGGATTATTTCCCTTTTCAAAATATTTTCAATCAAGGGTTGATAATTAGTTTTTTAAAATACATCTATTGATTTAGGAAGGAATTTTTTAAAAACAAAATGATCTATTTCCTCAAATTTAACATGCAATATTTCTTCAAAAATGCAAGACTTTATATTAAAAACATTATTATCCTTAGAAATAGTGGAATAACGCAGAAATATTCCTTTATTGGATTTGGGTGTGAATTTATGTAGATTATCTTTAGTATTAAATATTAATACTTTGCATCCAAATACTCTGAAGTAAGAAACTTTATGTTATCTTCCAATTCAAAATTCAAAACAAGTTTTAATAAGAAACTTTTTAGTTAAAACTCGATTTATAGTATAACATGCAGTAATAACAGCTTTAGCCCATATGTTCTTATCAACTGAGCATTCACTCTACATGGTTCTTATCATTTCTTGACAATATGATTTCTTCTTTCAACAACACCATTTTGATGAGGTGTTATTGGAGATGAGAATTTGTGAGTAATACTTTTCTTACAATAAAAAGTTTCAAAATCCAAATTTTGAAATTCTCCACAATGATCACTTCAAGTAGTTATCAGTGGTCGGTTTTTCACATTTTTAACATGGGCTCTAAAAAGTTTTTAAATAGAAAAATACTTCAGGTTTCTAAGCTAAAAAATAGACCCATGTGAATATAGTGTAGTAATCAACTAAAAAATACATATTTCTTGCCTCCAATGCTTCTAGTTTGTGTAAGACTAAAAATATCAATTTGAACTAACTATAATGCATTATAAGTTGAAACTTTGTTAATTTATTTAAAGCTAGTTTTATGTTTCTTTTCATATTGACATGAGTCAAAATATTTTGAAAAATCATACATGGGATCCGGTAGATCCTTAACAAATTTTTTATTTGAGATTTTACAAAGGTTCCTAAGGTTACAGTTTCCAAACCTTCTATTCCATAACCAATATTGGTCTTCTATTTTACTTAAGCAAGGTAATTATTAGGTTCTAAGGTCTTTTATGTTGAGTCTATATACATTCTCATGCCAGTGGGAAAGGAGAATGAATTAATCCATGAAATTGTGAACTAAACATTTATCATTCCTAAAATTCACAATGTAAATTTCATCACATAATTAACATATTATTATAATTTTGTTCCTAATACCTTTAACAAAAAAACATTTTAAATTAAAACTTTTCTAGAAAGAGTAATTTTACCTATACAAATGATCATTCCCTGCCCATTATCTCTGAATTTCACTCTTCCACCTTTCATTTCAATGATCTTTTCAAAGAAATATTTGTTTCCATTCATATGTCAAGAACAACCACTATACATGTACCAAATATTCTTATTGTTTATACACTTTTTTTCCTGAAAAAGAAACAGTTAGTTATTTGGAACCCAAACTTGTTTGGATCCAGAAATGTTAGATAAATGAATTTTTGGAATCCAAATTTTTTTTGAAAAATTATCTTTATGAAATCATAAATATTGAGTTTTATTAAGAGAAAAATTTCTTTCCCAATGTCCATCACATTGGAAATTGGTATAGAATGTTGTAATTTGGGGGAAAAATAGTTATGACTAAAAATCGGTTTTGAATGACTATAACCAATTCAAAAACTATTCATTAGAGGCCGAATTTGATAATACATTTAATCAAATTCTTTCATTCCCGTATAAAAGTTTGTTAAAATTTTCTTAAGAGAAAATATTTGATATTTTAGTCTAATGACTAAATTATCATTCTCACCAGAAATGTTTTTGGAATAGTTTCTTTTTCAAAAACATTTTTATTTAAAAAAACTTATTCAAAGATCATAGAAATATATCCTTCTCAAAATTTACATCCATAATGTTTTTTAAAATATTTTCAAAATCAAGAGTTTTCTTACAAAGATATTTTGAAAGATCTGATTTTTCTTTTGTAAAAATATTTATTCTAGAGTTTTTCTTATCAATATTTTTCTTGATTTTGTAATTTTAATTTCCATGTAACTTTGAAAATCTAGATACTTCCTTAAAAGAAGGAAATGTTTCCACTTTTGATGAATATTCTTCATCTAAAGAGTAAAAATATTTCTCATCATGGTAATTGTAACTTATAAATACATTTTTAAGAGATTATAAATTATGTAACTTAGTCCAAAGACATTTATTTCCAATAGGTAGTTTGGCTATGAGTCCTATATTCTTATGAAAAGAAGATTCATATTCTAAATATTTGTTTGATGAATCACCCCCACATGCACTCCATGTATCATTTTATTTTAAGACTTTATTTTTCTTTGACTTTTGATACATTTTCTTATTTCATTCAGAATGATTATCCTTCCTGTATTTTCTTTTAAGCAAATAAAAATCTGGTCAAATATAACCTTCTTTATTACATTCATAACAATTTACTTTTGATAATTTCTTGTCCTTTATGTCTTTATTTTTGAATATATACTAAAATTATTTCTATCCAAAAATATTGTTCATCCTTCGAGAAACATTGGCTAATTAATTCTGTGAATGATCACTTTCACTGGATTTAGATATAACAACAGGTTTCTTAGCATTATATCTTGTTACCCTTTCTGGTGTATTGTATTTATATGTTGTAGTAAAAGCTACACTTACATTACCATTATTATTCTTATTAAAATCCACATCTCTTTTCATTCTTGTCTCATGCTGTAAGAGAGTACCAAATAATTCATCAAGAGTTATTTGAGTAACCTTCCAATTCTTATCAATAGATGTCCTTTTTGATTCCCACTAATTTGGAATTATATAAATTATCTTGTACACAAGAACTTCATCGTTAGTACATTTTTCTCCCATGGATAGTAGACTATTTACAATTGTCATAAAGAGTTTTGGAATATTGCATGCTCGTTCTCCATAGTGAAATACAAAACCATGATATTCATCTCGGAGCTTGGGTTTTCTTATTTCTATAACATTGGATGTACCAAAATGTGTGCTTCCAATTTCTTCTAGATAAAATTGGATGCTTCACATGATGATATCTGACTATATATATCCTAGTCATAGAACAAAACAATGTATTGTGTACCTTGTAATTCAGTTTATATTCTAGTTTCAATTGGTTTGTGAAGGTTCTGACTTCCTTGTGTGGTATTTTGTAATATCTAGTAAGAAAGACAAAGTTTTCCAGTCTAATATTAATGAAAGAAGTCTTCATTCAATATCTATAGTACTAATAATCATTCCCATAAAAAATAGGTCATCTAGTAGGGTTTATATTTCCAATTAATCCAATATTTTTTCCCACCATCCTATAAAACCCACACTTTTCCACGCCACACGTTAGTGTGGTAAGTAAATAAAAACAAAATATTTGTTATACAAATACAATTGAATTACTGAAACAAATAAAGCATTTAATACAAATCAATGGAAACCTCCACTGATACCAATTTTTTGGATCGTAATATATATGCATATGTATATGAGATGGCACAATACAAGAGAAGGTGAATTATAGGTTTAGAAATTTTGTATTTAAACACTTCAGAATGATCTTAGTTTATTTGGTCTTAAACTAATACAATTCACAACCAATAAAAATGACTATATGGGTCTTGGATATGGTAGATATTATATGATGTAATACCACAAGTAGTGAAAAAAATTATTGGAATTCAATATAGTGATTAGAGTAAAAACAAATGTAAATGATTCTACCATACAGTGTATATAATCTATTAATACAATATGTAATGAAGGAATCATAATTGAAATAGTTATAATCGGAAATAATATGAATATAAAGATGAAACAAAATGATTCCCTTACTATTACAAATTGCAGTAGAAATGTAAAGGTATTATAATTTATTTATCCAAAAGAGTGGGCTATCCTTTCACCTAGGATAATGTTATGTCTTACCACCACCCGGGTAATCCCTCAATATGATGATGGCATGACTATCGTCCTTTCCCTGGAAGCCCTCAATTAAGAAGTTAATACTAACCCCTAACTTTTAAATAATTGAAATCCCACGATAAGATGATCTACAACACATCTTCTTATCTGCGGAATCCCATGATTATTATCATAATTACCGGTCACACAAAGAAAAACAAAGAACTTATAGAAATAAATAAACTTGGAACAAGACATTCACGTCTTGTATCTTCAAGGATTTCACACGAATCAAGAGAGAAGTCACACTATCTCTCTATAGAACATGATAAAAGACAAAGTTATTCTGTCTTGATTTAATGAAATCATATTTATAGGTCTTAGGTTCCAACTGTCATATTTCCTCCAATAGTCATATTTCGTCATAAAATTTGGATGGACTTGGACACCTACCATTACAATGGTCAAAACAAAAAAGAATGTCTGACAACGTTTGGATTGGTATATAACTAACCCAACAACATCATTTCGGTTATAAGACAATAATAACATAAGTATGAATTAATGAGTATGATTAAATATAATGAAAATCATGTAGGTAGTATTGGAGTAAAATTTGAGTGCAATTAATTTCATGAGTACTCTACATAACTTGGTTATGATGCTAAACATGGATAAGATGCATATCATGATTACGATTTATATTGTGGTTATGATTCATAACATAGTTATGATTCATAATATGATTAGTGTTTATAATCTGGTTATGATACATGTTTATGATTCATAATATAAATATGATACATAACCTAGTTACAATGCATCTGGTTACAATGCATATAGTTATAATGAATAACATGATTATGATAGATACCCCGGTTATGATATATTTGGTTACGATGTATATGGTTATGAAAACATCATAATTGGTTATGATTGTAAAACAGTTTATGTGGTTACGATGAGAAAACAACATATGTGATTACGATTGAAAATAAATAGTATATGATTACAATGTAGAACAATACCATATGATTATGATAATAAAAAAACACATGTGATTATGATATATGTGCTTATGATTAGAATACAAAATATATGAAAATAATACATATGATTGTGATTATAATACAACATATATGACAACGGAATATGTGATTACAATTAGAATACAACATATCTGGTTATATTGCAAAACAACATATATAATAAACAAGAATTAATTTTTGATTTCCAAAACAAAAATATCAATGAGAAATTCAAAACATAATTTGGCTCAACATTTTCTAAGCCAATTTGTTTATCTTTGTTTAGAGGGGAGGGAGGGAGTGGAATTTTGTAAGTGGTGGATTTGACACACAAGGAATTTTTGAAGAGTTAAGTGAGACCCAAATTTTTCAAATGAAACATCCTCTAGAATTTTTCATTATCAAACCAAGAATATTAGAGGTCTAAATGTGCTTATAAAATGGGTCTTGGTAATGTTTTGGGTAATTTTTATGCCATATCATCTTAGATTTACCCCAAGGTAAACCCATTTTTACCTTAACTACAATAATTAATTGTTTCTATTTTCAAAATTCATTATAGTCATAAATTATGTTTCCATTATTATAAAATATAAATAATTTTGATTCCAAATATGGGATTAAATTTTACAACATTATTTAACACATGTGGAATAATTTAATTTAAAGTTAAACCGAAGATGTGACAAAGGAATCATCTTCCAACGAGATAAATCTTATCAGAATAGAATGTTTTAATATTGAAATTCAATATGAAATTGATTCAAGTGGCTTAAATTAATGAAATTGTACAAATATTGAACTAATAATACTTTCATACCAATTTAAAATTTAATTTAACTTTGCAAAACAATTATCTTTAAAAAATGGAAGTTTGAGATAGATTTTTAATATTGTATTTTATTTCAATTAAAACTAGTGTTTCATGCATTGAAATCTATTAATGAGAATGAATTTATTCAGAAAAATATATCTTAAAGGCTCCAGGTGTTATATTCTCTTTTATTCATGGTGTTATCTGACATAAACTCTATCAAACTTGATTTTCCTCTTTTAAAATCATATGGTGTTATGCTCAATTCCTTTAATTAAATTTCAACCTCATAATTTAATATTGATCTCAATAATTATGGGTTTAATATTTCATAATAGAATTATTAGAAACCTTCATTATAAAAGGGTAAATAAAACATCTCCTTGAAAAGATATAAGGTGAATTAAAATGGTCATCTAGAATAACACAGAACTAGATTTCCAATTTAAAGAATATTGGTTATAAGTAAATATATGGAAATTTAAGGAAATATAAAATAACTATAGAGGATGATATAGATCATTTATTAAAATATATTTGTTAAAAAATGGATATTTAATGACTTGGAAACAATAAATATTTGATGAGTTAAAAGGCTATTTGATTTGCTTCATATGAAGTTAATAGTATAATAATTCTGTTTAAAGATTGTTTTTCTATTGTTGGGGAATTATTATACCATATGGACTGAGAACATAATAAAATAATCATACTTTATATATTTATATTTCATAGGCTCAATTTCATCCTTTGTTTGTGATTTAATCAATTCATACTTCATCTATTAATCAATGAAATGAATATTCAAAATGAATTTTTATGCCCAAAGAAACTTTAACATATCATTAGAATAAAAATTCATTCCTCTTGTCAATAGAAATTTTACAAGGACAAAATATTTCTTCACACGTTATAAAATAACACCAAAAGTGTACCTTAATCTATTCCATATATAGTTAAAATTAAGCCTCATCCAAAATGTGTTTTTCCAAATTCAAATTCTAAAATTTTTTATGTACACTAGTGCAGAAAACATTTTTTACGTCGGTTATTTTTTATTATTTAAGTCGGTTTTTAGGCGACGTTAATACGGATGACGTTATAAATAACGTTTTTTATGTCGGTTATTTAAAACCCGACGTAACATCCCTAACATCACGGTGGTTATCACGTCGGTTCATATAATAACCGACGTGATAAATATGCGCGGGGGGGGGGGGGGGGGGGGGGGGGTTTATCACGTCGGTTATTTCCTAAACCGACGTGATAAAACGCCTGGGATATCATTTATCACGTCGGTTATGACATAACCGACGTGATTAACCCTTCCCCTGGCCTATTATCACGTCAGTTTCTTAAATAACTGACGTGATAAAAAGGCCTGGGAAACGTTTTAGCACGTTGGTTATCCAATAACCGACGTGGTAAATCGATTCCCAGGCCTTTTAGCACGTCGGTTATATTAAGAACCGACGTGATAAAATCCCCGGGAACGGTTTATCACGTCGGTTCTCGAAAAAACTGACGTGATAAACCCCTACCGATTTATTTACCACGTCGGTTATAAAATAACCGACGTGAAAGCGATATTTTTTTTTAAAATAATTGCACTGCTCTCACCAAAAAGCAACCAAAAACCAAACAAAAATAACCATGCCAGCCCTCCCCCAAGCCCCAACTGAACCCCACCCTCATCTATACCCACCTAACAACCTGGCCAGCCCTCCCCCACCACATTGGAGCCCCACCACAACCCTTGGACACCCCCCCACCCCTTGGACAGCCCCCCCACCCTCATTTACACCCCCACGACCCCTAGTACAGCCTCAAACACCCATTGGACACCCCTCCCATATCCCTTGGACACCCCCCACCCCTTGGACACCCCCCACCCCTTGGACACCCCCCCAACCCTTGGACAGTCCCCCCACCCTCATTTACACCCCCAAGACCCCTAGTACAGCCTCAAACACCCATTGGACACCCCCCCACACCTTGACATCCCTCCCAGACCCCTTGGACACCCCCCCAACCCCTGAACACCCCCCCCCCCCCCCCGAGCCCTTGGACAGCCCCAAACACCCCTTGGACACCCCTCCCATATCCCTTGGACACCCCCCACCCCTTGGACAGCCCCCCACCCCTTGGACAGCCCCCCACCCTCATTTACACCCAACCGGCCCCTTGGACAGAACTCCCAGACACCTTGGACACCACTCCCATATCCCTTGGACACCCCCCACCCCTTGGACACCCCCCCACCCCTTGGACAGCCCCCCCACCCTCATTTACACCCAACCGTCCCCTTGGACAGAACTCCCAGACACCTTGGACACCACTCCCATATCCCTTGGACACCCCCCACCCCTTGGACACCCCCACCCCTTCGACAGCCCCCCACCCTCATTTACACCCCCCGAACATTAGGACAGCCCCCAACACCCCTTGGACACTCGTCCCATATCCCTTGGACACCCCCCACCCCTTGGACAGCCCCCCCCCACCCCCTGGACACCCCCCCAACCCCTTGGAAACCCCCCTACCCCTTGGAAACCCCCCCCCATCCCCTTGGACAGCCCCAAACACCCCCTGGACACCCCTCCTATATCCCTTGGACACCCCCCCACCACTTGGACACCCCCCCACCCCTTGGACAGCCCCCCTCCCCCCCACCCTCATTTACACCCAACCGACTCCTTGGACAGCCCCAAACACACCTTGGACACCCCTCCCATATCCCTTGGACACCCCCCCACCCCTTGGACACCCCCACCCTCATTTAAACCCCCCCGACCCCTAGGACAGCCCCAAACACACCTTGGACACCCCTCCCATATCCCTTGGACACCCCCCAAACACCCTCCCACCCCCTTGGAACCTCTCCCCCTATACCAAAATCCAGAACAGAAAAACCATCAACAGTAGACCAAAACAAGAAGTAGAGAAAAATTAAACATTCACTTATATAACATTCAAAACTTACACTGTCAACTTCAAAAAAAACTAAATCCAACCTAAACGACTACGAAATACACAATTACATTGACAATATTCAAAATTACATTTTACATTAAAAACAACTAAAAGTCTATCAAACCTGTAAAATAATTTGACCACTCCACTTTTAAGTGTTTGATATCTTCAGCAGTAAAGGGTTGAGGGTCATCAAAAAGCTACAAAGGAAAAGGATAGTAGTCAACGTGTATAATGAATAAATCAAATTGAAATATTATGAGAAAGAGGAAATCTTACCAGGTCAAAACTCAGAACTATCCCAGTTGTTATTATTTCATACATAAATCTTAACATGTAATATCCTCATTCGATGATGCCTTGTTGCTCATGACATTTCTGTTTGAATGAGTGTAAATTCAATATATTATTTTTATGTAATAAATCAAAATGTACAAATTATAAATGGATATTTACCTTCGCATGTACATATTTGATCTTGAAATTCCTTTTCTTTGCGCTTTTTCGAAAGTGGACCCATGCCCTGTTAGAAAATAATACGAATGGGGTAAATTTAAAATTCATTATAATATATAAAACTATTGTGAAATTGAAACTTACATTTCCAATATATTCTTAAAACTTTCTCGCACATCATCATGGAGAGAGCATATCCAATAAAGTGTTTTCTCCCTAGGGAAAAAAACCCCTAACATCCAATGATCCCTGATAAAAGGAAATTTAACGTTAGTGGTTTTTTATGTTAAAAGATAATTAACTCTTTGAGAGGGATGTGTTTCATACCTCTCACAAAAAGGCATCATCCAACACTGTGTGATTACATTATTTTCAAAACTACCAGCAATATAAAGCATTCTTTGTTCCTCATCCAATGCACATGCTTCAGGGGAAATCAATTGTGGGTCCACGAATCCATATACATCTGTCAGCTCATTCCTCTCACAAATTTTATACAGATACCTAATACAAAGAAGACATAAGTATACATTTTCAATAAATATAACGCAAGGAAAAGGTGTTAAGACTTACATGATAAAAATTTGCACCACGTTGATGCCCAACTTATCTCCAGTGACAAACTCCATGATATCAGTTTTCATAATCCCCACACTTAGTTCACGTCCACAGACATGAGCTTCCATTGTAAAGTCATAATGATCCGCCAACAAATTTGAATATCTTGACAATTTGTCAAGACTGATAGTATCTGCATCTGATGTCATAGCTATCTGTCTTTGTTGTTGTCTATACAGTATTTCTTTACCTTTGAAGTATTCCTGTAAAAATAAATTGAAAAATATATTAGTTTTCAAATGATAAAACATTAATAAAAATATAAAATAAAAGATATAACATCCATACCTCTATGGTAATGAGTCGAAGTAGTCTGGATGGCCAAAGTAATAAATGGCCGATACTATGTCCAACTGTCGTCACCTCATCTGTAGGTAATGGTTTCCGAGCTGATCTATCTATAATATCCTGTACAGTGACCCTCTGATTCTCTACCTCTAACTGTTGATGATGAACTGTATCTCCTATACAATATACCATCCCATATGCAACTATATGATGTTGAGGATCATCAACATACAACTCACAATAAGTAGGTAGCTATGACGGAGGAGGAGGATCAAAAATGGGGTCCGCAGGCTGAGGTGGGGGAGTGGGAGCTACTGGGAGAGGTGGAGTGGGAGCTGCACCCTGAAATTGTCTTTGCAAGTCTGCAAACATAAACTGCACCGATGCTCTAATCTTGTCCTCCATTGTCGCATTAATATTATGGACTTCAGCCTCCAAGGATTCTATTTTTTTTTATAAACTCCCTCAACGTTAGAAGTTGAGGAACGTGGCAACACTTTTCTTACCGATACACCTACTGGATATCCTCTTACACGGCCAGGATGTTCGGGCTTTCCCAATGCCACAGATAAAATATCTTCCCTCCCAGATGGTGTAAATGTCCCCTGTGAACTCTGCTCCTCAAGAGAGTCCTGTAATAATTAATTGAACATTTCTATAATGATTGGAAATATATGACGAAAATAGTAAACTTAAATAAATAAAATAGATATCTTACAATCCTCTCAACTACGAGTCTCGATTCTTCTGAAAGATATTGTCCTTTTTTGCCCTTCCGAGCTCTTTTCCATTTCTCATGTCTAGATGGAGGGGATGGAGGGGCCACCTCTCTAGAGCTTGAAGACTCAGCTCTTAGTTGTTGAAATTGTTCTGCCATCATTTGTTCTTCCAATAATGCATACCCTCCCCGAGATAAACTATGAGGGTATACATTTTTAGATTGGATCTCTTGATGAGCTTTCCTTGTTTGCTGTAAATTAAGAATAAGTAATCATTAACAAAACAATAATAAGATCATTTATATAAGAAAGCTTATAAAAGTTTACATTGCCCTTACCAAAAATGATTCTTTTCTTCTACTTTCAAAAAAGTGTCTCCATGTGTCTTCATCTATAAAAGGATATATACAACATAGATTCTCACGACTCCTATGACCATAAATGAAATCAGATGAGAGGGTTGATTTGAAATCCCTCAATCTCCTAGCAGCCAACGATAAGCATTTCTTCCTGACTCCTCCAGTGTCAAGAATATCAAATGTCATCTGATAAAAAAGAGGTTAAAAATATTATATATACTAGAAACATTTAAAGAACAGTCAAACAATAGCAAAAGATCTTACCAAAATGGTCTCCCACAGCTGAGAAATTATCGCCTTATCCACACTTCTCCAATCATCATAGAGAATGCTTACTTTGCTCTTAGCCAGAGTTGCTACAAAACCCTTAAAATATATAGCATTTGGACCTCTAGGAAGATCATCATCATCAAACTCCACGACTATCCTCTCCTCCTTCGTACGGGCAAGTGATAATTTTGGTAAACGTGTGCACCCACGCTTACCAACCTTTGAAGTCTTTTTCGTAATAGGAGCATGTGAATGTTCCTCCCCAGATATATGACCAATATGCTCATCTCCAGAATCATGTGGCTGATCAACTGATTGATCTGTCATTTTCCTTCAAATCAAAAAAACAAACATTAGTTCACAAATAGAAAAGTGTTCTAAATTACATAATAGTAAACATTGGTAATATGGTAAGCATGTTAAACAATGATAAACATGGTAAACACAGGCAAAAGGTTGCTAAGGAGTTGGCCCAAGAAAGCTGAAAAGTGGACTCACTGAGTCCACCGGTCAGCCGGTGTGAGCTCACCGGCCAGCCGGAGGACCCAGGCAGTAGACTTGCCCACTGCCTGGTGCCACCGGTCGGCCGCTGGCTCACCACCGGCAGGCCGGTGGACCAGACAGCCTTCATGTCTGGACCACCGGCCGGCCGCTGGCTCACCACCGGCCGACCGATGGACCAGACAGCCTTGCTCTGTCTGGTCCACCGGCCGGCCGTTGGCTCATCACCGGCCGACCGGTGGACGAGACAGAGCTTTGCTCTGGACCACCGGCCAACCGGTGATCCACCACTGGCCAGCCGGTGCACCCAGGACTTCTCCTCTTTACGGTTTTTATTGTTTTATCGTTTTGGTTTGATACATGTTTTAATAAGTAAAAAATTTACAATATCTAGCATTATATGAAAAAACTAAATGTAAACAAGAAATAAATTTGTGTTACCTGTAATTTTAGGAATGTACAGTTGGATTGTTTTCCCAAATTACTTCGTCGTGGTCGTTCCTTATGGCACAAACCATGTCTTCAACATACTCATCATTATGTTCTGTTAATCTTTCCATGGAAGTAGGGATCTCACATAAATCAGAATCTTCATCAAATTCATCCTCACCAACATATTGTTTTTTCCCTTGTAAAACAACAGCCCACTGCATATCTGATTGATCTACTACATAGAAAATTTGTTTTTCATGTGTTGCCATTATAAAAGAATCCGCTGTGTCTTCCAATCTATTCAGATTAACAAGTGTCGTTCCAAATTCATCGTGTCTGACACTGTTGTTACTGATAAACCATTTATAGTTAAAAACAGGAACTTTAATTTTAAAGTAATCAGCCTCCCATATGTCTTCAATCACTCCATAATATGCACTTGATGCCGAAATTGGGTTTCTGTCCTTAGCACTCGAAAAATGCATTGCTTCTGCAAACACCAATACACCACTATTCTGAACTGCACTTCTGTTGTCCTGAGCTTTCGTATGAAATGTATAGCCATTAATTTCATAAGCGGACCATGTTATCACATTTAAAGATGGACCACCCACTATCCATTTTAATGTCTCTGATACATCTGATCTACCAAGCAAGGTCTTTTTAAACCATGGAAAAAAAGTTTTGTTGTGCTCATTCAAAATCCACATTTCTTTCTCCTTGGATGACATTGTTTCAAATCATTAATATGCAATGTGATATACGGTTGAACATCAGCTATGTTATTCAAGATGTATGATTCTAACTTCTTCATATGTTCAGCTGACAGTGATTTGAATTTCAAGCCACGAATCCCCTTTCCCTCATTATTAACCCGTTCATGGCGAGATGGAGGCAAACCTATGTGTTGCGTCGTATCCAAGTAGCTCGTACAAAACTCTGCTACCTCCTCAGAAATATAATTTTCAATAATGGAGGCTTCAGGTCGATATGGATTTTTAACATATCCCTTTAATATTTTCATATACCTTTCAAAAGGATACATCCAATGAAGATATACAGGTCCACATAGCCTTATTTCTCGAACCAGATGAATCATTAAATGCACCATCATATCAAAAAAAGTTGGAGGAAAATACATTTCCAAATGACAAAGTATAAAAATTGCATCCTTTTCCAAAATGTTCAAAGCATTCACATCAATCGTCTTGTTACAAATTGAATTGAAAAAATAACACAACCTCATTATAGTCTTTCTGACACGGATGGGCAATATTCCACGCAGTGCAACTGGTAGAATTTGTTGCATCATGACGTGACAATCATGTGATTTCATACCTATCAACTTCAAGTCTTTCAATGAGACAAAATTTTTTACATTTGAAGAATAACCTTGAGGCACTTTGATATCATGAAGACACTGACAGAAGCTACTTTTCTCCCTCTTCGATAATGTATGACAAGCCGGGGGAAGAAATGTTCGTCTTCCTTTAGGAGTGGGAGCTAACTCCAAACGTATTCCCATTGATAGTAGGTCTAACCTTGCATTCAACCCATCTTTTGTCTTTCCTTTAATATCTAGAAATGTTCCGATCAAAGAATCATAGATATTCTTCTCCACGTGCATGACATCAATATTATGTTTGACTTCATGATACCTCCAATATTGTAGCTCAAAAAATATTGACCTTTTCTTCCAAATATGTCTATCATTACCAGATTTCTGTGTCTTTCCCAATGTCACATCAAGGTTTTTCACCCTCTCAAAATACAATTATGGGGATAAAGGTTTTGGAGCAGTATCAAATTCTTGTGAGCCATTGAATGCCTTTTTTAGTCTTCTATAAGGGTGATCCATAGGCAAAAACATTCGATGACCCATGTACACTGTTTTCCTCCCATGATGCAATTGACAATATGACGTCTGTTGTTCGCAAATTGGACATGCTTTATGCCCTTTAACACTGTATCCATACAAATTTCCATATGCTGGGAAGTCATTTATAGTGAATAGAAGCACTGCATGCAGTTGAAAATATTCCATTTTATAAGAATCATACACCCTAATACCATCAGCCCATAATAGTTTCAAATCATCAATCAGCGGTGACAAGTATACATCAATATCATTGCCGGGTTGCTTTGGACCAGAGACCATGATACTCAACATGACATATTTGCGCTTCATACAAACTCCAGGAGAGAGGTTGTAAATTACCAATAAAACAGGCCATGAACTATGTGTGCTACTGAGGGTTCGGTATGGATTCATTCCATCTGTTCACAAGCCTAGTCTCAGATTTCTAATTTCATTTCCAAATGTAGGGTACTGGGCATCAATTTTCTTCCATTGTGGACAATCAGCTGGATGACTTATTTTTCCATCACATACCCGCTCATCAGCATGCCATCTTAACCTTTTTGCATCATGTGAATTAGCAAATAAACGTTTGAAACGAGGAATTATAGAATTATACCAAAATACCTTTGAAGGGAGCTTTGTAATCTCTACATCAGCTTGTGATTTTTCTTTCACCTTATACCGTGATGTCCCACATTTAGGACACTCTTTCAGAAATTCATATTCCTTCCTATATATAATGCAGTCATTCGGATAGGCATGTATTTTCCTGTATCCCAATCCCATCGGGCATAATATATTTTTGGCCTTATAATGTGAATCTGGAAGATCGTTATCTTTTGGAAGAATGTCTTTCATCAATTGTAGCAGCTCTGTAAAACTTCTGTCACTCCATCCATGTTTCACCTTCAGGTTAATCAATCTTAACACCGCCAAAAAAACCGTAAAATCTGTACAACCAGGATATAATGGTTTTTCGGCATCACCATATAGACGTGCAACTGTCGGTTCTATCTCAATTTGTTCGGCTACAATATCACGAATCATTTCTTCAATTCCATCGGAGTTACCATCTTGCGATTCATTATCATCAGTGACATTCTGTCCAGTTTCGCCATGCCAAATCCAAGGGTTGTAACTCGGATTGAAACCATGACAAATCAGATGATCTTTTATCTCTCTACTTTTCAACTTCTTCATATTCAGACATTTCAGGCATGGACAGAAAAAAATGTCACTACTTGGAACATTTCGTTTAGAAAATTCCAAAAAGGCATCAACACCTTCCTCATATTCATTGCTCATTCGATGTGTCGTAATCCAACTTTGACTCATTATTACCTATAACAAATAGCAAAAATATATATATTTTTTAGATAAGACAAATATATGTTTATATGAAAAAAATCATAATTTGAATGTAAACAATTTTGAAATATAAAACAAATCGATGTGTAAACCCCCCTGGACACCCCCCGACCCCTCTGGACATCCCCCCCACCCCTCCTGGACACAACCCCCCACCCCCGACCTGCTTGGACACCCCCCTGGACACCCCCCAACCCTCTGGACAACCCCCCACCCCTCCTAAACACCACCCCCTACCCCCTTGGACACCCCCCTGGACACCCCTAACACCCACCCACACCCTTGGACAGCCCCCCACACCCACCCACCCCCTTGTAAGCCCCCCTGGACACCCCCCGACCCCTCTAGACAGCCCCCCACCCCTCCTGGACACCACCCCCCACCCCCTACCCCCTTGGACACCCCCTGGACATCCCCCAACCCTCTAGGCAGCCCCCCCCACCCACCCGGACAACCCCAAATACCCTCTGGAGAGGCCGCCACCCACTTGGACAGCCCCCCACACCCATCCACCCCCTTGGACAGCCCCCCACACCCATCCACCCACTTGGACACCCCCTGGACACCCCACCGACCCCTCTGGACAGGCCGCCACCCCCTTGGACAGCCCCCCACACCCACCCATCCCCTTGGACACCACCCTGGACACCCCCCGACCCCTCTGGACAGCCCCCGACCCCTCTAGAAAGCACCCCCACCCCTCCTGGACACAACCCCCACCCCTGACCTGCTTGGACACCCCCCTGGACACCCCCCAACCCTCTGGACAGCCCCCCACCCCACCTAAACACCACCCCCTACCCCCTTGGACACCCCCCTGGACACCCCCAACACCCACCCACACCCTTGGATAGCCCCCCACACCCACCCACCCCCTTGTAAACCCCCCTGGACACCCCCCGACCCCTCTGGACAGCCCCCGACCCCTCCTGGACACCACCCCCCACCCCCTACCCCCTTGGACACCCCCCTGGACATCCCCCAACCCTCTGGGCAGCCCCCCCACCCACCCGGACAACCCCAAATACCCTCTGGAGAGGCCGCCACCCACTTGGACAGCCCCCCACACCCATCCACCCCCTTGGACAGCCCCCCACACCCATCCACCCCTTGGACACCCCCCTGGACACCCCACCGACCCCTCTGGACAGGCCGCCACCCCCTTGGACAGCCCCCCACACCCACCCATCCCCTTGGACACCACCCTGGACACCCCCCGACCCCTCTGGACAGCCCCCGACCCCTCTAGAAAGCACCCCCACCCCTCCTGGACACAACCCCCCACCCCCGACCTGCTTGGACACCCCCCTGGACACCCCCCAACCCTCTGGACAGCCCCCCCCCCCACCCCTTCTAAACACCACCACCCACCCCTACCCCCTTGGACACCCCCCTGGACACCCCCAACACCCACCCACACATTTGGACAGCCCCCCACACCCACCCACCCACTTGTAAACCCCCCCTGGACACCCCCCGACCCCTCTGGACAGCCCCCCGCCCCTCTAGGACACCACCCCCCACCCCTACCCCCTTGGACACCCCCCTGGACATCCCCCAACCCTCTGGACAGCCCCCCCCCCCCCCACCCACCCGGACAACCCCAAATACCCTCTGGAGAGGCCGCCACCCACTTGGACATCCCCCCACACCCATCCACCCCCTTGGACACCCCCCTGGACACCCCACCGACCCTCTGGATAGGCCGCCACCCCCTTGGACAGCCCCCCACACCCACCCATCCCCTTGGACACCACCTTGGACACCCCCCGACCCCTCTGGACAGCCCTCGACCCCTCTAGAAAGCACCCCCACCCCTCCTGGACACAACCCCCCACCCCCGACCTGCTTGGACACCCCCCAACCCTCTGGACAGCCCCCCCCCCCCACCCCTCCTAAACACCACCCCCACCCCCAACCCCCTTGGACACCCCCCTGGACACCCCCCAACACCCACCCAAACCCTTGGACAGCCCCCCACACCCACCCACCCCCTTGTAAACCCCGCTGGACACCCCCCGACCCCAAATCCATGCACATATGCCATGGTTGTGTGTGAATAAAGTAGTAACAACTGTAAAAGGGCAACCCATCCAAATGGACACGCCCCAACCCTCTCGGGGATTTATAGAAAACGATGAAAAATTAGTGAAATCATAAAATTACTCAATATTGTAAGTCAAACAAATAAATCTAGGGATGATAAATAAGATTATGGTGCCAAAACGAGTTAAAAGGGTTCGCAATCGAAGAATCTTAGCTAGTTTCAACAAAAAAATCACAACACATATATATATACTATCCGCGAAAAAAAACGAACGAGTGGGAGGATTACCTGAGTGCTGCGAGTTTAGATGATTGATCCGAGGAGATTAAATATGAGAAACGATGATCGCAAAACGAATCTAAACCAACGAAATGGACGAGCCGATTCGGGTTTACGCGCGAGAGAGACGAGTCGCGACTGTCGAAGGTAAACTCGCGAATGACAATCCACGGGTCTGGGTAAATTTTTAAATGAGTTATCACGTCGGTTATTCAATAACCGACGTGATAATTTTTTTAAAAACATTTATAACGTCGGTTATTTCAATAACTGACGTAAAAACCTTCCACCGATTCCTTTTTTACGTCGGTTATTTTATAACCGACGTTATAAAGGGCTCAAAATCCGCGTTTTTTTACGTCGGTTATTCCATAACCGACGTCAAAAACATCTGCGGATTCTTTTGTTACGTCGGTTATAAAATAACCGACATAAAAAGGCCTTCGAAAACCGTGTTTTTTTACGTCGGTTATAAAAATAACCGACGTAAAAAAATGAAGCCGCGCGATTAATAACGTCGGTTATTTTTATAACCGACGTTAAAGGTGTACCGAACACAGGGTTTTATGTCTGTTATTAAATAACCGACATAAAAAACCTCGTTTTACATATTATGACGTCGGTTTTATATAACCGACGTAAAAAATGGTGACGTAAAAAACATTTTCTGTACTAGTGGTAAGATCACAAAATCACCATTATATTCCCCAGACAATACAAATTGTCTCTTGATGTCACATTACAAATATTTGAATACCATAATCACT